>OW964170.2:10000000-14937500 GCA_943136025.2 Agrotis puta | reverse complement strand
CGCATCGGCGTCGGGAGGACGATGAAGTACCTGGGACTCGTCCTCGACAGCCGGTGGAACTTTAGGGAGCACTTCCTACGTTTGGCCCCGAAGCTGAACCGGGCAGCAGCCGCCCTCAGGCGACTCCTGCCCAATCTCAGCGGGCCAAACGCCTCCAGCCGGAGGCTGTACGCCGGTGTCGTGCGGTCCATGGCCCTCTACGGGGCCCCTGTGTGGGCCCTGAGCATTCGGACGCGACCACTAAAGCTGGTCGCATGCCAGAGGGTCATGGCAATCCGAATGGTCCGAGGATACCGCACGATCGCCGGCGAATCGGCCAACCTCCTTGCCGGATTGCTGCCCTGGGATCTGGAGGCGACTGCCCTCCAGCGCGTCTACGAATGGCGCGTGGAGGCGCAGCGCCGGGGCGAATCCCCGCTGCCTCGACAGGTCGAGGCGCGGCGGGAAGAGCTCCGGCGCGATCTCAGGGCAGTATGGAGGGAGCGACTGTCGCAACCGAGGTCCGGGCACGCCGCAATCGCGGCGGTAAGACCCCTCTTTGAGGAGTGGCTGGATAGGCGTCACGGCGTCCTTACCTTCCGCATGACGCAGGTCCTCACCGGACACGGAAGTTTCGGGAGGTTCCTGTGTCTGATAAGGAGGGAGGAAACGCCTGGGTGTCACCACTGCGAGGACCGTCCCGAGGACACGGTGGAGCATACGGTGCAGGACTGCCCCGCTTGGGCAGAGCACCGCCGTGTCCTCACGACGGCGATAGGCGGAGACCTCTCGCGCCCGGCATTGGTCGAGGCCATGCTGCGGGGCGAGACGGAGTGGGAAGCGGTCGCCTCCTTCTGCGAAGCAGTCATGCTCGCGAAGGAGGAGGCGTGCCGCGTGAGGGAGAGAACAGTGTCCTCCCTCCGACCCACCCGCAGTGGTAGACGCCCACGGCGACGGACGTCGCCAGACGATCTCCGGCCACCGTAGGCGCGGGCATGCGGGCAGCGAGTAATGGGCGACTCGCTGCCTGACCATGGACCATGCCCGGGTCGACGGCGCGTTGTGTTCCACGCGCGCCTCAAGGAGTGTCAGCAAACTGACGGGGCCTGTAGAGGGCCAGAGCCTGCCGGGGTCGCGGGTCTTACCCATCACCGTAACCCCGGTACGTAAAGGGCTCGTGAAGGACACCGTGGATTTTAGTCAGTACAAGTCTGACAGTCCCTCCCGCCCTGCCCTGGGTGGGAGGACTCATTTGATGATTTTACCACGCAAAAAAAAAAAAAAAAAGTAGCAACTTTGTGGGCATTGTGCACGTGGATTATGGCGACCTTGTGTCTTAGCTCGGGTCAACCTACTGCAGTGCAAGGGTTAATCACTGACATGGAGTTTTTTTTGCTTCTATATTCGCCCTTGGGATCTAAAATGGCCACTTTAGCAGAGTTGCTAATATCAATGTTGCCAAAGTTGTTCTTTATCAATTATCTACTCTGTAGCTTAAGCAATGGAATACATTATTGAAAAAAAATCCATGTGGCATTAAGTCCGCCATAAACTTTTACGTATATACAATTGAGGTACTTAACCTCAATTGTATATACGTAAAAGTTTATAAATAAATAAATAGATTATTCCATGTTACGAATTTTATCGCAATCATTGAAAAAAATCGTAACACTGAATATTATTCTGTTCTGTTGCTCAAGCAAAATAAAGAATTTTAGCAACATTGGTATTATTGACCTGATCATGTTATGATTCTGCTAAAAATAAATTATGCTTCTTTTTTAGCACCCCAGGTTCTTCCACATAATAACAATTGTAAAAACATTGTTGTATTAACTTTTAATCGAGGGATAATTATATCAGAGTGATTTTATATCGAGTTTTCGAGAGCAAATCGTTGGGGTCTTTGTCGGATGCGCGTGGGCAGCGATTATTTATAATTATTTAATTGCGAGCGTGCGGGTCGTGACACCGGCTTGCGAACACCATTTTCCTTTGGGTTTTTACATAATTACAGTTATTCCTAGTGATTGTACGTTTGTTTGTTAATTTTTCCTTTATTTGATATAATTTAATTATAGAAAATAGTGCGCACAGGGTAACCTATTTGTTATTAAGGTTTTTTTTCTAAGAAACTATTCTTGACGAATGTGTTGATCTAGGTTCAAGGAAAGATGAATGATGGTAAGAAATGAAGATAGTTTTTTTTTATATATACAGACACTATTGCCCCACAATAGGAATTTCTTCTTGTGTCGTGGGTGCGTTTACAAACATAGAAAATCACATACACAAATACCCAGACCCGGAACAACTACTCGCAGATCATACAACTATTTGTTCAGTGCGGGGATCGAACCCGCGACACGCTGGGCAGCAGTCGATCGTTCAGCCATTGCGCCACTTGTGTCGTCATATTGCCTGCTTATGATATTTCATGATCGCAGCTAATTGTTTCATTTTTCTCAGGATTTTCCAAAATTTGCATTCAGAAAATATTCTGCCTATCTCTGTCATTGTTATTATTTTTATTTATTTATTTAAGAGCCTGCTCTGTCCCACTCCTGGGCAAAGGCCTCCCTCCACTCCTTCCACCGTTCCTCCTTCCAGTTCGGACGAAACCAGTCCAGTTCGTCCCGCCATCTCCTACTGTTATTTTTATAAAATAAAATTATAAAAGAGGTATACGTACACTTCAAAATATTTGGTTCCTACGTGATGCAACTGATTTGGTAAAATAGTGTTTACACTGTCGTAGTTTTTGTACTTATTCTGATTTGATGTACGTAAGTACATCAAATCAATCAGATGCAGGTATCGGATTTCATCAAATCAGAATAATCTGATTTGATGAAATCCGATACCTGCATCGATGTATGGTTTAATGATTAAGTACTTTGCTTTCATGGGAGAAATTGGGGAGGCTTTTGTTCATCAGGGGTTATATAACTAAGAGACAAGAAAAAAAATCTGAGGATTAACTCATCATCGTCATCATCATCTTGATGTCCTTATCTCATTTTATTTGAGGTCGGCACAACAAGTTTTTTTCTTCCATTCTCCCTTAGCACAGTATCATTTTTTTTCCTTCATATCATTCATTTCCTTAGCACAGTATCATTTGCTCATTTTTCTTTCATATCGTTTCATTTAAATCTACGCATAAAGGAATGGAGCTAACATAAAAACTATGAATCATACTAATCTGTTCTGTTCCCCACAATTATGATCCAAAACATTAATCCAAATTACTCCACAAATAGTCGTACAAGACACCTAAGCGACCCGTCGCCATCTTATAACACTGCTGAATATAAAATTAACAAATCGCCATAATTTCCATCGTAAATTATGCCTTAATAATTTGCGGGCTTATCTTGGCCTAAGACTTCTACTGTTCACCAACTTATTCTGCTCACAATATACGGGTTTATTACTCTTAAGTTTTTAACAATAGGGTTTAGATTTCATTGTTTTTTACTTGCATGGTATTGCAGTTAATTTGGTATCTGTTTGTAATAAAACAAAAGGAATGATACGTGCAAGTTAATTACAACCAGAAATGTAATTAGGGCTAATCAAATAACGTGATCTTTTTATACGTTTTTGCTTTATCTTGGCTTTTTTGTTCCTTCAATGTTTTTGCAAGGCAGAGGTAATAATGTTTTTGTGTTATTGTCGTAATTGAAATGTGTTATAAAATAATAGATAGTTTATTTATATTAATCAGGATAATAACGCCAGTTTTTTTAGGTTTTGGTTCGGATGGTAATTGACAGACAACATTTGTATACACAGTGATTCTTAAAAGTACCAAGCATTTAAGACAATATTTTTGTAGATTTTTTATAGTTTTGACTTATTTTTTTTGGTCATGTGTATCATCAACGTCCATAAAAAATGAGTCAAGCCAGGCATTTAATTTTTAAATCGCTTTTCGGCAATTAAATCGGTGCAATCAAAAAATCGTTACGGAGAAGGCTAAATATTGTTTAATAAGTACAATTATTATGACAGAAAAGTTACCATTTTGTAAAAACTTTTTGACTTACTTTATTTATTTTTTAATTAAATCGAACGCCCACTTATTTTATAATATTTGGACAAATTTAAAAAAGCCATTATTCTATTTTGTTTATGCACAGGTTCCCAATGTTACCTGGTGATGAAAAATCCCGTGTTAAAAGTATTCTGGTTTGTAAATAAAGCTGTTCACGTTATATTACATAATGAAAGCCGTTCAACTGTCAGCGACGATATTTTTACGGTGCCATTTTTCTTCGCCATTAAAAAGGAACACAGAAAAAAATTAACAACTTTTTTTCATCCTTTTAAAAAGCAAAGTTACAGTATACGTGCATTTAAAAGTAAGGATAAAACTAGAGCTAAATTACACTGGAATCACTAAACGACATCATAAACCCTAACAAGTCATAACTTTCATATTTATAACAAATATGAAATGTCATAAAAGCAGTTTATGTTCTTTTACAAACTGACATAATAATTATAATTATTATTTTAATAATTTAGTACTAAAAATACTGAATGAAATTACGCATCTTCATATAATAAAATGTAATCAGTAACTTGTATCGAATTACGTGGTATAGGTTGTGCAAAAACGCGGGAAAAGTGGCACTTTCTCGATGCAATTATAGATTGAGAAAGAGATAGTGCGTACGCATGATTCAAAATGGCGGCGCCGTTAACCCTTAACTTGCGGGGTCAAGTTGACAAGTGAAATTTATTTACTATTATAAATAATAATTAACATTTGTTCCGTTAGTGCTTGTCTATTAAAATATTAAAGTAAAAAAAAGAAAATTAACTTAAGTTTACATATTTTAAAGTAAGGTGTTAAAGAAATAAGAAGATTACAGACGCAGTTTAATTGGTAAGATGATGGTATACTGACAACATATTGATCTAGTTATCAGCAAGTCAAATTGATATTCTTCTCAAAAATATATTTTTCAAAACCAGCTGTTTCATGTTAAATTCTTGTTAAGGCGATGACGAGTATGTTAATTACAGATAAGTAAGAGAACCAAGAACAAGTGTTAAAACACGGTAGTTATTGTAATGGACCAGCTCTAGATGTTGCCGATGTAGGCGTTGCCTTCGCATTACACACCTTTCAGCTCTACTTATTGTTTTATCTTATTAATATTGTAACAAAGAGATACCGCGAACTTGTTAGCGCCATTACCGTTCGAGATAACAAGCCATTTTTTTTTTTGCAAAAAGTTTTTTTTTCTCTTTGTATCTACATATTGGCCACGCACTTGTTGTAGAATCATATTCAAATGAATTTCGATTTCTTCCTTTTTCTTTTTTTCTACAAACCGTGCCACTCTGCGCTTACGCACTTAATGTTCCTTATTTGAATTACATATCTCGCTATTAATAAATGAAAAATAATACAGTAGATAATGCTATTAAAACGGTTGTACACCATTTAATTTCACGCTAGACTAGAGCTGATAGCAGCAGAATTATACTAAAAAGTGCCTTGTAAAGTATATGTACGCTTGTACTATAATATAATCTATACATATAATAAATCTGTAGAAGGGTCAATTCTGTTCATTGAAAATATTGAAAAAATAAATAGCGGGGGGTGTTGCTGGATCGATACCAAACCCAAATATATGATTAAAAAAAATTTTGTCTGTCTGTCTGTCTGTTTGTGCAGGCATCACGTGAAAACTAACGGTTCGATTTCGATGAAACTTGGTATAATTATTCCTTATTATCCTGGGCATAACATAGGATACTTTTTATCCTGGAAAAATACGTAGAAAAAAATTTTTTTTTTTCAGTTTTATTCATAGATGTTGTTCTGTAGAACCGCGAACACACGTTGCATTACTCGCAGTGGATTCAGCGCCGTAATATTTATAAGATGTCATTGTCAGAGTTACTCAAAATGGAGAAATAAACCATCCACGCGAAGACCGACATCCACGCGGACGGAGTCGCGGGCGGAAACTAGTAGCAAAATAAATCTAGTTATTGCGTTGTTATCTGTGTTGCCTTATGCAACTACACAATAATTATCTATTTTTAAATCTAAATAGACTTCAATCACGATATTTTGGTGATAAGATGGTATCGAACAATAATTACTAAGTACAAACGAGCTACCGATTCTACGTATATACTTTTATGTGCCGCCTTTCATAGAAGTAAATGTACTTGTCCTGTAATTAATTAATTGATAACAGGATCTTAATTAATATTTTGAATGTTTTAAATTAGAGATAGGTAGAAATAACACGTAGCGAACCACCAATTTTAATATAATTGAAATTTTTAACGTTATAAATGCATTCTACGACTGACCGAGCAAATTAAACTCATTTGCCAATTATTTTAACTAGAGAATGCGTTCAGGCTAACTGCAATTATATCGATAAAAAATACAATAAACTGATCACGAACTGATATTTATCGAAGTTAATTAAACTGATTTTAACGATACGAGCGACGTTACACAACGTTGAATTATGAATAAAAATATAAAATTTTTATAATAATGGAAATAGAAATGCAGCGGGCGTAGATGAACACATAAAGTAATTTGTAAAAAAATTGATACCACTCACTTGGAAGGAAATTAAATTCCGTGCGTGTGTTGTCGCACTAAATTAAAAAATAATTCAATGAGTTCTAATTGCGGTGCGCGGCGCGCGCAGGGTTGATTTTATCTTCACTACGTTGGTAAAAACATTGATCGATAGTACTGTACACTCGTGTTTCAAATAATCATAGACATCGCGTCATGATTTTTGTTAAATTTAATTTTAAAGAGGAAATAACTACGCTCCTAAAAATAGTACAATTGAAAATTGCACTTGTTGCATGTTAATTTTGACCTATGCGCCCATCTCATATGTATGTAAATATTATAGGCGGTATTTGTATTCGCGGCGCGATAGTGTTGTGCCACGTATAAAAATAATTTCACAGTAATTCGATCACACGTCTAGTGTTCGTGCTAATCGACAATTACGGGAATTGTTATTTTTATTTGTTCCACACGCGGTCGGACAAAGGGACACACGGACACAATTTGCAATTTCAAACAGGCATTAATGTAGACTCCCACGGACGTCCACAAGTGTTCCTTAATTGTTTCAAGTGACAAGAAATATTGGCGCTTAAAACACTTCTCATCTGCGAGGTGAACATGCTAAAGTGCTTGCTCATAGATAAAGTTAATTGTTATTGCAGGCTAGATAATTATTTTAGATACTTAACTATGATAAAGTAGCTAGACTAGTAGATATTCTAAAAAAATACGATTATTGTTTTTTTTCCCTTATGAACTCGGCGCAAGTGATTATGAAGTCGTTAGAAATTATTTAAGGTGTTTAAACTAAGTGGCGACTACTTACTGGACAGTGTAATAGTCACTCATTGCATTTTATTACATTTCGATTCTTGTACTGAGTGTTGTAAAAGTTTTTTTTTTATTGGTTTAAGTGCCAAGCGAAAGCAAAGAAAGAAACGAGGCCAGGTGGCAAAAATGAATTTTTTTTTTTTTAATTCAGCCAGAATCCTAATTTAATGCATAAGTAATTTGCACCCGTTACTCAAAATATAAAAAGAGAGATCCTATATCTATCTTTTTTTATATTTAAGGTAATTGTTCATGTACCTATGTCTCTAAAACTATTTTACCTATAGAAAAAAAGTTAAAAACACTTATCTTCGATATAGCTGAAGTCAAGTACCTACATACGGTTTGCGTGAATCATATTAGAACCTTATTAGACATATCATTGTTTCATGAAAAGGGGAATTACTGTAACATAAAAATATTATCAAACAGTAGCGGGTCAGTCGGAATCGTATGAGGAAGTCCATTGTTTTAATCAAATGTGGGTTTCATTACAAATTACTTAACTACATAATAATATTATATTAAGTAAGACGTAGTGGGATACGACTTGCAAGTTGACGAAAAGTTTGTCGTGAAATTATTAAGAGGTAATCTATGTTACATCCTTTTTGAAGATACAATAACTGGCTGGAAGATTTTATTTAAAAAACTATAATAAGATATTCAGTAGGCGATACATTTATCACAATTATTTCAATCATCATCAATTCATCAGTTTTGACGAACTGTGCGTACCCGCCGGTGCAATTTAACCCTAGAATGCGCGCGGAAATGTCAGTCGACGTAGCGGCAGCTGCGGGCGCTCCCGGCCTCACTTTCAACTTGGTACTTTCGCGCAACCATAAATTACCGACGACGTCCGGACATCGCCTTCCCGTGCGGGCACTAATTGCAAACAAATATCGCCCTTCGCGCCTGCGCACTGCACACCCGTAATTATGGGATCGTTTGCCCGCTACGTAAGTGCAGCTTTGTGTAAGGACATTAGATGCGCACGCTGACTTCACATTGATACTTACTATTGCCTTCGAGCGTTAACCGCTCGCTAAGAGGGGTCGACCGGTTTAATCTACATAGCCTTTGTAGCAAATTGAATTGACGAGGAAAATAAGTTAATCACCCGTTTTTTCTAACAATCACGTTCTCGCAATATATGGATATTGTAGGACTGCTTCAATCTTTCAATATTGTGAGTCACGCTCCCGGGGGGATTCGAGCGGTGACGGGCGTATTATCGGCCGATATGCGTCAAGTTTATGACGCGCATAAATCTTGCGGGAGAGGCCGATAGGACCGATAACGGCGACGCGGAGAATTGGCGACTCGGGCCTCTCTAGGTGGCCCAGCATTCGCGGGTTGAATAGTGTGGCATTTGCGTGGTCGTTTAGTGAACGTGATTTATTATGGGAGATTAATATTTATTAATTTAATTGATTGATACAAAGTGACCCTGACAGTTAATGGTCAGAGTATTTTTGACATTTTTAATTATGTTGTAATTATTCTTTTTTTAAAAGGAGATTGTGATCTATTTTAAAAGGAATTTAGAGATATGCCGTGGCCATATTTGCAGTCGGCTACTAGTCGACCGGTCGGCCAATCTTAAGTTTAATTTTTTTTTTTTTTTTTTTTTTTTCTCCTTTTATTTAATGCAATCTGTCCTGGGACATTCAGCAATAGATAGATGATGGTTTCTGATCTTGTACGGTATGAAGCCACTGCCTCATCCGATCGATACTACAACACATTTATGCCTGGTTTATACAAGTCTTGAGGTGCCCTTCTTTTCAGCCTTGAGAAGGTAACTGGGTTTGTCATTAATTTCGTTGCTAATTGATTTGGGTGGACTTTTAATCTTGTTGAGTATGTGATGATATTAGCTTTAATTTCCTCTTTAACAGTTTTTATCTTCAAATCCTTATGTATTCTTTCGTTTGTGATGTACCAGGGAGCATTTACTATCTGTCTTAGTGTTTTTGATTGAAATCTTTGAAGGATTTCGATGTTCGAGTTTGCTGCAGTTCCCCAAAGCTGGATACCATAGCACCAGATAGGCTTGAGAATGCATTTGTAGATGAGTAGTTTGCTTTCCAGAGACATTTGGGACTTTTTGTTGAGCATCCAGTGTAAACTACGAAATTTTTGCCCTAGGGCTTTGCGTTTGGTGAATATGTGGTGTCTCCACGTAAGGCGTCTGTCAAGGTAAATACCAAGGTATCGAGTGACCTCTGCTTGCGGTACTTCTATGTCGTTTAGGGTTACAGGTGGGCATGTTTCTTTGCGTGTAGTGAAAGTCACCTGGACTGACTTTGTTTCGTTGGCTTTTATTTTCCAATCTTTAAGCCATTTAGAGATCATATTAAGGCTGTTTTGTAGTTTTGCAGAGGCTTCTCTCGGGCAGTTATCACAAGCCAGTATGGCCGTATCATCGGCAAAAGTGCCTGTTAGGACATTTCTATCTAGAGGCAGGTCAGCAGTAAATAAAAGGTACATGGTGGGACCCAGGACACTGCCCTGGGGTACTCCAGCCTGAATAACACGTAGATTTGTGACTTCATCTCCTTTCTTCACTAAGAAGAACCTTTTGCTGAGGTAGGAGCGCAGAAACAGGTAGAAATTTGTTGGGAGTGATGTTTTTATTTTGGTCAGTAGACCCTGGTGCCACACTCGGTCAAACGCCTGCGAAATGTCCAGAAAGACTGCAGAGCAGTACTCTTTATTCTCAAATGCGGCGTTGATTTTTTCCACCAGTCTATGAACCTGTTCTACAGTACCGTGGCCTTTCCTGAATCCAAATTGGTGTTCAGGAATAAGGTTTCTTTCCACCAGGATCGGCATGAGTCGCTTAAGAAATAATGTTTCCAGCAGCTTCGAAACAATGGGTAATAGACTGATAGGGCGATATGATTTGACATCATTTTCCGATTTGCCAGGCTTTAAAATCAGGATAATCTGCGCGACTTTCCACTGTTTGGGAACATAGGTTCGCTGCAATATAGCATTGAAGAGAAAGGTGAGAAATTTTATTGCGACTTCCGGTAACTGCTTTAAAATTGGCGCGGTTATTAGGTCGTAACCTGGAGCTTTGTGGTTTTTCAATTTATTAATGGCATATTTAACTTCGCTGAATGAACATTTTCTCAGTGGTAGATCTAGTTGGTAAACAGATGATAGGGTATCACTTACAGATTCCAGTTTACTTGAACCTTCGTCGGGGTGGGGTGTAAAGACGCTTTCAAGATGATTAGCAAAAACTTCAGCCTTTTCGGCATCACTGTTAGCCCAAGTATCATCAGGTCTTCTGATTGGAGGTTGGTGCAGTTGAGGTCTTTTGAGTTTTTGTGTGGCTTTCCATAAGGAGTAGTTAGAGCTTGCAGTTCCATCTAATTTTTCCAGATGTCTCTGTACTTCTGCATTTCTAATTTCTTCCAGCGCCTGCTTTAGCTTTTTAATGTGAGCGTTCAATTTTGTCTTGATGCTGGGATACCTATTTACTTGCCAGCTTCTTCTTAGTTTGCGTTTCTCAGCAAGCAATTCTTGGATTGGAACAGGGCAGTCGATGGCGCCTTTACCACTTCTGTTCGTTGGGGTAGCTTTCCATGCACTTTGCTGTACAATGTTATTAAAGTGTTCCACTCCTTCTTCAATGTCTTGGTCGCTTGAAAACGGTAAGTTTAAGTTGATTTTTCCAGCCACAAGGTCTCTGAACTTATTCCAGTCTGTTTTGTGGTTGCAGAGTTGGCATGGTGGTAAGGTCTGTGAGATATTTGTATTTAGGTGCAAGAACACTGGGGAATGGTCAGACGATAGTTCCAAGCTAGTTTTGCATTCAAGGTTATGAGTATTTACACTTTTTGTGATAAAGAAGTCTATCAAATCAGGGGTCTTATTTCTGTCCGTAGGCCAGTAGGTTGGTTCACCAGAAGATATTGGTCTGAGGTTAAGAAAGTCTATTGCCATGTGCATTTGGCGACCTTTAGTAGATGTAGTTCGGGAACCCCAGAATGTGTGCTTGGCATTATAGTCTCCTCCGGCGATAAACTTTGCTCCAAAGGTAGAGAATAGTTTTACGTAGTCCTCTTTATTAGGTTTGTGTTTGGGAGGGCTGTAGATGGCAGAAACTACAAGTGGGCTTTGGTGGTCTTCAATCACAAGAATTGTTGCTTGAAACATAGCTGTGCAGAACGGCTGCATTTCATAGTGCTTGATGTTTGCCTTGATTAAAACAGCACTGCCACCGTGCGCAGTTCCATCGGGATGCATTGTTTGATAAAACTTGTAGTTGTCAATATTAAAGTGATTTTTGTTTGTAAAGTGAGTTTCAGAAATGAGTAATATATCAACTTTATGTAGGTCAAGAAAAGCTTTCACCTCTAGGGTGTGTTGTGACAGCCCATTGGCATTCCATAGAACTATTTTTAATTGTTTGAATGTTGTTGATTGGACATCATTTGAAGTAAGAGGTTTGTCACAGCACTTAGTTGTTGCATGATTTGTTGCATCATTATAAGCATTTCTTTCAATTCAACTTGATGGGGAATGTTATGTGTCTGGCTTGATTCTTTTTGTATAGGTTGAGGCTTAGCAAAACCAGTTACGACTTTGGCAAAGGTAGGTACATCGTTCGATTCTGTATGGTATGACATTTTGGGTTCAGCTGTTATCTGTTTGACAGTAGGTGTTTTAGTGGTAAAAGGTTGAGTTACTTTTTCAGATAATGTTTTCTTTCTTAGCGGTGGGTACTTAGATTTTTGCAGATCTTTGTAGACTTGGCAGCCCTTGTAATTGGCAGGATGATTACCTTCACATAAAGCACACTTGACGCTGTCAAGTCTCCCTTTTACTGGGCATTCTGTCGAGTGGTGATTTTGCGCACATTTGATACACTTCGGCCGTCGGCGACAGTAACTTTTTGTATGACCGTATTCTTGGCAATTCGCACATTGTGGGATTTCACGTTTAGGTCGTGGTTCCTCAAAAACGACACAACAATGCAGCAATTCTTTTATGTTGTATATGTCCTTATTGTTGTTGTTTACCTGTAACTCAATGACAAATATTGGCAAGGGCCGTTTGCTCATTCTGTCCTTGATGTTCCAGATATTTGTAGTGATGTGCCCTCGTTCTGCTAGTGCTTCTTTAATATCATCAGTACAAGTTGACGGGTGAATTTTCTTAAGAATGACTTTGTAACTCCTTTCTTGCTTAGGTTTGTAGGTATAAAATTCAGTTTTTTTAATTTCTAGTTGTTTAATGATATCGGTATATGCTTCTGATATGGTTGGTTGTATTTTAACACGATCGTTTCGTAGAATTTTGACAGTATACTTGTCGTGTGCATGTTCGTCAAGTAACTTGATAAGCGGTTTAATATTGCCTACTTTATCAATAAATATAGGAGGTGGTCTGGATATTTTTTGATACTTAGGTTGTGTGTCAGTAGGACTCTGATGTTTTTCTTCCTCTAGTCCGGTGAAGCTGTTTGTTAGATCGATAGGTTGGCTGAGCCAGTATGAATCCAGTTTAGATTGCTTATTTTGATTTTCTTTATTTTCCGGGCTGGCAAGGGGACGTTTTTTGTTGGATACCGTGGTCCATTGATAGTTGTTACTGTTGTTTAATAACTTTAAATTGCTTCCAACATTTAATTCTCCATCAGAAAGGGTGCGCGGACGTGTGATGAAAAGCCCTTTATGAAGGGCCTGTTGGACCATTGGTTTATCCTTTTGTGCCATTTTATTTCACTAGAACATTTTGATTTGTTTTGTTTTGCTGACTGGTTGTAAGTATTGTCAGCCTAAAGCGAACAAACCCAATATGCTTGAGATGTTTACAAGGCACAAAGTAGAATTGGAACGCCGCGTTAGATTTTTAAGGTT
This sequence comes from Agrotis puta, assembly GCA_943136025.2. Taxonomy (NCBI): domain Eukaryota; kingdom Metazoa; phylum Arthropoda; class Insecta; order Lepidoptera; family Noctuidae; genus Agrotis; species Agrotis puta. Next base: position 14,924,228 of record OW964170.2, on the reverse strand, counting down.
GGCACGATTTTTAGGTTATAACCGGCACCACACTGTAATTACTCGTATTTTATGATGTTCACAAGCACTTTCCAGTTTTGCAATTATCACTAAGGCAAAACCATAACACTAATCTTCAGGTTTATCCATATTTTATAGCTTCATTTATGGATTTGACAGATATCTCGAATAAACAAAATCGGAGCACTTTACGTAGTTGTAACTTAAATGACAGCCGGAACTCGTACAAGTTTAATTTATGACCCAAATATTCGTTAAAATAATACAGCCCTAATGTCAGGTAGCTGAATACTTTACATGAAGGAGTTTCCAAATATTTGAATCCATTACAATTTTGCTTTTACAAATCTATTTTTATAGACAATAATTAGTTTCCCATATTAAATAAGCAAATACCCCACATTTATATTACAATAAATACCATAATTTACCACTGATAATACAAATTTCTCACCATTAATACTCGCATAACCCTTAACACTGCCAACACGACTGTCGGTCTAATCGACCGTCCAGACGTTAATCGGTTTTGCCTCGCCAACCGACTGATTTGCAAACATCCGTATTTCATATTAATAATCCCAACTTGCATAAATTAAATAACTTGCGTTGACATAACTGGTGTTTGTGTGTGTCTGTGTGTATATGTTTGTTTGTGTGGGTGTATTCAGGGCTAGAAATAGGATCAAGACTTTCACTTTAAAGGATGGTTTACAGCGTAATTGAGGTAGATTTTCGACAAATGTCCGTTTTTTTTGTAAATACGAACCCAATTAAACTTTGAAAACATGTGGCTACAAAATATGATAGAAAGCACGAAAAAAAAAGAAACTCTTTTCATTTAAAGGAAGCATAAAACAATAGGGCAATAGGACCAAGATTGGAATACAGGGCCAAGGATCAAGATTATGTAAAATGCGGGCTTTACGGGCGATGTGTTATTTAGCCTGCCTCAACTATATCTTACCTGCTCAAATTCAAACTTTAAAAAAAGAGAAGAGATTATCAATTCGAACTGTACGTTTGCATTTTTTTGGCTATAGTGTTGCGATTAAAATCTCGCCTGATGTTAAACGAAGATGTGGTTGATGATGTGGAAGATGCGAAAAGAATACTTAAAGAAAGAAAGAAACTAATAACATTTATTGGTACAGACTAGAGTCACCTGCCTATAAGTAACCCATACAATCTTGACTAAAAGATCCCAAGGTAGTTGCAGGGAATTCCACTCATTATTATTATTGTATGTACAAATGATAATATAGATTTCTATTTACAAAATATGACAGGAAAATAAAAATGTTGACAAAGAGAAGGACGTCGACATCGGAAATTCAGACTAATTTAGTTCCTGATAAGTTATAATTTTAGGTGACAATCGCTCTTGTAATAGAAAAAGAATGTTTTGTTATACTTATAATCGCACCGTATGGACAATGGACGGGATAATCATTTTCCTGAGTATTGAATGCGTGTTATTTTTGTGATTATTTTAATTAATTAATTATGAAAGAATAAGTTAAACAGCATTATTTTGAAATGTTGGTGTGGTTCCTCCTATTCGCTGTATGCGCCATGACAATACCTCTTTGAAACTTAAGATCTGTCAATTCTTGGTATCTTTTTTTTTTAACGTGGTTTAATCATCAAATGAGTCCTCACACCCAGGTCAGAGCGGGAGGGACTGTCAGACTCGTACTGACTAAAATCCACGGTGTCCCTCAATAGCCCTTTACGTACCGGGGTCACGGTAAATCATAAGTCCCGCGACCCCTGCAGGCTTTGGCCCTCTAGAGGGGGGCCCCGACATTTTTGCTGACACTCTTTGAGGCGCGCGTGGAACAGAACGCGCCGTCGACCCGGGCATGGTCCATGGTCGGACAGCGAGTTGCACATTACTCGCTGCCCGCATGTCCGCGAATTCTTTGTATCTATTTGTTTTGATAAATATTTTTGACTAGTTTTTCATATAAAAAAAAACACAATAAAACCGAATGAAAGTGCACAAAAAGCTGGTGGTGCATATTAAACTTAACACACGTCACTCCCGAGAGACCCGAATTATTTCACTTCGCGCTGCGATCGAGTTGACAGTCCCTACCACCGATTATGCACCTATTGAATACAGAAAAGACCCCAAAAGGCTCTCAAAACTTACTCAATAAGATTTTTTTCTCAATTAGTAATAAACCATTACATTGCGGACTGTACAATCAGCTGTTATCAATCCTATTAATCATAGATTCATAGAACGTTGATTAAACACGTTTAATTATGCATGTTAATTAAATGATTAGCAAATAAAATGTTTGACGTTTTGCGGTGTCATGGAGTTATAACTGATACAGTCCTTTTACAGTTCTTTTCCAATGGCAGTTGTTAGCGAAAAGCAACCTTAGTGACATGAGAACAATGATCATTCATCTTTCCACTGATAAGTTTGTCAATATAGCACTCTACAGTAAAGTGTGTCTAATCAACAAACTGAATAACATTCTTCATGAGGACAGCATTGTATGTAATTACGAAAAAATAATCCACTATCCCATATATTTTAGGAAAGGATGTATTGAAAATGTGCATGGATCAGTTCTGGTTTTTTTTCATGATTACGATGAGCGTTCCTAAACAGAAAATCATTCAATTTGATGGATTTCTACACCCATAAATATGATCTTATACGTTCTGACACATGCTGTAGTTACAACATTAACAAACATTGCTATTTTGACAGTGACACCAAGTCAGAGGTAATATTACTGTGAATAGATTGTAGTAGGTTAGTTAAGCAAATAATAAAGATAGACTTTGAAATGAGAGACATGTTGTTTAAAGATTTAAATCCTGTTTTTACATCCGTTTTTCTGATTATTAACGTCACAGTCAATGTGTATCATGTTCTGGACTGAAATTACAGGGATCGTGGCTAAGCTAAAATGAGGCATTTGTTAACGACATTATAGGCTTTGTAACACTGTTTTAATCGCCATGTTTTTTTTTAATGGCTTGTAAAAACCCCATGATACATTTAATTTTCCTTAACTGTAATTGGAAATAGTAATAGTCGTAGGCAAAACTATTAGTAACTATTGTACAGTCATCGCTCATTGTTCATTTTCTATTAAACAACTTGACGATTCATCAGTTTTGTTATTAAAAATACGTTGTTTTAGAGTAACAATTTAATGCTTCAAAGATATGTTTGAAAAAGTTCAAGTGACATTGACAGGCCGGTCACCGTTAGTACAGGGTGAATGTTTCAACTTGGCTTTGGCGTTGATGGTTATATCCGAAACTCGGTAAGGTTGCCTGTCTGTCGGTCTTCTACAGATTGTACTTCTGAGAGTGTGCTCAAGAACTCCACGATCTCATCCCACCAGCCCCCTTTTATCATCGCACACTGCAAATTACCATCCTTACCTTATTGCTACTCCACCAATTCGCACTAAGCGTTTCCAAACGTCTTTTATAATGCGAACAGCGAAGGAGTGCTCTCTAGTTGCGTCTGTGTTTCCGAACGCATACAACCCTAATCTCTTCAAAGTTAGAGTGAACAGCTTTCTTCTGGGTAAGCTCGCTCCATGGTCGACCTTGTCTTTGTTACCCCTGACCGAGACTAAGGCCAAGGTCAAACCCATATTACATTAAAAAAAATTGGAATATCGAAAAATACTGAGAACAATTCCCTGGTCAGGATGGATAATGTGTGTTCTTAGGTTTTATGCTCTTCGTCATATGTACAAAAGGCTTTAACGGAACTGGCTACACATCAAGCTATGCAAAACCTGTATAAGTTGATCGTTGAATGTGCTGAAAGATACAAAGCGAGACCACGATAAATTGGTTTTGTGTAGCTTGATATGTAGCCGTGTGTACTATTGTGCCTCTACCTAACTCGTCTAACTTAAACACATTACGTAATGTGGGTAAGCTCTGGGTCGCGGGACTCAAGAATTACCGTGACCCCGGTACGTAAAGGGCTATTGAAGGACACCTTGGATTTTAGTCAGTACGAGTCTGACAGTCCCTCTCGCTCAGCCCTGAGTGGGAGGACTCATTTGATGATTTTACCACGATCAAAAAAAGTGTGTAAGCTCTGTTCCATTTTTTCTAAAACAATATCTATATACCTTGTTTTTTTAAAAAAAATCCAGAGCACTTAACTCTTCTACTGCTACGAGTACATATGGATTATTCCCGTCTTTAAATTAATTAGAGTTTTCTAGTCATACCAAGACTTTTTTTTTTAAGTGGTAAAATCATCAAATGACTCCTCCCACCCAGGGCAGAGCGGGAGGGACTGTCAGACTCGTACTGACTAACATCCACGGTGTCCTTCAATAGCCCTTTACTATCCGGGGTCACGGTAATTCGTACAGTCCCGCGACCCCGGTCATACCAAGACTAGAAACTCTAATAAATTTTCCAATGAACGAACCAATGTTTGTGATGGAATTGGATCAGTCCATTAACAGCTTGATTAAAACCTATTATAATTTATAAGTAGTTATTATGTTTTCGCAGAACTTGTAAAGTTAATTGAGTAAAATGTTATTGAGACTTCTTGTGGACGATCGGACTGATTATAATAATTAGTAATTGTTCCTTATAATTTTATTGCCGCCATCATTTAAGGGTTAATTGGAGATCGATTGATTTTTGTTCGAAGAAAGAGTAATTTATCGTAATTTGAAAAGTTGTATCGATTGATTTTATAATAGGGTTGAAAGTTCCTGATTGAAAGGAATCTTTTAAAGGATTTAATTAGTAAAAGGTAAACAATTATACCTATGTGATTCTGATGCATTATTTTTTTTTATAAATTCTACTAACAACAACATACCAAGTTTATTATTTTTGAAGTGAAAACTTCTTTAGCGGCGTTGTGCACTTTTTTTGGAATGGGTAAAAAATGTTAAACTCGCGTCAGGACACGTGACCTGATCGAAAATTCGTAAGACGGCGCAGGGCGCTTGCGCGAATGTTCGTGTGTGTTTATTACTATTCAAGTTTTCACTTCTGCCGGCACTCCCAGAGTGAAAACCGTCGTTTTTTTTCGTTGTCTTTAATTTTATTCAATTCAATGCATATGTAAACCTTCTTGGACGCAATTGCTAAATGTTTTTGGACTTCCCGCTTACATATGATTTAGTCGTCAGCAATTTAGCTTTTAATTAATTTGAATAAAAATGTTATAGTCATTAACTCTTGTAATGTATGAGTATAAATCAAATATTTGACAAAACGCAAGTGTACAAACTTATGTTATTTATTGAACCTCAAATACAGGTTTAAAAACACGCAACATTGTCCATACAAAAGGCATTAAAAATCAGTACTCGACCAAAAAACAAATAAAAGTTGAATAAAAACTTCTTTGACAGCCCTTAACTAAACTGGACCGATCCTGTGACAAGACAAATCCATAATGCGATTAATACAAACTAATTTCCACCTGGGAAACTAATTTCTGTCTGGGCGCTCCTTGCGGGGCTCCACATCGTTGTCAGTGTGGTGAAGGCGTCGACTGCCTCGGGCACCATGGCCTTTCCTGCAGCAAGAGTGCAGGTCGGCTAGCACGGCACGCTAGTTTAAATGACATTATCCGTCGTGCTCTTGTCACCGCCGGGGTGCCAGCCGTTTTAGAACCCAGTGGCTTGGCACGCGACGATGGGAAGAGACCAGATGGGATGACTATAATGCCATGGAAGTTGGGTAGACCTTTGGTGTGGGATGCAACATGTGTCGACACCCTTGCGCCATCCCACCTTCCTGGTACTGCATGCTGTGCTGGTGCGGCTGCTGCAAGTGCCGAAAACCTCAAGCGGCGCAAATACAATGGCTTGACTATTACCTATGTATTTGAGCCTTTTGGGGTTGAAACACTAGGGCCGTGGGGTCCGAGTGCCCACAAAGTTTTTAAAGACATCGCCAAGCGTTTAGTCGACGCCTCGCGTGACCAGAGGGCTGGCCTATTTCTTGGTCAAAGGATCAGCATTGCCATCCAACGTGGCAATGCTGCCAGCGTTCTGGGCACTTTCCCCATTGACAGCGATGTGGACGAATTTTATGACGCTCTATAATTATTTTTTTTTTTTTTTTTTTTTTTATTATAGTTTTAATTTAGTCATTATTGTAAATATTTTACTTTTAATTTTAGTATTTAAATGTAGTATGTAAAGAAATAGTGAAAAAATATAATTAAAATAATTTCCACCTTATTGCTTACAACATAAAGAAGATAGGAATATTTATGTGGTAAGTTCAAGTGGCTTTATTCGCGATGGGATTTGTCAGTCAATAAATTATTATTGAAGCTACAGTCCTTTCACAGTTATTTTGTTTCAGACAGCTGGATGCTAAAATCAACCTTAATGTTAAAAAAATTAAGACCATTATTACTTTGACAGATTTGCCATCGACAACAACGTAAAAACAATCTAAAAGCTACGGTTTTATGGACCAGTGTCATTTTGACAGCGATGCAATGACAGATGTCAAATTAGGCAGATGTCAATGTTAAATTCCTGATGACAGCCAGTGTTTTGACTGGTTGCAATTAATGCATTATGTGGGCTAAGAGGATTAGATTGCAGATTTTAATAAAAATAAAAAAGTGAGACAATGCTGCCTGGGTGATCCTTATCAAGTTATTAAAATTTGAAGAGTTGTGAGTTTGACGTGATGACTTTTGATGATCGTATTATATTTTGTCATCATTCCATGAGCTTAGGAGTAAATAATATGTACAATGCGACAAAATTAACGAAGAAAGCAGTGATGGCGCCATATCGCATGCTTTTCTAACACTTGCGCGCTCTAAATTAATATATTAATTTATTTTCTTTTTGTTTTAACAACCCGGGGATATAAATACGCCACTTTTTTAATGTTGCTAATAGAACACTCATTACGTGAGCAATAGAATAGAATATTCCATTTTACGAATTTTGCAAAAGTGGCATTTTTAGACCTGAAAATTTAGAATCTTTAACTCTGTGTAACCGTGCCTTTAATAACTAGCACTCAATCCTCATTTGTATGTTATTCGCACAATTCATTAAGTTATTTTTATGTCATTCTATAATGATTGTAAACACGTTTATAACGTTTTAATGCCAGTTAATTAAACTTATAACTCGCTTGCCTTAGCGTGGACATGGCTCTGCTTTAGAATACTTTATAAAGCGCTTGAATTATTAATTTATTGAGTTTATTTTCATTATTGGTAGTAGAACCTGGGAAAGACCCTACTGACAAATTTGTATTAAGTGATCTTGAAAATTGCAGGGCAAAGGTTACTTTCCTTGACCTTCGTGTCTTCGCCAGTCACATTTGATGACATTAATAGAGTCATCAACAGCCACCAGTTCATTGCCAGTTGGAAATGTAACGGTCTTGAATTTGAATTGATTATTTCAATAATTGCGTATTTAGATTTTTACACTAAACTGTATTCACAATTACTTTTTACTACCAAAATATTTCAGCAATAACCAACGCTTGTTCAAAACCTTTGGTTCACAACGAATCTGTACCACAACTAATATCTATGTCAAGAATCAAGTCATTTCTGGAACCGACGGTACCTCTTTGACACAACATCAATTTACGAAGAATGCACAAGTGTCACAACATTCGCATCTAAGTACCAAAGAATCTATTAATAGAACAATACAATGAAACTAAAAAAAATATCGGATCTTCGGTACATCGTGTTCCATTACCGATAAAAGTTATTGTTCCATTATTCTTTTAATTAGACTCACAACGGGGTGCATTGTTCCAAAATCTGTATTTAATAAATCCATACTTTGATATCACTATTGTGAGAATTGAAGTAAAAACTGTATCAAATGGTGATTTTCCCACGACTCGCAGAATTCGAGAGAAATGTTATTATGGCGGCGTATGTTTGTAATGGGTTAACTACATCTTATTAGACTAGTTTAATTGCAATGTCTAAGAATTTAAGCGTGTGGGTGGTTAACATTTTTAATTCAATCATTTTCTCAGTTGATAGTTATTTTTTTTAATTTAAAACGGGTTTGCTCTCGACGTCGAATCTATCCCAGAAGCTAAAGTGAGACCTAAGATGGTCCGAGCTTTCATAGAAGGAACTGTTACTCCTGCGCACCGACGGAATTCAGTAAAAACTATTTGGCGCTGAACTCCGATAGAATTGTGAAATGGCTCAGCCGTCACCACAGGTTTTAGGTTGCCTGTGGTGACGTGGTCCGGAGTGGACCGTTAGTTGAGGTCTTTTTCTCTTACTCCTTAAAAATTCCTACTAAGGAGTTTGTTGAAGGAGTTTGTAACTGACTAAGCAGCTTCCTGCTTAAAGAATATTAATAGTTCTGAATTTACCGACACTTCAATCACAATCAATCTTCGCCATGGTATGGTTACACAATTGACTATTAAATATAAAAAGTTATAAAAGTTCCATCTTCAACTGAAGGAACCCTAACAACCAATTATCTCGTCACTGCCGCCATGCCGCAGCGTTAATTATAAATCGATATTTCCAGCTATTAAAGCTTAATCGTCAATAACTAGTCAATGAAGAAAATGATCTAATTAGTGTGGCAGCTTCCACGAAGGAACCTCTCCCAGTCCTTAAACAATAGGTGTTGACATTTTTCATCTTTCCTTTGTTTTCATAGACGTTGTCAATTTCCCTGTTAAACCTTAGGATTATCAACTAGTAATTATTGTCAATCATACTTTGTTGTTTAATTAAGCTTGATAACGGAGATGAAACTGTTCTTTATAATAAGGCAGCATATAAAATTACAACACATTAAGTCCGATCAAGCGCTGTAAAGGAAGAAATTAAGGAAATTAATGTTATGGTTATAAGAATTCTAATAAGAGGGATAGAGAAAAAGTTATAACTTGTCATTAATGTTACTAGACTTTGTAATGATACACAACTAGTTCTGTTGGATAAAGATGAGTCTATACCATCATTTAAAGACAATAACAAAAAGAGAAATATTCTTTCCGAGGAATATATTCAAAGAGACGTGGAACTAAATTAAGCAGAAGTGGAATGTAACAAAGTTGGCACAGAAGGAACACTTACTGAAGAAAAAGAGATAAACGTAAGTAAAGAAACTAATGATGCATAAACAGATACTTAAGCAAAGTTGTCCATTAACCAAGAAAACGACAGGATGCATAGCAATGCATAGCAATAGCAGAAACCGTTTCAATGTAAGTAAAACTCTAGCTAATGTTTAGTTAAACTTTAATGTTAATGCCCATAACTGTCAACATAAGGTGTTGGCGTTTTTAACTGCCTTTACAACACTAACATTAATAAATAAAACACACCCTCATAGGCACTTGTAAGATGCCAAAACGAATACGGGTAAGATTAATCATAAGTAATAGTTAAACCAGCATACCTATTAATCAGGAATAAGATCGTTAAAAACAATTTACCCGTGTGTCTAATGGAATTAAAGGTTTTTTAGCTATCTTATTAGCCGAAAGACGTAATCACGTTGGCTTGGGCGACTCGGCAGCTCGCAGTGGGCCATTCGCGAAAGAATCCACTCGCAATTACGCCAATCAATTATAATGGAAGAGGAAATTGCTCGTTTCCGCGGCCGCTTACACTGAACACAGAGTTGACATGCTTGCCATAAGTTAGAAGAGGACGCGAGTTCAAATCTTCGTTTAGATTTTTAAAGATGGCAATATTCATGAAGAATAAAAAGGGTCCCAGCACTTTATCTCTCGATGGATAAGGTAAAATTGACATAAATCAGCCTCAGTTCTAAGTATTAATTTGGCTATCTACCAAAGATAAAGTCAGGTTTTTATTCAGGAAAATTAATTTTGTGTTTGTTTTATTGAGTCAATTTTATTTTAGACTTCCACAAGTACAATATAGATTTTTTTGTAGTAATATAGCCTTCATTTGAATGCTACTTCCTACTGTTATGTTATAAACGTGAAAGTTTTTGCCCTTTCACGCAAAAGCTACTGAACGAATTATTGTGAAAGTTATTATCACAGGATAGTTTTGACAAAACCAGTGATGGCACTATTTTCGCAGCATTTTCAGACCCAAAGACTCATTTTCAAAAGCAGTTCGCCTATTCCTTGGACCACCCTACCACTGACGCGCCTAGCACGCGACTACAAACGTTTCAACGGATCACGGCACTGTACTCATCAAGACGGTGTCCTGTTCCAACTTGAACAACTTCCAAGAACTGAACACCAGGGAATCGCATCGAAGGTAGGTCACAAGAAACAAGCACTTTTTCTACCAGATTCTTCGTGTTTCTGACGATTATTCGACAAAATTCTTGGGGCAATTAACTGCAACTGTTATTTGCTATTTGTTTTTTGTTAAGGTGGGTTAGGTTTCTTTAAATATTTCACTGGCTATGAAGGTTAGGTATGTTTATTACATCGAAATGTTTAGAAACATTATTTTTAAAGTATTTGTAAAAACTACAAATGCCTAGCTTCTGCGATTTTGCTCGCATAAGGTTCGGGCATTGTTCCAGTGAATCTGGTTGCACCAGATAAAAAAGCACCAAAGATTATAAACTAACCAAAGATTATAAATGTTGTAGAAATTCGTTCAACAGTTTTTTGTCAAATAGTCACAAACAAGCGTCCATCCTCACAAATTTTCGCGTTAATAACAAAACCAAGATGATTTTTGAACTTCTTGGACACCGTTTAAAGAAAAAATCTTGAACAAACTTTTTTTTTTAACAGTACAAATCTTGAAAGTAGCATCTCCAAGAATTTCATCAGTAATAACATCATCGTTATAAACAGAAGTACCTGATTGTGGCATTAAGCCTTCAAGTAACGAGTAAACAGAGTTACTAAGAAACGGTTTATTTAATTAAGCCTGGGTGCAATCAACATGCCGCTCCGATGCTACGATACCGCACGAAACCTCACTTTTATATACTAAGTGTTTGTACCTACTATTTGTAAGAAACCCTGTAGTATATCTAAAATTTTTTGTCCTTTTCGATTTACTTGACGAGGACTTTGTCACAATCATTATCTACTATTTTATTAGGATGGTGGCGGTTTTAAATACCATCAAGTTTCTGAGCACCATTAACACCAAGTTCATTATCCAGTACGAATTGATTAACTGCTTAATTTTTTCCAAAAATAGAATTGTTTTTAACTAAGAGTACTGAATTGAAACATGTATAATTTCTCCTGTGTCTTGTCTTGTGCGTGTGCAATCATTTGGCATTCTTTTCTCTTCCTTAGCTAGCTTTAGATGCTTATATGTGATCTATTTATTTCCGGGATCCTCACTTCAAGGAACTACCTCAGATGTTTATTAGCATCACGAATGAGTAGTACCACATAGAAATTCGTAGAGCCAAGAAGTTAAGGGTAAGAGATTACCCGTAATCGTTTCAACCTTAAGGCGAATCTACAGTATGAGAATCTGCATGTTCTTACCTCCAAGACCTAATGCTACACCTTGTGTTAATCCCACGTGTGTCTTGAAAAATGATAAGTTCTCTGTTTTTACCAAGTGTTGTCCTTTTCAATTAAGTAAATATCGATGAAGTGACAGTGACCATTGTTATTAATATCGTACAAGACAATTATAGCAAAGTGGTCTACACAAGAAGTTTAATTAGTCACAAGTGTCTTTTTCTGATAGGTATTAAGCCAAGAGCTATTTTGAGTTATATTTATTAGAAACACTTATTGATTGTCTTGATGGTCTTAATCATAATAAAGTAGAATTTTATAGTATGTGTAATTCAGCTGGTTAGACATGAATCATTCGATATGAACAACTTTCTGAACTGAACAGAAATGTTGAAATATTGACAGTAAATGCTCATAATTGGTGGCAACTATTTAATATAATAGAAAATTAAATCTTTTACACTGAAAGAAGAACAGTCAATATGGTGGGAAACAAATAATGGAGTAATAAAGACATAACCTAATCGAATCTAAATCAAAATTGTATATCAACGTATCTCCAATTTTATCTTTAAAACATAAAAAACAACAAGATACCGGTACTAATGAAGACACAGCAGAATAAACATGAGGCTCGTAATCAACAAGCAAAAACATTTTACAATCACGACTCGACGGCGGTGGGTGACAAAAATGCAATTTAAGTTATGCCAAACTAAAAACTCAATTCTGACTCGAAACTCGGGTGTAATGGCGACCGCGGCACAACAAAAACTGTCCTTCGACCATCCCATAGCATAATTAGTCTCATGCTGTGTCGAGAAAGATATACCAATCTACAACTGGGTGTATATTGCTTTTTTCATCTATCGCATTGAATGCACCCCGCAATTCCCATTTTATGTCGTCAATGTCTTCAATGATGTTTCTATCTTGAAATTTCACTTTTTCTTAGAATAATTTGCTGTTTTTGTTGTCAGTAATGATCATTGCGTTTACATCGAGATGTCTTATTTATGTTTGTATTCTATACAGATGAGGATTGAACGTGTGGCACTTACTAATGTTTAGGTGTGAGTGTAATAGCATTGCTATTAATTTCCGGGCTTTGTACCAGTTCTGGTATTTAGAGAGGCTGGTGGTGTAAGAAGAGGAAATAATGTTACCATTTCATTAATGTTCAGATGAACATGTTTCATAAACATGAACGCGAATGAATCCTTGATGATAATAACTTTTTACAATTTAATATCCTCTTCTCACTACTTTCATTAACAGAGGAAAGTGTTTTTATGTAAAGCTTCGTGCATTCGAGACATCTGTATACTTTTTGATAAATAAGTAAAATATGTTTGACTTAACATCTAAAATTTCAAAGGCATATTTGTAGAAACCAACACAGACTAAATGTTTAAGTGTCTGATATAGCGTTTAATTCTAAATGTTACAAGTCATATCTATCAGGTTGAATGTTTACATCAAATTTGTTGTCATTAATCCTTCTCAATATCTATGGATATTTGTCCGTTTAAGTTGTTTTATGCAAAAACCATTTAACCTAAAATGGCACTCCTATTCTCATAGAAATTTTTTGGATAGTAGCGTTTGACTGTGACTTTGATATACGAGAGAATAATGGGTAAAATTTCACAAACATTTACTGTAGATATGTGTAAATTTGGAGAAGAATATACGCTACTCTGTCACTCTATCCTGGGTCTCAAAATTTGCATGATCAAGACCACCGGGACGACAAACAGGACATTTACCCTTTTGGCGTGCCTAATAAAGAATGCTCGACAATCTGTTATTTTGTGGGCTATAACCAGAGCTGGCCTCCCTGGATTCTTCGCAGAATCAGTCACCTTAGCTTGACCAGTTTTTGCCGCCACGCGACTGGCCTCTTACTGTTCATATACGTTTCAAAGAAGGTCCTAAGTACCTACAATATTATTATTATTGATTTGTTGTGTTTATACCCCGATTGCGATATGTTCTTTCAATATTGAACAGTCTCATCCAGCAGGGTGGCAAATGACTCCTTTTTAATAGCTCCAACTGTATCGTCAATGCAGGAATTTATATCATGGCGAAACGCTCGCCCTCATAAAAACCAAATTCCATTTAATTATGGATGATTTTTAAAATCTGTGAACAATGCCAGCCATCCTTTGTGGTCGTCGCACGGCAGCTTTTTTTATTTCCGATGAAACTAATTTGATAATTTCTTATTGAAATGCGGGCGAGTCCTTCTCTGAACGACTGATATAGACTATATATAACTGTGTTTCAAAGAAATGAATTAATTGACGGACGAAACGGTAGCATTGCGTACTGCGATATGAAAACCAATTAATAGAATCAAGGATGCGCGAATCAGAAAGTGTTTTGTTGGCAATCGTCATGTACTGGGAGATATGGGGAGATTTATTAATACCTAAGTCTAGACATGTAGTGGTAGGCACTCAACTGTATCCTACACGTTTTGCGATGAATATGTTATGATTTTATGAACTTGACCGTGTTTATTTCTTCCCTCTGGGTTTTTTCTTGATCTACTGCTCAACATATACGGATTCTAGTTCTGGATTGTGAAATTATTCCTCACTTTTTAAAGCTACAATGGTTTATGAATACATCTATGTTAATACGACCGCAGAGAAATGTTAATGGTTTGTTATTTTGTCAAAAAAAGAACGGTCACGTTGATTTACATAAAAAAACAAATATTGAGTTGCTTATTTAATCTTTTTAACCCATGCTATCGTCCTCTAAGACTCACATAAATTTTGTAAAAAGTGGATCTATATCCGGATTGAATTCCTAAAATTCGCTAAAACCTTTTTCTTACTATCGATCAATATTCTTACTCAGTCCCAAACTATCAGTTTTATTAATATACTAGCGACCGGCCCCGGCTTCGCACGGGTGGACATTTATTTTTTAAGCTCTCTGAAAAAAAAAAAAACCGGGATAAAATATAGCCTATACGGATTCGGAAGAATCTCTCTAAGTAATGGTAAAAGAAATTTTGAAATCGGTCCAGTACTTTTTGAGCCTATTCAATACAAACATACAAAAATACAAAGGTTTCCTCTTTATAATATTAGTATAGATTCGCAATTAATATTTGTGTGTCGTCGCCTTAGCGGCCGCCGTCAGTTAGATATGTCAAGATTTATTGACTGAGTCACCAGCTAAAAGGTTTGAGACAGAGCCCGTACGATAAGTAGTTACGTATAATTAGTGTGGGGACACGCGACCACCGAGACGTGGACGAAATACAAACAGATTGTGTGGTAGAAGATTTTTTTTGTGAGAAATAGGTGAAGGTGAAATGAAGGTTAAGGTTTGTGGAGTGGGGTTTTCCCAGCTTTAGAATTGTTCTTTTTTGTAACTTTGGGGATTTGTTTTATTGCAATTTATTTTCGATCACAGTAGGTGTCGTCCTTCGTTAATTCTCCAAAATGTTAACACGTTTTGGAATACCTAAAAAGTAGTTAGGCGTTTCATATGGTTGGTTCGTTTGATTTTGTTTGTCAGTGTTGCAATTATTTTCTGCTACAAGTCTGCTGTCATCACACAATTTGCTGAATAACCCTTTCCTGTTGTACCATACATTATGTACGTCAATACAAATGGGATCAGTCATGTCGGAATCGCGTGACACGTAATAACTGGTGTGTAGACGAGATGGTTTGTAATGAAATCGCCGATTCACGATAAGTGAACACATATTGCCGTGAAGCTTCTATAGAACTTCGTGACATATAGTTTACACGCGCCTTTATCCGGCCTGGATCGCGTGTGGCGGGCTGGCAGGCTCGCCGGCTCAGCCGTTCAGTTTGTCCACGGTAAAATATTGCAGAATAAGCCCAAGGGCCCGCGCACATGGCGTTTTCGCGCCTTTCTCTGTCAAAACGACATAATACCGCTATGACATTTGACGTCACACCTTACACCTGTGCGATGTAATTTTCGAAAAAAAAGTGCACAATTTAAACTCTCATATTTTACTTTTTCATGAAACAATGTTAAAATTTATTGCCACCAAATAAATTACGACTTCAATTTCTAAAACGTGTTCGTACATATCGTGTTGCGTGTTAACCCTGCCCCTGCTACCCCGGTTGACATTCCGGCGGCGTGCCTGGGGCCTCCGCGACCAAATTGCCGCCTTTATCTTAGGCGCCTTCGACAAATTACGTCGGCCCCAAAAAGTCAACGAGCTTATCACAAAACGTTAGAGCGTGTGTTAGTTGCTTGTACGTCGCTGCTTTTAATTTTGCCCGTATAGTTTTTGTTATGTCCTCATTTTAGGGTTATCTCAGTAGGTAAGGCTGCATGCCTGTGTCACATATTTTCGTTTCGTGTCCTTTTTGGGCTTTTGTCTGAGCTTATAAGTGCTTGTGTTGATTGGAGTGTGTTATAACATGTTTTGTCGCAATGTTTTGTTTGACACAATTTAATGTTTATGGGTTAAACACGCTTCTGTAAAGGTTGTCGTATAAAGTACGGTTGGACAGTTAAAGTCTTTGTGTGGACGATAATTTAGGTGTGTGGGCGCCGCGGCTAGTGATGTGCACATAAAGTGCGTCGGTTCGCTTGTGGCGAGCAATTAGTGTTGTATTTAAAGGTCGAAGTGCGTAAAAAGTGACAGGTTTAGTCACCGACATACGCAGTGAACTTTGTTACTAGATTATGTCGATGATAAACCCATAATAACGATTACATTTGAATTAGACCACCTCGGTATTATTAAGTAATGTGTTACAGTTTGCATTATAAACGATTTTTTTTGCTCTATAGAACTCTAATGCCTATTTAGCAATTAGATTTATCATAAATAAATATCTAGGAACACGTGTAACAGAACTAATAAATTTTGTAGTACTTAGACACTATATCAATTTGATATAAAAAATTAAGTTACTAACAGTATAAATAATGATGCTATTACTTAGAAAAATAATAGATGAAACATTCTAGACACCTTTTAATTTACATGCATTAACAATATAATAAACAAATAAATAGACTGACAAAGTTTCTCATGGCTATTATTTGTTTTTACTAAAACTTGTTAAAAATAGCTAAAATAAATGTAGTTATTGATTTTTATCAATAACTCCATTTATTTTTGGTTGTTCCAATGGAAATGACCGATAGGAGGTTTGAACCTAGCCGGGCACTTTATTTTGTATGAATAAACAAATAAATATAAACAATTCATTTTTAAACACATTTAAAATTGTACACATTTAACTGCTTCATAAATATTTATAGGCAAACTGTTCCAATATTAGGAAAAATCTAGTTTAGTTCCAAATCTATTACATTAATTTATCTGTTTTATTGAAATTAGTAAGTTGAAATTAGTTTATTGTGTAGGGTAGAGCGGGGCTAGTTGAGCATAGGGGTAAGTTGAGCAATCGAAATATCTCTAAAACTTTTCACTTTACACGTAGACAACATAGAGCGGAAATAAGGAGTAGTGGGAAGGGAACTTATTGCGCGACCGCGAGTGATCGTGTGACGAGCGAGTAAACCACACCTGGACATTGTATCTTTTGTGACCAAAAACTAAAAAAATCTTTTACTGCGCCTTTTCATCTGTATCAGTCAAATGTTATTGTTTTCAATCAAACAAGTATTAGGCCTTCCATAAATTTATTGTATTTTTGATATGTTTAGAGGTTTTGGGTATATTTTATACCGTTTTTTTATAACCTCTCTTTTATTTTAAACTTGACAGGCCTGTTGGTCTAGTGGTTAGTGACCCTGACTGCTATGCCGGAGGTCGTGGGTTCGATTCCCAACCAGGACAAATGTTTGTGTGATGAGCACGATCATTCGTTCTGTGTCTGGGTGTAATTTATCTATAACATGTATCTATTTAGAAATATATAAGTATGTTCATCAGTTATCTAATACCCATAACACAAGCTCTGCTTAGCTTGGGACTAGATGGCGTTGTGTGATAGTTGTGGAATATTTATTTATTTATTTACTTTCGGATTGGGGTTTGTTGAGCAACTAGCTTTAATTTTAATTGTGACAATGATGATCATATTTCTAAGATCTCATTCTTATTATCTTTTGAGATTTAAGCTATATTGATGATTACAAAAATATATAAGTCTGATTTTGAACAGAAATACTGATTATTATCCTAAAGTTAATCGTAAGATACGCTGATGTTTTGTTGACTCCAAATGTTGTTAAATATTCAGGAATTAAAGAGTTAACAGTTATTAAAGAGTGAATTATTAAACAGTTGATTAATCAAACGGTTATTTTTTTCTTTTCTAGTTGAAATTGAACTCATGGCTTGGCTAGAAATTCTAGGTTGTCAACTTGTCCCGTACCGTTGCTCAACTTACCTCACTTATGGGGTACGTTGAGCATGACTGACTTTCTGCATTCAAATAGCTGTAGCTCTTAAACGCAACTTTTAAGGAATTAATACTATTGAGACTTTTCCAGAGGGATAAATGACTAATCCATCACGTTACATAACAACCCATAGAGGCTTATGGTTGAGGAGCAATATTCGCTCAAGTGAAAAATTGCTCAACTAGCCCCGCCCTACCCTATTAGATTAATTACCTGATCCTATACCTACCTAGATTTTTGAACTGATCGTAATAAAATTTACAGTATATAGATAGCCCAGCTTTTTTTTTTTTATCGTGGTAAAATCATCAAATGAGTCCTCCCACCCAGGGCAGGGCGGGAGGGACTGTCAGACTTGTACTGACTAAAATCCACGGTGTCCTTCAATAGCCCTTTACGTACTAGGGTCACGGTAATCCCTTGGTCCCGCGACCCCAGCAGGCTTTGGCCCTCTACAGGCCCCGTCACTATGCTGACACTCTTTGAGGCGCGCGTGGAACACAACGCGCCGTCGACCCGGGCATGGTCCATGGTCGGACAGTGAGTCGCCCATTACTCGCTGCCCGCATGCCCGCGCCTACGGTGGCCGGAGATCGTCCTGCGACGTCCGACGCCGTGGGCGTCTACCACTGCGGCTGGGGTGGAGGGAGGACGCTGTCCTCTCCCTCAGGCGGCCCGCCTCCTCCTTCACGAGCATGACTGCTTCGCAGAAGGAGGCGACCGCTTCCCACTCCGTCTCGCCCCGCAGCATGGCCTCGACCAATGCCGGGCGCGAGAGGTCTCCGCCTATCGCCGTCGTGAGGACACGGCGGTGCTCTGCCCAAGCGGGGCAGTCCTGCACCGTATGCTCCACCGTGTCCTCCGGACGATCCTCGCAGTGGTGACACCCAGGCGTTTCTTCCCTCCCTATCAGACACAGGAACCTCCCGAAACTTCCGTGTCCGGTGAGGACCTGCGTCATGCGGTAGGTCAGGACGCCGTGACGCCTATCCAGCCACTCCTCAAAGAGGGGTCTTACCGCCGCGATTGCGGCGTGCCCGTAGATAGCCCAGCTAGCATAAAGTATTTAGTTTTTTTTTTTTTACGAATTTTTGGATTGATAAATCCAAAAGTTTTCGGCTTGGCTTATATAATAACAGTCAGAACAGTCATTTAAAAAAAAAAAAAAAAAAAACCTCACGTTAGGGCTGATCCACAGTATATGGAGCGAAAGGGACAGTCAGATTCGACTGACTCAAATCCAAACTGTACCTGTAGACTCTGTCACTATTGTATGGTATAACCACCAGTCCGGCCTACACAGACAGAGCTATACAGGCCGTCTAGCGCCATCTCGTTCCCACAGTGGGACTCTGTCACTAATTCCAACTCAACGCTGTAAGCTGGTAATGTGCCTAAGAGACTGACGGCATTGCCACGTTGTATGGCAAAACTTGGTCTCTGGCCAAGGTAAAAGGCAGCTCTATTTTTTTTTATCGTGGTAACATCATCAAATGAGTCCTCCCACCCAGGGCAGGGCGGGAGGGACTGTCAGACTTGTACTGACTAAATTCCACGGTGTCCTTCAATAGCCCTTTACGTACCGGGGTCACGGTAATCCGTTAGTAACATGCGATCTATGTGCTATGGAAATGGAATATAGGATTAAAAGTTAGATCTTTACTGTTAATGTTTTCGCTTTCAAATTACGTGTTGAACACTGGTTTTTACACCTCGATTTAAAACTACATCTAGGATCATACTAGATATACTAGATCGTCGTGATCTCCTACTGGCTGACTTGTAACAGATGAAAAGGCATCTAGGCAGGCAGCAAGGTAAGTATCAATAAGACTTTTTGAAGTTTTCTTGACGAATTTCGTTTTTGTCATGTCCAGTAATAAGTATATTATCCAGGATTTGTACTTAAAAGAACGTGATGTAGTTGTTCGACCTTATCTAATAGATTCATCCGACATTACTTTTTTTTTTGCGTTTTGAAATCATCAAATGAGTCCTCCCACCCAGGGCAGGGCGGGGGACTGTCAGACTTGTGCTGACTAAAATGTATTAAAAATAGACGGTGATGAAATCGCGAACAAGAGCTAGTAAATTCAAATACTATTTGCAACTCAATATGAGGGAAACACGGCTCTAAAGGTTCTACTACCTTCTCTACTACTAAACACACCTAGTCGGCATAATTTATCTGTTCGTTTTGCATTTAGTATGGAGATAAACCCAATGAGTGATTTATTGCGTTTACTAAAGTAACATGCGATCTATGTGCTAGGGAAATGGAATATGAATTAACACTGTGTAAAAGTGAACCTTTGTGGATGTTTTCATTGCCAACTGTTATTTAAAAGAAAACATCAGAAAATCCAACTGACTACCTATATTCAAATAAGACCTGGTGGCCTACAATGACGTTACGTTAAAGCGAGAGTAGTTCCACTGTGGGAACGAGATGGCGCTAGACGACATGTATAGCTCTGTCGCTTTCCCACAGTGGAACTATTCTCGCTTTATGACGTCATGGTAAGCCCCCTGGCCCTAGACTGATGCGTTATTTTGAGTAATTGGTGCTTTTTGGATGTCTTAACCAATAACACCATTATTTGAGAAAAAGTCCTAAACATTACAATATATTAGGTGTAACAGTGTATGTGCTAAGTTCTACAAATCAGATTTTTAACGTAGTGCGTTTCAACTAGGTAACTATAGAATGATCTTTTTTTTATCGTGGTAAAATCATCAAATGAGTCCTCCCACCCAGGGCAGGGCGGGAGGGACTGTCAGACTTGACTGACTAAAATCCACGGTGTCCTTCAGTAGCCCTTTACTTACCGGGGTCACGGTAATTCCAGAGTCCCGCGACCCCGGCAGTCTTTGGCCTTCTACAGGCCCCGTCATTATGCTGACACTTCTTGAGGCGCGCGTGGAACACAACGCGCCGTCGACCCGGGCATGGTCCATGGTCGGACAGCGAGTCGCCCATTACTCGCCGCCCGTTTGCCCAACTATAGAGTGACCTAACCGCCAAATTTGACTTCATGTAGGCTTTTGTAATACTTAAGTACACTTAAACAGTAATTAAATCAAAACAACAACAAGAATATAATAAAGGTAACTCATATAATTGAAAAAGTACCTATTCACACATTTTTTGTCAAACGCCATTGTCATTATGGCGCCAAGGTTTTCCTATTATTAGTTGAATGCATAGTACGCATCCATAATTAAACTACAAAAAAAGTGCAGCTTAATAAAAATGAAGCCTTATATGTTTTGGTTTACGATTAATTTACAGTTTTACTTACTATCATCTCATGTCACGAGAAGTAAATAAAAATCACTTTTTCTACCGTTCCTAGATCACGGCGCAATTATTGAGTGAAAAAATAAATGACCTCAACCGGTTATTACTGCTTTCATAGAAATCGGCGTCTCGTTCATTTGTTGCTATTGTTATTAACTGCTATACTGAAAAGGTCATTGCTATACATGGCTTTAGGCACTTTTTAACTAATAAAGATGGCGGCAGGGAGCGCCAGCTGTCACGAGTTTTCGAGTTAGGTCAAGCTTTGTGGCAGCTTGTCAAATTTTATTGAAGATAGAGTCTTATTTGGTTGTATTAAGGTATTATATAAGTGTGAATTACATTCAGAAGATCGTAGGTTATACCAGCAGTGATATTCTCTATAAAAACAGCTTTTATACAGCGCGGCCGCAGCGGTCACTCCACGCTTTTTTTTTACGTGGTAAAATCATCAAATGAGTCCTCCCACCCAGGGAGGAGCGGGAGGACTGTCAGACTTGTACTCACTAAAATCCATGGTGTCCTTCAATAGCCCTTTACGTTCTGAGGTCACGGTAATTCGTACAGTCCCGCGAACGCTCACTTCACGCTAGGACTAAGTTTACTATTCACTAAGTTACTGAAAGCGTCACTAGCGCTAACCGCTCGCTATATGTACGATCTCATAGCTGCCTCGTCGAAGAGTCCAGCGATGAGATTTCTTATACAGAATAGCATAGCTGGCTGTCATTTATCATTATTAAGAATAAGGGTACAAAAGGGAGGAGGTCATCTCACCAGTCAAGGAAACAACAATGCCAATGATGATGGCGATAATGATAATGATGTTTTAAATACGCAGATCAACGCAATGTGTGGAGTAGTAGATGATGACATGCAGATTTGGCTAGGCCTATGTCTAGAATGATTAAATGATGTAGATAATTGATGATCGAAGACTTTTGAAAGCTTACAGAAGTAGAAAATTGATCTGATGAAGATCAAACACGATATGGATTAAAAAAAGCTTACAAAGCAATCGCATGTGCGTTTTGCATACTTTAATATGCCTAATCCAATGATATATTTGCACAAAAGTAACACATTTTATAACTTATAAGAAAAATAAAACGGGTTTGAGTTGGAATAGTAATTAAACATAATAAAATATAAATAAAGCCTATTAAAGTTGAACATTTAAATAATTAAAAACAGTTTACAAACTTTATTAATTTATGCAAATAAATGATAATAAAAAAATTAAGAAAGATCAATAAATAATTATGCATAATAAAATTGTTGATAATATAAAATGACAAAGACATTTTATACAAATTATCTATTACACAATAAACAGTGAAGTTGATGGCAATTTAAAACATAGAGATGGGAACATTCAACTAGCTTTTAATTTATTTTACAATGATTTGTTACCATGTAGAAACATAGAATTGTTATTCTCATATAATCATTTCCGTCGGCAAACAAAGAAATTCAATAACTACATTTACAAGGAAGAAATCACCATTTATCCATTTGCAGGATAAATTAACTATCATTATTTTGTCTGATTAACTACCTACTTTAATAATAATTGATTTAGGAACAAATTTAATTAAAATCAAAACGTGATTTGCCAACGCTATAATGCAATTTAAAGCAATTAGTATAAATAAATATTTTTTATGGGACTTGATAACTTACAAAGTTAATTGCATTATAGCAATAGCAAATGAAAAAATGGACGTAAATAAAACTTTATAATTAGAGAGAATACTAGAAATAGAAGTATAAGATATAGTTTTCGCACTCACAGTAATACGACGGGCAATAGTCCCCTCTTGCTGTAACACTAAATCTAATAAAATTAAACACTCTATTTCAGATATGACCGAGTAATTAAAGAACAAGCAATTAAATGAAAACATCAATTAATTAGAAGGGGAGAGGCGAGCGGGCGCGAGGCTGCGGCACTCACAACTGGTTTGAAGAAACGAACGCAGCATGCCTCATCCATAATTCAAATAAAACATGGGGCCCAGACCCCGCCCCTGCGGTACGCCGGCCAATAGCTTACACATCGAGCACACTCCGCAACTCCGCCTGCTATAAACTTATTTCCCCACCTTTCCTATTTTAAATTAGCCCTATTCGATTTCGCCAATAAATTAATACGTGCCGATAATATCATCCCGCCGCAGCCGACGGTATCCAACGTCGCAGATGTAATTGCTCGTGGGTGCCGATTGATTATTTGCAATATTCAATTAATAACAAACGTGATTTCAACGATCACGACCCGAGCCGGTCTTTCGACTATAACAAGAGTAATTTTTAATGTCTTAATTGACAAATTGAATTTCTGAGAAGATAGAAAGCAATTACAACGTTCGATTGATTTTTTCAAAGTGGGTAATCAATTTCAAGTCGTTACCGCTACCGGTAAAAAACGATCGACGTGGATCGGTAGCAAAACTAATTTGGCTTTGAACTTCGTTACTATTATACAAATGAATTCAGCGATTTGTTTTGACGTATCAAACAGGAAATTCTTGGATACTAAGCGTTATTGCTTTATCAGTATCAATATTTTACAAAGGCGAATTGAAAAGAAGATAAAAATGGGATGCTGGCCTCGACTCCGGGTTCACTGTCGGGCCAGTCACGAGCTCGACCACTTTATGCACATTAACTAATTTATTTTCGGAGATTTTGCTTGACGACTGACGTTCGACTTAGTCCTCGTTGATAAGAAAATTGAAATGGTTAAAAGGATTTTGATGCCTCGGCAGGATGATTATTCATCCTCGATTGTTTGCCTTACACAATGTGTCCGCATTAAGCTCGATGCAAATACAAAAAGGCTTAACCGATGGCTTCGTTCCTTTCCTGTATTCATACCGTCTTACACATGCAATTGTTAAGCGAGGCTTTCATTATGAATTGCTATTTCAATTTCGAGTAAAATATTTGAAAGGTGGCATTAAGGACAATGACAAATAATGAATCCTTTATCATTATGCTTCATTGTCACTGTGAACAACAAAAGAGTTGCAGTAGGCAATTACTCGCTTACGTAAAGCTTTTTCTTTGTTGGCACCACTAATTCATTTTCGAGGGAGCTTCGTTTTTTGCTTTTAGCATTGTTTGTTGGTACAATTTGTCAGTTTGTTGTCCTTTTGAGGTTCAGCCGATAGACGATGGAAAAAATGTGCCCCTTTTCGGAAGTTGCTAATGATAAGGCGCCAGGAGCTTTGTTGCTTTTTTTCGTCTGTGGTGTGAATTAGAGCTATGATTGCTTCTTATTTATTATTGACTAATAAAGTTCGGTCCATTCTCATCCTTATATCAATGAGGATGTTGAAATCTTTGGGTTTATCCATCGCATTGGTATCTTGGTCTATATTTTGCGGTTTCAAAGTTGATGACACGTGGCGGCGAGTGAACACACAGTCGGCATTTAATAACAGGGCGAAGACCTCTGTCAGTGTGGTCCGGAAGTTGAGATTGTCATCATGAGATGTTTCGGGAACATTTTTATTATCTTCTTCCGGAGATTCGTTCGTAATGCTAAAGGCACGTTACGTAATGTGGTTTTGATTATTTTAATTCACCGAGATTTCAAAATCATGCAAATTGTTAGTACATTAGCGTTGTAAAAGTTGGTAATTATGAACAAATTTTGTGGATTCACAATTTATGCTCAATTAGTATGTATCCAAATTACACTTAGATGTATGTAATATCAGCAATTAGCAAAAAGCTCACATTAGCTGCACATAATAATAACATTTATTGTTAAACAGGATGTATGACTTATCTATGACATCTAAAATCAAGGGTTCCTTTGTAATTACAATAATTTTAAAACAGATTCAGTGTTGGTGTATAATTGAGGTTTTTAATGCAGTCTCGTAATATACAAGTGTAAACAGAACATTAACGGGAAGCTATCGCCCGGAATTAGTACGAAACGATTACATAGATAGGAATCTCCTCCCTAATAATTGTTATTTTACTGTCGTTAACGCGCGCTACGTGAATTTCGACACGAAATGCCACCTCATTTACTTCCAACCCCTCAATGTCATTTACGGACATGATAATTTCATTTTCCAAATTACATTATAGATGTTTATCTTAAACAACGACAGTGGTAATAATGTTACCAGGCTAAATTGTGGGACCGTTAAAACGGTCGGTGGTGAAGCGATAGTTAGACAGACTACTGGACTATTTACTAAAGCGTCACTAAGTGTAGTCCAATAAAGATTATATAGGCTGTAATGCAGTGCGGGGCGGGCGTGCCGCGCGGGCGCAAGCTGCCGCCGCCCGCACCCCGCACCCTTGCCCTGCTGCGCCCGCTACCGTTCCGCTAAACAAACTTCACGCAGAGACGCCAAATCGATTCTCCTCGTTCGCATCTCCGCTGCATCGTCCGCCTAATAATACTAAATCACTTTTTTATAACCGCTCAGATATTGTTAACGGATCGACTATGAAATTATAGCAGCAATCGGCGTCTCATTGTTTCCGCTCCGCTCCCAGAGGACCCAGCAGAACGGTGAAAATCTGTTAACTCATAAATTCATTATTTCCAAATCGGTTCTGCATTGTTTCTGATGAACATCTTTGTCTGCTAAATTGGCGTTAACGAATCTTTCCCGAATTTGGGCATGTGTTCGGGCAACTTGCTGAAATTAGATTTTTGATATAATAAGGAGGGGTTGGGGTGGAACTAAATACATCATCAATATGTTAAGTATCCTTCGTCAGGTGACGTGATGTGGGTGTTCCGGTAAACCAGAGAAATGTGGAGTCACCTAATGATAGAAAATTGAGAACGATAGTCCAAGTGATTACAAAGTTTATCGAACCCAAGTTTAATCAACTATTACTGAAAGAACGGAAAAACGAGGGTATGTAAAAAACAAAGATGGCGGTTTGTGGGCAATTTGAATGGTCGTCCATTGAGCGGAGTGAAGTGGAGCGGCGCGCGCGCAGCCGCGGTGACACGAGCACGAGCCACGTCCAGACAGAGATTCGCAACATTTTTTACTCCATTAATCATTTTATAGAACACGCTTTACTTAAAGACACATTTAATGCGCTTAAACTATAGCGAATCGGATGAAATATCGATTTCTTTGAAAATCGCATGAAGAATAAATAAATAAATACTGTAAATCATTTCAGTGATTTATTCCGTGACTATTAAGAATGTAACTGGCAATATATAGGAAGTTTCCTATTTAATCGTTGGTGGCCGGTAAAAAGTGTGGCACTCCATTTTAATGGGGTCCAATTTAGACCGTCACGTCATACATTTAGGACAGTCAATTACACTTATCAAAAGGCTATTTCATTTTGAATTTCCAACATTGGATTCAGTCGAAATTAAAATAGAAAATCTCGCTAAATTACATTGCGTTTAAAATGTTGAGTTCCACTGCCAGCAATCACAAACGACTGGTAATACAAACACATTTTACATTGAGAGCAGCAAAAGAAACCATTTGAGGTTTGTTCTGCGCGTACGCACTAGATAGGCGCAGTTTTTGTTGCCTCTTCGGCGGATGCGGTTCAAGTGGCCCAGGTCTTACGTCTGGGGGTAATGTGTATATAATTTCAAGTTAATTGGTTGCTAAACAACTTTATAATATATGTCATTATAATTGTATCAACGTTACTGCGATTTGCTTTAGATTTGATGACATCATTTGGGAAAGATTTACGTGAACATGGAAGGAGAAGACGTTGGGTACTTTTTTTTTTCTTAACGTGGTAAAATCATCGAATGAGTCCTCCCACCTAGGGCAGAGCGGGAGGGAGGGACTGTCAGACTCGTACTGACTAAAATCCACGGTGTCCTTCAATAGCCCTTTACGTACCGTGGTCACGGTAATTCGTACAGTCCCGCGACCTTGATGACATCATTTGGGAACGATTTACGTGATCATGGAAGGAGAAGACGTCATACTCGTATGTATTCATTATGTTTTGTGCAGAATCAGTCAGGTCAATTCCCTATACTTATCGATTTTAACACTTAAAGTTTGTCTGTTGTTCGTGAAAAAATCTTTTCAAGAAAACGGGTGCCTATTTTTAACACTGGTAACAAAAAATAATTAAATCATGCTCTGGTTCTTCCATACTCTTGTTAATTAACAATTTAGTGAACTTAGTTGTAATATGGTCGAAAGTTTGGTTGAGGAAGATATTCAGTTTGATAGAAGATGGATGAAGCATGCAATACCAAAATTGATAACATAAAAAAGTTTATGAACATTTACAACAAACAGAATATAAAGGGCATATAAAGGGCATATAATATAAAATTCATAAATGTTGACACAAGATTATCCAATAATGTAAGGCTTTTATAGTTATAAGCGCTAGAAGTGAAAACCATAACATTTCTGGATAGTTTGCCCTCTCACGTCGTATGTAACAGTTAAGTGGACTAACTACGAGTTATAAAGCAGATATAGCGTTAGTAGTGATTGAAAAGTTGAAATTTTCAGATGATAAATATAATTTAAGATTTTATTCATTAGCCATTATTTAATTACCTATTTTAGGTTAGTTCTTATTACAGCTCGATGATCATTGGATATAATTTTCTTCTTGTGAATTTGTTCGATCATTTAAAGCTTGTAGATAGACGCTATTGAAATAAATGTTTTCACGTATGCTTACAAACTATTGTGTTTAATATTTACTGAAATCTATCCATAGGCATGTTTTATAATAGATATCTTAGTATAAACAGTCTCAGAAATGTGGGTTAACTATCGTTGAAGCACGAACTTTACCAGCCTTACTTTCTTCTACATCTAGGCCTTTATTTACTTTACCACATAATTAAAAACATAACAAGCTTCTACAACATTGAAACCACTAACTACATACCCTGTCCTACTTAATAAACAATCGTCCATCATCTCGGCTATTTCCCTTTTCACAAGTTCGAAAAGTCTTGTCCACAACCATGTTACATGTCCATAAATATTAAATTGTTATTGCTGCGGTACTTGCTACGTCCGTGCTTGGCGGCCATTAACATAGACTATAGAAGAACCATAGACATAATATAATCCTGTGGCGGTCAGCGAAGTAATGACTTATTTTAGTAAGTCCTCGATCAAATGAGGTTGTTACGTGTCGAAGGATTACTGGTCATTACCTTTTGTTATTTCTTTTTTACACCCTTCTTTGTTACTTCCTCATTTCCTTTGCATTGAAATTTGGGTTAGCAAAGGAGCTAAACCAGATTAAGGCGAGGGTTTTTTAACAAAGGGCTTCAAATTACGCTTTAAAAACCCCAAAGAAGATCAAAAATGGAAATATGTAGTTAGAAAGTTAGACTCGTAAGCTATTGAAAAGTTTAAAATAATCCAGTTGAAGACGTTGCAGGATTGGCAGGATTTTGTTTATATTTTTAAAGTAACTTAGCAAAATCGAAGCAGTCTAAATCAGAAGAATCTTCTGGATCAATGCGAAATGAATATCAAACTAGAAAAGAATACCACAGAAGCTAAGAGCTATATTATTTGGGACTGTCTTAAAAAGGCACCGGGTTCTGGAACGCAAAAACTGAATGAACAGGTTGATTTTTAGTCAGTCAAGTCCGATCTACCCAAGGCGGAAGGAATCATTTGATAATATTGTAACCTTTAAAAAAATAACTGTATTGCTATGGTATATTTCCAACCTAGCACTGCAAACCTGAATTTTACTATTTACAGGTTTGACATTTTTGTAAAAGCATTAAAAAGAAATTTCGTGTCAAGAAATTTAAAAAAATATATTCGAAAAAAGTTAGCTCTAGGGGTAAAAAGTATAAATTCCGTTTAGTTGTATTATGTATAAAAAGTTGACATTTAATATTAAATGCCATTATAAGTTATAAAAGTCATAAATAATTTTAAATTGATATCGGCAAGCGCGTGACTGAATTACAGATTAAAATAATGCAGATAATAAATGTATTTTAACATTATGTCTTGTAGTGTTTTGTTTTTATTGTTCAAGGATGATTTTTAAAGCAAAAAAGTATCTATTAAGCCGTATCTATTAAACAGCCTGGCGTGGCGAAAGCGAAGCGTGACGTTTTTATTTGTAATGTATGGAACTGTTTGAATCCAGTCACATAGAAAAGCGAAAGCGATCCGATAGCGTGACAGAACTATCGGACTGACGTCTCGCTTCGGTTCGGTATCGCTTCGCTTTAGCCTGTCTGTTTGACAAAGGCATTAAAGTATCTATTTCATGAAATAAAAAATAAACATTTTTCTATCCATATTATTATTATGTTAACTATGTTGGAAAATAAGCTTGTATTATTAATTTTATAGCTAGGTTAATACAAAGGGCCAAATGTTTTCCAAAGTGTTAAAGCTTGCTAGATAAATTCTTGGTCAAGAGCATAGATGATATACAGCATGGACCGAGCATTATCTGCCTAAAATTGTGATCATCTATATAGAAAGAGAGCATCTGCATATCTTTTCTGTAACACAGATAATTTAAATGGAAAAAGATAGATGGTCATATAATTGTTTTTCTCTCTTTCTAGAGAGTATGGCAATTGTAACTACCTATTTGATATTTGACTTCGGAAGATTCAGTCCATGCATTCGGTCTTTTGGATTGTCTTGTTTATTACAACAGTCATCGGAGGAGCTTCTCTGTTCAAAAACGGTTGTGAATTAAAGACTTCTCATCATCATTTCAGCCTATTGCAGAAAACTACTGGAGATAGTCCTCTCCCAGGTACCGCCACACGTACGATTTCTCTTTTCATCTAGCCAGCTACCTTCTTCAGATCACCGGTACATCTTGCCGAGGGCGCCCCAACCTACGTTCACCAACGCCAGGTCTCCATTCGAGAACCTTCCTACTCCACCTTTCGTCGGTTCTGCGGCAAAAGTGACCTGCCCATTGCCACTTCAGCTTGCTACAGTTTTATAAGTCTTCTCACAATTATTATAAATCTCTAACCAAAAAAAGTCTTGATTTTTCTCGATCACACGCATTGATCTAAAACCAGCTTTTAGGCACTATAAATACCTACCACATTGCTTCAATAAGATACAGAAATTCCGACAGCCAATCAAAAAGCCAGATCCAATGCCTAATCTTCCAACTATTTTTATAGCCCCAATAAAGTGATATTACGAAAGCCAATAGGCAATAACAAACTTTCAAACAATAGTTACTCTGCTTGTGCATTATTAAGCAATTTTGGGAGCCATTAATCCAATAACAGGGGTAATAATATATTTGTTAACGATGTTATTAGTGTTATTTGTTCGATGTTTGTTATGATAAGGCCAGATTGGATTGGTTTGTGATCGAATATTATGTTATTATTGTATTGCTTCAACAGCGTGTTGTAAAGAGGTCTAATTTCGCAATGATTGCGTGAAGATGGCGTTGTTTTACAATCAAATCAACCGCCATTTTGTTGTGATGAGTTTTGAGTTCATGGTTTAGAATTGAATAAAGTTCGTTCAGTAGTTAGCCCCTATTAGGGGAAATCATTTCCCTTTAAAGGCAAGGTCCATTAGATTCTAATATTATATATACCTAGCATACTTAAGTTTTTTTTAACGAAACACCACACCAGACACAGTCTATCATATTTACGAAAAAGCTACTGAAGAAGTAAGAACGAAAACAAACAATAATTTGGCATAAACTACGAAAAGTGATTAAATTTCGTAGAAAAACATTAGAAATACGGAAACTTTAAAGCGATGGCTTCTTCTTTCATTTTCCAGGAGAATTAATAAAAAAATAAGACGATCACATCAAGACAGCTCAAGTCATCGTTAACAAAATGCCAGAGACCCACCACTGTCGAAACATTTTATAACAACTTAGGCCCCCTTTTGGGCCATTCAAAGCATGACACTATAATCATATCCAAAACCTTCATAATTCGATCATACGGGAGCATAATCGTCAACAGTTACACTAAGCAGTAACTAATGTGGTTTTAATACTTGGATAGTTCAGTGCACGGCAATTTGGATGGCGAAAAAAAGTCATTTGGTTGTCCAAAGCGTGTGGCTTAATGGCTAACTAATTATTTGTCGCCATTTTGAAAGAAGGGTTAAATAAATGTGGCTTTTTCGTTACAACCTTATTTTTAATTCAATTGCGACGGGTTTTTGTTTAGTGAATTTATGTGTTAAGTTTTTAAGTACCTACACAATAAACGGCTGCTTTGTCCAGTAACACACATCTAAAGGTTTTTTTAATAGATTGTTTTTTTATCACTTAGCCAATAGCTGAATATTATTGGGTGGAAACCTAATTAAACTCGACTTAAAAAGTCCAATCCTGAATATAGAATAGATTTTTTTCGAAAATCAGGTGGTCTATCATTACGTAGTTCCGCTGTGGGAAAGAGACAGAGCTATACAAGTCGTCTAGTGCCATCTCGTTCCCACAGCGGAACTACTCACGTTATAAGACGTTATGGTTGGCCACTAGCTGCTGGATTTAGATTGATGACACCTGTTAATTAAAAAGTTTCTATATTGAACTTGAATGTTATCCAAATTACACGCAAGTATCAGCAGTTTTCCTGCATTTGGCCCCAAGGCTGAACCGGGCAGCAGCCGCTCTCAAGCGACTCCTGCCCAATCTCGGCGGGCCAAATGCCTCCTGCCGGAGGCTGTACGCCGGTGTCGTGCGGTCCATGGCCCTCTACGGGGCCCCCGTGTGGGCCCTAAGCATCCGGACGCGACCACTCAAGCTGGTCGCATGCCAGAGGGTCATGGCTATCCGGATGATCCGGGGATACCGCACGATCGCCGGCGAATCAGCCAACCTCCTAGCAGGATTGCTGCCCTGGGATCTGGAGGCGACTGCCCTCCAGCGCGTCTATGAATGGCGCGTGGAGGCGCAGCGTCGGGGCGAATCCCCGCTGCCTCGACAAGTCGAGGCGCGGCGGGAAGAGCTCCGGCGTGATCTCAGGGTAGTATGGAGGGAGCGACTGTCGCAACCGAGGTCCGGGCACGCCGCAATCGCGGCGTTAAGACCCCTCTTTGAGGAGTGGCTGGATAGGCGTCACGGCGTCCTGACCTACCGCATGACGCAGGTCCTCACCGGACACGGAAGTTTCGGGAGGTTCCTGTGTCTGATAGGGAGGGAAGAAACGCCTGGGTGTCACCACTGCGAGGATCGTCCGGAGGACACGGTGGAGCATACGGTGCAGGACTGCCCCGCTTGGGCAGAGCACCGCCGTGTCCTCACGATGGCGATAGGCGGAGACCTCTCGCGCCCGGCATTGGTCGAGGCCATGCTGCGGGGCGAGACGGAGTGGGAAGCGGTCGCCTCCTTCTGCGAAGCAGTCATGCTCGTGAAGGAGGAGGCGGGCCGCCTGAGGGAGAGGACAGCGTCCTCCCTCCACCCCAGCCGCAGTGGTAGACGCCCACGGCGTCGGACGTCGCAGGACGATCTCCGGCCACCGTAGGCGCGGGCATGCGGGCTGCGAGTAATGGGCGACTCGCTGTCCGACCATGGACCATGCCCGGGTCGACGGCGCGTTGTGTTCCACGCGCGCCTCAAAGAGTGTCAGCATAGTGACGGGGCCTGTAGAGGGCCAAAGCCTGCTGGGGTCGCGGGACCAAGGGATTACCGTGACCCTAGTACATAAAGGGCTATTGAAGGACACCGTGGATTTTAGTCAGTACAAGTCTGACAGTCCCTCCCGCCCTGCCCTGGGTGGGAGGACTCATTTGATGATTTTAACCACGAAAAAAAAAAAAAGTATCAGCAGTTTTCTGCCATATGTCCAAGTCCACCATACTGTATAAGTTATCCAATAAAAACTAAAACATAATGTATTCCGAACTAATAGTGTTGTAACGACACAAAGGCCTGTAATTCGACGGCCATGCGTTTAGTGAGGTGCCACAAATTGATTCTTATTGTGGGTTCCGTACACGAATTAGGAAGGGTTGAAAGTTTTTAGGGTCGATTTCGTGATTATGCTTATAATGTTTTTTTTGTGGTCCAACAAATGGTTATTCAGGGTGTTAGTAGCAAAGTGAAATGTACGTAGTTTATGCCTTTAGGTTATTTTGAGGGAGCAAATAATATTTTAATCATTATATGTAGACTTTACTAGCTGTTGCCAGCGGCTTCAACCGCTACAACTCGAAAATTATGCTTAAAATTGGGATGAAAGCTATCCTATGTGTTAATCCAGGTTATAAACTATCAGTGTACCAAATTTCATCCAAATCCGGTCAGTAGTTTTTGAACGAAAGAATAACAAACCTCCATAAATCCTCACAAAATTTCACGTTTAAAATTTTAGTAATAAGGTAGGGCTAAATGGTAACAGTTATTTTACATTAAAATAAAAACTTAAGGACCTTACTTTTGTAAATGAAGAGAGAAGAAGTAAGGTTTAGAACAAGTAAAAGTAAAGTGAAAAGACAGGTGACAAACTTAGTTATAATTAAACATGCCACGTTTAATCTAGCAGAACCTTATCTGCAAATTAAACAGATTAGGTTATTTTGAACGCATTGTTGCTTTAAATTGTTATCTATTTTAAATACATTAAGATAACAAACAAAAATAAATTAAAATGGTGCAAAAACACGGTGAACGGAAGTTAAAAGTTAGAATGTTAAATTTGGTAGCAGAGATAATTTGGAAAAACTGCAATTGATCTGAACATTAAAAAAGTTGATTTTCAATGAAATTGGTCTTCCCGAAGCTACATTCCACTGTTCAATTGCCACAAAAACATTATTTCAGCAAATAATAACCAACAAACCAATTGATTGAAAGTTTGCAAAAACACAAAGATTTGGAATAAACATTTGAATCATAGTAGGTACTAAAACATGCCAACATTCTAAAGAAGCTTGGCAGACAGTTAATGGCACAAAATCCCAGAACATTAGTCAGAAACATTTAAATAAATGGAACTAGTTAACACAACACAGGACAACATTAATGAAAAAAAAACCTAATTACAGAAAAAATAATCAAAACAAATGTGCGACGTTATTAACATCGCAATTGTATTTAATTATAAGCCCAACTCTAATTATGTGCACTCTTGACACTAATAATGATTCCAACGGAAAACGCAGACGTAGCGCAGAAGAACAATAATCAAGTGATGGTTATCAAACCCAGTGTGACAATCGTGTAAGTCGCCGTTCATGTAGTCTGTGCCAAATCGCATTTTAATTAGGTAGATAAGGTCCACCATTAGCTAGCAAATTACCCGAAGAGCTGTTTGTTTTATTTTATTTCTTCTTATCTGTTAATGTTGCATCTTGTAGTTTTAAATTACCGGAAAACGTATGAGGTGGCAGTGGCAGCGATTTGGAGTGATTTGTTTTTAATATGGCTGAAATGTAATGAAAAAGAATGAAACTATGAGAAAAATGATTTAAATTAGAACTAAGCAACAAAGAAGAATGGTGAAGTCGCAGCACCGATCGATCCCGAAACCGAGTTCAGCTGACTGGACAGGTCCACTCAAATCTTGAGTTCTTTCCTCAAAAGATAATCTCACTCACCTGAATGGTCCTCGTAAGACTTGAGCAATACAATGTCTGGACTTTAAAAGAAACTGTGACCTCTGAGTTTGTTTCGGCTGTTACTTCTCAGAGTAGTCAGGTACGTAACACCGACCTCATCGCTTTAAAAATATTGGTTGTTTTATGAAAAAGTGTTTTTTATAACCAATTTATATAATAAAAATCCATTAACCACTTAAACTTTCGTGACAATAACAACAATAAATACAATAAACTGTCCGTGAACTAAAGAAGGAAGTTATGTGAGAACAGACTAACTTAGCAGCAAATTTGTGTATGTAGACAAGAAGTGTTGTATATTCTCTGGAATCTGGAATCCTTTAAAATTAAATAATAAAGTCCAAAATGTCTGTTTCCTTTGACTTCTTTCATCACATTTGCATTGTGGTTGAAGATTTTTAATTGAGATGAGTTACGTCCCAAAATATCACTATACCCAGCATATTTATTGAAAATCAACTGATATATTCTTTCTTAAAATAATATATTAGGTTACTGATACAAAGTAACCTGTTTTACATTGATGATATACTTAAAAAATGACATAGAATAGAATATGAATCATGGACTACTTTCATCGATTTTAATAACGAAAATACCCAATACATTAGTAAAAACAATACATTGCCTCTCAATGTTTGTGTCCAATATTGTTACAATAATTTCTAATAATAACGATAGCACCAATACATATCATAGGGCGATCCATTTCCAAATAAGTAATGATAAATAATTTAAAACCAAAATAATGAGACGTTATTGCTATAAAAGAACAAAACTGGGAAGCGTATATTTTTGGAATTATCTACCTCGATTGTTTTTTTTTAAGACAATAAACACAATTTTACGGATATCTTCTATATTTGTGAAAAAGGGTGGTCATTCTCTTCTCGTTTTAATTCAGATCACTCACACACACAGACCATTTTAAATATGTAAGTATCGGATAAATTTTTAATACTTGCCCAAGTGTCTTTTCCGAAAAGAGGAACATGTCAGGATAAAAGTCAAACTTTTCTATGGAATATTATCATCATACCCACCTAGAAGTGGAAAAAGAATTACTATAAATTTAAAAATATTTATTAAAAATAATGAGGACCTATCTTTTTTTACAACGTATATCAATGTAATAGACACAAATATAGATACACAGACAAGAGTGAATAACTAACTTTATTTAAAAAAAAACGAGCCAATACGCACTGCAATGGCGATTCCCGCCAATTTCCGCCCGCTTGCGATGAGACCTCGAATCCAAGATGGCGGCTGCAGTCATCAGACGCATTCATTTTACAATATTTTATACACATTCTATTATGTTTGTGTGTACATTTTTTACATCATTTAATTTCCTGTATGCGATGAAGATTATTCTTATGTGGTTGTAATGTGATTTTATTTATTTAGTTACGTATGATCTTTAGTTTTTCCTAGAGTTATGATTGTAGGTTAGCTTTTCAAAGAACTGGATCTGTCTATTTTATTGATGCATCTTTGCTTCGGATTGGTTAGAGCAAAAATATTTCGTGCATCATTGAATTTAGCTCAACATTTTGTCGTACAATACTTTTCTTTACAGTTTATAACCAGCTCATTTCCATTGTTTCTGCTAATGACCGTTGTCCCATAACAGTTTCTGTAATTTTAACTTTATCCGTTTGACATCTTTTACAGGGGGGCAACCTAACGTTAACGAATCCAACAATGGGGGAACACTGACCAGCTTTTGGGACTTTTAAAACCTTACCTCACGGCGACAGACGTCGGCAGACGATCTCCGGTCACTGTAGGCGTGGGCATGCGGGCGGCGAGTAATGGGCGACTCGCTGTCCGACCATGGACCATGCCCTGGTCGACGTCGCGTTGTACCACGCGCGCCTCAAAGAGTGTCAGCATAATGACGGCCCCCCTTTAGAGGGCCAAAGGTTGCCGGGGTCGCGGCACTCACGAAGTACTGTGACCCCGGAACGTAAAGGGCTATTGAAGGATACTGTGAATTTTAGTCAGTACGAGTCAGAGAGTCACTCTCCCTCTGCCCTGGGTGGGAGGACTGATTTGCTGATTTTACCACGCTAAAAAAAATGTCATAGAAGTTCGTATGGCAAATAGGGTTGAGGACAAAGAGACGTGTGTCTATTGCAAACACAGTTTCACTAGCCATTCTATTAATCTACATATTATTGTCAAAAAAGCTCCTTAATTATTACTTTTCCGTATTAACGTAATAACAACAAAACCTTTCAAGGATTTGCCCATTATTCTTTTGGGCATTTCTTCGCACTTAAAAATCCTTCAACAAAATTGCAAGATGTAATACCTCACTGTTCTTCAAAAGTAGATGAGTGACTGCAGGTCTCTGGCACTTTATTTTACGAACCTAACATTCTTCATCTCCTGACCACTATCCCTTATCACGGAGCTAGTACGGGAGTTCCTCCATCAACCATTGTATAATGGTCAAATGGCATTATTTTTACGAGCTTCATAAGTGATCCTTTTTTATTTATTTTTAGTGCGAGCGACCGCGCGTGCGGCTTAAATGGGACCCCGTGATAACTCTCACTTTTAAATCCATGTCACTGCGCCAAGTCCTTTTTGAAAACAAGGGATTTTAACATCTATAGCTTCACAGATAGGGTTTATATAATTTCTGTGTTGAGGCAGTACTTTAAATTCCAGAAACATAAGTCATTTGTTAAGTTATCAGCACTTTATTTAGAGTCAAGATTTTCTGAATATCAAAATGTTTGTTTTTCGATTCCGTACGCGTGTTTTGGATTCTTTAGATGTTTTCGTTTCGGTTGTAAATTATTGTGGTGATAGTTAAGGAGCCGTGTTTTTTGAATAATTGGATTGTAGACTCGTAAATGTTTGGATATGGTTTCTTTGGAAGGTAAGTGCCCCTTGTCTTACGACCATTATGGTCGAAACGAAGGCTTTTGTTACTAAACCTTAATTTTTTGTTAGTAATGGAGTTCTTGCTTTTTTATTCTTAGGGTTATTGGTAAAAGTTAAAAATACATTTTATGATTAAAGAATCAGTAAATTCAAATATTAAATGACTGGTTAAAATGTAGGACTTCAATAAATGAAAGAGCTCAAATAAAAATGGTAATTAAACATTTTATTGCATAAGTTCTCATAGTCCTTTATGCAAGAGAATGTTTAAAGAACACAATATTTATTTTCTGAAATATTGGTTATCTACAATTTGTCTTTGTAAATGGATAAAAATTACAAAGTATTAAAATAACATTTTCATACTACAAAGTTCATTTCATTAACATCTGCACATAATTATATTACCATTTTATTATTTTTATATTTATTTTAATAATTATAAAAGCCCGTTATCCATTCCCAAGTATCCATTTTCATACAAATTACGTTACTTGATTATCAGTATTTTTCAAATATAATTATTATCCTCATTTTAATACTCATGGGCCGTAACTAGGATTACGAACTTGTAGGAAATGCATAATGCGAGTAATTACAAAACGAACGTTCGAAACAACACCTTTACACGATAATTTCATTCATAATTAGTTTTCTTTACAATTATATCAGAATATGCTTTCGAAATCGTGCAATTTTTTAAACTTCCATTATATCAAGACCCCTCATTTACATTAAGCTTACTGCTAAACAGAGGTTAGCTTATAATGGCGGATAACAATTCTGCAACATTTTCTAAAAATATAAAAATTACTAGACCAAAGGTTTTTTTTTTTAAAGAATGTGATATTCTAAGAATTTTTGTAATTATAGGTTGTTTCTTCGAAACGTATTTTAAACTTGGCAACATTTTAATAAAAATATTATAAAGATGTTAACATTTATAATGGCGTTGAAATAATAATTTCTTACATTATTATAAGCCTGTTATTTAAATTTTTATGATTACATTCCAGTACATATATCATTATAATTATTCACATTAAAATTAACACTATTGTCAGTCTTAATGAACTTTATGTGTGAGTATGACCATTATATGCATTCATTTGCAAACTTGTACAAAGTGACACATCGTAAGTTTTATTTATTCCTAAATAGTGTACATTTATTATATTGAAAAAAGGTTATATTATTTGAACTTGATTTTGTAAAAATACGTAAGAATATAAGAAAAAACAATATTTTTACTAACTTATTTATACAGCTTGTGAATAAATATTGTCTTTTTCTGTCTTAAATTAAAAGTTTTCATTTTAATTGTGCAAATATTATGAACTAATGTATTACCTGAAGCGAAACTTCTGATATTTAGGTAGATCTGCTACTGAAACCTCTGCTAATAGAAAAAGCTCTTACAAAACAGAAATAAACTTCAGAAGATTTGTAAGCCTCCTACATTTTTTTCTACGAAATTAGCAAAAAAAAGCACATAACCCCTCTTTTCCGGCATTCAAAGTCATATTTTATTCGCCTTAAAAAAAATTAATACAATACACGAACAAGTGACGGAACTACCCATGATTCAAGTACAAGCGAAATACTTATTAATTGATTGCGTATACGCACCTGCCCGCCGTATATGTAAGAATATTGATACTTGCCTTTAATAACAGGCTCACGTACTACTCGTATGTAGTATATTATTAAAATTACAGCTGAAATTATTTTCGCTTCTGTGTTTTTTGCTTGTACTTTTAAAGTTACATGAGTGGGTACAGCAGTTTTGGAGGTTAAAAATGAAGGGTGGTTTTAATTTTGATTAAGTATGATGTTTATGAGGTTGTGGATCTAATGATATTGATTAGTTTTTTACCAGGAAATTAAACGGGATGTTATTATTAATTTACATGCCCTTTCATTTAGCGAGTACATATTTATATCTGTCGCAGATTTATGATAGAGTCAGTTTTTTTTGTATCGAAAATCTAAGCTATTGATCAGGAAACGGAAGCAAAATTATAACTTATGCTAACATAACGGTCCGACAGTCCTTTCCTATCCACTTAGGACGTGCTTATATTTTGAGTTTTGTGTTCTTACATTATGTTTTAGCTTTTCTGCATAAGTCAATATTTATAGATATTTTTGTACGTATGATAAAAAAGAGTTTCAGATGTGATGTGCCAATTTGAGTTCACTTTGCTCGTTCACGATGCAACATGGAGCTTATTGTCCCAAAGTGCCTTAGGCCTCTAACAGGCCTAAGTTAGCTCGGCACAAATACGAGCACGTTTTGTTAATGCGAATGAATTTTGAACGGAATACAATTTACCCTTTAAATTATTATAATCAAACATATAAATAAATTCAGAAAAGTGAGCATTATAATTATGTCAAACGATTATGTTTTCAATTTAAAAAAAATATTTCACAAGTTCATGCTAAGCCTACAAATGGATAGACTTTACTTACCAATTAGCAATGATCCACGGTACTTCAAAGTGAGTAATATGTTCTAATTGCATCAATATAACTACTGCTTCAAACTTGCTGCAAACTTAGAGCGAAATGTGAAGTCACCCACAGAGTAAGTTACTTAGTATTCAATACACGTGCTGAATTACCGATATATCATGAATATGGGGTAAAAATACTGAACAAGATAAACTAGTTCGGTCCGTTGTTCGAACATCTGCAGCTTGTGATCTATTGTAAGACTGTGGGAGGTAGGAATAAATAAAAATTGAGGCTTTCTTTGAAGTTTATAAGCAACTGGCGAACCGCTCGCCCGCCCGGTTCCGCACGGGTGCAATCTCTACTATATTATGTATGTCATATACATATAAACCTTTATTATTATTTATTTAAAAGCGCGAAAGTGTTAGGAAAGCATGCATGACGACAGATTACGGCGCCATCGTATTTTGAATTCACTTCAAAAACTAGACTACTATCCATTTACAAAAGGCCACACAAGTTGTAAGTGTCAAAAATGTCATAAATAATGACATCTTTGCATTGTCCTGGGATTCTCATTAACATAACTTGATAATATAGGAGGCTATAATGTCACACGATTACAATAGATATCATCTAAATCATTTGTGCAGCACACTTCGATCGTGACAGGGTCCTTAGAGTTTAATACCTCAAAGAGTTTTGTCACGTTTTGATAGATTCGATTGGGAATTACAAGACAGCGATTTGAATTATGATTAAAGTAAGTCAGAAATGAAAAGGGGACAATATGCGAAAGGGACATTTTGCGAAGTGGACATTCTGCGAAGTGGACATTCTGCGAAAGAGACATTCTGAGAAAAGGACATTTTGCGACCAGTGGACATTTTGAGAAAGGGACATTTTGCGACTGAGCCCCCTCTTGTCTATGTCATTGCATAACCATTACAATGCCAATGTGAAGTTTTTTCCCAAACTGTCATTAGTGTCAAACTTTCGTAAACGCGACTGGGAACTTTTCTCCCCAAGTTTACTTCCCAAACTGTCATCAGTGACATTTGATGCAAAGAATTGTGCGGATGACATTTCATGTTTCATTTAGCATTCAAGTGAATAAAAAAAAATGTAGAATCACGAATTATCCGCAAGACTTGAGTCGTGGGGAGGCCTTTATAAAACTCGGCTCGGCTTTGAAAAAGTTATTAATGTTGTCTATAATATGCCTCTGAAAAGATTATGTCTAACTGTTAACTAATCATTTTGATAACTTTTTTTGGCCTTAAAATCTGTTGGACCTTCAAGAAACTGTTAAATATATTTGTAGGCAGCTCTGACAGCAATCAATAGTAAGATCATTGAGTTACTTAGTTAGTGTCTTCACAGTTTGTCATACAAATGGTAGAATCGTGTTTAGACAGTTAATTTAAGGCACACGTTTAAGGGCCAGTTGATTGATCAATAGTCAACTAACTATTGTTTAAATCCTATAGTACATATTTTAACAAATCATTTAAAAATGTACACTGACTCTAAAACATATAGTATATATACTTTTACGAGTTATCTGGGGGCACGGCAGTGCCCCAGCCAAGTCTCGAGCAAAACGGGCACGGCCGTACCATCTTTTCACGATGCGATTCGCGGCTGTTTCGCCCCCCCTATATCTTCGACGTGGACAAAGCTAGGAGTTTAGGTTTTCGGTGAATAATAGTAGGCATTAGAACAAGCTTAAGTTCGAAATTACATGCCAATTGAATTAATAGTTTAGGAGTTACGGTCGATCAAAGTTACACCATTTTGTCACTCACTCACTGACTCACTGACTCACTGACCGATCATCAAAAATCTAAGGTACTTCTAGCAGACTTAGAAACTTCAAATTTTGCACCAAGATTGGTCATTAGCCACATATAAAGGAAAAATTATAAAAACATTAAAAAATAATATACCATAGAAAACAATTTTATATTTGCGGTTTGGCAAGAACATTATGTATGGATTTTGACTGCATTGTTAACTTTGTTCGTTGTTTAAGTATTCAATTGGATGAATAAATACATGGAATAGAAAAGAATAATAAAAATGTAATACATAGACTATAATTAATTGATACATAAAGTTCATAATTCATTAAATTAATAAAGCTAAAACTCCATTGTATTGCGATAAATTTCGATTGTATGCGCGCTCGATAGATGGCGTTGTACCTGTCTGAATCGCGCTATGGTTTCGTTACCGAGCGCAGTATAAGTAGTACTTTAAAATAATTCGATAATTTTCATTTGATAGCGCCACCTACCTATGAAAAACCATTTCGAAACTAAAAAAATATTGTAGCTATATTCGGAGAACTTAAGTTAGCCGGATTAGATAGTAGATTTATTATTGTTACTGAAACAGTTATTTAGGCGAATAGTTTATTAATATAACATAGACATAGGTAGTTACAATATCTAGTTGTTTACGTGTTATTTAGTTTAGTTATATTTATTTTGTAAGTTAGTAGATTTATGTTTATTTAGCTCGTTGAAAAGAAACAAAAGAGATAGAGAATGGGTTCTAAGCAAAGCAGTAGCTGAAGTCCAAGAAATTATGAGGTCACCTAAAAAAAAAGAAAGAAATACACTTACAAAAAATAAATGAGATCCCACCAAAAACATTAAAATAATGTAAAAAAATGCCAAGTCTCTCGATGCAGTCTTTCCATCGTAAAAAGTTTTGAGATCTCATAGAAGCCAAGTCCTATTCAAATTATTTTGTAGTTATAAATCAACATTTAGTAATTGTATCAATAGTTTTCTTTATATTATAATTATAGTGACTTGGCAATGAGCACAAGAAGAAACAAAACGGCATTTTTGGAGTTGAAAGTCACACACCGCATGCGTAAACATTAATATCACAAAATTAATTTTCTTTTGGTTTATCCGTGTCGTCCCAACCGAATTTCGGCAACGGCAGTCAGTCTCATCCAAGACTAGTAAACTGCGCAGGACATAAATTATAATGCACAATTGCACAAGTGTGTACGCAAACACTAGTGTTAGTGTACTCTCGGTTCATTTACTTTCATAAAGCGATGGCCCGTAAGGTACTTATTTTTTATTATTGCATTGGAGCATGTAGTCGGTAGTGATCTGATCACAGGTCTCGTCAGTAACATTTGCACATAATTCCAGGCAGCAAGCAGCTTTTAATTGGTGCTCATTGCCAAGTCACTATAATTATAATATAAAGAAAACTATTGATACAATTACTAAATGTTGATTTATAACTACAAAATAATTTGAATAGGACTTGGCTTCTATGAGATCTCAAAACTTTTTACGATGGAAAGACTGCATCGAGAGACTTGGCATTTTTTTACATTATTTTAATGTTTTTGGTGGGATGCTTATTTTCCGACAAATAATTACAATGTACTGTAACATTTTATGTCTCACCTTATATGTACAAAGGTTTTATTGGTTGTTAATTATTATTGTTTCCCATTAACAATATAAAATGAACTTCAACACCAACAAATGATTACAAAGCATGGAACAACACAAATCGATTGTTCCTTACAAAGTTCACCTGTCGAGTGTTCAATTTAGTTCCGGAAGCGTCTGGTTAGGGGAAGTGACGTCACGATGGTACCGGCACTAACTATTGCGAGGGTAGTACGGTGCTAATCGGTTTGTGGACTTTATGGGCGATAGTTTTAGTTTTTTTTTTACATTATAGTAAGGAATTATGTAGTCGACGATTAAGCTCGCTTGCCTAGAAGTAACCTATTCACTCTTGACTTGAAGACCCCAAGGTTGTAGCTATCAGGAAATACAGACTCTGGCAGGGAATTCCCCTCCTTAGCTGTGCGCATAATGAAACGTATTTTCACAATGTGTTAATCGATTCCTGTTAAATCAGTAATATTTATATTATTTTATTTAGTTACGAGAAAAATTATTATGAATTTAAAAATTGTTTGTAAATAATTTTTACGATTTTTTGTATGATTCCATATTATGCCACTAATAAGGTCGTTGACGTTGTCATTCCTTTCGCAGTCGCATAGCAAATATATTAACGGAGAAGGTCAATTACACTGCTCGATTTTATTCTACAAATACTTTACAGTGTTTGGTCGATTTCAAATAATCAATATACCCATATACGGGCATTAAACCAGTTTAGAGTACTGCAGGTCATGTCCCTGACTCGATGACGTTAGCAAATCACTAATAAACTGCGCCATGCGTATGCGCATATAGTAAAGTATTTAAATTGCATTTAATTGAATAGCTTAATAAGCCCCTAATCACCTACGTGCAATAAAATTATTTTTAATATAAAAAAATAGGTTGTGATAGGATAAACAAGTTTAGCTTACGTTATAAGAGAGTTTAAATAAAGTTTGTATTATAAATAAGATTTAGAAGAAAACAATGTATATCTAAAAAAAAGTGTTAATTCGTTGGTCGCGGGACTAAAGAATTACCGTGACCCCGGAACGTAAAGCGCTATTGAAGGACACCGTGGATTTTAGTTAGTACAAGTCAGACAGTCCCTTCCGCCCTGCCTGAGAGGGAGGACTCATTTAATGATTTTAACACGTAAAAAAAAGTGTTATTATTAAGTTATTTTGGATTGTGGTGATGGTGAGACCTTATCACTTCCTACAGTTTTAATATTCTTTCTAGAACTTATTATGTAACAGTCACTGCATATTGAAATTTTGTCACTGAATGCAAAATGTAATAGGTACCTA
This sequence comes from Agrotis puta, assembly GCA_943136025.2. Lineage (NCBI taxonomy): Eukaryota > Metazoa > Arthropoda > Insecta > Lepidoptera > Noctuidae > Agrotis > Agrotis puta. Next base: position 14,879,416 of record OW964170.2, on the reverse strand, counting down.
CAATCTACCCTAAATCTAAGTTAATAAGTCTTTATATAATCTAAAGCCTTTACTTTAGTGAAAATTGTCGCAACTCTTAATAAATAGGCTTACAGCCAAACGCATTATACATTATCATTACACATAGTATGCAAATCAAGGCTAATTAAGTACTGCTTATTAAAACAACTTAGCGACATAACAAATTAAAATACAATCAATAAATAAGGCAATTATAATTTGTAATTTATTTTAAATGATACTTTATAATTGCAAATGACATCACGTAATGTAGCGTATGCTGAGTATGTCGGTAACTAAGGCTGTATTCTCACTGACCATATGGCTGGGCAGATTGTTTTGCCACTAGTCCTTTCAGGATTTTTGTTTTTTTTTCTAACGTGGTAACATCATTAAATGAGTCCTCCCACCCAGGGCAGACCGGACTGTTAGACTCGTACTGACTAAAATCCACGGTGTCCTTCAATAGCCCTTTACGTTCCGGGGTCACAGTAATTCGTAAAGTCCCGCGACCAGTCCTTTTAGGCTAGGAAAATATTAAAGCAGACATTTTGTTAGTTTATTATGTTTCTCTCCCGATTTTCGCCTAATTCAAAGACGATGACTGAATATCGAAAACTCAAAACAAATAATACACATTTCTTTAAAAAAAAAGAACTTTGCCCCGCACTAGGATTAGCTCCTGGGTCGTGGGTGCGTTTACAAACATAATAATATAAACTCACATACACAAAAGCCCAGATTCGAAACAATAAATACAAATATTTGCTACGTGCCGGAATTGAACCCAAAAAAATGGTAAATGGGTTTTAAATTCAAATAATAAATGATAACTTTTGATTTTTGATGGTCAATGTGATCGAGCCCTAATTTGCTAAATATGTTGGCAACATTGTACTTATATTTATGATCAACTATGATCATAAAAACACAATAAAATCACAGTAACAAGTACCTCATGATTTCATCAGTCATTTGACACGATTTTATGATGCCAATGTCAATACAATATGATCGTAAAGTTAGTTTTTCCGAGCATAAAATTAGTTAGCATGCAGCATGCAAATATGTAATTAAATTAATTGATTATATTGTGTTATACGTGCTTTTCTGTTTATCGTTGTCATTGTTAACTAGTTCTTACAAAGGCTTGATAAAAAGCTTTGCACGAGTCGTCATATGGACTTTTAAATTAAAATTATTTGTTCATAATAATATTACATGACAACTACTTATCATTACATGACAAATGAGGTTGTTAGAAACGTCTCAGTTGTCCGCTGGTTATAGGCTAGGTGACGTATCACCAAATCCAATATGGCGCCCACCAGGGGATGTAAAGTCATAAACGAAATAATAATCAAATTAAAGAGCTTGATGAGCACATTTGAAATATATAAACATTATAAAGCTTTTACTAGCTATTTTTATCCTGAGATACCGTTATTCAAGAATGTCATAATTTATAACTTTGCCTCACCAAATTAAATGTTAAATTTACAACTGAAAAACTATACATATTACATAAATTACTTACTTCAAATAATATAACCCTAAATCAGTGTAAATAAAAAATATGTTTAAAATAACTAAACCCGACTACGAATAAATTGCACCTTTCGTAGTCGGGTTTTAGTTATTTTTAATTAAAATGTTGTATTGCTATTTGAGAAATATGAGTGAACCATATTAATTCAGAAGTTTACCACCTCTGATAACCACATGGTACAGGTGTGTGAGGTGAATGGTGACGTTTCGTACTCTCTGTCTACCCCCATGAAACGATGTGAGTTCATAGATGTATGTAATGATCAATCAAAGTCGGAGCGGACATAAAAGATCATACAAATAAATGCCCCGATGCGGGAGAGGATTCCCCTCGTAATACGTAATTTAGTTTGTCATTGTCAGTAATTTTGCGTACCTATATTTGTAAAGACATACCTAGCAAAGCAATTAGCTTGGTCAGTATGGAAATATATTAATATATACTATATTTTATTACGAATGATAAAAATGTGTAATAAAACATGGAATTTTAATAATAGTTAGTTTAACTATTGATAAAAAACTAGCCCAAATCATATTTAACCGACCATAGACGCTTATCAAAACCTCCCAGCTTTTATTAACCAGGTGGAAAATAAACTGAAATCAACATAGAGCAAAGAATTTATCTGTACAAACCTGTGATTGGCCAAGAAGTTGCTAAGTTATTGAGTAACAAGCTCATAAATAACATTTACACTTATTGCATTACTTAGGGAGTGGCTCTAATTCTAAGTGAGAACTAGCAAACTGTTTAGAATTAGCTAGTACTTCTATGAGTACACTTGGCAAAAGAGATTTGTAAGCAAGTAAAGTTACTTATTTTAGACACATGAGGTTTGAACAAAACCTTTGTAGAGTTGAAGGAAGAATAGAAATAGTTGTCCTGTATATTGGTAGAAGTAAAGCATTATATTTTAATAATAATTGCTTGCTAGCACCAAAGTGTACAAGCCAACATAAAACAATAAACTATAAAAGCCAGTAAACTGAAAAAAATGCACAAACATTAACATAGATTATCCTTACAAATAAATACATCGACACCAGGCTCCTGAGCAATTATTGGGTCAGCAGATTAAAAGCCTGGTCTTTGTGCAGTTTTCGTCAGTTTCAAAATCATCCCCGTTCTGAATTCACTTACTGTGGTAAGAGCCCTCCTGTCTTGTTTAATTTGAACATATAATTATGGATCAAAACGGTAATAGTCAAATTATCTGCCTAATTTATATTTCGCACAACAAATGAAAACTTTACTTCTTTCAATTTTTGGGCTACAACCCGTATCATCACTTTCCCGTTTTATTAACTAAAAAACTTGAAAATATGGCTATTTATTAGTATATACTATGTTCCGGTCCACAAATGCAGAACTTCCTTAATACTACAAGTCAGCGATTTGCCTGTTCACGTAACTCTTTTGCGATGTGTACTTCCTTTAACGTTCACATATCTAGAAGGGAAAGTATGATCTTGTTTAGATGATAACTAGCCAACAGCTGGAGTGCTGTATTACTTTATACTGGACTGGTATGTCTAACACATTATTAGCAAGTTTTGCAAGTATCAAATTGTAAGCTAGTAAGTACATAAATAGGTTGTGGTGTGCTACAAGTATTTTTTTTTTATCGTGGCAAAATCATCAAATTCGTTCTCCCACCCAGGGCAGTGCGGAAGGTACTGTCAGACTTGTACTGACTAAAATCCACGGTGTCCTTCAATAGCCCTTTACGTTCCGGGGTCACGGTAATACGTACAGTCCCGCGACCGTGCTACGAGTATAACGTGATAATTTAAAAGTAAGTCTCTTGGGCACATTACCAGCTGACAGCGTTGAGGAGCAGTTTTTCGTTGTTTTATAATAGTAATAGTTGAGTTTTGTTTTATTATTTCAGTTCATTACATTATAAGCAAAATCAATAAGCATGTTTAGACAGAGGATAACGTACACTACATTCCATACCATGTCCATTCGCAAAAAGATAGTAAATCAATTGAATTAAAAAAAAAATGTAATTATAGCAGCGTAGTACCTATCTACCGATGCAAATTATTAGCTAAAGCCACAAATAGCTACTTACGTCAATGGCCTTTAAAATGGCCGGTAAACAATTTACTGTTTCAAATTATAATGAAATATTTTCAGTTACTAATTAGGCACGTTAGTACGAGTACAAAACCGCAGCACTGTCTGAGCAGGATATCTCAGCCCTAGAACGCAAAAGGTTGGGGTCGCGGGACTCACGAATTACCATGACCCCGGTACTTAAAGGGCTATTGAAGGACACCGTGGATTTTAGTCAGTACGAGTCTGACAGTCCCTCCCGCTCTGCCCTGGGTGGGAGGACTCGTGTGATGATTTTATCACGTAAAAAAAAGACCGCAAAAGGTTTGTGAAGGAATAGAGAAAAACCAACCTGTATCATAATAGTCAGATAATCACTTCAGCTCCACACAAGACAGGATTACTTTTTTGATGAATTTTAAACACCAAAAAAGGGTTGCTTAAAATATCCTCTACACTAATCCAAATGCAATCTGGACTATTGTTATAACATTGCTGAAATCGATAACGATTCTTTGACTGAAAAAACGACGGGTTGCACTCCTGGAGTGTCGGCAGAAGTGAAAACTTCAATAGTAATAAACACACACGAACATTCGCGCAAGCGCCCTGCGCCGTCTTACGAATTTTCGATCAGGTCACGTGTCCGGACGCGAGTTTAACATTTACCCATATACCATAAAGGAAACCGAATTTTGCTTACGCAATAACTACTAATACGAAACTATAATGTTGTTAATTATGTATTATACTAGACTCATTACTGTACATTTGCAAATTATACAATCTGGCCACTTTAGCAGCACTAAAATATAAATTGCGATAAAATTCGTAAAATGGAAAACTTTACTCTATTGCTCAAGCAATAAATAGATATGGAATAATTTGAGTCAGTGTTAAATTCCCATGTCCATCATTCAATCATGTTACTACTGGGTGTATCAGTCAGCGGGGCAATAGGCACAGAGCAGGTCAACCTACCCAAATCTGACAAATTATACCAATGTGATAAAGTTAAAAATCTGTTAAAGAAATTTGACAGATTGAGGTAGGTTGATTTACAGTCTCCTTCTAAACAGATTAATAAAATATACCTACAATATTGCAATTTAAATCAAATAATTAATAAAAATCCTAAACTCTCCTTAAATGACATACCTATCTAAATTTATTTATTTAATTATTAATAATATGTGGTGACCCATTTCTAAGTGAAGGCCTTCACCATCTGTTGCCATATATTTGTATGTTTGGCCATACTGATCCACTCTTTAATGGCCAGTTGGACTATTCAGATAAGTGAATGACAAAAAAAAGGTGCTGGTTGGTTCCGTCAATTGTACTCAAACCTTTATCATATTATATATATATGTTTTTTTTATATTTTCCTCTACAGTTTTAAATGCAGCGGTGATTTAATCAATTACACAAAGTAGGAACCATTTTGTTATTCTTAATGTGACCAATTAAATCAAATCACTGTTGTTTATGTCTAATCAGAATATTCATAGGTGTCAAAATGTCAGAATTAATCTGTCTCCATGAGCACTCATATAATTAAAATTAACCCCAGTGTCAGTGGATAGAATATTGTGTAATTGTTTGAAAAAGTATTTAAAATAATGCAAAGTTAGTAAGTAGGTGGCCTTGTGTTTATTATTTATGTAATATTATGTTGGATGATTAAATGTTTTAAAAAAACTGTCTTGCTCAAATGTCAAATAGCTAGTTCACATTTTAAATGTAGAAATCTATCTACGGTAAAAATTCGAACAGCTGTTCATTTTTTGAACAAACTTCAACGTATTTATTTTGAATTTGGTGTTATGTGTTCTTTACTCTAAAGTCGTTTTCCACTCTACGGTGTCCATGCCCAAATGGAAAGCACACAAAAAAGTCAACCAAATGTTCCACTTACCATCGCTAGGAGTAGGCGTATTCTCGGAAGGTCTATCCGAGTCTCCAGTCCCAACAAGATTCCTGATGCTGAACGAGCTCGTCTTCCTCGACGTCGTCACTTCCGGTGTCACGGTGCTGACGTCACAACCGCTTTCCGTTCCATTCACTAGGCCCCGACACACCTGTTCAGTCCCGTTCACAGACAAAACGTCCCCGGTTCCTTCCAACATGTCCCCGCGACGAGTTGTCAAGTCCATTTTTGACAGCAACCTTGGCACAAAACAAATATCTCAAAACAGTACTTTTGTTTTTATTTGACATCTTCGGTCACGCAGCGCGGGAAAGTTTGAAAGATGATTCGTAATTGGAACTCATTGCAATATTTTTTTAGTGAGGGGAATGATTTTTGCACTTGTTAAGTCACTGGCCACTAATGTTTTAGTCACAGTTGTAGCTTGCAATTTTTTTTTTAAGTTGCATACGTGTGTTATTTATCGATCAGCACAGTCTAATCACCGATGTCACTTGGATGCGACTGATAAGAGCGTACGATTCCACTAGAGTCACGTATAAGATCCCCGGCGGTAGTTGCGCGAATTTTTGCGACAGTCGCGCGCAGCGCGCGGTGACTCCGCGGTGGTGAGGCCGACTGGTCCTCCGTCCTCCTCGGCCGTCGCACTCGCGCGGCCCTCCCTACGCCTCCGAAGGCGGGGCCTCCCCGCCCCTCAGCGGCCTACAATTGCGACCGAGCGACTTTTTAGTCGTCAATGACGTCAATTACTGTGCGATTTTTTCCGCTCGATCGATTTGTTCTAATGAGTTCTAATTGCGTTTATTGATAAGTGGCTGTGCTTAAGGTTACCAAACACACCGGTTGGCGGAATTTTCTTAATGTGTTTGTGTGTGTTATTTTTATTTATTAGGTGTGGTAGTCGTATAGACATAATTATGGCGGTTCGTAATTATGTGTCATTGTAAATATCATAATTAATAAAGACAAGCCGCGACCTCCAACTTGATGAAAATTGTTAAAAAACGATATAAGGTACTTAGATACTTAATAGGTCTAGAATGTATTGACATGTCATTTTTAGGGTTCCGTACGTCTGAATACAAAAACGGAACCCTTATAGGATCACTCGTGTGTCTGTCCGTCCGTCGCTTACAGTCAATTATCTCCGAATCTATTAGACCGATTAAGTTGAAATTTGGTACACATATCAATTCCTGTGACCCAAACACAGAGGTGTGACGTGAGCAGATGAAATCTGTATATGGGGGGTCATTTTTGGGGGGGAAGGGGAAAATTAAAAAAAATAATTCTGAAAACTGCATCGTGTGGCATATCAAATGAAAGGTCTTGTTAAGAAGATCTTAAATGTATTTTTTTGTAATTTTAAAATAAATAGTTTCCAAGTTATTCAAGAAAATAGACGAAAATTGACCATTCCCCCCCCCCTTATCTCCGAAACTACTGAACCTAAAATTTTGAAAAAAATACAGAAATTAGTTTTCTCCTTATAGATTACTAGCACTTGCCCGCGACTTCGTCTGCGTGGGTTACGTACTTTCTTGATTCCCCCTTTTCACCCCCTTAAAGGTTAAATTTACTTCATAGCTCAAAATGTTTATAAAATGTCCTTTATTCATTAGTTTCATTTCACTTATTACATTTTATATATTAAAAACATATAAAATATAATTAGTAAGTAGTAGTAAGTAGTAGTAACAAACACAAAAAAAGAAAAAAACATTTAAAAAATATAAAAAATAGCAAAAGGTAGGCTAGAGGAACAAAAGTAAAATCAAAGATTTTAATAAAATTCAAGCGGATGGTACATTGCCATCACCAGTTTTCTGCTGCTTAGGAATGTGGTAAAACTCTTTAAACCTATGGTTCCCTAGTCCTGAAGTATTGCAACCTCCCCCAACGCAAACCACTCAATGGTAACTACAGCTTTCAGAATAAAAATATCTATCCTATCGTCTGTGGTAACTAAGCTACCAGTAGCCATCTTGAAAGAGTCGGAAAAAAACATACGTTAAAAAAATTCAAACGAATAACAGATGGCGTCTCCCCCAAACAGCACTCATCAAATAATTCTTTCAATACAACAATTGTCTACATTTAACACTTTTCTTTTATATCCTGTAAACTCATGCTATCCTAGTAATTGAATATCGGAGTCTCCCTCAAAGCATCGCGCGCCTTTGCTCAGCAGACTGGGTGCTTAAGCTATGTTATTAGATATATCTATTTCCCGGGATAAAATATAGCCTATACGGATTCGGAAGAATCCCTCTAAGTAATGGTAAAAGAAATTTTGAAATCGGTCCAGTAGTTTTTGAGCCTATTCAATACAAACATACAAAAATACAAAGGTTTCCTCTTTATAATATTAGTATAGATAGGAAAACCTATAAGAAGTCCATGATATTAAAATAACATGGTAAATCACTCAATATTGTGCGTACCAACTTACATTTTTTTTTAATACGTCATAAATCGTAAACCGCAATTTATCTTTCAAAGTTACAACCAACTTTTATATAATGTTACTTGCTGCTACGGAACCCTTTAAAGGCGAGTCCGACTCGCACTTGGCCGGTTTTTATTTTAGTCTGCCTAGGTACATTACACTAATGTTTATTGTCTATTAATGTCTAAATTATATTATGTACTTATTTTTCCAATAAATTAGGCTCACTCCATAAAAATACCACGTGCAGACTAATGTAATTAATTATTCAAAATACAAGTGGCCTTCTTATTATTTTTATATTATTTCTTAAAATATTTATAAAACCGTTGACCTTTTTTGTTTTATTTGATTTAGGTAATTTTCTTTATTGAAGCCCTTTAATATTTAACCAAAACATTTCTAGATAAGTAGATAGATACTTAAACAATAATTTATGTTTCAATTCACAATAAGCGGTAACAAATTCGCTTTCCGTTTATTTTAATTTATAAACATAAATTAAGATAGCGTGGGACCCCTAACTAAATCAACTTCGACACTGAATGAAGTAGAAATATAGAAACAAAATGTTGATAGGGTTGTCCAATGCCTTCAGAAACAATAGTGCCTATTTTTACTCGGACCAGTTGACATTAAAACGAATGAATGAGATAAAGATAAAGCATAGAACACTGAATTTTTATTTTTAAAGCCGTTAACTTAGATGCAGCGCGGACGACACACTTTTTGTGCGATCGAGTCTGTCAACGCAATTGAAATGCTGAGAATAATTTCTTAACCTTAACTTCAAGTACATGAAAAGAAGAATAAATGGAGAATTTATATAGGTAAATTTATTTTTTTCGGACAGATTACTAAATTCCTTTAATTTGCTTAGGTAAGTATCATTTTCATACACTAAAAAGTGCGTCACGGATAGTCTGTACTGCACCTAAGGTATGTCTTAATTTAAAGAGCGTAAGTTTGCAAGGTTGTCTTCTCCGAAACACTTAATATTCCATCAAACTATGGGTTCCACTTTGAAAATACCGTTTAGATTCCTACATACTCGTACTACCAACCTATAAAATTTATAGGTTGGTAGTTCGAGTATTGTATCTATATAGTATAAAAAGAAAATATAATGTATAGTCTATTGGGTTTTATGATGCCATCATGTTCCATCACTCATAAATTTTACTTTTATTTTGGAAAAGTTGAAAATTTACGTGGAAGGGCTAAAAGAGATTGCTTGTCAAATTCCCGAAAGGCCTAGTTTACTGTTTTCTAACAAGACTCAACGTTTAATCTTAGAAAATCATCTAAATTGACTTCGAACTAAGGAGAATCGTTAGAAAACTGCAGCTTTCTCAAATCTAGAAAGAGACGGGTTGTAAAGGTTCTTCCCCAACTAGAATAGAATAAGCTTCTTTTCGTATAGAGGCTATATCAGGATTATTTAAGTCACTAAATCATTTTTTCAGCAGGCAACCCTCTGCAAATACAATTGTCCAAGCCCTAAACATTCTATATTCGTCCCCTAGTCATAAATTCTAGTTAGTCCCGACTACGGAACCGCTGCAGGCATTCGCGGATTTTACTCAAATCTGTCGCCCGATCGGGCCCCCAATATTTATGGTACTACTAATGGAAATACAGATAATTGCAGCCATTTGATTAGCTATTATTTATTGTTGTAACTGGGCCTGATTTTGCAATTTCATTGTAACTGATTGAAGCATAACATTTGATAAATTAGCGGTAAGGTCGCCTTTTATACCTTTGACTTTTGTCGTTTCCTATCAATTGTGTGCAAAAAAGAATACAATAAATATTTATTACAATTTTGGTTTTATGAATGAGCTTTGTATGAATAATAGGCACTAATGATGTCTACGGCGTAGACGCTTCGTAGCTCGTAGACCCTTCGTAGTTACTGCGTAGAGGTCCTCTACAGATTAATCGCCTGTACCTCGTATGACTGCCGTAGGCTCTACGTAGCAACGTTGTCGTATACGCCGCTAGAAAACTTTCAAAACACTGCGCAAGCATAGCCAAAGCATTATTCGAAAGTTCCAAGAGAGATTCTATTGAATCAGTAAAAAATAGGATTACATATGAAGAGGTAACATGATTGTTGATTTTGTTTTTCTTTTTTCTACACTACGAAAGAAACTAAATTGAAATCATAGGAATTATGAAGTTTTCAATCAACTGACGGATATTATTTATTGGTACACGTATAACAAAGAATATAAGGGTTATTCTACGTTAAGAGGTCATCTGATATTAGGCAGGGCGGCACTATAAAAATATTTAAAATTTATTTCTTTTCCTACATTATACTATGTAATCAGGTATTTTGCATGCTATAGATGAATGGCCAGTCAATTAATCTACTTTTACGAGTATTTTAAGGGACCAGGGGAGATAATCTGTACAGGGTAGAGACATGAAGGCCAGGACAAGATACCATACTTTACAGGGGAAATATAAATTGAGAAAAATACCTTAATTTCGTAAGAATCAACTTTAATTATACACTAATTTGTGATAGTTTATAACTAATATAGAAAAGTCAGACTTGAATTTTCATACAGTCTTTTTTTAACTAACTTAGAAAACAAAAATACTTAATATCTGCTTACAAAAACCAAAAAAGTACCATCTTTTTATTTATTTTTTTAAAGTAAAATAAACTTGGTCGCGGGACTTACGAATTACCGTGACCCCAGTACGTAAAGGGCTAGTGAAGGACACCGTGGATTTTAGTCAGTACGAGTCTGACAGTCCCTCCCGCCCTGCCCTGAGAGGACTCATTTGATGATATTACCACGATAAAAAAAAGCAGGAACTTCGTTATCCGAACTAGGTGGGGTAGCAGGAGCGTTTCTAATATTTTGAAAAACTAAACGTCGTCTCCGCTGTTTTGCCTTTTCTCTCCATATCTTTCTAGCTCTTCGGTTTTCCCTGGGTGTCATTTGGTTTACGGTCTTAATAGTTCCCTTCTCTTTTTTTCTTTCATATTTTTTCTTTCCATTTCCTTCTGTTGAGCATATTTTTCGGGATCATTTTTTATGCGTTGGTATCGCAATCGTTCTGCCAGACGCTTTTTTTCAAGACGTTCTTTACGAATTAGTTTTTTTCGAGGAGGCATGATCTAAAACAATGTAAAAGCTTATTCAAATATACTAAGAAAAATATATCAAAACTAAGAAAGCAGTAATATCTCATTTCCTTATCTACCCTTGGCGAAAGAGATTTTAGTCAGTACAAGTCTGACAGTCCCTCCCGCCCTGCCCTGGGTGGGAGGACTCATTTGATGATTTTACCACGCAAAAAAAAAAAAAAAAAAAAAACCCTTGGCGAAAAGTCTCTACCTGGCATCTCATGAAGCAGGGGAAATATGGCAGGGAAGAGACGTTTTCATGAAAAAACTAAGATTAATCAGGATCAACTATGTCGTAACGAAAATGCAAACTAACACGGTAAACTAAGCTTAAAATTAAGTAAATGAATATTACAAACAAACTTTAAATGTAAATAACAAATAAATAAAACTCACCAGTGGAGATACTTCAATCACTGACACATCCGAGTAAGCTGAGTGGCGAAGTCAAACTATCCGTCAATGAGACCACGCGAATGGCGCTCGCGACGTTTATTGCTAATTTCATGCCAAAACAAATGCTCTGCCTATTGAAATTTGTAGCGTCAACGTATTTTAGCGGCATTTATAACGGACGAAAAATAGGCAGGGGAGGAGACTTAAAATATGAGGGACAAAAACTGATATTTTTTTTTCAATAGAAAATAAAAGTAATTTGAGAGTTTTTTTTAATATTCATAATTATTATTTATACTGCTTTATGTAATAAATAACGCTCAGATATTTAATGAATTAGTAATGTGTTAAATTTTGAAGAGTTTGTTACAGAATAGTAAAGGGACAGGCCAGGGTAGATACTTTTTTCTAGGTAAACATGAAATTATGACTAAACTAAGCTAATTTAGATATTGTAATTCATTGGTAAAAAACTATACTTTATTTATTATTAAATATGATTGATGTTTTCCGCAAATTTTCAAATTATGTATGATTTTTTCATGTAGCCGTCGATAGTACCTCTTAACGTAGAACTACCCATAACATGTCTACCACAATGTCACCAAAGCCCATCAAATTCAATTCAAAGTAACACAAATACATCAAATAGAAAACTTAATAACACCGACGACCAGAAAGCCGGCAATTTCTATTGATATCATTTCATTACATTGTCCATCCATACAAACACAGCTAATAACATTTTTTACAAAAGCTTTATCGATCTACATTACCTTATAAACAAATAGGGTCACATTTAATCACTATCTACTAATATTTGTGAAGCAATCATTGCATCTAACATTCACATATATATCGGCAGTCGGTTTGTCAGTGTGTTCGGCGGGCTCAAAGAGCCAAGCCAGCGGGTGGTTGTACCCAATTATACGCTGGGCCATGCTGGTCCTATTTGTATGGTAATGTTCTCATTACGAGCCGAGAGAGGGTTGATCCCGATTTATGGGGAGAGGTTAGGGAAAAAATTCGAATTTTGCTATTTGGTCCTTTTGGGGGTTAAATATTTATTTGTGGAAGGTAGTTCTTGCTTCGAACCGAGATTAAGAAAATGATTAAATCAATAGAGCTTTATGAAAGCTTAATGCCTATTTATTTTTGGAGCCACTCAAATAATATTATTAAGTGAGACTTTGACGTTAGTTTTTGAATATAGAAAATCAGTTTCAGGAATTTACCCAAAAACTGGCCAGTCAGACAATTTACAAGTTTTAACAACAGCTCCATATTTTTAAAGAAAGAAAATTGCCTTTATGTAGAAACTTTTAAAGTACCGTTGCTTGAGCGTTTTACATTTCGTATTGCTAAATAGGAAATTTCGTATTAAATCGACTCTTTAATGATTTAAAAATATAACCAGAACTAAGCGATCGAAGACACAAATAAATTGTCCAATACCTACCTACATACTCCAAACGTATATTTACTTACCTAATTTAACGCTATTTTACAACTAATACATTTCTTATACGCTCTCATATCCAGTCTAATTTATGAACGATTTTCCATACTATAAAAAACTTCGAGACTTCAAATATCAGCGACGATAAAAAAGGCTACCGCTAGTTATAATATCAATCGGTATCAAAATGCTTTAAAAGTAGAACCTGCCCAGTCCAACTTGACCTACCACGAGGGCGCCACTTTCCAAGGAAATCATGAAGGGCCACATACAATTCACTGTAGTTCCGAAAACTGCCACGGGCCAAAGCATTTTGCTCGCAAGTATATAAGTAGACTTTTATATAAGGCGTTATATCGCGTATATTAAACCGAAATGTATAGTCATCGACGTTTAGTTAGTCACAAAGGGGCCGACGCGGTTACAATGAACTACCGTTGTTTGTTCGTCAGTATTGTGGCGCAGAGAACTACTATTGAATCAATAAATAGATTAAGAAGGCGTACTTTGTAAGCGATATGCCGACTAGATTAAGTTTTGGGCGTTCGGAAACGAGAATGAGGAAGCGGATTTTCGATTGAATTTGATCGAAATTCAATTCATTCAAGAAGTAGGTTGCTAACAGAAATACGGAATGGATTGCGTCAATGTTAATTTCTAATAGATAAAGGACGCTTTCAGTAAATCGACGACATTAAAACAGAGCAGATCACAAGCAAAAAACATTGCCATGATCATTAAGTAATCTTAGCTGAGAAGAAATTAAAGTAACACGTATTATTTACGTAACACGTAACTTTGTATTTTTACTCTAAGGTGGCGATATAAAAAAATATAAAGTTCCCAAAACAGATCAGGTACGAGTCTTTCTAAATTAAATTCAAAAACGAGCTTAACAAATTGCATTCTATCCTTTGTATGACCGTAGAAATCAATTTCCTTGAACCCTTAAAATTTTACACATTAGAAAATTGAAACATTCTTTAGTATAATAATCCGTTTTTTAACCTAATTTGATACGGTCTTGTGAAGCCCGTCACCCGAGAAAAACGTTCTTTGCCTTTTAAATAGAGTAGAATTTAATAGAATAGCATAATAATTCTTGAATAAATCAATAGTCTTATTTACGAGTAATTCATAGGTCGAGAACAAGATATTTACTTTGTGTAATTCAGACACCTAGGGTATGCTCAGGCTATCGCTAGTCCCAGCTTGCAATGGTCAGTAACGAGCAGCTCGCCGTCTGATCAAGAGCCAGGATAAAAGGGCAATCGAAATAACAGGGTGGATTTTAGGCAGTAAGAGTCTGACAGTCCCTTCCTCTCCACCCAAGGTGGGAGAACTTATTTGATGATTTTACCACCCCAATGAAAAGAACAAACAACGGTCCAGAGAAGAATATTAGGCTTTTAAACTAGGCAAAACACCATCTTAGAAGCGTTAATAATACTAATTAAGGCTGATCATGTTAGCCATTTCCTTCATGGATACTTTCTCAATCCACTGTAAGTACATGTAGTGTGCCCAATTTCACGGCGAGCCGGAGGCGCCTGCGCAACCCGCAAGTCACCGGCGCGCAATCAACTGCGCCCGCGTCGCTTTGTTTCAAACAACGCCGCCCCACGTTGGCGCCAAAATATTGTACCGCTCAGTGTTGCCAGTAACGATGTAGCGAATTTTTGTAATTAGGAAAAGGGATGGTTTGTGAATGAGATTTTAAATTTTTAATAGTTGATACTAATTTTTGTTTTAATTATTTCACTATGTTTTTGTTATTCGATTACGGTTTTTTATTTTAGTTCCATTTCCTAAGGGTAAAACTTCCTGAGGGTAGGTTACCCATGGTTGGGTTACAGTTAGTAGAGACGGCACGCCAACCTACCCGAATCTATCAAATTTTGCCAATCGAACGTGAACCTTCTTGTTTTGTATTAAAGTTGAAAATCTAGACAGAAATTTGACAGATTGTGGTAGCTTGATGTGCTGGCGTCTGTACCTATGCAAATTGTAATAAATTTGGTTGGAATTTGATCCGTACGATGTTTTATACGTGTAGTTAACACAATTTAGAACAGTACTCAATAGTTCAGATAAAAGTAAAAAACGACAGAATAAAGAATTTCAAAACATGGCAAAACATAAATTATTCGTATACACAATCAAAACTCAATTCTAATTAACTGTCAACCGATAAAAATTAAGAACGTGAAATGGTTCAACGCTTTATTTAAAGTTTCTGTACATTTAGCATTATCTTGACACGTGTTCCGAATTCAAATCACATGACACGTCAAGTCAAAATATATGTGCGGGTAATTAGCACCACAAAGGTTTTGTTATTATTATATTTTTTTGTTATTAAATTGTTTATTATTATTATTTACGTTATTATTATACATTTTTAAATATTATTACAACAAATATAAATAATAGTGGCCCACCGGTATCGGGAACAGGGTCCAAGCTGCCGGCAGTCAGGGCTCTAGAGAAAGGAACCTCCTAACAATGCGCGCCGTGTCCAAAAAAACTATATAAATTATTATTATGGTTATTTGGTGAAGATTTTAGGCTGATTCTATGTATTTGTTTCTACAGTATTTTGTGCTATAACTCCTATATTTAAGACATATTAAGGAGACAAGACAGGGGACCACAGTTTCAAATTACTATGTTCCCTTTTTTAAAAACTTTATTAATTGATTCCAATAAATATAGATAAACATAATTATAGGTACATTTTCTGCACTCATTAAAGGTTGTTTAATTTGACCTACGATCCTCTTTTTTCAATAAATTCATTATCATCATCTGCCTGTCCTTGGAGTCAACTTTCTGTTTGTCTTTCAGTGAACCAGATGCAGCTGAATATCAGTGTTTTGCATGGAGCGACTGCCCACAACCCAGAAACTGGTACCTAATAGTATTTATACCCTTTGATGAGACTGGTCTTTCTAAGTCAAATGCAAAACTGCACAATTTTTGATAGTACTTTTTTTACTTCTGTAAATAACAACTCTTCTAATTTATCTTTATCACAACTAAACGAATGATTGAGTGACATTAAACTATCTTACATATTATTAAAAGGAAACACAATTTCAACATTAGAAATCATTCTAGAAAACAACAAAAAAAAATGGCCGCTACCACCCATCTTGATAAAAGTTACTCTAGCAAGATTCATCTCAATTAATCTACCGCAAAAGAGGTAGCTAATCTCAGCATCCACAAACACACGGTTAATTTTAACGATCGCTTCCGTGTACATACATACATACGTATACATTTAAAGTATACACACATATGCGTATAAATGTATAGACTTGTATAGGACTGCCGCCGGGGTCGTGTATACGCCCACTAATTCAATTTACATTAAATACATAGTACCATAATGTCGTGGGTGAATGTTCTTCATTGATTTCGATTATATTTTGAGCTGACATCGTCTTAATAATTATGACGGCAGTTAAATTGGATAAAATTGGAAACTGCTAAAATTGGAAATATTTCATTTTAAAAAGATGATTTTTGACAACAAGTTCTCATGGAGATTACTATGGACACACATTCAAACGATAAACATTCTCAAGCTATTTGGAACTTTTTACTGTGATAAAAATCGAAATCATTATTTTAGATTGAAGTTATTTTGACAACTAATCTTTGGCATCTATTACAAAACACCTCTCAAGACTCAAGCATTACTTAAAACTAGTTTCAACCAATCAAATGGCTTAAATCTAGTTTTAAGTAAAGCTTAAGTATTGAGCGTTGTGTTGTAATGCGGGACTTAGTGGAGGATAACATGAGCATAATAATTGACAGATTATAAATAAATAAATATTCCACAACTATCACACAACGCCATCTTGTCCCAAGCTAAGCAGAGCTTGTGTTATGGGTACTAGACAACTGATAAACATACTTATATATTTCTTAATACATACATATATAGATTGAAAGTTGTACTATGCAGTTCAGCCAACGACCATCCAGCCTAGGCTGTATGGTCGTTGAGTTTAGCTGTAAATAAAGGAAATTTTGCTGACGCTATATTGTGACGCCATTTTTAACACTGCACTGCAAGCTT
This sequence comes from Agrotis puta, assembly GCA_943136025.2. Lineage (NCBI taxonomy): Eukaryota > Metazoa > Arthropoda > Insecta > Lepidoptera > Noctuidae > Agrotis > Agrotis puta. Next base: position 14,862,325 of record OW964170.2, on the reverse strand, counting down.
TTAAATAAACAATTATCACACGAAAATAACTCTAACAAGATCATAAATATAGTACACATTATTAAAAAAATAATTTGCACAAAGTATTTTATTGCTCAACGTTATTTTTACAGTGACAGTCGGCAGATGAAGGTTATTGACACCTAGTCGACCTGCTTAGTAATTTTAACCTTTTGCAGTGTAGCTATTAATGTCAAATTGACCTGTCTTGCTAAATAACCATTTTACGGGTTCTGTTATATGTTTTAAAATCTATAAAGCACTAGTTGTTCCCTGCGGTTTCACCCCCGCTGCTCGGGTCCTAAATGGACTACTCAACACAAAAATATTTGTTCAATTTGAATCAGAAGTTTTTGAGTTTTGCGAGAGTTTTGCGTTCAACCAAGTAACTTCTTCAGCTTTATAATGTTAAGTAGTAGATTATATGTGACCCGAAAAATTCCTCCGGCACTGAAATTTGGAATATGACGAAAGTAGATGATACAGATTATAGATGCACAATAATCCAACATTTTTTTTCGCCAAATTTCAGTGCTGGCGGAATTTTTCGGGAGTCTTCATACAACCGGTAGTGGGACTAACGAAATATCCTGACCCCGGAACGTAAAGGACTATTGAAGGACACCGTGGATTTTAGTCAGTACGAGTCTGGCAGTGCCTCCCGCTCTGCCCTGTGGGAGAGGACTCATTTGATGATTTTACCACGATAAAAAAAAGTCTACATACAACAAACATCCTGGTTGATCGGACTATAACAACAAATCATACAGGTGATAAAGTTTTTAATTCTATAAACTTGCCATCACCACTTCCTTTGCCTCAAAGAGTGTCAGCAAAGTGACGGGGCCGCCTCTAGAGGGCCAAAGCCTGCCGGGGTCGCGGGGCTAACGAATTACCGTGACCCCGGTACGTAAAGGGCTATTGAAGGACACCGTGGATTTTAGTCAGTACAAGTCTGACAGTCCCTGCCGCCCTGCCCTGGGTGAGAGGACTCATTTCATGATTTTACCAAGATAAAAAAAAACACCACTTCCTCTGCTAACTCCGCTGGTATAACGGTAGCCAATCATTGCCATAATTAGTTTTTCAACAATTAATTATAATAAATGACCGCTTCCGTGTAATCGTGTGGCTTCACATGAGTCGGGTACCGCAGTACGGCACTGCCGCCGTGTAGTGTACACGCCCACTAATTCAATTTACATCGTTCTCTGTTACTGTACAGTCAGGCACTATTGTGTTTAGGCACAGATTTATTATAAAATTGATTATAAAGTTCGTTTAACCAATATTACTTATATGGGTCGCGGGACTAAAGAATATCGTGACCCCGGAACGTAAAGGGCTATTGAAGGACCACCGTGGATTTTAGTCAGTACGAGTCTGACAGTCCCTCCCCGTCTGCCCTGGGTGGGAGGACTCATAAGATGATACCACAGATTTAGCACGTAAAAAAAACTACAATGTTTGTCTTCTTTAATTCGATTCAGTCTGGTGACAAACTGGACTAAATCAGGTACCAACCTAAGAAAAGAACCGTAAAATTGACAGCAACTGTCAAAAGTTTCGTTGTACGTGTGAGGGTAAAGATCACAAACCAGATTACTTAGATCTTTTTGTATTTTCTTATGCCTAGTTTAGTAAAACGTGTTCTAGATTGTATTTTTGACAATTTTTCCTGTTTCTTGCGATCGTTTTTCAAACTTTGCTTCACGGCTTTATTTAAACAGTTCGACATTTTGACTTTTTTGTTCGTTCCTTTGTTACAGCTAGCGATACTGTTGAGTAAAATCTTAGGTTTGCTCTAGTAATCTATTTAAATAGAAATACGTTGACTTTTATCAGTTGTTGCAGGCTAAGCTCAATCCATCGTAGACTTCATGTATGCCACCTGTAACCTAGACTAGAGTACAAAGATATAACGCATCAAAATTCGAGAGTGGGGGACTCGTGACGTCAGCGGCAAGTAAAAACTGTACTTACTTGTGACGTATTGGCAATTTTAAAAGTGTCGTATCTTTGTAAATTTTGGTGTAGGTAAAACAAAAATATGTGTCAAATATTCTTTGATAATCTAACTGATGGACTAAACTTGACAGTCTAAACCCTTTTGGCAAAAAATAAATGTTTTGTGTACCTACCTATGTCTAGTACTAGATTTCTGTGCCTCGAACCTACGGAGTCAAGTTCAGGCATTTTTGAAGTGCAAACTTCTTTAGCGGCGTTGTGCACTTTTTTTGGAATGGGTAAAAAATGTTAAACTCGCGTCAGGACACGTGACCTGATCGAAAATTCGTAAGACGGCGCAGGGCGCTTGCGCGAATATTCGTGTGTGTTTATTACTATTGAAGTTTTCACTTCTGCCGGCACTCCCAGAGTGCAACCCGTCTTTTTTTTTATTAGTATAGTTTTTCTAACACTAAAGCCCAAATCACTTGACCACTCGCCAGTACAATGTTTGAATAAATGAGCGACGATGATTTGCGAAACAAGAGGCTGCCGGCCGCCATGAGCTCGGTAATTATTCGGCTACCCGAAGTCGGCGACGACGCCAGCCGCCCTACGACGCAACTACTAGCCATATTAATAAAGTAGCTGATATTATGTAATAATTGCGTAACTTAAAGTTCATAGAATCTAGAAATGAAGGAGACAGAGCTATGGCGCTCTGACTTTCTTTCTTTCTTATGTTTTTGGCCAATTGAAATGAGTTTGTCGAAATTTAGTTAGTAGGCCTCATATCTCACAAACTGCATCACTTCACTGAAAACCTAAAAAATAAGTAAAATGTTTTGTTTTACAGTGAGCGATTTTATGAAAACATAGATTGAATCCCAATACATAAGCTCGAGAGACGAGATAGTAGGAAAAACATAAAGTTTACAGTTAAAACATATACTTCTCATTCTAGACAGTTGTTTGACTAAGAAATTCTCAGGGGCCTGACAAACCGATCGCAACGCGCGATTTGTCAGACATGTGGTCTTAAGGCGTTAACCAAAAGAGCGCGATTTGTCCCGGCGCTCCGATCTAATGATACGATCTGAGCGCATGTGATCTCTGTAACTTATGGATCCATATGTGCTTTCTGACTGCCGGCGTCAGATCGCATGGGGTTCTGTCTTCACAGAGATCGCATCGCCCGATCGGATCGCTGGAACGGATCGCGCTCTGTTGGTAAAGGCTGAAAAAAAATTACAGATATTATAAAATAGACAGCCGGTCCCGAAATAATGTGGTTATTGGTCACACAGCGAATAGGACAACTCACACGACTATCTCAAAATTAACATTAAGTTTCACTCACCAATACTCATCCTATCTTACAATCCGCCATATCGTCACGTCCATCCAAAATTAATTAATAAAAAGCAAGGTAGCTGCGCCTATTACCGTCCGGCAATAAATTGGTCCAAATTGAGTTATCGAAGATCTCATGGTTTTTTGCTGAACGCTCATGAAGGCAAGGGTTGTGGATCGAATTGCTGGTCATACGGCTTTTTGTGATGAATCAAGTTTAATGACTCCAAGCCTGGCCTTGAGACGACGTTGATTGAAACTTTGTTTGGAGTTTATGTAATGTGTTTTTGAAGTGAAAACTTCTTTAGCGGCGCACTACTTTTGGAATGGGTAAAAAATTTAAACTCGCGTCTGGACACGTGACCTGATCGAAAATTCGTAAGACGGCGCAGGGCGCTTGCGCGAATGTTCGTGTGTGTTTATTACTATTGAAGTTTTGACTTCTGCCGGCACTCCCAGAGTGCAACACGTCGTTTTTTTTATTGCAGTGATTTTTAAAATATTAAGGTCCTTTATGCGCAGGGTTTGAGCCGGTTTATTTAACGACAATGGGCTATTTCACTCAAAAAAAAAATAAGTCCGAAAGATTATTATAAAATATTTGACCCTTATTTTTTCTTTTGTCATCTAAAACAAAGATACAACGCTTCTAAAAATCACAAACCGTCACTTGCTTGGTAAACAGGCATTATGGCGTCACAAGGCCCCCCCACTCCCGAATTTGGAGCGTTTCTTTGTCAATATTCATTGATTAAAAAAAAAAGTGTTCATTATTTTCCAATACTCTAACTGACGGACTACAGATTTTCAATTTATTTATGAAAGAAAAGTACCCTATTATCATAAAAATAACGTAGAATATTGTGGCAAGTGCGTGTGATTGGTTGATGAAATGAAACCTTACTTGAAGAACCTACTTAAAAGGGTATGCAACTTTTAGTTATGGACCTTGGCATCAATTTTTTTTTTTACCGCCAGTGATTAAATTTTGGGCACAATTAGACCTCTACCTAAGAAGTCCATAGAAAAAAATAATAAGTTTCTAAAGCTTAACCGACCAGAGATATGACGGTTTTTATTTTATTCTAATCTGGAGTTCTTTTTTGTAGGAATCCATAGACCTATTGATTTACTCCTGATTAGAACAAAATAAAATCCGTTATATATCTCTGGTTGGTTACGATTGAGATTTGTTTTATTATTCTTTACGAATTTCTTAGATTGCGGTCTACTAATGACCAACATTTCATTACTGGCGAAAGAAAAAAAAAATAGACGCCAAAAAGTTGCATCCCCTTTTGACATGTCGATAATTCTGGGTTCAGAAACCGGGTGTTTAGTTGGAGACAGACACAATGAGAAAATTGGGGATACATTTGAGAGTATTTTTATATAATTTTAAATTTTAAAAATATTGAGGAAAATATTGAGTTAGTAGAAACTCATAATATATCATAGGTTAATGTATTGTAAATCTGATCAATTGACCAAACAGCATTGAAAAAAATTGGTACAGAATATTATTTACGACTTAGACTCTAAAACAGAACTTTGGATACCAAATAGACCCTACAATTAAAAACTAGTAATAATTATAATTCATCTAATCCTTGCAGAGTTGAAAAAAATATATACTTCACATATTTATGTTGAATCAATTAAAGATGTTCCTTCCTAACAATTATTTATGACCCAATCAATAATTAATTCAAATATGAAAATAAATTAGAAACTTGATCGAAATTATTATCCAATTGAAAATTATTAACTTGTCAACTTAGTTTAAAAATTATTTATGACATAAGCTAGCCGGAAATCTATAATAACGATCTCATCATAATAGCTAGAATTGTGAATAAATATCGATACCTATTTATATTAATTTTAGAAAATGCACTGTATTGTGGTTTTTCCAGTTTTTAAGCAATCGTACACCTCTATTTCGTTTAAGTCTTAAATATTCCATTTCTCCAAAGTTATTAAGAACGAATTCTAAATAAATATCGATTAAATCAAACACGATTGTGTTCCGATTCGATTAAACGCGAAGCACTTTAAATTCGCTCACAACACGCAAATAATGTTTTAATTCAAAACACTCTTTGGGAATTCGATAAAAGGTTGAAAGAAACATCGAAACTCGAAGCAAATAAAGCTGGCTGATAACGTTAGCACGAAGCCGGGCCGAATCATCCAAACTCTATATTAGAAACAGTTGAATTCAAGCCTTATTTATGGGTTGATAACTTCTAAAATAGCTTACTAAAGCAGTTCGTGACAGTTCTTAATTTTTTTCCAAAAACGAATCATTGGGTAAAGCTTTCCATTAGCGGGCACGCGCCGAAGTCGACAAACAAATGACATTTATAAAGAACTCGATTTGAAATTTGAAATCGGAACGTCTCGGCCGATACAAATGGCGTCTAGACTTTTGATAAGCTGGCCACGTAACCACAAAATAAAAATGGGTTGACTTTAAATATTTACCTATTGTTGTTGTTTATGATGAATATTGCACCGTGTTTTTAACACCGACGAATTTCTTTTTTTAATTTGTGGTTTCCATTTCACAGGCATCTGTAATTTATATTCAGCACGGATTGCTTGAAACTGCTCGAAATTATTGAAGTTTTTTGTAAGATAAGTCTAGTAAAACTTGACGACTCGGTTGGTGCAGTGGCTGAGCGAACGACTGCAGCGCAGCGTGTCGCGGGTTCGATCCCCGCACGGACCAAATATTTGTATGATCTGTAAGTACTTGTTCCGGGTCTGGGTGTTTGTGTAATATGTGAATTTCTATGTTTGTAAACGTATCCACGATACAGGAAGAAATTCCTAGTGAGGGGCAACGATTTTATTAAAAAAAATGCTCTTATCTATATCCCTATAAGTTCACAATCTTTCCTTATAATCTAAAGATTTGAAATAGATTGCTCTGATTTCCAAAGTGTAAATTATTTTCACATACACACGCACCAAATATAACATACAATTCAAACCTTATTTGTCCAAGAAAAAAATAGAGAAATTCAAACCCATTGTACCTGATTACCCATAGTCAAATAGCCATAGAGTAGAACCACTTTACACCACAGATAATGACAGATAAGAGCAAAAGCAAACATCTCGATGGTTTCAATCGATTTGGCGCCAAGATTGCGGTCGCGCCGAGGAAGTCGCGTGCGATCGCAATTGATCGCGGTCGCAATCGTAATTGTAACTATGAGCTACGAAACTTCACGACTGAATAGATAAATCATTTGAAAATAGATTTGTTGTACTGTTTAAATATGTGTTCTTATTTCGTTTTTATTTTCAAAAATCAGGGCGTTATGCTTGTTACTGAAAAAAGGAAATTTGGTAGGATTAACGTTTCGTTTTGTTCAAAGTTTATCAAAAACCTAAAAACCTTTAACTTAACTTTAAATTAATTCAATAGCCTTAGGTAATGAGAAGAATCAACTATTCGTTTACCTAACATTTGTCTATATTTCAAAATAACGTGTGTTACAAAAGAATATGCGTGTAGTTTATTTATATTTTTCTGGAACCAACCAGAAACCTTTTAGGTACCTAAACATGTAATCGAAGTTTAATTTTCATTAATTTAAATAAAATATTTGAATTAAATCGAATTAAATTAGGTAAATTAAAATTCATACGCATGTTACCTAAGGAACCTATGCAGATTTGCTAGATTGACCTGAGTCTATTGTGTTTATAAACTAAGTAGATATAGACAATAAAGGCTACATTTGGCAATTTAAAACATAATTGTATCGAAGCAACATTAATAAATTAAATTCAACACACATACCTACTACGTATTTATGAATTTCAATTCGCAACTGTCGCTTTATTTTCATTATAGATGGAAATTGAACTCATTTTCCAGAACCTTATTTTATTATTATTTCGTTTTTTTTTATTATTTTCTTTTGCTTATATTATGCCCCATTTTTATCTACTGGGAGAGAGACTAGTATATACTTTGTGCACAGTTCGCTTCATCAATTGCGTACCCCAGAAACGAATGTAGTTGCTTTCAAGGGGGGATATACACATCGAGAAGCTGACTGTACATATATCTGTTTTATGTAAATGGTACACTATAAACTACTATAGTATTTATATATACTTACATACATTATCATCCTATTTATCATCCCATTTTTCATCCAATATGTTTACTTGATAATTTTCTTATGACACTTTTATCAAATGTCAAACTGTCAGTTTCTTTTTATTTTTCTGTCTAGTTTAGTCTATGATGCTACTTTTTGGTTTTTATAATTTAGTTTATTTTTATCAAATTGAATTCACTGAAATATTTGTATTAATTATAATTTAATTCTATATTTTAATTGTACTAAATAACTTGATTCTAAATTTTACTTATGAAATTTACGCACACGAAGGTCTGATATGGTCGGGTGCCATTTGAAGAAACTAAATTTGAAAATAGAAAAGAAGACTGCTTTTGAAAATGAGCTGATGGGTATAAAAGCAGAGGCCGTTGGCAGAAGATCGCTTTTTGGATCTCAAACTGCAGTAAAAAAAAAGAAGAAACTAACAGTTTGACAATTGACATACTTAAGTGTCACAAGAAAATTATCAAGTAAACATATTGGATGAAAAATGGGATGATAATGTATGTAAGTATATATAAATACTATACTACCCAGAGTATTGCTTCTACCTCTTCTTCCAATCCATCGTAGAAAATATCATATTCAGCGAGTAAAATATGTTGTCACTCATATGATTTGCTTACTTTAGAATGATAAAAATTATAAATTAAGTAATCCACTTCTTGTCAACAGAACACGATAGGAGATTTTAAAATCCTTAATTATTACATTTTAATACTGAAAAACTGTCTTCTAAATGAACAAAGAAATGCCTTTTCCAATATTCTTAACGTAACGCGAACCGTTTATGAAACCACAATGGCATCGGTTTGTGTATCCAAGCGAAGCAATTGCCGATCGGCAGCCATTAGAAATAAGAATTATTATTATTGTTAAGACATGGAAATTATTATAGAAAATTATCGTTATGCAAACGGATTATTTGAAATGGCAATTTTGTAGTTGTGAAATTTTATGCTCAGATAGATTATAGGTTTAGCACTGTTTTTTTTATTATTGCCAGAGACAAAAAATCTATTGATTGTGATCGTTGATTTAACAAACTTGACGGGGATTCGCATTCAGAAAGGCGTTTTACTTTCTGCAATTTATTTCGTCACTAATGTTTTCAAAATGGTGAAGGAATAGTAATAAAAAAATACTATCAGTGCCGACTATAGGTATTGAACCAATTTGGACTTAGTTTTCTTTGGAAATTTATATTTCCGTACAAATGCGTTCCGTACAAAGAAAAGAAAAAAGTACGCTTGTGAAAAACACTGCATGTTGAACTTAATCATAGTGAGACAAGTGCCTGTTATTGAAAAATATGTTGACGAAAAATATTCTAGAACTAAAAATTTGAGGACACAATGACATAGCTACCAACCCGCATTGTGCATAATATGAAATGCCGTGGGCGTCTCCCGCTTTTTTTTTTTTTTTTTTGCGTGGTAAAATCATCAAATGAGTCCTCCCACCCAGGGCAGGGCGGGAGGGACTGTCAGACTTGTACTGACTAAAATCCACGGTGTCCTTCACGAGCCCTTTACGTACCGGGGTTACGGTGATGGGTAAGTCCCGCGACCCCGGCAGGCTCTGGCCCTCTACAGGCCCCGTCAATTTGCTGACACTCTTTGAGGCGCGCGTGGAACACAACGCGCCGTCGACCCGGGCATGGTCCATGGTCGGACAGCAAGTATGGTCGGACAGCAAGTGGGCGTCTCCCGCTGCGGAAAATATTCACCATGCTTTCTTTTTATGTAATTTTGTTTTTCCTGTCCTGTGTGTGTCAATAAAACCCTTTTTTTTTCTTTTTTTATAAATGTTTAGGCATTCACAGAGTTCGAAGTATTTACCTAACACCAATCATATTATAGTGTATCGTAGTGTGATCTATACTTGGTCGCGGGACTGTACGAATTACCGTGACCCCGGAACGTAAAGGGCTATTGAAGGACACCGTGGACCGTCAGTTCGAGTCTGACAGTCCCTCCCGCTCTGCCCTGGGTGAGAGGAATCATTTGATGATTTTACCACGATAAAAAAAAAGTGATCTATACTTAGCCACTTCAACGGAACATTATCTAACTTCAACAGTAAACACAAAATACACCAATTTCTTGTAATCCCACCAAAAAATCGTGACACAGTTACATCTTATTCAGCATACCAACTCCGGTTTAGAGTTAATCAGTTAAAGTGGCAGCACAAGTCAACGTCTGCGGTTTCGCGTCCAAATTGCTGGATCCCAGTTGTTAGGCGGCCATTAGTTGCGGTTTGTCTACTCGGCTGACTGAAACTATGGCATAATTATGGTGATTATGATCTGTGGTGTCTTTTAGAGGATTTTTGTGACGAAGGTTTTAGGCAGACGTATTAAACTCGTCACTATCACGATTTTAAACATTAATCTCGAACTAGCAGTATTGGCCCAGTGGAAATGGGCTAGTCTTATGAGTTTTAGGTCGTATGTTTGAACCCAGCCGGGCGCATAACTTTATGCAACTTATTTATTCAGCAGTACTCTCTAAAAGGCGAAGGAAGGCATTGTGAGGAAGAGCTGTCAACAAACTGACGGAGCGTCTCTTCCCAATGCTGCCGGGGTCGCAGGACTATCGGGTAACCGCGCCCCCGGAACGTAAAGGGCTATTGAAGGACACCATAGATTTCAGTATCGCGTATCCTAACTACAAGTTTAGTCTTTAATTTATACGTAGGTATAATTATAATTATTGAGATCTACTTCAAATCCTCAATAAAGATTCTCCATTATATTTTGGCTTGCCCACTAGTATGACCTTAATTTTGTAAATAAACTTATGGACAATGGAGTTTATAGGACAATGATCAATTAATGTAACCTGCATCTTTTTAATACTCTTCTCTTAATGAGTGCACAGAGTCAAAGTCACGTGCAGAAGCTAGTTAATCATATTCAAAGCAAATGTAATGAAATCGTTAAATAATTAACGAACAATGCATTATGCAAAGCTTTAATTTTATTCGTGAATCATTGTCTTTTTTTGCTAATGACGTCAACGCCGAAATAATAATTGTATAAGACTGACATACAGGTCACAAATTCATTAATATGCCAAAATAGTCCTTGTTTAATTGTATTAAGTGCTAATAAATTAGCCTATTTAACAATTGTTGATGTGCATTCGTCACATTGCGTAAATATCACAAAGTTCGTCACATCTTCTATCTATATATATAAAAATGTTATGTTGGTTTGTGTATGCTTTAAAAACTCAAAAAGTACTGCACTGATTGAGCTGAAACTTTAGCATGATATGTAATCCGCATCAAGGATTGTTTTTATCTATTTTTTGTATCAGTCACATATCCGTAACCGCGAAAAAACAGTTTTTTTAACGATCAGCTCTGTACCAGTGACCGCGCCATCTACCGGCAGCGAGGATAACACTCGCTGACAACCGCAGACGTAATGACGCAGTCACATGAGAAGAAATTTTGGCATGATATATAATCCGCATCAAGGATTGTTTTTATCTATTTTTGTTTTTGTTGAAAAAACAGTTTTTTGTGCCACAGCGAAGCGGGGCAGGGTACAGCTAGTGCATTATAAATATGTGTAAATTCGTCACAGGTTACCTCACCGGTTATATTGTTAATTGAACGAGATGTTTAAAGAAAACATAACATTTGTTTTTCATACCTGTCGTAGAGTAATTTTGTTTTTAAAGAAGATTTCAGTAAATAATTCGTGAGTTTTTATAATAATTTATTTAGCTTGATTGTCTGCTGATGCGGTTATTTAACCCGACTCCGGGGTCACGGGACTTACGAATTACTGTGACCCCGGAACATAAAGGGCTATTGAAGGACACTGTGTATTTTAGTCAGTACGAGTCTGACAGTCCCTCCCGCTCTGCCCTGTGGCCCTGGTGGGAGGACTCATTTGATAATTTTACCACGCTAAATAAAAAAATGTAAATAGCTGCATCAGAAACAAACATACTCAATTCTTTATTGCATTCCATATGTTACAAAAGTTGTAATAAAAAGGTACAAGATCAAATATGGATTCTGTCGGGCAAGCAAAATTAGGAAAGAGGAAGAGTTACAGTTTATTTGGTATACAGGGTGAATTTTTCAACTGGGCGTCAATGGCTATATCCGAAACTATGAGGAATATAGAAAAACGTTGAAAGGAGTTTCGAGGCCAATTTTGACGAAAACTAAAACTGCATCATTGGATTTTAGGAAAATCAATAATCCTGGCCAGGAATCGAACCTTTACACCATTCGATTGTGTTGCTAATAAGGATCCAATTCTGGGAAGGATTAGGAATTTTTGAATTAGAATAAGTAATTTTTTCCTTCGAATTATCAATTTCATAAAAATGCATTGATATAAGTTCGAAATACTCGTATAAAGAGATTCTGTACGGAGCTCGTGATAACTTTGAATTATATAGAGGTTCGAATTATCATAGGTTTGAATTAACGAGAGTCTTTTTGCATGAGATTGCATAATTACTTTTATATTCTTACAAGTCTTAGTACATAGTACGAATAATTATGTGGTTTTTCCACAAATATTTTATGCAGAAGAAAGATGGATTGACTCTGTCTCCATATTTTTTTTGAAACTGTACATGTATTACGAACTAAATCAGAGTCAAGTGGAACTAATAAAAAAACCCGTGGTTTATTTGGGAACAGCGTATAAGCACCGTTCCGAGCTATTGATAGTTTTCTATTATGAATTCAATCAACATAAATTAGTTTTAATTTGGCCGATGACGACTTGGCTACGGATTCATCTTTTCCGCTTATTAAGGTGGACCCACATTAGATACGAGAATATTATACAAGAAAATACTAGGGTATTTTTCGGAACAGGTACTTTTATTCTTGATGTATAATTTTTCCCAGTACACAAAATCGAACAAACAGAAAGTTCAGTTATTTCCTCTGAGTAATAATATTCCAAAAAGTATTTCACAGCCCTAGTTAAGATCATTCTTTTTATCGCGATCTCATGGACTTCCTCCGCGTGAGGAAGGTGGACGGGTATATCAGACCCGGTCTCTGGGGCATATGCCAGTAGGGGGACCTATTGCCCTATGCCCTGGAGAGCAGGACCAATCAAAGTTTCCTGGCTGGTCTCCGCCCACTACAAAAATAGTTGTTTTTTTTTCTATCTGTTTTTTCGAAAATACTTGCTGTCCGGTATTGTTGTGATTTCTTCTAAAAGAGATGAAAAGCGATTATCTCATATCTTGCCTACCTACTGTAGCTTAGCCGAAGCGTCTCCGTTCGTGTGTAACCGCCCTTAAACGATAATTCGTTTTTGTGAATCAACGTTGATTATGAGTATTTTTTTTTTGTTTATTTATAGTTTAGTATCGAAATAAATGGAATTGATTGTATAATATATTTGATACGTAAACAAAATGCCCAATGTCAAAATTCGAGGGTTAACTTTCTGAACTTAAATTTTATTGGAAGCAATTGACGCAAATGATACCTATCTATTGTATTCAAATAATTAATGAAAATAATTTATTTTGCAACACTGGAATCTATTTGACTTTTAAATATATAGTATTAGGCACCATATGCATGCAAGCTTATTTATTTACTGTTCAAGGTTTTAAGCCCACGTGATTTTCAAAATTATAGCGATTTGTTTACTTGTGCCTCAAGATACAAGATATTTATTTTGTAAAACATGAGTGCATTATTATACAGGTCTTAAAAATAATAAGAGGTAGCTACATGTTTTGCCATTCATGGCATACAAAACTAGTCGCACTAAGACAACTATTACAAAGATAATTATAAAATCGTCAATAACAAAAGAAAAGAAACATAATTTAATCTTATATTATATATGTTAAAAATTTAAATTCAATTTAAGTAAAATATAGATTATTAAAAATAATAATACAGGTCCACATTCCAATTTGAGATAGGGGTTTTTATTAGCTTATTGTGTACATGAGGGATGTTATTACCAGTGCTACGGATTACAAAATTCTAGTGCAGAAGAAAATTATGTATTTGGTTTGAATATTTAAACTAAAAGAGTAAAATAAAAAACCTTTTTAAAAAAAAATGTAACCGCCTTCATAAAGAACCACAAAATAGGGTAAAATAATCTACAAAATAACTTTTATTTCGGAAGTCGGTGGCAAAAAAAAACAATGATATAAAAAAAAATAAAGCCATCGACTTCCGAAGTAAACGTTATTTTTTAGGTTATTTTACCCTTTTTCAGTAAGGCAGTTTTGGACTAGAATTAGGGATTATCTTCTCATGTTTTGTTTTTTTTTTACGTGGTAACATCATCACATGATTCCTCCAACCCATATTCGTCATGGTAAAAAAAACTTTTTTTATAAAAAAGTATTGTGTCTATATATTGACTTACTTTATACAATCAAAAATTCTAACTTTACCATCTTTGTACATTTTAGAAACTGCACTTTTCGTAAAAGTAAATCCGCAATTTTTTCGGTACGTAAAGGGCTATTGAAGGACACCGTGGATTTTAGTCAGTACGTGTCTGACAGTCCCTCCCGCTCTGCCCTGGGTTGGAGGACTCAATTGATGATTTTACCACGATAAAAAAGCCATTTCTACATCAAGTTAGAAAGCTAAGTTATTACCATATGTTCATGCAAAATGGCCGTTGTAAGTGCGATTAAGTAAAGGTGGCAACTGGCGGCGTCTTTCAAGCATAGAGCTTGAATCCAAGACGATTAATTACAAAACTTGCACATTGCAAGTAATTATTATGAGAAAAAGCGCATTGAAAATACATTGTTGTGATAGTTTGTGGTCTAATGTGTTATTAGAATTAATAGGTAATTTGTAGAAGAAACTTTATGTGAAGAAATTGTTGGTTTAACTTGAATAGTTTATTTAATGTTCTGTAATGAAAAAGAAGGCCAAAGAAAAGATGAATGGATTGTCTAAGGAATGATATGGAAGAAAAAGGAGTAAATGACGTGACGTTTTATAGAGGAGAATGGAAGAAAAAAACGTGTTGCGCCGACCCCAAGTAAAATGGGATAAGCGCAGGAAGATGACGAATGAATTGCTGGTAATTTTATGTTATTGTGTTAATTATTGGTGCAATTCACTTTGAAAAGTGACTGAAAGCAGTGGTTGCCTAGTGGTTACGGCTCCAATTTGTGGGTAGACAGGTAGCTTGGTGGTGTAGTACGTGGGTTCTACTCACCACTGCTCTGAAAACCGATGACGGGTTACACCGTGTAATGGGTGACTCGCCGTCCGATCTTTGAATCTGAAATGATCTTACAAGGATTCCGTTTTTTCATGAACCCTAAACACCAATTTGCACCAAGAATTGGCTGTGAAATTAAAATAGTTGGTTTTGGTTTTTGAACAACCAAGAAATAATAACTCGCCAACCTAAGGCTAAGGTAAACTAAACTTCAAGGTTCTACCTCTAAGGCTATGATAGAAGGGTCAAAGTGCAATGCGGATTGTTTCACGATCGTCGTCATTTGAAATTCGAATTAATGACGTCAATGGTAACCTTTTAGACCAAAAACAAAACGTTTGGTACTAGTAACCCTATTCAAACAAATACTTAAAAAATAAAACTGTTGTAGTACGTCGATGCGATGTGTTTCCTTTTTCCGGGGCTTAAGTTAATCGATTTCTCAATTTTTAAGTCAGTACAATTATTTTTTGGACGCTGGGGTCGCGGGTTTCACGGATTACCGTGACCCCGGTACGTAAAGATAAAGATTTTTTGTCCATGCCGCTTGAACAGATTAAGTTTTAAGTACATCTTTATCAGGAATCGTACCTGAATAACCTAATTTACTCGAAGCTGCTTAGTTTGGGTAGCGGGACTCACGAATTACCGTGACCCCGGTACGTAAAGGGCTATTGAAGGACACCGTGGATTTTAGTCAGTACGAGTCTGACAGTCCCTCCCGCTCTGCCCTGGGTGGGAGGAGTCATGTGATGATTTTTTTACGTGGTAAAATCCACGTAAAAAAAAAGATGAAAGCATTTTTTCGTGTTAGATAGATATATAGAATACACTTTATTGTACAACAAGTTTTTACAAAAACGGTTTTATTATATTTTATATTCTATGGTTACAATTAACGGTCGCCATATCACCAGGATGAAACCTTTTTAATTAAAGACTCCTAGTAGACCACTGTGAATTGAAGCCAAAAAAAGGAAGAAAAAATATCCCCTTCGTTCGATTCCTGCGTAAAACAAGTGAACATCTCCAAGGAAAACATTTAGATGTGTGCGTGGCGCTCATTCACACATTTACAAGAAAGTGGCTTCGCGAAAAACGTTACGTTTTATTTTGAACATGGAATCTCAATTTTATAATCTAAGGACGGTTCACTTTTCAAATCTATCTCTATCTATGGTCGCAAACACTTTACGGCCATATATTCAACAAATAAATAAAAAATAAATAACCATGTACGACTACGTGGGTCTACAAAAGAGATATTTTAACAGACAGTATGAACCCGTCTTCCTGTATACCAAGGGTGGCCAACTTGATTAAACATAAGATCTACTGTTTACTAACGAAACCCTTTGCGATCTACCAATTACATACTTCTTCACATGTGAGATTATTTCCTTACTTAATACTTTGGAATGGAAGTCTGAGTTGATAATGTTTTATCAACATAATATAGGTCCACGATCGACTGGACTAATAGTCGATCGACCGGTTGGCCACCCCTGCTGTATACTATATGCATACAATATTGCTGGATCTTATTTGCTACAAGCAGCCAAAGAGTTTGGTACGCAGACATATTGAAACGTTTTACAAAACATTGGAAAACCGTTTAAAAGTTGCTATCTGCATACATAAGTATGATCTCTATACAATGATGATTAAAGCGATATATTCCACTGTGGCAACGAGGCGCCGTTAGATGACTTGTATAGCTCTGTCTCTTTCCCACACTGGAATAACTCTCGCATTAAGCGTCATGGTAGACCACAAGGAATACAAAATAACCATATCTATTATAACAAACCAACAAGTCAATCGAAAGCATTTCATTAAACACAATGTCTCTTCGACTAATGAGATACACAATTCCATCATTTCACCAAAAAAACCCTGATTAAAAACCCAAAACAGGAAACTATAACAGTTTCCAAAATGCCATATGTTACCATTAGCGATAACTAGACATTTATGGCTCAACGATACAATAATCGATATAAATACAGAATCGATTAATTTCTATAAAATGTTAATTCGATCATCAAACAGTATCTTTCTCGTTATACTAATCAATGTTTAGTGCCATAAAAATTTATGTTAGGGTATGCCGTAAATAATTTTACGACTAATTGGGGTCGGCCTAGTATTCTTGTGCCTTAAAACTATTAGTTTTGAAGTTAATTGCTTATTATTGGTGTTTATAAAGGTATTATGACTTAATCGGTTACATGTTTTGGCGCAATATGGTAGGTTGAATTTGTTTTGGTTTGTGTAATTAGGGAGAAAGGCAATCATTAGCCATCTGTATTAATTCAAAATTTCAGAACAAACTTGGATTCGGAAATCCATCGTCGAAAAAATGACATACTTAATACAAATAAATCAACTCCCGTCCTGTCCTTTATCATTTATATCCAATCTGCTCTAACTGCCTTTTTGGGATCGTCTAACTGGGTGTCCAACTCTGAATGGCTCAGTCCCAAAATGCCTCTTTCGCAAGATGGCTATAGGTAGTAAAATGTCCCTTTCGCAAAATACCCCCTTCCTCAAACAGGCATAGGCATCTCGTACCAGAAAAAAAAAACTGCACAAGAGCCAGTATGTATAGAGTACAGAAGGGTAATGAGGGATGTTAAGTCAGTAAATGCACATTTTGGACCCTTCCGTCCAAAATGTGCACATCCATAAGAAGGTTAGGTACTTGTCAATATTAGTCTCCGATAAATCCAGTACTCGTTTACTAGGTACTCCGGGCATCGCGTCTTCGGTACTTTGACAAAGGCAGCGTATATTTTTATCTTAGTTTAATTCTACTTATCCAATAAACGGCAGCAAATTTGACTGTAGTTTGAAAAGACTTATTTAATTTTGTCTTTTTCGCGTTGCTTTTAAATAAGGGTTAAAGTCGAGTTCCCATAAGAAAACTAATAAAAAGTGGTGATACAAAAGGAAATCAGTTATCAGTATATATCCGGGGTCGCGGGACTGTACGAATTACCGTGACCCCAGAGCGTAAAGGGCTATTGAAAGACACTGTGGATTTTAGTCAGTACGACTCTGACAGTCCCTCCCACTCTGCCCTGGGTGGGAGAACGCATTTGATGATTTTACCACGATTAAAAAAAATATAGGATTGCACTAAATTTCCGCTCTTCTGTGATAATACAATAATATAAGGTAATATTTCTCCGTTTCACCGCTCCGCTCCTGTGGATAGGCAGCCTTTGTGAATAAATATTACTGTTAGCCGGTGTTTGGACTACCTATCATCTTTAAATAATTCCTATATTTTTTTTTAACTTTGTAGTTCACAATCAGATAATGATCAGAACTAGCTATTCACACCTAATAGGTAACACTAAACCGTGTCGCCAGACTCGTAATAGTTATTTATGCAACTGTTGTATAACCAGGGGTATTAAAACACGAATGTGGGTTTATCACACGAGGCGTAGCCGAGTGTGATAATAGTATCACATGAGTGTTTTAATACCTAATTATAACAGTTGCATACAAGACTTTATCTACAATCATGATGTGAATCCTCTATAAAAGATTCTCATACCATAGGGTATTGTACAGTGTTGTAAGAACTATGTAAATTCAAGATGGCGGGAAATAACACGATAAGACGAGAATCCGAAATTACGAATTAGTCTCCAATTTATTGTTCTTTTTTCAAAATTTTAGCGATCTGGTGGTGAAAATGTCATTGCATGAGAATGTTCTTTTTTTGAAATTCATTATATCACGCGTTTGGATGATATAATGATCATAATATCATTGAGTGTTTTAATGTTGGCAATAAGCTAATTGTTATAGGTTCTTTTATAGAGGATTAATAGCATGATAGTAGATAAAATAAATTAAATACACATTCCTTTTCAAATTTAACTCTGTCTAATTAGCAGTAAAGCAGGAGATAAAACTTGTATTAACTATAAAATCTTTGTCAAGCGAAAATTTTACGTATCCATAATAATTTAATGACACAAAAGTAGAAATTAGATTTGGATACTTTATTTTAAATCTGATTTTTGATTGAGCTTGTTTCGCCAAAATTATAATTTATTTTAAATAAGTAAACCTACTTCATAAATGGTTATTCTCAAAAAAAAAAGGAAAATAGTGATGTAAATTAACCATATTGGAAATATATCGAGACAGCCATGCACGACAGAGGAAGAAAACAAACACATAAGTTAAAGCGTGCACAGCGATGCCAAATAATAAAGCGAAATTGATTCAACACAAAGCTTATTATAAATATGACCACATTAAACCGTGAGTGTATTTAAAATAATTTAAATGGAAACGTCCCAGCATCGTTGCGCGATCACAAAACGTCTTTATTCCCTCGCATAATTTACGACATGCTATAAACTCTGGTACCTAAAGATCGGTGAATAAGAGTTAGCCAGGCGCAGGCGCTTGCACCAGCGAAGGATCCTACACTAAAAACCAAATATGGCGCGGTATTATCGATAATTGTATCGATAAACATTTGTATACCACGAATAGTCGTAGAAATCGATTTGACACGCCACTTATTTAATATGTGGATGTTAGAAAATTGAAATAAAATAATAGAAGTCTTTAAATTTAATTTAGAAAATTGGTATAACTACGTGTGACCTTTAGAGCAATTTTCGTTTGTTAGCATACCTATTCAGTTGATGGAACCATTTCTTTGATGTGCGACGCGAACGATTTCACTAAATAGATTTGATTAATTTGAAATCCTGTAAGTTTTTTCCTAACGTTTCTCTTTTAAATTAAAACTGAATTTTAATTTGATTTAAAAAATAAAAGTAGTTTCACATAAGCAGTCGTACAACACATACAAATTCCCCAAGAACGTTTCTAACAATTAGAATCTCAACATCGATATTATTTCTCATCACTAATCTCGGTGCGCTGGCCAGCGGAGCTCATAAAATGTTATGATAAGCGCCATTATCATCACAAAGGATGCGTGTAATTGTATGTCAAATAAATACTAATAAAATTTTGATGTTTATTAAATATAATTTTGAAAAGGACCCTTTTATGTATTCTTGATTGTCGTATGAAAAATAGTGCTTTAGGGTTAGTGTAACTGCTTGTCGAGATTTGGACGACATGTTATGGTTAAAAGGCAATAAAAGTTTAGTTGGAAAGAATTAATGAGATTATGATTTGGTATAGATAAAATTGGAAGGGTGATTATAAAATAAACTTCGAAAAAACGTTAAAAAGTAAAATAATTTAAAACGAGGATTAAAATCATGTAATTTAAATATATGCCTAATTGTCAAATACTCTTAAACACAGTTTTATTAGAAGAGAATAACAACACAACAAAACGTCTGATCACAGGTCTACAAGAGAGAAGAAGATAAAAAAAATTAAGTACGCTGAGATAGGCCGCCGTGGCTGAAAACGGTCAAGAAGAAGAATTTTGCTTAACTGTGAGTACAAAACCATTTAAATTTTAAAAACCAGACCAATTACCAAAACACACTTACCGAAGCTATATTTACGTGCAATCTAGACTTAGCTCCGACCACAGAATCGTCCCTATGCGGTATAAGGTCAGGCCTAATTGCAGCACGTCGGGCCGTCCCTTCACCCGGCCTTGGGTGACTAATGCCAAATTGGTGATGATTGTGTGTGATTGACGGTGAATCATTGCGACGGAGGATTGTGAGGGGGCTGTGGTGATAGTGTTGGCGGAAAGCGGGGTTTTTGGTGAGAACCGCAGCAGATTTTTTTTTCTGGCTCGTTGATGACTTAACCCCACTAGAAAACTGTTGTCGTTTGTGTCGAGGATTGTTTACTATACACAAACAGCTTTCTTTTTAGCTAGGTCCGAAACAATTTATCTGTAGACTATACTAATTTATTCCGTGCGGAAATCGAATAGGTATCACACAGTCCAGTAATCAATCGGTCAGTCATTCGCTATAGCCTTTTATGAATTAAAAAGCGCTCTTGAAGTCTTAGTTTAAAGATTTCGGAAACCTTATACTAAGTATGAATAATCATCCAAATGCTTAACTATCACAGATACCAATATCATAATATCTGTAATCACGTTAAACTCTGTAACGTAAGCAGATCTGCTGGATAAGGATATTTGCAACAGCCCAATAATTATTTTCATCATCTAACTGACGTATTATCGGTTCAATAAATCAGGCAGCTATTCGTCGGCTTCTTTTTTTTTTTTTTTTTTTTTTATTGGGACAAACCCACCACACTATTCCCTAACCACTGCAACTCCTGTGCGCCAGAATCAACAGTGGCAACCAACCAGAAAAGGGCCGAGACAATGAAGCTCGACGTGTCCCGAAGAATGAATTTACCTGTCTTGGATCCTGCAACGAAATTAATCAGAAAAGAATAGTGGAGGAGTAGGAAAAAAATATATGTTTCCACTTCCCTTCATGCAAGCAGGAGACAGAACAAAACAAGGCCAGTAGGCACAAAGGGACATTACAACTGGGAGAAGCCCAGTTGCCTAGCACCACGGGTAAAATGACTACTAATATTAATGGGTCCTAAATTGTGAGCTGCTAAATTTGATTCCAATAATAGGTATGGCAAAAACGCTTGAACGCACGGAAGTTTGTTCGAGTTTCAACAAGGTCCGAGTAGTAAATGACTCCAGATGTAGTCTGAACAGTGTTCAACATAATATTACGTTCGTTCTGCCAAAGAATACACTCCCATAGAATATGATGTGCTGATTGTTCATATTCACAGTCAGATGTCGAACATTGACAAAAAGGCGAGGGAACAAGCTTGAAGGAAAATAATTTACTTTTAAAGTTACCATGTCCCGTGAGAAATTGGGCAACACAGTGATCCACCTCCAGCCACGTCCTAGCCAGCCGCTCACGAACGGATGGAAAGAACTGGTGGAGGTGCCGCCCCTTGATAGAATTATCCCACCTACTTTGCCATTCGGATAAAAGATCCTCCCAGACGTCGCTCTGGGGTTTGAATAATCTAGATATCTTATCACGGTCACGTTGAGGTAGAAAATCAGCATCAGTGGTCTCCCGTGTGGAAAAGTACATTGCAGCACGTCGCTGTACTTCAAGATCGACTGGAAGAACACCAGCAAGTACCGGTAAAGCTTCAGTACTGACGGTTCTATACGCTTTACTTAAGAATAACAAAGCCAAGCGCTGGCTTTGAAGCAATTTACGTCGTGCCGCCCCTATGGTGGCCCTATCGGCCCAAACAGGTGCTCCGTAGCACATACAGCCCAAGTAAGTAGCACCATAAATAGTTTTTAAGGTTAAAAACGACAAACCCCAAGTAGATTTGGATATTCTCGTTAGGGCATAAAAATTATTTTTAGCTTTTTCACCGACTGTTTTTATATGTTCTATGAATGTGAAATTCCTCTCTAAGACTAAACCAAGATAGCACACCGATTTCTTTTTCTTAACGGGAACATTATTGAATTTAATACTAGGCCACGATTTAAGGTCACCTTTTAAAATGAGTTGATAGGTTTTATGTGGTGCAAAGGT
Organism: Agrotis puta; assembly: GCA_943136025.2. Lineage (NCBI taxonomy): Eukaryota > Metazoa > Arthropoda > Insecta > Lepidoptera > Noctuidae > Agrotis > Agrotis puta. Next base: position 14,840,138 of record OW964170.2, on the reverse strand, counting down.
CAGACGGTTACGATCGCCCCACTGTGATATTAATCGTAGGCAAGTGTCAGCCAAATTCTCGAGTCCAGCACGAGTACTCGACTGAATGAGCAGAAGGCCATCGTCCGCATAACCAGTTAAAGAACAACCACTTGGAAGTGGAATCGCGAGGAAATCATCGAAGCCTAGATTCCATAAATAAGGACCGATAACCGAACCTTGAGGACAGCCGTCCGATCGTCGGCTTCTTATCGGATATAGTTGAATTTCAGTATTTTACATGGACCAACTGCCTAATCTGACCTCCACAACCAAGTAACTTGGTAATAAAATGCCCTTTGTTAAGACTGGTCGTCAGTAACAGTTACGATTGTCAATGATCTGCAAATGACTGCCCCGACCAACAGCTTTACATGCTTTCTGAGGCACGAAGGAAACTCGCTATTATAGATGGTTACCCATCGACAGATCAATCTTGACAAGCGCAATCAACTTCTGCAATATAAAAACTTTAATTTACGAAGCACTTAGATATATGGAACAAGTAAGCTTAAGCTATCTTATCAGATGAATGAATCATTGTCCGTACTGCTACTGAAACAATCAATAGATCAGTACTTTTTTTTTTACTTTGTAAAGACATCACATGAGTCCGCACCCGGGGCAGAGCGGGAGGGACTGTCAGACTCGTACTGATTAATAGCCCTTTACGTACCGGGGTCTCGGTAATTCGTGAGTCTCACGACCCCAGCAGGCTTTGGCCCTCTACAGGTGGCCCCGTCGCTATGCTGACACTCCTTAAGGCGCGCGTGGAACACAACGCGCCGTCGACCCGGGCATGGTCCATGGGCGGACAGCGAGTCGCCCATTACTCGCTGCCCGCATGCCCGCGCCTACGGTGGCCGGAGATCATCTGCCGACGTCGGTCGCCGTGGTCTTCTACCACTGCGGCTGAGGTGGAGGGAGGACAATAGATCAATCAATCGATCAACTTACTTTACCAAATGATTACAAATACAAGTCAACACAAAAGCATTTTCTTGATAAACCGTGAAACACGCTGACCGTCAAAGTCCGAAGGTGCAATAAGGTTATTGAACTATGCATTATTTTCATCTCACGCCTAAAGTGTCCTACCTTGACCTGCGCCGTTTTTTCTATCGATCATTTTGCTGCTTTTGTTACGATAAGAATGCAAACTGATAGGGCCTGCTCGGACCGCGGAATCGTCTTAAAAGGATAATTGTGGCTCTGTAACTCAAAGGGCAACTGAAGCAACAGGATGGACACGAAAAAAAAATGTGTCATAAATCTTTTTATGAATTAACCAATCGTCGGTCTTAGCCTTTTCCCAAATCTGTTTTGAAAAAAAAAAGAAGAAAGAAAGAACTAGTCAGCTTTTGAGTTAGGATTTGTGTCCTTTTGAAGGCAATAGGCTCGCCACTTTTTTTTTTTTTAGCGTGGTAAAATCAGCAAATGAGTCCTCCCACCCAGGGCAGGGCGGGAGGGACTGTCAGACTTGTACTAACTAAAATCCACGGTGTCCTTCAATAGCCATTTACGTACCGGGGTCACGGTAATTCGTTAGTTCCGCGACCCCGGCAGGCTTTGGCCCTCTACAGGCCCCGTCACTATGCTGACACTCTTTGAGGCGCGCGTGGTCCATGGTCGGACAGTGAGTTGCCCATTACTACGCCCGCATGCCCGCGCCTACGGTGGCCGGAGATCGTCTGGCGAGGCTCGCCCCTTAGCACATAAGACTTAAACATTATATTCGTAATGTGGGTGTACTATTAGGGACACCTGATGATGGAGCTAAAAGGTGGCCATACCAACTCTATAATGAAACGACGCAACCCCATCGAGTTTGTACTCGTTTGATTCGTCTTGACAAGTCCTTTGTCGTCCTTGTCATTGTTTTTCAAAATTCTAGCTCTATCTTAATTTATTTGCAATTTTTGTAGGTACTGATGCTGCCAATTTACTTATTAGCCACCAAAAAATCTTAATTCTCTCAGACTGGACTATTTTATGCAGCGGGAACATTACAGACTGGTAACGTATCCTAATCGCTACTCGCCATCAATATGACCTCATCCCCACATAATTCTCAGTCGAACAAATTGTCCGTAACCATATTTTGCGGATGAAACCGTTGATATTAATTACATTAGGCTGTCATGGCGAGCTTTAGACCATAATCTGGTTATCCATGACTAGAAAACGTACGATTAATGACCTCTGAGATTTTGAGTCATCCTTTACTATTAAATTATGAATATTGATGGATTGTCTGAGTGTTTCTCTATTTCTGAAGTGATCATTTGTGTATAATACGAGTACGTTTCTGAATTGTCCGTGATGCTTAATTGTTTTTCCCTTTTCGAAAATAGTACTGGGAAGGTTATGGGGGATTTGCCCAGCCGAGGAACATCCGTTGTTAATAATTTTTTATGGTACTTTAATATATGTACATTTTTGGCCAAGAACGCCAAGGGCCTTTGATTTTATTGAATAAATATCATAGCGAATTGTGGTGTAATTCTTTCTGAATGTTGTCTATTTAGTGAGGATTTAAAGGTAGAACGGTCTTTGTAATTTTGTAACCTGGAAGATTTAATGTGGTTGGTAAAACAAACAATCCATAGTAAAAATAACTGTATTTATTTATTAATAGAATAATACTTAATTACATAGAAAGGACGGAATTCACGATTGGAAAATGAAAACTTAAACACTAAAATAACATGCTTACTTTAAACAAACCTATTTACAAAATCAAAAATCTTACACGTCTGGATACCAAATCAATGTTTAAATTATAAATCTATTCAGCTACAGAATTATTTACATTACAATAAGAATTTAAAAAGAAATAAGGTATTCTTTTATTAACACATCATGTCGGCTCTCTGTCTCAACAATTCAAGTCTAAGCTCATGTTCCCGAGCGGCTAATCTCAAAGCGGCAATGCTAGAAGAGCGGACATCATCCATTACTGGGTGCATATGTAAGCTTTCACTACCAGGCGATATTGGAGGAGACATGGAAGGCGCCGGAGATCGGGTAACCTCGGGCGACAATCGTGAGTGATCGGACGACGGTCGGGAAAGATCGGGAGATGGATGTGACAGTTCGGGTGCTGGTCGGGACTGCTCGGGGGAAAGTCGGGGAGGCTCGGGAATGTTTAGGTTCGCGAAGAGGGAATGGAAATGCGCAGGCGATGTGGCGTAGAGCGGGGCCCCGAAGAGAGGCGGGCGTGATAGCGGAGGTAAGTACTGGGCGCCGAATAGTGGCGTGCTTGCATACCTGTGTGGGAAAAGGAACATAAATTAGCATTTAGAAACTCATTATCTTCTTTTAGAAACTATAGCAGTCTAGTAAAAATAAATGGTATTAAGGCAATTGACGTCGTTTCAGAGACAAGGAAGAAACTGAGTATAATAAGGTATCCATAAAGATCAACCAATATGGGTTCATTTATTAGCCAAAGAGTTAAAATGGACCTAGACACAACATAAAATATTACAAATTCTTACCTAAAAGAAGCCAGTGCAGCATCAAACGGCTTCCTCAGACCGAAGCCAAGCTGTGACAGTGGATGTGGATGTCCAGGCAGAGTGGCAGACGTGGGCAGCGGCTGAGAGCCCCCCAGGTAGCCGCTGTACGGGTGAGCATGAGGACCCACCTTCTCCTGTTTGCGCCATTTCGCACGACGGTTTTGGAACCAAACCTGGTGACAAAGAAATCGTGACTTTAGATTGGCTTTGAATGGGCACTGGCAGAAGGATAATTAGCCTGTATTATTGTCACTGATGGGGTGTTCTAACAGACCACAATTTTGTGGAAAGAGGCACCACAATCCACAACCATGAGAGATATCAAATATCTCTCATAGTTGTGGTGTGTTGATTTCTTCACTATATTTTCTTATTTATTTAGCGATAGGCTTCCATTTGATCAATCTAGCAAGCGATGACGTGGTCGACGTTCAAGTACGCTTGCCTAGAAGTAACTTTTTCACTCTTGACATAAATACCCCATGAATGTAGCTATCAGGAAAAACATAACCTGGCAGGGAATTCCTCTCCTTAGCTGTGCGCACAATAAAAGTATTGGCAAATCGGTTTGTATGTAAGGGTGGGATGTTCACCATGTACCGATGGCGCATTGTCGTACGTTACGTAGACCGATGACGGTAAGGTATATATTGAGGATTACAGGCAGGAGATTATTTTTAATGCAGAGACATTTATTGTCTAAATACGGCTACCATATAAGTTCAGTAACAACTATTATGTTCCTTAAAAAAACAAACACAAGTTTTCATAAATAACGTTAATTGATTTCAACAGTTTGTCATAACAAAACAAAACTTGTCATCTTAATTGCAACCAATTGAATTTTATTATACGTGAAAACATTCAATAACCAATTCACTTCTTTTAACGAAATTAATTTAATGGTTTCACACGTAACCACAATAAAATACCCCTGTGTCTGTGTTTAATGTAATTAACATTATGTCAAAGCCACGGTTGAACTTTAAAAACGGACAAATTAACTCTTTCTAATATTCAAACTGGCAACATTCTACTTTATCCTTAATTCCAAATCATTATCGCATTAAACGATGGCAACACTCATTATGTACGGCAAATCAATTTCCACGTAGATTTACAAGCTGACTTTCTAGTTCTAGTATTTTTTTAATAATTCTACGAACATAATTAAACAATCAAGTAGAAAGTTTACGACCTACGGACAGTATTATTAGTTGAAAAAATAAAAAAATCGTAAGAAATCTAACATAAATCAAAGTTAATTAAGAGTCACTGTGCGTGTTGCTTGCAAAGACCTAATCTGGACATAAATGGACCGACCACTCATTAGACCAAGTTCGCTATTAAGCAAAAAGGTTTTAATTAATTCACGGTTAGCTATGTTACATGGACATGACAATTATATTATATTTATTTATTGTTTAAGTAGTATAATCTATTGATAATTATTTCAGTGTAAACTATTTATATTTTAATTATATCGGCGCCACAATCAACTTTTATGGCATCCATTAAAGAAATTGTTGAAAGATCTGCTTTCTGCTTCAAATCGTGACTTGAATGTTTTTTCTAAGTTCTAAGCATGATTAAGCTGTTCATTTGAATGCTTAATGCTACAAATTGTGTTTTATTTTAATTACTTTATTAATTCGATGACGAATTTTATAAAAAAATAAATTTAAAAAAAAAAACGTTATAGTATAAAATCGTACACGTTTAGTAACTTCTGTCTATGAAATAGATAGGTTATAAACATAAAGTGTATTTTTGATTTATTATTTTTGGCAGTCAATTATGATTTTGTTAAAAATAATGACTATATTTCAATTTGCCGACAGTAGATTTATTGACGTATTATTAAAACTTTGTGCAATCGTTGTGCGATCAACAAACAAAGTTTAGGATGTTTCCTTTTAAATGAAAAAAATATTACGTTTTGCAAAAAAGAACTTAAGTGAACTCGATAGAAATTCCATTCTCTACTTTGTAACTAATTAAACAATTTTAACTATAGGGCCATGGGGTCCGAGTGCTCACAGCCTCTTCAAAGACATTTCTAAAAGACGTGTTGACGCTTCCCGTGACCCAAGAGCTGGCTTTTACCTTGGCCAGAGGCTAAGTATTGCCATACAAAGAGCAACGTCACCAGTCTCTTGAGCACATTACTAGCTGACAGCGTTGAGGATGAATTTTTCGATGCTCTTTAATAGTTCAGTTTTATTTTAATTTAGTATTGTTATATGTATGTATTTTTAGCTTCTTAAAATAAATGATACGCTTCCATTTTAATATTAATGTGTCGCAAAATCTGCATTGACTCCTAATGGAGACATCACATCAATAGAAAAGATCGCAACCAATACATACAAATGAATTTACCAACAAATTGAATTTCACGATCACAATCCAGTGTCAACAGAAAAAAAAGCTTTTCCATTAAATCAACAAACGTCAGGTAATAACCATCAACGTTTTCTAAGTAATTGGCAATTTCCAACAAAGTCGTATTTCCAATTTTGCTGCGACTCGGACATTAATGAAAACATCCGTCGGTCTCGTATGCCGTGATTAAGTGATCATTAAGGTGTCGTTCCACCGATATGTGTGTACGGGTGGAGCCGCGTTTCCCCACATGTCATATAAGGAAGCTTGATTCCGTACTGTGACCATACTTCAACATCGTAATGACAGATATTAATCGTTTTAATCTCTTTTAATAGTGCACTTTAAGCAAAATATGAAAAAACTAACTTCTCTGTAGCCTTTTTGAAAATTGTAAAATTTAAGTGGTTATGGGTTTTATGGAATTCGTTTCGTTGAGTACCATTTTGTGAGTTGTGACGGATATTATGCTTTTTAACGTCAAATAAATTGGTATAATAAAATTACACGATGTAGAATATGGAGAAGAGAATTCCAATACAACAATTAAATGATCTAATATGGACTTTATTAAGAAGGAAAAAATATGTGCTAATGATGCTTTATTTGACTCGTTTCCTTCTATAAAAGTACGCCTTGACTTATTGAAACTAAATCATATTTATTACAATATTAACACACAATGTGTGTTATTAACTTTATAAGTAACTGCATAAAGAAATCATGAACCGTTAGTTAACTAGCAAATTCTAAAGTAATTGTATTATTGTTTCTACTATCTATTAATCTAGTTCTGCATTTGTGATTGCATTCCTTTATAGATACGGTCAGTCTTGTTAAAGCTTTGTTTTTTTTTTTTAATTATTATAAAATGTTTGTAACTATGGGTATCGCAATCGTAAACCTTAACAGTATTAGATGGAATTTAACACATAGATAGCTGACTCGCATATTATAGTAGATCGACAACGAGGATTTATTAAAAATTGTGCTATTTGTAAAAAGTTGTCTAACAGACGCAAGTATGGCCAAAAAAATAGTTTATGTTCTAAGTTTTCCTATCATGCAAGTAAAACCGCAGTTAATGACTAGTATCTCTTCAAAAGACTCACAAAATTGCAGCAAGAGCAGATGAATGTCAGAATACCTTAAAATTATTTAAAAAAAAAAACATAACATTAAAAAAGTTTTATATTGCAATTATGAATCCGTATTTTATCGGGAATTGTCCTTTTAAATTGTCATTAAATATGGTCAACATAATAAATGCGAACTTTTGTACGTGAGAAAAATATTTAATTATTTAAACTCTCGAATAGTTTCCTTAATTGCTTTTTATTTTTATTTATTGTGCGTAATGAACCGTTTTTTATGAAGTTTTGTTTAAGAATTTACCATACATGGTGAATTTTTAAGTTATTAAAAGTATCAACATGTCCGAAAATAGGGACTAGGTTTGGAGAATAAAAAAGTTATTAAAGATTTTTTGTCCATGCCGCTTGAACAGATTAAGTTTTATGTACATCTTTATCAGGAATCGTACCTGAATAACCTAATTTACTCGAAGCTGCTTAGTTTGGGTAGCGGGACTCACGAATTACCGTGACCGCGGTACGTAAAGGGCTATTGAAGGACACCGTTGATTTTAGTCAGTACGAGTCTGACAGTCCCTCCCGCTCTGCCCTGGGTGGGAGGACTCATGTGATGATTTTACCACGTTAAAAAAAACTGCTTAGTTTATCATATTAAACTACCTCATTTCGACTGTTTTCTTTGGAAATAATAAAAAGAAAACTTTAGAAAATGAAAACTGCTCTCTACATTTGATCTGTTTTAAAATTTCTTTCAATTACGACCAACATTTAGGTATGTAGATCTCAAACAGGCTTATTTGAAGTTAATCAACAAAATTAGTATCGTAAAATCATGAGTAAGTAATTATAACGTTATAAATGTTAATTAGAAGTACTGATTGCTTGATTGGTGCAACACCCGTGGGACTGTTTGTCCGTATGTCATAACTTTTATTGTAACGTGTGAATTTTACACCCTGTATATATCCTTATCTTACAATTTATGGAGCAAAGGGAGTTTCTACTTCAAATGCAAAAAATTGCAGTAATTCACTGGCAGTATTAGTACTGTTTTTATTAACAAAATGTTAATAATTGTATTCAATATGTATGTTATGCAAACTTGATTATAGAGTGCAATTAAAGTATTTTCTATTAATTAGTGACTTTTTAATTACAAATTAATCTGTTTTAACTAAGAAGGTTCCGTATAAAATCCCTTATCAATTAAAAATGAAGAACATAATTAGTGCCTTCACAGTCCCATATTACTATCTAGTATAAGGTTTAAAAGTCGTGTAGGTACTTAAGTAGGTTTTGCTACAAAAAATTGTGACAAAATTTATGTTTGGCAAAGAAATACTAATAGCAAATAAATTTATAATATTACTTTGTCAATGTTATTTTTATATTATTATTGTTTGTTAAGGGCTTGTAAGTACCTATTACAAAACGTGCATGAAGTCACAAAATCGCGCCAAGGCTGTCCTATTCTTAATTGAAACGTGTAGTTACACTTTTCAAAGACCGATGACTTGTTCGTGTGGTTTTTAACTGTCATTATTATTAAATAAATAAAGAATATTAAGTACTACACGGTCTCCACAAATAGAAAATTTAAGCAGCTGGAAGTGACATTATTATCATCACAAAAAACAATTTTACGCTTTTTATTCTCACCCCTTAACCTCTTTCTATATTTTCCGTGGGAAGCCATTGAACTCAAACTCCTTAGATTCTCAATAAAAAACATCTCATTAATATCACATCTCATCTTAAACATCCATATAATTGAATCCAACTGCGTAAATTAACTAGTGTAAATTATTATAAGCGGTACTTACAACTAAATTTTACGTGCCGTATTAATAGAGCGTGGAATGTGTAAACTATACGACTGTGCGTGACTTGTGTAGCAGACGTCCTGTCGCGCGACCGCAGGGTGCCTAACGTGCGACTTTTTTGTCGCACCGCTCAAGAAAACGCACTTTGATTTTATTACTTTACCTTAACCGACGTTTTGATTGACTTAATAATATCGCCCCCAATGAATAAATGGATGATTCCGAAATTCATTAAAGTTCCTTTTTGAACAAAATTAGTAATTTATCGGTAAAAAAAAATCTAATTTGTATTAATAATCTGGTTCTTACCTGTATTCTAGCTTCGGTGAGACCGATTTTCAAAGCGAGTTCTTCTCTGCAACAATAAAAATGTTTTATTAAAATTGCGACTTAATAAAGTTGTTGATATTTTGCAAGATGCAGGCACTTCATTGTTTTTACTCGTTGAAATTGGACTTTTATACGAGACGTGATTTCGGGAACCTTTTGAATGTTAAACGTTACATTTTTTCCATAAGAGCACTTTGTGTGCATGTCTTTTGTAAGTGAAGGCCATTTAAGTATGGACATATAAATAAAAGCATGTCTAAGTTCTTATTTGGACTACTAACAGTTGTAAATTAATCTGTATAAATCAAATGCTGTTCGTTAATATCGAATAAACTCAAAAATGGCTCTTCTGATTTTGTTCAATACATTTTTTTGAGTATTTATTTGTAAAAATGTCCGAGTACGATTTATATGTAGAAAATTTCCATAAAAAAAAGAAAATTCTACATGTTACTACATGCTTCATTGTTAAACGTCTTTCGGTAACGTTATCCAGTCAGATGAAGTTCAGTAAAATTTTCCTTTCACGAAAAAATGATACCTATTCATTTATATTTTCAAAATTTTTCATTAAATCTGAACTCACCTAGTAAAAACATCAGGATAATGAGTCCTTCCGAACGCCTTCTCCAATTCATCGAGCTGGTAGCTCGTGAAGGTGGTCCTGTATCTCCTCTGCTTCCTCTGAGGAATGTCCTCATCATCCAACCCGCTACCAGACCCTGGACGCTCGTGTTCCATAGGAGGCAGGTCAGGGGTCGTGGAGGATCCAGGCTCGGATACACCCATTATGAAGTGAGGGAAGTAGAAAATGATGATTTAGTTGGAATTGAGTTCTGTAACAAAGAAAATGGTGATGATTATTATTTTAATCAAACTGGTGTTTGGGTGTACATCACGTACATCAATGATTAAACCTTTGTGCAGGCGACAGTACTTGTTTTTTTTAACATTGCCCCACTCTAGAAATTTCTCCTGAGTCGTGGTTGCGTTTACAAACATTGAATCTAACATAATACATAAACACACAAACCCGGAACAACTACTTGTAGGTCATAAAAATATTTGTTTCGTGTGAGGATCGTACCCACGACACGCTGCGCAGCAGTCCATTGCTCATCCACTGCACCAACCGAGCAATTATATAAAACAAATGGAGAGTAAATGAAGAAAAATAAATCATAAAATACACTACAGCGATCTGACAGATGATCACAATGATAATCTGGGAGGATAATCTAACGACAATATTAAAAAAAGATAAAAATTTCGCAAGAGACGAAAACTAAATTACATGGTGTCAAGAAACCGACACACATCTCAAAGATAACCTAACAGCAAAAATACCACCGTCTACAAACATGTCCTTTGTAGCAAAATTAATAGGTAAGTAGTAAATATCGATGAACACATGTATATCGATAGCTATCAGTAATTAAACCTGGAGCTATTATCATGAGAACCTTTCAGTTTTATTTACGTTGATTATGAACAAGATATAATTATATTAAAAGATAATGTTGGCAGTTATTACAATGCAACGGGCTGTGTCGAGCAATTGGGAGCCTACCACAACCTCTTGTTTTTGTGAAGGATAGAGACGGAGCTAGACATTTTGTATAGCGGCATCTCTTTCTGAAATTGAAGGAGCGTCACTAGAAGAGGTGGTGGTATAGTCCCTGGTGAAGTCAAGCCCTTTTGATCAAACGTCAAGGGTAATTAACTGTGTATCATTATTGCTTATCTAAATTGCAATACCAAACATCCGCTTTCTTCGTTCGCCATTGTTAATCGAGAATAAAATATAAGTACCGATGGAGATAGCCGCCAGTGAAACGGTTGATGCGTCCATATTGACAACTGAGAAAGTTATGGCGGCCGATTAAAATAATATACTGAATTTTTGAGATGGTGTTAAAAGTTAACGACGCTTGTAAGGTCAATGATTGTAATCTGCTGATGGTATTGAATACAAATGTTGAAGAGGAAATTTCTCAGTACTCAATCATCTGCCTAGCCTTTTCCCAACTATGTTAGGATCGGCTTCAAGTTTAACCATCTACAACTGAATATGCCATATTCCATATTCAATATAGAGACCAAATTACCCTATTATGTTCCACTACTCCGCCTCCCTATCTATGATATATAGTTTGTAATCCACAACGTCGGCCCAGCCAGTATGAACTGGTAGACGTTACATATCTTCGAATTCTTGGTTCATGGCGGTTTACACACGATGTTTCTCAACTACACAGTTACTGGATAATACAAATTATATTTTAAAACTGGTCAGACTTTGGGGACAATGACAAACTGAAAAGACTGTCAGTTATCTAAAAATTAAATCCAAAAATAAGAGCGTCAGTAGTCAGAAAAACGTACGATAAAGATAGTAGTAGTAATCATAACATAGCTACTTGAAATGATAAGCATTACTGTTTCTGAGAGTCTGAAACTACGACAATAATACTAAACAATTTGAAATAGTCCGAAACACTAGTAAAAGTAACAAATGTAAAAAATGGAAAACACAATAGTTATGCACCCTAGATATGCATTTAAAAATAGTAAGTACTAACAGTAAAATAAAATGCTGCTTAATACCGTTCCACTTGGCTGAACTTAACGAAGTTACTCCGATGTAAAACAGAAATTATCACCATTTAGTTAGAAAAAGTGTTTATAACTTAGAATATTTTAACTTTACGTTTTTATTGATGGCAATAAAATACAAGTTGGAAGATAATATGTTTTATATTAATGTACCTAGAGGAAGATTCCATAAGAATCAATTTTTGTAGTGAAAACTTCTTTAGCGGCGTTGTGCACTTTTTTGGAATGGGTAAAAAATGTTAAACTCGCGTCAGGAAACGTGACCTGATCGAAAATTCGTAAGACGGCGCAGCGCGCTTGCGCGAACGTTCGTGTGTGTTTATTACTATTCAGTCAGATTATAGTACTAGTGGAGTAATTTTTTTTAATCTGATGATGAAGACGTGATGTTTGATACTGTAACTGTTTTTAGTGGTTTATCCGACAGACAGAAAGCAAAAAAAAATAAAAGAAGAAACTTTTTGTTTCGTTTACATAAAAATTCTTGTTGTCTCTGGTGAGTAGCACAGACCATGCTGTTCTTAGAGGCGGCATTGTCAACACTTTTGGTGGATGAGTCACTATTTACGCACACTACAACACGAATGACGTATAGAAACTGACAAACTGACGGTTACAAATGGCTGTTCGTGACGTAAGACAAGCACTGAACCCTCTTTCAGTGTTGCAAAAATGTATACACCTTAATTAACAATTTATCAAGAACTCATACACAAAGTGCAACAAATTTCAACGCCTATTTCTAGGATGAAAATTCTTCAAATAAGTCCTTGTGTCGCCCTGTGTGGAGCGGAAGGGACAGTCAGACTAAATTGCCTAAAATAGTGGACATCAGACAAATTGCCAAAACGAGAAAATAGAAAAATACTGCCATTCTAGACAGTGCCAAAAATAAGGGTGTGCCAAACTGCCAACGGTGGCCAGGCAGAGGGCGCTAGGGTCAGACCAGGACCACAATTGACTAAACCAGGGCGCGGTTAAAAAAGCTCACACTGTGCTCATAAAAGGCTAGTTACGGCCCTGGTTCTACACTCTACAGTGATTCCATAGTCTGTGGTAATTACCTAGCACACAATGTCAACAACGCAGAAAATTCAGTAACAACAAAAACAAAACTAAAGATTACCGTAATGTCGTTAATTACCGCATATTTTACTAACCGCACAGAAACAGCGATTCGTTATATCTCAGAAACAATTAGCACAGTTAATCAACTAGAGAGATCCAATTAAACAAGTGTTTAATTACATTTCAGTAATTAAACGCTATATTTTGTTCCAGACTTTGCTAACATCCGAAAATGTGCTTTAATTCTTTGTTATTGAGTTTATTGTTGTGTGGTTGTTAAATGGTGCAAAAAAAAACTAATTTGGACTGCCTTTTGTGTTTGATAACTATCTTCTTTTGTCTCGTTGTCTTACTTTTGATGATGAAGTGAAGCTGGGTACTTCATGGTGAATTTGGCATCGGTATTAATAATTTGTAATAATGAGATGGGTCAAGTAATTTTATAGGATGGTTAATATGTTCCTACTATTATGTAATCCCAAACAGTACTTAAATATCCCATATTAAAATTTAATTCATAGTTCCTATTAGATAAACAGCCTAATTTAACTTATTATTTTACTTACTTGAATATTGAGAAAGAGCCGTCAAATACGGAATCATCGATTTTACATGAAGACGATTTGATGAACTTCGAGCACGATTATAGAATGTAAGATCTAGTAATTATGTAATTTAGACCGATTAAGACTACAAACTAAAGTACTTCAGATTCGTTAGTATACACAGAACGACATTTTATCAGCATTTTAAGTATTATTAATTAGGTATACAAAATACTCGATTTCGACGTCCAGTTGCCGACACTAGCCCGATATACATACATAATATTCGTTAATGTTTTCAATTTCCGTTTTCCTATAACTAAAATATTTAATTTATCTACTAACACTATTTTACCTAAATTTAACATTACTATTGTTAGGTATACATTTGTCACAAAAGATTTTTTTAACATTTGTGGATTTTTTTTATATTTGTGGATGTTTATTTTTACTCTTACATGTTAAAACAACTCAGCGGCGATGCACATTGTGGCATCTGATAACTTGGATATTAAGACGTAGCATAATTTTTATTCTGATATTGCGATCGCGTTTAGCAGTTACTCAACACACGGACGAAGCCGCGAGTATAAACGAGTTATATGAAGTTTTTCACGTAATAATGAACGCGATGGGAAAGAAGAGAGGAAGTTTTTTTATATTTGAAATCAATCAATTAATTAATTAAGGACACAGTAATTAAATAAACAAAATAGTCTTCAAAATGAGAGAAACTGATTAGATAAATAATTTATGAGAAGTATGTAATTATAACTTTTAAAATGATTGAAACGCTCCAATAAATCCGAGACACGACGAATAAGCGTTAATTAACCATGTAACATTTATAAAGAAAAACATTTAAAAACGTAAATTGTTTTTGCCAATTATGAAAAAGAGGCATTACACGTAATCATAGCTAATCAGGTAAATTAACCAGAACTTTAAATCTAAAAGTAAGCCACAGATTTGAGGAAGGGTAGAAAAAGGCAAGAAGATTTTGCAAGAATTTTTGATAACAGAGATAGAATGCATTGTCAAAATGCCAATAACAAAGGACAGATTAAAAATAATGATATAACAACACTTGTATGAAAGAAACAGAAAGTAATTATCGTTATCTTTTCTAAGATGGATTAAGCAATTTTAAATGAAGTGAGACTTAAAAACTTATACAATATGAAAGTGTAAGTATTTCTCACGGTAAGTGACATGCAATAGTAGTAAAATCAATTTATTTAAGTGTTTGTAGTAGTAGTATGTTTGAAATTAACGGATTTACTATTCTTTGGTGGGAAAGGAAAGTCAATTGAGACAGTGATAAAACAGATGGAATCTGGAATCTGAAGTCTGGAATTAGGATGATACTTCCTGACGGCACGTTTGACGCGGTGGCTAAGCAATTGGACTGCTGCGTTGTGTGTCGCGGGTTCGATCCCCGCACGGAACAAATATTTGTATGATCTACATGTAGTTGTTCCGGGTCTGGGTGTTTGTGTATGTGAGTTTCTATATTTGTAAACGCACCCACGACACAGGAAAAAATCCTAGTGTGGGGCAACGTTAAAAAAAAAATCTAAGGCTAACTTAGCTCAAGGTTAACTCAGTAGCGCTTTATCCGAAAAAAAAGAAAAAAAACGGTAAGGATTGGGATAGGGGTTCCCATAATAGAATCAATAAACAATAATGTCTACTATAACCCCCAAATTATCTAGGTCGACTTAACCAGTAACCCTTTATATTTCAATATTCAAACATAATAGTTATGTGGCAACTTTCGGATAAACCCGAAGGATATGATGTAGGAAATTATATACGTCAATGTGTAACGGAAGGATAATAACATTATTATCATTGTTTTATTATTTCAATAACTATCCATTGTTCTAACAAAATTTAATTAAAGGTTTAAAATTATTTTTTTCCCTAATTGTGTCGGGTTTTCAATGTTATGTTGCATTCCATATATAATTCTTGTTTGTCACGGACTGTATAGCTAGGTACTACCCGCGACTTTGCCCGCATGAAAATATTTTTTAAATTCGATATCACTCTGCACCAATGTTTTCTTAATGATTTAGAGGGCCTGGACAAGTGCAAACGGTGAACGAAAACGCTTTGTAGACTTTCATTTATTTTTAACTTTATTCTTAAGAGCACACAATTTGAAAATCTATGTTATACTAAAGCCTTTGTCAAACAGACAGGCGTGACGAATGCGAAGCGAGGCATTTTTATTTGTAATGTATGGAATTGTTTGAATCCAGTCACATAGAAAAGCGAAAGTGATCCGATAGCGTGACAGAACTATCGGACTGACGTCTCGTATCGGTTCGTTATCGCTTCGGACTCGCTTGTCTGTTTGACAAAGGCATAAAGGTAAAAAGCGTTTTCGCTAAGCGTTTGCTACTTGTCTAGGGGAGCAGTAGTTTCAGAGATAAACACCTAAATTCAAACTTTAGTTTCACTCGACTCAATCAATCGTTTTCCAAATCAACGCCTTCAAAAAATGTACGGTTGGCGCAGTGGCCAAGCGATCGACTGCTGCGCTACGTGTCGCGGGTTCGATTCCTACACGGATCAAATGTTGGTATGACTGTATGACCTACATGAAGTGTGTCATGTGAATTTAAATGTTTGTAAACACAGCCACAATACAGGAGAATTTCCGAATTACGTATATTAGAAAAAAACTATTTCAGATTGATTGCATTAGCAAAGATAGATAGATTTAATTTCCATTAAGTGCAGTTACTATTTTAACTCAAACCTCAATAAAATTAGTAATAGTTCACGAATGATTAGCTAGCTCGGACTCGTCGGCTGTCTATGGTCTATCTGCTGTGTCTATGGCGCGTGACGACACCTGCGCAGGCGCATCTGTCGCACGCGCCGGTAATCGCGATCCATTGCACTAAACTTAGGTTTATTTTTAGTTTGTATCTTGTCCTATTTCAGAGCAAAGACCGTGTTCTTAGGTATTTTTTTTATCGTGGTAAACTCATCAAATGAGTCTTCCCACCCAGTGCAAAGCGGTAGGGACTGTCAGACTCGTACTGACTAAAATCCATGGTGTCCTTCAATAGCCCTTTACGTTCCGGGGTCACGGTAATTCGTACAGTCACGCGACCGTGTTCTTAGGTATAATGCTTATAAATAAGTATGTTGTTTTGACGCAATTTTAAAGCAAAATACGTCATTGCACTTAGGTAGGTAGTAAAAATATTTACTATTTTTTTTGTTACATTTACCGCAAATGAATAATTTTGATTTGATTTATTTTTACGTTGTATCTTGATCAAACATTGAACCTCTGCAACTGAACCAATAAACGGGACTTTTTCAATGGCACATAATGTCGGATTATTTTTTAATAGATTGCACTTATTCACAAATACATCATCATCAGTCTCTGTATTCGTCCACTGACATAAGACATAGATAGACCTCTGATATTGTACGCCGCATGTAGAGAAAGATATCAATGATTGCTTATTAAATGTTTGAGTACTAAGTTTATTATATCTAACACGTCCATTTATTTCATCACGCTACAGAATTCTATCATTTCCTAATTATTATCCATTTACTTGGCTAAGTTATTTCAGTAAAAAATTCTAGTAACACATTTTATCTGTCATCTATGGACAACTTTCTTAGTATATTTTTGTACCTTAAGTGAAGGCATGTCATGCCATGCCACTTTAAAATATTTTTTCAAAGCTCCCCAGATGTTCATTGTAACAAAATTAATTTTCAACAAGGTAATTATTTCGGTATAAGTTCATCAAACTGCCGTTTCTTCTCGAAATTGAAACTTTTTACTTAAAAAAGAATTCTAATTATACTTTACAAAATTATTGAAAAGCCTCGGTGAAATTCGCGAATAAACGAATAGAGAGCAAACGAAAAAAGTAAATGAACCATAGACACGGTCCAGCGTTTCCTCTTTGCAGAGTAAATAAAAAAATACTTTAAGTAAATTAAATAAAGCAATCAAGATGCAAATTTTAACGCTCCAGCGGCCTCGCGGTGAATATTGACGAATATTACACACTGATTGGCTCTGCGGAGCGGGTAATGGATACATTGTTAGACATTTTTTTATACGACAACTAGCGGTACTACTGTACCGAGTTCGTTTGCCCCCGCGACTGCTAAATAAACCTTGACTTTTTGCTCCATTACCACCAATTTTGAAGAAAGTTTTCGTGTTTATTTATTTTTTTTAAAAAATAAATAAACACGGTTTAGCATTATGAGCGCCATGATCCGAATAGAGGTTTTCACACACCTACAATATTTTTAAGCGGCCTATGCAACGACACCCTGTAGACAAGAAAAAATACTGCAAAACATGCAATATTTATTTTACCACTATGTTGGGCACGATTAAAATGTAAACTTATTTACTGGTACCAAATTACATCTTTTTATAACACAGATTTTCTGAATCAAGCCGGAGACAGGTGAGCATGGTGAAAAAATAAGTGTAAACCTTGTCGACTACAGAACCTTAAAAACCGCAAGACATTCAATCTATAATTGAAAATGTGTGAATAAGGTATACGCGCATTTTAGCATACAATTAATTAAAGAGTCGACGTGTATCGCTTGTTTGCGATATAGTGTTTCAATTAATTCCCGCGTAATAAATATTGGCAAAGATCGTATTAATTTAATACACTACTGGATAACACTGGTCGTTATAAAGAATATAAAAACTTGTAATGTCAGAGTTTAGAGCCTTAAATGAACATGCTTTTGGAATATCTAATGTTGTACTTGAAGCTATACTGCCTAAAGTGGTTGTACTTTAATCGATTCACGTAGCGATATAATTGTAGACCATGTTTGTAGGAATAAATTAAAGTCAGTATTCGATGCCAGTCTGATAAAGAAAAACTGTAATAATTTGATTTATAAGCAGCCTTATACAGTTAACAATACGGTGTGAAATTAGCGATGAATGATTTATAGAAACTATGCAAGACGTTGCTGGTACTTAACATTCTGTTCGTTTCACCTAAATCATAACTTGAATCTGAATTAACACAAGAAAATGAATAATCAATGAGGGCGATAATTTAAAGCTAATTGGACACCATAAAACCGAAATGGTAAGATGATGAATAATAATTATTTGATTTTCTCCTATCAAATGTTCATAAAGATGAGAAAAAAGAAGATTGAGACAAATATTTACGATCATTATGAAGAAAATGCTAGGAAATGGGGAGTTGATGAAGTAACAGATCCTTACAACCAAAGACGAGAAACAGATAAGTTTAAAAACAATAAGTTTATTGAAGGAAAAGCTACGTTATGGAAAATTTACTTAACTGTTGATGCTTACAACCGTAAACTATAAGTTGAAAGTTATGACAAAACAACTGCATCAATTTCCGAAGTTTTTACAACATCCGACGCTAGTATAATTTGATCGGATCTTTGCACCACTCGATTAAGTATGGAAATGTGAAATAAACTCCATAAAATACACTTTTCTGTAGGAAAACACCACGATTTAATTAATTCGATTACAAAATTAACTTCTATTTACTGTGAAGTTATAGAAAAAAAACGTTCGCAGAAAAAAAAAATACATAGTATGAATAAAAAAAAATACAAAGAAAAACAATTTAGTAGCGTTGATCCAACGATAAGCTATTATGGACCTTTAATATATTCAGATGAGATAACATTTACTTTGTACAGGGGTATAGTGAAAGAATTATAATATAATAGGATTAAGAGCGATAGGAACAGTGAGGCGCCTGCTGGATTAATTTTTTTCGTGTCTCTTTACCAAGACTTGGGTGATAATCAACTGTTTTAGCCATTGTAAGTAATTTTATCTATTTAAGCCCTTGAGAACGTTTTTGTAATTTGAATCTTTAACTGATGTTTTTTTCATTGTATTTGAAATCTCCAGTCTGAATTTTGGTATCCTCACAATCTACAAAATCATTGTGATATGTCATTATATACGCTGTTACATATTGTATTCAAATCATATCATTTAATGTTTTGCCTTGTTTTATAACAATTCAAGTAACACCTCCAATAGTGTAAACAAAACCAATATTTATCCAAACTTTGGAATCTCCATTCTGCACTTTATCGTTAGCTCTAAGAATTGAAGGATTAAACGTTTTTGTCCATTAGGTCTGGAGTTAAGTGTTAATGGCGTCTCGGATTATATCGCTGAGCTTCAGATAAGAGCTGCAAGCGTCTGACTCATCCGTCCCCTGACTGATGTCTGTCTGCTACCTGATAACCCTGACATTACCACGCTAATGCTATTACAACAAGTTCAAATTCCTCTAACGTACTATCCTCTACTCAACCCAGTGTTAGTCACTCGGAAAATTCTTTTAGAACTTAACACAAAGCAATAAAATCCACAATTGTATGTTTTCCTGATTCTAAATTTATTTGATTATCAATTTAATTATTCCTTTGTTCCAACTCCATTAGCGCATTGCATAGTTTTTCCATTACATTCTTTGTTATTCCATTGTCGGCAGCTAAATTATTATCAATTGGAATAGCGTACAACATTTCTACATAATTCGTTTCTTCGAAAGAACTCGAGGAAAAAAGCGTTTGAGCGTCTAATAACATTCACAAAGCTAATATTATTTATCGTAATCACAATCTCAATAACATCCGATTCAATTTCATCACCCCATAACGAACAACGGAGAATCTTCAATTTTAATATTATGAACATTAAAAAAAATAATCAAGATACAAGCCGTATAGATGTAAATGGACATTCCTATTACAAACGCGGCTAGTAGCATCGAGTAGCGTGTAATGAGAAACCAGAATGTTAATTAAGATCTAATTAAGTCTAATACAATCAACAATGCTGCTCGCGTTCCGGAGGCATCCGCAAGTCATCACGAAGGTTTCTTATCGTCTAGTCTGCGGAGATCTCTGACCTTCGATGAGATACTCATCTTTGGATCAATTTCTTATCGAGCGACGCGGGTCTTTGTGACTGGTGATGTTAATCGAATTGAGATCGGCCAACCCTTTAGTAAAAAATTGGTTAAAATCACTCTTTCCAAAGGCTATTGTGATGTGAGAACTCAATTTAGTGAACATTGCAGCATTGTGGACGTGAGATCAGTTGAAAGGGTAATAAAGATATCTTACGTCTGTAAGCGAGTTACAAGTTATTTTTGAAGTTATAAATGTAACTATGCGGAAAAAATAATTATTCTTTACCACATAAAGTAGAACATCGCAATTATTGTTGACTTCACTTACTAAGAAAGTTTATGATAATTATAAAATTATG
This sequence comes from Agrotis puta, assembly GCA_943136025.2. Lineage (NCBI taxonomy): Eukaryota > Metazoa > Arthropoda > Insecta > Lepidoptera > Noctuidae > Agrotis > Agrotis puta. The sequence goes on along the minus strand of OW964170.2, from coordinate 14,819,426 downwards.
AAGTGTTGAGTTTCAGGAAACATTCTTAATTAAGTTTTTGGTTATTCTGTTACGACTTTAGTTTGCCTTTTCCTTAATCCATTAAAATAGTTTTTAATTAACCCAAGACTAAATTATAATGGCCATAAATATTAAAGCTTGATGCCTTATTTTTTGTTATTTCGGACAAAAGTTAAATTAGTATGACTTTGTTATTTTAGTTTAAGAATATCCTGCTTTGTCTCGTGAAACAAGACATAATTAAGCTTTATAAATACAAGTTTACAACATTCAAAGAAAATATAGAACACGATACGCCAGCCTTCGCCGTCGCCGCCGTCGGCAAAAATATGAATAGTAATATTTTTATTACAGATTTAATAGCAATTAGAAATCGGTTTTATAGTTTTATAATTAACATACATGTAAATTGGACAAATTATGAACCCGACACGTTTGCCCACAAACACGATGGCAATAAAATAAATGACATTACACGGGCTGTGGCTTATAAAAAAATATGAAATGACCCACACATTCCGTCGTGGAGACTAATAAAATCAAGATCAATAACATAAATACGCTATTGTTGTCCATCTTTACAATATCTAACAACTTTTATAGAGCTTGAGATATGGGAATAACATTCAAAGCTGACCATAATACAAGCTATAAACAAAATTAACAACACAAGGCACCCTGCTGATTTCAATTTTGAGGCTGACATCGGCCCTAATTCAATAAAGCAATAAAATTCACCTAATTATGCAAATGCCTTTAAAATATCATGTATTATGCCTTTTTTGACTTCCAAAAAATATGAAGCGAGCCGTCAAATAGCCGTGGGCTTTGATTAATGAAAGCCGGAGCTAGTTGTAATAGTTATGTCATTATTTTAATAGATTATTGTAACGCATAATTAGAAAGATGGGAAGCGTCATGCAGATCCTGTCATTAATTATTGTTAACTACATTATCGTTTACGTTTTTAACTATTTATTTTTGGAACTCCATTTGTATTGTATTTGGATCATCTTTATATGTGGCTTCGCAATTAAGCAATTTTTTGTGTAATCGCTTCAGTAACCTTCAAAGTGAAATCAATATCTATTTTTGATTTGAAAATAATTATTTATTTCACAACTTAATTATGCATTTATTAATTGACAAAAGAGAGAATAGTTGCACGGTTCAGATTAGAAACAGCAAGTTTATAGAATACGAGTAGTACACTTGTGATCTGTAGTAGTAGTAGTATTTTTTTTTTAATTTTTAGAGGTCATTTATGTAAAACTTGAATGAACTGGTATTTCCTTAGTTTTCATTTTACGGATTTATGTAATTTATGTTTAAGGATTTTTCCTTAAGTTTTTAAAACATGAATTACAAAAAAATAATTGTACATAAATATCCATAAAATAGAGAGAAATCGTATGACGTCCACTGAAGGCCTATGTCCTTCAGTGGACGTCATACGGCTGATGATGATGATATTTATTTAACTCTACGTGATTTTTTATTTTTATGGTAGTTAAAAAAAAAGTATTTTTTAATATTAGCAACCACAATCAAAATTATGTATTAATAAAAATGTATTTAAATTATAGTAGAGAATTAAAAGTTTGTTTAACAATGACATGCCAATAATCGTAATAATTGTACTTATCCACATAAAAATCTCAATTAAACGAATGCAATAAAATAATAATTGAAAAACACTTACCACACTCAATTCACACCGATGAACTCCGAAATAAAGTCCTTATTAGCACGAGACGAAAGATAGTGAACACGAATAAATTGCCGTCAATAAAGGCCACAATTTACATGATACCCCGTGACGTCTCAAACGACAACAGAGTAATAAACTATAACACACCAACGCCTTCAATCGACTGGTAGAGAATAAACCCGGCTACGGTCGCCTACGCACCGCTCGAAAAAGTATAACAAAAAAGAAGCGGGCCGAGACCACTCCCCCTGGGCACGCCCGGCCAATGGCGGCGCGCTGATATCACCGCCGCCGCGACGGTGGGCTGAATCACTTGATACGGGTCCCTACTTCGATACCGCTAATTGACTTTATCAACAAACTGACTTTACTGGCCGAAGTCACGATATATGCGTTTGTCTGCCGTGTCAAAAGCCTAACTGTGGCCCACTAGCGCTGTAATTAAGTATGCTGCGAGTTAATGGGTGATTTGAGCTAGAGAGAGATTATTTTGTAGCTTTTACAGACCCTAAGTGAAGGCCGTAAAGTTAGCTTAGGCTAGTACACGTCAATGATAACGGAAAGTAATTATGAATTGGTTTTTTTGTTGCAATAGAGTTTTATAATATAATACATATTATTATGATACAAATCCTATTCTCATTGTAATAAATTTAATTACCTCCTAATAGTTTCTTATTTCAAATTCAGTAAAATTATTACTATATTGATTCCGATTTTGGCTGAACTGGTTATTTTTTATTCTAAACGATGCCATTATCCCTGCAGTCATATAAGGCTCCATATTAGGGATCAATTAGAAGCTATGAAAACTTTATATAGCTGAGAGCACTATTTATCTACGAGTGTCGGCTTCTTTGAGCAAATTGCATGTAAGACTATAAAACAGCCTCTATTGGTATTGCAACTAGCTGCAACTTAGTTAACGAATACAACTTTGGCAGTCAAATGAATTCTCTCACTGGTATAAATTTTATGGTCATGATAATAAAACATGTTTAGAGTTTATAATGTTGATGTATTTGAATTTTTAATATCTACTGGAGGAGGGAAACGCAGAAAATGAGGTAGACGAATGAAAATGACCTTTAATTAACAGAGGATGACTCCGGGCTGAAATAATGAGATGTATTAGAAATAAGTACGAAAATATATATTTACCAAATAAACTTAGGCACACGGTTCGATATTTTACACTTAGGCAGGTGCTACAAGATTTTTGTTCAGAGTATCTATCTACTGATAACTAAGAAAAAATCTAAATTAAGTAGGTACTAGAGAAGCTACAAAAAGCTTTTCGCCGTGCACTTATTTAATTATTAGGACCACTGCCTATTCAGTAATCCGTGCCAGTGCTTGCATTTATTGTTCAATTTCTACATTTTTCCTGAAACAAAGAGAACCATATTTAGAATGTACTAGTTACTTAGTTAACCTGAAAGACGAAAAAAAAATTAGCAGTCAGACGAATTGAAATATAAGCCTTACTTTAACCTGAAGGTTATATTATCTAGGCTAGATTTAATTCAAATAAAAATTGATTGTATAATAAAATGATCGGCAATAAATACAATCCTATATTTAATAGAATGCCTTAAATGTTCATGTAATAGTTATTTATGCAACTGTTGTATCAGGGGTATTAAAACACGAATGTGGGTTTATCACACGAGGCATAGCCGAGTGTGATAATAGTATCACACGAGTGTTTTAATACGTAATTATAACAGTTGCATACAAGACTATCTACTATCATGATGTGAATCCTCTATAAAAGATTCTCATACCATACCATATTCGCATACCATATTCGAGTAAAAAAATGGCGGGAAATAACACGATAAGACGAGAATCCGAAATTACGAATTAGTCTACAATTTATTGTTTTTTATTCAAAAATTTTAGCGATCTGGTGGTGATAATGTCATTGCATGAGAATGTTCTTTTTTTTGAAATTCATAATATCACGCGTTTGGATGATATAATGATCATAATATCATTGAGTGTTTTAATGTTGGCAATAAGCTAATTGTTATAGGTTCTTTTATAGAGGATTAATAGCATGATAGTAGATAAAGAATAAAATATAATGTATTCCACACTACAAACTAGGTATTAGTAAGATAACACCGAAAATTCAGTCGGTAAGTCGGTATTGAATTCTCGTAGGCGGGATGTTAGAAGTGATTAAGGGTAAGCCAAGCAACTCGGTTGTAGCGTATTATATCAGCTTACTGCTGTCTACAGAGCTGGACATAGGCCTTCCTCCAGGAGTTCTACAGCGCAGGACTTTTTTTTGAATATCTCTAAAATCACACACTACATAAGTTATGAAAACGTGGAAAATCGACGGAGAGTGTATGTAGTATGTAGAATTTCAACACTGATCTATTAACGCTGTGTGTAATGAGCAAGTTATATTATGTTCTGAATTTATAAAAATAATAATCATAATTTATTTATGTAAAGTATAGTCCCTGGTACATAATGCATCCACATATTTAGTCATTAATTTTTATTTTCATAGTATATAGATAGGGTTTCCATTTGTACGAGTATTTTACTTTATCATTATCATTTACCGGACACTTGTGCGTTTAGTACCGTCTTAATAATAATAATGTATAAATGCCGTCTAATTCTAATCTTATTTTTAATTTATCCATTTCTTAAACATTATTTATCTACTGCTGGGTCCTTCTTTATGTATGTGCCAAGCAATCAAATCTCTACTTCCCTCTTCAAACCCAATGAAAGTCCTACTCGCGATGACAACAAATACAACATGTTTGCCTATTTTGCCGTCGGATGACTGGCTTCTCTTAATTCTTGAACGCGGTGATTAACAGCCTATCACCACTATGCCTCTCCATTTATCTTGCTCTCTCTCATTCTCTCTATTTTATCACCAATTTTTCTGGCATCGACTTCGGGCTAAAGCTTTTTCTTGTTGAGACTGATAAGTGAAAACTCCAGCTTCAAAACATTCCTGATAAGATTACGTATTTGTTACTGATAAATCGATTCTTTGTTTCAATGTAGCACTGATTTTAAGCCAGTATTTAAAATGTGATAATCAGCACCAAGAAATATTTTAATCACTCTTTGTTCTGTTACTAATATCTACTTATTCAAGTACCCTTTCAAGAAATGATTATTCATAGTCTTCTTTAAAGACTAGCTAAGCTTCACAAAGAAAAACCTTCTATGAAGAAACATAATCGCTAGATATTAAAGTAGTGTATAGTAATCAGTGTGCAATTAGCCCTCCCCAAGAGATGTAATTAAAACAATTAAAATGACATTTGGCGCAATTCAAAGCCTTCTATGTGCAGTTCCGTGTATAATCATATGAAATCGCTTTACGGGCAGTTATTCTAACATAATAATGTTAAACATAATTTTAAATTCGAACAAAGGAGAATGCTTCGTCCAAAATTGTCGTAGAAAGTAAACTACACCACTTTAGGTGATTTAGATGAGTTTTTGTGCTGTGTGAATCTTTAAGCATTATTTTTACCTCATCATCTTTATTACTGGCACTTGCTTTTGAGTGTGTTTTCATTTCATACAGCACGGGTTTATGTCTGTGTAATTCATCTTTAATTTACTTTCATGGTATGTAATTTAAATTACTTTGCCAGCTTATTAGAGCGCAAAAATTACTCTGACATCTTGGCTTCCAACGCTTTCATGCGCCCTTCCCGCGCTATTTACTGTAATTTAACCAACTTCAGATATTAAATCAAGTCATGTTAATGTCGCTGAAAAACATGATTTCCGCGAATTACTTTGTGCTTAACATTTTTTATTGCAATAGTGTTCATATTCAAATCTAAATGTATTATAATGAAACACAATCATCATAATAACGTTAGATAAACAGGCACTGGAAACTGATTGCGCATTACGTACGACTGATTACAAAACAACGAGGATTTCCTCCCACGAGTAATTACTGCTGCGACACAAATTACACAAGTAATAACACATGAATAATAAACAAGCGTTAGCCTGTATTATAGTTGCTCCAATGCTCGCCCTTGCCGCCACATTTTGTTCTGAATCACACACAAAATTATAACTAACAACGTAATTCCCGCTCCGAGAGCAAATTGGCCCATATTTAATTTTGGGAAAATGTAAAAATAAACGTTTTTATTTGTGTAAATAACACAATAAAAGTACGGCCGCCATTACCGGGCGACACGAAATTTGTACGCGGACCAAATTACACAGATATAATCTGTCGCGATGTAATTGTTATTTTACTGTCGTTAGTGCCCCGGATCGCGTAAATTCAGTTAGGGGATATGATTTTTTTTTTCAAATTCAATATTCAACTTTTTGTTACGACCGGAAACGGACGCGTTAGAAAAAATTACGCGCATCCGGTCCGTGCGCAGCTTTTGCGCTATTGCAATAACAGTAATTAGTTTTTGATGCGAACGTGATAAAAAATGATGCGTTTGCGATTAATGTGACAATATTAAAGAGTGTGCGGAATCATAAAAAAGTGTTGTCAACTCAATTATATCTGCCTTTTGAAGGGAAAGAGCCCTACACGAGTAAGGAATACGAACTATTTTTGTGTGAATGTGACGGACGGGAAATCTGTCCTAATGTGTCGAACGGATGACCAATTGTGTCCATTTGCGGTTAACTAAATCAATCACAAGTCACAATACATCATATTTTTTCCCGTCTCCGGTCAACAGTGACTGGTACTCCGGATGTGACTGTCCCTGATTCTTGTCTCGGGTTTCCTTCGTTTTTTTCATTTCACCAACTCAATTTAAAACAAATTAGTTAGGACGTTCACTCCAGTTCTTGCCCATTTTCTTGCATTGTGATTTTACGTTGGTTTTTCAACAAAACGAACAAATAATTCGATTCGATGCTTTGTTTTATTACAAAAGGTAAGTACGGTTAATTGGCTAAAGTCAACGGAGTCAGTGACTTTAAACAGAATTGGCGGTCAAAGGAAACGCGATTCGATTCGGATAAGTGTTGTAACGTTACAACTGTTAATCTAACTAGTTTCTTGTTAGTTCGTTTGTTTTGATAACTCTATTACATCGGTTTATTCAAAGAACTGCGAGATTAATTTGCACTAATCGAAATGAAATTACTTCATTCAGTTAACTCTTAATAGAAGCAATCATAAATTGATCAACGCAAGCTTTAAAATATGCATTTATAATATTGGCAATTTAAAAGCCGTAAATCAATGTACTCAAAGTTAAATTGCCAATACGGAGCCTGGTCTACATCGGACTACAGCCGAAACTAAATACTAACTCAATATTTGTTTTAATGACAAGGTAATTGATTGTGCACGCCCGAATCGTGTATCCTCTGGTCCCGAAAACCGTCACGACGCTCTCAAAGTCTCGAACACGACCGAGAAATAACTTACTAACGAAATTTAGTCGCCTTTGTATCGGGAGAACAAAAACCAAATCGAGTTACAGGCCGAAAACAGAGAAAATCGACAAACAAATACCATTACCATGGCCATTTTCGAACGGGATGCGCTGATGATGAGTGTTTTTCAGTGAGTCCGTCGATACTCGACAACATGATTGATACACTACCACACGAACAACAACCTCATCCATTGCCGCATCTGTCCCTGGATCATTCACCATTAACTTAAAGCAACCAGCAATGTATCTCCACCAGTGAATTCAACCTCATTTCATTATTTTTTCGTGGCAATGCCACAGGGATTCAATTCACGACTCCTCTTTTTGGTCAGATTCGGTCGGGTTGTGGACTAAACAAACTCGGAGTAGTCTCCGAATCGATTGGTCTCGCTTCAGCACCGCCAGTCAAGAAGTTAAACATGGGGTTTTTTATGTCACTACATAGCTTAACGCGGGTGGTGAGAAAAAGTAAAGATGGTACATAATATGGACACAAATATCAAATTAAAATGGGTTTGGTATGGGTGATTTTTTCTTTCGTCCATTTTGGATCAGTTTAGTGTCGCCTGTGTTTTTCTTAGAGACAAGTTATTTGGATTACGGAGACTTAAAATTAAGGGTGAGTTTGCATCTATTGAAATTCTTGTCCGTGAGACAAGAATTAGAGGCCTAAGTTTTACATCAAAATCTAACATGATAACGACGATCGACGACGACGACGAGATCGATTTTCTCTTTTTTCTCGAATCGAAGAGTCATAATATTTTATCCGACCAGAGGCTTTATCACGAGTTTTCACGTTGTGACGTAAATTAAATGGAGTTTGACATTTATATGATAGAGAGACTGAGAACCCACTTTTAGTTTAAATCGGTTAAAAATAGATCCTCGTTCACTCACTAGAGGCCCTATGTGATTTTCAATGCCAATAACCGCTATAGGTAAGTGCCAAAGCTATCCAAATGGATAGCTCTGTCATTTTTCTCGTTAAAGTAACATTCACAAAAATATATATATATATATCAACTCTAAATCTAGATTTCAAAGAAATTACCGGCCAAGTTGCTGTTAAATAAAACAGCTCTAAGAATTGCAAATATAAAATGCTAATTACTTTACGAAATGTAATCATAATTTTGAAAAGGAATAATACTAATTCTGATGAACCGTGTGTGTGGCTTTCTTCATTTGCTTTAACGACTTCCACTACATCTGATTAAGTTTTTTGTTCATCACAAGCAAAATAATCTTCATGATTAATTATAGTTATAACTCCTTACTTTTCGTATCATAGAATCCATATAAAACGCATATGCATATGGTATTGAGTTCGAGCTACGAGCTGACGTTTTTCCGTACCGCTACAAGTCTGCTAAAAGACATATTATGCGGACGCATAATATTATGTTTCATAAGTTTGCCGCGGTCTCCGCTGTCTGGATGGCTTTGTGGTATAACCGTTGCCCTTATCCACTAATTACCGCGGGTTCAAATTCCAGCAACAACCAGGTTTCTTTTTTCCAGTTTCTTCTTTTTTTTGCGCTTTTCTCTATTTCCACTCGAGCAGAGATTGGTCGATCAGATAGTTATCGCTACATAGTATAAAACAAAGTCGCTTCCGGCTGTCTGTCTGTCTGTCCCTATGTATGCTTAGATCTTTAAAACTACGCAACGGATTTTAATGCGGTTTTTTTAATAGATTTAATCGGAATGTTTATATGTATATAACATGCATAATTTAGTAGAGATTGCCCGTGCGGAGCTGGGGTGGGTCGCTAGTTTGTAAATAAAATTAACAACGCATAGTTTAAACTCCATCTTTGCATCTCTTGGTCGACGATATATTTTTTAAACAGCAAAATAATCATAAAATCATAATGATTAATTATTCTTATTCACCTAAATCAAACTCTAGAAGACTTTTATCGTTAATGACGATCGATTACGGACGATTAACTACCCGAAATGCTCAGCTGAGTAATTACAAATCCAAACATAGTTTTCTCATAAAAAGGTACCCTCAATTTTAATGGATGTCATTAATTACTCGACTGTCACTATATACATTAATCATATAGTAAAAAGGATTCGCTCAGTTAGTTTTGTCAGTACATCATTTGGTGTATAGGTGTCGCACTCGGCTTGTCGGCATTAGAAAGCTCGCCTGCGCCAAATCGACTTTTAATTAGTGAGATAAGAGGCTCATTACATCGACATTAGTTGTGCCAACTAACGTTTTTATGGAACATTTTTAGGGTACAGTGCGTTGAACAAATAGGGTGATGTGTTAGCACCCTAATTTATTTGACAGTTTTTGATGTTTATTTGTTTTTATTTGAATGCGTTTGATGGGCCAGTGCAAATGATTATTTATGGAAATCACCTTTGCATATTACCTGGACTGTTTTATGTGTGTGTGTTTATATGTATGCACGGTTGTCGCAGCAGCGTCGCGGGACGATCCCCGCACGGAACAAATATTTGTATGCTCTGCAAGTAGTTGTTCTAGGTTTGGGTGTTTGTGTATGTGTGTTTCTATGTTGGTAAACGCACCCACAACACCGGAGAGATTCCTAGGGAGGGGCAACGTTTCTTTTTTTTAAAAAGCTTCATTAGCATCGACTTAACTCTACCGTCCACGGCATAAAGTACTTATCCACGGAGCTTATAATCCACACGCAATCAAATACAGAGAGCAAATTAAGTAATATCTCATGGTACCTAATATACGGAACCTTTATAACTACGCTACGCACCCGGCGACGTCCACAAATTACGTCAACTTCGTAATATTAGCGTTTCCGAGCGCCAAGCGAGCGTATCGCGACCGTAATGTTGTTTTAACAGATGTTAATGGTATTCTTTCTTTATTACCAACCAGGGAAAATGTCTACAGCTTACAAAGGAGTATGCAATATACATATTCAGTAGGTATACCAATTAGTAAAACAATTCTTGGGTCAGTTGCCAGACGTTTCAAAGTTATTGACGAAACATCTCGTAAAGTATACTGGTCGACTGAGGTAATAGTTTTGAATTAATAATCATTAAAACGCTTATTAGCATTGCAAGCGTATTCGATTACTGTTTGAAACTATGTAAGTGATGCGACCGTAAAACGGAAAACGCCTAACAATTAACTCATACATGCACTTTAACGGCGACATCGCAAAATAAATTGCTTCAAATTTTTATGGACATCAATTTGAATTCATTTTTTATTTATGCATTTCTAAAATATTGTACACACAGCTATAATTCATTTGTAAAAACAAAACAAGAATCAATAAATTGTAACAGCTAATTCAAAGATTACGCCCCATTACACGCACTTAGAGATGGAGCTGATCGGGGCAAATGATACGTTCGCGCAGTCCCACGGACGGGTAATCTCGCCAACACATTACGGGACGATTTTCACGGCTAGCTATAATTTAATATAATCCAAAGAAATAGTTGCACTCGTAGTGTTTTCGAACTGCAATATGCAATCGATACTCGACCAAATTGGAATTGCAACTCGATTGGAAATCGAATTCAACCTTTTCGATAAACTCTATGGCTAAGGAACACAGTCCAAGTTTGAAAATGGAATTGTATTGTCTTATAAAATAGGCTGTATTGCAATTTGCGTAAGGTTTTCTCGTGAAACAGTAACGTTGCACACAAATGATCGTGATTTCGATAATCGGATGGTATGTTATCGATCACGACGCTAAAGTTTCGATTTGATTTGATTGTGGATCAATGCTTGTTTTGATTTCCAATTCGCGCTTGCGTCGTTTGACGCTAAATAGCGTCACGTAGACGGCGTTCTCCTCTCTTATTACATATGCTCGCAATTTTCGTTTTCAATTTGAAATTGCAACGTTGTTAGGTTTTTGGTATGTGTGATTCGGATCTTTGGAGCGATCAGAAATATATGGACTGGAAAATCCGTTCAGAAAGGCTAGATCCAAGTTTGTTTTAAAAAGATTTCAATACGACTGTGAGGTTCATTATTTAAATTCAAATTTGTATTAACAATCTTTCAAAGACATAGTTACGTAAGTTATTTTTTTTAAATAATCAGAACATTTAGAACAAAAGGTGACCTTACAAAGTGACAGCGACTACCAAAGCAATTTTCATGGAACATAACCTCCAATTATTTTGAGTCAAACACACATTACCAAAATGAGATAAACGAATGAAATAGTCCTGCCTGATTATTAGTTATACAATAGCATTATGTGGATCGAAAGTAATAATGTAGTTTGAGAAAAAACGTTTATACAATCGATTCTAACCTCTGTGTCGTTGCACTACGGACATTTTTGATTCGCTTCGTTAGTTTTTCCCTTTGTAAATGTTGTATTTTCGTAATATCGGTCTCAGCGGCCTTACGTCGATAACAGGTTAAGTAAATGACACAAAATGGCCGCTAAGGGCAATAAAAAATAATTCGGGACGGACATCGCATATTACTTTTCGAAAATTCAATTTCATTTCCACGCTTATGTTACTTTTTTAATATTAATCTGTACTTTTATTGCTACAGGAAACAATTGGTAAAGTCAATTTAGTTTTTTGTACAGATGTCTTCATTTTAAATCCAACATTAAATTCCACCATTAAAGATGCATTTAGGTAATTTTAAAAATATAATCTGGGGACTATTAAAAGTCGGTATCAGAATAAATAATCGCTGTAAATAAGTTTATATGAGTCAACATTATTATTTACGTATTAAAGTTTTGATCTGCTTATGTGGATCCAGTATTGCTTATTTCAGTATTATTGGAGTAATTTTCCAAAAAAATATTTATTATCTATTTTTATGGGGTTTACAGTAGCTAATAATGGGAAATATTTTTGCAAGAAAGTTTCATAAAAGGTTCGCACTACACTAGTCACGGGACTTACGAATTACCGTGACCCCGGAAGGTAAAGGGTTATTGAAGGGCACTGTGGATTTTAGTCATTCACTTACTCATTTGATGATTTTACCACGATAATAAGAAAAATATATAAATCACACTGTCCTTTGTTTCTGTTATACTTTTATCCGATAGATACCCAAAATAAGTGTATAATAATCCCTCTTTGAGTAAGTCTATCTGTTTGAAAAGATTTCAACAAATTGGAGCTCAGAAAGCAAAATACAGACAACGAAAAGAAATACAACAAATAAGTTTAAATATTTTTTAACCGTATTCTAACTCGCAACAGGGTTTTTGAATCACCAATCAATTGACATTATGCGCTGTCTAAACGCTATTTTCCCATAGATTTTATATGTCAATAGCAAGATGTGACGTCACTAACTAGTTAACTTAATTATCTTACTATTTATTAATTTCAGAACTTCTAAAAATAAGAATTTAACAGTTTTTTGAAAGACATTTTCACCATTTTTTTATCGTGGTAAAATCATCAACAATGACCCACTCAGGACAGAGCGGGAGGGACTGTCAGACTTGTACTGATCTAAATCCACGGTGTAGGTGGTCCTTTACGTTCCAGGGTGACGGTGCCCTAATGAGACACTCCCGTGGCCCAAGTTTTCAAGCGTGAAACAAAGACGTGAAGTGTATTACAGATATTTTATTTTGGAATTATTGGCTAGAAATGTCAATAACCCAGTTAATAATAAATTGTAAGATTTGGACCCTATAACCTATCCAGGAAATAGACAGACCTAATTATAAAAGCTCCAAGCTAAAAAACCCTGGTAAGTGCCGAAATGACCACCAAAAGCTCTTCTTAATACTTCATAACAAGGGACCAGACGTGACATCCGCTACATTCATCCTTCCCCAAATTATTTTTTTACCAATGATATGAAGATTACAGAGGAAATGTCGAAGGAATAAATTGATAACCAATACTAATGTGATCCTAATTTAACACAATTACGTTTATTGATTCGTATACTTTGGTATAGTTCTGAGAAACGCGGCGTTTTAAAAGAAGAAGAATGGTCTTTTTTTTGTTTATTGTGGTAAAATCATCAAATGAGTCCTCCCACTCAGGGCAGAGCGGGAGGGACTGTCAGACTCGTACTGACTAAAATCCGCGGTATCCTTCAATAGCCCTTTAATTTCCAGGGTCACGGTAATTCGCAAGTCCCGCGACCCCGGAGAAGAATGGTTTAGATCGCATTTGGGGATATTTCTAATTGATTTGGTTGATTTATTCAACATTTTTCATCTTCATTCAGCTAAATCTGGTTAGATTACAGCCGACTTGAATATAGTTTGGGAAAAGGCAAGGATGATAGCAATTGAAAAATTTTACTACGTGGTCTTATTAGACTTGTTCTGATCTCGAACTTGCTTTTTGCTGGTAAGATGGGTCCGTCGGAAAAGAATAACCATGGTGAAAACACAAGGAACATGCCTAGTTACGAAAGTTTTAAGGGTGTTAGGTTAATCTTATTGGTTTCTACTAAGTGCATTCTTCTTGGATTCTCATAGGAAAATTTCGTGTTTAAATTAACTAGAACTTGAATAGGTAAATGTTTTTGTGAAACAGTTACAGCACTGCAGGATGCTTTGCGTATGTACTACTCTTTTTTTTTTACGTGGTAAAATCATCACATGAGTCCTCCCACCCAGGGGCCGTATTATGACGTCTTTAAACCAGGATTGTTCCAGTGAGTGAATGAGGTGGCGCTAGATGACTTTTATAGCTCTGTCTCTTTCACTTACTGGAACAAGCCTGGTTTTAAGACGTCATACGAGTAATACGGCCGCAGGGCAAAGCGGGAGGGACTGTCAGACTCATACTGACTAAAATCCATGGTGTCTTTCAATAGCCCTTTACGTACCGGGGTCACGGTAATTCGTGAGTCCCGCGACTGTACTACTTCAATAAATATTACCTACCAGTTTTAATCCTACCAATATTTTAAACGTGAAAGTTTGTTTGCATGAATGTTTGTTACTCTTTCACACAAAAAAACAACAACGAATTTGGATGTTTGGTACATAGATAGTCTATAACCTGAAGTAACACATAGGATAGTTTTTGCACGATTATCCCTAGGGAATTATCAAGTTGTAGCGGGTAAAAAAGCTACAGGAACATAAAATAATCTACTTATTTACTAAGCTAAACCAATTGCATGTGATCTGTCTTCTTCAGTCATGAACATTGAACTTTAACGGCACTTCATGGAGATTATTGTTTAGACTAGTCCTCTGTGGACACTTTTTAGGGTTCCGTATGCAAAGTGAAAAACGGGACCCTATTGCTAATACTTCGTTGTCTGTCTGTCACCAGGCTGTATCTTAAGAACCGTGATAGTTACAGAGAAATTTTCAAAGATGATGTATTTCTGTTGCCGTTATAACAACAAATAGGTAAACTAAAAACAGAATAAAATAAATATTTAAGGGGCTTCAATGGTCGCGGGACGTAAAGGGCTATTGAAGGACACCGTGGATTTTAGTTAGTACGAGTCTGACAGTCCCTCCCGCTCTGCCCTGGGTAGGAGGACTCATTTGATGATTTTAACACATTAAAAAAAAGGGGCTTCCATAAGACAAGCGTGATTTTTATAGATATTTGTACCTATGGAATCCTCCGTGCTGGTCGTGGTCGGTTTTAATCCACATATTAAAGGAATGAATGAATATATATAAAAAATGAATAATTTTTATTGTTTCGCCAACATACAAATTCGCAGCTGTTACAAATATTTCTAGTAAGTAGTGGTTAAACGACACAGTTATCGAATAACATGGCCCAGTAACTCCGGCCGACTTTCATTGTAATGATGACTTCTGTTAAATAAATAAACGCAAACTGCTATTCATTAGGGCTGCCCTAATGCGCAAGTGTGAGCCTTAATTAATTAAAAAGTTCATTATTTTCTTTAAGTCAATATAAAAGAAAGTAAAAAAACGTTGTCAGTTCTTTATCTCTGCGTGATAGTGTGAAAGTTTGAAAAAATACGACGATTTTTCTTCGAAACACTGAGTATTTATTAGCTTGTGGCTTTAATAGAAACGTTGTAAAGTACACAGCGCACATTTATCATTCGGATATAAATGCGAAGGACAAAAAGGGTTAACCCAAAAGTGCTAAAATTACCCAACCGTATCGCTTGACTCTCACGCAAGTGAAATTGTAGCGTGTTATTAAAAGGGGTTGATATTTGACGAAGTTGACGATGCCCTTTATTTTAGCCGCAATCATTAAAGATTCATAATCAACTGAAAAATTATGGTCTTTAAATTATGCTAACGAGATCTTAATTGTTTTAAAGTATTCGAAAAACACATAAGATTACAAAAAAATAAAAATACTTAAAGAAAGGAAGACATCCATTTTTTCTTGTTTGCACGCGAGTACATTTTGCGGCCTGACACCACGTTATCTATGTATGTAAAACTGACAACCCTAAGCTGACACGCAGTTTGAGCACACAATGAAGCGAGGTGCGAGGGAGGGGAGATTCTAAAGGGGGGAGGTGTGAATTGCTCACGCGCATACAGAAGTTAAATAAACAATCCGTCGCAGGAACCACGCTCACTTGGGACTGAATTACCCGGCCTTACTCCGTCAAAGCGGGTTCATAACAAATTGATTTTTTTACTCAAACGACATTAGGACAAGCCATTGATGGGAAGCGCTGGTGACAATTGACGGGGATTTTATTTGAATTACCGTGCTTTCAAATATACATTAAAATGCGATTACGAGTTTACCAGTAATTTTAACATGGTGGAGATGTATTTCAACTGGCAAATAAATACAATATTCCAGTTACCATTAGGGTCATCATGTCGGGAAAATGGACGGTGATGATGATGTTATATGCAAATTAAATAAAAATCAAGAGAAATTGACCAAAGTAGCTGTAAAACTGACCGTTAGGAGTGTCAGAAGATTTCATTGTTTAGCAGTTTGAGAAACTACTTTAATTTAACTTGCTTACGACGGAACTACATGACAGTTTTGGTTTGAATTTTTAAACATTAGTCATTGGTTCCGACGACTGTCATTTGTAGAACTTTTGCAGTCGTTACAAGCACTTTCTGCCCGAGTTTGGAACCAGAGGGTCTAAAACGGCCACTTTAAGAAACTATTTTCTTAATTATTCAAGCCTTATAGTTAGCCCCTTTGTACACTAGGTAGGCTACGCAAATATACTTAGGTATCCATTGAGGCGTGATTGTGCACGAACCTCTATGGATTTGTATTTCGGTAGTCACCTGAATATCAAAGTCGTAAGGTATCGAAGACTTGCGTCGCCTAATGTGCAAAAGGGCTTAGGTGTCCATCAAAAGCAGTATCCATAACAAATTATTGCTCTTTGTCAGTCCATTCACTTCCTTTTCCTAAAGCCCTCTTTTTATACACCAGCCACAAGTCTAGGCTTCATGAATATGCCTTATCAATCTCATTATAATATTATCTAGCTCGTTTACGTAAATGGACATGCTCGATCAATTACAAAATCGCCATAAACATTCCTTAACTGTATATTACAGGTTTTTATCACATCTCCATTTTTTTTTCTGTTCGCGAGCAATTATCTACTGTTGATACTAACAAACGAAACTTAAGTGTTAATTAAGTTAATGTAATTATGAGATCATATTGGAATATGTAACGGACACCGTTGCAAAATTAAGTACACTCGAATATTTTTCGATAAACCTTATTGTACACCTACAAAGTTGAATATACAACAAAATGTACTTACAGAATTGCAAAAGTTTGCTTGTTTTTCTTGCCCTGCACAAGTTGCGAAGGCGACCTTTTCAAAAGAGGGAAAAAATGTTGTTGAACAAGTAAGTGAATGGTACATTCGTGAAATGCCATCTGCCAAGTGGAATTGTGGCAGTAATAACCGTATTGTGACACTGTCGGTTGGACAAAGGGAGTCAATCAGTCCCATGCCATAATTGTTGCTTGTAGCCATTGAATTCAGGCTTC
Source organism: Agrotis puta (assembly GCA_943136025.2). Taxonomy (NCBI): domain Eukaryota; kingdom Metazoa; phylum Arthropoda; class Insecta; order Lepidoptera; family Noctuidae; genus Agrotis; species Agrotis puta. Next base: position 14,802,356 of record OW964170.2, on the reverse strand, counting down.
TCTCTTGATTTTATAATCGATGGTGGCAGTTTAGGGTTACGTGTACTGGATTGCAGGTTATGTAACGAAGTTGCGATTAGCTGTTGATTTTTTTTTATTATTTAATTTTCTTTTATTATTATTTTTTTCTTTTTTTTAATGAAACGTTGCCCGACACTAGGAATTTCTTCGTGTATCGTGGGTGCGTTTACAAACATAGAAACTCACATACACATACACTCAGACCCGGAACAACTACTTGCAAGTTATACAAATATTTGTTCCGTGCGGGAATCGACCCCCGACACGCTGCGCAGCAGTCCAATCGCTCGGCCACTGCGTCAAATGAGCCATCAATATGGGTTTGGTCTTAACCTCAAGGCCCAGAAGCAAATATGGGGCCTGAGATGGAGCGAACTCACCCACCTGACGGGACACAGGATGGTGGTCTCACGGTAGGCTGCACTGGTGAGGCCTAACTACCGCCATTGGGATCGCCCAGATATCACGGCTGGTTACTGGAAGCATGTGGTGCCGTTTCCCGGAAAGGACTGCTGGAAAGTGGTGGTTGGTCGAGACACCATCTTTTTTTTTATGGGACAAACCCACCACACTATTCCCTAACCACTGCAACTCCTGTGCGCCAGAATCAACAGTGGCAACCAACTAGAAAAGGGCCGAGACAATGAAGCTCGACGTGTCCCGGAGAATGAATTTACCTGTCTTGGATCCTGCAACGAAATTAATCAGAAAAGAATAGTGGAGGAGTAGGAAAAAAAAAACGAAACACCATCTTGTCGGAGTCCGGCACTAAAGAATATTTGTGTGTGAAAAAGTACTAATAAAGGTCGTGGCGCATGTTAAACTTGACAGGCGTCTCTCCCGAGAGTCCCAAGTTAGTTCAGATCTCTGTCACTTCGCGCGCTGCGATCGCGTTGATAGTCGCTACCACCGACCTCGCACATAAGCCTTTGACAAACAGACAGGCGTGGCGAATGCGAAGCGTGACGTTTTTATTTGTTTGTGTATGGAATTGTTTGGATCCAGTCACATAGAAAAGCGAAAGCGATCCGATAGCGTGACAGAACTATCGGACTGACGTTTCGCTTCGCTTCGGTATCGCTTCGGACTCGCCTGTCTGTTTAACAAAGGCAATAGAGTATTGCACAAAACACAATAATAATGCGCAAAAATCACACCTACATTACGCAACACATTAATTACCTTCCAGTTCAGTATTCCCATTCGCCATGTATATGATGCTCCGATATCAACAGTTCAGTTTGAATGAGACGTCAATAGGAACACAATCTGTGGCAGGACTGTAATGGCCGCCCGCACGCGATGGCCTAACTATTGCGTTAGTATTGTTGGCCGTAACTTGATATGTGTATTATAGCCGGCTTTAAATATATTATGTTGTTGGAATTTTTCCGTTTCTGGTATAAATTCACGGAGAAGGTCGGACCACACTATACACGGTTTTTCTTTTAAATTGGCCTACAGGGAAATCCGCATCCAAAAGAGATATTGACAATCTTTCTTAGGAACCTTAGAAAATCATTCGCTCATATAAAATGTATAATGAAAAAAAAAATTTTTTTTTCGTCCATACAATTATTTGTATAAAAAAAAAATACAAACTTCCTCCGTCCCTATTTTTTTGTTCCCGTACAGTGAAATGATCCTTACCTAAAACAGAGTAGAAAGGTATGAAATAAAATATATTTCATGAATTGACCAAAAACAAAATTATTACCATAAAAAAAGAGCTAAACTCTCTTAACAAAGTTTTATCGTATCTCTTATGGATTCGGATTTCCCCCTGTTGGCCAATTTAAAAGAAAGTCCTCGTATACTGTCCAAATGTCCTAGTCCTTGGGCATGGTACTGCTTTAAAATCGCAGTAGGGAAATGCAAAGGCAAATTAAGGAACAGTTTGGTTAAGTCTGACAGTCACTTCCCCTTCGTTCGATGCATTTCTAAACTAAAAACCAGGAGCCGTGTTCGTAACTGCGAGGGCAGTAGCTCCGTAAGCAGCATTTTCACATTTTGCTCATTTTGGAACAAGTTAATCGTATTTGCAGTAGATAAAACTGTTTTGATTCAGGTGCACATTGAGTCACAAACATATCTAAATGAACCAAAAAAATACGCTAGAAAATTTTTGGTGACATGGGTTATTTGTCCATCAACAGTTGTTATTACTGTAAAAAATAATAAAAATGTTTGCATTATTTTCACTGTTTGAATTAAATGGCTATGTACCTTTTAAATGTAGAACACGGACTGGAGGGAAAATTTAAACAATGGAATGCGTTTTTTTTTAATCTGCAGTGTTGCTCTATTGTAATATCACAAGACAGGCTTGTGTAAACATTACACATATTTGAAACGACATTAAAACAACGAAAACTAATATTAGAAAGTTAATGTAACTATAAGTGATGGTGTGACATTATCCGTGAATTATTTTTTTTTCGATTATATGTCGAATTATTTTTTAAACTAGAAACAATATTTTTGAGGCTGTACGGTTTTTGCTCATTGCTCGCAATAGTAGTCTATTAAATAAAAACGAACTTGTCACTTTATTCATTTGTTTGCGCACCCTGATTTTAATTTTCAACAGTTAATTTACAACAACCTTGCATGTTATGAAACCTTTTCCATAACCGTGAACCATAAACAAATACGCCATATTTGTCTCAATACAGTTTTCAACAAACTTTCTAACGCAATCAATAGCATGTTATTTCTTTTTAACGACAGACAATAATGAAATGTTCGTCGTTCAACATAAGTTTTACGTCAAACATCGGTAAGTTAAACTTAGTTTTATTCGTGTCGACTCTGTTAGTAGGCTATTAGTTAACTCTGTTTAAGTTGAACTCACGCGAAGTTAACCTGTAGTTATTTAAGTTAGAAAAACCAATGATAGGCCGGCTTTGGAGTTTTTCCTTTTAAGTGTTCGCCTAGTTTTTTCCAAAGTGGGTATAAATTTCCGTGGTTTTGTTGAAGATTTTTTTTTGGTTGTTTAATTTGGTACGGCACCGGGCACGTTCTTGCTGAATAGCGGTATTTTGGGTACCTATCGTGTTTGTTTTGTGTTGAAACTTACTTTATAAATTACAATTTAAAGTAGGTCCATTTGATTATTAACTTGTAGGTTATTTCTTTTTAGTTTTCTTGATTCTTCTTGAAAACCTTTATTAAAACTCTAAACTAAGTACCTCCCTTTCTATTCTACCCTACTCATCTTTATTTATAAAAATCAATACCACTTTTCGTTGTAATTTTATAACTCACTAGCGACCGGCCCCGGCTTCGCACGGGTGGACATTTATTTTTTAAGCACTCTGAAAAAAAAATTTTCCGGGATAAAATATAGCCTATACGGATTCGGAAGAATCCCTCTAAGTAATGGTAAAAGAAATTTTGAAATCGGTCCAGTAGTTTTTGAGCCTATTCAATACAAACATACAAAAATACAAAGGTTTCCTCTTTATAATATTAGTATAGAAGACCGGGCTCACCTATCCAAACCAAATGTTTATTGGAAGTTTGCACAAAATCGGTCGAGCGGTTCTTCATTTATCACTTTTTTTTTGTAACAAATGATGTAGTTGTATTAGTAGTGTAGTAGTTTTGATTCTGTGGCGCTACGAAGTTTGAGGGGTCAGCTAGTATCTTATAAAGTTTGATATTTTTATTTTATTTTGTACCCTCAATTCTTTTTCTATTGCTGAAGGTATGAGGATATCAGGGACACAAGCTGTGACATAAGGTTCTGTATGTCCTTTACAAAGTGGCATACTATACGATGATGTGGATTTCATCATCATCATCAGCCGAAAGTTGCCCACTATTGAACGTAGGCTTCCCCCTTAAAATTTCCTCGCTTTAAAAATAGCAATATATTTAAAAGAACTGATTTCCGAACGAAATCAGTTGATGGTCAAATATTTTATCGTATTGAATAAAGGTTACAAATCAATAATAATGAAATTTCTAAATTATGTAATCAAGTTTTAAAAAGGTTCTACTATATAGGATTTGTTTATTTTATTCGTTATTTAGCTTAAAATGTATGACAATCTGCCATTGGTCAAATATGGCGGCAATCTGACGATTCTATGTTTATAAAAATGGATGTACCCCCACATTCGTGGTCTTTAAGCTGTAATTGTTCTAAAAGTTAAGATGGGTTCTAGTGGTGAGTTAATTATAGTGATGGAGATTCCAAGTGTGTGATACTGAAAGTTATGTGTGTCCTAAAGTTCTTCAATGAAAATGTAAGTTTATTGATATATGTTTGAGTAGGAATATTACTGAAATTGTATGTTTTATAAATATGTGTACTTATAATTTTTGTTGCCGTGGAGATTCTTCTCCACGAAGACCTAGATTTTGCGAATCGAAGTAACTTGATAACAAATACCTATTAATGACTCTGTGCTTTATTTCTAAACCCATTCCTATACACAAGTCATTGGAGATACTTTACGTACAGTAAATAAATAGCAGGAACCATCCTGATCCAAAAACTTGATAATAAAGTAGATATTAATAAAAATACAACCAGAAATATAAATCTTATTTCTAACAGAAATACATCCCAATTCTAACACCCGCGACTTTCAAGGTACTAACTACAGAGTGTCAGCATAGTGACGCAGCCCCCTGTAGAGGGCCAAAGCCTGCCGGGGTCGCGGGACTCACGAATTACCGTGACCCCGGTACGTAAAGGGCTATTGAAGGACACCGTGGATTTTAGTCTGTCAAGTCTGACAGTGGGGGGGGCTCATTTGATGATTTTACCACGATAAAAAAAGGTACTAACTACAAGACTCTTTCATAGCTATTCTCAATTTCCTATTAAAGTCTAGATTATCATACCTACTCGTGTATTAAAGGTTACCATTTTTTTTCTCGTCTCATCATAATATATCATCAGCCTATAATGTTCCCACAGCTGGGACATAGGCCTCCTCTGGTTGGGAGGGAGTGGGCCATAATCCACCACGCGGGCCCAGTGCAGGTTGGTCACATGTTTTCGAATGTTTGGTTCTAGGACCTTTACGATGTATACCTTCACCGTTTTGAGAGCAGCGATGATGAAATAAATTACCCAAAGTACTGCACCTGGTTGGGTTCGAACTCTTGACCTAATACTCGTAAGTCGGAATCCATACCACTGGGCCACCACTGCTCTCAATCATTATAATTTAGTTTCCCAAAATACCAGTACTTCCCAAAATACTGTATTACCAGCTGGTAACAGTAAGCATGTCAATAAAGAACTACGTAGATAAAATAGTTTAAACCCAAGAAAATACGCCTACAAATTTCCCTCCTAATTCCAAGCCCAATTACACATTTTCCAATTAAAGTTTCAGCGCGTTTCAGACATGTTGGCAAATTAAATTTGTTCAGCTGATTAGCAGCGGTTCATGAAGTTATTTCAGCTGTTTATCGTCGGTTTGCATGCGCGCGCTTTACTCGAAAACTGTTCGTGGTGACGACGTAAATGTTGGTGCTTGGTGCAAGTTACAAGTTTCCATATTAATGCGGAGTTTACTTAAAATTAACAATGCCATTGTTGCCCAATATGATAGTTAAATGCATATTTATTTAGGCGTATGGGATGAACGTTGTTTTCCCATTAGAAGATGATTTTTTTCGTGACTGGCCCTAAAAAAAAGCAAACTGCACATAAACCTACTCCAATCTGTAAAATAATCCCAATCGAACATCAACCTTCTACTTTTGTGATAAAGTTGAAAAGTCTATTATATTTTGACAGATTAGAGTTGCTTGATGTGCAGTAAATACTTTCCGGGCTACCTAGTACAGATGCCAATCTGTACTAGGTAGCCCGGAAAGTATTAACTACCTATAATAAAACTTAAAAATTGGTTTCAGGATCAACATTGTTCTTTTTGAAGATATGAAAATAAAAATATTTCAAGAACGACGACAAATGCAGACGCAATTTCGTCAAATATGTAGAGAGGAATTCTGTTCCATGCCTAAGAAGAAAAAGGTAAGTACTTTATTTTTATTTTACTACTAAAATGTTTTGCGAAGCATAAACCAATATCTTCTTCTATCTTTATATTTTCCATGACACGTACGAGTATGTAATTTTCTCGGATAAATAAATAATCCAGCAACATTTTCCAAATCGCTCTCGGCTCATAACTCAAACCAACGTGATTTTCTTATAATTGGTGGGCTAAAGTCGGCTTGTTCTTACAAATTGTTTATTTCGGTGTAACGAGCGACCCGGACTGGCAACAGCTATGTCTAATTATGTAAAGTAGGCAAGTTATATGATCGCAACTAGTTAACTTACGGCTTACCGTGAGAACGTACCAGAAATAAGGTGCTAGGATTATTTTCGTACAAATTTTACGGCTTATGTAAACATGGTGTTTATTTTTATGAGTTCTAGTTTATGTTTTGTTAAAGACTATTGCAATACGACTGTTATTATGTTCTTTTAATTGTTCGTGTTGTAGGCGACAGCTGGCGCAGTAGGATGTTTAAAATCGTTGACAAGTTTTGCTATTGAATTCATTAGCGTGAGGTCTGTTTTTTCGCGGGACTGTTTTAAAAGTACTTCGAACGCAAAGGGCAATGGAAGGACCTATTTTTAACCGGCAAGAGTATGAGAGCCACTTCCTTCCACTCCATCCTGAAGAACACATTTGAAGATTTTACCAACTAAAAAAAACAAAAAAGGTCTTTTGGTTTATAGTCTGTTTTTGATTGCCATCAGTCTTCTTCATTCGCTTCCACAAAAAAGAAAAATTAAAGAAGAAGTCAAGTAATGTATAGTATAGATAGGAATAATCACATAATTTTACAAACCTTAACTCTGAAGTAACTTACGAGAACCAACCTAATCCATGTATATTTTGAAGCACATTTTTAGGCCACTAACTTAATGGCCTATCCATCTATTTCTATTTATTATGCAGAATCCAGCAAATCTCACAACCAACAATTTGATTCACCACATTTCCTTACATATTTAAATAACCATCAGAACTAAGCTCAAAGCTTACTTAATGAGTTTGTAAAACAGGTTAAAGATATAATTGTGAACGATTATTATTTCACTTATCTTTGCCTTATTTAGAAGCTAAACACCGAAGTAAATAATCTTTCCTTATCTTTGAACTGTAACGTTAATGTTTAGTTTAACAGCTGGTAATTGCTGGTTGGCAGTCGTTTAACTATGACTGTATCTAAGTTGCTTTGCATGTGGATATAATGGAATACTTTATCATCACTATCTGTCGGTTAGAATCATGTTTTAATTTTTTTTTTCAAAAATCAGAATCTTTGTAATAAAAAAAGCGGCCAAGTGCCAAGTCGGACTCGCCCATGAAGGGTTCCGTAGCTGCTAGTATCATCATAATATAAAAGTTCTTGTAGTTCTTTGTAAGTTTGTTTTATATTTGAGTTGATTGAAGGAAAGGTAAATTACGGTTTACGATTTATTAAAAAGACGTATTAAAAACAAAACTAATTACTTGATCTCGTTCAAACCAATTTTCGCTGGAAGTTTGCATGGTAATGTACATCTTTTTTTTTTATTTATTTTAGAAGTTACAGGGACACACACACATTTTACTACTTTGGGAGTCTCTTGCGCAAATTGTTCAGTTTAGAAAAATTAAATTAGTAACCTTAATATCATTTTTAAAGACCTATACATGTAATAGTTTGGCTAAAAAAAAAAATTTTGAGTTTCATTTCTAAGTTTAATCCCCTTTGTTTTTTTTTTATTTTTGCGTGAAAATCCTACTGTGATTCACATAATACATCTACTTAACAAGTTTCAACAGGATAGCTCTTATACTTTCGAAAAAAAAGTGGCTGTGACGTACGTTTTTTGCCATTTGGCTACAGAACCCTAAAAACTAGTTACCGCGGCTCTAAAACTCAAACAAATTGAATGAACATGTTGGTTTTAGTCAGCCAAGTCCCACAGTCCTTTCTGCTCCACCCAGTGCCAGGAGGACGCATTGGATGATTTTGTACCCTTAACAAAAGACTAATTTAATTTTTTTTTTCTTTGAAAACTCATTTAATTCTTTTTTTCAAAAAATACATCTATGTTAAAAAATCCGGAATACCGTCAACGACTTAAAATGTAGACGGACAAGGGACAAAATGTCGATTTTATAAGTTCTATTTTGGGCATTTTTTTCTTAAAAGTCTGCAAAAATTGCTTAGATCTTCTGCCCTGCGTTTTCTGATCAATTCACTAACATCCTTAGCAAGCATTAAAAGTAGTAATGTAGATAATAGTACCTTTTTATTTTATTTTTTCCGTGGTAAAATCATCTTAAGAGTCCTCCCACACAGGGCAGAGCGGACTAAAATCCACGGTGTCCTTCAATAGCCCTTTACGTACCGGGGTCACGGTAATTCGTACCGCGACCAGTTAATAGTACCTAGCAAGAAATTGTTTCTTTATATGTCTATGAATGTTACAGTCTACATTCTAAAGTTGCGCAACTTTGCTATACAAATGGACCATCTGCATATCGACCTCTAGCTAACCCAAGCAATTAGCACAGTAATAACATAGTAAAATTAAAATTATGCTCATAAACCTAATTACTAATATACATCTGTATATACACACATCAAAAGTGTCTAGGGATCAACATATATTTTTGCAATAACTTTTCTCCTGATTGATATTAATTAAATTTTTTTTTAAGGATTCATCAAATAAAGTGTTTTCGTTTGTCACAGTAACGATAAACCAAGTCACCTTTGCATTAATAAAGAAATTTGCCCTTTTCCTAATAAAGGGATTTTTGACATTTGAACCACTAACACAAAAGTTCGAAAAAAAGACTGAAATAACAGTTTTCTTTAAAATTTTATTGGGTAACTTAAACAATTAATAATCCGTGTTTCTACCGCGAACACTAACAACACAAGAACATCGGTTTGGCATACTCAAAATGAGTTCATCCAAATCACGCTGTGGAATGGCCGCCCATGTTCGTTGCAACAACAAAAAAAGGTCTTCTTGCGACTGGATACCCTCCATATTCGGCAGAGCTCTTCTCTGTAGCATATCCCATGCATGCTCAATCGGATTCAAGTCTGGCGACTGAGCAGGCCAGGGCAGGACATTGATGTTAGCTGCGGCGAGAGTCTGTCTTACAACTCTTGCGGTGTGCGGTCGTGCATTATCATGCATTAACTGAAATAAGGGACCGATTTGCACTTGTAGAGGAACGATGACGTCTGATACAATCGTCTCAGCATAAATTTGAGCGTTGAGGTTGCCTCTGATCCAAATCAACTCAGTTCTTCCGCCGATCCAAATACCCGCCCATACCATGATGGTTCCACCACTATAAAGATGGACTTCCTGGCAGGATTTTAATCACTGTTGGCGTCCAGGGCTTCTCCATTGTCGTATACGTCTTGTATCCGGTCTCATACCAAAACGAGACTCATCAGAAAAGCACACGAAACACCATTGTTCTTCTGCCCAATTTCTGTGTTCAAGAGCCCATTGATATCGAATCCTACGATTGTGCATTGCTATAGGTGGTACCCGTAGCGGTCTTCGGGAATGAAGGTTCACTTCATGCAAGCGGTTTCTGACTGTTTGGTCGCTAATTAAGTTCCCTGAAGAGTGATGAAGCCTCACGGCTAACATCATGGCGGTTATTGTTGGAGCTCTTCGAGTTAAGATTTGAATGTATCGGTCTTGTCTCCGTGTGGTGCAGCGATACCGTCCTCCATGGCGCTCAGCCACGGTACCAGTGCTTCGGTAACGTGTCCAAAGTCGACTGATAATACTCTGACTTGTATTCAGAGCTAAAGCCACAGTACGTTGCCGGGAACCAGCTTCTATCATTCCCACGGCTCTGAGAATTTCTTCCCTGCTTAAATGACGTCGCCGCTCCATAATAACGTTGGTTTTAATCAGTAGTAGGGAAACAGTAGCACTAATAATGTCTTCAATGCGTTGTATGTTTTTATAGGGAAAATATTGACAGCTGATTTTCATCTTTTACTCGAATTTGATTCACAGTTCTTGATTCAAATTATGAAATGCACTAAAAAGGATCCATATAAATTTATAAAATCATAAATTTATTACAAAGCCACATCTCAATCTCAAGAAATCCGCATAAAAATGCTTGATCCCTAGACAGTTTTGATGTGTGTATAAAAGGAGAACTGACTGACTGACATATCAACGTACAGCCGAAACTACTGGGGCTAGGAATGTGAAATTTTGCACACGGCTTCCTATTATAATGTAGGGGAGCACTAAGAAGGGGTTTTTGGAAATTTAACCTTTAAGGGGGTGAAAAGGGGGAATTAGGAAAGAACGTAACCCACGCGGACGAAGTCGCGGGCAAAGTGCTAGTTGACTATATAACTCAAGTTGACCTTACGTCATGTACTACCATCATAACTTTAATGAGCACCTTATAAATGTAATTGACTTAATTATGCCAATACTTTGTATAGAAATTAAACTGCGTAATATTGAAACCCCTACGTTTAATCATAATAACTTGAGCAACTCAAAGATTTTGTCAAACAGACAGGCGTGACGAATGCGAAGCGTGACGTTTTTATTTGTAATGTATGGAATTGTTTGAATCCAGTCACATCGAAAAGCGAAAACGATCCGATAGCGTGACAGTACTATCGGAATGACGTCTCGCTTCAGTTCGGTATCGCTTCGGAAACGCTTCGCTTTCGCCTGTCTGTTTGACAGAGGCAAAAGACTTTGAAGTGACGCAAATTTGAGATAATTAATATCGTAACTTCTCATCATCATCAGCCTATAAAGTTCCCACTGTTGGGACACAGGCCTCTACTCTGTGAGAGAGAGGGGATTGGCTATAATCCGGTATAATCCGGTGTGGTCCAGTGCGGTTTGGTATGTCACATGTCTTCGAATTTTTGGTTCCGGACATTACCTCACAATATTTTCTTTCACCGTTTTGAGAGAACTGGAGATGAAATAAATTACACAAAGTAATGCGCCTGGCGGATACCACTGCTCCATTAAAAAATATATCGTACTATAGTTTTTTCAAATAAAGGATGATTCACGCTACATCGTGCCGTGTCCGGGCCGTGCCCCGTTCCGGAGCCCGGACGGGACACGGACGGGGGGGCCCGGATGGTCGAATATTGAGGTGTACTTTTTGTATGAAGTGATTCATGCTTGCGGACCGGACCGGGAACGTCCGGGGCACTGCATGATGTAGCGTGAATCATCCTTTATTAGACACCAAAATGAATACTAGCGACATCTATGAAATAATAGGAGTACTAAAGTCAATTATTAGACGTTATCATAGTATTGATATTATTCTTATTTTTTTTAATTGAGATAGATTGGCTTTTGACTCTATTTATATCTACGTTAGAGGTGACAAAGACAGAGTCAACGATGGGATGAGCTTACTCAGAAGATGCGTGTTCGTTCACTCCAACTTTGAAGAGATTAGAGTTACATGCGTTAGGAAATACGGATACAGGTAGAGAGTTCCACTCATTTTCTGTGCTGTCTAGTACAGCGTAGATGTTTTTTCTATTTCACCATACATTTTACCCACAAAACGAAAGAAAACCAATATCTCTACTAACAGAATGACCATAACTTCTAACTCCATCCACAGTTTATTAGGATCGTGCAACATTTCACAGATGTTATAACCCTCGCTCTATGACTGCGCTATTGTAACATTACCACAATAAACATTTAAGCACGCACCACGTATGCACAGGGTGAATTTTTCAAACGCAGAGTGCGTTTGATTAAAGTTGTAAATTGAGAAAACTAGATGAACTATTATATTTCAACTCGGTTCGGACCGTTTTTTTTCCAAAAGTAACCTGTTAATTTTTTTAATTAAAATATTCAAAAGGAGAAACGCATTATGTATTTTTTTTGGAAAACCAATTCTCTATTCTTTCTTTTCTATTTTTCATCGCGTCTGTTATCCCCGATGGATAAGACAAAGGTTCACATTCCCACATTTCAGAAGTACCTATATATAATACTTAAATAAAAGGCCCATATAATTGGGGTATAAGTAATTTCCCAAAAAACCGGGCACAAACTCGGACTCCGTACTTACTACTCAAAAACTCCAAATGTAAAAACCCAGTAACACTATGCCCGACTCGGAAATAAAATCCGATCTGATGCTCTCGCTTATAAACACTAGACCACCTAAGCAGTCTTCAAGTGTCTTGAGCTGGCCATTAAATACGTTAAAAACTCACCCTGTAAATACAGCCGAGTGAGCTTAATAAAGCAATAATCCGCAGGTTCGTAATTACAGCCGTAATATTGATTATTACACCGCTATTACTGTAATATTCATTACAGAGGCTAAATAAAGTCTAGCTACAAAGTATGCGCGTGATTCGATTTAATTAATACTTCGCTAGTCTTCGTACTAAAAGTTTATGTTTCATTTAGAGCTGCTATGGCTAAATCTTTAATGAAAATCGTAAACTGAAAAGCTATATCATACTAGAAATATTAGCTCGGCTTTAAAAGGGATTTTAATTTGTGGGTAATTTGTTCGTGAAGTGAACGCCCAAGTTGCTATTCTTAGACTTCTCAATAAGGTATAAAATAATAAGTAAAAATAGTTAACAGTACGGTACAGCCAGGTAAATATATTTTAGCGGGCAAAAATCTCAAATTCTAAAAAATGCCTTGTTCTGTTGCGAGTCGCTTGTCGGTTCTATTCCCGCACGGATCAAATATTTGTATGATCTACATGTAGTTTTTCCGAATCTGGGTGTTTGTGTATGTGAGTTTAAATGTTTGTAAACGCACCCACAATACATGAGAAAATCTTAGAGTGGGCGTTGTTTATATATTAAAGAAAAAAAAATGTTAAAAATAATTTGCCAAAGAAAATAAGAAAGTTTGGATAATTTTATCGCAAACTAAGTAAGTGTTTATTAAATGATTACGTACGATGTACCTATCTCTTTCTTTCAACTTCTAATCACAGAAAAAATGAGTTATTTTTAACTACTTATTCTAGATATAAATCAATTTTATGTTAATAAATGATATAATAAAATTATTATGTTACTTGATATTTACATCTACATAATTTCGAAATTTAATTCAATTTAAACTGGTCATTCCATGAATAGTCTGTTAAAAGAACCTCCTCCTTTTGAGAAGTCGGTTAAAAACACATAGTTTATCTCTTGTTTCATAAAATGATTTTGTTCAATAAAAACACGTCGAAATAAATAATCTTAAATTTCGGCTACCATGACAACGGCGCCGTGGCTTAGTTGGTTAAAGCGCCTGTCTAGTAAACAGGAGATCACGAGTTCGAATCTCGTCGGGGCCTAGCGGGTTCTTTTTGTATTTTCATTTTTTTCTGACCTGTTATTTAATTACGAAACAAACTGTAAAGAGTAATAAGTACATAAATTAGTGAATAGTAAAATACAAATAAAAATAATTACTTTTAATTAAACATCGCAGTACACAATAATAAAATGGTTTATACTAACAATTAAAGTTATTAACGAACCGTCCTAGTATGGACATCCATAGAGCAGTTGTAATTCGAACATAAAATTAAATTACTAATATAATTACGGTGTTAAATCCAAAAACAATACAAGAATCTTTTTATGATCTAGAAAATTTTAAAACTGCACGTCACGCGCCGTCGGCGGGAACAAACAGAGTCGTAAACGGGAACAATAAATGTAGCATACGATCTAGGACACAGCACGACACAGTGGCAACATCGACTATCAAATTCAGCAGCATCGAAGGCGCGGATCAGTCACAGTGTCCAATTGTGCGTCTAGTTGAAAAACATCAATGGCCCATAACAATAACAAGAGTAATCAAAATAATAAATGGCGGCCCAGGGCGGATCGCTTTTTGTGTCCAATTATTTTTATTGGTGTTCAGTTAATTACATTCTTTGGCGAGAGCGGTGTGCGCGCGCGCTGCTTACGCGAGTTTAACTTTTTTATCAACCATATTCTGTGATCGATCGAAATTTGTTGGTTTTGTCTGCATCTTCATGAGCATAAAATTTTCACGAGCGTCGTAAATGCTCGTGCTCGTTTAAGAATTTAACTTGACTTATTAAAATCAATAACCTGGTAAGAGCATATTTTATGGTTAGCCAGATAATGGTAATGAAAATCAGCAGGTGAGGTGGAGATGTACCTTTGAGAAGAAAATGTGGGAAATTAGTTTTGTTTTGATCGTTGCAACATATTATTTTATTATAACAAAGAATTTTATTAACATCAGCGAAAATTGCATTGTTAACTTTTGACGTCTGTTTTAGTTATTGTTTTTTTTTTTTATAACAACGGGATTTATTTGGAACCATTTGATTAAGACCAGAAGCTCTGCCACGAGATTTTTGTTTTTGACGTCATTTTAACGGATAAAATTAGTTTGTTTCGTACACTGGAGGCGCTTTTTCATTTTATATTCATACAATTTACAAGGTACTCGAGATAATGCTAGTACAAATACGCACTGGGCCCGCGTGGTGGATTATGGCCCACTCCCTCTAACAGAGAGGCCTGTATCCCAAGAGTGAGAACATTTAGATGCTGATGATGATGATGAAGATAATCTTTAAAATACGAAGGACGGGCAAATATGTAAAATTCGTACTAGGTCGCGGGACATACCCATTACCGTGACCCCGGTACGTAAAGGGCTTGTGAAGGACACCGTGGATTTTAGTCAGTACAAGTCTGACAGTCCCTCCCGCCCTGCCCTGGGTGGGAGGACTCATTTGATGATTTTACCACGCAAAAAAAAAAAAAAAGGACCTCAAATAATTATCTACTAGTATTTCGAGAACAATATTGTACTATTGTTATCTCTGAAAAAATAAGTACATATTTATGTTCGACTTCTAATCTTACTTTTTATCACCGTATTATCAAGTGGTCAGTTTTATCAGTGAAAAGAAAAATCAAACTGTTGTTTAAAAAATAGAGCTAATCTTTACGTACAGAGTGGTACAAAAATTGCTAAGCAAAATGACAGCCAACCACTTTTTTTTTTATCGTGGTAAAATCATGAAATGAGTCCTCCCACACAGGGCAGAGCGGGAGGGACTGTCAGATTCGTACTGACTAAAAACCACGGTGTCCTTCAATAGCCCTTTACGTTTCGGGGTCACGGTAATTCGTACAGTCCAAATACGTACGTAAATAAGTACGTACCAAAATGAGAGCCAACCTAAATTATCTGAATATTTTTTAATCCTATGTTTATTTGTATGCTGTATGATATGCTTACAGTTTGACATATTCACGTAGATAGTGTTTCTAGCTGATACACATTATATGTTGGTATTCCTCTGACCTCTGAAATCTGATAGATTTATTAATGTAAACTACATAGTGACTACAAATTTAAATAATGAAAGAGGAAAACGTGTAGCGCCAAATCCAAGTGGATAGGCATAGTTATAAATAATATTTTTGTTATAAATAATAAAAATACATCGTTATCATAAGATAACGATGTATTTTTATTATTTTTTGGCGTGGTAAAATGATCAAATGATAGTCTGACTGTCAGACTTGTATTGACTAAAATCCATGGTATCCTCCAATAGCCCTTTACGTTCCGAGGTCACGGTAGGTCGTTAGTCCCGCGACCCCGCAGATGATGACAATGTTAATAGTCAAATCACAACTGTCATTTTTTCAATTGACAGTTATTCTACAAAATGGTCAACTAGCTGTTCAACAATCATTTTCTCTCACTGTACATACATGAAATATACGTTTTCTGTCACACGCAACTCTCTCAATTACTGTGTTAATCGGCCATATTTGTGCGTCCGCCGACGCTTTTGTGCTGCGCCTGCGACGTTTTTGTCGCTTGATCACCCTTTATTGATTAAGCTATTTGGCGGACCGCGAAATTTTAATAGCCCCACTCTGTTTAAAGACGTACGTGTTTATGGAGAACATTACAGTTTAATTCAATGATGAGCTTAACGTTATAATTGTGCCGAAAGTGTTTTTTAATTATCGATCACTTGACTTGAAAATCGCCGGAAATCGATAGTTTGTGGGCGAGATGCTGTTTTGTTTGTTGCATTTGTAAAATTAGTTTTTCTATTTTCAAGTTAAATAAATTCGGTCGATAGCGGTGTCTTTTCAAAATAGGAATTTAAACAAACTATTTCACAAAACAATGTTTATAAAGCGCGCGTTTTAGCTCACCTACACACCACCATATTCAGAGGTACTATTATCTAGGTACTGACTAATTTCACTTATAAATTCGGCACACTTTTACACCGTGTGGAAGCTGACTGCTCTTGTGATAGGTACATACTATAAAATATAAGTGATTAGGTGTTGAAATCACCCACACTATTACATTTCATACGAATCCTAATAATGGTCTTTGACCATGTCAGAATTGACCATATAAAATTTATCTCTGGTTCACACAACTAATTGCATTAGGCTAGACAAAGTGTCCTAATCCTAAATAATTTATATAAATGTGAAAGTAAGTTTGTTTGTTACCTCTTTACGCCTAAACTGCTGAACCAATCATCCTGTAATTTAGCAAATACGTTGACAGGAGTATAGAAACGGACATAGACTATCTTTCATCTCGAAAAACGTACTGTTCACGAGGAAAACAACAATAACGTCGATATGAGAATAGATGGCGCCAGGCGTCGCCGAATTGATTGCCAAATTCTAAATTAATGCGAGCAAAGTCGCGAGCAAAAGCTAGTAATCTTTAACGCCTGAAACCTAACCCATAAAACCCACTAAAATCGATAGAAATAAATTGGAAACAAGTCTCTGAATCCAAACCAATCATTTTATTACTCGTTTCCTACTAAATTTTATGAACCCGTGGCGCCTATAATTGTTATAATAGCTATAATTCCGGCGTGGAAATCTTTGGTGAAGAAATTATTAAATGGAACTACTCATCCGTGTCTTGTGCATTGCAGGGTAAACCATTCGACTGTGAATGACTGCAGACATAATGTTAATGATTTATTTTTGGATTAATTAACGTGAATGTGTTTTTTTTTCTGTTTATTTCATTGCACAGATCTAGACAGCATGTTTGTGGAAGTTTTTTCTTGCTGTAATAATCTAATTAAAGCTTGTTTTTTCTATTTAGCACTGACACTTTGATAGGTAACAATAGGTTGGTTTTTTTTACAATTTCCGTGTGTGCAAGAGTTTTGCCTCACCTATCATTGGAATTAAACAGCTTATACAATGTAATATGAATATAAACGATAATCGTTATCTCTGGTGCTAGGCAACTGTATTTAACCTAGTTTTAACATAGTTACTTTTTGTTCTGCGCCTTTCTTATTATTTCTTTGAATAGTATGATTGTGGTTGATCCTTGCTCTCAGAAGTTTCAGTTTCAGTAGTTTGGGAATAGTGGGGAAAGATAGACTTTTTTTTTACGTTTTAAAATCATCACATGAGTACTCCCACCCAGGGCAGAGCGGACGGGACTGTCAGACTCGTACTGACTAAAATCCGGTGTCCTCCAATAGCCCTTTAGGTACCGGGGTCACGATAATTCGAGAGTCCCGCGACCACGGCAGACGGGAAGGATAGACTTCAAAAATTATGAGCTTACTAGCCATAGTGAAAACAAAAAATATATTGTTATAGTAGTAAACCTTTTCTACTGCAACGAATGCTCAATCTACTAAATCATTTAATTATCCGTCTGTCTATTGAAGACAATGTTAGGTTTAAAACCAAAATACTTAATAAATGGTTACAAAGTTATATTTGGCGTCTTAATTTCTAATCATATCCTAAATCACTTTCGAAGGCTTCTACCTACCTATCTAAACATACCATAACACTCGGTCTGTAATTCCCTCAGATTAAGGGAGATGTGTACAAAATTCAGATCTTCCTGAGTATCATTAATACTTATAAATTAGCAAGATATCGAACAGTTCCAAGCCAACTTTCTAATTACCTCAAAACATAGTTCGACTGTGAGAAGTTTCCTCTCAATCTGTTTTACTGCCACAGATGGGAAACTATATAAATCAAATTAACTCTAATTGCGCAACAAACAACGTTTATGATGTTCTACTAAGAACGGCTATATAATTGAAACCACAAACCTGACAACTGTAAACAGATTTGTATCACAATTATTGGGTCATAAAGGCCAATCAACGGTATGCGTTACAATGGGAACAAAAGACGTTTTTATTACCTAATTACCATGATTTGTTTTCTCTAATGAGTGCTCTATGTTTCATCGCACTATTACCTATTAAACCAACCTTTTTTACCGTCAAAAACGACAACTTCACGGGATTGTAAAGCTTAAATAAGTGAAGATAGGGTTTGGTATATTTTTTATTGTTGTAAAATTTATTTTAGTAACAGTTTTATGTTATTACAGTCCCCTAATTGGAACGGATGCTTTGTTTCAAATGTCATATTTAATGTTTTATTAATTGTTATAACGGACGTATAAAAATATTATAGTTTTCTTTAAATGCAGATCAACCAAGTGGCGTTTGTATAGATCTCGAGTAAGTATTTTATTCGAAGATTTTATGAGGTCTAATTGGTATTAAAACCTTTTTGCATTATATTTTATGTCGTAGGTTTGTTGATGATTAAAAATCCTTACGATAACTAACATAATTGGTAATTTAAGCAACAAAATGTTTTATTTTGTACTTTACTATTGTCGTAGTATTACAGACGAATATTTAACCGTTGAGAAATACCAAATAAGTATACTTAATGCATTATAAATAAGAAAAAAAATATTTATAATAAATAAATAAATAAATATTCCACAACTATCACACAACGCCATCTAGTCCCAAGCTAAGCAGATCTTGTGTTATGGGTACTAGACAACTGATAAACAGACTTATATATTTTCTAAATACGTACATATTATAGATAAATATTAATAAATAAATAAATCATTAAACAATTAATATGAGATGGTATTGAATGAAGATGATGCATTTAATATCCAGGATTTGGCAATTCTCAAAGAAAATCGAAAATATAAGACGGTACCTCCGCCCGTTTTGTAATGGTTTAAGTTCTGTAAAACCCAATATTAATCACTATCCCACATACTCGGCTGGATGTTGTAAAGATACTAAGTATTTAATACCATTTAAAGGAATTTCAATTTCAATTCTGTCGATTGTAAAACCAGTAACAATGAAGGTAGTTGTAATCAAACCTCGTACTGTTATAGGGTTAATTATCGATCGTATTTCACGAATCACTGTATCATATAATTAGGTACGAATATCCTATTGGCAAGTTTACTGATGGACTAAGACAGCAGCTCGTGGCTAAATAAATACAGCCACACAGGCCGATCTTCCGGGTTAAGCTGCGCTTGCCGAGGTTGGTCTGTGGATGGGTGACCATCTGTCATAGCGAGTTTCCTCCGTGCCTCGGAAAGCACGTAAAGCCGTTGGTCCCGGCTGTCATTTGTAGATCTTTGGCAGTCGTTACTGTTAGTCAGAAGCTCTAAAGTCTGACAACCAGTCTTACCAGGGGGTATCGTATTACCCAGTTACTGGGTTGTGGAGGTCCGACAGGCAGTCGCTCCATGTAAAATACTGATATCCAGCTGCATCTGGTTTGACTGGAAGCCGACCCCAATATAGTTGGGAAAAGGCTAGGCAGATGATGACTGTTGGACTAGGACCTCCCTAGTCACACACCATTACCTTGGGTTCTGGCATCATCACTGTCATGTAACCTGCTTAAAGTAATGAAATGATAAATGATGATGATGAAATGGTATCTCTTTATGTGAACGTCTTTTCACAAAATAGATGAGGCCGGTGTTTCGTATGCATTCGTATTTTAAATTAATTTCTTTTTTGCATCCATTTCCAGGAATCCAAATACAGTAGGCTGCACAATCAAAATCATATACCTATCAGATAGTAAAACCTGCTTAACAATGAAAATACTTCTAAATCTAAATCAAACACTACACCCCCTTTTTTTTTTTTTTTTTTTTCGTGGTAAAATCATCAAATGAGTCCTCCCACCCAGGGCAGGGCGGGAGGGACTGTCAGACTTGTACTGACTAAAATCCACGGTGTCCTTCACGAGCCCTTTACGTACCGGGGTTACGGTGATGGGTAAGACCCGCGACCCCGGCAGGCTCTGGCCCTCTACAGGCCCCGTCAGTTTGCTGACACTCCTTGAGGCGCGCGTGGAACACAACGCGCCGTCGACCCGGGCATGGTCCATGGTCGGGCAGCGAGTCGCCCATTACTCGCTGCCCGCATGCCCGCGAACACTACACCCCCTTAGGGTTACCAATCTACAATCATATTTCTTAAATCACTGTAACATATAATTGTGTGCGTATGCGCCGGCTCTGATTCAATTGTCAAGCGCGAGGGGCGGGCGGCCGGCCCTCCGCCCATTCCGCCCATAGCCGCTGGCGATGCGGTTACTGAGCTGTGGTACTGTCAGTGACAAAATAATGTGAGCTTATTTTGTGGAAGTTAATTTTTTAGTAGTTTATTTTAGTTTATGATAAACATTTTAACTGTGACTTTGACATTTCTCAAGCAAGAAGGATTTTCTCCTCACGTGTTTCCAGGCAAAAGACGTTTTAAATGGCTGTTATGACCTACATATCTAGTTTTATAACAACGATTTGACGCTGAAAATTAAGTAATACCATAAACGTGAACTGATCGTCTAAAAAGACTCTCATGACGTAGAATATTGTAACAAAACAAAGCTACGTTACAATTTTGCTACTGGCACTGTAGAGGAGACTTGGGCCATATTACAAAAGGGACAGAGTGATAGAAATCCAACTCAAATTTCCGACGTCAAAATAAATTTATTGTACGCGCCACTAGTTGTTGTTAGCGGCTTCGGCCGCGTATTACTCTTAAAATATGTATATCGTAATACTGGAATAAATGGTACCCCGTGTGTAATTCCAGACTGTAACCTATCTCTGATCAAGCTAATTTTATCAAGATCGTTCTGAAATGACTCGGTAACAAACATCCGTCCATTCAAACATCCAAACTTTCGCATTTATAATATTATTTAGATTGTAAATTAAAAAAATGACAATATGGAAATCTTTAAGCCGATTGAAGCTACAATCATCTTTCACAAACTTTTCCACCTCATCTAACATCTTATAAGAAGTCTTCTGCTAAAGACAATAAAATCACAAAAGCTTTATCTCTCCGAGCATACTCGTAGGTGCGACGGCCATAACTTAGTCCGGTCCTGATTGCGTTGAGCGTCCACATAATGAGGGCCTTATTAAATAATTATTAATTGCCGACGACCCGCTGCGCGCACCGATTGCAATACAAACTATTGAAATATCATTTAGTTTTACTATCGAGAGGTAGATTGTTCATAGATTTTTATGGAGTGAAAATGATTTGATGCAATTTTTTGTTATTTAAGAATGAATACTGGAATAAATGGACACACCGATAGAGGACTACGGACTCTAAATGTTGACAGATTTTCAGTGGGTTTTCCCAGGGCTGCCTTCCATAATGGGCACTCTGGGCAAGTGCCCAGGTCCCAACTATTCATAAATGGCTCAGAGTTCTTGAGTGCACCCATAACAGTAATTTGGCTAAGTATATATTCAGGCTTTTGCTTCATAACTTTTTTTGACTATTTAGAAGTCTTCAAGTTACGTATATTTTTGTGTGAACATTAAAAGAAACTTACGGATCCCAATTTGGGGCCCATTGTCTTGAAGTGCCTAGAGTACCAGGGACCTCGATACGAAAAAATGGCATTATGTTATCTGTAAAATCCGGTGCATAGAGCCTGGTCTGCAAATGTCTGTTCCGTACATGAACAGGGTTTCAGGCAGGCACCAAACAGTTTCCACCTAAAATTGCTGACTGCCGGGGTCGCGGGACCAAGGGATTACCGTGACCCCGGTACGTAAAGGGCTCGTGAAGGACACCGTGGATTTTAGTCAGTACAAGTCTGACAGTCCCTCCCGCCCTGCCCTGGGTGGGAGGACTCATTTGATGATTCTACCACGATAAAAAAAAAAAACCTAAAATTGCTGCTTAATGCAGTGGCAATTACATTTATACAATATGATGTAGGTAACATCATATTGTATGGTAACGAACATAATTATGAAAAATAATTTCAAACCAAACTTCGTATAATAAAAAGAAAATTAAGTTTATTTTTTATTTGGTACGTTTTCAAGCCTACTTATACTGCTGAAACAATCATCTTGATATTTTGCATAGGCGCGGTCGCGGGACCGTCTGTATAGGTAATCCTGACCCTGGAACGTAAACGGCAACTGAAAGAACAGGGATTTTTTGATATTAAGAGTCTCACAGCGGAAGGGACTTCCGCTCCACCTAGGGCGGGAGGATTCATTTGATTAAAGTACCACCAAATAAAAAAATAAAAATTAAGAGACAATCCGAATTGACTGCCAAATTAAAACGAGCGAAGCCGCGGGCAGAAACTAATTAAAATATAATTGCATATGGAGTCTATCGTAATTGTTTGATTTAAGTTTGGGTATATTTACACAATTTTATACTTATATATAACTAACAGGCACACCAAAAATGTGTACATGGTAAATTGCTCAACCTTGACTCGTCTATTTACTTCTTAAATTAATCATGTAATACATCACTCATAGTTAAATTAATAAGTATTTTTTATTACTAATTAAAGTAGTATAAGCCAAAAGTCAATTAAGTCACGAATTGAACGCGTAAAACTAATTCATTACACTCATACAAATCATTATGAGTACAAACACAATAACTCTTTTGAAAAATTGTGTGTTTGTATATGTATAAATATATATTGTATAATATATCTTAAGGCAAAGTCTGACTTATTGTCGGCCGTCTACTCCGCCGCCATTTTCGTATTGAAATTTAACCACAATATATTACGTTTGTTTGTTAAGTTAATTGTTAAATGGAGAGCCTCGTTATATTCTCGCGCATATTTTATTTGATATCGGCGCCTGCGCTCGCTCGTATATCACCTGATTGTAAAAGATGCATCCGCTTTTGGTTTCTTTGAAAATTTAACTCGCCTCTGGCTTGAGTTACTCAATAATTCTGTTAATTTTCATTAAAATCATCAAGTATATCTTAAATTTTTCGGCCCCTCGGATGACTTCAATTTATGAAACTAATATTTTTAATTTCTCACAAATCAAAACTCAATAGTGATACCCGAAGGCGCTTATATCGTCCGGTATCTTCCAAATTTAATAACGAACGAAATTAGTCGTTGTTTACGATATTAAAACTATGGCGCCTTATTTTTAAACAAATACTGGCCAGCCATTTTAGTACGGTCCCGTCGGCCATACATCGCGGCCTACAAAACATAAATGCCTGTAACGACCTACTTATGTAAGATATTTACTGCCAACTGTACCGTACGAGTCCGCGGATGTAATTTCGTCCCATAACGCGTGCGTTCAAGTCGAATTCCTATAGTTTTTATTTAAAGAACGTAACGTTAACGTACGTGTGAACGTTCATTTTTACTGGTTTTAGAAATCTGGAGCTGTCGGCTAAAGAATCATAATTAAAAGCAATAACGCGAGATGATTGGTTGGAATTAGGTAAAGAAACGCGATTAATGTTTACGATAACAATTATTAGGGAATTTCATTAGGAATGCAAATATGGGGCGCTCGTATTCCGGTCCCGATTGGTCTGTTTGGTAATTTCGGGTTTAATTGGCATATAAGTGCTTCATTCACTTAGGGATATGTATTATTTTGTAGAATCATTTATTTCGTACGCCCCAAAATATATTTCGGTTGGAATTTAAAACGACCGCGTTTTGCCTACACTAGTGCAATAAAATTAACTATAGATTAGGCAATATATTCACAACAACATTAAGTCAAATCGTTCTCGTAATCAATTCACCAATCAAGCAAGATAACATAAATCCATTCTACTTCATATTCCGTTCCAGTTCAGTCCTTTACACAATCACTATTGTTAACACAATACCTACTTTCCACATCTAATTTAT
Source organism: Agrotis puta (assembly GCA_943136025.2). Classification (NCBI taxonomy): domain Eukaryota; kingdom Metazoa; phylum Arthropoda; class Insecta; order Lepidoptera; family Noctuidae; genus Agrotis; species Agrotis puta. Next base: position 14,778,254 of record OW964170.2, on the reverse strand, counting down.
ATCCTTAGCCGAAAGCAATAAATAAAAAGAACGAACTTCCTAATCACATAAAACATTAACAAACAGTATCCAGGCCTCAGGCCAAAAAGGAATTTAATTATTTTCAAAACGGGCCTCGCAACATTTGCATAAGAAAACTATAATTTATCTATACGAGAAATTAACCTCTTGCCTCAACTCAATTACGCTAAACCAAAGCGCATACTAAAAGGGTTTAATAAGCTGGCGTGGCCTTTTAGGGATCCGCATGAGAAATATGTTCAATGCGATTATCCAACTGATCTACCGATGCAGAAAGTGCGAGAGAAATTTTTGACAAAAAGCAAAGCTCTGTTTTAAACGTAAGGCACTTTTAACAATTTCAGAAAATTATGTTCACTTTTAACGGATCAAGAATTAAAGTTATTGTTCAAAAGTCACATGCGGAATTTATTTACTCAGGCTCCTAATAGTACCGCGAATCAGTAATACGCTTAAAGACAAAACAACTTGACGAGAACCTTACCTCTTAGCTTTTCTACAAATTAGCACAAAAACCCTTAGTTCTAAAATCCAACTCACGCTTGTACAGTTGTTTTTTCGTTGTCAATTTAAGTTTATTTTTAACGTGAAGCTCATAAGTCAATTGATAAATTAGACAGAGTATCAGTCAAAGTTGCTTACGTGACAGACAGTATAAGGCTGGGGGCGCTTTGGACGCGGATGATTTGGCGGAGCGAGAACGTTCCATAAATTTATGTACGTGTAGATGCTAGGCATGTGGATTGTTTTCTTTATCTTGTTTTGTCTTGATCTTTAAGTGGATTAGATGGGAAAGTACACATCGTTTATTTTATCGTCACTTCGACGCCGACGCCCTGGAATCCTGTCAAGCTACATACTTGCTTATGTTTCTTCTGTTACGAAGTCATAAGATGTATAATTATGTAAATTTTCCGTAACTTTGTTCTTCCGAATACCTGCTATAGGTGTTGATGAAAAGAAATATATTCTTGGCAGTTAATCAAAATAAAATAATATTACTTAAGTACATAGGCTTTGCATAAAGTTAAATTGGAAGCCTTTCCCATAAGCCCTTTCGTAAACTAGGCGAACCAAGTATCCAATACCTTACGACTTTGGTATCCATTGACTCGTGTCTGTGTACGAAGGGGCCAATACAACTACAATACATAACTCCAGTAATCGCTAAACGTTCTCTGTGGGACCAAGTCCCGAGTGAACGTTACCGACCGATGTGTTTAGATGACCCTGACTTTAAATTAATGGCATGAAGAATGATATTTATTAATTTTTAATTTCCACTCACGACTTTGCTTATTGGAAAGACTTTAGGTAGATTTAAGACAGGAAATCTATCACCGAGTTGCGAAATGGTATAACTGCCTCATTGTAATTAGTTTTGGTGATAGGCTGTGCTTTCATATTGGTTCATGATAAGAGTTTATTGAAGAGTAGATAAATCCTGAGTCACAAAATGAACACGAAATTGCGTCATCTGATACGGTAACCAACTCATCGGTGTATAAAAGTCACCAACTTTGAGTTCCAGTCCAGTTTGGACGCCATCGGATCAAAATCAAACGATCTTTTTTCAAATGACTCCCCTGTTCTCGGTGGAACAGAAGACTGTTAGTTTGGTACTGAATAAAACCCATTACCCTGTTCTCTCAATCGCCATTTTGCGTTCTAGGGCTACCGGTAGCGGTACCTATTCAAATCATTCCTTCTTACTGTTGTGCGTAACTAGACACAAAAGACAGTAAACCCCTTCCTTTCAATATTCGGACATTTTCACGCTTCCTAAAGGCCCACAACACTTATATATTTTTAACCCGTTCGCTCTCTACACCAAAAAAATTAACCAATCATACAATAATCCAAATCAAACAATGTCCGTAAGTTATATGGGTGAACAAATGTAAGCAAAACATCGGCCGTTGCCTGCGCCCGCGCCAGTAATTGGATCGCCCCGGGCCGCATTATTTATGCCTCCATACATCAGAAGGCGAAAACAAACAAGCGGACAGACCGAATTTGTTTGTAAGAGATCCTGAAGAACTTATTTGCTGGTGATGTCATGCTCATGAACTTATACAGTCTGCTACAATAATTCTATCTTAGCTATATTAAACAGCTCTTTCTATAGTTACAATAATGATCCTTCAATGCCAGGTGGGAGGACTCATTGATGATTTTACCACGTAAAAAAATCCAGAAAGTTGATAGCGGAATGTATTGTCTAGGATGCTTTAGAAATTAAAGCATGGTATTTGGGTGAACGGATTTCTAGATTTAAAGAGATCATCATCTACAAGATTATGATTGAAATGAAGACCTGACATGAAGTGTGGAGGTATGAAATGAGAGTAATCTGGGACAGAGGATCGACACAATATTGCACGCTACTTTAAACTGCAAAATTCCTTCGATTAGGTACAGAATGGAAAAGTTATTACGGTTAGACAAAAATAGAATAAGAGATCCATTAAATTACCCATGATAGTAGTAGTAGTAGTCCTCCTGACCGATGTCGGCCACGGCGGCCAATCTCAACGGAGATTAGCCTACTGCGCGGGACATACGTATTATAGTGCACAAGTGTGTGTGCGGCACAGGTGCACCCTCTGTTCCTTTACTCTCATAGTTCCGATGGGACGGCAATCCGACACGACCGGAGAGAGATCAGGCGCAAGACCAACGGCTTAACGTACCTTTCCGAGGCACGGGGTTATTATACCGCCAAATTCCAAACTCCGGGCAGCTACTGAGAAATTCTTTTTTTTTTTTAGAAAAACCCAATTGTACTTTCTGCCCGACCAGGGAATCGACCCAACGCTCAGCAGTCGCACTGGCGACCACGAGACCAACGGGGCAGTGATAAGGTTTGCATGAGTGCCTGAGAAATACCCACAGATGAAAAACTAGGTAACCCTGATAAATTGAACGTGGTAAAACAGAAAACAGATCCATAACAAGATCAACCCCACTATAACATCATTAGCTAAAATTTTTACAACTAAAAATACAACGACACTACCTTTTAAGGAAGTGTAAGATTACGTAATAAAAGTTTAGTATGTAAATGGGGTGTCGGTGCGATGCGCGTGAGTGCGGCTAGCGGCGTGTCGCGCAGCGTGACGCAGCGCCCACTCCTGCGCAGCCGAGCGGTAGTGACACCTATACGAGATTCTGATCTTTGGAATCTGGAGTAGGATGTGGAATTGTTGATAGCTTATTATAGTTCTGTTGATGTTGAATCGGGATTGCTAAAATATTCTTGTGTCTAGACGAAATATTGTTGACATTCCGCCTTATTACAAAAAGGGGTTTTACTAAAAACCCAGGTTTAATCTTGTAAAACTACGGTTTACACAGACATTATTACAAATCGTGGTTTTGCGACAAACCATGGTCTAACAGTAGTAGCTGTCAAAAGTATGTCAAAGTTTCTCATAGCAAATTTTTCATTGTGTTGTAGTTTTTGTGTTATTTTCACCCAAAATGGATTGAAACACGGTAGATTGATCCAAGATGGATTTAATTGTTTCGACAATCGTTCAAATGGCGGTACTAAAGTCGACGTTTTATCTTAGTTTTGTAATACGGACAAATTTAAACCATGGCTCTGCAGATAAGCCTGGACTTGATAGACCAGGTTTAACTTCTCAGGTCTTCTCTTTCCAGGTTTGACTTCATGGGTGGCTCGTGACCTGTGACACGATCAATATTAGCTCCGCGTATTTTAAATCGTTAAAAATAGTAAACAAACAGTTTATAACAAAACAAACCGTGTAATACGACAGTTATGGTCCAAATATATAGTAACAGTGTTATTTCTACAAAACTCTTTAGTAAAGTGCATAAATTAGTGTAAAATGAATTAGTGATTCGAATTCAAAATCTAATAAAGATTTGTGTATGTAAATAGTAAAAATTCCGCTAAACTCCTCACAATAAAGTATCACGGCAGTGCAGTGTATAAAACAAAAACATTAGTGTTAACATAAAACATAAACAGTGCAAAAATTGTAAAAAAAAATTAATGTGGAAAAATTTGCTAACGGTCTTTGTTCCAAAAATTCTATCTACCTGATTCTTTATTTTGGTCCAAATCTACTGTTAAACAAGGACGATAATTTTGGAGTGTTACTCAAATGACCAACTGGCGCAGCGGTTAAGGACTAATCGTCGAGACGTAGTCAGAGAGGCCTGAGTTAAAATCCTTGACAAGTGCAAAACTTTTTGTGAATGTTTCTGACAATTGTTCACAGAATATTAACATTTACAACAATAATACGAGTTTGTCATACATTAAACCAAATAGTATTGTTCTGTTACAATTTATTTATTTTTTATTATTTTTTTCTTTGAAAACATACTGTTTGGAGGTCACCGTATCATTAGCCCTCCGCACATTACCTGTCCTCACATCGAAGAGATAGTGTATACATACACAGCTGTACCTTTGTGTCGCCTACCTGCTGGCCACTACTCATCACTAAGATAGGATGGATAGAGTAATAATGACAAGAGGAAATACTACACGCCTAATGGAATCGAAACTGCAATTAGCTCTAGTTGAGTTAAAGAAATATAAAGATTTGTGTGAGGAATTGCAGAGAGAACAAAGTGACAATGAGAGGGAAGTTCTTCAAAATCTACAAATTAATGCAAAACTCAAGAGAGAGATGGTAGAACTGCATAGTCGTCTAATTTCTACCTGTGAAGAAAGAGATAAACTACAGCTTATAGTAGACAGCTTCGACCAGTGTAGCAATGAGTTTGATATCACTATCAAACATAATGCCGAACTGAAAAGCAGACTAAGCGAAGCTCAAGACACCATTGACAGAATGGAGAATGCTAGCCGGGGACTACAGGTAGCACAGACCCATATGTTGTTTGAGCAACTGGTTGGTAGCACTGGATTGCATTCTGCTAACTCAGCTTCGAGTAACGTAAATAATGACATTGTAACTATTGACCTCACTTGTAATAATAGTGTCATATCAAACCCTCAGGTCAGGCTAGATAATTGTAGCAATAATAAATTAAAGAAATATATTAAAATAAATAAAATGATAAAAAAGACACAAAAATTGATTAAAAATAATAAAAACTCCTTTTCTAAAAATTATAAATCCTTCAAGAGTTGTAAACAATTAAAAGAACAATTAGGTCACCATATTAAAGTAGCAGATAATATAAAAAATAACTATGAGGCTGAAATACAACTATTGCAGTCAGAGATTATCCATTTACAGGATTCCCTCGACTTTATTACATCTAAATATGATACTTCTCGAAAGGAAATGTCGGAATATATACTGGCAATGAACGATTTGGTGGATCTATGTAATGAAAATGAAAGAATGTTCAACTCTGTAACAAACAGTCTAACACCTGATTGTGATCCATCAAGTTGTTCAGAGCCAGTCGCCTCTTACGAGCCTGTACAGTCTTTTGAGAAGTTTGACAGCCTTGCTAATACTTCCCTTGCCACACAAAATAAAAAAATATTGTTAAATGATAATTTGTTAAATTACAGTTTGTTAAACGATAGTGACCAAATAATCATGTACTGCGATGAGATGGGTAAAAATATGTGTTATAAACTACAACATCGTTTAAATAAAAGGATTATTAATTATTGCATGCCTGATGCCAGTTACTGCGATATACTGGAAAAGGTAATAAATAGTAAATATAGCCCATCAACTACTATCATCATTTTGGTCGGGAGAAGGGGAAATGCAAACAGTGAAAAAATAAAAACCTATTTCGATTATTTAGCTCAGTTAAATGTTAATAAAATAGTCTTGTTTGCATTTCCTTATTGTAATGGTTTGTCACAGACTGAAAATAATATTAGATATAAGTATAATATTAAATTACAAACTATGACATTTTATAATGAAAAATTTAATTTTATTGACTCTAATGTACTTATTAGTAAAAATTACTTTACGACCGAAGATAATTATTATCTTTGTAATTTTTTTAAGGGACAGATAGCAGACTCGCTATACTATTGTATTTTTAATTGTAATAATTCAGCCAATTATTTAGGTAACTTTACTGCTTCTATTGAGCAACTTAGTGATAGACTTAGCGTGAATGCGCAGGACTTGGATGTTTCTCCAAATAATTTAAATTAATTCATGAGACAACAGAGTCAACCTCTAGCAGTAATTATATTACCGAGATAGACTTAATCACTCTTTCAAGGGACATTGAGACAACAGAGTTAAACTCTAGCAATAATTTCAACCAGTGTTTGTTACCACAAAGATCGAACTGCAAAACTAAATTAAATAATAATCCTTTAAAAATAGTTCATCAGAATATACAGGGTGTAGGAGGTAAAGAACTGGAATTGGAGTTGTTCTTGAACTGCAATTGTATTGACATCTTATGTATAACTGAACATTGGCTAAAATGTCACCAGTTTCTATTTAGCTTTAATAACCACCAGATTGCCAGCTCGTTCAGCAGAGTCAATATCATACGTGGTGGCTCCCTTATAATTGCACGTAATAATTTGAAATTCAAAGAACGTAGTGATATTGTGGATCTTTCTGTTGAGCGAGTAATCGAAGTAACTTGCATTGAGCTTGAGCAGTATATTGTAATGAGCGTGTACAGGCCCCCATGTGCGCCTTATGATATTTTTGAGCAACATTTGGAGGAAATTCTATTAAAGACATGTAACAATAATAAAACAGTTGTTGTGTGTGGAGATTTTAACATTAATTTACTTGAAAAATCAGCTACAGTAAATAAATTCTTGACATTATTAAAATCATACAACTTGCATAGTAATTTCTCTGAACCGACTAGAATAACTTCCAATAGTGCTACCTGTATAGATAATATTTTTACAAATCTCAAACCATTGATCAATTTAATTTTAAATGACTTAGACTCAGATCACTGTGGCCAGTTAGTAGCTTTTCCTCGGCAAATAGTCAGACCTCGGAAAAAAAAAGTGAGTTTTGTTCCTGTAAACAAAAGCCGTCTAGACCGATTTAAGGATAATTTATTGGAAAAACTTCCCGAGTTGCCTTATCACGATAACGCAGATCAAGCATATACTTTGTTATTTAATTTGATTATTTTAGAATTTAATAAAGTGTTTACCTCCAAAACATTGTCTGTTTGTGATCGCGTTTTATTCAGTGACTGGGCAACACCGGGTATTTTCAAAAGTAGGCGGAGGTTATATGAACTATATAATGAAAAATCATATAATCAAGATGAAAATTTTAAAGAGTTTGTTAAAAATTACTCAAAAATTTTAAAAGAGCGTGTTCCTCTGCTAAAACCATTTATATTAAAAATAAAATCAAAGTATCTGATAATAAAATAAAAACAACCTGGAATATTATAAACTCGGAAATGGGAAGGACCACATCACGAAACCGTGACTTTCATTTAAAAATAAATGATGTAGATATTAAGGCAGACATGGAGGTTGCAACAGAGTTTGAAAAATTCTTTACTAATATCCCCATTGTAACAACTAAAACTTTGTCATCGTCTCCCACTTCTGCCTACTCAATTTTGCAGGAATGTGTACCAGAATGCGTTGAAACTTTTAACTTAATGGTTGTTACCCCAAAGGACATTATACAATCTTTTAAAGATCTTGATGTCAAAAGAACTGCCGACCTTTGGGGATTATCGGTACATACCATGTCAACAATTATTGATATTATTTCGCCTTTCCTAGCGATTATTTTTAACTCGTGTATCGATTCCGGTGTATTTCCTGATTTGATGAAAATTAGCAAGGTGATTCCACTGTTCAAATCTGGAAGCACAACCGACCCTACAAACTTTCGGCCTATTTCCATATTACCTACGTTGAGCAAAATTTTTGAAAAATTAATTCTGAAGCAAATGTTAAAACATTTCAATAAAAATAATTTACTTCACTTGAAACAGTTTGGTTTTACAAAGGGTCGGTCAACTACAGACGCGGGCGTGGAGTTACTTAAGAGCATATTCGAGGCCTGGGAGGAATCGAGGGATGCTCTTGGTATCTTCTGCGACTTGTCCAAGGCCTTCGATTGCGTGCAGCATGAGACGCTTGTCAGGAAACTATACCATTATGGTATGAGGGACAAGGCTCTCGACCTTCTGACTTCTTATTTAAATAGTAGAACTCAGAGGGTTGATGTTAATGGCAAGAGATCTTCAGGGTCTGCGGTCAGTATGGGCGTTCCACAGGGCTCAATTCTAGGTCCATTCTTGTTTTTAATATATATAAATGACTTACCATATCATGTAAAGGACAATCACAGGATTGTATTGTTCGCGGATGACACATCTCTCATTTTTTAAAATTAAACGACAGTTAGTAAATTATGACGAAGTGAACAATGCATTATCTGAGGTTGTCCATTGGTTTAATGTAAACAATCTACTCCTGAATGGAAAAAAGACCAAGTTAATTAAATTCTCAACTCCAAATGTGAGGCAACTAAGTACAAATGTTCAACTTAATGGAGCGGAATTTGAACCTGTTGAATCAACAGTTTTTCTTGGAATAACTGTTGATTCAAAATTACAATGGGGCCCACATATTGAAACATTGTCAAAAAGACTTAGTTCGGCCGCCTATGCTGTAAAGAAAATACGACAAGTAACTGATGTTGATACGGCCAGAATTGTTTATTTCAGCTACTTTCATAGTGTCATGTCGTATGGGATTCTTCTATGGGGAGCCTGTGCGGACATCAATGCTATCTTTGTTTTACAGAAAAGGGCTGTTCGGGCCATTTACAATCTAGGTCCTAGGGATTCCCTCCGAGAAAAATTCAAAGAGATTAAAATTCTGACCGTAGCCTCTCAATACATTTTTGAAAATTTATTGTATGTTCAGAAAAATATATCAAATTTTAAGAAAATGACCGATGTTCATAGCTTGAATACTAGGAATAAGCACAACCTCGCTGTACATCGCACTCGCCTCCACAGAGTAGGCAACTCATTCATGGGTCAATGTATACGCTTTTACAATAAACTTCCCATTGACATTAGAAATTTATCAATTAATCGATTTAAAATTTGCATTAAAACCAAACTATGTAAGAAAGGGTACTATAAAATAATTGATTATTTGGATGACAAAAAAGCTTGGGATTGAATTGCTCGCTCTCGCTCGTAATTATTATACAATACTGACATTATAATTATTATCCTTTTCAAACTTATTTGTTTACTTCCTTTTTGTTTTACAAATTTTGACATGTAAACTTGACATTGTTATTTATTATTATTGTATTTAGTATTTTCAAATTATTATTTAATTTATTGTTAAACATGAAACATATTATACATGCTCTAAAACAGACTTAGATCCCTGAGTTTGTTTCGCCATTTCTTCTCAGGGTAGTCAGATATGAAATGTCGACCCCATCTAGTCTTAGTTTAAAATGTGATGTATGACGTGTAAAAGTGATATCTTCATCCTATTTACAGAATAAATAATTTCATTTCATTTCATTTCATTTCATTTCATTTCATTTCATTTCATTTCATTAAACCAAGGTTTATTTAGTTTTTGTAATAAGGCCGATTGTGTCGAGAAATTTTGATAAACCTGAAACTAATCTTGCTTGATTTTGAAACTGTTTAGAGGCCCCATATTGATGTGAATGAGATTCATCATCTTTCGCCCTTATCCCATTTTACTTGGGGTTGGTGCAACATGTTTTCTTCTTCCATTCTACCCTATCAGACGTCACAATATCATTTACTCCTTTTTCTTTTATATTATTCTTTAGACAATACATCCATCTTTACTTTGGCTTTCCTTTTCCTCTCCATCCATCAACATTCATACCCATCACTCTCTTAGTTACGTGGGTGTCATCCCGTCTCATCACATGTCCATCAGATGGACTGTATACCAAAAATACCTTCCTCATTTTATAACAATAGGTTCGCGTTTGACCACTATGTCGCCTGATGGTAAAAGACTACTGTTAAGTACTGTTTTTATATCACAATTTGTTTTTGTTCCTTTTATGTTCAAGAAACAACTGAAACAGCTGGATAGGAGAGAATGGATAAAAGGAAAACAGCAATTAGCATTTACGCAAAACAAACATTCATTAAACAAGAAGATATTAAGAAACAATTATTAATTAAGAGCCTAGTAATGAATATAAAAGACACGATAGTCAATAAATTAACCCCATCAAAAAACAACTAAATATCGATACTAAATTATGCTAATATAGCGCAATTTAAATGAATTCGTCTATTATAGGAACGGTTCAATTTGAATAATATAGCAGTTATTATAATATTAATTCAATTGTCAGTTTGTGCGGCCCACGTATGGTAATAGTGACGGCGGGGTACGGCGCGTGCGCACGCCGTCATGCTGCGACACCAGCGCAAATGAACTGCCTTCCTTAACTACGCGAGGATAGTGACCATGGAATTGGGAGTTGAAGGATTACTGACTAATTGACACAAAAATGAGGAGGGTTATACTCAAAGGGTGGAACAAGACTGCCAATGGTGATGATGATGATGATGAGGTGGATAATCGTACATAAACCAAGAGTGGTTTGAAATTACGTCAGTAACTGGATTGTGAAAGACAGTTAGTTGTATGGTTGAAAAAAAAAGAAACTAAGGAGATGTTGATGATGGTAGATGGATAAAAGTAATAGAAAGCGATTATGAGTTTAAAAAAACGGAGTTGACTAACCTAACCAGAGGTATTGACGGTCCAGTGCAAGACCCAGGTCTGATACTGACCTTAAAAGTTGTACCTACGTCAGTGTAGAAAAATTGATTTAGATTCCATTTTATTATATATATATATATATATATATTCCACAACTATCACACAACGCCGTCTAGTCCCAAGCTAAGCAGAGCTTGTGTTATGGGTACTAGACAACTGATAAACATACTTATATATTTCTAAATACATACATATTATAGATAAATTACACCCAGACACAGAACAAATGATCGTGCTCATCACACAAAAATTTGTCCTGGGTGGGAATCGAACCCACGACCTCCGGAATAGAGTCAGGGTCACTAACCACTAGATCAACAGGCCTGTCAAGACAAGCTGACTTCTTGTTCAGTTATTTGCTCTTCTTGTCATATTTTCTCTTTTCCAGGCCAGGATTTTTGTCAATTAATTCTTAATCTCCATTTCTATACAACTCATGGAGTCCCCGCAAACGCTCTATGGTGGTAATGTGACAATACGCGTCCCAGTATCCTTACATCTGCAGTTCTGCACATCTATCGAATGAATAAACAATTGTGTGCATTGCATACATTTTATTCGCGAGCACAGACATAACCTTATGAATTTACTATTATTGTAAAATATTTTGATGTCAGCTATGTGGGCTGGTGCTTTCTGGTTTTATATTATCATTGAATTTTAATAAAACGTATCTTTAACGTACGGGACTGGGGTTGCATACTGTTGGGCACAATGTTTTCTATGACCTTGTAGATATACCTCTTGTATTGATAGTAGTGACACAAAGGAATGCCATAATAAAAGTGCGCAGTTAGATTTGGATCAACTTTCGATTCAGCCATACGATTTGGAATTTCAACAGAACTACCATTTTACTAAGCCATTATTTTAGATGTCTCTTAGTAATTGTTGATGTCTATGACAATGGCAAACCTGCGATATGGTTGTTGACATAATGAATTTTGAGACGAGAGATTTGAAATTTCTTTCAAAACCTTTCAGTTTTTGGTAGTAAATGTGTTTGGGTGTAAGTGTGCTGCTGGTCTGTATAACCCGTAGGGTTCCCTAGCACCCTTTGTTTATACGAAGCTCTAACCAATTTGCATTTACAGCCCTTTACGAAGGTAGTTAGCTAGAAGCGAATGTAAGTTGTTAGATATAGACAGCAGTAGGCATGCGTCAAATTTGCTTTTAGAAGTCAATAAAATCCATTCCATTAGACACTTTAATAAATGCATGTATCAGCCCCTTTTCACCCCATACAAGGGCGATTGTTACCAATTTTCCGCTCGATTTACCCCAAAACAGTAAACGTCCCATTATACAAACTACAACGTCATCGCGGGAACAAAGACAATTAAAAAAAAAAGCAGAACAGTGCGTTCTCTTTGTGGGCGTTTAATTAATTAGTTGTAAACAAGAACGATGATTTTCGTAAATGTAAATAGTAGAAAAGCATGGACTCCGTAAAATTAAGCATGTCTGTTGATTTTATTGATGATTTATTTTTTGTTAAAGTCAATGAATTGGGTTCCGACAAAGCGTTGTTTCCTTTCTATTGTTGTTTTAATATTGTTCATATTGTTTGGTTCTTGTTAGCGTTATTAGGATGCAGCTGGTCTTTGTAACTTATCTATGTCATAGGCATTAAATAAATATATATTTAAATATAGGTACCTACTTTATTTCAATACTTATCTATATATTTATAAACTAAACTGAAATCGAAGTATAGTGTTATTAGACACAACAATTATAACATTCCAGTTGAGAGACAAATTGTGAAGCATTCCAGAAATATCTGAAAGGTTTTTAAATCTGAAAAAGGTACTGCGTGTACCTATTCATTTGAGTTTAAATTATGGTTGCCAAATAACTGGTTGAGACTGTAACTTACATTAGCATTATTAGCTGCTTTCCGAATACTTAATTTGCTCTAATTGATAACATCCTAATTTTTTAAGAAACCACAGCGCGATTCATTAGAGCACACAACGCCATCTATTTAAGGGACGGGTTAACTATTTCTGTGCGATAAGCTTTATAGGGGATATTACGGATTAAAGCAGACTTGTTAGTAATAAATTAATAGACATTAATAAATACATAGTTAAGTATACATAAATACATAAAAATATCGATTAAAAATGTGCTGTGAACACGATTTGCAGCAGCATAATACCTGCAATGCCGTCACGCGTCTCCAGTTACCATTTTTAACTTTCCAATAACATAATTGAAATCTACACCAGTGTATAAAGTTAAGAACACAATGGCGGCGCCACATAAGGCGTGGTCGCGACTTGCGAGTCAGCGTCTGACGATTACGCAGCGCCCCGCCCCGCCCGCTTGACGTAATCACTGCGTTACCTTGCACATTTTTAATAAACACGACCTTTTTTCTGTTAATAATTGTTTGCAACTTTGTAACTAAATAAGAGTTTTCGTTTTTTTAGAATCATCATCATCCTGCACTTATCCCATTTTATTTGGGGTCGGCGCAAAACGTTTTTTTCTTCCATTCTTCCCTATCGGACGTCAAAGCATCATTTACTCCTTTTACATTCATATCATTCCTCACACAATCCATCCATCTTTTCTTTGGCCTTCCTCTTCCTTTCTTTTTCTTCCTCTTTCTTTCTTTCTTTCTTTCCTCTCCATCCATCAACATTCATATTCATTACTCTTAGTCACAATCATGACAATCAATTATGGTTTTTCTTATCATTAATGTATTTATTTTGTTCTTTTGATTTTAGAAAAACACAAAAAATGTTAACCGCTCCTTGATTTCGGAACCCACGCAGTTCCGAAATCATGGAGCAAACCAGACCCAGAACAACTTCTTGCAGATCATACAAATATTTGTTCCGTGTCGCGATCGAATCCGCGACACGCTGTGCAGCAGACACAGCAGCTACTGCACCAACCTTGCCGCCGATTGTGTTATCAATTAAAACTAGGATGATATTTCCCACTTCAATACTGTGTTGAACTCGCAATAGTATTTTAATTAAAAAAGGTAACGTTATGAAGGTAAAACAAATAATAATAAAATTTATAATTTCAAAAACGTATATACCTTTATTTTATCTACATATAAACATGTGTGTATGATACGATATTGCTACATCAAAGGTACTTAAACTAGGAGACCAGTGCATTACACAAAAAGTTAAATTTTTACAATCAAAATAATATCCTTCACCTTAGTCTTTGGCACATTATCTTTGAACAGGACAAAGACTCGACACTAACTTTCAGTTCTTTAAGAATTCTTAATTTCTATTACAATATACACAATCCATATGAAAGGTTTTAAACAAAGGCGATTTATTTTGAAATAGGTTTATATTACCAGTAAGATGCAGATGATAACTATAGTCTAGGATTAGGGTAGACTTATCTAATTGACTCTTCAGACATGTTGCTAAACGCTGCTTTATTATGTAATTTTTTTTTAATTATCTTTTAAAATATCAACACTACAAAAATATATTTACTTATTAATTCTACTGACAAATTAAGTAGAATTACCGTTATACTTCAAAATCAAACAGCCGTTGTTCAAAACCCGTTTCTACTAAAGAACAAAAAAGTTGTTTGTGATGATTACAAAATGCATATTAATTATAAAGTTTATGAATAATTTCAATATAATTTCAAATCAGTGGTAACACAACTCTAGGAGCGAAATAAAAACTATTACGTATAATGTGAGTTGTTCACAAAAATTATATAATATTTTATTAATTAGGTTGGCAGTAAAACCACAACAAAAAGTGTAAACTTAAAATAAAATTTAAAAAAAGCTTCTTTCTATAGTAAACAAAAGTGCATGTTTCGAACAATAATTTATCATTCAACTAAGAAATTCTTTTAATTGTATCGAAAAATCAAATAAATCATTCATCATTTATTTGAATGCTGTTTTGAGTTTAATGGATTTAATCATTGAAGCCTAGCTAATTTTAATTTTTCTAAAAATTAAGTTTTAAAGACAGATGTGCCAAGCAAAGTCTGCTTATTAAGCATATTTTCAGAAAATCAACTGCTATGCATAATTATAATTTAATACATTATACAATCTTCAAGTTTATCTCCAATTCTTGACATCATAAAATTGCGAAGAAAAAGAAATCAATATGAGACAATAAGCCTAAAATAATAAAGCATTAATTTCTGATAAATTATGAAAAAAAAAGAACACAATACTAATAATTCTTATAATTACAAATAATTTTATACATCATTATTGTGACTTATATTAATGAGAATTGACTATATTTAAAAGTGACGAGAACAAAATTATAAACTAGAGTATATAATATAATAATTATAATAATACCTATAATGAGTATTATAAGAATTCCATATCTTTTAGAATTCGGTGGTAAAAAGGATATGTGAATAATATTTACAATCTTGTTATTAATTTCATGAAAATGAATATCTGTGAACATAATGTTTTTGTGTATGGAGTCATTCAAAGTTGGTAGGAAAGTTAAAGAAGTTTGTCTATTTCAAATTCTTAATAGAATGACTATGTTGATTTTATTATAATACGTTGTCGTATACTAGTAATATCGTGGAGGCATCCACAAACATTTAAACTCACATACACAAGCAGCCAGACCCGGAACAACTACTTGTAGATTACACAAATATTTGTTCCGTGCGGGAATTGAACCCGCGACACGTAGCATAGCAACCAATCGCTCAGCTACTACGCCAGCCGTGCTTTCAAAAATTACAATGAAGATGATGGATGATTATTTTAATAAAATTGATGAAAATTCATCTAAAAGTCAAAAAATATACGAGAAAATTCCATATTATATCACTGCACACATGTACACGAGTCTATTAAGAATCAAAAAGTTTTCGATTAATTTTAAAACCTACACAATTCCTAAACAACACGAAACTCGTCCCATTCTATCACGATTTTTTATTCTTATACTATAATAATAATTACGGTGCAACAACACACTTGTAACGTGCAATGTAACAATAACTGTAACTTGGGAAACCACATATGCAACAAATACAGCCTAAAAGTTCGTCGCTCGGTGTGACCCGTGCAACATGTATCATTACACCATCTTCATAAGGTGTTACATTACACGTTTGGTTACATTCCATGTTGCACAGAGACTCGCTAATAGGTAAGGAGAGTCCTTATGCTAATTTTGAAGACTACAGAAGTGAACAAATCCCTTTATTTACTTAAGTATTTTACGGCCGTGTTAGTAAATCGAGAAAAATCTACTAGCTTCTAATTCGCGACTACTTAATAGTAGTTAATTTCTAACGACAGACGCACAGCCCAAATTATGGTACAATCACTTATGTGTTATAACTGGCCTTCTGACGGTTAGAAGATGAAACCATTACCAGTTTCTTTTAAATCTTTGATATTAATTCGAATTGACTTTAGCCTGCGCCTACGCATTACCTACAAGATCATTAGGTACTGATCTTGTCTTGCTAAATACTTTGGAGTTATTACATAGACATAGAGCATGGACTGAGCTTTCCCTAGTCAAATGTCAAATAGAATTAACCATACACTCTAGAAAAATATAAGTTTACTAATCAATCTCTGTCCTTTACATTACCAGAGACATTATCTATGTTTTACGGGAAAGAGACAACCAATTGTTTATTTCACTTTCTAGTGAGTATGGTAATTTAAATGACACAATTATCAATCCATGCTCTATGTTTACAGTTCTCTGAGTGTAAGTATATTTAAATATGTACGTTCAAGAGTAAAAATCCATATTTTGATCAAGGATTCGATAACTTTATAAGGACTACTCAAGGAGGTGACCCGTGGACCATCGAAGTTAACACTAACATTTATAAGGCCCGTGCAATTCAGTACTAACTTGATAACTTCAACATTCAGACTATGCCAATTTGCTAAGACACTTCAAGAATCTACTTCGGAGAAAGATGATAGTACACTATCGAGCAGAAATTGATCCACTTTAACCTGTGAAAATGCTATAAGATTCATTATTATTGCATATTACATAATTGTTTTGTTTTTACTATATTATTCTACATACATTGCTTGGAAATTATTTATTGTTTCTTTAGGAGGTGGTCAATATTTTGCTCGACAGTGTAAAGAGGCACTTCGAATAAAGACGTCATAACAATTTGTCTACTTACGCGGCCTATTCAACTTGTGTAAAATGTTTCATAGAAAATTCACTAATAAATTCGTGTATTGTGCATTTAGTTAAAGCACCTTATTGTGTGATTTCGCTATTATGTACTACATAGCTGGAATTCCTTTTTATGTTAAGTCCATTAGGATCAATTTAAGCCTTCACAAACGTGGGACTTTGTGGGTCTTGAAGTAATTAAACGCACCCCGCGTTTTGCAATTGATAATTACTTAAAACGTCACGCTTGTATTCGCTGTAGATGGGATGACAGCGCCCTCCTAGTGACCATTTATTTCGCGACTTAAAATATCTGTCAATTCTTTACAACTAGATATATTGATAAACATTTTCAGCCTGTTTTTCATTCGAAATTAAATAAAACCTTTAAAAGTAATAAAAGGTTGTGGTGCATATTAAATTTGACACATGTGTCTCTCCCGAGAGTCCCAAGTAAGGCCGTGTACAGAAAGAAAGCTGGAACTTAAAAGCGCTTACCGGTGCTTGACAGCGCTGGTCCGTTCTACACCAAGGAAACGGGTTGAAGCAGATCAAGCAAGTTGTTTATTAATTTTTAATGGCAGCGTCCACCGCTAACCAGCGCGTGTTGAAGCTTGTCGGCACCGTTCAGTGCTTATCGGCGCGCGTTCATATATTTTCATATAACAAAGGTTCTTTAAAAATGTTGGCGATTGAAAAAGAGTGTCCGTATAGTTTCTTGCTCATTCTTCTCCATAGAGATCTACGCTTTGGAATGAGCACCTACGGTACTTTCACAGTTTTTATGTCTTGCGACTGGGACTGTAACACCATAATTATTTTTAGTACTAGTTTTATTTTATGTCTTGTGACAATTCAAAAGTGCCTGTAATTGGCCTACTTGAAATAAATGATTTGATTTAATTTGATTTCCTGCGCGGGTTACCAGTGCTGTCAAGCGCCGGTAAGCGCTTATAAGTTTCCACCTTTCTTTCTGTATACAGCCTTATTTCACATTTTTACCACATCGCGAGCGGCGATCGTTTTGGCAGTCCCGACTACCGAGTTCGCATAAAGCGAATCACACTTACGTTTGGCAAAGTCCCTCGTCTACGCAGATTATAGGTCAAGAAAAATCTAAGATGTGCATAAAAGTCATATTGCTCAAAAAGACTTGTGCGGTAGAAAAGCAATCATAAAGAAACTTTCTACTTTTTTTTGTTCCATTTAGTTCACCCGACTCTGTCATAGATTTCTACATATTTTATCTTATTTTAGGAAACTGAGAGAGCTTATATTACTCTTCGAAAATTTAAAATTAAGTTTTTATCCACGGTATTAACAAGAACGTTAATGATTTCAATGTGTCAAATGTTGCTTGAAAATTTAAAAAGGATGGACAAAAACAAATTTTTTTGGAAGTTTGTTATCAATCATATGTGTTCACGTTATTATAGTGTTACTAGCTTTTGCCCGCGACTTCGTTCGCGTGGAATAGTGAAAACTATCCTATGTCCTTTCTCAAGTTCCAAACTATGTCTGTACCAAATTTCACACAAATCGGTTCAGCAGTTTAGGCGTGAAGAAAAGACAGACAGACAGACAGAGTTACTTTCGCATTTATAATATTAGTTTGGATTTTCATGTGATTTTAATTTTATTTAAGAGCGTGAAAGACGTCACAGTATTACACCAGCGCAGATTTGTTCATACCGTAGAGCCATAGTACAGAATTACAGATAGAGACCACATGACAGGACATGTAAAATTTACACTAAATTGACTTAATTCATTTTCTTACTAAAGTATTGCTTGTTCATTATTCCTATTCAATATTGACTGACATTAATTTGTTCTATGATATTTGGACCATCATTCGATTCTAATGTTGCAATTTTAATTAGTTTTATGACTAATTTGTTCCTAGATATTATACTAAGAAAATTGACCGATACAATCGAAACGGTGCTTTGGCTATTCTGCCGAAATTTGTGACATTTTCACAGGAAAAGGAACATCTACATCAGTGTAAAGACATTAGTAAGTATTTCAATCACTAATCATGAATCTTATCCGTATTAGACTAGTTCTAAAATGCCTATCGCATTCGGTAACATGTCGTATGCAACCGCAATAAGTGTGATAATCGATAGGACACGCGTATTCCGAGGGCTAAATTCAAGTGTTCTTATTTTAAAAACTAGTATCAATTTGTACAACCATAACTCACGCTTTTTACTTCTCCATTTTGACGTAAACCACGGTACCTATACACCAATCACAGTAGCTACGGTCATGAAATGTGAGAGCGATGTGACACAACAATTTTAAGAGAATGAAATGTTGACAGCATTAATAAATTGCAAATTTAATTAGTCAGTTAAATTTTAAAAATAAATGGACACTGTTTTTATTTTGTTCAATCAATGAATATTTACAAAGATAGAACGCATTAAAATTCGAGTCTCGTTCGAAACGTCAGAAGCATGTTAAAATTATAATTGCTTGTGACGTATTGCCAATTTTATCTTCGTCAATTTTGATTTACGCAACAAAATAAAAAATAAGTGTCAATTTTTGTTTGATAATCTAACTTACGGGCTTTTAAGACTTTTTGTGTAATACGCTTTTTCACCAACGAAACGGAACGCTATCAACAAATCCAAAGTCCAAACTGAGCTCAAGAGCTGTCAGTGTTCATTTTCCAAAGTTATATTAAAAAAAAACTCGAACTCTATTCCTCAAAATCGAATTTTTGAAAACCCATCTCACACGCACATTTAGTAACCGTGTCTACCAAAATTGGAGTCTAGTACAGTAGTTACAGTGACAGTCCGGACATGGGCGCGAGCGCTAGTTTCGGGCGCTAGGTGGCGCTCGTGACGGCGTGCGGGGAGCCGCGCAGGGCCGCGTGACGACGGAGGAGCTCTGTCACTGTGATGGCCACCTGTACTGTGCCCTTGCCTTCCAGGACATCGGCTGCGCAGCACATTAGTTTCTGGAAGAGACAGAAAAGGTTAGCAAGTTATCTACTGGTCCTGTTTAAAGGTTAAAGGTTTAATTTTTCTTATTGATTTAACGTTATTTTTTTTGTTACTTATTGTTTACATTTATAAATATTCTTACAAAAAAAGAAATAAAAACATTTAAATATATAAAAAAATAGCAATCCACCAGCATTGGGAACAGGGTCCGGGCTGTCGGTGTTCAGGGCTCCTGAAAGAAGAACCTCCTAACAATATATGCCATGTCCAAAAGTACTGCCTATTTTGATTTTATTGTTATTACAGTTACTGATCATTTTCTTTCTGAATTGTTTTGTTTTATTTCACTATGGACACTTAACTTGCTACATGGTTCTCACGTAATTTCACAAAAATAATATTGGTATATCCTTAGTTCTGTAATAATTATGGCGATTTAAAAAGAGTGTCCCTGGAATTTCTTGCCAGTTCTTTCAGTTGCCTTGTGACTGGAACTGTAGCACAATAATTTTGACAATTTAAAAGTACCTGTTACTGGCCTACTTGAAATTAATACTTTGATTTATCAGCACCGCAAGCGCCGTACCCGCCGCATTTTAAAATTCAATGTATGAAATCATATGAAACCACGCACACTCATCCAGGCAGTATGTGCCGAAATTCAGAAAACCTATCGGCATCTGAATATTGAAGGACGCTGCCAGTGCTGATGACGTCATATAATGCGTATAATGCGGCGCGTGCGCCTCGTATGGCGTGGTTAAATGTGCGAACACCTTAAATGTGTTATATTATACCAAGGGAAATTTTGTTTTCAGCCATTATTATGTAACATTAGGTAAGACAAGGAAACTTAGTACGAGGAGCCTTATAGTTGAAATTTTAAAGCGGGTTTGGCGTGTGATCACTTAGAAAAGCCCTGCCATCACGGCGTTCCCATATCCAAGTTTAGTGGATGAAAACTTACTGCAAAAGGATCTATTCACATGAAAATCGAGGTATGTCCACATGTTTCGCTGTTTAAAATTGAAAAAAAAAACAAGAGTTGCCAATAAGAAATTTATTTCTTTAAGTAGTTGAAACATTGTAAGTACATACAAAAAAGTACACTTTAAACATTTTTCTCTATAATAAAACTATGACTAATAGCCAAAAATATTTCGAAAAAACTCCCACATCATGTAGTTTCGAAAAAAAAACATAATTATATATCTCTCAAGAGCATTACGTGAAAAATGCGTGTAAGTAAATGCAAATTACATCTAAAATAATTATAATACTGAATTTTAGTATAGAAAATATAAAAAAAGGAAAAGATAAACCAATCAACTTATAATTTAATTAAATATAACTGGAATTAGATATTTAGACTGGCTTCAATGAAAGTGGCAAGAATAATTTGAGTTGGAAAGTGTTAGTTTATTAGCTATGCTTCTATATGACTATTGAGTATATTCGAAATTATAACGTATCGAATTAAAATCGATTAATAATAAAAAATCAAGAGATAATCAGTCCTAATAAAGAAAAAGCTGCCATTTTCAAAATTAACCTCACACACTATTCAAATATTGGAAACTCATTAATAGGCGGGTAGTTGCACATATATGTCAAATTAAAACCAGTCAACTATAAACTACGTAAATAAGTACCCAAGCACCACAAGCTAATAAATATATGTACGCTATAAGCTTTAAAATTATATATTAAACATCTATTATATCTCTTAAGTATATAATTTATCGATAATTAGCATTGTACTTGCGACTTTAAAGCTCAAAAATAAGATTATGTTAAGAAGCGTAGAATGAAAATACCACACATATACAAATAGCTTATGACCAGAATAATTAATAATAAATACATAATTATTTGTTTTGCTATTTGGCGTATTTTAATAGATTCTTAAATAATTGGAAGACTGTTATTTTTGTGTTTGAACTATGACATAGTTAATTAATATAAATAAATTATTTCAATATCCAACTATAGTATGAAGGTCACAAAGTCTATTAAAATCTGATATTGGATTTCGGAAATCACCAAGTGGGTTTTAGTCAGATCAAGAAAGTTACTGCGTGATCTAAATACCACCAAACAGCAAAACTAGCCATAGATTAACAATAATTTCGAGTTTAGTACGTTACAAAATTAGCAAGAGAAGTATGTTAAACAGCCATAGTAAGCGCCTTTCCTAATGACATGACTTGCAATAACTACTAACTAAAAATGAAAATCGCCTTTGCTACTATGACATAATGATTTATTTCGACTGACTTACGTCTATCTATCCATAGACAACCGCACGTTTTATATTGGCAGCGCCTTTATGACGTAGTAGTAAGGATGATTATCATTTGTAGTTGATCGGACACAAAATGGTCGAATAGCATCGCATCACATAGAGTCATGAGCAAGCGCGCTTAGTTTAAATGTAATAGAAGATTAACAGAAACTACAGTCTTTATCAACACATCTTTGGAATGATTACAATATAATAATAATTATACTTTTTATAATATTTTACGAATACTTTAAAATTGTCATATTCTGTTAGTTTATAAATGCATAAAACATACATATTAAATATTAATAACATTTATAGTGATCTTATTGGCATCAATTTTAGTTTGGTTGGCGTCGTTAAGGAATATTGGTTGATTATTTTTAGTACATTTTTTTTTTGTAAAACTTGTCTTTTGTATGTCATATATTATATCTTCCGTAAAATTGTTACGCAAAAAGCCTCGAAATACTAAATACTACTCGCTACCGATGAAAAAGTTGTCTACTTTAGACGCGGGCGCATTTCATATGAACTTCATGTCTTTTCCATGCTCTTATTTGTCATACCCATAAGTATTACAAATCTAATGACTTGAAAGGCGGTTCCTATCGTATACGCAATATAAGACGGGCTAAGTAGCCAGACTCGAAATTTTATGGACATAAATTGTAATAAGTATCTCAAAAATCTAGTTAAATATTGAAATCGCTCTCTTTCTCTATGTTTTCGCAGCTGCTAATTTTATTTCTTTACATGGCCTGAGTCCACTCGTTCACGCCCTATTTTTGGGAGTCGAAAATCATTAACTATGTCCTCCCAGATGGAGCGGACGGGACTGTCGGCCTCATATTGACTTAAAATCACTTTTTTCTTTTTGCGTTCTGGGACCAAGATACCCTAGTCATCCATCCATCCATTATAGTTCCATATTTAATGCGCACCCGTCAATCTTTTACCTAAAAATCAAGTTATCTTTTGCATTAATAATACAATAACGATATGATGTTTCGAATAAGGCATATAATTCTTATTTGATAAGAAGTTTCGAGTAAACAGCTAAGCTACGTTATCGGTATAATATATTAGTTAATACATTCCCTTTCATCTCAATAATACTTCATGCACCAATGTTTTTTTTAGAGTAAGTTTTATTGTACTATTTATTTTGCAATACGGTTCATGTGTTATGTCATTTGATAAGTTCCCAAAGATATATTGCATATCCGTCTTAGTTTCGCCCGATCAGATCGTTGATCGTGGACATACAGAAATGAAGCAGTACGAACAAATTGTGCCTTGAACTTTAATCATAGACATAGAACATGGACCTCTGTCAAAATGCTCTCCTTTTATAAATAATCAAGAGAATAACAATTGTATGACCAACAATTTCTTTCCCTTTCATCATTACCATATACATTATCAGTCTTATGGATAGAGATAGATAGACAAATTATTTCTTTTTTTTTCTAGACTGGTCAATTTTAGGTAGGTAATGCTAGGTCCATGGTCTAGGACTATGGGTTCAAATACACGCGTATCATGAACGAACGTTATTAAAATGAATTATCAATGCAAATAACAAAGATGTCGTATCTTTCTAATTTCGCTATCTATCTAAAACAAAATTCTTCAACCCTATTGATTCAAATCGGTGGTATACGCCTAGGAGGCTCTACCAATTAATCAACCTTTTCAAATTAAAATATTCTCCATTTTCAAATCACATAACACATCAGCTACTTAATGCGTCAAATCCACAATTTTATCCGAGGAAATTCCTTTATTTGTTCCTTAATCTCTTTACTTATAAACTGTGTTTTAAAACTACTTTTATTCCGAGATTTATTACCATCTAACAATGTTTTTAAGTAAAGAGTGCTTATATCTATTACGTGTAAAATATTATCGTATATTGGTGCAAAAAGACTAATTGCATTGCATTGTTACGTTAAAATAGAAAAAAAAACATACTTCTAGCAAATTCACTCGTCAACACAACAAACAATGAGATCTTGGGAATAAAAGTTTTGCAGACTGTTTGGCAGAATTTAGAATCAACTACTTCTCAATGTCGAATTTTATTACCCCTTTATATTGCATTATTAAGGGATTTTTGTAATTAAGTGGTACTACTGACGAGCAGTTGACTACACTTGCGCATACGCACATTTTGTGTTTTTCGTCTTTCTGGCTTGTAATGTGTATTATACAACTCATTTTAGTGCATATTTACATGTAGCCAAGATACACAGCCTGCAAAACTGAATACAAAAATCAAACACGCAAAAATAGCCGACAATGGCAACCAATAATAAACAAACCAATTGGCAAAATATGTAAAAACATTAATAATAAAAAAAACTACCAATTAAAATTTTAAATGCCTCAAATGGGAATGAACTTATAACAAGTGGAATTATACCAGTTAATAATAAACCTATACCAATCAAAAACTAACAAACTCACTGCAACCGTAATGTCTTTATAAAACAAAAAAATATAAATTCCATTGTATAAATCCGTCGAAATACCGTCCAATTCCTTTCAGACTTCTAGTTCAAGATCAATCTAAAAATCTAGCCTCAAAATTCGATTTCAGACCAATCACAGTCAGACTGTGTCAAAGGCAAATAGTTCACTTGACCGATGTTGGCAAACCCCAAAATAATACTTTATGTATTTTATATGATCCAGAATAAGAAAAGGGATAAATGTGTATAAATTACTGGTACTGTATATTATGCAAGTTAAGTATAAATTAATCGTGCTCTTTTTGAATACTCGAGGTCATAGACAAGAATTTATTTGGGCGGATCAACTGTCAGTTTAAAAACAGAATTCCCCAATATGGCTGACTATTGTGATCTCTTTTCTTATTCTAACCACGTTTTACTGTATAAATGTATTTTTAACGTATAGAAAATGAGGTCTTAGATGTTCGGTCGGTTACAAATCACAATATTATCAAGAAAAGTTTACAAAGGGTACATAATTAGCAAAATGGTGGACACGAAGAACGTGCCAAGGCATAGACAAGTGAAAAGAACTTTGTTCTCGTCGTCCTCCTTAGGAGCTTCAGTCTCTATGGTCATCCCACTGTTCAAATTGTTCTGTATATCGAGATTCATTTTACCCCTATCGTATCTTTCAGTATCCACTTCTTCCCTTATCAATTCGGTAGGAAAATCGACTTCATCCGTGTCGTATATTTCAAAATTGTCGCTTTTCAATATGTGGTCTTCCTTGCAGAAGGGCGTCACGAATTGGACTCTATTAGTTTGGTAATAGGGTCCTCTATTTCTCAGCTCGTTGGTCCCGTATACTGGCGAGTAGTGGACATTTGAATCCGTGTTATTGTTTTCTGTATTTTGGTACTCTTCGGATTCGTCGATGGTGTAGTGTTGGTTATTGTCGGAGAAGTTGAAGTTGCTGATGAAGCGTTCTTCTGAGTATCTTCTGAGCTGCCTTTGGTAGTAGTTGACTTCTAGTGATGATTCAGGATCCTCTGTGTCGTCATATTCCCCGCCTGCGCATTCCTCGTGCGACTGTTCGAAGGTGTATGTTGGGTCTGTGTGCGTATCCCTCGTGAGTGGCGGCGTGGCGTGTGTGAGCAGGGCGGACACAGTGCGCGCGAGGCCGGCCAGGGCCGCGGGACCCGAGTGTCCTGTCTCCTCGGTCCTCAGTATCTCTTCGGGCGAGCAGATGTCCTCCTGCAACACACGCCACCCGTCTCTTAGTTTCATAACAATAATCTGTTGCTCACGAAAGGATATCGTACAAGACCCTGTAACACTCGAAACGGACACAGCGGGAATGCAAACTTAATGCCGGTTTAAAAATATTATTCATAAAAGCACAGTTTCACCCCACTTTAAATCAACAACTACGGGTCGCAAATAGGTCACAAAAATATGAATAAAAATAAATATGTACGTGTTTTAATGTTTAAAAAACAGACAAAAATAAAGTACTCAAAAATAAGTTTCAATAAATGTGACTTACCTCTTCAACTCCAATTTTTCGACACGCCTCTAAAAAGTTGTCCACATTTCTCCTACATCTCGCCATTGTTAGTTTGGGCTGAAACAGAAATAAAAGAATTGGACCAAAAACGAAAAAGTTTTCATATGTCTATGTTGCTCTAATTAGGTTTCGAGGCACATATAGCCAGGACATTTGGTGTCTTCACAAACTAGGTAAGTTTTTGAAGATACCATGTGATTCAAGACAGTAAGTAATTCTGCGAAATCCGAAGATATCTGATATCCATTGGAAAAAAGTTGAGGCTTATAAATGACTGATCGTTGATTGTCTCATTATTTACTTTCGTATTGTTATACAGCCACCCAAACACAATTAAATAGAATCCTACTAATTTTATAAATGTGAAACTTTGTTTGATGTTTGTTACTCTTTCCCGCTAAAACTACTGAACGGATTTGGATTAAAATTTGGTACACAGATAGTTTATAACCTGGATTAACACATAGGATATGTTTTTATCCCAATTTTGTGTTCCCATGGGATAATTTTCGAGTATAGCGGGTGAAACCGCTGGCAACAGTTAGTAAGCTATAATTTAAAGTAATTATTACTTTAGTATGTACCTGTGCAGGCGAGGGCACGTGTACTGAGGCGACAGCACGCGGCCGCACGTGGTTGGCCAGGTGACACAGCACCACGCCGTCCGACAGGACCGGGGCCAGCTGCTCGGGGAGAGACATCTTCAGACGGGACTCGATGATCTGCGGGACAATGATCAACAGTTTTAGTACAAAGATGAGGATAGTTGAGAAATTTGTTTAGTGAAATAGCGCTATGTTACATTCATTCAGTGGTCAATTCTAGAAGAGTTCTTTGTAACATCTTTCCAGCGACGTGATCATTGTAGCAAACTCAATGCCCAAAATAGTTGTAAGCAGGCTAAACGGTAATTTACCAATAAAAAAAAAAGAAAACTCACCGATCTCAACTGCGCCAGCAGATCCAGCTCTTCCTTCTGCTTATCGAACTCCCTCTTCATAGTAAAGCTGAGCTTATCAGCCGGCGCGTCCTTGTTCCACGCCATCTTGCTGGGAGGCTTGGGCGCCGCACCTTTCACAAACGACACACTGGTCGTCAGCAACTTAGCACTATCGCCGTTCACTTGTCGTGGTATACTCGACTTTCCTAAACTGTTGTACCCTATTGTATTCGTTGGAGATTTTGAAGGTGATGTCGGCTTTATGTACGAATCTGTCTGACCATTAACGCGCCCATTGTAGTCTACATTCCCATTGACAGTCGAGTATATCTTACTATTGACGTTTCTCGATGGTACTACTTTTTGTACGGGCCTTTTGTTCTCTTCTTGTTTCTCTATGACTCCGTTTCCATTAGTCGATTGGTTCTGATATCTTCTAGGTGTGGAGTGTAGGAGGGGGGAGTTTGGCACTTGGGAAAGGTTAGGGGATGAGGTATTGGTGAGTGTACTGCTATTGGAAGAGGCGGTTTTGTATAGACTAGGGGATACGTTACTACTGTATCCGTTGACTGGGGAGTGGGAGGGCTTGTGGATGGGGCTCTGGCTGTTGGAGTGCGGCGACGAGTCCAGCTCGGGGGAGGGCTGCTCGGTGCGGGGGCGGTAGATGTCTTGCTGACGTTGTTGTCTTAGGGCTTCTTTGTATTGTCTGGAATGTTGCAAGATTATAGTAAGATTTTATCCTGACTGGTACTGATGTTTGATGGCACATAGATTTCGTTTTAAACGGTAGCTGGTACAACAACATAGACCCTACATAACACAAGCTTTTATAATCCATTTCAATAACAAGCCAGAATTTTATTTACAAAATATTATAACATTTTTAAAGTTAGACCAACCTCACCAGGAAGTAAAAAACGCACACCCGAAGCACTTCGTTCATTAAAGTGAGCAATGTAACTATGTGAACTATTTGTTAGTACTGCACCCACAGTCGGAAGTTCGGGAGACTCCAATTAGTATGTTTACGGACAAACGATACCGTGCCTGCTATTAGTAATATGACCCTTTCTGCTGACGTATGGAGAAAAAGTTAACTTTGTATATACTTTCAAATTGATATAAGAGTTTTTTGGGGATAGAACGGTCATAATTATTAATTATACTAGGTACTTTACTGGCCACTAAATTATCTTTAAATTGACTTTATTTTTAGGTTGTGTTTATTTTTCGATATGATCCGAGTCGATCGAGTCGATTTGATCCGAGTCCTAATCTGCCCTTTCTTAATACGTTGTAGACTTATAATTTCACGGAATGCAGGTAACAATAATTGAGAATCCATTGTAGTTATCAATAAGTAGACATTTATTTTTTATTTTGGTTTGATCTCGACTCTAAGTCTGAAGAGATTAGGGTTCTACATGGCGACTTCTTAAAAGATTAAAAGTATATTATATATTATTTCTTCTCACACTCTCCATAAATCCTGCTTCAAAAATGTTACCTACTATACATTTTTTCTATAAGGAAATTCTATCTACTAACACGGGCCGGTAAAACAATAAGTCAAAGTGTTACCATCTGTGATTAAAATAGAATGATTGATTGTTCCGTTCACCGTGTAGTAGACACAGTGAACGAACAAATGAACACTACAAAATAGATATTTTGGGAGAATTTCGTGAAAAATCGGTGTGTTCTGTTTCTTAGACTTGACGAACGGACATCAGGTCAAGGTGGTTGCTATATCCTGTGAAACTCCCGTGAAACATTTTTTACGGGCGTAAACACATTGACGAGCATTGAAGACAAACAGACATTTCAATTTTATTTATTTGTATAGATATAAGTAATGCTAATCCGCATGATGTAAGATTTTTTTTTATCGTGGTAAAATCATCAAATGAGTCCTCCCACCCAGGGCAGGGCGGGAGGGACTGTCAGACTTGTACTGGCTAAAATCCACGGTGTCCTTCAATAGCCCTTTACGTACCGGGGTCACGGTAATCCGTTGGTCCCGCGACCCGCGTGATGTAAGATAAAGTATAGTTCAAGTTTAAATTGTTGTTTTCCTATTTTGAACGGGTGATTAGTCAATGTTTTATTTTTATTAATTTCTAATACCTATAATATAATATTAGTATTTAGTAGAGTGAATAATTAATAATAACATGCACGATTAAGGTACCGTTAGAAGATTACATATGACGTTGTTACAAAAAGAGCGTAGCGATGACAAAAAAAAAAATAACTTAAATATTTTTATATAAAGATTAGATTTGTTTTAGACATTTCGCTCCTTTCAAAACAACATCACAAAAAACTACGAAATCTATGTAACATCAAAACCATATTAGTAAAACCACATACATATAAACCAGTGCGTATGTTAGTGAGTGTCGTGCGTATATGATAATGTACCTGTAGGTTTGTTGATGGGCTAATTTACTCTTATCGTCGCCATTCGACATGTTTCCATCGGGTGAAATACGGACGCTGAAAGGGACAACACCGGGTTAATAAAAAAAACAGGTGGAGTTGCAACGATATCCGGGTGAAATCGCTGTTCAGGATTAAATGTTTCTTTGACAGGCTTTCAGAATCAGGTCTGTCGCAGCAATGGTAGGTTGATCTCAAAAACTGTTATGCTGTTTTCTTTTTGGGCAATTTGTGCTGCTACATGTAAAGTCGGTATTTGTAATGTATGGAATTGTTGAATCTAGTCACATAGAAAAGAGAAAGCGATCCGATAGCGTGACAGAACTATTGGACTGACGTCTCACTTCGGTTCGGTATCGCTTCGCTTTCGCCTGTCTGTTTGACACAGCCATAAATGCATGAAAAAGTCACATAGAAAAGAGAAAGCGATCCGATAGCGTGACAGAACTATTGGACTGACGTCTCGCTTCGGTTCGGTATCGCTTCGCTTTCGCCTGTCTGTTTGACACAGCCATAAATGCATGAAAAAGTTCTATTTAAATTATGATTATTGCCTCTACTTTGATTGAAATATTACACATTTAAATTTCAGAGATATGAGCCCATAAAAGTAGCGGATGGCAAAGCATCTTTCGCCAAAATTAAAGTCTAAGAAAAATACATTATATCTGAACAGCGTCAAGTGATATCGTTGCGGAAACATGAGACAGAGGATAGGGGTGATAATGGCTGTGAAGAACGGAAAAGTTATAAGTTTACCTCTTTATCGGCCAATGCGAAAAAAATAAAAATAAATATATAAGCAACTATTTAAATCTACACACAGTTATAGAGAAAACACCCAAATTATAGCACTCTAATTAATTTTAAATGTCACTAAAGCAATGACGAGTTAAGCAGACTTCTTAAGGTTCAAAATTGAATTTGATTAAATAAGATTTCTTTTAAACCGTATTCTA
Organism: Agrotis puta; assembly: GCA_943136025.2. Lineage (NCBI taxonomy): Eukaryota > Metazoa > Arthropoda > Insecta > Lepidoptera > Noctuidae > Agrotis > Agrotis puta. Next base: position 14,747,705 of record OW964170.2, on the reverse strand, counting down.
TATTTTTTAGAAATTATATTCGTATTACCACAAAAAAAGTTAAACATCTGTTGGACACATGTCTAAAAAAAGTGTCAACCTCGACATTTCACGTCGATATAAGGGTCGTTTTGCAGTTACACTTTTTTAAGACAAGCCTTCAACAAATGTTTCTTTATATGGTAAGGCGGTTTATGTTTAGTCTGCTATCTCGTATTCGCTTTGTTCCAAGTCAAAAACTTTTTGAAATTAAAAATTGTTTCAAACTGTTACTGTAATAAAAAAAAAAAATACAACTACAACATAGAGTTTCAGATAAGTCTAAATCTGTCTGAAAGCCAGTGACATGACAAAGAAAAACATACGATAAAACTAGATTAAAGTCCCAAAAACTTAACTCTGTTTCACTGTCATTCACCATATCACAAAAAAAAACCTAATTCTTTCTGATCTGAGGTAAGTTATAAAAAAAACAGCGGGTCTTAAAGCGCCACTTTAGCAATGTTGCTAACAAATTGCGATACATATTGTTAAACGGAATTTTCTATTCTATTGCTAAAGCAATAGAGTAGATAATTAATAAAGAATTATTTGCAACATTGTAGTAGCGTTTTCTACCCACAGAACCAGTTCAAAAAATCATCTGAATTAAATATTCATATTCTCTACAAGCCACCAGAATTAGACCCAAATATTATGTCATACATACCCGGAGAGTAAAGGGGTGAGTGGAGGGGCGAGGGGTGTCTCGCTTGACAGTGACTGTGCCCTGGATAATGCTGCTCCTGGTGATAACGTGGATGGTGTGCTTGGAGTTGACCGTCCACTGCCGCCTCCGCATGAGTCACCGCCCCCTGTTGAAGAATGTGTTTTTGTAGTGGATCTACAGGTCAGTGATGACAACTAATATACGTATAGAGGTATTAAAATGAAGATGATGTAGTTCAGAACCTAAATAGATTAACAGAAGGATTTTGACAAACTATGAATAAGAAGATATTACAACTTCAGATAACCATGAAAGAAAGAAATACGTTTATTCGACACAGGTAAGGCACAAAATGTTCACAAAAAAAAAATTAAGATCACCAAGTATTTTGTTTAGTTTTATCAATTATTTCAGAAATTTCTGTCAGCAGATTTGTAAAAAAACAAGCAGAATGTTATTAATGGAGCAACTTTTAATCATCATAACACTGAAATAGTCAACACCTGACTTTGAACTGCCTGAAACGAAATTAGAATCTTAATAAATTATTCCAGTAAATCTCTGAAACGCCTCACTATCGTAACCAGTGTAAAGTGTGGGAAGTAAGTAAATAACCAAACAAACTGCATACTAACACGAGCATCCGTTTATTTTGTCCGAAAACTTTCCGGTTGCCGCTTCGAACATTCAAACTGCATCGCAACATGCATACAATAAATTCTGAACTCTTTTTAGGTCACTGGCAATTTGGAAAAACAATCAATTTAGAAGAGATTTATATTAATAGGAGATACTAAAAACTGTTCGAGAAAGGGTAGCAGTGACTTAATTTTAGTCCGTTTCTATTTCCGGACGTAAAAAAGTTTATATGCGCGTCATTTATATTTTTATGGTCGGGAGCCATTTGTGAATGCCAGCAGTCATTAAGGACGCTTGACCAGTGGCGGCCTTAGGGGGTGGCGAACGGGGCAATCGCCCGGGGCCTCGCTCCTACAGGGGCCTCGCGCAACAACCCAAGAAATTAAAAAAAAAATATTTTTTTTATTTAAAACTTTTGATTTTGATCCTTAATTACTTATCAAAGTTATAACATAACCGTAAATTAAAATTAAGTTAGTTAACTAATTCATTCATTCAAAACATAATTGAAAAATCCATAATGTATACTGAGAGATTTTTTTCGATAACCGTAAGTAAGGTGGGTGGACCATGGAAGGCCACACTAACAAATAAACAGTTATTATTCGTTTATTTACTAGATAAATAAAACCAACAAATATTTAAGTAATATTTTGTTTTATTACGTAACCTATAAACCACTTTTTTGAATTGCAGTTTTAATCAATATTGATTGAACTTAAGTTTCATTGAACTCTTTCAAATTGCCTTGCTAGGAACAAGGGCTTCTTAGAAGGCCATTATAATAAATCAGTCATTTAACAAAGTTACTGAATAGCTACTCGTATTAAATCTACAATGAAAAAAGTAGTTTTTATTTACATAATAAAACGGGTAGTATTTAAACGCAAATCAAAAAATATCCTTTTTCTATGCAATAAGATTCCGAATTCCCATCAAAATTACTGATTGCACAGCAAAATATTCAACTCAAAATATCACTAAACACACTACAATTTATTTTTGCAGCGTACAGCGATTTTTCCTAAAGCAAAAGCTTTTTCATCAATGCACAGCTAATAATCTTAATGCACATTATACATGTTAACTCTTTTTCTTTTAAATATAGCTTCTATTTTTATATTATTTACAGCAGTTTTTCTAAATAAAACAGCATTTTATTAGTCACAGTCGTCTTATTATTTATTAATTACCACATAATGAGATCAGCAAAAAAAAATAAAAAATTAGATACAATATTGTAATTTATTGAACTATTAAAGCGGGTCTTGCTTTCGCGGGGCGTCCACGCTTCCCAGCATGTCGACGGAGCCCCGCTTCGCGGGGCTCCTACTTCTGGGTGGTTTAAAAAAAAAATAACCACGAAGAGGATGGCGGGGTCTTTCAGACCCCGCCATCCTCTTCTAACCTAAATTGTCCGAGTCGGGGTGCCAGAGTGTTAATATGCGACTGGGATAGTTATTTTGCTATGAAATATGGAAAATTTGCTGTGCAGTCAGTATTTATGCTATGTATGTAGTATTTTTGTACAAAAATAAATTTAACTGTATTGCATTATGAGAAAAAAAGTAATGTCATATTGATGTATAATTTCGAATTATCTGCAGTTTGAGTTTTGTAAAACATTTAGTTTATTTGTGGTGAAGTAAGTTATTTGATGTAAAAAAGAATATAAATGATGAGTATGTATTGATAGGCGATTATTTATTTGATATGCAATTTATAATATCCTTAATAAAACAAAGTATTACTTAAATGTTTGTTAGTTTCATTTATGCAGTAAATAAAAGAATAATAACTGTTTATTTGTAACAGTGGCCTTCCATGGTACACCACCTTATTTGAACGTCGTCAATTCCTGATATTAAAGAAGCGAGGGACCGTACTGTCAAAATAGTTGCGCGAGCGATTCGCCGCCGCGTCTGTGATTTCCAGTTTGATGGATGTTTGTGTAAATAGAAGGAATGTGTCATCACATGGAAATAACTACGAAATTTTAATAATTGGCCTTCGAAGGAGCATGGCCTTCCATGGTCCACCCACCTTACAAAAAATGACAAGTACGCGATTCGCAGTTTATAAGTACAAATGTGTGTAAACAGAAGTAAACTTTGGGTTATTGTTACCATAAGATGTACTTTATTCTATATTTTTCTTAATCTTAGTACAGTTTTACTTATCATAACCCAAAATTAACTACGATCTACGTACATTTTCACTTGTTAACTTCGAATCGCGGACTTGTCACGTTTTGTGCTTGCGGTTATCGAAAAAAATCTCTCAGTGTAGTACTTGAATATCGCGCCTCGAAACACTTGAAGATCGGTTTTTTATTCGCATAACACTCGTGAGTCAGGACATAATGTTCTGCTCTTTTATCGCAATATATTCAGCCCTCGCTATTCTTTCAATCGAAAATGACGTAGCTTATTCCTTAGATTATTGTGCTTTAATTAAAGATCTTAGTCTTAGGAAAAGCCACAAACATCAATTGTAAAATTTATCATCTCTGTATTTGTTAATTTTGTAAATCTTTCAATTTAAAATATTTTAAAACTCAAATTTGATTTATTTGTATAATTTAAGCATCATCATCTGCCTAGCCTTTTCCCAACTATATTGGGGTTGGCTTCCAGTCAAACTAGATGCAGCTGAATATCAGTATTTTACATGGAGCGACTGCCTGTCGGACCTCCACAACCCAGTAACTGGGTAATACGATACCCCATGGTAAGGCTGGTTGTCAGACTTTAGAACTTCTGACTAACAGTAACGACTGTCAAAGATCTACAAATGCCAGTCGGGACCAACAGCTTTACGTGCTTTCCGAGGCACGGAGGAAACTCGCTATCATAGATGGTCACCCATCCAGAGACCAACCTCGGAAAGCGCGGCTTAACCCGGAAGATCGGCCTGCAGTTTAAGGATTTTTCCTTAAACATGACAAATACCTAAACCTAACAACCAGACCTACTTTCGCATCACATACTTTTCACGAAGGACAAAGGACCTCGCAAAGACCTGCCGCCCGGAGCCTCGCAATGGGTAAGGCCGCCTCTGCGCTTGACATAGTAAATGGTCCGTTAGCAGATTGTATACCAAACACGAATGAAAACAAATCTATACATATAATAAATCTGTAGAAGAGTCAATTCTGTACATTGAAAATATTGAAAAAATAAATAGCGGGGGGTGTTGCTGGATCGATACCAAACCCAAACATGTGATTAAAAATTTTTTTGTCTGTCTGTATATGCAGGCATCACGTGAAAACTAACGGTTCGATTTCGATGAAACTTGGTATAATTATACCTTATTATCCTGGGCATAAAATGGAATACTTTTATCCTGGAAAAATACGTAGAAAAAAAATCTACTATCCACGCGAAGACCGACATCCGCGCGGACGGAGGCGCGGGCGGAAGCTAGTTCGTAATAAGAAATGTAAGTACGGTATTACACAATTTCGTTTCTTGTTTATTAAAACTGCTACAAACGGACTAAACATTGAAGCTTTGGAATTAGGTCAGATGCTGAATGATTTACGGTTAAACAATGGTGCTAGCTTCCTAGTAATTTAATAGAAAATGTTTCCAAATAGTTTATCGTCGCGATGACTTGAGACGTGTGGACGCGGACGTTTCCACTCATATAATTTAAGACTTCTTATTCACTCATCAGAACTGAACCCGCTACGGGATCCTGCACAGTTTATGCCAAAGACAATCTATCTTAACCCGCTGTCGCGCGGGCATGCGGGCGGCGAGTACCGGGCGACTCGCTGTCCGACCATGGACCATGACCGGGTCGAGAGCGCGTTGTGTTCCACGCGCGTGTCAAGGAGTGTCAGCATAGTGACGGGTCCTGTAGAGGGCACCCCGGCAAGCTTTGTCGCGGGACAATTAGCGTGATTCCGGTACGTAACGGGCTATTGAAGGACACCGTGGATTTTAGTCAGTACAAGTCTGACAGTCCCTCCCGCCCTGCCCTGGGTTCGACTCATTTGATGATTTGACCATGAAAAAAAATAATTAACCGCTGTCGATATCTAAACTGATCTTACACGATACATCCTACTTATATTTGGAACTGAATTATCACCATTTATCTACTTTTGAGCCATCATCGACGACATGCTTCGGCTATCATCAGACAGTCTATCGAGGCGCTGCTCAAAGTGACTAGTTGCGTGGTACTCTAGTTCGGCGAACGGCTGATGTAGGAGATGTATTTGGGGGTTACCTACGTCAGACTTACCATCATTAGACCACCTCTTGTCGACTCCATCTGTGCTGTACCCACTATCGACGACATGCCTCGGCTTATGCCTCAGACAGTCTATCGTGGCATTGCCAGAAGTGATCTGATGCGTTGTACTCTGATTCGGCGAGTTGTTGATGTAAGAGCTGTGTTTGGCTGTTCGTCTCGTGTCTTCGACTCGTCTGTGTGAGGGTAAGTTGTCTTTGTTCGCCATGTTTTCTAGGTACTTGAATATATGCACGCGCCCGCGCATGCATATCTAGAAAGAAAAAATATATTGTTTTAGATTAAACTCATTACTACTAATAATTAAATTATACGTGTAAGAAGTATATATCTATTTTGTAGTTCAACTGTAACTTTGATACAATAGACAAACTTTGGCAAGAGCTGAAGCTCAGACGGCTTTTTCTGTTAACGTGAGCGCCCATTGGTAAAATCTAATGGCGCTATTTGATTTCACCAGTCCTGTTTCAACTCACACTATAAAGCTGATTTACATCTGTGACGTCTCGCAAGGCTCAGTTGAAAACCAGCGTCAGGCACCCTGTGGCCTGGCATTTTGCTGAACTGAGCCTATTTGGCACAGCCGTGAGGCACACGATACCTACTTTTGTGTTCTTCCTTTTCCATTGTCTCGTAATTTTAATTGTAATTGTGTGCCGAAGGCGTGTCAAATAAACCTATTTTCTTTCTTTCTTCTTCTTCTTTCTGTTCCACTTTCGTTACATTTCGCGAAATCACTCCCAAAGAAGCGGATAGGAAAGAACCAACCATATTAAAAACCAAGATATATATAAAAATTACGGAATATAAAAGCAACAACAAGAAACTGTTGTTTCAGAATTATCTATTGCTTGAGATTGTTCCATACAAACCTTATTTGACAAAGAAAACAACAGCTTCGGGCTGTTTGTGACAGTAGAATGAAAAGGGATTTGGAAATTTCCGACGTAGGTACTTATCATGTAAGGATTTCCATGACGGGAATAAACAAACAAACAAGGAAAAAACCTCCAACTATATAACTTCATTTATTATATCATAAATACTCGGTTAATAATGTCAGCAGACTAAAAATAAACAACAACCGCGACTGACACTAGTGTTTATTTGCTTAGGTCGCGAGACTCTCTAAGCATAATACTGTGGTTCTGGAACACAAAGAGCAACCGAAGGAACCGGTTGGACTACTACTATTATGACTGATTTTGTTGCAGGATCCAAGACAGTTACATTCATTCACCGGAACACGTCGAGCTTCATTGTTTCGGCGCTTTTCCGGTGGTCGCCACTGTTGATTCTGGTTTTCAGAAGTTGAAGTGGTTTGGGAATTGTGTGGTGGGATTGTCCTGAATAAAGAAAAAGTACTCTCCGTAGAGGGAGCGAGAGGACTCATTTGATGATTGACGCTACAAAAAAAATCTGTACAAAAGTCATCATTTTCTTTATATTCACATTCTTGCCGTTCGAAAGTAAAAGAAAACACACAATGTATTGACAGCTCCACATACCAAGCGAGTCATAAAACCCGAGGGAAAGTGTTGCAGTTTACTCGTTAAAATGAATGAAAACTACTGAAAATCATGACGGCGGAAGTTAGGATTTATTGCCTTTTAAACTGCAGTGCAGTGTGACGAATTTTGGTTCAGGGTTTTGACGGTAACAATGTAATGAGGTCGTTCTGACAATAGAGTTATGCATAGAGCATTCATGCAGTCATATATTAAAACAGTTTAGTCGACATTTGACAGATTCTACTTTTGACATCATAGTCTACTATTGACAGATTCTACATATGACAGATTCTACATATGACAGATTCTACATATGACAGATTCTACGTATGACAGATTCTATATTTGACAGATTTTGAAAAAGTGAGACAAGTAACGGACACCTTGTGAGCTCGGGACTTGCTGGCACCCCGACTCGGACAATTTAGGTTAGAAGAGGATGGCGGGGTCTACAAGACCCCGCCATCCTCTTCGTGGTTATTTTTTTTTAAACCACCCAGAAGTAGGAGCCCCGCGAAGCGGGGCTCCGTCGACATGCTACTTCACTATTTTTAATTATTTAGTATAATTGTCGACTAAAAAGTAACTAGAACAAAAGAGCAGTCTATCAACATTGATTCCACAAGGTGTCCGTTACTTGTCTCACTTTTTCAAAATCTGTCAAATACAGAATCTGTCATACGTAGAATTTGTCTTATGTAGAATCTGTCCTATGTAGAATCTGTCATATGTAGAATCTGTCAATAGTAGACTATGATGTCAAAAGTAGAATCTGTCAAATGTCGACTAAACGGTTAAAACGTTCTCCTTAATCGTGGGTACGTTTCAAAAAAAAAAGTTTCAATACTAGCGTTTGCCTCCGTTTACACCCCCTTCAAATTGTATCCATAATAAGTAGCTTATATCCGTCTCCTATCTATATCTGTACCTACCAAAATTCATCGAAATCCGATCCACAATTTAGGTTTAAAAGCGGTTAGGGTGAAAGCAAGCTAGGCACAAACGTAACCACGCCATTACTAAAAAATCATCAACACTACTCAATATTAGTGTTTGTCTCCCTTTTCCCCTCTTCAAATTCTATGCAAAAATAAGTTGCCTTTTTCTGTCTCACAATTTAGGTGAGAAAGCAATTGGGCTATCCTAATGGCTTTTAGGCTAGACACAAACAAAGCCAGGCCAGTATTAAAAAATGAACACTTTATTCGACCTAAGGGGCAAATCCAGGACCCTAGCTAAAACTAACACATTGTATACGAACCAGTGAACTGCATGACTTTAACACCGGTTTTTATTGTAGTCTGGTATTTTTATGTACTAATACTAACAAGGTGTAAAAATACCGCATACAAAGCCGTCAACTTGATTGACGACTTTTCATTATACTTCAAACAAAATAACTTTGTGTTATAATTATCGTCCTTTTTATTTAGAAGGCGGAGAAGTATCGAATGAGTCTTCGAGCACTGAGTGGAGCGGAGGGACTGTCAGACTTGACTGAATCAAAACTGATCTGTTCCTTCAGTTGCTGTTTGCGATCCAGGGCCGCGGTAACATTTCAGGGTAGGTCTCAGTTGAGGTAAACTACTTACATTATCAGAGCAGAAATCACTAGTTATTTGAATAACTACAAGTAGTTGTTCCAGGTTTGGGTGTTTGTATGTGTTTAAATGTTTGTTAATGCACCCACGATACAGGAGAAATTCCTAGTGCGGAACAATGATTTAAAAATAAAATAAATCAATAAATATTATTCTTACTGTGGTGGGAGGTGAGACGAGGGGATTGTTGTCCAAATTAAGCGTAACTAGTGTGTTCATGTTGCGAAGTTCCAGAGGTAGCGACGATATGCAGTTACAACTCACGTCCAGGTGTTCCAGCCTGAGGTATGTGATCTCTGGAATGTGAAAAAATATTTTAATTTGGCATAAAAACCCGTGATTGCGGCATTTTTCCAGTTCTGCAAATAATCATCATCATGTCCACTGCAGAACATAGGTGTCCCCTACAGATTTTTTTAATAGGAAGAGGTTTGCTTGCTTGTTCTGCAAAAGCTTTGAAAAAGAAATTTTGTCTTCCAAGGTGTTGGTGGAATATAATACTCCGAAGTATGGCCTAACTGTACTCATACTTCCAAAGTATTGAAATAGGCGACTTTTTTCTGCAAAAGCGTACTACTTACTACATTCAATTACCAATACTCAAAATCGCGCGAAAAATATTAGCTATGCGTGCTCAGCCTAACATTTTGATCTATGATGATAAGTCTTAAAATAACAACAATGTAACTAACAAGATTGAATCCCTGAAATAGCGTCCAAGATCAAAGAGAATTCTCGAGAGGCGCCGCGAACACATCAAAACGAATTTGACCACTTAGTCCCGCCTCGGTTTCCTTGGATAAATACACATGCCAAAGCCCCCAGCATGGTGCATGGTGAATTCAATTTCTTAGGTTTAAGAGTATGTCCATCCATCGTGGTTGAAGCTGGATAACTCTAAGGCCCTAAACCACACATTTCTCTCTGGATTAGTTGTGTTTTCGTCGTCTTCCAAAGTAAGAATCTGTCCATCCATCTGGCTGGATTAGGCTTTAGATATTATTGTTTAGATAGATCTACTGTTTTTGTCATCTTCCTATGTGCGAAAATATCAATTATTCGATTCAAGCGAGCTCTAGTTAAAACTTTAGTCAAACTCGTTTCTATTTGACTAACATTTTTAATAACGGTCTTCTTTTTCGAGTTTTTGTACCACTCTTGTCAAGTTAGTCCAGAAGAAGCACATATACGAAACTGCAACGTGCCAATATACAATAAACCATACATTTAAAACAAAAACACATAATTACTAGAACTTACTCCGGTCTAATTATAAACACATTACTACAACAGGGCCTCACAAAGGCAAGATGCTACATTTTCCTCATTACCGTATACTCCGATAGCGGAGTATACCGACTCGTATAACTAGGCCACCGATGTTTTCATCAGACTATTCGCCCGCTATCGATATTACGGTGCCTGAACTCAATACATGTAACAATGGTATTACAGTTGCATTTTTAAACATTTTATTGGCGACATTAATTTTCAGAGGTGGGTGATATCGATTAATTACACATTTATTGCGGTTGAAAACTCAAATTGAAGACCTTGAAATAATTTTTAATTATTTGTTTTAAGTGAAAATGCGCGTTTCATAATGACGTAGACTGGAAGGCAGACTGGGAAGTCTTGGAGTAGAGACCATAGACAGAAAAGAGCAAGATGAGAAGACGAGTGACTTCGTGGACAGAGCAGATCTCATTGAATTAGCCGGAAGAAATTGATAGCTATTGGCCAAAAGTGGAAATTTAGCAAACCTACACTTAGCATTGGACGGCAAACTTTTGAAGTAGAGAAGCGAGTTATTTATTTATGGACGACAAACAATAATCGTACAATTTAAATAAAATTACAAGTTGATGAGCAATTGAGCTAATGGACAATCCATATTATCATATTTAGTTATTTATACCCATTGAAAATTATGTCTGTTGCGTTCTACTAGCTAATTTAATTTGACCTTGTTAGTATGCATCATATTATCTTTTACGTCATTAATTAATTCAATTGTTAGAAATGTTTAAGGGGCAAATTGCATACATTTAATTTGTATAAGGAAGAGTCATAAAGCTAAATATTGAAAATGCAAAACGCAAGACTATAATATTATCAGTTAATAAAATAATCAATAGCTATTGATTACCAATCAATAATGATTAATCTATCATTCATTACCTCCTTATTTTATCAATGATCATTGCACCTTCTTATGGCGCTTGCGCATGCGCAGATTATACGACAAGCATTTAAAAGCGCATCGTTATTGTCTTTGTAATTTAACATCTTTAAACACCTCATTAATCTAAAGCAGTACTGGACAAAACCCAGTCTAATTGCACGCCATTTAATAAATCTTTAGACATTTTATTTAGATTCGTACGAGTTAAATAAAAAAAAAACAGTCTGAATGAGGCTTCTTCTTGGCACAAAAAGTAGAGCCCTATATCCAGGAATGGATGAAGTGATGATCGATCTCACCAGATGGCCAGCCATTAATGACTTACGATATAATTTAATGTTCCGAAAAGATTTCTATTAGTATTAAGTATTGCTCTGAATGTACACTACAGTAAGACGGGTTTTATAGGAGCTCGAAACTCGAAAAATCATCATCATCGTCCATGAGTCGACTTCACTCAATCGTAGGTAAAACACACTCCTTGTTTGTGCCAAATTACACAATCATGCAGCAATTGTCTAGCGATGGTAATGAGGTCGGTTAAAATTTTCGTCTACCCGTTTCATCGCCGGACAAACGTCATTTGTCTGCGTATGGCTTAGTAGCGGAATTCCCTGCTGGGGTCTGTGTTTCCTGATAGCTACAATTTTGGGGTCTTCAAGTCGATTAAACAGGTTACTTCTAGGCAACCGTACTTCACCATCGACCACATCTTCGCTAACTATAAGTCGAGATTAGTGGTCAGTCGCGAACCTATCGCTGCTTAAAAAATAAACCAAACCTTGGACACCAGTTCGTAGTAATGTTCCTCTGCCTATTAGATTACTCAATAACATTAATACTCACGTAACGGCAACAGTCCCAACTGGTTATTGCTAAGGTCGAGTGCCCGCAGACCAGCGCAATCCCCAAGAGTCATGGGCACTTGCGTTAGCCTGTTGTTGGACGCGTCCAGCTCTGCCAGGGTGCTCATCTTGCCTATCTCCTTGGGTAAGGTGCTTAGCATATTGTCGGGTACCAAAAGCACTTGGAGCGGCATTTGGCATACTTCTCGGGGTAATTCTGTGAGCTGGTTTGAACTGTGGACAAGAGAAAAGGAGATGTTAGAATTTTAGCGAAAATAAAATTGGTTTAAGTTATAAAGGTCTGTCTTATTCCGCCACTTACTAAAAGGTTAAGTTTCCATCGGGGAACCGTTAAGTGTCAGAACATAAAAATCGAGTTCTAGTTCTCTTTATCGTTCATATCATAAATTATAAGAAGTGTTTGGATGCAGGGCAAAACAATAGTGGATAATATTTGAAACTACTGATCCGATTAGGCAACATTATTCTCTAATGGGGAACTACATGCCTATGTCCAGCAGTGGACGAGGAAAGGCTGATGATGATGATGTTGATGATGATCATGGGGAACTACATTAGTCTCCAGGGTGCCAAAAGGCTGCATTTAAATTTCCGACCACAGCGCAAGTAAAGCTGTGGGAAACACCTAGTCTTACACAAAAAGACTAACAGAATTCGCTTTCACTTTCTTATATCACAAATTGTAACTTAAATAATTCTTGAGAGTCAATGAACGCGAACATAAACAAATGCACCCGATCGATACATAACTAAACGGTTATTTTTACCCCATCAAACCTACTCCAGAATGGGATTGCATGTAATTAGAGCGGTCGAAACATAAATCGGTCGTCGCCTAACCTAATAGTTTCGGAGCTCGTGCCAAGAAAACTAGTAAACATTGGTGTTAAAGTGTTCTTAAGACTTCTGCTTCCTGTTTTTAATGCCGAATGAAATAAAAAAGCTTCATACAACTATAGGATAACAACGTGTGCGGTACTAAGTTCAGCTGATCATTTTATAAGCAGATTAGATTATGTGTATAAACGTGATGATCATATTTTAAGACCGCACACGAAGCTATCTGTATCTTCCTGAAATAAAGCTATAGACAATCATAAAAAGACTAATAAAGAGATATTTACAATCACAAGTCAAAACAATATCAGGTTGTTTGCTATCATGATTACGTACAAGATTCATAATGGTTTCATGGCTAACATCTCCAAGTCTCCTCCTGTTGACACAATCGTACATCAAATACTCCCTGAGCAAAACAACATTACGAAAAACAATATCATATTACGTAAAACTAAAATCATAATTCCATCAGCATGGGGGCACGGCAATAAAGCTTCTCAATTATGAACGGCATGAATTTAGCCAGCCAAAACACAGACGAGGTCGGGAGACAGCATCATACATAACAAACCCAACTGATACCAAAACAAAGACTACCCTACAGTACAACGTAAAGTACCTAACAACGTACTCAATGGTGTACCTGTAAGTCTAGATACTTTTTTAGCTGTCTAGACGCTTCTAGACACGCTCCTTGAAACAGGATTCAATTCAGGGCTAGGAATCAATAAATAGATGCGAGGTGAACGGACGATGCAAAAAACATTATTTTGTGAAGAAACTTGGTGCGCTGGAAAAGTCGGAAAGTAACAAGTAATGCGACACAATGAGAATGGCCTGTATTTTTGTAACAGGAACGATAATTGAATAGGATGACGTAAACAATCCAATAAACACACGAGACATAAAGCACATAGCATTCTATTGAACCCATTGGTTCAACGAACCGGGATAAAGTATCACTAGCCGTAGGAAAAGATAGTCGTTTCTTTCTTCAAAGGCTTTTGTTTTGTTTTTGTACATCATTTTCTTTTCTCTTGCGTGGAAAATATTCAAGTCGGATTCACATTAAAACATCTGCATGAGAACTGTTATAAATTGCTTTGCTGAAGGCAAAACACTCATAAATTATACACCGTTACAGCATTCTCAGATCAGATTGAAAGTTATTTCAAGCCTAATCAGAATCTAAATAGACTCGCTCCCCTTGTGTCAACAACACATCCCAGTGGCGTCGACGAAGCAAAACATCCGAGTGTTCCAACTGCCACATTTCTCAATATCGCCCCGTCAGCGAGATATAGGACCGTTATCGGACCACCATAAATGGCATCGCGACAGTTTCACCAGAAACAAGAATAAGAAGACTGTCATACGATTGCAATATAAACAAGCTTTCTCAATGACTTCGTAACTTAGTGCAAGTTTAGGTTAACCGCTAGATCGGTTTTGGGACTTTCTATAATTCACACTTGTTCAAATTTCTTCACAAGCTGGTGTGTATTTTTTTTGGTGATTTATTTAGTAATGATATCAGTTCCCGTGAGATCTTCAAATAGTTTTGAATACGATGAGTGTTTCTTTTTATTAGGAAGTGGGCGAGGGAATACCAATAATAAACTACGATCAAGTGCCGAGTGAAATGATAATAAATATTTCGCCATATTGCTCTTGAAAACAGCCTTGACGAATTACGGCAGTATCTCACACATGCACATGTGTGTTATGCAAAAGAATAATATATTATGCAGAACGAAAACAGAATCAGTGCCCGTAACATTAACGAACCGCAACCAATTAATTCATGAAGAAAAACTGTTAATTTAATTATTTTTACGCTCATGAGATACGAATGAACGTAATAATACGAAACTCAGTGCAAGGAGCATCATTCGTCATTGAGATCGTCCATGACCAGCATCTTTGATTTAATGCGTAACATTTTCAAAATAAAACAGTTAAAGTGAGAAACGAAGACTCGTTTCGGACTACAAGTTTCAGACGTCAAGTTTAGTTCAATCAAATGGAACTGCACTTGACACAGACGTATTAGAAATAGAGTGCTAATTTCAAATGATTTAATAGTAAGACTTGTCGGAAGGCTTCACAGAGCTTAGCCTTTTTCAGGTCTTAATTTAGAACTGTAAAAATGAATATATTAGCTTTATCATAATTTCAGACATCCCCCCACACAGCTTTCTAGTTCGGGAAACATATCATAATGAATTTGTCGAAACGTCCTAATGTAATGTTAATTCAAAAGCTATTCAAACTGTTAATTGTGTAGTATCTTGTATCTTTAACGTGTTCTACAACACACCTCCGTCAAATTAGCAGACGTTATGAAAACATTTGCTGAAGCCGTTTACTGCGAGGGTTCGTCCCTATACTCCTCGAGCTAGGGAGGGTTAGGTGCCCCCTTCTGCCGACTTAATTATTTAGACATTGGGGTGAGATCTTAGTTTGCGTAGGAGCTAAAATTCTGTATGAATCTGGGTCAGCGTAGGAATATTTTTGTTTATTCTGTTTTCGAGTTTTTGTGACATATTTTGTTTCTGGTAAACAAGAAAGTTCTAAAGTAAACAGTCGTTTGTGTCCTCATAAATTTATTTAATGCTTTGCAAATACTCGTTTATGAGACCGAAGCTCATTGTTTATTGAGGACTTGCTAGTTGAGTTTTTTAGGTTGCCTGTATTGTCGCACTGGTAGGCAAAGGCCTTCCTCCATTCCTTCCAACATTATGGGATACTTCTTTCTTTCTTTCTTCTTAAAAAAAAAACTAAATGCTATCTTACATGTCATCTTGGAATACATAGATGTCTTAAAATTTGTGTTCCTCGTATATCTTCAGTACTATTACTTAGTTGGACTCCTGATTACACTTCCACCATGACCAAAACTCTGATATCAGAGAGAGTGAGAAAGAGAGAGCAATTTATATTGCACTCACTTCTACAAAACACCTCCACTTAATACAGGTGTAATTTTCAAATGATTGAGTACAGTTTCCGCGTTTACCTCTCCTCCCACAGTCAATATGAAAGCGTCATTGACGGCCCCACATGGCTTCCCCTAACAATTTAGAGCATATAATTCGCACGTTCCGCTCCGGCGATTCAAGGTCGGTATTATATCGATTTGTTCACAGTGGGGTGACAGAAATAACTTGTCGATAGCAATGAAAAAGAAAAAAGAACATTAGGTTCATCTCGAATGGATGAGATTTGTTCGAAGTTGTGCGGCTTTTCTCCAACAGCAAGGTAAACATTTGAATGCAAACCTATTTCCAATTAGTAGAATTAAGAATCCGTTCGGAAATCGTTTGTGAAACGGAAATTAATTTACAAATAGTAGCTAACTGTTCCGACATGAGTGAGAATTTGGAACTGTTACAATTTTTTTTATCATTAATTTGAATACTCCATTTAAGTAAGTATAGTTTAATCCATCAGATGAAATTAAAGGCTGGCAAACAATTTAGGAAAAATATATAAAAAATCCAAAATTCCTAGACGTCCGTTCGGCCAATGAAATGAAGAAGTGTGATACAGCAACTATCGAAACTCAAGATAAATGAGGTGTTTGCTAACCAAATCAGAACGAAACAAACTAACAGGTTATACTTTAAATCATATATGAATCTGCCCAATTGAGTTACACAATAGCAGCTCATTCCAGTAGTTCGCCATTGTACTGCACATTTGGCGCGGACGTCCCATTTTCGAAAGCCTACGTGTGCCACGCGCATGCGCCCGTTGATCGGGCGTCATGGAGAGTGCGCGTGCGACGAACCGCGATCACAATGCGTGAGTTACGCGCTGCTGGTGGTTTTATGACAGTGTTTTAGCAGTTCCGTCGAAATAGATAGCTTTGTGTCTATAAAATCATCGGCTCGTGAATAATAACTGGGATATTACATAATTATACTGATGTAGGTAGTTACGAGGCTTATTTTTCAGGTGTAACGTGCGGGTATTTAAATATTCACTACAAATAAACAGTGAAAACTGTAGTTTGTGTAACTAACAAACACAATAATGGACTCGTCCGCTCATGTTATGACAGTTGTGCATTTCATAGTAGAGGAAACAGTAGAACTGTTTTTGTTTCCATATTGTTCCGTGAACATGCTGTTTATAAACGGGGTTAATCGGTCGACTTCTCGAGTTTCGACGACTTACGACATACAGTTATTGTCTCATTGTGTCAATTTTCAAGTTCATTCGAGAAAAGAAAGCAGATACGATATTATGGACGAACCGAGGAACCCAGAAAGCAAATTTCTTGGAAAATTCAGTCGATTACCTCCGCCTTCGTAATTTATCAACATCTCCGCTTAAACATTTGTCATAATTAAGAGATTTTATTAATTTATAAGCAACTAAAGAGAGCATAAATTAAATTAGCGAGTAAATTCCTCAGATTAAGTTAGAAAAATGAGTGGCAATTATGAAATATTGCGTGGGGTTTTGTATACTCGTATTTATTAAGTATTTTTTAGGCAGCTCGTGCGTTTTGGAATTTTAATCATGCTCTTATTACAAGCATATGCTAAAAATTATATCAGACAGCAGCTGTGAACACACCTGTCTTGTTCTAAAAATAAACGGGGGGGGGGAAATAAGTCCAGAAGTTAAAATACAACATACTAGCTGCTATCAACGGCTTTGCCCGCTACAACACAAAAATTATCCCACGGGACATAAAATCGGAGTAAAAACTATCCTATGTTTTAATCCAGGTTGGGCGGCTCGCTGTCCGACCATGGACCAAGCCCGGGTCGACGGCGCATTTTGTTCCACGCGCGCCTCAAAGAGTGTTAGCATTATGACCGAGCTCCCCTTAAGAGGGCTAAAGCCGGGGTCGGGCGACTCACGAATTACCGTGACCGCAGAACGTAAAGGGCTATTGAAGGACACCGTGGATTTTAGTCAGTACGATTCTGACAGTCCCTCCCGCTCTGCCCTGGGTGGGAGGACTCATTTGATGATTTTACTCCCGGTTGATATGATGATGTCTTAATCCCGGTTTAAAACTATCTGTGTAAATTTCATTATAATCTGTTCAGTAGTTTTTGCGTGCTAGAGTAAGAAACATGGATCCATCTATACAAAGTTTCGCATTTATTATTATTAGTAAGTAAGATTGAAAAAATAAATAATTTTTAGTATGTTATGTTTTTATTCGTATGAATTCGAGATTTGTGAGTGGGCGGGCCCAAAGGTTAAATGAAGTCCTTTTGCTTTGCTCTTTGACTAAATATTAGTTTAGGAGAAGTTGAATAAAATAAAAGGCAACTTCTATGTAACCGAAACTGAGTGGGAGTTCTCAATTATTCAACAACTTTAAGTAAGGAATGAAATAATATTGTATTGTATTACTTTTGCCGTTGTTCTTTTAACATTTTCCAGAAAATTTGAGTTGACTTTTATTCAAAGAATTGCGATATCAATTTTCCTTCATCCTGCCATTATCTTGTAAATTGAGTTCAATGTTGCCCACCTAGATATTTTTCATCGGGAAGAATAATCCGAGCAGTATCTTAGTTTTTATCAAAACCGATGCATTTAATAACAAGATAACGGCTCTTTTGTCTGTCACTTATCAGACGTCTTATCCATATATCACTACACCTCTTGGCCGTGACATCTGCGGTCATTCACCCAGCCCACGGAGGTTTACACCGTGATTCTTATCGCGATGGAATAAGGTTGATTTTTGTAGGTTAGGAAACGAAGTTAGTGTTGTGTATCGCGAACACGTGATTGCTGTGATATTGATCTTTCATTATGGAACCATACAAAAGGTTAGGTCTACTTAAAGCGTCATTTAGACAATGCAAGAACTTGCATGCAAGTTTGACTACATCGCGGTGTCTGTTTGATCAACTGTCTATCGACCGTTGCCAATAATCCAATCTATCTCTGGTTTTACCTTGCAAAACCAGAGATAGATTGTTTTTTTTTTATTGTGGTAAAATTAAAAACTAAGTCCTCCCGCCCAGGGCGAGACGGGAGGGACTATCAGACGCGCACTGACTAAATTCCACTGAGTTCCTTTAATAGCCCTTTACGTTCCAGGGTGACGGTTACTTGATAAGACGGTCCCGCGACCGAAACCAGAGATAGTATGAATATCGGAAACGGCGGTATGACTATTCTCGATTAATATTCCGCAATGTAACGCAAATCGCATGCAACTTCTTGCATCGTCTAAATGAAGCTTTATTCATACAAGGATCTTTTTTTTTTGTTTCTGTTGATATTTTTTTTGCGTATTTTTGGGCAACGTGGGCCTTGGCTTATTAGGACTAGACACTTTTAGGTCTTTCTTGTTGACCTTCACGAGGAGTTAATTACATTTAATTAAGTCTTCGGTGGATATTCTAATTTATTTAATTACTGTGCTTTTGATTGTCGATCTGAGTATTAATGAAGTATTATTTACTAACGAATTTTAAGAATGATCAAACCTTCGGAATTTCTTTGAAGATCGATCGATTATAAGCTTTCCTAAATAAATTTCTATCAATGAAGGTCACAGCATCAAAATTGACTGCGCAGTTTAGGAGAACAACGCCGACACATGACAAACGCTCGCAGTGTCTTTTCATATTAATTATGTAGGTACATAAATTATAATGTATTTTGAACTTCTTCTTCTTCAGTGTCATTGTTATTATTCTGAATATACAATGAATTACTTATTCAAGAAAGCTGACGTAATGAGTGCAATATAAACTAAATGCAACGGTTTTGATAAGTTATCGCGTGACTATTAACAGTACAGATAAGGACACCATGTGAAGGGGAAAGTGTTCTGTATGTTAATTAAAAAGTTATTACCACACAAATCTGGGTTTTGAATAGAAGGAAAATATGGGGTGACAGTTAAAAGCCTTATTATTTCTGTAAAGGTAATAAAATATTTTTTATATCTAGCTTGTTTTGTTTATATATATATAGTTTCACTACGTCATTGTTCCAAACTATGTTGGGGTCGGCGTCTAGTCGAGCTGGATGCAGCTGAATATCAAAAGTTTTAACATGGACCTCCACAACCCAGTAAGTAATAGGTGATACGATACCCCATGCTTTCTTTTTTCGACTTTCGAGCTTCTGAAGAACAGTAACGACTGCCAAAGATCTACAATTGACGGCCGGAGTTTTGTTTGGGTATCATTTACAAAACCCCAAACCAAGACAGCATGACTCATATAAAGCGAATATTCCTAAAAAAGAAATACCCAGTAACCCAACTAAAGGCATTTTAAATATGAACAACAACAAAAATGTCGTAACAAGTCCTAAATATGACACACTTGCTACCAAAAACAGAAACCACAAAACACTGAAAGCGAAACTGACTAAACGAGGAACATTGTATAAAATATAAATACAGAAGTAGAACTACAAAAGAAGTATAAAATCTCCGTAAATAACAACTTCAAAAGCAAAATCTTGAACAGGAGAAAGGCATTCTATTTGCCCACCACGTCATAAATAGCTATGGTAATAAAAAACTATAAAAGGCAAGCCCACTGTCCGCATATAAAGCAGGGTTTATTTCTAAACCAAAGTCATTAATTACAGCATTTACAGCCATTTTCTAAATTGTTCGACATTGTTGGTATTTCGGTATGGTAATAAATACGATTCGTCTAAATTAGGAAACAATGGAACAGTCCCACTTATGGGGAAACCATATTTGACGGGAAGTTTTGGAGTAATTATACAAGATAAAGACATCACAAAGAGATGCAGCGGTTTGCACCAAATCCAGAGACAGCCAGACAAAAATGATCTTTAACCTCTCGGGCGCGTTACGTACACCCGGGTGTACATAAGCGAAAACGCCCCAGCGCCTTACGTACACACGTCTGTACATAACAGACAGTCGCTCATAGGACGTTGATTTTTATCATTTTCATTTATAAATCGTCAGAGAGATTAAAAGGTCTTTGCTTAGAAACTTTGAGGCATTTCAGTCTTGGCAATCTGAGTAACAGGCTCAATATCAGAGATCTGGACATAGTATGTGATCTGACTAACTCACCACTAAAGCGTTACTGACATCACTATTTAAATCTCTTTGAACAGCTACTTTGAGAGATGCATTTACATTACACATTTCCCTCGCAGCTTTGTAATAACAATCTGTGTATCATTTACTTCAGCACTCTCTTAGAGTAGCTAAGAACGTTTAATGCTGTTCTATTTTAATCTTGAACTCTGAACATGTCCTTGACTTGATCTACAATTGACGTGATGTGAATATCATTCTCCTGCCCTGATTCTATTCAATTGGGATCTTCCTCTTTATAACTTCTCTATCACTCTTCATCTGATAAGTTACCTTTCTAGCCATACCATTCCTCACACAATCATTCTATCAAATTATTTGTTTTCTTCTACTCTTATAGCAATCCCTGTTTATGTATACCTAATCTAGATCATGGTCCAAAATGGGTGCAGTATTTTTGGGTGAGGGGGCAATTCGTCCCTTTCCAAACTGTGACCAGGGACTCGTTGCACCTTATCTTATGGATTAGGGGTCAATTCGTCGCACTTCGAATCTTTGAACAGAGATCAGAGGGTTTAAAACAGCCACTTTAAGCAATATTCCTAATGAATTACTTCGCACCGTCATCGGCTATTCTTCTTTTATTCATTCACGAAGTGAATCAATAGGAATATTGATTAGTAGCCGTTTCAGACCCACTGTGTCACCTTTCCTCATAGTCAATTAGAATTACACCAGAACCCGAAACTTTTGGAACACCACCTTCCAAATCTTACTCATATTGCTTCGTTCATCTGATCAAATACACGCCGATTGCTGGTACCACACAACTGACTTTTCTAAAGAATCTTCCAATAAGGCATGTAACATGTTCCTGCTATTATATTGTTAGTAAACTACCAGCTGTCATAGTAAACTGTCTGGTCGCTTGTCTGTTCGTTTGTTTGTATGCGGTGAGACGCGAGATGAATCAATTGATGCTATCGGTGTGGGGGCAACTGAATTGTTTGACGTTTGAACTTGACCTAGAGTGTTTACAAAAGTGGATTGTAGTTATTTGAATTTGTTTGGAGTATTATTTGAAACTGAATAATATTTATTTTGTGATGATTACTTATTTCAATATTAATTATAATTAAAAAACTATGTTTCAAGGGTCTTTAGGTGTTCGAATGACGTTAACAGATCAGGGTTGGTAAACGATAGTGATACGTATTAAAAAAATAAAACCATAACTTTCGATTTCGGCAACCCGCAAAAGATTTGACCAAAAAAATAAAAAAATAACTCGGCTACCAAAATTATACAACTTATATGCTGTCAATTTTTTTTTATAAATTTTCTAACGCTTTTCGACGTTTAAACGTCAAAGCCAAAAAGTAGGCGCTATTGCGGTTACATAGAAAAATACCAAACATACACATAGAAAATACAGCTGCGGTTGGCGTTCGCTCGACGGGTCGACTGTCGCCACAAACCCGCGCGTTTTCCCCCTCGGCACGAGTCGACCGCGCCGCTCGATACGCCACGGGCGTCGCCGCTACGGTAACCAAGCTCTGTGTTTTTAGGACATTTTTCAATTCTCATTTCGCTATAGGTATTATTATTAAGGTATGTACTGGTGGATAATTTGCCATGCCTTACATAGATCTGTCAATATAAAGGTCGTTTTGTGTGCATCTTTCTGTAACGAGTCAAATTAACAAATTATGTACCTACTACCATTTGTTAAATTTTTACAAAATGTTTTGTTATGTTGGACTTAATGTTATTTTGAGCTGCTTTTTTCCTGAAATTATATGGATCCGAACAATAAGGACACCTGTCTCAAAAAACAATCCCTATTTAATTCAAAACAATAATAATAAATAAATAATAATAAATATTCCACAACTATCACACAACGCCATCTAGTCCCAAGCTAAGCAAAGCTTGTGTTATGGGTACTAGACAACTGATAAACATACTTATATATTTCTAAATACATACATATTATAGATAATTTACACCCAACAATAGTCGTAATAAGTTTGCAATTTCCTTATTTAATTACCGCAATGTGCTAAATATAGTCCTTTATCGTGCCCAGATAAAGTTGTTCACCCTAGCTTGTGCCCGCCATCTTGGAACGCAACCGCCGCGTTCCCCCGTCGCACGCCAGTCACTCGCTGCGCGCCCGCCCGTGTGTACGATTCATGTTGACCGAAGCTACAAATACTTCACCTATGCAGTTCGAATATGATCCTGAACGACTCATTGAAGAGGTTAGAAAACGTCCCGGTATATGGGACTACCAAGATACGGAGTACCGCGCCAAAAACATGAGGTACAGACTATGGAACGAGGTGGTCACTGAGCTGATGAATTCGGACGTCAAGGTTTCCAAAAGTGAAATGAGAGAACTCGGTACGTACCGTTGAACTTAGTTTAATTTATCTGTTATGTATTTAGTGACAGACTATCTTGAACAAACGGATCATAGTACACGAGCACGCGACGCCGCCGACGTAAACACAAGTTTGTTATTAAAGTTTAGTTGCTGCGGAGCTTCAACAGATGGCGTTACGTGTCTAGACCGGCGTCGTCGCTCGTTTTTTTAACCGTTTTTTGGTTGAAATGTGTTTTTGATGGCCCTCTGAAGTGCTACAATTTAATGATATTTATGGATACTTTTTCATACAATTTCCATAGAAATTGGGACGTTGAATGACGAAGTACGAGTGGGGAGAATTAAAGACTAAGTTATATGAAGGAGAATTTAAAAATTCTAATACCTACAATAAAAAGTGTTGGATATAAAACTACACAACTGAGTCCTACAGGGAATGTATCTCATTTTCCAAAATTAAAACGAAAAACGTTTTTAATTTTGATTCTATTTATTCGTTTCAGAAATCCAGTTGCAAAAGAAATGGAAGAGCATCCGTGACTGCTTTCAAAAGTACATATCTAATCCAAATAGAACAAAGAGACCTTACATCTACTGCAGACAGTTGCAATTCTTATTGAAAGACCAAGATGTACCCCAAAAAGACGAAGGTACTGCAGCGACCAGTGAATCGGACGAAGACAAGCCAATAAAGAAAAAGAGAGTATGGAGGTACAAGAAGAAATTGAAATTAGTTAAAGACGAGGAAACTTCAGAAGAAGACAATGATACTACATTTGATGTAGCTGATGATTCTAGGGACTATACTGATACAGCCGAAACAGTCCGACCAGCTAAAGTGCCAAAGATAAGCAAACCTCCAGTCGATGAATTTGTCTTTGCAAACGTTGATGCACAGATCAAACCTGAATCAGACGATCCCGATAGAATGTTTTTGCTGTCACTTTTACCTCATTTCAAGTCAGTTCCAGAAGAATTACGTCTAAATGTAAAAATGGAACTGATGCAAGTTTTACGAAATGCGAATTATAATACCGTGCGTGAGCATAAGTTGATTTGAATTGTGATTTACATATCTCGGAAGTAAGAGTTTACTTATAATTAGTATTCATTTAATTAGATATTTTATGACCAAGCATAAGACTACTGTTAAGTTACATTCCAAATGTTTATTATTAAAGTTCGTAATTAAAGTTTCGCATTTGACTTACCTTAAATCTAAATATGTGAGTGACTGGAGACCACCGACAGCATTTGGGACTGTCCTGATGATATTTTGTGATAACAGTAACTTTTCTAGAAATATATACGACGTTAGTTCATCTGGTAATTCACTGAACCGATTTTTTGACAAATCTGAAACAAAAAAAAGAGTCGTTTTAGTAAAACCTTTAAGCGGAAAAGAAATAAAAGACACAAACAAAAAAGGAGGATTATTTATTTACTTTTCTTGACAAAAGCGATATTTAGGCTACCTATGTTAGAGTGAACATTTTTTTATCGAGGCAAAATCATCACAAGAGTCCTCCCACCCAGGGCAGGGCAGAAGGGACTGTCAGACTTGTACTGACTAAAATCCACGGTGTCCTTCAATAGCCCTTTACGTTCCGGGGTCACGGTATTAGTAAGTCCCGCGACCCCGGATGTTAGAGTGAACATACGAGTAACATTTAGAAAACGGTGTTCGTAAATTGTTTTCTGCTGTTAAAAAGTTTATCAATCAAGTGATTAGTATTCCAGATAAACAATCATTAGATTCACTCAGGTTATTTCATACAACAACTGTTTGTTGAATAAGCCCACCATAAGCTTATATTCTTGCAGATATTCAAATACAATTAGGTCTACATTCGCGTATCCACGGTAACGACTTTGATCGTTGTCAATTTGACGGATTCAAACGATTTATTGTCAAAATGGGTCATGATAGAACTTTGTCGATCGTACATAGGTTTTATCGCTGTTGAGCAATGGTTCAGGCTCCCTACATTTTTGCCCGTGCTCTTTTCAGAAGAACAGAGCGAAAAAGTCTAAAACAAAAGGATAATTCAGACAATCCTTATAAAAATAATCCTCCTCCGAAACCATAGAGCGATTAAACTTCAAAGAATAATGAAACCAAATATTTTCGTTCGTAAATGAGGGGGTTACATTAAGGGGATACAATATTTTACTTTCCAAGTGAGACGTATTTTTACGGCTTAAGTAATGGCAGCCATGAAAGTTCGTCGTAACAATGATTTAGGACGGTAACTCAAGTATTAATAAATAAAAGGTTATTGCCTGGGGGTATGTGTGTATGCCGCAAAAATAGATTGAAACCATTATTCTTATAACGATGATGCTAAAGGCGTAGTAACAATGGAAGAATACACTAATTTTGAAAGAACTATTCAGACATTCAGCGAACTTGAAGTCTAAAATGTTTAGGGACAAAACCATCCAACAATCAAACATGAAGCTGCCTTTAAAATTGGGAAGTTCAGCTCACAGCTTCTAATTTTCCTGTGAGCCGAGTCAAGGCCAGTTCAGCAAAACATTTTAATAGGCACCATCAAAATTTTTATTATATTTTTACTTAATGAACAATTTTAGAGGAAAATAAAATCGTTTATTTACTAAATACAAGTTAGCATAGCAATTTCAAATGCAATATTGACTGTACAAAAATAGAAAGACGATTTCGCGAGTAGTTCCAACTTCTCAGACTTGCCGAAAGTGGAATCGTATATTTGTACGTCCTGCTGCGCTATTATTTGAACAAAAAATACAATGTAGGATACAATATCCTATAATTCGATAAAGTAACTCAAGGAACAGATGCTGTTAATATCAAAACCGAGAATTTTGATGGAGATACGAATTTGTATCAATCTCTTCATATCAAAATCAAACATGAACCCAAGATGTGATCGTACAATGACACCAATTGAGCCATTCAACATCATAATCATGTTCCAATGTATAATTTGTGTAACATATCATATGAACATACCCAATAAGACAGTACAAACAATTTCTAGGCTATGTAAACTAGTTAGGTTCATTGACACAAAACTGCGTCAGAGAGCGGTTGATGGTAACCGCAGGCAAGACTGGCAAGGATAAGAAGGGATTATTATGTAATCATGGAGCTTGATACTCCTGTATAACTGCTCTGTAATCTGCTAGGAATATCTTTAATGCAAGCCGTTACTAAGACGACGAATAAGAATAATTTCAAGATAGAAAATGCAGCAAAACATTATCTTATCCTCGAAGGTGAAGATACATAAAATAGAGTAGCAGTAACGGAGCTGTTTTTGTTACACAGTTTTGAACAATAGTGAAATTAATTCACCGCTCACTAGACATCGCGATAAGATAATAAAAACGAGGAAACAAAGAATAATACCGTGTATAGATAGTTGCACAGGAAAAGCAGAAGTTATAAATAACGAGCAGTTAAATGAATGTAGCTGAATCGCCAGTCGATAGAGATCCAATGTCATCTTAAGAATGTTACAACGGATGCGAGCATACTTGTCTAATGGCAGTAATCGAGATATCTTCAACTAATAAGGCAGTGCACAAAAAAGGCAACTAAAATTATGGAACAGATTAAGTAAGCAAGAGTTTTTATTTACATGTTCGACCTTCACCTCTCATGATTTTATTGTTGCCCATTTAAAACCGGTTTCGGCAAAAAAATATCTTGTTATTCCCGACCATAATAAAAATCTAATTGAAGCCCACAGCAAAGTTTTCTGGCTGTTACAATTTCCTTGTAAATCGATTTTAGGGATCAATTAGGAAGCGTTCACACTCACAGAGTCAATCGATCGTAAGCGAAGATATCGATAGAACAATTCAACTACACTCGATAGGCGCAACTAATGTAATCTAATCTCTGGTCGTTATCGAGAACGCTTATATCTTAGGATAGTTGAACTCAATTCATATGATTTATTAACGGTCTAAATTACCATTGTGGCTGACAGATATAGTGACAGCTGACTAAATAGAAAACATCTGTTATGTAACTCAAGTGGGTTCCCTTCTACTCTATGGCAGCATATCTTACGTGTGCACCTAGTTTTCTGTTCTAAGTAGGTCTGCTAAATGTTATGCGGTGACATTTTCCGTGTAACATTTTTTGCTGGCTTTAATCCCAAGTTCTTGCTAAAAGCTGGTACAAGGGGCGCGTTTGTAACAGCCGGGGTTTGCTACTGCGAATGATAAATGCTCATAATACCGCAGGCTTTTGGGCAGTCGCCCCAGATGCGAATGTGGAAGTGGTAAAGTTTTGGGGTCGTCAGTAGAAAAACAGTCTAACTGTATATTTACGATTTTCGAATTGCTAGCAGTTTAATCGACAGCTTATAAAAGAGTGTCCAAAAATTAAAAGAGCGTTCAAAAATTGTTGGTTCTTCGAAAAATATAATACTAGACACTCAATGGATAGTAAACGATGCAACTTATCTATAAATATACTACTTTTCCGAAGTTGAATCACACACAATCTCAAAAAATGTGTGTCAACAATCAATGGGCGAGACTGCACCAAAACTGGTTTCTCCTTACAGAGTTTCGTGAGAACTGTCCGGTGCATTACGTTAAACTTTTTCTTCGCTATAATTTCAACGTTTTCCTGGAATGACAGTGTCATTATACTGTTAAAGTGACTTGAAAATAATAATAATTGGATGATGAGGGACGCTCAAAGGAAGCCGTAGACAATTTTTCTAAAGGCTTAAAGTATTTTATTCATAAGTATGAGACAGTTAACACTTTCTTTGGAGAAGTCAAGAGTTTCGATGATAATGAAAAACAAACCCAAACATTTTATCAAGATGAACCAGTTACTTAATGACAGTAGAGCACTTATCTTATTTGGCACCTAAATAAGCTAATGCTATCAGGTCATTCAAAAACTAGCAAAATATCGTAAATGATAACGTGAATTCGTGATATAATGCCAGCGACCTCATTTTTCCTCGATGATGCGCCCAAGTAAGTAATATAGTTAATGGAAACAATACAGGGAGTTGTTGTATCATACTTTTGGGTAATTGGGTCGATACTACAAATTCGTCACGGAATCGTGTTTTGCCTTATGAGGGAATATTACAATTTCAGTGGTAGAAAGAAAAAACAAAATAACTAGATTTATAAAAGGTTGTAGAAGTCTACGCAGATGATTCTGATCGAAGAACTAAAAGCATAATAGAAATTGAAGAAGTTTGCGTCCAACCAGATGACACTAAAGTTTTTCACAGTATTATTACTAAAACAATGAGAAAGTCACTCCAATCTTCAAACACAAGCCGAGAAAGGCGAAGTTCATCAAGGCTTGTTCCTGTGCAAAGGCTGAGAATAAAGGTTTCTTTTCCTCGTTGACAGACAACGTGGGCGGTGACAAAAGGAGGTCTCCTAAGCATTAATGACTAGAGGCACGCCTTTCAACAATGAACATAAGACTAACTACTCAAGACTTGATGAAAGTTTTAGCTGTAGAGGCCTCCTTGCTACACATAATTATGAGCGAAGATGAGGAGTAATTAACATTAAAGATGATGCGTTTTGATGAGGTTTTGAAAAGGTTATGCGGTGAGTTAATTTCCAGAACACAGCACTTAACACAGTTATTAGTTTGTTTTGGGAATTGTCCGACGGTTATTGCCTCCACTGACAGAATTAGAATAAAGAACACAAGATGATTTACCTCAAATATTCAAGTAACATGTGGCCAAAACGACAAATGGTGTTACCAGACAAGAACAGACAGTTGTTTTAGCTTGCAATTAATCACAACAAGAACTAATCTAAAACGCGTAACAATTCATCAACGATACGGACACATACATAAATCTAACGCAATTGAGGCCAACGTGAGACTTAATAACTTCGAGGACAACACTCGGGTTCTGGTATTCAATGATTATATCCTCGAGTTTCCGGCGACTGTCATAAATACAGCGTTTTCGTTACAAGACTAACAAAGTTATGACTCACGACTCGTGAGTAATCTCAAAACGATATACCTCAGTACCCTCAGAAGTAATACTAGTAGACTCACAAGATGTTATATAAACACAACCACAAATACAAGTGAAGTGTGAGAATATAACATCTAATAATAGTAGGTATAGGTCTCAAAATAAACCATGTAGCCCGCAATGACATAATATTATGTTATATAATTATTCTGTTAAGCGTTTGATGAGAATTAATAAGCGTAAAATATCACGTCAACCCAATCGAGCGACATCAAAGGGTACAGTCCTCAGCGCAGTGTTTAGAGAAAACAAAAATAAATTCAAGAGCAGCACAGTGCATGCAGTTTCTGATGATGTAATCCTGTCGAGACGATCAGACGAGACAGCCATCGTTATTACTAACTGGAACGAAAACATCGACAACCAGATTAAAATTACACTTTATCGACAGACACTGACAAGATGTTTATGATCAAAAGCTTTCCAAGAAGCTTCGAAATTATTCTTGCGTACAGACGGCTAGTAAATAAGAAAGTGTAATTAATTTATACGAGACGTGTAATATATTTAGAATAATACTTACTGTACTTTGCCTTTATTTGATTCTTACTGAGAATAACAACGTGGTTTCCTTTTCTAACGGAATTCAATATGACACAAATATCTGGCTTTGGTTCCGAAGCAACATATTGGAAAAGTTGGGGGTCCTAGAATTACATACAGTTTCCACAATATCGCAGTCGCATCAGTATGGGATACTGGAAATGTCCTCCAGGGATAGAATATATTTTTATACAAAAGGTGAGCTATTTCTACGTGACGAAGGGAGGGCTGACGGCTAAAGGCCATTAGGTAATGTCCCACAATCCAACAACCCTGAACTTTTGATTGACAACGTAAATTGAGAGGTTGGAACAAAATAACAGTGGAAAAAAACTTTGGAGAAATTGAATCCCTAGACATATTTGAACACAATATCTATTAATGCGAAGTTGCCAACACGTTATCGGATAAAACTCCGTTGGCAAACAGCTTTCCAGGTAGACATTATCGAAGGTAAACATTGATCCCTCGTCAGCAGATACTCTTGATTATGTGGAAACCTTTTAGTGCGATAGACGAAATCCGCGTTTCCCAATAAAAAACCGATAGAAATAAAGCTCAACATTAAACTGTGTAACAAGTCAGTCTAGTGTACTGAAGGTCGTTATTCCAGTGTAATGAAGGCGAGTGTCTGTCTTGCCATCATATTCAATTCCATATTTCGCAACTTGGCTCAGTTGCTCGTATCAACAATTCATAGACGCATGAGCTAATACTAAAATATATCATTATGTGGAGTTTAGAAATAGACAGTTTTTTTATTTACTTTCGCTGTCTTGTGTGTATACTTCTCTGAACTTCGGATTGAATTCTAAACATGAGTGAATTAGCAAACGTTGAATATTCAGCAGTCAGCGTATGAGCGTACTCTGGCAACTAGTTGGCGCCAAATGTTTGGGAACGAGTTTGTAGCCTAGTTTTTACGTTAGTTAGCGTCCTCGAAAAATAACCGTCATTACCACGTGGCATTGCTAACGAGCCTTGTTTTCATCACCATCTAACTACTTATTCCTGCGAGCATACCTTTAAAAATGCCGGATACTTAAAAATGGAAAACAATCTACATGCATCAAAATGGTGTCCTTAAAAATGTGTCCTCTACGTTTCCGCTGACTTTTAGATTGGACTTTTTTGAACTGTATCTTCCTGTCTCCTACACGAATGTCACTAACAATCTTGATGACAAATAGCGAGTTCGTCACGAGTCTATTTTCGTCACAATAATCGTTGTTATTATGGTGACCTAGAAACAATTCCAACTGATTGAGTATTACCTAGTGTCGTTTAGGCCCACTTGTGTGTAGTAAAAGACAGTTTTTATGTAGTGAAATATATTGCCTAGATTGAATATCTGGTGACGTGCCAAGTTGCCGATACATGCGTTGCGGACTGCGGGCCTCAACCAACCTTGACCGGCGACCGAGTCATATAAATCTCAACCGCCTCACAAAGGTTTGGCTATCTCTATTGCAACAATACCAGTATGGTCAGCTCAGTCTATTTTATTGGGTTATTCAATCGAAGCACAAAGAACGGTATATTATTTAAGTTAGGTTGAAGCTGAAATAGTGTTATGTCACGTCATGGAAATAGGGCGCAGTATGCGGTTGACTCTTCGATTTGCATTTCACGTTCCATGGCATTGCATAGAGAAAGGTATCATTAAAACAGCAAAACAAGTTTCTGGCTATATCTTAATAGCTTTACCATCGGCTACTGTAACATCGAGGCAATTAAATTTAACATGAAGTTGAGCACGTATGATGTACAGCAATCAGTGCTAGCCTCCTTGGCCTTGGCAGCAATTTATCAAGATTGTTGCCAGCATACATAATAAACACCTATCGTTGCTGAGGTTGTATTACATCATGCTATAAAGTCATCAGGCGTAACTTTATAGCATAGTTCTAGGGAAACTTATGATTCTTGAGAAGTCGACTTCTTTCCTTAGATATTTCAAAAACCTACTGTTTCAAGACTTCAGAAGTTCAAATCCTGCAATTTCAAACATAAAAATTTCATCTTATTTCGATTTTATTTTCGGTGCAAATGTCCTTAGCTAACGTATTGCAAATTGAAATTTTGTAAATAACTTCTTTACGTATTTCAATCCTTTTTCGACACTGTTGTTAGACTTCAGTATAGTTCATCGCCTTCGATTCGAGATAGACTATATCAAACATATGATAGCCCTATAATTTAAATTTATTTGTGGTGCAAATATCTTTGGCTAACGTATATATACAGGGTGTCCCAAAACTCAACGTCAAGCCGAAACGGGGTGACAGGATTGATCATAACCATCACGAGAAAAATCTGAAAAAAAATCTATCCCATGCAGTTTGTAAATTATGGGCATTTTAAGAAAAACCTAGAAATTTGATCAAACTGTACCATTTTTCGGTTATTGTGGTTATTCTTTTTTATTTTTGTTCATTTGAACTTTGGAAACGTAATCCTAAATAACATTTCTAGAATCCCAATAAAAAATAATGACACAATTGCCTCAAGTTTCCGAGAATTGAGACTATTTGTTAAACTACGAATTTAAAATTTTCAAGATTCGTCGACTTTGACAGGCCCTCCTATAAAAAAAATGTACTAGAGTGCCTTGGCAAGTGGCATTAAAAGTTGGCGCATTTAATCAGAATTCTAAAATGGTACAATACTTGTTAGTTCCATACAATAGAAAAGAGTAAAAAAATTAAAACCTCAAGTAACCCGATTTTTGCTATCACATTTTACTCAGTTAAAATGTTTTTAATTCGCACAAGCTCTAGGTAGGTTCTTAATTTTAAGACAAAATGATGAGAGAGATGGATAATGGGTATGTTTGTCATGAGTGAGCGAGACAGATAGTGACGCCACGCATTGAGACGGAGATGCGTCGTTTAAACGAGTGCGAATGAAACAGATAGATGCTATGGCATCTATCTGTTTCATTCGCACTAGTTTCAGCCAAGCAAATGGCTACGCTACCAGTCCGACACCAACCAGTTAGTACGTTTCGCTCATTCGTCTACTGCGCACGTTCGTATTCGCTTGTGTTGATTTAGTACTGACAACTTTGGCTTCTCTTTTTGGACTTGAATCTTTGTAAATTGGACTTGTTGATAACATACCGGCAACTTTGGCTTCTCTCTGGACTTTTGTGTTGGCATCCTTTTTATCTACCATGCCTACGCGCTACACTTCACAAGAATATGCGAACATGCACCTCATTTATGGGGAATGCAGATGCAACGCAAGTGCCGCCGCTAGACTTTATCGTGAAAGATATCCAAATTTAGAGCGCTACCCGGATCACCGAGTGTTTGTTAATGTGCACCGTTCACTCACAGAGGGCGGCCATTTCCCGAATCAAATACAGGCTGGAGGTAGACCTGTGTTTCCTTTCCAGGAAGAAGTATTGCAAGAGGTCGCAGGTGACCGAAGTATTTCCGTACGTGGAATTGAAGAAAGAACGGGAATACCCAAAAGCACTGCTCATCGTATTTTACAAAGAAACGAAATGCATCCGTTTCACGTACAACGAGTTCAAAGTCTTCTACCTCGAGATTATCAGGAAAGGATTTCTTTTTGTAGAACAATGCTACAGAGGCATAATGAGAATCCCCAATTCATCCAAAAAATTCTCTGGTCCGATGAATCGACATTTAAAAAAGATGGTTACATGAACTTGCACAATTATCACGAGTGGCATGTGGAGAATCCACATTTAATGCGAGAAGATAGATCCCAGTATCGTTTTAAAGTAAACCTGTGGACCGGAATTTTAAACGGTAAAATTATTGGGCCTATTGAACTGCCTGAGAACTTGAATGGAACTAATTACCTACATTTTTTAAGAGAAGATTTACCAACCCTGTTAGAGGACGTACCACTAGCAGATCTTCGCGACATGTGGTTTCAACAAGATGGCTGCCCAGCGCATTTCGCAGTGCAAGTAAGAGATTTCCTTGACCAGGAATATCCGGGAAGGTGGATTGGACGTTCAGGCACTATCTCGTGGCCCGCCCGTTCACCAGATTTAAATCCCCTGGATTTTTTCTATTGGGGAGTTCTCAAAGAAAAAGTTTACTCAAAGCCCATTGAGAACGTAGCCGACCTGCGTGAACGCATTTCTCAAGCAGCTGAGGCGATCAACTCTCGAAGATATGCCCGACTTATAAGTAGATCTTTTTTAAGAAGATGTAGGGCTTGTATTGAGGCTGATGGTAAACAATTTGAACATTTATTGTAATAAAAAATGTTATTTCTCCATCTGACTTTTATTCCAACAAACCTAATTATTTTACAAATTTTACTAACTTTTTTTCACTTTGATAAAAGTGGCGTCACTATCTGTCTCGCTCACTCATGGCAAACATACCCATTATCCATCTCTCTCATAATTTTGTCTTAAAATTAAGAACCTACCTAGAGCTTGTGCGAATTAAAAACATTTTAACTGAGTAAAATGTGATAGCAAAAATCGGGATACTTGAGGTTTTAATTTTTTTACTCTTTTCTATTGTATGGAACTAACAAGTATTGTACCATTTTAGAATTCTGATTAAATGCGCCAACTTTTAATGCCACTTGCCAAGGCACTCTAGTACATTTTTTTTATAGGAGGGCCTGTCAAAGTCGACGAATCTTGAAAATTTTAAATTCGTAGTTTTACAAATAGTCTCAATTCTCGGAAACTTGAGGCAATTGTGTCATTATTTTTTATTGAGATTCTAGAAATGTTATTTAGGATTACGTTTCCAAAGTTCAAATGAACAAAAATAAAAAAGAATAACCACAATAACCGAAAAATGGTACAGTTTGATCAAATTTCTAGGTTTTTCTTAAAATGCCCATAATTTTCAAACTGCATGGGATAGATTTTTTTTCAGATTTTTCTCGTGATGGTTATGATCAATCCTGTCACCCCGTTTCGGCTTGACGTTGAGTTTTGGGACACCCTGTATATAGGTATATTCTTTATTGTGCACAAAATTTACAATAAAACCAAACTTAAAATTATATTCACAAAGGCGAGCTTATCTCTTTAAAGAGATCTCTTCCAGCCAACCTGTAAACGTATTACAGATTAGAGAAGCTCCAAAAAAACTTATTTAGATATTTCAATGTAGTTCGGCACTGTTGCTAGACTTCAGTAGTTCATCGACTTTAAGACAAGCAATGTCAACTACAACGTTATCATTAATTACCAATCTGCTCAGTCCATCAATTGAAAGCTTGGTCGCAATGAATCGATGTAGCAATACGATCGCGATACCCGTTAACATGTTCCAGGTAAGTATGTACTGTTCAGTGACACCGGCGTAGATTGAATAACAAATCACTCGAACAATGCAAATGAGATGGCCTGACATGAACAAGAACGCGAGCTAGCCGGTATAGTTAATTAATTAGTTGTTTGTTAAATTATACACGGTAGTCCCGTGAGAGCAGTTACAAAATGACGAAAGGATCGGTTGTAGAAGCGCAAACTGATTAGACAAAATTCGACCCAAAAGACAAGGTTTCGCCAAATGCTTCGATTGAAGATTCGGGACACGGATTCGTGCAAATGTCGTCAGCACACGAGAAACTACTTCAAAAGCGAATTTTGACAAGGAATGATCCAGAATTTAAACAAACAGAACCCAGTTAGACCCATCTGCTGAAGGATCATGGCATTCCCAGAACGTGGATCGGACGTTCCATCAGCCTACATATGAAATGCGCATGCGTCATACTTATACAAATGGTGTGTCGTACAATCGGACGAGCGAGTAGGTGTCGTTACGATAACGGTACTATAACGAACGCTAAAGGCGATGATAGTTTTTTGGCGACTGTATTGCCGGTTTCCGACCTTAATAATGCATAATAAGATCTAATTTAACAATTTTACTTTTTTTTGAGGAAACAGATGGTTATTAAAATGGAGTGAATTACGGTATGATTATTTTTTATTCGAGTTATTGCTTCTTATTTATGTTTAAGTACAGGAAGCAAGCAAAGTTACTTGCTAGTAATATTACTGAATTCTGCAAATAACACACTGCTATCGATCGAAGACAATGTCTAATCGAAAACGAAAGTAAATGTCTCAATTTCGTCGGTTCGAGTGTTTTCGTCGGCACTTATTTGGAAGTTTATCTATCTTGGATAAGATTCAAGATAACTTTCGACAAACACTAGCACATTAAACTAAGCAAAAGTAAGGCGCGGTCTAGACAAACGCCCTTATTGGAGCTAGATTGCTTATCAAGGGATAATTGGTCAAGCAAACCTATATTTTACCTTATAATGCGATTAAAAAGGTCGAAAGCATGACGGTGGTTTTAGAAATCTTTTAAAGGTGTGGGCGACTATTTATGGTAAGTTCTCCATGAATGTACTACGTTGTGTTTTTGCAGCGTTGTGCAGTAACACGTGCCGTCTGATCAATACGCCGGTCGGGACGGCGACCGGCTGTCGGCGGCATGGCGTGTCGCCCCTAAACACAGCTGATTCCACCTATCCCCCTCAGCCAGTTCGTTCACCCTTCGCCCCGCGCTCCCCGGCACCCTCCCAAACTTTCGATCTCGTTAAAAACATAAACGTATCCACGATGCCCTTTCGAACTCTAGTTAGGAAATAACAAATTTCCTGGCAGTGTAAAAGCCCTTTTTCGTAGCAATTATGAAAAATAAATCGCGATGGCTGCGATGCTAATTTCATATCTCAGTTGTGTTTTCGGGATAATGTATTCTCGAAAAGGTTTAGGGACTTCAAAAGAAGGCCCGTACAGATCGGACGCCGAGGTTCACGATGGTTATACTGAACAGCAGCAAGAACAGTACACAAAATATTTGAAGAAGTTAAAAAAGGACTTCGATGAAGTTTGGTGCAAAAGGCCAAAACAAAACATTGACTTAACCGAGTATGAACGAATTAAAACTCTTGGGACCGGAGCTTTCGGTAGAGTAGTTCTATTGAAACATGTAAAAAGCTTCAAACTATACGCAATGAAGGTGTTGGAAAAAGAAAAGATAGTGAAGATGAGACAGGTGGAACATACGCTGTACGAAAAGCGCATTCTCGAAGCCATCAGGTTTCCATTTACGGTCAGCATGGAATTCAGTTTCAAGGATAACAGCTATGTGTATTTTATTATGCCATTCGTACCAGGCGGTGAAATGTTCACCCATCTACGACGAATGGGTAAGTTCGAAGAGCCACTAGCGAAATTTTACGCCAGCCAAGTAATTCTGGCCTTGGAATATCTGCATTTCTGTAACCTAGTTTACCGCGACCTGAAGCCAGAAAACATTCTGATCGATAAAACTGGTTACTTAAAGATCACTGATTTTGGCTTTTGTAAAATTTTACAAGGGAGAACTTGGACTCTATGTGGAACGCCTGAATATTTAGCTCCTGAACTTATATTGAGTAAAGGTTATGGGTTCTCCGTAGACTGGTGGTCTTTCGGAGTGTTGTTATTCGAAATGTGCGCAGGATATCCTCCCTTTTATGCGAACGAGCCAATGAAGACTTATGAGAAAATTGTAGGCGGCAAATACAGATGTCCTTCAAGCTTCAACAGTGATCTGAGGGATCTAATTAGAAACATTCTGCAAGTTGACATAAGCCATCGTTATGGTGTGATGAAAAATGGGGTGATGGACTATAAAAACCACAAGTGGTTTAAAGGTTTAGAATGGGAGTGTATTCTTAATTGCCGGGCTCAGCCTCCTTTTGTGCCAAAGTACAGGGGTCCAGGTGACACTACCAACTTTGACCGCTACGATGACGAGCCTATAAAGCCGGCTTCTCGCTGCCAATTCGAAGCGGAGTTCATAGATTTCTAATTCTGTGCAGTTATTGTTTACTTGTCTTCCTCTTGAATTAAATAAGAATTCATAATATTTCAAACTGTTTTTGATTTCAGTATTCGGTTTACAATACAATTAAAAACTGTTGTGTGGTACTGTATAATATTCAAACTTAAAAAATCACATCCTGACCCATAATCTCTTGTCATCGTGTTTGTTCGTTTTGTTTAGAGACGATTTGAATTCATAATAGGGCACGTGTGGGGCCCCCTCATGTCGTGCGCCCGCGCAGCGCCGGAGGACTATAATAACAGCAGGCAGAGGGCACGCGACGAAACTGTATTATATTTGAAGTTCGTGACCAAGTGTCGGGCAGGGACATTTATTAAATGCACTGATTGTGTTTGAAATGCAACAATGAACATTTTCTATGCCAGAAAGATTGATATTTGACAAATCCAGTAAAATAGACAAAGGATTATTTTACAATATGGTTCTAGTCATTCTGCACCGGGCACGCCGCAATCGCGGCGGTAAGACCCCTCTTTGAGGAGTGGCTGGATAGGCGTCACGGTGTCCTAACCTACCGCATGACGCAGGTCCTCACCGGACACGGAAGTTTCGGGAGGACCTGTATCTGATAAGGAGGGAAGAAACGCCTGGGTATCACCACTGCGAAGATCGTCCGGAGGACACGGTGGAGCATACGGTGCAGGACTGCCTCGCTTGAGCAGAGCACCGCCATGTCCTCACGACGGCGATAGGCGGAGATCTCTTGCGCCCGGCATTGGTCAAGGCCATGCTGCAAGGCGAGACGGAGTGGGAAGCGAACGCCTTCTTCTGCGAAGCAGTCCTTCTGCTCGCGAAGGAGGCGGGGCGCGTGAGGGAAAGGACAGCATCCTCCCTCCACCCCAGCCGCAGTGGTAGACGCCCAGGGCGACCGACGTCTGCAGACGACCACCGGCCACCGTGCGGGCAGTTAGTAATAGGCAACTCGCTGTCTGACCATGGACATTGCCAAAAAAACAAAATAACGGGGCCCCCCTCTAGAGGGCCAAAGCCTGCCGGAGTCGCGGGACTCACGAATTACCGGGACCCCGGAACGTAAAGGGCTAATGAAGGACACCGTGGATTTTAGTCAGTACGAGTTTGACAGTCCCTCCCGCTCTGCCCTGGGTGGGAGAACTCATTTGATGATTTTACCACTATAAAAAAAAAAACAAATATAAAATCGTTATGATTAGCTTTTTCATTTGCAGAGCAAAACAAAATAAAAAAAAAAGTACTCACAAATCTACACATGTACAGTATAAAAAAATCAAACACATGTCCGGCAAATTCTTGAAACAGTCGACTAAATAGATCTAGTGTGTGACCCGAATTCGCCTCAGTTCTCTGCCAACATTACCATGAGTATGAGTAATGATCTGTGATGGTAGCATGTTTTGGCAAAACAATCTTCAAAGAGTGGAATGAACTGAAATATTTTATTTGGTAATAAAATAACTAGCATTCTTCAATATGAAGTGACGAGTTATTTAACAATTCAGAATGATAAAACACGTGCAAATTACAAGGAAAACATGTGTCGTTTTATTAGTTTATTTCTGGATGATGTTCCAGCGTTGAGAATATAAAAAGTAACGTTTGTTGGGCGTTAAAAGAGAAGTCAGTTAACTAGTTTAATTAAATTCACACACAAGGGTTTACGATTAAAGCCACCTCTATGATGAACGGGACTTTGACTGCGAACGGAATGTAAAGGGCCAGCGAGAATATTGATTTACAACTGTCTGAGACGCTTTGGAATTTTCTTTAATGGTTAATTGATTAGATGAAGAAATGGTCATAGATAATTATGTCCAGTTATTCGAATTACACTTCGGAATAATAATCTTCAGGAAAATCAAGTTAGTTTAATCTCCCATTACGCATTTACGGGCTAGTAAGAAATTTTAATGATATAGTAAGGTTTGGAAGAGTAATCTTTCTCAAATGCTACATGGTCTTCAAACACTGACCATTATGATCTTTTAACAAACTATTCCGAAACCAAACACCAATTACCACCAAAAACCAACCGTAAATAATCCCCATGAAACTGTTACAATCGGTAATCCGATTACACAATTTACTTAGCAAATCAAAGATACACAAGTATTATGTGCGAGCAATTTTCTGGTACGGCACCCATGATAGGGACAATGGCTTGAAACAATAGCCTTTCCCAGTCGCGTGATGGTTGCAAGGGACCAGAGCAGTCGACCGGAAAGTGAAGGAAGCGCAGTTCCGTCTGACGTTGAGGATGTGACGTCAGGAAATAGCCAAGGTCTACGTCTTAAAGGGTTGCAGGTAAAAAAGAGAATGACTCATTTATTAACCTTTATTTTTGAAGACAAAAGATTTGTTATTTGTATTTTATCGCACAGGTTATGCTATATTTTACTGTTATTGAATATCATAGTTAACACAGAATTTATGGATAGGACCGCACAGTATTAAATATTTCAGGTCAACCCATAAACTCCTATGAAGTAACGTTATTGCCTGACAATTTTACAATCAACGTAACAGCTCTGCTAGTCGTATAAATCGTGAATGAGACTTATTTAAGCCAAGTACGCCCATTTATACTATACGATGCATTCCCAATGTTGTAGACAAAGCACCAAAAGTTCAGGCGAGCAAACTGTTCTATTCACAATGGTATTTCTTGCGCAAACCTTGCCGCATTGAAGCCTAGGTCTCACGATACAATTGAGTATTCATCTCTGACATTTTGCGTCAAATTATTCACATTTCATTCGTATAAGAACCACAATTATCGTATAAATCAGTGTTTTCTATAAGAATACATAAGGTGGTGACGGAAATGGATATTTCAACGAGAATTCTATCCTACTAGAATCTATTTTGAATTCTGATACAAATGTTGGTCATTAATTAGAGCCAAGCTCGGATGTTTGACAAATTGACGCAATTCCAGAACACGCTTCAGTAAGTAAACAAAAACTACTAAACAATGTTGAAACAGTGGCAAAAAATAACAATAGACTAGCAAAACATGCGATAACTGTACTATAAGAGGAACGAAATATACAGACAGGATAAATAGATTCAGCACAAGCTCAAAGTCCAAACTTACATCAATTTACAAGTAAATTAATACCATGTGCCCAATAGGTGCTAAACCAAAGAACATTTTATGGAACGTTAGCACAAATTAACAGTCATAAAGCCGAAGGAGAGATTACACAAGCTATCGTCGAGAACATAAAGCATTACATAACCGTGCTTTTAAAGCTATAGGCATATTGAGCTACTTATAGATTGAACGTTAAAGAGTTACTACGGTTAGCCATGATCCGATGATTTTAAGTTTTTGAATTAATAAATAATAAATAAATAATAATAAATAAATGTTT
This sequence comes from Agrotis puta, assembly GCA_943136025.2. NCBI lineage: Eukaryota > Metazoa > Arthropoda > Insecta > Lepidoptera > Noctuidae > Agrotis > Agrotis puta. The sequence goes on along the minus strand of OW964170.2, from coordinate 14,706,895 downwards.
ATTTCTCAAACAACTTAATACTAGTTTACAAAGTATAAAACTTGGCAACAATATTATTATAACCGAGAGCTTAGCATCTGTAGCCGAACTAGGCTGAGCCTGTATTTCGGCTATCAGCGCCTTTTTCCCCAAGTTATTCCAGGTAAAGGTATTATCATCAAGTCCAAGTACAAGGTATGATCGGTTAAGCTATCCATTACTGAATTTAGTGGGTAAGTAAAATTAAAATTATGTTACAAGTGAGAATTAGGTTTAATTGTTTAGTAAATATGTATGTGTGATTTTGGTGTAGTGTAAGGATGCGTGTGTGGTGTGTGTGTGTGTGTGTGTGTGTGTGTGTGTGTGTGTGTGTGTGTGTGTGTGTGTGTGTGTTGTGTGAGGATGGGTGTGGGTTGAATGAGTGTATGTGTGAGCTTGAGAGTAATATAAATATATAGTTAATGAATTTTTTCCAATAGTCGTTCTGTCTCCTCATAATTAAGATTCTGTAAGAAACAACAAGTTTTTAATTTACATTGTTTTAACGTTAAGGGGTATATATTAATTATTTTATTTATTTTATTATAGAGGAATGAACCAAGAAATCCGATAAATCTTTCACAAAACCTTGTCTTACACGTAGGTGGCATGTCACACACGTTGTGTTTACGACGTCTTTGAAGTAATAGTGGGTTATACGACTGTTTAGTGTGCTGGTGGAGGATAACTTTGAGAATAAATAGTTGTCTAACTGTTAAAACATCACACAACTTGTAGAGCTTTGCGGTTGGGAAGTCAATAGGATTGAAGGTGCTAACTTTCAGAATAGCTCGCTGAGCTATTTCCACTGACTTTAAAGTAGTTTTATAGATACCGCCCCAGGATGTGATACAATATGCAAGGAGTGACTGACAGAGAGCGTTATATACCCGTTTCAGCAGCATGGCATCCGCAACGTGACGCAAAGTTTTAAAAATAAAAATTAGTTTACGTACTCTAGAGCTAAGAAGTATTACGTGTTCCTTGAAGTTGAGGTTCATGTCAATGATAATACCTAAGTACTTGAGTGAATTTACGCGTTCAATCATTGGACAACCACAATTTACTACCGAGGAACAAACATGGCATTTTATATTTAGGTCACTTTGGATATCGGCGGCCTGCCTTATGCTGAAACAGACATACTTAGTTTTGTCGACATTGAGGGTTAAGATATTTCTCTGCAGCCATCTTCTTGCCCTGTCAAAACCATCCTGTGCGGCGCCGAAAACCTCTTCCCATGTTTCACCAGCGAATACCAAGGCCGTGTCATCGGCAAAAGAGATGATTTTACCCAGTGCAAGGTTTATATTCGTTAGCTCATTTATGTAGACGAGAAATAAAGTCGGTCCCAATATACTACCCTGCGGAACTCCATGTGTGACAGGGAAGTAATCGCTTACATATTCTCCCACTCGAACACATTGGGTACGTCCAGAAAGGTAGCTAGTGAAAAGTTGAAGTTGCGTGGCCCTGATTCCAAGTTTTTCTAGCTTACTGAGTAGAAGGGAAACAGAAATCGTATCAAACGCCTTTGCCAGATCTAGGAAAATGGAGAGGCACTTTTTCCCTCTATCTAAATTTGAACTGACAAAGTCAGCAAGCTTGTTTACTGCCTGTTCTGTAGATTTGCCATGCCTAAACCCGTACTGGTTAACTGATAGCAAATTATTTTTTTCCAGATAGTCAACAAGCCGTGTGTTCATGATTTTTTCTAGGAGTTTTGATATCGCAGGTAGTATGGATATTGGCCTATAGTTGCTAATACGATTTCTGTCTCCGTTCTTGTATATTGGGCACACAATCGACCTTTTCAGTATATCTGGGAACACACCCGTCATTAGGCTGTCGTTAAATATCTTAGTTAAGGGAGAAACTAGAATGGATTTGTGCTGTTTTAAAAATCTACTGCTGATATGATCACATCCAGGTGCACTGTCAATCTTTAAGCCCATGATGAGTTGATCCACTTCTATCTCACTTGTATCAATTAACGCGAATGAATTTAATGTGTTTGTTTGATCGTGGTGAATGTGTATGTGTGTGTTTTCTACGCCGGTATAGGACTGTTGCATTTTATCTGCCAGAGAGCTTCCTACATTTATAAAGTAATTGTTTGCTTCATTAAGTGATTGTTGAGGAGAGGATGATAGAGACAGAATTTCTTTTGGCTGTTGGGTGGATTTTGTAGTATTTGTGATATTTTTAATGACTTTCCATAATTTTTTATTGTTATTTTGGGCATCATTTATTTGTTTTTTATCATGTGCTATCTTAATTCTTTTCAAAAGGTCATTACAATAGTTTCTGTAGTTTAAGACTTCGTTATCAGGTGCTGAGTTCGATTTCAAGTGTAGTTGGTCCCTATTTTGTATGCAGCGTAGTAGTCCTGGAGTTATCCAAGGTTTTAGTATTTTTTGACGCCTTGGTAAATGTATCACTTTGGTATTTTTTGAAATGGCCTCTTGTAGACATGTTGTCAGATAATTGATGTTAGTGTTTGGGTCTATTGTCTGATAAATTGGCTCGAAGTTGATTTCTGAAAGATCTTTTAATAGGCCTTTTCCATCAATTTTAGTATTGGTAGTGGTAGCATATTGTCGAGGTCTCTTCAAATACATACTCAATACCACAGGATGATGGTCGGTGAGTGTTGCATGAGGGACTATAGTGATGGAGGGGCCTTGAGTCTTTATTAGGGCATGGTCTAAGCATGTTTGACTAGCACTTCGTGTAACAAGGGTATGAGTAGGCAACAGGCCATGCGAGGCCGCAAGGGTTAAATATCGTTCTCCATCAATGTTAATTTTACTAGGGTTAATTGCTATATTTAAGTCTCCTATAACCACTATGTATTTGAATGTTGAAAACTTTTTTAATGTATTGTCCAAGGAAGACATGAAAAATTTGACTGGTAATACCAGTATCTGCTGATGGATGGATGTATGATGAATGCAAGTAACGGACTGTTGTTAGTTGTAGCGTTGGGAGAAGCCTTTGTTTAGCAGTGAATGTCTTTCAACTTTGAAGGCATTTATGAAGCGTATGTCCAGGAAGAGACTACTGTATGTCTGATGATAAAGTCTTCATTAGCCATACCCAGATTACCGTGTTCGTTTTTATTAAATTCTCCCAGTTCTATTCAATCCAATGTATTTTAGTTCACGTCGAACTACTTAAGTCTGGTCTGATAATTACCATTACACGTGCTGATAAAAAGAGTGCTCATCAAGTGGAAACAGATACCAAAGGGATGCTGTTGATTAATCACTGGGAGATGAAAAGCTTTAAGTGTTATCTGAGTACTGAAGATACGGACGCTAATGAATTAGGGACATTGATAACTTTATTGGTGATAGCTCAGTTACTTTCTAGTTGATCAATTAGTACTGGAACTAGTAGATAGTAAACTGGTCTATTTCAGTCGTACTACGAATACGCAATCCCCGGAATTTGTCGACAAACTGTTTTCATTTGTCCTGACAAATGGTTTTGCAAATCGCGTGCCAACTAATATGTTAATTTCATACTACAAGTCACACTCATAAAACTAATTGAAAACATGTTGTGTTTTTTGTAGAGAAACTTGCGTGAAATAAACATGAATGGAAATGAAATAAAACTTCATTATTTTTGGAAAATATAGTTAGCGTGGATAGAAAATACGGAAGGTGTTAACGTAAAAGTAATTAGATGGTAATTTAAATGGAATTAATATATTTTTAACACTTTATTAGTAAACCAGAAACTGCCCATATTTTCGATCAAGGAACTTGTTATGTTCTATGATCGCAGAAGCGGAGCGGTTCCTTTAAGCAAAACTGTTACTGTCTAAACAGTTAAGGAAACCTACCTTTACTCCTCCGTAACTTCTATTCCTTGATTTGAGACGAAGTGTAGTCAATTCTGTCTCATTCCTCTAGCTTCGTAATAGTTTTTCCTTTGTAGCTTACAGAGCAGTACAATGCGCAAATAAAAGTGTGTCCTTAGCCAGTACAACTTCAACTACGTAAATATAAAGAGAACAAAGTGCGCCAGGAAGGCGAGAAAATTACAAAAGCATTGTTCTAAATGTTAACTTAGAAAGCAAGACTGTTGAGCTTAAAATCTTAGGTCAAGCAGAGTGTCATTGGACTTTTTTATTTGGAATTTGTCTTTAGCAGCCTCAGTCTAGAGTTAATGGCTATAACCTCGCCTCCTATTACATGGAACATTAGCATGACTGGTATTATGAGGGTACACTACTCAAGCTTTTGCATGCTCGTGAAGGAGGAGGCGCACCGCGTGAGGGAGAGGACAGCGTCCTCCCTCAACCCCAGCCGCAGTAGACGCCCACAGCGACCGACGTCGGCAGACGATCTCCGGCCACAATAGGCGCGGGCATGTCGGCAGCGAGTAATGGGCAACTCGCTATCCGACCATGGGCCATGCCCGGGTCGACGGCGCGTTGCACACGCGCCTCAAAGAGTGTCAGCAAAATGACGGCGCTCCCCTCTAGAGGGCTTAAGCCTGCCGGGGCCGCGGGACTTACGAATTACCGTGACCCCGGAACGTAGAGCTATTGAAGGACACCGTGTATTTTAGTCAGTACGAGTCTGACAGTCTCTCCCGCTCTGCCCTGGTGGGAGCCACGAGGGGTTTAACCACGATAAAAAAAACATGATGAAAGAAAGAAAAATGGCTGAAAACTACTTCATTAAAATATGCATGCAACGAAAATAGCAACCCTGTTTTAAGTACTCAGTCATTGAGTTAACGCCTACGATATGGGTCAGTGACGACGCCGCTGCAGCATCCGATGCGGTGAAACGTAAAGGGCGAGATGAGAGGGGCCGAGAGTGGCTAGAATTATTATTTACTGACTATTGGTAATATTGAGATTGCTTCCAAGCTACGAGTATAACGGGGCAATATTGAATGTGTAAGCTGCTTATCTCCTTGGAAGCTACTTGAGGGGCGATTTTTAACATGCTAACACATAAATTCGCGCCTTTTTCTCAAGAAGGAAGATGCCTACCTTTCGCCTTGTCAAAGTCCATACATCTAGTCATATACGCACGACGGTAAACAATACTACGTACCTGACCTTTCTGAGGAACCTCACCAATAAGGTTACGTATTATACAGGGGATCAAAAATAGGATATTCTGACCCGATTTTTTTTTAATCACTGTCCAATTTATATGCTTGTTCCAGTGTTTTGCAGTAGAGAAAACACTTGTATGAGATATGAACGCTTGATAACTGAATAAAGTAATTGCGAGTGACTTTAATGCGGTTGCCAAATAACACGCTCAGACGAAAAACGTCTAACTGCGGAGCACTAAAGTGCTTTGCAATATCAATAACAAGAAATTGCAGGATTTCGATGAGAAATGTATTGATGTATGTGTGTGTTGGACTTTTATTATGTGTTGAAACTTTGAAAGGAAAGGGAGAGTGAAGAGGGGCAGTGTATTTAGGGTAGACCGGAATCTCCCGGAATATTTTTCTTGTGTGCTAAGAGTATTGATTGGTTTTAGGGACCCCAATTCTACATCTAATCCGCAAGAGATTTGGAACGAATAAGTATACCGATGAAGTATATTCTATGAATGAAAACTAGTTTAATATAAGTTTATCAGCAGTTTATTAAGAAACAGATGTTAAAACTGAAACTGGTTTTTATGGACGCTAAGTGGGCGATGGTCTAAACTTTCACTGCTTATAAACTTCTAGTCTTATATGGCTTTGTATAAACCTGATAATTCCGTCTCTCAATCAATTTATTGTTTATAAACAGTTTTCTATTGAACCCAGTCCATAATTCAATCATAGTTATACTAAGTTCTTAAGCTACGCCAATCAAAGTCGACCTCGTTAAACAGTCCACAGGTTATATTCTAGTGCTTCGCCCTCCAAATTAGTATTTCCAACGTTACAAAAGCCAGACATAAATTGGAGTTTATTAGCCTAGAAGACCGACAATACCCAGAATGGATAATATTATTCCATTATAGTTGTTAAATATACCCACTTCGTTGGCAATTACCTAAATTAATTGAGCAGGGGTCTATAGGCGGGCAACGACTCTGAGTTACCTGGTGATTTCTAACATGAAATATTAATTAAATGAATGAAAAAGTGTGAAGGCCATGAACCGGTGATATTTATTATGACATAGAGGTGTTTTTTGACAATTGTGGACACGAAACGGAAATTATAGAATTGGGGGATAACAGTCCTCTGTATTAACTGCAGTAAAATTGATTAAGCACAAGTTGTAATTGATCCTAATCAACCGTTTCGCCAAAATTGAAGACCCGTTTCTTCACTATTCAGTGAATTTACAAGACGGTGTTTTCATCCAGTCTGCTTCGATAAAATGTAATTGCATTATCCACTCACAAATAAACCAATAACACGAACACATGACGCCAAGATGGCTGAGCATAATCCTTCTTGTGTTATTGCCAATCGAGACTTAAACTCACGCGCATTTCGATCTCGATTAAGTGCGCCGGCGCAGATCTGTACCGAGGAGTTAATTTAATATTCTTAATTGAATCAATGCACTTCCCACGAGTAGTTGGCACGCAAACTGTTAGAAATCGCAGGTTTTATTACTAACTTTTATTAGATTTTGCATGATTGGAGTGGATAGATGATTTCGAGATCTCGATAAATTGATTTTGTTTGCATCAGTAAAAGCGTATTAATTAATCGTTTTTAATGAGGTAGCTACTGGACTTAGTTATTTTTAATTAACAGTAAAAGCATCGATGTAGCGTACCTAAGTTGGTATTTTCTCTTCGACCAATAATAGCATATTTTCTTCGAATGACGGGGCCCCCCTCTAGAGGGCCAAAGGCTGTCGAGGTCGCGGGACTCACGAATTACCGTGACCCCGGAACGAAAAGGGCTATTGAAGAACACCGTGAATTTTAGTCAGTACGAGTCTGACAGTCTCTCCCGCTCTGCCCTGAGTGGGAGGACTCATTTGATGATTTTACTACGATCAAAAAAAGGGACTAATTGCTACGATGGACCTTTCTGAACTAGTGACGCCATTGTCCAAGCAAAGAACTATCGTCCTGAACTATCGTCAAACCAAACTATTTGGTTCTGGGAGGGTATGATAAAATTCTAAGATTGTATTCCAGCAGAACCAAAGTGGCACGAACATGGGCACTTTCTCAGCAATATGATTGGTTAGTATAGGATAATTTATGTGCTTGCGGTAGCTCTTACTTCGTGTCTAGATGTATTCATTATCCGTTTTGAGTAACACCTGCGTGGTTCAGCATGAAAGTTTGAAATTGATTGCCGATTGTTTTGCGTGTGCGCACGCTTCATGCTTTCCAGTTTTGACAATCGAATTTATTGCTTCTGCTTGTTGAGTTCTCATCATGGGTTCTTTTCTGAGAGTACGGAAATCGGTCAACCGCTCAACAATTGTTGTACTCTTATACTAGTTACTTAAAAGAATCTTATTTCAGTGGTTAAAGAGGTGATAATAAATCAGCAATTCAAATATGAAATTCATATTATCTAGCTTCTTTGTAAAATTTAACGGTACCCAGTACTAAATTAATTAAACAACCTGCGAAAAGCATACCACGTTTTCGTTCATCATAAATTCCAGAGCAGAAAATGAAGGGATTTTAAACCCCTTTTTAGACTGAATACATAACAAAAAGGCCACACGAGTACGTCGAAGCGTCGCCTACGCCTATGTAAATATTTAAGGACATGCTCAGACAAGCCCAGCGTGGAGGAAGTTGGTATCCACCTGCATACTAATTTATTACCACGCTAAAATTATCCGACTAAACGAAAAGACAATAAAGGTCTTCACAACACTACTGATTCATATTCAACACGCAAAGCCGGGCTACATCTATCAGTATTCTTAGCATCACGATCGGCCAGCGAATCGAATAAGAATGATGCATTGTAAAGTTTAAAGTTCGCCAAAACTATGGTGGTTGCGAATATTTAAATACGCATAAATAATAATAATGAGTCAAGTTACCCTTGAGGCTAATTTTACGTTAATTTACCCGTGGTAAATGAAGCAACGTATTGGAAAATGAAAAGGGGTCAGGTGAGATAAGGCTTGTATTAAAATACATAGAGGTTATCCCATGGAACCGTTATGGGGAACGATAACAGAGTATGGAAACGATATGTTGGTTTGTTTACTTTTTTTACGACACCCACTCATCCGCCCACATGAACTTGTTATGGTACCTGCTTCATAAGTGTCAACGTTTGAATGGGTTCTCGAAACAGGGGACTGTTTTTTTCCGCGCTTTTCTAGTTCATTATTCAACTTTTTAATTTTGGGTGGCGGCTTTATTGTGAAGGTTATAAAGTCGAGAATTTGTTAGTATAGTTTGTAGCCAGCCAACTGGAATTACCTGGCTCTATCGCCCCCCGTATCCGGAGTGTGGATACGCTCGAGCGCGCTCGGCTGCACCTGTCGCCTGTACTCGTATTTTGCCATTAAGTACATGAACCGTAGCCTGTTTGTTAACTCGAAGTGTGCAACTTTGCAGACCACATATGTGTCTGTGATAAAATGCACATAAACATAGGGAAATGTGCTAATAAACGAGCGTTGAAAACACAGTAACTGTTTTTGCTTCGAGTTTAATATATACCATTTTCCTTCTAGTTATTGCACAGCTTAGTTAATATTTATATTTAGATGTAATTAATTTAAATATTAACTATAAATTATCATATTAGGACGTCATATTGTGCAAGAGAATTCGGCTGAGTTATCCTATAACATACTACCATAGTTCAGAAAACTCCAGTTGAGTATTTTCCATTACAATGACTAACTTGTAAGTGCCAGTCCGTGTAACAAGTATGCTTAACTACATGGCTGCTTATTAATCTAAGAGCAGATCTTAAGATAAGCGTAAATAATCACAATTACAACTTTCATCGCACATACAAGAGCACTTTCGAGTTGTAAGCGAGAAATAATTTGAAAGACAGCCACGCGAGATGTTTCCCTCATTGAATCAATTGGATGCGCATTATTATTTGCAAAAACCTAATTCACTGTATTCATTTACGAAAAAAAAAGTAATGGATTCTTCATAATTTTCATCAGAAACACAATGACACTGAGTCATTGTCTAATCCGTGTTTTCGCGAAATCCCTATTTTTCGAAAATTCGACTTTTAATTATCCTATGACAGATATATAGTATAATCTGAACAAAAAAAAAACGGTTAACTATTTGCTTTTGGGTGGTATTTAATACTTTAACTGTAAATTCCCTTTTTTCAATCAAAATATTCAAAATTACCACCAAAAATACTGAATCGCACACTAAATTTGCTCATCAAATGAATAAATTATACTTTACTGTTAGATCTTTAAAGCTTAACTGTTTTACTGAATGACTATCTGTTAACTAAAAGTAAATCTAATAATTCTTCGAGTGCAACAAAATATTGAATCATTTTTTTTGGAATCCATCACCTATTAACAGCATTTTATTAGTCACAGTCGTCTTATTATTTATTAATTACCACATACCAGTAATTTATTGAACTATTAAAGAGGGTCTTGCTTTCGCGGGGCGTCCACGCTTCCCAGCATGTCGACGGAGCCCCGCTCCGCGGGGCTCCTACTTCTGGGTGGTTTAAAAAAAAATAACCACGAAGAGGATGGCGGGGTCTTTCAGACCCCGCCATCCTCTTCTAACCTAAATTGTCCGAGTCGGGGTGCCAGCGTGTACTTACTGGTTAATATGCGACTGGGTCCGTTGTAATATTGAATAATTTGTGTGCAAATCAGTATTTTTGTTTTACGGTGAGTAATATTGTTTCAAAATGCGTATATCTGTGGTTTCAGCTAGATTTTTGCTGTAAATTAGATAAAAAAAGCCATCAGATTTCGATGAATTTTAAACATTTTTTAGTACAACATGTTTAGGTAATCAAGTAGTTAATTTGTAGTACAGTAATTTATTTGATATGCAGTAGGTTATTAGTGGAGATATTTTGTTTGCTTAAATTTCTAAATAGAGGTGCAGTTAAAAATTCCCCTTTGCTTTTAAGCCATAAATGATCTAATTTTAAAGTTCGAAGGACGATTCTAGCTTATCCGAAGCACAGACAAAAACTTTTGAACAGAAGCTCGTTCAGGAGTTTTACTCTGTGGTCTAGATTCCGCGCAACGTCATGCATACTGGCATGTCATTATATCTCATCAACTGCTACAGTTTCCAGTGACCTGGATTTGCGAGAAAAAGCTGTATTTAACTGTTAAAAGGGGAAGGAAAAGGATAATAACCCGCTTCCCTCATTTGAGGCAGAGTTCCTGATTATTGTTATTTATGAAGTTGTTTTAAATTTAACAGCCGTTTGATGAAAATATCAATCACTGAAGAACGATTTTAAAGTTACGTACGTAAAGGTAAACGTTAATAAACCTTTTTTTAGTGATCGATAGTTGAAGATATGAATAACTGGACTGCTGTTGAGGTGACTCGATCAAATGAACATATAAAATAAAAGAAGTAAGCTCTTAATTTTCTACAAAACAATGACAATACAGTTCTTCTTCTATTTACTCGGGACTTGTGGCCATAATTGGGCAAATGTGTGTGATTTATAGATACCTTTGCCCTTTGGATATTGTATAAGTACACCGTGTTTTACCCTTTGGGGATCCAAAGGTGTGATTTTATAATACGTTATATAAAAGAAAGGCTATCCATGGCTAGTCCCATAAACCTTTCGTTCAGTGACCAATTGGACAATAAGTCTAGATCGGACATGACAAGCAACTTTTAAAAATAGATTTTTTCGGTATCTTCTAACGACTTTATTTATGTGATGAATATTATAAAATATTAAAATAATCTAATCTGAGAATGCAAATAAATGTAAAATCTATACTAGTCTGCATAAATTAGATCAGTTTCTGAGTCAACAGATTTTATTATTTGTTCGCGTTATACTAAACTTGACCTTTACATTCAGCTAGCGTTAGTTAAATTATATTAATGAGCGAAATACCTACCAGAAATCACTAAAATTCACAACAAAGCTTGCTTGTTAACGAAACATCGGTAATTAACAAAGAATTAGTACCCAGTTAGAACCTTGAACAGTCAAAATACCACGTTACCGAAATCTTGTTTTGCGTTTTTGATTTACGATAGTTTCTCTCTTGGTGTCAATATCCCAAAAGCAAATTTGAGACCTAAGATGGACCGAGCTCAACCTGAGGGAACTAGAACTCCTGCGTTCCGATGGAACACAGTAAAAACTGTGTGTGAGCTCGGTCCAGGTGGTCCTAGTGAGGACTACTACCACTGGGATCGCTCAGCCATTACCGTAAGCCGTTTTACGTAAGTTACAGGAAGCCAGTGGTGCTTTCGGCTTAAGACCGCTAGAAGGTGTAATCTATACGAATTTCATAAAAGTAAAATACGAAATGGATATTGTTCCCATGGTAGTAATTCTAGATGTGCTAGGCACAGGAAATTGAACCTTAGCGGTGTATACCCAGCAATGGCTGGGTAAATCCTGGATCTGGCTGGCATTGGAAAATGAAAATTGGTAAAAGCAAAGAACGGATGGACCCATATACCCGTATGTAAAGTCGGGCTGTGCACTGTGGTTGGTGATGAAAAGCTCTTACGCGACATATCATTATGAATTTAGGCTGTTTTCGAATCGGTTTGCGTGACCGCGACGACCCACGCAAAAAATTTGATGCGGTTTTCACAATAACTTAGAGATTTTATATCGGAAAGTTGCGTAATCTATATTTTGTCAAGATACTACTCAAACAACAGCGTCTAATGGCTAACGAAGCCTGTAACTAATTATTTCTTCAAACGCGATACTTGAACCAATTTTGAATACCTCAAAAACACAACAACACCTACTTTAATCAGATTCGCTTCAAAAAGTTTGACGTAGCATTATTTTTTATAAAAACTTAATTAAAACCCTACTTTTTCTGCTATGTATTGTGCTTAAGTACTTTATTGTTTATCAGCAAGTTCAATTAAAGCGCTCATCCGTTTCTTTGTTTATGAAAGACCTTGGTAATGATAATGACATAAGAAGCTACTATGATTAATTAGATAACTACTCTAACAGAGATCGGTAATTGTTATTCGGAGGGAAGGATCAAATTACGATTACTGACGTCATGTCCTGCTCGATTTAAAAATGCCTGTTTTCCTGAGTTTGATTCTAATTTTGAAAGTTTCTAAAAGGTATGTTGGCCTCCTCTGCTTAAGAGTTGAGAGGCCATTAAACTGTAAATAATTATCCTTAGTTAATTTCAAAAATGCATTTTAATATTCATGGTGGCTATAGATCGGATCCAAACTACTGCAGATGTGATGAACCAATAATGAGACTTCGATGACACTGCCCTGATTATGTCATGGCATGACTATAAATGCATTCCCAACAATGTTGTGGTTAGCGATTCGATTTCTATGTAAATAGAGGACGTTAATTAATACTTGATATACTGGTACACGCACCTGCCACCGTGATTATTATGATCAAGTCTCATTGTTCAGAAGCCACAAAGGACAGAGGGACGATGTATGGTTATGATTACATTTCAAACAATATTGTTACTACAATATTCTTTGAAATTATAATAATATGGAACACTTGCCAGTCCACTGTAGAATAAATTTGAGCTACTAATACTTCGTAAATATTTTAGGTTCTACTCACAACCGACGTGTTTTATGACCAACAAAAGGAGTCATGAAAGGATCGTAAGTCGTAAGTCGTAACAGGTGGTAGTTTCTGCTCCTCTAAGGCGCTGTGTCAGCCTGACACCATTCCTTATACGACACCGACTAATTGTCTATTTGTAATGATTAATATATGGCCCTTTTTAGTCATACTGCTCACAGAGACGCTATTCGCGCTGTCAAATTTTGGCCCTGAAGACGCCTGAGTGTCGTGTTATGCGTATCAGTCGAATGTAAATTGCAGGAACCAATCAACGTTTCGGAAGGGGGCAAACAATTTAGTTTGCCTTCGATACAATAAGAAAAGCAGAAGACCTTACCCCCTTGTCTAAAAGACCACACAACTACGAGACCCTTTTAAAGGAATCGATACTTGCAATTGAAACCAACCGTTTTCCTTGCCAGCCTTAGTTTTTATATTGGTAACTTGTAACACAATACTTTAACTGACACAAAAAATATAGCTAAGTGTTCAGAGGAAGTTGCGTCATTGTCTAGCGAGATAAAGAGATTACGAACTTCATTTGTTTTTGGAGTAAACCTTTTATGGATAGGCACCAATCAGTCAAGCTTTTCTGGAGTTGGAAATTTTTGTGAATAAATAAGTTCTTTTTCTTCAAACTGAGTGTTTCTTTGAATGAGAAGATGTTTTCTTAATGATTTTAGATTATTCTGACCTTTTCACTAAACAATAAAGGACTAAGTAATAAAAGTTTTTAGAGTGTCTTTTATCTTAGTGTTTTATTTGAAAGGTAACAGGACTTTAGTTGTGTTATTAGAAATAGCAGTTTCGAGTGCTTTTGTCTGTTTTTTTTTCCAGATTTTATATCTTTATATCTATGCTGGGTTGTTTTTGGAGTTGATAGTTTGTATGAATTTTCGCTACTACTATTGTTAGGAGTCTCAAATTGTTGGATATCCCGGGTGGCCGGGAGTAGAAATTCATCGAAACTCGCGTGAACGACGTGGCGGGAGGAGTGCTATTAAATACAATATTTCTAATATTTTATTTAGATTCTAGTACCTACCGTATGTAGTATGTACAGTGTTTTCTTTGAAGTTACCTTTTTCCGGCTTTTAATTTAAATACGTTACGTATAAGGATAAAATGTACCACAACTTGACGCTAGTTATACCTGGAGAGCTGATATAAAATGTATACCGTTAAGTACTTTATGCGACAACCTGACTTGCCCACTTATATATTAAATTAAGAATGAAAGTTTGAAAAACCTATCTTTCCTAACTAAATCCCTACAAAATACAAATTCTAGAATCTAATGACAAAGCGTATAAGCGGCAATGTGTTGTTAATATAATGACAAAGCATGGTATGGCTGTAGGATAGTACTAGTACGTACTTACGGGTGATCTCAACCCAGGCTCCGTACATTTCCGTATTTAGCATACAAATTAAACAGCGCCACTCTCTCTTTTAGAATGTGATTACACAGATTATCACCGAGTGAACACACGCTCTTTGTCTAAATGTTAACCATTCGATAACATTACACAGACACTTATTATACACAAGTGTGTACAGTAATAAGTACCATGGGTTTAGCAGTTTATTAAGATGGAAAAAATACTTTTTTTTGGATGGTAAAAGCATCAAATAAGTCCCTAGATGGAGCAGAAGGGACTGTCGGACTCTTACTGACTAAAATTCCACGCTGTTCCTTCAGCTGACCTTTACGTTTCAGGGTCACAGTGTGGATTATCAGGCGTTATGTTTAGGGCTCTCATATATACATTGAAGGCGCTGGACTTTTTTAAACAATGTGGAATCCGGCAGAGCGAATTGAGCTCAAAAATTCACTTTGGATACGGGATAGGTTTAGTTTCCTGTTAACATTATAAAAAAAACAGCCAAAATGGGAAGATGGCCCTGTAAGCTGAAGCTTTTAAAAATGATCGTATCGTGGTTGACGGTTGCCATCGTGGTTGATGGTTGCTTTTTCTTGTCTTTCTTTTTAGACGACCAGGTCTTACGTTATAATAAACAAACACCGTTCAGTCGTACACACGGCATGTATTACATTAAAAACTTCATAGTAAACGGATACATTACATACCACCACTTTTGTAAGTAGATAGGAACCTAAGTACCATCATTATGTTAGCGAAAAACAATTCAGTTAACTTCTTACTAACCATCGACCACACAGCCTATAGACTCCTAATAACAGGCGACCGATGTCTGTCAACACATTAGGCAAAAATGTCTTATAACCGTCGTCACTCACCAAGCTCGTATTAGTTTCGACCACTCTTGTGAGCCGTAAACACTTCCGTATTACTCCTTTAAAAAATCGAGAAAATAGACATAATATGTTCCCGTATACAATACGTTTGTGTGATAAAAAAGCCGGACTTAAAATTTCCTGAAAGACGGTATCACAATTTCATCGGTAACTTAATAGTTCCATAATCTAAATTAGATTAAATTTCTGACAATATTTATCGGGGTTCATCTTATACTGGTCATACTTGGTGTCTTTATGATTCCGTCCCTTTCTTTTGCAAGTATTTTTTTCGCCATCTCTTTTCGTCGATTTTAAGTACACATATTAGTGATGTTCCAAATCGTACAACCACCTCTGTTGTCGATAAAGCAAAACAAAAACCTATAACTATTAATTTATGCAAAAAAAAATTTTCAATAACTAGAAATTACAACAGATGTACATGTGATAAATTGTGAAACTTTAATTTATAAATTTTAGATACCCACACGATCTTGATTTAAAAAATAAATGGATAATTGCAACCAAGCGAGAGAACTGGATCCCATCTACTTAAAGTGTAAAATGTTCACGTCATTTTAGCGAAGATTGTTTTATTCTTATGAAAAACCGTCGATGTCTACTAAGTTGAGCAGTACCAACTAAGTATTTGCCGCTTTTGGTGAGTTTAATTATTGAACTTTTTTTTCTGTCTCCTAGGCAAAAAATATAGTTTCGGAACCTTTCTTCTTTTTCTTTTTCGTGTCGCTGCCGCGACGGTATTTATATTTTATTGGCCCAAAACCCCGTCATCTCCACCGCGTTGTCGGTAGCGGCGAAGAGATCCGTTTGGCTGCATGTTTTTGGGCTAACTCTATAACATCGCGCTGTATTCAATTTGATAGGCCTCACCAAAGACTTCGAACATAGCTTATAATAATTACGGAAATTTTTAAACATTGTTTTTATTCATTTTTATATTTTACCTACATGATTCAATCGTAATTCCAATAAAAGAAGGTAATTGAACGCAAGTATGTAAAAACATATTTTATTAAATACGATTTAAAAATGTCGATACTTTCTTGTTTGATTTAAAACCGTCCCATCCCTAGTGACATGCACTGACCTTGAATTGACCAATCAGGACGCAGTACCCCGTCCCCCTCGCTGACGTCATACCTCAGCAAGTTGGCAGAATAGTTTTCGTGCGTTTTATCGTGTATTAGGTGTCTATAGGCTGTGTGGTCGATGTTACTAACATTATAAATGCGAAAGTTAGTAAGAATGGATGGATGTTACTCTTTCATGCAAAAACTACTGATCAGATTTGGATGAAATGGAATTGGTACACAGATAGTTCATAACATGGTTTTAATCCCGATTTTATCGTCCCGTGGGTTAATTTTCGAGTTGGAGCGGGCGAAGCCACTGGCAACTGCTAGTAATTATTCTATACCTGTAGACAAGGTATAGAATAATTACTAGCAGTAGATACGGTCGCGGGACTGTACGAATTACCGTGACCCCGGTACGTAAAGGGCTATTGAAGGATACCGTGGATTTTAGTCAGTACGAGTCTGACAGTCCCTCCCGCTCTGCCCTGGGTGGACTCATTTGATAATTTTACCACGAAAAAAAAAACCTGTAGACAAAGGTTACAGTTGTTGGCAGTATCAAAGAACAAAGTGATCCCATACTAGTTCCGTTTTTTCTTATGAGAAACGCAACCCTAAAACCGAGAATCTTTCAACCGCGAGTTGTAAAATCGACTGACGGGAACTGGCTGAGCGCGCGTAGGTAGTTGCAGTGGTTTTGCGGTATTACGATTTATATAACTGAAATTTTATTAGAGACTTAGTCAGTTCCTCGTGTTTGTTTGTAGCTTTAAATGTCATCGACGTTACGTAAAGTTGCGTGTAGTTTTTAGGGTAACGTGCCCAAAAAGTGCCAAGGGACAGGGGTTCCCGTCGAAGGGACTCACAGGGATAACTGCCACTGTAATAGCAATGTGTCATATGTGAGTCGTTTTGTCGGTGCTTCAACTGGTAGAAAAAAAAATAACGGAGCTGCCTTATATTTTCCCAGCAGTGTTTTGCTTGCTTAAACACAAAGAAGGTCGTAAATAGATACTACGTGCCAGTAATCATAATATTATTAGGTACTGACCTAACTGAACTATAAACACACGCGCTCTCCGCCCACGACAATAAACCGGCGAAATGCCGAAATAAAAATTACCATTTTTTTTTAGAATAGCCCACGTCTTATCTCATGGCGCCTGTAGCAATAAAAGAAACCAGTTATGGGCACAAGTCACCGACATACAGCCATTAGGGACGTTTTCGCCTAATAAACATTTTTTACATCCATGTTTGATGTTTGTAGCTGTTAAGGCAATAGACAATAGTGTAAATATTTTTAATATGCGAGCTGGTCAAGTAAGAGAATTTTTCACCTAATATGGATTTAATTTTATGTTCCTTTCTATGGTAAAAAATTAACATGTCAAGTTGAATTATTGTATGATTAAATAAACACACTTTTGGTGCAAGTAACTCAGTAAATAGTTTTATCATGCTATCAAAATACAATAAAAACTTTCATAGATAAAACAACAACTGATAAATGCATTTTATCAAACTTTCTAAGAAAAATACTTATAAATCTGATAAACTGTCAGCATAGTAAATTTCCTAGTACATACATAAGTTGCTATTATAGCTAACATTACAGTAGCAGTATACAAAATTCCCGGTGTCCCCGGTTTTTTTTCCTATTTTCTAACTACCTATACAGCTATGGGCCTATTTGCACCTACTACTATGTAATGGGAGGAAACTGCAGTTCATAACATCCATCCTATGACTAAGCCTTGTATAAGAAGTCCCTTGAACCCACATAGGTATACAAATGCAATACGTATATAAAATAGCAGTAGAATGATATAAGTGTGTGTATTTCCAATAAGAAATGTGCAGCCGCACATTTTATTTATGTATATGTAATCAGATGCAGAACTGTTGAGGCTGTGTCACCTATAATACCTATTTTATTATATTTATTCGTAGAAGAAATGCTTCTTCGAAAAGATTCTTCTTTAAAGATTTTATAGTAAAACAACTTAGAGTACTACTTAGTATGCACTAAGTAGTACTCTAAGTTGTTTTACTATAAAATCTTTGTGGACATATGACTCAATACCCACATTAATAACAGGAAATAAAGGCTTGAGACTGAACTCACTAAAGCCATATCCTGATTAACCAATAATTAGTTCTTTGAGCTTATTAAAATTTCGTGAGTCAGTAATATGTAGATAACTATGAGTGCTCAAGTGGTTTGTTTCAATGTTCGAGTGATTACTATAATGCAGTTATAACTTAAAATGATAAAGTATTACATTGATAAAGTATTCATCAGAGTTCTTCGTTAATGAATAGTGTAGTGTTGTCCAAAAATAACGACTAACTGTATGTTTTAGCGATCACATGGCCGAAACGGACGATGGCTATCTCCCACACTCCGATAACGAAATAATACACAATCTTAGATACAGTCATGTATCGTTTAGAACCATTGGTATCGTAAAAAACTAGTTCCATATTTTATTTTCCCTCTTCGTTTCTTGGAAATGCAGGTGACTATCGGATCGAAATTCCTATTTCAAATGGTTATCATATTCGATCGATTTGATGACAAATAAACGCACCGCGACGCTAAGATAGCCGGCTCACAAAAATAACAAGGTTACGTCTTCTAAACACTCTGGCATACTCGGAGATCATAAAACAAGCCCCAAAATAAAATATTATACGTAAAACGCATAGAAATGCAGCACGATTTATTTATAAAACTGGACTTACCAGCAACAACTGTATCGCTCAGGTCATACTTCACTGGTTTAGGAAACTCTCTCAACTTGCGTCCACTTAGTTTTAATTCACCACTCAAGTAAGCATCCTCCAAAATTCTCTCTAATGATTTCGTTAACTGACTATGAATATTATTGTGCCCATTCATATTTACACTTACATACGGCCCCAACACGGCCATATTCTTTTTAAACTGAAAAGAAACTGTTTTTTTGTCTATTGCTTACATGTTGCCAACTTAACGATGGTAGGTACAAACGGCTAGCTTCATGTTATATCTATTTGTCGATGGCATAAGGCCTGCTGTTCACTAGATTAATACAAAATAGTTATTCTCTAGCCATTTTCTGACAGACAGTAAACAAACATCAAACAAAATCGTAATTAAGAACACAAACTATATTATGGAGACCGTAACATAGAAGGGCCAGATCAAGCTTTATCATGGATGTATGTGCACCGATAAAAGATTATTAATTTGACATGAACTGTTTCATTCATTAATTGAGGATACATTATTCATCTTATAAATTCACCACTCCTTGATCCTTTAATACTTTTCACTAAACTCGAACTAGTTGCATTCACTGGCATGTCATCCATGCACCCATGTCAAAAGCGCAAAGAATTATTACTTATCTGTGGTTTCCCTCTGACCCTCTCTTTTCTTGACTCTGCTCTCCTCCACCCCACATGACATTGACATGAAGCTGTAACCTAAAAATTCTAGAAATTCTGTGATAATTTAATTTTTATGGAAGCAAAATGACTATAACAAACTTTCTACGGTTAGCAAACGTTCTAAAAAGTGTTAATAAATCAAATGTGTCACAAATCGAGGTAAAGTGGAGTTCTGATCGTAGAAATTAATTCCCGAATTATCCGGTCGATTTTACGTAATTTTATTATTCTTGTAATTTTGAAACAATATGTGATTATGTTACTCAGGAGTATTATTTATTGTGATGTGTTGCAGAAATTCTCGTCTCACATTAAAGATGCCGACCACAAAGTTTTGGAAAAGATTCGAAACATTGGTATATCTGCCCATATCGATTCAGGAAAAACTACTCTTACAGAGCGAATATTGTTCTATACCGGTAGAATAGACCAGATGCACGAGGTATGTAATTGAATTTTAAGATAATAAATTTGGAATTTTGGAACAGTTACTAGATGTATCATACAGACTCATAGTTCACCATCAATTAATTGACTAGTGGACAACTTGGACACATAAATTTTACCTTTGGGATATGTAATAAATAGGATACAGTTCAAATCCAATACTTTTATAACTAATTTCTTTCACAAATGTTTTTGTAAGTGTATTTTTAGGGTTCTGTACCCAAAGCGTAAAATGGGACCCTATTACTCAGACTACACTGTCCATCCATCTGTGTGTAAAATAAGAACAAAAAAATAACACTTACTATCCAATTTATTAATCAGGTAAAAGGCAAAGACAATGTGGGTGCTACCATGGACTCCATGGAGTTGGAGAGACAAAGAGGTATCACCATCCAGTCTGCTGCCACCTACACAATATGGAGAGACCACAACATCAACATCATAGACACACCAGGGCATGTAGATTTCACCGTTGAGGTAGAACGTGCTCTGAGGGTGTTAGATGGAGCTGTGCTGGTATTGTGCGCTGTTGGTGGAGTTCAGAGTCAGACATTAACGGTGAACAGGCAGATGAAGAGATATAATGTGCCCTGTTTGGCGTTTATTAATAAACTTGACAGATTGGGAGCTAATCCTTACAGGTGAGTGAAATTATATGAATCTTTGTAGAGAAACATACAAATGCAACTGCTAATGTAACTTTTTTTTTCTTAGTTTTTATTGTTCGCATCCAGTAGGTCATCACATAATATGATTAATTAATACAAAATTAAAAATTCCAGAGTCATTAAACAAATGCGTTCCAAAATGAATCACAATGCTGCATTTGTTCAGCTTCCAATAGGACTAGAGAAAGAATGCCAAGGTATCCTAGATCTGATTGAGGAGCGAGCTATCTACTTTGAAGGAGATTACGGAGAGAAGATCCGGTATGATGAAGTGCCTCAAGATAGGAGGACTGAAGTTCAGGAGAGGAGGCATGAGCTTATTGAGCATCTGTCTAATGTTGATGAGAGTTTAGGTAAGATTTATTGTTTTTAGTTATCAATTAGTATTTTAAATAAATGGCAATTTATGACATTGTTAGTTGTTACTATTTGAAACTTTTTTTTATTAATTGTAGTAACAAAATAGACATTACCTCATTAACTCAATTATTGAAATGAAATTCTGCTTTCAAAACTGCATAATGTTTTTTTGGTTATCCTTTCAAAATATTTAATTGTTTATATGAAATGTTTGGATACCTATTTTTGTCAAATCCTTCATCGCAACATGGAATGGAATTAACAAAATAAAATGTAAATAGCTATTCTCTTCCATAACATTCGGTCGTAATTTATGTCTCATTTGTACCCTTAATCTTCCAGGAGAATTATTCCTTGAAGAGAAAACTCCAACAGTAGCTGACATAAAACAGGCGGTCCGCCGAACAACACTCAAGCGTGCCTTCACCCCAGTACTTGTGGGGACAGCTCTCAAAAACAAAGGAGTGCAGCCTTTACTAGATGCAGTGTTAGAATACCTCCCACATCCAGGTGAAGTAGAAAACACAGCCTTATTGAATGAGGATAAGGATGGAGAAGCACAAACAATATTGTTGGATGCAGCAAGGAATGATAAGAAACCATTTGTTGGTCTGGCTTTCAAGTTGGAAGTCAGCAAGTTCGGTCAGCTCACGTACTTGAGATGTTACCAGGGTATGTTGAAGAGGGGGGAGAATATTTTTAATGCAAGGACTGGAAAGAAGGTAAGTATTTTTATTTACCTATACTGCATTTAGTCATGAACAGTAATAGCCTAATGTTGATGAAAAGTATAAATAACTTGCTCAATCCGTTGACGAAATTGCACACAACTTTCATTTAATTGTTATCAGGAATGGTTTTTGGTAGTACTGAGAACACTTATCTTTTTTTTTATTTAAGGAATATAAAGGAATTAAAAAAAAAGTGGAAGAAACTACCTCAGCCACTGTTGCTGCAAAATCCTACATTATAAGAAATTGTTAATGGCATTATACACAAAATTTCTAATACCAACTAAAAAATCCTCATGCAAGGAGTATGTTTTGCTCGACAAATCTATATAAATAACATCCATTATTTATTTTTCTAGGTGAAAATCTCCCGCTTAGTACGCATGCACTCAAACAACATGGAAGAAGTAACGGAAGTATTGGCGGGAGACATTTTCGCGTTGTTTGGCGTAGATTGCGCGTCGGGTGACACGTTCGTGAACGACGGCAAGCTACAGTTGGCAATGGAATCTATACATGTGCCCGACCCTGTTGTGTCCATGTCTATCAAGCCGAAGAATAATAAGGATAGAGATAACTTCTCGAAGGCTGTTGCTAGGTAAGAGATTAATTAATAATCGAATTATAATATTGTTTCTTATTTTACTGCATGCTGGATGCTAAATTTTCACTGAACAGAATTTAGCAGGTTTGCTGTGGTGTGAGTCGTCTAAAGCACATTGGTGGAATCGCATCTTAACAATGCAAGAGGGGTTGCTGTGTTGATTTTTGGAAGAATTTAAAACTCACCGTCATATCTATCGGCATAAAAATCAATGAGCCTAATGCCAAATAAAATTGCATATGTGTGTGGTAGTTTCCTTGAGTCCATTCAATATATCACTTTCCTTACTTAGCCTTCCGAGAATAAACAAAATAAAATTAAATTACAAACAAAATTTGGAGTCTCAATAATATGTATAAATTTAGAATCTAATTACCCCGTCAGTTAAAGTTACGTAAGTTTCTTTAAAAAAAAATTGTATTGTTTGCAGAGAAAAACCTTACAAATGTGATGACCAAAATCGTAATATTTATTTCAGATTCACCAAAGAAGACCCAACATTCCAGTTTCGCTACGACCCCGACAATAAGGAGACGATCGTGTCGGGTATGGGCGAACTTCACTTAGAGATATACGCGCAGAGGATGGAGAGAGAGTACAACTGTCCTGTCGATCTAGGCAAGCCTAAAGTAGCGTTTAGGTAAGGTTTGAATTAAGTATAAATATGATATTCAATTAAAGTGGGATCAGAAATAGATCTTTGGAATTCCATACTGTTGATATATATCCTTTATTAATGATTTTACAGTTGATAATAATCCATCTTGCTAGTCTGTACTTTTGTTGCCAAATATGAACTATTGAAAAATAACTTTAAATTCCTTTAAAAAATAGTTAACTTTGCCCAACACTTCATCTTTGTCATGTCCTTTACTGAATTTATTTGGGTTTAGGAGCACTAAACCTTCTTTTAATTAATAAAGTTTTCTATCAGCTGGTTTTGATCTATAAGTCCTTAGTTCTGGTGACAAAAAAAAAACAGGTTTAAAAAATATATTTATTGAATTACAGAGAAACAATGATGTCCCCGTGTACATTCGACTACCTACACAAGAAACAGTCTGGTGGTGCCGGTCAGTACGCCAGGGTTACTGGTATCATGGAACCTTTGCCGCCTCATCAAAACACAAGTGAGTATCATGTTTCTTTTCTTGTAGTAGCGCTGATGGTCCCCATGGCGACTCGCTGTCCGACCATGGACCATGCCCGGGTCGACGCGTTGTGTTCCACACGCGCCTCAAAGAGTGTCAGCATAGTGACGGGGCCTGTGTAGGGCGAAAGCCTGCCGGGGTCGCGGGACTAACGAATTACCGTGACCTCGGTACGTAAAGGGCTATTGAAGAACACCGTGGATTTTAGTCAGTACAAGTCTGACGGTCTCTCCCGCCCTGCCCTGGGTGGGAGGACTCATTTGATGATTTTACCACGATAAAAAAAAAGTAAGTTTAAGGCTAAAGTTTTCAGGAGCAACAGAATAAAAATGTCATCTAATTCCGTATGAATATTAAACAAATCACGTATAATTATAAACTTACAAACATTTTTTTTAATTTTTCAGTGCTAGAATTCGTTGACGAAACAATAGGAACTAACATCCCCAAGCAGTTCGTTCCTGGAGTAGAGAGGGGATTCCTGGACACCTGTCAGAAGGGATACCTATCAGGGCATAAGGTGTCTGGTGTTAAGTTCAGGTTACAAGACGGTGCTCATCATATCGTGGACTCCAGTGAGCTGGCCTTCTTCTTGGCGGCTAAAGGAGCAGTTAAAGAAGGTAAAGACTAATAATGACAGGCCTGTTGCTCTAGTGGTTAGTGACCCTGACTGCTATGCCGGAGGTCGTGGCTTCGATTTCCACCCAGGACAAATGTTTAAGTGAAGAGCGCGATCATTTGTTCTGTGTCTGGGTGTAATTTATCTATAATATGTATGTATTTAGAAATATATAAGTATGTTTATCAGTTGTCTAGTACCCATAACACAAGCTCTGCTTAGCTTGGGACTAGATGGCGTTGTGTGATAGTTGTGGAATATTTATTATTTATTTATTTATTATTTAATGTTCATTTCGTGTGTTAAAAAAATATTTGGAATAGGTATTCGGACGGCATCAATAAATTGCAAATCCAATTAGTCCGTCATTTATAGTTTAGAAAAAATATTGAGCGAGTATTTTTGAATTAATTCATATTTACAAAGATATGATGGATCAAAATTCGAGAGTGGGGACTCGTGACGCCAGAAGCAAGTGAAAACTGCACTTGCTTGTTACGTACTGGCAATTTTAAAAGTGTCGTGTCTTCGTAAATGAGTATTCAACTTTTTGGCATCATTTTTTTTTCTTTTGCCACTAATGAAATGGTGACCGCAACCTAAGAACTTCGTAAAAAATATTAAAAAAATCTCAACCGTAACCAACCAGAGATATAACGGTTTTAATCAGGAGTAAATCAATAGTTCTATGGATTCTTACAAAAAATAACTCCTGATAAGAACAAAATAAACACCGTCATATGTCTGGTTGGTTACGGTTTAGAAACTTTTTTTTTTCTATGGTCTTCTTAGGTGATAGTCTAATTGTGCGCGAAATTTAATCACTGGCGAAAGAAAAAAAAAAAATGATGCCAAGGTCCATACTAAAAGTAGCATACCTACCCTTTTGGTTTACATAGTAAAAGAAAAAATACGTGTCAAATATTTTTTGATAATCTAACTGACAGACTAATGAGACTTTTCTGTCATATACCCAATTAAATACAAGGCATTAAGTATAGCATAACTTTCGAAATGAAGGCGTATTGTAGACCGCTGCCACCTTCTTAGTTGTTGTACTTCTTTTTATTTATATACTTGTATATTCTAATAACCTAATTATTCCACAGTATTCGACGACGGCGCCTGGCAGATTCTAGAGCCCATAATGTTCGTGGAAGTAGTGCTACCTGATGAGTTCCACGGCACAGTGATAGGACAGTTGAACAAACGAGGCGGCATCATCACCGGCACGGAGGGCTCTGAAGGATGGACCACGATATACGCTGAAGTGCCGCTGAATAACATGTTTGGATACGCTGGTGAACTTAGGTAAGATTGTTTTAATTACTCATACTCTAAAAGTAGGTCATTACATGCCTGATGAGCGATTTGAAAGTTATCCATTGCAGACCTAGGGAGAATCGGCTTTCAACTGACAGCTGCCAAACTTAAGAAAAAAAAACTAGTTGTGTTTTGACATTTTTATTGAACCGTGTTGTAACTTTTTATACAGTTACTAAATTACAGTGCAATAAAAATAAAAATTCCTTACAATTCAGTACTAATAATATATATTATGACTTTAATATATATTATAATTATTATTTATGACGATGGCAAAAGACCAGACGGAATGACGTTGGTGCCTTGGAAGGTGGGTAGACCTTTGGTGTGGGACGCTACCTGTGTCGATACCCTTGCGCCATCCCACGTTGCAAGCACGGCGGGCTGTGCTGGCGCCGCAGCTTCGGCTGCTGAGAACCTCAAGCGGCGCAAATACTGTAACCTTAATGGTTGCTACAGTTTTGAGCCGTTTGGGGTTGAAACGCTCGGGTCATGGGGTCCAAGTGCGCGTCTCCTTTTAAGGAAATTTCTCGGCGACTGGTCGACACTTCGCGTGACCAGAGGGCTGGTTCTTTCTTTGGTCAAAGAATAAGCATTGCCATTCAACGAGGCAATGCCGCCAGTCTTCTGGGCACGTTTCCAGATGACAGCGATGCGGAGGAGTACTTTGACGCCTGAGTGTCTGTGCCTTTTTCTGTTTTTTCCTTTTTTTTATAATTTTATTTCAGTTTTAGTTTACATTTAGTATTTTGTTGTAAATATTTAGTTTTATTCTTAAATTTCTAGTTTTAGTTATGTAAATACTTTTTTATAAATAGTATGTAATATAACATAAGAATTTAAATTAAATATACCTTTTAAAAACCAGTTGAACATAAAAAGGTTCTTTAATATAATTCAGTTTCAACTATTTCTTTAAAATAACTTAGATTAATGATGAACATGAAAAATACTGGCTGTATAGCTAGACGACTACAGGCCAAAACAGCCTTCTTCGACAATTGGACTATCCAATGTAAAAATAATTTTTCAATTCGAACAAGTAGGGGAACAGTGTATAAGACGGGGACGCGAGATATAATGGAGACAGACATCAGGAGGCCATTTGCAAGCGGCCATTAACAAATGGTCTCCTGTTGGCGCTTGCGCTACTTTAGTATTGTGTTTAGTTTGCCTTAAGTGTGTGATTTCCCATCATACCTCGCGACCCCGTTTTATACACTGCTCCTCTAAAAAGTTCCTGAGTGGGCAACGTTTTTTCTTTATTAGATTTATTATCACGTATTTAGCAAGGACGATATTTACAAATGAAATTTAATTCCCAATAAACTGACGGAATAAAACTTCTACAAATTCTTTGACGTGTCTCACGTTTCAGAATCTCATAATTATTACCAACCTTTCTTTTTTTCAGATCAATGACCCAAGGTAAAGGCGAATTCAGCATGGAATACAGCAGATACTCTCCCTGCCTACCCGACGTACAAGAGAAGCTTATAAGGAAACATCAAGAAGACATGGGCCTCGTGCCAGACCAGAAGAAGAAGAAAAATTAACCGCCTAGCCAATGTTTATAGTTTAATTTATTTTATCTTTATTTTTATTGTTGTTTTTAAGGCAAATCGTATGTATGATTTATTAAGATGATTACACGTAATGATTTTCAGCTGTTGTTTGATTTAATTCTGCGTCATAAATATTGATAAATTATTGGCATGATTTTCAGCCTTTCGTGTGCATGTGCATGATTTCCTTTCCTGCATGTGCATATGCATGAGGGCGGGAGGCTGTTACTGCATCCTGCATCCAAGCCTCGATTTTTGTCGCGGAATTAAAGCTAGATATTTTTCGTAACATTTAATTTCATAAATATTGGTAAATACATTGATTTACAGTTCATAATTTGTCTATAGAGTTGAGTACAACATTTTCTCTTGTTGAGACGTTTTTTCAGTTTAATTCCTTTATTCAGTTTTAATGATTTTTTTTATTTGTAGAAAGAAATTTTGCCACAACTATATATCGCGGTATTGTATGAACATGAAGAGCTCATAACCTAAGAGATTCTGAAACCCAAAGATAGTCCCAAGGTAATAAATCCTATCCAACTAATATTATAAACGTGAAAGTTTGTTTGGATGGATGTTTGTTACTCTTTCACGCAAAAACTACTGACCTGATTTGGATGAAATTTGTTGCACACTTAGTTCATAACCTGTATTAACACATAGCATAGTTTTTATCCCAAATTTAAGGGCCCGTGGGATAATTTTTGAGTTGTAGCAAGCGGAGCCACTACTACTCCAAATTTGACAGTCCTTTCCAGTGGGTGGAATCATTTGAAGTTTCTACCACAAAAAAAAAGAAATTGGGGCAACGTCTTTAAAAAAATGCCTACTAGTAGTTTTAGCGGGTCTGTCCGAGTTTAAATTTAAAAACACAAGAGAAAATTACTAGTGTGGGTCTTATAATGTCTTCGATTTCGTTTTATACTGATAAAACGGTTTATAAAAAATTGACCAGGTAAATAAAACCGCCACGATACATTTATAAAAACCCATTTATTCATAACACTCCACAAATATATTCCAAAAACGATACAAATCGTAACAAACGCTCCAGGTACAAATAATAATTGTTTTGCTTACATTTATTGACTTAAACTTATTACTATTAAAAATAAATAGTACTATCAAACAGACAGAATTACTTTAGGCTTATATTAGATTTTCTCAATAAATAGGATAGGTACGGAATGGAGAGAGCTAAATTGTATATTTTATAAGTAAGGTTTATTTTTCTAAAGATGGTTAAAGAGATTGATCGGTATTAATTTTCACATCAAGAATTTAAATGTTAAGAGCTGTTTCGCGGTTTCATTACAGAGGGCAAAGTGCCTGCAAAATTCTACGCGATGCAAATATCACAATAAATTTAAATAATTATTTTAACAATAAACAGGCTAACCATGACGATTGTAGGGGTTTTTGTGATTAAATGTATCGCATAAATTTGAAGAAACATTGTATTTAAGAAAATGTGTAATGTATTTAGAATTTTGCAACTCTAAAAGGGGGACTAGATTTAAAATATAACAAAAGTTAAGTTACAACATTTCATTTAAAACAACGTAGGATTTACAACATTAACAAATATTGTGTAGGAAAAAATACTAGGTATTTACTAAAAAAATACTTATAATAAATACTTTACTGAATAAGAAAAAAATGCTTAAAATAGACGCTCTAAATAGACAACAAATTTAATCAAATGCAGTTCTATAAAAACTATAACTAAATATTTTTATGATTACTAATCCGATTCATTAGGTTATTTTAACTCTAATTAAGTTTTACATAATATAATTGAATATTCATTTGCACCTAATTTTACACAATAATAATACTTTAAAACTACACTATTACATTTATTTCTTCATAAAATACAAACACAAATAGCAAATTAATAATATTATTTAACAATCATGGACCTATTTTGGCGACATCTACAAATTCTAGACTGGATTTAATAATTATACAAATCTAAGAACTAATGGTGTTACTCTATTGGCACTTCGTTTTTATTTTTTTTTAATTATTTGAGGTCACCTACTTGAGATAGCTTGCTTTTTTATTATTACAAAATAATTACCAAGGTATCTATTATAGTAATTAATTAATTTGAAATATTTTCTGAGCACGCGTCGGGTAAGATTAGGGTGTGAACACACTTCTCGACGCCATCGGCTTGAGCTGAAATAACTTTTTTGCCTATGCTCAAAAATATGATGATTATGAAATGGGAATAAAGTGATGCGGTGGCGCGTCAGACTATTCTCAAAAGAGACGGACGACGATATGTTCGCTTTACAAAGCTTTTTCTGACTAGCTTATCCCTATTCAGCTGTTGATAAGTGCGTTCACTGAATAACGCTTAAATTTTTTTTTTGTCGGTGTTTGGACATTAAAAACCTCGGACAGTCAAATGCGGTCATTGAGTGGTTACAGATATTGATCCAGCGGAACATAGCAACCGAGATAGATTATTAATTTCCAGCGTAATTGGATCTAAGAATCAAGAAAATAAAATCACATTGAAAAAGTACTGTCAGCATTAAGCTAAGACTACACGGGGCGGTGGCTATAAAAGTTTTCGTAAACCGCAAGCGACATTATTGACTCAAACTTTTGTAGATTTTTAACCGCGAACAGTCGCGTGGTTTTACCGCTCCGTGAGCTATGGTCTTAGTAAAAAATATTACAATTTGAGTTTAAAAGTATTTAGGACCTACAGGAAAGTATAATAGTGAATCGCTAATAATGTTCTGGACTTCTACAACTGGTATTGACTTAAAGATTATGGTAGAGTAAAAGTCATTTTTTGCTTTCAAATTCATCAAAAGTTGGTTAATTTATTTCAATTTCGGTGCGTTAAACCGGTACTGACAGATTGCGGGTCGGAGTCCGGATACCGGAAGTTAATGTAGGTATTTGTCAAAATTCGGTATTCGGTGTCCAATTGGCTATTTGACTGAAAAATTATAATAAGTCCGTCACTTAGATTATCAAAAAATATTCGACCCGTATTTTTTATTTTGTTTCGTAAAACAAAATTGACGGAGATACGATGCTTTCAAAATTGGCAATACGTCACAATTCAGTACAATTTCCACTGAATTCTGACTTCAAGAGCCCCCACTCTCGAGTTTTGATGCGTTGTATTTTGGTGAATATTCATTGATTTTACAAAAGAAAAAATACGTGTCCGTTATTTTTTTAAACTCTAAATGACGGACTAATTATATTTGTAATTTATAGCTACTGTCAAATAGCCAATTGCCATTACGTAGATTTAAAATTGTAAACAAATTCGGACGTTCTAAAACTAATTACTAATACAGTAACAGATAGACGAGGACTTATTTAATAAAAACAAATAAAACAGTATAAGAATACTTACTTATTTATATCAACACACTTTGTGCCAATTTTATTAATTTCTAATAATTATAACGGTAACTTATATAATGTATTAATTTTGTGAAAACGGCTGAAGTCGCAAACACTACTCCGAGCAGATTACGTACATAAGTGAAACCGAACGCCATTATCACATGTAAAGACGTCCACTATAAAGAAACAGCGCGGGTGTGCGCTCGCGTGTCTGTTTTTTGAAAAATATGTTAATATAGGTTTGGCCGCCGTTACACAGACTGCTCGACCAGTCAAATTCAACTGTAGTTTTCTATTCCTTCAGCTTGAAGCAGTCGATACTGACTGCTTAAAGTCAGTCCGTGTAAAGCCAGCTTTAGAGCAGCATTAAAATGTACTTCCTCAGGTGTGACACAAAAAAAAACGCGTGTGCCCGCATTTTTTCGTTCTCTGTCAAAAAGTTTCAGGGCGAGTTTTAGTGGACGCCTACTGCTCGATCGAAACCTGTCAATGTCATCATTTTGACGCAACGTTGACAGCTTTTGAGCGTGGTTTAGATAACCTGTGGTTTAGAGCGCGTTCAGCTTCACCTTCAAATAATTCTAGGTTAGTTAGTAGGTTTTATTTTTTGAAGAACTTTAAGATGAGAGTTGTATAAGAATTCGAATAATTGAGGCTTTAGACCGAAGTTTCAGCAGAGGTGCTACCTTTTCTAGATTCTGATTTTCTGATACCACTGCTCCATGAATCTTTGCGCCTTACGTGGTCATTCTGAAAATCATTCAGAAGGCGATGCTCAAATAGAATAATAAAATATACTTTATGAATAAAAAAAAAACATGCTTTGTAAAATACTATGTCTATGGTAGAATGTTAGTAGAAAGTGGTGAAAGTGAAGCTAGCGGTACTAACATTAAAATCTAAAAAAATAATCAACTGTACCATACATGACTGTGTCTGAGGATATTGAAGTTTTGTGGAACAAATAATTTTTTGAGGACAAAGTTTGATGATCTAAAGCACAATGCCCATAACTTTAGGTCGACGCTGTATGTATATCATATAGGTAACCTAGAATTAAGCTTGGCTTAACTAAGCTTGTGTATGTATTTACAACAAACAACAAGGCAAAGGAAAGATTATCTTCCATGCAAAAAAAAACCTGGTATAAATAAATAATAGGGAAAGGTTTTGCCAAAAACGTGCAGAAAAAGATAATTGGTCATTGATGAAAGATAAATCATAGAGATAGTACCTATATATATTAACAAGTGCACGATTACACTAAAAGCACACACATTTTAGTAACATAATACATTCAAACGTGAACGAGAAAAAACTAATTGTGTAAATATTTTAAAACTACTCACGTCATATATTTGATCGCTCTGTGTCTATTGGCTAGAACTAATTCTATTTTCACATTAACAAACAATGTTTTTGGAAATTCTAAGCTACATTTAAAACCATACAATAGGTATGTAAAAACAACAATTTTGTACTATCAAAACATACCTTCTTACAAGTAAAAAACATTTAGTATTAGATAGAGGATACATTATTACGATTTGCTCATTTTTAATCGGTTAAAATAAACTCTAAAACATTGTCATAACAGTTAAAACACACTATTTACAATATAATTGTCCTTAACATCCAGTGCTCATTCTTTATATTACCAAATATCATAGATTTAAATCATAGATGTTAATCATAGTTCATAAATCGCGCTAATAAGTTTTTACACTGTGGTCTCGCACTTTCCAAAGCGAAAGATACAATGTAATGTGCATGGAGTGAGTGGGACAATAATACTATTCGAATCTCATAGTCAATGAAATAGAAAGGTTATTAAATTTTAGCCTGGTATCTTCGATTTAAATCCTATAGGTTCTTTGCAAATGGTTAGAGTATTTTTATTGTAAATCCCAATTTAATAGCATTATAGTGCTATCAATTGGGATTTACAACAAAAAATTCAGGGGTGCTAACATTCTATACAAGTTGGAACTTCATGCATGTGACAAGGTTGCTTGTTCATGCAGAATCTTCAAGAAAACGGTGCAATCATGCTCCAGTTAGAACTTTGTGTCATTGACGCACACCTTGCCTGATGGATCGTCTTCTTCTACCTCGTCCATTGTAGACAGTCGCCTTTCGATTTCAGTTTGTGCGTTTTTTGATATTATTATCTTCTTGTGTTTGTTACTGGAAATACAGAAAAACGATTTTATTATCAAGGTCTCAATTTTTGAAATTTGCTTTACTCGAAGAAGCAATTTTCTTTATAACAAAGTAGATAGGTATTGACCCAGCAAAAGTTTGATAATACATAGTTTTAAAATACATTCTATAGTCACAGACATTGACCTGAACTGGATCTACAATTTCATAATTCACATCGTCGACTACAGCAACATGAATAGTCAATTGATTCTCACTCACTTTTTCTTTCCCGTCTTAGACTTTGAATTTTTCATCTTGTTGCTGTTATTGACCTGCTTCCATATCCCGGTTTTGTTTACCTCCTCCGATATGTTAATTGACGTCAGTGGGATATTCATTATATTGCCATTGATCAGCGGTATTTGCAGATTCTCTTGGTATGACGACGGGTTGGTCTTTGTGGCATCCTATAAGGTTACAACCTAAGAAACTTCCTCAAAGACATCGTATGGGCTAATATGAATAAAAATCTAAAATAATAACTTAGGAAATAGGTACTACTCACCATGATACGGTACAAAGACGAAAAATAAAGAATGAGGAAAATGTCCAAATAGCAAAAATAAAATGCGAGTGTATGAACGTAACACTGAGTTTATTTTCATAATACAACATAGATTAATATGAATAACAAAAAATATATTTAGATAATAAACGATAGGATGACAAAGGAAACTAAAACGATGAAGGTGTGCAACATTTTAGTTTCGACCGCAAAATTTTAATAGTTTTGTATGCCATCCCACCTCTGCGTCGCCGAGCTCCCGAAGTTCATCTTGGTTCCTTTTAGTCATTTCTGGCATGACATCATCGAGAATCTTCATCTCCCGTCTTGTGAAGAACAAGTCGAGAGCTTTCCTTATACCTATCATTACCACGAGCATCAATGGGAAAAGGATTGACGTCATGGAAAATGATTTGATTACCCAGAGACAAATGAGGCATGCTAGTTGTATAGCAGTGAATATATGGACTCGACGTATTGGTACCTAGAACAAAAGGGTTCATGAAAACATTGGTCCTGTATCGGAATTAAAACAAAGAAGTAATAAGAATGAATATTACCTGTCTCAAGAACATATGATCAGGTTGATACTTTTGGGGCATGAACATGATCAAAATCCTGTCAAAGAACTGTAAACCTTTCAGAGACGCTACACCCATATACAGAAATACGCCAAACAGTACTGGCATTGGTATATGACTTAGAACAGGCGTCAATATCACTGAACATCCTATCATTAAGAAGATTAATATATGGGTGACTCTCTGTTCTCGCACTCCTAAAAATTGTGGCTTCTCTCCTGGTGCAGCACATTCTGATTCCACTTTCAAAGAGTTCACGTGATTAATGCTCAGTACTGTTGCTGCTACAAACCATGGAAGACCCATAACAGAGCATATCTGTATTAAAATCGCCAGTACGAACAAATCCAGGTGATATCCACACCCTTTCTTCAATTTATTCTCTTTACGATTCACTATAACGGCTGTAATCTGTTGATCCATGAATATAAGAATAGTTCCCAGTAAAGCTGGTAATATAGCCACTAATGCTGACCAAAGAGGGTTCCCGCTAAAAGGAGTGATAACCCAGTTCCTGCTTGGTAATGTAGGTTTGAATTCTGATGGTACTTCTAATTTCGGTGTCTTTACTCCAACTTTGTAATCCAAGAAGGACATTGATAATATGGCTATGATTACAGAGAAGTCGCTTATGATTTGCCTAACCTGTAATAAAAGAAAATAATGTATTCCTGCTTGCAGATTTGAAAGTTAATCTTAAATAAAACCCTACTTAACGTACCTTGGAGGGGAAGAACAAGGAATTCTTAAAGTCTTTTAAAATAATCGATATGGTGAAAGTGCCCAAGAAGAGAATAATGGACATTAAATATACATCTGGGACGTATACTTTCGTATCACACCCGCCGCCAGCCAGGGTCCCATTGTAGAGCTGTAATTTGATAACATGTATTATTAGGTCATTAGTATAAAGAAATAGGTACAAGCCACACGTGTAAACATGTCACGTCTAAGTACCATAATTTAATTAAGTAGATACCTCACAAGACGCTTTGTCTACCGAAGTCCAATTAAACTGCTCCGGCACTTTTGAGTAATTGCTCGGCAAACAATAACACTCATAATTGAGGACTTCATCGGGGCGTGTCTTTAGAGGGTATTTTTTGCCGATTGATATTACATTTTCCACCGCCTACAATGGAACAAAATTAGAACACCGTAAAAGATTCTTAATTTTCACTAGGAAAGTGACTTACGTAAGATTAGTTGTTTACCTTGTAAATGAAAATAAAAGCTATCAAAGTAGCGAAATTTTCTTCAGTGAATCTGGTTATGTAGCAAACAAATGCACTGGCATCTATTGCCACCAATATCACCAAAATAATCGTTATCCATGTCCCGATACAAAACCTGAATGACATGTAATTCCAACCAATCTGTCGACAGAATTCGAATACTATCGTTTCAAATACTAATACAGGGCCTGTTGATCCTAAAATTGTTAAAGGTTGACCTGAAAAAAAGCCGTATCCCATTCCACAGACGAACCCGGATATTAAAGATTCCATAGCAGCCATATTTTTTCCGGTTGCCTCTCCCAATAACCCTCCAAATGTAATTATAGGTGATAAACAAGCGAAGTATAAAAATATCCAGGACGCGACACATTGAATCGCTAAAGCATCTTTGAAATCGGACCAGTACCAAGGCATCTTCCTTTTCAGATCATTTATTAGCCCTCCGAATAGTCGTCCACTTCTCGCTAATCCTGATTCCTCTCTCTGTTTTGCTTCTTCTTCTTCCTCATCAAATTCCTCTTTTGGGTGATTGTCATTTGGCCGTTTTCGAAGGTCTTGGGAAGGTATGGCTGCTGGGGGTTCAATACGTATAGCGGGGTCCCATTCTCCTGGTGGCAGGACTGTAACTGCATCAAGAAACTCGTCTATTCCAGCTAAAAGGTGATCCCTCTTCTTAGCTCGATATGCAACTTCGTGGAAAATTTCATCGGACATCAGGGTAGCCATTGCTCGGCCGATTTCATGGAAACTAGAATTACTGTTTGGTGGTCCGAGTAATACAAACATGAATCTGGTTGGAACTGGTACTTCAGTCAGATCACCCATTATAGTTCCTGTTTTCAGTCTAACAAATGCTGATAGTGTTTTTTCAAGGAAATCTACTTCTCCAACTAAAATATTGGATGCTTCTGCTCCAGGTGGTATCTTTCGCATAAAGTGTGTATTGCATTTGTGATTGATGTCTCCGTTCATTGGTAGGTCGCCAGAGCTATGATTCCTTTGCATTGATATACTGCTGGGACTTTTTACCATGCCATCATCGTGAGCAGCACCTAAAATATTTAAATTCTGTGACTCAATGCTGAAGTAATGAACATCGAACAAAAATAAGCCGTTTTACATCCACAACCAGTTACACAATCGTGCGATATTGTCTGTCAAAGCAAAAAAATTAAAGTATAATTATAAAAAAAAAACGAAACAATTGAAAAGAAAATTGTTTTGTTATGGTTCTATTTCACTAGTTTCCTAAATCGATTATGAGTCATGGGGCGCATTTGAATACATTTTATATAACACAATCTTGTTTTTACTTTACTTACATACTAAACATCTCTGCAAAAATAAATGTCTATATCCATTATAATTTAATATAATAATAAAAAGCCGCCAATAGCTAAAGCTGGCTTATAGCAGACTGTACTAAAACAAGGACACCAGCGGCAGCGTTGAGCACAGTTAATATGGAAATGGCAAGGTGTAAGTCGAAAATGATCAAGGGATCTACTTCCTCTTAAAACAGTATTATACTCTTATATTTTCTGTTAAAGAAATGGAACAAGACAACCAAAAGGTAGTACATTCGCCCATTTCTATCGAAGAAGTTAGATTTAAGTATTACTGCACTAATGAAGTCCGATAAAACGCTTGTGGATGCCCGCAGAACTTTGCATATAAAACTTGAATTCTGCACCCGAACCTTTAAGTGTTGCTCATAATTATCTGTAAATTGACAGACATGCGAGCGTGCACCCACGCGTGTTTTAGCGGACGTCCAAAGAGGTGATGGTACAGTCCCAGGTATTAAGAAAAAGAAAACAATTAGAAAGAGAAGAAAAAACATTGATGAGGCAAAGGAGGATAAGCGGTTACCCGCACTAGGGATGCCTAGGAAACGACTGAATTCTCCTTTGTAAGAATGTCCGCTGGTTGAACCGCCTTCTTCAACTGTAATAATAGAACGCCAATGTTCAAAGGGATCTTAGAATAAGGGTCACACATAGATATTAATAGTTAACCTTCTCCACACTACACCGATATATACAACATAACATTAGCCTCGTGCGTGCTGTGAATGTCAGTTAAAGGGCGTGAATTCAGTGAGCATTTTAGTGTTAGGTACCATCACACGAATGGCTAACCTGGTACTGCCAGATAAGAACCTCTGGCGTCTGAAGCTTGAAGAAGAGCAGTGTGAGGAGACGAGGTGGACCCCCGACAACTCCTCGAACTGGAGCGTCGAGAGCCACCTTCCTGGAAATCTGATAGGATCGGATGACCCGTGAATTTTACGCTAGAAAACTTTTATTAATAAAATAAACACGAGAAATGATTCTAGGAGAAGTTGATAGAGTAGGAATCTAGAATTTGAACTTACTTTTACAAGATGAATGATTGCGTCCAATATCAGCCAGTGATCGGATCAGTGGGAGTCTAGACATGTTATTATGATGGTTCCTTCTCTCATGTTGATGCCTGTGTCTCCTCAATAAAGCGTCTTTAACTTTCTCTCTGCAATCATATCCTATGCCTCCATCGGCTACCATATTATCTAGTACATTATCTGCAACCTGTTCCAAAGAGCCTGCTTCCATATCAAGGATTACTGATCCGTTTAATATGAGACTCCGTAATTCGAAGAGAGAGTGGAGTGATAGTGTCGCTACGTGGGGTTTTGACCATCGGTTGCCACCTTCTTCAACATCTTCTTCGAATTTTATCCATCTAGCTGTCTCTTTCCATTCAAGTTCATCACCATCTTTAACCAGCTCCTCCATTTCGGAGAATAACGGATGGGACTCAAGAGTGGAATCATCGACATCTTCACCAAGTATAAACTGCACTCTTTGGGCCGGTGGTGTTACTGAAAACGAAATTGTTAACGTAAATGATTTGTCAAAAGACAATTTGAAACATCTAGATATGAAACTTTAGGAAAAAGTAATCATAAGACGAAATCTCGGCGGCTTATGAATTAAACAGATAATAAAAATGTAAGCTGTAAAAACATGCTTAAGTTATCTTAAAACATAGTAAGAAATGATTCTGATAGAATATTTCATGCTCATTTAGGGTATAATCACATTTACACGTATGATAGAGTTTTTTCGCACTTTTTCCATATATGCTGCTTAGAATTGCAATTCAGTGTTGGAGGTGGGAACTTACCAGATGATTTCTCACGTTCTAAATGGAGCGAAAAAAAGTATCGTATCAGACTCTTACTGATTAAAACCTACCCTGTTCCGGCAATTGCCCTTTGCTATTTAGATATACCTATTTTAGTCCTAGAGGCGGGCGACCAAAATTTCAACTATTTTCTAAAGGTTGATTTTTTAAATATTACAACACATTTGTGAAATATCCTGCTGGCAGTATCCTGGTTTTAGACCATTCATGTATTATTTTTGATCTGTCGCCTCCATAATCATAATATCTAAGTGTGTAAATGTGATTTTACCCTCAGACGACAGCGGTGAAATGAGTCTATATTAAAATGGAGATCTAAAATGAAAAGGAAATTGAATCAAAATAGAAACAATGATAGGTTTTTTTTCTACTACATTATCTTACATGTCTCGCCGTCATCTGTGACGCTTAGTCTTCTAACTCTGGACATTAACCCCGGCCCTATGGATTGGGAACCAATGAGAATGATTTTTTGAAATTTTCCTATGATACCATAACATAAAATCACGCCTGTAATTCCCGAAATATTGGACAGAGGTGTACCTGACAGAGGTGTAGACCCACAATTCGACAGCAGGCATAAATCCAGATTCAATGGCTGCTACTGAGAAATTCCTAATGAAAAACCCAATAACACTGCCCGACTTCGGACTTAAACCCTCATGTTCAGTAGTCTCGTTTGTGAACGTTGATACAAAGATTATTATTACTTTCTGCGTTGAATTATTAATCTCGCGTTGAGTTATAGGACCACAGAGACTAACAAGCAGCATTGTAACAAAGGCGTTAATTTTATTAGCATAGTAATTTCGTTCAAGGGCAAGAGTTACGTAAATGTAATTTGGTCTTACATTGTGCAGTGATATGGTCTATTTTGCAAGGTCAGGAGAATGTCATGCTTTTTATTTTTTGGATAAATTATGGAGCTCTTGGATACACTTCAAGTTCAAAGAACATATGGGCGTGAGATAGAACTGATAGAAGGAGGTACATTTAGTCACACACAAGAGGTATTAGTAATGTAATTGAAAGGATTTACACTACTTATAATATCGGTTATGTTCATCTATGAACAGCCAATTATGATTAAATATGTTAAGGTTAAGTATTTTGATTATTGGTATGTTTTAGAATTATTCCTTCATTGTCTTTCATCTTTTCTTTTTTATTTGTGGCTCGTTAGCTCTTGACTGGACTAGGCTAAGTGAGACTCCATCAAATCAGTTTTATTGAGTTTCTTCTCTAAGGGTTGAACAACATTTTATCAGTACGGGATCGCAGTTCTCCATGCTCTATCGTCTTCTGTCGAGAGTAAAAACTCGGCAGTAGTAATGCATTGGCTGCATCTCTAACAAATGTCGAATCAGTGTGACAGAAAAGGATAAGCTATGGAAAATGCAATTCCGTGCCGTCTACCATTAAACTCTTTCTCATCTGTAACACTACCAGAAACTCCTCTACCAATTCTCTTACCAGGTCTTTCAGCATCCTTCTCCCCATTACGGTGATGGTGTTTGTGCTTCCTATGGGAATGCCTTCGGGCTGGCACGTGTACTCCCACAAAGACAGTGTGGGCGCGGTGACCTGCGAACAAAACATATGTTTGTTTACAAATCGTTGTTTAATTATAACTTCTCAAATAGAAATGTTTACGTTTTAAAAGTATTGACCTGTGTTTATAATTCTCATTAGCGTGTTGACAGCAACCTAAATTAAGTCGACCCAAAATTCGGCTACCACATTATTGACGTTTTAAAGAGTTTCACAGGCACAGCCCTATGTGAAATATATTAGTTTTTGTTTTTCATTTAGCGATGGGCTCATGTTTGACCTCTATATCTTAAGATGGTAAGCGATGATGTGGTCGATGGTGAAGAGTAAATGGAAAGGATATTGCTAGCAGGCAAGTGGAAATATCAGTTTGTAGAAGAAATTCCTGTCATGTAAATTAACGCGTGTGGATTCTTATCCAGTTTAATGAAATTGAGCTTTAGGAGTTTACAGCCCCCTGCATACAAATAAACATGCCAACATTTACATAATGTCTTTAATTATTTTTGGTTCTACCTTTGTCGGTATTAAGTTGTGCTCGTTGAAACTTTAGTTTCCGTCTCTGAGGACATTGCGAGAAATGTAATGAGTTATGAGTTGTTGGATTCGTGACGATATTTTACTGAGTGATATTGGGTACAGTAATTTTTCAGTAGCTGCCAGATCCAATTACGAATATTTAACGCAGTTTTTCATTTTCGTGTGACTTAATATAAATTTTATGACGCAGCTTTTGATTGCAATTTATGGAAATCATTAAGCCGTTTTTGGTACAGGCTTTACATGGTTTTGGACTTAAATTCATAATTTTGTAAGAAAGTTTAAATGCATTGAAAAAGACACATTGGTAATTTCCCGGGAATTAAACGGGGATTTGAACTTGTTACCTCGTTTTAGAGGCTATCACGACTATCAAAAATTAAGATTAATACGATCTACGATTGTAAAGAAGCTCCGTTACTGTTATAGAAGTCCGAAAGTTCGACAATCAGTCTTACCAAGTGGTGTTGTCAGTACCCAGTTACTGTTTTATGAAGGTTGGATAGGCAGTCATCCTAGTTAAATACAGCAATTCACAGTTCACTCTAAATTGGGAAAAGGCTAGGCAGATGATGATCTACGATTGAAAAGGTACCTTCTCTTAACCCTTTGACCGCCATGTCAAAAAAACAAGAACGTGCTCTCAGCGGCAGCGCCAAGCTAAGAAAAATAAATACATAAGTACATACAAAACAGTAGTGAATTTAGATATATTTTAATAAGCTACATATTGTGATGTATTAGGATTAAGGTAGATATAAATTATTGTTAAGTATTATTATGAATATGTAGGTAGGTGTCAAAATGTAGCCGAGCGCTCTCGTCCTTGTGAGTGTCAGTCGGATTAAATACTTGTAACCGTGAACAGCTGTTTATTTCCTGGACTCTGTATCCCGACATCCCGTGTGCTCCCAACACTTCAGTGGCGACGAGGACTTTAAAAACCTTCGTGTGTATTGTTTTTTGTGAACGTGTTAGCATAAACACAATACAATGACTATCGGCAAAATTGGAGAGTTCAAAGTACAATCGGACGACTGGAAATTGTACGTGGAGCGTCTTGAAAATTATTTTGTGGTCAACGATATCAAAGATGATTTGCGTGTGGCAACGCTGATAACGGTAATGGGAGCGGAAAGTTACGAGTTATTAGTTAATTTGTGCACGCCGCATAAACCAAGCACAAAGACATTTGAATATGTAACGGCCATCATGGAAAAACACCTACAGCCAAAACCGAGTGTGTTAGCAGAGCGATTCAAATTTCACCAACGGAAACAAAATGTGAACGAGAGTATTGCAGAATATATGGCTGTTTTGAAGAAAATGACCAAATCTTGTGAGTTTGGGACCTGGCTCGAAGAAAGTATTAGGGATCAGTTCGTGTGCGGGATAAGCAGTGAAATAATAAGACAGCGTTTATTCGCCGAGGATAAACTGGACTATACCAAAGCTTATAGTATGGCCATGAGTATGGAAGCAGCAGAAAAAAATGCAGCAGTTGTCGACAGTGGTACTAAGTACACGGAAAAGACGAACACAACGAGTGATTGTCTAGCGATGGCGTCTACGAGTCAAGTTGGACTTCGCGGGGAGGCGCGGTATAGACCGGCGGCGGCTGGCGCGGCCGATGACAGACGCCGGGGCAGGTGGGACGGACAGCGGCGCGGCGGCGGCGGCAGCGGTAGCGGCGGCGGCGCGCATAGGCCGCGTCATGTGGACGGGCCACAGGCAGCGTCCGCACCGGTGGAGCGAGCTCGGCTAGACCAACCATGCAATGCGTGTGGTGCATTGCATGATCCTACAAAGTGTAAATTTACACGATACGTTTGTCGAGTCTGCAACAAGCAAGGACACCTTCGACGTGTATGTCCACTAGAAGTGGGATATCATCATCTGTATGAAGTTAAAAATGCAGATAGCTTGTCGGAAAACGAGCGAAGCGATGAGGTAATGACTGTCGATATAAATAATTTATCCATAGCTCAGTGTCCGCCAATATATTTGGTATTGAAAGTGCACGGTACAGATTTAAAGATGGAGTGTGACACAGGTAGTGCCATATCATGTATAAATTACCATACATAAAAAAAATTGTTTAGCAATTTACGGATCGATTCCTGTAATCTGAGGCTAAGATACTATACAGGGGAAATGGTAAAACCTTTGGGAGTTATTAAGCCGGAGGTTAGGTACAGAAACGAATGTAAATATTTAGATTTATATGTAGTCAGTGGTGGAAATACTGTATTAATCGGTCGACAGTGGATGGCAGAATTGAAAATACAGTTATTTCCTGACGACACTGACGGGTTAGCTTCGGTTAATAGTATTCAAAGCAAAAGGTTTGACATGTCTGAATTTAGTTCCAGATATTGTGAGGTGTTTGCGGACGGGTTGGGTCGATTCACCGGTGGCGCGGTAAGCATCCACGTGCGTCCGGGAGCGCGGCCCGTGTTCATGCGTGCGCGCCCGCTGGCGTACGCGCTGCGTGAGCCGGTGGAGCGCGCGCTGGACCAGCTTGTGCGAGACGGCATCCTCACGCCTGTGGACCGCTCAGACTGGGCCACACCGATCGTACCCGTGGTAAAAAAAGACGGTACTATCAGAATTTGTGCAGATTATAAAATTACTTTAAACAAGGTTTTGGAAGTCGACCGTTATCCCTTGCCGCGAGTAGAAGATTTGTTAGCTCGTTTACATGGAGGGGAATATTTTAGTAAAATTGATTTATCGCAAGCCTATGCGCAGTTTGAACTGGACGAATCAAAGAAATATACGGTTATAAATACGCATAAAGGTATGTTTATGTTCAATCGGTTGGTGTACGGGTTATCCTCGAGTCCCGGAATATTTCAAAGACGTTTAGAACAATTGTTTGCCGATTTGCCTAGTGTGGGGGTATTTTTAGATGATATTATAATTACGGGGGCTACAACTCAAGAACACATAAGCAATTTATATAAGGTCTTCGACCGATTACAGTCAAGTGGTCTCAAAGTAAAAAAAGAAAAATGTAGTTTCTTTTCTAAAAAGATAAGTTATTTAGGGCATATAATAAGCAAAGATGGGGTACAAACGTGTGCTGATAAAGTAAAGGCAATAATTGATACACCCGCCCCCTCAAATGTATCGGAGTTGCGAGCATTCATCGGTATGACAATGTACTATGCCAAATTCCTTAAGAACGTTAGTACAATTCTTTCGCCTTTGTATAGACTACTCCGGATAGATGTACCTTTCAACTGGTGTGAAAAATGTGAAGACGCGTTCAGGAGGGTAAAGCAGCAACTAGCTTCAAGTGAGGTGCTAGTGCATTATTCACCAGACCTACCGCTCGTGCTGACTGCCGACGCCAGCAGCGTCGGGGTCGGCGCTGTGCTGTCGCACGTCACCGCGGCCGGGGAGCGACCGATAGCGTATGCGTCGCGATCATTAGGCACGGCCGAGCGGGCATATTCACAAATAGACAGAGAGGCACTCGCGATTGTTTTCGGTATCAGAAAATACCATCAGTATTTATACGGGCGTAAGTTTGTTTTAAGAACGGACCATAAACCATTAACATACATTTTCGGTGATAAGGTAGGCATTCCTGTAATGGCAGCATCGCGGTTGCAGCGGTGGGCAATACTTTTGTCAGGTTATAATTACGAAATAGAATATGTGTCATCTAAGAAAAATTGCGCAGATTGTTTATCCAGACTACCTCAAGGTAAACAGCCGAGTGTGAGTACGGAGGTCACATATGTTAACTTTGTGGAGGATTTTCTGCCAGTAACGCATAGCGAAGTTAGGAAACAAACAATTAAAGATATTTTGTTGAGTAGAATATTGCTATACGTACAATCCGGATGGCCGTTGTCGTGTTTAGAGGAGTCAATTAAACCTTATTTTTCTCGACGCCATGAATTGTATGTTGAACGCGGTTGCTTAATGTGGGGATACCGAATGGTAATACCGCAAATATTAAGAAAGGATATATTAAAGCAATTACATATTAGTCACTTGGGTATCGTCAAAACGAAGTCATTAGCGCGCAGTTATGTATGGTGGCCGAACATTGATGGTGACGTAGAAGCGTTGTGCCACAGTTGTGAGACGTGTGCGATAGAGGGCGCTGCTCCACCGCGAGCGCCGCCGCAGCCTTGGCCTTACATCATACAGCCGTGGAGCAGGCTACACATAGATTTCTTAGGACCATACCATGGTAACACATTTTTGATTTTAATTGATGCAAGTTCCAAGTGGTTAGAAGTTTTTGAAATGCCACGTACAAATGCACAACAGGTTATCCGCGTTTTACGTAGCACTTTCGCGCGATTTGGTCTACCGGTAGAAGTAGTGTCAGATCAGGGCCCTCCCTTCACAAGTGTAGAATTTTGTTCTTTCTTAAAAAATAATGGCATACGACAGTGCTTTTCACCGACTTACCATCCTTCGTCAAACGGTGCAGCGGAAAACGCCGTAAAGTTATGCAAATCAGCTATTAAAAAAGCCTACAGGGAGAACAAAGACATAGATGCCGCTTTACAAACATTCCTACTCAATTATAGGAACACAGTCCAAAGTACGACCGGGGATACACCTGCGATGTTGTTACAGAGGCGGTCATTACGAAGTCGTTTAGATTTGTTGCGTGCAGACCGCGCTCTAGA
Source organism: Agrotis puta (assembly GCA_943136025.2). Lineage (NCBI taxonomy): Eukaryota > Metazoa > Arthropoda > Insecta > Lepidoptera > Noctuidae > Agrotis > Agrotis puta. The sequence goes on along the minus strand of OW964170.2, from coordinate 14,662,025 downwards.
CGATCGGGTGCGAGCAGCACAACAACGACAGGTACAAAATTCCGGTGGCGTTTTACGAGATTTAGCACCACAAGACGAGGTGTGGATGAGAAACGGTGCGTTAGGGGATAAATGGTTGAAAGGTACAATCCAAGCCAGAGCAGGGTCGCGCGAATTTATCGTCAATAACGGTGATGGACGAGTAACTAGGAAACACATAGATCAGGTAAAACGTAGGTCTCGTATGTCCGATTTCATGGGTTCTGATAGTACAGTCTCAGAAAGTTTGCCAACACCAACTCAAAGGTCACAGGCGGAAGATGTGGTCTCGATACCTGATGGTTCAGGGGAGGAAAATGAGCCGAATTTGGTTGGGGTTAGGGAGGATGAAACAGAGAGGCTAGATACGGAATGTGGTGTCGAAGCCGTATCAAAGCCTGGACTGCCACCACCAACACCACCGGAGGATCGACCCAAGCGTACTCGTAAACCCGTAATTAGATTTAGAGTTAATTAAATATATTTTAAAGAAGCTGTAACTTTTAGTACATAAGTTTGAGTAAGTAAACGTTAACCAACACTGTTTAAAAAAAAAATGGTATTTTGTTAATTATTAGATTGTTTATATGTTTTGTGTATGATCAGTATCGCATAAATTAAGTGGTGAGGTGTGATGTATTAGGATTAAGGTAGATATAAATTATTGTTAAGTATTATTATGAATATGTAGGTAGGTGTCAAAATGTAGCCGAGCGCTCTCGTCCTTGTGAGTGTCAGTCGGATTAAATACTTGTAACCGTGAACAGCTGTTTATTTCCTGGACTCTGTATCCCGACATCCCGTGTGCTCCCAACACTTCACATATATTGACGTTTAAATGTCTTTCGTGTAGTCGCGACGCGCGACTGTGGCGTGCTGGGCACTTTTTGACTTGTCGTCTATACACGACTGTGGCGGTCAAAAGGTTAAACACTGTTGTAAGCTACGGTTTCGGTATGTTACTAAATTTGAAATATCACTTACGGGATCACTTCCTTGATTATATATTTGTTCCCGATATTTCGAAACTGTTGCTTTGAACCGCCATGATCGCGGGTTGAAGAATGTGGGTGTATGAAACTAATTTTTAGGAAAAAAAAGTGAAATTTAAAATTTAAAGTACTCTTAAACTTGTACCTTAGTACTATCCGCCTACACTTGACTAATAATAGATTTTAGATCGCTTTCTGATAGCGAGGCTCGCCACAATTTACCGGATGAGTTTCTAACTTGTAACCGCCACGGCCGATCAGTTTGGTTTTAGTGGTGTTTGTGGTCTGAAGAACTTCGCATTGGGTAGACTAAAACAATGTCTGAATTTCCTTTGCTTATGGACGGTCAAAGTAGTTTTCGTTTCAGCTTGTTGATGTTTCAACTTGCCTCTGTATTGGAGACTGTAAAAACATGATGTATCTATAAAATTGTTTTTTTTTCTTTTCATCCAGTTCTATGGTAGTGACGTCGGGAAATAACGAAAGTTTTTAAAAGAAAGTGGAACAGAATTGGTCCAATTTCCATTTCACTCTAACCGCGCGTGTTAGTAGAGTGAGCCGTCAGATGGTGGCAACTCCTGCCGAGATCTGTCTTTAGATTTAGTGATCACGGATTAGCAAAGGTTGTCTAGGTCTGTCTATAGATGGGTTAGCATTAGTTAAGCAGTTCTGTCTGCGGGCTTTTTGTCGTCTCAAAACCAAAGTCGAATCCGAAATGTCAGATGTTACAAATCATATGCGACTACTTTAAGGCTTGTTTCTTTGTTTTTTTTGTCCTTTAACTTGCAAATGTCTCTCATGAAAATGCAAATGGTAATGTAAAAGTTATCAGACTTGTCAGGTACTTACGTAAATAGCTTCTACAAATGAAACAAACGTAAGCTAAAAACCATTTTCAAATCAAATTATGATAATTTGTCTCATTTGCTTTGTTTCTGACTCAATTTACTTCGTTTTATTTTCTTTTTCTCCTAAATTTCTGTTGCTTATAAAAACACTTGAATAATGACCCAATTGGATAAGTTTCCGCATTACTGATTTTATCAGAAGAAAGTCAAAGACTTTTTCTTAAACCTACTCGTATCTACTTGAGACTACTTGGGGACGTTTTAGGTATCTTCGTCGGTAATATAAGTAGGTTGGTGTCTGGACTTTATGAGAGACAGCAGTGACCTTTGAGTTTGTTTAGTCTGTTTCTTCTCAGAATACTCAGATAAGAAACATCGACCTCATCTAGTTAAGTAAGAAATGACTGAGTTGAAGTGTTTTTAACGAATAAGTAAGAAATGAAAATGTAATCTTTTAATCATGCACACTTTGTTTTTTCAAGACTCTGGAAGAATAGTCGACTTCGGCTTGTTCTGCCATTCGTTAAAAATAGAATATAATGAATGAATGAATTCTTCGTTTCATTTCCGTAAACATATCTTTATTCAATGTTTACTCTTTCTCAGTTACGTTTAAAAAAAAAAAATGTTAAAAATAGTAGCACAGTCTAAAAATCATAGTCTCCATTTATCGGGAACAGTGTCCTGGTTACCGGTGGTCAGGTCTCTTGAGAGACGAACCTCCTAACAATACGCGCCATTTTCAGAAGTACGGTTTTCTGAATAAAGGTCTGATCTAGCTGCCAAGCGGTTATTATAATTCGAAGTTTTAAACCAGATTCAGATGTTTAAAATTCTAGGAATTTCTCCTGTATCGTGCTTGCGTTCAAAAATATAGAAACTTACATACACAAACACTCTGACCCGGAACAACAACTTGCAGATCATACAAATATTTTGTTCTATGCGAGGATCGAATTCGCGACACTCTACGCAGCAATTGATCGCTCAGCTACTGCTCCATCCGTGCTTTCATATTTCGACAGCGGCAACAACGAACAGTATAAAGAAACCGGAATCCTGCATATTTTGAAATGCTGAATTCGTGATAACAAGTTCTGTGCATTTTATTTTACGTGGTAAAATCATCAAATGAGTTCTCCCACCCAGGGCAGAGCGGGAGGGACTGTCACACTCGTACTGACTAAAATCCACAATGTCCTTCAATAGCCCTTTATGTACCGGGGTCACGGTAAATCACAAGTCCCACGACCCGACAGGTTTTGGCCCTCTAGAGGGGGGCCCCGTCATTTTTGCTGACACTCTTTGAGGCGCGCGTAGAACACAACGTGCCGTCGTTTCGACCCGGGTTTGTCCATGGTAAGACAGCGAGTTGCCCCATTACTCGCTGCCCGCAAAGTTCTGTGCATTAGGAGAAATATAACTGTAGGTGTGAAGTTATGTTGCTAGTGGTCGTTATGATCTGTCAGCATCCGTTATCTGGCGGATAAAATGAGTAGCGATACATTGTGAGAAGTCACTCCGTTATGACGTAGGTGGAACATAAACGTCATTCCCTGTTCATAAGAGTGTGTTATAATTTAAATACAATTATTTTAGTGGGCAGCTGTTCAGTGGCCTTCTCAGTTTTGACGTTAATTTGTGGATAGTGGATAGTTCCTCGTCTGCACACTAGAGATGCATTTTCTCTGCAATTTACGTCGTAAGACTTCAAGTAATCTGTACGGCGAAATACGTAGAGTTAAGCTGGAGCGTCTATTCAGAAAACTCAAGTTCAAAATAAGTTCTATATAATATTGAATAATAAATCATATTGAAAGTGTCTGCTACAAGGTAATATCTCTATCCAGTGCTCTTCAGGACCAATCTTTAAAATAAGAGTCGAGTTCGTCAGACCAAAGTCAATAAGAAAATGAAAACTTAATTTTGTTTACGTACAAGTTCAATCACCTCAGAACACGAGTACCTATCTACGGACTAACGAACCTTCAAAATGGCGGACTTCAATGGTGGCAATAAAGTGTCAGTAAGTACATAAGCCAATGATACACAAAGGTGGGAAATTGTTAATCAATAAGCTGAAAAAATATTGGTGAAACGGCCTGAAGGTATTGTAATACAGTAAAGTTTACAAACTCACTTCACCCAAGTGAGAGCACAAACGAACTCATTTAAAAAAGGTATTATTAAAAAAAAGTGGCCCTTACACCACACGCGCATAATGGCTTCATAGTAAAAATTATTAGTAAGTATTAATAAACATAATTGTTGGTTGTATTAGCAGTAAACTAGAGAGGATTTTAGAACAAGTTTATAACTACTCATATATGTTTTGAATTACCTCAAAGTCAGGCTAATTCTGGGTAGGCTCACTCAGCTGAAGTAGACTTTACAAGAGCAAACCTGTCTCATATAAAATAGTTGTTCATAGATACACTAAGCCAATATCCAAATACTTACAAAGGCGAAAACTAATACCAAAAACAACCGGCCAAGTGCGAGTCGGAATCGCCCATAAAGGGTTCCGTAGCAGCAAGTAACATAGTATAAAAGTTCTTGTAGTTGGTTGTAACTTTGAGAGGTAAGTTGTGGTTTACAATTTATGACGTATTAAAAAAAAACTAATTACTTGATCTCGTTCAAATTAATTTTCGCTGGTAGTTTGCATGGTAATGTACGAGTATGTATCATTCTCTTATTTTAGAAGTTACCGGGACACACACACATTTTACCACTTCGGAAGTGTCTCTCGCGCAAAGTGATCAGTTTAGAAAAAAATGATATTAGTAACCTCAATATCATTTTTAAAGACCTATCCATAGACACCCACACGTTTGGATTTGGTGAAAACACTTTTTATGAATTTCAATTCTAAGTATGGGGATCCCCAAATTTGTTTTTTATTTTTTTGTTTTGTGTGAGTATCCTAATGCGGTTTACATAACATATCTACTTACAAAGTTTCAACAGTATAGCTCTTATACTTTCGAAGAAAAGTGGCTGTAACATACGGACGGACAGACAGACAGACATGACGAATCCCCAGAATCTATAAGGGTTCCGTTTTTAGCCATTTGGCTATGGAACCCTAAAAACTACATTTGAAGTAAAACTACGTTTCAGTGGATCAGTATAAAAGGACCACGTAACACGTTTCATCCACAGTAAAGAGGTATTCATCCGCTGTCACGCGAGCTGAATTCTTAATGAACGAAATGACGTGACATTTAGGTGCTGACAGGTGCGAATATTGTATTATTTACAAGAGATTTTTTGATGCATTATCGCCTTAATATGAATTTGAAAACTTTTCTAGTTGCAGACAGACATCACGTAAATCTGTATGAAATGCCCTTCGGCGTGCACGCTTTTAGACAAGTTTCATGATAATTCAGATTCTGTGTTTCTTATCATTTGCATTTTAACAGCTAAACAAAACAATGGTAAAATAATATATTCGTATTTGAGCTAAACATTTCGTGAAGGCCAGCAGCATAGCCAGCAGTGTGATGGCATCGGCAAAAAAATGCAATATATTTTTTTTATGATACTGGCTGCTTCGGTGTGACCAAGCACACAAATATAAAATGAATTAAAATCGGGTACTATTTAAGGCATACCGACTTAACTGAAAGATCTGTATTTATGTGTGTGTGTATGTTTGTAATGGATAAATTCAATATTTTTGATGAAAAAATTTTCATCATTAGAAAGCTAAATTCACCCTGAGTAACATAGGTCATCCGGTCATCCAGGCGAAGCCGGGACGGGTCGCTAGTAATTAATAATTATTTATAGTATCATGTTCAATCTAGTATTTGAATAAAGTTAGGTAAGATATCAAGCACCAATTTTAGCCAAAATCTTATAATTTTGTTTCAGAACATAAATTGCTCTGAAAACTTCGCTTTACCTTAACGAGCTCTTGTTACATGTTATAGATAGGTATTATAGCCTAAGTGACATTACTTTGGCTTTGGACCCTGTCAGAAAACGAGCGCTGTGACAATTTTAAAAATGTCGCAGCACATGCTGAGATAGGAGCCTTTGGCCTCGCACATGACTTAATTGTTTTTAATTGGTATTAACTTTTGTCGTTTTTCTTTATACATTTTGTTTCCTCTGTTGTTTTTATTCATGTAATTTTGTTGTTCTGTCCTGTGTGTGTCAATAAATCTTTATTCTTTCTTTTTTTACTTTCTAAGAGCCCACGTGCATGTTTGTGAAAGTTTTTGAGGCACGCTAAAAACTTGTCAAATGTCACTTAGTTGGGATTTACACTACCAAATATTGTGTCCCAGCCCGCAATCGGCCTGGGTACATAACATTTCACTCCTTACAGAGTGGGGGCCAATATCACTGTATCTCACTAGTGGGATCATTACAGCCTAAATAAGTATGTTGTTTGTTTATGACATGACACTCGTTAGACCCGTAGGGTGGACACAATCCAGTTACAGCCTACTCCCTCTCACAGAAGTCCTGAGTCCCAGCAATGGGAACATTATAGCCTTTATCAAACAGACTGGCGTGGCGAATGCGAAGCGTGACGTTTTTATTTGTAATGTATGGATTTTTTTGAATCCCGTCACCTAGAAAAGCGAAAGCGATCCGATAGCGTGACAGAACTATCGGACTGACGTCCTGCTTCGGTTCGGTATCGCCTCGGACTCGCTTCGCTTTCGCCTGTTTGTTTGTCAAAGGCATTATGGCTGATAATGAAACAAGCTAATCATATTTTCAGTTTTTCAAACAAATAAACAGCTAGAATACGAACAGCTTTAAAACTTTTGAAAACAGCTAACTTTGTGGTATATCTGTGCTCTCACATCAGCTTTTCAAGCGGAAAAGGCACAACTTTTATTTACATTTTAAACAGGTACGCCACGGTATAGAAATGTTTTACGTGGGCGAGATACTGAAATGAAAAGGTACGAGTAATAAATAGCTCATGTTATGAATTGTACTGTATTGTAAAATATATAAGTAATTGTAAAAAAGAAACATGCAAAACAACAGACGAAATGTGGGTGTTCTATTAACACATATAATGCCGTACTAACAAATGAACTAACCTTTTTTAATTTTTATGTAAAATACGTTCGTGGAATGTGAGGAATGTCTTATTTCACTATTTCGTTACATTTTATGTGGCTGCCATATATGGCTGACACGGCTCAATTGGTTTGGAAAATGTCAGCAATATGTGGCTGACGAGGCATAATATGTCTGAAATATACCTTATTTTAGATTTCTATTAGAGGCACAGTTCACACAATTCGACTGTAAAGACCGGTTTCCACCGCGAGCGAAGCGGACCTATTAATAACTTCTTTTAACTCGTAAGAAAAAACTGCTTTCATGTGTTTCCAACAACAAAGAGCCGTGCAGAAATAGTTCAGCGGGCAAAAAGTCGTAAAAGAGTAAAAAATGTGAGCCGTCACGGGACGCCTGGCAGATGTGAAACATCGACATTATTTTGTAAAAGTAATATGCAGAAAAGAACAGATTACGATAGAAACTAAAGATGGCATAATGATAAAATGAAATATTACGATTATTTTCCAGAAAATGATGACTGTTTATTTAATAAACATTTATTTTCATTAAATACAAAAATTTAAGAATTTATTTCAAATGTCAGAATCGCAGTCGATTGCGCATGGCGACGCGTCGCCACACCGTACACACTACTGCATATAGACTGTATATATATACCATCATATAGCGTGGCGACGCGTCGCCACGCCAGAAATCGGTTTTACGTGTGGCTATAGATGTTTCACATCAAAATGAGCACGCACTGAGAATTAGACTACTAAACTCCTTCTTGGTGGAAACGCAATCCTATTTCATTAACAAGTTAGTTATTTAAAAAAACTAAGTTCTTTTTAAAAACAAGCCTTTAATGTAAAAAATAACCTCACGATAGACAAAGTACTCGTCAAGACGAACCAATGAGTCTAAACTCGATGGGTTTGTGGTGTTTCATTACAGAGTTCCTATGGCCACCTTCCAGCTCCATCATCAGATCAGCTCCATGTCAAAATATTGTTACGCGAATATAAGTGCAGTTTCAGCTCAATCTGAAACCGGGAAGTGGATCATATTTAACTTGCGAGATTTCATTACAGATAACGGGACAGGTGAAACTAAATAAAAGCTTGTAAAAAGAAGTTCGTTGCGCCTACCCGTGCGTCCCGTGGAAACCGGGCTTTAAATATGAATAAAATAACTTCTTCATTTACGTTGTTACATAAATAACTCTTCCATTAACTTTGTCACAAAGCACTTCGTTATCATTTATCAAATCCGTCACCTTCCCGGTGAACCCGCGTCGATCCGTTACGATCCATTTAATCTCTAACCGATTGGAAAATATTTTATAGGCAGACTTAGTAATTAGATGCTCTTCGGTTTTGAATTATTTATGTTGGCTGAACTTGACCTTATCGTCTATAAATGGAACACTGATTCTCAATGACGTTAGATACAACTTTATTTCCCACTGAGAAATAAAACAGTAATGAAGATTTTTTAACGTAAAAGAAAGCTTTTGCATATTTTTATTTCTTTGTCACAACGTTTTTCGCTCCGTGGTGTATATCAGTTCCTTTTACTTCACTTCTTGTTTTGATGTTATGTTTTTACCGTGTTGAAATGATACTTCTGAAAGTTAAAAGATGATTTAATGCTGACAAAGATGGTAGTATGTGTTTTTAAGGGTTCTGTAGTCTGTCTGAAATTGCATTGTTTAGATATATACAAAAATAAAATATAAAATTCAAAATAACAACCAAATTAAATGGAGTCTATCATTATCGAAAAATGTTTGGAATGTGTAATTTCCATAAAATTCTAGTGTGTTCCGTATTGGAATTCCATTAGTTTTATACACAAATAATGAATATCTTCAAATATACTGTTTGTTTTGTTGTTATTGTTTTAAAGTATATTTGAAGACTAATGGAATTCCAATACGGAACACACTAGAATTTTCTCTAAATTACACATTCCAAACAATTTTCGATAAAGATAGCCTCCGTTGGTTGTTATTTTGAATTTTATATTTTATTTTTGTATATATCTAAACAATGCAATTTCAGATATTATAGTAAACATTTATAAGATTTATTAAGAACCCAGCCCATTCCGAAAATATTATGCTGACGTCTTCCTGTCTAACTAGATTCAGCTGAATACTCTTATTTTACATGGAACGACTACCTATCTAACCTCCACTACCCAGTTACTGTGTAAAATGATACCCCGATACATTCAAAACACTGTAAGCGCAATATTATACATAAATCGATGCAATCTCGCAGATCAGGGTATCTGAAAGTGGTTTCAGGAAATCTTATCTTGACTGAAATCGGGTCAAGAGCAACGGCGGGAGAGTATTAGCTATTTCGTGGACGATTTCACTTTCGATTCGCAACTTCCGGTTTTTAAAAGGTATTCGTACCGTCTTGATCTCGTGTCGATATTTTTAATTGTGTTTTTGATACACCTTATATACCACCACGATATTAAATTAAATATTACCAGTCTTGGTTATCATAATTGAGCGTTACAAACCAGTTTCCCTGTAATTTTATCCCGTTGCCATAGAAACCGTACCTATCGTTAGAAGTAATCCCATTGTCTCTCTCGGAATAAATCGCTTTATATTTAGAAAAAGGCTTCGAAAATATTTCCACAAAAGCTTTGGGAATTAAGCCGTGGAAATTTTTCTATTAAAAATAATACGCGCCACTGGAATTTCTTTTAATTTTTTTCGTGAAGGTTTTGCCGCCTGCGGGGTTTTAGTAACACGGGTGTTTTATGTTTTTTTTTGTGATTTAAGTTTTAAATATAATAGAGTCGGTTTACAATAAAACGTAAATATTTTATTTCAAAACTAATAAAAAGTAAACTATTTTAAAGGCATGAACTAAGATTCTTTAATAGATTTCCTTGCCGTCAACAAAAGGGCCTTATTCAAACTGGAATAGAGGTACTGGACTTAAAAATAGAACTCCATCTGCGTTTTAAAACAGGCTTTTTTTTACTTTGTCTCTGACCTAGAATAGAGTATAGCGTAAACCAATATAAATAAAATTAAAAAACTTAAATGAACAATTTCAAAATTGTAACTTTAAATTATTATAAATATTTAGTAAGTATGATTCATTTGAGGTGGCGAGATGAGTTGGACTCGTAGCTTGAGGGCTGTTTCGAAGTGGCGCTGGACAAGAACACCTGGAAAAACTTAGGGGAGGCCTTTGCCCAGCAGTGGGACAGTGCAAGATGAAGAAAAAAAAAGAAAATGATTCATTTAATTGAATTTTAAAATATCTCACAGCGACGTGTATATTGTGTATCTCATAAAGATCACTGCAAAATGCACTGAATAAATGAATCTATAATACTATTTGTCCAACTACCGATATTGACAGTGATTGAGCGGTTGCTACGGCAAACAAAACGGACCGCTACGCCAGCTACGGCGTAGCAGCCGTAGCTGACAGCTACGCGTTTCCGATTTATGTCATTCAAGTTGCATTATTGGAGAACTAAATTGACATAAAGCTGGTTTTGAAACTGTGTGGATAAGCACATAGAGAGGATTAATGAAAGGCTACTAACAATATACTAGTTTTCTAATTAATTGTAAATCTATTTAGTATGTCAGTACTATTGAAAAAAAGTGGAAAGGTTTTTTTTTTATAAATGCATAAAGATTGACAACCATAAAACGCATCAAAACTCAGGAGTGAGCCTCGTGAAAATTATACCGTTGCGTTACGTGTTGTGAATTTTAAAATTGTAAATTTTTGATTTACGTGACTAAAGAAAAAATTCGGGTCTCACGGTCTCACTATTATATTCATTCAGTCTAGGGATTTCTGGAATGAAAATGCCCCGCGCGGTGCTTGTATTTTTGTCTGCAAGGTTTAAAGAAACTTAAAAAAACCGAACCTCAGGGTGCCCTTGACGTGGACCATCATATTTTGCAGCAAAAAACAGACAAAATCCGGTATTGATCAAAAACCAACAGTAAGTGAATCATCCGTAAATTAAATAGATTAACGCATTTTTGTTATAAAGAAATACAAACTTCTAGTGGGGAGATGATTTCTGAGGAAAGAAAAATTCAGTTGCAAGTGGGATTTGAACCCGCGTCTTCTGGATAAGTACTCCAGACGCCTTACCAATTAGGCTATCGCAACTCACACTTGCAAGCTGAAATCCTCTATTACCCTCGCTGATGGTTTTACTACGTTACCGAAAAACGTTCACGTTTTTCGGTAACGTAGTAAAACCATCTTTACGTTGCGCGTCGCGTCTAAAAATAATTAATATCCTAGTGGGAATTTGTCAGGTGGGATTTCTGTAATAAACCAGCATGTAAACGTTTGCAACATTTTTTTTTATCGTGGTAAAATCATCAAATGAGTCCTCCCACCCAAGACAGGGCGGGAGGGACTGTCAGACTTGACTGACTAAAATCCACGGTGATTTTCAATAGCCTTTGCGTACCGAGGTCACGGTAATTCGAGAGTCCCGCGACCCCGGCAGGCTTCAGCATAGTGACAGGGCCCCCTACAGGGGGCCCTGTCACTATGCTGACACTTCTTGAGGCGCGCGTGGAACACAACGCGCCGTCGACCCGGGCATGGTCCATGGTCGGACAGCGAGTCGCCCATTATTCGCCGCCCGCATGGCCGCGCCTACGGTGGCCGGAGATCGTCTGCCGGAAGTGCCTACCTAGTATCATTACTTTGAACTTTCACTGTCAGCTATGTTCTGAACCACATGTGGTTTGTGGGTAAGTAAATGGGTTTTAAGAAAAATATCCCCAGGAAAGTATGTAAATAATGATAAGAAGAATTATCAAATCAAATTATTTCATTTTAATATCTTGTTTTCACCTATGTTGCTTTTACGGCCTGTGCGAGTAAGTTCTTTACTTTTTTTTTAAATCTTTGCCCCACACTAGTAATTTCTCTTGTATCGTGGGTGAGTCCACTAAAACGTCACCCAAATGTCACTGTCAGCTGTCAAATCTGACAGACCTGTCATTGTCACATTTTGTTGCAGTTTTTATTTAATTTTCGACGTCTGTTATTTTCCCGGTGAAATGGGGCCAAAAGTCCCCAGTTACGTTTAAAAACGTTTGACAGCTATTTGACGTTTGTAGGCAAAAGCCCCCTTTGGTGTTTCAGTTGGGTATACAAACATCTAAACTCACATACACAAACGCTCAGACCCGGAACAACTATTTGTAGAACATACAAATATTTGCTCGGTGCGGAAATTGAACCCACGACAAGCAGCAGCAGCAAGCAGCAGTTCAATCGGTCAACCACTACGCCGACCATGTTATTTGTCCGTGTGTTTGTTGGTTATTTACGTTCTCAACAAAACACTTCGGACATAAAACCTTATTAACAATAGTGCAATCAATCGTAACAGAACACAGAACGAGGATCATTCATCACAGTTGGTGACACCCCATCAATCTCAAACTTATCCTATGCATGGTTTTACGATTTGTTTTGAAGACACATGAAGAAGCACTTGTAATTTGCAGAATAGCTCGGACAATATGAATTATTATGCCACTAGCTGTTCCCCGTGGTTTCACCCTCGCTGCTCGGCTCCTATTAGTCGAAGCGTGATGTTATCTAGCCTATAGCCATCCTCGATGAATAGACTATCCAAAACTAAAAGATTTTTTCATCTCCTACTTGTAGATCCCGAGATCAGCGCGATCAAACAAACTATCAACAAATCTCTTCAACTTTCTAATGTTAGTATAGATTAACGCTTAAAACTGACAGTTTTTTTTTATAACCCTTTCGACACTCCCTACTTTCGGACACTACCTGTACTAACAGTAATATTGCATGAAGAAAATATACCTTCACACAGTATAAAACAACAGCTTCAGTATTCGGGCTCCCCTATTCTATTCGTTGGCCCCCCTGACCTAATTTCCACCATGGGTCCTCCAATCTCCCTTCTCTTTTGCTCAAACTTTTATTAGAGAGAGAATATTCTAGAAATAAAATATGGCTGTACAGTTGTTAATTTATTTTATACGTCGCGCTTCGTTCTGCTGATTGAAAGTAAAAAGTTTTTGAGAGGTTTTTATTGTTCTGAAGTCTGTTGCTGTTTCTGTGATAAAGATATTTATAATGTTAATTTTCTGTTTATATTTGGGATAGTGGGTTTTAGTGTTAAATTAACATTTTATGCCCAGGAACAAATATAACCAAATAACTATACGTGAATGACCAACTACGAAACTACGAGGATTATCGAAGAAAATGCTCAAAGGAGTCTCGAAGTCGATTTCGATAAAAACTAAATATGAATTATTGGATATTTGAAAAATCAATATTCCTGACCAGGAATCAAACCTGTTGATTGTGGAGAAAAAAACACACGCTGTATTATTACACCATTTGATACTGTCGCTAATAAGGATAAATATCTGTATAGTAATGATATCAGAACAGCCATCCACGCCCAGTTGAAAAATCCACCCTGTATACACATTACAAAAATTAAAAATCCAAAATAATTAAACTAAAATATTGAGGAGCATCGAAAAACTTTTCATATCGATGTCAGCTGGTAATTAGTTCAATAAAATTAGACTCTATTATAGTCTAGGTAAGAGGTGATAGAGATAAAGTCTAAGATGGAGTGAGCTTACCCAGAAGAAGCCTGTTCATGTTAAGCCTTGTGAACTAAATATGAAAAAAAAAAACGACGGGTTGCGCTCTGGGAGTGCCGGCAGAAGTGAAAACTTGAATAGTAATAAACACACACGAACATTCGCGCAAGCGCCTGCGCCGTCTTACGAATTTTCGATCAGGTCACGTGTCCTGACGCGAGTTTAACATTTTTTACCCATTCCAAAAATAGTGCACAACGCCGCTAAGGAAGTTTTCACTTCAAAAACAGACGCTGTATTATTACACCATTCAATACTGTCGCTAATGAGGATAAAATTCTGTACAGTAATGATATCGGAACAGCCATCCACGCCCAGTTGATAAATTCATCCTGTATACACACATTACAAAAATATCCAAAATAATTAAATTAAAATATTAAAGAGCATCGAAAAACTTCTCATATCAATGTCACATGGTAACTAATTCATTAAATTAGTTCAATAAAATTAGACTCTTTTATAGTTTAGGTAAGAGGTGACAGAGATGAAGCCTAAGATGGAGTGATTATACCCAGAAGAAGCCTGTTCATGTTGTGAACCAAATATGGAAAAAAAAAATTATAAACGTATCCAATTAAAAAAAAACCGAATTGACAATAAGTAGTTACAAAGTTCTCGTGCATAATTCCCATAAGAACAGCACAGGTGAATAAACGAGCAACCAGTATTAACTGCCAAGTTCCTGAAACTTTATTCAATCGTGAAGCTTTACGACAATTCTTACACAAAGGGGAAACTTAAAACAAACGACAATTCAGTTGTTTTTCTACTCTTGTAACTTGTTATCGTCAATTCAGGAACATTGTTTTGTGTTCTGTTGTGGTTTCAAATTGCTGTGAAATGTAGCGTTCAATTGTAAGACATTTTATAAAAAATGTATTGTGCATTCAACGAAAGACGAAAGTGTACGTGTTTTAAGATTTAGTTACATATAAACATGGACTAACAACACCAAACTGCTTATTCCCAGGTGCACCATTTTTTCCCAGCGGCTCCAATTTGTTTATTGGGAATTGTATGAATTGGAATCAAGGATTTATTTATTTTTAAACCGAACGTTGCCCGAGGGAAAGGAAAGTAAACTGTAACACTTTTACTAAAATAATGTTATTATAAACATGCCTATTTAGCTGTCACAAAAACATAAGGCGAGCGCCAAAATCCTGCGTGGGTATAAATTGTCTGTGTAAAAAGATTTTCATAAAAGCTTTCACGGTACTTTTTACTTAATATTTTTTTACCTTTCGTGTACTTGGTTTAACAAAATATTTAACTTTTCACTTCAAGGTTTTTCTAGGAAAAAATATTTTTAACTTCCTACCCACTTACTATGAGATAATAGACCTTTATTAAACATTGGATGTTTTATTGGGGTGCAAAATCATCAAATGCCTGGGTGGAGTGGAAATAAATATCAGACTCATACGGCCTTATTACAAAAACTAAATAAACCTTGGTTTAAACCTGGTCTATCAAGTCCAGGCTTATCTGCAGAACCATGGTTTAAATTTGTCCGTATTACAAAACTAAGATAAAACGTCGACTTTAGTACCGCCATTTGAACGATTGTCTAAACAATTAAATCCACGATGAGTAATAACACTTAAATCTACCTTGTTTCAATCCATTTTGGCTGAAAATAACACAAAAACTACAACATAATGAAAAATTTGCTATGAGAAACTTTGACATACCTTTGACAGCTACTACTGTTAGACCACGGTTTATCGCAAAACCACGATTTGTAATAATGTTTGTGTAAACCGTAGTTTTACAAGATTAAACCTGGGTTTTTAGTTAAACCCCTTTTTGTAATAAGGCGGTTTTAGACTAAAACTCGCCATGTTCCTACAAAGGCCCTTTGCTTTCTAAAGACCTGATAACTCCTAAGTATCATGAGAAACAGTTCCTAATTCTTCGTTGAAAATAAATAGGAATCTCCGAGTTGCGGGTCCACAGCGGCCACTTAGCAATATTCCCAATGATTCACTTCATGAATGAATAATAGAAGAATACCCACAATAACGTTGCTGGAAATTGACGACGTGAATCATTTGGAATATTGCTAAAAGTGATAAGTTGTTTTAGATCCGCAGATCTTGTGGCTGGAAAATGTCGCTATGCAAGAATATTTTAGTTCATAATTTGCATAATACTATATCCGGGTGTGAAAAAAAATCTTGTGATGGTTGTACACACAATGGTCCATTGTTTGGTCGGAAATTATCAATGGTCGTCGAGATGACATTATATCGTTCAAATTATATAACTCTTATTTTTGTAGTTTTTGCTACATTTTTAATACTCTGAAAATATTTTGAAGAAGGTTATACCGAGAATTTTCTTTATAGCGGCGTGAAGAAAGTAATATTTACCTCACTTTCTTTTCCAAAAATGTAACAAGGTGAAGATGTTTTCATAAATAGGTATCGGGAAAGTTGGTTGTAAACATCTTTGATAAAAATAGCGATTTATTTTATTTACTTATGCGAAGATGTTTTTAATTTTCCTTTCTGAATAGGTATGCCTTATTGTATGGTTGTTTATGTCAGCAAATTAATTATTTATCATTTACCTTTGTTTAACTTCAATTTCCCAGTTTAAGACTTGGTAATCCAGTTATACTCTCTTCAGTAAATCAATTGTAGAAACCATTGACTTGCTGTTAAGTCACTAACAAATGGTTAAAAAATTAATAGGATTTTTTTAGTTTCGCTTAACCTATGATCACACTGACCATTAGGGCCCGTTGGTTGTTATATTGTTAAACTAAACTGTAGCTAAAATCATTGACTGTTCAATAATCATTGATTATCCTTAAAAAATGTTTATTTTAAACAGACAACAAAGAGCCCTTTGTCGGTATTCTTACCAAAGACGACATTTTGTTACACGAATATCCGATCATAGCCTTCATGTGTCACCCGTTTGTTCGGAAAATAGAAAGGTACTCGAGTCAACGCGAACATGTGTTCAAAATAAATATCAGTGGCGTGTGGACGCCTCAGTTTTACAAAGAGAATATTCTTTATTTTTTCAACATAGGAATGAGAATTTTCGCGGATGTATGGAGTCCCGTACCATGTTGCATCAAAATTAAACTTAGCTTTTTATAGACTACATTTATCATATCAACTTCTACAAAAGTTACTTAAAAAAATATATATAAAACGTTAGTTCTGATGCGCGAGACTTTTTGGTACCACAAATATTCATTGTCCTTTAATTCTTTTTTAAAAGAATTTATTTTATTGTAAGCAATACACTTGCCTCCGATCAACGAGACTTGTGGCTGAGCAATTGGACTGCTGCGCTGTGCGGGTTCGATTCCCGCACGGAACAAATATTTGTATGATCTACAAGTAGTTGTTTCGGGTCTGGGCGTTTGTGTATGTGAGTTTCTATGTTTGTAAACGCACCCACGTTACAGGAGAAATTTCTAGCGTGGGACAAGGTTATTTAAGAAAAAAAAAACTTTCAAATACGAGCCTCTCGCTAAATAAAAAAACCACACCATGCCTGTTATTTCCGGAGACATCGCGAGTCTCTAAGTAAGTTACCCTGACCCTAGAACGTAAAGGGCAATTTTATTGAAGGAACACTGTGGATAACATTTTAGTAAGCATGAGTCTGTGAATTCCTTTCGCTCAACCCATGGCGAGAGGAATCATTTGATAATTGGACCATCTAAAAAACCGGCCAAGGGTGAGTCCGACTCGCCCATAAAGGGTTCCGTAGCAGTAAGTAACATAATATAAAAGTTCTTGTAGTTGGTTGTAACTTTGAAAGGTATTATAAATTGCGGTTTACGATTTATGACGTACTAAAAAAAAACATACGGACGGACAGACAGACATGACGAATCTATAAGGGTTCCGTTTTTTACCATTTGGCTACGGAACCCTAAAAAGTTAGGTACCTTCAAAGTCCTGCTCTGTGTAGTCATGATGAGTAAGCTTCCTCGCCGCTGGGTCCGTCGGCGCCTCGTCATCATCAGCTCTGATCTCCATCGTCCACGGTCTGCGAACAAAACGAGGATCATTAATAATGTGAATTGTATTCAATAAGATTGGTATTTCTCTATTTTTTTTTGTTTGTAAACGAATTGACGTGTTATACATATATGTTTGGGCAAAGTTTTTTTTGAATAAAAATAAAATGGATTTGCACTTGGCTTCAGTCTAGCCATGAAGCAAAAATAAGATCTAAGTTCCATCTTGGGTCCTCCTGCCCTCCGAAGTGTGAGATGTCTCAAAAAGGCAACGGGGCTCTGGAATGCAAATGGTTGAGTTTGAAGAATCAGAGTGGTATTTAGTCAGACAGTTTCACAGACCCCGCTACAATGTTGAGAAAAATGTTTAAAATGAATTAAAAAAAAAGTATTCGATAAAGTTTTTTCAATATTTCCCTTTTAAATGTTTTCAGTTTCAATTTTCTCTTTTAAATGTTTTTTAAGATGTGTGTATATTTTTTTTCAATTTTTTTTATGCCTAACCTCTCCCGCAGTGGTAGGCGCCGGACGTCGGCAGACGATCTCCGGCCACCACAGGCGCGGCGTCGCGTAATGGGCGACTCGCTGTCCGACCACGGACCCGGGTCGACGGCGCGGTGTTCCACGCGCGCCTCAAGGAGTGTCAGTATGGTGACGGGGCTCCACTGTAGAGGGCCAAAACCTGGCTGGGTCGCGGGACTCACGAATTACCGTGACCCCGGTACGTAAAGGGCTATTGAAGGACACCATGGATTTTAGCCAGTATAAGTCTGACAGTCCCTCCCGCTCTGTCCTGGGTGGGTGGACAAATTTGATGATTTTACAACGTTAAAAAAAAATGTCTTATCTACCCAAGCCTATTTATCTAGCTAAATAAATATAAAAGCGGGGAAGTCATAAATACTCCACTGAAGGCCTGAATATGAAAATTACTCAAGAAAGTTATTATTTCTCATTTTCATCGTTTCTCGTAAACTTCAAAGCATTTATATGCTAAAACAGATTTCTATACAGTGTAGGGTGAACCGCAGACGTCTTTATGACTTCATAACATCAGGATCAGCGTATATCAAGGAACTTTCATAATACAGAGGCAAATACTACTTTTTTTATCGTGGTATAATCATCGAATGAGTCCTCCCACCCAGGGCAGAGCGGGAGGGACTGTCAGACTCGTACTGACTAAAATCCACGGTGTACTTCAACGTTTCGGGGTGGCGGTAATTCGTGAAACCCGTCGTACATTAAAAAAATACGTGTCGCACTCGGGGACAGCCGCGGTAAAGCATAGCATTTTTTATCAACGTATGCAATTATAATTTTTTTATTTATTTTATTAATGAAAGAAATCGCCTACCTGTATTTAATGAGAATATCATCCCATCGTTGCTCTATGGTAAGTTACTCTATTAATTAGGCTATGGTCAGCCACGTCAATCAAGTGAAACGTCAAGAAAGAAAATCACGTTGACATGACAGATGTGACAGTGACAGTGTTAGGTTTATTTTCGTTACGGAATTTCTTGATTAAGTCACCGCGCTCAAAGCCCACGGTAAAAGCTATGCAATAGCTTAAAAACTTTTTCATGAAAAATATGCCAATTTTAAAACTAGATATTTTGACGAACATTTTCCTCTTATTATTTCATTAAAATTAAATTAATCCTAAGAAATAGCTTAAAAAGGTTTTGGTGCATATTTAACTTGACCCGTACTTCACTTCGAAGGCATGGCCATTGATTTACGTCTCTGTGACATCGTGCGCTGCGATGGATTTGATAGTCCCCGCCACCGATTTCGTATATAGCTCTTTGAATATCGCAATACAAACCCATAGAGGTTCGTACACAGGCACGCGTCAATAGATATCAAAGTCGTATGATAGAGGAGACATGCGTCGCCTTGGGTACAAATGGGCGCCTGTGCTGCTGTTGCCCGATGCGGACCGCTAGGGAGTCGACCCATTCCACAATTGGCTATTTGACAGAAAAATTATAATTAGTCCGTCACTTAGATTAACAAAAAATATTCGACCCGTATTTTTCTTTTGTTTCGTAAACCAAAATTAACGAAGATACGACGCTTTCAAAATGGGCAATACGTCACAATTTAGTACAATTTTTACTGATTTCTGACGTTTGACTCTCGAGTTTTGATGCGTTATATTTTGGTGAATATTCATTGATTTTACAAAAGAAAAAATACGTATCCGTTATTTTTTTAAACTCTAAATGACGAACTAATTATATTTGTAATTTTTAGCTAAAATAGCCAATTGTAATTTAAACTACTAATCGATTTGATTAGGACAAAGAAGTAAACATGAAATAGGTATTAACCTAAAAGCTCACTGATACCTATGATTGCTAAATAGACTTGAATAGAAATTACCTATCAAAGCCTTATATCCTTATATTTCAGAATATCACAGCATGTACTCATGTGAACTAATTGGTAATCAACGAACTGAGTGCCCTTACTCAATAGTACACAACCACGAACGATCCTGGTCGACTAATCTTCAACCTTGTGGTCCTAGAAATAAAATTGATAGTCGTGTGTTCGTCCGTTAGTAAACACATACATGAAATGTCTCTTATGGGTATTCCAACTGTGACTGATTACTTACATCTATTTATAGCGGTTTATGGATGTCCGTTTTCACTAACACTAAGCAGTACTTAAATAAATAAAACCGAAGAGACTGTCTCGTTGGTTTTGAGATCGCAAGCGAGACTGTTGAGGTATAAGATCTAGGTTTCGATTCTCAGATAGGACAAAATATTATTGAGGTTTTTTGCATTTGGAATTTCTCAGTAGCTGGTATTTTTTTATGCGGTGGCAAAATCCTCAAATGAGTCCTGTCCTAGGTGGAGAGGAGCGGGTCGAGCGGGCTGACACTCTTTGAGGCGCGTTGTGTTCCACACGCGTGTCAGCAAAATGACGAGGCCCCCTCTAAAAGGCCAAAGCTTGCCGGGGTCGCGCGACACACGAATTACCGTGACCCCGGTACGTAAAGGGCTATTGAAGGACACCGTAGATTTTAGTCAGTACGAGTCTGACTGTCCCTCCCGCTCTGCCCTGGGTGGGAGGACTCATTTGATGATTTTTTCACGTAAAAAAAAGGTGGAGAGGAGCGAAAGGGATTATTAGACTCTATGTGACCAATAATCTACAATTTTTTGCCCCTTTTCAGTCCAATGCAGCGGTACTCTGCTTAGACATTCCATGGAGTTTGGATTTGTGCTTGATGGCAATAGGCTCGTGCCTATTATATAGAACTTAATAGTATCTGGCAAAATGTAGGTCATTAACAGGTACACCGCAGCTTAACTTTTCAGGAATTAACAGAAAACGTTCAGCTGCAGTCCGAATTAATGAATTTGTGTCGCGTTAATGGCTGCCTCCAGACCCCGCCTCTGGGGAAATTTCTCCGCATTTGGCTCTAACATGTAGAATAATTTTAATCCCAGTAAAATTAAACACGAGTACCTACCTAATCGTCAATCACAATCGTTTAAAAACAAGGAAAACGTTACTATGGCATAAAACCTGCTTGTTCACACAGCGAATTCATTGATTCGTTTTTTGTTTATTTCTTTATGCGTAAAAAATTTTAGGTGCATTTTTGCGAAAGTGCTCTAATAACTTCACTATCACTACATACTCGTAGTATAAAACAAAGTCGCTTCCTGCTGTCTGTCTATCCTTATGTATGCTTAGATCTTTAAAACTGCAGAACAGATTTTCATGACGTTTTTTTAAGAGATAGAGTGATTCAAGAGAAGGTTTATATGTTCATAACATGCTATAGTAGAGATTGTATCCGAGTGGAGCCGGGGCGGGTCACTAGTGTCTAATAAATAAATTTTCAATCATCCCTCAATACAGAAAGACAGACCTGGCTGAGAAGAAGTGGAATAAACCAAACAATTTTTTAAAGATGCCATTTTTTAGTCTCAAAAAAATAAAAAAGTCCTTGAAGAATTTCGAAAACCTTTATACCTTTAAAATTAAATATGTAAAAAGTGGAAAAATTAACAAGCTAGATCACCTCGTTGGGATTTTTTTTTACCACTATCTCGACTAGTAAGCGAAGCTTTGGCACGTTGCAAGCATAATTTATGTTGCATTCTGCAATGTTACGTAATACCAACGTAATTTGTGAATACACGTTTAAATTTGCTTCATATTATGGAAAATTCGGAAAATTCCATCCCTGTAATATAGCATCATACAATTCTAGAATCCCAATACGTGTTTGAATCATTATTAGCATGAATGAACACGAGGCAGGGGTACTCTATGCACGAAACCGATCGAAGGTTCGGGCGCTTTCAACTTCGTATCTTACTTACGGACACAAGTTTATTTGAAGTTGATGGCACGTTTGGCGCAGTGGCTGAGCAATTGGACTGCTGCGCTTCGTGTCGCGGGTTCGATTCCTGCACGGAACAAATATTTGTATGATCTACAAGTAGTTGTTTCGGGTCTGGGCGTTTGTGTATTTGAATCTATATGTTTGTAAACGCACCCACAACACAGGAGAAATTCCTAGAGTGGGGCAAGTTTAAAAAATAAAATGAAAAAAAGAAAAAGTTATGTGCGTTTCTACGCCTTTTACACTTATAGACATACTAGCTTTTGCCCACGGCTTCGCTCGCGTAGAATTTGGTCTGCCTCATTAAGTTACGTGACATTTTTTTAAATAGGTACTTATATTTTTTTAATGTAACTTCACATCGTACATCCCAGATTTCTAACTTCAAAATTAGTTTTTATACAATCTTTGAACACCTATACCTAATATTTAGAGGGAATCTCTTGAGGGTGGAATTATCTGAATTCCTTTCTAAGTGCTCATTATTTTAGAGGGCCAAAGCCTGCCGGGGTCGCGGGACTTACGAATTACCTTGACCCCGGTACGTAAAGGGCTATTGAAGGACACCGTAGATTTTAGTCGGTCAAGTCTGACAGTCCTTCCCGCCCTACCCTGGGTGGGAGGACTCATTTGATGATTTTACCACGATAAAAAAATAATAATAATAGAACAATGGTAAGGTATTGGTAAGACAACCAGTCTTACCTTGGGGTATCGTATTACCCAGTCAGACTTTAGAGTTTCTGACAGTAACGACTGTCAAAAAATATCTTCAAATGACAGCCGGGACCAACGGCTTTACGTGCTTTCCGAGTGCTTTTTACCCATCCACAGACCAACCTCGGCAAGCGCGGCTTAACCCTTAAAAATATATATAATAAAAAACTAAAAAAAAAAAAAAAAATGTAACCGCCTTCAAAAAGAACCACAAAAAAGGGTAAACTAATCTACAAAATAACTTTTATTTCGGTAGTCGATGGCTTTGTTGTTCTCAAAAACTACTGAACCGATTTTGATGAAACTTTCAGTATTCCCTAACAGATAGATACTTAGCACAAAAAAAAAGAATTATTTAAATCGGACGTGATGTTCTGGAGATATGCGACAATGAATCAGTTGATGCCTACTTCTTACTGTTAAGGAGTTGTATCATCAGCTCAGCCACATAAGATGATGATTATCATACGCAAGTACTTAAATTACTTCATAAGATTTACGAAAAACGATGGGTGAGCCTATAAAATTTGAGGGTTGCCCTCGATTTCTCCAAGATCCAATCATCAGATCCTAATTTGGTGACAATGGGACCACACAGGAAGCACCAGCTTTCAAAAAAAAAAAGAATCATGAAAATCGGTTCTCCCAGTCGGTCGTAATGCGGTAACAAACATAAAAAATATATATATATATATATACAGTCGAATTGATAACCTCCTCCTTTTTTTGAAGTCGGTTAAAAACTATCCTATGTCCTTTCTCAAGTTCCAAACTATGTCTGTACCAAATTTCACACAAATCGGTTCAGTAGTTTAGGCGTGAAGAAAAGACAGACAGACAGACAGACAGACAGACAGAGTTACTTTCACATTTATAATATTAGTTAGGAAGAAATGTGAAATTTTTCTTTCTGACATGACTGACAGACAATCTACCCTTCATAAATTTAATACAATAGCTCCCCAGATCAAAATTCTAGACAAAAATTCTCTGCACCTCCTAGGTTCCCCTATTTTCGAAGATAGTTTTTCATCATTTATCGACGAAAAAATCAATCATTTCAACGACATTTCAGATCGACTTTCGCAAATAAATTTACATTCGGCTTTCACCATTATTAGGTATTGTTGTTTTGGTCCAAATTTTATGTACTTTCTCCGGTGTTCTCCACTGTGGAAGCACACACATATTTTAGACAAAATTGACCAAATTGTTCGTGAAACTTTAACATCCATCCTTAATGTGGCCCTGGACGACCGAGCGTGGCTGCAAGCCACCCTCCCTATACGATTTGGTGGACTCGGCGTCCGCAAAATTTCTAGTGTGAGTTTACCGGCGTTCCTGTCCTCTGTCCACAGCACTGAAACCTTAACCAGAAAGATTTTAAGTCTCTCCCTGGTTGACTCTGAAGTGCCGTGCTTGACCGATGCAGAGAACGCCTGGAAAATGACTTGCCCGGATTCAGATCGACCCGTGAACCCATCTTCCCAGAGGCAGTGGGATGAGCCGCTCTGCAGGTTGGTACGGTATAATCTTATTAATACGTCAACCAATTCTGTGGAGCGTGCCCGCCTGCTGGCTGTGGGAGAGTGGGAGTCGGGTCTATGGCTTCAGGCACTACCGTCACCCAACATAGGTACCATGCTGGGTGACGAAACCTTCCGAATAGCTACATGCCTGCGTCTGGGCGCTCCTTGCGGGGCTCCACATCGTTGTCAGTGTGGTGAAGGCGTCGACTGCCTCGGGCACCATGGCCTTTCCTGCAGCAAGAGTGCAGGTCGGCTAGCACGGCACGCTAGTTTAAATGACATTATCCGTCGTGCTCTTGTCACCGCCGGGGTGCCAGCCGTTTTAGAACTCAGTGGCTTGGCACGCGACGATGGGAAGAGACCAGATGGGATGACTATAATGCCATGGAAGTTGGGTAGACCTTTGGTGTGGGATGCAACATGTGTCGACACCCTTGCGCCATCCCACCTTCCTGGTACTGCATGCTGTGCTGGTGCGGCTGCTGCAAGTGCCGAAAACCTCAAGCGGCGCAAATACAATGGCTTGACTATTACCTATGTATTTGAGCCTTTTCGGGTTGAAACACTAGGGCCGTGGGGTCCGAGTGCCCACAAAGTTTTTAAAGACATCGCCAAGCGTTTAGTCGACGCCTCGCGTGACCAGAGGGCTGGCCTATTTCTTGGTCAAAGGATCAGCATTGCCATCCAACGTGGCAATGCTGCCAGCGTTCTGGGCACTTTCCCCATTGACAGCGATGTGGACGAATTTTATGACGCTCTATAATTTTTTTTATTTTTTTTTTATTATAGTTTTAATTTAGTCATTATTGTAAATATTTTACTTTTAATTTTAGTATTTAAATGTAGTATGTAAAGAAATAATATATGTTAGGAAGATGAGTTAAGGTTACAAATAAAAAAATTGTGACAACATTATTGCACAGTTACCCCTACTCCTGATGTGTTGTCAAATATCATTAATTGTAAAATAACAGGGAGTAGTGTTCACTCATAAAAGTATCGTGTTAGTTTTGAACCAGCCCGTATCTTCGTTGACGGACTTAAAGAGTAGACCCCCTGATACGTAAGAATTCCGCGACCTCTAGTATTACTAAATCTTTATTTTTCATGTCGTTCTAGTACCTAAATAAACACTAGAACACTATTTTGGGAACTCTTACACCATTGAGTGTCGTCTCGAGATCTCATTGAAGAGGAATTGTCTACTAAAAGCTTATTTTAGAACCGTTCAACGAGAAATATAGAAAACTAGCTAATGCACGCGGCTTCGTCCGCGTTGTGTTCAATAATGTCCCAAAGGATGGTCAAAAAACATAGTTAAACGGGTCAAAAAGTATCCCGTTGCTAAGGTTATAAACGATCAGTGTGCCAGTCGATTCTGTAGTTTTTTTTAAAAGAGTAACAAATAAATAAATAGTAAAATAAATAAAAATGTTATCATCAATTAATTAGTTATTTATTGGTGTTGACTATGTTGGCATATTAATTTTTGTGAAATAGGCAACATTTATTTATGTTTATACTCAATTCTATGTAAGAACTATTTCATTGTATCAAATGTAAAAATCTGGACTGTAAAATAGAGCCGGTGTGGCTCTATTTTACTGAAAATTTATTTTTATGAAATAAACAGAATACATTATTTCAAATGGTGAGAAAACATTCAATTTCAATAACAAAGCTCAACAAATGGCTTAAATAAATCCGCCTTATTTTCTTTTTACTGTACAGTAATGTTTTTCTTGGCTGTTAAGCTTTGTCGCTTATTTTCACGTTTATTTCACTTAGCGCGCAAAATTGTGTTTTCTTATGTCGGAGCGACTTAAAATGACAGCTTTACGCCAAATCACAGCTAGCGTCAGCGATAAAGCGCTGTATAAAGAGGGAACCGTTTTTACAAATTAGGGTCAGCGTATTTAACATTTGTTTTTTTTAGCTTTTAGCTGGTCAAGTTATCAAATGAGTCCTCTCGCCCCGGGTGGAGCAGTGGAGCAGAAGGGACTGTCACACTCCTGATTAAATATCCACAATGTTCTTTTAGTAGCCCATTAAGTTTCAGAGACCAGAGTCCTTCAAAGACGGTGCCGCGACACCGGCAGTCGTTTGGCTCTAAGGCTCCGTCAATTTGCTGATAGCTACTTGAGGCGCGCGTGGAACAATACGCGCCATCGAGTCCGGCTAAGTACTTGTTCAGACGGCAAGCAACCCATTAATCGCAACCCGTAAGCCGTACGGTATTTAATAGAAATCGCTATCATAGCTACACATAGATAAATAACACAACTATAGCATAGCAAGCCGCGTAGTGAAGACAACAAACACTATTTATCCTTGTTACTCACATTATCCTAATTTACCGAGTTTCCTTGTCTTTTTTTCTGAACATTATCGTGCCTTACTTTCGTCATTTTAATCAACAACAAACAAAACCGTAATTAATGAGTATCTAATTAAAAATACTCTCTTTCAATCAACTTTAAAGCTTGCCATCAAAAGGTATCACTGGACATATAGATATCTTATCAAACGTACCCTCCATCCAATTTGTATGTAATCGCGGTTCGCACGCGAGCCTTACTGTACACCGTATAATAGGGATGGTGAACCTTTTTGAATATGTGGACCTGTTTAACGTTAAATATAATTAATATTTTCTTTGGCCTATAATTGTATACAACATTGTTAAAAAAAAATGCTTTCAAACTTAAATTACATACAAATCCTTCAGTAATAACGATTTCTAAACTTATGTTTAATTAAGTTATGCAAAGACAAGAGAAAACTTATTTAAGAATATTTTGACATTTTAAAGTGGATTTCTCATTTACTTATTTAAGTTTGTTTATAGTACCTACAAACTATAATTAATTTCGTTAATCGTACGATTTTTCGATTTCTTTATCGAATAGACTCTTGCTGCCTACTCATACCAAAGGTTCGCCAACCCTGCCGTATAGCTACCCCATAGCAAGGTGTTTACAAACAGCCAATTTACTGATGGCTGATTGTATTTATAATGAAACGGTGCTTGTTTGTATCGATTTTAAACGGATTTTGATGCAATAATCTCGGAGTAACAATATTCAGATTTTAAGTAGTTAAAATACGGATAATCGAATCATTAACAAAAAATCGTAATTATAAATGCGTATTTTTTGGTTGTTTCGCTTTCACGACCAAAGGATGATTCACGCTACACCGTGCCGGGACCGGGCTGTGCCCCGTCCGTGCCCCGTTCGGGCCCCGTATGGGGCACGGTCGAATATTGTGGTGTACTTTTGTATGAAGTGATTCATTAAATGCTTGACTACGGGCACGCCGCAATCGCGGCGGTAAGACCCCTGTTTGAGGCGTGCCTGGATAGGCGTCACGGCGTCCGACCCTTACCGGACACGGAAGTTGCGGGAGGTACCTGTGTCTGATAAGGAGGGAAGAAACGCCTGGGTGTCACCACTGCGAGGATCGTCCGGAGGACACGGTGGAGTATGCTCCACTGTGTCCTCCGGTCGATCCGGTGTAGGACTGCCGCGATTGGGCAGAGCACCTCCGTGTCATCACGACTCCTTCTGCGAAGCAGTCATGCTCGCGAAGGAGGAGGCTTATCTTTCTTGTGGTAAGGCGGGAAATGTCAGTGTAGTTTAAAGCGACATTCTGAAAGCTTTTAGACAGACCACAAAGTAGAAAATTCAGTTTTATACTCTTCTTCCATCACATGTTACTTGCCCGGTTTTGAACTCCCAACGTCGTTCATGAGAGGCGAATTGGGAACCTCTACGCTGTTACGAGGTTTCACAAAACAAACAATAATAAGCAGTTATATGATAATATGACGGCACGTTTGGCGCAGTGGCTGAGCAATTGGACTCCTGCGCTATGTGTAGCGGGTTCGATTCCCGCACGGAACAAATATTCGTATGATCTGCAAGTAGTTGTTCCGGGTCAGGGTGTTTGTGTGTGTGAGTTTCTATGTTTGTAAACGCACCTACGATGCAGGAGAAATTCCTAGTGCGGGGCAAAAAAAAAATATATATATACCATGTCTAGACAAAAATGATAAATAATTAATGTGTAGAAGTATCTCTTTTGTTTAAGCAATGTTAATGGTAAATTATTCGTGATCAATTAAGCACATATTTACATATTCTTAAGATAAATGCTTATTAGGGTGTTTGTATGCCGCAACGGTCACCTCAAATTGTTCTTGCAAAGATTGTGTGTTCTTTATTACTTTGGGGACAACAATAAGGTTCAATTCAGTGAATACATTAGCATTTTATTCCGTTTAGGAAGGTTACCTTGAATTATTTTGGGTGTCCTACTAAGAAATTATGAGGTCAAACGGCACAATCTCCAGAGGCATTTTTTTTCGTGTCGGGCTGGATAAACCCATTTTAAAATCGAAAACCGTTTTCATAATATTTTTTTATATACTGTTCGGTGTCTCATCTACGTGGTACAAGGCTAATATTACGAATAACTTTATTTTAAATATTAAAAAAAAAATCTTAAACCCTAAATTTCTGATCGCTCTGGGTTGACCCGACTCCCGATTGAATGAAAAAAATATTTTTTAACTTTTTAATGAGATGGTTCATATGAAACAACTTATTTAGATTACATAACAAATAGTTAATCTTTATAGTAATAAAATATTTTCAGTTATATAAACAATACTTTTGCCTCAATTTGAATTTAAAATCGTGACCGGGCATTTTATCTCATCGCTCTGCGCTGAGGTAAAACATCGCCCTCATCCCTAGTTACGCGTTATAGACACTCTATTCCTCTCCCGCTGGGCAGCGCCAGCAGTGGTCTAACCACCGAGGAGGATACCTGTCTGCCACGTTCCCGCGAAGGTAAGTTTACGAAGGTAAGTTTATGATTGCTCTGGATTTGGTTCTCGAATTTTATGATTGATATGGCTCGTTATTTAAATTAAATAGTAAGCTTGTAAATGTGTTTGCTATGTGAATTAAGTGATCATTATAATGTTTTTTATGAGACGTAATCACAACTTTCTACTACTTTTAGATTCGGCTAAATTTATGATTTAGTGACTTTTTCTGATCGCTATGGCTGTGATTGCTCTGTCCAAAAAGACCAGAGCAATGATATTTTGCATTAATTGTACGTTATAAATGCTGTTTTAAGTCCGGACTGTAACAATGACAAACGAAGAACTATGCATATAACCTTTAATTTATAACCTTTTCTGGGTTTCTTTGGGTAACCTAAACCCATAAACAGATTTTGACGTATTTTACTATGATGATAAGTATTATTATATTGGCATTTAGCTAATCGCAACTATAACCTTTTCTTCTCTAAAATTTAATATCAACTATTGTTGCAGATGGAAACCATGCCTCGAAGAAAAACATTTTATAGAGCGGGAAAAGGGGGAGCAAAATTTCGTCAGTGATTTCTTCTCAAGCCATAATAGTAGGCTACATGAGGGAGTCGTATCATAAAGATTCGTGGAAGTCAGCTGTGGTTCCGTTGGTGGGATAAGCAGCAATAGCCGTTCAAACACGTAGAACAAAAAATTGTCTTTTCCTCCCAACTGAAACCTGGTTTATATTAAAGATTATCTTATATCACGAAGAATAAAACCAATCAGTTGACTGTACCATGTTTGAAAACACGTCAGCTGGTCACCCAAACATGTAATTTTTTTTCGTACCACTTGCTCAAAAAAGTGACATTCTATGCTTCAAAAATCGAACATAACGATAGTCATTTTTAATCTGTTAAAAACAGGGAGAGAATGTTGTACTGAATTTCATTCATCCTCTAGGGAGAGAATGTGATTTAAATTTGGAATACTTACCGAAATTTATACTGAACTACATCTGTGTTTACACCATTGAGTTTGTATATAAAGCATTACACATCTTTTTGAAAAAGGAATACGTATTATGTTATGATTATTAAACAAAATTACGAAAACCGAAGAGGCCGTATGAGCTTGATGCCTTTGCTTTTCCGACAAAAAAAAATTAGTCTAGGAATTTGCCGCGTTTTTGTTTTCTTCAAATAAAACCTTAAGTTTATTTTATTTTTATATATAAGTTAATGTTCTAAAAATGCGTAACGATGTTAAATCAAATGAAACGCAAGTTCCTCAGACGCAAGAACAGAGATATACTCAAATTAACTCATCGACAATATATGTATTAAACAAAAATGTAACTCTCTCTATCAATAATTGGACCAATGTTTCGAATGTTAACTTTTACTTTTAATTGTCATTATTTTCAATAAATGCTTATCTCATATTATTATTGAGTTCATTTTTTCGCAAATGGTACGAAAAGTAGAGTATTTTTCTCGGTGATAAAGCTGTCTTAGTCTTGGGTGAACTTAAATCCCTCGCTACACTCAGGACTCGTCTTAAATCCCTCGCTTCGCTCGTGATTTAAGTTTTTAACACCCTCGCTACGCTCGGGAGTAAACCTCGAGTCCTTCGTTACGCTCGCGATTTAAATCGTCACCCGCGACAGAAGACACTGCTTTATCCCCTTGGTTAATAATCTACTATTTCTACCTTCATGAATTTTCTCTCGACTCAAATTTCACCAGATGATAGTTTACATGAAGTTATGGATAAAAACAAACGTCAGCTGGCTGTATCTCGGTGGAAATATCGTCAGCTGATACTTTGAAAATTACAAGCAAGACTAAAGCTCTCAGCCTAAAATGTGCATTCAGTTCAAAGTTTTCAATTCCTCCCAACAGAAAACTGGTTTATATTGAAGCTTACTCTTAAGAAAACAAAACATTCAGCCAATGTTTACTCGCAGGTATTGTAAAAAATACAGAGTTATTCTATTGAGTTCGACAACAGAGAGGTATCTGAACCTGTTGATTTTTTAAAGTGATACAAAATAATGATAAGTATTGTTATTCGTACACTGAATATGACTGAAAACGGCTAAATAAATACTATTTTATCAATATTAATTTTTTTTGTTTCACTGATTTCACCATTTATGATCGCTCTGGCATCAATTATGATTGCTCTGGTCGCGAAATTTTTTGAACTTAAATATTTTCATAACTGTTTGTGTAAATTGAAGGCCAATAGTAAAAATATACTATTTGAATATCATTCTTTTTAATGCGATACATAATTACTATTAAAAATCAATATCTGAAAAGCACCAGAGCGATCACACGAATACGCCCGTTTTGGAGATCCATCCAAACACACTCTGTTTTACTTTGGTCATTATAATTAGATAGTAGTGTTGTCTACTGTTAGATACGTTACAATAGAGGGCCAAAGCCTGCCGGGGTCGCGGGACTGTATGAATTACCGTGACCCCGGAACGTAAAGGGCTATTGAAGGACACCGTGGAGTTTAGTCAGTACGAGTCTGACAGTCCCTGCCGCTCTGCCTGGGTGGGCCGGACTCATTTGACGATTTTACCCCGACAAAAAAAAGGTTGTTAAATGTTACATTTAAAGAATATTGGATTTGGACACTCTACTACTACTCCCTAATATCACTTATGAAATTCGACAGTGTTGGCACCTAAATTGGTCATCAAACAGCTTTATTTCTGCCTTTTACTGTAATTAAATATTTATCCCAAAAAGGTCAACTGTTAATTCGTGGATAGTACTTAAATTGTATCTCTTTAAGCCCCTCTTAACCCCTATAATTTTATTGCACTGTGTCCGTTTCATTTTAATGATTCTCTTTGAAAGAGATCAGAGGATCTCTTCTTCATTTCATTTTAAAGTTATGAACTCACTTTTATTTATTTCACCTCTTCAGTTCAGTTATTAATTAAATACTGGATAAGGGGAATTAAAATTTCAGTTGAAAACGAGGCTTTAATATAATCAAATGTTATTTGTATTCAAGTGAGCTTTTTAAATGAATGTAATTGTTTTTCTATTTTAATTTTGAAATATTTTGTACACATTATTATACAGAGATTCATGCATATTTGACCTCATTGTTCTTTGAACACAAGCGTTTCTGCTGAATAAAAAGTTCTGAGTTCAAATTTTCTGTCTAGCAAAAAGTTTTATTATAACATAGGCCGTTTATACCTAATAGCTTTGAAAAAAAAGTAGTTAAAAAAAAACACAATGACGAGACAATGAAGCTCGACGTTTCCCGAAGACTGAATTAACCTACTCGTATCTTGGATCCTGCAACTAAATCTGAAAAGAATAGTGAAGGAGTTGGAAAAATACGTTCCCACTTAAGAACACACATATACCACATACTTAAATACTCCTTTAATGTAATTAAAACTAATTTAAAATCCCTTGCAAATAAAGCCAGTTACACATCTGCGGCAGTCCTGAGTTGTTAATTAAATCGCAAGTCGCCACCCCGCTCAACGTGTAACTAGCTGCCTATTTTAATCTGATTATTATCTTCCACCATTTTAACTGTATCTACTCGCCTTCTGGGACTTTCACCCTTTTATTTTAACCTGATTGAGTGTTCGAGCTTTCAAAGTAATTTTAAAAGAGTATAAAAGATGAATGATAAAATGCTAATGAACTCAGGTTTAAATCTATACATATAATAAATCTGTAGAAGGGTCAATTCTGTACTTTGAAAATATTGAAAAAATAAATAGCGGGGGCTGTTGCTGGATCGATACCAAACCCAAATATGTGATTAAAAAAATTTTTGTCTGTCTGTCTGTCTGTATATGCAGACATCACGTGAAAACTAACGGTTCGATTTCGATGAAACTTGGTATAATTATACCTTATTATCCTGGGCATAAAATGGGATACTTTTTATCCTGGAAAACTACGTAGGAAAAAAATCTTCTTTTTCAGTTTTATTCATAGACGTTGTTCTGTAGAACCGCGAACACACGTTGCATTACCCGCAGTGGATTCAGCGCCGTAATATTTATAAGATGTCATTGTCAGAGTTACTCAAAATGGGGAAATAAACCATCCACGCGAAGACCGACACCCGCGCGGTCGGAGTCGCGGGCGGAAGCTAGTATTTAATAAAGTTCTAGGAGGAAGTTTTTGTAAATAAATAAAATCATTTTCAGCTTTTCATAAATCATTATAAAGTTCGCGGGACTGCGCCTCAAAGAGAGTCAACATAATGACGGGCACCCCTTAAAGGGCCAAAGCCTGCTGGTGTCGCGGGACTTACGAATTACCGTGACCCCGGAACGTAAAGAGCTATGGAAGGACACCATTAATTTTGTTAGTACAAGACTGACAGTCCCTCCCCCACGGTCCTGGGACTCATTTGATGATAATAATAATAATAAATAAATATTCCACAACTATCACACAACGCCATCTAGTCCCAAGCTAAGCAGAGCTTGTGTTATGGGTACTAGACAACTGATAAACATACTTATATATTTCTAAATACATACATATTATAGATAAGTTACACCCAGACACAGAACAAATGATCGTGCTCATCACACAAACATTTGTCCTGGGTGGGAATCGAACCCACGACCTCCGGCATAGCAGTCAGGGTCACTAACCACTAGACCAACAGGCCTGTCATTTATGATTGATGATTTTACCATGATAAAAAAAGTCAGACAGAAAGACGTGCCAAGTTTATGATGAATTGAAGTTCATTCTTTATCCCATTTTCATATTTCTAATTACTTCCAATTATTTCACAAAATCGCAGGTCCTCACCGGACCCCGTCATTCTTTAGGATTTTTACGTTTTTTTTAATATATTGGGTTAACTATGCTGATAATATAATTGTTGAATATATCAGAAAATAAATGCCACTAGAATTAATGCTTTGTTTTCTGTTTTTTTTTTTCAAATTTCAAATAAGCGACGTTATTAGGTATATCTAAAAAACCCCCACGAAGAAAGGGTGTATTGCTAGATACGTATCTCAAAGAATGACACTGAAAAAAACCATTAAAGCCTTTGTTAAACAGACAGGCGTGGCGAATGCGAAGCGTGGCGTTTTTATTTGTAATGTATGGAATTGTTTGAATCCAGTCACATAGAAAAAATGAAAGCGATCCGACAGCGTGACCGAACCATCGGACTGACATCTCGTATCGGTTCGTTATCGCTTCGGACTCGTCTGTCTGTTTGACAAAGGTATAAATGTTTGAAAGGAAATGTGTGAAAGGTTACACACAAATTCTCTGCAGTTAAAAACAAAAGAAAAAATGCGACAACACTGAATTTACAGCGTCTGCATTGCCCATTGTTTGTCAGTCGACTGTACGGTGGCATTTCAATATATTGCCGCGCCTTTGTTCTGAACTACTCGTGGTATGAACTACTGTACTAGGAGTTGGTATGTTTGTGCTTCTGCTTCATTTCCTGAAGGCAAGCGATAGGCTAGCGAACAAATAGGGGTTTTTTTGAAGTGAAAACTTCTTTAGCGGCGTTGTGCACTTTTTTTGGAATGGGTAATAAATGTTAAACTCGCGACAGGACACGTGACCTGATCGAAAATTCGTAAGACGGCGCAGGGCGCTTGCGCGAATGTTCGTGTGTGTTTATTACTATTGAAGTTTTCACTTCTGCCGGCACTCCCAGAGTGCAACCCGTCGTTTTTTCACTTGGTAAAGTCATCAAATGTGTCCTCCTATGGTAGTTGATATCGACATGGGTCTATATGTTTTTTAATCGTGGTAAAATCATCAAAAGAGTCCTTCTGATAAATAGGAAGGGATTGTCAGGCTTGTACTGATTAAAATCCACTGTATTCCTTGACAGGCCATTCACGGTTACTTGTTTAGACAGTTTCGCGACCCCGGAAAGCGTTGTGCAGTCTGTGTCCCCGTCAGGAAAAATTAGGCTTTGACTGCGTATATTGCGAAATATAATGTAGACAGCCAATAGAACACGGATCATCATCAGCGGATCGCCTGTGTGATGATTGGTAACTGTCCCATGGAATCGGAACCCATAACAACACAAGACAGGATATTTAATATATTGTTACAAACACTCCTTTTAGCATGAAAGAGACAACCGTCATTTCATACTACACTAGCACTTCACCCGCGACTTCGTCCGCGTGGGTTACGTACTTTCGTAATTCCCCCTTTTCACCCCCTTAAAGGTTAAATTTCCAAAAACCCCTTCTTAGTGCTCCCCTACATTATAATAGGAAGCCGTGTGCAAAATTTCACATTCCTAGCCCCAGTAGTTTCGGCTGTACGTTGATATGTCAGTCAGTCAGTTCTCCTTTTATTATATATACAGATTAGGTATTCTCTCTCTAGCTCTTACCAGCCGCTACATCCGCGTGTATCTCGAAAATGATCGTGTAACTACTAATTAAACAATGTTATGTAACTAAAATCCTGGTTACAATATTATATTATGTATTCTGTTTCCCAGTAACAAGATAATAAACCCATTACATTAGGTAACAAAGTTATTTACATACATATTGAGTGAGGCGACAATTCGTAACGGATCGCGTACACCTTCCGTCATCGGTCGAACTATGTTCGTACATCACCGGATGGAATCGGCTAGTCGAACCTTTGCGCTATTCTCTAAAAAACTCAACGACGAGTTCATTTATCGTTCGTTCATCAGTTAATAAGAGATTCCCAATTTCCTTTGCAATACTACCATATCAGTAACAACCCTAATTTTCTGGTCAGACTTTAACTAAAAGTGGGTACTGTGGCACCATTTTTTATTTGACACGAGGAAGTTTCTTCTGTAATTTGCCAAACGAATGTCAGACATTTATTTTGAGAAACATGATTCGAAAGACAAAGGAAGTTTTAAGAAAACTTCTGACAGAAACTTTATGACACTTTAATATCCCAAGATATCATTAGTTTTATAACAAACTTGTATTCGGCGCGGTGGCGGCGCGGCGGCGGCATCGTGTACAGGAGCCCTAATGTTCGTCGGTTAGAAACGCCGAGTGATGTGTCAAAGACCTCTTTGACACATCACTGAGCGTTTCTAACCCTTGTTCGCAAATATTATGGTTGAAAGCGTTTGATTGCCTTTTTTTTTGGGCGCTACTTTGTACTACAAAGGGTATTAGGACAAAGTCAGTATAATTATTGACAGTGTGATAGTCAATAAATTAGACGATTCCTTTGAACAATATTTCTATGTTGGAGATTAGGTACATATCTATATTATTTACATGTTTTTGAAAACGGCTCTAACGATGGCGGTTAACGGGGGTGAAAAATCGATCTAGACCGTCTGTGAATATTCGTTTACACTGTATTTACGCAAAAAGATACTATACGCACAATTAAAAAAAAACACAAACTTTTTCACATCGATACACCGTTGAAAAACCATAGTAACTTTTTATTTTCAGTTATTGTGCCCGCTCAGAACAACAATGTAGAAAGATCATTAGGTATATAATTAAAAAAGCATTATTACAATCGTGATGACGTTGACTACTAAAATCGGAACCCTTTCTTTTTGTTTTACGTAAGTTGGTTAAGAATAAAATAAATACCAATAGATGCAGATAAAGCAAAAGTAAGGTAAAAAGAAAATGTCAGCCACTAGTCCTGTCACACGTCAGATTTACCGATTAGGTACGTCGATTCACGGGATTCGTTCTATCAGATAAAAACCAGACAGGTTTGGCAAAGTAGCTTGTAAAAATACCTAAGAATTTTTCGATAAAATGAATGGTTTATTCACTAAATTTTAAATATTTTAAATTCATTAACGCTTCTGTGTAAAGCTTTTTCTGTAGAAAGATAAAATCGACTGTGAGTAGGATTTGGATCTTACTCGTAGATTTGGATCTACGCTTTAATCAAACGAACCATCGCAGACATACTCACAGAGCCGAACTCTTCACCATTATGACGCATAGTAACGAGCAAATTTTTTTTTATCAAAAGCGTTGGTCTACTACCTAATATATTCATTAACTTTTACGATTTTTTTTTATTTTTACGTGGTAAAATCATCTTATGAGTCCTCCCATCCCATCCAGGGTAGAGCGGGAGGGACTGTCAGACTCGTACTGACTAAAATCCATGGTGTCCTTCAATTGCCCTTTACGTACCGGGGTCACGGTAATTCGTGAGTCCCGCGACCCCAGCAGGCTTTGGCCCTCTACAGGGGGCCCCAACTTTTACAATTTAATCAACCTATTTGTTGGAAGTTATGCTGTTACGGAATAGGTTTTACTTCACAGTAGAAAGCAGTATTTCAGAAAAATATCTTGTTTCAATTTATTAGGTGTATTCATTTTATTGCTCGTGACTGTAGTGGTCTGGTGTACTGAATCAGAAGGTCGCAAGTACGAATCCTGCTCACAATCAACTCATGATTAAGGACTAAGATAATATAAAGCTAAGTACAGTATCTAGCTCTCGAGGTCGTTGATACGTATTCATTATGTCTAGAAATGTTTTAATGCCTGTAATCCCTAAAAGATGTAGGCTGAGGTACACCCACATTTTCCCAGTTATATTTAAGTCTCAGTTACTTTTGTTGAAATGCCTTGATTTAAGATTTTGTGATTATCAGACTCTTATTTAATTAAATTAACACTGATGTGACCAACAGTTAATTACGAGTACTTATGAGTTTACATAAACTTTATAAACTAGGCCGTAAATCAAATGATTTAAAAGCTTTTTTTACGTGGTTATATCATCAAATGTGTCCTCCCACCCGGGTCGGGATGGTAGGGACTGTCAGACTTGTACTGACTTAAATCCACGGTGATCTTTCGATAGCCCTTTACGTTCCAAGATCACGGTTACCTCAAGAGACAGTCCCGCGACCATGAGACATTCCCGACCCCTGGTCTACCTGGTCGGGTGACGACTCGACCCCCAAGGTCATTAAGGAGGGAAGTAAAGGGGTCTGTCACATTCCACATTCATACTGATTGATACCAGCAAGATATTCCCTCGCGCACTTGTCTCGGGGGATGCGAACAGAGCTTAATACAACCTTCACAAAGCCAAATCTACTTATAGCTCAATGCCGCCACTTGGCAGAACCGACTTGTATTGAAGTCGCTCAGCGAAGCAGAAGGGCCACAAGCCTACAAGTAAATGACAGACTGACTTACTTGTAATAACAAAGCTGAGATCTAATAATAGCTATATAGGTCTTAAGGCGCTGATAAACTTGAGCATTCACTTCTAATAAGCATTCTTGCGAAAATTTTATAAATGTTTTACGCATAGCGAATTTTAATATTCTTTGGATTGAAATATTTGAACCGCGAGCAGGATTTGAACCTGCTACCTCCGGATTTAATACATCCAACGCTCTTTCCAACCAAGCCACCGATGTTCATACTTACTGCGTCAATTGGAAAGAGCGTCTGATTACTGGATCCGGAGGTCGCAGGTTTAAATCCTGCTCACGGTTCGAACTTATCTTACCAAAGAAAATCTTTAAAATTCTTGCGAATGTTACATTACAGAAAAACAAACGAGAGCATTTTAGCGAGTCTTCTTACTAGCTTTCTGATTAGCTTTTTGCTGAGCCGACTGTCAAGTCTGCGATCTGCATGAAGAAAAAAATACTAGAGCGTTCCCTAAAAAGATCGTACAAATGTTCGTAGCGATGTTTGGCTTAGTTGGACAAAATTTAAAATGGCGAATGCTCGATGTTCTGTTAAAGTGAATACTTAAGTCTATCGGCACCTTAACAGGCTGTTCATAAGTAATGCTTGGATTATTACAGACGCTTTGTATGTTAGGTGTGGTTGTACACATGTATGTTAAGAAAGGTCTTTATAATGCTCGGTTCACACGACGCGTACTATTACGAGTTAAGTGCCTCGCTGGTTTCGTGTTTGCAAGCGCGACTACTGAGTTTTGGGTTCGATTTCTGGGTCGGGCAAAAAGTGCTATTGGGTTTTTCTATTGCAATTTCTCACCAGCAGTCCGGATTTTTGAAGTTGGTATTACCTGCCTCGGAAAGCACGTTAACATTGTTCCTGCGCCTGATATCTCTCCGGTTGTGTGGGATTGCCGTCCCATCGGGCTATAATGCCTTTGTCAAACAGACAGGCGAAAGCGAAGCGTTTCCGAAGCGAGACGTCAGTCCGATAGTTCTGTTACGCTATCGGATCGCTTTCGCTTTTCTATGTGACTGGATTCAAACAATTCCATACATTACAAATAAAAACGTCACGCTTCGCATTCGTCACGCCTGTCTGTTTGACAAAGGCTTAAGAGTAAAGGAACAGATAGTGCACCTGTGCCTGCGACGACACTTGTGCACTATAAAAAAACGTACCTACGTTAGTTTGATGTTTGTTTGACGGTGAGGCGAAAAGCACAAAACACAAGCGGTTTTTTACATACGGTGACGATCCCTTTCCGAGTTGATATCTATGCTATGAACCTTACTCGACCATGTCGTTTATGTTACATTATCTGTCCATGAGATAGTGTGGGGGAATATTAAGTAGGATGTCTGACATGGGCAATAAAGGGAGATTGGGTAATTTGACGGTACGTTTGGCGCAGTGGCTGAGCAGTTGCACTGCTGCGCTGTGTGTCGCGGGTTCGATCCCCGCACGGAACAAATATTTTTTTGATCTGCAAGTAGTTGTTCCCGGTCTGGGTGTTTGTGTATGTGAGTTTCTATGTTTATAAAAACACCAACGATACAGGAGAAATTCCTAGTGTAGGGCAACTTTAAAAAAAAAATGATTGACGTATTGTTGTTTTTATGAACCACAAATTCAGTGTTCGTTTCGGTGCCCGTAACTCCACCACAAACATAATAAACTTTAAAACTTTTTCCACTTAATCATAATAATTTCTGATATTCACGGTAAAACCCAGTAAAGTTAGGAGAACAGTAATTTTCAATCTGTAAGTTTTAACAACGGTAAATGTGGTGCGCAGCTTCCCCATTTATCTAGCTTAGTACTAATGGAATTAGTATTCGGACTTAGCAGATTCTGATCATGAAGTGGATTAAAGTGCGATTTTACCTTTTCTATTTTGTTCTCGATAGTTTTAATCAATGCAAGCGAACTTCGTTATCCGGGAAATAGAATTGATTTCCCTTCAGTTTCTTTTTTGCATTTATAAACATGTTGAAAGTATTTTTAAATGTCGTGTTTCTGAGACATGTTCTGTGTCTTTCTGCAAACCATACTGTATAGTAATATTATTATTTAATACCAACGTAAATCCATCTCTCTTTAACGAGTTGTTACATTTTTTTAAAAATTAATATGGAAAAAACTTACCACATGGATAAGCCCCTTGAAATAATTCTCGATGAAGTATTAAATACATTTTATTATTTAAAGACAGTGAAATATTGACACAGTCGATGTAAAGGAAAAACGGAAATCGAAGTAAAATAAACGTAGGCAAGTTACTTCATGTGTCTGGTAAAATCAATCGTTAGATAATCAGTTATTTTAAAAGTTTTTTATCGAATTTGTTGTATTATTTCTCTAACTTCATCTGCCTAGCCTTTTCCCAACTATATTGGGGTCGGCTTCCAGTTAAACCAGATGCAGCAGATCAGTATTTTACAAGGAGCGACTGCCTGTCGGACCTCCACAACCCAGTAACTGGGTAATACGATATCCCACGGTAAGACTGGTTGTCAGACTTTAGAGCTTCTGACCAACAGCAACGACTGTCAAAGATCTACAAATGACACCCGGGACCAACGGCTTTACGTGCTTTCCGAGATACGGAGGAAACTCGCTATGACAGATGGTCACCCATCCACAGACCAACCTCGACAAGCGTGGCTTAACCCGGAAGATCGGCCTGTGCGGCTGTATTTATTTAGCCTCGAGCTCCTCAATATTCCTAGTACTTGTACCTCCATAATGGTAGTTCCTATACGAAATTATCGCCTTAAGTACTTCTAAGTGGATAATTCAATCTTCAGATCAGTCACCAAGTGCATAAGTACTAAATTAGATCTGATAATGTAACAAGGCAAGTTCACGATCACATTCAATCTACTTCTTAAGTGGTTCGTAAAACGTTAGGGGTCATTTCCCTAAGGAAATGACGCCAAAGCGTCAAAGGTTATATTGACAATCTACGCTGGTATTAGGACCAGTCCTTATTGATTTCTAGTAATTAAGGCACCCGTGGGTATCAGACCGCTTAGACCAGGGCTATGGGCTCTAAAGAAACTGGTGGTCGGTACTGAAAAGATTTAAATGGCAATATACTAGAAGCCTATCGAATTATATACAGTGCATTTTATTTCACCTTGCCTAGTATCGAACATTGGTCCTTCGAGCCGGATATCTTTGCAGTAACAGACAGGTAAGTACGGTTACGTACTGATCGGTGCAGGAAAAACCCCTTATCAAAAACAAAATTTACATATTAAGTTAATTGATTGTGGACATCCTACATATGCTTAACTGACATGAACCGGTGCAGGTATTTGATGCCGACCTGTGTCTATTATAATAATAATAATAATAAACTTTTATTTGCAGACCTTAGTCCATAATGTTAGTAATACATAAAATAGACTTACTTAAACTAATATTAGTAATCACACATCATCAACAAATACAATACAAACATTAACAGATAATAACATACGACACAAAGTAGAAATGGACATAAAAACCACCTGCACTACACAGGTCGACTCGAAGTATCTACTTTGAGTCGACCTGTGTGTGCAGTCTCATCCATCGACCAAGCATAGGGCAGTCCCACCGGTCACTCAATGCTCTCAACATGCTGTGGGAGCTGTCATCAGTTCTGCGCCGGAGAGAAGCGCACCGCTTACGAATGATGGCATAAAAATCATCTATTCGCGCATCAGCAAACATACCCATATACTATTATGTCCATAAAAAAAAAATGAATTTATTTTACCTGCACTTATCCATACCTACCTGTCTGCACCGACAACCTGTTTCTTTATGAAAGAACCGAAAGGTGGTGGAAGGTACTTTTATGTTTTAAGTGCAGTGGCTGAGCGATCGTCTACTGCGCAAAATGTAGCGGTTCGATTCTTGCACAAGATCTACATTTTGTCGTTTCAGGCCTTGTTGTGTATGCCGGTGTCGCGGGACTGTCTCATCAGCCAACCGTGACCCTGGAACGTAAAGGGCTATTGAAGGATCACCGTGAATTTTTGTCAATACAAGTATGACAGTGCCTCCTGCCTTGCCCTGGGTCTTATTTGATGATTTTACCACGATAAAAAAGGTCTTGTTGTGTACGTTTCTTAACGCACCCAAGGTATAGGAGAAATTCCTAAAGTAGGGCAACGTTTGGTAAAACAAAAAAGAACTTACCGGGTACATTTATCGAACCGATTTTTCTTCAGACTTGATTTCATTTTTTTAACTAACCAATTTGATTCTTCAAATATTATTTACAAATACTTATACATTTACTGTGTGATATAATATAAATAATAATGTAAAACTAAACAATATTTTTGTCACAAATCTTGCGAAGGGCGCGTCAGAAACTCACAAACATCGGCGGCATATACTGCCGATGTTCGAAACTAAACTTGCCGGCTACTTACAAACTAGCTACCGTAATATGAATGTGTACGTTGTAAGACATTTCAAACAAACTTTTAAGTACGTATTTTTTGTTATGAGTGAAACGTTTTTAATAAAACTTCATACGCATAAGCAGGTCTAATAACTTTATCAGAGAACATTTTCGAAGATCAAGATAATTTATTTGTCCAAACATGAGTTCACACATAAAAGGCATCCATGATGATGGTTTTGCCTGGCGAGGCGCACATTATAGGTTTTACAAATTTTAAATAATAAAAAAAAGAATACGAGATAGAGAGAGAAAAGAAAAAATGGAGATCAGGAAAGAGATCTGTTTAAATGTCTGTTTCTATGGAAAGTTTAGAATCGGTTTAGCGTGACACTATTTCTCGAAAACATTTTCTACTTATCTCTATAGCATCTCTGGTATGAGTGTCATCATCTGCCTAGCCTTTTCCCAACTATATTGGGGTCGGCTTCGAGTCAAACCAGATGCAGCTGGATATCAGTATTTTACATGGAGCGACTGCCTGTCGGAACTCCACAACCCAGTAACTTTAGAGCTTCTCACTAACAGTAACGACTTTCAAAGATCTACAAATGACATCCAGCACGGAGGAAACTCGCTATGACAGATGGTCACCCATCCATAGACAAACCTCGAGAAGATCGGCCTGTGCGGCTGTATTTATCTATTTATCTCTGGTGTGAGTGTAATATTTCATTAAAATGATTCGGTCATTTTCGAAAAAATAAAAATTTGTATGAAATGCCTTTGTGCGTACAAAGTCTTAAGCCAACTAGGTAATATGGCACCGCGTGACTTATCCAATTAATGAGAAAACCTGTTTCGTCTTGTTCTGTTAGGTACCTTGATGATAGTTTAATTGGTTAGTGATTAGGTGAAAGGTTGAAGGTCGTAGGTTCTAGGACTTCTAAGATGAACACGCGACGTTGAATTATCGTATACATATATTCGAACGTTTTTTTTTTTTTTTTTTAAGTATAGACTAATGAACCTACCTCAATCTATCTAATTTCTTTAATACATTCTCAACTTTATTACAAAACACGAAGGTTTCTGTTCGATTAGGGAAAGACAGACTGTGCTGTGCAATAATCCCATAGCATTTTTGTCTCTTTTGTGATAGGGCCAGTTAGTGACTCTCATAGGTTGGTTAGGAGTATTTAAGAAGCTAAGGTTAAAAAAATAAAGGTTTTTTTGCGTCAGTCTTCCGAAATAAACGTTATTTTAGACTGTTTTGTATTTCTTTAGAAGTCGGCTTTTTAATCCTTTTTTTATCAAATATAATCTAAATGCTGCCAGCGTTCTGGACACTGTTCCTGTTCACAGCGATGAGGACTTATTCTTTGACGCCCTTTGAATGTTTTTTGTTTTCTTTTTATTTATTTTTTTGAACATATTACGAGTAAGTTTTTATTTATGATCTAAATACAACTAACGTTTTTACTAAATTAAATAAGAAGGCAACTTTATTATCTGCAGTGCGTACTATAAAGATGTCGCAACGGAGACGCAGTTGGCAAAGTGACATAGTTCCACCAAATACTAGATTTTCCTTAACGCATTTGCGAGTCGTAATTAATATTTCTTATGGTATTTTAAAGTGAACCAAGGAAAGCATGTTTTTCATTCGATACTTTGCAATCTATGTAAATTCCTATCATAAGTACAATTAATAAAAGAGTTAGGTATGCAAGCAGAAATTTTAAAACAGTATTCCTGCATGCATGCATACTGTATGTATGAGATAAGAATTTGGTATGCAGAAACATTGAAACTTAACACAACCTTGGAAAATCTTTTAAAACTTGTGTGCATAACTAATTCTTTCGTAGAGCTGGAGGCATTGAAGTCTTATATGGATGTAGCAATGGTCGATAACAGATAAAAGCTTGCACTGCAAAATCGAAAGAAAAAGCGATTCGGAAGAGACGGAATGTGTGTGGAATGTATTCAAGAGAATATTTTTGAAATAAGGTGTAGTCATGGAGCCAATAAACCTTTTTTTCTTAAAGTAAAAGTCTTGCCCCATGCTGGGAAGTTCTCCTTTATCGTGGGTTCGTTGACAAACATTTAAGCCTTTGTCAAACAGACAGGCGTGGCCAATGTGAAGCGATGCGTTTCATTTGTAATGTATGGAATGTTTGAATCCAGTTACATAGAAAAGCGAAGGGGATCCGATAGCGTGACCGAACCGATGCGAAGACGCGGCGAAGGCGTATTTGCTCTATTTGACGTCGTTCATAAAAAGCCAGAAAATACATCTGCCATGCCTCGGTTCGCTGCACCCAGTTTGAAGTCTCGTATCGGT
Organism: Agrotis puta; assembly: GCA_943136025.2. NCBI lineage: Eukaryota > Metazoa > Arthropoda > Insecta > Lepidoptera > Noctuidae > Agrotis > Agrotis puta. Next base: position 14,617,030 of record OW964170.2, on the reverse strand, counting down.
TCGTTATCGCCTCGGATTCGGTCCGGGTCGCTTTCGCCCGTCTGTTTGACAAGGGCTTTAAACTCACAGTATACCAAACACGTACCCGCGCCACGTAGTGCAGCAGTCGCGCATGCCTTTGCGTCATTGAATATCTTTTTTTATCTGACATATAACATCAAGAACAATCAATCATTTATTTTGTAATGATAACGGAATTATGAATTAGATCTTTTATAATACCTAGATATAATTAGTATATTTTCTATCAGATAAATGTTTCGGTTAAATAATAAATGAAGAACTTCTGTAATCTACATTCTATGTAATATAATTAATGGACCTAGTGTCGGGTGTCCGCGCTATGAGATACGTTATGGGTCAAACATTAATTATGACGACAAACAAGCAATTAATTATTATGTTCACTCCAGGTTTGTAATGTATATTTTATGTTCACGAAAATATATTTTAGTAAAACTATGCAGTGCTTTTTTAAATAACATATAAAGGCCTCTACCGAGAGCACATATATAAGCACATAATATATGGACATTAATAAGTTACAGAGATCGCGCGGGTACAGATCGTAACGTCAGATCGGATCGCCTGGACGGATAGTGCTCTGTCGGTAAAGACCTTTACAGTGATCGCATCGTCAGATCGTGTCGCTGGGACGCATCGCGCTGTAGCCTTTAATCATTAGAGAAATTAATAAAAACCCCACAAGTCAATCTTCTAAATTAAGACATGCTTGCCGACTTTGGTCTGTGGGTCCATCGACCGCGAGTTACCTCCGCATATCGTAAAGCATGTAAAGCCGTTGGTCCCTGCTGTCATTTGTAGATGTTTGACAGACGTTATTGTAAGTCAGAAACTCGAATGTCTGACAATTTAGCCCATTCATACACAACGTACCAAAAGTCTACGATTCCTTACGACTTTGGTATCCATTGACGCGTGCCTGTGTACGAACCTCTATGGATTTGTATTGCGATAGTCGACTGGATACCAAAGTCGTAAGATGTCGGAGACTTACGGAGCGTTGTGTTTTGAAGGGGCTTGCTTGCTTTGACCTCTTACGAAGGGGTATGGTTACTGGGTTGTGGAGATGAGATAAAGCTGTTTAGTCACTCTAAGTAAGACACTGATATGCAGCTGTATTCGATTCAACTGACAGCCAATTCCAACACAGTTGGGTAAACGCTAGGCAGAGGATCCTGTATCGTTTGTGCGTTCTTGCTTATACACACTCCCACAGCCTCCGGTCTCATTCTTATAGTCTAGGTACCTTTGCAGGTTTATCCCTGATAAAAAGTCTCCGCAATTGTAAAATATGAAAAGGTCTGCTCTCAACTTTATTAACATTTCTAACTTTAATTAAACCCGACTACGTAAAAATCGCGCACTGAAAAGTATAAAACAAGAACAAGCCGTGGTCGTATGCCACCTGCGGTTCTTTCACACAATCTTTATTGGCTAGGTGGCATACGACCACGGCTTGTTCTTGTTTTATACTTTTCAGTGCGCGATTTTTACGTAGTCGGGTTTAAGTTATTTTTAACTTATTTTTTATTTACACTATTTTGGAGTCATATTATTTGACGTAAGTTATTTATGTTATATGTATAGTTTCTGAGTTGTGAATTTAAGATTTTTCAATTGATACCCATGTTGACTCTGTTAGAAACAGAAAATTAGCGAGTGAAAGCTATATAATGTATATATATTTCAAATGTGCTCATCAAGCCCTTTAATTTGATACCCATGTCGATATTATGCGAAAATATTTTTTTTTCGGTAACGACTTTTCATCCCCTAGAGGGCGCCATATTGGATTTGGTGACACGTCACCTACCCTATAACCAGCGGACAACCGAGACGCTTCTAACGAGACCTCATTTGTCATGTAATGATAAGTAGTTTAGAAGTTATGAGGGACAAACAAACATACATACATACATACATACATACAAACATACATACATACAAACATACATACCGGTCAAAATCATAACCCTCCTTTTGGCTTTGCCGTAGTCGGGTAATTAATTGTAACGATACTCGATACAAAAATACAGCAACGATAACTCAACTAAATTGCAGCCGTGCTTGGCGATTTGTTTTCGCTCAGTTGCGGTAGCCATTTCTGACGATTTTTTTTTAATTAATTCATTTGTTTACCGTCGGAATTCGATTTTTACTGAACAGGAATATAATATAGTTGAAAATTGTAGTGCTGGGTATTAATTTTTTATATCCGAAAACTACGAGTATAAACGAAAAAAATACGTGAATGTCTCGAATCAGAAAATAATACAGAAAGTCACAAACTCGTCCGATGAATTTGCTAGTCAATGAAAAAGTGCCCAGAATGCTGGCAGCATTGCTAATTTAAAATTGAGTAATTTTCAGAGAGATGATTGTATGGTAAGTTTCAGAGAAAACTCTGCCCCTTTGTTAGTGTCATCACTACCAACGGGGTTGGTTTTCCTCTGAAGCCAATCCCTTTGGTAGTGATGTCACTAACAAAGGGGCTGAGTTTTCTCTGAAGCTGACTGTAAAATGTGTGTGTTGTACTTACCTATCTGTTAATCTAATTAAATCCATACTAATAGTATGTAACGAAAAGATTAGCTTTTTTGTATTTTTGTTTTCAATTAAATCATTCAAAAACTACTAGACCGATTTTAGAAATTCTGTTGAAAGCTGTGTGTGTGTGCGTGAGTAAAGTTAATATATTTTATTAATAATAAATCTGAATCAGTGCGAGGCCCGGGGGAGTCACTAGATAATCATATTCAGATTGATTGCAAATAAACGCTTTGACTTTGACTTTGACTTTGACTTTGATTCTATTAATGAATACATATTAGCTAATTATGGTACTATATTGAAATTAATCAAGCCGCACTAAGTATTCACATTTCCCGCAGCCAATTACCGTAATAGGCTGTTAAAGTGGCTTTTAGTGAGGTAATAGTGTAATAGTGTTTGAAATATAAGCATCAAATTACATGTTGTATGGTACATAAAGGTGGGTAGGTTTTTGGCTTAATAGTTTATATGGTAAATCTTGTCTAAGGTGCTCCCGTACCGCGAGCCTTGGTCAGTAAATATATAATGGGCTCCCAGATACCAGAAACGTTTTTTTTTGCCGTTTTTATAGATATTTGGCCAGTTTTTTACTGGTAGTAAAATTAGGAAGACAAAACGTTTGATCATTTTATTGCTCGCTAACCAGACAGATATCACATCAACACAGTTATAACCGTTCTTGGATTAAAATTCATTGCAAATCTATGCTAAATTGCAAAACTAGGCAATTTACACTTTACGACTGAGTCATGTGTTGGAAAAATTATTAATTTTATTCCAATTACCTTTCAAAGATACGAGTAGATATGCAAAAATCTGCACTTGACATTATTTACGTTGACCAGTGTCAGAGTTGTAATTATATAAGGATATCAACATCGCTAAGATCTGGGAATAGTTTTATTTAATTTAATTTTTAACAATGAAATGTTGTTTTGTGTCTTTAGTTGTTAATCCTTTGCAGGTAAAACGCATTTGGCACTTAGTATTCTCCATTAGTCGATTATGCCATTTTATTTGTTTAACGCGGTAAAATCATCATATGACTCCTCCCACACAGAGCAGAGCGGGTGTCCTTCAATCGCCTGTTATGTTCCGGGGTAACGGTAAGTCGTAAGTCCCACGACCCCGGCAGGCTTTAGCCCTTTACAGTCCCCCGTTTGGGCCCCGTCACTATGCTGACACTCCTTAAAGCGTGTGTGGAACACAACGCGCCGTCGATCCGGGCATGGTCCATAGTCGGACAGCGAGTCGCCCATTACTCGCCGCCTGCATGCCCGCGCCTTCGGTGGCCGGAGATCGTCTGCCGACGTCTGTCGCCGTGGGCGCCTGCCACTGCGGCTTACCGATTATGCCATAAAAAAAAGTTTTTGCCCTTTCAAAGTTTTCTTTTGTGCTTCAGAACAAATTTCATTCGCTGGAGTGACCCAAATGTGCCATCGCCTGCACCCTCGGTGATCTGAACTAAGACGTCTGAGGATTCCGCTACCTTACCGCTGTGAGCGGCGACTTAAAGCGGGGCAGCGAGTGGCTAGATCAAATGTTTGAAAGACGCCACGAGGCGCCGCTAGTGGCAAATTTTTTGCATCGTTCGCCATTTTTGCATCGTTCACCGCGAAGACTAAAGTCCTGAACGGGCAGTAAAAGTGGCCAGTTGCTGGGCCCAAACGTCATAAATGTATCATGTTCAAGGTACAAAAAGAAGAAGAAGAAGAATAATAATAGAAATTTTGTCTCGATTCTTCTCTGCATTTATATTCATCCCTTTTAGTAATTTACCATTAAAATTTCAATGTACCTGTACTTCAAATTAAATGACTACGGAATGTTCGAACAAAAACCAATTAAATGCATTTCAATATTTACATTCTGATATTCATTCGATCATATAGGTACGACACAGATTTCAATTAATATTGATTGATGAATTATTTTTATGTGTCGTTGTAATAAAAACCTTTTATTACGGTTAAAGAGTGCTCTTCAAGGCCGGTCCGTGGATAGGTGATTATTCATTTCGTACGTTGTATGTTACTAAAAGCGAATTGTAATAAAACATAAATTCTTTCTTTGTCTCCTTGAACAAGACACTTATAGAATCACAGGTGTACCTTCAGGGAATTGATTGTCTGGTGCGAACGAGCTCCCATTATGTCTGTCTCACTTCCACGTGTAGTCTATATTAACTTCCATTTTATTGGTACCTCTATACCTCGTGCATTACCTTAACGAGAGCCCATTTCCATTATGGGACGCAGTGACGTCACAAATAGTGTTGTATTGTTACTATTCTACGTTTATACGAAGGGATTGTAAATCGATATTAGATTTTGTGTCTATGTATTATTATTACAACGGTCTTATTCTTCTAAACTGTCGAATAGATTTTTAAACAGTTACCACCATTATTGAGATATAAAATATTCCGAAGGGTTAATGAGTAAAATACATGAAAAAAATACGTGTGGCACTCGGGGACTGCCGCGGTAAAGCTATTGCAAAGCAGTTTTTACCCATCTACAGCAAAGCCAAAAGGAGGGTTATGATTTTGACCGGTATGTATGTTTGTATGTGTGTTTGTTTGTTCCCTCATAACTTCTTAACTACTTATCATAACATGACAAATGAGGTGTTGTTAGAAGGGTATCAGTTGTCCGCTGGTTATAGGGTAGGTGACGTGTCACCAAATCCAATATGGTGCCCTCTAGGGGATGTCTATATAAACGAGGTATTTTGGTAGTCCCAAGACCCCGGGGAAAGTCAACTCACCCAAACCCACTATAATTACATTGCCACAAACCTCCATAATATTGTATAACCCTATCCGTAAATGCATTTTGAATTATCGGACACTTTAATCACTCGAATGACTGTCGAATGAGACATTTTAAAATGGACTGTATGTGCTTCGACATTTTCAGTCATTAAAGTTATTGTTTGTGTTCTGTTTCGCGATAATGAGCTTGCTAGACTTTTATGGTTCATTTTGCTTTAAATGTGCGACGCGAGTTTTATTGAGTCGTACAATTTCCAATAAATTAAACAACCACTTTAATTTATCGCAAACTAGTTTTTGTTCGCGACTTTGCTCGCGATAATTTACAATTTTGTTTTAATTACTGACTGTTATGACTGTCAAAAATTAGGTATTTAACTAAATTATTAAATTTATAATCTTTTACATGTGTTTCATTATCATTTGCACTAAGTGCCATTAAAGATCAGCTAAACATAAGCATTTCTAAAGCTAACGCAGCGACACAAAGCGCTGTAGCCTCCGTTAAGCGGCTTTGCTGTTCAAACTCGTTATTGAAGCGTAGAGCTTAGTGCTAAACAAATGAACATCGGCCTAGCTTCAGTTCTAACTTTGAATTTATGGTTAACTAACTTTTGCCTGCGGTGACCCTCATGCAGGTGCTATTATACTACTGGGACACGATATGACAAATATAGATATCGAATTGAGAACCGTTGTTGCAATATGTATAAAATTTAAAAATATCTGCCTCTGTTTCGTATTACCGCTTTTTTTTTTCGTGGTAAAATCATCAAATGAGTCCTCCCACCCAGGGCAGGGCGGGAGGCACTGTCAGACCTGACTGACTAAAATCGACGGTGTCCTTCAATAGCCCTTTACGTACCGGGGTCACGGTAATTCGTAAGTCCCGTGACCCCGGCAGGCTTTGGCCCTCTACAAGCCCCGTCACTATGCTGACACTCCTTGAGGCGTGTGTGGAACACAACGCGCCGTCGGCCCGGGCATGGTCCATGTTCGGACAGCGAGTCGCCTGTTTAGTATTACCGCTTACGTTTGTTTTTACAAACGGGAGTAATAATTTCCTTTAAAGACACGATAGTCAAAGATCTGTCCAAAAACAAACAAAAATGTTACTTAACTGTGAGTTTAATTCTAAGGGTTTATTTTTTATGCAGGTATCTTTATACTAATTATAAAGTAATGTCTGTTTTTTTTTATTTTTAGTCTCGCATTTTTATTATTATTGATTGATCGAAGCATTAACGGCGTTCGATTTTTTGAAATGTTTGTTTACAATTATTTAACTCCTAAATACACAAACAGTTAAAACCAATTAACTATTTATACTCGTAGTAAGGAAGTAACATTTTTTATTCCCCAGAACAAGCAAAAACATTTTTAAAGTCAAGCACAACTTTCTAACTTTCAAATACAATTTTATTTTATATTCTCGTTCAAACAAAAATGTTGAGACTAGGAAACGTTAACTTGTCGTCCTTTCAACTTAAGCGATAAACTTAACAAGATTTGTAAAGTTATCCTACAATTTTTATTCTTAGATACTTTTTTGATTGGCAAGAAAAGGTCAAGGTCATACCCCTTAATTTGATGAGAAAGTTAGCCGGTTCAAGATTGGAAGAGTTTGGTGTAATATGATTAGAATTTTGGAATCGTGTTCGCAACTTCTCAAGGTCATTTTAAGGTAGTTTTTGGGTTTGACCTTGACTTGACTTATCGTCTCAAGTTAATTGACACAAAATAAATGTGTACAGTCACGAGCAATAACATATATAGACTAAAAATTAAAATTAAAACGTCAAACGCAATTTACTCGTGAAATACTGGTTTCCACTTTGAAATAAGACCTATTTCGTAATAGTATAGCTTCCAAAATAGAAGTCTAATGAAAAGGCTAAAGTTTAATCATTTTTTTATGTGGTAAAATCATCAAATGACTCTTACCACCCAGGGCAGAGCGGGAGGAAATGCTAGACTCGTACTGACTAAAATCCACGGTGTCCTTCAATAGCCCTTTACGTTTCGGGGTCACGGTAATTTGTGAGTCCCACGACCTTAATCAATGTTCTGCTACCATATTGATTGTTTTTGAATACTGCTTAGTGTATATTACATACTATTGCGTATATTACATACTATTGCTCGTGACTGTACAGAGCATAAGTCCAAAAATTGTGGGGGTATCGTAGAAAAATTATCTACACATATAATAAATCTGTAGAAGGGTCGATTCTGTACATTGAAAATATTGAAAAAAAAATAACGGGGGGTGTTGCTGGATCGATACCAAACCCAAATATGTGATTAAAAAAAATGTTGTCTGTCTGTCTGTCTGTCTGTCTGTCTGTATATGCAGGCATCACGTGAAAACTAACGGTTTGATTTCGATGAAACTTGGTATAATTATACCTTATTATCCTGGGCATAAAATAGGATACTTTTTATCCTGGAAAAATACATAGAAAAAAAAATCTTATTTTTAGTTTTATTCATAGACGTTGTTCTGTAGAACCGAGAATCTCCTTAATTATTATAGGCTTAGCCGTATTTGGGTCCAGTAGATATTTATAAGATGTCATTGTCAGAGTTACTCAAAATGGAGAAATAAACCATCCACGCGAAGACCGACTTCCGCGCGGGCGGAGTCGCAGGCGGAAGCTAGTGGTAAATAATATTCAAGAGATAAGATATTGCATACCTGAGGAAAAAGCAATTTAGATTAAAATAAATTATCTTTGAAATCTGTGCTGGTACTTTAGATAAACTAAACCAAGTATTTCATTACTACGCTACCACCCCGCTTCTTCAACTCCGGTCCTAACGTTCAGTCGAAGTGCATTAGACAGTTTCGAAAATAAAAAGAAATAGTGTAAAAAGAAAATGTCGGAGAACACTTTTGAGCGTACGTTAACTTTTATTGCTAGTCGTGTTGGAGGGGAACAGTGTATAAGATAGGGACGCGAGGTATGATGGGAAATCACACACTTAACACAATACTAATGTAGCGCAAGCGCCAACAGGACGCCATTTGTTAATGGCCGCTTGCAAATGACGTCCTGATGGCATTTGCGCTACGTTAGTGTTGTGTTAAGTATGCCTAAAGTGTGTGTCCCCATTATACCTCGCGTCCCCGTCTTATACACTGTTCCCCTATGGCTTTTTAGGAAAATGAATTATCTAGTTATTTTGTTTATGTGTAAATTCAACAGCTTATAACTTACACGACTTCTGAGTGTTCAATACAATATCAATAAACAGTTAAAAGTAGTTGTGGTAATTTTACAAATATTTAACATCTAATTCATAGCTGTTATGTTATCGGATGTGCAAAACGACTTTTTTATTATTATATTTTTTTTAAATTATAAAACATGGTTCATCAAAATTTCGAAGAAAAGCTGACAGTATTTAAAAGAAAGAAACGAAGCCTTTAATAAGATTGAAAAGTACGACAAACAATTAATTGACTCAATAAGTAAAACTGTGAAAGACCTTGCTATTGATTTGCTGACACTTCTGTCAATACCTTAGTAAGGGCCACTTTTATTAATGAGTCTGTTCGAGTGTCCCTTTAGATCCTTTGTACCATCTTCTTTTACAAGATCACCTATTTTATCGTGGTAAAATCATCAAATGAGTCCTCCCACCCAGGACAGAGTGGGAGGGACTGTCAGACTCGTTCTGACTAAAATTCACGGTGTCCTTCAATAGCCATTTACGTTCCGGGGTCACGGTAATTCATAAGTCCTGCGACCCACAAGATCACCTTTTTGAGAAAATATTAATTGTTTGTATAAACAAGTACCTATTTGTAAGTGACGGCACGATTGACGCAGTGGTTGAGCGATCGACTACTGCGCAGCGTGTCGCGGGTTCGATTCCCGCACGGAGCAAAAATTTGTTCCGTGGGGAACACAGGAGAAATTCCTAATGTGGGGCAACTTTAATAAAAAAATACGTTAGTATGTGTGCCTCGGATCCTACATAGTCAGAATAACGATTAATTTTTAAAATGCATCCGAGATTCTCAAGAAAATCCTAGTGTGACGGGTCGACGGCGCGTTGGGTTCCACGCGCGCCTCATGGAGTGTCAGCATAGTGACGGGGCCTGTAGAGGGCTAAAGCCTGCCGGGGTCGCGGGACTCACGATTTACCGAGACCCCGGTATGTAAAGGGCTATCGAAGGACACCGTGGATTTTAGTCAGTCAAGTCTGACAGTCCCTCCCGCCCTGTACTGTGTGGGACGACTCATTTGATGATTTCACCTCGATAAAAAAAAAAGTGTGAGAAAAAGCTCAAAAACTGGTCACTCGATAAAAAAAAACAAACATACATAGATTCACATTAACCAGTGAAGAGAAATACGCTAATCCCACTGATATATCTAAACCAGTTCACGTGGGAGCGGGTTTACCGAGACAGGTCATTCATTCCTGTTACCAGTAATACTCCCGGGGTCTCATTAATGTTTAGCTCAGCCAGGGAACTAAACATAATGGCCATGTTGTAAATATTCAATATTTAGTCAAGTTTAATTTTTTTTATTAAATGTAACGTTTTTTCAAAGAAACTTTGTTTAAGTATTTCTCCTTTATTACGTGTACTTTTAAATAATAGACACGGAAAAAATCGATGTACATACAATAATATTTGTTCAGTGCGAGAATCGAGCCGCAACCCAAAGCGCTTAGTTAGAGGTACAAAACATTATCCAGATGAAAAATAAAGTTATTTTCTAAATAACCTTTCAACACGATGAAGTTATTTACCATTAGCCAGGGTTATCGATTGGAGGTCCGACCGCTCGGCAATCAATAATGCAGTGGACCAAAATAAATCGGTGTGTGGAGTGACTTGGCTTTATTAAATGACATGAAGTCTACTGTCTAGTCTTTCTTTTACTTAATTGATCGAATTCGAGACTAATCGAATACAGTGGAATACCAGCATTTTATATGGTGATAAAGCTCATTGGAACGATGAGTAATACAATGAAGAGTGGAAGGGCAACGTCATCGACAAGATGGACAGATCTCATTAAATCATCTACAAAGTGTTCCCTTACAGAATGTACACACAGTGCCACAAATAGAGAGAAATCTGACTGCTTGGGATGTTTGGGAAAAAAAGTAAATAATAAACCTATCCACAGAAGGACCTCAGCAACGTTTGCTTAACCTTGAAGATCAACGCTAATACTACTAGCCTGTACTGTACTACTGCTGGGCAAATTGCGCTATTTACTCCCGATCCTCAAGGAAGGAATCCAGTTCTTCCAGCCATCTCCTTCATGGTCTGCCACGACCGTCTCGTCGTTGTTCATCAACACATTTAGCCTTTGTCAAACAGACAGGCGTGGCGACTACGAAGCGAGGCGTTTTTATTTGTAATGTATGGAATTGTTTGAATCCAGTCACAAAGAAAAGCGAAAGCGATCCGATAGCGTGACCGAATTGATGCGAAGACGTGGCGAAGGCGTATTTGTTCTGTTTGACGTCGTTATATAATAAGTCAGCTAATACAACTGCCACCTCACGGTTCGCTGCACCCAGTTTGACGTCTTGTATCGTTACCGCTTCGGACTCGGTCCGGTTTGCTATCGCCTGTCTGTTTGACAAAGGCTTAAGAATGTTTTCAATGCATAGTGACTTATTTTCTCCGCAATTTTCAACGCATAGAATCTATATTTACCACCAGCCAGGCGATCGATTGGAGGTCTGACCGCTCAGCAATCAATAACGCAGTGGACTAAAATAAATCGGTGTGTGGAGTAACTTGGTAACCATAGGGTTTGTTGAATTTTAATACAGTGTTTAATGCAGAGGATAAAAGGGTACATAGGGCTTAAAAATAAGTAAAAGTACTAGATTTTTCTGTGGTCATCGATTTGGCTTACTGTTCAGCGTGGATTTGTCGCTGGTTAATTTTCTGGTCATGTGTTTAGATGATAGCATTGTGAACCAGTCGGGGAACAGTGTATAAGACGGCAGGCCTGTAGGTCTAGTGGTTAGTGACCCTGACTGCTATGCCGGAGGTCGTGGGTTCGATTCCCACCCAGGACAAATGTTTGTGTGATGAGCACGATCATTTGTTCTGTGTCTCGGTGTAATTTATCTATAATATGTATGTATTTAGAAATATATAAATATGTTTATCAGTTGTCTAGTACCCATAACACAAGCTCTGCTTAGCTTGGGATTAGATGGCGTTGTGTGGTAGTTGTGGAATATTTATTTATTATACACTCTTCACTTACTTTGACGCCTAAAGCGTCCTATCAGCAATCGACTGCTGCGTAGCGTGTCGCGTGTTCGATCCCTTTACGGAACAAATACTTGCATGGCTTACAAGTAGTTGTTCCGGTACTGGGTGTTTGTGTATGTGAGTTTCTATGTTTGTAAACACACCCACGTTACAGGAGAAATTCCTATTGGGGGCAATTTAGTACAGATACCGCTGGGCAAAGGTAAACTAAACAGAAGAAGAGTAGAAGGTTATGGAACCTTCAACTCTTCTTTTGTGCAGTTTTCTCCGTGCGCAGTCGTCACGCAAGCCTTTTAGCGTTGGGCATCCGGCCAGCGAGTAATTTGCAACTCGCTGTCCGACCATGGACCATGCCCGGGTCGACAGCGCGTTGTGTTCCACGCGCGCCTCAAAGAGTGTCAGCAAAATGACGGGGCTCTAGAGGGCCAAAGCCTGCCTCGCGGGACTTACGAATTACCGTGACCCCAGAATGTAAAGGGCTATTGAAGGACACCGTGGATTTTAGTCAGTACGAGTCGGACAGTCCCCCCCGCTCTGCCCTGGGTGGGAGGCCTCATTTGATGATTTTACCACGATAAAAAAAAAGCCTTTTAGCGTTGTTACGGTCATTTCACACCGAGACGCGACACAACGCGACGTGACGTAACGATACTGCAAATGTGTATCTTTTAGTGTAGTAAATAGAGTTCGATATTGAGTAGCTTTAATAAAATGTGCGCGCAGCGTCGCGTCTCGGTGTGACTTGACCCTTAAGCATACCTTTATTTATTAATTTTTTTTTTTTAAACAGGGTTCTGTTTGTAGTGTCTATTTTGCAGTACCTAAAGTACCGAATAAATTACAAAGGTAAGCGAAGGCTAAGTAAGACTTAAATATGAAGACACACCCACTTCATTTGGGACTTTATTTTCTTTTAAACACATTCAAGAATTGTTTTTTTATTTTTTATTTTAATTAAAACAGTTTTACAACAAAAAGAAGAAATATCCCTCAAGTAAAAATTTTCAAAGTAATCCAGTTACTTTTGCAAATTCTTCTGATATTAAATTAAACTTCAAGATCAATTAAATCGTTAATTACTGGCTTTTAAGATATACTTGATGAAAATTTTCACGAACAGAGATTGATTACAAATTAATGAGTAATTGTACGACTCGTAAGTCGATACTTACTTTTATTAAAATAAGTATGTAGATTTAACGATTCTTTATTTGGGTTGTTGTAAATTTGCCACAAAGTTAATTCCCCACGAAAAAAAAGGATGTATAAATTAGCTAAAGGTTTTTGTTTTTTAAATTTTTATTTTTGTAAATTTACCCCATTTCTTTCTTTCTTTCCGCACGGATAGCAGAACAATTTAATAAAAACTACCAAAAACGAGAACACAATGTGGAATCAGAACAAAAAGTACTAGGAGAACAGGATCAATACTTTTTTTCGTGGGGAATTAATTTTGTGGCATATTTACAACAACCCCTTTATTTTTATTTTATTGTTATATAGGAAGAGAAAGGTATTGTTCCTTGACTTGTTTTAAGTTATCTATCGGTCAAAAATAATGTTTATCTCAGTAGTATTACGTGTAAAGTACCAAGTGGATAGACATTTCTTTCACATTCAAACATTAGTAGATATAGATAAGCTACAGAAAGGAATTAATACTTGGTTTTCTAGAGGCTTTTTTTTACGTGGTAAAATCATCGCATGAGTCCTCCCTCCCAGGGCAGAGCGGGAGGGACTGTCAGACTCGTACTGACTAAAATCCACGGTGTTCTTCAATAGCCCTTTACGTACCGGGGCACGGTTAGTCCCGCGACCCCGGCAGGCTTTGGCCCTCCACAGGCCCCGTCAATATGCTGACACTCTTGTCTCACTATGCTCTTAAAGTTTAAGTTTAAATACCTCAAACTACTTTACTTACACTTAACCCTAATAACCAGATTTCAAGCCTGAAATTGAGCTTTTAAAATATGAGCAAAAATATTTTGTAGATTTTAAAACTATATTTTCTTTGCCCGTAATTAGATTCTGAAAAAAAAAGAGGTAAAGTGCAGTACATCAAAAACAGCCGCGTCGTTCTCAAAGGAAGTACCGACGCGTTTTCAAGAGTCACCTTCGTCGAGTTAAAATTGCAACGTTGGAGTAGAAATTTAAAAGACCTGTGCTTCGGGATCATTCGGTCTCGCTTCGGGTATTTTCGTTTTTTTGTAAAGGTACCCGCTGATGTGTCATGAATAAATGAAAGGTAGAGGTGACCGAGGTCAGTACTAGGGAGAGGATCAAATATATTTTTTTATGTTGCTATGTTTTAACATGTTATTTTTATTTTTTTGTACTAACGACCTGCCCCGGCTCTGCACGGTTGCAATATTATGCATGTTATATACATATAAACCTTCCTCTTGAAGCACTCTATCTATAAAACCGCATCAAAATCCGTTGCGTAGTTTTAAAGATTTAAGCATACATATGGATAGACAGACGGCAGGAGACGACGTTTGTTTTATACTTTGTAGTGATAGTGTTAATTCGGTTGTTAGTATCGGGATATTTCCCTCCTTCTGCGAAGCAGTCATGCTCGTGAAGGAGGAGGCGGGTCGCGTGAGGCAGAGGACAGCGTCCTCCCTCCACCCCAGCCGCAGTGGACGTCGCTAGACGATTTCCGGACACCGTAGGCGCGGGCATGCGGGCAGCGAGTAACGGGCAACTCGCTGTCCATCCATGGACCATGCCCGGGTCGAAGGCGCGTTGTGTTCCACGCGCGCCTCAAAGTGTGTCAGCAAAATGACGGGGCCCCCCTGTAGAGGACCAAAGCCTGCCGGGGTCGCGGGACTGTACGAATTACCGTGACCCCGGAACGTAAAGGGCTTTTGAAGGACACTGTGGATTTTAGTCAGTACGAGTCTGACAGTCCCTCCCACCCTGCCCCTGGTGGGAGGACTCATGTGATGATTTTACCACGTAAAAAAAACAAAGCATCGGGATATTTGCAGTTGTCGATGTTCGTTACAAATAAAAACTAAGAGAAACAAGTACCCTCAATAGTATACACATATCAATGCTAACAAACTACAATCATGTACATGACATACCTTTCCTCCAAGTAAACACACAAAATAGTACATAAGAAATTAACATGAAGAATAAGAACAATTAAATAAGAAATATAACATTCTATGCATTAGAACAAAACATCATACAACTTATACAATTTTAAGTACGTTTAAAGAATCAGTTTAATTATAACTTTAATTATCTAGGTATTCCTAGAATATCAGCCCAAGACTCTTCACTAGGAATTTCTATCATCTGTTCAGGTTCTTCGCTAATCTGGTCCCGAGCTTCCTCACTTATCTCTCTCCTCTCGTTTTTTGGGGTCTCTACCTGTTTTGCAACTTTGATAAGTTGATCAATATGTCTGTTGATTACAAGACCATCATCCGTTTGCACTTTGTAACTGGATGGACCAGTTTTATCTACTATTCTGCCTGGCAACCACTTCGGACCGTTGCTGTAATTTCTGTATCTAATTCTACAGCCAACTTCAGACTCTCTGTTTCGCCTCTTATTATTGTCAAAAACTTGCTGTTCGGTCTTTTTTCTTTGTATATGGTCTGGGTGTATCGTGTCCAGTAGGGTGCGCAGTTTTCGATTCATCAGGAGTTCAGCAGGACTCTTTTGTGTTCCCGCACATGGTGTCGAGCGGAGGCTTAGTAGCATATTTGGAATTTTTATGTCCCAAGCCATGTCATCCATTTTCCGTATTTTGTCTTTCACAGTTTGAACCATCCGCTCTGCTAACCCATTGGTGGCAGGGTGATACGGTGCTGTCGTGATGTGCCTTATTTTATTTGAGTCAAGGAATTGTTTCATTTCTTCAGACACAAAAGCGGTCCCATTGTCAGAAACCAATATCTCACATAAACCATGAGTCGCAAATACCGCCCGAAGGTGTCGGATTACCGTCGCAGTGGTCATATTGTTAACTATAAACACCTCGGGCCATCTTGAGTACGCATCGACGATGATCAAAAAGTTCTTGTTTCGAAAAGGCCCGGCAAAGTCGACGTGTATTCTAGACCATGGTCTGGTGGGCGTGATCCACTCATGTTGAGATCGGATAGGCATGTGCCGGTGCTCGAGACACTTGTTGCACTGGCCCACGAGTTCTTCTATGTCTTCATTTAAGTGTGGCCACCAAATGTAGCTTCTTGCCAGCGCTTTCGTTTGTACGATTCCATTGTGTGTCTTGTGTAAGGCCCGTAATGTAGCCGCGCGCAGCGGTGGAGGCACAACTACGCGGTTACCCAGCAACAGACAGCCGTCTTGCAAGGACAGTTCGGAGCGATGTAGCCAGCAAGTATGCAGGTCGGCCTCCTTAACCTTGGCAGGCCATCCCCTTTGAACGTAGTGCACTATCTTTGATAGCGTTTTGTCTTTTAGTGTTTCAGTCGCAATACGCTCTGCATCGAATGGGAAATCTTCAGGTTTTTCAGCCATCAGCAGTATCTCACTCAGTTCTGTTTCAGGTCGCTCAGGAACTGGTTGTGGCCATTTACTCAAATTGTCTGCACTGCCTATATGTCTTCCAGGCTTGTAACGGATATCATAATCGTGTGAGGTGAGTGCGATTGCTATTCTTGTCAATCGGGGTGACAGTATGTTAGGTGTCGGTTTTCTTGGGTTGAATATACCCAGCAAAGGCTTATGATCTGTGACTACAGTGAATGATCTTCCTGCCAAGTAGTTGTGGAATTTCTGTATCCCAAACAAAATCGCGGTTGCCTCTTTGTCTAATTGCGAATAGCGCCTTTCGGTGGAGCTTAATGTTCGGGAACTCATGGCCACTGGACTTTCTTTGTGATCTTCCATCACATGTGATAACACGGCTCCGACGCCATATTCTGAGCTGTCGCATGTCAGAATCAGAGGTTTATTTAAATCGTAATGCACTAAAGTCATGTCAAATGTTAGGGCCTGTTTGGCCGTGTTGAAAGCATGTTGTTCCCGTTCGGTCCAGCGCCATATTTGCGTTTTGTCTAGCAGACGATGCAAAGGTTCAAGTATGGTAGCTTTATGTGTTATGAACCTTTCGTAAAAATTGTACAAACCGAGGAACGCTTGTAGTTCTTGAACGTTCTGGGGTTCCGGTGTGTTCATTATCGATTCGACCTTGCTCGGCGACGGATGAATGCCATCAGTATCAATGATGAATCCCAAGAATTCGACTCTCTCCTTAGCAAACTTGCATTTTTTTTGTTAAGGCGTAATCCCGCTTCTTTTATGCGTTGTAGGACCATGTCTAAGCGCTGCAGCATCTCAGGCATCGTACGTCCCGCGATTATGATGTCATCAATCAGCACTGCGACTCCTCCGATGCCCGCTAGTAGCGCTGTCATCAGCCTCTGAAAAATACCGGGGCAGGCCTTCACACCAAATGCAAGTCTATGTACGGTATACAATCCTTTGCAGGTGTTGAGAGTTAAAAGTTTAGATGTTTCGTCGTTGATAGTCACTTGAGTGTAAGCACGATCCAAGTCCAATGTTGTGTAGAATTTTCCGCCTGCTACAGCTGCAAATACTTCATTCGCCGTAGGCATAGGGTAGGTGTCCGATTCCGTAGCTTGATTGACTGTAGAACGGTAGTCACCACATAGCCTAATCTCGCCTGATTTTTTGACAACCGGCACTACCGGCGTGGCCCACTCAGAGTACGCTACCGGCTGAAGCACGCGCTCGGAAACAAGACGGTCGATTTCGTTCTCCACTCTGTCCTTGATAGCGTAAGGAACAGGACGAGCTTTTAGGAATTTCGGGGTAGCGCCCGGTTTTAAATGTATTGCCACTGGATCTCCACGGTACGTACCGAGACCATCCTTAAATACATCACCATGTTTAGTGACTATTTTCTCCAGTTCAGTATAATCTCCGTTTGATACGAAATTAATATTCATAGTAATGCCTAGATGCATAAGCCAGTCTCTTCCCAAGAGATTCGGCCCTTTACCCTTAGCCACTAGTAACGGAAGATGATACTCAATGTCCTTATAGCGCACAGGCAGCACTGTCTGGCCGAGCAGGTGCACGGGCGCGTTGGTCCAGGTGCGCAGACCCAGCGGAGCCGCGTCGAGGCAGCGCGGCGGCGGCAGGCGCGGCCGCAGCAGACGCCATGTGTGCTCGTTCACCAGAGTGTAGCAGGCGCCCGTGTCCACTTGCAGTGTGACGGGCTCACCCGCCAGTAGTACACGAATGACAAATGGTGCTACTCGAGTCGTACTTTGAACGACATAAATGCCGTTTAAATTCGCGTCTCCATCCTCCTCCGTAAAGTTCATTTTATTTGCGTTCTTTTTAGACATGCAAACTTTTTCGAGATGTCCCTTTTTATTGCAATATCGACACGTAACGTTAATGAACCGACACTCGCCAGCGTGTCGATCTCCACAGCGGTAGCAAAGACGAAGCGCGGAGCGCGGGGCAGGGCTCGGCACAGCGGCGCGCGGCTTGGGCCGCGGGCGCAGCGCGTTTATATCCATAGGCTCCGGCGGCGGCGGCGGCGCGGGCGGCGCGGCGGTTGTCGGCGGTGCCGTGGCGCTGCAGCTGGCGCCTTCCCCTACGCGCATCATGCGCACGTCGTTACCCGCACTTTCAGATGACAACATAGCATCGACTACATTGTGATATGTTAAATTGTCCCTTTTAAGCAGCTCGTACTGCAATCTATCGTCCCTCATTCCACACACAAGTCTGTCACGTAGCATGCGCTCCAAATCAGTAAAATTGCAACTAGCGCTGATTTTTCGAAGTTGAGCTATGTATTCGGCGGCCGATTCGCCACGATTTTGATCACGTTTGTAGAATTTGTATGAAATGGATATCTCGTTCGGTTTCGGACTGTAATGTTTGGTTAGAATTTCTATGATCTCATTGAACGTCACTTCGGTGGCTTTTCGTGGTGTACTTAGTGCTAATAAAGTTTCAAACACCTGCGAACCACACACAGTAAAGAAATTTGCCCGTTTTACATTGTCTATCACGATTCCGTTCGCCTCGAAACAAAACTTAAGTCTGTCTATGTAAATGTCCCAATTGTCCGTATGTGGGTTGAACTCATTAAACTTCACACATTTACGATCCATATTCACTTATTTTACTCCGTCGTCGCCACTATTATGTCCAGAAATATGATTAAAACACGAAATTAGGTAACTGCATGTTTATTCAGCTAGGTAGCCTGACACAATGTGAAGATTCAAACCTACCCCCAACTTAGTTCATCTTATATGGTCAACAAGAGAAACAAGTACCCTCAATAGTATACACATATCAATGCTAACAAACTACAATCATGTACATGACAGATATGATGTGTAATTATAGAGCCATTTGTTCTAGGCTAGGTATCTAACAATATAAAGCCATTGTAAGAACCTTAAACAAGTACATGTTTTCTTCTTAATAAAAATAAAAAAAAAAGATTTTGATTTTTTGATAAAACACGTAGAATGAGTACCTAATATAAAAATATTATGTAATCCTACAATTAAGTTACAAGATTTGTTTCATTACATTTTACATAATTAACCATTATTATTCTTTATTTTTAATCAAAGCTTACCTTTTGCGCGTAGGTGGCCCGTTTCACCTGAAACAGAAAATATTTCTTAACTACGCTTCATAATATTTTAATTGGATTCGTTAGAGTAACAAGTAGAGGTAGGATTAAAGGAAAATCTATACATATAATAAATCTGTAGAAGGGTTAATTCTGTACATTGAAAATATTGAAAAAATAAATAGCGGGGGGTGTTGCTGGATCGATACCAAACCCAAATATATAATTTTAAAAAAATTTGTCTGTCTGTCTGTCTGTCTCTCTGTCTGTTTGTGCAGGCATCACGTGAAAACTAACGGTTCGATTTCGATGAAACTTGGTATAATTATTCCTTATTATCCTGGGCATAACATAGGATACTTTTTATCCTGGAAAAATACGTAGAAAAAAAATCTTATTTTTCAGTTTTATTCATAGACGTTGTTCTGTAGAACCGCGAACACACGTTGCATTACCCGCAGTGGATTCAGCGCCGTAATATTTATAAGATGTCATTGTCAGAGTTACTCAAAATGGGGAAATAAACCATCCACGCGAAGACCGACATCCGCGCGGACGGAGTCGCGGGCGGAAGCTAGTATACAATATAATGGCCTTTCATTATTTGTATGGAAATTAAATCAGTAGCTGGAATTTTAGAATTTAGTGTTTAGTGAGTGTCGTGAGTTCGATCTCCGCATGGTACAAACATTGTATGACCTACATTTTGTATAAAAATATGTGGTTTCTATACGCGAAAACTCAATTAATATCACTAACTCAATCAAAATACCCATGAATAAATCAAATATCAAATCATGTATATTCGCTTAATATCATCAACTCAAATACCAATTATTAAACCAAATATCATAAATCGTTTAAACGTTTAACAAATATATAAAAATGATGGCGGTGCGCGATTGGAATCACAGCCCTTTACATTATACGAGTAGGTGGCAGACCTAACATGCACCCTGTGCAGGCTGTGTGCATGTGTGTGCAGGATCAGGGGTTTCTTCAATTAAGCAACAAGATGGCGTAGGTACAAATTTTATATTTGAGCAGAGTCACGTTTACAATGGTTACACTTGACTTGTTGTTTAGTAGGTGGCGGCTCGCGAGAGAAGAGAGGGATACAATTCAAAAACGGGGTTTTATAGGGCGCGAATGAACGACGCACGCGGACCGAACGTGAGCAACTAACTAAACTGAATGATTGAGTTCTCCTTGAACGGCGACCGAATACGGGATGTATGATGTCGGCCTTGAACGTAGTTGCTATCTTCGCCGGTAGATGTCGCCAGTCGTCTGCTCGTCCGCAGGTTGCTGGTTGTGTTTTATTTCTTTGTCACTAGATGGCGTGAACATGCCCCCGGCCTTGGAAGCCCAGCTTTCAAAAGGATCCCGATATTATGGAGTCAAGCCTCGACGCTTGCTGATTGCAGTGGCAGCGGGCAAATCTTGGAGAAGGCTCTTCGTATTGTTCCAGTGGTTGTGTGGATGTCCGCTACTCGAGCCACGCCGTCTTTCCCTGGAAACAGTCGTATGATGCGACCTAGCCGCCACTTTAGTGGCGGCAGATTGTCATCCTTTATGAGGACAAGACTGCCCAGTGTGATGTCATCCTGCTTCGTCTTCCATTTGGTTCGCAGTTGCAGCTCCGACACGTACTCTGTGGACCAGCGCCGCCAGAAGTGCTGCCGCAGTTGTTCGATGCGCTGGTAGCGTGTCAAACTCGAAGTTTGCTTGCTTGTGACGTCGTCTGAATGAGGTGCTGTCAACGGGCGGCCAATCAGGAAATGGGAGGGGGTAAGAGGAGTAAGGTCACAAGGTTCTGAGGAAAGAGGTGAAATTGGACGGGAATTTAGGACGGCTTCGATTTGTGTTAAAGCTGTACAAAATTCCTCGTAAGTTAATCGCGCGTTACCTACTATGCGCCTCAGGTGATGCTTGCACGAGCGTACCCCACTCTCCCATAGACCGCCAAAATGTGGAGAATAAGGAGGGATAAATCGAAATTCCATGTCATTGTCTGAAGCATAACTAATAATAGTTTCTGATTCCTTTTCTAAAAATAAAGGAAATTCTTTCTCTGCGCCTACGAAATTTTTACCATTATCCGAATAAATAACAGAAGGTTTACCTCGCCTACTAATGAAACGTTTTAATGCTAAAATATAGTCATTTGAAGAGAGACTAGTAACTAGTTCCAAATGCATAGCTCGCGTCGTAAAACAAATAAATAAACATATGTAAGCTTTAGTCAGTCTTGAACCTCTGCCCTTTTTATTTAATATAAACACTGGCCCCGCGTAATCAACACCGGTTCGCATAAATGGGAAGCCAGGCTCTAAGCGTTCAGGCGGTAAGTTACCCATGATAGATGTTAATGTCTTACCTCGAATACGTGTACACTTCACGCACTCATGCACTATTTTTCTTGCTAAGTTTCTAGCATTTAATGGCCACCAACATTCACGCACGGTAGCTAAAAGAAGTTGAGGACCCGCATGTAATAAACGTATATGTTCATACCTAAATAAACTAATAGTGAATGGATGTTTACTGCACAATAACACCGGATGTTTTTTATCGTAAGTAAAACTAGACGAATTAAACAATCGTCCACCAACTCGAATTATTTTATGTTCATCCATAAAAACATTAAGACTAGAAACCTTATTATATTGTTTACAAGTCCTTTTAATGGGAATATTATTAACTAAATAATGATAAACATCCGGAAATGATTTTATTTGCACCAACCTAATCAACATTCGTTGTGCAATATTCAGTTCGCTTACTGATAAAGAATCGGTTCGCCGGACTTCTTTATTCGACTTGATACGTGTGTTATTTATAAACCTAAGTACGTACGCAGCTATTCGTTTAAGTTTCAAAAATGAAGAATATTTTTCAAAGTTTATTAAATCTTCGTATTGTATAGAAGATAAACATGTTTGTTTACATTTTAAATCTGGTAAAGTACAAACATCAGAATTATCGCATTTAATCTGATCGAAACTATGTAAATTATGACGTAAATAAGGCGGACCGTACCACCATAACTCACAATCCTTTAATAAATCTAAACTATAACCTCGCGACAACAGATCAGCTGGGTTGTCTTTGCTACTTACATGCAACCATACCGAGTCGCCCGTGAGGTCATTGATCTCGGTCACTCGATTTTGTACAAATGTTTTAAGTAAATGTGGTGACATTTTAATCCAACCCATGACTATTGTAGAATCTGTCCAGAAATATATTTTACTGAACTGTAACCTAAGAGATTCAACAATTTTTTTGTATAATTTAGCTCCAATTAAGGCACCACAAAGTTCTAAACGAGGAATACTTATAGCCTTTAAAGGAGCAACTTTGCTTTTGGCACATAATAAACGCACTGTTACGTCAGAGCTATCACTATAAGTACGTAAATAGGCACACGCGCCGTATGCGTCTTGAGACGCGTCGGTAAAAATGTGAAGTTCCGTATATTGAGTGTGATCACCCTTTACGTGACGAGGAACGCGAATGTCTTTTAAATATCTTAACGTATAAATGAATTTTTTCCAAGTATTAACAATATCTCTAGGAACCGGCGTATCCCAGTCTATTTTACTAAGCCATAATTTTTGTAAAATAGTTTTTGAAATTATGACTGCAGGAGAAAGAAGACCTAACGGGTCGTATATTTGTGATATGACGGATAACATTACCCGTTTAGTTAAGTTAGACTCGCTATCATAATTATCAATACTCGTAACAAAATGCAGCTCATCACTAGTGTTGTGCCAACCCAGTCCGAGTGTTTTAGTTTGCGCATGCTCGCCTATAAAATGTTCTGTGGATTTATCTTGAGATATGTCTGAATTAAATGTCCACTTACGCAATGGAAAACAACCTGAATGTAAAACTTCTGAAGTTTTCTGACAAATTCGAATTAAATTATCTAAATTATCATCACCGGTGATGAGATCGTCTACGAAAAAGTCTTGGGTGATGACTCGAGCGATGGCCTCATCATCACACTCTAACGCTAACTGTCTGATACACCGCATACTTAAATACGGAGCGGACGCAGTTCCGTATGTAACCGTATTGAGTTGGTAGGTATCTAAAGGGTCCGAAGGGTTTTCGCGCCATAATATTAACTGTAATGACCTTTGGTCAGACTGGAGAAGAATCTGACGGAACATTTTCTCCACGTCTGCACAAGCTACATATTTATACTGTCTGAATCGTAACAAAATAGAAAAAATATCATTTTGTAACGCGGGACCCGGAAATTGAATATCATTTAATGATTTATTCGAGCTAGTGACAGCACTAGCGTCGAACACTACGCGTAATTTTGTGGTCGTACTAGATTCCCTAATGACTCCGTGGTGGGGAAGATAATAGTTAGTTTGACTACAAGTGTCTAACTTCGACATGTGACCTAAATCATCATATTCTCGCATAAAGTTAGTGTACAAACGTTTAAATTCCGGTAAACGTTCAAGTTTGCGTTCTAATGACAGAAACCGTTTCTTCGCTAACGTATAAGAATCGCCCAGTGTGTCTGGTGCTTCTCTTAGCGGTATACGAACCGAAAATCTACCATTTTCATCGCGTTTAGTTGTATTATTGAATAATTCTTCACACAAACGTTCATCATCCGTGAGAATTGGTGATGATGATGATGATGAAGGAATATTTTCGATTTCCCAGAATAACCGGAGCTGTTTATCAATGTCCTGAGTGAAGTGACAATGAACGTGAGTAGGTTTTGGATTCCTAGCAAACACAGGACCGGACAATAACCATCCTAATTTTGAATTTTGTAGGAATGGTCCACTACGTAATCGTATTTTATCTGTTTCTAAAAGATCCCAAAATCTGTCTGCTCCTATCAGCAAATCAATATCTGAACTAACGTGATACGTGGGATCTGCTAATTGTAGGAACTCAGGAATACGTATATAACCAGCTTCTATGTTTATCGTAGGCAAACCGGACGTTATGCATGGCAAGACAATACATCGAAGCTTGGTGTGATAATCGTTTACTTTTGATCGAATTGATATATCGCATGAATGACTGGACTGTGTGACAGATTGCCCCACGCCCGATATTTGGATAGTGGACTGTATGTAAGACGCATTTATTCGTTTAGTTAATTTTTCCGTAACAAAACAGTTCTGACTACCACTGTCCAGTAGTGCCCTGGCTGTATGGTAGACATTATTATTATCCGCGACTTCTACTAATGCCGTAGAAAGTAAGACCGTGTGTATTAATTTGAAATGACTTGTTTTTTCGCACATAACATTATTCGAATTACTCGGTAAAGAATGCAATGCAGTCGTAGTGTTTAAGTTCGCCTCTCCGCGCGACTCGCTACTCACACACGCACTGTTGCTAACGCTTTGATTACTCGCATTTTCTATGTGTAATAGACTGTTATGTTTGCGCTGACATTGCTTGCACGGTCCTAGAATACACTCGTTTAACGTATGACCTGCTCGCAGGCAATTCCAACACAACCTTTTATCAGTAACAACTTTCATTCTATCCCTAATAGACATATTAAGGAATGTTATACACTTATACAGCGCATGACCTTGATCGCACAAAACACAATTCGGTAAATCCCTTTTAGTATTATTATTCCGATAGTTATTACGAGTAGTTTTGATAGATGAATAACTATGCACGCGGTTCGAATTTCGTTTATCACTTGTATGTTGATGCTTATCACTTTGAGGTAATTCTTTTGACTTGACGTGGTTTGTACTGATCATTTCTAAAGTATCTGCGCGGTTTCTGAGGAAAAGTATTAAGTCTTTTAACTTTACCTTATCGCGTGACCCTAAGGACATGGTCCCTATGTGGTTTTCCCACTCCCGTTCCGTGGAAGGATCAAGCTTATGAACGATAAGGTAAATAACCACCGTATCCCAATTGTCCGTGGGTTCATTGAGTGACGTCAGAGCGCGTAAATTACGTAAGATCGTATCAATTAGCTTTCGAATATGCAATGGTGATTCCTGTTTTATAGACGGAATACTATGTAACGCGTTCACGTGATTTTTAACTAACAGCCTATCGTTTTGATAGCGATTTTCTAATAACTCCCAGGCGTGAATGTAGTTGGAAGGACTGAACTCTAACGCACTTATCACCTGTAATGCGCTCCCGCTCAGCGCTGACCGTAAATAGTGAAATTTTTGTATTTCGTCTAAATCGGTACGGTTATGAATCATGGTGATGTATGAATGTTTAAATTCGAGCCAGTGGTCATACGCACCTTCAAAGGCTGGGAGTTTTATATCTGGTAATTTAATGTTAACCGGGTGACGGAAACCGTCGCGAGCTGATGCAGTAGGGAACCCGCTCATGGTGGTCTCTGCGTTTTTAATAAGACTATTTGCATTGGCCATAGCCGTAAAATACATCGATTCTAATGAATTTATGTATTCTATATTTGAGGTTAATTCTGTCTCCGGTAAAACTAATTCTATTTCACTTTGAACGTTATTTAATTTTGCAAATACATCGATGGCGGCCTGTACTCGAATCTTAATTTCGTCTACTTGTAAGGCCGTCAACGTGGCCCCTACAAATGAATCTACTATGTGCTTAAATTGGGTTAACCGGCCCTTTAAACTACCCCTGCGTTTTTTAAGTTCCGAAAGAATTTCCTCTATAGACTTACTAGACATTTTGGCGACTATGTGTAAGTGTTGTGTGGGTATGTAGGTATGTACTCACGTGCAAGCATCAACGGAACCGCTTGGCTGCAACTCTCGCGTCGCGTACAACTGTAATCGTAAAACAACTTTAAACACAAATCAAGCGTGAAGGGAAAGGAAGGAAACCATGACCTGCCCGTTTCTTCTCTTGAACAAAATGGCTGCTGGTCCAACGACGGGGCTTCGCTGCTGCTTGTGATCGGCGGGCGGCGCTCCGTGTCTCGGTGTTGTCCAGGTTTTATTCGTCTCGAAGGTCCAAATTATGTGCAGGCTGTGTGCATGTGTGTGCAGGATCAGGGGTTTCTTCAATTAAGCAACAAGATGGCGTAGGTACAAATTTTATATTTGAGCAGAGTCACGTTTACAATGGTTACACTTGACTTGTTGTTTAGTAGGTGGCGGCTCGCGAGAGAAGAGAGGGATACAATTCAAAAACGGGGTTTTATAGGGCGCGAATGAACGACGCACGCGGACCGAACGTGAGCAACTAACTAAACTGAATGATTGAGTTCTCCTTGAACGGCGACCGAATACGGGATGTATGATGTCGGCCTTGAACGTAGTTGCTATCTTCGCCGGTAGATGTCGCCAGTCGTCTGCTCGTCCGCAGGTTGCTGGTTGTGTTTTATTTCTTTGTCACTAGATGGCGTGAACACACCCATAACTTAATTTGCGACGCCATGTTCTTTTTCAATTATTATACGAGTAAATTATTTCAAATATTTTTTTTTCAATTATGTATTATTTGTTTTTAATTAATTAATTCTGGATAATTTTTATAAATTCATAATTATGTGGATGCAAATCTGGCAACTAAACAATACATTCAGTTCAAAAAATAAAATATAAAAATGAAAATACGCATGAAGTTGTGGAAAATACTGAAATTGGGAAACTGCCAATAGCAATTGAGCGGGTGGGTTGAAGATAACGGGACCACAGGTGAACTGACAGGTTGTTAGTTAGAACTACAGTGAACTAATTGAACGAGGAACGAATTGAACGACTCTTTCATTCAATAGAATTATTGAATTGAGGAATAATATCATCATTTGGTAACAATTACCATTACGCTATTAGTTAACGTTGTTAGTTAACGTTGCGGGAGGACTCATTTGATGATTTCCCCCCCTTTTTATAGGGAAGGCTGTGCCTCGGATTCTTATTGGTTAATTATGTGGTTGAAAAGTAAGAAAATATTGACTCTATCTATTATCGGTTTATGTTGGGAATTGTATTAGCCTAACTTCCTAAATTCCAAATATAATCAATCCAATTTAACGACGCCCCAGGGATTATGCAGGATTCGCGCAAAATACATTTTAATCAAAATCTCACAAACAACAATCCGTGTTTCAGACAAAATTGCTTTTAGATATTTTTCTTGGCTATCGACCTTCAACTTACAGCCTAAGAGAATAGTCCAATATCCGCTTTTTAATGAAAAGATAAAATCAACTTTATCATCCTGTTCTAAAGATGAAATTGCTTTGAGTTCATTTAGCAATCATTGTTCAACGATACTAGTTTAGAATTTCAAATTTGGTATTTATCGAGACGTAATATGATTTATTTTTCAATGAATACAAAATTGTGGGGTGGTTTTATGAAAGCGTTTATTGTCACACTAATAAAGTTTAATATGGCACGTTTTAATTACGCCTTTGGGATCAGCACATGTTCGGGCAACAACGGAACCAGTTTGAAAACTCCATGTAGATAATTAAGTGTATTTTATACGTTTGTTAGCCGAAAAAGTTTTCCGCTTTTTTTTACCGTGGTTAGATCATCAAATGAGTCTGAATCTGAGTGGGTGGGAACCCAGGGCAGAGCGGGAGGGACTGTCAGACTCGTACTGACTAATATCCACGGTGTCCTTCAATAGCACTTTACATACCGGGATCACGGTAATTCGTAAGTCCCGCGACTCCGGCAGGCTTTGGCCCTATAGAGGGGGGCCCCGTCAATTTTTGCTGACATTCTTTGAGGCGTGCGTGGAACACAACGCGCCGTCGACTCGGGCATGGTCCATGGTCGAACAGCGAGTTCCCCATTACTCGCTGTTCGCATGCCCGCGCCTCCGTTTCGACCGCAGCATGGCCTCGACCAATACCGGGCGCGAGAGGTCTCCACCTAAAGCCGTTCCGCTTAAAATTATTCGGCGGACGCATGGTTGATACCAGGTGGAGTTTTCTGACCGAACCGCTCGAAAAGAGTTAAAAGCTGGCACGGCACGCCACACAAATTGTTTACCGACTCAAACAAGTGCGTCCCAATACCAACTGTTGAAGGTAGTCCTTCCAAAATAACAGTAATTCAGCGAGAGCCTATCTGACCTCCACAACCCAGTTGTAGTACTAGTTAATACGATACTCCAGTTAATATTGGTTGTCAGACGTACAACTTTCTAACTACGGTATGGACAATATATTGGACATAAATAAAACAATAACTGACTACACTGCTCCGTTAGTCTAGTGGTCACAAGCTTAACTG
The DNA here is from genome assembly GCA_943136025.2 of Agrotis puta. Classification (NCBI taxonomy): domain Eukaryota; kingdom Metazoa; phylum Arthropoda; class Insecta; order Lepidoptera; family Noctuidae; genus Agrotis; species Agrotis puta. Next base: position 14,588,579 of record OW964170.2, on the reverse strand, counting down.
CTGAACATGAGGTCTCAGGTTCAATTCCTGGGTCGGGCGAAGTGTTACTGGGTTTTTACATTAAGACGTTCTCAGAAGCCACGATATCGGAATTTGTGCTGTGTTGATGGCCGCCGAGCCACAAGCCCCTATGACATGTGCTTAAAAACATGACTGGTGAAATCCGGGTGTACTTTTAGGTACACCATCATTGTCAGTTAGAGTATTTAAAAATAAAAACCATGTTTTTTTTTTTAATCAATGCATATTGACAAAGATTTCGACTGGACGATGGACGAGAATTCGGGACTGGGGGCTTGTGACGTCATAACCTCTACAAAATTATACCGACCGAGTGATGTTTCGTAATTTTTAAAAGATTAGTGACTTTGTCAATTTTGGTTTACGCAATAAAAGAAAAAATACGTGTCAAATATTTTTTGAGTAAAATATTGAAAAATATCAATACAATTTCAAAACGTTGCTAGATATTACAACAATCTTTTAGCTGTCACATCAAAACATTTTACAGACGTAAATTCGAAGGACCCAAGGAAAAATTTCGTCCGAAAAGCAATATTAAACGAATCGTTTTTATTATTTTTTGATTACGCACGTGTTTCTTTTCACGCCAAAACCTATGAACTGATTATCCTGATTTCTGATATTTTGGATATACTTACGTAATCAGGTGTACAGACACAGACTTAGGATACCTTGGCTTCATCAAAAAAAAAAAACTGTTCGCGAGAAAAACAACACCAACGTACTTATGATAAAAGATGGCGCTACGTGTCTTTCCATCCAGACATGATCGGATTATCTCAACTATACTTCATTGTCAAATTTTAAAACGCAAGCGAAACTGCGGGCAAAAGCTTGTGTTACCTTAGAACAAATAATAGAATACCTACAGATCTACACGAGCATAACTATTGCCAACCTACGTAGAGTAGGTGGCCAGTATTACTTGAACCACTTTAACATAATGCTGTCGTATAAGATGGGTCATATAATGATGGGCACTTAGTGTACTATGTATTAGTATTATCGTCTAACTATTTCTATTACATTAAATGTAACCTTTTGACTCAGAATAAAATACAAAGCTATTATTTCGTATCTTAAATTATTGAATGTTCAGATTCGTAGTAGGTCACTATTGAAGCCAAAAACAAGTGAACATCTCCAAGGAAAATATTTACCCGGCATTGGTCGAGGTCATGCTGCGGGGCGAGACGGAGTGGGAATCGGTCGCCTCCTTCTGCGAAGCAGTCATGCTCGCGAAGGAGGAGGCGGGCCGCGTGAGAGAAAGGACAGCGTCCTCCCTCCACCCCAGCCGCAGTGGTAACGGGCGACTCACTGTCCGACCATGAACCATGCCCGGGTCGACGGCGCGTTGTGTTACACGCGCGTCTCAAAGAGTGTCAGCAAAATGACGGGGGCCAAAGCCTGCCGGGGTCGCGGGACTTACGAATTACCGTAACCCCGGAACGTAAAGGGCTACTGAAGGACACCGTGGATTTTAGTCGGTACGAGTCCGACAGGCCCTCCAACTCTGCCCTGGGTGGAAGGACTCATTTGATGATTTTACCACGCTCAAAAAAAAAGGAATATATTTAAATGTGCGTGGTGGTCACTTACACATTTTTTAAAAGTGGCTTCACTAAATACGTTACGTTTAGATTCGAACATGGAATCGGGCATTTTATAATCTAAACAATATAATAAGTATTGTTTCGTAGGCTTACAAGTAATAATTCAGAAAATCGAAGATTGCTATTCAAGCCTATCGAAATCCTAGAGATCTGAATTTCAATTTGACATCGAGATTTGTGGAATTTCAATTGTTTTCTTAATATTTCTTCTTTTGTGTTTTTTCCGACTTTTCTCTGTGTTTTTAGGAGAAATTGGAGTAGAGATTCAACAGGGTTGTTGTACATTTGTCATAAAGTTAATTCACAGCTGTGTTTAAATCGGAGGGAATTTGTCATATGATATTCATCGACAGTCAAGTTTTGTTATTTTTTTGGGCGAATATAATTTAGACGTTGTATCTACAGAAGGTGCTTTTCGATTTTCCGAACTAAGAAGTGACTGTTACGATGGCACATTTACGTGACAGCGAGTTTAACGAAAAAACACGTTATATTGAACACTAGAAAATTCGTGGTACTACATTTTTTAAATGCAATTTGATGTAATGACATAGACACTAGAGCCGTGTCAAAAGGACTTTACTCGTGTCGCGGTTTCTAAGTATTATCCGTCTACAAAGATTTTGACGTTAGTTACGTTCGACATCCATATTCGTAACTGTGTCTTCGTTATCGGACTTAGAAAGTAGGCCCCCATAATTGTATTAGATCGGTTCTTAATTAATCTATTTTAGAAAATCATTACATACATTTAGCTAGAGAAAACAAAAGTAAATTGTTTATAATCTAGCGCCTTCAGATAATGAGTTTGTGAGAGCTTCTTAGGTGCTATTAGCTGAGTTAATGTCGTATTAATGTCTTGCTAATGCAATACTATAAATGCTTTTAAACGTACCGTGGGTTAGTTTGTTGTTGTATTAAAGTGTTGCCTTTTGTGCTGTTGTTATTTGACGGTCTTATATCATCAAGAAACATAAGGCACGCTGTACCATTTTAGCAGCATTCACTCAACATCATCTGCTTTTCCTTTCCCAACTATAACTGGGTACAGCTGGATACCAGTATTTAATATAGATCAAAATATAAACATCTGATAAACACTTGTCTAAAACAAGTGTCAGCTGCAAAACGGCAGTTGACGTTGATATAAGGGTCGTTTTGCAGTTACAGTTTATTTAGGCAAGTGTTCAATAGATGTTTAACTTTTGTAGTAAGACAGATAGTATCTCCTACCGGAGTCACGGCCGGTACGTTAAGGGGTAGTGAAGGACACCGTGGATTTTAGTCAATACAAGTCTGACAGTCCCTCCCGCCCTGCCCTGGGTGGGTTTGATGATTTTAACACGCTAAAAAAAAAAGACAGAGAGTATCTGGATATAAATGTATCCAATTGAATAAATCTATGAAAAATCCATGTCATTTTCAAGACACTCTATTCTATACACCAAAACTGTAGAATCTCTTTTGTAAAACACTGTGTTTTTTACACTGTAGTGTTGATATACAAAATGGTTTCTAAACTATTTTATTAACTGTTGCGTTACAAGAACGATACCCAATCACAAAAATACTACAGTTTTCCATTACAATTGTCAGCAAAAAAACGCAAAAAATCGTTCGCTGCAGGGAATATCTGTCAGCGCCTCAGCGGCCATTTTGGAAGCTAAGCTGGTACTTGATAGCTATGCTGCTTGCTGTCTAGTTGTTTGTAGAGTGACGTCATTGGATTGTTGGCTAATACTTTTGTGTTTTGAAGCTGGATTTCTAGGTGTTTGTAAGGGTAGGCAAAAAATGTGTAACATTATAAGGCAAAGAGATTTTTTACACCAACATTTTTATTTCTCCACACTGCGTCTTTTGCTTTTTGTATACCAATACTCAGACCTGCAGCAATATTGCAACCGAGTCGCAAACTTCAATAGAACGTTCTTCAGAACAAAAGTTCTCAAAATGGCAAATTCTCTAAAAACCAAGAATTATCCACTTTCGAATTAGGCACTCTGCATCTAAACCGGAACAACTACTTTTAGTAATCATATTATAAATATTTGCTCCATGCAGGAAAGGAACTTGCGACATGCAGAGCGAAAGTCAATCGTTCAGCTACAGCGCCTATCGTGCCGCTAAAACAATGATTATCAACAGAATTCGGGTCTTCAAGTCAAGGGTGAATCGTAGAAAAATCAAAAGAATAAAATAGCTACGGGGAATTTTCACGCTCAATGTTCTCACATTCAAAAAGTCTCTCTTATTTATCTTTGTCTTTAGAACCTTAGAATAACGTGATTCTGAACACAATCTAAATAGTAAATAAAAAAATGATATTTGATCTAATTTGAAATAAATAAAAATACGGCGTACGGAAATATTAATATTTATTATTAGAATGATGTGAAACCTTAAAGGTTACTATTATTATTAAGAAACATATTGACGTGGAATATTTATAAATAAAGCAAACATCTACTTATCTTGAGCCTCTTCACATTTTTAGTATAATTTGATAAACAAATATTTTCCTATATTTTAGATAACGATATCATGTGACATTTCACTTCGGAGATTTTTCAAAGATAATAAAACTATCCCCGTAAGCAAAAAAGTGGTAACTCAGAAAGCTTATGTTTCGGGACTATCAGAAAATGTCTCTCTTCTCAACGTGAGCGACAGCCAGACATAAGATTTTCCTCATTTTAAATTCGAATTCGTTTGTGAGGATGTAATGCTTGTTACTTTTTAACAAAGATATTGAACGGATTTGGATGAAAGGTACAGTCAGTTTCAGAGAAAACTCACCCGTTTTGGTAGTGACATAACTACCAAAACGGGTGAGTTTTCTCTGAAGCTTGCCATACATGGAGTGGGAAGCGGTCGCCTCATTCTGCGAAGCAGTGATGCTAGCGAAGGAGGAGGCGGGACGCGTGAGGGAGAGGACAGCGTCCACCTTACACCCTAGCTGCAGTGGTAGACGCCCACGGCCTCGGACGTCGCTAGACGACTTCCAGCCACCGTAGGCGCGGGCATGCGGGCGGCGAGTAATGGGCGACTTGCTGTCCGACGCATGGACCATGCCCAGGTCGACGGCACATTTTGTTCCACGCGCGCCTCTAAGAGTGTCAGCACAATGACGGGGGCCCCCTCTAGAGGGCCAAAGCCTGCCAGGGTCGTGGGACCGTGAACCCGGAATGTACGTAAGGGCTGACATGATAATGAAGGACACCGTGGATTTTAGTCAGTAAAAGTCTGACAGACCCTCCCGCTCTGCCCTGGGTTCCGAGGACTCATTTGATGATTTTACCACGAAAAAAAAAGCTTAACATACATAAATGATATAGAACCTCGATCAATCTAAAGGATCCTTTAAAACCCCGGCATGATATTCCCGTGGGATAATTACAACTTCACGAAGGCAAGGCCTATGTAAGCTAGTATTAGACATATTTGAAGCTTTCAAGCAAAAAAACAGGATTTTCGATATTCAGAGATACTGCTTTTTGGCTTCAGCAGATAAAAACAAAATAAAAACATGAAAGGCTAGGAAGTAATAAAGGTTTCCAGGAAGGGATATGCTTTTAAAGCCTAAAAGCATCTACTAATATCCCTTCCTGTAAACCTTTATTAAATTTAGAGGAATCCCGGGAAGTTGGAAGGTGTGCTTTGGCTCGTACCACCTACATGATTCTTACTATTTCGTTCTGTTTGGGGATGTGGCAACCTGGTATCTGGTCATAGTTAATAAAGTTGCCTTAAAGAATCCTACTGGCCATTAGTTTTGGGGTTAAAAGTCATCAACAATTCCTCCAGGTCTTGGTAGAGCAGTGACGCGTAAACGCATACTGATTCAAACCAAACTGCTGTTCAGTTGCCTTTTTGTGTTCCAGAGACGCAGTATTCTGTTCAGACAGTCTCGAGACAATCCCACAAGTGTCTGACATGGCTTAATATTTTCTTTTACGATTTCAGTGTTCAAGATTAACTTAGAGAGTACATATATACATTGAAGAAGACACATTGAAACTTGCCGGGTGAATTAGAGGTGAGGTATTCCATCTGCTTAGCCTTTTCATGCAGCTGGATATCAGTATTTTACATGGAGCGACTTCCTGTCCGTCCTCCACAACCCAGTAACTGGGTAATACGATACCCCATGGTAAGACTGGTTGTCAGACTATAGCTTCTGACTAACAGTAACGACTGTCAAAGATCTACAAATGACAGCCGAGACCAACGGCTTTACGTGCTTTCCGAGGCACGGAGGAAACTCGCTATGACAGATGGTCACCCATCCCCAGACCAACCTCGGCAAGCGCGGCTTAACCCAGAAGATTGGCCTGTGCGACTGTAATTATTTAGCCTCGAGCTCCTCAGAGGTGAGGTGTTATAAGGGATTAATGCCCGCCATATGTTCTACATCCAAAAAGTCAGTTTTTTAATAGTTTCTTGACGCCAGCGCTGCATTTAAGCTAAGCCCCGCCCATCGTTGTACGATTAAGTTTTAGACAAGACTAAACTCTAGGCGATTATGACTACCTACACGATTATTTTTTTATCATAGCCGGTAACTTTGTGTTGTGTACCCCTTCATTATTTGTGTACTACTTTTAATGTTTCACTAGATAATGTTTTGAAACTTAATACTGTTACATATTTTAATTAATTTTGTTGTAAGAACCGAGATTTTTCTAAAAACAAAATAAAAATATACGAGTACCTACCATTTGTGGGCTCAGACAGGCACGTTATAGGTGAAGCACGGTTATTTGGTGAGACAGTCAACAAGAGAGTCTTAAAACTCTTCCAAAACTTTACCTATGCTTGCAGTAAAGGTCGCGGGACTGTACGAATTACCGTGACCCCGGAACGTAAAGGGCTATTGAAGGACACCGTGGATTTTAGTCAGTACGACTCTGACAGTTCCTCCCGCTCTGCCCTGGGTGGGCGGACTCATTTGATGATTTTACCACGTAAACAAAAAAAAATGCTTGCAGTAATGCGAAATGATGCAATTAGTTTACATCATTACGCAATATTACGTGCATAAGTAACATCTTGAAAGACTTTTAAGAGTCTAGCACCTAATTTCACTCCTCACCAAATAACTTTACTATCCTAGTTAATTCATAATCACTGCTATCGTAAGTTCCACAAACGTAAAGGAAAACATCGTTAGTAAATCGGCTTGTCCTAAAACCAGAAAAATCACAGACATGTGACATTTACTAATCCGTGAAGAGCCCACGTGATGGATTACAGCGTACTCCCTTTTACTGAAAGGAGGCTTTTTTTGGTTGGTAAAATCATCAAATAAGTTTTCCGGGGTCGCGGGACCAAGGGATTACCGTGACCCTAGTACGTAAAGGGCTATTGAAGGACACCGTGGATTTCAGTCAGTACAAGTCTGACAGTCCCTCCCGCCCTGCCTTGGGTGGGAGGACTCATTTGATGATTTTACGACGAAAAAAAAAAAAAAAAAAAAGTAGAGCAGAAGGGATTGTTAGACTCTTGCTGACTATTAAGTCTTCAAAGTTAGAGTAAACAGGCTTCTTCTGGGTAAGCTGGACCCACCATGGTCTTTGTCTCAGTCACTTTTGACCTTTTTTTTTATCGTGGTATTATCATCAATTGAGTCCTCCTACCCTACTGTCATACTCGTACTGACTAAAATCCACGGTGTCTTTCAGTAGCCCTTTACGTTTTGGGGTAACGGTAATTCATAGGTCCCGGGACTGCAGGCTTTGGTCTTTTAAAGGCGGGGGGCCTTTAAAGGACTAAAGCCTTTAGAAGCACCTTTGACCTAGACTAGAGACAAGAGTAAACCCATCACAAATAAAAAAATACCCAATCCTTAGCGTACCAGGGTTATGGTGGGCATGCGGGCGGCGAGTAATGGGCGACTCGCTGTCCGACCATGGACCATGCCCGGGTCGACGGCGCGTTGTGTTCCACGCGCGCCTCAAGGAGTGTCAGCATAATGACGGGGCCTGTAGAGGGCCATAGCCTGCCGGGGTCGCGGGACTTTCCCATTACCGTAACCCCGGTACGTAAAGGGCTATTGAAGGACACCGTGGATTTTAGTCAGTACAAGTCTGACAGTCCCTCCCGCCCTGCCCTGGGTGGGAGGACTCATTTGATGATTTTACCACGATAAAAAAAAAACCCACTGAATTCTAAACCCTCGATTGCCCCGATAAAAAGGGTCGAATCTGGCAACCCTGTACAGCCCACTGCCTCTCTCCCGGTATGTCAGTAGTGGGAATATTGTAGCTTAATTATGTTACGCTTACGCTATACTATATCTTACATTCTCTCCAGCCAATTAGACTGATTGAATGAGACTAACCTTAAAAAGCACTCAAGAGTGAACGACTGAACGAGTATGCATTCACCCTTTCATTCATTATGTTTTACGAGGACTTTTTATGTTTGTTATCTCTTTCATTAAGAAAAGTAGCTAGCATTTGCATTGCATACTGTGTTTTATATATTTTTTTTTCTTTTTCTTTGCTATTGCATAGCTTTTGTCGATTGATAGCGGCGACCGAATCAAGAAATTGCGTAACGAAAATAAATCTAATACTGTCACTGTCACATCTGTCATGTCAACGTGAATGCATAAAATTTGAATGAATGAATTTTTTTCTTGACGTTTCACTTGATTGACGTGGCTGATGATAGCCTAATTAGCAGAGTAACTTCCCATAGAGCAACGATGGGATGATATTCTCGTTAAATATTCGCGGTAGGCGATAATTTTTTCTTTCATAAATAACACAGGCGGCAGTTGACAGGCCTGTTGGTCTAGCGGTTAGTGACCCTGACTGCTATGCCGGAGGTCGTGGGTTCGATTCCCACCCAGGGCAAATGTTTGTGTGATGAGCACGATCATTTGTTCTGTGTCTGGGTGTAATTTATCTATCTTCTTCCATCTATATACTATAATAAATCTGTAGAAGGGTCAATTCTGTACATTGAAAATATTGAAAAAATAAATAGCGGGGGGTGTTGCTGGATCGATACCAAACCCAAATATATGATTAAAAAATTTTTTGTCTGTCTGTCTGTTTGTGCAGGCATCACGTGAAAACTAACGGTTCGATTTCGATGAAACTTGGTATAATTATTCCTTATTATCCTGGGCATAACATAGGATACTTTTTATCCTGGAAAAATACGTAGAAAAAAAATCTTATTTTTCAGTTTTATTCATAGACGTTGTTCTGTAGAACCGCGAACACACGTTGCATTACCCGCAGTAGATTCAGCGCCGTAATATTTATAAGATGTCATTGTCAGAGTTACTCAAAATGGGGAAATAAACCATCCACGCGAAGACCGACATCCGCGCGGACGGAGTCGCGGGCGGAAGCTAGTCAATAATATGTATATATTTAGAAATATATAAGTAGTTTATCAGTTGTCTAGTACCCATAACACAAGCTCTGCTTAGCTTGGGACTAGATGGCGTTGTGTGATAGTTGTGGAATATTTGTTTATTTTATTTTAAATAAATAAATAAATAATTATAATTGTATACGTTGATAAAAATGTTATGCAATAGCTTTACCGCGGCAGTCCCAGAGTCCAACAGTCCCAACTTATTATACAGGTAAACATATTTTAGTTCTTAAAGATTCGTAAGCGTTTAGCTTTTAGTTATCAGTAATTAGATAGCTTCAACGTCTCCTTTTCAGATCGTTTGCACGTCTGTAGGTCTCTTAAATTTAAAGATATTACCATTTTATCGAACATTCGTAAAGGTTGTCTGGAAGATATCGCTGTTAGCGATAAGACCGCCATTGTAACCGAATTAGAAATATTTTAAAATTGTTTGTAACAATTTTGGTGTAATATTAAGTGTAAAAAAGTATACAAAGTATATTCAGCCGCTGATAAACAATAAGACGGCTTACAAAATATGGCTGCCATACGTAGGGCACATAGAAATCTATACATATAATAAATCTGTAGAAGGGTCAATTCTGTACATTGAAAATATTGAAAAAATAAATAGCGGGGGGTGTTGCTGGATCGATACCAAACCCAAATACATGATTAAAAATTTTTTTGTCTGTCTGTCTGTCTGTCTGTTTGTGCAGGCATCACGTGAAAACTAACGGTTCGATTTCGATGAAACTTGGTATAATTATTCCTTATTATCCTGAGCTTAACATAGGATACTTTTTATCCTGGAAAAATACGTAGAAAAAAAATCTTATTTTTCAGTTTTATTCATAGACGTTGTTCTGAAGAACCGCGAACACACGTTACATTACCCGCAGTGGATTCAGCGCCGTAATATTTATAAGATGTCATTGTCGCGAAAACCGACATCCGAGCGGACGGAGTCGCGGGCGGAAGCTAGTTAATATAATATAATTAAATAACTTTAAAGCATCGGTAACCGGCAATCAAACACATCATATAATATTCGCTTACAGTATCGCAAACTATTCCCCAAACATATGTATTAGTCTTTGCACTAAATAAATAAGGTTTATTACTTTTCAAAGAAAATATATTCCAGCTTCAAAGACGTAACAAAGAGACGGCACGGTTGGCGCAGTGGCAGAGCGATTGGACTGCTGCGCTGCGTGTCGCGGTTTCGATTTCCGCACGGAGCAAATACTTGCATGATCTACAAGTAGTTGTTCCGGGTCTGGGCGTTTGTGTATGTCAGTTTATATGTTTGTAAACGCACCCACGACACAGGAGAAATTCCTAGTGTGGGGCAACGTATTTAAAAAAGAAAAGAATAAGACCTTTAAAGCGAAAACGCTAAAGTTGTAACCTAAATCAAACATAACGTAAATTCCTTTTCGTGAGCATAATTATAATTATTATAACCTAAATGTACCTTATTACAACCTAAGCTTAGTCTAGGATCTGATAACGAGTGCCTAGGTCCATTATTTTGGTCTGAAATTCAGGTTAATTTAGTTAGCCTGAAGGTTAAGTGTTTATAGTCAATTGTTTCGTAAATGGGCACCTTGATATTATTGTTAAGAGTTATAAAGAGGAAAAAACTTTATTTTAGGTCTTAAATGCCCAGATTCCGTGTTCGAAATAAAACGTAACGTTTTTAGTAAAGCCACTTTTTTATGAAAGTGAGAGTGAGCTCCACGTACACATTTAAGCCTTTGTCAAACAGACAGGCGAGTACAAAGCGATAACGAACCGATACGAGACGTTCGGTCACGCTATCGGATCGCTTTCGCTTTTCTATGTGACTGGATTCAAACAATTCCATACATTACAAATAAAAAAGTCAGGCTTCGCATTCGCCATGCCTGTCTGTTTGACAAAGGCTTAAATGTTTTCCTTGGTGATGTTCACTTGTTTTTCTTAGGTTTCGATCCGTAACGTAATTTTTCTACCGTGTTTTTGGCTTTAATTTTCAGTGGCCCACTAGGAATCTGGATATAGGTACTGTAATCTTAGTTTTTGGACTTATTGGGTTAGTTGTTACTACCTAGGTAAAACTTACTGACCCCTATTCGTTTTTTCATAGAAACTACGTAGTATAAACGCGAATCGATAAGAAAAAAAACATTGACGGCGCCGTATATTGTGTGTGTGTGTGTGTGCATTCACGTTTTTCTAACACGAAGGAATAAAAAAAAGGAAAGAAGTTTATCTAATTACATCTATTTCCACCCTTTCTGTGTCTCCTTCCTTTTAAAATAAATAAAGGAAACAGAGATAGGAAGAAAAAGATATATTTTTTACTGCGGGAAGTATGTTGAGATGTTTATTCAACCAACGCAAGGTCGAGTATCGGAAAACCTAAGTGAAAAATTTAAAATAAAATAAATTTGCAAATAGTATTTTTTTGCTTAACGTTGTTTTCAAGTGATAGTTGACAGTTGGAGGGTATTTATGTTTTTGTTCACATCGTAGAAGATTTTAGTGTTAATAACAAATGTAATCGGCCAATGGCCTGATGGCAAAGAGCCTCGACGAACATCTTTCGGAGCTCTCATTAGGGGGTTGGATCAAGGGCCTGATTCAAAAGGCAGTTCTCCTCGATACGGCTCGCATTGTGAGGAGGTTCCTGTCTCTGGAGCCCTAACCACCTGTAGCTTGGACTCTGCTCCCACACCGGCGGATCACTATTTTTGTATTTTTAAACGTCTTTTTTTTCATGGTTTTGTTTCTTTTAAAAATGTATTAATAAGTTTAGATAAATTAATAAACGACAACGTAATCTAGTTTGTATTAAATTTAAAATTATTGGTTTCACTCACGATTCCGGCAGACTGATTCGAAACTGGATTTAAAGATCAAAGAAGTGTACAAAACAGACTGTTTTCTGAATTGGTTTAAACAGCCAGGAGCCATGTTTAATTAAGTCCGTGCTGTCGTGGAAAACATTAATTGCTTCAATATGAAAAACTGCTACTTACTCGTAAAAAATGTTACTACTTTTTAAAATGAAAATTTAGATTAAAATGGTATTTATGTATAAATTGTGTTCTTAGTTGTAATTCTGTTTGTTTTACATTATTATAGTGTTGTTAAAAGTTCTTGATGATTTTTTATAAATCAAAGATTTTAATAAAATTCAAGCGGATGGTACATTGCCATCACCAGTTTTCTGCTGCTTAGGAATGTGGTAAAACTCTTTAAACCTATGGTTCCCTAGTCCTGAAGTATTGCAACCTCCCCCAACGCAAACCACTCAATGGTAACTACAGCTTTCAGAATAAAAATATCTATTCTATCGTCTGTGGTAACTAAGCAACCAGTAGCCATCTTGAAAGAGTCGTAAAAAAAAATACGTTAAAAAAATTCAAACGAATGACAGATGGCGTCTCCCCCAAACAGCACTCATCAAAAAATTCTTTCTATACAACAATTGTCTACATTTAACACTTTTCTTTTATATCCTGTAAACTCATGCTATCCTAGTAATTGAATATCGGAGTCTCCCTCAAAGCATCGCGCGCCTTTGTTCAGCAGACTGGGTGCTTAAGCTACGTATATAATCTATTATATCTATTTCCCGGGATAAAATATAGCCTATACGGATTCGGAAGAATCCCTCTAAGTAATGGTAAAAGAAATTTTGAAATCGGTCCAGTAGTTTTTGAGCCTATTCAATACAAACATATAAAAATACAAAGGTTTCCTCTTTATAATATTAGTATGAAGTATGAAGTATGATATGAAGTATGATATAGATTTAGCTTTTTGTCCTATTAAAACTAATAACGAATCACATAATTATAAAACATTTATTAGAGAATAAGATCAATTATGTCATTTGAATAGTAATATTTTCTATTATTCATAGGTAATATTGGAATATTTTTGCATAATATTTTATATTTTTATTTGAGTAGGACGCCATCTATTTGGACCGTGAAGAGTTACCAATCACCAAGCGTCATAGTTTAACTATTGTCATATTAAAAAAAGAGAAAATGGGATTGATTCTACAACTATTTGAAAGGCAAAGGCAAGAAGATTATAAAATCTGATTCAACACAGACAGGCGAATCAAATTTGCCTGAATATGTATATATCCTATGTGTATATGTAGCATCTTTTAGAATCACATTGATGTTTTCCGTATTCAGGCGCTCTAGGCGGCCAGGGCGCGTGCTATCAATTCTTTTGCGGGCGCGTCTGGTGGCTAGCTATTGCTATCTAAAATCTATTGAAGACAAACTGTTTTGGTCCTCGACCTTTAAACATAATCCGCCTTATTACAAAAAGGGGTTTAACTAAAAACCCAGGTTTAATCTTGTAAAACTACGGTTTAAACAAAGATTATTACAAATCGTGGTTTTGCGATAAACCATGGTCTAATAGTAGTAGCTGTCAAAGGTATGTCAAAGTTTCTCATAGCAAATATTTCATTGTGTTGTAGTTTTTGTGTTATTTTCACCCAAAATGGATTGAAACAAGGTAGATTTAATTGTTACTACTCATTGTGGACTTAATTGTATAGATAATCGTTAAAATGGCGGTACTAAAGTCGACGTTTTATCTTAGTTTTGTAATACGGACAAATTTAAACCATGGCTCTGCAGATAAGCCTGGACTTGATAAACCAGGTTTAAACCAAGGTTTATTTAGTTTTTGTAATAAGGCCGATTGTCTTTAAAGGATTTTTAACTTAATGCTGTAGAACTGTAGAGCATAAAGTCTATTACATTATCGTAAAGTCTTATGAGAATAGCGCTACAGATACGAGGGGCTACTGTGTCCATTCACACTGAGTTTTCACATAGTAAAATAGCGATATATAATATACCAACTGCGTATCTCCTTGGTCACGCGGCCAGAGTTTTTTTTTTCTCGTTTCGGACCAATGTTTCAGCCTCATTCCAAATATTCTTGATTTGGCCCAAAAAGTAAGCTCATTTTTACCCGACTACGGCAAAGCCAAAAGGAGGGTTATGATTTTGACCGGTATGTATGTTTGTTTGTATGTATGTATGTATGTATATTTGTTTGTTCCCTCATAACTTCTAAACTACTTATCATTACATGACAAATGAGGTCTCGTTAGAAGCGTCTCAGTTGTCCGCTGGTTATAGGGTAGGTGACGTGTCACCGAATCCAATATGGCGCCCTCTAGGGGATGAGAAGTCGCTACCGAAAAAAAAAAATTTTTCGTACAATATCGACATGGGTATCAAATTAAACGGCTTGAGCACATTTGAAATATATCGCCTCTTTACAAGAACAACGTGATATTTTATAAACCACAACTTTACAGGAGAGCAATTTTAAACATTTAAGCGTTGATAAATTCTAAAATATTGACAATTTTACTGTCGGAAAACAATTAAATTGTTGCGGTAATTAAAGTGCTTTCAGAAAATATGCAAAAAAAAACTCAGTTCAATATGAAACAAGTTAAAAACTGATTTAAAAAAACACAGACACACATGTCACGTTTTTAATGAAAATATGACAAAAAATGCTTGTAACATATTGATGTATCACATTGAAGGTGTTAAATTTAGGTGTAATGCTGTGTGATAAGTTGAATAAAACACACTATCAAAATAAAAATCTTGTATTTAAAAAAAATCAAATTTACGAAAACAATGGCTTACTTACACCATAAAATTAGTTTAAGGCACAATAATCAACAAGAGATCAATCAATCACATAGTACTTAGTACTAGCTTTAATTAAAATTATAAGGTAACTAAAAAATTACTTTCATACAAATAAAAAATCAAAAAGATAACTGTACTTAAAGTTATCTAATGGTAATTAACGTCTTCTAAGTTCTAACACAATTATGGCACCCAGTTTTATAGTACTTAGAAATTCAAAATAGGAACATTGCTATCACCCTTCATAAACATAGAATCACAAATTCTCTTAATACTAATAAAAACACTATCATTTTGAATGTAGCAATTAAATATTTCTAAAAAATACAATTCAAAAAATCTTTGTACTTAATCAGTCTTATTACAACGATTCGTAAAATGGCTTGTGGTATCTAGGAATGAGGTTTTTATTGACCAAATCCATGAGATCAGCTTTTTTTCGCTCTGCTAGTCCAGGTTTTTGAAGATAGGCCTTTTGCAAATCTAAATTAATGCTTTGACTATTATGATTTCTCTTTTTTTTCACCACTATAGCTTTCTTAAATAATTCGTCAGCGTACGATTCTTTGAAAAATATGGCATCGGGATCAGAGCTTTGAACTTTTATCATCTTCAGTCCAGTCAGTTTCACAGAATTATTGTCTTCATCTTTCATTATTGCAAAGTTCATTTGAGTGCATATACTTTTCCAATCAAAAAAATCATCGAAGCACATTTCATTAACATGAAATGGCTCGCTTTTTTTCCGTGCCGCCTTTATAGCCCCGATAAATGCGTCAGGTGTATACATTGGTCCTGATCTCAATTGCCTTTTAACTTCTCTCTCTATTTGAGAGTGAGCTGAATCGCCCTCGTTCTGCGTATGTCCTTTAACGAGGTATTTGTGTGTAATTGATCTGAGATTTGGCAGAGTTTTGACTGCGTAAGTGTACATTGAGATCATGAACTTATTTTTTTGCTGTCCGGCACAATTGTCTGAATAAAAGACAACTTCGAGGTCTTCAGCCGTTGCCGAAATTTTCTCCAGGTATTTGTAAACACAGGTAGCTATTTCGTTGACACCTCTATTGGCGTTAGACTCATCCCATACATAACTCTCAACTAAATTATTTTGTAAGTTATAAATTGTTAAATTAAGTACATTTAGTTTGCACTTGTAGTAAAAAACTGAGATGTCTCCTTTGGGGCATTGGAACACTGCTTGAAGATCATAGACCGCTACTAAAATATTTTTGTTGTTCTTATCTTTTTCTTTTTCAATACGAGACAAATTCTTTTCCTTAAGATGTAATTCATAATCTTGTTTCTTAGATTGTTTCTCTTCATCTGTGATGTTTTTATAGGCTTCGCAAATATCGCATAAATCCTTTTTAGGAGTGAAAAACGAAATGTTAAAATCTTGTGTGAAAATACGATAAAATGTAATGTAGGTTCCATAGGGGACGTTTTGGGATTTGCATTTTTCTACATAATCTCTATGAAGATCTGTGACAGCTTTGCTACCATCAATATAATTTCGTTTTGAGTTAGCCCGGATATAATGTGACTCAATCTTCGGTATAGACTCAATAAACAATTTGATGCCATTTTTAATGCTTTCGTCCACTGCATAATGGTTTGAATGAGTACCTCGGTTATCTTTCATGGAAGAAATATTAGTGTTGCTATTTTTCTTTTTCAAAGCAGTCTCTATGGGTCGATTATTAATCCCCAAAGTATTTTTGAAAAACAATTTACAAACTCTTGTTTTTTCACCAGAAATAGTCAAAAAGAAAGCGTTGTTGTTGTTTCGAATAGTTGCAACATTTCCATCCGAATCAACTTTAACGTAACGTTGTTTTGGGATGACTATGTCTACGCTATTAGCAATAAACGTCCATTGTTTTTCTATTGCACCTAAGCTCCAATAATCATTTAAAATGGTCTGTCTTTGCTCCTCTGTAAATTTAAACCCACATTTAAATTTACATTTATCTTTACAAGAAGGTTTCAATTCACGACTTGGCATGTTTTTTTTTGATTTGGTAGATTGATAAGGCTTCCCACTATTTCTCAGTCGTTTAGCTACATTGACTTTCCAGTTTGCTACATTTCTTTTTTTACCAGTTTTAGTTGGACTAGAATTATACACTATTAGACCTACAGCATTTCCATTACTTACGTTTTCAATCGCAGAAGATTCACTGTTCTCTATGACACCGAGATCGTTGGATACCATGGCATGTTCGTTTGTAGACGAAAGTGGTTCCTCGGAGTTTTCAATGTTTGTTGAAACTATATTAGATGTTACCAAATGTTGATCATCCGAAATGTTTATATAGTTAGTAGTGATATTTTGTTCCACGTCAGTATCAGAAGAATACTCAGCACGTTTTTTTGGTTGGGCTTCATAATCAGGATCCTTTACTGAGTCGTCGCTGTCTGAAACGTTATAAATGCAATCAAAATTCTTGAAGTGTAGTGGTGTGGTATTGATTTGATCAATTACCCTCGAATTTTGTGAGAATAGTGGGATATAAATTAACTTACCTTGATACACAGATGGGCCACTGCTTGAAGAACTGCTAGAACTCGAAGAACTGCTAGAACTAGAGGAACCGCTGCTACTAGTCGAATTACTACGAGGTCGGATGGAATCTAATGCGATGTCTTTGTCTACAAAAAGGAATGAAATAATGAAATTATAGGAACATAACTAGAATAAAAAAATATATCAGTACAAGTAAAAAAATACCTTCTGTTGATGTCTGCAATGTATTGGTCGAGCTTTTGGCATTTTCATTCTCATCTTGTGTTAAAGTATCTATCTGAGAGTTTGAATCACTTTGTTGTACACTTAAATTATTTTTAACACCTGTAGCTAATTGAACTAACATCCTAGATCGTGATGCCATCTGAAAAACAAATTCGTAAAAGTTACTTTATTTTAGCATGTATAATGTAACATTTTAGCATGATATAATCCAAAACTTAAAGGTTTTCAAAAATAGTGATGTAAAATAAAATAACCCACAGTAATTGAAAACGATTCATCAACAACATGGTTACATTCAAAGATATCACAAGGAAAACTTGTAACTTTTTCATCAATAATGTGACAATATTCATAATCTCATTCTCAATACTCATGAGTTTTACAACAAAAACGAGTTAAATAACTAATATCACATTAATCAAGTTAAAGTAAAAAACAACAAGAAACATACCTTTGCACTAAAAACGTGGTATACTCGTGATGCCACGTTTTTTGTGAAAAGCAGGAGCACTTCACTCGTTGCGCGTGCGGGGCAAACTAACGCGTCGCGTTGTCGAAGTCGTGCGCCACACCGAAAGAGACAACGTGATAACGCCATTTGCCACGGTCATGTCGTCTCTTTCACTCATAGCTCCTCGAACATTCACTTTTAAAATACCGCGTTTTTGTAGAAAATAAAATTCGACATCGCGGTTTTGAATATCAAATAAAAAAAAAAAAGTTTTTATGAGATGTCACGTTGCTCTTGTAAAGAGGCGATATGTACATTATATAGCCTTTACTAGCAAATTTTCTGTTTTTAACAGTGTCAACATGGGAATCAAATGATAAATCTTAAATTCACAACTCAGAAACTATACATATAACATAAATTACTATGAATAATATAACCCCAAAATAGTGTAAATAAAAAATAACACCTGCGGTTGTTTCACACAATCTTTATTGGCTAGGTGGCATACGACCACGGCTTGTTCTTGTTTTATACTTTTCAGTGCGCGATTTTTTCGTATTCGGGTTTTAGTTATTTTTAACTTATTTTTTGTCCCAAAATATATATAATTTCAATTGTTTTATTTACCTTTCGTCCCACTTTATATTCCTTATTCGGCTCATACTTTGGTTTGAAAGCAAACTTGACCGTTGGCCCAAAATTAGTTGGCCGCAGCTATCTGACTGCCTAATGTACAGAGTATCTTACTAGAGAAGCTGTGAAGATTATTATCAGTACGTTACGAACGTTATCATAAAGTTAAAGTACGAAGAGTAACTCTCGAGCGTTGGACTATTGTTAGCCTCTTACTGCGGTAATGTTATGGACCGAGGCTCGAATTGGATATAAAAATAAAGGTTCTTTACTGAATAGTCTAATAATCTAGTAACGAAAGGTTTTTACTGATCTTTTATTGCTAAAAAATACAGGAAAAGCTGTTTTTCTTGTGTTTTATGGCCAAAATGATCGAGTAAGTGCTCGATGGTTATTTTTTTTTTTCGTTTACGTGATAAAATCATCATATAAGTCTTTGCACCCAAGGCGGGATGGGAGGGTCTGTCAGACTGACTAAAATCCACGGTGTCCTATCCAGGTGTTCAACGAATGTTTAACTTTATGTGGTATGACGATCAGTATTTATAACATTAGTAAGAAAATAAATTCAAAGCTTTATTAAAAGCCTGTAGGGTTTCACAGAGGGTGCCAATATCCTCACATGAAGAAAAAGAAAGAACTATGTACATTTCAATTAACGCAAAAGCCGTTTTATGTTTTACAACCTTTTACTACCCTACTCATTCTAATGGCTTGCCGCAATGTAATACTTAAATAAAAAGTAAACATTATGTAACTTAAACCTACAATATAAAAGCGAATTAGAAATTGCAAATGTTTTAGGCATAGAAAGAAAATGGTCTGTGCTAATGTATGTCTATTTAGCGTTTAGAATTTAGAAGACACGTAGTGCCACTTATCACGAATCACTTATATACAACAAGATCATCGATTCTGTGGTTTAGACGTGACAAGGTAATAAACAAATACTTTCTAGTTACATTTAAAATGCGAAACACTTTTCAAAAGCGATCATCTCACGTTTGAGTTTCCTAATTGTCGAATTTGTCAACTTTTCGTAATATTGTAAGAACTCTTTTCCACTTTTTGTTTTAGTCATTTTATGACCTTCTATTATTATTCTGTTACGTGGAGTTTTTAACCCCTTGTTCTGTTTAAGATCAGCAATTAAATCGTTTCAAAAATAATAAAATACATACAACATAACAACGTTATTCAAAAAACCTGGCTGAACCAGAGGGCTGGTTCTTTCTTTGATCAAAGAATAAGCAATGAGGCAATGCTGCCAGTCTTCTGGGCACGTTTCCGGATGACAGCGATGCGGAGGAGTACTTTGACGCCTAAGTGTCTCTCCTGGTGTTTTTTTTTATAATTTTATTTTAGTCTTAGTTTAAATTCAGTATTTTGTTGTAAATATTTAGTTTTATTCTAAAATTTCTATGTTTTTGTTATGTAAATACTTATAATCTATACTAATATTATAAAGAGGAAACCTTTGTATTTTTGTATGTTTGTATTGAATAGGCTCAAGAACTACTGAACCGATTTCAAAATTTCTTTTACCATTACTTAGAGGGATTCTTCGGAATCCGTATAGGCTATATTTTATCCCGGAAAAAAGATAGGATTTTTCGTGGTAGTGAAAATTGTGGAGTAAGGCGTCGAAAAAACTGCCGTACGTTAACAATTCTCGCGAACGCTGCCTAAATGGTTAGAGATGTATGGTTGACTTCTATAGAAAAGTTGTAGAACTCAATAATGCCTACAAAAAAGTCCGCGATAGTATAAACCAAACATTTACATTTTAGCCATTATAACCATATTCCATAGAATAAAAGTAATTAAAATTATTAGCCTATGTTTATTGATCATATTATCGTCAAATACTAATCCTTATCCAAATAAACTATTTATTGAGCAAGATTGTTTCAATAGCTATAAATTACTTTTTATTTTATTCCAATCGGACAATCCATTCAAAAGATATTACGAATTTAAAATTGAGAGAGCTTAAAAAATAAATGTACACCCGTGCGAAGCCGGGGCGGGTCGCTAGTAAAATAAATAAAGAAAAAAATAAACTAAGAGAAAAAAACCTACTTTCACTCTACTTAGCTATGTTTGGTTTACGTCCAAGTACTTGCCTATTCTCAACAGCAGTGTGTAGCGATAGGCTTAGTTAATTGATTCCCAAGAGCACATCTTAAGCCTGTCGCACTACAGCATTGTATAGTTACTAGTGATCAGTTTCGTTTTCGTCACAGAGAATTAGGAAACTGGATGGGACCAGTTGATTGATTGGATCAGAGGCACAAATGTAAGCCGTAGTTTATCGTCGAAAGAAAGAAAAAAAAATCGCTTGTTTCATACAAAATGGAACATTTTTCTGTTGACAATGTATGATACACCTTAACTCTTTTTTTGATGTTTCAGGATTTGTTTCATAGTAAAAGTTGTTTATAACTACGAGTGCTTCCAGTCCACGGAAGGTTGTTTATGATTTACAAATAACCCTGTATTTTTATTTTTGAAGTGAAAACTTCTTTAGCTGCGTTGTGCACTTTTTTTGGAATGGGTAAAAAATGTTAAACTCGCGTCAGGACACGTGACCTGTTCATGCAATTCGTAAGACGGCGCAGGGCGCTTGCGCGAATGTTCGTGTGTGTTTATTACTATTGAAGTGTTTAGTACTGTTATTGTTTTGTTATGTGTAAGTTTAATAAATACTTTTTCTGTCTTTCTTTCTTAACCTCGAAGAACATTTATACCGGCTGTTAGCGAAGTCCTCAATTAGGTTCGTGTTGGTAAATCTATCGTAAGTGAAGTTAAATTGTCTTTAGTTTACGTAAAGGACAGACGTCTGAAAATGAAACTGATACTTCGTCAAGTCCCATTGATATCTTTCGCAGAAAAAGTAATTAAGTAACAAAATGTTAAAGATATTTTCGTCCACTAAGCTGTATAGAATTGAGAGGTCGTAGTGTTCATTACGACTTACGACTTTTAGCTCTTGGAAAGACTTTTTTTTACGTGGTAAGATCATCACATGAGTCCTCCCCCACCCAGGGCAGAGCGGGAGGGACTGTCAGACTCGTACTGATTAAAATCCTCGGTGTCCTTCAATAGCCCTTTACGTACCGGGGTCACGGTAATTTGAGAGTCCCGCGACTCCAGAGTCCCGCGACCTCAGGGCTCTTGGGAAAAAAAAAATGTCAGTGTTTCAACGCTGCGACGACGCAACGCAACGCAATGTACTATGGAAGCCTTAGAGGGTTGTCCGTGGTTTGCGTTGGCGCTGCGTTAACTGAACGGTGACGCTCAGTTGTTGTTCTTCATATAAAGCTGGACGACATTGCACACGATGTATTAAAATAACGGACAGCGACGCAACGCACTCGCAATGCACAAGGGTAGGTGGGAGACGCGGTGGTGAACGGAGCTGTGTTGAAACGACGCCGAAGGAGCGGCACCACAGTATTTAATAGCATATTGACTGAGACATCCGACCAACCGATAATTGACGTCGGAAATAGCAACGTTGACACACCGAAAACGCAGCGCTCGTGTGGAATTGACTGCGTTAGTTCTGGTATATGGAATCTACAGGAGATTATCTGTGGTTTTGATAATAGGCACTTGAATTTGTTAACAGAACTTAAATCAAACATCCTTAAAAGTATTTTTGTGGCTAATGAATGGCGCAAACCGGCTTGCGTAGTCAGAACTGTGGTGAAGCTTGTGCGTGTGCTTTGCCCAACATGGGTATACGTATAAAAAGTTAAAAAAAAATCTGTTGCGCATGAGAATAAGACCAACGGATAAAATTCAAACGTATTCTATAAACAGTGCGTTGGAAGAACAGAGTGTTGATAAACATTCACATGAAATTGTTTTGAGAAATGTGAGAAACTTTATAAAACAGGAAAGTACATTTGTTTGGATTTTCATGCGTTCTTCTGCGTAAGGCATTCCCATACCACTTCTCATCCGCACGATGTAGTGGATGAACAACTAATATAAAATCTATCGATTCACCACGTTTCCGCGCGGAGCATTACCAACTGGGTTGCCATCCGCACACTTCACCGTCCCGGACCCCTCCCGACGCAGTTGCCATGGTACGCACTTCGACTCATGTCTGGGTTCTGGACTCTAAAATCCGGGGGTTTTCACGCGTCTTGTCCTGGTTTCCAAATTTTAAACCTTTGTCAAACTGACAGGCGATAGCGGACCGGACCGAGTCCGAAGCGATAACGAAGCGATACGAGACGTCAAACTGGGTGCAGCGAACTGAGGCGTGACAGTTGTATTAGCTGACTTTTTATGAACGACGGTTCACGGTTCGGTTCGGTCACGCTATCGGGAATGCTTCGCTTTCGCCTGTTTGTTTGACAAAGGCATTAGAGATTGCAAACCTACGAGCGTACGATATTCCAGTGTTGTGTCGTTACTATTATCGTCTGATGCGAAAGCGCCCTTTAGTACCATTGTATTTAAACACTTGCAAAAGACAAGGACGGAGACACAAAGGGGCTTGACGGTAGGCTGAGTGTTTCATAGACAAAGTTGGAATGTCTCTCGCGTGTCTGTAATTTAGCCGGTATGTACCCCATACCATTGTTACTTAGTAACTGAGCAGGAAGGCGAGCTCGTAATATCTACTTTCACACGTTTAAAAAATATCTCTAAGCGAAATTCAAATTCAGAAACAGACTTTATAAAAAAATAATGAATATTTTACCAAAAAATACTTACATAATTTATCATAATGAATTTGAATTTCGGTTTTTTTTGTTCAATTAAATGTAGATATTTATGGGTGATACGTGACACTTGTTACCCCGAATGTGTCTGAGACTGCCAGATGACTCTGGAACACAAAGGGCAACTGAAGGAACAGTTTATGATTTTCAGCCCGGTCAAGTTACGAGTTAGAAATCGTTGTGAGGTCAGTCTCGTAATGTATTATTATCTTTGTTGAGGGTTAAGGTTTTAACTTCTGGGTCTTCAGATAACCTTGGTTAGGACGTGGACTTATAGTTAACAACAAAAAAAAAACAAAACCTTTCTTACTTTTTTGTAATTTTGTCTAATTTATCTGCCATAACGATTCATTAGCAAAACGATTAAAATCAACTTTTTCAACTGTAAAACCATTCTCTTTACTCTTAAAAAACTTTAAATTAATTTCTGTGTTGCAAAGAAAAGTTTAATCTTCACAGTTTCTTAGAACTAACTTGATTATCTTTGTGCTTTACTTAGTTACCTTATTAAATCGTTTGTGGTGATATAATTAGGAATGAGCTTGAGGCGGTCTACAGTTAGTTAGGTTCGTATAAATATGAATAGTTAGGTTTCTCTTTAGGTAATATTAAGACTAATTATTTTACTTTATACACTATGGAAAATTCTACTAATTAAATATTATACATCGCTAATTGTGTACATGCACACTAGTAACACCCATTTCAAAAATGGGTGTTACTAGACCTTATCGGCAATAATTTTAACCTCGATAACTTGATATTGAAACCGAATTGTTATGGAGTAATTCAATTTTTAAGTTATTTTTTAAACACAATTATTTAAAACTTATTTCAAGGAGTTTTCAATTCGGTCGATTATTATTTATTTACGTTTCGAATTTGTGTGATTCTTTTTTTTTATCATACAATACTACAGAAGTACTTGCCATTTAGTCCCATAAAAATTTAATTCAGTTTGGTTCAGTAGATTTTGTTTTATGAGCATTTTTCGCTTATTCGTATGTTTTCTACGGATTACAAAATTCTAGCGCGCATGTAAGAAAAAGCGTGGCAGCATAATATTCACCGATTACGATTCGATTACGATTACGATTAACCGAGCCGACTAAAAGGTTTTTTTATGTAACGACAGCCTTTAAAACCGCCAAAGTTTCTCGATACCAATTTATTTAAAAAAGGAAAAAGGGTGAACGCCTAGCCTCTATTCTGGGCTGAATTTTAATGAAAGTTAAAAAAGGTTTGCCTTTGAACATGGTGATCAAAGTAACGAGAGGTCTATATTACAATTTAGTTGAATAAAATGCTTTATTTCAATGCCTTTGTATGCGAGAATTTCGAGTGGGTTTTGATATTGTGGTAATTCATAAATTTAATAAAATGTTAGCGTCGCTGACTCAGTTCCGAACTGTTAATTATAAAAATACTAGCTGACCCCACGAACTTCGTAGCGCCGCAGAATCAATATTACTTCACTACTACTACTACATCATTTGTTACTAACAATGTGATAAATGAAGAACTGCTCGACCGCATTTGTGCAAACTTCACATAAACCATCTACGAGAATTGCTTGAATAGGTGAGCCCGTTCTTGAGTTATAAAATTACAACGAAAAGTGGCATTGAGCTTCCTAAAATTTTATGTGAGAGACAATTCTCTTTTGGCAGAGATAAATAAGTCGGTTAAAGGAACGCCGCAGGTCGCTAAAATATTACGCTTATATTGATAACTAGCCTGGGGCGGTATTACAACGTCTTAAAAGCAGGCTTGTTCCAGTGAGTGAACGAGGTGGCGCTGGACGACTCGTATAGCTCTGTCTCTTTCACTCACTGGAACAAGCTTGGTTTTAAGACTTCATAATATGGCCGCCGCACTCCAGCCGCGACTTCGTCCGCGCGAATTTTTAACTTTTACTCTGTGTATTTCTTCTAAAGGGCCTTTCTAAAAATAAACGTAAAATCCCGTCTTGGCGAGCTTGCTCATGGCGCGATTCGTGCGATTTGCAATTATTACTGACTAAAAATGATAACGGTCCTTGTGAATACGATATAATAATGCAATTCGACTGACTTACGTCGTCGTGGCGAGCGTGTTTTGTTTTTATCTACCCGTCAATAACTTTTCATGTCATAATTATGTAGTGTAAAAAAAAAAAGTGGTAAGGGTGATTTTCACTTTTAATTAAAATCGTTCGAATTGCGTCGCATCGCGTCATCAGCAAGCTTGCTTAGTAAGCACTTACGACTTAAAAATAAACTCCTAAAAATTTTAAGACTTGTAGTTACGAAGTTTCATACAAACTATCAACCCCAAATGTGATCGAATTTCGCAAAATGCCGTCTAAGTGAGCAACTTCAATCCTAAAATCATCCATCCTCTGGGCCATCACAACTCATTTAACAATTTTGATAAAACTTTTTCTTAAAATAAGTGACATAATATACGGGGTCTTTCTTTTAAATTGTAATGTATGAAAAATATTTTTATTTTAAGTATCAACTTCTGCCGTTCCGATTGTTTTGTTACCATGCGATGAAATGATTCATACATGAAACAGAGTCGAAAGAGATTAAAAAAAATGGACTATTTCATTCATTAGGGTTCCGTACGTCTGAATACAAAAACGGAACCCTTATAGGATCACTCGTGTGTCTGTCCGTCCGTCGCTTACAGTCAATTATCTCCGAATCTATTAGACCGATTAAGTTGAAATTTGGTACACATATCAATTCCTGTGACCCAAACACAGAGGTGTGACGTGAGCAGATGAAATCTGTATATGGGGGGTCATTTTTGGGGGGGAAGGGGAAAATTAAAAAAAAAAAATCTGTAAACTGCATCGTGTGGCATATCAAATGAAAGGTCTTGTTGAAAGTTGAAGAAAGTTGTTGAGAAGATCTTAAATGTATTTTTTTGTAATTTTAAAATAAATAGTTTCCAAGTTATTCAAGAAAATAGACGAAAATTGACCATTCCCCCCCCCCTTATCTCCGAAACTACTGAACCTAAAATTTTGAAAAATATACAGAAATTAGTTTTCTCCTTATAGATTATAGAAAAACCTATAAGAAGTCTATGATATTAAAATAACATGGTAAATCACTCAATATTGTGCGTACCAACTTACATTTGCAGGTGGAATGTGTGGGAGAACATATTTTTTATAAGTAATGGCACGGAACCCTTGGTGCGCGAGTCCGACTCGCACTTGCCTGGTTTTTTTGGGGACAACACACACTTGACCAAAAAAAAAGCCAAAATTGTTAACTACAAAAAAGGGCTCAAGTCTCCTTACAAAGTTTTTTCGGATCTCTTATGTATTCGGATTTGCCCCTGTTGGCCATTTTAAAAGAAAGACCTTGTAAAGTTAACTCTAGGTTCAAAAAAAAAAACAAACCAAGTGAACGTTTAAGACACAGAACTTATAAAAACCACATTAACTCTCGCCGAACTCCCCCGCTTAATATTCACCCGAATATAAATCAAGACCAATATATTCATCCGATTGTATTTTATTACCTGCCTGAAAGGCTTCCTGTGTTGTTCCAGCTCATAAATATGGCTGCTTTGCTAAAACGTGGGTAGTTATTAAATATTCTTGTTCTGTTAGCTATGGTTAATTTATTTGACACAGATGAATTCATTAGGTACATGTCTGTATGTCGTGAGGGAGAAAATGTTGTAAATTATTGAAGACCGTATTTAGGGGTTCTGTATGAAAATTTAAAAATAGAACCCCAAAAATAGAAGGCCAGTTTTCTTGGAGTCACTGGACTGTCTGGGGTCGCAGGACTGTCTGTTCCTGACCCCGGAACGAAAAGGCTATTTAGTGAACACCGTGGATTTAAGTCAGTACGAGTCTGACAGTCCTTTCTGAAGGACGCAGTTCAAAATCAAAATCAAATCATTTATTTCAAGTAGGCCAGTTACAGGCACTTTTGAGTTGTTAGGGGACAAAAGTAAAATAGTTTAAAAATAGTTACGGTGCTACGGTCCCAGTCACAAGACATAAAAACTTGTGAAAGTACTGTAGGTGCCCATTCCAAAGCGTAGATCTCTATGGAGAAGAACGGGCAAGAAACTCCATGGACACTCTTTTTCAATTGCCATAATTATAACAGAACCTTTGTTACATCATTCAACTTGAGATGGTATATTATGTGAGAACGATGTAGCAAGTAAAGTGTTCATAGGAAATTTATATAAAAAAGACAATTCAATAAAATTAAAAATAAACCGCGGCTGCTAAGAGATGACCAGTTGTTTAGTTTACCAAGTAAAAAAACAGTTTTCTTCGAAACCACTACTATAGGAAACCGGATTACCGTAGAAGCGAACCCACACTGAAACCACGTGGTTGGTTAATCGACCCAATCCCTTACTCAGACAGGCAGCCAGTGTTTCAACAGTGGGAACGTTAAAGGCTGAATATGCCACTGTATCCCAACTGGTGTAGTATTGTCAACATTTAATCCAATTAATCTAACAGTTCTCGCTGTAGCGACATTCATCGGTCGTCGAAAACTAAATGTATTTCGAAGCGTGTAGCGCTAAAGTCTGACAACATTCGTGTTTTAATGAAAATACACGTGTTAGGAGTAACGAGTTTCCTATGTAATCTAGTGCAGCTTTAAATGTTTAGTTTCGATGTGATGTGTTTGGTTTGACATCGAAATATTTGATGCGGTTTTCATGAAAATTGGAATCTATATAACTGGGCAAGTTATAAAATGGTTTTCCTGACTTTACATTTTTGTCGCACTATTGTAGTGTCGCACTACTTTGACTCAATCGTTTGTCGTACCAGCGTGAATTGAAACTTTAGTGTGTCGCACAAAGTTGCATTCGAACTACAGTGAGTCGCAGTACAGTTTTTTGCACACGCGTCAATACGCGGCCACGTTCTAACCCTTATAACTTTTTAACCATAGCTTTGACAAATTTGTTTTTCTTAAAATTTGACATTTAATTTTTTTTACAAAAAATTGAGGTGGTATTAAAAAAAAAACGCTATGGTTACACCTGCATAACGGACGGCCGTCAATCGCACACCGTCTGGCGAACAAGCGTAGTACACCCCTCCTTTGTGGTAGCTCAATTGGTAAAAGCGGCTGGTCAACTGGATCAGAAGATCACAAGTTCAAATCCTAAAAGCAGTCTTATTTTTCACTCCACACAAAAAGAAGCTTTGAAAAATTAATTTAAAATATATGGGGGCCAACTCACCTGGTGAATAGTTGTCCATATTAGTTGTAATGTTAATTGCAAAACCTTTGTACTATCAATTTGG
This sequence comes from Agrotis puta, assembly GCA_943136025.2. Classification (NCBI taxonomy): domain Eukaryota; kingdom Metazoa; phylum Arthropoda; class Insecta; order Lepidoptera; family Noctuidae; genus Agrotis; species Agrotis puta. The sequence continues at coordinate 14,559,986 of OW964170.2, read as the reverse complement.
TTCAATGAAACAGGGACGCCTTTCTCACTGGGTTAGACTAAACTTAGTCCATATTATAATAGACTGCTTCTAGGCAAAATGATGTGGAACAATGAGCATATCCATTACAGGGCAAATACTAAGTTAAGTGCTTGCTTAGTTACATAGTATTTGTTACATATTTGGTGTTGTAGGCATGTCCAGATGTAGATAGAAATAGGTTTTACCTTTTTTTAAGAACTTTGCCTCACGCTTGGATTTTCACCTGTATTGTGAGTTCGTTTACAAACATCCAGACCTGGAACAATTACCTACAGGTCATACAACTATTTGTTCGAGCCCGCGCTGCGCAGCAGTCCAATTTAAAACAATTCCAGCAATTGCGAATATTAAAAGGATTCGAAACGAGCTTGTGAAAATGTTAAACAGTATTCATTGAAAAAAGACTCTTTTTAGCTCTCTGTCTCTTTCTCTTTCCAAGGCTATAACGGTTTTTTGTTTCGTACATTTCTGAATCCGAGACTATAAAAACGGTAAAACGGTTATAAAACTATTAAAAGTCCAGCCAGTTGTGCATTCAGCGCCATTATCACAAATCAAGGGACACATGTGACTCGCAATGCCTTCTACATTTAAAAGCATTATAACTTTAAAGTTGAAAAAATACTGCATAGTTTCATTTTATGCTAGTTAAATTGTAGAGAAGTAATTTTACAATAGCTATTTAGGGATATAAGCACATGTTTAGATACATACTAGACTGTTGGGTTTAGTTAATTTAATTTAAAATCACTTCGAAGCACATTATCAATATTTTCTATTAATTCTAATTAGTTTTCAACATGGAAAATCCATATGCATTAATGCAAAAATTAATGTATCATCTGATGCTGTCGATTCCCATTTTTTCAACATTCATTATGTTGGGTATGTAGACCGTTTCTGATCCAATATTGGCGTCTATGCGCGGCTCCCCCCCCCCCCCCTTATTTCTACCCTTCAAATTTTATTAAAAAAGAAGTAGCCTATATCTGTATCTAGGACCTTATCTATACGAAGCGAGGGGTAATGAGAAGCAGTTTCTTCCGCCAAGCAGTAATGCTAGAGGTCCGGGCACGCCGCAATCGCGGCGATAAGACCCCTCTTTGAGGAGTGGCTGGATAGGCGTCACGGCGTCCTGACCTACCGCATGACGCAGGTCCTCACCGGACACGGAAGTTTCGGGAGGTTCCTGTGTCTGATAGGGAGGGAAGAAACGCCTGGGTGTCACCACTGCGAGGATCGTCCGGAGGACACGGTGGAGCATACGGTGCAGGACTGCCCCGCTTGGGCAGAGCACCGCCGTGTCCTCACGACGGCGATAGGCGGAGACCTCTCGCGCCCGGCATTGGTCGAGGCCATGCTGCGGGGCGAGACGGAGTGGGAGGCGGTCGCCTCCTTCTGCGAAGCAGTCATGCTCGTGAAGGAGGAGGCGGGCCGCCTGAGGGAGAGGACAGCGTCCTCCCTCCACCCCAGCCGCAGTGGTAGACGCCCACGGCGTCGGACGTCGCGAGACGATCTCCGGCCACCGTAGGCGCGGGCATGCGGGCAGCGAGTAATGGGCGACTCGCTGTCCGACCATGGACCATGCCCGGGTCGACGGCGCGTTGTGTTCCACGCGCGCCTCAAAGAGTGTCAGCATAGTGACGGGGCCTGTAGAGGGCCAAAGCCTGCCGGGGTCGCGGGACCAAGGGATTACCGTGACCCCGGTACGTAAAGGGCTAGTGAAGGACACCGTGGATTTTAGTCAGTACAAGTCTGACAGTCCCTCCCGCCCTGCCCTGGGTGGGAGGACTCATTTGATGATTTTACCACGATAAAAAAAAAAAAAAAAAAAAAAAGCAGTAATGCTAATGAAGGATGAAGAGTGCGTGAGAGGTAATCCTCCTCCTCCCGCTCCTACCGCCGCTGGAGATGCTCAAGGCAATCGTGACTACTGGTTTACCGTTGGTGTCGGATTGCGGACAGCGTGAAATAGGTAGCTTGCCGTCCAGTCAAGGACCATGGCGACGGTACGTCTCGTCGTGTTCGTCCCGCGCCTCAAGAATTTGTCAGCAAAATGATGTCACCCAAGTGCCTGCAGGGTTGCTGAGACTATCTTAAAATGGTTACTGAAAATGTATCTCGTTTATTACATCGCGGCCCTGTCACGCAAGGGGCACCGAAGTGAAAAGGTTAGTATTTTGGCAGTAAGAGGGCGGGAGGAGTCATTTGACGAAAACCACCACAAAAAAAAATCTAAGTACGCAGTTTGTTTATCTGTTTTTGGGTCGACGGCGCGTTGTGTTCCACGCGCGCCTCAATGAGTGTCAGCAATAATGACGGGGATCTTGAGGGCAAAAGCTAGTCGGGGTCGCGGGACTTATGATTTACCGTGACCCCGGTATGTTAAGGGCTATTGAAGGACACCGTGGATTTTAGTCAGTACGAGTCTGATAGTCCCTCTCGCTCTGCCATGGGTGGGAGGACTCATTTGATGATTTTACCACATAAAAAAAAAGTACGCAGTTTCACTCAGACGTGAACATAATCGTATGTGTAACAAGAGCGTAATGCCAGCCCCAAGTCTGAGATACTCAACGACAAATGCTCAATGAACCGTTCTTTTCTCTCTCGTATTTATGGAAGACCGCTCCACCGCTTCACGAGCCCGAAAATTAATCGGAAAGATTTTTCTTTCGTATTCACGCTTTTGATTTTGGGTAAAACCTATCTTAGTAGGCGAGTAGGCGTATGTTTGCTGTGTCTACATTTATTTTGTTTGGTGAAGGATGAAAGGGATAAGTTTATACAAAGGTTGTCTGGAAGATATCGCTATCAGCCATAAGACCGCCATTGTACCTATTTATATACGTGTAGGAGTTAGGTATGTAACAACTTCGGTTTAGGTACCTCACTTTCGCATTTACAATATTAGTTCTTCTTCGTCGGTTTACTATTGACAGAGTGGTCGTGGTCAACATGTTGCAGTGAAACATCGGGCTACCATAATTCGCCTCACAATGCGACGCCATCCCTCCCTGTCGGTTGTAACTCGTGTGCACTCATGTAGCGGACCACCTACTGCAGACTTGATCTGGTTAGTCCATCGCATGGGTGACCTGCCGCGTGCTCTCGTGCCTTCTACTTTCCCCTGACAACAAGCCGCTCAATAGAGTCGTTGCCTCTCCGTGACCAAGACCACAAAACTGAAGTATTCGAGCCTGAACTGTAACTGATAGTCGCTGCTTGATATCAAGCTCTTGGAGAATGGATATGTTGGTGTGAAATTCAGTCCAGGATACTCCAAGCATTTTCAGAGAGCGTCTAAATATTATATTCTATCTACAATATTGGTTAGTCTGGAATAACTGGGATACTGTTCAGACCGATTTTACAGTCTTGTTGGATAATTTTCGACATTGCACAGCCGCTGGCAACAGCTTGCACTCACAGCGGTAGGACTCATTTGATGATTCACCTAGCAAAAAAAAAAAAACTCAGTCTGATGTATCTGACGCATAAAAATATATTTTGTAGAAAAGTTTTATATTCTTCATGCTAACCTAGATCATAGTCTATTCATGTTCCAAAATTCAAATTCGGAGAACCGTTAAAGCGTGAACTGGCAATAAAAATAAATTCAAACCGACAGATAGACGGACAGAGTTCCTTTGCATTTAAAATATGAAGTAGTAGAAATGTATAGGTACTAGTACTTTTTCACACTATCTGAGTACACTTCAAGATTTTTTTTAAACTGTCAGTCACCGTTCAAATAAGGAACTACTAACCCCAAGGGAGTACACGTACATACTTATGTATTCATGTCACTGGCTCCGTAGAAAATGTCTACCCTTGTCATAGATACACTCTCGTGAAGACATAGACAAAGGAGCAGATGACATGAGAACAACCACATATCATTCTAATAATGGGGATCAGTTTTCATGAAAAATACTCGAGTATTTTTGAAGTTATAAACTAGTATATTTGACCTCTTCGCATGTAACCTTTTGTAGTTGTTAAGAACAAAAGACGGTTGACGGACAGACATATGATTTGAAGACGTTCATTTGTTTTCAGAAAGAACATTCGTTAAACAATAGTCATGTTTCATGTGTCGAATATGTATTGGATTTAATGATGAAAGATAGATCTAATTTTACTCGTATATCTTTATATTGTACTAGCTGTACCCTGCCACGCTTCGCTGTATCGCGGATATGTGACTGATGAAAAAAATAGATAAAAACAATCCTTGTTGCGGATTATATATCATGCTAAAATTTCAGCTCAATCGGTGCAGATAGTTTTGAGTTTTTGAAGCGTACACAAATCAACATAATATTTTTATATATCTAGATTGACTTGTATGGTCAAAAGTCAGTAAAAATAATACGACTTTTGTGACGAATTTATTCCCAATAATTAAAGCCTCGTTACTTCGTAGATATTGGTTAACTTACTTTAACTTAGCATAAGCATAATAACGAGCATATAATGGTCCCACTTCTGGGACACAGGCCTCTTCTCTGCGGGACAGAGACGGCTGTAATTGGTTAACATAACAAAACAAATTAGTCATTGGGTAGTATTTAAACGCAAATCAAAAAATATCCTTTTTCTATGCAATAAGATTCCGAATTCCCATCAAAATTACTGATTGCACAGCAAAATATTCAACTCAAAATATCACTAAACACACTACAATTTATTTTTGCAGCGTACAGCGATTTTTCCTAAAGCAAAAGCTTTTTCATCAATGCACAGCTAATAATCTTAATGCACATTATACATGTTAACTCTTTTTCTTTTAAATATAGCTTCTATTTTTATATTATTTACAGCAGTTTTTCTAAATAAAACAGCATTTTATTAGTCACAGTCGTCTTATTATTTATTAATTACCACATAATGAGATCAGCAAAAAAAAATAAAATTAGATACAATATTGTAATTTATTGAACTATTAAAGCGGGTCTTGCTTTCGCGGGGCGTCCACGCTTCCCAGCATGTCGACGGAGCCCCGCTTCGCGGGGCTCCTACTTCTGGGTGGTTTAAAAAAAAAATAACCACGAAGAGGATGGCGGGGTCTTTCAGACCCCGCCATCCTCTTCTAACCTAAATTGTCCGAGTCGGGGTGCCAGCGTGTACTTACTGGCTAATATGCGACTGGGATAGTTATTTTGCTATGAAATATGGAAAATTTGCTGTGCAGTCAGTATTTATGCTATGTATGTAGTATTTTTGTACAAAAATAAATTTAACTGTATTGCATTATGAGAAAAAAAGTAATGTCATATTGATGTATAATTTCGAATTATCTGCAGTTTGAGTTTTGTAAAACATTTAGTTTATTTGTGGTGAAGTAAGTTATTTGATGTAAAAAAGAATATAAATGATGAGTATGTATTGATAGGCGATTATTTATTTGATATGCAATTTATAATATCCCTTAGTCATTTAGAAGCTATAAGAGATCAGATGGGTCGACGGCGCGTTGTGTTCCACGCGCGCCTCTCAGAGTGTCAGTAAATGACAGGGCCCCTCTCTAGAGGGCCTAACCCTGCCGGGGTCGCGGGACTCACATATTACCGTGACCCCTGAACGTAAAGGCTATTGAAGGACACCGTGGATTTTAGTCAGTACGAGTCTGACAGTTCCTCCCGCTTTGCCCTGGGTGGGAGGACTCACTTGATGATTTTTCAAGTTTTCAACAAAACAAGATTTATCAAACAAAAAAAAAGGGTCATTTGTGTCGCGACCACAATCGCTATCCATGACGAAACAATTTTGCGTTCCGTCGATGCGTGCGGCTGTTATTATTTAGCCACGAGCTCCTCATTCATAAAATCTAGACTTCATTTTAAAAGTGATCTATTTTAGCTTGCTTTGGGAAGTAAAAAATAGAAAAAACAAAGGAAAATCATTGAACAATCGGTAACAATTCACAATTCAGTAAACTGTATGATTGTAGTTTTTGGGTCACTAGATCCCGATATTTCTCGTCTTTTCTTGATATTGTGTGATTTCTTCTATCGAGATAGTATCATAAAATGAACCCTCCCGCCCAGAGTGAGACGGCAGGGACTGTCAGACTCCTATTGATTAAAATACATTGTGATCCTTCAATAGCCCTGTACGTTCCGGGGTCACGGTTACCTGTTGAGACAGTTCCGCGACCCCAGCAGGCTTTGGCGACCTCACCGACCGACCCCGTCAGTGTGATGAGAACCATCTCAGGTCATCCTTAGGCTAGAACTACTTATCAAGGGGTTGGTGACTTGGGTGACAGTAGTTGTGAGGTAACTGTCATGTCCTAGAACCAAAAATTGGTCGACCTGACAAGATTGACCTCCCCGCGCTTGGCTGACGTTGTAGATTGGGTCATCGTTCTTATTCTCCTTCAACGGGGAGGATCATGAGCAGTCAGGCCCCACAGCTCTTAGCGCATGCGAAAGAAACTTTTCCTATTCGATCTCATTTGGCCCTCTACGGGGCCCCCGTGTGGGCCCTAAGCATCCGGACGCGACCACTCAAGCTGGTCGCATGCCAGAGGGTCATGGCTATCCGGATGATCCGGGGATACCGCACGATCGCCGGCGAATCGGCCAACCTCCTAGCCGGATTGCTGCCCTGGGATCTGGAGGCGACTGCCCTCCAGCGCGTCTATGAATGGCGCGTGGAGGCGCAGCGTCGGGGCGAATCACCGCTGCCTCGACAAGTCGAGGCGCGGCGGGAAGAGCTCCGGCGTGATCTCAGGGCAGTATGGAGGGAGCGACTGTCGCAACCGAGGTCCGGGCACGCCGCAATCGCGGCGGTAAGACCCCTCTTTGAGGAGTGGCTGGATAGGCGTCACGGCGTCCTGACCTACCGCATGACGCAGGTCCTCACCGGACACGGAAGTTTCGGGAGGTTCCTGTGTCTGATAGGGAGGGAAGAAACGCCTGGGTGTCACCACTGCGAGGATCGTCCGGAGGACACGGTGGAGCATACGGTGCAGGACTGCCCCGCTTGGGCAGAGCACCGCCGTGTCCTCACGACGGCGATAGGCGGAGACCTCTCGCGCCCGGCATTGGTCGAGGCCATGCTGCGGGGCGAGACGGAGTGGGAAGCGGTCGCCTCCTTCTGCGAAGCAGTCATGCTCGTGAAGGAGGAGGCGGGCCGCCTGAGGGAGAGGACAGCGTCCTCCCTCCACCCCAGCCGCAGGGGTAGACGCCCACGGCGTCGGACGTCGCCCGACGATCTCCGGCCACCGTAGGCGCGGGCATGCGGGCAGCGAGTAATGGGCGACTCGCTGTCCGACCATGGACCATGCCCGGGTCGACGGCGCGTTGTGTTCCACGCGCGCCTCAAAGAGTGTCAGCATAGTGACGGGGCCTGTAGAGGGCCAAAGCCTGCCGGGATCGCGGGACCAAGGGATTACCGTGACCCCGGTACGTAGAGGGCTATTGAAGGACACCGTGGATTTTAGTCAGTACAAGTCTGACAGTCCCTCCCGCCCTGCCCTGGGTGGGAGGACTCATTTGATGATTTTACCACGATAAAAAAAAAAAAAAAAAAATTCGATCTCATTTAAGTTGGGCACAGCCTTTTGAGCCGGTCGCGGGACTCACGAATTACCGTGACCCCGGTACGTAAAGGGTTATTGAAGTACACCGTGGATTTTAGTCAGTACGACTGACAGTCCCTCCCGCTCTGCCCTGGGTGGCAGGACTCATTTGATGATTTTACCACGATAAAAAAAAAGGTTTTTGAGCCACGTCAATAATTATTTTAGGAAAGTTAAACAAAAAATTAAACAAAAATATAACTAAAATTAACGTTGAAAAAGAGCTGTGAAGCAAAGGCAATTCCTGCTTGACCTGTTCTAAGTATTTACCTACTTTACGAAAGTGATGAAAAATACGAGAACGAAAAATCTGAGAAAGCTTTCTATGTACGAAGTTTTCAGACCTTCATTGAATACCTTTAGTTGACAGAAATTGGTCCTTCAAGTTATCTCCGGGGTACTCATTCATCTCTTTCATGATATTGCCTGAATCTGATTTCTATTTTGTAAAAGTGAATCCAATTACTCTAATAGAGTTTAGGGATGGGTGGGATTGCGGGTGGCAAGTGGGTAGCTCGCTGACTGATCATGGACCAGGCCCGGGTCGACAGTGTGTAATGTTTCACGCGTGCTTCAAGCTGTAAACTGCAACATATTTTTTTTTCCTACTTCTCCACTATTCTTTTCTGATTAATTTCGTTGCAGGATCCAAGACAGGTAAATTCATTCTCCGGGACACGTCGAGCTTCATTGTCTCGGCGCTTTTCTGGTTGGTTGCCACTGTTGATTCTGGCTCACAGGAGTTGCAGTGGTTAGGGAATAGTGTGGTGGGTTTGTCCCAATAAAAAAAAAAGCTGTAAACTGGCTTAGCCCCCGTAGTGCCGAAGGTCTGCCGGGGTTGCGGGACTATCTACTTTTCTACCTGCAACCGGCAATGACAGCGATTCCACTATGGCTGTGTTTTTTTTTAAACGTCCCGCACTAGGAATTTCTCCTGTGTCGTGGGTGCGTTTACAAACATAGAAACTCAAATACACACACACCCAGACCCGAAACAACTACTTGTAACACTGAGTTGTTTTCACGTGAGTCGTTTGTCTCGGTCGCGGGACTGTACGAATTACCGTGACCCCGGAACGTAAAGGGCTATTGAAGGACACCGTGGATTTTAGTCAGTACGAGTCTGACAGTCCCTCCCGCTCTGCTCTGGGTGGGAGGACTCACTTGATGAGTTTACCACGAAAAAAAAAAGAGTCATTTGTGTCGCAACCACGATCGGTATCCATGACGAAACCATGCCGAGGAATTCCAGTTCCTTCATCTTTACTTCTGAGCTAGAGTGAAGTTACGAGCAAACTCATGTAGTTAATCAAATAAAAAAGAGTAATATATACAAGCGGCTTCGTACTCTTGGGAATATACCACAGAGACAGACATAATTTTTTTTTTTTTTTTTTTTTTTTTTAATAAAAGACAAAAAAGAAAAGATTTTGACCACGGTTTTGCCCGCAACGTATTCACGGGGTAAAAAAAAACTAAGGCCGTGGTACTGCCTGTGCCAGATGTTATCGAAATTAGTTCAGCGGCTAAAACATGGTATTGAAAACAGACAAACAGTAGTACTTTATTTACAGTTTACACAAACCTTTTTTGATATCCATTTATGTTTGAGACCGGATTTCTTTTTTTTGGGCCTCGGGAATATTATAGATATAAAAAAAGTTCCCAACTTATAAAAAACTTTGTATCTACCTGCAAAGTTTATTTTATTTCTGTATTAGAGGAAATTGGGTTTGCAATTTTTATTTCATTCAGTTGATTTGATTTGTCTGATTAAAAATTTGTCATGATTTTACTCAATACCTACATAATACTTATTATTAATGTTGAAACGCGACGCAATGACGCGTGACTTGTTTCCTAGTATGATAATTTAAGTTGTGGAGCTACTTCAATAAAGTTCAAAGTCATAAAGCTACACCCAACTCGAATTCACCCGAGTTGACACATCACTACTTGGAACTACACGTCTATAATGCATGATATCCAATTAATTCCTGACACGGAATCGACACGTTCTATCAAATCTAATCGGTGAGCACAAAGGGCGGTGATCGTGAAACTATATCTACTGAAACAATTGATTTTGATGCAATTAACACGTTAACCTGAACACATATTAAGCTGTACTAATGAACATTGTTATCACTATCACTAAACATTATAAACAAAGTCCTCCACCGCGTCTGTCTGCGTGTCTGTTCGCGATAAACTCAAAAACTACTGCACTGATTTGCATGCTGTTTTCACCAATGTATAGATTGGTTCTCAAGAAAGGTTTTAGTAACTAGTTGTTGTCACCCACTGTAAAATATTATACCACAGGAAGATAAAATCAGTATAAAAACTATCCTATGTGTTTGTTATAAACTATTGGTGCACCAAATTTTATCGAAATCCATTCCGTGGTTGTTGCGTGAAAGAGTAATAAACATCCATCCGACAAAATTTCCACGTTTATTTAGTAGGATAGTACGATTTTTTAAGTATTCGTAAAACGATGCTCAGCGAAGTGGGCAGATAACGGCTTGAAATGATATAATTCCTTGTGAAAATGTCTTGTTAACATAAGCATCATGCCTGTTATCCCTGAAAACATGATAGAAGTATAGTAGTATTAGTATTTTATATGGAGCGACTGCCTATCGGACCTCCACAACCCAGTAACTGGGCAATACGATACCCCATGGTAAGACTGGTTGTCAGTCTTATGAACTTCTGACTAATAGTAGCGACTGTCAAAGATCTACAAATGATAGCCGGGATTAACGGCTTTTTTACGTGCATTTCAAGGCACTGAGGAAACCTGCTATGTCAGATGGTCACCCATCCACAGACCTACCTCGGCAAGCGCGGCTTTCCAGCCGATCCGGGAGATCGGCCTGTGCGGCTGTAATTATTTAGCCACGAGCTCATCCTCTGCCAAGAGCAAACCTATTTTAAATAAATAAAAACAAATACAACGTACTGTTCAGCTAATATTTCAGCCATAAAAGCTTATCTCTTACAAATCCTCCCGAACCCGACATGTAAGCTATGTTCATTAACAAAAATGAACTTTTTACGCAAGCATATAAGTTTTATAATCGCAAAATCCGAGTTTTTAAAGCTTAAGCTTACTCTCGTATGCTTAGCTCGTGCCGACATTCATAACTTTTAAAGCGAGCTCGGGCTTTTAAGTTTCATAATTGGCTCTGAGATTTTTGAAACCGGCTCCCGAATGTAAAGGTAATAAGCTTTTTCCTATAGAAAAGTATCTATACATATAATAAATCTGTAGAAAAGTCATTTTTGTACATTGAAGAAATTGAAACAAAAAATAGCCAGCGTGTGAAAAGATAAGTAACAGAACCCATTTCCATCATTTTTGAAATTTTTGTCTGTTTGTCTGTTTGTTTGTGCGCGCATCACGTAAAAACTACGAATTCAATGCTGACAATATTTATATACAAAAATTATACGCAACTTGAGGTTTAACTTAGTTTTTGTTTCATCGAAATCGGTTCACTCTATCAAAAGATATGATTAATTTAGTGAGTTCAAGAAGTAAAATATTACGTTACGCAATATAGTACTTGCAAAATATAGTACTTGCAACGACATCTTAAGACTAAAAATAGAACTAATGTTGATAGTTGAAATCCAAATCCGATAGATGGCGTTGTGCAAATGACGTCATTTTCTGAATCGCGGTGTTAAGATTTTCTTGCGCGAGAATGACATCCACCGTGTTTGCTAGGCATATTGTGTTTCGTTAGGTGTCTTAAAAGTTCTTGCGTGTGTCGTACAAGTTCTCTGGTTGCTTGGTTTATCGATTTTCTAAATTGGTCGAAAAAAAGTATTGGCTTATCTTATTGGTTTCGTTTGGTCAACTTTGGTCATTGGTTCGAAGTACGAAGTAAAGATTGTATTTATTTACTTCGTAGTTTGAATCCAATAGTGTCAATCGGCGGGCACGCCGCAATCGCGGCAGTAAGACCCCTCTTTGGGGAGTGGCTGGATAGGCGTCACGGCGTCCTGACCTACCGCATGACGCAGGTCCTCACCGGACACGGAAGTTTCGGGAGGTTCCTGTGTCTGATAAGGACGGAAGCAACGCCTGGGTGTCACCACTGGGAGGATCGTCCGGAGGACACGGTGGAGCATACGGTGCTGGACTGCCCCGCTTGGGCGGAGCACCGCCGTGACATCACGACGGCGATAGGCGGAGACCTCTCGCGCCCGGCATTGGTCGAGGCCATGCTGCGGGGCGAGACGGAGTGGGAAGCGGTCGCCTCCTTCTGCGAAGCAGTCATGCTCGCGAAGGAGGAGGCGGGCCGCGTGAGGGAGAGGACAGCGTCCTCTCTCCACCCCAGCCGCAGTGGTAGACGCCCACGGCGTCGGACGTCGCAAGACGACCTCCGGCCACCGTAGGCGCGGGCGGCGAGTAATGGGCGACTCGCTGTCCGACCATGGACCATGCCCGGGTCGACGGCGCGTTGTGTTCCACGCGCGCCTCAAGGAGTGTCAGCATAGTGACGGGGCCTGTAGAGGGCCAAAACTTGCCGGGGTCGCGGGACTCGCAAATTACCGTAACCCCGGTACGTAAAGGGCTATTGAAGGATACCGTGGATTTTAGTCAGTACAAGTCTGACAGTCCCTCCCGCCCTGCCCTGGATGGGAGGACTCATTTGATGATTTTACCACGCTAAAAAAAAAATAGTGCCAATCGTTATACAGTAAGTTAGTGTTGCCAATTCGTTGAGTCACGACCACGAATAGACGATACGTTGTCACACTAGACTGTTCGACGCACCGTTCTTTTAAGTTTGTAGGCTATTCAGTCATAAGTGTTGTTGGTTTTGTTTATTGCTTTAATTTTCCTTTAAAATGCCTTCTTGGCTCCTTTGAATCTTATCTAAATCATCAAAAAGGTGATATACTCTTATCTAAACGACGCGACGTTATTTTGTCCTCGACAACCACGCGAACGAAGTCGCGGGCACAGCTAGTAGTAAATATAAATCATGGCTCTGCTATTTTAAGCCGAACTATTTGATTAATAGCTAAGCAAACTACTTGTCGATCTCCGGCCACCGTAGGCGCGGGCATGCGGGCAGCGAGTAATGGGCAACTCGCTGTCCGACCATGTACCATGCCCGGGTCGACAGCGCGTTGTGTTCCACGCGCGCCTAGACTGTACGAATTACCGCGACCCTGGTACATAAAGGGCTATTTTAGTCAGTCAAGGGACACCGTGGATTTTAGTCAGTCAAGTCTGACAGTCCCTCCCGCCCTGCCCTGGGTGGGAGGACTCATTTGATGATTTTACCACGATAAAAAAAAAAACATGACAGGATCGACTTCCAGTCGAACTGGACGCAGCTGAATACAATATTTTACATAGAGCGACTGCCTATACAACCCAGTCACTGGTTAATACTATACTCCTTGGTAAGGCTGATTGTCAGAGGCTCTAGCACAAGTTTTTATGACACGTAAACGGGAGAGACGTTAATTTGATGGAAAATTAACGTCATTTTGGTCGTACACTAGAGGACCTTTTACATACAATAATCGGCATATTAAGAACGATGTACGGTGTAATACGAAAAATCTGTGCTAAGGCCTCAGACATTCCAGCTTCTGACTAACAGTAACGACTGTCAAAGATCTACAAATGACAACCGACCATTCTCAAAATAATATATTAGTTCTATAAACCTTTGCTTTACTCTTTGGATAATAAGGGTGCGAAATGATGTACGCAGTGATGTCCTGTTTATGTTTAACTAGCGACTCGCCCCGGCTTCGCACGGGTGCAATGCTGATACTAAATACACTACAGAAAAACTGTCAACGTTGTATATAAAAACATAGCGGCCCGCTCTGGCTTCGCACGGGTATAAAATATATAGCCTATGTGATTAAAATCGATCCAGTAGTTTTGATTTATTCATTACGGCCCGTGGCCCGCATGCGTTAAATTTGGAGTAAAACAATCCCCCTTTCCCTATACCATGAAGATTTCCAGCTATCTTTGGAATATCTAAATTCATACACTACATTTTTACTTATTACATTTTTAACTATTTATTTTATTTTTACAACATATTACAGAATGTCTTTATAAACAACGTTCACAGCTTTCTTGTCATTAGACAATACAAACATGTTTTCTCTGGAGGTCGGCCGGTACCGCCGCAAATGCTACGTCCCGCAATTTTTAAATCTGTAATATCTTCGAAAATATTCACTTAAATCATACGGTGTAAAGGGCCATATAGATCTATATTAAATGAACAATGTATTCAAGGTATTTAATTGGTTAAGGATTAATGCTGTATTGGTTAAAATCGCTTCGAAAATTAGCCATTATTTGTCGTAAAAAGTAAATAACAAAAAAAAGTTGTTGTGGGTTATCCATAAGAGATAGACATATACTATCACGGACTTTTCTGTAGACCTTTTCAATGTGTACAATACTTAGTACATTATATTGATAAAACTCGTAGGGTTCAGCCTGCGTTTGCAATGTAAGCGGAAAAAATTTAATTATTTACGACATCACATTAGAAACCGCAAAAATAGCAGTACTTCTCCACTATTTAATGGATGTTATTATACATATAAACCTTCCTCTTGAATTACTCTATCTATTAAAAAAACCGCATCAAAATCCGTTGCGTAGTTTCAAAGATTTTTAGCATACAAAGGGACATAGGGACAGAGAAAGCGACTTTGTTTTATACTATGTAGTGATATCTATACTAATATTATAAAGCTGCAGAGTTTGTTTGTTTGTTTGTTTGAACGCGCTAATCTCTGGAACTACTGGTCCGATTTGAATGATTCTTTCAGCGTTGGGTAGTCCATTTATCGAGGAAGGCTATAGGCTATGTAACATCACGCTATCACTAATAGGAGCGGAGCAGCAGTGAGAAATGTTTCAAAATCGGGAAAATGAATTCCTTTTCGAGAGCTTCCGTTGCGTGCGCCGCGTAAACGGTTAAAGATACGCAAAAATTATGTACTACGGAATTATTTCTCATGAAAAGTTCTAAAATAAAGTCCGCGAGAGCATATATCTATCTTTTAAGGTTAAGTCACTATAACCTTTTTTGTGGAAATCAAATTTGATTTTAAAGAGCTTCATTATTTGCGAAGGTATTTTCATTAACATGATATTAATCCTTATCCAAATAAATACGTTAATCATCACAAGCATTTGAATTTGAACAAAATTGCCCTTGACATCGTTTGATTTTAATGAATATCTAAGGAGATATCATAGTTTCAAAATAATACTACAATAAAATAATGACTGCCTGGGCAAGTCATAATTGCGGTCGTAAGATCATCTTTGAGAAGTGGTTGGAGATGCGCTACGGCGTCCTCAGCCTCAACTTCAACCTGACGCAAGTCCTCCCGGGCACGGTTATTGCGGGAGGTACCTCAGGGATTCGGCGGCAGGCGAGGTGAATGGGGAGCAGTCGGAATGCGTGCGGGAAAATATATCCTCTACCTATCGCCCCAGCCACGGGGCTGGAACAAATCGCGGGGCATATTCCAGCCGCTTGCGGACGGGGAGTAATGGGTAGCTCGCCGTCCGACAAAGGACAAGGCCCGAGCCACGGTGCGTCGTGTTCCACGTGCTCCTCAAAGGAACTGACCGGGACGGGACCATAGGGCCAAACGCCTAACATGACGCGGGTGAAACCGCGGGCAGAAGCTAGTTAATAATAAACACGAAAACTCTGCTTAATAATGTTTGCTCATAGTCTATTGTTTGTTACGACATGTCTCAGGGATTAAGGGATAAATTGGGACTTAAGTATGACGCTTACATTTATATGGGTTCAATAGGTAACCTTGACGAGGGTGAAGGTCAAACTACAACAATGTAATGTGAGCCTCAACGTGTTAGGGCATCAATTATTAGAGATTTCTAATCACTTAATGGTATACATTGTGGGATTAAGATTGGGTCATTTATTATCACGTAGTGTGGTCAACTTTACTTGTAATAATAATAATAATAGATTAACCATAATAATATGAATTTGTAACTGTTTTTTTTTTAATGGTTCATCATCATCTTCCTCGCCTTTTCCCAACCGCCTATAATGGGGTCGGCTTCCAGTCAAACCAGACGCAGCTGGATATCAGTATTTTACATGAAGCGACTGCCTGTCGGACCTCCACAACCCAGTAACTGGGTAATTCGATACCCCATGGTTATACTGGTTGTCAGACTGTTTGGGATCTTGATTGAAACCACCGTCGCACTGATATATTGTTTATTAGACACTGTTACACTAATACACTTTTGATAAAAGGGAGAAATCACTCACAAAATTATTTAATTATATTAAAAGTCACAAGAGACGTGTGCGCTCTGTTCATCGTGGAGACAGAAGGGCAGAGCCATCTGTCGTTCATATTAGGATTGACAACTGACATAACGTTGCCATTACTAAACATTCTCGGGCCTCCAAAGAAAGGAAAGCCTCGGTACTTAAGGTACATCTAAGTTTACACAATAATAAATAAAATTATTGAATTTAAATAGAACATTGAGTTTCATTTGCGTAGTTTAGAGCCTTAATATGAATAGAAAACAGTTATATAATAATAAGGTAAGTATGGGTAAGGAACATAGCTTCAATAATATATTATAGTATAGCATTAGCTAGGTAGTAGCTTATTTCTTACATTAAGTACATAAGTATTTACTTACCAGATAACTCACTGTCTAAGTATTATTAATTAGGTACTAAGTAAGTTTAGTAAACATATTAGTTTAGTTATATAAGTAAGGAAGATAAATCATATAGCATTTCTGAGAACATAGAAGTTAAACAAACCTATTTACTACTTAAATTTATACTTATTTAAATTTAAATCTTAATCTGGGTTACACACAAAAAGTTATGCATATTTTATAGCAAGTTACAGTACATATAGGTAAGTAGAACAAAATACACAATATGTATTAAGATATTTAGACTCAATCTTTGCTTGGTAGCAATATTACTTTATTTACAGGTCTAGTAAATTCTCCTCTACTAGTTCGAATCTTTACAGATCTACATAGGCCGTCCGTCTTGTTAGTATATACAGAGGTAATTCGACCTAAAGCCCATGAAGTGGGTGGACAAGCTTCATCTTTAATTAAAACTAAGTCTCCTACACTTAAGTTATTTTGCACCTGTAGCCACTTATTTCTAGTTTGTAATTCAGATAAATAGCTAAAATAGAATTGTTTCCAAAATCTTTGTTTAAATTGTATTATTTTTTGGTATACATTCAGTCTAGATTCACTGACATCAAGTAAATTAGGTTCAGGTAGATCAGTTATAGGAGTGCCTATAATGAAATGAGCAGGTGTTAGGCAAGTTAAGTCATTAGGTAAATCAGTAATAGGATACAATGGTCTGGAATTAAGTATTCCCTCAATTTGAACCAAAACAGTATACAACAATTCATAAGTTAATTTGGTGTTAAGTAGGTGTCTCTTGAGGAGAGATTTCACAGCTTTAATCCCTGCTTCATATATACCTCCCATGTGGCTTGCGAGAGGACAGGTAAACTTATATTCTATGCAATTTGTGGTACATAAATCAATAATTTCATTGTAACTAGTATCATTTTTGAACATTTTATAGAGTTCATGTAACTCAGTTTTGGAACCTTTAAAATTAGTTGCGTTATCTGTATATAAGCAAGTAGGTATTCCTCTTCTAGAAATAAATCTTTTAAGAGCACAAATAAAGGCTTGTGCGGATAGGTCAGACACTAATTCCAAATGAATAGCTCGAGTAGCTAGGCATACAAATAGGCATATATAACCCTTAGAGTATTTGCAGTTTCGGGTCATTGAACTTCTTATAGCAATAGCACCACTAAAATCAATCCCTACATGAGTAAACGCACGGGTCAACGTTACTCTGGGAGCAGGAAGATCTGACATCTGCTGCCCACAAACCTTGCCTCTATACCTAGTGCAGCTGACACAGGAATATATGCATTTCTTTACTTCACCTCTACCATTGATAGGCCAGTATTTCAGTCTTATGTTACAGAGTGTGTTCTGAACACCTGAGTGAAGTAGCTTGAGGTGATAATGCTGTACCAAGATCTGTGTGATGTGGTTTTTGGCAGGAAGTATGATAGGATGTGCTTGATTGTATGGAATGTCTGAGTGTTTTATACGACCACCAACTCTCAGCATGCCTTCTCCATCTAAGAATGGATTCAGTTTTCTTAGTGGGCTCGATGTGAATGTGTAAGAGTTTTGCTTATGTGAAGTCTGCGAGTTAGTGATATTTTTTACAGATTGTAGTTCCTGCATTTCCTTTGAGAAAGAATGATTTTGAGTTGTGTGAACTATAAAATTGTGAGCATGTTTTAGTTCTGTCACTGTTAAATGTGATGTATGTTTGTTATGTTTGTTTTTTATATTATGTACAAATCTAAGTATGTATGCAACAATTCTGATAAGCTTAGTGAAACTGGAATGTTTTGTGAAGTTATCAAAGAAGAATGAATGATTGATGAGTGAGTCTGTGCAGAAATTGACTACTTTGACTTGTGGGGTTTGATTGTGTGATGTTTCTGTGTCTATACTAGGCATCTGTGTCATTGAAGATGGCCATTGTGACTGACATTGAGTCAACCATGAAGGGCCTTGCCACCATAGTGTACAGGATTGAAGATCTTTAGGCATGACTCCCCGGGTGATCAGATCAGCTGGATTTTGTTTTGTGTTTATGTAATACCAGTTATCACCGCTGGTGGTGTCAATGACCTGCATGAGGCGGTGTGTGACGTATGTGTCGTGTTTGTGCTTGTATGGAGCTTTGATCCAGTGTAGTACAATAGATGAATCTGTGAATAAATAAGTTTTCTCAATTTTAATTTTGTTATATGTAGTGTTTATAAACTTTTTTGCTAATTGGGCTAGCAACAGTGATCCACACAGTTCTAAACGTGGTATAGATTGTTGTTTTTTGATAGGTGCAACCTTAGATTTAGCTGTGATTAATGTGCAACTTGTAGGAATGTTAAGGTAGGTTGCTCTTAGGTATAGGCAAGCACCATAAGCTTTGTGAGAAGCATCACAGAACCCTAATAATATTATTTCTGTGGGTATATCTGTAAAATAATATCTAGGTATGTGTATAGCTCTCAGGCAGTGTAGTTGCTGTACATAGTTCTGCCAGATGATTTGAGAGTCCTTTGAGATCAAAGAATCCCAATCAATATTTTGTTTCCATATATCTTGCATTAATATCTTAGCTAGAATAGTTGTAGGTGCTAGGATACCTATTGGATCAAATAATTGAGCTATTTGTGAGAGTATGTTCCTTTTAGTGCAAGGAGCAGTACTATAATCAGGTATGCTAACTTGAACTGTGTCTTGTGTAGGTAGCCATTGTAAGCCAAGTGTTTTGACAGAAGTTGATGTAAAATTGTATGTATTATTTGAGCCTTCTGTAGAACTTGTGCCTACATGTGATAAAATGTCAGTGTGGTTAGATGACCACTTGTGTAGTTGAAAACCTGCTTTGCTCAACAAATCTATAAGCTCAGAGCATACTTCTTTACATTGTTCTAGAGTTTGACAGCCATACAAATAGTCATCCATGTACCCAGAGCTTTTAATACAGTCAGCTGCCTGCGGGTGAGTACCTGAGTGTGTGTCAGCTAAATGTATCATTGTGCGACAAGCTAAGTATGGTGCACACTTTGTACCATAGCAGACCCTGCTGATCTCCAATCACTTGAGCGGTTCAGATCTGGAGTCTCTCCATAGCACTCTTTGTAAAGATGTCTGTTGGGAATTTATTTTTATAGCTCTAAACATTTTGACTATGTCACAAGAGAAAGCATATTTGTAAAGTCTAAATCTGAGGATAATTTCTGAAAGGTCATTGTATATGTTCGGACCTTCATACATTATATCATTGAGTGATATACCAGTGGATGTCTTGGCACTAGCATTGAAGACTGTACGTAATTTTGTTGTGATACTGTCAGGCTTTATGACTGCTAGATGTGGCATGTAGTAAGCATATGTATCTGTGGGTGAGTAGCCCTCAATGTAGTGAGCATGTCCTAACTGTACGAACTCATGTATGAACGCTTTATACTGTGTGTAGAGACTTGTATCTTTTTGCATTTTAGATTCAAGTTTTAATAAGCATCTATAGGCTGTGTTGAAAGAATTCCCTAGATCTTCTATTCTATCAACCTGTAGTGGTAGGTCCACTGTGTATCTGCCTGAGCTGTCCTGTGTAGTTGTAGACATGTATAACTCTTCACAGTGTTTGTCCTCAGGCGAGAGTAGCTTTTTAGGAAGCAGCTCCTCTTGCTCCCAAAAGGATTGTAGTATGTCATCTGTTGATGTAAATGTAGAAATCATGCTAGAGTGCATAACGCATTTTGGTGTATTCAGGTGGGTATCAGGTAGGTAGGAACCAGAAACAACCCATCCAAAAAGCGTTTCAATTAGGAATGGTAGGCGCGAACCAAGCTGTATGCGCCCAGGTTGCAGTGTAGCAAAGAACACTTCAGCATTAAGCAGTAAATCAATAGAACCTGGCATGAAGAATGTGGAGTCAGCGAGTGATTGAGCTTGTTTTTCCGGTATATGCCATGTTTGTGTATGTACATGCGTGTGAGGTAGCGGCACTGAAATACTGTCCATGACCAAGAAAGTTTGATTGCTGTGATAGGTGTTGTAGCGAGATGCAATATTCATGTTTACACTTACTTGAGTACGCTCTTGGCTATTGCCTACACCAATTATGAGGCATGATTGCTGCTTGCCCTTTAGTTCCAGTTGAGTCACAAGTCTGTGGGCAGCAACGTTGACTTCACTTCCTGTGTCCAGAAGTGCTCGGGCAGTGATCCACCGGCCTGAAGCATGTTGAACCCGTACCAGAGCTGTGGAAAGCAACATTTGATATCTGTTAGTGTTTGTTACTAGTACTGTTGAAGGTGTAGTGATTGGTGTGTTTGAAGAACCTTGTTGTATGTGTGCTTGTGAGGAATCTACTGCCTGTTGGCTTTGTAAAGGATTGTTTGTGTCTTGACTATGAGTTGGAATGCTTGCCTGTTGGCTGTGAGTAGTTGTAATGAGATTAACCTGTGGTTGAGGCCTGTCTTCGTGTATGGATGTGTGATGTTTACCTTTGCATTTTAGGCAGTGAAATTTGGAGCACTTATGCCTGAATTTGTAGGGCTGTAAACAGTTATAACACAATGATTTAGATTTGATCAGTTCAATACGTTTCTGAGTCGTAAGCTCAAGATATGTAGGGCATTTATGCAAAGCATGACCGCCATTGCATAGAATACAAGTCCCACTGACTGTCGCAGATGCCACATGAGAGACTTTAACATTTTGATTTTTATCATTATTGGATTTAGCATCATACATTAACTCGAAGGCTGTTCTACGTTGGTTTAGGAAATCGAGCAGCTCGCTCAGGGAAGCAATAGAATTTTCTTTGCGGTTGATTTCCCAAGCAGCTCGGAGTGAATTGTCTAATTTTTGTGTTATTAGAAACACTAACAATGCATCCCAGTGCTCCACAGGGAGCTGGATGGCTCTTAGGGAATCTAAACTTTGTTGTAGCAGAACCAAGTACTCTTTGAGGTTATTTCGATTGATAGTAGTAAAGCTAGTGATACTTTTTAAATGGAAATTTACAATTATGGTTTGGTTTTCATACCTCTTTGCTAGAATTTCGAGCGCTCTGGGATAGTTCTCCTCTATGATGAGCAGTGAAGCTATGAGGCCCGCGGCCTCTCCCGTCAGCGCCGTCTTCAGGTACTGCAGCTTGTTCACCACGGGCAGGTCGGTGCTGTCCACGGACGCGAAGAAGATGTTCTTAAACGCTGGCCATTGTCGGATGTCTCCATCGAACTTAGGGAGCTCCAGTTGAGGCAACTTGACACGTGGCTTGGCGTGGTCGTAGTGCGTACAGTTCAATTGATCGGTGTGGCGTGAAGGTGATGCCGCCGCTGCCGCTGGTATAGGCGACCTTGCCGTCAAGGCGTCAATCATACATGCCTTCAGTCCATAGAATCTGTCCTCGAAGGCGCCCCGCTCCTCTTCGTGAATACCTTGTCTGTCCGCGGCGTCGTCGATTGATTCGATTCGTAGCTGTATTTCCTCGAACCGTTGAGTCAGTTGTTCTAATTCGCCTTGTCGAACCTTGATTTCGTTCACGGAGTGTCGATCTGTGTCGAAGTTCTGCAAGTATCTTTCTATTCTAGTAAGCTTGCCTTTGATTGCACTTCTCTTCTGTTTGAGGGCTTGTAGATTAATTTCGACGTTTTCTTCTTCATTGTGAGACATTGTTGAATAATTTCGTGTTGTTTCGCTGTTGCGTATATTGAATAGAATAGAATGGGTGCGGTGCGTCGTAGCCGTAGAAAAAACCGCGTGGTGTTTTTTGACCGCGTGGAGCCGAGCCGAAAAATTATGATGGCGTCGGCGAAACGGAAGTTCCGATTTTTCGTTCTGGATTGTTCTGTCCACAGATTATTAAGGCAGTTGTCACTGTCGATAAGTTTTGCGTGTTCGCTGATTGGCCAATTAGAGATGCCGGATGTAAGAAGTATGTGGCTGTTGCCTAGGTGCGATTGTAGATGTCGCTGTTTGGTATGGATTTTTGATTGTCGGTAAAGCAGTGTCTAATTGATTTGTTCCGATTTTTTCTTGAAATCTTGAATTTATTAACAATTTTCGACTGTTGTCGCTTGCCGTTGCTGGTTCGTCGCCAAAATTCCTGCGTTTGCGTGGTGCGTACGAGCGCTGTTTGCTTCGGTTTCTCCGCCCCCACGCCAAACGACACGAAGAAAAAATATGGCGATTCTTACAATGCTGGCACTTCGAAGGACCAAAATGTTTGGGATCTTGATTGAAACCACCGTCGCACTGATATATTGTTTATTAGACACTGTTACACTAATACACTTTTGATAAAAGGGAGAAATCACTCACAAAATTATTTAATTATATTAAAAGTCACAAGAGACGTGTGCGCTCTGTTCATCGTGGAGACAGAAGGGCAGAGCCATCTGTCGTTCATATTAGGATTGACAACTGACATAACGTTGCCATTACTAAACACAGACTTTAGAGCTTCTGAGTAACAGTAACGGCCGGTCGCTAGTTTCTTAATAAAGTATTGTTGAGATCATTTTACAAACGAGTAAACAAGTTCTTAACAGAATTTTATCTTTTTTTTTTTTTTAAGAGCCTGCTCTGGCCCACTCCTGGGCAAAGGCCTCCCTCCACTCCTTCCACCTTTCACGATACTGGGCGTCCTCCTTCCAGTTCGGACGAAACCTGTCCAGTTCGTCCCGCCATCTCCTACGTGGCCTGCCACGACCTCGTTTTACTGTCTCAGGGCACCAGTTTTGAGTTATTTTGGCCCACAGTTTGTCCGGCATGCGGCAGACATGTCCTGCCCAGTCCCATTTCAGTTGGGCAGCTTTCTGAGCCACGTCAGCTATGTTTGTTTTGGAGCGCAGTATTGTGTTTCGTACACGGTCTGTTAATTTAACATTCAGTATACTGCGCTCCATTGCTCGCTGGCAAACCTTGAGTTTGGATTTCTGGATGTTAGTCAAAGACCAAGTCTGTGCACCGTAAGTTAAGACGGGGAGGATACACATGTCCATGAGTCTGCGTTTTAATGCCATAGGCAGCTCACCTTTAAACAGTTCTTTCATGGACCAGTAGCTCTTCCAGGCGTTTTCAGTCCGTCTTGCGACTTCTTTGTCTTGCCTCGCCTGGAAAGAGACTACTTGGCCCAAGTATAAATATTCCTGGACATGTTGTATTGTCTCCCCATCTACTTTTATGGTTTTTGGTGTTTCATTACACATAACTTTGGTCTTCGACATATTCATCTTCAGTCCAACCTCAAGGCTTGCATCGCTCAGATCTTGAAGCATCAGCTGAAGTTCTGTGACTGAGGATGCGAAGAGAACAATGTCATCAGCGAAACGTAGATTTGACAATCTCGATTCACCGAGGACAATGCCCCTTTCCATCCAATTGGGTGCTAATTTTCTAAATACTTCTTCGAGGGTACTGGTGAACAGTTTAGGAGATAGCGGGTCGCCCTGTTTGACTCCTTTCTCTATTTTAAATTTCGGACCTGTAGTTTGCAACTTAATTGCGGCTGTACTGTTTCTATAAATATTGCGTAGTAAATGTATGTAAGTCGGATCAATGTTTTGTTTGTCCAAAGCATTAAAGATGGCTGTGTGTGAAATGCTGTCAAAGGCTTTGGAGTAATCAACAAAAGCTAGGTATAGTGGAAGTTTAAATTCCTGATGTTTTTCTATGAGTTAATTGACTGCATGTAGATGGTCTGTTGTAGAAAGGCCAGGGCGGAAGCCTGCTTGTTCTGCTCTTGAGGCTGATGTTTATCTAATTCACTAGAAATACGGTTTTCTATTATTTTAATGAACATTTTATATATGTGCGAGATGAGACTAATGGGCCTGTAATTATTAATGTCTGACTTATCCCCCTTTTTATGGAGCAAAATAATATTTGAGTGACAAAAATCTTTAGGGAATCTACCGGTCTGTAAAATGCTATTAAAGAATTTGCTGATGTAAGAGAGGAGGATGGGTTCGCCTATTTTTAAAGATTCTGTGCTGATGCCATCCTCACCAGATGATTTATTGTTTTTCATTTTTTTGAGCGCTGCGTGGACTTCATGCTCTGTTATCGGTGGTATACTATCAGGACAGTAGTAGTCCGGCAGTGAAGATGGTTGGGTGTTATCGGAGTAAAGCGATTTATAAAATGTTGTACAAATATCTAATATTTTGGCTCTATTCATTTGTTTTTTCCACTGTTATCTTTTAAATATGTAAAATGTATGTGAATTTTATCTAGAGGATTTTAACTTTTTGATGAAGGCAATAAGTATTATATACCTGTACACACCAAGAAACAAACTCAACGCCTCAAACATATTCCCCATAGTATTTTCTATGTGATTACCTAACTTATCTGTCAGTTTCAGCTTCAATTGAACATTATTCATGTGAACTGATTGCGACAGGATATTGGCACACGCCTACTTGTATCCGTTCACATAAATGTCTGTTTATTGACGCAAAAATGTAATACAATTTTAGTAGCATCCTTTGCTTTTTCATACAAGTTGATATGTAGGCAAAAAATCAACCTGTTGAAATATAATATGAAGTGGATGTGTCTGATGTAGACGTCAAATAAATACGCGGATTCTTTTACTCGAAAAACGAGTACTCTGTAGATTTTCGGTCTAATTTTTGGCGAAAAACGGGGCCCATTATAACATTGCATCATTATCATCATCATCTGCCAAGCCTTTTCCCAACTATATTGGGGTCGGCTCCCAGTCAAACCAGATGCAGCTGGATATCAGTATTTTATATGGAGCGACTGCCTGTCGGACCTCCACAACCCAGTAAGTGGGTAATACGATATCCCATGGTAAGACTGGTTGTCAGACTTTAGAGCTTCTGACTAACAGTAACGACTGCCAAAGATCTACAAATGACAGCCGGGACCTACGGCTTTAAGTGCTTTCCGAGGCACGGAGGAAACTCGCTATGACAGATGGTCTCCCATCCACAGACCAACCTCGGCAAGCGCAGCTTAACCCGGAAGATCGGCCTGTGTGGCTGTATTTATTTAGCCCCTCTTGAACATTGCATCATCATCATCAGTATTTAAATATTCCCATTGCTGGGACACAGCCTCCTCTGGGAGAGGGAGTCATATTCCACCACGCGAGCCCAGTGTGGGTTGGATGTCACAAGTTTTAGAATTTTTGGTTCTAGGACATGCTGGTTTCATCACGATGTTTTCCTTCACCGTTTTGAGAGTAGTGATGATGAAATAAATAAAATAAAATAATGCGCCTGACTTTTTAACCGATATTATTATTTATTTATGTGAAACGAATGTTTTAAATTTTTAAATCAAATTATTCATATTTCTCGTGCCTAATAAGTTATACGTAAATACTATCATGTCAGCGACTCTTTATTTTTTTTATCGTGGTAAAATCATCAAATGAGTCCTCCCACCCAGGGCAGAGCGGGAGGGACTGTCAGACTCTTACTGACTAAAATCCACGATGTCCTTCCATAGCCCTTTAGGTTCCGGGGTCACGGTAATTCGTACAGTCCAGCGACCATGTCAGCGACACTTAGAAGAAGAATAATGTAACCTAATTACAACAAAGAAACAAAAGTACGACATTTTACCAACGTAATAAGACTTGAAATACCTGAGCAACAAAATGTAAAACAGGAACGCTACACAAGTACACAGTGTTTCCAAAATGTAATACTATCAAAGGAAACATACAAATGGAAATCTTTCGGTCAGCTCCCAGGGGTACTATATAAGCACGAAACCCGTACCTCCGGCCGTAGTTTCGGGCGCTTCATGTTCTTTATAACTTACGGACATAAAATTTGTTAGTGGTACGAACTAAAAATGAGTGACAACGTGTTTGGACAGTTGTCTCGAATGTGTTATCAGAACTTTTAATTCAAACTAATAGGGTTTGGGGTTCATTCAAAACTTACGTGTTTCTTTCCGTATTTTCGTCTATAAATAAGAGTAGACCTCCAGACCCGGGTTAATAATTTAAAGCTTTGGATGCCCGTGAAAGGATAAAAAAGATAGGTATAAAAACTGGCCTCCCTCAGGGTTGAAACAGACAACTTATTACGTTCACCAAATAAAATTGGTAAAACATTAAGGATATTACAAACTTAAACGTTTGGGTTTTGTGGAATGTTGAGCTTCTGGAGTATTTCTGACGTTGTTTAGGTATTTATTTAATTTTGTATACAGGAATCTGTCCTCTTAATGATAATTGAAAATCCCTGTTGAATTAATGTTCAGGCAATAACTTTTGCATGTTTTTTATTATCCAACTTCAGAAGATAATGCCAACTTCAGAGGGTAATGTTTTTAATGGTTTATAGATGGAGAGCTCAGTGAATATTTGCTCTATGAGGGAACCAAACCCGCGACACGCAGCGCAGCAGTCCTATCACTCATCCACTGCTCCAATCGTGGCGTCCTTGAATCTAGGCTTGCATGGATGAGCTGACTTTTAAACAGCTTGACCAATATTCCCTTTGTGAGCACCACTCTAACAGCAGCTAAACTTTAGTGGTTACGTATGTTCACGATGTTTCCACACTAATACACATACTAGCTCAGTTACTCGGTTAACGTGGTCTCTTTGCCTTTGTCCGATCTCAAAGACTTTGATACCCCGACAGCACAACGTTATCACTATTGTACTTCACCGCTGATTATTCTCTTATCATTGAATAATTTGGTGCCGAAATCTAAGTTAGTTAGCGGATTTAATTGATATATATTTGACTAGCACTTTTCCCGCGACTTCGTCCGCGTGGTTTACGTACTTTCCTAAATCCCGCTTTTCACCCCCTTAAAGGTTAAATTTCCAAAAACCCCTTCTTAGTGCTCCCCTACATTATAATAGGAAGCCGTGTGCAAAATTTCACATTCCTAGCCCTAGTAGTTTCGGCTGTACTTTGATATGTCAGTCAGTCAGTTCTCCTTTTATATATATAGATATATGTATTCTCTCTCTCTCCCTTTCTCACTGATAGTTGGTTCCTGTCTGAAGATTGTGGTCTGCTTCGGAGTTGCACAGTCGTTATTCTATACAAAGTGTCCGGTTTTGGTCCATACAAATTTAAACGCTCAGTGGTCTTTAATAGATTTTCAACACTATACGCAAGCCTTTAAAGTTGAAAATCTTATTTAAGGCTACTGAGCGTTAACGTCCAAGAAACGCTCAGGAGTCTATCGCTTTCCAATTGTCTAGGGAGTCTGGAATTATTGACTAAGAGCATTCTATCAGTCTGTTTACTTAGTTAAACCGTTTTATTTTATTTTTTTAAACTTTGTCCCACACTAGGAATTTCTCCTGTGTCGTGGTTGCATTTACAAACATAGAAACTCAGATTACCCAATTACCCAGACCTGGAACAACTACTTGTGGGTCATATAAAATTAAATATTTGTGCGGGGGTTCGATCCCACGACACTCTGCGTAGCAGTCGTTCGCTCAACCACTGCGCAACAATGCGTGATAACAATTTTATGTTAATGGTTTATTTATAGTTTGAGAAACTATGAGATATTTCGGTAGCGAGTACATCTTGTCTGTTATTCACATGAAGGGGAGCCCTTTGCCATGAAAGCTGGCATAGTCGCCCCATCGTCGTTTTGTTTATATTTGCCAGAGTTACGATGGGCGTTAAAACTGGCGTATATGGGTCACTTAAACATTTATGGGGCCCTTAAGTATCACGTTGAAGGTGTATTTAGAGGTAAACGCATATCGATCTTATTTGGCCCCAAATAACTCAAAAAAGACGATGGGAGCGCTTGCAACAATGCTTTGGTACCTTTACCTTTAAGCCTTTGTCAAACAGACAGACGTGGCGAATGCGAAGCGAGTCGTTTTTATTTGTAATGTATGGAATTGTTTGAATCCAGTCACATAGAAAAGCGAAAGCGATCCGATAGCGTGACCGAACCGATGCGAAGACGTGGAGAAGGCGTATTTGGTCTGTTTGACGTTGTTCATAAAAGCCAGCTAATACAACTGCCACGCCTCGGTTCGCTGCACCCAGTTTGATGTCTCGTATCGGTTCATTATCGCTTCGGACTCGGTCCGGTTCACTATCGTCTGTTTGTTTGACAAAGGCTTTTAAGTTTTTGACAAACGTAGTGGCTGCTAGGATTTTATTTTGTCTAGTCCAGAATCTATTTTAATATTGGGTCTAGATCTAGAAAATAAAAGACAGCACAGTTGGCGCATTGGCTGAGCGGCTGCTGCTTGGTATAACGCGGTTTCGAGTACCGGAGATTTTTTTTTTATCGTGGTAAAATCATCAAATGAGTCTTCCCACCCAGGGCAGGACGGGAGGGGCTTTTTTTTTGGGACAAACCCACCACACTATTCCCTAACCACTGCAACTCCTGAAAGCCACAATCAACAGTGGCAACCAATCAGAAAAGCGCCGAGACAATGAAGCCCGACGTGTCCCGGAGAATGAATTTGACCTGTCTTGGATCCTGCAACGAAATTAATCAGAAAAGAATAGTGGAGGAGTAGGAAAAAATATATGTTTCCACTT
Organism: Agrotis puta; assembly: GCA_943136025.2. Classification (NCBI taxonomy): domain Eukaryota; kingdom Metazoa; phylum Arthropoda; class Insecta; order Lepidoptera; family Noctuidae; genus Agrotis; species Agrotis puta. The sequence continues at coordinate 14,531,164 of OW964170.2, read as the reverse complement.
GGGCGTGAGGGACTGCCTGACTTGACTGACTAAAATCCACGGGTGTGTCCCGCAACCCCGGCAGGCTTTGGCCCTCTACAAGCCCCGTCACTATGCTGACACTCCGTGAGGCGCGCGTGGAACACAACGCGCCGTCGACCCGGGCATGGTCCATGGTCGGACAGAGAGTCGCCCTTTGCTCGCCACCCCCATGCCCGCGCCTACGGTGGCCGGAGATCGTCTTGCGATGTCCGTCGCCGTGGGCGTCTAGAGTACCGGAGAAAAAAAAAGAATTTGAAATTTTTGGTTCACCATTCCCTTAGCCTCCTCCCAACTATTTCATGACCCTACCAACTCCATATATGGTCTAAGGCTGCTTTTCCACCAGAGATGTGCTATACTACGTTGCTGCGGACACGTTTGATATCCACCAATCATAGTCATTGGTTTACATAGCACAGCACTGGTGGAAACGGATTCAGCTAAGATGTGTTTTTTATATGGAAGGATGCGTACTATAACTATGTGCTATGGCTGCGTGTTATGGAGGCGAGCTATGGGTCGTCTTCCTTACTATCGATACATCGCATAGCTCGAGCTGCGCATCTCCCTAGCGCAGCTACTTTGCGGCGGCGCATCTTCATAGCATATTTTACTCGCACCGCTACAAAGCGTAGCATCAGTGGAAACGGTCACACAGTTTCGTAGTTCAGGTTTTACATTCTCGCAGCAGAGCTACATAGCACATCTCTGGTGGAAAGGAACCCTAAGCGAAAATTAATCAGTCCAAGGCAGAAGGTAATACTGCGAACAACGGCGACATCGTAATTACATTACTGTGAGCGAAATGGGCACACTGATTGTTCACAGAGAAAAGCATTCGTAGATTTTTATGCTGTGGTCGTGTTCTTCAGTAGGTAAGGTTGTTGAGCAGAATAATTGCTTGTGGTTTCAGTGATTATATTATATTTTGGCGAACATTCCTTTATGGACTACACGATTAGTGCAGTGGTTGAGTGTTCGATTTCTGCGCTGCGTGTCACGGGTCCAATTTCCGTATCAAAACAAATATTTGTATTATCTACAAGTAGTTAATGGCTCCTGGTCTGAGTGTTTGTGTATATGACTTTATATATTTTTACGTCTTACGAAATAGGGGAATTAGGTATTGCGGGGCAACCAACATTTTAGTCTTCGTTTTCAATACTTTACTGAAAACCGTACTCAAATTCTTAACAAAACCTGGCAGATAGGTCCTTCACTTTTTTACCAACTCGATATTATTCAACCTGGAGCTTTTTAAACGAACGTCCGAATCAGAAGAGCACTCCAAAGTATCACAAAAGAATGAGGAAAAGGTTCTTTTAAACCTAAGTTTTTGGTACAAGAAGGAGAATTTAATTAAGCGAAGTTAAATGTTCGAACACGAGGATTACAAGCGGGGATTATAATGTTAAAAAGTTTTTTTTTTCTAAAAAAGAGAAACGTTTTGATATACGAGAATAGCTAGCCGTTGATGTGCTTTTATTTAGCATGGTAAAATCCTCAAATGAGTCCTCCCACCCAGGGCAGGGCTGGAGGGACTGTCAGACTTGTACCGACTATAATCTACGGTGTCCTTCAATAGCCCTTTACGTTCCGGAGTCACGGTAATTCGTTGGTCCCGCGACCCCGGCAGGTTTTCGCCCGCTAAGGGGAGCCCCGTCATTGAACTGACACTGCCGTGGGCGTCTACCACTGCGGCTCGGTCCCCAGCGGGGCCTCAACCAATGCCGGGCCCGAGAGGTCGCCGCCTATCGCCGTCGTGAGAGCACGTCGGTGCTCTGCCCAAACGGGGCATTCCTGCACCGTATGCTCCACCGTGTCCTCTGGACGATCCTCGCAGTGGTGACACCCAGGCGTTTCTTCCTTCTTCATCTGACACAGGTACCTCCCGAAACTCCCGAAAATTTAGCTTTCATTGTGAACCCTTCTATATAGCCTCTATTCTTTTCTATACACATAATAAAAATGTAACATGTCTCTGTCTATACATGGAAGAAGTATGCATGTAAAAAACTATTAACGGGAGACTTGATCAACGCAATAGAACCCCAAAACAATATTTATTAGAATGTTTGTCTGTGCGTTTGTATACGCTTATCTTAAAAACAGCTTATCCAATAATGTTTAGTTTCACTTCAAAGATGTTTGTTATAATCCAATCAGTTTATAAATAAAAAAAGTTATATTGCAATTTAAAAATCACTTCGTGAATTTTGACCACCTTAGTGAAGTAAGAATTTACACAGTTTACAGGTAATATTTATTTATGCAGGTTCTCAATAAATGACTCTCACATTTCCAATAAATCTCAAGCAGCAGCTTTGCAGCAACAATATCGTTCAAAGTTCCTTGTAACAATTTACTACTTTGCCCAAGCACTGAGAGTTAACGAAACAGCTTATTTGCTTCGGTTAGCTTACAAATTGTACGGTTTCACTTGAAAATGGGAAACATTGGAAAATACGGAATTTGGTTGCAGTAAAACTTAAAGGAGTACTTGATTTTCAGTTTGCTTAACGTTTTAGCAACTTCATCAGTTAATGACAACACAATAATTATAAAATAGTTTCGTTTTCCACCCGCGTCTTCAGCCGCGCGGTTTTCAAATATAAGGTTACTTGTAAATATGTGTGAACTCGATGGTGGGAACTGTCAAATCGATCGCAGCTCTCGATATAGCAGAGATGTGAAATAACTCAGTACTCTCGGGAGCGACGTATAAACAACTATCTTTTTAAGTACGTAGGTACTTTCCAGCCGCAGTGGTAGACGACCACGGCGTCGGACGTCGCAAGACGATCTCCGGCCACCGTAGGCGCGGGCATGCGGTCAGCGAGTAACAACGGGCAAGTCGCTGCCCGACCATGGACCATGCCCGGGTCGACGGCGCATTGTGTTCCACGAGTGCATCAAAGAGTGTCAGCAAAAATGACTCTAGAGGCCCAAAGCCTGTTGGGGTCGCGTGACTTATGACTTACCGTGACCCCGGTACGTAAAGGACCGTGGATTTTAGTCAGTATGAGTCTCTCACAAGAGTAGACTAAACTTACACTTCTTTTTATTTATAGGTGGTAAAATCATCCAATGAGTCTTCCTACCTAAGCGGAACTAACGGACTGTCAGACTCGTGTTGACAAAAATCTACCGTACTCCTTTAATTGCGATTTACGTTCCAGTGTCACCCTAGCCAATTTAGGCAGTCCCACGACTCCTTCGGAAAATACATTCAAAATGTTATGTTAGAATTACTTTAATGAGTTTTCCTAGTGCAGACAGTTCAGTAATCCATTTGGCAATATTTTCTCTTAAGTTTCCATTAACGGGAGAAACCATTTAGGTAGTTCCCTCACTAATGGTAGAGGACAGACAATAATGGACGTTCCATTGTGTCTGCAAGCTGGGAAAGGGTTAAAGCTGTCCTTTCGAGGATTAACCTGTTAGCAATTATGTTCTGTCGGCATTCAATTTAACCCTGGCATTGGCAGGTCGTATTTAATGTCTTATAAAGAGCGTTATAACACCACGGCGAAGGTTAGACGGAGTTGTACCCTATTCGTTACTTGCATGATGACAGCGCAGACTAGTGACCACATTATTTCGAGATCGGTAAATTCTTGGCAACTTTTTTTTTTGTCGTGGTAAAATCATCAAATGAGTCCTCCCACCCAGGGCAGAGCGGGAGGGACTGTCAGACCCGTACTGACTAAAATCCACAGTGTCCTTCAATAGCCCTTTACGTTCCGGGGTCACGGTAATTCGTACAGTCCCGCGACCAACCATGCGGGACTAGTGCGGATTAGTAAATATCGCAGGTCTTCGAATTTTTTGTTATATGACATGCCATGATGTTTTCCTTCAACGTTTTGAAATTGTGATTTGTCTTTTTAAAACTGACAAAAGCGATATGCTAAATTCTCTATTAAAATTCGGAGTAAACTAAAGAAAAACGTAATTGCGTATTATCTTGTCCGACTACGCTGGCGTATAATGCGTTCTATTAAAAATGTATGACCGCAAAATCTGTTTATTTTAAGCAAAGAATTCATGAAACCACACCTCATACAATTTTTATTTTGCTGTGAACCGACTCAGGGAGTTTTTAAATCTTTTAGGTTGCCTTACCTGGCAGTTATCATTGCTTCGAATGATGTTAATTCTCTTTATTCGCTTTTCAACTTATTCGTTACATTTTTTAATGTTTTTACAAAAAAAAGAAATAAAAAAAACATATAAAAATTATAGTTTAAAAAAACTAAAAAAAACACGCTTTAATAGCAATCGAACTAAAAAGTAGAAAATAATTTTTAAGTATAAGCGAGTTTATGTTACTGCAACATAAAATCCAACAATCAATTATCATAAGTAACTTAGAATAAGATTAATATAAATATTAAGATATTAACAAAAATTCAAATAAAGTGAAAAAGCGTGGGGTGCTTGATATCGAATGTAATGATCATTTTATTAGTTACTGTTTGCAATATCAGAATTATTATAAAAATATCATTGAGCACCCCACGCTTTTTCACTTTATTTGAATTTTTGTTAATATCTTAATATTTATATTAATCTTTTGTTACTTATGATAATTGATTGTTGGATTGTATGTTGCAGTAACATAAACTCGCTTATACTTAAAAATTATTTTCTACTTTTTAGTTCGATTGCTATTAAAGCGTGTTTTTTTAGTTTTTTTAAACTATAATTTATTTTCTGAATTTTTAGTCTCAAGACGACAATAAAAGAAATAAAAAAATTAAAATACGCAAGCGCGGACGCGCGCGCACTATTTCGGTAGCAGTGACTAATTATAAAATTCGAGGATTGAGAACGGATGATCGCGCAGCAATCGTCAGCAGCGACCAATAAAGAAATTTGTCTTTTGAAAGTGGGAGAAGCCAGAGAGAGGAACAGGCCGTATGCAGCAGAGAGCCAATCGGCAGCAAAAGACAGAGAATGACATTTTCATCGGCGATAAAATGCTCACTAATCTAAATATATTTTTTACTATCACTCCGCCCGCGACTTCGTCAGCGCGTGTTTCTAACTTCGAACCCGAAATATTATATATAATTACGCATCCTTTATTCGATTGGGAAACTATTTATGCCAAGTTTTGGGTTTGTCGAAGCAAGCAGCCTTCCCTTAAAACTTAATCACCCTTTTTCACCAACTTAGAGGGTGATTTTAGAAAACCCCACAAACACGTGTTTGATTATTTTTTATCTAATTTTAATATACAGAGTTTAAAATTTATCGGTTAGCGCGTTATGATTTTCCCACACAAACTTTAACATCGTCTGGATTACCAAAGGAGGGTAGTTTTAAAAAAAAACGAATAATTCCCATCTTTTTTTTATTTACTTTTACTCATATTCGTACCAAGTTTCAAGTTTATAAACCTAACGGATAAGATTTTACATACAAAGGTTTTTACCCCTTTTCACCCCCTTATAGGTAGATTTTCGCAAAATCCCTTCTTAGTGATCACCTACATAATGTATCGCACCTACCGTCCAAAATTCAGGTTCTACGTTTAGCCATTTTAGATCTTTCCCTTTAAACTTGAATACCCCTTTTCACTAACTTGAGGGGTGATTTTCGAAAAACCCAAAAACACGTGTTTCATTATTTTTGATCTAATTTATATATACTGAGTTTTAAATTTCTCAGTTAGCGCTTTATGATTTTCCCATACAAAATTTAACATCGTCTAGGTTACCAATGGAGGGTAGTTTTAAAAAACTATTAATGTCCATCTTTTTTATTTACTTATACTCATATTCGTACTAAGTTTCAAGTGTATAAACCTAAGGAATAAGATTTTTCATACAAACATTTTCACCCCTTTTTCACCCCCTTAGAGGAGGATTTTAATATACAATTTATGAGATTATTGTATTGTCATCGGCCCTTGACCCCTGTGCAAATTTTCAAGTTAATCAGACTGCTGGAAGTGGGTGAAAATGAAGTTAAAAGATTCCGTTACATACATACATACATACATACATACAGGTCAAGCTAATAAAAGCGTGTTAAAAAAATAGCAGTCCGCCAGCACGGGGAATAGGGTCCGGGCTGCCGGTGGTAGTGCCTAAACATATCACGGTAATTTAACGACCGACCTACAGCATTATCATAGAAATCTATGCATTTTATAAAGAAGTGTTCTGTGTAATGTGTGGCTTTAATAAGTTTATGACCTTTAGACCGAAGAAGATATTACTACAATGTCGAGCAAAAAGCAACAGTACTGTTTTTCCGAGCTTGAGGACAACTTAATTACGCCGGGTAAAAGAAACTTAGCTTGTACGTGCAGGAGGTCGTAGAAGTTCACTTTAGCAGAATTATTATTTGAATTTAATGTTTGTAATTCAATAAAATCAGAACTGCTCTACGGATCTTGATGAAATTTGGGTTTGAGATAGTTTATAACTTGAAAATACGAATAAGATACGGTGTAAAACTAGGTAGGTGTCAAAAAAAAACGAAGGTTTGCACTCTGGGAGTGCCGGCAGAAGTGAAAACTTGAATAGTAATAAACACACACGAATATTCGCGCAAGCGCCCTGCGCCGTCTTACGAATTTTCGATCAGGTCACGTGTCCTGACGCGAGATAAACATTTTTTACCCATTCCAAAAAATGTGCACAACGCCGCTAAAGAAGTTTTCACTTCAAAAATGTCGTTAATAATTCCAATTTCTATTTTATCTTCAAATTGCATTCGCAATTTAATTTCGGTTGCGAACGACTCACTCGCAATTAACACAGTTGTCTGTAGTTTTCGTGAACTAAGCGAAAACTAGAGGTTGCCAGTTGTTGGTGTTGGTTCAAAAGTTAGTTTTGGTGTTGTTAATACATCATTGAACATCGTGGTTTATTTGTATAAGCAAGTTTATTACAATTATTTTACTTTGTGACAATTATTTTTAGTCCGAGGGAGAGGTCTATGTACGGCTGTGGACGTCCTCTGGTTGATAGGGTGATGATGATGATATTATTATACCGTCGTTCACGGTTAAGTCCACGCGTTGTTTTAGGTCTTTCACTATCGGCCTCATCTCAAAGCTCAAAGTCGCTCAACGAGCTATGGAGAGAGCTATGCTCGGTGTTTCTCTACGTGATTGAATCCGAAATGAGGAGATCCGTAGACGAACTAAAGTCACCGACATAGCCCACCGGATTAGCAAGCTGAAGTGGCAATGGGCAGGCCATATTGCTCGCAGAGCAGATGGCTGATGGGGTCGAAAAGTACTAGAGTGGAGACCACGGCCTAGCAAGCGCAGCGTAGGACGTTCACCAACAAGGTGGACAGACGACCTTATAAAGGTCGCCGGAAGACGCTGGATGCAGGTCGCTTCCAACCGGTTTATGTGAAGATGATGATGATGATGATGTTGTTTTAAGTGAGATTAAGAATCACGACAAAACATATCTGTACGCCTTTTTTTAAGATGACAAAACGACAAATTAGTCCTCCCGCCCTGTGTGTAGCGGGAGGGTCTGTCAGACTTGTACTGACTAAAATCCAACGTGTTCCTTCATTGCTCTTAAAGTTCCAGAGCTACGGTTTCCTGTTTAAACAACAACTACTGCCGACAAACTGTTATGGAGTTTGGTAGACGTTATGTTTTAAAGCAAACACAGAATTTGACGGCACGGTTAGCGCAGTGGCTGAGTGATTGGACTGCTGTGCTGCGTGTCACGGGTTCGATTCCCGCACGGAGCAAATATTTGTATGATCTACAAGTAGTTGTTTCGGGTCTGGGCGTTTGTGTATGTGAGTTTATATGTTTGTAAACGAACCCACGACACAGGAGAAATTCCTAGTGCGGGGCAGTTTCTTTAAAAAAAAAGAATAAAAATATAAAAGAGACAATCCCGCGACTGAAAAACTCTAAAAATTATAGGTGCATTCTCACACATCAGTCGTCAAGTCACGTCACCGGACCGGTTTGAAAAAAATGTTTCTATACTCCTAGTATGACTTTGTTCCCACACGTCAGTCACCTGCACGGGATCTATCAGTGACGTCACCGGTCAGGCACGTCAAATAATATTGCCATACAAGTATCGTACTTTTATCCCCACACACCCGGGATCGTCACGTTTCAGTTTAGTCAGCGTCGTGCTACCACCATTGCTACACGTGTGACCAACCCGTAACTTGACTGATGTATGTGTTCAATGATTCAGTCAAACCGGCGAAGTGACTGACGAACGACGTGACGGTAACTGGTACTTGTGGATACGTACACAAACCGTCACCAATCCGTTCTAGGTGACATGACGGTGACTGATGTGTGTGAATGCTTCTTAATGCCTTTGTCAAACAGACAGGCGAAAGCGCAGCGATACCGAACCGAAGCGAGACGTCAGTCCGATAGTTCTGTCACTTTATCGGATCGCTTTCGGTTTTCTATGATTCAAACAATAACCTACATTACAAATAAAAAACGTCACGCTTCGCATTCGCAACGCCTGTCTGTTTGACAAAGGCTTAAGTCCTCAACTATACCTATTTTAATTTATTTCAGTCTATTCTAAATTGATTCAAGCAGATGATCCTTTGATAAACTACCAAGAAGATTAATCAAACACGCAACGCCTACGCTTAAAGTTCTGTTAACTTTTAGCGCAAACTTCTGAGTTTAATTTAGCACTAAAATTAAATCATTCTAATACATTTGTGAGAGAAGTGGTGAAGATAGGCTGACACTGAAATATCAGCAAATCCTGCTTTGGAATCTTTGCCATTAAATCATATATGTATATTAGATGTATTTTATTAAATAAATATTTTATTAGATTTATTTTATTACATAGTAGCGAACCGTCCCAGCTCCGCACGGGTGCAATCTCTACTATAATATGCATGTTCTATTCTTAAAAACCTTTCTCTTCAATCACTCTATATATTAAAAGAAACTACATCAAAATCGGTTGCGTAGTTTTAAAGATTTAAGCATACATAGGGACAGATAGACAGAGAGTGGGCAGCCACTTTGTTTTATAAAATGTAGTAATGAAGTGATATTTGGTCGACTAAAATACCAATATAAAATTTTAGGCGAAATTCGAACTAAACATATTGACGACTATCAGTTCAGTCTTGTAGTCGTTGAACAAAAAATCGAACCGAAGTAATTACTCCATTACTACAATGATTTTTAAAAAATGTCTTTCATTTTAAAATTCAAATTTTACTAACTAAAACTAGAACTTTAAGAACAAAACTAAATATTTTTCTTTTTTTTAACAATTTTTATTTTAGTTTAAACTAAAATTTAGTATTTTGTTGTAAATATTTAATTTTATATTTAAATTTCTAGTTTTAGTTATGTAAATACTTTTAATTATTACTGTTTTGTTAGAATATAAATGTGTGCTCGAATATTTATTATACTCGTAATTTTACTTTGTTTTTAACTTGTTTCTACTTGTGGCATGTGTATTTGTGCAAGTACAATGAAATAATTGTAAGTACTTATTTATCATATATTTTTTTTTTAACAGTTTGGTGGAAAAGGGCAGGAGTGGACGTAAGCCGTTTGACCAAGAGAACGCTAGGAACGCAAAAATAAAACCTAGGTTGGGACTATACATTTCTAGGACATTCTCCGTTCACATTAATATTCGATTTCACAACCCGGCTGCACCGAAACATTCCGATCCGAAGAACTGCATACTTTTTTTTTATCGTGGTAAAATCATCAAATGAGTCCTCCCACCCAGGGCAGAGCGGGAGGGACTGTCAGACTCGTACTGACTAAAATCCACGGTGTCCTTCAATAGCCCTTTACATACCGGGGTCATGGTAAATCATAAGTCCCGCGACCCCGATAGGCTTTGGCCCTCTAGAGGGTGGTACTGTCATTTTTGCTGACATTCTTTGAGGCGCGCGTGGAACACAACGCGCCGTCGACCCGGGCATGGTCCATGGTCGGACAGCGAGTTGCCCATTACTCGCTGCCCGAATGCCCTCGCTGCCCGAATGCCCAAGAACTGTATTCTTATAGTAATAGTGTGAACACAGCCTTAAGGCCACTAGATCTGACAGCAAATCAAGTTGAATAGCCACTCTACCCAAGGCAAGTCTTCTCGCAGTTTCGCCAACTATAGTTCACGATATAACGTTGAGGTGATAATATTATACATATAAATGGCTTCCCTATGTACTTCTTCGGCTTCCTCGCGAGGAAAGCCTGTTGTTCTCGTTATATAGTTAAGCATATATGTTCTTATATATGAGGATCTATCACGGTTTGTTTTATGGCTTCGTAAATATTTGATCAAGTTGTTGGCATAGAAATGTATCGGGGTTATTTGCAGTGTTTTTGTGCTATTTGTTCTATGGATGTTTTTTGTGTACATTAATGTTTGAGATTTTGTTAGGTATTTATGATTTTATGCTATACATACAGGCCTGTTGGTCTAGTGGTTAGTGACCCTGACTGCTATGCCGGAGGTCGTGGGTTCGATTCCCACCCAGGACAAATGTTTGTGTGATGAGCACGATCATTTGTTCTGTGTCTGGGTGTAATCTATCTATAATATGTATGTATTTAGAAATATATAAGTAAGTTTATCAGCTGTCTAGTACCCATAACACAAGCTCTGCTTAGCTTGGGACTAGATGGCGTTGTGTGATAGTTGTGGAATATTTATTTATTTATTTATTATTATTTATTTTATTATTCTGTAACTCACTTCTACCAAGTGAGCGCACAATCGAACTCATTAGAGTCCTTGGCACGCCTGATGTCCTGCAGAAAAATCATGGTACTATATTTTTTATGGAATTTGATATAACGATATAGACACTAGCGCCGCTTCAGAAAGACTTCAGTCGTGGCGTGGACATTAAAAACAAAATCGTTCGAAGAAGAAAAACGAATTTCTCCAACAATACGTCCGAATTTCGAAGGTTTCTCATTGACAATTCGCGATGATTTACTTTAAAATAAATGAGTTCGATTTTGCACTCAGAGCCGCGCCAGCACTCATGGCCTGCAGAAAATTCGTAGTATTACATTTTTTAATGCAATTTGATGTAATGGCATAGACACTAGAGCTGCGTCAAAATGACTTTAGCCCTGCCTCGAACTCTAAAAACAAAATCATTACCAATTCCCAACAAGGCACAGAAATTCATTTGTTCGAAATTGGAACGGTGTCTGATTGACAATCCGCGATGATTTACTTTAAAATACAGGACTTCAACTAAGCGCTTACTTGGGTGAAATTAGCTTGTAAACGTTGCAGAATAGCACTTAACAGGTTGGTCTTTGGGTTGCCAGCAATCTGAGAGCTCTGTCCAATCCCGACTGACCCCAGGAAAGTGAAGGGAACACAGTGGTCATATGTTACCGTGCACAGTGAGGCTCCGGGGAGACCTCTTTACAGTCTTCCAGGGATGTGCCTTAACACGCATTACACAGAAGGGCTTTGGAGCTGGACATTTACGGGACCCAGAGATCCTCTCCATAATGGTGACCACGAGGTGGTTTTCGTGAGTTTAAAGTCCATAATTTGGATTCATAGCTTTTTGAAGGATAAAATAAGGGTAGGACAAAGTTAAGATTTTCATGATTTGTTAACTAGAAAGATTTCATTGTAATTGATCTTTTGTGTCCATCTTTCATCAACACAATCCGGCTTTATTTGAATTATCGAAAAGCAAGTAGTTTTGTTTTCTTGTTAAGGAAAACATACAAAAAAATAATTGGTCAATATATAGACATTACTTAGTGTTGGTAATAATTTCAGGATGAATAATGGTCATGCTCTTCAGGCAAACTACTTTTCAATATCCAAAAATGGTAAATACTTATAGGAAGTATTTTATAAAAAGGTACATTTTGAAAGTATCCGCCCGAAAATGTAAAATACTGCACGGACAAGTATCGCCTTTGTGCGGAAGACCAAACCGGACCGTTTCTAAACCGAACCAATTAAAAATACTCAACAATTTCGCCATAATACCAAAAGTTTTCACAGATCTTTGTTTAATTTAACGATAGAAGTAATTCTCATTTAAATAATATAAGATTTATATGCGAGTATTATGCCCAGAACCACGAAATCGTAATACAAACTATAATCTTCAGCAGGAACATCGTATGTTGTATTTAAACATACATGGAATTGGATCAAACATATAGAGGAGAAAGGGGAATTAATACACTCTATGTGTCGCTGCACCCAACTAGAGGAATAGGGGGAACAGGAAACCATTCGTTATCCCATTTAGAAATCACACCAAGTTATCACATATAGAAATAAGTTTGTTCAAAGAACTGATACAAATAAATTATTGCAAATATAGCTTCATATTTTAAGAAATATGAATGAATAGATATTAAATTAATTGATCAAAATACTTTAAAATAAATAACCTGTGCTAATATAGATTTTGACATGTTAATTTTGTATGTAAAACTACAAAAAACCATCAAATAAATACCTTATCAATTCAGCAGTATTTCCATAGCACACCCAGATATTTTAACTTCAAATTATGACACAAAACAATAGCAACTTATTTATACACTCATCTTAAACAAGTCACACACTATAACACTGTGAATTTCAGTTAAAACCACTAATTCTTTTACACATAAATATTTTGTTTAGATAAAGGTAAGATTTGATTTACGCGCGTTGAAACGACCGTCGCAGGTTAAAGCGACGCTGTTCTGCCTTCGTTTGGTCAGCTATTTGATGTTTGGATCGCGCATGCGTGTTGACGCTCATCGAAAACCAACTTCAAACTCGCTTTGCACTGTGTCTACATCTATTGCTGTTTGGGCGTTATAAAATGACACAGTGGCGGTTTACTGGCTTAGGTGAAACGCAACCCAAACGCTAATCTTACTAACCACAGAAAACTCTACTTTATAGGCTTCGAGTTACGTGTTATTTTTGCGTGGAGTTAGTGTAACGTGTTTCGTGGCTTGTAACAAAATGCTTAGGACTACGGTTGACACTTGGACGGATCTTAAAAAATAAACACGACTGAATTTAAACATTAATGATTGATAAGGACAGGGTTGAACTTTCTTTGGTACTATTTCATCAGACCAATTTATTCAACGGATGCTCAATAAGTTATTTAACCGTTAGTTTCAACTATTTAAACAAGGACGAAGATATATTTGGTAGCGTACCCTCTTTTTTTTACATTGTAAAATCATCTTATGGGACTGTCAGACTCGTACTGACTAAAATTCACGGTGTCCTTCAATAGTCCTTTACGTTCCGGGGTCACGGTAACTCGAAAAGACCCGCGACCAGTGTACCCTCCTAGTCTTTTTTAAGTGTTTTAATTTTATTGGGTTTGTTAGGCTGTAATAACAGTTTTAGTAAACTTTATTTTGAGAAAGTTTCTCTGTAACTTTCCAGACTCAGATTTAAATAATAAAGATAGGAATTAAGTACCAATCTACAACCGTCTGTCAACAAACACACAACCGTTTCTTTTATGATGATTTACATTATAAAGAATCAAAGATATTATGAGCTGGTGTAGAAAAAAAAAAAGGAAGAATGGCCCTCGTTCATTGTAAGACGTTTTAGGTATAGAAGAAAGAAAGCATATATTTCAAAGATAAGTTAAATATATTAAGACATACAAATACGTGAACAAAAACTTTGTAGCACTTTTTACGGAAATTACGCTGATGAAGGAGAATGAAAGCCACATATATTTTTTTTAATATGGGAAAATCATCAAATGAGTCCTCCCACCCAGGGCAGAGCGGGAGGGACTGTCAGACTCGTACTGACTAAAATCCACGGGTCCTTCAATAGCCCTTTACATTCCGGGGTCACGGTAATTCGTGAGTCCCGTGACCCCAGCAGGATTTGGCCCTCCACAGTGGGCCCCGTCACATTGCCGACACTCCTTGAGGCAAAAATAAATTTTATTTAGAAAAAAATGTTTATTATTCATTAATTTTATTGTTGTCTTAGAAATGTTTTTTGAAGTGAAAACTTCTCTAGCGGCGTTGTGTCTTTTTTTTGGAATGGGTAAAAAATGTTAAACTCGCGTCAGGACACGTGACCTGATCTAAAATTCGTAAGACGGCGCAGGGCGCTTTTGCGAATGTTCGTGTGTGTTTATTACTATTCAAGTTTTCACTTCTGCCGGCACTCCCAGAGTGCAACCCGTCGTTTTTTTTAAGAATACTTTGGGTGTGATCTACAATCGATACCAAAGCCAATAATATAATCTTTAGATTTATTGTCTGTTTGTGTGTATGTATGTCCGGGATAATCTCAAAAAGTACGGCATAGATTTACTTTAAATTTGGCACGAATATAATTAAGAAGTCGGGTCAACATATAGGCTACATATTATCACGCTGTCACCTACGGGAAACGAGCAGTGAACTTTATCGTAGGTATTTTTGGTGATGTATAGCGTTCACGCCGACGACGTCACGGGTAGCAGCTAGTTCTAAAATATACCATTTAACACGGCCATGAATGTCAAACTAATAATCAAACCAAACTTTATATAAATATTTGGTGTTTCAATAAAATGTTTTGGGAAAATTAATTAAATTGTGTGTTGCTTCATCAGGGCATTGCCTGTCTAGTCAGAATTTCAGGTCGTTATTCGACCTAATGAGTTGTGGAGAAAGTTAATAATGATTGAAAAAGAAAACTTATTAATCGAAAGTGCACACTTCAGGGGCCTCTTACAGTCCACTAGCGCCGCCAATCGAAAAAATGTCATAACTCGTAAATAGAATCAAAAATACAAAATGTGGTCTGTAATTACTGTAGAAAAGGCAATAACGTAATTTTATAACACATTGTCAACACTTGAAATATAGCTGTTTAGCTAATTTTTTTTATTTGTTACAAAAACGGCCGTTTATGTTTAGAATGCACGATTTAGCTAAACAGCTATATTTCAAGTGTTATAAAATTACGTTATTGCCTTTTCTACAGTAATTACAGACCACATTTTGTATTTTTGTATTTACGAGTTATGACATTTTTTCGATTGGCGGCGCTAGTGGACTGTAAGAGGCCTCTTAAAGTAAAATTTTATAAGTAAGTAAGGTTGGTAAATTCTTTTAAAAGGCTTTTAAGAAGTTAAATGTTCTTATCTAAAGTACTTATGTCAGTCATTTCTATTTTTTCATATCCCCTGGCCACGGGACATTCGGTGTAATCATTCTGTAATAATTCGCGCGGTTCAAACGTCGTATCGTCTTACGACTAAAACAAAGGTTTAAAAAAGTACCACACTGCACACATACATATATACTCGTACATTATACACTTAGCACTTACATTTCTATAAAAGGGGATGCAACTTTTAGTATGGGCCTTGGCATCATTTTGTTTTCTTTCGCCCGTGATTAAAGTTTGGGCACAATTAGACTACCACCTAAGAAGTCCATAGAAAAAAAAATAAGTTTCTAAACTGTGACCAACAAGAGATATGACGGTTTTTATTTTGTTCTAATCAGGAGTTATTTTTTGTAGGAATCCATAGTACCATTGATTTACTCCTGATGAGAACAAAATAAAATCAGTTATATCTCTGGTTGCTTACGGTTTAGACTTTTTTATTATTTTTTACTAAGTTCTTAGGTTGCGGTCTACTAATGACCAAAATTTCATTACTGGCGAAAGAAAAAAAAATTGATGCCAAAAAGTTGCATACCTCTTTGTTCGTCGCAAGACACATTGACCTTCGTTACGCGTGAATTTCTCTTGCATCCATCGGTTGCCCGCGACTCTCACGATAAATATAGTCCTGGTAAAGCCAAGCCTTATAAACTCTCAATTCGGCGTCAATTAGTGTGGTGGTCAATGCTCCATATTCTCGTGCCTTCTCTTTATGAGAAGAATCCTTGTAGAGGGACTGGAATGTCAGTATGTATTTATAAAGTAAAGCGCCAAGTAAAATATTGATTGGTGCTCAAATGCGAATACTTACACTAATAAACGTAGGTGGTCTAAAATAGGTGGCCACACGGGAATGCACCTTTGCCGGCGATGACCTTTATTAAAATAAATACAGACATAGAATGATATCTTGTTTGTTAAATAATCGTATAAGTATAATCTAATAACCAGAATAAAATTGTTTTATCTTTGACGCGTTATAAGTACGTTACAATAGCAATCATTGTATTGCTAACTAACTCTTTTTTTATTATTTAAAATAAACAAAACCACAAATATTTTATAAACCTAGTTATATTTTCAGATGTTCGTTAATTAATGGAACACTTATTAAAGAATAAGTTGAATAAACAAGTAATAACTTATAAAGTAATAACTTGTTTATTCGACTCATCCTTTGTTTATTCGGTTTAATAAAACCACTTATTAGTATGTTATTTAATTATTGAAGTTATAATGAGCGCATTATTAGGGTTCAATTTAATGTCAATTTTCATCTACAAATTGCTTGCCACAAACTTTAAGACGTATATGAAAATTAATCTCAGAATAACTTCAAAATTAGTTGATCAATTTTCAAGATATTAGCAAACTGATTAACTAATTACTGATAATAACCATTCAGAATTCAGAATTAGTTTGTGTTTAATCAGATCTAAGTGAATTAGAATCTAGTTTGTTTTACAGCGAACTAACTATTGCCAGCGGCTTCACCTGCGTGTAACTTAAAAACTCGAACGTGCATGCGCGGCTACGTCCACACCTAACGTAATGCTTGCACTGAGGCACTTTGATCTTGAAGCATTTGCCGACATACGTTGGCTCGCCCTCGCACCGCACGTGCGAGGGCGAGCCAACGTATGTCGGCGCATGCCTCGCCACGAATATACAGGTCCACACTTGGCGAGGCATGCGTTGTGCGCCGTGCGGAACGCATGCTCGCAATGTGTGGATCCACCTCAACGAGAACGTAATACATGGTGAAACGTCACCTGTTAATTATTCCAAACTAAAACCTATATGTGAGCCAAACACTTCTATGTCACGACATAACGTAATTCGAGTGTCAACATTTAAAGGTATATAAAAATCTTCAACTGGCGTGTCTCATGAGTGCACTTGTGCATGCGGACTCACATGTGTATTATAAAAGCATTGCCAAACAGCAAGCGTGGCGCGGCACGACGCCCTTAAGCCTTTGTCAAACAGACAGGCGTGGCGAATGCGAAGCGTGACGTTTTTATTTGTAATGTATGGAATTGTTTGAATCCAGTCACATAGAAAAGCGAAAACGATCCGATAGCGTGACCGAACTATCGAACTGACGTCTCGTATCGGTTCGTTATTGCTTCGGACTCGCCTGTCTGTTTAACAAAGGGTTTAGGCTGCTAACAGACGACAAAGCTCACCATTTTGCTGATCAATCAATTCTTTTCATTTGTGGCTGATTTAATCATTTTGTAGCCAATAGTATGTAGTTTTTTAGTGGACTATATTACTATTTATTAGAAGTCGCTTTAAAAAGTACCCTATAAAAATTATTATATCAATAAGTTCACTGGTACCATCTTTTTCATTTTTTGTACTAAAACTACGAGAGTCAATGACTCACAAACTGTAAACTTCAAAACATTTTTCAACACTGTTAACTAGGGAGTCGTAAAACTTTATGTTCGCTTTAAAAGCAGTAGTATTAGTAAATCTTTGCATTGTGCCCTTACAATGGGAACAGTCACGCCACGTGGGTCATGAACATAGAAAGAGTAATTCAGTACAGAAGTCACTGAACTATATTATAAGGATATACTTATTAGATCCAGTATTATACAAGGTGTCCCGGGAAGTACGGATCAAATTGAACAGGGGAATGGAAGAAGTCATTTCCAATGCCTTAACCTCGACTATGTTAGTGCTATTTTTTACGGTTCAAAAGTTATGTCCACTGGTATATTTATGTGTAAATCATCCACCATAGATTAGTACTGTTACTCCGTCTGCCTCTAATCCATTCAAAGAATGGATGTCAAGAATAGTTATCAAATGGAATGTCTTGAATAGACCGCTTTTAGCGATAAGATCCGTTGTGTCACGTTTTGCGAAATGTTTTCCTTTTATATTTTTTTGCCGAGATATATTATACAGATATATTGGAAAGAAACCGACGAAAAATTCCAACTCGGGGGCGTCCAGAATCATGTCCTGGACCCATGGTAACCGTTTGTGCGTCGATGTCTGTTATACCCTGTATAAGTAAATATTTCTATTTAGTAAAAGGGATCATAGTTACTTTAAGTTATTAATATCATAACTTAAATCCCGGAGTTACAGTAAATAGTAAAGAAAAATAATAGCGAACAAGACATAATAAACGACTATTACATCCTGACAAACAACCTGTTTTCTATTTATATTAATACTGTCCTGTGTAGCACGACATGTAATATTTCCTAACGTTGATAAAAGCTACCACAATTTGTGATAATTAAAAGTAACGGGATATTAAGTGAAGGAAGCTTGTACCATACTAATATTTTTAAAGCTTGAAAAGTCTAACTTTTTTTTAAAGTGAAAACTTCTTTAGCGGCGGCGTTGTGTACTTTTTTTGGAATGGATAAAAAATATTAAACTCGCGTCAGGACACGTGACCTGATCGAAAATTCGAAAGACGGCGCAGGGCGCTTGCGCGAATGTTCGTGTGTGTTTATTACTGTTGAAGTTTTCACTTCTGCCGGCACTCCCAGAGTGCAACCCGTCTTTTTTTTTTATTTATTTCCCTCGATAGGAATTTCTTCTGTATTTAGTTTATATTCTTTTTAAAAACAAGTTTTATATAGTAAAAAAACTTACGATAGACAAAGTACTCATCAAGACGAATCAATCGAGTCTAAACTCGATGGGTTTGCAGCGTTTAATTACCGAGTTTCTATGGCTACGTTCCAGTCGCTCCATCATCATATGTTGTTAGCATAATATTACATAGTCGCGGGACTGTACGAATTACCGTGACCCCGGAACGTAAAGGGCTATTGAAGGACACCGTGGATTTTAGTCAGTACGAGTCTGACAGTCCTTCCTGCTCTGCCCTGGGTGGGAGGACTCATCTGATGATTTTAACACGTAAAAAAAAGCATAATATTCCATTGTCACGCGATATACATCCGAAACTATCTGCAGTCCATACAAATATTTCTACCGTGCTGGAATTGAATCCACGACAGGCAGCATTACTCTTAAATCTATTTTATATAAAAAAAATCCTTAATATAACGGTTTTTAAAAATTATCTTGAATCTCTCAAGTGGTCTCAAACTCGAGGGCAAAATGTAATGGAAAATACTCGTTTATTTTGTATTGTTATGAATAAACGATCGCATTGACGAGCGACTAAACATCCTTCATTTTATCCATCTTTCTTATTCTAAACAAACTTCAGCAGAAAATCTCATAAAATAACAAGCTTAGCTCTTCAAACACTCGCCTTCTTTACAACAAAGTTTGTTATCCTTTTATAAAAAATTGTCCTCTCTGTCTACGTGTATTTTTGCGAAACTTGAAAACAAGCGTATGAAGACGATGTCCACTGCTACGCAGAGTACGCCCAGAGGGGTCTACAACTACAATTGTTCATTTGTTTCATATGTAGCAGTTTGTTGGGCATGCGTGGGCGGCGAGTAATATGCGACTCGCTGGCCGACCATGGACCATGCCCGGGTCGACGGCCCGTTATGTTCCACGCGCGCCTCAAAGAGCAAATGACGGGGCCTCTAGACGACCAAAGCCTGCCGGGGTCACGGGACTGTACGAATTACCTTGACCCCTGAACGTAAAGGGCTATTATTGCACACTGTGGATTTTAGTCAGTACGAGTCTGACAGTCCCTCCCGCTCTGCCCTGACTCATTTGGTGATTTTACCATATTAAAAAAAAACAAATGTAGCAGTTTGGTGGCCCTGAGTACTTTAGGAAAATGGAGCCCCCAGCACCTGGGATACATCTCTCTTTAGATAATTCTCGTCCACTGCTAGATGTAAGCCTCCACCAAAGAACACCAACCATCCCTATTATGGGCAGTCCCCATCCATCTACTGACAGTCATCTTGTCCAAATGATCGATCCATCGTAACTTAGGGCGTCACACCATCGATCCATCATGGCGTCCACTTAGGGCGTCACAATACGTCGCGGTCTCTACTCTAGTACATGTCTGCTCTATTGCCCGTCTGTCCGTTTGCAGACATGGCCGGCACACTTGCAGCATGCTAAGGGATACTTAAGTAATTCTTTTGAAATGAATAAAGACTCCATTCCGGACCTAAGGCAGTCCTGGGTTCTAATTCAAGTTCCAGGAGTGTCCTGGGGTTCTCTTGTCAAATCCATACACTTGTGTACGAGTGGTATCACGGGTTCTATTTGGTAGTTCCCATGATGGATTCATTCCAATGGACTAGTGATGGGACAGATGGACAACAGCAACATCTTAAACGCGTGACGCGTAATGTTATTTTTCCGAGCGTAGCGAGCCCGAAAATGTTCTTCATAAGTCGATCGTTACTGCTGTGATGCTCACGGGAACTCAGGGTCCCCAAAGATAGTGAGCTCTGGGCAGGCGAAGCCCTTCTAGGTTAGCCGTATAAGTCGGCAAAAAATTATGAGAAAGAAAATTTAATTAAAAAACTGGATTAAAAAGTTTGAAATACTGCAGTTACCCTTGTCAATTACTTTTGCAGGTTAGAAAATCTTGTTGTTTAAAAAAATGATCACGGGCAAAGTTATGATTCAGAAGCTGTTAAGCAACTAAGTGATGTGCCATTAAAAACCTAATAAAATCTATTCCGTAAGTACGTTGTTGTTGTAGCGTGACAATACAACATAAAAAGAAATAACGACCATTTTCGTGACGTGCTTATGGTACAACTTTGTTTTATTATTAACTTGATACTCATGGAGTACTTAAAGTAAATGGAGTGTCACATACTTATGTGGGTGTAACAGCCTAGGAACATTACAGTCTTCTATAAATACTCGTATGTTTATCGGTGCCAGGATATGGCCTCTTCCAAAAGTGGTCATCCAAGTGGTGATTCAATGATGTGTTATGTTTTTTTTCTATTGTTTTTGATTGAATTTAAATTTGTAATTACAGTGACAGAGTGAAGTAGATTTTATCATTAATTATAGCCTACCAGGCCACTTTTCCAATACAAGAGCAGTTTGTAGTTGAGCAGTGGAGAATGTAAACGGCACAACTCAGTTGAGCGGTATAGTTGAGACTTTACACAACAATGCTGCAGTCGATTTTCAGTGTAACCTGCTGTAATAACTGAATAATAGTACTTTACCTGAAGTAACTGTTTTATGACTTCTTTTTTTTTAAATAAAACATTGTTCCTCACTAGGAAGTTTTGCCTGTATCGTGGGTGCGTTTACAAACATAGAAACTCACATTCACAAACACCCAGACGCGGAACAACTACTTGCAGATTATACAAATATTTGATACGTGCGGGGATCGAACCCGCGACACACTGCGCAGCAGTCCAAGTGCTCAGCCACTAGGCCGTGAGAAGTGGAAAGAGTGGAGAGAGGCCTTTGTCCAGCAGTGGGACACTATGGGCTGACATAATAATAATAAATTTTAAAATACAATCAAATCTCAATCAACTGTTACCTGAGCATTTTGATTACACAGAGTTTCCATTCTCTGTGATTAAATTCCATAATTTCCCATTCGCACATAGCACAGTCGTGATTGCCAATAAATTAGTGAACCGGTGCAATAAGGTTGAATTTTCAACAGAAAATAAACAGGGGATTGCACTGAAAATTAAATTAAAACGCTCTGTTGAACTGGAATGCGGTTTTCAAATTATGCTTTTATTTTTAAGTAACGAACATTTTTATATTTTAGGTACCATATGGTTCAAGGGATATTGTGAAACAAGCTTTTACTAGGCATTCTCAGTGCCTGCCGGGGTCGCGGGACTTTTCCATTACCGTGACCCCGGTACGTAAAGGGCTAGTGAAGGACGCCGTGGATTTTAGTCAGTACGAGTCTGACAGTCCCTCCCGCTCTGCCCTGGGTGGGAGGCATCGACCACACAGCCCATAGACACCTAATACACGATAAAACGCACGAAAACTATTCTGCCAACTTGCTGAGGTATTACGTCAGCGAGGGGGACGGGGTACTGCGTCCTGATTGGTCAATTCAAGGTCAGTGCATGTCACTAGGGATGGGACGGTTTTAAATCAAATAAGAAAGTATCGACATTTTTAAATTGTATTTAATAAAATATGTTTTTACATACTTGCATTCAATTACCTTCTTTTATTGTAATTACGATTGAATCATGTAGGTAAAATACAAAAATGAATAAAAACAATGTTTTAAAATTTCCGTAATTATTATAAGCTAAGTTCGAAGTCTTTGGTGAGGCCTATCAAATTGAATGCAGCGCGATGTTATAGAGTTAGCCCAAAAACATGCAGCCAAACGGATCTCTTCGCCGCTACCGACAATGCGGTGGAGTGGTGGGGGTTTTGGGCCAATAAAATATAAATACCGTCGCGGCAGCAAAACGAAAAAGAAGAAAGGTTCCGGAACTATGTTTTTTGCCTAGGAGACAGAAAAACAAGTTCAATAATTAAACTCACCAAAAGCGGCAAATACTTAGTTGGTACTGCTCAACTTAGTAGACATCGACGGTTTTTCATAAGAATAAAACAATCTTCGCTAAAATGACGTGAACATATTACACTTTAAGTAGATGGGATCCAATTCTCTCGCTTGGTTGCAATTATCCATTTATTTTTTAAATCAAGATCGTGTGGGTATCTAAAATTTATAAATTAAAGTTTCACAATTTATCAGATGTACATCTGTTGTAATTTGTAATTATTGAAAAAATATTTTTTGTATAAATTAATAGTTATAGGTTTTTGTTTTGCTTTATCGACAACAGAGGTGGTTGTACGATTTGGAACATCACTAATATGTGTACTTAAAATCGACGAAAAGAGATGGCGAAAAAAATACTTGCAAAAGAAAGGGACGGAATCATAAAGACGCCAAGTATGACCAGTATAAGATGAACCCCGATAAATATTGTGAGAAATTTAATCTAATTTAGATTATGGAACTATTAAGTTACCGATGAAATGTGATAACGTCTTTCAGGAAATTTGAAGTCCGGCTTTTTTTATCACACAAACGTATTGTATACGGGAACATATTATGTCTATTTTCTCGATTTTTTAAAGGAGTAATGCGGATGTGTTTACGGCTCACAGGAGTGGTCGAAACTAATACGAGCTTGGTGAGTGACGACGGTTATAAGACATTTTTGCCTAATGTGTTGACAGACATCGGTCGCCTGTTATTAGGAGTCTATAGGCTGTGTGGTCGATGGTGGGAGGACTCATTTGATGATTTTACCACGTAAAAAAAAGGCATTCTCTGTGAGTTTTCAAAACGATTTCTTTATTGTATTCAATCTATAGATGTGTATAGATTGATCATAAATGAACCTACCCGATCAATGAACCAACCCGAGCAACGATCTCATTAAAGTTCATTTCGAAGTTTGCAAGACATATTTTAATTCTGCCGTGCCAACGTTAGAAAATCTATACTAATATTATAAAGAGGTAAATTTGTCTGTTTGTATGTAGGGGGTAATCTCAGGAACTGCTCAACCGATTTTGAATATTCTTTCACCAGTAGAAAGCTTTATATGTGTGTGTCGGTGAGTGACATAGGCTATAGGGGAGGTTCGGAGCGGGCAAAGCCGCTGGCAAAAGCTAGTAAGCTATATTTTTGATACAAACAGTCTGTCTTGACTTCGTACAGGTACAATTTGGGTATTTAATTAAAAAGGAAAAATTCATAAAAACGAATGAATGGATGTTTATTACTCTTTCACACAACAAAACTACTGAATAGATTTGGATTAAATTTTAAACACCACGAAGTAGGTTCTGGCCTTAATAAACACATTAGAGAGTAGTTTCGAAGATTAGCATGTACGAACATAGTCACATGTATTTTTTACGTTATTAAGATAAGTAGATATAGGTAACATTCCTCCACTCCACTTCAAAAGTTCATCAAAGTTAGTAATAACAAAAAATCAATAGAAGGACGTGTCAACAAGCTATGGAAGGCATTGTGAGGAAGAGTGGAAACCTTTTTATCAAACAAACACTGTAATTATATTGTTGTAAGGGACCCGTGGCTACCTTTCGAGTGGACGATCGATCTGGGGAGTTATCACATGTTGAAACGTGCAAAGCCTTGTAAAGATCGATTAAGGGTCAGTTATCACCGAGACGGGACGCGACGCGACTATACTGGAAATGTGTATCGTTTCGTGAAGTAAATAAAGTAACATTTCGAATCGTTATTAAAATGTGAGGGCGGCTTCGCGCCATTGGTGAAATGTATATCTTTTGGTGTAGTAAATAAAGTTAGATTTGGAGTGCTCTGTTGGAAGTTGCGCGCAGCGTCGGGTCTCGGTGTTAATTGACCCTAAGGATAATTAAAAACTAGCTTTTGCCCGCGGTTTCCCTCGTGTGGCGCCGAATATTATTATAATAACGTTATTGTTGTTTTGACCAGGAAGGCTACTTTTTTTTCATAAAATGTAACCTAGTACTGTACATCTGATAACGTATTTTCAGGGTGATCAAAAGATAACAAACAAACTTACTGTTGCTTTTATTACATAACGTAATGTAATAAAAGCAACAGTAAGTTTGTTTGCATAAGATTATAACAGGATATTTTTATGTCTTAATATAAAAGTGATAATATAATGAAATGAATCTAAATTGTAATATTCATTCAACCACAGACGGGTACCCAGTATGTGTCGTGTAAAATACATAATAATAAGATTATCGAAATCCAATAATCCATGGCTCGCAAAATACACTGATATTGAACTACATTTGTGCCTAGAAGACAACCTCAATATAAGTATTTCAAAAAAAGGCTTGACAAAATGATGGATTAATATTTAGTCTTGCCCAAGGGACTTGTCGTAAAAATAACCCAAGTTATGACTACCCATCCAAAACCACAGACAAATTAGTCTCTATAGACTGAGCGCCACTGAACATGACATGTTAACATTTCGTCGCCTTAGAGCGAAAACCTCGATAATGCACTTTTGCTCAAATTTATTTTATTGCGTTTTTTCGCGTCGCACAGCCGCACCTGACTAAGTTGTTCATTCGAAACTCATAGTGCCATTTCTGATAGTAAACCCAATATCTGCATGATGATTGTCGAATTTTGAAGTGAAAACTTCTTTAGCGGCGTTGAGCACTTTTTCTGTAATGGGTATAAAATCTTAAACTCGCGTCAGGACACGTGACCCTGACCGAAAAAGCGTAGGACGGCGCAGGGCGCTTGCGTGAATGTTCGTGTGACTTTATTACTTTTAAAGAAGTTTGTATGCTGGATACATTCGTTGCTAGGTAACATTGTTTATAAAAGATGTACGTCACATTGGAAAATTATTGAAATAAAAAGTCAACCATTTTTGCGAGTTTTACTAAAATCTGTTCACAAGATATTTCCAACAATTACTATTCAAGTTTTCACTTCTGCCGGCACTCCCAGAGTGCAACCCGTCGTTTTTTTTGTATGGATACCTCGTAACTTTACGCATTCCGACAATATTAAAGTATCGAACAGTGCCAAATATACTCGTAAAAGGTTAAAAAATATCATGGAATCTGGATCCAGTTAATTTCAGAAGCATTCAGCAATGAAAGTATGTACTTTATATTAAATCTGAATAACTGAACGCAATTTATTCGCAATATCAAAACGGAGATTAAGGGACAGGAGTAATAATTTAACCATACTCAGGAGAATCAGGTATTTCTATTTATAAAATATGAACGATTTGGTCGTGGTTTAAACGGCTAGAGAGAGTAAATAGATTTTTTGAAGTAAGTTGTCAAGAATTGTTATAAGATACGGCCAGAGGCGGATGAAACGTTGAGAGCGCCGTAGGCAAGCATCTCATCGGTGTCCCTATATTACAAATAACTCGTACTATAGTTTGACTAAAAGCGATGCACCTTAGGAAAACGCTTAAGAAGGCTTAATTACTGACGCATTTAATTTTATGCTATATTGCATATTTTTCTTTATTTTACAACTAGCGACTCGCCCCGGCTTCGCACGGGTGGACATTTATTTTTTAAGCTCTCTCACAATTTTAAATTCGTAATATCTTTTGAATGGATTGTCCGATTGGAATAAAATAAAAAGTAATTTATAGCTATTGAAACAATCTTGCTCAATAAGTAGTTTATTTGGATAAGGATTAGTATTTGACGATAATATGGTCAATAAACATAGGCTAATCATTTTAATTACTTTTATTCTATGGAAAAGTGGTTATAATGGTTAAAATATAAATGTTTCGTGTATACTATCGCGGACTTTTTTGTAGGCATTATTGAGTTCTACAACTTTTCCATAGAACTCAACCATATATCTCTAACCATTTAGGCAGCGTTCGCGAGAATCGTTAACGTACGGCAGTTTTTTCGACGCCTTACTCCACAATTTTCACTACCACGAAAAATCCTATCTATTTTCCGGGATAAAATATAGCCTAAACGGATTCGGAAGAATCCCTCTAAGTAATGGTAAAGGAAATTTTGAAATCGGTCCAGTAGTTTTTGAGCCTATTCAATACAAACATACAAAAATACAAAGTTTTCCTCTTTATAATATTATTAGTATTAGTATTAGTATATTAGTATATTAGTATATTAGTATTAGTATAGAAGTATAGATATAGATTCCGCCCGCACGCCCCTTTGAACCTTCGCGCCCCTAGGCACATGCCTAGTTTGCCTCAAGGATTGTTCTGCTGTCACGTTATACTGATGGACCGATTTTGAATAGCGCAGAGTAATTGGGGTTTGGAGACCATAATAAGCTAAAGGGTATATTTTGTCTTCAAATCAAGTACAATGGTTTGAACGTTGATCAAAGTCACATTTTTTTGGTTTTCTACAAAGAAAAGCTTTGTATTCCTTATGCTTTTCACTAATACAGAAAATAAATCAATTGATATATTCGTCTTAATTATCAAACGATAATTAAGATTGTTTTGCAGATTCGTGCAAAGGATGACGTTTTTGAAGATGGCTAAAGTGTTGGGATCATAACAAACTCGTTTGACTACTAGTGCCAATTTACAGTACAGTGATCATTTTTAAACTAATCATTGTAGCCATCTCCCGATGTTTAATACTGTTTACTACATTTATACTCTTTGGTATTATTTCATAGGGTTCTTTTAAACGGATCAAATCTGCTCGTTCAACAGCGATTTCTGGCGAAACGCGATAATTAAAAATGGGGAATTTTTAACTGCACCTCTATTTAGAAATTTAAGCAAACAAAATATCTCCACTAATAACCTACTGCATATCAAATAAATTACTGTACTACAAATTAACTACTTGATTACCTAAACATGTTGTACTAAAAAATGTTTAAAATTCATCGAAATCTGATGGCTTTTTTTATCTAATTTACAGCAAAAATCTAGCTGAAACCACAGATATACGCATTTTGAAACAATATTACTCACCGTAAAACAAAAATACTGATTTGCACACAAATTATTCAATATTACAACGGAATTTCCAAAATTATTTTCTAAAACTGCATAACAAATAATGTATGTTTACATTATCAAATTACATTTCACGTATTAATTACTCATGTAGCTAAAATCCCTATCATCCAACTTTATTTCTTTTTGTTTATCTGTTTTATTGAATAGTATATTGGCGCGCTTTTGTCGGCGGCGCACTCACCGCTCGCGCTAGTCGCATCGCGCTCACTTCTTCACGACGACACGAGTGTGAGAAAGATAGAGTGATGTGAATCCGCAGTCGAACACGGCGCGGCGCATGGGCACGTGCATTTGTTATTGTTTACAATTGTTTGCTCGAGTTTAAGTGCAAAATAAGTTAAGTAATTGTTGAACTATTATTTTTGGGGATATTATAAATTGCATATCAAATAAATAATCGCCTATCAATACATACTCATCATTTATATTCTTTTTTACATCAAATAACTTACTTCACCACAAATAAACTAAATGTTTTACAAAACTCAAACTGCAGATAATTCGAAATTATACATCAATATGACATTACTTTTTTTCTCATAATGCAATACAGTTAAATTTATTTTTGTACAAAAATACTACATACATAGCATAAATACTGACTGCACAGCAAATTTTCCATATTTCATAGCAAAATAACTATCCCAGTCGCATATTAACCAGTAAGTACACGCTGGCACCCCGACTCGGACAATTTAGGTTAGAAGAGGATGGCGGGGTCTGAAAGACCCCGCCATCCTCTTCGTGGTTATTTTTTTTTAAACCACCCAGAAGTAGGAGCCCCGCGAAGCGGGGCTCCGTCGACATGCTGGGAAGCGTGGACGCCCCGCGAAAGCAAGACCCGCTGTAATAGTTCAATAAATTACTGGTATGTGGTAATTAATAAATAATAAGACGACTGTGACTAATAAAATGCTGTTTTATTTAGAAAAACTGCTGTAAATAATATAAAAATAGAAGCTATATTTAAAAGAAAAAGAGTTAACATGTATAATGTGCATTAAGATTATTAGCTGTGCATTAGCACTACATTTGCAAACATATCACCGGACTTGCTATCAGGTTGAAATATGTCACACCACCTGTAGAAGCAAAAAACATACCTATCGGCATAAAGCGAAAACGCGGACGTCCAACAAAAGCAAGACCTGCCTTAATCATACAATAAAAAGATTTATAGGTGATCGATTAAAAAAAAAATATGTTTAAATATGTTTTGCAATGATTAGTGTATATAAGATTACACTTTGCTGATTTTTTGTGAACTTTAATTACATAAATATGACTGATTAACTGGTGTTTCATTTAGAATAACCCATGTTCTTAAAAGTTTAATAGGTGATGGATTCCAAAAAAAATGATTCAATATTTTGTTGCACTCGAAGAATTATTAGATTTACTTTTAGTTAACAGATAGTCATTCAGTAAAACAGTTAAGCTTTAAAGATCTAACAGTAAAGTATAATTTATTCATTTGATGAGCAAATTTAGTGTGCGATTCAGTATTTTTGGTGGTAATTTCGAATATTTTGATTGAAAAAAGGGAATTTACAGTTAAAGTATTAAATACCACCCATTAAAAATTATGATGTGATTAACTTATATCCTAATTTCGCCGATACCTATCTTTTGAAAATATTGTCATGATTGAACGCAAGGTCCAACCCCGGAACCAGACTCCACCGCAAGCTGCCATTCTTCTTTCCTTACGAAAATTAATAAAAACACGCCGTACGAAAATTTTAGAGCACGCTGTTTTTTCTTCTGAAAAGTTACTTGTTTTAAACTTTTTTTTTACGTGTTCAAATCATCAAATGAGTCCTGCCACCCAGGGCAGAGCGGGAGGGACTGTCAGACTCGTACTGACTAAAATCCACGGTGTCCTTCAATAGCCCTTTACGTTCCGGGGTCACGGTAATTCATAAGTCCCGTGACCCCAACTTCTTTTACACTAATGAGATTTTCACACTAAGTCGTCAATTTGAAAAAAAAGGCCTGTATTTTAAAACATAGCAGCATAGACCTGCTTAGCACAGTCGGTGCTACGCCAGGGGTCAATGACACCTCACAGCATCCCCGTAGCCGCTCCCCTTCGATTAAGACCACGTTATGGAAAACGTGTTCTGTTTGTGGAATCTGTAGGTGATTTTCAATATGGAGATGTGATATATGAGGGTAAAATATAATAAACATAACACATCTCAATATTTTTAGTATGGATTTCCTTTGATTTTTCTCGAACACTATCGTTGAAAGAAATGGAGGGAGATCTTTGCCCAACAATGGGATACAGGCCAGTGAAAAAAACCCTTTTCAAAAAGAAAACATTAATATTTTTCCGACTGGGAGTTTCTCTATTATTTGCAATAGCTTCTCTTCTTCTAGCTAGTTAGGAATTTGATAACCAATTGACAGGTGTCGCCATTTATTATAAAACGTTTTTATTGCCTTCATCTGTAACATTACTTTTTTTTTTAATGAACCTTTTGTCCCTTAAACCTTTACTTGACGACATAATTTTTGCGAAATTACAGGATGTTCAGTTCAGTGGCTTAGACGTGATAAGATAAACTTACTTTCACATTTCTAATTTTAGTTGAATACTTAAAACGGAATACTTTCTCATCGCAGTTATTATCCACAGTCCAATTCCATCCAATACCTACTGGATAGGCGGAGACCTCTCGTCCCCGGCATTGGTCGAAGCCATGCTGCGGGGCGAGACGGAGTGGGAAGCGATCGCCTCCTTCTGCGAAGCAGTGATGCTGGCGAAGGAGGCGGGCCGCGTGAGGGAGAGGACAGCGTCCTTCCTCCACAGCCGCAGTGGTAGACGCCCACGGTGACAGACGTCAGCAGACGATCTCCGGCCATCGTTGTTGCGGATATGCGGGCAGCGAGTAATGGGCAACTCGCTGTCAGACTATGGACCATGACCGGGTCGACGGCGCGTTGCGTTCCACGGGCGCCTCAAAGAGTGTTAGCAAAATGACCAGGCCCCCCTCTAGAGGGCCAAGATGTTGGTCGAGGCTCTTGTCAATGAAGCCATGGACCGAAATAATTGTTATTATTATTGTATAATATGTCACCTTAAAGTGATCAGTTCATCTAACTTCACAAAATAAAGTATTTTTAATATTCCCACTAGCATCCAATCCAATAAAACTCAACAAGACTTCAATTAACTACAATCAAGTGAAACAAGACACGAAATGTAATTTACAGTCACATCTGTAAACATCAATATAAAACGCTACGCCGTAGCCGCGTAGCCCGCTACGAGGTCATCGACCGCGTAGCGTCTACACAACTCGTAGCAAAGTTTGTGTTACACGAAAGTTTGGTCACAATATGTCGGAGTTTCGTTAGTAGTTTTATGAGGCTATCTAACGAAACTGTTTTAGTAAGATAGCAGATAGCTTATTAGAAAGACGATTATTAGTTTACGGTTTTCGTAGCGTGTTTATTAGTTTCTTTCTGTGTTGTTTTATTTTCTACTTGTATTGGAGCTGTTCTAGGGAAATGATTATTTGTAACTGTTGGGTCTCAATGTTATTTCAAACTTCTATTCGGTTTTCTAAGTTTCACCTGCCCCGTTGTCTGTCTGTAATCAAACTGACGGCACGGTGCGCAGTGGCTGAGCGATTGGTCTGCTGCGCAGCGTGTCCCAGATTATATCCCGCGAAGAACAAATATTTGTAAGACCTTCAAGTAATTGTTCCGATTCTGGGTGTTTGTGTATGTGAGTTTCTATGTTTTTTAATGCACCCACGACACAGGAGAAATTCCTAGTCTGTGAGTCAAAGTTAAAAAAATTAATAAAAGAAAAGCAAGTCTTTGTCACGCCGGTTTCGATTGAACTTTTTACACGCATTTAAGATGACGTTTTAGCGAATGTGACTTAATAGGGATAGAAACGACATAGCTAATGTGACTAGTTGTCATAGCAACCAAAATGTTTATCACGTGACAATGCAATACTATGATGACATGGCGCTGATCTGATGATGAAACTGGAAAGTGGCCAAGGGAACTCTTTAATGAGAATCAATAAAGTTTTACATAAGTTGGTGATAGGAGCCTCCTTTTAAGCAAGTAATGTCTGTATTAGGATAGGAAGGGAGTATGTAAAAATCACAGAGTACCTATGTTACGATCGTCACAATATTCTAAAGCACTTCGCTCGATCGCTTTTAGCGATAAGACCGCCCATTGTGTCACCCTATTTATAAGCTACTAGCTTTTATCAACGGCTTCGCTTGCTTATCCCTTTCCCCTCCCCCGCTATTGCCTATGTCACTCCGGACGAAAGCAGCTTTCAACTGCTGAAAAAAATTTTGAAATCGGTTCAGTAGTTTTTGAGTTTATTCATTACAGACATACACACACACACGCAAAAATACAAATTTGTCCTCTTTACAATATTGGTGTGGAAGTGTAGATATCTGTAAATATCCGTAATTTGTATGGTGTGCATAATAAAGAGTATTCTATTTATCTATCAGTGTAAATCTTCTTTACTTATTATTCTTTCAATAATTTATTTGAGAAAATATTTTTTTTTCATCTGTCTCCTTTCTCTAAAATCTCACATTACAAACGCCAATACTATTAGCCAGTGCTGTCGAAAGCTACTTCAAGAGAATCTAAGGTACTCGATTATGTTCGAGGAGCAGAAAATCGATGAGCAGAATATCTCTGGGCCCATAAATACGGGCCCGTATTTTAAATAGGACACCTACCACGTAGCCGTGACCGGGTTCCAATAATTCGGTCCATTAAACTGTATAACGAGATCTAAGGTTCCGTACATTAGACCCTATGATAAATATTATCTTCCGGGGTCGCGGGACTGTGTTATCAGGTAACCGTGACCTTGGAACGTAAAGAGATATTGATGAGAATGATGATTTTACCGCTTTAAAAAAGAATGCTAACTTACTAATAATAAAAACAGGAGAATAAATAAAACGGTCAGCGAAGCTACAGGCGAGTAAAAATATAAAAAGAGGAATTTTGTCATTCTTCCAACTACCTTTTGATAGTGACGGGGCCTGTAGAAGTGACGGGGCCTGTAGAGGGCCAAAGTCTGCTGGGGTCGCGGGACCAAGGGATTACCGTGACCCTAGTACGTAAAGAGCTATTGAAGGACACCGTGGATTTTAGTCAGTACAAGTCTGACAGTCCCTCCCGCCCTGCCCTGGGTGGGAGGACTCATTTGATGATTTTACCACGATAAAAAAAAAACTACCTTTTGATATGAAAATATAGAATCGCTTTTTTAAAAAGGAATCCGTAAAAAATATCTATTATTTTCTAGAAAAATGATACCGGACGAAAAAAATAACAGCAAGGTCTGAACCAAGCCTAACGTTACACGTGTTGCCACAACTTTCAAATGAACAGTAATTTAACTTTGTACGGATTGGAATTGCATTTAGTGCCGGGTATTCACAGTCGGAAAGTTACCTTGTTTTAATGACGTTAGGTATCCCTTGATAAAATCCGGAACGAGGATATTCCCCGAAGAACCACACCACAGTCAGAATCACAGCTAAATTTTGGAAGTTGCAGTGGCAATGGGAAGTGATCAGATGAGTGAGCACGTGGCGACTAGAAATCGGAGTTTTTTTTTGTGTATGGCATCTCGCAATTCAACCTAGAGAAGGTTGTGGGCTGCTTAGCCGGACTTTTCTGTGGATGCCTTAAAGTACTCTAAGGCCTCCAGGCAGGCTCAAAACTAAAAACTACAACTAAGTGACCACACGCTAAGGGCACCGCACACCGCAGACACCGCGGACAGCAAGGGACAGGCTGGATCACAATGATATCATTAATTAGGGGCTAATTTAAAGCTA
Source organism: Agrotis puta (assembly GCA_943136025.2). NCBI lineage: Eukaryota > Metazoa > Arthropoda > Insecta > Lepidoptera > Noctuidae > Agrotis > Agrotis puta. The sequence continues at coordinate 14,497,681 of OW964170.2, read as the reverse complement.
CAGGTTCAGCATCGCGGGCTGGCTCTTGCATGGGTCAGGGAGGGCATTGACTCGGACATCGCGACGGGCGTCCTCGGCGGCGAGGACGGAATGACGGAATCGGTTTGTATCTGTGTTTTCTAAGCGTGCTGCTTTCCCTACTGCTCTCCTGGAGGAGGGTGATGGGATCATCGGGGGTATAAACCGGAGAACGCAGCACTCCACTATATAGAACGAAGACATCGTGAGAGTGGTGAAAGTGATGGATTGCCGTTCTATTATTAGAAAAACAAGCAAACTAACAGGAAACTTTCGCTTCATTTACAACTAGTGGCCCGTCCCGGCTTCGCAAGGGGTTTACTTATCTTTTCTAGCAATAAATATACGGTCGCGGGTCTCACGAATTACCGTGACCCCGGTACATAAAGGGCTATTGAAGGACACCGTGGATTTTAGTCAGTACGAGTCTGACAGTCCCTCCCGCTCTGCCCTGGGTGGGGGACTCATATGATGATTTTACCACGTAAAAAAAAAGCAATAAATATAACTTATATTACTCAGGGTGAATGTAGCTTTCTAATGGTGGAAAAAAATTTGAAATCGGCACATTAGTTTTTGGGTTTATTCATTACAAAAATACACACAAAAATACAAATATTTCCGTGTTATGATGTTAGTGTAGATGTAGATTTGTTACATTAGTTAGAATAGGCAATTTGACAACATCAATAAATTACAAATTAAAAAAAAAATTCGTCCGTCAGTTACAGTTTTGAAAAATAATGGACTTGTATTTTTTTTTTGTTAAATCTATACACACTCGTATTTACAAAGTATATCTTTGTAAACATGCATAGATTTAGCAAAATCGAAATTCTAGAGTGGGGGTCGTGACGTCAGAAGCAAGTAAAACTGTACTTGCTTGTGATGTTTTGCCAATTTTTAAAGTGTCATATCTCTCTCAATTTTGGTTTACTCAAAAAAATACGTGTCATATAAGTATTTAACGGACGGAATAGTTAGATTTTTTAAGTCTAATACCCTAATTAGTTATAATCATGATAATAATATACGACACTTAAATAGTACTATATTATAAGTAAACTTCATTAATGCAATTTTTTTTTATGTTCAATGGGTTTGCTCTTGACCTTAGTCTACGTCAGGAGTGACTAAGACAAGGTCGACGATGGAGCGAGCTTACCCAGAAGAAGCCTGTTCACTCTATCTTTCAAGAGATTGGGGTTGTAGGCGTTCGGAAACATAGTCGCAGGCAGAGAGTTCCACTCTTTCGCTGTCCGCATTATAAAAGACGTTTATTGCGAATTGGTGGAATAGCAATAAGGTAAGGATGGTAATTTGCCGTGCGTCTAATCAAATAGAGATATGAATTTGAAACTTCTGTCGCTCATACGCACAGTGGCTCTGTTCGAAGCAGGTCATGTTGTGGGTGCCGGTTGCTCTCATTTTCATACAATGTTCACGTCGTTACAAATTATCTAGAGGTTACTAAAGCGGCTCGCTGTTTGATGTGGTTCGGGGTTGGTGATTGTAATTAATTATATTTGTGGCAATGCTGCCAGTCTTCTGGGCACGTTTCCAGATGACAGCGATGCGGATGAGTACTTTGACTCCTTAGTGTCCTCTTTTGTGTATTTTTTTATTATTTTATTTTAGTTTAATTTTAGTATCAAATATTTAGTTTTATTTTTAAATTTCTAGTTTTAGTTATGTATATACAAATATATATTTCATAGTACTTATTATATTAACATCATAATTCACATTATAATTCTGCTGCAGCGGCCTTTTTAGATCTACTGTGTCGTTGATGACGGTGAGAACTTATAACGATTGAATTCAAGGATGGAAAATGTGTTCCGTGGGTTTCGTATTTAAGAATTTTCGTACTAGCAGTCCGACGCCGAGACATTCAAGATTTATGAATGTATGACAGTGTAAAGTGAGAGTACCATAATAATAGTCAGTTAGCAGTGTGTATAGTATTGTATTAGTCAGTTAGTAATCTGTAGTAGTACGACATATTTACATACATAAATACGAGTCATGTCGTTATGAAATATTAAGATTTAATCCGGTCGGCTCCCCTCCTGGTTATTATTATATTTTAATTTCTGTCTCATCCATTATAAGCTTCGTCATTCCGTTCTGATTTATTAATTTTGATAGTAAATACAGTCGAGAAAAAAAACCACTGCACATGACTGTAAGGTTTTTGCAAACAGTTTTTATTTCTATGTGTTTGTGTTTTCTATGAATTTCCACCTCACTATATCTAAAGTCTTTTTAATCGATTAAGTTAAATTGTATTTATTAAAATCCTGCCGAAGTCACAACTTTCAAAGTTTCAACTTTTAACTAGATGTAAACAAAAACCTCAGTTGCAAAGTGTCGGGTACACTGCTCTGAAACTTATCTGTCTGTGTCGCATCGCGTCTAGTCGCGCGATATCGATCGCGACCTCGCAAGTTCGCGACCAACGACCGAGTGTCGACGTAAAATCGCTCGTATGGACAATCATCTGTTGCAGATGTGGGTTTGAATTTTATTATGTTATTCATTATAAAATGGGAAATTATGGTATGTTTGTGAATTTGTCGTAAGGAAAATTAAAAGAAACTTCCTTAATTTGTGGTGTTTGAGATAATACGTTTTCATCTTGTTACTCATAAATAGAGCTTACTTTTGTTTTGTTCTATTTTTTTGAATCCGCACGGTATTTTTTTTATCGTGGTAAAATCATCAAATGAGTCCTCCCACCCAGGGCAGGGCGGGAGGGACTGTCAGACTTGTATTGACTAAAATCCACGGTGTCCTTCACTAGCCCTTTACGTACCGGGGTTACGGTAATGGGAAAGTCCCGCGACCCCGACAGGCTATGCCCTCTACAGGCCCCGTCATTATGCTGACACTCCTTGAGGCGCGCGTGGAACACAACGCGCCGTCGACCCGGGCATGGTTCATGGTCGGACAGCGAGTCGCCCATTACTCGCCGCCCGAATCCGCACGGATAGGAATTTTTTGTGTATTTACAAACATTTAAACTCACATACAGAAACTGCCAGACATGCTGCTGACACTCGTAGATCATACAAATATTTATACGAGCGGGAATAGAACACGCAACGGATTTGTCGATTGCTTAGCTATTAAGCTAACCGTGTCATTACATATATGTATAATTTCTTTTATAAATAACAATTTAAATAATTCGAAAACAACACATTTATCTGTAAGGAAAATAATATTTTTCACAACACGTTGTTAAAAAACCTGTAAAAGATATATAAAGTAAAAAAATACTAACAATTCCGTGACCTCTAAACTACTCGTGATTTTAAAACATCAACAAACAAAATAACAGGTATTAAGAGGAAGGTAGACGACCCACAATTGTTATCCGTTCACGTCGCGACGACTGCTATCGATCTGCGACCAACGACCGGGCATGACCACGTGCTAAAAACCATGCTTTTATATCCGAGTGCAGTTGCTAATAGGACATGACATGTAACGATTCCTTATGATGTGAATTCTGGACACCTCCATTTCAACGTACTTATGTTTTTTTTTTGTTATCTCACTCTAGGAATTTATATAGTATTGTAACTGGATTGGGACTGAATCATCAGGTTACCGTGACCCCGGAACGTAAAGGACTATTGGAGGATCACCGTGGATTTTCAATCCGGTCCCACACGGAGATTTAAAAAAAAAAAACAGGATTCTTTTGATGATTTTGTATAAAAAAGGCTGGTTTACTTAAATCCATAAATAATCCCTTGGGATAATTTCCGATCTCCATGCGAGTAAGCGAGTAAAACAAAGCGAAAAAAGCTAGTAAAATATAATACTTACCTCTACAATATGCTATAATATCTACTTTGTTTTTATTAAATCGTAACATGTTATGTGCAGTTATGAAACACAGTATAACAAGTTGTAAACAAAAGCTGGAATATAAAGCGGTGGGTAGACGGTCGTGAATGTTATCGTTCACGGCGTGCCGGTTGCTATCGACCGCGACCGAAGACCGTGTGGACGTGGAGAGGTGGTTATGATAATAATGATTTCGTTTAGAAACTAATGAAACTCAATTTAGATTCTTTATTGTTGTATAATGAAGAAATCATAAGAAAAGTAAGTAATCTTTCAAAGGCCAATAAGTTTCATCCGGCTCGAAGGACCAATGTATTCCAGATGTCAATTAAAGTTATTTGTGTAACAGTTTATGGCTTAAAATGGCTTGCCCATTATATCGAATGTTGCTAATAAGTAACAATCAGTTTTTTTTTTCTATTGCCAAGTCGATTGATTTTCATGTGAATATTATTTCTCAAATTGCATGCAAGATCTGAATTAACTCTCTTCACGTCTTGAATGCCAATAAATAAAAGTACGTGCTAAGAATTACGATGATCAACGCCACTTTATCACGGTATTTGCAAAATAATAAAATTAAATGGTTTTGCCGCATCCAATCCAACTTACGTTCACATCTACGTCGGATCAGTGCTCTCTTGGTCTCAGCCAGGAGAGGTAGTATTTTATTCCAGTCAGCATCAAACTTATTTACTTTTTGGCGAAGGTGAGTTCTTTTATTATACCGGGTCTGGATGTCGGTGTTCCACCGATTTTCAAATTGAGGATCTTGGGCTAGTTCTTCATTCACCCGGATGTAGGGTGAACATCTTCAGCTTCAGGATCCGGGACTCTCCCAGTCCCTGGCGCCCATTTGTTAATTTTAATTTGAATTTAAATGGAACGTTCTAGTTTGGATATAATTTAACTTTTAACTTTTTCTCGGAACAGTACTCGGCAGGTTTATCTCCAACTCCCCACGCCCATAGCTCTTTCCGTTAAAGTATAAACTGGCTAGCCACCTTTAGTTAAAACTAAGATCTTAATTTAATTTTCTCGACCTACTTGTCATAACTACTAAACAATAAATGTCACATCAAATTTATTATGTATAATAATAAACCAGTTTTTATATAATTTGTTGTTTCCTTATAGTTGTTTCCCCAACCGAGAGGGAGAAAATATTCCATGTAACAGTCTCCACGGGGTCCACGAATCTATACTAATATTATAAAGAGGAAACCTTTGTATTTTTGTATGTTTGTATTGAATAGGCTCAAAAACTACTGGACCGATTTCAAAATTTCTTTTACCATTACTTAGAGGGATTCTTCCGAATCCGTATAGGCTATATTTTATCCCGGAAAATAGATAGGATTTTTCGTGGTAGTGAAAATTGTGGAGTAAGGCGTCGAAAAAACTGCCGTACGTTAACGATTCTCGCGAACGCTGCCTAAATGGTTAGAGATGTATGGTTGATTTCTATAGAAAAGTTGTAGAACTCAATAATGCCTACAAAAAAGTCCGTGACAGTATAAACCAAACATTTATATTTTAGCCATTATAACCACTTTTCCATAGAATAAAAGTAATTAAAATTATTAGCCTATGTTTATTGATCATATTATCGTCAAATACTAATCCTTATCCAAATAAACTAATAGCAATAAATAACTTTTTATTTTATGCCAATCGGACAATCTATTCAAAAGATATTACGAATTTAAAATTGTGAGAGAGCTTAAAAAATAAATGTCCACCCGTGCGAAGCCGGGGCGGGTCGCTAGTAACCTATAAATTAACACTGTGGTAGACACCGAGAAAACACCTACGGCCTATCTTCAGTAAATAGCGATGTTTAATACTCACAGTTCACTCTGAAGGAAGACACATCAACGGCGGCTGAAGCGGAACGCTCCGATCCTGGTCGCTGGTCAGAACAGGAATCCCGAACAACAAATCCGTTAATTGCGCATTCCTGGCGCAATTAAGAATCCTGCAATAAGTTTTCACGAGTTACGACTATATTCTCTCAACAACCGGGGAAGAGCTCACCGAACAACCTCAGACACCGTTACAATAAAAGAACTCACCTTCGCCAAAAAGTAATTGAGTTTGATGCTGACTGGAAGCCGGCTCGGGCAGAATGTGACGACTAACCATCACTGGCGCGTCGGCCGGAAATCAAGGCAGAATTCGGGTGCCCAAGAAATTCACTTTACCCAAGTCCAGGGAGAATCTCTCTTGGTTACCAATTACAAACACTCCAAGGAAAACACTCAATTCCTCAAAAATACACCAAACTCACAAAAAACTGTCCAACGTCACGTGTTTAAGCCTAAAGCCATTTCACTAAATTAAATCCATACGATTTCGTGGTCCAATTTATAATTCCTCGTAATTAACAATAACAATTACCCCTGAATATTAATTAGGCAAAATTGACATTTTTCTGTGACAACATTCTGTCACAGACAATTCACGCAAAAACTTCACAGATAATAAATGTTTCGCTGCTTTAGAATGTTCGAGAAAAAAGTCCATATTGAAAAAAACTAAATCACTTCCGTTTACGGATATTTCATTTTATTAATATTTTTTATTTCCGTGATCTTAGAATTATTTAGGTTTGCTAAATCAGGTATTTTATATTTTCTATGATTTGCAAACTATTAGTTAAAAATATCGATTATTTTATAATCGTTAATCGGCGAATCGCCAGATGGCGCCTTGAACTGTCATAATTGACGTCTGATGTAATGTCAAGTGAAAAGTAAACAAGTAAACTTTTGTTTTGATTTAATTAATATTGTAAAACTGTTTAAAAAGTTAATTAGAAAAGTGAATCGTTGTGAAAAAGTGATAACCTAAGAAACTCCGTAATGGACTCGCTATATGTTGTCAGGTAAACAGCCAGGTACAAAAAAACAACGTAACAGTACCTCCCCAACCACCAGAGATTTGACCCACTAGGGCAAATCTCGACGCTGGCCCCCCAGCGTTGAAGCAGACTCCAAAGGACCTAACACGCCTACAAAAATCAACAGTATATAATACTGGAGTAAAATAAATATTTTACTTTTTGCATGTCGTAAGGGGGTGTGGGATAAATGCGTCAGTACACCTAGGTCGTGCCCTAACTATATTATTAAAGGGGATAAACTTTACCGCTATTCTAAAAATAAATTCGGTGTAGCTAGCGACAATGATTGGAAGCAGGTAGTACCGGAGAGCAATCGTGAAGAACTGCTTAGGAGTCACCACAGTGGCGAATTAGCACCACACTTTGGAGTGTTTAAAACTTATAAAAGACTCGCTCTCCGATACTACTGGCCAAACATGTACAAAGATGTGGTTAGCTACGTCGGTAAATGTGATAAATGCGCAGCATACAAACACTCACAACAGCCTCCTTCCGGTCTCTTAGGCGATGCGAAAGACTGTTCCAAACCTTTCGAAACTATAAGCATCGACTTAGTAGGTCCGTTACCACGGTCAAGAGCGGGATTCACGTATCTGTTTGTTGTCGTGTGCTGTTTCACGAAGTATTGTCTGCTGTTTCCTTTACGTAGAGCTGTTGGTAAGGCTATAGCACAGAAACTAGAAGACGGCGTTTTCCTGGTACACGGTATACCCCGTACGGTGATAGCAGACAACGGGACGCAATTCACGGGCAACGAGATTCGATCACTACTACAGAGGTACAAAATACCTCAAGTTCACTTCACACCTCGTTATTGCCCAAGCGTGAACACCGTTGAACGCTATAACCGTACCATAATGACCGCGGTATCAATACTCGTGGAGGATGATCATCGATCTTGGGACGTAAACATTTCCAAGATCCAATTTGCTATGAACACCTCCACGAATGAAGTTACTCGTTTCACCCCGTTCTTTCTAGTACATGGCAGAGAAGCAGTTAGTAGTGGTGATGTCTTCGGCAATGATACCGTTGGACAGCTCACTCTAGCTTGCTCTCCGCGCAGTTCATATGCAGACCAGCTAGGAACGTTACGTGGTATCTGCGATAAAGTAAAGGAAGCGCTCATAAAATCACATACTCGTAGTGCTCGTTATTATAATAAAAGTAGGAGGCAGGCGGAGTTTGAGGTAGGCGACACTGTGTGGAAGAAAACTTATCCCCAGAGTGACGCCTCCAAATTCTTTATGGCCAAATTAGCACCTAAGTACGAAAAATGTATTATTAGGAAAAAACTTTCACCCTTAGTGTATGAATTGGAAGGCTGTAGTTCCGGCAAAAATCTGGGCACATGGCATATTAAGGATATGAAACCACCATGTGGCCATGATTAATTCTTTTTTTTTAATTTAATTCCTATTTAAAATAAATATTTTACTTTTTGCATGTCGTAGTTGGTCGCAGTAACCATTGAGGGCTGTATATGCCTTGAGGTTGCTGGTTTTTATTTTAGCTTTGTGGGATTTTATTTCCACGGCGCTATATTACAGTTGGATTTAAGTATTTTCCACTGTTTTTACGGTTTGTAGTGGTACACAGGTTTCTACTGTGTCCACGTTTGTTAACCATATTTGGGAGTGGTTGTTGCATGTTTAACAACCCTGTTGGGAGTCTAAAACTCCGGATTGCTGGTAAGGCAGCAAAATGATAGTCCTGAGATTGGAGGCCATAATGGCGGGCGTGTAGGCTGCATTGATGGAATACGTTTAAGATGGTATTTTTTTTAATTAGGGGCGAAAACCGTTACTTTCCATTTTGGGAAGACGGTTAGCCAATTTTCATTCGTTTGTAGAATTTAATTTTTTCCAGTTTTATTTGGGTACCAGCCAGCATTACTGTTGGTAGTCTATTGGTTTAAGATGTGAATGGTGGTGTACGATAGAATAGGTAGGTCTGTCTTACATAGATGTAGTAAGTCAGACTGGGATAGTTCGTCGGGAGTTATTTTCAAAATTTTGTTTAATCCCTTTGGAGCTTGTCTTTTACATGTTCGTAAATGGATTAGACTCGCTCCAGGAGAAATTTTTGTAAACAATCGTACACCAGCTTCCATAACATCTTTTTCTCTTCGGTTCGTTCTCCATTCCTCGTTTCAGGCTTGGACGTTGTGGATTTTTGTAGGCGTGTTAGGTCCTTTGGAGTCTGCTTCAACGCTGGGGGGCCAGCGTCGAGATTTGCCCTAGTGGGTCAAATCTCTGGTGGTTGGGGAGGTACTGTTACGTTGTTTTTTTGTACCTGGCTGTTTACCTGACAACATATAGCGAGTCCATTACGGAGTTTCTTAGGTTATCACTTTTTCACAACGATTCACTTTTCTAATTAACTTTTTAAACAGTTTTACAATATTAATTAAATCAAAACAAAAGTTTACTTGTTTACTTTTCACTTGACATTACATCAGACGTCAATTATGACAGTTCAAGGCGCCATCTGGCGATTCGCCGATTAACGATTATAAAATAATCGATATTTTTAACTAATAGTTTGCAAATCATAGAAAATATAAAATACCTGATTTAGCAAACCTAAATAATTATAAGATCACGGAAATAAAAAAATATTAATAAAATGAAATACCCGTGAACGGAAGTGATTTAGTTTTTTCAATATGGACTTTTTTCTCGAACATTCTAAAGCAGCGAAACATTTATTATCTGTGAAGTTTTTGCGTGAATTGTCTGTGACAGAATGTTGTCACAGAAAAATGTCAATTTTGCCTAATTAATATTCAGGGGTAATTGTTATTGTTAATTACGAGGAATTATAAATTGGACCACGAAATCGTATGGATTTAATTTAGTGAAATGGCTTTAGGCTTAAACACGTGACGTTGGACAGTTTTTTGTGAGTTTGGTGTATTTTTGAGGAATTGAGTGTTTTCCTTGGAGTGTTTGTAATTGGTAACCAAGAGAGATTCTCCCTGGACTTGGGTAAAGTGAATTTCTTGGGCACCCGAATTCTGCCTTGATTTCCGGCCGACGCGCCAGTGATGGTTAGTCGTCACATTCTGCCCGAGCCGGCTTCCAGTCACCATCAAACTTATTTACTTTTTGGCGAAGGTGAGTTCTTTTATTGTAACGGTGTCTGAGGTTGTTCGGTGAGCTCTTCCCCGGTTGTTGAGAGAATATAGTCGTAACTCGTGAAAACTTATTGCAGGATTCTTAATTGCGCCAGGAATGCGCAATTAACGGATTTGTTGTTCGGGATTCCTGTTCTGACCAGCGACCAGGATCGGAGCGTTCCGCTTCAGCCGCCGTTGATGTGTCTTCCTTCAGAGTGAACTGTGAGTATTAAACATCGCTATTTACTGAAGATAGGCCGTAGGTGTTTTCTCGGTGTCTACCACAGTGTTAATTTATAGGTTATTCGTGGACCCCGTGGTGACGTGGCGGATGCCACGCTGGAGCGGTATTTGAATGGAGAACCTGATGTCCATTACATGCTCAGGCTACTTGATTTCCCCGCTCGGTCCCGTTAAGGAAAGCAATTTGGTTCCACGTATATTATTGGGTCTCCGTATGGCAAATTACAGGAAGGCAGCTTGAGAAGCTCGTCCCGCCGCCAGGATCCAGCAGGCCGTTGGGGCCTGGACGCGGGACCCGTTGCTCGGGCTCGCCTGAAGCCACCTGCGGAGCCAGCGGCACAGCGAGCGGCACGGTTGCGAAGCCCGCAGGCGGTCGCGCCGTGCGAGACGGTTTTTTTTTTAACTCCTTTTTTTTTACTCCTTATTTTTTTTATATTTTAATCCGGCTCCCGTTGTAAACCGGAGCCTGTAAACCGGTCTATATTATACCGGGTCTGGATGTCGGTGTTCCACCGATTTTCAAATTGAGGATCTTGGGCTAGTTCTTCATTCACCCGGATGTAGGGTGAACATCTTCAGCTTCAGGATCCGGGACTCTCCCAGTCCCTGGCGCCCATTTGTTAATTTTAATTTGAATTTAAATGGAACGTTCTAGTTTGGATATAATTTAACTTTTAACTTTTTCTCGGAACAGTACTCGGCAGGTTTATCTCCAACTCCCCACGCCCATAGCTCTTTCCGTTAAAGTATAAACTGGCTAGCCACCTTTAGTTAAAACTAAGATCTTAATTTAATTTTCTCGACCTACTTGTCATAACTACTAAACAATAAATGTCACATCAAATTTATTATGTATAATAATAAACCAGTTTTTATATAATTTGTTGTTTCCTTATAGTTGTTTCCCCAACCGAGAGGGAGAAAATATACGGTGTAACAGTGGGGCCCCACGTTGGGCGCCACAATGCCTCTTTCAAGGTTGAGAACGCGGATTCGGTCTCAGCCGTCCACTTGAAAGGAGGCGCCTTTTTGCTAGTACTTGTTAGCGCATTCAAAGGGGCCGCTATGGAGCTAAAGTTTTTAATAAAACGTCTATAATATGAGGCCGTTCCAAGAAACATTTTCACTTGCTTACGTGTTGTAGGAGTTGGAAAATCGACAATTGACTGAATTTTCGACGGATCAGTGTGTAAGCCTCGCTCGTCTACTATGTAGCCTAGATATTTAAGTTCGCGTCGAAAGAAACAGCACTTAGGTAAATTAATTGTCAAATTAGCCTGCGTTAACTTGTCTAAAACCCGTTTTAGAAGCGAAGTGTGCTCCTCGAAGGTTGATGAGCAAATAATTAAGTCATCTAAATATACAAAGACCTTGTTATGGAACTCAGGACCGAAAAGTCTGTCCATTAATCGCTGTTGGGTGGCTGGGGCTCCAGTCAACCCAAAGCACATAACTTTAAACTGGAACAAACCTCGACCGGGGACTGTGAACGCGGTTTTTTCTTTGGACGAAACAGAGTCCAGTTCTATTTGCCAAAAGGCCGATTTTAGGTCAATGGACGAAAGATAACGCGCGTCACGCAACTGGTCTAAGATGCGAGAGATGTAGGGTAGTGGATACGCGTCATGCTTACTGACCGCATTCAGTTTTCGGCTGTCCAAGCAAAATCTCCATTCTCCGTTTTGTTTTGGAGCCAACAGAACCGGATTATTCCACGCGCTGTTGCTAGGTTCCACCACTCCCATCTCTAACATCTCATCCAGCTGACGGTTGAGTTCCTTGAGGCGTTCAGGCGACAAAGGGTAATAACGCTGTTTAATAGGAGGAACATCTCCCGTGTCTATTTTATGGCGCAGCAGATGGGTACGACCTAATCCTTTTACCTCAAAGGAGACCTTTTCAAAATCTTTAATTATTAACTCCGCTTCAATCTTTTGATCCGGTGTTAACTCATCAAACGGCTGTAGATGCCTAACCTCCGAGACGCAAGTATGACCTCTTTTACGTTTAAAATATTGAAATGGTAAAGTATTAAAAATTTTTGGTGCCAAATTAAAGGCCTTCCAAAAATCAACACCTAAAATTAACGGTGTGGTAATATCTGGAATAATATAAAATTTAATCACCTTAGTTACTCCCATGAGAGATACTGGTAAAAATAAATAACCCTCCACGGATGCTCGCGAATCATTGGCAGTTACTATGCTGCCCAACTGTTTATCGGCGTGCACAGTTGCACCAGCCCTTATAAAGTGCTGACCAACATCGGAACCCAACACCGAAATGCAAGAACCCGAGTCGAGTAATCCGTAATACTGCTCATCGTATATAGATATAGTTAAATGTGGACGACTATCGTCCGAAGTCTTATAATGTACTGTATTCACCCTTAATGTACTAAAAAATAATTTTAAAAATTTTAAATGATTGTCCCAATCGGACTTATCAAAATTTTTGCTGTAGTTCCGGACATTTAGTTTTTTGAAGTGCAGGTTGGACAGGACTGAACCTCCTTCTGCTTTTTATTGCACGTAGGGCACGACGGTGCACGTACGCCCTTCTTGCCGCAACGGTAACACACGATTTCCTTTGATTTACAATTCGATAACGAGTGCCCCTTAACCCTACAACGAACACAAAACAACGAACCCGAATCAGTCTGCACGGCTTCAATCCTTGAACCCTTCGGGGATTGGTAGGCTAAGTCTGCTGCGACGAAGGAAGACGTTGGTTTGGGCGGCTCATGGAACTGAGCCTTGCTGTGGAAGCCCGACTCTAGTTGCCTGCACTTCTCCTTCAGCTCGCCGAGCGTGTTAATGGTGAACAAACACAACCCCGAAGTGTATTCTGGTCTCAAGTTGTACTTAATCCGTGCCAACCGATCGTGCTCTGGAACCCTATAAGAAAGCCTGTTGAACATGTTCTCCATGACTGCTATAAAGATACAAGACTGCTCCGTCGACCCCTGTGTTCTGTTTGAGATTTCCGACATGAGACGCATGTCGTAATCAGGTGGAGCGAAATCTGCAAGTAACTGCTTTTTCAGTTCCGGCCAATCACCAACCAACGCTTTAATTCCACGGTACCACAACAAGGCTCCATCTGAGAAAATGTCCAGAGCTGATTGATGTAGAGAAGACTCGTCGATACCTCTGGCCTCGCAGAGCTCCTCTAGACGCTCAATGAACGCTTTCACGCAACCTGTCCCGTTAAATTTAACACCTAGGCTTTTTACAGTGTCCTTTTTGCAGGAAATGATGACGTCCTTCGTCTGCAAATTAGACACTACCTCCGGTGCCTCCTCAGCGGAAGTAAAAGATTGGTGGAAGCTCGCGTTGACCGAATCAATTCTTGCTAAGAAACTGCTAAGTCGCTTATCAACGGCTGCGTAATCGGCTTCAAGCTCAGTTGGAGAAGATATCCTACCCAAACGATGAAATAGATGGAAAGCCAAAGCCCTGGCGCGGTTAAATTTTTTAAAATTGCTGGGGTACTTATCCAGAACTTCACCAATTTCTGGCAATTTGGCCTTAATTATCTTTAATTCTGACTCTGGATCTCTATCCGTTTCCACGATTTCATCGGAACTAACCAATTTACTGAGGTCCCTAATTTGGGTACGTAATTCCTCTACGGTTGAGGCAGGTTTAGCGTCCCGGATCAGTACTTCATACATGAGTTCATCTTTCCGAAGTAAATTAAATTTAATAGGGCGTTCCATATTTGAAATTTAAAAAAAAACTGAATCTAAGATAAAACTGGCCGTCACAATTTACAAATTCCAGCAAAGTGTAAACATTAACTATAATAAACAGTTACATTAATAGCAGTCTTATAGATAACACAATATTAGGGTTCTTATTTATTAATTTTTTTTAAAGACAAAAGTCTTGGTACAATATATTGGGGCACAGATAAAAAAATTGAATTGTATATCGCAGCAAGCAGTAAAAAAAATAAAAAAGTAAATAATTGTAAAATGTAAAGTTGTATAAAACAGCACAAACATAAACAGGCAAAGGATTCTGCAAGACGGTTTTTCCTTAAAATTAAAATAAATGGAAGGTTCCAGAAACAGTACTCCGGTTTGTAAGGTACAGCAAAAGACGTAACCTCTTTCTCCAACTAATACACACGTTGGTCGCCACTGTTACACCAAACTCACAAAAAACTGTCCAACGTCACGTGTTTAAGCCTAAAGCCATTTCACTAAATTAAATCCATACGATTTCGTGGTCCAATTTATAATTCCTCGTAATTAACAATAACAATTACCCCTGAATATTAATTAGGCAAAATTGACATTTTTCTGTGACAACATTCTGTCACAGACAATTCACGCAAAAACTTCACAGATAATAAATGTTTCGCTGCTTTAGAATGTTCGAGAAAAAAGTCCATATTGAAAAAACTAAATCACTTCCGTTCACGGGTATTTCATTTTATTAATATTTTTTTATTTCCGTGATCTTATAATTATTTAGGTTTGCTAAATCAGGTATTTTATATTTTCTATGATTTGCAAACTATTAGTTAAAAATATCGATTATTTTATAATCGTTAATCGGCGAATCGCCAGATGGCGCCTTGAACTGTCATAATTGACGTCTGATGTAATGTCAAGTGAAAAGTAAACAAGTAAACTTTTGTTTTGATTTAATTAATATTGTAAAACTGTTTAAAAAGTTAATTAGAAAAGTGAATCGTTGTGAAAAAGTGATAACCTAAGAAACTCCGTAATGGACTCGCTATATGTTGTCAGGTAAACAGCCAGGTACAAAAAAACAACGTAACAGTACATATGTACATATGCCAGACATTCTGCAAATGTTAACTTTCAACCTTACGTGTAGAAAACACATTTCTATGTAAATTATTAATTGGTAATTCGTCGTAGGTCTTCCCGCACTGGTGAAGCGCATTAACAGTGCATTTAGTACCCCGAGGTTTGGTTTCACACATTTTCGAGCGGTTTTAGGAATCACACAATGTTTTCTAGGAATTGTATACAATGCCGGATTACATACATTTCCGTTAACACACACATTAAGTTCTAACCGTAATACAAACTTCAAGTTCACAATGAATTAAACGGAATGGCCATCAGTACACAATGGCAGGTCAGATGACTCAATTTATGTTATACCTATAATTTATAGACTTCGTGACTTGGACATACAATTCATAGTGTCTCTGGAGGAACTGTACAACTTTATGTTCTAGTTCAGACAGCAGTGATTACTACTATATTGTGCAGTATTCTTTTGAGTTCCAAAGAAGACGAGCAATGATCGAAAACAAAACCAAGTGCGTGTCGGACTACGCACAATGAAGGGTTCTGTAGTTGAAAAATGATTTAATCTCGAAACGAAATGAACTACGAATACACGGTTTTTTTTCTGTGATATAGTAAAAAGTTACCAGGGATTTATTCCTTTATTTGTACTGAAATCCTTGCTTCTGCTCTAAGGTTTGATTACACCGCGAACGTCAAAATATGCAGCAGAACAGAGCACAAACGGCCGTAGTTTTTGATTGCGTGGATTTAGACGTTGATTTTCCTATGCTTCAAGGTTTTGTAAACTTGAATATTTGATATTAATAACAAGCTTGATACCTTGCTTCTTGTGAAAAAGGTTCTTGACTGACGAACAACAAAGCCAAGGGTTTCTTTTGACGTACGGAACCCTAAAAATCATTAGGTAACTACATTTTTGTCAGGGGAATAGCAATTTAGTTGTCAATATCAATTGATATTGACAACTAAATTGCTATCGTTAACGTCTTAAATCGACGTCTACTAACTGATCCTCAACATTCTTAATTTATTAATGAAGAATGATACATTTACCGCTATTGTCGTCCTTAAGTGCAAATGGTATATTCAATAAAGGCACTTCTTTCAAATGGATTTGTAACAAATCAAGCTTGGTTTAGTCTATACACTGAGGTTGAGTTGTTTGATTGTTATTTAAGTAAACAATTTGTGAATATCCCATACAAAAATATTAAAAAACAACTTTGCCCCTCTCTAGGAATTTCTGCTGTATCGTGAGTGCGCTAACAAACATACAAGCTCACATAGACCCAGATCCGGAATAACTACTTACAGATCATACAAATATTTGTTCCGTGTGGGAATCAAATCCTCGACACGCTGCGAAGCAGTCAATTGCTTATCCACTGCGCCAACAGGAATACAACTGTAGGCGACTGATTGTATTTATTGTTAATGATTCCGTTTAAACGGTGCATCGCGCAAAAATATTCTTTCTCCTTCAACGCAACTCTTAGCCATTTTTCAATCTCATGTTTTGGAGATTTTCTAAAAATTAAAACCAATAATAACCACTAAGAGTTTTGCAGGAAACAAAGCATGTAGATTATAACTAATACTAAAACAGATTTAAGTGCAAAGTGCACCTGAAACCGATAACCCTTAAATCAAACTAGACAACTGTCAATAGCATGCAGGTGAAAATGACCTAGTTTCTAACACCTAGGCATGTTGGTGAGGCAAGTCTATTATGCCAGCTTCTGCATACGGCAGCTGAGAATTAGAACAAATAGGTATCGGCAATCGATTTCCGGCTTTGACACTCTGAGTCTTGGGCATTTTTAAACCAAAATACCTTTCCTTTGTTAGGAAATGAGATCTTAAAAGCATTGATAATATCGTGAACTCAGTAATTTTTGGTTTTCGATTATAAAATTCATCATTTTAATAAAATTTCTTCACTACGAGTAATAATTATCAATCCGTCATCTGCATAGCTATTTCCCAAATATGTTGAAGATGGTGCCCAGTCAAACGAAACCGAATAACTGGGTAATACTATCGTATTGGTAAGAATGGTTGTTAGACTTAAAACTTCTGACTAACAGTAAATACTGTCAAAGATCTAAAAAAAATCCGGCAGAAAATGCATGTTATAGAACTATTAATTCAAACACATGTGACGTCTACCAACACACAGAGAGGACCCCTGTAACTCAACAGAACATTATAAGCTATATGATAATACAAGTCTGGAGCTCGTGGCTAAATAAATACTGCCGCACAGGCCGATATTCCGGGTTAAGCCGCGCTTGCCGAGGTTGGTCCGTGGATGGGTGACCATCTGTCATAGCGAGTTTCCTCCGTGCCTCGGAAAGCACGTAAAGCCGTTGGTCCCGGCTGTCATTTGTAGATCTTCGTTACTGTTAGCCAGAAGCTCTAAAGTCTGACAACCAGTCTTACCATGGGGTATCGTATTACCCAATTACTGGGTTGTGGAGGTCCGATAGGCAATCGCTCCATGTAAAATACTGATATCCAGCTGCATCTGGTTTGACTGGAAGCCGACCCCAATATAGTTGGGATAAGGCTAGGCAGATGATGATGATAATACAAGTCTGTCAATCCCATCACTACCACCCAAGGCTTCCGGATTCTATCGAAAACATTACAGACGCCACAGAACCTATCACTACCGTCATTTTAGTACTTCATGATTGCCTTTCCTACTCTGCCTTCGAGAAACAGACAGGTAATAACCCTTTATCATCATACCAATAAACCACAACAGACTGCAAATAGGTTACCTATGCCTTCTATTTAGACAAGTTCAAGTTATGACTCGCTCCAATATTTGCTCAACCTGCAAACACAGACGTTTGTCATTACCATTTTTGGAGGACCCACCCTTTACCGATAGTGTATCGCGACACCATGCTTTGTGTGCCGAGTCATTGTTTCTCATCATTTTGTGATGGATGGTAAAAGACAGTGATCATGTGACGGTTAAGATCTTAAACATGTTTAGTTATTGTGTTTTTAATGTTCTGTTGTTCTGTGCCGTTTCTATTTTTGCTACCAAGATTGTTGAAGGGTAAGTTTCTATTTTCAGTTTTTGTCGACAAATTCTGGTTTTCGAAATAACTGAAATATTTGCCGTATTATTGTATATAATTAATTGTGTTCCACGCGCGCGTCAAGGAGTGTCAGCATAGTGACGGGGTTTGTAGAGGGCCAAAGCCTGCCGGGGTCGCGGGACTCACAAATTACCGTGACCCCGGTACGTAAAGGGCTATTGAAGGACCCCGTGGATTTTAGTCAGTCAAGTCTTACAGTCCCTCCCGCCCTACCCTGGGTTAGGACTCATTTGATGATTATACCACGATAAAAAAAAAATATATAATTTATTTAGAAAATATAGTTGGTACTCTTATCAGAGTTAGATATGCCACAATATATACTATTCAATCAATCAATAAACTACAGGGATTTCGAACTTGGATTTTGTGAGTATCTAAAAGTTACCGTATTCACAAATGTTTCAATTCAATTTAGCTTCGGAAAGTCCCTGTCGTTCGTCGTCGTCAACGACTTGTCGAAATCGAATCAAAACGTTTTTGAATATGGGAGATGGTATTGCAAATTACTGTCATGTTTGCATTTTAAAGAATATTATCCAATAGTAATTTAGTAGGCAACTCTTACATGAAACTAAGACGATTTGATATATTATATTATATTTAAGTCAGGTATTCTGAGAACGAAATTAGTTACAAAGCTACACATGGTCCTAATTAGAATCTAATTAAAATCAAAGAAAAGAACGTGAAAGTTTAATCAGGTTCATTTCAATATCAACTTTAACACAAAGCTCAATCCAAATAATATTGTTCACAGATCTCAGCCCATCTTACAAAAAACAATTGAAGCTCTATTCACAGACCGAAGTCACGAAATCTACCCTGGAGCCTGCAAACTGATCAGAGCATCCAAACGGCAAACAAAAATGTGCGACAGGGACACCGGCCTATCAAATGTTCTTACCATTGCAAAGGAGCAAGCGATATCCGCTTGTGAGGAAACCTTCCATTACGACCGGTGGAACTGCTCCATCGTTTTCAACAAAAAACCTAAAAGAAGCATATTCAATAAACTCTTCAGAGAAACCGCTTTCATCCACGCATTGATGGCAGCATCTATCACACATTCAGTAGCCAAAGCATGCGCCTCCGGAGACCTCTCGTCCTGCTCATGTTCCGGAAATTTTGGCAAAAACAACACTTGGAAGATGGCCGGATGTGGTGACGACTTCAGACATGGAAAAAGATTGACGAAGAACTTTTTGGATTTCAAACACGCTGGGAACGACCAGATCGCCGAGATACTTAAACAAGATGTCATAGTTGGAGTGGATTCTATAGGGGAACAGTTAAAAGAAGTTTGCAAATGCCATGGATTCTCAGGCTCTTGTACGACAAAGACTTGCTGGAAACGATTAGGGCCTTTCAACTCTGCCATGGGGTTGCTAAAGAAGCATTACCACCACGCAATGAAAAAGAAACTCATGAACTACACGACGAAAAGAGCTATTTCACCGAAAGTGAGGAATAAAATGAAGATTGAAAGGAAGAACTTGGTATACCTACAGAGGACGCCGAATCTATGTGTTAGTACTAAGGGGAGGGTGTGCAAAGACAGACATAACTGTGCGACTTTGTGCTGTGGTAGGGGCTTTATAACTAGTAAAAAGACGGTGAGTTCGAGGTGCAGATGCAAGATGGTGAACTGCTGTTTTGTGCAATGTGATACTTGTGTTGAAGAGGTCGATCAATTTACTTGTAAATGAACTGTTGGTGCCATTTCTCAGTGTTGTGCGATGAACGTATTTTAATTCGTTGAATCTATCGGATCTAGGGTCTAGAGGGCTTCGTATATTGTATAAAGTGTGGGGATATTTGTGTCGTTCGCTTAGAACTTTTTCAACTTCCCCGATTCAAACGTATTTATTTTCCTTTTTTTTTAAGTGCTTATTTAACTACATTCCTTTGGAATAACTGCATATATTATATATTATTTGTAAAACTTGGATAAAATTGTAAAGTCTGTTCAGTTACTTATTGTAAATCTAATCTAAAAATGCGAAATATTGCTAACTAACGTGTGATTGTTAACTAAAATTATTTAAATATGTAATTGCTCATAATGTATTTGTTTTTAAAGATAAGATTGAATGTGATAGCCGTCTTGGATGTAGGAGTGTCTCTGTCTAGAGATAAGGTCGATAAAGCTGTGATATAAGCCGTGCGCTTTAAGTTAGATAGTGAGGAAAGTGAAGGTTTTGTGGAATGATTAAATTATTAGTGACTAGCTGCGGTTTTATTTGTAACCCGGATCCTCTTCGGCTTCGAAAGGCTGTAATTTTACAAAGATTTTAGGCGTGCCCAAATCAGACAAACTTTCTAAGTACAGACATCTACGAACATGAAAAAAAATGGAATCACTGTTGAAGAACTTTGTAAGTAGAAAGTTACAGACAATTACAAACAAAAAAAAAACGACAGGTTGTCGACTCTGTGAGAGCCGGCAGAAGTGAAAACTTGAATAGTAATAAACACACACGAACATTCGCGCAAGCGCCCTGCGCCGTCTTATGAATTTTCGACCAGGTCACGTGTCCTGACGCGAGTTTAAATTTTTTTACCCATTCCAAAAAAAGTGCACAACGCCGCTAAAGAAGTTTTCACTTCAAAAATTTAATCAACTGTTGAAGCCGACAATGACTTTTTAATGTCTACATAATTGTAGTAATAAGTTTAAATTATGGAGTAACAATGACGTTGATTTTTCTCAAATTAAGGATGCATTTAGTTGAAAGTTTTGAAAAAGGTTTTTTTTATCTCTTACATCTAGATGGGGGAGATTGCCACTAAGGAAAGCCTTTATTCTGAAGTTGGTAAAGCATGTATGTAAATGTTTATAAGCACTTTATATGCGTGGTTTAGATATTAAAATGAGTGGTCCACTTTGGTCCTTGCAATCGGTAATTCTAAATAATGTAGAGTGCCTAAATGATCATATAAGAACTTAATTTACATACTTTTTAATTTCAGTATTTTATTTACAGCGTACTTAAAGTATTTACTGCGTTTATTGTACGGAAAAAGGAACAGCGCCTCTAGTGTAAGAATAAGGAACTATTTTTTTCCTTGAAATTAATGTCAAAGTTCTAGTTTACTTTTTTTGCAGTGAAAACTTCTTTAGCGGCGTTGTGCACTTTTTTTGGAATGGGTAAAAAATGTTAAACTCGCGTCAGGACACGTGACCTGATTGAAAATTCGTAAGACGGCGCAGGGCGCTTGCGCGAATGTTCGTGTGTGTTTATTACTATTCAAGTTTTCACTTCTGCCGGCACTCCCAGAGTGCAACACGTCGTTGTTTAATAGCCTTGTTTGTGTTCCACTGCTGGGCAAAGGCCAATATCAAAGTATACTTTACGTCACAAAAACTGGAAATTCATCTTCATCAAAAATTCATCCTATAATTCAACTTTAATGTTTACCGCCCTCTGTGAATTACTAATAGTACTAACAATGACACTGCCATCTACTCCATTCATGTTGTACTAATACAAAAGCTCGCAGTTCTTTTATACAATAGTTTTTACAGTACACATTAGATGGCGCTGTTCTAAACAGTGTCTCATTTTTCGTATAGATGGCGTTAGTACAAGCCTTTCAGATATTTATTACTACTTTTAGATCATATACTATTTTCCTCTATGTTTTAGACTTTAGTTTATTGTCTTAAAAAGTGTTTAACTTTGTCTTTAATAATTATTAATTAATCTTTTATTCATTTTTTCACTTATTAGTTACCTACATTTTTAAATATTTTTACAAAAATCAATAAAAACATTTAAAAATATAAAAAATAGCAGTCCACCAGCATCGGGAACAGGTTTCGGGCTGCCGGTGGTCAGGGCTACTGAGAGAGGAACCTCCGAACAATACGCGCCATGTCCAGAAGTGCTGCCTTCTGAATCAGGTGCCTGATCGAGCTACCAAGCGAGAGCCTCCTCAGATGTTGTTCGAGGCTCTTGGCAATTAAGCCATTAGCAGAAAGGACTATCGGCACAATGACTGCTATATTCACGGCCCACATGTCAACAACCTCGCGAGCCACATCAAGATACTTGAATTGTTTATCTTTTTCTGCCTTTCCTACTGATACTTGAATTGTTGATTGTTTGTTATTATAATTGTTTCATTTCATAAAGTTATAATTTTAATATTCTTCAGAAGCATAAAACATTAACATGAAGAAACAATTATCTACTAGCAACATAGGGAACAGGTAACAAGCTACCGGTGATGAGGGAGGAACCTCTTGCGTCGTGTGCAGAAGTAGAGTCCGCGCCACCATCCATAACCTTTTGAAGCAGCGATAGTATCTATGTATTACATCAACGTGCATTAAAAATAATCTATTACCTCGAAATTGGGGTGCTAAGACAGAAAACCTCCACGTGTGCCATGAAATGTGTGCCTAAGGGGTCTCTTTGTCCGTATGCGAATAGCCTGTCGGGTGGACGCTCCAACGCGTGTCCCTCTGAATGAATAGCAGAGGGCACAGCGGCGGACCGGGCTTGCGGACGGTGAGTAATGGGTAAGCTCGCCGTCCAACCAAGGACCAAGCCCGGGTCGGTGCCGCGTCGTGTTTCACGCGTCAACGACGAAAGAACGGCCAAAGAACGAAAGAAAAAGTTTCAAAAATAACAATAATTTGACATATAAATACAGTCAGCAAAAAAAAAAAAAGTTTTATATTAAAATTCCTCAGATTCAAACATGTTTGAGTTGATGCGTTATTCATAATTTCACCGCGATGGAATCCAGATGCATCGATAACATCAGTTTAATGCATGTCGATCGCGAAATATTATATGCGTGGAAATCTTCTTTGGTATGGTCAGCAGGATGAATCAATCTGTGGATTAACAGAATGGAAGGCTATGTCTCCAGGATATATTTTGCTAGCTAGTCTACTTAAAAGTTTATGCAGCTTCTCCTCCTTCACCAATATTAAGGAGGAGGAGCTGTATTGGGTGGCACAACTTTGAGAAGGAGCCAACTGGAAGAATATCCATAAGCTGCGCCGAATTCATCTTCGTAACATCTGTGAATTGACGAGCGCACATTACCTTAAGACCAAGGGTCTAAAACTTTTAATAAATCTTGCTCTAAGAAAAATTATGCTGATGTGGAAGTGAACTGCAGGCTACCAAACAGCACTGGTACAAACATGTGTTAGAGTGGCGGCCACCTGAGGGCAAACGCCGCATGGCGTCCAACTGCCCAAGACCGGAATAGCTTGCTTGCTACGGAATAGCATGCTAGCTTACGTTTAGCAGTGGACAGCAAGTGGCTGATATTGTGATGAGAAAGACACGCGCACTAAGGGTCACAAATGATGGGATGGGTGGCGCCACTGCTACAGTAAACTATTCGCTCCGTATTTAAAATTTTAAAAAATAGTAAAACTGTGTAAAAGTGTATAAAATGTTATTTAATTTGTGCGTAAATGAACAATAGTTGCTAGAAAACGTTTGCAACAACTTATGTGAATGATAGTGTATAATAAACTCAAAAAAACAATTTGCTAAGAATTTTGTTATTAAAACAAGTGAATTTAGTGATAATTAATACAAACAGTATATCAAGTACGCCCAGAAACACAAAAATACTGTTAAATATTCAAAACAAAGTGTACATATGTGATAAACCTTAAACTAAGTAAAAACTACTATTTCTAACAATTTCTCAAGAAATTCAAAAAACGACGCGCTACATTGCGTCTTTTAACGATTTTTTTTCAACTGCACCTAAAGGGCTATTTCGTTGTCTAATGTCATGCACAAATAGCGCATTCGGTACTGTTACTGCTTCATACATTTTGTTAGAGGAACTTGAGTTCGAATCTCAGAGGGGAGAAAATTCACTTTTTGTATTTTAATTTTTTCTTATTTCTCTGTTTTTTCTTCACAACAAACAAAATGGACTACGGAAATATAACAATACGGAAAAAGAAATCTGTCATAAACGATTCGATAAATGAGTCGTTCCAATCAACCATGTCCGAGGACGACTATACATCAAAGAGTCTACCTGATCTGTCAACAAGATTTGAACCCACTGAGACGCTCAAAGGTGAAATTCGAGACCTTAAAGAGAAATTGCAACAAGCCCAGAATAAAATCAACATTTTGAAACTTGAAAATAGTGCATTAAAATCACAAACAATAGAACAGCAAAATATAATTGCACAATACAAAACAACTCAAGTAACTTCGACACCAAAAAATGCCAAGCAATATAAACGAACATCAATAGCTCCAAGAAGAAAATGTTTACAGGATTCACCTCACAATAAAACCCTCCAAAATTCTATAACCAAGCATGATAAATTGGTAAGGATTCCTATTTCAAACTCGGACATCAGAGCTGCCAAGCTGAATTCAACACGCCAAAAAGACCTAGATGGCGCTGATATAACGCAAAATATTCCTAGCACACATTCGCAAGCAACTATCGCCGTCGCCGCTGCTGCAAAACCAATTTCAAGACGCGTTGATCACCTAGATGGCGCTAGTGTATATTATAATAATAAATCGATCTCACTGAATAGCCCAATACATGTCAGTGTGTGCTCTACCATTTCGGATCGAAAACCGAAAATACAAATATTAGGTGGACAACAATGCTCCGATTTAGCATCAGCACTAATTCACACTAGAAGTGATACTGATTACCAAAAATACTGCATATCATCGACGATAAAACCTTATGCGACTACTGAGGATATATCCTGTCACATAAGTACGTGTTAGAAGACTGTAAAAACAACTTTTTAGTCTTGTGTGTTGGTGAAAATGACAGTAATCCGAACAAAATAATTATAGAATTAGCGTCCTTATTGAAATGTATTAAAAAAACAAATGTTATTATTTTAAACGTGTTGCACAATAGGCATTTGAATGAAATATTATTAAATAGTCTACTAAAAAACATGTCGCAAAACTTTGTAAATTGTACCTTTATAGAAATTGGCAGTCTCTATTATAGCAGGAAACGTTACCTTTTAGAAACTTGCAAAAAGATTAATTTGTTAGTAGACACAATCTTTTATAAACATAGTTTTTTAACATGTAAAGAGCCAATTGATTTAAATACTGTAAACAAAATTAGTAAAACTGCTACAGACACTATTCTAAATAACATCCAAAGAGCTATTCCAATTAAAGGTACAATTCCTTATTATTTTCCTAAAATTAATATTAATGTGACCCCAAACAAAACATTTTTTCGAGGCCACACCATGTAACAATCCTAAACAGTTTTTTCGGAATAATAAATACAGCAGAAATATATTTTCAGTTCTCCATCAAAACATTGCAGGAGCATTAAATAAGCTGCAATATATCGATATTACTATTAACGAGATGCGTGAGTCTGATTTAAATATAGAGGTTAAATATGTCTTAGTGAACACTTTGTTTTAAAAGGGGATGAAAAGTACCTTTTTTTTTTTTTTTTTTTATCGTGGTAAAATCATCAAATGAGTCCTCCCACCCAGGGCAGGGCGGGAGGGACTGTCAGACTTGTACTGACTAAAATCCACGGTGTCCTTCACTAGCCCTTTACGTACCGGGGTCACGGTAATCCCTTGGTCCCGCGACCCCAGCAGGCTTTGGCCCTCTACAGGCCCCGTCACTATGCTGACACTCTTTGAGGCGCGCGTGGAACACAACGCGCCGTCGACCCGGGCATGGTCCATGGTCGGACAGCGAAAGTACCTTACAGTAAATAATTTCTATGTTGGTGCTATATACTCGCGGTCTGATCAACGGCGAGGTGGTACATGCATACTGTGTAAAAACCATATTCAAAGTACCGAATTAAAAGAAATAAATGAATTCTGCATCGAAAAGCATTACGAGATCTGTGGAGTGGAGATTAAATCAGTACAAGTGATCATATTATGTATTTATAGAACACCTTCATCCAACGTGGATATATTTTTTGAAAACTTGAACAAGACCTTACGAAAATTGCAATATAAAAAAAGTAAAATAATAATAGCCGGTGATTTTAATATAAACCTTTTATGTAATGATAGTAATAGTACAAAATTCAAAGATCTTCTCTCTAATTATGGTATGCGGTGTCACATCAAAGAGCCCACCAGGTTAAACACATGTATTGACAACATCATCAGTAATGTTCCAAATATAGTCGGTTCCACACATAATGTTTATCTATCTGATCATAATACAGCACAGGTTGTGAAATTTGAATACGATCAAAAACCTATATCAAGTTATTACTTTATGACTATAAACGACCTATGTAAAGATAACGTCAACAAATTCATCGAACATATCAGCAACCTATCTTTTTCTGAAGTCTATAATATTTCCGACACAAATAGTGCTTTTAATAACTTTCATGACACTTTAACTTTGTTTTATAAATTATGTTTCCCCGTCATTAAGGTAAAAAAACAGTTTAAACATGGTACATTAAAATGGATTACAAAAGGAGTTAAAATGAGTAGTCATACCAAACGTACATTAAGATATAAATACTACCTAAGCAAAACAAGTGATAATAAAACTAAATTTAAGGTTTACTCCAAATTATTAAAGAAATGTATTCATAACTTACAATCTTTATGTAACCTAAAGCACATTGCCTATTCAAAAAATAAGGGTAAAGCTTCATGGGATATTGTTAAACGTTGTACAGGTAACGAAAGATCTCGTGAATATATTAATGATATTATTGACAACGATGTTACAGTAACATCGGGGCCGGATATAGCAAATAAATTTAATAATTTCTTTATTGATATTGTTGAAAATAGCGCTAACTCGCAAAACAACCCTGTTGTTACTAACCCCGATATTAAAAGTAATGATAATAGCATTTTTCTAACTCCTTGTAATCCTTCTGAAATTTTCAGCATATTAAAAACATTAAAAAACACTAAGTCAGCCGGTTATGATGATATAACTACAGACCTTCTCAAACAAATATCTCCTTTTATCGCTGAACCTCTGTCATATATTATCAATTTATCTTTAGAACAAGGTTGCTTTCCGGATAAATTAAAAATGTCTGTTATAAAACCATTGCATAAAAAAGGCTCAAAATCTGACCAAAACAATTACCGTCCTATTGCTCTGGTTCCGATTCTATCAAAGGTCTTTGAAAGGGTTATGTATAAAAGAATTCTCTCCTTCTTGGAAAAATATAATATGCTGGCAAAAGAGCAATACGGTTTTAGGAAAAGTAAATCTACGTCATTAGCAGCTTTTTATTTAATCAAATCAGTTTTAAATAATATTAACTCCAAAATTACAACTTCAGCTTTGTTCTTAGACCTAAGCAAAGCTTTCGATTTTGTAAATCATTCCATCCTAATTAATAAATTAAGTATAATTGGTATACGGGGTCCGGCTTTAGAGTGGTTTAAAACATATCTTTCTAACAGAACGCAGATAACAAGAATCACTAAATTCGATGAAAAAGTCAATTGCATCACGAACTTTGATTCTGTACCTCGATTCAACTATTTTGGTGTTCCACAGGGAAGCATTTTGGGGCCACTGTTATTCCTTGTATATGTCAATGACCTCCCGCAAGCTATAGACCAACACTGCGTTCTGTTTGCTGATGACACAACAGTTATCATAGATTGCAAAAATGACGAATCATATGAGTCTACAATAAATAAAACCTTAAATAAAATAATTACATGGCTAGATACAAACGCTTTAAAAATTAATGTAGAGAAAACCAAAATATTAAACTTTAAAACGCAGAAAAGTAAATATATCCAACTTAACATAGCTCACAAAGATCAAGCAGTTCAACAAATTAATAAAACAAAATTCCTAGGTATTACAATCGATGAACATTTCACCTGGAAGGATCACATTGATGAACTAAGTACAAAAATAAATAGATTCGTTTTCGCCCTTAAAAAAGTCAAGGATGAGACCACCAGACAGACTGCTTTGATGGTATACCATGCCTATGTTTGCTCCATCATCAGGTATGGAATCATTCTCTGGGGGAACTCTTCTGAGGTAACAAGAGTTCTGTTAGCTCAAAAAAAATGCATACGCTCAATTTTCAATATGGACTGGACTGATTCTTGCAGACCAGTATTTAAGTCACACAGCCTTCTTACAGTTCCTTGTATATATATATATGAAATCGCGAAATTTGTCAAAACAAATTTTTTCCTTTTTGAACCCAAAAACAATAAAAACAAACGTACAGTTGCACAGTTCCTATTAAAAATGCCGGTACCTAGGATTGAACTATTCAGACGTAATTGTATTTATATGGCTCCTCTCATCTTTAACTCTTTACCAAATGATATAACTAACCTTCCTTATAAAATTTTTTGCATAGTTTTAAAAAAATGGCTTATTTCACACAGTTTTTATTCCGTAGCTGAATTTCTCAAAAAATCCAACTGTAAATCATACCACTACCGTAATGCATTATAACTATTTATACTTAACGAATTGATTGTTACTTAGGTACTATTTTAATATTATGTTTGTGAACTAATTTTAAGTATTTTATTCTAAATTTTAATTTGTGTGTTAAGTAATGTTTAACAGAAAAATATTTTTAAACCTAGAAGTTTATTTTATGTTACCAAACGATGTGTAGCCTAAAACTTGAATAATGTTTGCATGCCATTTTTATGGCGAAATGTGTTTGAACTTATATTAATTTTACCATCTTTATACATACCACATTTAAAGCAAATAAATAATTTTGACTTTGACTTTGACTTTGACTTTGACTGTATAAGAGCGGATAGATCATAGGGTGGACTTATTTAAAAATAAAAGTTAAAAACCGTAAAAAATTTAAAGTAATTTTAGTTGTTACAATGTTAACATAATAAAAGCTTAACTCTAAAAAAGTAAAAATATTTTAGTTGAAAATTTGAACAAGAAGTAATCTTTTAGAATTTGAAAAACACATTTTTTTTCCCCAACGTTGACCCACACTAAAAATTCTCTTGTATCGTGGGTACGTTAACAAACATATAAACTCACATACACAAATGCCCAGACCCGGAACAAATACTTAATTGTAGATACATTATTAATGATAATAAATAATTTGTTAATCAATTATTTAAATAAAACCGTCATGCATTTCAAAGTTGACACACAACAACCCTACACAAATATTAAACCTATAACTTCAAAATAAGTGAGACGTGATGCTTGTTTTGCAGACTGTACATAATCAGTTGATGATACAAGTGAGGATAAGCCAGCTTATTAGTAGTGTTATACGAAGCCTAAGGTTCTATCTACGTCAATGGGTCGCACGACTCTCTCATAAGGGTACCGCAGCTCTGGAACGCAAATGCAAGTGAAGGAACTTTTGTATTTCGTGCTTCTGTATTTTTTTATTTTATTTTTTATTAAAAACGTTGCCCCACACTAAGAATTTCTCTTGTGTCGTGGGTGCTTATAAACATATAAACTCGCATACACAAACGCCCAGACCCGGAAGAACAACTTGTAGATCATCAAATATTTGCTCCGTGCGGGAATTGAACCCGCGACTCGCAGCCAATCGATCAGCCACTGCGCTAACCGTGCCGTCGATCAGTTGTATGATCCTATAATTAAATTTTGTATAAGATACATTCTTTATTATTTTTTTGATACATAATTGATCTAGTTCTTTGAACACCAATCAGAAAAATAATAGTTTTTTATTCGAAAGTTTGTGAAAATTGACAAATGTTTTTAAGTCTTTTACGCAAAAACAGCTGCGAGGATTGGATGTAATTTAGTTAATAGGTGAATCCAAATAGGTAATTACAATATGAATTATCACATTACATAAAAGTACCCTCTTAAAAACCGAACTCACACATTAGTAGTGTGTATAACCAATATAGTAAATAAATTATCGATATCGAAGGCACTCACCATCGACTCACTCGGCCGTGAATGATCTTACAAGACACATACGGCTCGCAACTGAGGGAGCGCGAACAAAATAAATTTCACCTCTATATCGACTACGACACAATATTTGAAATGTCACGTCTTTATGTGCATAAAGGGTGTGGTTTTATGTCAATAAATATAACTTACTAAGTCTGTGTAGTTTAATTGGCTATTTGACGGATCAATAAAGTACAAATTTAATTACTCCATTTAGAATTTTGAAAAATAACGGACACGTATTTTTTCTTTTTTTAAAACAATTAATATTTATCAAGATAATTAGAGAGCAGTGATAGCCGAGTGGTACGACCGTTGGACTGCCAAGTCAAAGGTTGCAGGTTCGAACCCCGGCACGCACCAATGTCTTTTAGAATTCATGTGCGTATTATAAATTAATTATCACTTGCTAAAAACGGTGAAGGAAAACATCGTGAGGAAACCAGCACACCTGAGATTTTTCAACGGTGTGTGAAGCCATGTCAGAGGCCTACGGGCGGTTTAAACTCTGACACCAGGTTGTTCATCAACCATACGATAAGAAGAAGAAGAAGATAATTATAATGCATCAAAACTCGACAGTCCGTGGGCCCGTAAAGTCAGAATTCAATAAAAATCGTACTATATTGTGAATTTAACATTTTTTGAAGTGAAAACTTCTTTAGCGGCGTTGTGCACTTTTTTTGGAATGGGTAAAAAATTTTAAACTCGCGTCAGGACACGTGACCTGATCGAAAATTCGTAAGACGGCGCAGGGCGCTTGCGCGAATGTTCGTGTGTGTTTATTACTATTCAAGTTTTCACTTCTGCCGGCACTCCCAGAGGGCAACCCGTCATTTTTTTTTTACTGACGAACTAATTAGATTTTTGCAGTGAAATAGCTAATTTTGTAGATGAAGTTGACAAACTGAGCAATATTTTTGATGAGACAACGTTACTAAACATACAAACAAATAAAGGAGTTGGGGAGACTTTTGGCCAGCAGTGGACAATATAGACACAAATAAAATATGGTTTCAAAGATTATACAGCAAACTAATAATAAAAGTACTAACTAAGGTATTGAAAAAATGAATGAAAAGCCACGATAAAAGGCAGATTTGAGTACAAACGTTGTTTTCATTGATAAGAACCGGTTGTATGTTGTTGTTTTAAGAATATAAGGAAATTTTGTTCTATAGAAGAGCCATAGAACGTTTTTCGCAACCCAACTTTCCACTGCACCAATTCAGAGTACACCAGAGTTCAACACAGTCATTTAATCATCAACCGTTAACCCCGTGACGTCACCACTCCCTTACACCACAAAGAATGCGAACATCTCACAAAATTAAAACAGAATTTAAATAAAAACGTCTACAATCAAATGAATGACTAACACGGATACGTATTAAGGACTAAAGATCGCACGGAACATTGTGATTATAACGCCTATAATTGACCCCTAAACCATTAAGACAGGCCACAAGATTGCGGTTTTGTTGTCGATGCCAACTCACATAATTACGATATTAATGAAAAATAAGCTAAAAAACGGCAACTTTGAGATTTATTTATTTATTGACCTGAAGCGATGTTCGCCCTTACTTTTGGTGGAACTCGGACGTGACTCACCCTGTTTTTTTCTTTTTTTTTTACGTGGTAAAATCATCACATCGTTCCTCCCACCCAGGGCAGAGCGAGAGGGACTTGTACTGACTAAAATCCATGGTGTCCTTCAATAGCCCTTTACGTGCCGGGGTCACGGTAATTCGTGAGTCCCGCGACTCCAGCAGGCTTTGGTCCTCTACAGGGGGCCCCGTCACTATAAATTCTTGAGGCGCGCACGGAACACAACGCGCCGTTGACCCGGGCATGGTCCATGGTCGGACAGCGAGTTGCCAATTACTCGCCCACATTTAGAAAAAAAAAAACCTAATTTCAGAATGAGAGGTTTACGAGCATTTTTAAAAGTTTTTTAAGGTTATGAATTCAGACAACCGACTAGGTAGACAGATGGTTTCGTTAAAGTGAAAGAAAATGGATAGCCATGACACAAAATCACCAGAAGTAGAAAGATTCGGAAAAGACCTACACAAAGCTTTGGGTGATGAAAGGTTGAAAAAGTAGAAGAAGAAAGTTATGAGGAACAGGGTGGAATGTTGCTATCGATTTCAATCCCCGATTGAAAAGAAAGGATCCTCAGAGGGTATTGTCTGATGGACTACTACGCAACGGTTGCTATCGAGTCAGTGGAAGCCCACCGCAGTAGTTTCTCCATGTAAAACATGCGTCAATTTCAATCAGGAAGATTCCAACTAAATTGTGAAAAAACGGCACATTAATTAACTTCTTTCGGGTAAAGTAGTATTTGGACCTTACTCTTGACATCATTCAGTCCAGCAGCATAAATGATAGGATGTAGCAAGCTCACCCAGTAGAACTGGAACTCTTGGACACTGTCAGATCACAGTAAAAACTCTTTGATGCTCGACTCCGACAGTTCAAAGTCGAATTATTTATTTCAATTAGGCCATCAAAGAGGCACTTTTAAACGTCGAATATTAAAATTAAAGGGGTTGGGATGGGATTGATTCTCCACCCATTCGCAAAGGCAGGTTGAATAGTATGGTGATCTCGAGCTGGGCAGCCCTGTGAGGACAACCACCCCTAGTGGAATCGCTAAGCCAACCATTCTGACGTTATTACATGGCTTTTAAGTGACAGACCAATCGAGTTCCATTCGTAAGGGAGGTCGTTACCTAGCCGAGACAATACCAATAAAAATTATGTTATTCCGACCAATTACTGGCCATTAAACCAAACTCTTTACAGCTTAATGTAATACTCGACGGACGTTTTAATACGCGGCCCGTTTTTATTTATTATTAACTGAATGAATTATTATTATTACTATTAAAAAAGTTTATTATATTGAATATGGGAACGTTGTCGTATTTTATAGGAATTACTAGCTGTTCTAATTATCCACGACGTCGCTCGCGTCAATTTAGAATTTGACAATCAATTCGAGTAATAACATCGGGAGGGGATGCCCTAGGAAGACTCCATCATCATCATCAGCCTTTAATGTTGTATATTGCTGGGACACAGGCGCAACGGGGGCCCAGTGCGGGTTAGTAGATGTCACATGTCTTTGAATTTTTGTTTCTAGGACATGCCGGTTTCCTCACGATGTTTACCTTCACGGTTTTAAGAGCAGTGGTGATGAAATAAATGAAACAAAGTAATACGTCTGGTGGGGTTCGAACTCACGACCTACAACTCGTAAGTCGGGACCGATACCACTAGGAAGACTTACAGTGATCTTATTGATGAAAAATGCTTCGCTTCAGAAAGGCCGGGTGCGTATAATACTCGCAATCGGCGTGCTTGAATGACGAGATGTATGAATGTGGATGAGGAGAAAGGAGTATGTAAGGATCGTAGCAGGTGGCACTCTTTAGTTTCTACCTCCCCCCCAGGGAAAGGTGTTTATATATGTAGTAGTGTTGAGTTGTACCCTGTTTGTAATAATTTAATTCAATTATTATTCGGAAAACACGAGGCATCATCTATATCATAAAAACGTTTGTGATGTGTTCGTCGGAATCAGTTAATTTTATCGGGATGAAAGGTACCCTATGTTCGTCTCTGTACACCTGACAACGTTTATGCAAAATTTCACGATTATCGGTTCAGTGTTTTAGGCGTAAATGTAACAAACAGATTTACATTCGCATTTATAATATTAATAAAGAATTAAAATGAGTGAATTATTATT
Source organism: Agrotis puta (assembly GCA_943136025.2). Lineage (NCBI taxonomy): Eukaryota > Metazoa > Arthropoda > Insecta > Lepidoptera > Noctuidae > Agrotis > Agrotis puta. The sequence continues at coordinate 14,463,938 of OW964170.2, read as the reverse complement.
TGTACGGAACGGAACGTTGGTTGTCGTATTTTATAAAAATTATTATGTATATTTAATTGATCGTACGATGCGTTTTATTGATTATAAATAATTATGATATGGAGTTTATTGCAAAAACTAGCTGTCATTATTGAATGTTGATACATCAAAACTTTTAATAATTAACTGAGCAAATGAGTTATCTAAATAATGGTTCTATTCGATCTTTTTAAACACAGATATACTAGTATATATAATTAATGGGATGATAGTAAAGCCTCGTTCAAGTTGGAACCTTAGTTGTTGGGATTTCTAGCCTGGGCAAAAATCCCCGTTACTTCTAGTTTTTTTCCAATCTAGGGCCATTGTGAACTAATTAGAGACGAAAATAATGTGATTGCCACTATGGTTAAATGTAGAATGTAAAAAAAACAACCCTTTTTCCTTTTGGCAGTTAATTTATACTTTCGCTCTCACAAAAGGTAACGAAATAAGCTTGCCACTCTGTTGAGACTTAGACATTTTTAATAGTCAAAGACTAAGATGATTTAAAGGAAAGAAAAATTCAGTTGCAAGTGGGACTTGAACCCGCGTCTTCTGGATAAGTACTCCTGACGCCTTATCAATTAGGCCATCGCAACTCGCACTAGCAAGCTGAAATCCTCTATTCCCTCGTTTGAACTTTTTTCGATAACGTCATTTTCGTAATTTAAGTCAAAGACTAGTTTTTACAAAAAAAAACATCCTGTATCAAAAAACTGAAGGGAAATCAGACGTCAAGTTGAATTATTAATGTTTGCTTAAACAGATGAATCTGTCGATATCTTATGGAGACGTAAAATACTTTACTTGTTGTTTTGTCAAACCGTCTGTTTTGAGGTCTTTGTTAATTAATTATGTTAAATAATGCTATATTATGCATATCGTGTTTAACGCCTGGGTTCATATTGGATGTGGGTTTTTATTTAAATGACTTTGGAACTTTAAACAGAACTCTGAATCCTATTCCCCAATACGGAGACATCATGATCTACTAAGCCTTTTTCCAATCATATTGAGGTCTTCTTCCAGTGTAACCGATGCCGTCAAATATTAGTATACAGACTACCTTTCTGACCTGCATAACCCAGTTACTGGGTATTACGATTGGTGAAATAGGTTGTCAGACTTTCCGGCCATCAGTGCCATCAGTGTCGTGGGACTATAGGGTAATCATGGCCCCGGAACGTTATTGAAGGACACCGTGGATTTAATTAGTGAAAAGTCTGAAAATCTCATATGCTTTATTTTTTTTTTTATTAAAAAAAAACGTTGCCCCACACTAGGAATTTCTCCTGTGTCGTGGGTGCGTTTACAAACATATAAACTCACATACACAAACGCCCAGACCCGGAACAACTACTTGTAGATGATACAAACATTTGCTCCATGCGGGCATCGAACCCGCGACACGCAGCGCAGCAGTCCATTCGCTCACCCACTGCGCTAACCCTGACGTCTTTGATTACCACGATGCCTACCATCGATTTGATGATCTTACCACGTAAAAAAAACACTTCAAATTACAACCGGGACCAACAGTTTAATATGCTTTCCAAGACACGGAGGAACTCGTTATGATATTTGGTCGGCCGAGCGACCCTACTGGCACTGGTGTACCTCACCAGAGCCACCTTCTAAGATTCCATCGGAGTCCGAAACAAAACATTTTTTTTTTCTGGCAGTGCGCAGGAGTTCCAATTGCTTCTGAGTAAGACCGCTCCGTCTTAGGTCTCATCTTTGCTTCTCAGAACAACTGAGGGTAATAGACAACCCAAAAAAAATCTACAAAGTCGGTATAGGTAGGTAGTTGATGATGCATATGTCTCTCTAAAATAGAAGGTTGTAAGTCAAACTAATGCCTTTGTCAAACAGACAGGCGAAAGCCAAGCGTTTCCGAAGCGATACCGAACCGAAGCGAGACGTCAGTCCGATAGTTCTGTCACGCTATCGGATCGCTTTCGCTTTTCTATGTGACTGGATTCAAACAATTCCATACATTACAAATAAAACGTCACGCTTCGCATTCGTCACGCTTGTCTGTTTGACAAAGGCTTAAACGTTAAGCTATTTCCTTGTAAATGCTCCTAACCACTTTTGAGCCCCTACTGTAGCATCAAATTCCACTTGAGCAAAGTTTATAAATTATAGTCAACTACAAATAGTAACGAGTCTAAATGTTATCCTATCGCAATTGAGATCTCTCTGGGAATCTTGGTGCGAATAAATAACATTAAATGACACAGATGGAAATAACGTCAGCTACGGAAATGGCATATTTTAAATTCTAGAAACACACTAGCTATACTCGTAGTTTCATAAAGGGCTTCACTGGTCTACCAGTTGTCATGCTACTGCTGAGCATAAGGAATTGGATTCAAATCCTGAGAAAATCAGTGTTCATCATCATCGTTTCGTTTGTAATAATCGTGAATTTAGATATCATTTTTAACCGACGAAAAGACTGTGTTAAAAAAAGTCTGTTACTTTATTTGATTTAACTTTTACATTTCATATAGATACGCGTTTTTTTTTAAACTTTGATACATCAACACCTCCGCTCTTTCCTACTTCACACCATTAAAAAAGAGGTTAAAAAGTTACCGTAGGCATGTTTGCTTGTTGCCTTCATGGTACCTATAAATAAAAAAAACTGTGTATCTCGATTTATACAGATTACTAAAACCGCAACGTACGGTGGCGCTGTCAACGAAATCAAGAGCGAGGCGAGCATTAAAGCACTTTAGCGTAATTAGCATAACGATAAAAAGCACACGAACCTCTCCAAATCTTCTAACCGCTTAACCACCCACTGGCAAAAATAACAATAAACCTTAAAGGCTTAATGATTGCAAATAATATTCGCATAATTGAGCACATTTAACTAAGATCACTTCAAAGAATAAAACTACACAAAGTACCTTTTGGAGGATTAGAAATGGAAGCCATTATTTGGAGGGTATTTAGCTAAAAATATGACAATAACAACGCAAGATAGTTGTAATTAGGATGCTGTTGCCTCACACAGGCTCCCGGAGTTCCTTTTGCCAGCTAATAGAAAGGCAGTCGTTCGGAAAATGGATAGGCTTTCGGATTTCTGTGCGAAAAGGGTAATTTTGAAAATAATTATAAATTAACGACAATTTTTTTTACACATGGTTAAATCTGTATTTGAATCCTTTTCCAGGAAATCTGGTAACCCTTCTGAAATTATACCTGTTTCAGAAGAAGATCTAAAGTTACCCATTCGCTGTAGTTGTTCTGTAAACTTGATGGAAGTTTTTAAACTCCACAAAATCAATTTGAATATAACAACCAAAGTCATAATTAAAAGTGCATAGAATGAATTTGATGTTGTTCATTTAATTAAAGTCACAATTCATTCACTAAAGTTAGGCTTTTTGAGTGCTACGTTACAAAATATAATCCGCCAAAGCGCTAACCCCTTGGACACATCCTAATGTTTTAGATTTGATGTATCTTTATCACTTTTTGCTTGATATGTTATTTTAATACTCTTTGTTCATAAAAATATTGATGAAATCTATATCAGTTTGATCAGGACCATTCAACGATTCATATTGTCCGATAGCATTTTCTTCAACGTGTGTTGGGTGTCTCACGCTTCATTTATTCACAAGATCGTTTATTTTTTCAAAAACACCAACAAACAGTCAAGAATCTCTTGACTATGTGCAAAGATCACAAAAGATTATCATCCTCATCACCAAAGCGAATGCTACCAATTATACGTATAAGAGCTTAACTAAAAAATCTATACTTACATACCTCAAGTATCGTTTACCTGCTTTTTGAATGGACAGATCTAAATCCCTGTACAATGGTATTAGGATCAATAAATGTGAAGTATTTTGTTTGCGACAAAATTTACAGTTATGCCGTCATTCGTGGGCAGTCATTCGCGCGTGCGATGCTTGACGGACAAAAGGGATTGCGTCCTAATGTATATTGTGAAGGGCTAATAGATATGTTACCAGTTTTTTTATCGGTTATTATTGCAAAGGCTTGCAAGAATGAAGTTTTGGAGTACGGAAAGTCAGTATTGTGTGTAGTTTTGGGAGTTCCTGCTTGCAAATAAATACGAATATTTTAAGGATGTTTAAAACAGCTTAGAGAAACATACATACATTCACGCCTCGCCTTTTTTCTATTGACGGGAGACAACATCTATAGAAAGCCACTTGCTACAACAATCTACATCGTGTGCTTCATCTTTTTTCAAATGCATATCTTGTGCACGCAACACTACGCATTTGAACTTTCTGGAAAACATCACCAATGAGAAGAGACTGGAAAAGACATACACTGATGTATGTCCTCACCAGGCTTTTTTTTAAATAGACTAATATTTTTTTTAGAAACGTTGCCCCATACTAGGAATTTCTCCTGTGTCGTGGGTGCGTTTACAAGCATACACAAATGCCCAGACTCTAGAACAACTACTTGTAGATCATACAAATATTTGCTCCGTGTGGGTGACAAGCAGCGCAGCAGTCCAATCGCTCATTCATTACACTAACCATGCCGTCGACATAAAGTATTATGTTAAATGTTCAGTATTCATCATCATATCAGCCTCCTTTAAAGATTTCCAATGTTCAGTATTATTTCTGGTAAATATTTACACGAAGAAGTTGAATAAGAAGATGTCCATTCTTTAGCTGGCAAGATAGCGTTTGGCATACTGCATCAAATTCTGGAATAGGGCCAGATCCGGAGAAGGGCTCGTTACCAACTAAGATCTGCAGGATTATATTCTGTCAAGGTATGTGATGTTACAATGACTCTTGCAGAATATTCATCATCTGCCTCACCACACCTACCTCTGGAGCTAAACCACTCATCAAACCACATCATAAGTCCCCAAAAACTAGGCGTCAAACATAAACACGAACTCATTAGCATTTCATCTAAAGAGCTCAGTATTAAGGGCACACATTTTTGATTATTTAATTAAGCACCACATCGGTTGATGTCCGTTGATAATCAGGAATGGCGTTCGACTGGTCCCGAGCCGTTTTGTTAATAATTTTTAATCTCTTCATTTTGACGTCCCGGTTCGAAGGGAGTGTTATTGCTGTTGTTTATTTGCTGCATAGATTTTTGAATTGAGAAATATTGTGACGAAGACTGTTAAATTTTTGTGACTAAATAAATTCAGCCGCACAGGCCGATCTTTCGGGTTAAGCCGCACTTGCCAAGGTTGGTCTGTGGATGGGTGACCATCTGTTATAGCGAGTTTCCTCCGTGGCTCGGAAAGGACGTAAAGCCATTGGTCCCGGCTGTCATTTGTAAATCTTTGACAGTCGTTACTGTTAGTCAGAAGCTCTTAAGTCTGACAACCAGTCTTACCATGGGGTATCGTATTACCCTGTTACTGGGTTGTGGAGGTCCGATAGGCAGTCACTCCATGTAAAATACTGATATCCAGCTGCATCTGGTTTGACTGGAAGCCGACCCCAATATAGTTGGGAAAAGGCTAGGCAGATGGCAGATGATGGTCCAACATGATCGTCATGATCCAGTGAACTTACAACGTCCTCAAACGGCAGAAATAGAATCACATCGCTGAAAGAGCAGTCCTTGAGAGGTATTCCACATTGGACACTTGCTGAACTGGCACCTGAGCTAAGGGCACCTTAACTGTTCCACAGGTGCCAAGTGCTCAATGTGGAATACTTCATCATTGAAGATCTTTTTTTGTACAGCGTCTGCGCAATCTCGTATTCCGTCACGATTATTTCGATCAGAAAGACGATGCTTGGTTTTAAAACGCAAAATACTACATTTTCCATTAACAAATCCAGTTCATCACAAAAATAAACGTTTCAAATAATTACTAAAGTATTTAAAGTAAATCAATTAACGTCTATATTTCATTAAAGAACTCAGAATTGATACAATCAATAAATAATAGAGCGTGCATTTAATACAAAAATAAGTCTGACTGGTCATAAATATCAATTTACCTGCTTCAATGATTAAAATGATATTGGTTAAGTAAGATCTTAACAAGCCAGGCCTGAGATCGCAGTAATTATAAAATTCCTTACTGTATTAAGAATATTGAATGAGAAAACTGTATCTTTGAGTGAATGGTGAATCACTAATTTGGAGATTTTTGTGGAATAATTTTGAATTGATTTATATAGACAGCCATCATTGAAATTATCAGCTGGAAGTCTTCTACCGCTAAACCAAGGCCCCTCTCATATACCAACATGCAAGATAAAGTCGCTCCATGTAAGATACTGGTAGACTGGAAACCTTGGGAGCGGCACAGTCGGGAAAAGGCTAGGCAAATGATGATGAATCTTGGATTCTGTAGCCCACTTTAATTTCTACGAACATTACAAAATTCAAACTCAATACTAACGGCAGACGACAGACAGAATGGGCCCTTAGACTTTACACATTCCCTTACTTTTATCGCAAGTAGTAGTAGCATTTCAAGATGGGCTGATATAATAAGGGTAAAGACTAGGTTTTTGACAAAGAGAATAACAAAATTGTGCATTTTTTGGCATACGTTACGAGTGCACACGACATTTACACAAATGTAATTCAAAATATTACAATATAATATTAGTGGTTGTTGCGACTGCAACAAATAGGTCCCGTTAAGCAAAATACTTGTTGAACTTATTTTTTTTTTCTTTACAGGATTGATGCAGCGGTCAATTCTTCATTTGACGTTCATGACAAAAACGTCTCAATGCACTCAAGTAAATACCCGCTATTTAAGCCAAAGTTGCTTAACTTACAAATAAGAACTTACCTTAGATAGTACTCGTAAAAACGCATGCCATATCAGAATTCGTCGCTTCCACGTTATGGTGGCAACTCTTCAATTATGTATCACCACGTTAATGTATTATTTAACACTTAGTCGAGTTTCGACATATTTCTTGTTGACTCCCCGTAGAGTGACTACATTTTGGGTTGTGGTCCAAGTTACAAAGGAAAGGTCCATTCGATCTGGGTCTAAGAGACTTTTACAGACATGTGGCAATCTCTTTCAGTGTTTGTAACGATTGTCAATGGAATTGACATTAACGTTTCGATAACTTTCGTTTATAATGATACATTTTTGACTTTCCTGTCACTTACTCTGTCTATCTGGACACACTTGTTATGTCAGTTACTGTATTTCAATGTTGTAAGTCTGATTTATTGAGGAGCTCGTGGCTAAATAAATACAGCCGCACAAGCCAATCTTCCGGGTTAAGCCGCGCTCTTGCCGAAGTTGGTCTGTGGATGGGTGACCATCTGTCATAGCGAGTTTCCCCCGTGCCTCGGAAAGCACGTAAAACTGTTGGTCCCGGCTGTCATTTGTAGGTCTTTGACAGTCGTTACTGTTAGTCAGAAGCTCTAAAGTCTAGCAACCAGTCTTACCATGGGGTATCGTATTACCCAGTTACTGGGTTGTGGAGGTCCGACAGGCAGTCGCTCCATGTAAAATACTGATATCCAGCTGCATCTGGTTTGACTGGAAGCCGACCCCAATATAGTTGAGAAAAGGCTAGGCAGTTGAAGTCTGATTTAATCAAGCTCTAAAAGTTTTCTCGAATTTTAAGTAAAATAAGAAAAAAATTCAAGTTTGATTTCACTCTTTTCTTGAATACCAAGCGCAATGTTCGCTTGGTAATTCAGAAACACAGAGAACATTTACATTATAAAATTTTTAATTGACGTGAGTGGATTCGTTCGTTTTCTCTCGATTTTTACTTTCTGCACTGTTCATCTACAAAGAAAAAGCCTTTCTTCTCAGACACAACTGTCCGAATACGCTTATCGCTCTTCCCTTGCACCACAAACCCCACGGTGTTGGTTATTTTTTCACAGTGACAACGAGATCGGATTGACAGCAGCGACGGGTTAAGAACATTGATACTGCAACAGTATTTGTCAATCAAACGGAAAGGGTTAACATACGAGTTTTTGTGAAGCTTAGTTAAGAAATTACGACTGCCACAGTTTGTTGGCTGATGTTGCCTATTCTGGGTGGTACCTATTCGTTATATTGTAACGGTAATGTAGTATAAACATATAGTTTGCCATAAAATTCTAAAGTTCTAGACTTTGATCTAAGCGGTTAGCGGTGCGACAGGCGACGCGAATTAGACATATATTTTGTAAGTACGTGATTTCGGTCGCGGATCTGTATGAATTACCGTGACCCTGGAACGTAAAGGGCTATTGAAGGATACCATGGATTTTAGTCAGTACGAGTCTGACAGTCCCTCCTGCTCTGCCCTGGGTGGGAGGACTCATTTGATGATTTTACGACGATAAAAAAAAAGATACGCGTATTCGAAAAAAAATAATGGCGATACTTACAGTCTTTTCCGCTCCACCCAGGGCGGGAGTATTCATTTGATGATTTTACCACCCAAAAAAGAATATCATCAATGACGATACAAGAGTCACTTTTTAACTGAGGTTGAAAGCTGTCACGGTCAACATTTCATTACAATCATGGCTCTTAAACGCAGAATGTGAGAACCTGCGTCCAACTAACTAGGCTATCGCAGTCCTGCCCGGCGAGGTCAAACCTTTCATTCCATTTTTTAATTACATTCGTTGAAGTTGCGTAGTTTTGAATTTTTCTACCGGAAAAAAAACTACGATTCGCGACACAGAAATGTGTATGAAATATTTAAAATAGGACAGTTATCGCGAGCTTGTGGACAGCGAGTAATGGGTGACTTGCCGTCCAATAACGGCCGGGTCGCCGTTTCCCACGCGCCTCAAAGAGCTGTCTGCAATCAGACGGGACCAAAGTCTTATCGGGAAACCGTGGCCTTGGAACATAAAGGGATATTGAAGGACACCGTGGATTTTAGTCAGTACGAGTCTGACAGTCCCTCCTCTCTCACCCTGGGTGGCTAGACTCATTTGATGACTGTAGCCTGATAAAAAAAATCATAGTCATAGTCAGAAATTAGATGTAAAAGTATAGACCTATTATCATCTAGATATTCATACGCACATGCAACTACATCCCAACACCTAATTAATAAGGTATCAAAACATCTCTCTCTCTCTCTCTCTCATTTTACAGCCAGTTCTGAACTGGTATCTAAAAAGAGCACACATTAACTGTCCATTTACTCGTAATCAGTATTCAAGATATGGCATTTCTTAGGAGTTATTAACCGTATAGTAACATCCTTTAAGTAATGAGGTAGTTTGCACTGCGGAGTGGTAAAGCCATACGTTATAATTGAAGGCTCTAGTTAAAAAGTTAATGAAGTCTTCTCTCACACATGATACATCTTTTCAATTAATCGTGTTATAGAGCCGTATCATTTGTGTTCTTTTTTTATGATTTTAATCGTGTGTTTTCATTTTTTGTTGAATTGTTTGTATGGCTATTTTCGTTGAAAAAAGATTTTTTTTGAAAAAGGGATCATTGTTTTTTAATAAGTTATGCTAAATCTACTACTAGGTCGCGGGACTCAGGAATTACCGTGACCCCGGTACGTAAAGGGCTATTGAAGGACACCGTGGATTTTAGTCAATCTGACAGTTCCTCCCGCCCTGCCCTGGGTGGGAGGACTCATTTGATGATTTTACCACGATAAAAAAAACTACTAGAATTAAGTAACAATCGGCTATTTTACTCAAAAAATAATAATAAGTATGAAACGTATGTTATCAAAAAATATTTGAACCGTATTTTTTCTTTTGTGGCGTTAACTAAGTTTGTCGTAGATACAACGCTTTTAAAAATCACAATACGTCACTCGGTCGGTATAACTTTACAGGCCGTATGACGTCACAAGCACTCACTCTCGTATTTCGAAGCGTTTAACCTTTGTCAATAATTATTGACAAAGGTTAAACGCTTCGAAATACGAGAAATCATTGTCAAAAAAATACGTGTTCATTTTTTTATATATTATTGTAACCAATTATTTTTATTGTCAGGCCTGTTGGTCCAGTGGTTAGTGACCCTGACTGCTATGCCGGAGGTTGTGGGTTCGATTCCCACCCAGGACAAATGTTTGTGTGATGAGCACGATCATTTGTTCTGTGTCTGGGTGTAATTAATCTATAATATGTATGTATTTAGAAATATATAAGTATGTTTATCAGTTGTCTAGTACCCATAACACAAGCTCTGCTTAGCTTGGGACTAGATGGCGTTGTGTGATAGTTGTGGAATATTTATTTATTTATTATATTTATGTACACTTTTGGCCAAAATAACATTTTTCAACGTAAAGAAAAATTTCGTGAATAATTATCCATGTTGCTTCAGGTAAAATTACTTATTTTTATAAAACAACCGTTGAGGTCGACATTCGCACGAAAGTCAATTAAAATCATATCATTAATCCATGTCGTTGGTTCCGGTGGCAGAATGCTTGCTGTGCCTTTGCCGAATTAAAATATAGCGTTACACATAACTTTATCTGATGACAGTTCCAGATATATCAGGGTAGTGATGTCGAAGAGAATGAGGTGTCTGTTTGAAAAGAAAAAAAAAACGTGTGGCACTCGGGGACTGCCACGGTAAAGCTATTGCATAGCATTTTTTATCAACTTATGCAATTATAATTACGCCTACCGCGAATATTTAACGAGAATATCATCCCATCGTTGCTCTACGGGAAGTTAATCTACTAATTAGGCTATGGTCAGCCACGTCAATCAAGTGAAAAGTCAAGAAAAAAATTCATTCATTCAAATTTTATTCATTCACGTTGACATGACAGTGACAGTGTTATGTTTATTTTCGTTACGGAATTTCTTGATTCGATCGTCGCGCTCAAAGCCCGCGATAAAAGCTATGTAATATTTTGTGAAAAATTCAGGTTTAATTCTGTATGCATGAAAAATGTTACTGACACTGTTCTAATTCGCAAGTTTGTCTTCCCATAAAACAAGCCTGGTTGATGAAAACGACAAGGGATGTTTGCTAGCTCTTAAACCTTTGTCAAACAGACAGGCGAGTCCGAAGCGATAACGAACCGATACGAGACGTCAGTCCGATAGTTCGGTCACGCTATCGGATTCGCTTTCGCTTTTCTATGTGACTGGATTCAAACAATTCCATACATTACAAATAAAAACGCCTCGTATTCGCCACGCCTGTCTGTTTGACAAAGGCTTTACAGCATTTATAGACCATAATATGCCAAACGACAATCCGCCACTTGCATCTATCGGTTGTTATTTCATTGCTTCCATTGAAATTCGAATAGGTTAGTTTACTGCATAAATAAATTGAAAAATTGTTTGGTCCGCCAATTAGAGTATTGAAAAATACTGGATACGTATTTTTTGTTTTTGTAAATCAATGATAATTGACAAAGATAAAGCGCTTCGAAATTTGGGAGTGGGGGCTTGTGACGTCATAACGCCTGTAAAATTATACCGACCGAGTGACGTTTTGTGGTTATTAGAAGCGTTGTATCTTCGTCGTTTTTGATTTACGTAACAAAAGAAAAAATAGGGGTCAAATATTTTTTGATAATCTAAGTTTGGGATTATTTTTTTATTTTTTGAGTAAAATAGCCTATTGTGTGGCGTTCTTTGCACAACTTTTTCGAAGTTTTAACATAAAAATTACTTACACTTCTTTCGCCCCAACACTACATCACTACACTCACAGACATTTCGAAACAAAAATATTTAGCTCGCATATCTCGTAATTTCACTTCTCAATCACTATAGTTATCATCAGATCAGTGTGTGTACAGAATTTTTCATCGTTTCACTTGGACGTGCCGGTCGGTACGTTAAAAAAAAATGCCGTACCGTTCGGTACATTGCAGCCTTATTTCTGACATGGCCGATTAAGATGATAAAGGTGGCAAGATATTAAAACTTAAACTGATTTCGTTTGCAGATATTTTTGAGGGTTCCCTAGCCAAGGGTAAAACTTTTTTACTTGACTTCGCTGTCCGTCCATCTGCCTGTCTGTCCGTCTGTCACCTGACTGTATCTCATGAAACGTGATAGTTAGAAGGTTAAAGTTTTCACCGATGATGTACTTCTGTTGCTGTAATAACAACTTATATAATAAAATATATATTTAATGGGGTTCCCACACAAAAGACATGTTTTTTTTCCCGTTTTTATAGATAACAGCGGTTTCACCCGCTACGACTCGAAATAATCCTATGGGAATATAAAATCAAAATGAAAACTATCTTATGTGTTAATCTAGGTTATAAAATAACTGTATACCAAATTTTCTGAAAATCCAGTGTGTTTTTACGGGAAAGAGTAACAATCATCCATCCAAACAAACTTTCACATTTATAATATATAAATTAAAAAAAATAGGATATAGAAGGACGGTACGGAGTCCCTGGTGCTCCAGTCAGACTCGCACTTGGCCGGTTTTATTTAGATTTAATTTTGGAATTTCTTGATAAAACCGTTTTGGTTGTATAATTGAAAGGTGTTTCGTAACTGGTTTATTCTATTTATAAATTGCTGTTAATTAATTAATTGTATTAGTGGCTTTTGTGAGGTTTCGCACGCGACGTGGTTTATTTTTCTGCTGCGGGTGCAAATTGGCGGTTGTGCAAATAATAAACGAAAGTCAACATTATGTAACTAGCTGTTTCCCGCGGATTCTCCCTCCTGCTCGGCTCCTAGTAGTCGTAGCGTGATGTTATATAGGCTACTAGCACTTTGCCCGCGACTTCGTCCGCGTGGGTTACGTACTTTCCTAAATCCCCCTTTTCACCCCCTTAAAGGTTAAATTTCCAAAAACTCCTTCTTTGTGCTCCCCTACATTATAATAGGAAGCCGTGTGCAAAATTTCACATTCCTAGCCCCAGTAGTTTCGGCTGTACGTTGATATGTCAGTCAGTCAGTTCTCCTTTTATATATATAGATAGACTTCCTCGATAGATAGACTTTCCAACACAAAAATATTTTTTACTTCACGACACGGTTGGCGCAGTAGCTGAGCGATCAACTGCTGCGCAGTGTGTCGTGGGTTCGATCTCCACACGGAACAAATATTTGTATGATTCGCAAGTAGTTGTTCCAGGTCTGGGTGTTTGTGTATGTGAGTTTCTATGTTTGTAAACGCACCCACGATTCAGGAAGAAATTCCTAATGCAGGGCAACGTTTAAAAAAAAACTTCGAACCAGTAGATGCTGAAAGAAGCGCCTTAAACCAAACAAACTATTCTGTTTTATCTAATACTAGCTGTTGCCATCGGCTCCGCCCGCTACGAATAGAAAATGATCCCAAGGGAACATAAACTCGGAATAAAACCTGTCCTATGTGTTAATCCACCCCTCTAGAGGGCCAAAGCATGCCGGGGTCGCGGTACTGTACGAATTACCGTGACTCCGGAACGTAAAGGGCTATTGAAGGACACCGTGGATTTTAGTCAGTACGAGTTTGACAGTCCCTCCCGCTCTGCTCTGGGTGGGAGGACTCATAAGATGATTTTACCACGTAAAAAAAAAGAAAAAAATGTGTTAATCCAGGTTACAAACTATCTGTTTACTAAATTTTGTTGTAATCCGTTCAGTGGTTTTTGCGTGAAAGATTAACAATCATACATCCATCCATCCATCCATCCAAACAAACTTTCACGTTTATAATATTAGTAGGATTATAAATATTATCTGCAAAAACCAGTACCTCTGGACATGGTATTTTAGGAGGTTCCTCTCTCAAAGGAACTGACCTGCAGCAGCTTGGACCCTGTTCTTGATGCTGGTGGGCTACCTATTTTATTTTTTTATTATTTGTAAGGTTATGTTAAAGATGGTTCACGGGGGTGTTTTTAGAGAGTGCCCAGCCGTCTCCCTGAGGCTTTTCTGTATGCGTCAGGCATTTTTCACTGCAAAAAAAAGGTATTTCATAAGAAATTGTTAGAAAAATCTAGAATTCCCAATTCCAGAAAGTGGCAGTTACATAATTTCACTTTCTGAGTCATAATCAACAGCGTTATAGCCCCTTTGTCTCCCACCGCTCTCAAAGTTCCCCTGTAAATATCCGGAAATACCTCACTAAAACCCCACTAATTAAATAATTAAGAAAACACTACACTAAATGGCCGGAAACCTCAGTTTTATATTCTATCTATTATCTTTGAAATGAGATAATTCACTGGCGCCTGTGCCTACGGTACTAGGGGAGCATAAAAGTACTAGGGTAGCATAAAATCGTATTGTTCTTTAGTATTTTCATTGAGAAGTCCTCAATTTCACCCATTACGTGAATTGGTAGCAGTAAAGTTTCATTCATTGGAAGAGCGACCTTGAGTTCTATTTCTGGGTGGCATGAAATCAGAGTTGCTCAATAAAATGCTGTTCAGCTGGAACTGGCTAGAGGAGTTACTCACACAAGTTTAAATCATTTAAAATTGGAAATAATTCCTGCACGAGATAACGTTATTTAACATATGACATAAAAAAAATACAGGATCGTGCCAAAACTGAATAACATTAAAATTACATATAGTATATAAAGGACGTGTCATATTTCAGGTTGGTTAAAAGAATAATTCTAGCTCTCAAAATGAAAAAGTCATCAACAATGTATTAACATCATGATCGAAATTAAGCAACAATGATACGATAGATATGTAGACTAACCTAGTAATTTAAATAATGGCAATCTCGTTTTAAAAAATAAAGAGGATGAATATTCTTCAAATAAAATAAAATAAACATTCCATTCACAATATTCCCAGACAAAACCTCATTCGGGCATATAATAAAAAAGAAAAATATAACATAATTTACCACCATAGACACTAGACCGCCGCGATTTCCATCGCGCCACCATGAAAGCGCGAAATCGCTAAACAACTGTTTTCGGGAAAAAAACTATCATTTATTTACATGTCAGGCTAAGAATGCATACAAAAATAAATATGTAACGGTCGGCGTATACTGGATACGCCTTAGAACACTTTATAGGATCCTTTCGTGCCGGCGCTAGCTCGCACAAAGGTAACAAAAGGGAAAAAATAAGAAAAAAATTGTCGAAACTTGTGTGGGTCAAGTTGGAAGAGGCTAGCGATATTTGGTATATGGTTTTATAGTTACAACGCTAGTCCGTATTACGTACACCTCTGAAAATACCTCCCTAGTTTTAACTACAATCTTCGTGATAGCTGATAAATCAAGGTTACTGTACGTTAAAGAAAGAATAAGACCCACCATTTCTATTGTTGGTGTAGAACGATGCATGATTTTTTTTTATCACCTTGAATATGAATACATGACCTTTTAGTTTTTAACTTTTTTGTATATTTTTTTTATAGAATATTTTTAATTTTTATTGTAAAAAAGCTAAGAATATAAAAAAAAAAAACAAAATTAAAATAAAACAAAATATTATAGAGCATCGAAAAATTCATCTTCAACGCTGTCAGCTGGTAATGTGCCCAAGAAACTGGCGGCGTTGCGTTTGTATGGCAATACTTAGCCTCTGTCCAAGGTAAAAGCCAGCTCTAGGGTCACGGTCTTTATAATTATGTATATTTATCTGCCCACCCTTGCAAGGGTTGTTGCTCCACTCATGCGAAATCGCCATCGCTCATAACAGGTCCCCCACAAAAAGAAGATGTCGGATCTTTTAAGAAAATTTGGATGCGCCGGGTGCGATGTTTTTTTTTCCGAAATCACGTGGGAGGTGAGACGTAATTGCCGAAATTCCTAATTTTTGACAATCAATGGACAGGATATTGCTATTATGATGTACCGAAACGGCCGCCATCTTGGTATTAGTGATGTTTATGAAATATGTTTCGGAATAATGTCCATGTTTTTGATTTGATAACGGGTTTATCGATAATATTATATTTTTCGAATATTTTTACGAGTATTTTATTGCTGATATTGTGTGGGCTCGATCAATGGATCGTTGATGAAAGTGATTCCGTTTAGTCATGTGAAAGAAATATTATTACTGACGTAGGATATTAAGATAGACCCTTCGTCGATAATTGGCGATAAAATCATCATTCATAGATTGGATAGCTAGCTGAACCGGATAATAATTTATCTAAAAAAATACAACCATGATGTGATCATGTGTGATGTTTAAGTAGTAGTTAAAACAGTACAAATCGAATCTATTACTCTTTTTCTCAAAAATGTGATCAAAATGAAAAAAAAATTGCTAGGACAATTGCAACCAACTGCTAGCGATTTTCCTTTTTTTACCCCATGATAATTCACATTCCTAAGCCCAAGCCTACACAGAAACCTCATTTAGAATCATCATAACTTTCAAACAATAAACCCATGTTTATATTGTATAATTCAGTTTAATTGTCCATTCAGTGTTGGCGTGAATGCATCCCGGACCCACACGATGATAACCACTCCGAACACTGATGTTTTAATAAATTTATTTCACATCGGACCTCTTTTTCTAACCTCCAAAGAGTAAGCGAGTGAAAAATAGTTTCCTTGAGAATAGGTTCCCGTGCTCTCACACCCTGCGCCTGCGTTGGTCCATTCGTGACGGTCGTCTGAATTTCATCTTAGAAATTGTTGGGTTCTAGTGCTGGGAAAGGAATTTAATGAAATGCCGATATCGATTAAGTGTTGCCGTATCGTTTTGAATTTTCTTATTGGTTTCATGATTATATCAGAAAATGTAGTAGGTACTCGTAATTTGGAACTTGATTAAGTTTCTTCTTTTATACTATTTTTAGTAATTTTCCAGTTTTCAGAATAATTAAAGCAACTTGTAGGCTGACTGGGAACATAGTGCCCCTGCTAACTCAAAACAAACGAACAAACTCACACTTTCTCGAAACAATTCAGGATATTTTTGATCCCTGTAAAGAAATAGAGTGTCAAATTATCAAATAGAGCGGTCCGCCCGGCTTTCTATGCTAACAACATACAATACACATCATGTACTTTTTTTTGGGTGGCAAAATCATCAAATGAGTCCTCCCGCCCTGGGTGGGGCGGAAGGGACTGTCAGACTCTTACTGACTAAAATCCACCCGTGTTTCTTCGGATGCCCTTTACGTTCCGGGGCCGCGGTATCCTGGATTGAGAAAACGCGACCTCAGCAGGCATTTAGCCCCGCACGCGTGAAACACGACGCGCCACCGACCCGGGCTTGGTCCTTGGTCGGACGGCGAGCTTACCCATTACTCACCGTCCGCAAGCCCGCTTCGCCGCTGTGCCCTCTGCTATTCAGAGGGACACGCGTTGGAGCGTCCACTCGACAGGATATTCGCATACGGGCCAAAGCTTCGGGCCAAAGCAAAGGAAGAGGTTTTGCCCGTATCCCAGGGTGCACCGGCCTGAAAAACTGGTCTTCCCCCCGGACGTATCCGAGAGGGAACTCCAGTCCACGGGCGCACGTGGAGGTTTCCTGTCTTAGCACCTCACACATCATGTACTTGACTTTGAAATATCTAACTATACAGACGTGACTTTTTTATAATACCTGGAGATACCGCGTGGAAGCCTTAATTTACATTCACCAAGTTGGCTTTATATAATAAGGTGTATTCCCAAATTTAAATTAAATTAAGTATATGAAGTCACTGACATTCTTCTACTTGCATATGCTACTATTTTGACCCACCCACCCTATCACTGCTCACAAAGTCAATTCAACACAACTTGTTGATTATGGACAACATCCCTTAAAATTGTCCTTCCTTTCTACGTGGGAGGCAGCAGCGGCTCTATGGACATTCAGCAAGCTGTCACATAGCCATACAAACTCGAGCTAACAAAGAGCATAAAATATCGACAGAAACGCACATCCCATCCCTTCACCACGCCCACAAGACATCAATAATCTCGTCCCACAAAACAATCTAAAATACAATAATTTACCTTCAAAAAGTGGCGAGTTTGTCGCCTTATTCGTTAAAATTGTTCCATCGCCCATTTTTTTTTTGTCTACCACCATTTTTAGCAAAATGAGTAAGCGATTAAATTTTTCTTTGTGTGTGTTCTAAGATTAATTGTTAGAATGATTATTATAAAGGCATTTTTCTGACGACGGGACGTCTCTATTAATATTGGTATTCCTGCCTACCTGGTGGGCGGGATGTGCAGGCGCAATGATTCTTGTGTGTGCTGTTAACTAATTTTTCTTATTTATAATGTGGTTTGAGGCATGATGACGTATTGTTGGATTAATTACTTTTGAATTTGTTCGCTGGGATTTGAATTTATTGTGTAGGTATTGAACTAGTTTTTTTGGGAGGTAAAGATTTATTTGTATTGGTCTGTAGATTTAATTGTATTGCTCGCGGGCTATTATTAATATTTTGACTCCTGAGGGCTGAGTTGAAAGAGAATCTGAGATAATTCTGAACTGCCGAGCTTGCGGGACTGTCTAATCATGTAACCGGGACCCTGGAACGTGGATTTTAGTCAGTCACGGGACGGACTCATTTGATGATTTTACCGATGTAAATTAACGACAAAAATAAGATATTTCTGAAGGAAACTAAGGCGTATTGGTTTTGTATTTAAACAATAAGAGAAGCTACCTATTTCTAAGATTGTTAAATTACTCTTTTCATATTTTTAGTTTTAGCACATAATAAAGGAACATTCCTTGTATGTACAAACAATACTACTTCCCTTTACATAACCTATATTTCAAATAAAAATGCCTATATGTCAAACTCTTTTATGCGCTTTCTTGAAAAAGGGTGTAGGCAAAACAAAAATGCAATTGTAAATTATGTCAAAGAAAGTAAAAATTCGCAAAGTCGGTTGAACAAAAGAGGTTCCTTTGTTTACAATATTCAAAAGCACGCTAATACTAAAACATGGAATAATTCTTAGGACAACAATAGGTAATCTTTTTGAACATCTCTCACCATATAGGTGAGGTAATTAGGTAAGGTAATATACTTTATTACCTTTTTGTCCAAAACCGAACCAGTGCGATCTTGAACAGGGGTAACAATTGAATCACTAAAACCTTAACCAGAATAAAAATGGAGTTTGGTACCCGGAATATAAAATTTTATGGTCACAATGGACAGTTGGCTGTTAAAACTAACAGTACAGATGTGAATACTGTTTACACTTGCACCCTTCTTACCTAATTTAGATAACGTGGCAGGAACTTGTTTTTGGTAAATAATTTTGGTGTTTTTTTTCCTCAAATATATAAAATACTACACTTACTGCAAACCATGGTTGGAATAACGCAAAAGCACATAGCTAAATGATGTGATTCACATCTCTTCTGTAAAGGCATAATCGTGCTTACTTGTCGTGGCATGTCTAACGCGGCATAACGATTAGCACGACCGACTATCTCTATTCTACCAAGAAAAGACAAAGTTATCTGTGTATGATTTTAAGCTATTGCATAGCTTTTATCGCGGGCTTTGAGTGCGGCGACCGAATCAAGAAATTCCGTAACGAAAATAAACCTAACACTGTCAGTGTCACATCTGTCATGTCAACGTGAATGAATGATTTTTTTTCTTGACGTTTCACTTGATTGACGTGGCTAACCATAGCCTAAAAATGCTATTCGATAGCTTTACCGCGGCAGTCCCCGAGTGCCACACTTATTTTTTTACTTGGACCGCTTCATTAAGCACTGGACCACAGTCGTAGAAAGCCGTGAGAAGTGGAAAGAGTAGAGAGAAGCTTTTGCCCAGCAGTGGGACACTATGGGCTGATATCATAATGATAATAATAATGGTACGAGCCGTAGGCTACTGAAGAGTAGAAACATATCTACATTTTAAACATCGCCATGCTTAGTAAATATATATAAAGGCATATCTCTCAACAATTTATGATGGTTGTTCATTCTTTTTCTACAGTGTCATGCTATGCGTATAGAAACATAATTATCAGTGTCATACTCCCATGCATTGCTCAAGAGAGATTCAAAGCTACTTAACGTTTGCGCTATTGATCCACAAGGATTAGAAAAGCACGCGTTGCATAGGTCGTCTCTGCGCTCTGCAATCTTCTTCCCTAGTAAAAACTTTAGAAGAAAAGACGTGAGCCGGACACTAGGCGATGCAAGTCTCCGATACTTTACGACTTCGGTTTCCAGGCGACTATCGCAATAAAAATTCATTGAAGTTCGTACTCAGGCGCGCGTCAATGGATGTCAAAGTCGTAAGGTATCGGAGACTTGTGCCACCTTGTGGATACAGGGGCTTACTCGTCATTGCACCAAAAACGCCAGCTGTTCGTAAAGAAGGGAACGCTGTTATCGCGGCTGTAAGTCCGCTCTTTGCGGAGATTTGAGAGTTTGCAGGGAGAGAGCTGGAGAGGCCTCACTTTCCGCCTGACGCAAGTCGTCTCCGGATACCGTTGTATCCAACTTGGACAATTCAGCATTTCAGTCCATAGTGTGCATAGATATACATACATCTTTGGACGAGCTCCTTTACATTTTTATAAATATTAGGAATGGATTTAGACAATACATGAGAATGCTTACAATATTCAAGACACATGGTATATCTCGCAGTACTTAGTACTAACTCGTTATTCTTTCTTAGAACGATCAAATTTTCGACCACACACTGCCAAAAAGTCTACATGACCAAGGTTTCATTGTCTTCAAGAGTTCTAACTTCTTTGTCTTAACGTCTCGGTACTGCCTTCAAAACCAAAATGTGGCGGCGTCCTCAGATCATTTTAAAAGGATTAGTTTAATGTTGTATTGTTAAAAATGCCGAACAAAGGTACCGATGTTAAAGAACAATAGATCCTTATCTGATAAGAGTTCTTTCGCTACACTTTCCTTGGAAGTTTTTAATATTTGTATAATTTGTAACAATTGGGTATATAGGTAGTTTCGTTTCTGAGTTGTTGTGGGACTTTTTGGTATTCAATTTCTTTTGAAAAAATACCTATTGAAGTGTATTTTTAGTAGGTACCTAGAGTTGGTTTTCCGAATTGTGATACCTTCCGTATCTATTGTGTCTGTTCGAAAACTTCTGCTGAAATATTTGGTAACTACAACCACTTTTATATTTGTAAAATAGCTGTAGGTAATTGCAATATTTTGTTAAAATGTGAACACCATGTACCTTTTTGCTAATTTTTTTTTATTTCTTATTGTTTCATTTTTTTAATAATTTTTAGTCTACATTTAAAGTACATTGCTTTCACATTATTGATGTCAAATGATGTATATAAAAATATTGTAAAACATTTTAAAAAGAGTAAGTATGGAGTTTCTTGCCCATTCTTCTTCATACAAACCTACCCTTGCGAATGGGTGTAGAATCAATCCCATCCCATCCCATTTCCTTTAATGTTAATATTCGACGTTTGAAAGTGCCTCTTTGATGGCCTAATTGAAATAAATGATTTGACTTTGACTTTACAAACTTAAACCCATTTTAATGTTACGGCCACAAAATTCCATACAACTTACCTACAAGTTATGTGGCTAAAAGATTTTTTGTTTCGTGTTAAAAAAAAACATTGCCGTGTGTGTTTATTACTATTCAAGTTTTCACTTCTGCCGGCACTCCCAGAGTGCAACCCGTCGTTTTTTTTGTGTTCGTTGTGAACTTGTGATGTGCTTGTCAATTTCTGGCAATACGCAGGTGTCCTTTAAGACGCCTCCACTTTTTGACCCACCATAAAACTACCATAAACATAGCTAAACCGACTACAGATTATTTTTCATATTTAAGGAGCTATAAAAAGCACATATCACAAATGATAAAGCCGTTCCAAGCGCCATATGTCCCGAACTATAACTTAATACAACCTAACGGGACACTAATAAAAGATTAAATCGTCATTTGGTTCCATTAAAAACATATTCCCCATAATCTTGAAGGATCGTAAAAGTGTTGAATTCTAGAACTATTTATTGCTTGAAAACATTTACAAATAAGTTTGGACGTCTATAAAAACGGGGGATTCGTTTATAACTTGACGAATATCCACAAAATATTTTGGTTGGTAAAGTTTACGATGAGATACCGTCACGCCTCCCGTAGGTGGTTCGTGTAATAAAATTAAATTGAAAGTTTTGAGACGGTTTGCTTCCAGATACCTTTGTCGGGCCTTCCACCATTTTATAGCTTGTTTCCTCTGATACTGGTGGTTTTAAGGGCTTTGGTAGCAGTATTGCACTTCGATGAAGATGTTACGACAGGCCTGGTTGTGAAGTAATTATTACGAGTAGTGGGAAATCCTACTTCAGTGCCTTTTACAAATCATGATGAAGTAAACATTTTGGTTAGCACACAAAAAAAAGAAGACAGTTTTACAACGATGATTCTTAGTTATGATTATAGGGAGTCCAAAAGTTCGAAAGATGCATTTGAGACAATGAGGAACATTTTTGTAAGTTGGATTAAAATATGGTAAATCCGATATTCCGTATTTTTTTTTAAACTCCACCTCAAGCACCTCACACCTTGATACCAAATTATCGCAAACAACCCGGTTTCAAAGATATTTTCTCCCGAGAACGAACAGGTTGTAGAATAAACTATCTTCAGAAGTTTTCATGATTAACTGATAATGAATATGATTAACAAGGGGTTCTCCAAAGAGGACGTGAAAAAGTTTCTGGAGGGTCTACGCCACTCAGGTGACTTCTCTGGTTTTGCAAGCATCCATAGGCCGTATGCTTATTACCAATTTGATCAAAAAATAATCCCTCAATCTTCATACAACTTTCATCCAAAACTTGAACTACCAACGTTACCATTACCTCACCACTCATTATTACCACTGCCATACAACCATACATTTCGGATACATTTCTTCAATGGATGCTGTCCTTTTTTTTCATCTAAGGTGCGTTTCACACGCTCGAAAGTGAGACGTTGTCGTCGGCGTTACTTAAACATGTAATCAGGCTATTAGTTCATATTGGCGGCTCTACTGATGACCGATCTCTGTGTTAGGGACCCTTTTTTGTGGCGCCAAATAGATTGGTTGGTCGGTGGTTGGATTTGCGAGGTTGGGTGAAAGATTTGGACCTATGCAAGTGTGGAAAATTGGATGAAATGACATCAATTAATTACACATACTAACAGTAATTAACATTATAAACATGAAGGGGAAAAAGGCTATACCGATATTTTTACCAGGAAATAGGCACGTTATATGAAAAATTGTGATACAATTGATCTCTGACTTTTTGGGTTTTAAATCTGGTCCAATCCAAATTTTTCTTAAAAATTAATGTGCCTCTGTTAGTTGCTCGTTGGTAAACGATTGATAAATAAAAAAAGAACTTTTTTTAAATACGCTTTTAAGGACCAACGTACGAGTATAAAGCTATAATTATTTAAGTGTTGACTTAGAATTGATGATGACACCTTTTGAAGACTTTATGCATTGAAACCTCTTAAGAAACATAATTTAAGTCTTGTAATCGAACTGAAACGAATCCAGCTGTCTCCTAAACTCGAATATACTCACATAATTCTCAATCGAAGCTCTTGATTAAATAATTTCTTTATTTTTAGCTTTAGCTGTGACCACACGCACAATAAATGCCTACCTAATTTCGGTTTCGGTTGCCGATAAAACCGTAATTTATGCAAATATCTGAATTGAAGTTTACGGTCGCATGTTTAATGAATTTCGGTAATCGGAAATACCGCAAATGACGGTTTTTGCTTATGGGTGGTAAAATTAAAATGTAAACTAATAGAGTGTTGTCACTTTTGAAACCTATTAGCGCTGTTTATGTCCTTGTTAAAATGTTTATGCGCATAATAATTTAACGAGTAGCTCTGATATCCCTTTTAGTTATGAATATGCATGATTTTGTTTTATTTTTGTTTGGCTCATGATTTAAAGGCCACACAGTGTGAAGATGTAATAAATGTAATTATGATGCGTCATTTGGTTTTCAGTCGTCAACTGAAATCATATGAGATCTTAGAAACAACAATTAAGGCAGCGAAGCAGTTCAAATATTTTTAAATTGAATTGGACACATTTCTCTAAGAAAGATGTCACCATGATAGGAATAATTATCCCGGCAAGGTTAAAAGTGCAAAGCTGGGTCGGGTCGCTAGTTAATTATAAAAAGCATTTAATGTGTCTTTCTGTCCTATGATTCAACACATAATACCTATTGAAATATTTCATCTCACCTGAAGCGAATCTAATTAGATATCGAATAAATGTCTGATATAAATGTCTCTTTTAAAATTAGCTTAACAAGCTTCTCAAATTCTAATGACTTTAACTTTAATAGCTGTTTTTTAAAATTTACTATAATTATTGCTAATATGTTGACACGAAACTAATCTAGCAACATTTTAATCTTTTTAGACACATAAAAGTCAGTGAAGATATAATTTAGGAGATTGCGAGCGCGATCTTGACGCATCTTAATTAGGCAAATGTTGGGTCTGACCAATTTAGACGCGTGAGGTGAGGTAAAATATTTTAAAGGCTAAATTAAAAAAAAAGAGTAATATTACTTATGTACGTATTTTCAGGGACCTGAAATAATAATTTTTGTAAATATTGTTTATGAAAGTATAGCAAATGAACTATAAATATGAAAAAAATATTAATTTTGTCGCCCATACACTAACTGCTCGAGAAATCGAATTCAACTGCTTGAAGCTGCCCTACCTAACTGCTCTAGCAGTTGATATCAGCTGTTCCAGTTGTTGCAAAGTACAGCTCGATGTAGTCGGCAGTCACGATCGAACTGGTTTCAACCAGTCTGTGTGTGGCTGGCCTTTAAGTACTCAGACTGTCTTTACTTGTTGCTAATTCCTACTCAAGTTTCTTCTTTGAGTCGTCAAAAAGAGTCACCGAAAAATAAATTTGACAAATAAACTTATTTAAAAGTACAGAGTGGAGACCGCGAATGGGCAAACGTATTGTAGGACGCCCTGCTGCAAGATGGGTCGATTCTTTGAAGAATTTGGGTGGTAATGAGGATAAGGATGGATGCAGACTGCCCAAGACCGGGATGATTGGCGCTCTTTGGGGGAGGCTTACGTTCAGCAGTGGACGGCTATAGGCTCATAATTAAAAAGAACAATGGAAAGACATGGGGGAAACCTTTGTTCCGCAGCGGAAAATTAATAGTCATTGAAAAAAAAAAAAACAAAAGAAAAACGAGGTTTCATTGAGTGGTGATGACTCTGTACCTACATTTGGTCAGATTATTGTTAAAGTGTTTAAGACGAGGCTAATATAAATCAAAAGAAAGACACATACCATGAAAGAAAATACAATTTAACACCTCACAAACATGCATCGATTCGCACAGCTGCGTGGTGTTCGCAAAACATCGCGTCGTGGCGCGGATCTGTGTGGTCTGGCCCCGGGCTCAGTGCTTGACGGATCAATTGCTATATTGTTGCCACCCCATGGCCCTTTACTCCGAGAATAGTGAAGCTACATGCTCATGATATTTCCCGGAGTTATAGAATGTCTACAGTTCCTGTTCATAGGGCGGAATTTTTGAGAAGTTTTCATTTGAGATGAACTGAAATTGTCAGTGAAAAAAAGTTAAATTGTCATAGGAAAATCAAAAAATTTTTGTGAATATTTTATTTAAATGTACAGCATTAGATCTTCCTATGAAAGTATGACTTTTCTCTAGCGGCAATGTCCACACAGGTCTAGCCCATTTTCAAGATGTTTGCAGAATTATTTTATGACTTTCATGCAGTTCTTTGTAAAATTATTCGGGTAATAATGCCCAAAGTAAATCAGTAACGGCAAAAGTTGCACTAAGTTTTACACTTGACTTTGCTAAATATTTAAGCACACTCAGTCATACGGAGAAAAATCTTCTGCTCATCTAATGACGCTCCAAAAAAGTTCCGCAACTCAAAAACTGAAGTCCAATCCCGGGAACATACGTCACATCACTAGTGGAGACCTCACCGTGCCCTCCCGTGACGCTGGGAGATTCCGCGGATCGCCTCCGGACGCTTTGTGGTAAGCGCGGAAATTTTTACACGAAGCATGGATGAAATAGGTGTTATGACTTATTGTCAGCCTATGGAATTTTCTAGAATATTTTCTGTTGCCTGCCTTCTTTGTGTTGAGACTTTTTTACGTGGAATTGTGCATGTCCATATGCAAAAGAAAAAAAAAAACAGTATACCGCGGCCCTAGAACGCAATGGGTAACTGAAAGAACTTGGCAGTCAGTACAAGTTTGACAATCCCTTCCACTCCACACATTTATTTTTTTTTAAGATGGAAGTACTCTTTTTATTTTTCACAACTTTATATCTCAAGAAACATTTCTTTATCTTTATTGAGTTTAAGAGTAAATAATAAAATTATATACTGTTAAATTATTTACATTGACTTTAACATTGGGTCTCTATAAAGTAATTTAGTGTAAAATAAAACAAAATTAAAAATAAACCCAAAACATTTTGAGAGAATATGATAAATTAGACGTTGGGTGATCATTAAACAAACCTAATTTTTATTTCAATACGTACCTGTTGAAGTATTCAAAAAATGTGCTTAATAGCCCTCGACCTGGTTTCGCCCGAGGGATACAAAATACAAAATCTTATATAGACACAGCGGTAACTAAAATGCTGCATCTTGTTAAAACTGGATTGAGAATACGAAGAATGATTTTCGAAAGTCAAGATGGTAAGTAAGGTATAGTAATTAGTTGACGTTGGATTTAATTTATAAAATATAAATTAATTTTTAACTTTTTTGTTTAAACGTGGGGCAACGTTTTAAAGGTACACTTGGAATTTCTCCTGTGTCGTGGGTGAGTTTACAAACATATAAACTCACATACACAAACGCCCAGACCCGAAACAACTACTTGTAGATCATATAAATATTTGCTCCGTGCGGGCTTCAAACCAGCGACACGCAGCGCGGCAGTCCAATCGCTCAGCCACTGCGCTAACTAAAATTATGAAATTCTACCTTTTTAATCTGAAAAATTTAGTGAAACGCGTAATTTATGTAGCTTTAAACAAGATCAAAATTAGACACTGAAATGAAAGTGATTGCTGTAATACTCGTATTCCTTTAAAATAAGAATTTAGTATTTTTTTTCTGCTCTTATCGATCTTAAGATCAGATGTATCGAATGATAAGCATTGAAATATTGATGCATCCTGAGATGCAACATTATTTCAGTGATGATTTTAGTGCCCAGAGCGATATCTCATAGTCAATTTTAAATATGTTATACGCATTAACACTTGCGTCGCGTTTTTTTTGTCGTGGAATGAAATAATCGATTGATTCGAACATGATTTGAAAGTCCGACCATGTAATTTAGTACATCAAGGAAAGCTTTGATTTCACAGTAATTGTCGGAGTTTTTAATTTTCAGAGTTATTTAAATATATCTTATATGTCTAATATGTATGCTCAGCAAAGAAAAAGCAGTGACCTTAATTATGTATTCATTAGCATTTATAAGTTTGACCATGTTTATTCAAATCGAGGACCGTACCTCATAAATCGATTTCACACAAAGGTTACACATAAAATCGCCACCCAGCGCGATTCTAGCGCTGCTATCTTGTTTGAACGTGTTCAAGGTCATGACCTTGACAATTGCTAGATGATGCCAGGGCAATTATATACCAAAACTAGTTCGTTTAGTTTTTGCATCGCGTGTTGAACGAACGAAAGGGAAACTCATTGATGCCCCCGGGCTCTATGGAATAATAGTTTTAATGTCAAATGGAATGTTTTTAGTGTTACTGAGTCTAGTCGGTTTATTTTTTTTAATATTAATTGTGTTTGGTTTGTTGTTTATTATGGACTATGCGGCTTCGCACGGGTGGGTGGACATGATATTATAGCCTATGTAACTCAGGTTGAATGTAACTTTCTAAAGGTGAAAAATAATTGAAATCGGCACAGTAGTTTTTGAGTTTATTCATTACAAACATACACACACACATACACAAAAATACAGATCTTTCCTCTTTATAATATTAGTGTAGATAAAGACAGGAAGATGATATTGAATGTTTAATTTTTTGTAGTATTGGAGAATATTTAGCTAATTAAATTGTCACAGGAATTGTCTTGAAATTGTGAAATCAGAAATAAGCGAATCCGTTTAGTTATGGGATTCACTCAATAGTGAAGTAACCCTTTTTTATTCGCACATGTAGTGTACTGATCGCTATTCGCAGAAAACACTGAGATGCCTGCAAAAACCAAGTAGCTATTTATTTATTCTATTTTTAAAACGAACTAGCTGGCAGCTTCAACCGTATTAAGCTTCTCACTTCTCAAAGCTGCCATGAAAAAATCCTCACTTCCCTACATTAGCAAGAACATTTTAATTTGGAACAAAATCCCGAAAACTGCGTGTGGCAAGGAAGCTTCGCAAAAGGAGCCGCACACGCACGCATGCATATGTCATAATTTTGACAGTTCGACGGCGAAAATGAAGAGCTCGCCCCGCTCCCAACGAAATTACTGACACCTCCATTCTGGTTTTTATTCCTTTTTCGTTGTTATATTAATTTGCATGTGTTGCCAGCGCGTGAGTTGTGAATCATATTGCGGTATTTATTCATTCTTTATTTTAGTTTTTGGGAGCAGTGGTGGCCCAGTGACAATGGGCCACATCCATGATTCGAAGCCAGGCAAAGGCCTTTTTTTTCGGCTGCAAGCAGGAATCAAACCTGCGTCCTACTGGATTAGGGGGTAGGAGGACTCATTTGATCATTTTACTACAATAAAAAGACCTGCTCGTTGAGATCCAATCTTACATTCAATTATTACCATGAAACTTTCAAAAAGTGGAGTAAAAGATCGAGGAGTACAATCATGTTTCCCGTATTTGTGACGTAAAAACAAACAAATTAAAGTCAAAGACGTTAATTTGAAGGGAAAGATTTATTCCTTGTTCGTACACTACAGATGTTTTTTTTTTTTTTTTCCATACAATAAACGCAGTAAATCGTTCATTCACTACTTGAAGTATTTACTGTACTGCCTTTGTCAAACAGACAGGCGAAAGCGAAGCGAGTCCGAAGCGATACCGAACCGAAGCGAGACGTCAGTCCGATAGTTCTGTCACGCTATCGGATCGCTTTCGCTTTTCTATGTGACTGGATTCAAACAATTCCATACATTACAAATAAAAAACGCCTCGCTTCGCATTCGTCACGCCTGTCTGTTTGACAAAGGCTTAAGTGTGTACTGTACGCTGTGAATAAAATTTAGGAATCTTGAGATAAAGCCTTAGAAATATGTATATGCTTCACACTTATAGTTTTATTTTTTATAAAAGAGGTATTAAGTTACTAATGATGATAGTTTATTAAAGAAAAAGTCTGCCAGGTGTTCTTTCGCGTTGTTTCGGAAATCATATCGATTAAAATAATGACTAACATATTCTATTGAGACTTAAATAGCGATTATGTTATATTTTAAAACATGTTTGAATAAACTTGTCTTCATTGATACCTAATTAATTAATATTGGTTCGCAATAGCAAAAAAATTAAATTATTTTCTTCTTTTAAAATAAATAATATGAGATTTTTATAGAAGCTACAGTCATTGATGATATTGTGACTTGATTGGTGAAAAATATTTACATAATTCACAGTAATTATGTACTGGTTTACACTGACGTCACTGGAACAAGTCGCGACACGTTTCATTTTGAAAGATTTTAATGAAAGCTATTCATCAGCTTGCATACAAGATACAAGTCCTATCTGACTAAAATCCACGGTGTCCTTCACTAGCCCTTTACGTTCCGAGGTCACGGTAATTCGTAAGTCCCGCGACCCCGGCAGGCTTTGGCCCTCTACAGGCCCCGTCACTATGCTGACACTCCTTGAGGCGCACGTGGAACACAACGCGCCGTCGATCCGGGCATGGTCCGAGTCCTATCTCGGGTAAAAACACTACGCAACATTGCATAGATTTTTCTGACTTTTCTAAAGAAGTAAATTATACAAGGACTAACATAGCTTAAAACGTTGTGGAGAGTTGCGTTGTGGAAAAATATTATATTTAATTCCGACTCTGCCAATGTTCTTTAAAAAGTTTTGTTAGAAGAATAAATACTATACTTTTTTTCTTTAATAAACATTGCCCCACACTCGGAATTTCTTCCTGTATCGTGGGTGCGTTTACAAACATAGAAGCGCACATACACCAAAACCCAAACCCGTAACAATAAATTGCACATCATACAAATATTTGTTTCGTGCGGGGTTCGAACCCACGACACGCTGCGCAGCAGTCGATCTCTCAACCAAATAAATCAAATTACCTAAACCAGAATCAACATCAATTAAAACGAAACCTCTAATTAAACAAATTCACACAAAAACCACACTTCTTATAGCAAGAGGAATTTCATTGAATATAATTCCGGCATCTTTTATGGAGGATCACTCACAGGGTCACACCTTTTTTTGTGAGCCGAGTTCTCAATGACTAAGCCGTGATATTAAAATGCTATTAGTCTATATGAGCGCTCGATATATCATTTGGGGGCGGCCATATTATCGTGGACTAAATGCGCCCAAGAATTTTTAGTCTTTATTTTTTTTTTCAAAACTTTTTGCAAAACTATGTTCTCTTGTGCCATTAGCAAAGTTGTGGTGTTAATGCCAAATGAGTTTGTTTCTTTATATGATTGTTTATGCTTTTCGCCCGAATTAGACCTCCGTGGTTTGTCTGTGGTAGGTTTTCTGTCTACTTTGTTTTTCTTTATAGACGTTGATTGGATTTATTTTGCGCGTTTTTGTGCTGATTTTGATTATGGAATTGGGTTCAGATTAGAGATAATGATTCGTTCTAAATGGTTTTTTCTAATAAGGTGTAGGAAAATCAACAGAGGTTTTATTTATATTTGTTTTGTTCTAACAAAAAACTGTGGACGTTCTCTATTTGTATAAAACACCAAGGAAAGAAATAAGTTTAACTAATTGCTGAGACTGCATTCAGATTCGATTCCAATATCTTATTTTTATTAACAACCAAATAAATTCTCAAGCCATAACTTTTCTCAGCACCATTAATAAACCAAAACCCAAATAGAGATGTCCAAATTAAGTCCCGGACCGCACTCTCAACCATGAAATAACAAACGGATTGAAAAGATGACACTGTATATTTTCATAACAGCCACCGAAATTTAATAGTTTCGGTGGTACCAAAGAATACGCTCTGTCATACATAAGTCATCAGCTACTTTACATCTAGTGTTAAATTTGGCGGTGCCTTAACAATTCCGGTGATGGGAATAGGCGGCTACCAATACAGTTGTCATCGCCATAAAACTATTGTGGAGGTTGGATGGCCCCTTTTTTTCCTATCACACTCCGGGAGGCGACCACACTGACTCTTTTCAATGGACAGACTATCCGTAAATACAATAAAAGCCGTATTTACGTTCACTCTAAGCAATAAAGACACAATAAGCTAGTACACAGTAAAATTTTTATCTGACCGCTTTTCCGGACAAAAAACATTCTAATTTCAGCGCTAAATTTAGCAAAGATAAAGTTGGTTTTTGAATGGACTGTTTCAAGATTTAAGGTGGAGCTCATTGTCAGTTTATAGAACTTATTTGTAAGGTTGCGCAAGCGCATTGTCTTAAAGCGATGATATTTGTGTTTCGTCAGAGATAAGCGAGGGATGGGAAAGCGCCGCGCCGTGAATCATGTACAAGATTTTTTTTTCGTGTTTATTTTTGGCAGTAAGCTGACGATTGTTTGAAATTTATTTAAACAGAGTTTGCTATGTTCAAAAAAATATTTGTGAAAAATATTAGGTGTGTATTATTTTATTTGTTCGTGTCTCCGTGTTTTGTTAGCAGGTTTCTCGATTGTATGAGAATTTTGGTTACCGACTAGGTAATGTTTTGGATGGTAATTTAACTCCTCAGATTAAAATTACGTGCGATAAAATATTGAAGAGGTTAGTTCACATCCTCCTAATTTATTCGTTAACCAAAATATAAATGATTTAGTGTTATGTTCTCTCTTCAAAGGAGGTTTGCTCGACTAGCGAGTCTTAGTTTGAGATAGCTGAGATGCAAATAATTCGCTATATACGAGTATCTGCCGCCGAACATGAGATATTCAATAGTCTAAACTTATATAGACATAGATATATAAACATTTATATAACACATCAAAAGCTCGGAATATGTAGTTACCGTTGTACGAGCCCCGTTGTTTGTTCATTGAATTTCAATAAAATTATGACCTGATGGCTGTTACTGAAAATTTTTAAAGTAGCCTATTTTAAGCCAAGCTTAATTTAGTTTATCATCAACACTTTAAAAACGTGTAAGTATATTTATGCTTGGCCCATCTGGTCGAATTGCAACTGTACCATTTTTTTCGAGATTTTTCGAAAGATCTCTCAGCTTTTAAAAAGAGAATGCACAATAATCAAAACATTTTATTTTATAGTAAATGCGTATACCGTTAACGCGTTAAATTGTATTATCAGTGCACTTTTCGGATCAACCATGTTTTATGGAGAAGAACCGGCAAAAATCTGCAATAAAACATACCAAACAGCTGACAGTCGATGACTCATGCCCAGTAGCAGCTGATGCTCCACATATCTTCGAACCATTCATTCATTCATTCAAGACCTCCAACAGAACTAATCAATTCACTCACTTATCACAGTGTACACCATAAAACACACGAACAAACACCATGTGGAAAAAAATAACACTGAATTTATGTCCGACACCCCCTATTGTTAATTATTTACAAGATTCGGTCACCCGTGAAGTGCTACCAACTCTTTTTGACATAAGAATTCCGACCCTAGCTTAGAAACTGTAAGGTATAAAATTGAATGGTCAAAAATTTTGAGCAAAATTACCCAACAATGCTCAACGGCTCGTAATGAGCATTTATTCATTTCCACTAGTCTTAATTTCACGGTAACCATTGTCCAACACACTTCTGTTTCACTGAATGAAGTTTTCAACGCTTCGACAGGAAATCACAAGCAATTTTCGATCTTATGCAACTAAGATAAGGTGTATGTGCTTTTCAATTGGCAAATTAACAGGATTTACCGTGACTACCAAAAATTATGGCACGATTTTGTTAGCGTTAAGGAATTCCATTGAGTTTCAACAATGTGTACATTTAATTTTGTATGTTTTAATTATTAGTTCGAGGTACCGTTGAAATTAGGAGTGGCAGTATCTATAGGCTTACTATGTTCGCTCAATAGAATACAGGAGTGGCATGTTTAATGCTGTTTTTTAAACTATTGTTTTGTTAATTACTTTATACATCTGATTTTTGAAGTGAAAACTTCTTTAGCGGCGTTGTGCACTATTTTTGGAGTGGGTAAAAAATGTTAAACTCGCGTCAGGACACGTGACCTGATCGAAAATTCGTAAGACGGCGCAGGGCGTTGCGCGAATGTTCGTGTGTGTTTATTACTATTGAAGTTTTCACTTCTGCCGGTACTCCCAGAGTGCAACCCGTCGTTTTTTTGTCAATATTTGTTTTACGCATTGGTTTGAAAAAAGTTATTTATATAAAAACTACGTAAATGGCTTTATTTATTGAAACTGAATGAATTACTTTTCGTGTCTTCTCTATAACATAAAATGGTTTTTACCCAGAAATGGGATCGAAATAGGTATAACGTAATGAAGGCTGTTTATTACTATATCATATTATATTCTCTTTTTTTTTATTCATTTTTAGACTTATAAATTACATTTTTAAATATTTTTACAAAAAAGCAATAAAAAACATATTATATTTATTATTAAATCTGACGGAGTAATAAATAAATAAAACATAGGCATTAATTTGGTTCAAAATGAGTAACACAGTATACGAAAGTATGCTAAAAAATAATTAAAAAAGAAATCACTTCAAAATGGTAAGTTATTGTCATTTCTACAAGACAACACAGATAAGCTAGCACACAGAAAAACAATATTTATTAACCTCTTCACAAATACGGAACATCCAAAACCAATTAGGGGTGACCTTCAACATCTGGAATCAACCCTCAAATGAAACGTTTCAACCTTTTGAACCCGACACAGATAGTCACTTAACCCTCAATATCTTGTCGACACATGTCATATAACTTACGATTGGAAGACACGTGCCAAGTTTTTGTCGATTCTAGAAACACTTGAGAACAGTTGTCATTTATTTTATGAGCAAAAAATGTGTTTTATTTTTGTTTAAGTGATGTTTGGTGACTTCCTTTTTAAATTAGTTTGAGCTTTTTTTTCTGGATTGCTGTAATGGATTAGCGCCGTGCAGCTTGCATAAAAGAACTAAAAAATATAGTTTATTTAATCACGCGTCAATAAGTTTTTGCTGCAATATTAGAATACTTATAAATAAAGAATAATAAATACTAACAAAAACAAATAATAAAAAAAGAAAAAAAACATTAACAGCGTGTCAATAAATACATCCACGTCGATATCAATGAAAACATGTGTCTGTTCAATAAAAATATGAGTAATTAATAAACAATAATAACTTAAATACAACTTAGCATGTGCCATTTGATCGAATGTGGAAGTAAACCTCCCCATTTTATTCTACCACACTACTATCGGACATTTATTAAAATTGAAACAATATTTCTCTTTCATACTTCAATCTATATATTTAAAAAATGTTATGTTGGTTTGTGTATGCTTCAAAAACTCAAAAAGTTCTGCAATTGAGCTGAAATTTTAGCATGATATATAATCCGCATCAAGGATGGTTTTTAACTTTTTTTTTTTGATAAAACAATTTTTTGTGCCACAGCGAAGCGTGGCAGGGTAAAGCTAGTATTTAATAAAATATTAAACAAAACAATATCATGTCAGACTATAAATACGGTCGCAAATTGTTTACATTCTGTAGCCCGCCCGCGTTGATGTCTTTTTAAGGAAGCGCTTGATGCGTAGATCCGT
Organism: Agrotis puta; assembly: GCA_943136025.2. Classification (NCBI taxonomy): domain Eukaryota; kingdom Metazoa; phylum Arthropoda; class Insecta; order Lepidoptera; family Noctuidae; genus Agrotis; species Agrotis puta. The sequence continues at coordinate 14,429,076 of OW964170.2, read as the reverse complement.
AGCAAGGGAGAATAAATTGAAGGCTTTTCATTTTCATAATTTCTTGTATAGAACCTTCTTTGTTTTGGTACAAGATGTTCAAGAGTAAATAGGTAAATGTATTTCAGGCATTATAAAGACCACAGACTTGTAAAATTTAAAAAAGTTGATGCTTCGAACGGTGCTACGAAATTATTCAATTTCTCTTGTGGTCTACGAAATCACTTGTATTTGTGTTATGTTATGTTATTTTTAACCTAAAAAGAGTGTTGCTTCGTTCTTTTATTATTTACTTTTGGCTTTTTCATCGTATAAGAGTGGGTAGTAAATCATAAAAAAAAAACAGAAAGAAGGTAATCTGGATGGACCGAAAGTGACTGTCAAACTTCAAATACATCAATCAATCATTCATTACCCTGAAGCAAAAAGCAATTGAAGGAGGAATCCTTCTGTTGCTTTTGCATTTCAAAATCACGGTTCATGTTTTGACTGTCCCGCGAAACGCCAATCTATACCAAACAACTTATTTTAAATGAATCCCACTGAGCTTTCAGCATATTTTCAGCTACTCCACAGAGTAACTAGCTTTAATATAATTGTTTATTTCCCATCATAGCTCGCGTCTCCGTCTTAAACACTGTTCTCCTAAGTATTAGCTAAAACACAACCAGCCTATTATATTGACGCTGTTGTATCACAGATATTTAATTTGTGTAGGTCTTCGGATGGAACATGTATAGAAGAATTGGTAGGGTATTTAAAACATTCCCAGGAATGTGTCCTAATCGGCGTTGCTCAGGAAAGTTCCTGATCTTGAATTGATGAATCTTCTGGAGAAACGGTACCTATGTGTGGATTTTGACCACCATAGGTGGTTTCCGTGAGGTAAAAATCCTACAACCCCTGGTTATCGTCAAAGAACAGTCGCGTTTTGAAGGTTACCTATCGAAAATAAAAATGATGGAAACATTGGATTTGGTATTACATTAATTTATTTTATAATATAAATCTCTAAATTATTTTCCTAGAAAAGATATTTTTGAAAATTCAAGTCGATCATTGAGGTGGCGTGGGCGCACGGCCTGAGCCGCACGTGGTCGCGGTCTGTATGCGCGCGCGCACCGGCGCTGCGATTTCATTGGTCGACGCCTCGCCGCCGCCCCTCCCACCGCGGCGCGCGAAACGCTGACTCACACGCAAGCAAGTGTGAGGTGAAATGAGGTTTTTATTAATTTTTCTGTATGATGTAATTGGTCGGTGGTTTATTTTTTTATTACAGTTGCAGTAATGAAATAAGTTACTTTCATTCAAAACTATAAATATATCCGTATTTTTAGAACAAACTTATTCAATAATATTGTTTTAAGCATTTTAGGTACCTAAAATGCTTAAAACAATATTATTGATAGGCTGGTAACTTAAACTTGAGATATTTTGACAATATATGTTTGAGAAGGAACTATATAAAACTTTAATAATTTCTTTGGTATGAAGCGACATGACCGACTAAGGCAAGTAGATATATGTATACGACTTTAATTAAAAATTACTGTTTATTCTACAAACAAAGGCTGAAAACTAATTAGCAATTTATTTTAAATTAATCATCATTGTCGCATGCATATTACTTACTTGTAAGTTTGTTTTATTTACTTAGGTACTAATAGTTTCATAGAAATGTGCGCAAGAGTTGCTTGGTTACAAAGTTGCATTCCTTCTATGCTTCTTAGAAATTCATATGTACATAAGTACTTGTGATAATATACAAGAACTTATCATTTACTTTATGGACTTAGTACATTTAAAACTTCAGTATACAGCAGTAAGGGTAATTATCGAGTGTTTGTTGACACGTTTTATGTGATAGATTTCACCTCATTATGTTTCGAAATCATGATTTTTTTGGACAATGTTGCTATTAATTGGGTTGACTATTTATGATGTAATTTAACAATAAATGTAATATTTTTATTATCTCCAATTGATAAATAAAATCAAAGTTACTTTTTAAGATGTCACCTAAAAATTCCCTTCTGCGTGAAAAAAAATCTCAATTAATTGACGTAGCCACAATCCCAATACTAAAGTCTACCATAAAACCAATTATCCAAAACTATCTCACATCACCCGATGACCTAAACTGGACAAAGATTACTCGTAACAACGATAAAAAAAAAATAACAGAAGTGTGAGACCAATCGGGCGGTATGACAGGTAGATGCCTCCCACCAATTCTTAGTGCGACCCCGCCTCGATAGCCGTGGGTACAGCTTGCCCGTCCGGCCAGACGTAACCGTGACTCGAACCGCCGCGCTCATGTTCGCGGGGTCCGCCCATCGCAATGAAGTGCTTGTGGTTATTTGTGATCGTTCTGTGTTTTACGTGCGAAGCCGCCAACAAGCCTCGGAGAGGACGAGGCAGCATGTGGTGGTGAGTGGCGTGTCTGTTTTGTTTTGACTTGATCTTTGATGTTTAGCTTAGTGTTTGTAGGTTGTGTTGTTGACGTTTGTAACGTCAAAACTGTCTTGAGATCGGTCTGGAGATTTGGGCTTGTTACTGTATTAAATTGTAGTTAGATTCATGTAAATATGTCCCGAAATCGTCTATATCAGTCCAATGTCTCATCTCTAGAATAATCTATGCTAATAGTTCGAAACGTCAAAGCCAATTTGTACACCAACACGAAAAACTTAACAAACATAAAACATAAGTAAAATCTCTCACCATTTCATAATTACTCCTGCTGTCGTAAACTATACAACACGAAGAGCAATTTGGTGTTGTTGTTGTATACCTTCCGCATAACACTGTCCCACACCTAACAACATTGTTGATGACCAGATGTTCAACACAAATTGGGCTCAAAATAATTAGCGGAGTATTAAACGGGGCATAAAACTTGCGTAGTAGTGTGAAATCGATAATAGCATACTAAAATTTAATACTGTTGTACTTCAAGCAACCAATTGGTTGTTCTCTTTGTAACGGGTTGATCATAAAACGGAATCAATTTAATGGTTTTCTGACAGAACTAAGATAAACTTTAACTTGAAAACTGTGTTCAATTTCAAAGATTTTCTATGGAAAGAAAAATTCGAATCGCGAGCAGGATTCGAGTTTTTCTTTCTACTGAAAATCTTTGGAATTCGCGACGCATGCGTGAATGAGTATAATATTTACAGAAATATTTTATGTGAAATATATTGTAAAACTGAGAAACTTAAACATAAATGCGAAGAATGGATGCTAAATATCATTAAGTTGACGCAAGATTAAATATGACATTTCACGTACCAAGATATCTGTATTTAATATCAAGTGACTAATGTTTCCTACTTAACTAACTCATTGACATCCAAGACACGTCTTACAGCCTACTCATATACCTTGAATATATGGGCATGACACTTTATGTATGCGTTAAAGCAAATATATTAAGTTTCAACAGTTTTTTTGGCATAACAGCATCTGGTTTTATTATCGTGGTGACAAAATATGTCTCTTGTCACCTCCCGTTGCGTTGTCAGTGACTGACAGGGACATCAAGTGTTATTTGTATTCACTATCTCCTAGCTTCTGGTATGCGACACACCTAATCCCTAAATGTAGACTTTGATATCTATTAGAATGATCTTTTGGGAATTTTTGCCTCAAAAATGAAACAGAGAAAAGTATTTAATTGAACGATTTATAGTTGTTGAATTGAAATCAATTACTGTTAAAACATCAAAATCATGTGATAAAATATACTCAAATTTCAATTTACATAAATTCACGAAGAAATGTCGGAATAATTCCAAAAATATTCAAAAATGTATAGTCACAATTTAAATGACGTAAACAACAATAAAATGTGATAAAAATTATAATAATGATTATTGAAATTTAAATTCGCGTGATAATCTTATAAAAATGAATAAATTAGTGGATATTAGTCAAGTCTCCAATATATTATGGTAAAAATGGCGGCGGCATTATTTTTCTCCATATTTATATTTAATTTGTCAATCTAACAACTTGGGTTTAAAGTTCGTATTATTTTACACCTACTTCTCAAGTCATCCGTCAAGTTTTATGACTGGCGATACTTAATACTGAATAAATTAAAAAAACGAACGTAATTTTATCCTTAACACAAGAAAAAAACTGCATGTATTATAAATAAAAAAATTAAGAATGAAACATTAAATAAACACATAAAATTGAGTACATTAAAACTCGATTATTTTCCCAAATTATATAAAACGGCGTGGCAACTCATTAATTTGGTATAAACATTATAAAGACGACAACACATAAATACTGCGCCAATTAGCAATGTATCAAGCGCAGCATTAATTATGTTGATATTGAAAATGCGCAAACGCATCCGCGCCGACTGGAACGTAAACGTTTATTTACGATACTAATAAACTTGTTCGATGTTTAACCATTTTGTACATTTTATTGATTTTTTAAATATTAGTTTGAAGTCTTACATCTATCCCAAAGGTTTTATAAATATATAATTATATATCTACATACAATTATTTTTGAACATTTTTGATCGTTTGTTTAACTTTATTAATAGCGTCTTCCGGTTTCTTCATCCAAATGAAAAAATACATGCTAAACCATTTGGTAATAAAGTAGTAACGATTGAAAGATTCGCTGGACAACCTCCTACATTGAAACTAACGTTTAAAAATACAATAAATAAAATAAATAAATAAATAAATAAATATAAATATTTCACAACTATCACACAACGCCATCTAGTCCCAAGCTAAGCAGAGCTTGTGTTATGGGTACTAGACAACTGATAAACATACTTATATATTTCTAATATACATACATATTATAGATAAATTACACAAGAACTTATCATTTAAGGGCAGAACGGGAGGGACTGTCAGACTCGTACTGACCAATATCCACGGTGTCCTTCAATAGCCCCTTACGTACCGGGGTCACGGTAGATCATAAGACCCGCGACAAATCGTTAGGTATATACAAAAAATATTCGTATTTACTCTTTAGTAACAATTCAAAATCTATTATTTATTCTATCTATTAAATTATTTGTATTATAGTAGTAATGAAAACAATTAATAAACCGTACCATTGCTTGTTTAATTATTATCATAAAAAAAACTATTTACTATTTTAAGCACAATGTATTAAAGTGTTATAAACACTATCAGTTAAAGTTGTTAGCATTATTGGTCAGTAAAAAAAAAACATAGTAACCCTGATTTTAGAATGATTCGAAAAAAAGGAGTTAAGGCCACATTCACATTTCTCAACAAAAAGAAATAGTCATCAACACTCTTCAAGGAGAATTGTTCAATTATAATTAATGCATGCAAGACCACCTCTATACTATTTATAAGCCATACATTTACTTTATCTAGTTATTAACTGAGTCAACAAACAGTGGCGCGTGCTATTGCAATGTACAAATACACTTCATGTTTGAATAATTAACCAATTTAAGATAAAATGCTAGATGTCACGTTGCTATTATTGCAAGACAGTTGAAAAAACTTTGCAAAATAACTTTCATGTTGTGAATTAAGTAACTAAAATTACCATCTAACACGACTTTATTTAATTATCTCATAATATCTAAATTATTTTTAAAAGAATAATAAACTTTTTATTAAAAAAAATTATGCAAATAATTATATTTAAGTTCTCCGTCGCTGCCGCCGTCGGCAACTGTACAAGCGACTTAAGAGTTTTAAATATTTTTTTAAAAGATGTATAACAATTAAATGCTGTTGTAAATACTATTAAATGTTTAATATAGGTCACAATACATATTATTGTTTGTCATAATTATTAATATACATATAATTATTAAAATAATGTTTTAAAATATTCGACAAAATTATGTTTTAAAGATGATCTTGATGAACCTTTATCAAAGTTAAGGATTCTTTTTACTTTTATATATTTTTTTCTATGGTTGGTTATTTTTTTTTTAATAAAAACAATGTATTATACATTTTTAAGACAAAAAGGCTGTCTATTTTATCATAATAAACACGTATACGAGCAATCAAAAGCAAGTGATACAATCGTTCTTGCCGCCGACGGAGGCGAGAATTCTTTTAAAAGAATTTTACCCACTTTCTACAGATGTGGCGTAAATGTTACGAGAAAAATCGTGGTATTTTATATTTATTTATTTATTTACCATTTATAGAAATATAAAAAAGAAAATATTTTCAATTTATAAAAACTTTTTTTACAAAAAGATGTTTGTTGCTTTTCAACAACTTGCTGTAAACATTCAATGATAACATTTTAATAAATATAAATTGTAGCCCCATCTTCATCTCATTCATCAGGTTTATTATTAATCAACATAACGTCAAACATAATAGCTTTATAAAGATTAATTTAAACTAATAACTCTTATTATAAATTCGGTAAGCAGACAAAACATTGCAAAAAAAAGGAAACATGCAACACACCTTATTTTTGCTGTTTTGGACATTAATCATCAAAAACAGATACCTTAATTACATTTAAGACGTTAATATGGACCATAATTAACATACTATTTTTTTTTCAATCATTTTAACAAAGAAATCAAGGTAATATCTTCATATATTAGATATACAATATTACTTTACTTTGCCCGTAGATTCTTGTCCTCATTGTATTTCTCAAAAGGTAAAATATTTGAAAGAATCAATTTAGTCTGCGTCCGTTTCAGGGTCCCATCTATCTCTGTACCAAAATTTAACAACATTGGGTCAGTGGTTTAGGCTTCAAAGTGTGTCAAACAAACAGACTCATTTTAGGATTTAATACGGATAATATAGGGCACTTATTAAACAGCTGCCGGAAGATGGAATATCAGTCATCTACTTCTCAAGCCCACACTATAAACGTGAAAAGATTTAAAAATAAACTTATAGTCTACTTGAGACATGCAAAAATAAGTTAAATGTCATTGTTATTAAAATGACAGCAGAACGAATGACACATTTCTCGATTAAAACGTTAAATAAAGCGGTTATTTATTTTAATTTCAACTTAAACGTTAATTGGATTGAGTCATTATTTAAAAATAAGAACAGCAACATGAAAAATTGCTTTCATTTTTCAATTTAGAGCACAAAATAAATCAGAAAAAGGTAATTAAATAAAACGGTATATAGGAGAAAATAATTGATTCTTTCGATTTAATTGCTAGGCCTTTTAAGATATGCCCATTGCCCAGTGGTTCGACGGAATGGACCCTGGGGCACAAATGTTGAACTGGAGCACATAAAAATCCTCGTACATTGCCTCGAGCAAAAAAGAAATCGCCAAACCACACCTTTACTTCATTTGTATTCATCAGTTGTAGTCCATATTACATTACGGTCGAAATCGCGTGCCAGAGTCGTGATACCTCTGATAACAGCGACCAGAATACCAAGACAGACGGACCAAATACTAAGCTAAACCTTGGCGAGGTCTTGAGCAATTGGTTTATAAACTTTGATATTTTGACGCCTCGCAAGACGCTAACAAATTAAATAATAAAGGGCTTATTCGTATGCAGGCGGTGTGCCACGAATGAAGTCTTCCATTTTAAAGGCATGTGTTGCTAAATCCAAATTGCAAGTCTCTTTGACATTGATCTTGTTTTGTTTCTGAATATTTATTTACTTATCATATGACAAAAAAGGTAGTTAATAAATATATTTAAATTCTTGTCGCACCATCTAAATTGCAATCATCTGCCCAAATATGTTAGGGTCGGCTACCAGTTTATCCAGAAATATATATTTTACATGGAGCGACTGCCTATCTGACCTCCATAACTCGGTTAGTGCTGAATAATACGAAACCCTTAGTAAGTGTAACAACTGTCAATGAATACAAATTATAGCCGGGATCAACGGCATGTATAAATCAGTGTAACTTAAAATGATACGCAAGTCAAGAAAATAAAAAACAATACAAAAATCATGTTCAATAGGTACTCAGATGTTGAAGTTCAGAGCATTTTCCACCAAAAACACGTCACAAAACGGGTTAAAAACATTCCAAAGAGTATTCCATTCCAGAGTACTCAAAAACGGCACAGGAACACTCTTAATTACTCAAACAAGGAGACACAAGCCTCCAAAAGACAATATTTTGACACATTCACACAGACTTTATCGTTGTGCACACATTTCGTTTGTTCGTGAAAGCCATTCAGAATTTTTTCCCCGAGGACTTTGTGTTGTACCACTATTTGATTTTCTACCAACGTGACAACTGCAAAGGACCTTATATTATGGACGGGCAAATATGGTTATCCCTCGTTTTTGTTTTAAAGCGCTTGTGGGTGTCAACACACACTGGAACCCGATTTATTGCACCTACGTACGATTTATATTATTCTAGGTAACTGCATACCCATTTAAAATAGATTGATTTATGTCCTGAATAATCTAAATTCAATTCACTTGTCCAACTGTTTTTTAACTCCAATAAATGTTTGCGGCAAGAACGGGGTCCATTAAGTTTTTTTTTCGCCATTAACTGACCAAATTACTCAGTTTATACCATTATAAAATATTAAGTGTCGCTTTGACAAATGTGTAAATGAAGTAGTTTATCTCTCATGTCTTATTGGCTGTTAATAGTTCCGTCAATATCCATTTATTGAAATAAATATGAAAAAAACTGGATTAACGGTAATAAAACTTGACCGATGGTCCTCATATAATCAAATTAAATTGGCTTGCTAATAAGAATTGTAATAATGTGACGTGTTTATATTTAATATTTTGCTGAATATAGACATTGAAGTGCTAATGTGTTTATATAATTGACAAATGTCAAGAAATCTATTACCAAAGAGTCTCCCACGCATACGAGAAAATCGACACGTCACCATAGCTACGCACGACGGCGTAAACTATCGTTCCTATATCCGTTTCATCTCTTTGTCTATTATTTTTAAAAGTAGAACAAAAATTTTAAAACCATCACATCGTCTCCATGAATTCTCGAAGGAAACGAGAATTTCCGACGAACACGTTCATATTTACGTAACACTCGACTACAAAGAAAAGCAAATAGAAAAGTAATACGATTTCCAGCGGTCCAAACGCGAGGCACCGCGCGAGAGTGCACCGAGACCTTTTTTTACTGTAGGCCGAATATGTTGGTGAAGCGAGGCCGAGTCAACAGGCCGTGATCTCGATCGCTCTCAGGCCGTGTTTACCCGCTCGGTCCTCAAGGATTAATGCGCGACGCAAATATTTATCTAAACGTCTGCGGATTGACAGTTCGGTCGTCAATTGTTTGTTGTCTTTACCTTTTCAAATGAGCATTTCATTTCGAGTTGCGCCCATTGCCTTAAGTGGCGTTCGGGCTGTGTTTATTTTCCCCTTTTTTCTTTATTAAGTTTTTCGAACGTCAGGCATTGTCTTTTACAGTGACAAAAGTCAATCTTATCGCTTTTGGACACTGAGATTTTTTTGTTTGTGAGCTCTTCATTTGCAATTCTTGAGGATGTATTTGTAACGAATCCTATTTTGTTGTAGGGGTATAGCCAAAGCTGGAGAGCCAAATAATCTATCGCCGATGTCACCAGGGGTCCTTATCATGGACCCAGCAATTCACTCCACCCTCAGGCGGAAACAGAGAAGACTAGCCAGGGAGAACCCTGGAGTCTTATCAGCAGTTGCCAAAGGCGCCAGCATGGCTGTCGCAGAATGCCAACACCAGTTCAAATACAGAAGATGGAACTGCTCAACAAGAAACTTCCTCAGAGGGAAGAACTTGTTTGGCAAAATTGTGGACAGAGGTAAGCTGTTATTAGATTAATTAAATCCAAACAACTGACAAAGGTTGACGAGTTAATACTGCGATCACGATTTTATTGTCGCCTTCGAACAAAAAGCGAACAATAAGCGCAAAAACGTTTTTGGTTACACTCGTCATTCATTTGTCTCAATTTCGATATCGCGATACAAAAAGAACAAAACATTAAAAGGAACTTAAGAAGATAAGCCCTAAATACCCTTCTAAAATACTAAGGAAACAGATTACAGAGCATTGAGACGTTTCAAAGGCTAATCTTTAAAAAAGTCAATCGAAAATCTCGCGTCGTATACAGTTTACTTTTTAACCCTGCAAAGAGCAACGGTGGACAAAAAGGATGTTATGTATAAATCCCCAATTCCTGTTACAAAGAGAGGCTACAAATTAAGTGATATCTTTAGTTGGCAACCCTTTTAAAAGATTTTATCTGTATTCAACGGGAGGGTAGCGAGTCGGGGGCACATATAAAAGACGCATCAAGATAAAATATCCTGGATCAATTACATGAGGTCGAGTGACGGTCGAGTTCCCGTTTGTCGACAAATCTTTTTTTACCTTTTTCAATTCCGTTTTGTGAACGAGTTTTTTAATATTTTACGATAGAATTGAAGTATAATTTTTACATTTTTATGAATGAGATCATAATCCGATTCTAATTCCGCATCGATTCTTCTATTAATAGTGTATTGAGAGAGAAAAAAAAACATGTTTTTATACCCCATAAACACCGGTCTACAATTGCGCGAGCGTCGAATCCATTTAGTTGATTTGAATGGATTTAGATTATTATCAATAGATATAAATCAGCAAATAGATACCCATTAGCTTCACAATACTGGTTACACAACTGAATTCAATAGGTTAGGGATATAACTCGAAGTAATCCCTTTTAGAAGCTTTACTTACTTTATTCAATGCATTAAGTATGTTATTCAACAGTATAAAGACTTAGTTTTCAATTTAAAATAATAACCTACATTTATAAAGGTACACTTCGAAATTAAAATGTTTTAAAACGCATTGCTTTGTTTTGCTTTGTCGTGTCTCAAAAATTGCTGGAGCTTTAGCTTCATATTAATAACGTTGAAAATTGTTTGGCAATCAAGTTTGGAAACGGTAAGACGTTATTTTGTTGTCAGATCGGGGCTGCCCTATCTCCGGTGTCCGATTTCGATGCTTTGTACGCGATACGCCTTATTATGAGCCTGTGAACATCTGTTCGGCACAACAAGAATTATTCGCTATAATAGCAAAAAAAGGCAGTTTTGAGATTCAATTTTGTCGTTTGCATTTTTTTTTTCGTTTGTTAATAAATTTTTGCAACAAAACTTTTTAGTGCAGATACAGATGTAGTTTAAAAAATAAAAATAAATGTTACGAACATTATTCTGTGCATAAAATGAGTTATATTTAAAGCTTCTGGTAGTTCGGAGTTCAGGTTGAGCATTAAGGGGTTATCATCAAAATTAAGAGCTCTCGCTGCCGTATCTTGAGCTAATTCGATCTCATTTTGGAATCGACTCCGGCGCAATACATCGTCTATATGTCTTGCCTGCTCCGGTTATTGACCTCGCTTCAAATGCGTTAATGAATAGTGCAAGCTGTTTCTTTGAATGTCTATATTAGTCGAGAATAGGTTTCTCAATGTTGTTGGTTAAAATTTTATTTAATTTTTCTATATTTATTTTTTCAAATATCGTAGATACTAGGCAACAAATTTTACAGGAAATATGTAGTAACGCCATATTTTGAAGTAAAAAAAAAAATGTTTTTGATAACATAATTTTCACATGATTATTCTTTATTATAGAGTAAATATACAATATGGAATCATTACACCTACCTCGTAAATTTTGTCACATAGTACCTACAGTCTTTTTTGTTCCTATACGAAGGTCACAACAACAATTAAGAGGTAACAAATACTTGATTTTAAAACAATGACAGCTAAATACAAAAGAACAAACAATTTAATTTATTAATTGAATAACCTTCGTGTTAATTAATTCAATTCATTGATGACGCTATGATTCAAACGTAGAACCTTAACGTCCATGACTTATTTTTTGTTTGTCTGTCTGCTCGGTATTAGCTTCGAAACGGTTACTCTAATTTTGATGCAATTAAGTTTTTATACAAAAAAAGTTGTCTCACATTTCGTATTATAATAATCTCTAACGTATTTAAATAAATTTAACGCGAAACAGCGATCAAAACTTTATACAACAAATCAATCGTTGATTCCAATGGCGTTTTCTTATTATAAAACGAGATGTCATAAACCATTATGCTTATAAAATATTCATGAAAAACAAAATTGGTAACAAATCGCAATTAGGTATATGTTTACACAACACTAATGCTGGCTATAAAAAGAAAAGTGAGGTTGGGTCGCCTCAAGCCCCAGGCGATGTACAAATGCGGGACCAGCCGTCACATAAGAAGAAATATGTTAAACTATTTATGTTATAAAACCAATTAAAGTTATTCATGATTCTTTGCCGATTCAAGAATTTAAATGTCAACACTCCCACTCGAGAAAGTCATTGAAAGTTCTTCTAATAATACTCATTCCTACACATCACTTACTAGTCAGATTAAAACGCAATGAATAACCGTTCATAATTCAGACGGACACAAAGCCAGTCATATTAATTTAAAACATTAAATCATTTAATTCTAGTGCTCGCATCCAAATGATATATAGTTCTTACGCACACAGTAAAGTATTTACTATTGACGACCATAAAACTAAACGCCTAGAGCAAAAAATAAATATTGATATTGTATGCGAGCATACAAACTATAAAAAGCGAAGTATCATTTTTCTAAATTAAAGGCCAGATATAGCACGGACTTCGGACCACCATCGTAATAATTTCACATGATAAAAAGAGCAAGTCGATTACAAAATTTATGTTATATGCGTGTGCATTTAGAGCATATTACTTTATTAAGGGCATGCAGGGCGGGCGAGAGACACGGCGGTATCGCAAGCCTGAAATACGATGAAAAAATTTAATACATCGCAATTACGTTCATTTAAGAAGCATAAAAACGGTCTCGACCCCGCGGGAGCCCGTCACAACGCTACTCAATAAACAAAAAACGTAAACTCGCAAATGTGATCTTCGAAACTCATCAATCCCGACAGATAGCTCTGAATACACCACTCATAATCACAAGCTGGCACACAAAGGCCCCCCGGACGCGACACCTATAATTACTAATTTACACGTTGTCACACCATTGACACTCGGACGCGACAACTTCATCTCTTTGTGGCGTAAACCTCAAGGAACGTATTAACACAAATGATGACAACGACACAATAGTAAGGCCTTTATTCGTCGCGTCATTGTCGAGCCAGAATAGAAAATATATGGTCCGAGTTCCCGCGGCGAACCCCCTGCCGTGTAGTTTAGCGATTCCACTGCACTCGTACAAGCCTCACGGAAGCCACGTTTACACCTAACGCAGCTCCTAATGGCAGGTAACTCGGCCAATAAAACCCGACCTTTTTTCAAATATTTCCTGTTTTGGTGTGTATCGTACGCGCACCCGAGATGCCGACGTCGTGGGTGGATAAAACGTATAAAACGATCGACACCGAAAATAAAGCCGATATAAAATGCCCTCGACGAAATATTTAATGCTCAATTAGATAAGCGTTTTAGGTTTTGTGGCGTTTGAATTGTTTTCGAGATAACGCGCGTTTTGTGAAACTGAAATGAGACGATTAAGAGTGGCGACAAGGTCCGGAGGCGACCGAGATCATATTTATCGACGGATTCCCAGTTCCCAACGCTCCGATCGCCCTTTTATTGTTTATGGACAGCTCACTTAAAACCAAATTATTTTCGGTGCTTTTTTCTGGAGTTTGAAAACAAATGTCTTTGTCCATTGTGTGAATGGGTGTCGTGGTGCTGACTGCTGCCTGGTAGCTCGTTGTAGCTGCAGCGCTTTGTGCCACTCACAATGAGTGATATACGACCGACGTAATTTTGAATTGTCGCACCGGAGCCTCGGGACGCGGACTCAATGTGAAATTATCACCCATACATGGCATAACGAAAATGAATTATTGCTTTTTATTGCCCCATCTTCCAAGTGCCTTTACGGCGAAATTGCCTTCTTTGGTTCTATTTCTCTCCCAGTATGCGTCGAATTCCATTCTTATTTCATTAACGTAAGAATCCCGTCTTTTATCAACTCCACGATCCGTCTTTCAGTAGATAAAATGTCATTATATACTCGTAAAAGACATGTTTAGATACAAATAACACAACGTCAATGACTTCATCGTATAGTGCGATAAAGCGGACCGAGCCGGAACGATTTCTAAACCGGCCAAACACCGTAGTATAAACCGAGTGATTTATGGATGTTTTGAGTAATTACGTCTCATCAAATTTGAATAATGCAAGTCGTCATAAATAAGGCACGAGAGGCGCGACGCGCGAAACCTCCATAAGTCAATCTTTCAAATTAATCTTATGGAAACACCCCAGCGTGATGACTCAATGCGGACAGGAACATATTTAATTAGTACATTAATTTTGAATTTTTTAATGGCAGAGGCCGCGGGTCCAGGTGTTCGTCAAATGTCAACAGTGATTAAGTTTTATTTTAACAGTGCGATGCGGCGGACGCTCTCTCGGATTTACGAGTTTTTGACTTTTATAAATTCTCAACGCCTCGCCTTAACTGCCAATCCGTCGGGACGGAATTATCGCTCGGTGCTCGCGCTGTAAACCTACCACGGGACCATTTATTATCTGCACAGATAATCCACGGACAGCACTTTATTATCAGTTATAATAATAATTTACTTTTATAGATCCACATTACTCATGTTTGTTCTTATTTGACTGCAATTTGATGGGGCGAAATTGCCTCAATAAAATAATAGCGCACCTTAATTATGAATATTTTATTGCGTAGGCCCATACGAGCAGGTAACGGATGGCTATTTGTATTAGAACTTATACATCGCCGGTGTCGGATTAGTGTTGTTTGGCCGTTTAATTAGGCTCGTGTCGAGAATTTACATTATATTTAATGCCGTGACTAATGCGCTCAGCAGACGGAGCCTCTTTACATCTGTCATAATTTTTCTACGTCGCGATTTATTCGCAAAACGCGACAATCGGCTTTGTTGCTCGTCGCATCCACCACGATGAAATATTGAAACAATTTATTTATAGATTTATAATATGGGTACTTATGTTTAATGCAGAACAAAGAATCACTACCGTACGATGTCAAACGGGTCGAGTTATGGCAGTGAATCATCGATAGACGAGCCTTAAAAATCTCACAGACCAATTAAAAATTATTTCCAGTTGTCGTTTATGTATCTAATTGGTCGGGTAGCCGCGTACCGTTAGATCATGTTGAGATAAAGTAAAAGTAGCGATGTTAAAATCACAGCGGGCAGTGATTCACATCTCTGGTGGCCAGATGTGGCGACATTTATCTACGGGTTATGAAGACGTGTTCGCAGCACGTGGTGCGAGCACCTGGCCGGGCCGGTGCGGGCCGGCACCCCGCCGGACGACCTCCGGCTCGGCCGCACTAAAACAGATATCCGTGAAGCCTCCGATTTATAACCCAGCGATAAAACACAAACATTACCTTGCGAAGCTGAAATTCTTCCCAGCTGAAAATGCTGGAGCATTAGGGACGCTCCTCGACCATCACACATTACACCTCAATATTAAACCCGATTAGCCGAAAGCTATAATTTCACAAGCGTTATTTACGTGTGCCATATTTAATTGGCCTCACCTATACGTTATAGTTAATGCGACTGAACGTTTCCAAGTCATTACAGAAGATAAATGCACAAGTCCACGACCGCTCGTATGTACGTATCCCTCTGCCTTGAATTAATTTCGTCCGAGCATTGAATGATGGCGAAATTGACATTAAAATTCCCGGTCGAACGTCTCAAGTAATTGCTGAATAAAATACTTTTGTATAACATCCCAAATGGAAGCACAAAAAGCGAATCCGAGAGCGGTCCGCGGCAGTGTGTGCGCGCAGTAATTTATATCGGTGCACGATGACAACTCAATAAAAAAATGATTTCATTTGCTTATTGAGTCCTTAATAAAGCTGGCGCGGGCTGCTCCGGGCCCGTTCCACATATTATTATTATAAATAACAACAAATACGCGTTCCTTATTATTTTTACATCCATACAGGGTCGGTGAGTTTTTTCCGAAGGGATTTTATAGTGGTGCGTCGGTGGCCGGAAGCCCACCTAAGGAGCGCGCGAGCCTCACTATATTACTAAATGAATGGCATTAGCCGGCGAGGTGACATGCGATTACACTTGTGTTAGAACGGCGTTAATTGTCAGTTTTATTTTCATTCAGGTATTTAGCGATCAAGATCGGCCCTTAAAAGCTTTTGAGGAATTCCATCATAACCTTGGAAGCGTTCGGGCTTCGGGGCGAGAGCGTTTAATGAGTGCCTCGACAATAGCCGTATTAATGCACATTATGCCGTAAAATTACAATGTCTACGAGATAAAGTCTGGGTGCGACCACCGCGGTACAGACCTCCTCCAAAATCATGTTCTGCGTGTTATGATTCATTAAAAGTTATAATCGAATATTTTAATGATGTCGTACGGTGAACATGAACGAGTTACGTCACTGGGTCCCGTTCTTTAATAATATCGTCTCATTGTGGAGCCGAGCTCGCGTAGACAAAGGCTCGGTATGGTATTAATCGTTAAAAGTACAAGGGCTATTAAATCGATATTAAGAGAGAGAATTCGATGCGCGCGCCGTACCACTTGTAATGATCAAATTTATAATCTCTCGGGTAGGTAAGAGGCAGTTCTTTTATTTTCAATCTCAGAGAGATACCCTCTCTCTCTCTTTTAATTGTATTTTATGAGTATTTGATTCTAATGCCGGGCCATTAATTATTTATAGTATTCGATACGGGATGCGAGCATCGATTTATGTATTCGTCTGAACGGGATGAATGAACGCGATGCAATCATTGCTCAAGTCTTTATTGTGTGAATATAAACTTAATGATCTTGTTGCTTTTAAACCATTATAACCTTCCTCGGTAAATCTAAACACAATAATTATCCGGAATATTACGTTTACTTTGATTACAACACTCGCCCCGTTTAAGACAGTCGCATTTAGAATTAAAAAAATTAGACCCCACGCTCTTAAATTATCAAAAATAAAATAAATGAGACAGGTCGAAACTTAAGATAGAATTTTACGAAGGAAATTATAAAACTTATGTGCCCATTGCTCTCAAAAAGGATTCTTATACTGTCAACAAATTAAAAATGTCAATAAAATAATACGATTAAAAAAAGAGCAAAGCCAATTCAATCCCTCGGACTGCAGTTGCTTGATGAGCCCAAATGTTTTGCGTGTTTAAATTATAATACCTAAAATATTTAAAACGTCGAGATTTTTTATCCCCATACCCGGAGCAATAATAAAATTTGATTAAAATATGGACCCCTCTGCAGTTGGGATGAATTAATTATACGAATACCAAACATGCCAAAGTGAAATATGTGTAACTGCCTAACTTAATAACGTAGGTATAAGTATGCTCTTTTTAATCAACGGGTTTAATCTAAATGATTATCTAGATGGTTTTTATGCCACCTGATTTCTCATGTCCCAAATCTATTGGAGACATTCCAGTCTTAAATGTTATTTTAGGTAGGTTGTAGAACCACTTTTGTTTTCTTCATAAATTAGCATAAATTAATGAAACTACATTTCTATTGTCACCAGGTTGCCGCGAAACCGCGTTCATCTACGCGATCACTAGCGCGGGAGTGACGCATGCGGTGGCACGCGCGTGTGCGGAAGGCTCCATAGAATCGTGCACGTGCGACTATTCGCATATCGACCGCGTGCCGCACCGGACCCGCGCCGCCGCCGCCGCCAACGTTCGCGTCTGGAAATGGGGAGGCTGCAGCGACAACATTGGCTTCGGCTTCCGATTTAGCAGAGAATTCGTCGACACCGGAGAAAGAGGCAAAACTCTCAGAGAAAAAATGAACCTACACAACAACGAAGCCGGCCGAGCGGTAAGTGTCGAACACTCCTGTCAATACGCTTATCCAATCGCCACTCGACAGTAGCACCTTATAAACATCCATAAAACAATCAGTTATCACCAATGACGGCCATTGTCATCGCGGCGTGTTTACATTACCATTATGGATGACGATCGATCGTCCGCCACTTGACATGTCGCGTTGTGTAATATTAATTATGCGGCAGGCGGCGCGGTGTGGCGCGCGGCGACTGCGCAACAGGCACTCATTCGTTGCGCTCGCGCATCTCCCTCCCACCGCACACCCACATTTGCATATCCACTGTCCGCTCCTTCCCAAAATTCATCAAAAAGGGACGTCGGGCGCCCCGAGCCACCCAGACGCGTCATTAACCGAAGCGCTTAATTCCTGTCACGACAGACGCACTGGGTGTCCACCTGATGAATATTCACAGCATTCCATCGATTGTTTAACACATATTTGGACACTAGACTGTATAACATACGCGGCTATCTACATGTCAATGAATAAATACCGTCGACGACGTTCTACGAAGCGCCTGCGCTCCGAGATAGGAAAATATTGACTGTCTCCCATCCTCGCGTCATTTATCTACCTTCTAAGAATGATGAATGTCCCTAGAGTATGATTTATGATCGGTCCACGCGCGGTGACGACCGGCCCACCTCTTCACGATTTGTAACAATTTGCTCGATCGTGAGATGCGATCGATGGAGTACGCTTAAAAGATCATCGATCACACTGTATCGAAGCTTATCGGTGGAATTTAAAGATATTTGGACATCATTATAGACCTCCCCATGATAGAATAAATTAAAGTAAGACTACGAGATGTTCATTGTGTTGTTTTGTTCGCAGCATGTACAAACGGAGATGCGACAAGAGTGCAAATGTCACGGCATGTCAGGCTCGTGCACCGTCAAGACCTGTTGGATGAGGCTGCCCAGCTTCCGCTCTGTGGGCGACTCGCTAAAGGACCGTTTCGACGGCGCGTCACGGGTCATGATGCCCAACACTGATCTGGAACCGCCAGCGCAGCGGAACGACGCAGCGCCGCACAGAGTACCGCGGAGAGACCGATACCGGTTTCAACTGCGACCTCACAATCCTGACCACAAATCGCCGGGGGCGAAAGACTTGGTCTACCTAGAATCATCGCCGGGTTTCTGCGAAAAGAACCCGAGACTGGGCATCCCTGGCACACACGGGCGCGCCTGCAACGACACGAGTATCGGCGTGGACGGCTGCGACCTTATGTGCTGTGGCCGAGGGTACCGCACGGAGACTATGTTCGTGGTGGAACGATGCAACTGCACCTTCCACTGGTGTTGCGAGGTCAAATGCAAAACTTGTCGCACGGAAAAAGTGGTGCACACGTGTTTATAGAGTCGGACGTGATGACGAAGTGATCAATGAGAGAAACTTTAGTGTCGGACAGTGATTGTGACTCAGACTCGAGAGTGGACCTGTTTTCTTATTCGGAGGCAGATAACGGACCCTGTATATAATCACTTCACTTTTTCATCTATCCAAGTCGTCGAAATCGTATATCATGTTGACTTATGTAAATAGTTTCTCTATCACTGTTTATTTCTTCTTTTATACATGATAATTGATCCGGCGTAAAATTAAAGTAAGCTACTCGTTCCATTAATTTATTTGACTATTAAGTGCGAACATGTGATCTAGTAACTTTATTTTTTTTGGACACTGTCGTTCGGAAATTAATGAGACCAGTTTCCAGACGATTTATTTCTATCATCGACTCATTTTGTATTTATTTGAAATTGGACTTATTGGTTTCCTTACGCGGTCAGATGTGTAATTTATTTATTCGTAGGTATCGTACGTACTCCACTGAGCAACCCAAGGAGACACGTACGCGAAATGAAATGTACGAGACTTTAAATGATATTTCTTAATATCATTCCAAAGTTAATATTCAGGTTTTCCGAAGAAGTTATTAGCAATTATTGTAACAGCGGCAATAATCATTTCAGTTTTATAAATACTTTCTATTTTATGGACGTCCGCGTTGGGTGCATGCTCGCATAACTGTTTTGACATTCAACAGCGAAATTATCTTGTAATTATAATTTCATATTATAATTAAACCGGCTAATGGAATTTGTGGCTTAATGACATTTGCATAAAGTGTCTTCTTGGGTGTTCAGCGGCGGAGGTAGCGTTGGGGTCTTATCAGTCAGTAAGTAGCGCCATCGTAAAAGTGTCCCACATTACGAGATAAACGCTCTGGAGAATTTTAATTAAATATTAAACGAATTAAATAATCAGTATTATACGTATAATATTGTATGCCTGTTGCGTCTGATACACGTAGATAGTGTTGCACGCGAGATCGAACGCTCGTTACACATTTTATACAGGTGCAGAAATGCTCGTCCCTTAAACCGTTCTTGGTGTACTTAAATGCATGTGTTACTTACAACAGTAACGTTGTAAATCAACGTTTTTAAACTTACGTTACATTAATTAGACAGGTTGTTTCGCAAACTATTCACTTGGCGAGTTTTATTCGAATATTCACAACTAATATAACTCACTAACTCCGATTAACTTTGTGAATAAAAATTGACAATATTTTTGACAAATGTTCTTTTCTTTTTGGATTTCTTTCGATGACAAAAATGTTGACATTCCAAATTCGATAGTTTGCCAGTATATGTGGAAGCTTTATTTGATCATACAAGTAATTATATCAACTTGAATGATATTTCATATGTGATATAAGCTTAGCGTAGCCAGTAAGTTTGTATAGGTAGTCATATCCTACTGAGCCTAATTATTGTGTAAAATAAAATGCACTGAGCGTACTAACTCGTCAAGTATGTTTTATAAAAAAGAATATTTATTGAAAACTTGTTTTAATTTATTTTATTTTACTTTAATATTACTAAACGTATTAAAGTAAAATAACGTGTTAGTTTTAGTAAAAAATCCGATGTTAAAACAATCGGTGTTATTTAAAACAGGTATTCGAGTACTTATCGATATTGTATTGTTAAAAAAAAACGCTTAAAAATCGGATCTCTGTACATAGGTAACTTTTAAAAATGTTTCAGAATTCAATGACAGAGTCTGAGGAACTGATACCGCATCGGATTTAAAAGACTGAAGTTTTTTTTTTAATTTCGTAGTTATAATATCCATGACTGGATTTATTAAAGCCATTGTTTTGAATTTAAGCATGATAGCTATTGTGATAAAAAAAAGTATTTTAACGTTATTTAAAACCGAAACCGTTATGAATTTTGAAAATCGAATTCGTGCCATTCTTTTTAACCTTTTACACCTGACAGATTTTGCCGGTTTTAATCAAAATTATTATTCTGCCTCATCAAATTATTGGCATTTTGTCATTGTGAAATCATTTTTACGCATGTAAATATTGTCTTTAATGATTATTTTATAAGTTATTTATGTGAATGTAGCATTTTAAATTGTTAATATTAGGTAAAAATACAATTGAAATCAGCTGAACTTATCTGAATCTCAAATCTTATTATTTGTATAATAAATGTACCTTTTTGAAATATATTTCGTCCAGTGACCGCTTTTTGGGGGTTGAAACAATTTATTATAATATTGGTTGTACATTAGCAGTATGTATTTATAATTAAAATATTGATTAGTTGTTACTAAAAATATTAAATTGATCAAAAACTTAAACAGCCTTGTTTTACTACAACAAACCCTCTTCATTCATCCATGCATCATGCACCTATACTTATTAAGAACTGTCTTAATATAATGCCTGTTACTTATACATAAAAATCCAGTCCCTTCCTTGCCTTGGGTGGACTACCAGCTTATTACTGACTAAAAATAACTCTGTTCTTTCAAGTAAATGGTGTAAGTCTGTTTGCTTCATAATTTAATCGTTTTCATTAGAATTCGTTTTTTTTCATCATAAAGTATAAACTTCTAAAGGGACAATAACGTCTCCTTTCATTACTTTAATTAAAATATTACAAAACAAGCTGTATTATGCAATACAGTTACAAAATTTACAAGACAAGAACAGGGCCGTCTTTTCCATTGGGCACTCTTGGCCCAGGGCCAATCCAATCCAATTTAATCCTTTGGGGACCCGAGTTACAGTGAGAACCGCATTGAACTTGTTGTTATTGTTTTTTTTTGAGACCAAGCACACGGTAATTAATTTTAAGTTCATATTATGTTAGCTGGTAGATATTTAAAGCAATGTAGCAAAATGATAATCATTATTTTCGACTTGTATGAGCGGGCGATGCCTTTGCCTGTCTACTGCATCGAAAAGTGTATAAGTGGAATCCTTTACCCGATACAATAGGACGCTGATGATGATGACATTATCACCTGAAAGCCTTATCCATAACAACGCTCACAAAATAAATTTAACTTATCCTACGGTGGTTCTAAAATTACATTTTTAATTCTATACTCTTTTTTCAAACATAAGTTAAGACACTTTATATGCAGTAAATTCATATATCTAGTAGTTTATTTTTGTGTAATACAAAACGCATTCGAGGCAGTGCAGTCTTGTGTAAGTGAATTCGTTTAATTTGGCTCGCTTTTGCACCCTACATGAGCCCAGTGGGCCTCAAATAGATAAAATGCGGCCCTGGACAAGAATGCATCCATTAGACACCTTTAATATCATCGTTCATGTTGAATATAACTTTTGTCTCCCTCCCTCTCATTATAATGTAAGTCGATGTTAAAAGCATTAATTTCGATATATAGCATAATACATCCCCAAAGATGTCTCTTCGATAAACGATGTTCTTATTTTGAAATTTATGCGCGCGCATTTATTTATGTAACTGTCACATAGGGCTGTCTATGTTCCTCATTCCTGAGGTACTAATGGAGAGGATTTGTATCAGTAATTCCTTTGCCAGACGATTTGATTTATTCGAAAATTATGTTGAATGTAACTCGTGGTCTTAGCATTTGAAAGGTACACATGATATAGTGCTGAAGTGCATTTTCAGTAATGTATAAACGAATCAACTGAGCCAAGAGAAATTGTATCCTGCTGTATAAGAAATACTGTAACTTTTTCGTAATCTCCAAATTACATCATCACTGTAAAAAATGCCAACCCTACAAAGCCTTCGCCATTTTGTTTTATTGCGAACGCAACCGTTGTAGTTTTGATAGCGTGCAATTTTCTGAAACAGCTTTATTTTCTAGCAGTCATTGTTGCTGCGTTGAAATTGAACTTTGCACTGTTTGTTTTAGGGTTTAATTTCGGTTGGTTTTTGTTTAAGAAAGTGAAAAGTCGTTGAGTGTTGGTGGTCGAGTGCGCCCCGAGGTAGGTTCCCACGAGTATCGGCCCCGCTGGAAAATTTATGTTTATGAGCAGAGAAATCTGTCATAAGAGATACGGACGGCGCGGCTGAATCTGAAATAGCGTGAATAATTTTTCATGCAAACGGATTTTGGTCGTGTGAATGTTGTTTCTTTGTTGAAAATTGTATTTGAGATACAACATAAGATAGAATAGGTTTTAATATTTATAATGTATAGGCTTTATAAGTGTTCGACGAAGAACCAGAGCCACCGAAAGAGTTCGTATAATTTTCAAGTTGAAGTGGTAATGGGTGCCTACACATCCCTCCTTGAACTGATAGCCGATGGGGAAGAAAAGTTCTCGAGTGGTGACCGTAAGACGCAGCGTAGGCAGGCCCCCCACTAGGTGGACCGACGACATCGTGAAAGTCGCAGGCTACCAATGGATGCAAGTGGCGAATTGTTGTTCGGCGTGGCGGTCTTAAGCCTTTGTCAAACTGACAGGCGATAGCGAACCGGACCGAGGCCGAAGCGATACGAGACGTCAAACTGGGTGCAGCGAACCGAAGCGTGACAGTTGTATTAGCTGACTTTTTATGAACGACGTCAAACAGAGCAAACACGCCTTCGCCACATCTTTGCATCGGTTCGGTCACGCTTCGGAAACGCTTCGCTTTCGCCTGTCTGTTTGACAAAGGCTTAAGAGAGAAGCGTATGTTCAACAGCGGACGTCTTCCTGTTGATAACTGGGTACTTTAATATAAAATAAATAACTAGCGCCAACTATTATAATTCCAATGTAAACAACATTAAGTCAAAATTTCTTTGTAGGAGGTGCAATTTTCAAGTTTATTATTTGCCCATTGATTGTGGCATTATTATGTATTAAATTTAGAATGATAGTTTTGATTGTATATAGGTTACGGTAAGTGTGATTAATTGAAAATTATTAATAATTACCAAAATTGAAGGTAAAAGTAATGAATTATTTACTTTTACCGGTTATTATTAAAATTACACATTACTTTTGGTAATAGTGGGGCTCCGTCAAGCTAACATGATAAGTGGAAATCAGTTATTTGAATTAGGATACAAGCGCAAGCGAAGCGAGCTAAGGACTTGAGGCCCCCCGACACGAGCTGGTTAAGTGGTTAGGTTCGGCGAGGTCTTTCAGACCCCAACGTTCCCTTCGTGTTAGGTTACGTTAAACCTTACACGCAGAAATAGGCGGCTAGCATGCCACTAAAATACATAACGGAGGCAACAAATTGCTGCATTATAAAAATCAAATAAATTTTATCGATATGCCTTATTGAATTCAAACAATAAAATCCATGCCTGTTAAATTTATTTCACAACTAAAGTATGTTTCAGCAAGGCTTAGTGAAATGTTTGAGTTTATTTTTTATCGTGTTTCTTATGTGCCCAAAACGTGAGTAATTCTTCTGGAGTACTGATAATGATACTGCTGGCTCTCATCATCACTTCTGGGCAAAGGCTTTTCCCAGTGACCTCCAGCTTAAACGATCTAGGGTCCACTTTAGGGGCCACTGATCGTTGGTTTTGGCCAGATCGTCCAGCTACCTTCTAAGAGGCTTGAAGCGACACCATCTGGCTGTGTCAGGGCTTCATATGGTGATTATTTTGGCCCACCGGTCATTAGGTATGTGGCAAACTTGGTAGCGGCTTTTTGAGCAACGTCAGCAATTTGTGTCCAAAGAATACAGAAGGGTATTAAAAAACGAAACCTCACAATACGATTTTATATCAAATATATTTCTCCTGTATCGGGAGTACTGTACAAACATAAAAACTAACTGACACAAACACCCAGATCCGGACCAACTATTTGTAGGTCATGACAAATGTTTCAACAAATGTTCGGACAAATGTTTGTTCCGTATGGGAATCGAGCCCGTGACACAGTACAATACACTGTACCTTTATCTACCAGTGGGACAGTACAGGCTAATAAGCTACTTTCCAGCATCGATAAATTGCAAATATTATTAGTCTGTCAGTTACAGTTTCGAACAAAAGATTCATGGATTCGTATTTTGTATTTTGTTAAAGCAGTGAATATTGACAAAGATAAAACATACCAAAACTCGAGAGTAGCTTGTGACGACAGAACACACTAAAAATGACACCACGGAATGACGTAATGCGAATTTTTAAAGCGGCGTATCTTCCTCGATTTTGGTTTTGCGTCACAAAAGAAAAAAAACGGGTCAAATATTTTTTGACAATCTAACTGACTGATGATAAGATTGTTTTAGTACACAAGCCTATTAATTATTAAATTTACCAATCACAAATCTTTGATTTAGGAGTTCGTCTCACGGTCGTCAACAAAGAAAACTACTACCACGCTGTCAAAAACTCAAATAAAGACATTGACTTCAATAATGTCAACTTAAGATCCAGACGTTCATGGCGCGCCATTGATGATTCTGATGAAAATAATTACTTGACGTTCTTGGAAGATGAGATGGGTTTTGATCTAACTGATGATGAAATTAGAAAATTCGGAATATGGCCTAAAGGAATTATACCTTACTATATTGATGCTATTTCTTTTAGCGGTAAGCTTAGATTCTATGTAACTTTAAGCATACATTTATTGTGTGCAAGACCCACGATAATTTGACAAACCGAATTTTCACAAAAACTCTAGGGTTATCCCGAAAATACGAATATTTATACAATATGATATTTCTCAATGTTACTGAAAAAGAATAGGGTTTTCATAAAACTTCATATGCTTTAGTAAAGTTTTGGGGATACCCCGAAGTACGTTTTGGTAAGGTTCCTTTGAACCCTGCAAACAGAAATATAATTTGTTGTGAAATTGACGACCCTGCTTAGTTCGAAATTTTACTGATTCTTCGCGATATCCCTAGAATTTATGCGAAAGTTCGGTTTAACAAATTATCCTACACATACGACATGAGATGTTGAAAATTATGTTTCTGCTTTTCTTAATTATTTACTTGCTACTAACTGAAAATGGCGTTTTTCATTGGAATTTGGAGGTAGTGTAACACTTCTGAAATCAATTCTATGTGTGAATTAGACAAGAAGCAAACGATGAACAACAACGTTTTGCAATCCTTGTTGCATTTCTAACATTATTCTTCAGAACAAAAAGTTGAAAATTTATTTACATATCTCGATGAACAAGCGTTTGCATTCTTTCGTGTCTTAATTTTAATCGATTTTCAGAGAAATAAATTTTATTTAAATTTTGGCCTAGCAATATACATAAAAAAAATCTCAGTAGCAGCCTGAAGTCTGTTCTTAATTTGTATGACCGGTGGATGGCTACAAGCTCCCCCCTATTACAATACTGGAGTGTACTATTAGGAGCACCTCTGCCTTACTGTTATGTTGTTTGTATGATTTTGCTTATATCTTTTAGTGCACCTGTTCCTTTGTATTCTAGACAAAGTTCTTCGTGATAGAATAAGGAGTTTCCTCAATTCAGTCAACAAGCTGACCAAGCTTAGTTTCCTGGAGTTGCCTGCTCCACCGAAGGACGACAAGACCCGATGGGTGTTCTTCGCCAACCGCCGAGGTCAACTGGACTGTGGTGACCACTCTGTCCTTAATATGACCAATGAAGGAGTTCAGGTGTGTGTGTGTTTTTAATAATTTCATGATTTCATTCACTTAATTAGATTTTAAGTTCTCGACCACGAAACGGAAGACGCAGCGTAAGCAGGCCTCTCACTAAACCGACAACATAGTGAGAGTCGGGAGCGAACGATGGATGCAAGTGGCGAACTGTTGTTCGGCGTGACGATCTAAGCGGGAGGCCTAAGTTCAGCAGTGGACGTCTTCTGGCTGATGATAATGAAGGTGAAGCAAAAACAAAGCATTGAAAATCTGCTCCTCTACGCTTTCAAGTGGTAATGTGCCCAAGAGACTTAAAAAAGACTATACCAGTTCCACCAAGACTTTCGTGTTTTTTTTTTATCGTGGTAATATCATCAAATGACTCCTCCCACCCAGGGCAGAGCGGGAGGGATTGTCAGACTCGTACTGACTAAAATCCACGGTGTCCTTCAATAGCCCTTTACGTATCGGGGTCACGGTAATTCGTACAGTCCCGCGACCAGAATTTCGTGAATAGCAATAAACATTTGTACGAGATCAACAGTCTGTGCCATTTATTTCAATGGAGGGTCAGTGGTTGACCTTTGGAAAGTCAAATGGTTAATGGTCAACATTACCAAACATAAATCAAGGATAGACCATTATGACACTTGTAATAGCAGACTTGAGGCCTTGACCATTGATGTACCATTGGTACAACCTGACTATTGTTGTACCGTTGGTAGTCATACCAATGGCTCTTTTGGCGCAGTGGCTGAGAAATTCGGCTCCTGCGTTATGTATCGCGGGTTCGTTTCCTTCACGGAACAAATATTTGTATGATCTGCAAGTAGTTGTTCCGGGTCTGGGTGTTTGTGTATGTGAGTTTCTATGTTTGTAAACGCACCCACGATACAGGAGAAATCTCTAGTGTGGAGCAACGTTTAATAAAAAAAAAAATGGTCAGGTTGTTGTACCATTGGTACGACTACTGAATCTATTCGTCCCTCTTTCATTTTGTTTTTTTTTTCTTAATTAGCATGTAGTACTCGGTTATGATTGTCTAGCGACGCGCAGAGAGTTGGCAGAAGCTGTTCTTTCGATAGTAGGAGTGGCAAATCAGCACAACGCGCCAAACAGGGATGACAATATAAAGGTTGTTTATGAAAATATCATGCCTGGTATGTACTTACGGTACTTTTTTTTTTGAAAACTGCCTTGAAGCAGCGTAATTTAAGTATTATATCCAAAGAGTAAAGTGGGACTCTATTACTAAGACTTTGCTGTCCGTCTGTCTGTCCATCTGTCACCAGGCTATATGTCAAGAACCGTGACTGTCAGACAATTGACATTTCCACAGATAATGCATTTCTGTTGCTGCTATAACAACAATTAATCAGCAGCGGGTCGCGGGTTCGATCCCCGCAACAAATATTTGTATGACCTACAAGTAGTTGTTCCAGGTCTGGGTGTTTGTGTATGTGTGCTTTTAAGTTTGTAAACTCACCCAACGAAGCATCGCTGTTAATTAAAAAAAAAACATACAGAAAAATATAAAAATATAAAAACTGAAGGGTTCCTTTCATACGAAAAAAAAAATCCCTTTTTTCAATACCTAATACTAGCTGCGGCCCGCTATGTCGTCTACGTGAACACTATACAGCACCAAAAATACTTACGATAAAGTTCACCGCTCTTTCCCCGTAGGTGATAGCGGAATCATATGTAGCCTATATGTTGACCCGACTTCTTAATAATATTTGTGCCAAATTTGAAGTAAATGTAAGCAAAAATAAAAGTTGCAGGAATAGATACAATTTCTTATCCAAACTTTTACCAAACTTTTAGATAAACAATACCTATTCAAAAAGGTGGAGCCAACATCGTGGCTGTTTCATGAAATGGAATACGACATTAAAAGCGCCGGCCATTTCCATCACCACAGATATTCAAAAAATGGACAAGCGACTATAGAATATCGGGTAAATTTTTATACTAGTAAGAGTGAAGAAAAACATCGTTAGGAATCACATTTTTCAATCGTATTCATCTACTTCAGTGCTACTCTGTACAGACTCAGCACCACGGCAGCGCCCAAAGAACGGTTTGTCCTTAATGTAACTTTCTGCTCTGGAGCACAAAGTTGAAAATCTATTAAAAACAAAGTGATTCTTTTAAAAGCTCGACAACGGTCGATTGTCGCAAAGTATTTTAGAGAAAACCGTAAAGCCTTTGTCAAACAGACAGGCGTCGCGAATGCGAAGCGTGACGTTTTTATTTGTAATGTATGGAATTGTTTGAATCCAATCACATAGAAATGCGAAAGTGATCCGATAGCGTGACAGAACTATCGGACTGACGTCTCGCTGACGTCTCGCTTCTGTTCGGTATCGCTTCGGAAACACTTCGCTTTCGACGGTCTGTTTGACAAAGGAAACAAAATATTTAAAGACATGTGACATCTGCCAACGAGCAAAGGGCCCATGTGGTTGATTACAGCCCACTCCCCTCTCACATAGAGCAGGCCTGTGTCCCAGCAGTGGGAACAATATATAGTTTGGATTATACATCTAGGACTCCTTCCAGATCTGAACGAAGAATCAAGATAATTTGAAGCGATTCTATAAGGCCTGAAACGAAGTCCTACCAATGGTGTAGATCAAAAGTTTTAACTAACTCGTAATAATTGTTTTGCTCCTTTATAAATCTTATAACTTGTCGCGAACAAACACATAAATGTTCCAAAAGAAAATTAATCTTTTTTTACCATTTTGTATAGAAAGTACCATTGCAATTGGCAATCACCAAGAATGAAATGGGAGAAGGAATCGGATTGACTAAAGACGACGTAAGAAAAATAAGAATGCTCTATACCTACATTATTAATAAAAAAGAGAACCAAGTTCCGGAATGCGATAAACTGTTCAAAAAAGGTGAAAATTTTCAACCCGTAAAACTCCCGGAGGTTAAACCTAGACAGAAACCTGATCAATATCTCGGCATAACTACTCCTACTACTGATAATCTCAAACATTTCTATGATGACTCTTCGTCTGAAGTAGACGAAGTGCAGCCTAGACATCCTGAAACGGAGGAGGATGTTAAGATAGCAGAATTCGCAGGGTCCAAGGTAAAATTTGATGGCAACGGTGACCGACAAGGGGACTTCATACTACAACAGATTAGAGACCCATTGTTGTATCTATCAGATTATCAAACAGGAGACGAGTACAGAAGAAAGGGAAAAGCACAGACAAATACAACATATAAGGTCAGAAGTAGATCAGTAGCTGCCTAGTGTTTTCCATTTATTTTATTTGTCAATTCATTAAACTAGCAGTTGCCCCTCTCAGAGGCAAAAACTATGTAGATGGTGTTCACGTTAGATTTACGACCTAATTTAACTAGATTCGGCTAAATACCAGGCATTAAATAAAGGCACAAATCAATTTTAATATTAAACATTTATTATATCGTCTATCACATTATAAGCATGTTTGTATATTTCGTTTTACGTAGCACGTTTCACATATTACTTCGCAACACCATTTGAATTGGCAGTTGCAGTTCTCAGTTTCTTTAATTGAGGTTTCTTTGTAACCTCTTCTGCAACATAATTGATCACAACTATCGGTTCCTGCTGAGCTGATGTTGCATTGGCGTCCCAGGGTACCGAGGGAGCCAGTCTTCATGTTCGCTGAGCAGAAGTCTGGTGATTCTTCAGAATAGATGATGTCTTTTTTGCCGGGTTTCTTTATACTTGGACTCTCCGGCATAAAACTATCACCGTCGTTGCTGGCGATTACCTGCTGACAAAATTATACCATGTACTATTTCGGCGTTTTAAAGAAATTATTCTAGGTTTTCTTACTATCCGGGGTCGCGGGACCAAGGGATTACCGTGACCCCGGTACCTGAAGGGCTAGTGAGGGACACCGTGGATTTTAGTCAGTACAAGTCTGACAGTCCCTCCCGCCCTGCCCTGGGTGGGAGGACTCATTTGATGATTTTACCACGATAAAAAAAAAGGTTTTCTTACTATACTATTTCATCGCTCTTCTTCCTGATCTAGTTCAATACAACTTGGACGTCAACCGTCAAGTTATCATTAATTCTTACCATCCCTTTATTTTTAGGCTTCATCGCCCTAAAAACCTCAATGAACAAAACATTCTGTCAAGCATTATTGCGGGAGGCTTATTTCCAGCAGTCGTGAAATCGTGAATAATGATGATCATCTCATCTAGCGCTGTAAAGGCCGTCCCAGAGGTGACGGCAGAGCTGGTTTGAGCCAGCGTGGGAAAAAAGTTCACAGAAAGAATTAGGGGAGACCTATATCCACAAGTGGGAAATAATAGCCTAAGAAAAAAGCCCACCTTAGCAGCACCTTCAAATCTGTCTCGCAGTCTATCGCCAACCTCCCTAAAGGTTGGCATTCTCCACCAGCAGGTCCTGAGCGTGCATGAGCCCGACAACCCGTGGCACTTGCATTCCATCTTCATATTATTCTTGATTGCCTACAGACAGAAGAATATTTTTTTTAAATGACTAAATATTTTTTGAGAATTTTCAATGTGAATGATTGTGTGTTTTTGACATCGAAGTGAAAATCAAGTAACACCCTACAAAAATATATTTTAACTTTTCCAAATGCGCTGATCCACCAATAGTTCTCTAAATATAACTTTTCTTTTGGTTCAATTTTGATAGAGAATAAGAAACAAAACTTTATGTAAAGTTCCAGAATAGGAAAGATTGTTTTTGGACATAGTACATCGTCACCATTTCAATAAAATGTAGGGAGTATTTTAGGCTGATGGAAATGGTGATGGTGACCACCAGGACGGTTCTAGTGAGGTAGAAATCCCACACTCCGTGATGTTATCCCCAGAGACCGGCCCTAATTGAAGGTTTCCCATCGACAACAAAAAAAGAGGGGTCTTTACTGTAAAGACATGTTCCGTTTGGCGGATTATGGAGTGGTAGATGATTTTCAAGCTCACAGTTTGACTTCCAATACAAAAATCTTACTAACCAACCTCCCAGCATTATGATTATGTAGTTTGATGAGGGTTTTGATGTCACTTCGTTTCCTGTAGCGGCTGTCCATGAATTCCCTGGACTTCTTCAAACCGAAGCGTACATTGTCACTGCATCCCCCCCACTGCCACCTCTCTGTTGGCACTTGAGAGGGAGGGAGCGTGACAGACTCACGTCCGCGACGTGGTTTTGGTGCTCCCTGAAGAAAAGTGTTCATTAGGCTTTGCCTTAAACAGCAATTTAAAAAAAGAATAAGGTTTATTTCATTTAGCACCCAGAATATTAAAAAAAGCCACAAAATAACGATTTTTAGTGCATCATAGGTTAATCATTAACATTAGGTAACTTAATGCCCCACAAAATATTTTTATTATATTACAGAACAGGTTTGAAGAACCAGGTTATGATAGGAAAATGAGTCACCGCGTCCGCAACCCAAAACTATACCATGTAAACTTCATGCAACGATATTAATTTACGTTGTGATTTGTGATATTGAAACGGTCGACCTATCGAGTACTGCACTACGTGTTGCACAGTGTTTTCGATTCCCACACGGAACAACTATTTTTGTGGCCTACAGGTAATTGTTCCGAGTATGGTTCCTTGCGAAAATGTCAATTTAAAACCCACGATACAAGAGAAATTCGTGTTACGGGGGTCAAAAACAAAATGTGATTTGAATGATTTTATTTGATGCATAACTTGGCGACCTATACCAGGGCCCCATAGGTACAGAGAGACAAATGTCAAACCTTTTCGCAAGAGCATTCGAGCAGGGATCCCGCGGTGCATGCTCGGGTGATGGAGTAGGTCACGCCGGCCGCCGTGATTGCATTCACGAACCCTGTCTCCCTGGTGTCTGTTGACAAAGTAATACACTGTTAGGAGTATTTCGTTAGAAGTTAAACACTCACATCACATCACTAAGGCCGTGTTTTCAATAAAAATACAATTTGCTAAAATAATATATAATATATGTATCTATACTAATATTATAAAGAGGAAACCTTTGTATTTTTGTATGTTTGTATTGAATAGGCTCAAAAACTACTGGACCGATTTCAAAATTTCTTTTACCATTACTTAGAGGGATTCTTCCGAATCCGTATAGGCTATATTTTATCCCGGGAAATAGATATATCTAATAACATAGCTTAAGCACCCAGTCTGCTGAGCAAAGGCGCGCGATGCTTTGAGGGAGACTCCGATATTCAATTACTAGGATAGCATGAGGTTACAGGATATAAAAGAAAAGTGTTAAATGTAGCCAATTGTTGTATAGAAAGAATTTTTTGATGAGTGCTGTTTGGGGGAGACGTCATCTGTAATTCGTTTGAATTTTTTTAACGTATTTTTTTTTTACGACTCTTTAAATATGGCTACTGGTAGCTTAGTTACCACAGACGATAGGATAGATATTTTTATTCTGAAAGCTGTAGTTACCATTGAGTGGTTTGCGTTGGGGGAGGTTGCAATACTTCAGGACTAGGGAACCATAGGTTTAAAGAGTTTTACCACATTCCTAAGCAGCAGAAAACTGGTGATGGCAATGTACCATCCGCTTAAATTTTATTAAAATCTTTGATTTTACTGTTGTTCCTCTAGCCTACCTTTTGCTATTTTTTATATTTTTTAAATGTTTTTTTTCTTTTTTTTGTGTTTGTTACTACTACTTACTAATTATATTTTATATATTTTTAATATATAAAATATAATAAGTGAAATGAAAGTAATGAATAAAGGACATTTTATAAACATTTTGAGCTATGAAGTAAATTTAACCTTTATGGGGGTGAAAAGGGGGAATCAAGAAAGTACGTAACCCACGCGGACGAAGTCGCGGGCAAAGTGCTAGTAAAATATAAAATTGTATGCAACTTGAAGAAACCTGCATACAA
Source organism: Agrotis puta (assembly GCA_943136025.2). Taxonomy (NCBI): domain Eukaryota; kingdom Metazoa; phylum Arthropoda; class Insecta; order Lepidoptera; family Noctuidae; genus Agrotis; species Agrotis puta. The sequence goes on along the minus strand of OW964170.2, from coordinate 14,395,374 downwards.
GTTACAAGTACGTTTGAAGTGTAGATTGTGTTTTTTTTTTCAATTTGAGCGTTTTGTGTTCCAATTTGACGTCATACCTACATGTATGCAAGATGTGCCTAACATAATGGAAACGTGCCATAAGCGAGGCTTTCTAGCAGGTTTATTACCCGATTTTTTGAAAATTAAAAACGATAGAAATAAGACCTTAACACCTGGAAAGTATGAGGGAAGGCCTTCCAAGCAGTGGGACAGCAAATACTAAATTAAAACAAAAAGCAATACGCTACAATTCCAGTTACAAGACATAATAACTACGAGATTACTAGAAGCTATGTTACTCTGAGTGCTATAGCATAAAGGCATATTTCTACCATTGAATGCAAGTTAGCCAAGATATCAATATGTTGGCTTATCAAATTGGAAAGATAGAAACGCGGTATTGGATGCGACACGGCGGGTCAGGAGCCAAAATTTCACTCAAACGAACTGGCATGTCTAGTGTGGTATAAATTTGGTAGAAGTGTCAGTCAGTTTCTCAAGTTATGTTTAACATGATCCATTAGGAAGAAATCCAGATCCCGGGCTGCTATTGAAAATCGGGATTGAAAAACCCAACAACATCATTCCCATCATAAAGAAGACATACAATAACCATCAGAAAGATATACAATCATCTAGCTGAAGTTCTGAACAATAAGACAATCCTAATAGATTGAGAAGTACGAACTGAAACTTTATCATGCAAATTATAATTGAACACTGATCATACCTTCTATTAACTACAAGCCCTGCAGCTCATACTCAATAATGAAAACAAACACGCTATTGTTATAACAAACGTTATCAACATAAACAATACATATTTAATGAGACACACACATTGCGAAACAATACAAGTCATTTTCACATTTGCCGGTCGTTTTATCACCGAACACATTAGTTTTGGTCATCGTGGGGCATAGAAATAAAATGCTAAACAACATAAACGCGAACAAATGATACAAAGTGAAGCTGTTGACCCAAAAATCAATATTCACAAGAGTCATGTAATAAAAGGCGATGAGCTTCACAAATCGAAGGTCCTATACATAAAACATTTGGGTGGGATACAATGAGAGATTGTTCTGCGGGTTTCTGAGCAAACTTGCTTGATGGTTATGGAAAATTTTATTTGCTTATGTTTAAATTCTAGGAAAATCTGTGAATTGCGGGAAAAGCTGTCTTAATTGTAAAAGCACAAGAAACAAAATCTGTGAAGGCGATGCGATTTCCCCTTCGTCGATTTGGATTTACAAAAAAAAATATATAAACCATTTTTAGTCGAGGGTCGGTGACATTCTTAAAAGACAAAAAAGTTAATTTAGTATTTGTTTACTTAGTCAAATCATGTCAAGTGCAGAACCCAAGTCATGCAGGAAACCAATTGCTTCTAGCATTATTCCCATGTTTAAACCATCGTAGAAGAAACGTTTCAATTTGAAAAAAAAAAAACGCTACAGTATTAGATAAAGAATACGATACTGATGCTGTTACTGAGTCAGAACATGAAAGACCACCACCAACCATATTATTCAATTTCTATTAAACAAGCCTTACAACCACCAAAGACAACAACACATCCCATTAAATACTGATGAGAAACTGATAGACTATCAATCGCTGTTTCACTTTAAGTTTCTTATACATCACCAGTTTGTCAATTTTATCACCAGTGTGTCCCACGCTAACAGGCTTGGCTATAACAATTAATGGCCAGGTCAACCTATGCTGAATGAATATTCAGTCGACATGAATAATGTGAAATTCACCGCGGCAGACATCCATTGAATATTCGCTGGTCATCAACAGAATGCCCATTTGTGTCATGTTTTTGTTCAGGTGTTAAACTTACAATAGGATTGGGTTCTTCTTGATAGACTTTGTAATTTGTGTATGTAGTTTCATTGTGGGATGTGATATTGGATTCAATGAATATATTGTTGGGTAGGTACTGTTTTAGAATTGTATTGGTTGATTGGTGAATTTTTCTTGAGGTTCTTTGTCACGTCTGTTTTTAAGTGGGAATTTATTAGACGATGAAATACTTGAATGTACAGTTGTTACATTTTATTTTTACAAGGGTTTCTTCTATTCTTTTCCAACATAGCCTATCCAACTATGCTGGAGCTGCTTAACCAGATTCATCTAGAGTTGGTTTTATCAAAATTTTATTTCAAATGCTTGAAGATGGAAAATAATTTCCTTCATCGCAATCGAACAATCGCCATTTCTTTTATTTTTTATTTGGGTACAGTTTTTACTAATAGCAGGAGGACCAAAAGTGTTCTCCTTTTTAATAATTTTTGAACAGTTAGTTGGCCTTGACACTTTAGGATTCAAAATTTCGTTGAACAGCAAGAATCTCCCGACCATACCGATGCTGTATCTGGTGAACTACTGCCAGTCACTTGCTGCATTATTTTTGAACCTTCATTTGCATCGTAGACGGCTCTTTTCTTATGTGGATCAAGTGAAACCTCCTGTCTTAAGTGCAGAAGAGACTGTCACACTTGACTTTTAGGAATCATTTGATACTTGAGTTACTCTTTGCGCTCTAGGCTCACAATGCCCTTTTAAGACAGTCCTGAGAAATCATAGAAGGCGCTGTGTGTGTGTGGCGCTTTTTATATAGAGGCGCAACAAGGAGACATCATCACTCAACGAATACATTTTCATTCAACGCATAATTCAAATACGTTTTCCACCACACGACTCTAATATAAATTATTGGACTAATCTTAGTTCTATCTAACTTATAATTGCATCAGTCATACAGCATGTTAATAATCTAGTTCCGATTGTTGCCGCTTGACGGTACGGATGCCATGATAATTGCAAACCGCAGCTATAGAATGGCTATAGGCTATAGAATGGGTATAGGCTATTAGCCATTAGCGGACAAAGCGTCAGTTTCTATAGCCTATTATGCTCAGCATTATTGTCATTTTGCAATCAGTTTGATGAGATGATTTCGTAAGAGGTGAATACTTAATTATGGAGTTAATATTGAATATTGTGTTCAGTATTGGTTTTTGCTTTACGGTTAGATTGTGGTTTATTGTTATTGATGGGAATGAGAAAGTGGTTTTTGTTTTCTAAGTTTCTGGAGGTCCTTTTTTGGGAAATACTTTTGGGATTGTCGAGAAGATAATTGGTTCAGGCCTACTGGACCCATTATCTTACTCGGTAATATTTGTGAAAAACAATCAGGACTATCGCTGCCAAATATTCGTTACAATCATTTTGAAGTTCACTATGTACACTTGTTGTAAAGATAAACAAATGCAAGGTAAAGTGTAAATTTCATTAGGTACATGCTTGGGTCTGGTAGTGCAAAACGCAAGAGAATACGCACATTCACCTGATTTCACCGCTAGCTTCAGTTCGGCGATAGTATTGTGGCATTCATTAAGTTCAGATTAGATAACCGCGCTGCTTGCGCAATGCGGTGCAGTTGACAGCAGATCGGCATCAGCAGCGCCTATCGATCCCATGCTAATTGGGCCCAGTGCGGGACGACGGGACGAGCCGTATCGTCGCCGCATTCCCGTCCCGCCACCCGTCCCCAGAGATACAGCGAAATTTATTGCACCAACAATTTATATAATTGACGTGCGACAAAAAAGCGAGAGTGCACACCCATCCGATGCAGAATTCGAACGTAATTACGCCCCGTCACTCCCTGTCGACGCTCGATTTTCATAGACATTCTTGATTAAATTTCGACGGACCAAGGATGCGTCCTCTGGAATTATGAGAGGAATGTCAATTTCCAGATATTTCGCTAGCAGTTTAGTCGTTTAGCAGTGGGTAAAAAAGGTGCGTCTTGGCGGTGCGAGGCGAGGGGTGCGGGGGAGTGCATGGGAACCGCTCCGCCCCGCGCGGATGCCGCGGACGCCACGGTTTTTCTGCCGTGCGCTGCGCTGTCGATAGGGCAGTGCGGTCGCGACACTCGCTCGTCATTATAAATCCGTGGCGGTGAGCTCAGAGCCGCGCATTCCGCGCGCACCGCCCGCGTTATGCGCTGTAATTATCACAAAACGCGGGCCCGACTCGCAAATATGTCGTTGGGAACGGAGGACATGACATTCTCATCACCAAACGCTGCCTTTTTTCAAGCGTCTCCGGCTTCGAAATATGTCCAGCGCCGAACCACTCCCACGACGTCCGTCGCCGATTATATTCGGGTGCCTCGCGAGTTGCGTTTTTGCCTGGTCTGCCACGAGCGGCAGCGGAATGTCGGTATTTGTGTCCATTGAATAATTCAGTGAAATTGTCGATCGATCAATATAAAACCGATGGAATCAAATTGATTCACACTTGAAGGTTGTATGGCTTCAATATCGCGAGAGTTTTTGCAACTTCAAAATACTTGGAAGTCGTTCCGCCATTCACATCGAGTCAATCAGTCGCACGTGCGAGTGTGGTGGCTCATCATAATGCTGCAATGAGTTTCTGCTCCTGGATAATTAGGAACCAGCTCTGTAAGAGCACAGGTCTACTATAAATACGAATGCACAACCTGTTCGAGTAGGAAATGTGTAATTTATATGGCTAAGAACTTGTTTTAGCAGCAACATAGAACCTTTTTGCTAGTTAGTGACCATAGATCACTAATGTCTGTCAGGGCTGTCAACTCGATATGACGTTTGATATCTTCACCAAATCAATTTCAATAACTCTAACGAGAAAAAAAAACTGGCTTTTACAATGCATTAATATGGCAGTAATGTTAGCTGTACTGGTCCATTCTGCAACACTCGCAATTGTTGCACTCACTATGTATTCTCAAAGTGATATATCCCTTAGTGACTTATTATTTGAAGATGAATGTGGCGGAATTCCAGAGCGACAAGTAACTGAAGAAGATTCATGTAAAAAATATTAAAGTGGTGAAACAACTAATTTAAATAATAAAATAGTAAACGTACCCTAAACATTTGATTGTTTGAATACAACTCGACGCAGAACCTATAATCAAATGCACTACATTTTGAAACTTGAACTTCGACATTTGGCTCCTCAGAAACTTAACAAAAAACGAATTTTTTACCACGTTTTGTTTAAACGGATAATTACAAGCCTAACATATAATCTTCTGTATATAATAAATCGCAAATTACAACATTAATCACTGGTAATAACAACATAAATTATGTTGATATAGAACATTGAATGCCTTGGGGTAACGTCAAATTGAGCAGATAACGCGAGGAAAGACGTTTCAAGATGATCTCGAACGCAGCCCATATGTGAAATTGCTGAGAATTTTGCAATTTTAATTTTATTTATAACGAGGGTGTTGAAGTTGTGAGATTATAGCGTGAACATGGTATTGAACTACAAGAGACGGTTATCTATACTAATATTATAAAGCTGAAGAGGTTTGTTTGTTTGTTTGTTTGTTTGTTTGTTTGTTTGAACGCGCTAATCTCTGGAACTACTGGTCCGATTTGAATGATTCTTTCAGTGTTGGGTAGTCCATTTATCGAGGAAGGCTATAGGCTATGTTTTTTTTGTTTGAAAATTAGGGATCCGCAATAAAATTGCTATTTTGTAACACAAGGTGTAAAATCAAAAACCTATTTTTGCGTGCGCTGCAAAAACTATTGACAATAGAACAAAATGATGTACTACGGGTTTGTAGATCCCATTAAGACCTACAAAAAAGTCCGCGAGAACATATATCTAACTATCATGGTTTAATCACAATAACCGATTTTGTGTTCAAAATAATTATTAAATCGTCTGAAGAAAAAAAAACTACGTTTAATATGTATCGTAATATTGATCTTTATCGAAATTAAGCATTATGTTATCAAGGGTATTTATGTAGAAGTAAAATACTTTTTGTTTCATCTCAATCAGATATTTCGTTTAAAAGTTATCACGTGTGTAAGATGTTAAGAGTTGGTACCTATTAATGAGTTATGGGCCATAGAGTTTTTTATCAACATAAAATCCTGTAATAATCTTTTTCGAAATATATTTGTTGATGATTGTAAGTATAAGATCTTAAAGTTAGTCAGATATCGTCGAAATAGAAAATAAAGATTATCAATGGATGTGTCAACGAGCAATATTGGCGGCGAGAAACAATAGTTTTGACGAAATTAACGATTTAATTTTAACTAAACTTCCAGGGGATATAGTCACCTACACTTCTATTGATAATGTAATGGATCAAGAAGATGCAGTCCATTCTCCACAGGAATTTCTTAATTCTCTAAACCCGAGTGGCCTCCCCCCACATACTCTCAAGTTAAAAATTGGTGCCCCAGTTATTTTACTTAGAAATCTTAAGCCACCAAATTTAGTTTCGGGAGGTACCTGTGTCTGATAAGGAGGGAAGAACCGCCTGAGTGTCACCACTGCGAGGATCGTCCGGAGGACACGGTGGAGCATACGGTGCAGGACTGCCCCGCTTGGGTAGAGCACCGCCGTGTCCTCACGACGGCGATAGGCGGAGACCTCTCGCGCCCGGCATTGGTCGAGGGCATGCTGCGGGGCGAGGCGGAGTGGGAAGCGGTCGCCTCCTTCTGCGAAGCAGTCATGCTCGCGAAGGAGGAGGCGGGCGGCCGCGTGAGGGAGAGGACAGCGTCCTCCCTCCACCCCAGCCGCAGTAGTAGACGCCCACGACGACGGACGTCACAAGACGATTTCCGGCCACCGTAGGCACGGGCATGCGAGCGGCAAGTAATGGGCGACTCGCTGTCCGACCATGGACCATGCCCGGGTCGACGGCGCGTTGTGTTCCACGCGCGCCTCAAGGTGTGTCAGCATAGTGACGGGGCCTGTATAGGGCCAAAGCCTGCCGGGGTCGCGGGACTCACAAATTACCGTAACCCCGGTACGTAAAGGGCTACTGAAGGACACCGTGGATTTTAGTCAGTACAAGTCTGACAGTCCCTCCCGCCCTGCCCTGGGTGGGAGGACTCATTTGATGATTTTACCACGATAAAAAAAAAGACACCAAATTTATGAAACGGGACTCGACTCCAGGTTAAATTTCTTCGCAATAACGTGATCGTTGCAACAGTTTTGACTGGCCTAGCGGTTGGTCAAACAGTACTTATACCTAGGATCCCAATGATTCCAAATGATTTGCCTTTTCATTTTAAAAGAGTCCAATTCCCAATTAAATTATCTTTTGCCGTAACGATAAATAAATCACAGGGGCAAACATTTAAATATGTAGGATTAGATTTACGGCAAGACTGTTTTTCGCACGGTCAAATATATGTCGCGTTGTCAAGATCAGGTTGCGGAAACAATCAATATATTCTTCTGCCACAAAAAAAAATAAAACCAAAAATATAATTTACTCAGAAGTACTGTAAAATAATATTTTAACCCGGTTTAAAGTGGACGGACACTCCCGCCTGTAGTTTTATGTGTCTGGCTGAATGTCGAACAGATAGACAGCTATTGCCTGCGACTTATACAATTTAACTTAATCTATATTTTTCTTAATATTATAAAGCTGAAGAGTTTGGTTGTTTGTTATGAACGCGGTAATCTCGGGAAATACTGATCTGATATGAAAACTGTTTAAATATTCAATAGTCCATTTATTGAGGGAGGCTATAATATAGGCAATATTTTATCTAGGTATTTCCACGGAAACGAGAAAAACGCGGGTGAAACCGCGGGGCACAGCTAGTTATAGATAAGTTTACACTGAATTGACTTCAGACTCAACTCCGTGACAACTTATCTTTACTCTCTAAACTCTTGCTCATATATTCATATTATCTGAGTAAAGCATATAAGCAAGATCTTTCTTTTTCTTAGTGGAGCATATAGATAGGAAGTCTAAAACTGATTTAGTCCAAGCAGAAGCAGTGGTCTTGCCTCAGAAGCACGACAATGGTTCCAGTTGTCACCAATACCAGTTGAAATCCAGGTGACCTGCATAGATATAAATCTGTTTCATCATTAACCTGTTCTGTTCCACCATTATTGATTTCAGTTAGCTGTCCAGTTTTTTTCCTAAAACTAAGAAATGGGGAAGAGTGCCACGGTTTTAGGGGAACTGTCGTAAGCTATTTTGTCGTTGAAAAGCACGTAGTATATGCCCAGTTTTAAGCCTCATTTAGACGAAACAAGAAAATGCATGAAAGTTTCACTACATTGCGGTATTAGTTTGATCAATTGAATACATTGTTCATTAATAGTCACACTTGCATGCACCTCGCATGCGATTTCTTACAAAATATAAATGGGCCTTAATTGAAACAAATTACCTTTAGTTTTGATTTTGATTGCCTCCGTAAATTCGAAATACTTAACCCTCAATCCGCTACAGCCTACCCCAGACACCGACGCACAAATCGGCCGGACGTTCTCGCTAGAAACTGATAAACTGAAACTCGCTCCCCGATACAGATCGCCGTCGCATTCGCTCACAGGCCACTTTAAATTAACCGTTCACGCACTCCCGTTCAGGAATTTTAGATTTGAGATGGATGCAAGCGGAGATCGGGACACTTGTTGCTCGCATCCGAGGGTTAATAAACAGCTGATTATATTACGGCAGACGCTATGTGAATAATTTATTTGTGGTTTATTTTTTTAAAGAATGTAGGATTATTTTATGTGAAATAGATTTGCGGGAGTTGCATGTTTATCTGTGTTAGTATTGTCATCGGAAACTATTTTATCAGTTGCAACTTTTATGTGTGTTCGTTTTGTAAGTTACAAAGCTTAATTTTCTTTCATTTTTGGTATGTTCGCTTTCAAGTTCTTTCATATTTGCTTCCAGCGCGTTATGCTTATGCTTATGCTAATATAATAATGCAGAAATGCCTATGTGATTTCGTCAACGACTAACTGTATCTACGACCTTCCCATGTCCTCAATCACTGTTGTTTTGGTCTTCCACACTATTCATATGTTTACGTGCACTCTCTTATAGGAATGTCTGTGTTTACGTCTCTCAATCACAGAGCGTGTTGACTTTGCTCATCGGCTTACACTTCAGATAAAATCGCTTCACTAGGTTTGTTTAATAATTTACTATGATTTATCGCAGATCCATTTCTTGCGAAATTCCTACACGTAATATCTTCATCCCCATTTCTTACAGGCTCGAGTGAAACATGCGTCGCGCGGCGCGATGTTTCCTTGCCGAGATGTCAAGTATCGTGTGTCGGGCGGACCCTGGTGTCGTAAACATGTATGTCATACTCACTACCTACGTGCGCCAACCGCGGCCCGCTCGTAAAACGATCATAACAACCTTTATTACCATTTAGTACCTTACAAAGATGGAAAGCACAGATTAATACTGCAAATTGATTAGCCGACATTCTCGGTGGTTTCATTTTCTATAAATTCACAGAGACATGAGCGGACAAAGTAAATCGTCCGCATAAAAAGAGCCCGATAGCTTGTTTAAGCGCGGATCAGCTTAATGCGAAGACAATACATCGAGTTGTCACCGCGACCGCATCGGAATGTTTAAACGAACGCGACCATTTTATCTCATCTGATTAATTCAAATATTTAGCGCAATAAATACGGGTTGTACGGGGTTGGGGAGAGGGTGGGAGGGGGTGACGTGCGCGGCTGTCGGCGTGACGGCGGACGGCGCATGCGAGCAATTGCGTCAGTGTCAGCGTGTCACCGGCGGGCCATTGTGGCCGCTGTGGCCGATATACGAGCGTGGCGAGCCCGCTGCGGCCGCGCACCTGATTTATCGACGTCCCGCGCTGCCCCGGCCGGGACGCGCTGTCGCCGCCGAATAAAGCGCATTCTCACGCTACTGAACGCACGCGAACTCACCCGTCTCGTACCCCGTATTTAAATGGAACGATCGTTTCTCATTCCTTTCCCCCAGATATTTTACGTCGGGTAATACGATACGACACTGTCCGGCTCTTTCTGCAGTTTTCGCGTTCGTTTTTTCCCTCGGCCCGCTATTGTTCACTTGTCAATTTCTTTAGCTAATGCGAGTAAGCGTCTCATTATGCGGTGCGGTGCGTCCGCGACGCGCATTGCGTGTTGTGACAGCAACCACCCACCGGAAGGGGCCGAGCGTCATTCAGCCGCGCACAAAACGCGAATACTTTATTCAACGACGTCCGATGGCTAATTTGAATGGATTGTGCCCGTTTTAATGGGAATAATTAGCTCTGTTAATGCGCGCGCCGGTCGGTCCGGTGGAATATCTCTGTTAGATCGTGTGTGTACTTCGTGCTGTTAACTTTTGTTTTACCAGTTAACGCTTAATTAAGGTAGGTTGGTCTAGGCGGCGTTGCGTCACATCGAAGGAGCATTACTATTGTGGGTGATATGCTGGGGCACGCTCGCCGCATCGTGTAACAAGCGCGCTGCGCAGGCGGCGACACTTAGCAATCAGTCAACTTGTTACGCGTCATAGCGGGCCGTAAACGCATTTCTCACGTTGACGGGAGGACATCGACGAACCTGAATACCGCCGCAACAAACGACTTCCCTCATTTTCCCCTCATTAAAATCGAGCGAAAGAACACTTTAACACAAAGTTATCTCGGAAACGGTATTATAATTCCTTAAAGGTAACTTTTTGAAAAAAGTAAGTTATCGCCGTGGTTTCCAGCGCCTATGTCGTAGTTGGGAATTTCGTTTAATTTGGCAAGGGGCGATGGTGACAAGTGCGGCCTGTCAGTCTGATGGACAGGTCCACGTTGTGGAGAAAAAATAAAGTGGTGCTCAGCATTAAGTTATGAGGGAGATAGCAATATTCGTGTAGGGCAATGTTGGAAAGAGAGGTGAGAATGTCAAAAGGCTCGATCCCTGTGAGTTCCTTGGTCAGTAGTGATGGGGTTGAGTCTACCGACAATTTCGTGCTTGAGACGTCGATTACTGGTCGCGAGGCGATGTTTGACTTTCAAATAGCTCGCTGACGCTATTGTTTATTCCACCACAAGGCAGCAGGCTGACATTCGCTTTATCGACCACTTATAAATATTTAGTCGAGCTTTATTTGGAGATCTGCTATCGTTTGTCAGACACGTTAAGGCATCTAATAAAATGGAGAGTTTTAGTTTATAAGCTTTTGAAAGTAAAATTCTTGTAACCTTATTCGAGTTGGTTCGCTGTGATGGATAGCGCTCATCCTTAGTGAAGAATGATGAGATTTTCAACATTTATAACGTTATGGTTATTAAAACTATAAACGTTTTGGTATCTCTTTCTTTCTTTCTTTTTAAACCTTAATAGACTTCATTAGTAATATTACAGAAGATTGTATAAATCACTCCTTTCACACAAAATAAGACAAAACAATTTTATAAATAAGACGGTTTATGATCGCGTAAGTGCTGCGCTTAAGCCAATAATCGATATCGATAAAACTAACGACAGCCGCCCGGATCGTATGCGCATAAGAGTTGAGATTAGATACGAAATGCAGCCCGGATATTACACTATAATTAAGAACATTTACGTGTTAGAGGGCGCCAAATTTATCGCTGCCTTTTTTTTGTCGATATGAAGTCATTCTTGAGTATTTATGTTGGGTTCTCGGGGTATGTGTGAGGTCTGAAAGTTCAGTAGTCAGGTTATCGTGTGGTAATCTTTACGAGTTTCTCGGGGACTCCTTGCTGTGAGCTGTCGACAACTAATGGTCGCATGAGATTAGTCCATACCGTCCCTTCGTTTAGTATATTAGAGTCGGTGTTTGTGGGTTTGTTTATAACTTAATTAGGCTATTTTGTTTGAGTGGGAATCGGGATTGAGTTCGGCGTCAGCTCTAGCGAGATAAGGTGTCGCGGTATTTACGATTTGATATCGTGCTGCCGTTTTATAGTGTACGTTGTTTTGATTGACTTTCTTGTTGTTGAGTATAAAAGTTTCTTATCTTGAAATACTGTGCCTGTACGATTACTTGAAGCTTTTAAAGCCATTGTGGGTGTTTGTTCTTTTTTATAACTGTACCTACTTAGTGTGGAAGCTATGAGAAGCGAAGAAGGCTTTTAAAAACCTCTGGTTTTATTTTTCCTTATAAAAACAGTCGCGAGCTAGACAACCTTAATACCTAACTTATTAACATATCTTGAATAGATCGTGCTATTCAAGATAAAAAAGGGCGCCTATACTCAGCAGTGGGTGGAGCAAGGCTGCCAATGATGATGATGTTGATGATGACGTTCAATAATCATCCTAGCCTAGCCTTATTTATTTATATCAGTATTTTAGATGGAACGACTGCCTATCTGGCCCTTGGTAAGTTGTCAGACTGTCGACCTTCTGACTAACAGCAACGACTGTCAAAGATCTACAAATGATGGCCACAACCAGCGGCTTTGCGTGCTTTCCGAGGCACGGAAGAAACGCACTATGAGAGGTTGTCATTGTCAACCATTCACAGACCAACCTCGGCAAGTGCGGGTTTACCTTGAAGATTGACCTGTGTAACTGTTATTATTTAGTCACGAGCTTCTCTTCTTATCCATACTTTTAGTTTTAACAGCGGAACTAGTAAAGTAGTGGAGTTATCTGCTTTGTTTCCTGTTAGCTACGACCTTAGGATCTTTAAGTCAAGAGTGAATAGGTTATTTCTAGGCAAGGGTGCTTCACCGTCTCGCGCCCGGCATTGGTTGAGGCCATGCTGCGGGGCGACACGGCGTCATGCTCGCGAAGGAGAAGGCGGGCCGCGTGAGGGAGATGATAGCGTCCTTTCTCCACCCCAGCCGCAGTGGTAGACGCCCACGGCGACGGACGTCGCCAGACGATCTCCGGCCACCGTAGGTGCGGGCGGCGAGTAATGAGCGACTCGCTGTCCGACCATGGACCATGCCCGGGTCGACGGCGCGTTGTGTTCCACGCACTCCTCAAGAACCTCTAGAAGGCCAAAGCCGGCCGCGGTCGCGGGACTCACGAATTACCGTGAGCCCGGTACGTAAAGGGCTATTGAAGGAAACCGTGGAATTTAGGCAGTACAAGTCTGACAGTCCCTCCCGGTGGGAGGACTCATTTGATGATTTTACCACAACAAAAAAAAAAGGGTGCTTCACCGTCGACAGCATCATCGCTTACCATCAGGCGAGAAAGTGTTAAAACAGGAGCCTACAACTCCATAAAGAATCCCCTTATATATATATTTTATTCTGTATTTTAGTATTTGTTGTGTTATTGGCAACATTAATACATCATCTGTGTTACCCAAAAGAAAAACGGGACCCTAAAATATAACTCTACACAATTCAAAACCGACTTAAGATGAGTAAGAGGGCTCCACTAATTAAAAAAATATATTAAATTAACGGTACCGAAATATAAGTGGGTAAGTGAAACATTATTTAAACGTTCCGCACTCATCAGGAGCCTGATAAGAAAAAATTAAATAAGAATGAAATACTTTTTTCATTGATAAAGATTTGACACAGAAAAAAGAAGTGTAGCTGGAATGCGGGGACCACGGGCTTACTAATGAAAGGGGACCAATTAACGATGATTATTTTTTTCTCAGGATTACTGGTGCTTTATACAGGGGGCTTCATTTTGAACGGCACTGTACTTATGTGGTGACGAATTTTGATGTGAATTTGTCACTGGTGAAAGATGTAAGTACATACCTACGCCAGCAGGTCAACCTACCCGAATCTGTCAAATATTACCAATCGAACATTAACCTTTCACTATTGTGATAACGTTGAAAATCTATTCAAAGTATTTGACAGATTTAGGTAGGTTGATGGTGCTAGCGTCTGTACTTATAAGACCGAAAATGTCAATGACCTCCATCTGTCAACTGTCACTTTTGTGCATGACATCGCAATATGACGCCATCATAATTTCGTTCTTATCGTGGTTGCACCACTATTCCTCACTATATTTACAAACTATTTGTCTGTTGTCAGTCTGTGTGAATTGTAAAGTATTTCTGACAATGTTTTAATATTTTTGGAAGAATAACTGTTTTCCTTAATAGTCATTATTTGACTTATTATAAATAAATAAATTTTTACGATGACGACCGACGACGACGATTAAGTGTTGATGTTTACGATGACGACCAACTTTAGTTGGTAAATATTTATTATAAGTACCTAATCTACCTACTGCCAACAGCATCAGCTATCATTTCTTAGGCATCATGGATAACTCCAAAGTTTAAAGTATTCGTCTGCTTCTAATTACCCAAAGCTCAGTAATTAAGTTAACCGAACACATCAACCTGTACCCGTTATATTTTCTTGTCACCAAGTGATAAAAATCCGGGACTAATTCAGCTCTGTAGGCCGCTGCGCCCGCGCCACCCATAGCTGTTCGCATCAATTTATAGGCTTTTAACCTAATTTGTTGACCGTACACCCCCCTTCCTCTTCCCCCTCCCGGACCCCGCATTACCCCCCTTCAACACCCATCCCGAACCCACCGCCCACGCGACTCCCATCTTTGTTTTATTTTTTTAATAATTAATTTAGTATTGATGACGATCCCCCTTATCTCTCCAAAATGGATTTTAATCCTGGATTTAGAAGCTCGAGAATTCAATTAATAAGATAACGTTGATCCAGTTTCGCTAAAAAACGATGATCTTTTATGAGAAACAAAAGCACCAAATTAAGCTATCATGCCCAGCAGTAAAGTATCTAATTAATGTATTTTACATTAGCAAAATGGCTGTCGATACCCAACAGAGTCGTAAAAACAAGCGTTGACTTTTAATATCCACGAGTATTTTATATTTTATAGGCACATATATGCAATAAACTATTTAGAAGCATACATTTTTTGGTTAATCTGACCAAAAAAGGTGTGGGCACAATCGCAGATAAGTTATTGTAGAATGTTATAAAAGCCTCAGGATAGTATATTTTATAAATATTTTGTGTGCGCCCAAAATTTTGACAAATACCACTTAATTTACGTTAATGAATCCGAAATGAATGCATGTTGACGACGAATGGTCGGACCGTAGTGTTGCCACTCTATCGATATTGTGTAGGTGTGGAATTAATGTTCCCGATAACCTTTCGAGCTGTTTTTTTAACATAATTGCCTGCTAACTGGTATTCGTTACTGAATTATGAGTGACACTTAAACAAATTAGACCGGATCAATATCAGCAAGAATTTGATAAAAAGTAATAGAATCATTAAGTCTTAAACGCATGTTAGTTCGTGAAATTTTAACTCAACCAACATAAATGGCTTTTTATAGGGATATAAAAAAAATGTTGGACAAAATATCTCAAGGAAAAAAGGTATTGGGGACAATACATTTTTTTTAAAGATATTTTGTCTTCACAAGCATAACTTAACGACGAATAAACCCTAAATCTACGCTACAACAAAATCTACACCACAGCAAACAAATATCGATGTACTCAAATTAACATTCGGGACATCCCTAATCCCGGATGGATTATAGATAAACGACCGGTCGCATAAAAATCAACTCCTTTGGCCTAATCGAATTAGGTCCCGATATCCATCAGAACGATTTAACACGTTTTGCGTTCTTTTGTCCATCGACTAATAAAGGTAGCAGGTAGCAATCCTCATCCTACAATATCTTAAATGTTGGTGAACTCATCGCGGAGATATCGATAATTTATATGTCTATTTGACGATGTTTTTTATCGATTTGCGTCGAGACGTTTTGTTTGGAATTGTTTTATGGATCTTGGTTTGTAATTAGGAGTGTTTCGGTTGCAGTATTTGATGGAATCTTCTTTTTAATTTATAATATATTTGCTCCAGGCCTCAATTTAGACCTGAAGCAAAGATAAGTCCTAAGATAAAGCCAGCTCATTCAGAAGGAACTGTTACTTTTGCGCATCGACGAGACACAGTAATAATGTTTGGCGCCTAATTCCGACAAGATGGTGTGGTTGCTAGATTCGGCCCTGGTGAGGCATTTTTTTTATCGTGGTAAAATCATCAAATGATCTTCCCACACGGCAGAGCGGGAGGCACTGTCAGACTCGCACTGACTAAAATCTACGGTGTCCTTCAATAGCCCTTTACGTTCCGGGGTCACGGTTATTCATGAGCGACCCCGGCAGGCTTTGGCCCTCTAGAGGGGGCGCCCTAGTGAGGCCTACCGCAGTAACCGCAGTTTACAGGTAGCCTTTGGTTTTAAATGGCCAATCCAATATCCCTTGCAAAATACAAATTAAATTGCAAACCATTTTGCTCTATCTATCTATCTATCTATCTATCAAATAACCGTTACTTTTGAACGTAAAGGACTACCGTTGAAGGAACACCGTGGGTTTTAGCTAGTACGAGTCTAACAGTTCCTTGCATCCATTCAGTGCGCGAGGAATTATATGATGATTTTACCATAATAAAGCCTTTGTCAAACAGACAGGCGATAGCAAACCGGACCGAGTCCGAAGCGATAACGAACCGATACGAACGTCAAACTGGGTGCAGCGAACCGAGGCGTGGTAGTTGTATAAGCTGGTTTTTATGACCGACGTCAAACAGAGCAAATACGCCTTCGCCACGTCTTCGCATGGGTTCGGTCACGGTATCGGATCGCTTTCGCATTTGCCACGCTTGTCTGTTTGACAAAGGCTTAAAATAAGACCAATATGCTTTACGTATTAGATATGCCTTGGGCATTGAAATATAAACAATTCCGATCTCTTGATCGTAGTCCGTATGAAGAACAAGTATTTCAAAAAAGTGTACATCACTTTTTAATTCATCTTTTTTATAAAAAAGATGAATAAAAAAGTGGTGAAAGTGAGGATGCTGTCAGCATCCAGAAGACATTCACTGCAAGATCGCAAATGCTCCATAGATTCTCACAACCACGATTTCTGGGTTGCTGCGTGTTTGCATCATGTTGACTAATTCTTCGACAAAATCTATGCAAGCCATGACAAACAGATTAAGTTCTCAATTTTTCAAGTCAAACGTGCAACCAGTAAGTATATAACAAGAATATTTATTAACAAATCGTGAGGATCCGTGTGACATTTTATAGATACTGTGAGCCTTAACCTTTGTGTTGTGAAAGTGTATGTTTATACCTTTCGTAACTTAGTATTATAATATTCAACAAGTTTAACATTCACGATTTATCATTAATAATGGTTTTAAATTGCATATTATTAGAAAGATACTATTGATTTTCTAAAGTTTGAAATACGCTGTTTGAACAAGGAGCTTGTGACAGCACAGATCGATCTTCAAGGTTAAGCCGCGTTTGCCGAGTTTGGTCTGTGGATGGGTGACCATTTATCACAGACAGTCTTACCTCCTTTAAAGGCTCTAAAGCCGTAGGTCCCGGCTGTCTTGCCAGAAGCTCAATATCCTGACAACCAGCCTTACCAAGAGACATCGAATTATCTAGTTACTAGGTTGTGGAGGTCCATATTTTGTAACGCAGTCGCTCCACGTAAAATACTGATTTTCAGCTGCATCCAGTTAGACTGGAAAACAACCAGTACATAGTTGGGAAAAGGCTAGGCAGATAATGATGAAGAAAGCAGAAGACAATTTAGTGGTTTCCGAATTATGACACTAGCAATCTTCTTTAAACGTACATGATTATAGACGAAGAGCAAAACCATAGAAAAGATAGATCGATTGTTAAAAGAACAATATAAAAAAGGAATTTATTAGTATGACTAGCTTCCGCCCGCGACTCCGTCCGCGCGGATGTCGGTCTTCGCGTGGATGGTTTATTTCCCCATTTTGAGTAACTCTGACAATGACATCTTATAAATATTACGGCGCTGAATCCACTGCGGGTAATGCAACGTGTGTTCGCGGTTCTACAGAACAACGTCTATGAATAAAACTGAAAAATAAGATTTATTTTCTACGTATTTTTCCAGGATAAAAAGTATCCTATGTTATGCCCAGGATAATAAGGAATAATTATACCAAGTTTCATCGAAATCGAACCGTTAGTTTTCACGTGATGCCTGCACAAACAGACAGACAGACAGACAAAAATTTTTTAAATCATATATTTGGGTTTGGTATCGATCCAGCAACACCCCCCACTATTTATTTTTTCAATATTTTCAATGTACAGAATTGACCCTTCTGCAAATTTATTATATGTATAGATGTGGAGAAGTTTGATAGGAGAGCAAGGAAGAGGAAAACGTGATGCATCGACCCAAAGTAGAATAAGATAAGGACAGGAAGATGATGAATCTTCTTTTATTTCAACGACAACAAATTCTACCAAGCTATCTAGAAAAAACCCTCTGAACGTAATATTGGACAAACTATGACTTTTTGGAATATGAGACAAAACTTCAGGATGAACTAAGAATAAACCGAATTATCTCTGGAAGACCGTGTTTAGCTCTCCCTCCGTTGACTGAACTCCTGTTGAAGGTTATCAGAATCATGATGCGAGAAGCGCAATACCGGTCGATGCCGCAGATCTTCGATGAGACTCAAAGTGATTTCCAAAAGTAAAGAAAGAGAAGAAGAAGTAAAGAAGAGACCTAAGATAGAGTAAGCTCAACCAGAAGCATCTAGAACTTCTGCGCACCATCGAATCACGGTAAACTAGTAGTTTTCGGCAGAATAATCAATACCATTATGAATTTCTTACCTCTCATGAGTATCTTCCTCATACTCCGTCTCTGCGTGGTACAATTCCACCTTCTGTTCCTGAACTGGTGTGCGCACTCCGTGGCACCCAGGGTCACTCCCCTGGTGATCTCCTTCAGTAGCCCTGTCTCGTTCCTGCAGATCTGAGCCAGTCTCCCTCGTGTCCGTCGGTTCTTCTTGCAGATCATTCGAGGGTCTAATATCACTGCGCTGCCAGACGCCCTGGAACAAGAGATTGGTGATTTTAGTAATTTAGCCTATATCAGGGCGCTTGGGCGACTCGCTGTCCGACCATGGACCATGTCCGGGTCGACAGCGCGTTGTGTTTCACGCGCGCCTCAGGGAGTGTCAGCATAGTTGACGGCCCCCCCTGTAGAGGGCCAAAGCCTGCCGAGGTCACGGGACTCACAAATTACCGTGACCCGGCAACGTAAAGGGCTATTGAAGGACACCGTGGATTTTAGTCAGTACGAGTCTGGCAGTCCCTCCCGCTCTGCCCTGGGTGGGAGGACTCATATGATGATATTATCACTTTAAAAAAAAACAGGGCGCTTGTCATTATTTCAGCCCAGTAGTCCACCGCTGGATATAGACTGCCCCCAAAGAACTCAATGCATGATCTCCCGCATTTTTCATCCCGCGAGCATCCTAATCCTACGCGCTACCTCCTTCAGGTCATCGATCCATCTTTCCAGGAGGTAATAAATACCGGAATTAGTATGGCGTACATAGTAAAGAGTATTCTAGCTAGCTATCTAATATCATTATTCAATCTTTTCCAGACTTAGTCTATTTACATTAGGGCGATCCAATATTTATATTTACTTCTACTACCAGTGCAGTAGTACTAAGCTAAACACATAAATTACGTTAATGTAGTATTAATTCACACACTTAAAAATACGATACTTCCATCAACAGATACGCAAATCAAAAAGTTTCATAATCACAGAATAAGTCATAAAAGTCGACTCACTCAATACGAATAGTGTTGTTCTTCTAACTCGGTATCGATTTACGACCCGCCACTCGAGTGTCGACAACCGAGCGCCAGGTCGCGCCGACAGATCCTTTGTTTACCAGATTAGAGTTCATTGTCAGAGTATCGAGTGCGAAGCTAGTTCGAATAAATTTAGACCCGTCTG
The DNA here is from genome assembly GCA_943136025.2 of Agrotis puta. Taxonomy (NCBI): domain Eukaryota; kingdom Metazoa; phylum Arthropoda; class Insecta; order Lepidoptera; family Noctuidae; genus Agrotis; species Agrotis puta. The sequence goes on along the minus strand of OW964170.2, from coordinate 14,375,684 downwards.
CTTCCCGGACTCGATTCTCGAAGAAAGTTGAAAAGTAAAACTAGTTACAGTATCATCCGTCTAACTGACACCGTTCAATCAACCGAGATTTGATAGTAATCGATCTTCATTATTTCAAACTAGAAATGTTTATACTGCACATTTTTCAAATGTTCACTTCCTCGAATGTTTTACGTTAAATAGTTCAATGTAATACAAATTCTTAGCGTCTCCATTTTTTAATTTCATTCATGTTTTTTTTTTGTAAAGAAAATATTTGGCACGTTATTCTCTTTTTAGCTATATTTAATTAAAAGTGTTTTCTGAACTGAAGTTAACATGAAGTGATACAATAAATTCTAGAGTGTTCTATTTTTCTGCTTTCATGTTGAAGCTTTTATAGCTAGTACGACGATCATCTTTTTCTGTATTGTTGTGATAGTCTTCAACGGCCGCACGTGCGTCTGTTTGCATATGAACGTAAATGTTTCTTTAATTTACTGACAAAAATACGGCTTTTTTATGAATTGAATTTACAGTATCATCCAATAAAATCACATGACCGTATTTCCATCGGTAACCACGTGCTTTCAAACATTTACCTACACTCTATTCCGAAAATCGTTTTTCTAGTCAAAAAACAGGAAACAACACTCATTCCAACTTCTATTCTACAGAACATTCGAGATTAACAGAAATAATTCTATATTCATTGTATACAAGACGGCCTTGTTACAACTACAGTAAAAATGAACGCGAAGTACAACACTAAAAGTCAAGAAGTAGGTAAGTTACGACCGCAACACATCTGTGAATTACAGGTTGGTTTACAAAATGATTTTATTAACCCCCGGTGTATTAGTTGTGTTTACATTCTGTTGAACTGGTGTTTCGTAATACTTCATACAACGATGATAGCGGTAAACGTAATGTCGGCGGAATTCGGAATACGGTTTGGGTGTTTTTGTTTGAGCTAGATTGTGGCTGGTGATTTTTTGGAGCTAATTAGGTACCCAGATCAGCAATATCAGTTATATCCAAAAGTGTTTGGGCTTTTAGTGGTAGATCGTGTCTACGCACATTTTGGAAGGGTTGAGCCTCGTCTGTCTGTCATTTTGGTTGTACGGACTATCTAAGCAAGATACCGTATCGTAGCGAATCTGCGAGTTCCCTTTCGCTCTACACTAGGCAGGAGTGACAACAAGGCGTTTCTTTCCGCTCAATTCGACACAGGAACCTCCCGAAAGACCCGTGTCCCGTGAGAACCTGCATCAGGTGGAACGCGAGGACGTCCTTATGCCTCTCCATCCAATCCTCAAATGAAGGTCTTACCGTAGAGATTACGACGTGCTCGTGAAATTTTTCCCCTTCAGTGGGACAATATATTCGCAAGGTCAGCCACTGAATGGGAGTAGCCGGTGAACGAGTGAAATACCGTGAGATTAGAGAGGCGTATGCTTGCAGTGGCCTGCTATTGACTGATAATGATACTGAGCAGGAAAGATTACTATTTTCCCAGGAAATATTGGTTCACAGAAGTCAGGATCCCTGATAATTGCCAGTTCCTCTTATTATCGGCTATTCGATGTCTCAGTATCACGAAAGACCGAAGTTGATAGAAAAGTTCATCCGTGTCTGACAAAACTAACTCTTACAAAGAAAAAGAAAACAAAGTTGATAGAAAACTAGACTGATAAGTATCAGGTTAAGATTAAACAGTTAACGGTGACCAGAACGATAATCGAGTGGCCATTGCATCTAACGGAGAGTCCTCGAGGGCCGATTAGTGCGTACTTTCGCTTGTTCGCACTATACTTGAGTATTGCATCGTATATGAGTATACCTATAAATAGTTCCAGTTCTTGATTTTACACGGTATGTTCTGCAAGAATCTATTTTTAAAATAACAGTCACAAACTCTATACCATAGAGAATACAGAACTAGCAAGATAGAGGGATGCAAAGGAAAGCTTCGGTGGCGAAATAATTTGTGCGTTGTTGGTTGGTTGTTCCTCAAATGTATGTGATAAAAGGCGTTTTGCTTCGATAAGTATCTTGTCGATAAAATAACATAAGTACTATATTCATATTGCTTCATGAAACAGACTTCTTCGGCAGGACGTTTGTTTTTCGTGTTTTTTTTTATTAAGTTTGCAAAATCTTCAAAGGTCCTCCCTGCCCGTGTGAAGCAAAAGGGACTGTCAGACACGTACCGACTAAAAAGCACCCTGTTCCTTCTGTTGCCCTTTTCGTATCAGCAGTATCCAGATTAGACAGTACCATGCCCTATCATTGATAAAGAAATGTTTGCAAATGGGTACCGATCTTTCGTAAAAGCTCACATTGATCACAAGACCTGCTGGTCAGAAGTAGATCAACAACCTAAATACAAGAAAGAACATTGATAATAGACATCCACACTAAAAGGTAAATGTCTTCATTCAAATACAATTTTTCCCGTCCATATTTACAAAGCAAATCTTTCGACACGTTAATAGGCAGTTGATTTGTCAGCTACTACAAAACCCGTTGAGAGATGGTTAAAAATAAACCTATTAAAATGTTGATTTGCGTCATATGTTTGATAATCATTATTTTCTGAATGAATTGTTTTCTGGGATCTTCCCATGCGTGTCGTTTGCGGATGGTTATGGGCGACAGTATAAAGACAGGTGATATCATGGAATAGTGCTGGATAGCTCTAAGCAACGTACTGAAAGAAAGTAACGCAGTTTGATAAGGCTAATATCCTTTTTTTATCGTGATAAAATCATCAAATGACTCCTCCCAGCCAGGGCAGAGCGGGAGGGACTGTCAGACTCGTACTGACTAAAATCCACGGTGTTCTTCAATAGCCCTTTACGTTCCGGGCTCACAGTAATTCGTGAGACCCGCGGCCAGCTGCTGCTGTCTAATCTAGAACCATTCTATTCACCTTGTAAGAAAACTGTGCAGTTTCTCATCTCTAAACTACTTAACGCATTTCAAGTTAGAAAATCATCATTACGAACGCTTATATTAGTTGAATCAATCGCTGCGCACGAGTGGCATCTCAATGCGTGTGCGCCGACAGTTGGCGATGTATGTCCAATGGGGAAACGCGCTTTATGTCTTAAGGGATAGGCAGAGAATCAGGTATTGAGTGAAGGTAGGTGTAGCTGTTTTGTTTAAGACAAAAGGCTGATGGTAGTTTGTGTAATTTTTTTAATAACATGTTGGTTAAATTGTTTTGGACATTGTTTTCAGCCTTCATGGTATTCGTAGAAGTGTCTTATCTTGTAATCGTGACGGAAAGGACTATTGAAGGACACCGTGTATTTTAGTAAGACTGACAGTCCCCCCCGTCCCGGAAAAAAGCTTTCAATTTTTACTACTAAATAATTATAAATTATCGCTTACACGATATCTTCCGTCATTGTTAATGATTTTGCGCTCGCGATATGTCGACGCTGTTCCAAGCGCCATGATCGCGGGTTAAGTCCAAAATCATGAAAGACAGTTTACGTTAAGACATTTAGGTTTAAATTGGGATTGTATAGATATTATACAATCCCAATTTAATTGCTAAAAATATAATAATCAGTGATTGTTATAAGGTAGTGGATTTTCTAGGATCATTCGGTAAAAACTGCGGTAAAAATTGCCTTTCGATCCTAGAACAGAGTGCATCTACGAGTATATAATAGGGAAGCTACTACTCATTATAGAATGTCGAAGTGAAAGCGCTGAGAGCAAAATGTTTAGAAACTCTTAGGTAAGTGTTGATATTTTTTATAAAACAAATCCCGCGAGAAACAAGAGAGAATATGTAAAATTACGCATCGTAAAGGAAGAGAAAATATAAGATTTTGTCAGTCAATTTTATAAATAGTCTTTTTATAACCTGATAGTACATCATTTTACATTAATTTGGCTTCAGTGACCACCAAGAGATGACCCACAAGGTGGACAGACGATCTGTTTAGGACCATAGGATCGCACTTCATGCTAGTCGCTTCCAATCAGTCCTTTTGAAAATTAAGGGGAGGCCTATTTTCAGCCCTAGACGTCCTGCCTGCCGGCAGGGGTCGCGGGACTCAGAAATTACCGTGACCCCGGTACATAAAGGGCTATTGAAGGACACCGTGGATTTTAGTCAGTCAAGTCTGCCAGTCCCTCCCGCCCTGCCCTGGGTGAGAGGACTTATTTGATGATTTTAGCACGATAAAAAAAAAACGACGGGTTGCACACTCTGGGAGTGCCGGCAGAAGTGAAAACTTGAATAGTAATAAACACACACGAACATTCGCTCAATCGCCCTGCGCCGTTTTAAGAATTTTCGATCAGGTCACGTGTCTTGACGCGAGTTTAACATTTTTTACCCATTCCAAAAAAAGTGCACAACCCCGCCAAAGAAGTTTTCACTTAAAAGAAAAGACGTCCTGCCTGCCTGATATAATGAAAACAAGAGACAGAACTGAACATCTTGTAATGCCATAAAATAAACAAAGGATACAAAGGATGCAAAGTCCACCTAATTATGACCATTTTAATTTTATTGTAACAAAGAACACAAAAACAAAGTATCTTAATCCATTTTTAGGTCTCTCGCGAATCAGGCAGTGGGCGAATAATCTGTCATTTTAAATATCAATAAAATATCGAATTGATTTACGACTTCTTTATTGAACTAATAAAATTAGCAGCTCTATGTGAAGTTTATAATTCAATATTTATTTGCTGGTTGACCTAAAAGGTAATGAATAATTTGCTTATCACTTTTTTATTCTAAGTAAATTTATTTTCGACTTAAAATTTTTGTATGAATAATCTCAAGCTTGCTCGGTTTTTTTTTTCTTTTTATCGTGGTAAAATCATCAAATGAGTCCTCTCACCCAGGGCAGAGCGGGAGGGACTGTCAGACACGTATTGACTAAAATCCACGGTGTCCTTCAATAGCTCAGGAACGTTAAGGCTAATTAACGTAGCTCGTTCGTCCCGCGACCGAGAAAATTGTTGTACCAATAGTTATCGAATATCTTTTAACTAAAATTGGATTCGTTGCTGTAACTGCGTACGTTACAGCAACGAATCCAATTTTAGTTACTTAAATATTGACCAAATCATTTATACGTTAAATGAGTCCAGTTACAATTGCGTCACTGACCAGTTTCGAATTTATTTTGGCTAAAATTTAGGTGTGCCTAACACCAGGATTCTCTCATTAAAAAGCTGAAACTAAAACAAACTTTATCGATATCAAATTAGAGTTTCATTTCCGATGGGGTGGCGAAAAATGGAATTTTGCCAAAATGGCGACACACCGCTGTATACTCAGACGAATAAATTAGCTGTGATAAGTTGTATGTCAATTAATTATTCTTCAAAGCCCCATCTGGTTTAAAGGCGAGGAAGTGGTTAGATATAATGACACCAATACTAACTAACTATAAGTACTTGTCGGGGCAGCTGAGAAATTATTAAACAATCAAGTGTATGGTCGGATAAAAGGTATTATTGTAATAGATGGTGGCATCAAAGAGGATTTGTTTCAGTCTTTTATTTAATCGTCAGAGAAGCTTATCCTTAGCATTTATACGCGTTTTATAAGGCTTAGAATTTGTGACAGCTTTTACAAGTTCCGAGTTTGTGTCTACCTAAAATCCTGTTCACTTTTTACTCTTCTTTTTACTCTACCTGTTGTTGCCTACAAAAGTGTATAAACCTAGTTCTTTTCAAAGCAGAACATAAATCTATTCATGTTTAGCGATTGTTTTACGTGACTGAAACTGAATAAACGTTTTTTTAAGTACCAAATACGCTAAATAAAAAAGCCGTCAAAATAAACGACTTTTTTATGTTTTAACTTCACACCACACTACGTTACACCAAATAACATTCTGCTGCCTGAAAACTTACTATATCATCATCATTTGAGCCCAGTACTACTGCTGGCCCCCCTTTTTATGCCACACTTCTCAGTTTTGTTCGTCGCTCATCCATCTGTACCCCGCGACTTGACCGATATCGTCAACCCAATGCGCTTTTGGACGCCCCTAGTTTCTATGACCGTACCTTGGCCACCATTCGGTCAAAATCTTTCTCCATCTACCATCTCTACGTCTATATTTGAACGAGAGCGTATCATTCGGGAATTATGAATCTGGGTAGTTGGCATCAGCTTATGTGATTGACTAAGGAGTAAACGCCTTTTCTCTGTAACATTGCTTCAGCAGTTTAGTAACATGTGAACACGTTTACTCTCTGAGAGACACGCGTGTATGATATTGAAATAAATAGTTGATCTTTAATTTTAAGAAGCTAAAAATACATAAATATAAAAATACTAAATTAAAATAAAACTAAACTAAACTATTATATGACATCTGTCAGCTGGTAATGTGCCCAAGAGACTGGCGGCATTGCCTTCTGAATAACTATGACTTCAATATTCATCACGATATTTTTTTTACCTTGAACTGACCCTATGATGTATAATTTAAAAATATATATTTTATCTTTTTTAAAAAAAAAAAACGTTGGAACATTAGGAATTTCTCCTGTGTCGTGGGTGCGTTTACAAACATTAACTCACATACACAAACACCCAGACCCGGAACAACTACTTGTAGATCATACAAATATTTGCTCCGTGCGGGAATCGAACCCACGACACGCAGCGCAGCAGTCCAATCGCTCAGCCACTGCACCAACCGTGCATACATAGAAAATACCAAACTAAACATAGAAAATACGGAATTAGTAAGTACTAAAGCTATGGCTAACGCAAGTGAAGACAGCCCTTTACACTTTAACGCTTCGTCAGTTGTCACTAAAAATCAGGAGGTGACACACTGACGAAGCGTCAGATTAACCCTGACCTATGACAACAATGGAGTTGGCACGCTGTCCTCTCGGTTGGGGCGATGAAAGATATTTGTGGCTAACGGGCCTGAGATTTATATGTAATTGTTTACTAGACTGGCTAACTGGCTGAAATAACTCGGTGTGACAGCGATATTGTTACGAGTATTTGTTTGGTTTGATGGAATTCTTTGATCAATATTATGATGATTTACTTAATTTTTAAGTAAGCTGGTCAACAGGGTAACGATTTAGTCACAAATATCCTAGACCAACGTATCAAGGAGATGTGTCTTCTAAAGTGTCAAATCTGAATTTAAAAAAGAACCTACTGTTTTATTGGAATTGTTTTTTTTTGTCACTAACCAGTGTTTCTGTTTCTTTCCGGAGCTTATTTAACTTTTACTGCGTAAACTGCTTAATATGAGGCGCAAAAAAAAATGAAAACACTATTTATATTGACATTTCAAAATCATCCTCTGAAACCTAACCTTTAAGACCTATAAGATCCTGTTAAGGCGTATGCAGTTCAATTAAAATCTGTTCAGTTATTTCGAAAACTAAATACTTGGTACTATGAAATAACGTACAGCGCACGTTTGCGCTCTTAAAACGTTGTCAGTTGTTATGCATCAATATTATGTTTTTATGATGATAAAGTTATAGAAACGTCGTGACACTGTTAAATTATGACATCCTTCACCTCAAATCTTTATTTAAAACATTAATAACAAACTGAAAGCCTTTTAACCATCCATCAGGAAAGACCTCTATTCAACTAGGGTGACAATGAATGACACTGTTTGCGGACACCGGGCGAGGCGCTAACGCGCGACTTCGGCGCGATTAGCGGCTGCATGACGACTTAACTGTAAACATTATTACCATTACTATACACAAAAACATTTTTAGAAAACCTACACACATTTTAAACTCTATATTTAAAGTAATAAGGGTGTTTAGAACACGCGTAAACAGTCCGTAATAGTCATACTAGATTGCTCTGTCAGTTCTGTCACTATATGTAGGCAAACACTTTTAAAAGTTTATGTGGCTATGAGCAATGTTGTCTGAAGGTTTTAGCGGTCGCATCATGAACTGTCATGGAGGGTATGGCATGTAGCGGCTATAGTCATGTTTGACATGTCATTAAAATTGGGTCTGAGACCGTCCCGTCAGTATTGTTAGGTCGTTTTACGCTTTCGAAAGCGTAGATGTGTTGGCATTGGATATTTTGTAATTTTTATTGTAATTCATGAAGTGGCAAATGTTAGTTTTTAGACGTTGATTAAAGCAATCGTATCAGTACCTGAAAGTAGGCTTTTACGCCTAAATTTCAGTACCGATTTTGATGAATTTAGTTGTGGTGTATAAAATTTACTATGGGGGGAGGCTTATGTTCAGCAGTGGACGTCTTACGGCTGATGTGATGATGATGTAAATGGTTTAACCTTTTTTTAAAACATGAAGAAGACAAATTGGGAGAGGATCGAAACCATAAGAAAAACCTATCTTTGCATAAGCGGTGAAAACAGAGCGCTATTGTAGAATCTCGTTTCCAATTTTCTTTATCTTCATTATTTAAAGTCGAACATGGCCCATAAAACTGAACACGCGGTCAGAAACACTGTTAAAATCAATATTCTATTGTAATAAGGTTCAAAATTATTTATTGTTTTCTTTTTATAAAATGAAATTCGCTTTCACTCTTACAAAATATTAAAAAAGCTCTTACGCATGTCTATTCTTCGGCCCCCTCAAGTCTGAACAGCGAAGGCAATTCGTCATCCATGTGGATTTAGCGCCACAGTAGTTTGTGTCAATCCATAATGGCTTGGACGCGATAATTGGTGAAATACTACGCACAATGACGCACGCCCATCCTCTCAATGTACGGGGCCATAGACTATGAGATTGACGCAGATGTGTGGCTTAAGTGTGCGCTTGCGATAACTTGCACTTTGAGTGTGATTAGTGTGAAGATAAAGAAAAGTAGGTCTGTACAATACGTCTAAAGTTGTTTGTGAAATAATAATTATGATATTCAACTAAGAATAGGTACTATCGTTTTAATATGTTTTTGATTGGTACAGACACAAATAGATTTCCTCAATTACCAACAAACTTCGAATATTTGTCAAATGACCTACAATTGTGGACTGGTCTGAGTCCAGGCCATTTACCAGTCAGTAACTGATTCAGGTACTTTCTATAAAGAACAACGTGACTCTGAAACACAAAGAGAATTTGAAGGAACAGAGTTACATTTTTTGTCAGGTAGAGTTTGACAGACGTTTGATGATTTTACGAGTAACATTAAAAAAATTGGGTGGTAAAATCATCACATAAGTCCCCATCACAAAGAAAAAATAGATCTATAGGGTCTGATGTTCCTCTGACAATCATAACAACGAGTAAAACTCTTCTTTCGATTCATATAACCGCAACGTTTCTACCTACTTCCCCATCTGTCCGAACGTTAGCTACAAGTAACAGACAGTTAGCGTGACACCGCTAAGCGGACGGCAAACTTGTGCGGGTGGCAGCGCGACAGGGCATCGCACCGAGTGCTAAATGAACTAGTTTCATACGCCATACGCACCGGTATGCCGCTTAGGTTCTTTATTAAGTAGGTAAAAAGGTAAAATTGGTGCGTTTTCATTTGAGTGGGGTGTCGTGTCTTTTTTTTGGGGGGTTTTAGTCTAGGCTACATGTCTAAACCCATAGCATAAATATTTTCTTCTTCTAACTTAACTGCACGGTTGCTACATTAGTTGAGTGATCAACTACTGCGTTTTGTGTTCCAAGTTCGTTTCCTGCATAGAACAAACGTTTGTATGGCCTATAAGCATTTGTTCTCAGTCTGGCCGTTTTTGTATCCGTGATTTAAAATTTCTTTTAAACGCAACGACAGCACAGGAGTTATTCTAAGCGTGAGGAAAAGTTATATTTAAAAAGCTTTCATGGTTCCCAATGCTGGGAGTCTGGGGCACAAGCTTCTTCTCAGAGTGAGCTGTAATTCCCACGCTGGTGCAGTATGGCCTGAGTTGGAGACCACGACCTACGAGAGAGCTACGCAGAATCATCACTGCTCCTGAAATTAATGTTATGTTCGAAAGTGAAAAGTTACTATTTTGGTCGTCATATAGTATAAAGAGGAAGTACAAAGAAAGGAGAGATGGATTTATCATCAAATTAATGCAAAACTTCCCGTTTACTTTACAGGCATAGCTGGAGCAATCAATGTAAAATGAAAATGTATGCTATGAGTATTATTTAGAATTGGAGCCGTACAAAAATGTATGCTACGAGTATTCCTGAAAGCGAATTGAATATAAAACAGATACTTCAAGAACAAAAGAATCAGACAAGGAATCACCAGCTAAATTAATAACAATCACAGAATGTTATTATTCCCAGAAAAAAAAATAGATTCAGCCTAAAACAATGCAGACGAGACTATCCTTAGACGAGTCCCGCAATATTTGATTGAAGTTAAATAATAAACACAGCGCCAATTAAAACTAACTTCAGCTAAAACCACTGCTAGGTATGATGAGTAAATCTGTTTTGTATCACAAATTTTTCGCACAACTCTTTGTATAGTTGCGTCAGAAGAATTCTGATGAACAGGATGAATATTAGAAACTTATTAAATATGTAATTGTTCGGAGAAAATTATGTTTTTACCAGGAATAGTGATCAGTGAGCAGTCGAGCAGTGATGACCCAGTGGTATCGGTCAGGACTTATGAGTGGTAGGTCGTGGGTTCCAACCCAGTCAGGCGCATTACTTTGTGTAATTTATTTCATCGCTCCTGCTCTCAAAACGGTGAAGGACAACATTGTGAGGACACCGGCATGTCCTAGAACCAAAAATTCGAAGACATGTGACATCTACCAATCCGCGCTGGGGCCGCGTGGTGGATTATGGCCCACTCCTTCTCACAGAGAGGAAGCCATAGGCATAAGGGAATTATACGCATGAGGTCTTCGATCAACTTTAGCTGATACGCGGCGTGGGATGCCCCTAGATGTTGGTGGACTAATGAAGTTCAATTTACGGGTAAAACCTAGATTGGCAATGTGTGATGGCACGTTTGGCGCAGTGGTTTAGCGATCGACTACCACGCAACGTGTCGCGAGTTCGATCCCCTCAGGAAACAAATATTTGTATGGCCTACAATTAGTAGTTCTGGGCCTGGGTGTTTGTGTGAGTTTCTATGTTTGTAAACGCACCCACAAAACACGAAAACCTAGTGTGCGGCAACGTTTAATAAAAAAACAAAAGCCTCTTAACGAATAAAGATGTGATTGAAGGGAAGAAACAAAAAAGTTTCGCCATTCATTTACTTCTCCAACTCTCCTCATTGACATTAAATTAATTAATCGTGCACCGTTTACTCCACAAGCTACTATAAAGGCCATAAATAAACAATAAAATCGAATTAATACATTAAACTAAATACAGTTTTGTTATGATTATAGTAACAGGGTACGGTTAACTGACAGGTGGTTTTATCCGACATCGCGACTAGATTTATAACGTAATTAATTTATTTACTTCGCATTAAACTGGCTACTATCAAACAGTTAAGGGGCTGAATGTTCTACATTAAAAGTGTCCATATAATCAATGATTTAAATCTATAGATCTATCACGTTAGAAATGATAACATTTCCAGTATAAATGACATTTGAATAGTTTTGCAATGAAACCAAATATGCAAATGCGACATTTAAACAAACACTTAAAAAATGTAAACAACAAGAAGATAACATTGTAGGTCTGCATCAAATATACTCGTCAAATGAACTCGCTCACTCAAAACTCGTAACAGAACTTCCATAGTATAGGAAGTGCGAGGTCACGCCTCTTAGTGTGAAGACTTTTTCGCGCGACCTAAGAAAAGTGATAGCACATCTAACGATCTCTATCTTTCCATACAATTGATTGACAGACAAGCTGTTTGTGATGACAAAGGAAAGGTCCCGTTATGCACATTTGGGCATAATTTTGACAACCGGCAATAATTTTTCGGATTTGTATGCCATTTAATGTCATCCCAATTTTAATGTATAACATTAAAAGTTATGGTATGACAGCAGGAGGGCGACAGGACAGCAGAAACAGGATAATTAAATAGTTCGTCTGTCAATAATCCACATTGCAAAAGTTTATGTGAAAATAAACAAATATGGACTTAGTTGCAAGGAAATGAAGTTGAATTTCATTTAGTTAAATAGATCGGTACATAGAACTATTGTCTGGTCTGATGGTCGTTAAATAAACCTTGATCAGACACCAGGATTTTCCAATTAATCATGAAACTAATATCAACGATTAATTAGTACTCAATACGAATGAATCAAACCGAAAATTTTCAGAAGAAAACAACCAAAGGAGCTTAAACACGTCTTCAAAGGCATTCAGCGATACCTATAAGTAATGCTGACTTCTCACGGCGCGTGATACGAGTATCATACGCCTCGCGCTTAGCCACGTGAAGCGAGCATAATACTCAATTCACACGGTAATATTACGAGCCGCGCCATCAGCCCCATCCCACCAGCCCTTGCTATCACACTCAAAAATCTAGCCGCATGGCAAATTTTATCACCCGTACCTTGTTGCTATTCTACCAATTCGCACTAAAAATTTCCAAACGTCTTTTATAATGCGAACAGAGAAGGAACTCTCTGCCTGTGTCTATGTGTCCGAACGAATACCACCCTAATCTCTTCAAAGTCGGAGTGAACAGGCTTCTTCTGGGCAAGCTCGCTCCATCGTCGACCTTGTCTCTATCACAACTGACCTAGACTAAGGTCAAGAGTAACCACATCTTACTTAAAAAAAAAACGACGGGTTACACTCTGGGAGTGCCGACAGAAGTGAAAACTTGAATAGTAATAAACACACACGAACATTCGCGCAAGCGCCCTGTGCCGTCTTACGAATTTTCAATCATGTCACGTATCCTGACGCGAGTTTAACATTTTTACCCATTCCAAAAAAAGTGCACAACGCCGCTAAAGAAGTTTTCACTTCAAAAAGTTTAAAACTCAGTGCGGCGTGAGCTGACTCATGATATCACGCGCCGTGAGAAGCCAGCATTACATATAAAGAACAAAAACAAGTTAAACACAACAACAAGTAGTCTTCAAATTCCTCTCCATCACAGAAACTTAAACAAAGGAACAGTGGGTACGCTAACCCTTAAGTAATATAATAAACACGGTAATATCCGCTTTTGTAACCGCGCTGCGGTCAAAACATTTGGATACCGGTTACCTAACGATAATAAAACCTGATAGATAACCCACTGTTAGATATGAACGGTCTGTACATGTCTAATTGGGATTTATACTTGTATGAATGTGTTGGTTTTGGGAGGAAACTAGAAGTTTTTGTTGTAGCTGCTTGTCTGTAAGATAAAAAAATGCTACGTATTTACTAGCAGACATGTCACAGAGGCATATCGCCCAACATGTCGAGCGACTGTCGAGGGATGCTGAGCTCGCGCAAATCGACGTTCGTATATGTCGCAAGCGACGTTGTTCGACATTACGCGGGACACATTTGTTTCGTGTCGACAGTAATTTGTCCCTACCCCTGTGTCCCCTAGTAGATTCCGGATTTAGGCATCTTTCCCAGCCTCGGGCAGTGTGATTTGAGTCAAGCGTTTGAGCAAAATCATATCTCGACAATACTTTTGATTTCGTTTTTAGCAGTCTAATAACTAACTATAACTTGTAACTAAAAAACTTAACCTAACGTATAACTTGTGGTCGCGGGGCTCACGTATTACCGTAACCCCGGTACGTAAAGGGCTATTGAAGGACACCGTGGATTTTAGTCAGTTCGAGTCTGATAGTCCCTCCCGTTCTGCCCCGGGTGGGAGGACTCATGTCATGATTTTTCCACGCAAAAAAAAAGCTTAACTTGTAACTAACCTATAAAACTATTTCCTTTAAATGAGCCAAGTAGTAAAATTACCAGTTAAGTCGCAGGTGACGTCATAAACCGTAAATTCTAGAAGTACTAGAATGTGTTTTTATAAAGTAAAAAAGTTCCCGACTTAGGCTTAGAAAATTAGTTCTTTGATTGTATATTAAAGGCGCTTTTTCATGTTCCATACAATGTTCACCGTTAAAACTTAAAATACGCTCTATGTAAAATACGCAAATCTTTTGCTGAAGTCTCAGAGCGAAGTAAACTAAGTAAAATGTATTAACACCTATTTTTATCTCCCAACACATTGATCAACATTATCACTGACAAAAAATGCAATTAACGCTAACATCCAGTTTAGAATACAACCGTGGGCGAATCCGGACACCTACGTACCAACCTAATAGATATCAACTTTTATAGTTAAGTAGTATATCTAATTTAACGCATCATTAACTTAATTGTAACGGGTTGTGAAACTAGGTATAACCCACGGTTTTGCTTGGCTTCCGGATTTTTATTGACACATGCCATTCAAAATGAGTGTTGGGCAATCGTCACTAAAACTTGTTATTGTGAATAAATAAATAAGTAAATAAATAAATATTCCATAACTATCACACAACGCCATCTAGTCCCAAGCTAAGCAGAGCTTGTGTTATGAGTACTAGACAACTGATAAACATACTTATATATTTCTAAATACATACATATTATAGATAAATTACACCCAGACACAGAACAAATGATCGTGCCCATCACACGAACATTTGTCCTGGGTGGGAATCGAACCCACGACCTCCGGCATAGCAGTCAGGGTTACTAACCACTAGACCAACAGGCCTGTTAATATTATATCAGCATATAGTGACCCAGTGTTGAGCAAAGGCCTCCCTCCAGTCTTTTCACTTCTCACGACTTTAAGGGTTGTTTTGTTTTATTTTTAATCGTGGTAAAATCATCAAATGAGTCCTCCCACCCAGGGCAGGGCGGGAGGGACTGTCAGACTTGTACTGACTAAAATCCACGGTGTCCTTCACTAGCCCCTTACGTACCGGGGTCACGGTAACGGAAAAGTCCCGCGACCCCGGCAGGCTATGGCCCTCTACAGGCCCCGTCACTATGCTGACACTCCTTGAGGTGCGCGTGGAACACAACGCGCCGTAAGGGTTGTTTTGTTAGCTATTTATGTAAGAAACACTAGTGTGTTTACTTATTTATCTATATTTAATTCAATCTTCAGTTTGCGGACAAGACTTAGTCGCAGATTTATCACCGGTAAGTAGAAACACGTAACACTTGCAGCCGTAATGTTAACTTTGAAGTTATTAGAGAGATAAATTGTTGGACTTAACAAGCTTTATTAGCGTTAAATAGATGGATATCTTGAGGATATAGATAAGTTTATCTAAAGGTAGGCGCACAGTTGATCTGAGTCTGTAGGGGAACTTAAAATAATAGAATATTTTACTGTCGATGCACAACATTATTTTGAAGAATATAATCAGCTAACGTTACTATCAAAACGATTCAAAAAAGGGCAATTAGATTGAGACTTTAATTGATAAAGAAGTATACATTTTAACAGTTTTAGAACAAATGACACTGCATACAAAGCGTAACAGATCAAAAAACCGCGACGCGTGCCTTTATTCGTGTATTTCAAAATATTCACATTAGACCGCATAAAAACCTAACAAACCGTAGAAATTCCATCAAATTCAATTTGTTAGAGCACAGCCAACTGCAACAGACCACACTCAGACCACAACATAAAACACTCCAACGTCACTCAATTACCTTAATCAAGTTAATCCCGTGCAAAATCCATTTATAACCTTTGAAACTTGAATTAACGCTACCTACCAATTTATTTGAAAATAATCGATGTTCATGGCAGCAAAAAATCATTTATGAAGTCAATGTTTTCTCCGTACGAACATTAGCATCCATCAATCCATCAATCTGCCGGGGGGACTTTCAAATTGCTAAAATTGAGTCATTCCTCTCAATTATGGCGCGTTCGGTCACCATCGGGGTTCGGACGTCCCTTCGGACACCATTGACTTACTGCCCACCATAAAGTGTGGTAAGGATGTGTGTAGGGTGCGCAGGATATGGTTTTTGAGACGAAAATTAATAATGAAGTTTATCAATGAAATTGAACAACTAAACGGCGTTTATCGAATGGAGAACAAGTACCAGCCAGCGCAACGAGGGAAGTTCACCTACAAGGTGGACAGGCGATCTGATGAAGACCAAAGGATCGTGCTGGATGCAATCCGCTTCTAAACAGTCCTATTGGATATCTCTAAGGAAGGCCAATGTTCAGAAGTGGAGGTCCTACAGCTGATGTGATGATGAAACGGTATTCAAGACTAAGGTTTTCAGAGACTATAACGTGTCATAATTGCTTACTTATTTTTGTTACCGGTCGATGACAATATGGATTGTAAGCCCGCTGCAGAAGCGTACATCTGTATTTAATTGACAGGACATGCAAGATATTATTTACTGGAATATTGACGCTGGCAGATCTTGAATGCCATTTTTATATGCTGAAATTTGTCCTTATCATTGAATGTAACTTATGCAACAACGATAATAATGAAACCATGATGCCGCCATATTATGACGTCATGCACGCATTTCTAATTGAAACAATAATCACGAGAAAACATGGTAACAAATATTTTTGTAAATTAATTTGCAAAAAAATATTTTCTGCTAAACGTAATTTTCACATGATAGTTGACAGATCGAAGTCATTGACATTTTCGTTTTTATCGTGGTCGCACAGTTCCGACATTATTATTGATAGCCTCAGAGGTGACCCCAAGATTAACAACGACCAGTCACATAACCTAAAACCTTTTTAAATGCATAAAACTAATACAACATAGCAAAAACCACCATAAATCAAAATCTTCACACCAACTATGACTTTATTAGTCCTCCACCATATTATTACATCCAATAAATAAATTATTATTCGAACATTTATTACCCGAATAATGCCAACAAATAATAATAATATGCATCCCGCATTATGGACGCAGCGTTGCGTATGAGCATCCATTTTTGTTGATCGTGCACGAAACTCCTAATTTAAGTTCTCGGCTTGATTAATTGCAAATTAAAGTCCCAAGCTCGGTGGTGCCTGTCCAATATGACTTTATTGAATTTCATGGCAAATGATTAATGTGCCAATAACTAATTTATTATTATAGCGATAAGGTTTAATATTTAATGTTATTGTTGTAACTGTTTTGCCGTGTGGTCTGTAAGTTATGTAAGACAAGTTTTTCAGTTACAGGGCTGTGATTGGTTCTCGATTGGTAACTTTCTACTGGTGAAAGGAAATGTCAAATGGATTTTGAAAGCTTTTAATATTGGATTACTTTATCATTGTTGACCTGGATTTTATAAAGGTTGATAGTGCCTTCAGTCAGTTGATTTTTATAACCATGAAATGAGGCCAAGGAATCCAGACAGCTTAAAGGTGGAGCTTATTCTCTGTATCATAATTTAAAAAAAAAACCAAAGCTTCCGCATGCAAATATGCTTTTTTTATCGTGTTAAAATCATGAAATGAGTCTTCCTACCCAGGGCGGGGCGGAAAGGACTGTCAGAATTGTACTGACTAAAATTCTCGGTGATCCTTCAATAGCCCTTTACGTTCCAGGGTCACGGTTTCCTGATGAGACAATCCCGCGACCCTGACAGTCACGCGGCCCACAAAACAGACCCGCGAACCACGCAAAACTGCTGAATATGACGTCTAAAGTCAATTTTTTAAACTGAAAGTGGCAGAGGTATTACGTTTGTAGACTGCCGTATTTCGAAAAAGTGAAAATTGATGAAGTAATGAACGGGAAACAGTTTTGCTGGCAATTGAGAGTTAAGTGTTAAATGCATGGTAGGTATATGATGGATGGTCGCGGGACTCACGAATTACCGTGACCCCGGTACGTAAAGGGCTATTGAAGGACACCGTGGATTTTAGTCAGTACGAGTCTGACAGTCCCTCTCGCTCTGCCCTGGGAGGACTCATGTGATGATTTTATAACGTAAAAAAAAGGTATATGATAGATGGATGTTTGCTATTCCATCACGCCAAAATAGCTGAACAGATCTGGATGAAATTTGGTACGGGGATAGACTATAACCTGGAATAACACATAGGATTCGATTTGTATCCCGATATAACGATCCCGTGGTAAAATATTCGACTTACAGGCGGGCCAAACCGCTGGCTAGTAAGTAGTTTAGATTTTTCTTGTGAAAGCGAAAGTATTTTAAGATATATTAGAGATATACTTAAATAAAAATGGCCGTTCTCGTCAATCTTGTCATCTAATCAGCAGATTTGTACAAATTTATCCGATTTTCGTAATCATGTCATAAATAGTAGTCTCTACTTATAAAAAAAACGCGAATGACGATCTTGAAATATCACTTGATTAACACTTAACTTTAAAGAAACTACATTTTTATTTCTTTATATCTGAACATTTAATATATCGACAGCATAATTTCGAATTTTTCGAGTCACAATCCACAAATCAATTATAAACTCTATCTTTACAAAGCTAAAGTAGACTTAGCCTTAACCAATCTCTAAAGCAATATAATTAATAATGTCTACCGATCACAACATAAATTATAGTAAGTCATATTAACATCGTAGTACAATATTTATTTGACACTGTATATCGACGACGCGACGTCTGTTAGACCGTTGAAAATCATCTTTATTGCGCTTCCTCGTTATAAATCTGATCGTCTAATTACTCTACTTCGTTGTCAAAAAAGCGATTGGTCTTAATGATCTGGATTGAACACATCTGACCAACACCTGGCTTTTGACTAAATTTAGATCTGCAACATTGTGTGGAAGAAATATAATTTATTCACTTAACGTTTTGGACTGCTACACTCACAAATCGCCAGAAAAAAAAATTGTATAGAAAAACTTTACTAAATGTCTGCCACATTTCGTAAAGTATCAAATAGAAAAAAATACGTTAATCTATGCAATAACAAGTTTTAAGCCTTTGTCAAACAGACAGGCGTGACGAATGCGAAGCGTGACGTTTTTATTTGTAATATATGGAATTGTTTGAATCCAGTCACATAGAAAAGCGAAAGCGATCCGATAGCGTGACAGAACTATCGGACTAACGTCTCGCTTCGGTTCGGAAACGCTTCGCTTTCGCCTGTCTGTTTGACAAAGGCATTAAGGTATAATGCACACAGCAAAGGAGTGGAACTCCTGCGTCGCTGTTCCCGAACTCCTCCAAACCGAATCTCTTCAAAGTTAGAGTGAACAGGCTTCTTCTGGGTAAGCTCACTCCAGCGTAGGCTTTTTGTCAGTCACCTTTGACATGGACTAGAGTCAAGAGCGAACGATCTCAATTTAAAAAAAAAAACATTCTGAAATGCTGCACGCAGCAGTGTTTTCACAGCACTACAGGTCTATATTCTTTGTAGGTTTATATGGACTTCGCAGCAATGCCGCAACAGCAAGGTAGAGGCACCTGCTTCGACGGCTAGGCGTGGAACACAACGCGCAGTCGACCCTATGGTCCATGGTCGGACAGCGAGTTGCCCATTAGGAGATCGTCTGCCGACGTCTATCGCCGTGGGCGTCTACCACTGCGAGGAATAGAATAACTGGAAATTTAAGGGTTTTGCTCAAGTAAAGAACAATGTACGCTAATCATTACTTAAAATTGCCAATCAGATACTTGAAGAGCTTCAAGCGAAAGCTCTGAATTATGATTTGAACAACAATTCAATATAAATTATTCTTAAAACCAAGCGCACGACAAGCAAGTTTTCATAAAAGTAATTTATGATACTGTCAATTAATAATTTATTTAAATCACAGAGCTATCAATCAGTTAGTTCCGGGTTGCAGTTTCTGAAAAAGACCTTGAAAAACTTCAAAACAATCTACTCGTTTGACTAAGAGACATACAATAATATTTCGCTAAAAGAGTACGTCACTTTAGCAGAATCTTAATATTCATTTTATTCTATTTCTGATCACGGCAAGGAATACAGTAAAACAAAGGGTCTAAACTAGACAATTAGCAATATCCCAAATAATTCACCTTCGTGAATGAATAGCGGAAAATGTACGAACTTCGTGCATTTCAATTGACATTGCGGGAAATGCACGAACTTCGTGCATTTCAGTGATTTCCAATTCACGAAGGTGAGTCATTTGGGACATTGCTAAGTGGTTTTTTTAAAACCTCAGACTATTTTAGATCGCAGGACTGTCTCAATAATAACCGTAACTCCGGAGCGAAAAGGCAGTTGAAGGAGTCAGTACGAGTCTGAAAGTCCCTTCCACTCCACTCAAGGTTTTTTTTATCGTGGTAAAATCATCAAATGAGTCCTCCCACCCAAGGCGAGACGGGAGCGACTGCCAAACTTGAGCTGACTCAAATCTACGGTGATCCTTCGACGGCCTTTTACGTTTCAGGGTCACAGGCAGAGCGGGGGGGACTGTCAGACTCGTACTGACTAAAAACCACGGTGTCCTTCAATAGCCTTTTACGTTCTGGGGTCACAGTAATTCGTCAGTCCCGCGACCCCGGCAGGCTTTGGCCCTCTAGAGGGGGGCCCTGTCATTTTGCTGACAGGAACTCTTTGAGGTGCGCGTGGAACACAACGCGCCGTCGACCCGGGCATGGTCCATGGTCGGACAGCGAGTTGCCCATGTCCCGCGACCCTAGGGTGAGAGGACTCGTATGATGATTTATTACTAAAAGGATTTTTGAGGCCCCCAGGTGTATTGTACCAAAACATATTCATTCAGTCTTCTCAAACTTAAAAAAGTTTAACCATCATTATAATTAATATTTATTATAGAAGGCTTCATTCAATTGACGTCAGACGACGTCATCTGACTCTCAATGAAGTTTTTGAATGATTTTATAGTTGTTACGGTTAAATCAATTGATCCGGCAGAATTTATTAGGAGAAGAGTACGATCCAAAAAAATATATACGTACTACGCGATCGCGATGAGAGTGAACATGTCATTCACCTCTATCTGTCAACTGTCACTTGAAAGTTACGTCATTTTTTTTTTCTTTTTATCGTGGAAAAATCATCAAATGAGTCCTCCCACCCAGGGCAGAGCGGGAGGGACTGTCAGACTTGTACTGACTAAAATCCACGGTGTCCTTCAATAGCCCTTTACGTACCGGGGTCACGGTAATCCCTTGGTCCCGCAGCCCCGGGAAAGTTACGTTTAGCAAAAAATATTGCAAATTATTTATTTTTACCATTGAAAATATTTTTCTTCAAAAGTATTAGAGAAGTGTTTTAATGTCACAATTATGTTTCATCACACCTTCACCCTTATTGTGTTTGCATAATACATCATAGGGGAACAGTGTATAAGACGGGGACGCGAGGTATGGTGGGAAATCACACACTTAAGGCAAACTTAACAGAATACTAACGTAGTGCAAGCGCCAACAGGCCGCCATTTGTTAATGGCTGCTTGCAAATGACGTCCTGATGGCGCTTGCGTTACGTTAGTGTTGTATTAAGTATTCCTAAAGAGTGTATGTCCCCATTATACCTCGCGTCCCCGTCTTATACACTGTTCCTCTAAATTAGTCCCTTTAACCTGTGTTTACCACATAGGTTAAAGAGACCAATTTAGGGGTATAATTTTCAATACACTATCTGCTCCAGTCCTTAGTAACTTTTTTTGCTTCATCAACGTTCACACTCGTGGCTTTTTTGAAGAACACCACGAATAGGGTCAGTATATGTATACTGGGCCAGTTTGGACCGTATTAAGGCAGCGTTTACCAGCAGGGCCCCAGCTTGTGCGGGCCCCTCGTAGATCAGACTTGCGGGGTTTGCTGCAAACAATGCTGGATCGAAGGCCCATGCATACTAGGTCCCCGTTCTTGTAACCTAAATGGTAACTAGGTCAGATAATCTATACAATGAAAGAGAAATCAAATAGATAATAACAAAAAATGATTGAAGTTGAACAGGCTATTCCTGAAACTAGTTTTTAAACGGCGATAAGAGCTTGTGGGGGAGCCACTCAGCACCCAGGACCGGCCTAGTCCGACCCTGCAAGCGTTTCCAATCACATTTTCTTAATTGCCTTTCACTT
This sequence comes from Agrotis puta, assembly GCA_943136025.2. Lineage (NCBI taxonomy): Eukaryota > Metazoa > Arthropoda > Insecta > Lepidoptera > Noctuidae > Agrotis > Agrotis puta. The sequence continues at coordinate 14,353,753 of OW964170.2, read as the reverse complement.
ATCATTATTAAGACCTCTAAGCATGTAAACAACAACAAAATTCACGAGAAAATATTGTTTTCCAAGAAAAGTATACGGTATTATTGTCTTTAATACTGTGTTTTAACTATTTAACTCGACACAAAGTACATTTGCTATCAATCTTGTACAATAAGTAGGTAATGCTGCAAACGTGAGCTTTAAAAGCCGTTAAAAGACGTTATTATTTATTATTATGACAACGTTGTTAAGAAAGTTGTCTATGAGCTATAGATCATAGCCGACTTATTGAGCATAAATTCTTTAGAATAGAATAATTCTGGAGAGAGTACGGGTATTTAATTATTATTTTGCCACCAATAGTTTATTAGCCTTTGATGAAATCTGTTGGAACCTCAAGACAGCTTTTTTTGAGGTGATGTAATCATCAAATGAATCCTCTCTTTCCTGGGTGGAGCGAAAGGGACTATCAGACTCTTACTTATAAAATATCCACCGTATACCTTTGGGTTGTCCTTTGTATTTCAAAGCGATGGTATCCTGCAGACAGACAATTTAGGACCCATTAATATTAGTAGTCATTTTACCCGTGGTGCTAGGCAACTGGGCTTCTCCCAGTTGTAATGTCCCTTTGTGCCTATTGGCCTTGTTTTGTTCTGTCTCCTGCTTGCATGAAGGGAAGTGGAAACATATATTTTTTCCTACTCCTCCACTATTCTTTTCTGATTAATTTCGTTGCAGGATCCAAGACAGGTAAATTCATTCTTCGGGACACGTCGAGCTTCATTGTCTCGGCCCTTTTCTGGTTGGTTGCCACTGTTGATTCTGGCGCACAGGAGTTGCAGTGGTTAGGGAATAGTGTGGTGGGTTTGTCCCAATAAAAAAAAAAAAAAAAAAAAAAAATCCTGCAGACAGCAGGCTCCGGTAGGCGTTTGGCCCTATAGTCCCCGTATAGAGCCCGCACTAATCCCAAACCATTAGAACTTCTGAAAGCCAGAATCAACAGTTGCTACCACTAGAATACGCTGTGACAATGAAGCTCACATTGTCCCGGAGAATGAATTGAACACATTCTTGCATCATGTAACGAAATTAATCAGAAAAGAATAGTGGAGGAATAAGAGACTCGTCAGTTTGCTGACAGCTCCTTGCCTCAAGACAGCTTACACATTCGAAGTTACAACAGATATAATATATTTATATATATAATATAATTCCCATACCCTATATGTATTAATCTTTTCAGCAATTATAATTATATAATACTAGCTTTTACCAGCCATCTTACTCCTTATTGCTATGTTACTCAGGACCAAATCAGCTTTCAACAGGTGAAAGAATTTTTGAAATCGGTGAATAAACTCAAAAACTACTTTTTTGAGTTTATTCATCACAAACAGACACACACACACAAAAATACAAATCTTTCCTCTTTATAATATTAGTGTAAAATAAAAACCGTAAAGGGTTTAGCCGTCCTTCCTTAGGCAAACTGCCCCCGATAGGAACCTATATCGTAACCTATGTTATATTGGAGAGGGTACTAATAGTAGTTCACCACGTAGATATTAGCTCTATATCTTAGGTCATCAGAAAATTTGAGACTAGAGATGCCAATGCATTCTTCCAGCTTTTACGACAAATCTTTTACAGTCGAAGCAGTACGGCTATGGAATGCTCTGCCCTTGTCAGTAAGGCGGGCTCAAACCTTGTCCACGTTTAAAAATCTGGTAAAAAACCACTATTTTTCTCCTTAAACGTGTGTGACTAAAATGCTTCTTTGTTTTTGTTTATTATTTTTATAAGTATTATGTCTTGTATATATATATTTATAATGTTTGTATGTATGTTTGTTTTTTTTTAATTATTTTTTTTTTCTCTATGTGCAAATTGTACACCTCGGACTACCAACAGTATTGTTTCTCCTTTCTCATAAATCCATCCAAAGGTTGTCTTGAAAAGATCGCTTTTAGCGATAAGACCGCCCATTGTGTCACCCTATGTATAAGATATACTCTGTACTAATATATTTATATGGTGTGCATAATAAAGTGTATTCTATCTATCTATCTATCTTAGTTAATTGAGGAGCTATTCGAAAAAAAGTGTCCGGAGACGACTTTTTTTCAAAGTGATATATCTCTGTTGATTTTAAAGCTAGACAAATAAAACCAATTCCAGTGTTTATGGTACACTCTACAGTTTATTTTATATAAATTTCCATGAACCAAGCCTAAATAAAAATATTAAAAAAAAATGCAAATAAATTATTTTTTTATTGATTTCTATCGGATCGAATTGAATTACCACTTTGAAAAAAATATATAATAATTGTCTATACCTTACCTAACAGCATGCCAAGTTTCATTAAAATCCATAAGGTGCAACATGTTGAAAAAAAATAATGAAAGTAAGTGGACCACCTTATGACCACCTTGTTGACACTGTAAATTCAAGTAATTAATAACGAAATGCTAAATCACTTGTGTCCGTTGATCACTTTCATTTACAGTGGACGCTTTTTAATTGAATTAGACTTTAATAATCTTTAACAAAATAGCGTTTCGACAGTTTATAAAAAGTACATAATCACAGTGCATAGTCGTGGTACGCTTTCGCTGTTGTAAAAAAAAAAATATAAATATGTGAATAAAGCAGTGACATTTAGGTCACTGCTTTATTCACATATTTATATATTTTTAAACATGAACAAACAATACGTTTCTGAATTAGGAATTTGTAAAACTGCGAAAATAACAACAGCGAAAGCGTACCACGACTATGCACTGTGATTATGTAGAAACATGCACGCGCGGGTACTTTGATAATCTACCGAACGAAGTCGCGGGCAAAAGCTAGTCATAACATAAATAAAAATCTACATTTAAGTAGGTATAATGGAACCATTTGCACAGTTAGTCAACTGACTTTCTGTTTCGTATGTATAATTTTACTCTGTCATCTATCTCTATTGCACTTGTTAATAGAGAAATTGTTGTCTTACTCTTTCTTTTACGACACCATATTTTAGAATTGTAATGTTTTATTTGTGAAAGTATTAGGATAAATAGTATATTTACGAATGATATGAGATTCCTTGACTTTTAGAAGTCTTGCTTGTATAATTCGCACAATTTCTCATCATTACACACGACGGCATTTTCGGTGGTTTTGAGTCAGTTTTAGTTTTGATTCACTCTGTTTACGTTTCCGTGCACCCGTTGTCGTCGGCAACGTCGCACTGAGGTCAAGGTTTGCCAATTAGCCACATTTTAGCGTCTCACTTGCTGAGCGCTTATAACGTATCTACACTTTTTTACTTATTATATCATTGGTAATAGGCTAGTGACACTACCAACCATTAATGTACTTTTTATAAACTGTCGAAACGCTATTTTGTTAAAGATTATTAAAATCTAATTCAATTAAAAAGCGTCCACTGTAAATCAAAGTGATCAACGGACACAAGTGATTAAAAATTGAGCATCAAAAATGCTATAGTTTGCTTATGGAGTTCAACATTGCAAACACTAAAGCTCTTTATTATTAAGCGTTTTTAGCATTTCGTTATTAATTACTTGAATTTACAGTGTCAACAAGGTGGTCATAAGGTGGTCCACTTACTTTCATTATTTTTTTTCAACATGTTGCACCTTATGGATTTTAATGAAACTTGGCATGCTGTTAGGTAAGGTATAGACAATTATTATATATTTTTTTCAAAGTGGTAATTCAATTCGATCCGATAGAAATCAATAAAAAAATAATTTATTTGCATTTTTTTTAATATTTTTATTTAGGCTTGGTTCATGAAAATTTATATAAAATAAACTGTAGAGTGTACCATAAACACTGGAATTGGTTTTATTTGTCTAGCTTTAAAATCAACAGAGATATATCACTTTGAAAAAAAGTCGTCTCCGGACACTTTTTTTCGAATAGCTCCTCAATTAACTAAGATATAGAGCTAATATCTACGTGGTGAACTACTATTAGTACCCTCTCCAATATAACATAGGTTACGATATAGGTTCCTATCGGGGGCAGTTTGCCTAAGGAAGGACGGCTAAACCCTTTGTAAGAAAGAAAACCCATTACTTGAGATTCTACATCTCTGGTGATGGATAGCTATTTGGTATGTGCATATTTTATAAATGAAAGTAAAAGTATTGTTGTGTCCATCTTAATGATCGGCAGTATTTATAGGCAACCCAATCTTAACCTCTACAATGGGTCTCTCATTATAATCATTGTGCTAGTCACCTTTGGACAATACTATAGCTTATGGTCGTTGTTCGACCCTCGTGAAGTTCGATATATACTTATCTTACCGGGATAAGAAGTACCTATGCTAAATAGTTAATTTCAGGTTATAAACTATTACGTGTGTCTTTTGTCCAAATCCGTTTAGTAACTTGTACTTTTTCCAATCTCATAACTTTCGCGATTACTCTTACTTCCTTTTCTTTAACAGAAATCATGCAAGTAAAATGACTCCATTACATTACTATACAAAGAAAGTACCTTTTTTTTATCGTGGTAAAATCATCAAATGAGTCCTCCCACCCATTACTGTTGGACTTGATTGACTAAAATCCACGGTGTCCTTCAATAGCCCTTTACGTACCGGGGTCAAGGTAAATCGTGAGACCCGCGACCGCGGCAGGCTTTGGCCCTCTACAGTCCCCCGTTTGGCCTAAGTACCTAAAGAAATATTAACTTATTTATTAATGATCCTTCTCCAACAATAATTGCGTACAATCTTAAATCTTGCTTCATCATTATCATATCAGCTGTAAGACGTCTACTGCTGAACATAGGCCTCCCCCATAGACTTCCAATAGGACCGGGTGGAAGCGACTTGCATCCAGCGTGATCCTGTGGTCTTCATAAGACCGTCTGTCCACTTTGCTTGTAGACTTCCTACGCTGCGCTTGCCGGTGTGTGGTCCTTGCTTGACTGGTGATTATTGGAATATGCAATTTTACATCCTAACTACTCGTATAGTTATGTAATTTATAATTCTTCCTTTAAGATATGCTAATACCAGCAAAACTAAGATGCAGAAAACATTTAACTTATTTTCTTTTTAAATAACCTGTTAAAATTGCAGAAAACCTAAGATTTCTCACAATCTGTACAGTTACCAACAAAACGAATTAGCTGACAACTATCATTATGATGTAGAACATTTAATAATGTTAAATAGTCATTAATACATTTATGTATAATTATGATATTACAACATGCACATATTATACATGCACATTAACGTACATGATATGTAATCGTTTAACAAGTAACCATTAGGTTATGTATTGCAATTTACCCACACTGCACCATTGAAATTTTGTAGAACACGAACCGGATGGGTAGTTATAGCTCTTTTCTATTATATTTATTTTGCTGACATTAATACAATATTATGAATATAAAACAAAATTGTATTATCAATTAATTGCTGTAACTCACTGTACTAGGCAAATGATGTCAATACTAAGTATTGCCAGCTTTTCAACTCAATAATTAGCCCACGAAACAACATGAAATGGTGATAAAACTAGCTTATGTGTTAATCCAGGTTATACACTATCTGTTTACCAAAATTTCATCCAAATCCGTTCAGAAGTTTTTGCGTTAAAGAGTAACAAACGTTAATCTATCCCAGTCATTCAATCATACATCCATTCTCACAAAATTTCGCATTTATTTATTTTTTATTATTAAGAAGATAAGAAGTAGTATTATGTACTAATGAAGATCTTTTATCATTTGCTTCATTTAAAAGTCATGTAAGAAAGATATACCTCAAACAGCTGAGTGAATCATTTCACTTTCTATAAGTAGAGCTTTTAAAATTAGAGTAAAACAACTAGTTCATTAATTTCAAAAGAATCTTAAAACCACGGGTTAAAAATTATAGAATTTAGTATGTAAATTATATTTTTAATTATTTTAATTAACGATAGATAATAATTTTCCTTTTTCTGTTGCTGTATTTCAAATCGAATGCGCGTTCTTTGTCAACCAAATCGATATACGGCAGGACAAATTAACTACTAATTAAATAAAAATACATTCCAAAACACTGATATGTTAAAGTTCAAACAAATTAATCCATATATTTATAAAACTAAATCGAAAAGCCAAAAGAAGCGAGGCTAAAATCAAAAGTTTACCCTAACAAAATCAGCGACGGAAACGTTCAACAGAATCGAGAATCAACAATAACTTCTAATAAACAAAAATCAGCTGTTTTAGATTCTGATTAGATTTCATTGATCTGTCAGTTTGACACGGATTACTCTAGGAATATGATTTTTACATGTATCTTTTTGGCTTTCAAAGAGCTTATCAGGTACTCACCACCAGGAATCGGTGATGGGCGCGAGCAGCAGCAAGCAGGCGGCGATGACAACAGGCCGCATCGCTCGACGGACATCACTGCCCCAACACCTCGGCTTTAACCATGTCCCTTCACCCGAAAAAAACACCCAAAAAAAACCCTGTTACTCCAAAACTCGCCCCATTTCTATTCTCTAAACGAATCGATTTGTTTTTATGCAATTTTTCTGTGTAGAGAACGAAATGCGTTCGATTTTTCTAAACAGTACCGAAATTTCGCGGCGTGTCGTGCGTGGATCCCTGTCGGTGGGAGATCGCGGCGCCAACTGACGCTCACCTGTGCCCACCCCGCCGCACGCGCACACCCAAACGATTTTCGCGCTATTTTGGCTAAGATTTTAGCAGATTAGGCTTCGCGTGATTAGAGATATGAAGGTGGGGGGATATGAATTTGTTATATTTATTAACGATGCGTGTGGGCGAGCCACTAAATTATAATATTTTGCTGCTTTAATTAAATTATAAACCTCTTAATAATCCAGTTTTGCAGCTATTAATGCAGCCAATGTTGGTTTAATGGGATCATAAATAGCTTTTATAGTTGCATTTAAAGATGATTAAATAAATTTAGAAAACGGAGTGCATATTTTTCTCTCGTTCAGCTGTTTAACTTTCCATAGGGCAGAACTAATACGAACCAGACATTGCCTGATTCCGAGTGATGGACAGTGAGAAGCGTCGGAACACGTTCTATAATTAGAAAACACGTGCGAAACTCTAATTGTGTTAAACAAACAACCTCGTGTACCTACACCTGGCGTTTCTGAACGTCTTGATATGACATTAATAAAATGTAACTAATTTTACTAACGTGACATACATTTTGTACGACACGGGAAACAGAATGTAAACTAGTATAATAAAGCGTATTATGATGATATAATAATACCTTATATTACTTTATAAGCTGTCCTTATGTGGATAATAATGTGTGTTTATAGTCAGGCGGAACTTTTAAAGTTTGCTCAACAAATTACGTCATGAGTAGTAGATCATCGAAAAGTTTACTCTAAAAAAACAATCGGTAGCGTAATTTGCGCCTTTATTACCCCATTAAAGTAAGAAGCGCACCTAATTATAAACAATTGTGTATTTATTACGGTACTCACATTTCGCTTCGTGGCGTTTTATTGACTTTACGATTTTATAAGTGTTTTCATTGAGACTGTTTTATTAAAATAACTGTAAAATTTTGTTTTTGATGATATTGACATTTTAATTAGCTATAAAATAAGCATACCTTTTGTTTTTTTGATATATTACACTAATGTAAACTGCATACGTACTGTTAAAGCTTTTAATAATTTACCATCGCATTTGGACATTGATTTATTCAACACTAACGCACGGAAAATTAGAGACATCCTAAGTAAGGACTATTTTGGTGACAATAATTCTATTTTAACACGCTTTTATTAGCTTGACCTGTATGTATGTATGTATGTATGTATGTATGTATGTAACGGAATCTTTTAACTTCATTTTCACCCACTTTCAGCAGTCTGATTAACTTGAAAATTTGCACAGGGGTCAAGGGCCGATGACAATACAATAATCTCATAAATTTTATATTAAAATCCTCCTCTAAGGGGGTGAAAAGGGGTGAAAATGTTTGTATGAAAAATCTTATTCCTTAGGTTTATACACTTGAAACTTAGTACGAATATGAGTATAAGTAAATAAAAAAGATGGACATTAATAGTTTTTTAAAACTACCCTCCATTGGTAACCTAGACGATGTTAAAGTTTGTATGGGAAAATCATAAAGCGCTAACTGATGAATTTAAAACTCAGTATATATAAATTAGATCAAAAATAATTAAGCACGTGTTTTTGGGTTTTTCGAAAATCACCCCTCAAGTTAGTGAAAAGGGGTATTCAAGTTTAAAGGGAAGGATCTAAAGTCGCTAAACGTAGAACCTGAATTTTGGACGGTAGGTGCGATTCATTATGTAGGTGATCACTAAGAAGGGATTTTGCGAAAATCTACCTATACAGGGGGTGAAAAGGGGTAAAAACCTTTGTATGTAAAATCTTATCCGTTAAGTTTATAAACTTGAAACTTGGTACGAATATGAGTAAAAGTAAATGAAAAGATGGGAATTATTCGTTTTTTTAAAACTACCCTCCTTTGGTAATCTAGATGATGTTAAAGTTTGTGTGGGAAAATCTTAACGCGCTAACCGATAAATTTTAAACTCAGTATATAAAAATGAGATAAAAAATAATCCAACACGTGTTTTTGGGGTTTTCGAAAATCACCCTCTAAGTTGGTGAAAAAGGGTTTATTAAGTTTTAAGGGAAGGCTGCTTGCTTCGACAAACCCAAAACTTGGCATAAATAGTTTCTCAATCGAATAAAGGATGCGTAATTATCTGTATTTCAAAAATCAACCCCTAGCGGGAGAACATTGTAAAATCAGTTTGTCTTCAATAATATTTCGGGTTCGAAGTTAGAAACACGCGCTGACGAAGAAGTCGCGGGCGGAGTGATAGTAAAAAATATATTTAGATTAGTGAGCATGATATCGCCGATGAAAATGTCATTCTCTGTCTTTTGCTGCCGATTGGCCCTCTGCTGCATACGGCCAGTTCCTCTCTCTGGCTTCTCCCACTTTCAAAAGACAAATTTCTTTATTGGTCGCTGCTGACGATTGCTGCGCGATCATCCGTTCTCAATCCTCGAATTTTATAATTAGTTACTGCTACCGAAATAGTGCGCGCGCATCCGCGCTTGCGTATTTTAATTTTTTTTTATTTCTTTTATTGTCGTTTGAGACTAAAAACTCAGAAAATAAATTATAGTTTAAAAAAAAACTAAAAAAACACGCTTTAATAGCAATCGAACTAAAAAGTAGAAAATAATGTTTAAGTATAAGAGAGTTTATGTTACTGCAATATAAAATCCAACAATCAATTATCATAATTAACTTAGAATAAGATTAATATAAATGTTAAGATATTAACAAAAATTCAAATAAAGTGAAAAAGTGACAATAATTCTATTTTAATGTCACACTGCTTGGCACAATATTGACACAATCTCCTAGCTCTGTTTTTTGTCATGTTTCTTTTCTTGTTTATTATTTTACATTTATGTAACTGTATGCTCATCAAATGTTAATGCCTTTGTCAAACAGACAGGCGAAAGCGAAGCGTTTCCGAAGCGATACTGAACCGAAGCGAGACGTCAGTCCGATAGTTCTGTCACGCTATCGTATCGCTTTCGGTTTTTTATGTGACTGGATTCAAACAATTCCATACATTACAAATAAAAACGTCACGCTTCGCATTCGCAACGCCTGTCTGTTTGACAAAGGCTTAATTGAGATTTGCTAATTGCTAACATATATGTGGAAGCTTATAATTAGCAATTGTTCACAAGCATAAAAAACGATTCAACTTTGTTATTAGTCTGTAAGCTTTCTGAAAAATAAATAAATAAAGTAAATCTTGCGAAATGCATTTGCAAAAATTACACATTGTTTTAGAATATATTTTGTATCATTAGATGCCTCGTATTTCCTATTTCTACTATCCATAACGTAAATATCATACCGCTAGAATATCATAAACTTAATAAGTTTCTCAGAACCGGCTGCTCATCATCAACAAAGAAAATTAAACAAAGTGAATATCAAAGCTGCTGACTCTTAGGCTGAGACTACACTGCAGCGATTTGCGATGCGATTGGATGAGCGAACCGACATTAACATGATATGGCTACATTATAAGCGAAAATCCGGTGAATATTTGGCGTGCGATGACTTAACTTCAGTACACATGCTACACAATGTAATCAAATCATCCATCGCTGTTTAATATGTAACGTATAATGTAGCCATATGCATATTTAGTCGTGCAAGTGAGATTTTTCTTAATAAATTCAACTGGTGATGAAATAAATTACACAAAGTAGTGCACCTAGTGGGGTTCGAACACACGACAACTCACTATAACTCGTAAGTCGGGGATGATACCAGTTAGTTACGACTGCTCTTCGTATAAATAATAAAATAAAATAAAATCCTTTGTTTCAGATAATCACATAACCCATATACAAATGCAATTAACATTACAATATATTTTAAACTAGCTTCCGCCCGCGACTCCGCCCGCGCGGATGTCGGTCTTCGCGTGGATGGTTTATTTCTCCATTTTGAGTAACTCTGACAATGACATCTTATAAATATCTATTGGACCCAAATACGGCTAAGCCTATTATAATTAAGGAGATCCCTCTATTGAGCTACTGCTGTCGAGCTCGCGTTCTGTAGTAACTGAAAAATAAGATTATTTTTTCTACGTATTTTTCCAGGATAAAAAGTATCCCACTTTATGCCCAGGATAATAAGGTATAATTATACCAAGTTTCATCGAAATCGAACCGTTAGTTTCACGTGATGCCTGCACATACAGACAGACAGACAGACGGACAAAAAATTTTTTAATCACATATTTGGGTTTGGTATCGATCCAGCACCACCCCCCGCTATTATTTTTTTCAATATTTTCAATGTACAGAATTGACCCTTCTACAGTTTTATTATATGTATAGATTGTATTAAATTACATGTAGTCATAATATTTGACGTACGGTGCAGCCAAATACGTGAGCAATCATTAATTTGTTTAAATCGCTCATGTGTCGCAGTTCGCGTCGCAGCCTAATGTAGCCGCAGCCTTAAGAAAACCGTATGAATATCCATTGAAAACCGAAAATATCCTTCGGTTAAACGGTGTCAAACAAAAATGCAATGTTTTAGTTTACTTTGAAGTTTGGATACACCGACGTTTTGTGGAATTATTCTTTGATGCGTAGATTTAAAGTAAACACTTTAACTTTATAATAGACTTTGTTTGGGAAAGTAATTGCTTATAGAATTCGCTTCCGCTTTTCGATGTTGTCAGAGGGTGTTGTTTAATTTTTGGGAACTGTTTTTTAAATGTAATCTTACTAAAACTAGAATAGTGACTAACTGAGGTAAACCCAGTTATATTATTATTTTTACACTAAAACATTTAGTTTATCTCATTCGTTATTGTACAGACACCAGCAGGTCAACTTACCCCAATCTGTCGAATTTGACCATCGTACCTTCCAATATTGTGATAAAGTTGAAAATCTATTAAAGAAGTTTCACAGATTGAGGTAGGTTGATGAGCGTCTGTACACACAGTAAATAATTTATATTTATAATTTTATTAAGGCGCTCCCGGTATACCAGATCATTCACCTTGGAACAATCAAATATTCGTTTTTTTTTACTTAGTTTTGTTTATTAATGTATTAAATATAAGCATCATCTTCCTGCCCTTATTCCATTTTACTTGGGATCGGCGCAACACGTTATCTTCTTTTCTATCATTCCTAGACAATCCATCCATCTTTTCTTTGGCCTTCCTCTTCCTTTCCATCCATCAACATTCATACCCATAACTCTCTTAGTCACATGAGTTTCATTGTTTAATCATTATAAGCATTTTATAAAAACCTTTAAAGTGGCCAGGACCTTTGGGAATGATGGGTCTGAATGAATCTGAGAAATATGTAATAGATATCTGTCTGTAGAAAATAAGTGAACAGTCGTGTTGCATTAGGTATAAAGTAAAATTATTGCTATACATAAAAAAAAAACATTATAGTAAACAAATTATTCATAACCTTTAAAACTTACTGACTATCCATGTTAATTAAAACGAGCTAATCATTAGCCTTAGAAGTTCTTAAGTGGCTGAAAGCATCCTCCCATATACATCATTCACATCTTAAGTTGTTCCTAGTCCCATCTGCTAATACGAAGTCAAATTTAAAAGGGCTGTAAAACTAGACGTACCTGTGAAACATAAACAAGTTCTGTTCCTAGCATCTTCGTAAATATAATTTTATGAATGTTATACTTGCGAGCAAAAGTATGGAGTCACTCGGATTCCGGGCTGTCTTGATTACTTAATAACTAGATAAGAATAACAAAAAATATACCATTTTAAAAGATAAACTGTTAACTTTAAATTGATACCAAATTCATTATAATCGCGCCAATATTTATGGAGCTATCCAGGATCAATTCCAAGTAAGTGGTTCCATACTTTTGCTCGCGAGTGTACGAGAACTAACTTTACTGCTATGGACTAATATTTAGTGACGGGGCCCCTGTAGAGGGCCAAAGCCTGCCGGGGTCGCGGGACTCACGAATTACCATGACCCCGGTACGTAAAGGGCTATTGAAGGACACCGTGGATTTTAGTCAGTACGAGTCTGACAGTCCATCCCGCTCTGCCCTGGGTGGGAGGTCTCATATGATGATTATACCACGATAAAAAAAATGGGATAATATTTCCTCTAGGTAATTAGCCTCTAGGTAACCTATTACTTGTAGGTCAAAATGTCAGTAACTTATCTTTACTTAGACTAGAGAATTTTACAGATTTAAAGATGGGTGGACTGTTAATTTAAGTGTCGTTAAAGCCTTTGTCAAACAGACTGGCGTGACGAATGCGAAGCGAGGCGATTTTATTTGTAATGTATGGAATTGTTTGAATCCAGTGACATAGAAAAGCGAAAGCGATCCGATAGCGTGACAGAACTATCGGACTGACGTCTCGCTTCGGTTCGGTATCGCTTCGGAAATGCTTCGCTTTCGCCTGTCTATTTGACAAAGGCATAATAGTATTTATAAAAAAAACATTTGTGTTTTGAACAAAGCCCAGTTTTATAACATGCCAATTATGCAAATAAAAAACTGAAACTGAAATGATTATTTCCAAAAAAAAACGTTACAAATACCTGTCGTTACAGAACTAGGTGGTTTAAATTAAACACAGCGACCATAGAGCAACAAAATTAAAATATGACAAGACCACAGACCTTCATATTCGTCTAGCAACTTAATACCAGTGCCCACTACTACGAATATGCCAATTATGTAAATACTGCTCAATTATCACGACCATACTTGTGGTCAACGGTAGGCGTATGCCCCCTACATGTGTATCTCAAACTTTTTCATTTAACACCTTTTTTGTTTTATAAATATTTGCCATGTCTGGTTAGGTCGATTGTGATCAATATGTTTGGGTGTAAAATTGTTTGATTAGCGTTTATTTGGTATCGTGTTAGACTAGCTTTATTTGGGTTGTAAATAGTTAATATTTTTTCATGTTTGAACCGTTTAACCTAAAAAAAATTGTGTTTAACTTTAAAGAGACTGCTTCATAAAACATTTTACTACGGATTATACGACTAGTTTGCTTTCGATATTGATTTGACAGTGAGACGTCTTTTTTTTGCTGTTTGGCTATTGATAGTTTACCCCCACACCGCATGTAGTTCGTGGTCAAGGATTTATTTTAAAAAAAAAATCACTATCAACTACATCCAAGTTAGATGCATCAAAATTGTATTTTGGAATCGGTGTCTTGACGGTTTGTAACTGCCTAGTAACCACTCAGTATTCAGTATTTATGATATCTTAACATTCACACTGGTTCATATAAAATCTGTTGTGGCCTGACACACCACACCGGCTGACGACGGGGACTTCTTTTTTTTTACGTGGTTAAATCATCACATGAGTCCTCCCACCCAGGGTAGAGTGGGAGGGACTGACAAACTCGTACTGACTAAAATCCACGGTGTTCTTCAATAGGCCTTTACGTACCGGGGTCACGGTAATTCGTACAGTCCCGCGACCGACGACGCGGACTAGCGAAACTTTCCACATGTCTGCGCGAAAAAGCAATGTCATGTGAGAATCACCTTAATAGCATTTCAGTTTGACGGAATAATAGACGAAATGACAAAATATAGAAAATTTTCTATCGTCACAAGCATGGCAATATTCTCCAGTCATCTAAGGCTTTTTTTTAGCGCGGTAAAATCGTCGAATGAGTCCTCCCACCCAGCAGAGCGGGAGAGACTGTCAGACTCGTACTGACTAAAATCCACGGTGTCCTTCAACAGCCCTTTACGCTTTGGGATCATGGTAATTTGTGAGTCCCGTCACCCCGGCAGGCTTAGGCCGCTCTAAAGGGGGGGGGGAGACGTCATTATGCTGACACTCTTTCAGGAGCGCGTGAAACACAAATCGCTGTCTACCCGGGCATGGTCCATGGTCGAACAGCGAGTCGCTCATAACTCGCCGTCCGCTTGCCCGCGCCTACGGTGGCCGGAGATCGTCTGCGGACGTCTGTCGCCGTGGGCGTCTACCACTGCGGCTGGGGTATAGAGAGGATGCTGTCCTCACCCTCACGCGGTTCGCCTCCTCCTTCACGAGTCATCTAAGGCTCGGGAAAACTCGGCAAAAAAAAGGATTGAATTTCACAGAAATGACTTTGTCCATTTAGAACTGGTCATCGAAATCGTCATAGCCAATCACACTTGTAAGACCAATCGATAGGCTTTCACAGTTTTAATTACTCAAAGTGAAACAATCAATTCAATATACTATCTCAATTAAAACCTCTTACTTTTATCAGTTGAAAACCATAAACCAAATTGCAGTTTCACAAGCCCAGAATTGCTCTACAGTGCATTAAAGTGATACATTACACTGTCGGCTAAATAAACGGACCTTTCTCGAACTTTCTCTTTTAACATGTTTCGCTCTGTTAACATGTTGAGTACCGCTGTCGTATCGCCTTAATAGCCATAGTAATTACTGTTGTTAGAAGTGTTTCGCTAATTCGTGTAATATTTTAACAGCAACAAGCTCGGCTTTAGAGCAAAAAAGTTCGATGTTTGAAAACTTGATTGAATTATGGTTGGGTTCCGTAATAAAATTTTATTCTAAAAAATATAGATTTGCCTTCGCCAACGGGAATTTTTCGAACAGAATATAGTATCGAAATTTAAAGTAAATTAAATAATGGAGATAATTATACCGATGACCGTTGACAAAAAAAAATAACAAAGGACAATCCTTTTTTTATCATGGTAAAATCATCAAATGAGTCTTCCCACCCAGAATGGGACGGGAGGGACCGTCAGATCTGACGGTTGAAAAATGGCAAAACAAAGACATTATCATTTTCCCATTTATATTACAAGCATACTTCATCACATTACAGTTATTTTTACCCGTGGTATAATGTCCCTTTGTGCCTCTTGTCCTTGTTTTGTTCTGTCTCCTGCTTGCATGGGGGGAAGTGGAAAAATATTGCTCCTACTCCTCCACTATTCTTTTCTTATTAATTTCGTTGCAAGATCCAAGACAGGTAAATTCATTCTTTTTTAATATTCTCTTTATTGGTTAATGTTGTGTGTACTTATGACATGTGTCAATAAACGTTTTTTCTTTCTTTCTTCATTGACTCGGCGTTTTTGGTGGTTGTCACTGTTGATTCTGGCTTTCATGAGTTGCAGTGGTTTGGGAATAGTGTGGTGGGTTTGTCCCAAAAAACAAATCACAGTTCAGTTCAGGAAAAGAGTCTGCTATTCAACAGACTGCAATCGTTGTTAATATCAGAAAGAAAAAGACGCAGACCAACTTGGACTTTTATTGAGTGAAGAAATTTGATCATGCGTCTTGCGTTACTTCGGGGCGCTGCGCTACTTAAAGGCTAATTTTCTTGCCATTATTGATGTAGAGACATTGGGACGTTGTGTGGCAATGAGGGCCCATGTAGCCTTTGTAATAAATTAAATATACGTATACAGAACCCTAAAAACCAGGGGCTAAAAGTAGGTCTACAATTAGATGCAGGTGCGGGGTTACGAAAACGAGTAAAGCGTAGTTCGCTGGCCGGGCAAAGACCAGGGGTAGTACTATCTAAGCACGAAAAATAATGTGCGTCATAGAGGTTATGAAAACCCCAAACACTTCAACAAAAAATGGGTAAACTCTGACGACCATGTGTGACCCCAAATTATTTGGCGGATACGGCCAGGTTCAGTGTTGTAATTCTGTAAGACTGATCAAGTCTTCGAACCAGGGCAAGTTTAATTTTTGTCATCACTACTGATCTTAAAACGGACTATGAGAATCACGTGGAAACCGGCTATCTGGCAAACGAGCCATCACCCACGACTAACGAAGCATTAACCTATGACCCGGTAGACCACATCCCACTCACAAAGAGTAGGTCTCACTGGACGGTGACCCAGCAGTAGGAACTAGCCTGCCGGGGTCGCGGGACTCATAAATTACCGTGACCCCGGTACGTAAAGGGCTATTAAAGGACACCGTGGATTTTAGTCAGTACTAGTCTGACAGTTCCTCCCGCTCTGCTCTGGGTGGGAGGACTCATTTGATGATTTTACCACGATAAACAAAAAAAAAACCAGGCGTAACTTTAAAGGGTGATTCTGATCAAGTCATTTATAATCTGTTACTTTTATGTTGGCTTTTTTAGGCTGCCGTAAAAATCGGTAAAATATGACAACACCCAAATCACATAACTCGACCAAACACCAAACAGTCTCCCTAAAACCGGGTGTACACTATAAGCTACCAAATAAACACACCTATTTTCTTAACTCCATCCAATAGCCATACACCATAGTTCCTAAGGCCGCAAACACACGACCGTATCGCTACGGTATTCACACAACAAGGCCCCACTCGTCACGGTATAGACTAGCCCTCTCGAAACACAAACATTTTCAAGTGTGTACTCGGCTTAAAACGATTCCGATGTCCCATCTTCAGTAGACCAACTAGACGTATAATTGCCTCGAGTTAGAATAAGCCCTTATGTTTGGTTTGGTGAATTGTTTTGATTGTACTTCCACGGTTGTTTATGGTTTTTCTATGAGCTGGCTTTAGATTTCTTTTTTTAATAGATGACATTTATTTTGCAAGTTTGAAAATCAACAATTACTACTACTACAACGCGTAGTGCAGAATGTCCGCCGGCCAGGGCGTTAAGTCTACTATTGCAGTAATGTCGGAACAGTCCATTATTGATTTCATAATTGTTGATTTTCCAACTTGCTAAATAAATATCATTCTACGTTTGCCTAGCTGCGGACCTCACAACAGCATTTAAGAAGTCTTGAAAAAAGTTGCAATTTTCTTCATTACAGCCCATTTTTTATCAATGAACATAATTTCAGAGACTTTTAATGCAATTCTCAGGTCCCAAGAGCTTTTATACGACCTATAACTTATCTTACACAGCTGTGTGGGCTCCTAAACCTGATATTCATACTTTATTAGACAAAAAAATACATAATAGTAAAATATAGCTTACCGTAAACGCAAAACGTAGTCATAATTGCGAACTTTAATTACCCACTAAGTTCAAGAATTAATAGACTTGACAACTCAATAAAATAATAGTTAAATATCTATAAAACTTCTATTTATAGAACTCGGTGAAAATAAATACAAATTAAGAGGTAATAATGCAGTTTTAAAACCATAATCAAACGTTGGAAAATACGATTAATAAGGTAATGTTAAATCTTTTTCTTTTTCCGTGGTACCACACTAAAAAAAAATCCGCTATCGTGGGTGCGTTAACAAACAAAAAGAGCTAGACCCGGAACAACTTTCTGTAGGTCATAAATATATTAGTTCCATAAGGCAATCGAACACGCTACACGCAGCACAGGATCCAATCGCTTATCCACTGCGCCAACCGTCCCGTAGGAGCAAGGAGGGGTTTATTTCGAAGATAATGAACATTTCCATATCTTGACTTACTTATGAACGAATATCCATGTAATAAAACAGGACCATGAGAGAGAAATGACGGGTTCTTAGAGGGCTAAAGCCTGCTGGCGTCGCGGGACCCTCCCGTCCTGCACATTTGATTGGGGTACATTTGATTTTACCACCTGAAAAGAATGATAGAGAGAAGGAGGTATTCAATGAGTTATAAAAGAACAAGACAGTCACGTACAGGAAGGTTTACAAAAGAACAGGTGGCCTCGCCTTTTAATGCAACAAACGTCGAGAAACTGCTAAAGTGGAAGCTTTGTAAAAATATTATCGTTTAGCCACAGACATAATTAAACGTATAAATTAATGCAGAAGTACATTTAATACAAATACATCGACTCTTAATTACTCTTCTCGTCTCTTCGAATTTGAAAATAAATGGTAGGTTTCCATGAAATTATCTACCAAAAAAATATAACTGAAATTAATGTTCAACCAAGTGAACCTCGCTCTAAGTTGTAACGTCTATCATCATCTGCCTAGCCTTTTCCCAACTATTTTGGGGTCGGTTTCCAGTCAAACCAGATGCAGCTGGAATCAGTATTTTACATGGAGCGACTGCCTGTCGGACCTCTACAACCCAGTAACTGGGTAATACGATACCCCATGGTAAGACTGGTTGTCAGACTTTAGAGCTTGTGACTAACAGTAACGACTGTCAAAGATCTACAAATGACAGCCGGGACCAACGGTTTTACGTGCTTTCCGAGGCACGGAGGAAACTCGCTATGATAGATGGTCACCCATCCACAGACCAACCTCGGCTAGCGCGGCTTAACCCGGAAGATCGGCCTGTGCGGCTGTATTTATTTAGCCACGAGCCCCTTGTTGTAAGTTGTAACGTCTATGGGTTTCTAAATATAATAGAAGTTATTCTTACATTGACAAAATTAATGGCGATTAAACCACAAATTTTATCCAACTACTTATTTTCACAGACGATTAATAATCGGAATTAATTCGGCCGACGCGACGGGTCAGGTCATGTTTTTTTAAACAAATTGAAATCAATTTAGGTGGTCTCGCCACAGCCAAAAGAACGATATAATGTTTTAGAATCTCAATTAAATACGGCTCACTCAACGAGAGATATCTAACAAATCAATTAAGTAATGCAAAGAATTCATTCACCTTTAGTGTTGTTGTTGGGTTGGTCGAATTTTGGGGGTTATCGATATCGATGTTATTCGACTGATACATATCGATTGGTTGTTTTCTCAACTCAAAAAGTTTTAGATAAATTAGGAGGTTTGTGCAGAATATTTATATTTGCTAACAAGTTTTACATCTAAATTATTTTACAACTGTTAAATTGAAATATTTAATTAGTTAAATGATAATATCATTCGTCAATTATGATCATACGTTATTACCTTATTAAAAATCTACTTTAAATAAATAATCGTCCGTTAAAATGTTACCTTATAATCGTTAAAATGTCTATTCTAATCATCTTCAAAATATTTTATACAAAGTTGGTTGAATTACTATTTTATAAGTTCTCGTAAAAGTTTAACCCAGCTAGGCCAGGAAAGAAAGGTTAAAAATCCGACATGACCATTATTATTAGCGATCCAAACTACAAACATTAAATAATACATCTCAAGACCCTCATGAAATATTAACAACCAATACATCATTCACTAAAGAAAATTAAATAAATCATCGATAGCAAAAACCAACACAAAAACAAGACAAGCGCATCACTAATGTTATCGCGTCATCGATTAAAACATTTTGATTAGCTTTCAACTTACGACCAATGTCATAAGATACGATCTAAACGAAACGTCTTAAACGCCATTACGAACATTCTATAAACTGTCTTTACAGTATTGGATGAGTTTTAGAAATTAAATTCCATACATTAGACGCTTAATATGGTACTAGTAACACAAAGCGACGGAGCCACCCCAGTCAAGTGACTGTGCAGGAATGTCGATAGTGATCGGAGATTATAATGTCGATATGTCTTGCAATAGCAGTCACTCGACATCCCTATTGAAGTCAGTTTGACGATAATTTTAATGAATTGTGACTTATAATGACGCATGGAAAGGATGTTGTGTTGATAGAGAAGGATAGAGTGTGGATAAGATAGGTGGACTTTGTGGCTATTATTAGATATGTGCTTGAGTTATTCTTTGGTTTTGTTGTATCAGAAAAGGTTATGTTATTCCCTAGAAGGATACTGGCAACCAATAAACCATAAATAGCATCTGACTTTCTAACGAGTGTGTGTAATCATGTTGTTTAGATGGCATGTTCTCTTTATCAGTAACTTTTTCGTTTTTAAGGCTTTCATTAGGTCTATGACAAAGGCCATGATTTTCTTTTTGCGTGTGGTAATCCTAATTTATCTTTATAATCCTTATGTGTATACATGAGGACATACCTGTCTCATTCTTGCTGTCTTAAATCCGGCATCAGGCCGGTCGCTAAAACAACAAGTAAAATAAGTAATTTTTAAACAACTCATCAAAGATTCAACAGAACTTTTTTAACAGCATGCCAATAAACTTAAAAGGGCATTCGTCAAAATCGTGTGAAAGCATCAACAAAAAGGGTACAGCCCACAATCCGTGAGCACACACACCAAAATCATAAAAGGCCCCTTTATAATAAAATAAGAAGTAGCATTTTTCAACCTAATGACCATTAACGTCCGATGCTGAAGGTTTAAAAGTGAAAAACCTGAGTCAAATCAATTGTTCGCTGTGTTTCTACCAGCAGATTGTGGAAATAATTAGTGCCCCTTGAAAAATATTCATTTACAACGCGTGATAAATATTTACGAGTTATTGTTCTTTGATGGAGCGAAAGAATATTGGTGACCAGCTCTGCTTGAATTAATTATGTGGAGCAACATAAATTTAGTGTATTTTTTAAATGTCAGGAAAAACGCAGCTTAATTGACTGTGATGAATGACCGTGTAGATCACATATTTGATGATTTGAATTGAAACATATTTACAAAATTGTGTTCATCGGTTTGGGACATACCAAATGGGGAAATTTCTATTGTCTTTTCTGGAAACTGTACTTGAGAGGTAAATAAATATTTTAAAATTTATTTATTTGGAAAACGCACTGACACTTCGAACCCTACTCAATACAAACTCGATTCCAGAAATGTCCTTTCATAGATAGTTTTTTGTTTTGCATAACGGCTACCGTAAAATTGCTGATGGATTGATGTCTCTAAAAAGTATTTCGTAGTGACAGTTGCACAGCAAACTACATATCTTCTTATTTTTACAAGGATATAATTGAGCAGCTTCTGTCACAAATATACTAAATGAAAGAATGAAAGATCAGAGCCGTATAAGAGCATACTTGCTAAACACACATCAAGGCATGTCCATCCTAATCCAACAGTCTCCACAACACACATTTAATAGTGTAGTAACAAACGTTAACAGTAATTTCTTAATAACATAACATAATATTTTATTAGCCCCAGTTCTCGGTGTAATGAGTTAGTTAATTAGTCGTATTTACAAGCTTTTATTTAAACAATAGCGCTGATACGTTGCCGCCTGTATGCGTATTTGAATATTTTAGTATAATGTTTGTATAGCTGAAGTCTAGCCCATATAGGCTACCTGTGATACTGTAAGCCTGCGTCACAAATGCTTCTACCAGTAAGTTTAATTTTTTTTTAACTATAGTCGACTCGCACCAATATCTACCGACAGACGTGGCGAATGCGAAGCGAGGCGTTTTTACTTGTAATGTATGGAATTGTTTGAATCCAGTAACATAGAAAAGCGATCCGATAGCGTGACTGAACTATCGGACTGACGCCTCGATCGGTTCGTTATCGCTTCAGACTCGCCTGTCTGTTTGACAAAGGCTATAATGTGAGCGAAGCTGTGGTCGATGGTGAAGCACGCTTGCCTAGAATAACACAGACACTCTTCACTTATAGACACCAAGGTTGTTCTTCAGACCCAGGGTCAATGGAGACTCACAGGTTCTGCCAAGCTCATCCAGCCATATTCTAGAAGTTCTGCGAATCGGTTATCCGGGAATTCAATCCGCAACACGCAGCTCAATGCAGTCAATTGCGTTTTGTAAGCATGGCTTTTTGATGTATCTTGAGGGCAGGAATTAAACATTTCTAAATATTATTTTTTTAAACTTATGAGAGAATATAGACTCTAGTGCACTACAGAGTCTAGTGCAGGTTGGAAGCTATCATATGAAACCTTCGAATTTTCGGTCTAACAAAATATTAGTTTTCTCAAGATATTTATTTTCCTTCACCATTTTAAAAACAGTGCTGACGTTGATAATAGGCCACCACTATTTTGCGTTATTTTATCACACCGAAATTATGTTTTCGAATAATTTTCTAGATAAAATATGAGGAAGAGATTGTGGCTAAGTAATACAGGCCACACCGACCTAACTTACACTTGCTTATGTCGGCCGATCAATCGGTGACCATCATTGCATACTGAGATTTCTTCGTAATACGAAAAGCACCGTTGCTCCTGGCTGTCATTCGTAGATGTGCCCTGAAAGTATGACAACCAGTCTTACTATTACCCAGTACTTACTTAGTTGCAAATAAAATACTGGCATTCAGTTGTCTCTGGTTCGACTGGAAAGCGACTCCAACATAGTTGTAAAAGAAGCTAGGCAGATGAGGAACTAACTTCGAAGCTAGCCGGAACCATGTAGTTATAATGATTCGTCAGTCTTCTTTACAGCAAAATCTTCGACACAAAACGCACTTTGATCTATGGACTTTTGATATCAAAACGTTTACCTGTTCCCGGGTTTTCCCTCATAGCCTATTCATTACTTTGAATTCATGATTCACTTCAATAATAAGCATTCAATTATCGTCTGAATCACTTCCTTCCCTTACTTTATGAGGGGCAAATGACGTAAATTCAGAGAAACACGGATCTTCTGAATTTTTTGAAGAATTTTTTGGACCTAATGGTAGAAATTTTCCAAGAGATTACAATTCATTATGGGCTTTAGTAGTGCGTGATTCAGGTGATGTTTTTGTACTTAATGATGTGACTAACTGACGTGGTGAATAATAGTGGGACGAATCTTCTATGAAAAATTAGACATTTGAAATACTAAAGGTGAACATTAATCAGTTAATTTGTATGTAACAAAACTAAGAGAAAACTTTGTTTATGTTTCTCAGAAATATGAGGAAACGAAGTCTATCATTCTTATGCCCCTTTTCAATAGCACTGAGTGATATCTAACCAAAGCTTAAAATTAATGTAGCACCCACGACACAGGAGAAATTCCTAGTGTGGGGCAATGTTTTAAAAAAAAAAAAACGACGGGTTGCACTCTGGGAGTGCCGGCAGAAGTGAAAACTTGAATAGTAATTGTTGGAAATATCTTGTGAACAGATTTTAGTAAAACTCGCAAAAATGGTTGACTTTTTATTTCAATAATTTTCCAATGTGACGTACATCTTTTATAAACAATGTTACCTAGCAACGAATGTATCCAGCATACAAACTTCTTTAAAAGTAATAAAGTCACACGAACATTCACGCAAGCGCCCTGCGCCGTCCTACGCTTTTTCGGTCAGGGTCACGTGTCCTGACGCGAGTTTAAGATTTTATACCCATTACAGAAAAGTGCTCAACGCCGCTAAAGAAGTTTTCACTTCAAAAATCTTGGTGTTAATTGCATACTCCAGGCATCATCTTGGTGTTCGTCAAATTCAATGGACTTACAATGGCGATGGATTCGCCAATGTTCTTTGACGACAATCCGTTCTTTGAAATCAAATGACCATGTTAAAGTTTCGACAAATGATTTGGTGATGACAGTAAAAAATCTTCGCAAGAAACTATAAATTACATTGAACATGTTTCAGACATTCACACCTACTCAGACAAGAAAAAAATGAAATACTAAGAAATTAAAATTGGAGCACAAATCGAGACACTGTCAATCATTTTGACTCATTTCCGTCTAGCGATTCGATTAATGACTCAGAATACCGTGAGAGGAGATCGTGGCTTTTTTATTTTTTTACGTGGTAAAATCATCTTATGAGTCCTCCCACCCAGGGCTGAACGGGAGGGACTGTCAGACTCGTACTGACTAAAATCCACGGTGTCCTTCAATAGCACTTTACGTACCGGGGTCACGGTAATTCGTGAGTCCCGCGACCCCGGCAGGCTTTGGCTCTCTTCAGGGGGCCCCGTCGCTATGCTGACACCCCTTGAGGCGCGCGTGGAACACAACGCGCCGTCGACCCGGGCATGGTCCATGGTCAGACAGCAAGTTGCCCATTACTCGCTGCCCGCAGGAGGTCGTGGCTACATAATTACAGTGACGTTGCAATCTTCAAGGTTGTTGAGGTCAGTCTGTGGATGGGACCATCCATTAGGAATCGCAGTTAGTGTACGCAGAATAACTTGATAGACTGGAGGTTTTAAAATTAAGGAAATAGTTCTGTTAAGCAGACCAATTCCTGTCCGAGCTAGTAATGGGCGATTCTCTGTCCGACCATGGACCATGCCCGGGTCGACGGCGCGTTGTGTTCCACACGCGCCTCAAAGAGTGCAAAAAGACAGGGCTCCCGTCTAGACGGCCAAAGCCTGCCGGGGTCGCGGGACTTATGAATTACCGTGACCCCGGAACGTAAAGGGCTATTGAAGGACACCGTGGATTTTAGACAGTACGAGTCTGACAGTCCCACTCCTGGGTGGGAAGACTCATTTGATGATTTTATCAAATAAAAAAAATCTAGTGAGACTGGAAGCATTGAGAAAATATTTGGTTATGCAGATGAGTCAGAAATACCATAACGAAATATCATGGGGAATACAGTTAATTCGTCTCATTCCCATGAAATGCTTACAGGCATATTTTTGCATGGGAATTTTAGCGCTCAGACGAAGGCGATTCCCATGTCAACCTACCGCATCTAAGTGGTAAGGAATGTTTGGTATTTTAGGGTTATTTTTTATTATAAGTTAGTAACGATGCTTTGTGATATAAAGGTGGAACTCATTTTGAGCTTTTATGTAGAAAAAAAACACAAAATAAAAGAACAGTTTTTTTAAAATTAATCAAAATTACTTACATGAATACAGTTGCATCCACTGACTAAACATAAAATTATAAAAAAATGCAATAAAAAAAATGAAGAAAAATTCAATCTCAAAATATACGTGCACTGCCCGGGAATCGAACCCGGGTCGCAAGAATGGGAATCTTGCATGATACCACTACACCAGCAGTGCTCGACCTTGGAATGCGAAATAGTCAACAGGATGATTTTAGCAAGCATTGCTATGCGCGCGCATCATTATTGACATGTTCGCATACAGATAGGCAGAATGTACAGAATGATATTTGCTTTCATACTTATAACCAGACGTCAGCACATCAACCTACTACAATTCGATACTACATACAATTTAATCGATATTCAACTTTATCACAAACGAAAGAGGGTTCATGTTTGATTGGGAAAATTTGCCAGATGTTTTTCAAAATAATAAATAAATATTCCACAACTATCACACAACGCCATCTAGTCCCAAGCTAAGCAGAGCTTGTGTTATGGGTACTAGACAACTGATAAACGTACTTATATATTTCTAAATACATACATATTATAGACTAGTGGGCGCCCGCGGCTCCGCCCGCGTGAATGTCGGTTACCGCTGCAAAAAGCCTACTCAGGAAAGACAAGGTCAGCAACATGATTCCCAGGTCTATTCACAGACACCGACATTAACATCGACGACGCAGTCATCGCAAACACTCGACATAGATAGATATTGTGTGTCGCGGACTTTTTTGCAGATATTTATAAGATCAACAATTAATTGGAACATTTTATGGTTCTATCTTTTATAGTTTAGGCAGCGTACGCAAAATAAGTAACTTTTCTGGATGATTTTTTACACCCTGTGGCCGAAAAACCCAAATATCTTACGGAACCCTATTTTTCTCCAAAATAAAATATGGCCAATGTTACTCGTGGATAATGTAGCTTTCGAATGGTGAAAGAATTTTTAAAATCGGTCCAGTAGTTTTTGAGCCTATTCATTACAAACAAACAAACAAAGTTTTCCTCTTTATAATATTAGTGTAGATTAACAAAATAACTAATATCGTACCTACTATTGCTTCAACTATAAAGAAATAAAATGTAAACTATTAATATAATTAAACACTACCAAAATAACTGATATTTGTACCTACAATTGCTTCAACTATAAAGAAATAAAATGTAAACTAATAATATATTTAAACACTACCAAAACCTCTTATACCTATTTCATAAATAACAACAAAACAAATCTAAAAATAAACTATTCAAAGACTAAAAGTAAAAAAGGGCCAGCCGCAATCGCGGCGATAAGACCCCTCTTTGAGGAGTGGCTGGATAGGCGTCACGGCGTCCTGACCTACCGCATGACGCAGGTCTTCACCGGATACGGAAGTTTCGGGAGGTAACTGTGTCTGATAGGAAGGGAAGATACTTCTGGGTGTCACCACTGCGAGGATCGTCCGGACGACACGGTGGAGCATACGGTGCAGGACTGCCCCGCTTGGGCAGAGCACCGCCGTGTCCTCACGACGGCGATAGGCGGAGATCTCTCGCGCCCGGCATTGGTTGAGGCCATGCTGCAGGGCGAGACGGAGTGGGAAGCGATTGCCTTCTTCTGCGAAGCAGTCATGCTCGCGAAGGAGGAGGCCTCGTGAGGGAGAGGACAGCGTCCTCCCTCCACCCCAGCCGCAGTGGTAAACGCCCACGGACACCGACGTCGGTGGACTATCTACGGCCACCGTAGGCGCGGGCATGTGGGCAGCGAGTAATGGGCGACTCGCTGTCCGCTCATGGACCATGCCCGGGTCGACGGTGCGTTGTGTTCCACGCGCGCCTCAAGGAGTGTCAGCATAATGACGGGGCCTGTAGAGGGCCAAAGCCAAGCTCACAAATAACCGTGACCCCGATACATAAAGGGCTATTGAAGGACACCGTGGATTTTAGCCAGTCAAGTCTGACAGTGCCTCCCGCCTGCCCTGGGTGGGAGGAATCATTTGATGATTTTACCACGCCAAAAAAAAAAAGACTAAAAGTCGCGCTGATAAGCACGGTTTGTAAATAACAATTATTGTCTGTCAATAAGGTCGAACAGTCTGAACATCTATTCGCATCAACAGCCAAATACTTGTATGAAGCACGCGCGCTTTTTTCCAAATAATCCTTATAGCATGATTCTGTATTTACGCGCGATGACTGATTAGCGTATTTCATGTATAACTTTGGTGTTTCTACACCGATTTACATGATTTTTTTATTGAATAGGTAATAATGTTATTTTTTTTTAAATTAGGGAGGAGTGAGTGTTGTAAACGTAACAGTAGACAAATATAATCAGAAAGCTCCGAATTGCTAAGCTATCACGTGTTATTGTGAGTCAACCATAAAAGATAGACATATGCTGTCAAGGAATATTTTTATATAATTTTAAGGAGAACATTTCCCTCATTCATAATTTCTATGTTGCTTTAACCATTAAGGCTGCACACGCGACGGAAGCTTAAAAAATGGAGTAAGTTCTCCCGTTTTCCCAATGTTTCCCTTCACTGCTTTGCTCCTATTAATCATAGCGTAATGAAAAGTATACTATAACCTGCCCAGGAGTATGAAGAATAATTGTGCCAAATTTCGTTAAAATCCGTCGAGTAGTTTTTGTTTCTATAACGAACATACAGACAGACAGACAGACAAAAATTTTACTGATTGCATTTTTGGCATCAGTAGCGATCCCTTATCACCCCTTGATAGTTATTTTTTTTAAATATTTAATGTACAGAATTGGCCTCTCTACAGATTTATTATACATACTAGCGGGCGCCCGCGGCTCCGCTCGCGTGATTGTCGGTTACCGCTGCAAAAAGCATACTCAGGAAAGACACGGTCTACAATATGATTCCCAGGTCTATTCACAGACACCGACACTACATCGACGACGCAGTCATCACAAACACTCGACATAGATAGATAAAGTGTGTCGCGGACTTTTTTGTAGATATTTATAAGATCAACAATTAATTAGAACATTTTATGGTTCTATCTTTTATAGTTTAGGCAGCGTACGCAAAATAAGTATCTTTTCTGATTGATTTTTTACACCTTGTGGCCGAAAAACCCAAATATCTTACGGAACTCTATTTTTCTCCAAAATAAAATATTGCCTATGTTACTCGTGGATAATGTAGCTTTCGAATGGTGAAAGAATTTTTAAAATCGGTCCAGCCTATTTTGAGCTCATTACAATTAAATAAACAAAGTTTTCCTCTTTATAATATTAGTGTAGAAGTGTGTAGATTAGTGTAGACTACCAAATTAAAGAATTTCGTACCTACTATAAAGAAATAAAATGTAAACTAATAATATTTAAAAAATACCAAAACCTCTAATACTATTTCATAAAATAACAACAAAACAAATCTAAAAATAAACTATTCTAAGACTAAAAGTAAAAAAGGGCACGCCGCAATCGCGGCGGTAATACCCCTCTTTGAGGAGGGGCTGGGTAGGCGTCACGGCGTCCTGACCTACCGCATGACGCAGGTCCTCACCGGACACGGAAGTTTCGGGAGGTACCTGTGTCTGATAAGGAGGGAAGAACTGCGAGGATCGTCTGCACTGCGAGGATCGTCCGGAGGACAGGAGTGCAGGACTGCCCCGCTTGGGCAGAGCACCGCCGTGTCCTCACGACGGCGATAGGCGGAGACCTCTCGCGCCCGCATTGGTCGAGGCCATGCTGCGGGGCGAGACGGGAAAACGTGGGAAGCGGTCGCCTCCTTCTGCGAAGCAGTCATGCTCGCCAAGGAGGACGCGGACCGCGTGAGGGAGAGGACAGCATCCTCCCTCCACCCCAGCCGCAGTGGTAGACGCTCACGGCGACAGACGTCGGCAGACGATCTCCGGCCACCGTAGGCGCGGGCATACGGACGGCGAGTAATGGGCGACTCGCTGTCCGACCGTGGACCATGCCCGGGTCGACGGCGCGTTGTGTTCCATGCGCGCCTCAAGGAGTATCAGCATAATGACGGGGCCTGTAGAGGGCCCAAGCCTGCCGGGGTTGCGGGACTCACAAATTACCGTGCCCCCGGTACATAAAGGGCTATTGAAGGACACCGTGGATTTTAGTCAGTTAAGTCTGACAGTCCCTCCAGCCCTGCCCTGGCTGGGCGGGCTCATTTGATGATTTTACCACGCTAAAAAAATTTAAAAAAAAGACTAAAAGTCGCGCTGATAAGCACGGTTTGTAAATAACAATTATTGTCTGTCAATAAGGTCGAACAGTCTGAACTTCTATTCTCATCAACAGCCAAATATTGTATGAAGCACACGCGCTTTTTTTTTGTGTATAGCATCTCGCAGGTCTACCTCTAGTAAGTTGTGTACTGCTCAACTGGACTTTTCTGTAGATGCCTTAAGGCCTCCAGGCGCATGGACCCCCCCGCCTTTTTATGCCTGCCGTCGAGCGCGGCTACCGCTACACAAAAATAATCCTTATAGCATGATTCTGTATTCACGCGCGATGACTCATTAGCGTATGTCATGTATAACTTTGGTGTTTCTACACCGATTTACATGATTCTTTTTTTATTGAATAGGTAATAATGTTAACTTTAAAAAACTTTAAAATTAGGGATGAGTGAGAGTGTTGTAAACGTAAGAGTAGACAAATATAATCAGAAAGCTCCGAATTGCTAAGCTAGCGGGAGTTTCACGTGTTATTGTGAGTCAATCATAAAAGATAGACATATGCTGTCAAGGAATATTTTTATATAATTTTAAGGAGAACATTTCCATCATACATGATTTCTATGTAGCTTTAACCATTAAGGCTGCACACGCGACGGAAGTTTCAAAAATGGAGTAACTTCTCCCGTTTTCCCAATATTTCCCTTCACTGCTCTGCTCCTATTAATCGTAGCGTAATGAAAAGTATACTATAACCTTCCCAGGAGTATGAAGAATAATTGTGCCAAATTTCGTTAAAATCGGTCGAGTAGTTTTTGTTTCTATAACGAACATACAGACAGACAGACAGACAGACAGACAAAAATTTAACTGATTGCATTTTTGGCATCAGTAGCGATCCCTAATCACCCCTGGATAGTTATTTTTTTTTAAATATTTCATGTACAGAATTTACCTCTCTACAGATTTATTATAAGTATAGATTTAAGGAGAACATTTCCATCATACATGATTTCTATGTAGCTTTAACCATTAAGGCTGCACACGCGACGGAAGTTTCAAAAATGGAGTAACTTCTCCCGTTTTCCCAATATTTCCCTTCACTGCTCTGCTCCTATTAATCGTAGCGTAATGAAAAGTATACTATAACCTTCCCAGGAGTATGAAGAATAATTGTGCCAAATTTCGTTAAAATCGGTCGAGTAGTTTTTGTTTCTATAACGAACATACAGACAGACAGACAGACAGACAGACAGACAGACAAAAATTTTACTGATTGCATTTTTGGCATCAGTAGCGATCCCTAATCACCCCTGGATAGTTATTTTTTTTAAATATTTCATGTACAGAATTTACCTCTCTACAGATTTATTATAAGTATAGATTATAGATTATAGATAAATTACACCCAGACACAGAACAAATGATCGTGCTCATCACACAAACATTTGTCCTGGGTGGGAATCGAACCCACGACCTCCGGCATAGCAGTCAGGGTCACTTACCACTAGACCAACAGGCCTGTCTATTAAATTATGACGTTATTTTATTTTATTTCTGATATTTTATGAAAATACCTTGCTTATTTTACCTTTTTTTTGTATGTTTAAATATACTTTATTTATTTTACTTTATGTTGTCTTAAAATTTAAAAATTAATAAAGGTCATTATTTTAAATATTTTTATTTTCTGAATTAATCATTACTTATTAAATTTGAATATCAGATATAACTTTAACAACTTTATATCCAAACTCCAAAACCGAAAAAAAATGTTACAAATGACAGTAGGGTCGGTACCATCTTTTCTCACACTGCCAACGCTTGCATGCCGAATTCGTCTCGCCCTAAGACTGCGCCGTGTTTGCTCAATATTTTATTAACATTAACATTTTAATTTATTCCCCTTTTAGGGTTCCGTACTCAAAGGGTAAAATGGGACCCTATTACTAAGACTCCGCTGTGTGTCGCTCCGTTTTTCATCAGGTATCTCATAAACCATGATAATAAGACAGCTGTCACAGATGATATATTTCTGTTGCCGCTTATTTTATTTTTTTATTAATTAATAAAAAACAGAACTATTAAATATTTAAGGGGACTCCCATACGATGGCCAAACGCCTGCCGGGTCGCTGTACTACCTAGGCAGGTAACAGTGACACTGGAACGTAAACGGCTATTAAAGGAACACCGTGGAGTACGAGTCTGACAGACCCTTCGGCTCCAACCAGGGCGGCAAGACGATTTTAACACGCTAACTGATATTTTACTGATAACTGGCTGACCCGGCAAACTTCATATCGCCTCAGAATATTTTTTTTTAATCATATTTAATCACCTCTTAAACCTCCCTAGACTTCTAAAAATAATTCAAAACCAAAATTAGCCAAATCAATCCAGCCGTACTCGAGTTTTAGCGAGACTAACGAACAGCAATTGATTTTTATATACCGTACATATATAGATGATACGAAACCCTTTGTGCGCCAGTCCGACTCACACTTGGCCGTTTTTTTTAACTTTATGGGATTAAAGGACAGCTTAGTGATAAATTCATAACTTTATTTGTATTTTAATTTTGTCTGCCCTTTTGTTGGTCGTTTTTAATGTTTTCATTTGGTTCGGTTTGACGGTTTTTAGGCCCACCCTGTGTGTAGGTACAAAAAAATGCTTGCAAAAGTATGTGTCCACAAATTGGTTCCTGCATTTTTTTACTTAATATCAGTTTTCTTTTTTAATGAGCTATGCGACTTTGTGAATGGTCTTAACACGCTCTCATACATATAAATGATTAATTTTAGAAGAACTACCGAATGATTCCAAACACGCATAGATTCTTTCCGAAAAAAGAGATTTTACCTCAATATTTGTAGCATGCTTACTGCCCGCCGAAAACGAACCGGACGCTAACATGTAAACACTTGGATCAGCGCGAGCGCAATAAAAACGCTGTAAAATTTTGATGTGTCTATTCAAGACCGCCTATCTCACTCACACACGCCAAAAATCCTATCTCCATCCCCTTCTACACCTGAGAATGGCTCAGATTATTATCAATGCACTTTACACAAAGCAGAAGACGCCGTCTTCGGCTGACATTTATGTGATTCTGAAAGTAAATCGTGTAGGTTTAGTGCTTGATAAGTAGCACATGAATGAGGTGTCAAGTGATAAAATTAATAAATGAAGCTAGATTTCATCGTTACTGGAACATGCCAGTGGATATAACATTGATCTTCAATGATACAACGGGGCATCACACAGGGTTCAGAAGATTTTGTAGTGCTTTGATGTCTAATTCAATGAATTAAGTCTAAATTGTGTTCGAATAAACTTTCATTTTTATCTCTGTTAGTGAACTACGGGGTATACCATACCATTAGTTTAAAACGTCTACATCTGAGAGAAAGAACTCGTAGTAACTGATATTAGTTTAAATTCATGTTCTTTAATTTTATTGGAAATCTGGCTCGAGTGATTGAGTCTGTCGATTTAATATTTTCTGACTGCATTACTGCTTGCAGTGGATATCCTCTTGATTATGTTATCACATTCAGTTTTGGTATTCATATTGTAACTTCTATCATCTCTTGTCAGTTTATAGGTCATCAAAATCTGCCTAGCCTTTACCCAAATATATTGGGGTCGGCTTCAAGTCAAACCAGATGCAGCTGGATATCAGTATTTTACATGGAGCGACTGCCTCTCGGACCTCCACAACCCCGTAACTGGGTAATACGATACTCCATGGTAATTCAATTTACAGGTACGAAACTAAATTAAATTGTGGACAGAAACTCACACATTGCATTCTTGCTCCGGAAAAAGTAATAGAAATTATTAAGTTTTCTTTTGGAAATGCATAGCAGCTTCAGGAACGCTATCATAATTGAAAACCAATACATGATTTCAAGCTGATTTAACGTTCCTCCTTCGAAAATAAAGGCGTAAAATAATGCTACATCAAACAGGTTAATGAGAGAAAACTAGACTCAATTCGCGGTCTAATTTCTCGTGAAAATCTTAGTAAATTTTCTCTCTGCGAGCGAACAACGTAAGCGCATCGAAATGCTCCCGACACAGAATGATGTTAAATAAATTAATTTTGGGTGCAAATTACTCGGCACGGCCTTTAATCAAGAGGGCCGCGTCATTTCTGACTGAGCTTCTACTGGAAGCTACGAGGATTTGGATACGACGGTGTAGGTCCAATGTATATTTCTAGTATCGGCTAAAAACAGCAACGCATCTACATAGACCTATTGAAAAATAATGTAAATTAGTAAATTCCTAGTGTGGAGTAACTTTAATTAAAAAAAAATCATTATCTTCCTGCCCGTATCCCGTTTTACTTGGGATCGGCGCAACACCTTTTCTTCTTATATTCCCCCCTATCAGACGTCACATTTATAATGGCCAATATTTCTTTCTGTAGCTGACTGATTAAACAATGTTATTCATCATCTTCTTCCTGATCTTTTTCCACTCTACTCAGATTCTTCTTCTATTCTCCCTTTTCCTTACCTTTTCATTTCTTAGCACTCCTCGTATAGTTCATCTATCCATCCAGGATCATACCATAGTTAAATCATACCTATCTGAAGGAGCACCTGCTGGCTATTTTGATGGACGAAAACAAAGAAATCAACATGTGTCATAGAAACTTTAATCATTCAATTAATTGGGCATGTTATTATGGCTGTGGTTAAATTGTACATTGCATGACATCAGCAGGTATCATACCAATATAATACCTTACTCATTTTATTAGCACTTCATTATCCATCCACAAAACTATTGTTCAATAAAAACAAACCTCAATAAAATTAACAAAAGACGACCTCAATTAAATAACCACAATCTTAAAGAAACATTTCACAGATCATTCCAAAGTTTCAAAATGCCTCATCCACAGAACAAAAGATGTATTGTCATCTCAATGTTCCTGAGATCTTTATCTCATTACCAATTTCATCGGAATGCGATCGCAGCATCATCGATTGAGTTCCCAACCTAATGGAGGTATATTAGCAAACCTATACTTACTAGAGGCTAAAATCGTCATGTTTTTTGCAAAGATTAAGATATTCTTCGGTGGTGAATCAATAGTTTAGAAGCTTGTGGCTAAATAATTACAGCATGACGATGTTTAGAGTTAAGCCGCGATTGCCTAGGTAGGTCCTTAGATGGGTGACTATCCATTTTTGGGGTGACGGGATCCAACTCGCAGCGATCCACCCAGGACAACGGCACTAAATATAGGCTACTTGTAATTTGCTGTGATGGCTGATCAATCAACACTGGTGGTTGTC
This sequence comes from Agrotis puta, assembly GCA_943136025.2. Taxonomy (NCBI): domain Eukaryota; kingdom Metazoa; phylum Arthropoda; class Insecta; order Lepidoptera; family Noctuidae; genus Agrotis; species Agrotis puta. Next base: position 14,319,151 of record OW964170.2, on the reverse strand, counting down.
GTCCTGACCTGCGGCCCTATTATGATGTCTTAAAACCAGGCTTATTCCAGTGAGTGAAAGAGAAAAAGACAGTCGTCTAGCGCCACCTCGTTTACTCACTGGTACAAGCCTGGTTTTAAGAAGTCATAATACGGCCCCATGGCGGATTCCGGCGGTAAATAGGATTTTAGGTTCCTTCTAGGTGAACTCGCTTCATCTTCCTTGCTTGATGCAGAAAGAAAGAAAGAAAAGAGATTTATTGACACACAGGACAGATAAAAAAAAATACTTGAATAAAAATAACAAAGGAAACAAAATATATAACAGAAAAACGACAAAAGGTAAAACTAATAAAAACAACAATTTAGTGCTGTGCAAGGCCAAAAGGCTCCTATCTCAGCATGTGCTGCGACATTTTAGAATAAAAAAAAAACCATTACTCGAATAGAAAACTTACTACGTATGAATATCTTCCTTGCTACTTTCCGAAGTACCTACGTAGATGTTCGATAGTGTTGTTACAATGTCTAATAATCAGTCTTTCCAAAAGATGTCGTATTACCCAGTTACTTAATGAGTTGTGGAAGCCAAATAGGCAGTTGCTCTAGGGCAAATGCTGCTGCAGGTCAGACTGGAAGCCGACTCCAAAGTAGTTAAGGAAAAGTTACGCAGATGATGAATCAATTTGGAGTTTAAAGTGAAGTAAATAGTTCCAAAGGTTACGAAGTAATCTATACTAATATTATAAAGAGGAAACCTTTGTATTTTTGTATGTTTGTATTGAATAGGCTCAAAAACTACTGGACCGATTTCAAAATTTCTTTTACCATTACTTAGAAGGATTCTTCCGAATCCGTATAAGCTATATTTTATCCCAAAAATAGATAGGATTTTTCGTGGTAGTGAAAATTGTGGAGTAAGGCGTCGAAAAAACTGCCTTACGTTAACGATTCTCGCGAACGCTGCCTAAATGGTTAGAGATGTATGGTTGACTTCTATAGAAAAGTTGTAGAACTCAATAATGCCTACAAAAAAGTCCGCGATAGTATAAACCAAACATTTATATTTTAGCCATTATAACCACTTTTCCATAGAATAAAAGTAATTAAAATTATTATATAAAGTTCTTTTCAAAAATACTTTCATTAAATATTTCTTAAATATATTAAAAAATAAATGTCCACCCGTGCGAAGCCGGGGCGGGTCGCTAGTGGTTTATACATTCAAAAACAGTTCTGTTTTTACTACCTGATCAAGGATTGATCTGGTTTCTACATTTACGATTTGGCTAAGACAGAACATGCTTTGTTAAAATGGACGGCAGTAAAACTCTAAGCATAAATTAATAAACATACTCGTAAATTAATAAATCTTTCTAATTTATGCTGAGAAATTTTACACCACGTCTAGATATATGTCGGGCACGCCGCAATCGCGGCGGTAAGACCCCTCTTTGAGGAGTGGCTGGATAGGCGTCACGGCGTCCTTACCTTCCGCATGACGCAGGTCCTCACCGGACACGGAAGTTTCGGGAGGTTCCTGTGTCTGATAGGGAGGGAAGAAACGCCTGGGTGTCACCACTGCGAGGATCGTCCGGGGGACACGGTGGAGCATACGGTGCAGGACTGCCCCGCTTGGGCAGAGCACCGCCGTGTCCTCACGACGGCGATAGGCGGAGACCTCTCGCGCCCGGCATTGGTCGAGGCCATGCTGCGGGGCGAGACGGAGTGGGAGGCGGTCGCCTCCTTCTGCGAAGCAGTCATGCTCGTGAAGGACAGCGTCCTCCCTCCATCCCAGCCGCAGTGGTAGACGCCCACGGCGTCGGACGTCACAGGACGATCTCCGGCCACCGTAGGCGCGGGCATGCGGGCAGCGAGTAATGGGCGACTCGCTGTCCGACCATGGACCATGCCCGGGTCGACGGCGCGTTGTGTTCCACGCGCGCCTCAAAGAGTGTCAGCAAATTGACGGGGCCTGTAGAGGGCCAGAGCCTGCCGGGGTCGCGGGACTTACCCATCACCGTAGCCCCGGTACGTAAAGGGCTCGTGAAGGACACCGTGGATTTTAGTCAGTACAAGTCTGACAGTCCCTCCCGCCCTGCCCTGGGTGGGAGGACTCATTTGATGATTTTACCACGCAAAAAAAAAAAAAAAAGTCTAGATATATGTAGGTTTAGTATACACCTAAAATATGTATACATCGTGTATAGTGTATACGGTATATACACAACACGATGGAAAATTGAAGTATGCCTATTACACGTTTTCATACTGAAAATTTACAGATATGATTCCTGATTGGCTCTGAGTCACCAAGTTCTTACTGCTAATGATTCTATTTGACGTTGATGTGTTCTTCGTAAATACACTTACGTGAAAAAGCAGATGGGATATACAGAACAACATCAGTAAAAGCTTTTAACTCCTAAATGATTCTGAGTCATCTATGGAGATGAGTATATGAATATGTCGGCTCTGGGTTGAATATTAAACACAAGCGCTTTTGTTCGGCGTTGTACGAAGTCTAGAGGTAGGTGTCCGATAAGCACCACGGTTCCCAAGATCGACAGGGATTGTTCGGACGTGGTGGTAGTGACACATACTGCTCTAGGAGCTGCTCTGTTTCCTTTTAAGGTCAGAGTATGAAATAGCAAAGTAGAATTAGTAACAGACTCTGTAATAGTAACTGAGCAAAAGTAAAAAGAAATATTACTGAATTGAAAATTATTTGATGCAAGGTAACCATAGGTAAAGTGTAGTGTGTAGGTTTACTTAAACGACTTTTTTTCCTTTAGCTGGTAAAATCATCAAATGAGTCCTCCCGTCCTGGGTGGAGTGGAAGGGATTGTTCAGACTCGTAATTGTTTAGACTAACTAAAATCCATCGTGTTCCTTCGATTGCCCTTTACGACGTCATGATAAGCCACCATGATGGATTTTTAGAAAGTACCCCGAGCACGGGGTGTATAGGCTGCCAGAATCAGACTGTGAGGAAGACTCTTTTTACGATTGTTAAAAAAAATACTACCTACCCATACTATCTATTCGTACAGCTATATTCACTAGTCATGTAGATACAGTCTTTTCCGCTACAAACAGGGCTGGGGGACTCATTACCTTACAAAAAATCGATCCATGTGATTGCCACTTGAAGTTGCAATCAAACGGTTAAAAATACTAGTTAACTATTAGAAGGCCGAGCAAATACCTACATTAAACATATACAACAGCAACCTGTTACATTTAAACATGCCATAAATAACTCATTCAGTTACTGGAACAATCTTTAATTGAAGTATAAAGAACTACATCAAATTAACACACAATTGATATAATTAAAACAGTAAATAAATCACTGCAAATAGGTACATAAATGACAAGGCTTTGAAAAAAACCTTCTTACGTAATTTAACTCCTGTAATATCAAAGAATGAGGCAGAGGTGTACTCAGGGTTGGAGCAGGCCGAAAGGGCCCCCATGGTTCCCCCTCAAACCCGGCTTTCTAACTTTCAGAATTTTTGAATATGTTTTACAGATGATTTGCCGAGGTTCAACTACTTTTCATTTTTTATTTTTTTATTTATGTGTCTCTTTTCATATATGAATTATCGAATCCAGTTTATATTTAGGTTATAAGAGGTGGGACCTTTTTGCGCAGGCTCCCGATCGTGCAGGGGCCCGCGCAAGCTGAGGGCCTTTATTATAATTATGGCCATTGTCCGACTCTGGGTGTACTATCTAATAGTACGCTCACATTAACTATGTTTAAATAACTGTTTACCGTTGTCACATAAGCCAGCTACAGAGAAATTCGTGATGGAAAAAAACACTTTGTCTGACTCAAAAACTTAACTCAAAACATAATGTTCATCAGTCACGCTTGCGACCACAAGACCAACAGCACAGTAAATACAATTATTGCAAATACATAATTACAAGGCTTCAAAAACCCATACATAATGCTAACAAACCTTAAAAATGAAAACAAGAACAAGAATCCATTAGAGAAGCATGACTAAGCTAACTCCCACAATAATATAAAAATTACACAAGAAATTAATTATACAACAAACCGATATTACCCAATAATCGTAATGTTCATCGTCAAAATTATTGGTTACCTCTCTAGATTTAAAATATTTCTCACGGCAAGCGGATTGACATGATTATTAATAACGACTCGGAAGGAGGAGCGATTGACACGTTAATATACTCCCAACAAATATACGAAGAAAGTTACGAAGGGTAACTTTGGTATCTATGTCCATAAGGGTAACGGTCAAGGCGGTAGACAAGGGTAACTTTGGTAACGAACTAAGCGATGGTTATCAGTAGACCACTCCATAAGATATCTTCGTCGTCTGCGCGCGCATTGACGTTTGAAACAAAGTGATTTTGACGCGCCCGTATCGTAAAGTAATTATTTGCGTATCATTCTCTATAATTTTAAATTTTAGGGTTCTGTTCGACAAAAAATTGAATGGATCTGATGTGTGTTGATTAATTTTTGACGTAATGCGTCAATAATAATTATGTGGTGGGTAATTTTGAAGTGATTTGATTCTTTAATAGCCTTGAGTTATGAAAGAATTTATTACGTTAAGTGGTATCCAATCATCGTAGTTCAATATTTATATGGGTATCAAATATAACTTAGTATGCGTAGGTATGTATTCCTATTTGAACTGTAATAGGATTCAAATAACTATTTCATTTATTATTGTGAAAGTGTTAAAATGTGAACTGATTTAAACTGAATCAATTTCAAACTCTATTACTACCTATATCAATGAGTACAGAAAAAAACTCGCGTTCGTTGTTTGTCTTATCAACAGCAAACATTTTATTCATGTTATTTGGCACGCCTAAAATAACTGATAAGTAGGTAGGTATTATCAACGACGTCGCAATACAGCACCTATGCGTCAGCCGACTAGGCCCCGCCCCAACCACGCCCACCGCCCCCCCTCACCCCGCACCCACGCATTTCCAGCTTTTTCAATTTGAAATTCCATAGTTTCGAAATTTGAAATTTCTCGCCGCTCAACAATTCGGCGAGCGGAACCAGACTGCGAAACAATGCGGCTCGATGACTTTGTTGCTTTGTTTTTTTTTTGAAGAATTATTTTTTCATTAAATTTTTTTAGTTGTTTTTTTATGTGCATTTGGCTTTTCTCTATATATTGTTATGAGATTGCTACCTCTATGGAGTAAAAATTATTTGCTAGCGTTTATATTTGCAGAACAAGGTGCTTTCATGTCAGTTAGGTAGCATATTTATTGAAAAATACAGGTCAGAAAGAGGTCAAAAACGAACCAAACTAATATAAGAAAAACAAACCTTTTCCACATAAATTATATCAACAAACAATTCACAGAAAATACATATAGAGGTATAATGGCTCACCTACTAATAGTAAGTACGAAGTACTTAACCACACAGTTACGTTTAAACTGATTAGTCATTGAACCATTAAAGTCTGTGTACCAATTCAATTGAAATGCTCTTCAATCATCAGTCCCCGTTATCTACTCAGGCATCGAACTGCGATCGTGGAGGAGTTTACTGAGAAATTCTAGATGTAGACTAAAATCTTTGAGTTGTTGAGTTTGGAGTACCAGGCTAATATTTTTAGCTAGGGGCCCGTCTCGACTTCGTATGGGTTTCAATTATCGACATGTTTTTTTTTTTCTTAAGCCTACACCGTCCTACTGCTGGGCAACGGCCCAGCAGTGGAGATGGGCGGCGCCACCGAGGCCGACCCAGACGTGGCGAGATGAGTTGGACTCGTCCCGTGAGAGCTGGTTCGAAGTGGTGCAGGACAAGAACACATGGAAATTATCGACATATTCTTTTTTTTTAATTAGTATTATCAAATCATTAAATGAGTGAATGAATAACAAAAAAAAATTAACCAATTATTATGTTCTGAGCAAAATTATGTGTTCTCTTATCAGCTAGATTAAATTGTAATTCCTCCGCACTGCCACTTCAGCTTATTAATTCGTGGAGCTACGTAAGCAAAGGTGCTCTAACTCTCTCTGACTTGAACACAATCATACATTAGAATGGCAATTCAGAATCCCCTCAATAATAGCTAGACTTCGTACCTCGTAGACCCTCGAAAATCTGCCTTAAAACTCACACACAGAATGGTCTTGAGCCGATCAAGAAAACTTTATTTTGCTCATCTAGTTACATCATCTGAACTAACAGGAGACTGATGACGTATTTACGCTTTTATTGTGTTGACTTAAAGTTTTTTCTGCCTAAGCCAATCCATATCGATCAGTGTGACAACTTCTCAACACGGATTTGCTAGCTTCGAAGGCCACCAAACACCAAAGTCCATTGACCCAAACTAATGATCTATCCATTAGTAGATTTCTGTTCAAACAATAATAGACTTGCAATAGGTGCACACACAATGGGCCAATGAATTGGGTCCTGACCACAATGGGTGGTAATTAAACCACAGTCCAAATATTCTCATGTCTGTCGTGTATTGAGCGCTGGTGGTCGCAATAGTAATATTAGACATAGATGGTTGATTAAAAATTGGGTAACGTTTTTGCCTACTGTAGAAACGCTTCTGCGAGGTATACAAGGCGTTATACGAAAAATCGATCTTGTAATATAATAAACTCGCGAATTTCCCCCATGAGGGTAGAAACTAAAGAATTACACCTACTGCGATCCTTACTCATAATGTTTTCGCCTCGTCCACGATCATACAAGCATGTGCGAGTACAACACCACTGCACTTCCCATATATAAACTAGCTCAAGAAAAAGTTTGAGATATTTTCTAAAAGAGTAAAAGTTACTATGTGTATCTACATGCAATCCGTGGTCTACCAACCAAGGTAAATAAATTAATCTTCTTAGAAAACAAGTCTAAACATCGTACCAATTAACTTGACTTAATTCAATTCAATTCACCGCATACAATACTTAATTATAAATCAATCAAACAGCAATTTGTCCTGTTCTTTACAATAAATAAATCACTACATTAATTTGTCTCATCTACAAATCGATAGTCAATATTCTATGCCATGACTGGCACTGCGCAGGCGTTCCCACAGCGGAGGCCATCGCTCACCGGGCGAACTGATGAAATTAGATCGATTAACATGATAAATCTCTCGATTCTAGAATCGATATAATCGATATGCGACTGACAAATTACGCTGTGTCCTGTCTGTAGAAGGATATTGATCTGGGTTGATTTGTGTATTGTTTTCGTCTGTTGTTAGTTAGCAAGTGGGTATATTAAATTGGCAAGTCTTATTTTTATTATAAATAATATTAAAAGAAGTTTCAAGATCAATGAATGTGTAAATCTGATCTGTAATCTTTGTTCCCCAATTGTGGCTGAAACAAAAAAGGTGTAGTTCTGAAAATTTTGTTTCTCTACACCTAAGATATAATAATAAAATTGTATCTGTAATCCAAAAAATATTGTCATATTGGTATAAGTGAAACCAAGTGTCTTATTTTAGAATTTAGGAAATCGGCCTGGGCTTCGGGAATCAAGAGGCAATTTCTGGCTATTATAGGCGCGCGAACTTGCGCACGGCTACCAATGGGTAGCTCACTGTCATACAAAGACTAGACCTGGTTAACCGGCGCGTTCCAAGAGCACCTCAAGAAGCTGTCAGCAAAACAGACGGGGCCAAATTTCAGGGTTGCGGGTAAATCTCAGGGTAATTTACCGTGTACCCTGTTGCAATAGGCAATAGGGTAGATTTTAATCAGTTTGATTTTGACAGTCCCTTCAGATTCACCCTGAGTGGGAGGATTCATTGTTTTGATGATTTCGCAACCAATAAAGAGGGTTAATGTCTAGAGAATCTAGTTATTATGTATTATGACTGGGACTGTAGCGTTAACCTCCATAACTTTTTGGATTATTAACTGGCCTACTTGAAATAAATGCTTTCGATTCAGTATAAACATTCAACAATTTAAAGAAATGGTTACTCAAGTAACCTTGACACTTTTCCAAGTTCTAAATAAACCTATAACTTCAATAAACCAGTAAACAAAACATTCAGTTTTATAACACAGCATCCAGCACACATCTGTACGTATAATCACGCCGGCACGCTAGGTATGTGAGCAGAGGTAATGAATCAGAGGCTGGCATTCGTGGTGCACTGACGAATTACTATCTAATTGCCTCCAAGAAGACCGTACATTTGATTATTTTTTACCTCGTTAGTGACCGGTTTTCCTATTTTCAATAACGACGAGTAATTCTTGCTGAGGTAAGTTGATCAAACCGTAAAAACACTGTAAGGGGTGCGATTTCTAAAAAAAAATGCGCTCGATGTAAGGGTTTACTTTTTTTTTTTTTTTTGCGTGGTAAAATCATCAAATGAGTCCTCCCACCCAGGGCAGGGCGGGAGGGACTGTCAGACTTGTACTGACTAAAATCCACGGTGTCCTTCACGAGCCCTTTACGTACCGGGGTTACGGTGATGGGTAAGACCCGCGACCCCGGCAGGCTCTGGCCCTCTACAGGCCCCGTCAGTTTGCTGACACTCCTTGAGGCGCGCGTGGAACACAACGCGCCGTCGACCCGGGCATGGTCCATGGTCGGGCAGCGAGTCGCCCATTACTCGCTGCCCGCATGCCCGCGCCTACGGTGGCCGGAGATCGTCTGGCGACGTCCGTCGCCGTGGGCGTCTACCACTGCGGGTGGGTCGGAGGGAGGACACTGTTCTCTCCCTCACGCGGCACGCCTCCTCCTTCGCGAGCATGACTGCTTCGCAGAAGGAGGCGACCGCTTCCCACTCCGTCTCGCCCCGCAGCATGGCCTCGACCAATGCCGGGCGCGAGAGGTCTCCGCCTATCGCCGTCGTGAGGACACGGCGGTGCTCTGCCCAAGCGGGGCAGTCCTGCACCGTATGCTCCACCGTGTCCTCAGGATGGTCCTCGCAGTGGTGACACCCAGGCGTTTCCTCCCTCCTTATCAGACACAGGAACCTCCCGAAACTTCCGTGTCCGGTGAGGACCTGCGTCATGCGGAAGGTAAGGACGCCGTGACGCCTATCCAGCCACTCCTCAAAGAGGGGTCTTACCGCCGCGATTGCGGCGTGCCCGGACCTCGGTTGCGACAGTCGCTCCCTCCATACTGCCCTGAGATCGCGCCGGAGCTCTTCCCGCCGCGCCTCGACCTGTCGAGGCAGCGGGGATTCGCCCCGGCGCTGCGCCTCCACGCGCCATTCGTAGACGCGCTGGAGGGCAGTCGCCTCCAGATCCCAGGGCAGCAATCCGGCAAGGAGGTTGGCCGATTCGCCGGCGATCGTGCGGTATCCTCGGACCATTCGGATTGCCATGACCCTCTGGCATGCGACCAGCTTTAGTGGTCGCGTCCGAATGCTCAGGGCCCACACAGGGGCCCCGTAGAGGGCCATGGACCGCACGACACCGGCGTACAGCCTCCGGCTGGAGGCGTTTGGCCCGCTGAGATTGGGCAGGAGTCGCCTGAGGGCGGCTGCTGCCCGGTTCAGCTTCGGGGCCAAACGTAGGAAGTGCATGTAAGGGTTTACTGGGAAATGTTTATTAAAATACTTGAATAATGAATTTTAAAGCTTATTAATTTAGTATACTGTCAATTCAAAAGCTGTAGATAGGTATTAGGTTTATACCTACTTAATTTTCTCGAACCTTCGTCTGAGGTGGCCCTATTGCGCGACAAATAACTTGATACCCATTTTCTTGCAAAAATAACACGTTTTGTTTATAGTAGACTGCGAAAGAAGGGTTATATTTTCCGTAATGATTTAAAAAAAAAAAATACTTTCCTGTATTATATTTTCAAAGACAAATTCCTGAGAGCAAAATCTAGAGAATATTTGCGCTGTCGCGGGACTCACAAATTACCGTGACCCCGGTGGTAAAGGGGTATTGAAGGACACCGTGGATTTTAGTCAGTACGAGTCTGACAGTCCCTTCCGCTCTGCCCTGGGTGGGAGGACTCTTTGATGACATTACCACAATAAAAAAAAACCTTACGGGAAAAAAATCTATACTTTCGCAGAATTAAGAGCCCAGCTTTAGACAAATAAATCTTATTTTTATTAATGTCACCAACAATTAAAGTCCTTTATATGAATGGAAAATTGCTCCATAGTCGTGTGGGAACGGAATTAAGAATGCCATATACAGTTGAAGAATTCGCCAAGACTTGCACGAAGGCGCGTAGAATGTGACTTGACTATGGTGATATAAATTCTGTTTTGTTGTCTATACTATTGTAGTTTAAAGTTTTTCTTTTGTAGTAGCCTTTGTCAAGTATGTAGGGATTAGTAAGAAACACAGCACAGGATACCTGTATTTTATTTACAGGGTACTTGAAGTATTTACAGCACTCATCATCTGCCTAGCCTTTTCCCAACTATATTTTGGTAGGCTTGCAGTCAAACCAGATGCAGCTGAATATCAATATTTTACATGGAGCGACTGCCTATCGAACCTCCACCACCCAGAAACCGGGTAATACGATAGCCCATGGTAAGACTGGCTGTCAGACTTTTAGAGTTTCTGACTAATAGTAACGACTGTCAAAGATCTACAAATGGCAGACGGTACCAACGGAATTACGTGCTTTTCGAGGCACGGAAGACGCTTTGACAGATGGTCATCCATCCGCAGACCAACCTCGGCATGCGCGGCTTGACCCGAAAGATCGGCCTGTGCGGCTGTATTTATTTAGCCACCAGCTGTAAGTATTTACAGCACTATGAAAAACTCAAAATGCGTTTCTAGTATACGGAACTATTTTTTCCGTCAAAGTTCTCGTTTACTTTACGTCACCAAATTGGATAAGTCATAGTAGAATCTCTGGTGTTTATAACATAATTAACGGCAACTACCATCCAAAAGTCAGCTTTCTACGTTTAGCGTTTAATATCCTTACCTTAAAACTTGAATACCCCTTTTCATCAACTTAGGGGGTGATTTTCAAAAAATCCAAAGACACGTGTTTTATTATTTTTGATCTAATTTCTAAATACTTAGTTTCAAGTTCATCAGTTAGCGCATTATGATTTTCCCATACAAACTTTAACATCGCCTAGATTACCAATGGAGGGTAGTCTAAAAAAAATAATAGTGCCAATCCTTTTTATTTACTTATACTCATATTCGTACAAAGGTTCAAGTTTATAAACTCAAGGAATAAGATTTTTCATACAACCGTTTTCACCCCTTTTCACCCCCTTAGAGGCGGATGTTCGCAAAATCCCGTCTTATTGCTCCCCTACACGATAGACTGCAACTGCTGTCCAAAATTCAAGTTAGTGCGTTTAGCGGTTTCGGCTGTAGTCGAGTCTTAATAAAAAACCCTGTTCTTTTATATATATAGATAATAATGTATTTTTTTTCTTTTAAAATAATTTATGAAACAGGAGTTGTTTTCAAAAACACACAAACGTAACATAACTATAATGTACATATGTTTAAACATTAATCTCACAATAAATAAATAATAATTTTACAAAAAACATACATTATAAACGTTTCGCAAAGATTATCGCGACAATTAACTAAGATACTTGAATGGAAATTTAAATCAAATGAAAGATATTTTACAATCATTAATTTATTCTGAAACGTGTATAAATTAACGTATATAGATTATATATAATCTATAGTAAGAAGACAGCGTAATAAAAATATTTGTATACTTAGTTAATTCTTTGATAACACAGAGAATGAAATAAATGGAGTGTTCAGTCTTATCTCATTTTTTTACCTTTCATAATTCATAATCTTTATTTTCTCCTCACAAAAACAAGACTATAAGAAACAATTTACAAATTCAATTTAGGGGGATTACATGTTACTTTATGTTACATCACAGCAATCTGTACTTACAGGCACTGAACATTAGTTAACAAAATTTATTTTCCCATTGGTGTCACTGCTGTTGAACTAAAATAACCGTGAGAGAACTGAATATTCGATGTTTTTAAAACCAAATACCAATGGACGCTCGGAAAGATGTCCAAATTGAAAAAAAAATGCGCTGTAAAAACTGATGACACTATAATATCTAAATTGCGCGATGCGTAATCCTCATCTTTCAGCAGAGTGCCATAAAACACACGTTTTTATCAATAAATCTTCGATCACTTATTGCTTATTTTTAAAGAATCCCTTGTATTCCAACGATATAACAAAACACAAATGCGCAGTGTAAGATGGGAAACCATCTTACACAATTTTTGAATGATTTCTCCATTTTGCATGTTTAGTGCCGTGTTTCAATTATCATTCAAGTTGGCTAGGGAGAGTGTTTAGAATGCTAATGGAAGAGAATCGATGGGAGAGATACTAGTGCCAGAGATTATGTGCAAACAGAGCATGAGATAGGCATGAACCTGGCGAGATAAGTGCTTTGAAGATATTCCATTGTGGGTTTAAAAGAAAGGGTTTATTCATCGCGATGAAAAGCGAGATAATATTTTTTTATGTTTGGATGTGTGCGGCAATCTCTGAAACTGCTCATCCGATTCTAAAAATTCTTTTATTGGTAGATAGCTATATACTGATTGACTAAGATGACGTTGACAAAGACAGAGAAAATCAAGGGCAGAAATTAGTCACACGAAATGAAAGCTCATTGACATTTGACTAATGCGCTATTTTTTTTTTAATGAGAAAGTGTGGAAGGTTATGGAAAAGACCTTTGCCCAGCAGTAAGATTTAATGAACACAGGTTAAAAAAAAAAGATACATGAAGTGGACCCGCGGTCCACTATATGTAATTTTATTGCTTGCCTAGTTTCTCCCTTTTTTTTTATCGTGGTAAAATCATCAAATGAGTCCTCCCACCCAGGGCAAGGCGGGAGGGACTGTCAGACTTGTACTGACTAAAATCCACGGTGTCCTTCAATAGCCCTTTACGTACCGGGGTCACGGTAATCCCTTGGTCCCGCGACCCCGGCAGGCTTTGGCCCTCTACAGGCCCCGTCACTATGCTGAGCTAGTTTCTCCCTAGCATGACTTTTACCGTTTTTGTGACGCAAAGCAAACTGAAACTTTTACGGAAAAAATTTGTTCCTTGTTTGTAAACTAGAGGCGCTTTTTCATTTTTCCATACCATAAACGCAGTAAATACTTCAAGTACACTGTAAATCAAATACAGAAACCTTTTTTTTATCAAATGAGTCCTCCCACCCAGAGCAGGGCGGGAGGGACTGTCAGACTTGTACTGACTAAAATCCACGGTGTCCTTCAATAGCCCTTTACGTACCGGGGTTACGGTAATTTGTGAGTCCCGCGACCCCGGAAAATACAGAACCTTCAAGACATACATTCAAACTTAAAATAAACAACTATTGTTTAAAGTTCACCAAAGGCTCCAGGTGTCCGGAAAATAAAATAATTGTAGGTAATTAAAAGACCCAACATTACAGAGCGACTTATATCGCCTTTTAAAAGTCATATCAAAATATTTTAATCAAGAACTTCCGTGCAATTAATACCTACAATCGAGATATTTTATTTCCCCACTGTTCCCTTTTAATCTTTTTCACTTCATTTTGTTTATTTGTGTCCAAGTCCAACTAACAATAAGACTGCAGAACAATAAAATCAAGTAAGTCGATTTTTTACGGAATTTCTGTTCCACATAAAAAATATTTCGATTCCTTAGTTACAGAGGCTGGAAACATCATCAAAAAAATCATAATTACAAAGTTATTTTATGGCAATTTTATTCAATGGTAAAAAAAAAAAACAAATACAATAACAGAGAGAGAGAGTTTTTGAAAAAGTAAGTACAGGACAGGAAATATTATTATCATTGTATTTCTATACAGAACTTTATTTTTTTTCCTGAGTTTCTGATAAAATTATACTTTGTTTTAGCTGAACTGATATGTATCGATATGAAATATCGAAAGGATCTCCTGCAATACATAAGTCTCAGTTTTCAACACTTCTATATATCTTTATAAAAGCACGCTCTCACTGATTAACAGAAATCGAGTTACTTATTTTCAACTTTAAGCAGCCGAACGCGTCTGCACAAATTACAAACAGTATAATCTACACCATCGCGATGCGTGTATGGCAACCGGGACGGTTTATCAAGATGACTAAATGCTCGCAATTAGTTCATGTGAAATGTCGCATACGCATGCTAACGAGATCCCGCCTCGAGCCGTACGCACGGCCGGCTTGCCGGACGCGCGACCGTCCGATCGGGGCTATCGCAGATAGGCTGCCTGCGATTTTGCGTTTAATTAGTCGCAGGTACTACACGTGAGCTTAGGCAACCGTAGATAGAGGAGACTTGTTTATTTTTGCTCCAGCGAAAATTGAATTTAAAAGTATGTTTTTTTTTATGTTAGTTAAGACTCATAATTATTTTTTTATAAAATAAACTTTCTAAATATCCTTCTTAATTTCATACTGGCTCAGAGTAATCCAAAAACATTGACAAATTAATATTTAAAACACGCAATCAGAAAAAAATAAACTGCGTTTTTCTTGTCGCAGCATCTGTCGCGTCAACCCTACCGTATGCAAACAGCCTAAAATATCGCGTTCGACCCTCTGCTGATTTATAACCCTTTTATATAGCCCCTAAAGTTATCTAATTGAGTCTGTGTAGCATCTCTCTAGAATCTTTAGTTAAAATAAATTAGCGTTGTTTAAAAGAATATTCTTTTGATGAATACATGTGTAAAGTTAAGAGTATTAGTGTTTATTTTTTATTATGGTTTGGCTATGGAACACGGAGTTCTTCCTGTCGTAAAAGTTGAGTGTGTATGGGTTATTTATCTGAAGATTCTTTGAATTGAATAGAAGATATTGAACATTGATGTATTCTTATACACACTTCAGTGATGCGAAGTTTAATAGATTGCATAGGAGATTGTGTAATAAAACGACGACCATCGTACGTGTTGGTTTTAGAACCGATGTTTAAATTTGTTTTATAATTTTTTTACAATATACAAATACAGCATAACGAATACTATAAGATACTGACCACAAATAAATCAGGATAAGGACAGAATAATTTATCAAAATGAAAAAAGGTCTTAGTCTACTCCTACTCGAAAAAAGGCGATAATTCATGTATGTAATCACGCATGAAACAGAATTTTAATATCGTAAAAAAGAACCCAAAATTGTTTGATTTTAAGAAAGATTTTCGTTTAATACCTTACTTTTATGTCCATAAAACAATACACTCACAAAACCGCAAATAAAAACGATTTTTTGCTGCAACAATGGGTAATTACTAAACGTGGTTGGCAACACCACACGCCGCGAACATTTCCCAGCCCATATTGCGGTGACGCGATCCGTTCGCGGGGTAATTGATAATGACAGAAAATGATGCATGACAGTAGCTGCAAGCGATGTGTTGTATGTAACACTTAATCGCTTGTAAGTGCGCGATTGTGTTGCTAGATTCAAAAAGGGTTGGAACTATTTAAAGCTAATTTTTCTAATTAAAATTTTCAATCGCGGTAAATGCATAACTTAACGAAATCTTTTTTTATTTTTTGTTGATTGTATATTAATTGAAGGTTTTTATTTCCAAATCAAATTCAAACCAATCATTTATTTTTAAATCACGTTTATTAACAATACCTAATTCAAATATTGATTGACAAAACAGTTTTATACAGAGGTAACAAAAAACTTAGATATACTATAAAATTTTCAATACTGGCAACCCCACAATATCCGCAGTAACTTACTAGCCACATAATCGTCTGGGGATATTTATTTAAATATGAGTGTTTACGTTCTAATGACAGCCTACAGCCAGCAATTGCCGACGATGAGGCGTGCCACCTCATACATTATTAGATACCTACGCATGTGGAAATCACAGCTTTGCAATACATAGAGTAATTTTCTGACAGAGACCCAACTTGCTTCTATTGATTTACGAAAATAAAGGCTTCTACGCGGTTTCACGACACTGGCGTCTCATACTAAACGTTAGTACGCAAAATACACGCTTTGGACATAGAATTAAACACAGCAGCAATAAAAATACTCATAGAATCAGTCCCAAATCGTTTACAGGTGGTAAAAGTAAAGTAAAAGTGAAGAATATTTCTCTCGCTTTTTATGGGCTTCGCATTAAATATAGACAACATAAAAAGTGAACAAAAAGTTTAAGCTTTAAAAGTTATCGATAAATAAAATAAACATCTGCGCCTAACTCTCTGTACATTGATAAGGAGAAACATTTATAAGTCCAGCAATGGATTTCTACTGACTGATAAAAGTACAATCTACAGAAAATTATTCTACTACCCATGCGTTAATTTGGTCCCATCAACATAGCGCA
Source organism: Agrotis puta (assembly GCA_943136025.2). Lineage (NCBI taxonomy): Eukaryota > Metazoa > Arthropoda > Insecta > Lepidoptera > Noctuidae > Agrotis > Agrotis puta. The sequence goes on along the minus strand of OW964170.2, from coordinate 14,302,834 downwards.
CAATACTTGTGTGAAGTTTGGTCTCTGTTGCAAACTTACTCAAGGGCTTTCCTACTGCGTAGGGGAAACCTGCTAGTTATGTGCTTGACGGTTTGATGTTAAAATTAGGTGCTGTACTAGGTGTAAACACTACCTTAGATACAACGTTTAAAATAAATTTGCAACGGTGGTGCTCTGAAATATTCTTTGATTTACTGCAAAAAATTATATACTCAATCATTTTGTTAGAACTTTTCCTTAAAAAGTCTTTCTTGTCAGAACACATTTAAGGACAAAAGTGACAAATGTCACTTATTGTTTGTATGTTTCTTTTTTGCAGGCAACACTATTTCCTTATTTTAAAATAAGGAGTTTCTCGATTCGTCATATTTTTTCTCAACATTAACCTTCAGCATTTTCCTATCGATTGATGGCAAATGTTTTCACTTGTTTCCCAAACCGAATACTTTTTAATAAACTGCAATCAGTCACAGTTTATAACTAAATGAAATAAATATAAATAACAGAGCATAACAGTAACTGTTAATATAAGTAGACCTGAGTTATTTCAGTTTGCAATTGTTAAACTAAATTGTTATTCTACATTGAGCTAACACTAATAAATCTAGGTATAGACTTGCGTCATCTAGGAGTGTTTGGTATACTATTGTTTTGTTCTGCTTCTCTTGTTCTAATTGTGTTTAGGTATTTGCCTAGCCTGCCGGGGTCGCGGGACTGACGAATTACCGTGACCTCGGTACGTAAAGGGCTATTGAAAGACACCGTGGATTTTAGTCCGCTATGCCTTGGGTGAGAGGACTCATGACTTAATGATTTTACCACGATAAAAAAAGGTATTTGCCTAAGTATAATGAAACTGTGATAAGAATAAGATACTAACAATTAAAATGAAAAGAAAGTTTTTTGTTTCATTGCATCCTTTAAATTCGAATACTGTCGTTGCCTGACACTCAATGTCAGTTAACTTTAGTATTCGGATTTACAATACTTTTTTTTTTATTCAAGTTTATGTTGTCCTGTTGAATATTATCATACACCAAACATTTTGTATTTGTACATATTTTACAAAAACATGTATTATAATATATGCTGTCCAGTCTAAACTTCAGTCTTCATAAGATACGTTAGTTATAAGCAATATTATTTATAACCTATATGATATTTTGTGAAACATATCGTTATTTTCACCAAAAACTATATCTACAACAAAAGCAATCTATTTTCTACAAACATACACTATAACCTCATAAATATACACATTTTTTTAATAATAACTACGTCAGATCTAAAAGAGGCTGGCAATACTACAAATGTTTAGGCCAAGTCCCAGCAGAAGTGGCGACGCGTGGCATGAGATCAAAGCTAGCATTAACATATACCCTGACTTCGCATAAAGTTTCATAAAAATAAGTAGACTCACGGCAGATGTTTTTGTTAGGCGAAAATTGAGGGTTTCGGATGATGTTCACGTTTTTATGGTTGAAAGAGAATAGTAGATTATTAACCAAGGGGATAAAGCAGTGTCTTCTGTCGCGGGTGACGATTTAAATCGCGAGCATAACGAAGGACTCGAGGTTTACTCCCGAGCGTAGCGAGGGTGTTAAAAACTTAAATCATGAGCGAAGCGAGGGATTTAAGACGAGTCCTGAGTGTAGCGAGGGATTTAAATTCACCCAAGACTAAGACAGCTTTATCACCGTGGAAAATACTCTACTTTTCGCACCATTTGCGAAAAAATGAACTCAATAATAACATGAGATAAGCATTTATTAAAAATAATGTCAATGAAAAGTTAACATTCGAAACATTGGTCCAATTATTGATAGAGAGAGTTACATTTTTGTTTGGTACATTTATTGTCGATGAGTTAATTTGAGTATTTCTCTGTTCTTGCGTCTGAGGAACTTTCGTTTCATTTGATTTAACATCGTAACGTATTTTTAGAACATTAACTTATTTATAAAAATAAATTAAAATAAACTTAAGGTTTTATTTGAAGAAAACAAAAACGGGGCAAATTCCTAGACTAAAATTTTTGTCGGAAAAGCAAAGGCATCAAGCTCATAGGGCCTCTTCGGTTTTCGTAATTTTATTTAATAATCATAACTGCATAATAAATGCGTATTCCTTTTTCAAAAAGATGTGTAATGCTTTATACATATACAAACTCAATGGTGTAAACACAGATGTAGTTCAGTATAAATTTCGGTATTAAGTATTCCAAATTTAAATCACATTCTCTCCCTAGAGGATGAATGAAATTCAGTACAACTTTCTTTCCCTGTTTTTAACAGGTTAAAAATGACTATTGTTATGTTCGATTTTTGAAGCACAGAATGTCACTTTTTTGAGCAAGTGGTACGAAAAGTATTTTATATGGATTGTGATTCACCTGTTTGACTAAGTTATATTTTTAATGTAACTCTATGTTTAAATCGTATGTTTCTACAAAACTTTAAAAAAAGATAATAAATCTGATAACTGTTTGTTAATTTGGAGTCGGTTGTAAATGCAACGAGATGCATGTCAATCAAATCATTATTTGAATTTCGAATCGTTGCAAAAACTATTCTAAATATAAAAATAAAAAAAATACTGCACACAATTAGTACAATCCTACAATAAAGCTATCATCAAATATTTTGAATTCATGATACCCTAAAAATGTAATACTGGCATGACATGACCCTCGATCACCATTGACATAGAGAAGTCTATTAAATGCCCTCAAGACCATTGTGTTTATACAAAAACATGCCATACAAAACACAGTAAAAAACCTCAGTTGGACAATGAGTTTGTATGTGATTTTTTTACTCTATGATTTTTTGAATAAACCGTTACAATTTTCTCGTGTTCTGATGAAATTGTATTCAAAGCTTTAGGGAATTGAAATAAGGGTTTTACTAAGTGTAATGGTAAAGTTGTTGGTAATTGATTGTTATTACGCACGCGACAAAACCGCCCTAACTAAGGGGTTGTCGTCGCCCCTCGAATGAAGGGTTGTTTTGACGTACGATTATCGCAACCCCTTCGATTATTGAACAATTTGTCATCTATGCTAGTTCGGACGCTGGTCTCGTTGAGATGATGTCATGTTTTAGAGAATTTTAATATTTGAATTTAGAACGCACTGTGAGTGACAGTCATATACTTGAAGCGAACATCTGTGAACTTTTGAATACCAATCTATGCAATATTTGTGAGTGAAAGTGAAGTTTTTTTTGTAAAAAAAATTGACTGGATATTTAAACACATAAGATGTAGATACAGTGCGGCTCTCCTAGATGTGTCTGGCAATTTAGTAGGTAGGTATTAAGCCCATGGAAAAAAAACTGAAGTTATTTCTATTTCAGAAATTAAACAAACTAAAATACTTTAATTGTTTGTGCTTTCCTACAGTATTTCAAATTGCTTCTATGTTACTAATTTGGCTTAAAAGAGTATTTATTACTATCTAATAACTTTAAGCAATGAAAAATCGAATAGAATAAACGATAAAACCGCTAACAACAGGACATTGTTTCCCACAGTCGGGATAGCGCGTGGGGCGGCATTTTATACGCAGGGATTGCGTCCAGTGGGCCACTGTCAAACGAGAGCTCACAGTGTTCACACGGCTGTCCATAACACATAAAAATCATCTGTTCCGTGCCGAAATATAGGAAATAATCGCGTAAACGAGGATAATGACGCGAGTAGGTGGGGCCGTTCCGAAGACGCCCCTCTAGCTTTTTTTTTCTCGACGTCTGGGCGGCGCGAAGAGAACGCCTTGCGTCCCACGCGCCGAACGCACCGACATGCGCGACCGAACACGCTCGCTATACAAATCGACGGCAACGCGCCGACGGTACACCGACTAAAAACGTAAACAAACAATAAAATGCGAATAAAAAAACACGCGACAAACAAACACGAAATACAAGAAACGGCGCGAAAACCGCTAGTTCAAAACACATTTAAATATCAACGAAATACATTTAAATTGTTCTAAAACTCACGTTCTAATTTCAAGTTTGGAGCGAACAATAACATTTGGACCTGTTTCCGAAGATGTTTTGACGTTCAGTGACAGAAACCAGTGCGTTGTGTCAATTTTCGCGGTAAAAGTGACAAGTTGAAACGATGAGCCCGCGAAAAGAGGATCTAGTGTTGCCAACATGAAAAAACTGCGTATTTTTATTGGAAATAACAGAATGCAAAGGACAGTTTATGCAGCAATACTTTTCTTATTGGTATTTGTATTGAATATTGCGAGGTAAGTTAAATATTACTTCAACCTAATTTTTTTCCAGGTTATTTAGGCGATGTAGAATTCGCAGACAATATTCTTACAGATTACAATGATAATGATATTAATGAAGCACACTCACAGACGAGCACGACAGCTCATTAAAACTCGTGGGGTAATAAAACGGGCACAATAGCCACACACATGCACAAAGAAAATAAGCCAACAAACTTCAAACAAATAGGGGCGCAATGAATACCAAACTAAAACATCACGTCACCTAATCATGCAAAACGGTCCTAAGTAGACAACACGGGCACTAATGAATAATGTTCAGAGTCGCGTAATGTATGGTAATAAATGTAAATTTAAAAGGTGACAATCATTTTGTCGGCCCACCCAATAGTGCCGAGATTTACGTAGTATGTAAATGTGTCGATATGCCACTGCACGCGGTCGCATAATCGTAGGGCTGTTTGCTCCGTGATTGATATTCAGTGCCGAGGAATTAGTTGCGACTGGACGAGCCGCTTTTATTGGAGGAAACCTGTTTTTTGTAGATATCGGTTGGTTCATAATGGTACGTTTATTAAAAAATGTGATAAGTTTACTTAGATTATTCTTCCATTGCTTATTGCATATACATTGCATTACATATTTATGAATATTAAAATATGATTATTACGTAAACTTGCCATCTTTTTATGTTATGTACTGCATTGTGTCCTATTCTAGCCAAACATCTTTTTTGTCTTTACTCATCTTCGTGTGTGCAAAACACATATTGACTTCACATCACTATCATTAAGAATACCAAGTTTTATTTTAGTTTCTACATACTCAGCCTCTTTTTTATATCCATCAAGACATTATCAGTCGGTAGTACAAAATCTTGCTCCACTCTCGTTCACTTCCAAGACAGATTACTTTAAAAACGCAGACACCGTTCGAATTTCGAATTGGATTGAAAGGTCAACAACCAATTACGTTCAATTAGTGCCGGACTATGAAACGGCAAACAGGTGATACACAGATTATACACAATTCTCGTTTTTTATTCATTGCCAGTATCGAAAATTTAATGGCTCCACGCCCGTTTATATTCCAGCCATACATTCGAGTTCAATCCGATTTTATTCACAGAAAATCGTTTCACACACTCAAACTTGCTAATTTAGATGAAACTTCGTCAAAATGTGTTTTATTGAGCGTTGTAAAAGGTGCGAAAATCTTACTAGCATGCAATTAGTACACTTTTATCTGTTTAAATATCGTAAATAGAATATGTTTGGGTTTGAAATGGTTGAACCGATTTCGGATATTTTCGTTTTTGCATGGCTGGTTTCGAATTTCATGGTTTTTGGAAACCATGTGAAGGTTTTATCTTCACCAATATAGGATTGCCGTATCGAAGCATTTTATTTTAGCATGGTTATAAGATTTTTTCGCCTAATAAATAGCAGCATCAATTTTAATGAAAAAACTTGTTTTAAATATCAAAGTTCAAAGTAATATAAATTTTGGATAGATATAAAATGTTTTATAGCTTCTTTATACACAAAAAATCGATGCATTTATATTATTTGTTTGATATAAAAAATATAAAGAATTAACAAAAACTACAATGCACATACGAGTATCTTCTTCTTCTTCTTCATTATCTATCTAAGTCTAAGTATATTTATAAAAATGTTATGTTGGTTTGTGTATTGCTTCAAAAACTCAAAAAGTTCTGCACCGATTGAGCTGAAATTTTAGCATGATATATAATCCGCATCAAGGATTGTTTTTATCTATTTAAAAAAAAAAACAGTTTTTTTGTGCCACAGCGAAGCGGGGCAGGGTACAGCTAGTACCTTTATAAAGATAGATCGAGAATAGGTGATTTTTTTAATAAGTCAAATTATTGCTTCAGAAAGATTTATAACTGATTCTTATTATCTTAATAACTACTCATATCAATAAATTTACAATAACAGTTACGTTTTTTGGATTTTAATTTTATTGGCTGTTGTAAATCAGTCACATTTTTGAGACATAGTCATTTTTTGCCACTCCTTTTTCTGGACCTAATAAAGAGACCTAGTAATCTCATAAAATGCGTTTAAGTGGTTTTTAATCCTATCAAAATAGGCAATGGTGTCAAAACAAAAATCAAAATGGCTACTTCCAAGTTCCAGTTATTTCATTAATTTAATCTAATCTTTTAACGTTAAATCTTTTAACGATCTTTTTCCTATTTATTATGATTAGTATAATTTTAATTAAATCAACATTGATTAAATCAATAAGAAGTTATTTTACATTCATCAACACTCATATAAACAGACTAATTCAGCGAAATTTTGGTCATTTCTAAGGCGATCAGTACCATTAACTCATATTTATTTGATTTAAAGATTTGATTTAAACTTCATATTTATGTTTCCAAAAACTAGAAAATTATCCTCCGTCGCGTCGGTGCGTTAACAAAAATTTAAACTGACGTACACAAACAACCAGCCCCAGAAGCTTGCACAAAGTCGGTCAAGCGGATCTTCATTTATCACATTTTTTATAAAAAATCATGTAGTAGTAGTAGTATTGATTCTGTGGCGCTACGAAGTTGGCGGGGTCAGCGTAAAAATATAAAATAAAGTCCCATAAAAGTCTAAAAGTACATCTTACGTCTTGAAAATCTTAACTCTGACATCACCAAAACAACACAAAACGTTATGACATCAATATCTTTCTTCCTACACGCCACAGAAAAGCCTACGAAGGCGTATTTATAATGGATTACTAATTTACCTTAATAGACTCTTTGTTAACGAAGAATTTAAGTGGCAGGACTATTGAGTACGGAACCATAGTTGTTATTGGTCATTGTTGTCCCTACCGAGTTGTGGCTACAATCACATAACTTTAGAAAACTGTACCCTAATTTGAAAATAGCTTTTCTTTATATTAAATCTACTTTTTTATGTTATTTCTGTTGAATTTGTCAGATACATGAACTATTTTATAAAACACGTGAAATATTTTAGAAAAAACTTCCATCATACATAATAGGGTATTTTATTGCATAAATAAATTGAAAGTCTGTTTAGTCCAGTTAGAATATTGAAAAATTGTTGACACGTATTTTTTGTTTTTCTAAATCAATGAATATTGACAAAGATAAAACGCTTCATAATTTGGGAGTCTTTATGGCGTCACAAGCCCCCTGTGACGTCATAAGGCTTGTAGAATTGTACCGACCGAGTGACGTTTTGTGATTTTTAGAAGCGTTATATCTCCGTCAATTTTGGTTTACGTAATAAAAGAAAAAATACGTGTCAAATATTTTTTGATAATCTATCTTTTGGTATAGGTAATTATTTTTTTGAGTAAAATAGTCTATTCACGAACGTATTTAATTAAAAACTAATACAAACCTTCCGAGAAGTATTGTTTAGATAACTTGTTTCATTTTGGTAAAATGAAATAATCTTGCATTGCATAATATTTATCATATGCCTTTGTCCATGTAACTACGATACATTCCGCTCCCAAATAACTGACGCAGTTTTATAGAAACCAGTACTTTACATATATCGACCCTATCTGACCACCACAACGCAGATATTGTTTAATACTTCTGTTTGTGATACTTTCGGGTTTCTGACTAGTACTCTTAACAATTGCACTACAATAATACTATGTAAAAACACAAGTTTCTATCAATGCATTGTTCTCCAAACAAACTAGTGCTGCCATCTAGTATCTCGCTAATACAACTTACCGTTCACTTCTAGTCAAATTAAATCCATGTAAAAATTAATATTCATAATCGAAGTTATAGTTTGGTACCAATATCTATTGACGGCTAAACTTCTATGAATATTTTGAGCAGAAATGATTGAAAACAAAAGAATTTGTGCATAAACTTGTTAAGATTCATGTAAAGTCGTATTAATCGTAAAACTTTGACCGTTTACTAAGTATTCCGAAAATAAAGGTTTAACCGATAAATCATTCATTTTATTAGTTATTTATAACTTCCTTTTTGAGCGTTTAAACGTTTAATGTTTATTTCGTACTAATATGCATAATTTAACTTAACTGAACAATAGAGTTAGGAAAACTTATGGATACGGCATGTGAGGCATTTCCTCTTGCTAAATAGTTCGTGTATTTGAGTTTCTATGTTTGTAAACGCACCCACGTTATAGGAGAAATTCCTAGTGTGGGGCAGCGTAAAAAAAAATGTTGCAATGCGTCAGGAATTTTCGGACTTGTAAAGGAAAACTCTTTAGGAAAAAATAATGGTTGTACCTAAGTGTGCGTTTACGCCGTAGTGTCAATTTTGACACTACGTATATATTATTACTTTAAAGATCTCAAATAACTACGCAAAACGACTGTGATTTTATTTGGTTGTATTATCAAGAGTTGGAAACAATTTCCTTAACAATTTATACCTCAGCTCTCAGTAGCAATTTACAAAAAAACGTTCAAAATCATAATACGGTGAGGTTGAAATTATTTTTACTTAAAAGCAAATAAATGAGCAATTTTTCTGCAATGGCAATAGTATGAAACTAATTTGGTACTAAAGACAGCAACGCGTGTGACATTATTTTAGTCACCTTTTCAAAGCGAGCAAGATACGGGACAATACCTAAAGCCTTTGTCAAACAGACAGGCGAAAGCGAAGCATTTCCGAAGCGATACCGAACGGAAGCGAGACGTCAGTCCGATAGTTCTGTCACGCTATCGGATCGCTTTCGCTTTTCTATGTGACTGGATTCAAACAATTCCATACATCACAAATAAAAACGTCACACTTCGCATTCGTCACGCCTGTCTGTTTGACAAAGGCTTAAATCTTTCATATTTCTACTGACAACATACTGTCTCTGTCAAAAGGAATGAAATGATTTTTCAACAGGCAACATATTTTCAACATTTAGTTATTTGCTAATAAAACGACCCAATGCTTTTAATAGATTTTTCTGATTTCTCTTGTTCGATTGACAAAGATATGTCAAATCTTAAACAATTTCGATAAGTCAAGTCTCAGCCCCCGGAGGTCTGAATATCCGACATTTTAATCGAAAAGGGAAAATAAACCACTTTCTAAAGGCGCAACGAAAAAAAAGAACATAAAATGCATTTTATCAATACCACGCAAAGAGCAGGACAAATTAATGTATTCTATATAACAATAAATAGCACTGATTTGTCGATACAAGTTGCTACGGTGAAACCTCGGAGACTAGCGATAAGGCGCTATTATCCGATTTATGCACATATTAACACTTATCGGACTAATTGCTACTGTTCCAACATTTTTCAACGTTCCACAAATTAAGTGTATCTCATAGAAGAGAATAAATCGTCCTGTTGGTATAGAGTACCTATATACATTGTAAATACACGGAATTTCAATCAGACTCACGCGTAGTAGGTGCGTAATGTCGTAACTGCAGCCTTGGAGCAAGCAACATTGCCACTTAGAAATTTAAAGTTAGAGTAGGTTTTTCCGTGGCTGTTTAAAATGTAAGGCATTTTAAATCTCAGTGTTAGAGAGGATAAAAGTATTTGCAGAATTGTCGGCACGCAGGGAGAAGCAATGCAAGTAGCTGTAATTTGTATTGAAATAACCTTTCTGAATGGGTATCGTAGCATTTCATCAGGCCGACAACGCCAACGGATTTATTATTTTTTACTGTCGACGGTATTAAAGTACGAAATTATTGTTTTTATCTCGTCATGTGGAATTTTTAAGGCAATTATTAAGTATCGCGCCATGTTTTAATTGGATCAGTCGGGTTTAATGACTTTGGAAGAACTGTTAGGCGTTTTGCTAAATCCTCTGGCGATGTGTGGCTGGTTTTTTGGCGCACCAAACTTATTTTTAAAACATTTACGTTTATTGGGATGTAAACATTACGATTTAAATGCTTTTATTGCGCGCGCTTAGCATTGGACGTAATTGTATTTAATGTTGCATTCTGTTGAAGCAAAAATGGCTTTGTTGCATCCCGCGATGTTTATAATAGGTATTGTTTTAAGAAGTAGTATTAAAGTTTCATAAATAAATGAAATATTTGAAACTGATCTAGAGGAAGGAAGTTAGGACGAAAGTTCCTTAAATATTTTTTAGTCACGACACGACAGCCTTTTTATGGGGTGGAAAATCGTCAAATCTCTTACTACCTAAATACCATCCTGTTCCTAAGGCCACATTACGCAGTTATGCGACCCACGACAGCCTATCAGATGCGTAACATCGAAAAACTGCGTTATATTGCATTTAGTCTCTACCGCTCTTTAAAAATATCTCCTCTTTTTAAATAAAACAGTCTTTACCTACGTTAAAAGTTGTTAAAAAGCTTCTATAGAACTGTTTTGACCCGATATAAAACTTTTTGCCACAAATTAAAACCCGTTTTGAACACTTATACGCGTTTACGACACGATAAGACCATTTTGACACTGCAAAAATCATGTAAGGACTATTACATAATATTACTATTATTATATAAGACACAATACAAAACGGATTCGACCCAACACAAAACGGTTTTAACCCAAAATGAAACCTTTTTGTCACAAAATGGCACGGTCGGTGCAGTGGCTAAGCGATTGGACTACTGCGCAGCGTGTCGCGGGTTCGATTCCCGCACGGTCAGGGTGTGTTGTATATGAGTTTCTATATTTGTAAACGCACCCACGACACAGGATAAATAGCTAGTGTAAGGAAAGGTTAAAAAAATTGACCTGCAAATAACAACTATTTTGACCCAACACAAAACGTTTTTGACCCAGAATGAAACTGTTTTGTCACAAAACAGTACGGTTTCGACACAAGCCAGGATTGTTTTGTTTGACACTGTCTTAGTCCCACCCTGTACATGTAATGATACAGACAAACCGTGGGAAGGGACGAGATAACTCCGACAGTTATGCAAAGACGGAAAACTGTATTTAACTTGAGTTACGATTGTTTTTAGTGTTCCTTATTAAAATGGGAGATTAACTGACACTGAGCGAAATTATGGCGGGCGTTTTCTTTTCTTTTTTTTTTTGAAGGAAATTAGTTTGTGCATGGCGTGAATTAAATTATTACATAATCATATGGTATTGTGTGATTTTAAAATAGGTTTTAATTGTTTTTTTTACATTTCTTAGGTTTCAATTTTATAACTGACTAGCACTTTTCCTGCGACTTCGTCCGCGTGGGTTACGTACTTTCCTAATTCCCCCTTTTCACCCCCTTAAAGGTTAAATTTCCAAAAACCCCTTCTTAGTGCTCCCCTACATTATAATAGGAAGCCGTGTGCAAAATTTCACATTCCTAGCCCTAGTAGTTTTGGCTGTACGTTGATATGTCAGTCAGTCAGTTCTCCTTTTATATATATAGATAATATATATATATATAGAAAACTCGGAATATTGTAAGTGCAGTGTGAAAAAGAGTGATGATATGAACGTTGAAGGATGAAGAGAAAGAGGAAAGTCTCATAAAATAAGGATAGTTTCTTTAAGGAATTACATGAAAGAAAAAAGAGTGAATGATTGAAATAATTTTCTGTGAAATGTGCTAAACTAGCGAAATGGTGGTGTTAATTTCCATTTTAAAAGTAAGTTCCAATTCTGTGTAAGCCAACTTAAACAATTCTCAAATTAATTGTAAGTACAAGTTACAATTTTCTTACTCACTAATTCGTTGACAGAAAAAAGGCATTTACTATCTTTACAAAATACGTACAGAACCTTCAAACTCACCATGAGCTCACACTCGACCATTCTAAATTAAGAACATACGCCTTACTGATAAGAAATGTTTATACACAGTTAAATAGACTTGTATGCCTCGCCCTTAAAATATGTAGTGACCAAACAAAATTATGAACTCGTTAAAAAAGTATATTGTGAAACTAGTATCTTTTTTTTTTAAGTGGTAAAATTTTTAAATGAGTCCTCCCACCCAGGTCAGAGCGGGAGGGACTGTCAGACTCGTACTGACTAAAAGCACGGTGTCCTTCAATAGCCCTTTACGTTCCGGGGTCACGGCAATACGTACAGTCCCGCGACCAAACTAGTATGGTGGGAAAATAAAGCCATAGTCGCATATTATTTATGATAGAGTCCGTGCTACTGAAGTCCTTTTGTCGCGGCGCTAGTGTATATGACAATTCATCAAATTGCTTTTGAAAAATGTAGTAACACAATTTTCCGCAAGGCTTCAGTCGTGACGTGGACTCTATGTAATATCCGACTTCTCACCGCTGAACTTAGTTCATCCATCCAATTACAGATAATAGGAAACGTTGCTCTACTTTTGTCACCCATCCAAAGAAAGACCTCAGCATACGTTGCTTTAGCCAAGTTGGGGTGCAGTTGAAAATCAGCGCTTTTAATGCCTTTTTGTCATTAAAATATTTGTTTTTTACTTACTTTTAATGCCAACAAACACAATCTTCTTTCTTTCTTTACTTTGGTCACCCATCTAAAGAAAGTCCTCGAAAGGTATAACTTAACTTTGATCCACCGATTAACTTCAGTAAATGGCAGAATTGCTTCACTTCAGTCATCCGTACACAGATCTGAATTTAACATTGTAGACTTCAAAAAGTTTTTAATCAACTAAATGTAAAAAGAATTTAAAAGCTTTCGTATAGAAAGCAAAAACAAATGGCAATAACTTTTAAAGTGTCTCGTATTTCTACAATAAAATTGTACGAGACTGATCTAAGGAAGAAGAGGGACATACTGTGCCGATCGATGTTATTTTTTAAACCAATCACAATAAAAACAGTAAATTCAGATTACCACAGATTTTTTGACACTTCAACTACATTCGCTAAATCTAAAAAGGTACCTATAGTTCATAACACAAAAAAAAAACATTTTATTGTCTACATGTTCCATTTTTAAATATCAATCTAACCACAGATATAAAAAATGTTAACAGACGGGTAAATCCAAAACGTTAACACATAAAAAAACACGTGTGCAGTTTATCAGTGTTGATCGGAACAAAGTCGCGTACGATCAGATGAGTACACAAGTACCTACGTGCGGCCACAGTTTTTATTTAATCTGTGACACTTCCTGTCATGCCCCATCTAGTTCTATGATTTGTATTTTTATTTTTTGGAACTAGATTTTTGATGTGCTTGTCGTCACGATTATATTTTTGTGAAAGTTTTGTACATGTGTTACTAATTAAATTTGAATTTAAAAACCAAACTGCAAAGTACAGAATTCATGAACAGATTTCTAATTATATTACAAAAGCAGAAAGTTCATGTTCGATTGGAAATATTTGACATAAACGTAGGTGTGCTGGAAATAAACTATTCTACACTAGTGACAGCCGCGGTTTTACACTTGTGCAATATATGTAGACGTGCTATAGGTACATACTAATTAAACCTGTCACTTAAATCACTATGTATGATAAAGAAAACTGCATAAATAGAAATTTTACTGACTGAAAATCCACGGTGTCCTTCAACAGTCCTTTACGTTCCGGGGTCACGATAATTCGTACACTCCCGCAACCAAATGTAAAAAGAACATTATATTTTATAGATAGGTATGCTTACACATTCAAGCTAAATTTTTGTTTTAGAAAATAACACAAAACGTATTTTAATTTTCGCTTTAAAACATAGTCACAAAACTTTACCATCGCAAAGTTGGAAAGAATTTAAAACTGAATTTTAATATTAAATTTCAAGTCTGTAAAATTCCTTTGCCCGTGGTCCTAACAAAAACAATACACAGGCATCCCTGGCGAGACTCATAACTTTTCCGAACGAAACTTAATTATAAAATAACTCGAACATTTTCACATACCATTGAAGTATTAGCTACTGACTAACAGAACAAATTGTTTTATTCAGAAACTATTTAAGCCACGATAACTATTTAAGCCACGCGATATCATCGCTCGTATAGATTCACGAATAAATTAATTATGGTGACATTAATTATGAGAATAGCCCAATTAGTGGGACATGGCGGTGTGACGTAACATTATTATTTGTTTGTATTAGTCATTAGTTATAAATTAATGTTATTGTCGCCATTTTTAAGAGGTAGCTGGTTGATAGTTATGAATAAATTAATCGCTAATTATTTTGTATTGAAGCACAACTTTATTAATTTTTAAATGCTTGCGATTATGATATCTATTAGGTGGTCTTTAACTTTTAGTATATTTAGATAGGTACAATTTCTTAAACACTTGTAAGTTTCTCATCAAAAATATGTATTAATTAGGGTTTCTGGTTACTCAACCTTTTTTTGAGCTTCGAGAAATCTCGAACTCAATCAAATTTCCGTAGAAACCCTAGTGTTAATATTAACTGTTGCCAGCGGCTTTGCCTGAGTTTTACTCAAAAAATATCCGACAGGAACTCAATATCGGGATAAAAAGTATCATGTATTATGTGTATATGTGTATTCACATGCACATTAATTACCTATATTAACTTAGATTTACACAAGTAATTTTATTATCTTCACAAAATGCCTGCAATACACAGCTTTCCCCAAAAATTACTTCATGACCTTCAAGATATTCTACAATCTAACTCTTGGATTTTCTTCTTCCAGTTCCCGAGACAACATGCTGCCAAGCCACGTGAAACTCAGCTCTTCCCTCACCTGCCGTCTCGTCGGAGGATTAACCAGGGAACAAAGAGCTGTCTGCCACGAAGCACCTGATACAGTCGCCATAGCCTTCGAGGGTCTCCAATTAGCGGTCAAGGAATGCCAGCATCAGTTCCGTTGGCACAGATGGAACTGTTCCAGTCTTCTGATCAAGAGCAGTAACCCACATGGAAGTTCTATTATGAAAAGAGGTTAGTTTTGCTTTTTTCATATCTAATTTAGTATGCGGTCTCTTTTTTTTGGCTAAAATCCCGTAAAACTTTGTAAACCAAATCAACAGTGACAACCAAAATGCCAGTTAGATATAATTAAAAGATATGTACACAATGAGTAAGCTACCGACTCTCATATCTATGAATATCACAAACAAGATACTCTTCATTTCCAAAGATATTAAAACAAACATAAAACATGACGGAAGTAATAATGAAGAAGGAGCACTTTCTTGAAGTGAGTAAAAGAGACAAATGCCTCTCATAAACTAGTCAGGGACACCCTCACTTGATTACCTTGTCACAAGTACAAGACAACTGTCCCTAAAACAACACAAGCTCTAATAAAACCTTCACAATAAACATATTTATTTATTAACCTTTTGTCCTAACCGAGGACCAATAATATCAGGAGATTATGTCCAAAAACGTAGGTGGTAGCAATCATCGTCGATTAATGCCAAAACCAGACCCTCATGAACGTAATTCCATAATACTTTTTTTATTTCATAAACTAAAATTTCAAACCAATCGCGATCAACCATTACAATCCGAATTTATTACGACGAAAAATTATTCACGCACATTAAGGGGCCACCGGTGAACGGACATATCCAGGTATTATATTCTTAATATACGTATTTACTGAGTCGTCCGTCTTTATGTCCTATGTTCGGGTGAGAAAAGGCTTTGTCGACCTCGTTTTTTCCACAATCATCTCACACGTTGACGGGGAAATTTACGAGCATGGAGGATGGGAGACAACAAATAATAAGTTGGTGGTGTCCAGGTGGGGCTGACACCCGCGCCCGCGATTTCACGCTACGTGTGCGTCCACTGGCCCCCCTCCCACCTGCCCCCTGTTCCCCGTTCCCCCGTCCCTCTAGCCTCTCAACCAATTAATATCTTAACTGGAATTGCCTGGACTCGTACGAACGGAGTTACTCAATTTTCCCCACGCCCTTTTATTGCTGCGCGCATTTTAATAACAGTTTGAAATTCTTCATTAAACCTCATAAACCGAGATTGGACAATACAGACTTTTAAAACAGACATACATATAAAACGTAATTGAACATTTAAATAGTGAGAGATCAAACTTAAGAATGTTGTTCTGTCCATTGTGTCGTCGACATTATTAGTATTGGTAATGCCCGTAACGATACCTTCCGGCCCTTCAGCGACACGACTATGTTTAAATTGAAAAATTGTGAAAAAAGCAGCGTAACTAAACACTTAAACATCTTTCTTAACGTGCCTATTGTTGGGGTCCCGAATTGAAATGCCGACGGGAGAGTGAAACCAAAAAAAAAGTGAAGAACAAATCGAGATGCTTTTAAATAGGATAATAGCGATCGATGATCGAAGAAGAAAGATAATAATGATTCCGGACCGTTGGTTTTTTTGTCCGAACGTGTAGGATCGATGAAAGAGCGCTGTGCATGGATGGCATTCTGGATAGATCACGGGATTTGTTCCGCTACCCCGAGATCCTCCACACGTTGTTAGCGCTCTTGTACGTGACGCTGTTACAATATACTGTCAAATATTTAATGACTTTTGTGAAGCTAATGAGACTATTGTCGGAAAACTTTTTCACCTCGGGCGTTAATAGTTGGATGGTAGGTGAGATTAGCGTAAGATGTGTGGGTCGGCGCGTCGGCTGTCGGCGTTGTCGCGTGAGAGAATGGCGCGCGACGCGTCAGGGCAACCGGGGCACACAGGGTGGCGCGCATGCGTCGATACAAATCTGACGGCGCGAGCGCACGTGACGTGAATTCACGACGCGAATGTGTCATAAAAAAGTGACATTTATTGGCGTTTTATATCAACAACATGTCGTCAGGTGACGGAGTGCCGACGACAATGTGGTTATGATGTTGCAAAAACATGATGCGTTGTTGTGTCTTATCTGACGATGTGTCGTGGGAACATAGTCGGCGAGACGAGATGACTTTATTAAAAGAGAATCAGCCATTTTTTTACGAGTCCTGTGACTTGTTAATAATTTTTGACAAAAATATTATGCTTAAAGTGAGACGTCAAAATTCTTCGGCTGTAATTTGCGGTTGTGATGACTCGGGTACGGTGAGATGTCAAGACGAATACCGATAAAGCGCCATCATTGACCTAAAATAACAACTCTTAAAAGGATTTAAACAAAAACTTGGACGTGTTGAAATGTCTCAATGCAATGTAGCTCAACCCTCTAATGGTCGCGATAACATCTTCCTCGGTGCGTTACCGAATCGTGCTCCTTCAGATGCTTCAAAACTGTGAGAAAAAACACACAAAAGGCCCATAAAAACATGAATTTGTCCAAAGTTCCCAGTTTTAGACGTGACATCGAGTGGGCTTTTTTTTGTTTGGCCCTTTTTGTTCCCTGTCGGATTATGAGTCCGCTTTTAAGGGTTAATTAAGTCAAGAAGAGTATTAGTGATCTTGCGGAAAAAAGGATGATTTAGTGGAACTGTGATGATTCATCCAAAAGTACTTATGTGATTTTTAATTTATTTTCTATCGATGATGAAAAGTTTGATTGAACCGCATTTACTTTTTGAACTAAAGATTCCTTTGCCCGCAAATACGCAAACTAACAGAATAGTTTTTTTACGTGGTAAAATCATCAAATGAGTCCTCCCCATCCAGGGCAGAGCGGAAGGGACTGTCAGACTCGTACTGACTAAAATCCATTGTGTCCTTCAATAGCCCTTTACTTTCCGGGGTCACGGTAATTCGTAAGTCTCGCGACCCCGGCAGGCTTTGGCTCCGTCATTTTGCTGACACTCTTTGAGGCGCGCGTGGAACACAACGCGCCATCGACCCGGGCATGGTCCATGGTCGGACAACGATAGCTAGTTAGTCTTTCATAGGCAAATTAATTATTAGACATAATACCGTATACTACACTCACATTTCGCAAGCTATTTTTAAGTCCCATGGGGCAATTCTATCGCCGCTTCAAAGCGGTCCTATTGGAAATCTATAGAGGAGGCCTATGTTCAGCCTATGTGGACGCACCTTAGCTGATTTGTAGAAGTCTAAAGCCATCAACAGGGTACGAACGCCAGCCATATGAATAAAACTCAATAACTGTCTGATCTGTGAATCGATCCCAGGACCTCATACTCAGCAGTCGCATCTGCGTCTACGAAACTAACGAGGTAGTAACTAGATCCATTTCCGAATCTCCATCAAATGTTCTCAGCTTCCCAATTTCCAACTGGAACCAAATCTAATTGAAGCACGTGCGAGCCCTACCGATCGTAAATTAGTGCTGCTGACGTCACAACCGACTTATCGTCTGGTTTTGGTAATTAGCGATTCGCAACACAAGCCGAAGGTACCTACGGAACGGGGCTTAATTGCTACGGAACCCTTGCAGCGTCGGATATCTGCAGCTCATATTATTTTTTTCTTGTAATTACAATTTTGAAAGTTCACATTTTTGTTTGAAAGTCTTTATAGGTAGGATTTATTTTGAAGATTTTCTCATTAGTAGTTCAATTTAGGAAGAAGCTTGACAGAGCGAAGTGGTTATGCAATTTACGCCACTGCTGTCAAAATCGTAAAAAATCGAGTTGTTCTTTTTTAGCGTCCCAAAATCATCAAATGAATCCTTGGATGGAGCGAAAGGGACTGTCAGACTCGTACTGACTAAAATCCACGGTGTTTGTTCAATAGCTCTTTACGATCCAGGGTCACGGTTACCTGCGGCCGTATTATGACATCTTATAACCAAGCTTGTACCAGTGAGTGAAAGAGACGGAGCTATACAAGTCGTCTAGCGCCACCTCGTTCACTCACTGGAACAAGCCTGCTTTTAAGACGTCATAATACTGCCCCTGTGTAGGCAGTCCCGCGACCCCTAAACCGATATGTCCTAAAACAAGAAATTTGAAGGCATCTCCCAACTCACACAGGACCCAAATGGTGGATTACATCCCACACCCCAAGAGGGTTGGCCCCAAAGAGGAAGCCTGTATTTCAGTAGTGGGAACGTAATAGGTTGATTATGATATGCAGGCAATCAGTAATTCGTATATCTCAATTTATCTTAATTTTTCGATTTCTTGATTACTGTTAAGTCAAAAATCCCTTAGTTAACCAAAACTAAGCTAAGTCTCATAAATTTATAGACCTAAACCTAATCATTAACAAAAAGCTACAGACAACAGAATCCCATCCAATTTGGTCCAGCGATTTAGGAGGCAGAACTATTTGCACATTCTTCTAAATAAAGAGCTACTTAAAAAAGTACTTACATTAAACCTGAATGGTGTTATAATCGGACATAAATAGAGCACATTTACATAATGGCATCCTTTAAAATCATTAAATAATGCTGGTTAACAATAAAAGTTTAATTATTGCCATAAACGTCGCCAGAATCATGCAGTAAAAAGAAAACTGGCAATGTGGTCCTAGCCATTTGATAAAGCAGAACATAGCAGAGAATTCTATAAGTATTAAT
Organism: Agrotis puta; assembly: GCA_943136025.2. Classification (NCBI taxonomy): domain Eukaryota; kingdom Metazoa; phylum Arthropoda; class Insecta; order Lepidoptera; family Noctuidae; genus Agrotis; species Agrotis puta. Next base: position 14,283,264 of record OW964170.2, on the reverse strand, counting down.
TCATTACCGTTTTATCACATTTTAGGCAAATGCACTCTCAATACGACCACCCCGTTATCCATGTAAAATACATAAATGACAAAAACTTAAGTAATCATTACCAGTAATTGTATGAATATATACGGAGTATTTCCAATAATTGACAAGCGAAAAACTCAATGGAGTTCATTCATTTTGGCGCCAGATTTATAAGCTATCCAGTTGGAAGCGAGAACCTCCACTAAAAACTGTTTTAAAAATCACAAAGTGCACAATCGTAAATCACGCATGATGCGCGAGCATGCGCGTCGGCCGCGCAGCGCGCGCGCATCAGAAACAATGTTACACAACACGGAAAAAGACGACCACCGCCGACGCTGCTCGGAAAAACCGATCATTATGCGCATTCGATTAAATAAAACGTCCGCGTTCGTATACGCTTAAGAATCGGAAATGAAATAAAACGTTCAATGATAAAATTGAAATTTGTATTTACTTAGGCCGTTGATTTTTTGCAAGTCGGCGCCGCGTCGCCTTTTATGGGACGAATGTAGATTTACCAATTTAATCCGTGGTTCGAGGAATCGAGGTGGCGCTGCGGTCGCGGCCGGCCGACGTGCCCTGTCCAACTGTCCTACTGATGGACAGGTATAAGTAATTAGGTCCAGAAGCGTTACTTGTTTTTGCTACGCTGACCAACCGAACAACTTTAAATCGCAAATGTGAATAAAACTGCTTCCATTTCAACATTGTATACCTACTTATGGGTAACGCGAACGCTATTGGACAGATAAATTAATATTTAAATTGCAAATATCGGTCCCATATTAATTATACAGCAACAAATTATATGAGGACAGAACTCGTTGTAGATCGAGTGTCGTAAATCGCCGAACGTTTTTTACTCGTCGACTCGTAACGAAAATAATTACATATCATGCATTATTAAAACAAACACGTAGCAAAAAGCTTTGGTACAAGTGTAAGGGAAGAATTTAAAAATCTGTCACCCGTTCGAAATTCAGAGCATTTCGTTGGAAAAAGTCGAAAACGAATAATCGGAATTCATTAAAGTCGATTAAAGAATTCGGCACGGGTATCGGTGCGGACGATATACGACCTTATGGTCGACTAATTGGCGCAAATTGACACTAAAACGTGGGATGGTAATTATAATACAACCGTGGTATAATGCGGCTCAGTTAACTCCCTATATAGATATGTTCCTGTTTGATTTTAAAAGCTCTCGGCTCTAATAATTGTTTGTGTCTACTTAGAATTCAATAAAACTCATTTTCGAGTCATGCTTAATTATTTGTTAGTGTGAGAACATTTGTGTGGACAATGCGGAGTCCATTAACTAAGTTGGTCTACACAGTTTTATTGTACCTCATACAAGGCATCTGCGGTCCTCAGAATAAAAGTAAAACATGAAATGTACAATATATAAGTAATATCTAAATTTAACTCATCATACGAATGCCGCCATTCAGTCAAGCCTAGTCTTCTCTTTGTGACATACAAAAACTTGAATTAATCGTATCATTACGGAATTCTACATTACTAAAGTAGATCATACAGTGAGTTAATTGGTATGCAATTAAAGTAGACAGAATGTTGTGTTTTCAGAAATTCCAAATTCAATTTTTGAACTGTCAAAAAAGTTACTAATATCGACTCAAGTGAAACGTATACGGCCTGTGACACGGCTTTCTTCATCCCGTTAAGAAATATTTCCTCAAAAGCCGAGTCCCCTCTTCAAGACAAACAAACTTTGGCAAGCATACAATAATTCGTCGATAACAGTACACCGAATCCGATACATAACTCGGAATCATCGAAATCGATCAATCGAGCGTGGTATAAATCGCGACGCATCGATTCTATCGCGTCTCGGTCGATCGACAAATATAAATTTGTCACTGGCCAGTCGGAAAAAGCACGTCCTGGATCGGTAGAGTTTATAAATAAACAATAACATCACCCTATTTGGATGGGACACCGTAACATACATCAGCAGTTTATATTCGATCTCGGATGATAACCATAGTAAGAGAATGCTTTTACAGCATACGATTCGACGTCACGATCGATCGTTAGATCTTACTTTGAAAGCATGTAACAAACATAATGAATACATATTGCTTAAAAGCCAATATTTTTTTCCAAAAATGACGGATCTTCTTTTAATGAAGGACTAAATTTTTAATTAAAAGGACCACGCAACTGACCACAATGTTATTCAAAGATCTCTCTCATTTTCTGATACTTGTCAGTAAAACTTTTGAAAAAATTAAATTGCAGCAGGATTTGAACCTGTGACTGTTTGATTGCGTGCCCGTGGTTTCGTGGTCGCAAGCGATTCCCGGGTCGGGCAAAAAGTGCTTTTGGGTTTTTCGAAAAAAGAATTTCTCAATAGCTGCCCGGAGTTTGGAAATTGGCGGTATAATACCACCTTGCCTCTGAAAGCACGTTAAGCCGTTGATCCTGCGCCTGATCTCTCTCCGTGTCGGATGGCCGGCACATCGGAACTATGAGAGTAAAAGAACAGAGAGTGCACCTGTGCTGGCGCACACACTTGTGCACTATAATATGTCCCGCGCAGTTGGCTAATCTCCGTTGAGATTGACCGCTGTACCCCAAATTGGTCAGGAGGACGATTATCTGATTCAGTATGTCAAAAGCTTTTACCGACCTAAGTATGTACCGCAACCATGCTCACTGTTTCGAATTCGCCATTCCATTCCTGACGTTTTATGGTGACGCTGACGCCATCTATTATAAAGTTATCAAAGAACTACAAAAAAGCTTTGCAATTTATTTGCATTACGGATAGAGATAGATAGATAAAAGATTTATTCAGTGCATTATAGATGTCTGTAAATCACTAGATTTACAGACATTTTTACATTACCAATCAATGACAATAATGTGATGATAACTTCTGTCGTTATGTCAGTCTGTCAATCAGTATTTCCAAGGGATATCGTATTGCTGGGGTTGCGGGATTACCTTAGCAGGATGGCCCTGAAACGCAAAAAGAAACCGAAGGAACGGGGTAGACTTTTAATCAGTAAGAATCTGACAGTCCTTTCCGCTACCCACAGGACGGGTCGACTCATTTGATGATTTTACCAACCCAAAAAAGGGGATATCGTTTTACCCAGTACTAACTGCCTTGTGGAGGTTAGACTGGAAGCTGACCCCAAGAAAACAGAAAAGACTGAGCAAATGATGAGCAAGTCGTATAGTCTTAAATACCTTAATAAAGTATTAATTCATCGAGCGAACGATCACTTGACGAAGATAATGGCTGATTTATAATGATTATCATCATTTTAAACGTGATTCATCCTAAATCATGTCTTGGAGTTTTTGCGATAATACGCCAAGGCACCAACTAGAACTTAAAATTATCATTGTGGGGAAGATGAGTTGATTTTTCCATGCTTTTTTTGTTATATGTTGATGTTTCTTCTTTCTTAAGATGATCACGTTTTATTAGATACCTGAATTATTAGTCCGGTTAATTGTTTCCTAATGGGCGTTTTTGATAGCTAAGAGAGATAGAGACAGAAGATAATTGATTACATCATATTATATACCGGATTTCTGGAAGTATGGATCAAATTGAATAGAGCATGGGCAAGGACTAGACACACTCAGGGGTAAAGGGTTTGGAAATAACCTCGCTCATGCCTTTATTTATTTATGCATGCATGCACGCATTTATTCAATTTGTACCAACTTCCAGGGACATCGTATACGGCACCCAGCTCCAGTTGTCCTTGGAAGTAACTATTCTGCTATCAACAAAGTGGTAAATAGAATGAAGAATATTATAAGCTTAAGCTTTTTATTTTCTTTCTTAAGATTATTTTCCCAATCAACAAAGACTAACAAGTCATCAATATCAATTCCAAAGAAATGTTAATTTTATATATAATAAAGATTTTTGATTTATGAGTAATTTCTGACAATTAAACATCGTACTTTAAGGTAATCACTACAAATAAAGCTCATAACAGCGAAACATTAAAAAATATTACATGTAATAACATCGAAAATAATACCATAGATACAAGAAAACGATAGCTTTAAATACCCAAAAATAAAACCCCCATTATTTTAATAAACCATATCTCTGGGTGTCAATTAGGCCCACTCTACAGAGGGAGCCACTAATCCGTAGAGATAACTCCGATCCTCGAATTAATCACTCGATACAATCGTTTTAATTTATTCGATTCATTCGGATCAAATTTATCGAGATAAAGATTCGGGTGCACTCGTGGGAGCGACGAAAAACAACGACTGAATAAAAAAACTTACTAATTATGGGGACACTTAATTAGTAATTATGAATCGATTATTTTATACTGATCTGAGATAAAGGTTCTTGAAAGATTGGTACTTTATTCAGGCACCGAAATCTTACTTTTTTTTTTGCCCAAATCGCTTGCCTGATCGATCGATCGGGGTCCGATTAAGATTCACACCGCGGTCGGAAAGAGGGTCTTATACTAGTTGGGGCATATGAAATAAGTCAGAATTTAAAACTTAACATCAATAATGTAACGCAAAGCTTTATCACAAGCAATCAAATCAAAATTAAAACCGTACTAAAACCTAACTGATCATCTCCAACATGAGATACGATAAAATCCACGAACCCATGAATTACCGTTTCATTTAGCCCAAGAAACAAGTAACAAAAGCAGGTGGAAACCCCATAATTGCCCATTAAAGATGGCACTTAAAACCCAAAGGCCTATTCAGATTAATACAATGAAATAGCAAGAATAGCACAATTAATTTAAAGACAGACCTAACTCAAATGCAAATCGGTCGTCATACTGTTTATGGTAAAAAGATTACATTGTGCGAGTTGAGTACCTTATCTGAACATCACGCGAATGGATTCAGTATTTAATTTATTGGAATAAAACAGATAAATGGTGGTTGTTGCGTTCCGCGTTCCTATAAATTGCGTGGGGCCACACGTTTAAGTTCTTGCGGGATAATCCTTGTCTTAGGACGAAGGTTTAAGTATCGATGTTGATCAAACCTTTTATGATTTTCATTTGAAAGAACCATGGATCACACAGAGTGAATTGTCTCATATTTTTTGTTACTTTGTATTATAGATGTCATGTTGTTTTGTTGTGAATGTGTGTGGTAAATTAAATCAAAGCCTGTGTCGTAATTCTCTTTGCTAGACTATCCCGCATACTGCAGCTTGGGTACGCTTTGCGTTGCCAACTATGTGCAAGTCCGCAGTTCAAAAGGATTACTTGTTATATTAATTACCATTCCTACTTTTAATCTGTTATGAATTACTAATGTGCTTTGTGTGGTCCTGAAATTAGGCCACTGGCCCCCTGTGGGATTACAAAAAGGAATATTGTCATTAGCGTTCTTTGAATATTGATGTCTCGCCTGGCAAGCTTATTTATTGAATATGCTGTTAGCAATTTATCTTTTTTACCAGTCAAAGAGATAATCATACCAATCTATACTCTATACTATATAATAAATCTGTAGAAGGGTCAATTCTGTACATTGAAAATATTGAAAAAATAAATAGCGGGGGGTGTTGCTGGATCGATACCAATCCCAAAAATATGATTAAAAAATTTTTTGTCTGTCTGTCTGTCTGTCTGTCTGTCTGTCTGTTTGTGCAGGCATCACGTGAAAACTAACGGTTCGATTTCGATGAAACTTGGTATAATTATTCCTTATTATCCTGGGCGTAACATAGGATACTTTTTAACCGACTTCAAAATAAGGAGGAGGTTATGAATTCGACTGTATTTTTTTTTTAATTTTGTTACCGTATAACGACCGACTGGGTGAACCGATTTTCATGATTCTTTTTTTGTTTGATTGCTGGTGCTTTCCGTGTGGTCCCATTGTCACCAAATCAGGATCTGATGATTGGATCTTGGAGAAATCGAGGGCAACTCTCAAATTTTATAGGTCCACGCATCATTTTTCGTAAATCTTATGAAGTAATTTAAGTACTTGCGTATGGTAATCATGATCTTATGTAGCTGAGCTGATGATGGAAGGTTCAACTCCTTAACAGTAGTTTGTTACCGCATAACGACCGACTGGGTGAACCGATTTTCATGATTCTTTTTTTGTTTGAAAGCTGGTGCTTCCCGTGTGGTCCCATTGTCACCAAATCAGGATCTGATGATTGGTTCTTGGAGAAATCGAGGGCAACCCTCAAATTTTATAAGCCCACGCATCGTTTTTCGTAATTCTTATGAAGTAATTCAAGTACTTGCGTATGGTAATCATCATCTTATGTAGCTGAGCTGATGATGGAAGGTACAACTCCTTAACAGTAAGGAGCAGGCATCGACTGATTCATTGTTCGCATATCTCCGGAACTACACATCCGATTTAAATAATTCTTTTTTTTTTGTGCTAGGTATCGTTCCACTTAGGGAATACTGAAAGTTTCATCAAAATCGGTTCAGTAGTTTTTGAGATAGGGAATTTTATTAGCTTATTGTGTACATGAGGGATGTTATTACCAGTGCTACGGATTAAATTATATGTATTTGGCAAGAATTTGGGTTGAATATTTAAACTAAAAAGAGAAAAATAAAAAACTTTTTCAAAAAAAAATGTAGCCGCCTTCAAAAAGAACCACAAAAAAGGGTAAAATAATCAACAAAATAACTTTTATTTCGGAAGTCGGTGGCAAAAAATAAACAATGAAATAAAAAATAACAAAGCCATCGACTTCCGAAATAAAAGTTATTTTGTTGATTATTTTACCCTTTTTTGTGGTTCTTTTTGAAGGCGGTTATATTTTTTTTTTGAAAAAGTTTTTTGTTATCCTGGAAAAATACGTAGAAAAAAAATCTTATTTTTCAGCTTTATTCATAGACGTAGTTCTGTAGAACCACGAACACACGTTGCATTACCCGCAGTGGATTCAGCGCCGTAATATTTATAAGATTTCATTGTCAGAGTTACTCAAAATGGAGAAATAAACCATCCACGCGAAGACCGACATCCGCGCGGACGGAGTCGCGGGCGGAAGCTAGTGTTCAATAAATAGAGAGTTATGAGCAGAAAGACATTTTTTTTGCTAGCTATTAATTTTCCATTGCTATGTAAATACTTCCACTGTATCTTTCCAATCGTTATTTTTGTTCTCGGAACGCTGCATCGGCCTACTAGTCCAAAGTCCTCTCTCATAGCCTCCCACTCATTCCTTCCTTCCACTTATCCATGGAAGCTTTGAAACGATAGCGTGGCGACTAAGACGCGCTTAAGCGAGATTAGACGGAGAAAACTGCACTTTATGTCATCATAATAAAATTCGCAACCGAAGATAACTCATGGCTTGGATGGCGTCCGTTTTCGCCAATATCAGCAGTCAAAATATGATGTTGTTAATGATTGATATTATATTTCAATAATTTATGCCTTTGTCAAACAGACAGGCGAGTCCGAAGCGGTAACGAACCGATACGAGACGTCAGTCCGATAGTTCTGTCACGCTATCGGATCACTTTCGCTTTTCTATGTGACTGGATTCAAATAATTCCATACATTACAAATAAAAACGCCTCGCTTCGCATTCGCGACACCTGTCTATTTGACAAAGGCTTCAGCGCTAGTTAGGAAATTCGTCTCCTTCGGCTTTTTCTAACCAGTCCCACATTTATTCCAGAATATTCTGGTCACGTTACATAAATCGAATGTGGACTGGAAGCCTCCTAGTTTATGTATGATAAATACCGTATCGCGATATCATCGGAATGCACCGTACACTCTTGTTGCTTTGAATTTATTTGAAGCGCTGCAGCTATCTGCTAAAGCGGTAATGGACGGTGTTTGAAATTGTTTTAAGTGAAAAATTGCACAGAAAATGTAACTAGACGAAACTATTTTAGCTGTTCTTAAAATTTTTGCGTAAATCAGAACTAAAAAAAAAATTAGGCTGCAATGTGATATTTTTAATCTCTTCTAGGGAGGTCGGCTATAAAATAGATTTTTCAATACACTTCCTCGAAAATTGCTAATCGCACTACTATAATACTGTTTAGCGTCTTGACATTCTATGTCCGACAGGCAGTCGCTCCATGTAAAATACTGATATCCAGCTGCATCTGGTTTGACTGGACGCCGACCTCAATATGATTGGGAAAAAGGCTAGGCAGATGATGAACGGAGTATAGATAATTCTATTAGTACTATTATATATCGAGTGGTCCTTATGCTCGATAGAGGGCGGTGATCGCGCAATGATGTCGATCGTTACACGAGTTCGGTTCATGTTATTATTTTTATACATCGGAAAAAAGTAAATAAATAGTAAAAAAGTATGAAAAAAATAATATCAATAGAATAAAACTTTTAGTACAAAGAAAATGCCCGAACGGAGTATAGATATATAATCCGAGTCAGACTTGACTGACTAAAATCTACGGTGTCCTTCAATAGCCCATTACGTACCGGGGTCACGGTAATTCGTAAGTCCCGTGACCCCGGCAGGCTATTGCTCTCTAAAATAATGAGCACTTAGAAAGGAATTCAGATAATTCCACCCTCAAGAGATTCCCTCTAAATATTAGGTATAGGTGTTCAAAGATTGTATGGAAACTAATTTTGAAGTTAGAAATCTGGGATGTACGATGTGAAGTTACATAAAAAAAAAGTATAAGTATTAAAAAAAATGTCACGTAACTTAATGAGGCAGACCAAATTCTACGCGAGCGAAGCCGCGGGCAAAAGCTAGTTCTAAATAAAATACAAAAAGACCTGCCTCTTTTACAAACTTTACAGGGTTATTTAAATGTTTCCATACTTCTTTTACAAATAGATTTTCTTGTCTTCACGTGCTTTTTTTTTTCAAGCTCATCAAAAATCCACATTTTATTAGTAACAGATTTGTTCTCCGGATCTTTTAGCAATGTAGATCGAATCAGATAGATTTTGAACCGATTCTGCAAGCAAGTAGATAAAATAATGCAATGTGGAATGCTGCAAACGCTTTCCGCGTGAGACGACCCGACCACACACCGAATAAGGGAAATAAAGAACCACATATATCAACAGGCGAAGATATACTCTCTAGATGCGACTTAATATTGTGCTGTGATTTCTTGTGTTATGTTTTATAAAAACCACTTAAAATTATTTCACCGAGCGCACTTATCCTCGACTTTCTTCTTTGTCTTCATGTAATTCGCTATCAACTCACAACTTAGCCTTTTTCACGGCGCGGCGTCTTCGCTGCATGCGCCGTCCCACATCTTTGGCAGTGCAGATATGTAGATCCTATTTTGTTGATGTGAATTTGACGGCACGGTTTGTGAATTTGACGGCGCGGGGTGTCGCGGGTTCGATCGCCGCACGGAACAAATATTTGTATGATCTACAAGTAGTTGAGTTTCTATGTTTGTACACGCACCCACGATACAGGAGAAATTCCAAGTGTGGGGCAACGTTTAACAAAAAAAAACTTGGTATGCTTGGAAGCCCAAGACATCTACACTCAATTGTTTTCTGTATCTTAAGATATTCTGTTAAATTATCAATAAAAATAAAAGCACAGGGGGCATCCAGGTTGTCTACATCAATGTTATCCGTTTTTAACTCTGTAAACGCGAACACATAACTTTTATACCAGAAGATAAACTAGTCCTTTTCAATATTCAAATATTTATACATTTTCCTTACTTTACATGAGCAGCAAGTGCCAGTGATTTGCTTAACAGGATTAGTTCAGTTTATCCAGCTGTTTTATAAACTAGCTTCTGCCTACGACTTTGTCACCGCGGAATTTAATCCGCCCTTCCTATCGCATCGCATCGCACTCTCGACCGTAACTTTTTCGAATTGTTAAAAATGATAGATCATCACAACTTTTGTCAAACAACGCTAATGTTTAATGACATAAATAAATAAATAAACAGTTGATCTAAGTATTTTTTACACGCGACTTAGCTAACTGCTTAAGAATTTGACAGTCAATATTAAAATCGACATTAGCGCATTAACGTTATTGTCATTTTTTCTAACAACAACACAGTACATTTTTTGCAATGACAGGAAACATACTTAACTTTTTTTTGGAATGAAAGGTATCCTATGCCCGTCTCTGTTTAACTAATAATGTATATGCAAAAATTCAGGATGATCGGTTCAGTATTTTAGACGTGATAAGGTAACAAACAAACTCTTACTTTCGTATTTATAATATTGAGTTAGAATAACCCTGTATTCCTGTAGACCCCGCAGGCCATGTCCTCGTTAAAGCGTTGAAATAATTTGTATTAAATAAATAAATATTCCTCAACTATCATACAACGCCATCTAGTCCCAAGCTAAGCAGAGCTTGTGTTATGGGTACTAGACAACTGATAAACATACTTATATATTACTAAATACATACATATTATAGATAAATTACACGAAGACACAGAACAAATGATCGTGCTCATCACACAAACATTTGTCCTGGGTGGGAATCGAACCCACGACCTCCGGCATAGCAGTCAGGGTCACTAACCACTAGACCAACAGGCCTGTCAAATATTACTTCCCATTGTCCCCGTACTCAGGTTTAATATAGCTTCCTATCAGTTTTTTCTTTAGATAGATCATTAGCTCGGATATTACTCCCAACAGACAAACAAACAAACAAATTCCACCTCTTTATAACGTTAGTATAAATGAGATCAGTCTGGTTTAACCTGGGTGGGCTATTTAGGTTCTACACTTTATTGACTAGTTCTACGCTCAATCTAGTTTTTAGGTTATTCACTTAGGGGTTTGAATAATATTCGAATTTGAATTAATTAACTGCCAGTTATCTGACTGTTTGCTAACTTGTGGATGAAAAGGTTCTTGTACAAATCTTTTTGAATTTTTACTAAATCGATTAACACAATCAACAAAATGTAGGTAATCTTTATAGTAACAAACTTAGATTATAGAACGTCCAGATTCCTAGTAGACCACTGAGAATTGAATTACCCCCTACGTTTCGGGGTCGCGGGACTGTACGAATTACTGTGACCCCGGAACGTAAAGGGCTATTGAAGGACACCGTGGATTTTAGTCAGTACGAGTCTGACAGACCCTCCCGCTCTGCCCTGGGTGGGAGGACTCATTTGATGATTTTACAAGGTAAAAAAAAATTAACAACCCTCGTTTGTAATATTTTTGGTACACGTACATCGTAAAATCATCAAATGAGTACTCCTATCCAAGGCGGGACAAGAGGGACTGTCATTTTTGGACTGACTAAAATCCAAGTTGTCCTTCAATAGCCTTAAGAGAGTTCCGCGACCAAATGACTGAGTGGAATGGCACCTCAGTAGGGGGCGAGACTTCACAAAAAACGTTGTTCTGGACATTTTATAATCTAGGGATTACATGGATTTAAAAAATCATTGTCCCGATTGTTGTAAAGGTCAATGGCCTGATGGCCAAGAGCCTCGACGAACATGTATCGATGATTTCGTTGGGTAATTCGATCAAGGGCCGAACCTTGAGTTAACCCTCTAATAGTACTGCCTTCTGAACCAGAATTCAGAAGGCAGTACTATTCCATACGGCTCGCATAGTAATCGCCAGTAGCGCGGACCCTGCATTCCACTCCTGGTGTTTTTAAATGTTTTTTTTAGTTATATTTAAGACTAGCTTCCGCCCGCGACTCCGTCCGCGCGGATGTTGGTCTTCGCGTGATGGTTTATTTCTCCATTTTGAGTAACTCTGACAATGATATCTTATAAATATCTATTGGACCCAAATACGGCTTAGCATATAATAATTAAGGAGATCCCTCTATTGAGCTACTGCTGTTGAGCTCGCGTTCTGTAGATAGTAACTGAAAAATAAGTTTTTTTTCTACGTATTTTTCCAGGTTAAAAAGTATCCCATTTTATGCCCAGGATAATAATGTATAAGTATACCAAGTTTCATCGAAATCCAACCGTTAGTTTTCACGTGATGCCTGCATATACAGACAGACAGACAGACAAACATTTTTTTAATCACATATTTGGGTTTGGTACCGATCCAGCAACACCCCCCGCTATTTATTTTTTCAATATTTTCAATGTACAGAATTGACCCTTCTACAGATTTATTATATGTACCTATAGATGTAAGAAATATGTAAAAGAAATAATTAACTGAATATTAACATTAAATACACGTCGCGAAAAGTAAATGTTAGGTAAGAAATCCTGCGTCAATTTGCCGTCTTTGACAGTTAAATGGCTAACGATTTAACTGTCAAAGCTTGACATTAATTATGACAGTTCTGTTCTCCATCTTTACTTAAATGAGGGGAATTATTTATTTCGACATTTTAACTTGTTGTTAATAACTGGTTTGAGTGGAGTACCTGTTCTATTTATTTCACAAACACAGAAAAATATTCAGTGTCATAAATAAAAGATTTAGTGCAAAGTAGAGACGAATACTCCGTATAGGTCTCTTTTAATAATGCTATAATACCACCAAATCTTGCTCATACTCAACATCACGTTTCAAAAACTATGCAGTATTTTCTAAAACCGAAAATTCAATGACAAACGACATTTAGTAACTCACACTAAACTCGAGTCAACTTACGACTTACTCTCATAAAAAGAGTCTCTAATCCTAGCAAAGGGTAAGTAAGATACAAACAAATTGTATTCTTATGTATTAATTACTTACGTTCATTTTCCTTCCACAGGTTTCCGCGAATCCTCATTCCTCTACGCGCTAACAGCGGCAGGGGTTGCCCACTCCGTGGCCCGCGCATGCGCCCAAGGCCGGTTAATTTCCTGCGGTTGTGACCCTCTGGGCTACCGGGCCTCACACGACCCCCGCAGCAGGACGAAGGTCAACAAATGGGAATGGAGCGGTTGTTCCCATAACCTGGCCTATGGGATCGAATTCTCGAAGAAGTTCCTCGATGTAAGGGAACAGGTGGACGATTTGCAGTCGAAGATCAATGTGCATAACAATAATGCGGGGAGATCGGTGAGTTTTTGAACAACTATTTTTATTTTAACCGATATTGTATTCGAATTTATGTAAACATTTCCTAATTTGACAATTACAAAATGCAGAACTAATGCTTATTTGCGACATAAAAGGAGACTCTTCATTTAAGCAGTAGTAATAAGAATCTCAGTTCAGAAATGAAGTCAATAATTCTTGTGAAATGGAATCGAAAGTTATGAGAGTGATTTCTGGTAATTTCACACAAAAAATCAAATTTCTGAATTTAGTTCCCTTTTATAGCTTCTGAACTACTACCCACTTTCCAAAAAAATATGTAGGTGAAGACAGGTCAGGTGGAGTACCATAACGTCTAAAAGAGTGAGTGGTTCAGCTCAGGGAACGAGATGGCGTTAGACGACTTGTATAGCTCTGTCTCTTTCCCACAGCTTAACTACTCACGTCGACGTCGACGTCTTAAAACGTCATGGTAGGTCACCAGGAGATTTAGAGAAACAGCGAGGTTAGAATGTTATGTCCAGCTTTACGCATGGAACATTTGCAGATATTCTACATAGTAAACTATATATTTGTCGGAGTTCTTAATGTTAAACGACAAAAGTTAAAGTCTGTTCAATAACAAGCTTCACTTCATAACTAAACATTAAACAAAACACATACAAAAACAAATTTTCCCAATTATCTTTGATGTCATATTCAAGAGCAGCACGCGAGGACACAAAAGACACCGCAGCATCACGATGGTACTTCAATTTATCTCGTTAGCAACCCTATGTGCCTTGATGTAAGGGTGAATTTCAAATTAGATATTAGATGCACAAAGGATAATGACGTGGAAATTTTGATTGAGATAAAAAATAGTTTTTAAGGAAAATAAACGAACAAAAATCTTTTAGAAAAACTTTGGCCCACACTAGGAATTTCTCCTGTATCGTGGGTGCGTTTACAAATATTTAAACTCACATACACAAACACCCTGACCAGGAACAACTACTTGACAGATCATCCAAATATTTTTTTCTGTGCGGGAATCGAATCTGCGACAGCAGCAGCGTCATCCAATCACTCAGCCTGCTTAGAAATAGCATCTAATTAGATATTAGGGTGGAAATAACATTTTTTTTTAAACTCTTAAACTATCATTACAGGTTTAGAAACATATGCAAAATATGCATCATATGACTGCTCTCACTAAACCCCAATCGCAGTCCACTACCCTTGCGAATGGGTGTAGAATCAATCCCATCCCATAATTTTAATATTCGCGCGTGGAATACAACGCGCCGTCGACCCGGGCATGGTCCATTGTCAGACCGCATACCCGCGCCTAAATAATTTTCTATTTACGAAAGTAAAAAAGTTAATACTTCAGAAAGGTTCGCAAACATTTCAATTTCGACTTCACCGCAAAAAAATTGCATAAGTATCATAAGCATGGACTTATCATAAATCCGTGGGCATATAAAAATATGTAATTCCAAGCCTCTTACAAAATGTTTTCATCATAAAAAGACACATAAGCCCTCGAAATGACTCAATTATTGAAATAAAGCTGCCGTAATGATACCACCAACCATGTGACGTATAATTTACGGACGTGGCAACCTAAAATTAGCCTCCGAAGCAACCTTCAATTTTCGATTCGATTTGAATAGTCGAATACCGATGAAGTCATTACTCGAATAATCGATTGTTTCAACTTACCGATACCTTTGTGTTGGGCTAGCCAAGTTAGCTTAATCAAATCTTGGTCATGCCCTAGATAAAACACCAAGTCTTTATTATCGATTAAATACCGAATTATTTCACCCAGCAAAAAGTATCGATACTGACAGTGCAAGCATTTTTTATCGATACTATTTCTTAAAAATAAATCGTCTAAAAGAGTTCTATAATTGAACTGTCTAGTCGATCCGTCATCGGCACCCCTACAGCGAAATTACGTAGGTGTACAAATTATGAAGAAAACACGTCAAAATAACACCCAATTTATTCAAGTCAAATTGGAGCCTGAATGGGAGAGGCTGTAGGTGAGGCTTTAATAATTTAATGACCCACGTGTGTGGTCCCTGCGTTTATGAAAACACTTCAAGTGTCTACGTTTTTATTAGTCGAATAAGACTATTGTGCGCTGCGGTGCCTTTCGACGATGCAATTCATTTGTGGGAGATGGCAGACTAATATAAAAAATAACTATTGGTTAGTACTAGATGGATTTATTTCAAAGTAAATTGGAGAAAACACAAATAAAAGGGTTCTTTTAAAATCTATTTTGCTGCAGAAGTGAAAAGGTTATGATGATCGAACGTAGGTATATTTTGTTTAGGTACCTTTAATATTTTTATCAAGATATGGCTTTTTAATTATAACGACAACCATTATTATCTTTAGCCAGAGACACCAGAAAAAAAGTATCGATAAAAACAGAGTAACTAATCGACTCCACCCAGCCCTTCGCACTAGAAACCGATCACAAAAATATCGTAAGTGTCGAAATTAATAAGCCAAGGTGTCGCGTCAAGCCAACACCGGCTTATCCTTCAAAATTGAAGAGCGGTAAGTAGGCGTGGCTTTCATGTATCGACCATGTGGGTGGTCTTCCAGTTGTAGCGATACATGCCTATAAAATATGGTATTATATTGCATTGGCCGATCGTTTTGTATGATCACACCCCGCTTTATGTGCTATAAACTTTGTCATATACGGCATTATGTTCTCGATCGATAACGTTTATACGCACATGTTCTGTGATGTAATTTTCTGTTTTTAATTTTATAGGCAACATGTGGTCGGTTCGTGAAGGAAAATAATTGTGAGGTGTTGATGATGCAATTAATCAATATTGTTTTGTCTTTGACTTGTTAAATGGGCGGACATTAAGATGTTTTACAACATAATTCTTTGATACAAGTTCATTATAAGATAATATCCGATTTTGTAACCTCTGTAGCTCTACTATAAAAATCGCCCAATCTAGGAAGAAATTTGACAACATTTCTGGAATACAAATTACAAAAATTCTATAAAATAATCACATTTCGATCTAAATAAAGCTCCTCATTTTCATCAGACATCCTTGTCCATAAATTTGACAATCTGCAAATATCGCTCCACAGTCGTATCTATCATTCCAATTCATCGTATCTCCTTATAGAGTATCATTATAATTTCCTCACTGGCACCTAAATATGCCGTAATGCCAGATTTGTGGCCACCAGCTAATGCTACAAGCATTCTGACACGAGTGCCCGACAGCTGAACCAAAATACCGGGACCTACCGTACAGGATTACTACAAATAATTTAATAGGCCCCTTCCGTCTAATAATAAACATGTCAAACCAAAGTTAAATACTACCCAACAAACTCACATTTGCAGTTACGACATTCTTAATCTTCACGAATTTATACCTTATGCTTTAGACTACAAGATTGGTGTTAGATTTTTTAGACGCCCAAATAATAATATTATATTAATGTCTGTAACCAAATCTGACATGAGACCGGCATACCACGTCCCGTGCTTACTTATTAAGGGGATTTACGATTTAATACAATTTACGTTCATACATCTGTTTTTTTTTAATACAAATACAACGCTTAGGTACAAATTATTTAATTTGTAATACGTTTGTGGTTGTTAATTATAGTTGGAGACGGCCATTTAATTTATTTCGGACCCACCAGAGACTAGTGACATTTATAGCGAGATAATAAGGCTGAATATACACTGTTCGTAATTTATGGCCGCAGACAAAAAGGCATAGTGTTGTTAATCAGATATGATCTTTATTGACAATGAAACATAAAAAGTATGTTACCTATTATGGAAGTTGTCACTGGCATATAAATATGTAGCATGGGAAGTAAAAACGTTTTGAATTAATCTATTAATTAAAGCAAAAAGAACGACCTACATTGTAGGACTAGCGCTTTAATTGTAAAAGCGCCTTAAACGTTTGTATACATGAGAGAAAAAGCTTTTTAAAGCTTTTGAAAGACAACCTCTTTAGAAAAGCTTCCGTTTTTACATCTGAAAGGACCTACATACCTACATATGCCATTAGTTTCTACATGCAAAAGCACCACAAAACTAATCACTAATCTCATCATCAAAAACTTGGTAAAATAAGACAAATTAAGATTTCTTTAGACAAAGGAAAACGATTACGGAAAATGACTACCAAAAAGTTTGACAAACCCATGGTTGATTAGATGAATACATTATTATTATTTTTTTTGCGGTAACCTCGAATTTTACCGCTATCTCATCTGATATTAAGAGATGGTGGTTCTTGCTTAGAAGTAAACCATTCACTTTTATCTTAAAGACCCCATGGTTGTAGTTACAAGGAAATACAGGCTTTGGCAGGAAATTAAAGCAGCTTGGACCAAAGACGCCTATGACTGTTATAAGCCAGATACCATATAAAGAAGAAAATAGTGCTAGTTTGAGAAAATCATCCGGCTCGAAGGACCGTTCCATTTTTTTCATTTCCAAATTTGACTTTGACTGATGACTTTTAAGTCAAGGGTAAATAAGTTTTTTCTAGGCCAAGGTTATAACTATCAGGAGACAAAGACCCAAGGTATTCCACTCTTTAGCTGTTCGCATACTGAAAGTAATAAGTATTAAAGTCAAAATTAAATGAGTAATTAACCAATTGCCACAAATTGTCTTCAATTTACGAGTATTTAAACATATAGTCAAGCTACATTATTAATAAAATAATTATGGTTTACTAAAGTTACAAAACAAACTGTGTAACTCATTTTATTACTAGTCATTTTTAATGATCTTTCAAGACAATGACCCACATTTGAAAATACTGATACTGTATTTACGATTTAGTTTCCACATCTGTAAACAAGCATGTGTTATTGGAAAATAAACTTTATAATGTTCATTACGTCATTTGCGGTAAGTACAACTATATTTTTATGTCGATAGAAGAACATATTTTGTTATTGACATACCTAATTTTGGACAACCTTATTTTTTTTAATAGGAACAACAAACAACTACACTATTTGATATAACAACATAATAATATATTAACTTAAATAATAATGTAGCCCACAGCGCCGTTCACAGATTAGCAGTAATGAATACATTTGAAAAAATGCTAGGGTATAGCTATTCATGTAGGACAAATATTATAACTAGTAAAACAAAAACCACCGTAGGCGCGGACACCACCGTAGGCGCGGGCAACACCGTAGGCGCGGGCACCACCGAAGGCGCGGACACCACCGTAGGCGCGGGCACCACTGTAGGCGCAAGCATGCAGGCAGTGAGTAATGGGCAACTCGCTGTCCGACCATGGACCACGCCCGGGTCGACGGCGCGTTGTGTTCCACGCGCGCCTGCCGGGGTCGCGGGACTCACGAGTTACCGTGACCCCGGAACGAAGCTATTGAAGGACACCGTGGATTTTAGTCAGTACGAGTCTGACAGTCGCTCCCGCTCTGGGTAGGAGGACTCATTTAATGATTTTACCACGTAAAAAAAAGCATTATATACGCAGCCCTTTTTCAGAGAAACTACAAAATCATAAAGCGTTTGTAGTACGATCCTTATTACCCTACCTTTTCACGTTCATACGAGTACATCCATCATCCACTCTTATAGAGTTTCCAGTAAAACCTAGACTGGTAGCTAAACACATTATGTTGCAATTAAAAATAATATACAACTATAAACATATACATATTATGACATAAATGTCCAAACGATCGGATGATCTTTAAACATAATGACTATTACAATGTTGCCATTACTAAAACCTACTATAACATGTCGTAAAATTATTAAATATTAAAGAATAAATTTTTATAGGTGCCATATTTTTCCGCCTCATTAACATCTCATTGTTTACTACTAATTTTAATGTAATTTCATGGTCATAATTATTATTAGGTAGTAAAATATTAATACTTATATTAAGATATTTATAAGTTAAGAAATTACTTTAATTAATTAAGTCTGCAATCATCAAAATACTATGAACAACCGTGACAACCGAATGTCGATTCAATCAGATAAGGCTCTTGATCAGCAGTAGAAGTCTTTTTCATTAGTATCATCAAGTAACCGACCAGTACTTTTGAAAAATGCTGAAATCTCACCATCATCATCCACAAAAGGAATAATGCAACCCAACTCTTGATACTATCTTTTTTTTTAACGTGGTAAAATCATCAAATGAGTCCTCCCACCCAGGGCAGGGCGGGAGGGACTGTAAGACTCGTACTGACTATAATCCACGGTGTCCTTCAATAGCCCTTTACGTTCCGGGGTCACGGTAATTCGTGCAGTCCCGCGACCTCGTAAAGTGCCGTGACCAACTCTTGATTCTGAGGAAATAAAATGGGAGAATGACAGGCTTTGTACTTCACTTATTGCAAAAAGTAATGCTTCTGTTGTAGTTCACACTTTTACAGCAATTATAATAATCTATGCAAAAATATTTCGCAACTGTTTCCACCCTCCATTACTTCCACCTACGTCCACCAGAAGCAAACAATCCGAAGAAAAACCCATCAATTGCACTACAACCATCAGAGCTCACCCACTTTTTGTCCATATACATCAAATATTTAATATTACATATTACACATCAAGCCGTGAAGGTAAATTGACCCATTAAGGTGAGAGCCAACCCGGTGGTCCGGACCACACTTGACCATTGTTCCGCAGGGATCCGAGTATCCGACATTTTGTTTTGTGGCCACATAATTAACAGCCTCCCAGAGCGATCTGTTAGACACGCTCGCTTATAATAACCCTCGCGATGATATTTTTATTAATGTCAAAATAAAGTCGGAGGTGCTCACACCGTTTTGTAACAGGTGTTTTGGCCAGATGCAGCGGTATTCGTTGCCAGCTGTATTTTAATCGTAAAGTTCATTTTTCAAAAGTGATTGTTCAATATGTAGGTCTTTCTTGCGACTTTTGAATCTAAATGAAGGCAAATATTTCTACTAAAAAGGTGCCTACTTGTATTGTCTGTTGAAAATTATCATAATTTATAAATAACAATTAATCTTGGCTAGTTTTGTATCGTTTACAGATAGTCCATAGAAGGTAGTTGGTTCTGGTAGTTTAGATTAAGTGCTATTTCTGTTCTCGTACTACTGTATAGAAACCAATGTTATGCTTAATATCGAGTTGATTAATATCTTAAGAACCGCATAGATTAATTCTGAAAACAGATCAATCAGTCAAGATTGAAGATTAAAGCAGATCAATCTGTCTGCTACCTTTTGGTGCCGTAACCAACAATCACATAATTGACGAACACCGCTGCCATATTACCGAACGTAACATATGCTCATCTTCTAATAGATACACCACGGTGTAACAGGCAGTCTTAAGGCCCCTCAGCTGGATCTATAAAAGATCTCGCTTCGACCCACACAAGAAATTAGGTACCACATTAGAGTCGAGGTGATAATTACGTTGTAAAAAATCTATAAGATGAGTTAATAATATTTCGTTGTTTCGACGGGTCGAATGTCGATTTAAACATGGTTTTGTTAAAATTTTTTGGGCCATTGTTGTGTAAGATGGATTAGAATTGACTTGGGTTTGCTTAATCATTGTTTGAATTGGTTTTTTGATTCATAATTAACTTATTCTTATGTTTGGTATGTGCTTATTCTGGATGAATGGATGAAATTGGTAGTACAGACAGGTACTCCGGTACAAGGCGAGAGGTCCCATTATTTATGGCTTCTTTGACCTTATTTTTCATAAAAACGTTAGGGACACTTAATTTCTCCTGTGCATCCTGAAAACATTAGCCGTCTAACTACCCAGAATGTAAAGGGCTATTGAAGGCGTAGGTTTTAGTCAGTACAAGTCTGACAGTCCCTCCCGCTCTGCCCTGGGTGGGAGGACTCATTTGATGATGTTACCACGTTAATAAAAAAAACTTGATTATTAACGTTGAGCATGTTTGATATTTTGGAATGGTTAGGGAATAATTTTGCACCAATTGCTTTATCAGTATAAAAGTACTTATGTATCATTTATGTGGTAGAATACAATATTCATTTAATGCGCTATCGTACACGGTCGAGGTCGACCTCGACCTCGACCTCGATTCGTGGCACGCTGTAACATAGACGAACATTCGCGCAAGCGCCCTGCGCCGCCTAAACGAAACAGTAGGCCCAGGCATACATTTTCGCCGCGCCGTAGAGAGGGGATAGCTGTCTACTCTCCATCCGTCCTACGCTTTTTCGATCAGGGTCACGTGTCCTGACGCGAGTGTCCTGACGCGAGTTTAAGATTTTATACCCATTACAGAAAAAATGCTCAACGCCGCTAAAGAAGTTTTCACTTCAAAAATAACTACAAAATTGTTAAACATCGCTTGAACACTTGTCTTACACTTTTTGTGATATGACGTTAGGAGTTTATTTCTACACATTTTTTAACAAGATTCCTATTCAAAAATTACTGCTTTCTCAATTTTACTGAAGTTGACGGAATAAACAAGTGTGATACCAATTCTTAACAGTATTGCCATACTCATGAGTTTCTGTAAATTACGTTAAACCAAAACATCTTTGACTTCTCCTACCATTGTAATCACATCATCATCATCATCAACAGCTTGTATTTGTCCACTGCTGGACATAGGCCTCTCTCAATATACATACGTCATTGAACCCGGTCTTTTGCAATCACAGATTTTTACTCTGTCTAGAACAGATTTGTTAGTTTGATAATTAAATCTGTGATTTTATTAGAAAGACCCAAGTAAAAATCACCTCTCACCGAATTTAAAACAATATTAATGTGTTTACTCCAGACTGTGAATATCCAAATAAATTGTACTATGTATATATCTCGGTTTGAAACAAGTTTACGTCATTCCGTCACAAATACCAACTTTAGTTCTTTTAGGGTTGACAAAAGATTGAATAATATTTTTAAAACCTTGCCCCACATTAGGAATTTATCCCGTTTCGTGGGTGCGTTTACAAACATAGAAACTCACATACACAATTACACAGACCCAGAACAACTACCAGCAGGTCAGTCAAAATATATTCCGTGCGGGGATGGACCCCCTCAATTTAAATGTTAGTTTTTGTAAATTTCTGAAGTGTTTTCGATGGACATGATTAGGATTGCTAGTATCATTAATTTTAAATGACACTTCCTTCTTAACTAATGTTACAAAAAAAATTTCTATACGCTTTTATGCTTAAACTGCTGAACCATTTTTGAAAAATTTAACAATTTGGTACAGGATTAGATAGGGACCCCTATTTTTGGGTTATCAAAATGTTCAAAAGAGTCCTCCCGTACTCTAGACTACTGACCACAAACCACCCTGCCTTTAACATGCCTTTTGCATTAAACGGACGTGATGCCCTTTAAGGACAGTTTCGTGACCCCGGCAGATAGATAGAACCCGCTTTTTGTCGTGGTAAAATCATTAAATGAGTCCTCCCACCCAGGGCGGAATGGGAGGAACTGTCAGACTTGTACTGACTAAAATCCACGGTGATCCTTCCCAGGGTCCCGGTTACCTGATGAGACAGACCCGCGGCTCAGGCCCAGATAGATGAGGCCCTGGAGATGGTAATAGGTTATTTTTGCATAAAACTTAAAAGGACATAAATAACAAGTCTCCAAATCTTCTCTCCCTCGACAACCCTACTAAAGTTAGAAGCTGCGTCTCCGTGTGCGGTTTAACTAATGGTTAATTTGCCCGTCAGATTAACCACGGTCATCTTAAACCTATTAGCGTTAGTCTGTTAATCGGCAGCGAGATTGTGTTGTGAGTCAAATCTCTCAATGGTAACGAAATGTCTGGCTATATTTGTTTTCTATAGCTGTATTTTTTTTAACGTGGTAAAATCATGAAATGAGCCCTCCCACCCAGGGCAGGACAGGAGGGACTGTCAGACTTGTACTGACTAAAATCCACGGTGTCCGTCAATAGCCCTTTACGTTCCGGGATAACGGTGACTCGTTAGTCCCGGGACCCTGGCCGGCTTTGGCCCTCTAAGGGGGCCCCGTCATTGTGCTGACAGCTCTTTGAGGCGCGCATGCGCGATTTGTCTCTCTTTCAAACACTAATCAGTTTTTTTTTCTGTTTTCTCATTTGACAATTTCATAATTTTTTTCCAGTAGGTAATTAAAAACTTCAGATATCAAAACAAACCTTTAATGAGTTCTCATAAGCAGTACATAAATAAACTATAATATTTTAACAGCACTTTAATGATATCATGTTTAGTCTGCACTTAAGGGCTCGCAGCAGCCATTAAGTAAATAAATCAACCATAGTGCTTAAAGGTAATTTAGATTGATGATACGTACCTGATGATTGAGTCCTTCAGTTCTCCTGGTGTTTAATTATTTATAATTAAGCACTGAGAATTTCTCAGGGGTACTGTTTATTTTTAGCACTTAAACAAAATGATTTATAGAGTTATTAAGATGGTTGTGTAAGTAAATGTGTTATTAAAAGCATTCCCATGCTGGGAAATATGAAATTAAAAAGAATTAAAATTGATTCTAACATGCTATTTTTGTTGGAAGCAGTAGCTGTAGAGTCAACCCACTTGATATACAATAACTGTTCCTGTGGAACAGTTCCTCTGGAACGGTTCCTGTGAAACAGATACATATTACAAATGAAGTCGGATCGGTTTAATAAGATAAACCTTCCCCCTTTACCGTCTTAAAAATCTGTTTGCGAAGCATTTTAGGATTCTTTCAAGATATTGGCTGCGCAGAACAGGTTCTAAAGAATCAAACATTAAGATCCCACATCACGTATCAAGTCGTGATCAAGTGCTATAAAATTGAATTGAACCGTGCTGCATATAGCGCCACAATTAGGAACTAGTGGTAGTTGCGGAGGCCTGAGAGGCCCGGGGCTCCGTATTAGCCGGCCGTATTTCACGAGCCAGCCGCCCCGTCGAGGTGAGAACATAATAAGCGGTTCGGAACCATTTTTAATATTCCGGCTTCATTACAACGTATTACAAACTTCTTGGGTGGCGAATTCTATCGCGAACGCTCTTAATACTACGCTATTAAGGTCTGAGGTTCGAAGGGGCGTGGAGGATGCCGATTTATTTGAATTTTTGCTCCGACTCAATTTGGGAAATTGTTCGCCCGGCGGCTCTGGCGAAATTAAGACGTCAGTTTGATTGCAGTAAGGCGTTTAATTATGTAAATGTAAATCTAGCGGTGGGTGGCACAATCATGGCGGAGTGTCGATGCGGTCACGTATAGAGACAACAGATTTACGATTCCACGCGTTGTGAGAGCGGTTTTGTATCATAATATTATTGTTTATGGTTTTTTTTCTTGTGTTCGGTTGCGAATAGTCTGTTGTCTGTGCAGCTGATTGTGTGAGGGTATATTTTCTTTTCTTGGATATGTGGAGGATTGAGAATGATATCTCCGTTGATGTTGCGGATGCTTTTTGTTTAGACAGTTTCTTTCTTGTACTGTTTGAAGTTTGATAATTATACTGATTAAATTTTATGTTTTTCTCTGACGATAGGCGTAGGTGGTTTTTAAGTACTATATTACCACCATAGGAGTAAAGATATAAGTCACTTAAATAGTTTTATTTTACAATACACCTTTATCGTGGCGGCAAATTATACTTTTCTTTTTTAATGCTCCTTTTTCGTTGTTCATTTTTTTAATTTTGTTTGTTTTGTACATTTTTAGAAATCTGTGGGGGAGGCCTATGTTCAGCAATGGAAGTCCTACGGGTGATATTATGATACTCGTAGATTTTTGTTATATTCTTTTAATTGTGTTGTTGTTGTTTTTGTGAGTTTAGAAATACTGTTCCTTCTTTCATAATATACGGTATTTTTCATTTTTCCAGATCCTGTCATCACACATGGAGGTGCGATGCAAATGCCATGGGTTGTCAGGAAGCTGTCAGCTCAGAACTTGCTGGAGAGCCACACCTGACTTCAGGGCAGTCGCGTCTACCATAAAACGACAATATAGAAAGGTAACTATGATGTTCTTGAAGATGTAGAAGTAAGTGTAGAATTTAAATATCATTAGGTCACCTGAGTAGGAGGACTTATTTGATGATTTTACGAGATGTATTGATATATTCCCTTCAAATTAATAACTACCCACGAGATGTCATTTTATAAACTTTCCCAAAAAAAGTAATATTACATATAGATAGACAGAACGCCAACATTAACCGTTTTACCACTAGAAAGATAAACATCTATTTAACACTTGTCCAAAACACTGTCAAAGTCAAAACAATATTTCATGTTGATATACTTAAGGGTCGTTTTCCAGTTATCAACAGATGTCGTCGTTCAACGAATTAATTGTTGTAAAAGTTATGCGAGCTCTTGTATTAAGAAAAACGACGACTTAAAATATCATTTCATTTCTACAGGCACTGTTAGTTGCTCAAGAGGAGCTGAACAACAGTCCCTCCGTGCTGAGAGGGCGACCCAGAGGTAGGAGGCGAGGGAAAGCACGACCAGCTCCAAAGACCAGTCTGCTATTCTTCGAGAGGTAAGTTCATCAATCAAGTGTATTACATCCTAAGGTTTAAGCGCAAAAAGCCCAATTCGCAAAATGGCAACCTAGTCGCAAAAGTACAAGTTTTCAAAATGGACAATTCTCTAAAAGCCTAATTCGCAAAATGGCAAATGTTTAAAATGTTTTTTTTTACGTAATCATAGAAATCTAAGATATTTACTCTCTGTTTAAGTAAGTTGTTTCATATTTTGCGAAGAATTCTTAGATTAATGAGAATTACACACCCAAATGTAGAAAAAAATCCATTTTGATCATTTGCCATTTTATGAATTAGGCTTTTAGCTGCAAATTTTGCTGCAAAAAATCGGAAACCAGACAGTTAAGCTCAATATTAGAAAAAGAGATTTGACTGACAAAATCTTATTAGTACATCAGTTAGATTATCAAAAAATATTTGACACCTATTTTTTGTTTTGCTACATAAACAAAAATTGACGAAAATACGACACTTTAAAAATTGCCAATACGTCACAAGCAAGAACAGTTTGGACTTGCTTCTGACGTCACGAGCCCCCGAGCCCCGAGCCTCTCGAATTTTGATGAGTTAGTATCTTTGTAAATATGCATACAACATAAGAAAAAATACGTATCCATTATTTTTTTTAACTCTTTCTAACGGACTAATTAAATTTGCAATTTATTGACGCTGTCAACATGCCGATTAATTGCTTATCTGACCTCCCAGTTCTGGGTTTATCTGACCTATAGTTCCCTTTTCTAGGTCACCAAGTTTCTGCGAGGTGGATCCTCGCACGGACTCCGCAGGCACATCAGGTCGTGTCTGCCGCATCGGTCGGACATCCAGGACTGGTTCCTGTGATCTTCTCTGCTGCGGCCGAGGACACGCCCTTATCAGGAAGTCCAGCATCAAGCCATGCAACTGCACCTTTCACTGGTGCTGCCGGGTCGACTGCGAGAGGTGCCGTGATGATAAGTGGATCGCTATTTGTAAGTAGATCTTTAGAGGTCGAAAGTAAAGGTTGCGGTTTAATCAATAGACTGTCGCGTTTTTTGTTAGCGAACGCGTAATTGCGTCGATAGAGGGCCTCCGCAGGTTTACCAAACAAATAAAAACCGCAATGTTTAGGAAATGGTGTAAGGTGTAAAAGGCTACAATCTGAGACATAGGCCGGAATCTATAGAACAGTCCAAGTGAACTTCGCTCAAGCGCAACTCTGTCGGGGAAAAAACCATAACTGCATAAATTCACTCTATAGATGTAATCTTTTCAGAGTAACACCTATTCGTACAGTAGATTTGCTTCAAACTTACTTCAGTGAATGAAAGAGATGGAGTTACAAAGAACGTCTACCTGCATATTTTTATCATTGACGTAGGTTTAAAATATATCCGATGTAAGACTTTGTGATAGCCTTTCTGAATCCGTTACCAGTACGGCTTCGGATGCAGACTTATGTGGCAATCGATACTGTTGTGCCCGCTACCGCTTGTATCACCGCTCCCGCCTATGTTTCAGGCCGAAGCCGAACAGTTATTTCGCCATAACTACGAACTATACTTACAACTTTCTTACCTCCCTATGTATTCTTCTGTATTGTAATATTATTACTCAATATATAAATTGACATTCCTCTGTACATTCCATTAGTAAGTAAATATTTCAATTTACTTAGGTATCACTGCAAATACGAGTAACCAAATAATGATGTTATTTTTTTAAGTTTATTTAATGTAAGAAGACCATAGCAATGGCTTAGTAAGATATACAATTTTATAGAAAAGGATTCACCCATCTTATGGCGTAGGAAATCGCACAGCATTTTTCACTGTCAATCTATCATAGACATTGTCCTCATTAAAATAATATCCAAAATCAATTAGCACATAATTATATGGATGTAGTAGCTATGATGCTCTTCAGATTTTGTTTCTGCATCAGTTTTGTCATTTCGAAAAATAAGAACTTGTCAATGAGTTGCAAATGCCTTACGGCGTACAGTCACGAGCAATGATATGTATGCACTTAGCATATTGATGAACCTTTTGCATTTTCATGAACCTTCTATTTTGGAAGCCGTGCTATTACGAAATAGGCCTTTTTTCAAAGTTCAAGCCTATATTTTGTTAAATTGACGTGAAACTACACGCTTTCAGTTAATATCTACATCTTGTATAAAGCACAAAAAAATAAATAACAAATAATTACACCATACACTTTCATTATCTTAAAAGACATTATTATACCAATTGTCCGAAGTTCAAAAATGTATATTTGTAATCGTGTAATGTATCTTTCTTAAAATATAAAATCTTTAAGGTAAGTTGTTAATAAAATCAGTATTAACATTAGTTAATGTATTTGCTAGACGGATAGTACCTAACTACATACATTCCATTATGTAAATAGTAACATAATATCTACTATGTGTTTCAACTAACAATAGTATGACCTTGGCGCCATGTTGTGAATTCATGCACATCTACGAGGACTGACAATTAAATTCCGGGAATTTTGTAATAGATTAAGAATAAATTAAAAATTGTCAAAACCAACCTTAGACACCTTCGCAGTAGTCCCCTCCTAATTCTATGCACCGGCGCCAACGGCGCTCCCATGCCTGGAAACAATTTTCGTAGCGCGCTTGTGGAATCTGTTTCAGAACTCGCGTCGTGGCTTCTTTCACCTTCTCTAACCCCCCGTGATGAATTCCCTTCAGGTGATTTTTTATTTCTGGGAATAGAAAAAAGTCACAGGGGGCTAGATCAGGGCTGTATGGGGGGTGCGGCAGCGTTGGAATGGAATGTTTGGCTAAAAAGAGATCGAAAAACGAAGGTGTTTTTGTTCGGCGGTGAGCACTTTTGGAACCATTTTGGCACACACTTTGCGCATCCCTAAATCTTCATGCGTCGAATTGTTTCTCGATTGATGCCTAGTTCCTCCTCTAACATTCGAAGGCTAACACGCCGGTCTTCGTTCAGTTTCGCGCGCAAACGGGCAACATTTTCGTCGGTGCGAGACGTGGAAGGAGCACCTTCCCGCGGATCGTCATCGAGCGACTCTCTTCCCTCCTTAAACCGCTTGGCCCACTCGTAAACGCGTGTTTTCGAATAACAATCATCCTTGTACACTGTCTGAAGTTTTTGTAAAATTTCCGCCGGTTTTGTCCCAAGTTTCACCAAAAATTTGATCGCACATCTTTGTTCGAAATTTACATCCGACATTTTCGCGACACGGGTATAAAAAGTAGCTTTGTTTAAAATTCTATAAAAACACAACCACGGCACCAATTAAGCTGAAATTTCGTATACTACTATAGAAACGTGTTAGCTTTCGAATGCGACCGGAGCGAACGCACCAGTGTTACCCGGAGAGACTGCAGAGCGAAATTCCCGGAACTTAATTGTCAGTCCTCGTATACTATAATATTATAAAGCTGCAGAGTTTGTTTGTTTGTTTGAACGCGCTAATCTCTGGAACTACTGGTCCGATTTGAATGATTCTTTCAGTGTTGGGTAGTCCATTTATCGAGGAAGGCTATAGGCTATATGTGACATCACGCTATCACCAATAGGAACGGAGCAGCAGTGAAAAATGTTTCAAAATCGGGAAAATACATTCCTTTTCGATAGCTTCCGTTGCGTGCGCTGCGTAAACGGTTAAAGATACGCAAAACTTATGTAGTACGGGATTATTCCTCATGAAATGTTCTAAAATAAAGTCCGCGAGAGCATATATCTATCTTTTAAGGTTAAGTCACTATAACCTTTTTGTGGAAATCAACATTTGATTTTAAAGGGATTCATTATTTGCGAAGGTACTTTCATTAACATGATATTGATCCTTATTCAAATAAATAATTTGATTTTGAACAAAATTGCCCTTGACATCGTTTGATTTCAATGAATATCTAAGGAGATAGGTATCATAGTTTCAAAATAATAATACAACAAAATAATGACTGCCTTGGCAGTCTCTTTGGGAAGTGTTTGGAAATGCGCTACGGCGTCCTCAGCCTCACCTTCAACCTGACGCAAGTCCTCCCGGGCACGGTTGTTGCGATAGGTACTTCAGGGATTCGGCGGCAGGCGAGGGGAATGGGGAGCAGTCGGAATGCGTGAGGGAAAAGACATCCTCTGCTTATCGCCCCAGACACGGGGCAACAAATCGCGGGGCATATTGCAGCTGCTTGCGGACGGGGAGTAATGGGGAGCTCGCCGTCCGACCAAGGACAAAGCCCGAGCCATGGTGCGTCGTGTTCCACACGCTCCTCAAGGGAACTAATGGGGACGGGACCATAGGTCCAAACGCCTAACATGACGCGGGTGAAACCGCGCGCAGAAGCTAGTTTTCTAATAAAAATAATCGTTGGAAAATAGTTAATAGAGAGCAGTGTTGGCTTAGTGGTATCGACCACAACTTACGAGTTGTTGGTCGTGAGTTTGAAGTTCGAACAAAGACAGGTGCATTACTTTGTGTAAGTTATTTCATCACCACTGCTCTCAAAACGTTGAAGGAAAACATGAGGCAACCGGCATGTCCTAGAACCAAAAATTCGTAGACATGTAACATCTACCAACCCGCACTGGGCCCGCGTGGTGGATTATGGCCCACTACCTCTCATAGAGAGGAGGCCTGTGTCCCAGCAGTGGGAGCATTATAGACTGATGATGATGATATGAAAATTTATTTGCACAAAGTATTTATTTTAAACGTGATTGTCATCACAATATGGCGGCAAGGTCATCCTATTCTTAGTTGAAACGCATAATACGTAATATACGCATTCCTGTTCAGTGATATTTATTGAATTAACTATTTATTGTAGTTCTAAGACTTTGTACCGACGGTTTTTATTTTAATTGAATAAAAGTTTTGATGGATTAGATAGCTTTTTATTTGTAATTAGTCATTCGTGGCACGGTTTCGCACAGTACAACATTTTTGTTTTAATTAAGTTAGTCAGAGCGGTTATCAGATTTTTTTATTTAAATATATGTATTTTTATTTTCCTACAAAGTATGATAGGTAAGATATGTCGTAATATTTTTTCATTCCTCATTTTTTTTTAATTTTATTAAATGATATGTTTTTTTTTTTTTTCAGAATCAGAATCATTTATTTGCGAAATATGGGTAGTTCAAGAGGTGACATACACACCTAGCAACAGAACACTGTGTGTGTATATCAGGGACAACAGTCCCTGATATACACACACAGTGTTCTGTTGAATAGTATACTTACAGTATACTATTTTAAACATAATAATGATTCTCATTTTCCTTCCTTTTTCTCTCAATATTCATTGACATCTCAGTACTGCGGCCATATTATGAAGTCTTAAAACCAAGCTTGTTCCAGTGAGTGAAAGAGACAGAGCTATACAAGTTGTCTAGCGCTACCTCGTTCACTCACAGGAACAAGCTTGGTTTTAAGACTTCATAATACGGCCGGTCAAAAGAATAAAATAATATTTGAAACAAATTCACGTACCTATTTGTATAAAACATTAATTATCCTCAATATTATTTCTGAATCACAACAAAAGCAAAAAAATCCTCAAGATTATTATTCCACACCATTTATAAACTAATCTTATTCAATACCATACTTACAAACACTTACGTTCTCAAGAACATTCTTATACAGAAGCGTTATTTGAAGTGGGTCGACCATTATCGTGTTACTTTCGGCTAATTTGACCTCTCATCTCAAGAGCTCTCCTGCTTCAACGCTTTGTTGATGAGTATCATTTCAAAATACGTATTATAAAAAAAAAGATAAAATTTCAAGTAGGTAAGGATCTTTATTGAAGAAAAGGTGAAGATGTAAGGATAAATAATTGAAAAGGGAGAAAATGTTTGTGTTCGTGACATTAAAGACGGGTTAAAATTTTCTAGAGCAGAACAATTAAGTCTTCTTTTAAGAACGTGTACTTTTTTCAATGAATAAAAAACGACGGGTTGCACTCTGGGAGTGCCGGCAGAAGTGAAAACTTGAATAGTAATAAACACACACGAACATTCGCGCAAGCGCCTTGCGCCGTCTTACGTATTTTCAATCAGGTCACGTGTCCTGACGCGAGTTTAACATTTTTACCCATTCCAAAAAAAGTGCACAAAGCCGCTAAAAAGTTTTCACTTCAAAAAAATATTAAAAAAAATACCTAATGACCAAACTAATACCGAGGAACGTCCAAGAAAACAATGTAAGACATTGTGAGTTACATTACAATTCTACCGAGCCTATTTGGTTGATTACAACCCAGTCGATACGTGTGTCCTAAAAGTGGAAAACTAACCTAAGTTCCTCTAACTAACCTAAGCTACGTTACATTAAATCTTAAAATAGCACAACTCAGTAAAGATAAATGCTAATTTTCTTTATGGCTATGCTACATACTTACTTAAGTGTTCATTCCAAAATCTCGGTAAACCACTATCCAAAATTAATCCTACCCTTCCTTTCTCAACCCTCCATCAATACAGACACGCATCCTGATTCATTCATCTTTCCCTAACAGTATATTGACAGGACACTTTTTGAACATTTCAATACTTTTGACAGGTTAACGGTAGGCAGCCATTTTGCATTCATTGATATTCCGCTTTTAGTATTTAAATGCGCTTGATCGAATACTTGTTGGCATGACGGATCGATTTATTTAAAGAAAAAGATAGATCATGTAATGGAGTGGGTGTTGCGAATTAATTTCGATGATTTTTACTTAAACAAGGATTTTAAGTAAAAATCGACTCGTCATGTGGAACGCCGAATTTTGAATGATTGAGTTTATTCGTATTGAAATTAGATGGATTGATTTTTGATGCCTTAGAGCTTAGGTTCCGTGCGTGGTATTTATCATAAATTATAAAAAAAAAATAGGTGTAATGTGATTTATTTGTCAACTATCGAAGTCAGAAATATTAAACTTCGATATTAATCCAAAACTTCACGCGATCGAAGTTGCGGACAGAAACTAGTATAGAATACAGTGCCTTTACCCTACATAATGAAACTAAACAAATACAAGATACAATTAAACGCGTCCCCAATTAAATTGTATCCAAGGCATGTAGGAAGGTCGTCAGGCATTATGACCTAATACTATTAAGGGGATTAGCAGTGTTCTTAATACCCGAAGCCCCGGCACTTGTGAGCGCTCCGTTGTGGACGGAGCACTCGGCCCTGCGCCGTCGTCGATGCCGAGTCGTCGGAACTGACTGGCGGGAAATTTGGTGAGTCTGACTTCAATTATTTTATCAAAATATTTATACTACTACTTATTTGAAAAAGAGTGTTTGATTAAATAAAGCAGTGATCATGAAGGACAACGAGCTACGGAGAGCTATGCTTGAAGTCTCTAACTCGTGATAGAATCTTTGCCGACAGCCTAGTGAATTAACAAGTTAAAGTGGCAGTAAGCAGGCCAAATAGCCATAGCTCACAGATCTGATGGCCAATGGGGACGTAAGGTTCTCGAATCGAGATCAGGCACCGGCAAGGGCAGCTTAGGACGTCCACCTACAATGTGAATAGACAATCTGGTGGATCACAGGATCGCGCTAGATACAAGACTTTTTTTGTAAATCTATAGGGGAAGCCTATGTTCAGAAGTGGACCTCCTGCGGCTGATATGATGGTGGCATCACCACCGTCTACAGAAGACTTTTTATACAGTGTGTGTATACATTTTGTAAGGACACCCGATTCTTTTTTCCATTTTAAAAATTGTGCAGATTGATGGTATATGTACCTACCTTTCTGGTACATCCTGTGGAACGACATAAAAACCAGAGGTGTCACTACGACGTGTTTAACAATTGAGTTAGCTACGGTATCCATTAAAGTAATATCTTAAATTCCAAACAATGATGATTGGTAGTTAAAACGTGTGATAAAATCTAGGATAAACTATCCAAAAATAAATTTAAGGTCACGTTAATCACATTATGCATTTTGAATTTACAAAAGAGTGTTTTCCAAAACTTCTACCATTCGCCATTTCCTAGAGTTACAACTTTCCAGCAACAGTCATTTGCAATTAGTAAAACAGCGAATGTTAACAACATAATCACGTTGTCAACGTACTCGTAAAATAAGACTACAAACACAAATTGGAAGTCTGTCTTGTGATCATAATGCAGCAAATGACGTTTAATACAATGAACGTTAGAAACCAAAAAGGAATCCACCAAATGATTTGGAAAAATATTAATAATACTCGAGAAGATCCCCGAAGATGTTAATCAAATTAGCGGTAAATAAGAAAAAGTAAACGTACGCGTAGTAAATTGTAGTGAGGTGCAATTTAAATATATTGAAATCAGACCCGGTGTAGTAAAAACAGGTTTTATTACGAAGGTCAAATTATGGGAAGCAGAACAGTCTAAACAGGGTAAAGCAACACTGAAACACAAAAGGCAATTGAAGAAACAGGGTGGATTTCATGTTAGTCTAGCGTGTCTATGGGACAACAAGCCAGAGCTAACCCAAAAGGCAAGGTGACTGTTCAGAAACATTAATAAGTTTTAAAAAGAGTTCAATTTTGGTGAGTAGTAGATTATAAAGGCAAGTTAAGTATTAAGCTTGTATGAAGGTACCGCAACCAAATTAAACTGTTTAGGCACCGCAACTACTAAAATCAATACAAAGATAAAACTGGCAACCCTTGACTGCCTCTTTGGTCTAATGATTACAGGCGCGACTGCTGTGCAAGAGGGTACTGGATACGATCACGCATAGTGTTATTGGGTCTTTGATTAGGAATTTCTCAGTAGCAGTCTCGGAATCTGTTATTTTTTCTGGATTTCTGCTCAGTTGATGACACTAGGTTATACTATTAGGTACACGTCTGCTAACCCTGCTGGGAATACAGAAGTAATGTTATGAATTGAATCCTTCAACAGGATTTCTCTGCTAGTTACATGATCCGTCCGCCATGAAGGACGGACTAAATGTTTCGGCCCTGCCGAGCCCCTTCGACCGGTACAAACTCGAAGGTAAGCTAGGTTCGGGCATCTTCGGCGAAGTACACCGAGCTTCGGACTCACAGGCAGCCGGCAAAAATGTCGCTGTCAAAATACAAACGTACATAGACGAAACTGAAGACCACATACAGGAAGAATACAAAATACTAAGAGATTTCACTAAACATCCCAATCTGATTGACTTCTATGGAGTGTTCTGTGAGAAATCGGAGGGTTTGAAGAAAATATGGTTCGTGCTTGAGGTATGTCAGATACATTTGTATATCCACGTTACATACAAATCTCAATAAAAATGGAACATGTCCAACGTTAAATAACGCAATTCTAGAGACAGCATAACATTTTAACGTCCGAATGTCTGCACTAAATTTCGCAAAAGTCGTCATGATTCAAATAATACAATGAATCATCTATTTTCCAGTTGTGCGAATGTGGATCTGTCATCGATATTGTCAGAAAACTGAAAGCAGTCGACAGAAAAATGTCGGAGGAACACATCGCTTACATCCTCAAATATACGATCAA
The DNA here is from genome assembly GCA_943136025.2 of Agrotis puta. Taxonomy (NCBI): domain Eukaryota; kingdom Metazoa; phylum Arthropoda; class Insecta; order Lepidoptera; family Noctuidae; genus Agrotis; species Agrotis puta. Next base: position 14,248,247 of record OW964170.2, on the reverse strand, counting down.
GGTAAGACCATATTCGACAGACTATAAACATGTCGGTCGTCACATACGAGTCGAGATGGCTGTTTATAAAACAAAGGGCCTGCCAGTCCAGCTTTCAACGGCTGAATCAATTGGTAGGTACTTTGAATGCAAACTCAATTGTTCTCGGATCTGTGTCCCGGCTATTTCTGTTGCTCGCGTGACGTCGAATAAAATATTGCCAGGCGAATGTCCACGTACGTTGAAATACAATCTAGAGCCATTACTTAAAATGCACGCCGCTTTATTTGATGTGATTCGCGACGGAACAGTCGAACTTGTCGATGCGAATGTCGGAGCGCGCCCGACAACACCATGATGGCCCCCCATCGCGGCGCATCGCTCAATTATCGTAAATAATGCTCGCGCACACAAGATATACGGATCTCAGGCGCAGTAGCCGATGATCTCTCTAACGCGGAGCAGTCAATCGAAAACCTTTCTTACTACCTTTCTATAAGGTTCATTAAAAACGAAGCCTGTTCGTCCTTCGGGCTCTCAAGTTATCGGAGAGGGTTAAATGCGTATTATCTTTATGCAAGCCACTTGGTTCACAATACCGGTGCTCTGTCCTTTTCGTAAGGCAGATCTTCCACGCATATCTATCGATGTTGCATCTCGTAAAGTACGATCAAAGTCGAACTTGTGATGTCATCTTTGTCGATATTATGATGAAATATAACATCGATTGTTTTATTATAGCAGGGCAAACATTTTGGGGATCGATACTTTATTTGAGATTGATTGTAGTTGAAAGCTGTTTTATAACACAAACAGGAGAATGCTCCAAAATACTGATTATTCAGCTGCTTATGATTAAATTGGAAGCAGACTTCAAACAAATTTAGAAACGGCTCATATGACGATGATAATCACAATACACATTGGAGGAAAAAATAAATAAATAACTCGAACTAAAATACACTACAATACACTCAAATTAAAATAAAATTTCTTATAATACAAACTAAAAAAAAACTGCATTCGCAAAAAATATCGACAAACAACCCGCTACATCACTAACAACTAAACGATCGTAATGAACGCATTAAACATGCTGATATATCAGACAGCAGAGCGCGCGGACAGCCCGCCTGCGACAGCACTGAGGCCCCGATACGTATGCAAATAGGCCCCAATGAATCTCCGGGGCGTGGGGACTTGATTGACGCTGACGTCGCTATCGCCCAACCGTCTTAACAATCCACGAGTCCTCCGCGTTAGGGGCGGTCACTCCATCACTCCCTGTCAAACTACCGTGTTGACTGCCTCGATTGGTGCAATCAATTCTACCTCACTCATTTGTATTCTAGGCGCTCGTTTACTTGCATGAGAACAAAGTGATACACCGTAATATAAGATGCAGCAACATTCTGATCACTAAAGACGGTGACGTGAAGTTGACCGATTTTGGATTGTCTTGCAAATTGAATGGGACGCTGGACACGAGTACGACGAATATTGGTTCGCCAAGCTGGATGGCTCCTGAAGTGGTGACATGCGGTGAAGAAGGTTATGGAAATAGGATTGATGTATGGGCTTTAGGTATAACGGCAATCGAAATGGCTGATGGGAAAGCGCCCTTTCAAGACATGCATCCTACCAGAGCACTTTTTCAAATTGTTAGAAACCCACCACCTGGATTGGTGAAGCCAGCTATGTGGTCCAATGACATTAATGATTTCATCACTGAGTAAGTATACCTGATATTAAGAGCGCGTATTCTGAAAGATGGCAACGTCGCAAAAAGTTGTCAAATATTAACAAGTTTTAATTATGTATGGAAATATTAAATATGGCTCTGTAGTGCACTAAAGAAATGATTAGGGAATGCAATAATTAATATCGTAACACCGAATAAATAGTTTTAAATGTAAAAAAGTATGCTTTTTCTACGCGAAATATAATTGCATTCCTATATCAAATTTTTAGGGCACTACAGAGCCATATTTATTATTTTCATACAGTAAAATTACCAAATTAATGAAAACTTGTAAATATTTGACAGCTATTTGCGACGTTGCCAACTTTCTGGTTACGAGCCCTTAACTTGAATATTTTTTTATCTTTCCAACATTATTGAGCTGTCTCTTGTTTTCAGATGTCTTGAGAAAAATCCTGAACATCGACCTTACATGGTGGAATTAGAGGAGCATCCTTTTATACAATCTGTTCCAGAAAACGATTTTCACGTGAGTTATTTTTTACTAGCTCTTAAAAGCATGTATAACTTTAACAGCTATTAAATAAAACATGCGATTTTCTATAGCTTACTACCGAACTAAAAGTACTAGCAGCAGACATGAAGGACAAAATTCTGGAGGAAAAAATACCTGAAAGGATGATAAAGGATGGTCTACTCACTATTCAAGGCGTTTCCGAACCAGAGACCATGCAAGTAGAAGATTTAGCTGCATTAGAAAAGTTAACAGAAGATAATATACTAACAGAGTTAGAAACTAAATTAGCCAAAGGAGCATTTACGTCATTTATTGGAGATGTTCTACTAATACTCAATCCAAATACAACCGATGATATTTATAACGAAACAGTGAGTAAGAAAGAGATCTCTATCGATAAATAAAAATGTTATTATTGATAATCCATGTATAAGTTTATCATTTCAGTACCATCAAAAATATGAATGCAAATCAAGATCGGATAACGAGCCCCACATATTTGCGGTAGCAGATAGTGCATATCAAGATGCCCTTCATCACAATGAACCCCAACATGTCGTGTTTTCTGGTGAATGTAAATCAGGGAAGACTACCAATATGCTACATGCACTATCACACCTCACTTTCTTAGGTTCAATGAAGAATAATACAGCTGAGAGAATTCAAAAGGCAACCAAGGTCATACAAGCTGCTATCACGGGAGCTACACCATTAAATGCACATTCTACGAGAGGTATTTTCCAAGTACAAGTCACTTACGGCAGTTCTGGGAAATTAAGCGGTGCAATATTTTGGCTTTATCAACTAGAGAAATGGCGCGTCTCCTCCACTGACATGTAAGTAAATTATAGTGTTATTTGTTCTTCCATTTACCGATAGAAATAAAAGTCAAATAAGTGTTGCAGGTCTCAAGCCAACTTTGATCTTCTTTACTATTTCTACGACGCTATGGAAGCTGCGAATCGCACAGAAGAATTATGTTTAGAAAAAAACAGGAAACATCGGTATTTGAGGATACAAGACGACGGGACTAAAGGTTTAAAAGGAGTGAGGGAGAACACAGAAAATAATGTGGCACTCTACACGGAATTTATAGAAAACCTTAAAACTCTAGACTGGGAAGAAGAAGATATAACATTCTTTGAAACAGTGTTAGCATCTATTCTAGTTCTTGGCAACGTCAGGTTTAAAGATGGAAAAAGTGGTACTGCAGAAATTGAGAATCCTGATGAAGCGAAGAAAGTAGCTAAACTGTTATCTCTAGAGGAAGTGAAGTTTCTTTGGGCATTGCTAAATTATTGTTTGATCGAAAGTGGAACGGCTGTGAAAAGAAGACATTCCACTGATGAGGCGAGGGATGCAAGAGATACTTTAGCAAGTGCACTATACAAGAGACTTATTGATTGGATGATCAATTTAATAAACTCGAAGCTGTCATTCATGAGATCTGTATTGTACGTATTTTTATCAAAATTCATGTTTTTAGATAACTTTTAAATACTTAATAACAAATATTGCTTTTCAGTGGTGACAAATACTCAGTAAGTCTGCTCGACATGTTTGGTTTTGAATGTTACCACAGAAATCGATTGGAACAACTAATTGTTAATACAACGAACGAACAAATTCAGTTTCTTTATAACCAGAGGATGTTTGCGTGGGAGATGCAGGAAACGGCAGAAGAAGAAGTTCCTGTGGTATCTTTACATTTCTATGACAATAAAAATTCAGTTGATCAACTCATGGGAAGGCCTCTTGGACTATTTTATATTTTGGATGAGGCCAGTCGTACTGGTAGTGGACAAGAGTTTATTATGAGTAAGTAGACTTCTTTAACGTTTTTGAAAAAGGTAAAGATGAAAATTATTAGTTCCATTTTATTTCAGGTACAATTAGAACCACCTGCAAAGGACCCTACATCAAACTATCAGGCAGTCACGAATTTAGTGTAGCGCATTACACGGGCAAAGTAAACTATGATTGCAGAGAAATGGCAGACAAAAACAAAGATTTTCTTCCGCCTGAAATGATAGAAACTATGCGAGCATCCATCAATGTAACCGTTCAACAACTTTTTAGAAATAAATTGACCAAAACTGGGAACTTGACTGTGTCATCCAGCCAACCGAAAGTCACTGTTGTGAGGTCTAAATCTGAAAAGGAAATGGAAAACCTGAAAGCCAGAGTAAGTCACATAAGAATTATTCTCCAGATGTCGGTAGCTATACCGTATTTACTTTGTTTCTTCTGCTTCCATGATACCTTCGATTTCGGTTAAAGCCGGCGGGGGCGCGGGGCTATAACTTCAAAATTACATACCTAAAAATTATTTTCAGAAATACAACACAGTATCCAAAGGCCAATACTCCCAAGTGCATAGAATGAGGACCGCTGCTGCAACCTACAGAGCCACCAGTTTGGAAATTCTAAAGCAGCTGTCCATAGGACCTGGAAGTGGAGGCACCCATTACGTCCGCTGCATCAGGCCTGATCTGAATGATAACCCAAAGGGGTTCCAAACGGAAGTGGTCAGGCAGCAACTTCGAGCCTTAGCAATATTAGATACGGCGAAGGCTCGGCAGAGTGGATACTCCAGTAGAATACAATTTGCTGAGTTTATTAGAAGGTGAGTTGGCTGATTCAGCGTGGGTAAACCCAGGTGGGTTTTCTATAGTTGTCTCTATTTTTCCATTTAAATATTACCAGAAAAGTGCTCTTACGGAGTGTCTTTTGCCTAGGAGTGGTAGTAGTAGAACGAAAGAACCGGTTTTTCTTTCCAGATCAGACAAAAGAAATATCAACCTTATATCCAGACCATTAAAGCTTAAAAAAATTATCCTAGCAAACAATTTTAATAACTACCCTCTGTTTGCATAGGTACCGATTCCTGGCATTTGATTTCGACGAAAATGTGGATGTGACGAAAGAAAACTGCAGGTTGCTGATGATTCGACTCAAGATGGAAGGGTGGGTCCTTGGCAAAACAAAAGTATTTCTGAAATACTACAACGAGGAATTCTTGTCAAGGTAAATATCAAATGGACACTAAAGAAGCACTTGGTAGCAGATGGATAAGAGTTACCGAGAATCGAGTTGAATACTGTGAAATTAGAGTGGCCTACGTACAGCAGTGGTCTACTGTAGGCTGATGATGATGTAGAAGATAATAGACACAAAAATGATGAAGAAATGGGAATCTAACCTCTTATTAATTTCAGGCTCTACGAAACACAGGTGAAGAAAATAATTAAAGTCCAATGCATGATGAGGGCTTTCCTAGCAAGAAGAAAAGCTAATAAGGACAAATCGAAAGCGCAACATAGTGAGTATGACTTAGAACTCATTTTGAATATCACCAGTAAAATCATCAAATGAGTCCTCCCACCCAAGGCAGGGCGGGAGGGAATGTCAGACTTGTACTGACTAAAATCCACAGTGTCCTTCAATAGCCCTTTACGTACCGGGGTAACGGTAATCCTTTGGTCCCGCGACCCCGGCAGGCTTTGGACCAGGCTACAACTAAGTTAATACCAAAACACAGACAATGAAAATTAAACTATCGGCTTTGAGCCTACCGTATGAAATTCAACAGAGCTCTTGACGTCGTTAAGTGTTAATGAAGTAGGTATTTAAAAATTACTATATTTTTTTTACAAATACTACAACATACTATTTACTTTTACAGTAAAAGAACTCAAAAAACAGCAGTCAATGAATGTAACTGAGGACGAAGCTGCATTATTGATACAAAAAGGTAAAATAAGAAATAAATAGCTATCTACTTGCATTTTATTCCCGAATACCATTTTCTTTCTCCAACGTCACATACTTCAACTTTTAGTGATCCAGAAAACCTTTATCAATCTTCCACAGCATCCCACAAAATGTGAAAACATTGTCGTCAGTCTATAACTACAAAAGTAAATGCTCACAATGATTTTTCTAAATCATGTTTGATTTAGAAAATGGCGACAGCTTGACCATAACGTTTCGCTTTACCTCGATAAAATTAACACATTATTCTCCTCCCTCGTAGTTCCCTCATCAAATAAATTGCTTCTTTTCCAGCTTACCGTGGGTACATAGTTCGCAAAGCGTACGGGCCACTTATAAACCGAAGTACAGGACAAATAGACGAAGAGACAGCCTCATTCCTAAAGAGATTCGCCATGAGGTGGAAAAGCCGATCCATATTTCAAGTTCTGTTGCAATATCGGGCCGTTCGTTACCAGGATCTAGTGCATTTTTCACAGCAGGTAAGGAACTGTTCTATTTCTACGAAGGTACTGGTTCATCCCCCCTAACTTTCTTTTCGTAGTTTGGCTTGTATCACCACTTTTTTACGGAAAGGGGAGGATGCAACAATTTCCGTGGGGATGAATGTAACATCTGCCTTCTTTGTAGATGCCTAGACAATACCTGAGAAAGATAAAGAGAAGTTTGACTGAGATGTCACAACACACAGTCAAGTACGAAGAGTTAAATGGTGGTAGTCCTATGATAAAGGCTGTTGATAAATGCGGAGTGAACTACATTTTTTCTAGGCTGTCTTCTTTGGGTTCGCGTAAAAAGCACGGGTGGTATCAGAAACTATCTTCACCATAACTTTAAACGAATTCCATTAGCCAAGTTTTTTTATCAACACAATTGCTAGCCATGGTACTCGGTATTTTTCTAAGATAGATCAATCACGCCAACTGACATCAATAGAGCACTTATTTCTGTAGGCTTTGATTAAATACAAATAAAACTGCATAAATTCGTTATTGATATCATTTCTGTGCTACAAATGACAACCACTTTTGCAAGAGGGTAAGTTCTCACAGAGTTCGACCTCTTTTTACGTCACTTACTACATCTAGATCAATAGGTTTGTTCAATCTTTGGTTCAAGATACAAATGCTAGCAAGTCAAAAATTCTTCAACATTACCAACGCAATCAGCCCTTATTCAATCGAAATTTTATGATACTAACCGTAGGATCCTACATATCAAAAAAAATATTTTTAATTCTGTTGATACCTTTTTGCGATATTCACTTCCAAATAAACCTGCATTCAACAAAACTTAAAAAGAGATTTCGTCATTAATTTATTCATTTTTACGCCTCGAAATTCCTTACCATAAACGATTCATATTATTCCAGGTGCATATCTACAATCAAGCAGTTCTGGAAGCGCTGCTCGGCACTAGTAGTTCGGTACTCCTCGATCGAGTAGATCCTCATTCTAAGGAAGGCGACTTCCTTGGCTCTGGTCCTCCAACAGTGTGGAAGTTACCCTTCAGGATCGACCAACTGCAGTACTACGATACATCGTATATGTGCGACCCTTCTGCTAAGAGCAAGTGAGTTTAACTTTGTTTTATATCGTTATTTTTCAAAGCCGAGAAGATAGGAGATGGCGCTGAAGTTAATAGTAAATTAATAAGACTTCATCTCTTTTAATTATGGTCAAAAATTAAAGCTAATTTCTTAAAATCATTTAGAGAACTAGATCTTCATTTAATGACATCATACTAAGTTATTAACACATCCAATTTCTTCTTTTAGTGACACATTTGCCAGTCAATACGATTCCGACCACGAACAGTGGGACGAACCGTTGAAACGTCGATTTAGTTCAGCACAAACCGACCTCAGTAAAACATCGGCGAGCACTCAAACGCTCATCACAGTGCCATTCTGCAGAGACCCCACGCAACCGGTCCCGGTTCTACCACCTGATGAACCGGACAAACCTCCCGCGCCAAAATCAACACGCAAAGACGGACCTGCCAACAGACCAGCAGTTTACAAGAAGAAACCAGGTCAATCACCCCAAAGCTACTACCAACCACCAGAACCTTGGGCTGGAGTAAGAGACGACACTGACATCCTCGAAGACACAGCACCGAAATTACGAAAGTCAAACTACACCAGAAGCATGTACGCTATTGACTCGGAAGCGCAAGACCCGATAATGGAACTGCAAGCAATGGCTAAATCGACCAACGATATGAACGAGGATGACCCTCCGTTCAATTTCCAGGCAATGCTAAAGAAAACGCCGCGGAACAGAGCGTCTATGAAGAGGTCTAACGAGTTGGGGAATGATGTTGAGGAGAAGGTGGCGGTTGCGAAGCACATTATCTCACCGAGTAAGGCGAAGCCACCGGCAGCTCCTAAGTACCCCGCACCTACGCCTCCGCCAGGTAAACCACCGCCTACACCACCATCGAAAAAACGCACTGCGCCAACACCTCCTCCATGCAAGATGGCGCCTGAAGCTCCTCCACCCAGCAGGGTCACACCACCTCCACCAAGGTCTTCAAGCAGAGAAATCATCAGACAAAACTCAAAAGACCTTATCATTGCTGCATTGAAAAAGAGGGACTCAAAAGACTCATTATCTGATTTCATCAGCTCAGACGATAATAAAGTCGAAAATGAAAAAGTGGAATTAGCGCCAGGAATCACAGTAGAGGGTACAGTCACAGATTTATAAAAAGACAAAATTAAGTTTCGTAAAAAATATATTTAATCTCCATTGCATTGGAAGTCCGCATACATTATTATTTATATTATGGCGTTACACTATTAATATTGTTTTTGACGATTAAGTTTTTAAAGCCATAAGTTTTATGTAAGTCATAAGTGTTTTGTTAATTTCTAAATTATATAATTTATATCTCAATAGAGTTAAGTATATTAAATACAAAAGATGTTCTTAAAGCGAATTATGGCGAAACGTTGTGTTATTTAACACGTTTAGTTTCATCACATCGTAAAAAAATATATCAAGTTTTATAATATTAAATCTTAGAGTACCTTAACCGAAATTGCTTTGGTAACTTATTATATTTGCTTATAAACTAGGGTGTGGTGACATGGTTACTCTAGCCATAGAAAAACAGTAGTGAATGGTCCATGAAATGTAAGCATTTACTGATGAGCGACATATTATTATTGATTTAATCAAATATCATATAATTTATTGTGATAAAGTGTTATTGCAGTTGAGACTAAGAGAGCATTAAAGTTTTTTTGTTAAGAATGAATTTTCCAGTTCTAGATTTTTTTTAATTTATCGCTCATAACACATAAGTAGTAACAAATAAATACAGTAGGTACGTTTTATTATGCTTATAAGCTCACTGTTAATACTTTAAAGAAGCTCGATCGAATAATTTGTACAGTGTGATGATATGTTTGTTCAAACTTTAATTTATGTTTAAAAATGTTACGTTGAAACAGCCCGCTGATTGGCTAGCGTCATTATGGTAAAAAATCGTATGCTCCATTTGGCATGTCGACATGATTTATGTATCAAAGATTTAAATGGTCAGATGTGACTTCACGTTATTGCGGTCGTGCGAAAATTCATCATTCTGAGAACGGAGAGCAGACGTGGGTTGAAGGCCACTTTATCTTAATCTTAATATGAAATAGGTATTCAATTCTATTCTAAAGTAGATAAATAGTTTTTTTTTTTTCAAAATTTGGAAAAAAGTGGCCTTCGTGAGCGAGACAATACAAAAATAATGTGCCCATTTATGAAGAAAAAGAAGAATCGAACAATTTAAATCTTTGATTTGTACATGTTGTTTTGAGAACAAATGAAGATCGGTTTTTTTTTAATAATATGATAGATTATTTATATTTATAGAGAAAAACAAGAAAAAAATATAGATTTGTTTGTAAAACAACGTGTTTCTAGAGAGTATACCCACTGTTACATAATGTAACGGAAATAATTACATACAAGTGTTTACAATCACAAACTTTCAACTGCCTTACATATTAAATCACTAGCAAAAGTAGTTAATGCAATAAAGTACCAAAATATACGTCTATTTTATTTTTAATCTCATTCCCATAAATATTTTCTTTCTTTTTAATTTAGGCCTCGCATTATTTCTAATCGAATATTAAATTTCCGAAATGTTAATTTTATATACCTCTCAAAATCACATACTAATATGTTATTGCCGTATAATTGACTTAAAAACTAGGTAGTTGTTTAATTAGAAAAATACATCAAAAAGGTTTTTAAAAATATCAAGTGTATTTTACGTTTTAATATTAACCTTAAGCTCTATGAATTCAGTCAATGTGTTAAAATGTTTAATACATTGTAGGTACAAAATTATCATTGAATTTTTACTTCAGTGCCGATACCGCTCCAAGTTCTTACCAATAAAACCGTGCGGTATGGAATTGTACCCACAGAGTCAGCGAATATTGCTCAAGAGGCTTACCACGAGCTCTTAACGCGATCCAGTTTAGGACCTCAACTGAATTGTTCTTCTAATTCGTACCATGACGTCAGTTTAACGATTCAATTCAGGCACTGTCAACTGACAGCGATTGTGCAAAACTTTGTCGCAAGTTTAAGTTTCATTCATTCATTTTTGTACTGGTTTGGTACTATGACGTCATATAGCAGCTAACATAAACTGAAACTTTTTGTGAACTATTGACGAATATAAAGCTATTTTGATGATTTTTTACAAAAACGGATTTGTTTTTTCTAACAGTTTGATGATCTACTTTTTTTGAGTATTTTGAGGGAAATTTTTGTCTCACACTACGCCATAGAAAGTAAAAGGCTCTAGTTTGCTATCCAAAGAAAGAGTCATTTGAAAAGTTTTTGATGAAAAAGAGACAACGCTATTTATTAAAAGTGTTGTCTCTAAAAACGTTTCAGTAACAAATTGCGATTTTTCATTCACTGTTAACGATCCAAATGACGCTGAGCGTATTAGACGTCATGGTACGACTTTAAGCGATGTAATTTAGGAACCTAAACTGAAATGTCTTACTTTTGAATCGTTTTTAGGTAGATCATGGTAGGCTTCCTGGTCGCTCCAGCGCGGAACAGAGCGAAACCCGCGCGGTATTAATTTCTACCCACAGCGGCAGCAAATACCGCTCAGCGGCTTGTTTCAGCGAGTGAAAGAGACAGAGCTATACAAGTCTTCTAGCGCCATCTCGTTCACTCACTGGAACAAGCCTAGTTTTAAGACGTCATAATACGGCCCAGGTCGTTCAAACACGGAACTGAGCGAAACCCGCGCGGTATTTATTTCTACCCACAGCGGCAGCGAAGACAGCTTAGGTTTAAATAGGCTTTAATAATAGTAAGCACAGAGTGGTATTGGCACATCAGAAATAAGAGATCCATTTAATGGTTGTTCCTAGATATTTTGTCTGTAAACTTTCATTGGGATAGTATGACTCGATATTATAATTACAAAATACAATTCTATCTTAAATTCTTTAAAGCTAAATTATTAGGGTTGTCCCAGAAATGATTTTTAAACCTATTAATCCCGTGCAAATAGTGACTTAGAATACAAAATGTATAGTAATTTAACGTTTATTTATTTAGAAGCAATAATTATGGCGCTTATGTTACTAGAAACCGTGACTTCTTTACTTTGAGATCATCACATACCTAAAGTTATAATTAAAACAATAAATACGAACAAACAAAATATTATATGTTAGTCAAGTTATCCTAAATAATATCCAAAATAATTTGTAATTTTACATGCCTTTCATTATTTTAAAGCTGGGCGCAGAGGGCGCAGACCGAGGCAACGAAAGCAGAACATAAACCGTAGGCAATAGGAGTAACCTCATTTTGGCATAGACATAGAGAAAGGATTAAGCCTTCCATAATCTATTTGGATAGTCAAGTAAAAATTGACAAAAAAGTGTGCTAGCGAAAAGGGTGGTGGCACTCTCTTTTTCTAGAAGTCCATGCATACACAATGAGCTTATTATAGAAAACAAACAATTATGTACGGACCATAGACTAGCCATTCAAATGTCACTGTCAACTGTCAAATCTGACAGAACTGCCTTGTTAAAATTTTGTTGCGTTAACTGTTGACGTTTGTTATTTTCTTTGTTATTTACCCGGTGAAATGGGTGCTTAAGTCCCTAGTGGCGTTTAAGAACTTTGGCAGTTTTAACAGTTGGGGGACAAAAGTCCCCTTGACGTTTCAAATCTCTCTCTTTCTAAAGAGTAGTCAAGATTCAATACTTAATTTCTTTACTGAAATGCAAGTATCAGACCATTCTCTATGTCTATGATTTTTGGCCTTCGTTGAAACTGTCGTCGTCTGCATCTAGCTTTACACACACATACTTCACCAAAAAAAATATCTTTCCCATTTAAAAATAATATAAATGTTTAATTTAAATCATCACAATTTACGATTCTCTTCGAACTTTAAACATTTCTTTTGCATTGTAAAGAACAGAAAAAAAAACAACAATGTGTAGTTTAAAAGTACTATAGATTTTTTTTCTCTAACTTAAAATAAGTGCAAAAATAATAAAAACAAGTGTACCTATATTATAACTGACCATGTTACTGCCAAATAATGCTTGAACTGGCCGCGTAGGTTAAGACCTATGTAACCATAATGTAAGCATTATGGCCTATTTAAAAAATAATTTTAATCAAACAGGATTCGACCATAACTTTTCTCACTATGCAATAAAAAGTTTAAAAGTATGGTATATTTGTGTAGTTTGATTAATTTTAAAACAAGAGAGCAATCAATTTATCAATAAGACTAAAACATTCCTTTTCATTTTAGCAATTTATAAAATCAGAGTTGACAAATAAAAAACACGCGTCGATTAATTTATGCCAATGTGAGAATATAAACTTGCGAAACGAAATTGTATAACTTACTTTGCGTACAGGGTACGTGTATTAACTGGCAATGTATCACGGAAACACGCAGCTAATGCCGCGTAAACACCGAGCCAACGAATGACTTCGCTGACTGTTTACACCGAGTTCGATCGAAAGGTTCGGATGGCCGGCAAACGCCAACGAACGACTGCTGGCGTTCGGTAAGCATACAGGACCAAAAAAGGCGAACAAGAAACATTTTTTCCGAACTTTCCTTCGCTGGCCCGGAGTGTACGCGGCATATGACGCGTTAGATGCCCGCGTTTAGGGAGAATACCCGGTAGCTTTTTTAAAAACTGTTTTTACGAAGCCCCTTAATAAACTGTTCTACAAATACAATGTTGACGAGGTACAACAAACATTTACGTCACACCTTCACCTGAATTTCACCGACCGTTCTTCAAACAAGTAACTGCGTGACATTAGGTTCGTTGAGGGTCAAAACGGCGTGGGCCTCGACCATGACCACGAGAGAGTTGCGTGCCTCCTCGTGCGGCACGCCGTGCGAGCGTGTCGCGTGCGTGTACCACGCGCCCGTAGATGGCAGCACTGACACGCACCATTTGCACGACAGTCTGGAATTTGTAAAAGCGAGATGAAAGCTTATCCATAATTATATTAAGGATCATAATAGGGTTGTTTACTGCATAAATAAATTGTAAATCTGTTTAGTCCGTTAGTAGGACTGATAAAAAATAATGCACACGTATTTTTTCCTTTTTGAAAAAAATTACCAAGATAAAACCGTTTGAAATTCGGGAGTGGGGGCTTCTGACATCAGCGCCTGTTAAATTATACCGACGGACGACGTTTTGAAATTTTGAGAAGCGTTGTATCTTAATCAATTTGGATTTAAATAACAAAAGAAAAAATACGGGTCAAATATTTTTTGATAATTTATACAAATACTAGCTTTTGCCCGCGACTTCATTCGCGTGGAATAGTGAAAACTATCCTATGTCCTTTCTCAAGTTCCAAACTATATCTGTATTAAATTTCACACAAATCGGTTCAGTAGTTTAGGCGTGAAGAAAAGACAAAAAGACAGACAGAGTTACTTTCGCATTTACAATATTAGTTTGGATTTTCCGGTATATTAAACAAAATGAGTAAATAGCCAATTATATTGATCTTATCTATCTATATATATAAAAGGAGAACTGACTGACTGACATATCAACGTACAGCCGAAACTACTGGGGCTAGGAATGTGAAATTTTGCACACGGCTTCCTATTATAATGTAGGGGAGCACTAAGAAGGGGTTTTTGGAAATTTAACCTTTAAGGGGGTGAAAAGGGGGATTTAGGAAAGTACGTAAATCGCGCGGACGAAGTCGCGGGAAAAGTGCTAGTATAAAATAGAAAGCCTGGCTCTAGATAGACGATAGTTGATCCGATTCCCCGATCGGATGAGCCCAGCATAAGCACGTTTGTTTCCGGGGTCACGGGACTCAGAAATTACCCTAACCCCGGTACATAAAGGGCTGGATGGACACCGTGGATTTTAGTTAGTCAAGTCTGACAGTCCCTCCCGTCCTGCCCTGGGTGGAAGGACGCATTTGATGATTTTACCACGATAAAAAAAAAACGTTAGTTTTCAATTGGTACGATCAAATCGGATCGCTTAACCGCACGGGTAGAATCATAGTACGTGTAGTGCGTGTTGGCGTTTTTTAATGAAATTGACACCTTCCGGTGTCTGCCCTCACACAACCTGACGAGTGTGACGTCTAATGGGTCAAGCCTTACGTAGGTTAACTAAGTCCCTGTAGCAAGGTTCCTCTCATGTTTTTTTGAACAGACAGCAGTAACTCACCTGTTTGTAACGTGTCTAGATTTCACGTGTCTTCGCCTATAACCCCAACTGTTGTACACGCGAGGACAAAACGGGCATGGGAATGACGGATCTGCAAATTAAAATATTTTTTTATCTATATTACGTTGACAATTAAAGCTTTGTTACGAAAGTGATTATACAATCACTCTCTGCTGTAACAGAAATACCTAATGAAGGTGACTTATAAGGGAAATATAAACAGTAAATTCCTAAATTGACGCTTTTAGAGTTCGCCGTAAGTTTAGTTTAGGACCCGATAAAAACTGTAAAAAAAGCGTTTACAAACATTTGAACTTATATACACAAACACCCAGACCTGGAACAACTACTTGTAGATCATAAAAACATACCAAGCTGTCAGATTGAAAGAGTTGAACTTTTACGTGTAGAAAAAAAATAACTTACCTTTACAATTCTGAGCATCGGAGGACACCAAATTAAGATTCTCCGTTTTTATACTCAGTGACTCAATCCTTGTTCCGCTTTGCAACACAGTTTCCACTTCTTTATCTATTTCAATAATTTCATCGGATGCATTACCACTGTTGAGCTTCTCATTCAAACATGGTTGTGTGCTGCTCACTTCAATCTTATCCATTCGGTCACTTTGCATGAACGTCTTTTTATTAAGACAGTTTTCAGTACTTATTTGTTTTTTGTCCGATGAGTCTTCTAGTAACGCTATGTCTGTATCATTTGTATTGTCTCCAGAATAATCAGTAAGTGGTGATTCTATGGGTTCGATTTTGAGTACGACATTCTGAAAAAAATTAAGTACATAAATTAATTTTCTGCATAGCATTTGTATTTTCGGTTAGTGAATGTGAGAATGTAGAAGGATTTAAAGTTATAAGCTTTTAATGCTTCACAGAAATTTTTACGTTAAGTATCCTAGTCCCCTTATTAATCAGGCTTACATTGTCCTCTATCATTGAAGTATTGACACTACAATACACAGGAGGAAGCCATGAGGCAATATTAAGAAACTATGACAAATTGTAAACAACCATATCAGTTTTTTTTTTAAACTGCACTAAGAGTTTCTCCTGTATTGTATTTGTGATTCTTAACATTTAAACTGACACACACAAATAGCCAGACGAGGTACAACTACAAATTGTTCCTCGTGGAAATGAAACCCCCCAGCTAATCACTCAAACACCGTTTCAACCATACCATCAAAAGTGTTGACATACAAAGTCAACAACATTCAAATTTAACTATTTACAGGTTTTTACTGGTTAAGCTCGCTCTATCATTGTCTTTATCGCCTCTGGCCTACAGTTGATAGCAAACCTGTTATACATAAGTAAAATTAATGATTTAATAAAAAAGACAGACAGAATGCTTACAGAATGCTTTCCACCGTCTGAGCTTATCTTATGTATTGTTTCAGAATCTACACTTGGTATGCACTTTTTGCACTTATTGTTGTTGTCTTGTTCAGCCCTTTTTCGTTTCTTTGATTGAGCTCCTGATATTTTCTGAAAAAATATTTTATAGTTACACCTTTGTTATGCCATTAACCAATAAGTCACCAATGATGTGAGTAGATTTTTTGAGATTACCAAGAGAAAAATTTTCATTATAGGACTTCCGCACATTGATATAGGGGTAATAAAGTATGCAATTAACGGATAGTGATAATGAAGCCAGCTTAATATAATTCCAAGTAAAAAGTTACACTTACGTTTTGCTTCTTCTCCACAACATCGTCTAGTACAGCTATATCGGTATCAATCGTATTATCACCAGAATAATCAGTTAGTGGTGATTCTGCTGGTTCCAACTTTGGCACTAAGTTCTGTAAGCAATATAAATTAATCATTAAAGGCTTTTACGACACATAACAAAAATTACCTGAGCTTGCTACTATCTAGAGATTTTGTGCACATTTATTCCGCTATGCCATTTATTATATGACGGGGACCCCTCTAGAGGGTCGTAGCCTGCCGGGATCGCGGGACTTACGAATTACCGTGATCCCGGAACGTAAAGACACCATGGTCAGTCAGTACGGGTCTCAAGTGGGTTGGTTAGTCAGTACGAGTCTGACAGTCCCTCCCACTCTGCCCTGGGTGGGAGGAACCATTGGATGATTTTTCCACAATTAAAAAGAAAGCCATTTATTATGACTCTCCACTAAGTCATTTCGGTGTAAAAAGTACTTACACTCTGAGCAGCATCTTGCCTATTCTGAGCAGACACACATTTCTTGCACTTGCCGCTGACATCCTCTTGCTCGCTTTTCTTACGTTTCTTTGGCACACTGCTCCCTGCTGATTTCTAAAAATTGTTCAAAGATTATAATTAGTATTTTTTTAATGATAGCTAGCTTTAAAAAGGAGTAATAACTAGAAAACCAGTATATGTGTTCATTTTAGTCTCAATGTTATGTGCAAGTGTTTGTGTATTTTCAATTTATATTATGAAATTTGTTTCCCTCTATATATATGAATAATATATCATTTTTTTAAAGATATTGAAGCATAAACTTACATCCTCTTCGCGCGAACCCTCACTGCCTGTAGACAAACCACAAATCCTCAATGTCTCTGCAGTCTTCAGCAGTATCGGCAGGAATTCTTCAGTCACATTCACCTCCCCGTTGTACATGAACGTCAGCAACGTTCGCAGAGAGGCAGTACTGATGTCATGAAGCACTATAATTGGATCCTTGTGGGGGTTTTGCTACGAAAAAAACGTGTGGGCGTTACGGCGAGACCTCACGTAAGGAAACCATATAAAGGCAATATGAACCATTCTAAACAAAATTACCTGGAATATCGTCCTGAAAACTGAACTATTCGCCGATAATATCACTTTGTGAGCCTTAAAACTGTGGCCCTCAGAAACCAAAGTCACATCCGACAAGCCTTCGTCTTTGAATAGCTCTTTTACGTTTAACAGTATGTTACTCTGATACCCGTTCCATTTTAAACTTATTTCCTGATTTGCCATTATGACCC
Source organism: Agrotis puta (assembly GCA_943136025.2). Lineage (NCBI taxonomy): Eukaryota > Metazoa > Arthropoda > Insecta > Lepidoptera > Noctuidae > Agrotis > Agrotis puta. The sequence goes on along the minus strand of OW964170.2, from coordinate 14,230,548 downwards.
ACTAAGTCAACATATGGATATTAATTATTTTAATATTCTAACCAAGCAAAATAAATAATAGAAAACGAATTTACAAAACGACGCAAAATTGCTTTGCTTTGATTGAAGAAAACAATGCCACAGATGAACAATAACTATTTTATTCCTATATATGTTACCAGCATACAAAAAAGATTTAACACAATCTACCTTTTCTTATTAAGTTAAATTCTTTCTCAGTGAAAGTAAAAACGGTTTTGCTGCTTTAATTAAAATAAATTATGTTTTAATCAAATATTTATTGTTTAAACTTTTATATTTTTCTTGTGCTAAAATACCATGTTCCGATTTGTAACAAAAAAAGCCTCACCAAATTGGCGGTAAAAATTTAAAAAGTTTTCCTTTCACTTTTTGTTTTGTTTTATGCTTTAATCAAAATAGCCCTTTCAGACAACTATAAACAAATCGCCTCTTTACAAGAGCAACGTGACATCTCATAAAAACGTTTTTTTTTTTATTTGATATTCAAAACCGCGATGTCGAATTTTATTTTCTACAAAAACGCGGTATTTTAAAAGTGAATGTTCGAGGAGCTATGAGTGAAAGAGACGACATGACCGTGGCAAATGGCGTTATCACGTTGTCTCTTTCGGTGTGGCGCACGACTTCGACAACGCGACGCGTTAGTTTGCCCCGCACGCGCAACGAGTGAAGTGCTCCTGCTTTTCACAAAAAACGTGGCATCACGAGTATACCACGTTTTTAGTGCAAAGGTATGTTTCTTGTTGTTTTTTACTTTAACTTGATTAATGTGATATTAGTTATTTAACTCGTTTTTTTGTTGTAAAACTCATGAGTATTGAGAATGAGATTATGAATATTGTCACATTATTGATGAAAAAGTTACAAGTTTTCCTTGTGATATCTTTGAATGTAACCATGTTGTTGATGAATCGTTTTCAATTACTGTGGGTTATTTTATTTTACATCACTATTTTTGAAAACCTTTAAGTTTTGGATTATATCATGCTAAAATGTTACATTATACATGCTAAAATAAAGATTCTTTCTAGGATCTAGGATGTTAGTTCAATTAGCTACAGGTGTTAAAAATAATTTAAGTGTACAACAAAGTGATTCAAACTCTCAGATAGATACTTTAACACAAGATGAGAATGAAAATGCCAAAAGCTCGACCAATACATTGCAGACATCAACAGAAGGTATTTTTTTACTTGTACTGATATATTTTTTTATTCTAGTTATGTTCCTATAATTTCATTATTTCATTCCTTTTTGTAGACAAAGACATCGCATTAGATTCCATCCGACCTCGTAGTAATTCGACTAGTAGCAGCGGTTCCTCTAGTTCTAGCAGTTCTTCGAGTTCTAGCAGTTCTTCAAGCAGTGGCCCATCTGTGTATCAAGGTAAGTTAATTTATATCCCACTATTCTCACAAAATTCGAGGGTAATTGATCAAATCAATACCACACCACTACACTTCAAGAATTTTGATTGCATTTATAACGTTTCAGACAGCGACGACTCAGTAAAGGATCCTGATTATGAAGCCCAACCAAAAAAACGTGCTGAGTATTCTTCTGATACTGACGTGGAACAAAATATCACTACTAACTATATAAACATTTCGGATGATCAACATTTGGTAACATCTAATATAGTTTCAACAAACATTGAAAACTCCGAGGAACCACTTTCGTCTACAAACGAACATGCTATGGTATCCAACGATCTCGGTGTCATAGAGAACAGTGAATCTTCTGCGATTGAAAACGTAAGTAATGGAAATGCTGTAGGTCTAATAGTGTATAATTCTAGTCCAACTAAAACTGGTAAAAAAAGAAGACTAAATGTAGCAAACTGGAAAGTCAATGTAGCTAAACGACTGAGAAATAGTGGGAAGCCTTATCAATCTACCAAATCAAAAAAAAAACATGCCAAGTCGTGAATTGAAACCTTCTTGTAAAGATAAATGTAAATTTAAATGTGGGTTTAAATTTACAGAGGAGCAAAGACAGACCATTTTAAATGATTATTGGAGCTTAGGTGCAATAGAAAAACAATGGACGTTTATTGCTAATAGCGTAGACATAGTCATCCCAAAACAACGTTACGTTAAAGTTGATTCGGATGGAAATGTTGCAACTATTCGAAACAACAACAACGCTTTCTTTTTGACTATTTCTGGTGAAAAAACAAGAGTTTGTAAATTGTTTTTCAAAAATACTTTGGGGATTAATAATCGACCCATAGAGACTGCTTTGAAAAAGAAAAATAGCAACACTAATATTTCTTCCATGAAAGATAACCGAGGTACTCATTCAAACCATTATGCAGTGGACGAAAGCATTAAAAATGGCATCAAATTGTTTATTGAGTCTATACCGAAGATTGAGTCACATTATATCCGGGCTAACTCAAAACGAAATTATATTGATGGTAGCAAAGCTGTCACAGATCTTCATAGAGATTATGTAGAAAAATGCAAATCCCAAAACGTCCCCTATGGAACCTACATTACATTTTATCGTATTTTCACACAAGATTTTAACATTTCGTTTTTCACTCCTAAAAAGGATTTATGCGATATTTGCGAAGCCTATAAAAACATCACAGATGAAGAGAAACAATCTAAGAAACAAGATTATGAATTACATCTTAAGGAAAAGAATTTGTCTCGTATTGAAAAAGAAAAAGATAAGAACAACAAAAATATTTTAGTAGCGGTCTATGATCTTCAAGCAGTGTTCCAATGCCCCAAAGGAGACATCTCAGTTTTTTACTACAAGTGCAAACTAAATGTACTTAATTTAACAATTTATAACTTACAAAATAATTTAGTTGAGAGTTATGTATGGGATGAGTCTAACGCCAATAGAGGTGTCAACGAAATAGCTACCTGTGTTTACAAATACCTGGAGAAAATTTCGGCAACGGCTGAAGACCTCGATGTTGTCTTTTATTCAGACAATTGTGCCGGACAGCAAAAAAATAAGTTCATGATCTCAATGTACACTTACGCAGTCAAAACTCTGCCAAATCTCAGATCAATTACACACAAATACCTCGTTAAAGGACATACGCAGAACGAGGGCGATTCAGCTCACTCTCAAATAGAGAGAGAAGTTAAAAGGCAATTGAGATCAGGACCAATGTATACACCTGACGCATTTATCGGGGCTATAAAGGCGGCACGGAAAAAAAGCGAGCCATTTCATGTTAATGAAATGTGCTTCGATGATTTTTTTGATTGGAAAAGTATATGCACTCAAATGAACTTTGCAATAATGAAAGATGAAGACAATAATTCTGTGAAACTGGCTGGACTGAAGATGATAAAAGTTCAAAGCTCTGATCCCGATGCCATATTTTTCAAAGAATCGTACGCTGACGAATTATTTAAGAAAGCTATAGTGGTGAAAAAAAAGAGAAATCATAATAGTCAAAGCATTAATTTAGATTTGCAAAAGGCCTATCTTCAAAAACCTGGACTAGCAGAGCGAAAAAAAGCTGATCTCATGGATTTGGTCAATAAAAACCTCATTCCTAGATACCACAAGCCATTTTACGAATCGTTGTAATAAGACTGATTAAGTACAAAGATTTTTTGAATTGTATTTTTTAGAAATATTTAATTGCTACATTCAAAATGATAGTGTTTTTATTAGTATTAAGAGAATTTGTGATTCTATGTTTATGAAGGGTGATAGCAATGTTCCTATTTTGAATTTCTAAGTACTATAAAACTGGGTGCCATAATTGTGTTAGAACTTAGAAGACGTTAATTACCATTAGATAACTTTAAGTACAGTTATCTTTTTGATTTTTTATTTGTATGAAAGCAATTTTTTAGTTACCTTATAATTTTAATTAAAGCTAGTACTAAGTACTATGTGATTGATTGATCTCTTGTTGATTATTGTGCCTTAAACTAATTTTATGGTGTAAGTAAGCCATTGTTTTCGTAAATTTGATTTTTTTTAAATACAAGATTTTTATTTTGATAGTGTGTTTTATTCAACTTATCACACAGCGTTACACCTAAATTTAACACCTTCAATGTGATACATCAATATGTTACAAGCATTTTTTGTCATATTTTCATTAAAAACGTGACATGTGTGTCTGTGTTTTTTTTTTAAATCAGTTTTTAACTTGTTTCATATTGAACTGAGTTTTTTTTTTGCATATTTTCTGAAAGCACTTTAATTACCGCAACAATTTAATTGTTTTCCGACAGTAAAATTGACAATATTTTAGAATTTATCAACGCTTAAATGTTTAAAATTGCTCTCCTGTAAAGTTGTGGTTTATATAATATCACGTTGTTCTTGTAAAGAGGCGAAATGTACTCTGCGCACACAACAAATAATGAAACTGGGACCATATTTCATTAGAGTTTTGCCCTACTTCTAGCAAAAAATTAAGGTAGGTATTTCAGTTGATTTGTTTAAGTATAAATTTTATTTGAATACAAAAATTTTAGTGCGGCAGGACTTATGTATAGTAAGCTTAATAAGTTTTGCATGGTAAGTTTATGTATCGGGCACGCCGCAATCGCGGCGGTAAGACCCCTCTTTGAGGAGTGGCTGGATAGGCGTCACGGCGTCCTGACCTACCGCATGACGCAGGTCCTCACCGGACACGGAAGTTTCGGGAGGTTCCTGTGTCTGATAGGGAGGGAAGAAACGCCTGGGTGTCACCACTGCGAGGATCGTCCGGAGGACACGGTGGAGCATACGGTGCAGGACTGCCCCGCTTGGGCAGAGCACCGCCGTGTCCTCACGACGGCGATAGGCGGAGACCTCTCGCGCCCGGCATTGGTCGAGGCCATGCTGCGGGGCGAGATGGAGTGGGAAGCGGTCGCCTCCTTCTGCGAAGCAGTCATGCTCGTGAAGGAGGAGGCGGGCCGCCTGAGGGAGAGGACAGCGTCCTCCCTCCACCCCAGCCGCAGTGGTAGACGCCCACGGCGTCGGACGTCGCAAGACGATCTCCGGCCACCGTAGGCGCGGGCATGCGGGCAGCGAGTAATGGGCGACTCGCTGTCCGACCATGGACCATGCCCGGGTCGACGGCGCGTTGTATTCCACGCGCGCCTCAAAGAGTGTCAGCATAGCGACGGGGCCTGTAGAGGGCCGAAGCCTGCCGGGGTCGCGGGACCAAGGGATTACCGTGACCCCGGTACGTAAAGGGCTAGTGAAGGACACCGTGGATTTTAGTCAGTACAAGTCTGACAGTCCCTCCCGCCCTGCCCTGGGTGGGAGGACTCATTTGATGATTTTACCACGATAAAAAAAAAAAAAAATGGTAAGTTTATGTATAAAAAAAACCATCTCAACAAGCTATCTGGTTTATAAAATGTTTAGATTCCTAATACTTACACCGGTCGTCAAAAATAAATCATTTCTAATATAATTTGCGGTTACAAAGTCGTTAAGCAGTAGAAATAATGCAGTGCTACAATTTAAAATAATTATTGTTTTTTTTATCACTACGATAGTAAAAGCCAGCCTTGAAGACATGGCACGGCACGCTCTGGCATGCCAGAAGACATTTTTGTATTCTACGTTGAGAACTTACCCTATATAATATACCTAAGCCCAATGTAAATATTACCCTATTTACCTAATTATCGTTTCCTTTATTTATTTATTTTTACATATTTGTTACATTTTTAAATATTATTATAAAAAGAAAGTAAACGCATTTAAAAATATAAAAAATAGTGGCCCACCAGTATCGGGAACAGGGTCCAAGCCGCTGGTGGTTAGGGCTGCACTGCAGAGAGAGGAACCTCCTCACAATGCGCGCCGTATCCAAGAGAACTGCTTTCTGCATCAAGCCCTTAAGCCAACTGCACAATGAGAGCCTCTAAAGGTGTTGATCGAGGCTCTTCGTAATTAGTCCATTGACCGTAACGACTATCGGTACAATGACTGCTGAGTCCACGTCCCACATGTCGACAATCTCGTGTACTAAATCAAGATACTTGATTTTTTTTATAATTTACAGCTTTTACGAGATTATCGTCATCAGGGATAGTGAAATCAAAAATCATTACACGGCGCTCTCGGCGATCTACCACCACTATATCAGGCTTATTAGCTATAGGGTGTCAATTAAATGGTTAGCATAGTATTGTTATTTCTGTGAGCAGAAAAATATAATCGGTGAGCAGAAATAGCTAATTGGTGAGCAACTCATGGTCAGCAAACATTTCAAAATCAATCAGCAATTTATGTCATTCTGGATGGCTGTAATTATTTTTGTACAGCATATTAATTATATAAGCTGCAATCAGCTGCTCATGTTTAATAAAATTTTGGTAAGCACTCAGAGTGTAAGCAAAAAAATGCATTTTATAGATCAGAATTAGACATTCAGAAATCAGTGTATTATTCAGTTCTGGGTGGTTTAAAAAAAAAATAACCACGAAGAGGATGAACCTAACCTAAATTGTCCGAGTCGGGGTGCCAGCGAGTTTGCTCACCATGTTTTAAATATGCATACCAATCAAATATACTGCTTATAGACATGTTTTTCTGCCGCTCAATCATGAAATCTTGCCGCTCAAGTAGTTATTTTGCAGACTGAATGTTTATTATGCAGACTCATGTTATTGTTGGCTGCCTATGTATGATTTAATTTTTGACCATTATCAAAATTAGTTGCGGAACAAGAATTGCTGCCTGATTTTTTTTATTGCAAACAAAATCTTTGTATGCTGACCAAATTATTTAAATGCTGCTTTTGGGTGGCTTGCGAAATTTTATAATTGCTGACCATGTAATTACTTCTCTTAGCTATAGTCCTGTCAGTGATGATAGATTGATTCCAATACAACATGACCGTTTTCAAGAACTGGGTCGGGCACATACCTGTAGTTTGGTATTTCAAAATCCACAAGGTTGTACTGCAGGGCAAGTTGCTGGTGGATAATCCTAGCTACTAGATTGTGCCTGTGCATGTACTCGCCGTTAGCAAGACGAGAACAACCGAAAACAATGTGTCTGATCGACTCACCGGGACGGTGGCATGCCCGACAGATGTCATCCGTACCGTCCTTGACGATATATTTCCGGTAATTGTTCGTCATGATAACTTCATCCATAATCGCACAGACAAAACCTTCGGTTTCCCCAAAGAGGTCCCCGAAACATAGCTAGGCTACAGACATCAAAAGGTATACATCAGGCCCGTGAAGGGCCCGGTAAAACCGTCCGTGTCTGCTATTTTTATATAAATTCATCATTCCAACACGATTCAGTTATCATTTTGAAATAAACTTCGTAAGCTTTCTACTGCTGAATGGTTTTTCAAAATCGGTTCATAGTTTCAGAGATTACTTATATATTGTTACGGATAAACTACTAATAATTATTATTATAGAGTAGGTACACTATCAATGTAGTTATAATTACATTGCTCACATGCCCGCAATGTAGGTACGCGGATCTTCACAAAAATGATTGAATACATAAGCCACATGCGAGCACATGAAGGACAACTGCAGCGATCGTCCAACTAAGTATTTGAATTTTTTTTTTTTTAGTTGTTAAAACCCGACTAGGAAAAAATCGCGCACTGAAAAGTATAAAACAAGAACACATTACTCGGTCAAATGAATATTCATTTGACCGAGTAATAGCTGTGGTCGCATGCCACCTAGTCAATAAAGATTGTCTGAAACAACCGCAGGTGGCACAAGAGAACACGACGCGCCCGAATGTCGACCTACGAAAGGCAACCGAAAGACACTGGATGAGGAAAGTTTAAGATCGGGCTCAGTTAATCAAAGCTAATGAAAATGATGATGATGTACGAAAGAAACCGATTTTCGAATACTGTGTATAGTTATAGTATAGTTATTGAAAACTGATTTTACAGGTACTTACATAATCAACCAGTGTCGCAAACATTGTTATTAAAGTGCTGGTTATTTATTTATCTTCTAACCTTGATCCTCAGCTAGGCTAGTAGGCAGCTACTTATATTAGATATAAATTACATTTCGAAATATATTATCGTAAACAGCCTTATCGGATTATTACCAATGCAATAATTAAGTTTAATTAATGTAACAGCTGATTTTGTGTAAGTACCTAGTTACGTAACTGTATCTGAAGGATTTCATAATTTAAAAATACTAGCTTTTACCCAGGGACTCGCTAGCGTTAATTTAGAATTTGACAATTAATTCGAGTTCTACTCTGCTTGTAATTATACAATTCATTCATGGTTAAAATGTCACGTGCCACCATCTTAGGCGTGAAAAGGCAACAAAAGATTTTTTATTGAATTTTGTAAACAATGTTGCAGAAATTACAATTTACTTTTCAATTTATTTCTACGTAACATCATTTTAAACCTTATTGTACTTTATTTAAATGTATAATAAATATTATATTCGAAAAACTCAAGTCTCACACTAAGTAACATGTTGTGTTTTAGATAAAAAAAGTATGTTGAATTCTGTCGCGGCTTGTCCCATACACTGGAATACAAGAAAGTGGCCAGTGGCAGTGAGAGTGACAGAACAGTAGTTAAACATATAAATCAACAACACTAATTAAATATTTGTCTAATCGATAAATACTCTTGAGGAAATAAATAATAAGTAGGTCATCTAACAATATCCGAGCATTGCCCTGAAAATGGGCTTATCGTAGCTAATCAAATAATCTAGCCCTTATGAAACTACTGTCTCAACTTAATTGAACAGTCTATCAACAATAATTGATGGTTCCTCATCTACTATAAATTCAATTTGAAACGACGGTTGCCTGCTTGCCAAACAACCATCGACTTTAAAAATGTTTTGTTTTTCTAAGCTGTTGTGTTACTTGGCTGTAACAGTATTTTTACCGAATGTTGTTCCTTCATTTTTCGATTTTTCTGTTGAAGAAAATTCGCTAGAACGTTTTACTTCATCTGATGTTTTAGAGGACGCACGTTTAGACACGGTAAGTGCTTTAACTATCATCTTTTATTACATTGGATGTATTTAGCCAAACATTTTGTTAATTTTCTGTTATCTATTCATCAAATCTGGCCTAATCTCTGATTACATCCTAAGTTCTATTATAACTACAAAAGTTTCCATAGTATATTTTCTAATCGCAAATATTCAAAATTGTACTCAAGATAAATATGACTTCATAAGAAATTTGGCAAGTCTCTACATATAATTATATTATCGTCTAGTCCTTTGCGCTGACTCACAATAGGTCAGTTCACACCGAGACGTGATGCAACGCGACGTGACGCAACAATACTGCAAATGTGTATCTTTTCGTGTAGTAAATAGAGTTAGATTTTGAGTAGCTCTATTGAAATGTGTGCGCAGCGTCGCGTCTCGGTGTGATTTGACCCTTAGAGTATTGAAAAATAATGAACACGTATTTTCTATTTGTTTTTTGTTTAATCAAAATATATTGACAAGGATAAAACGCTTCGAAATTCGAGATTGGGGACTTGTGACGTCATAACGCCTGTAAAATTATACCGATCGAGTGCCGTTTTGTATTATTGCAAGCGTTGTATCTTCGTCAATTTTGGTTTATCTAGCAATAGAAAAAATACGAGTCAAATATTTTTTTCCTAATCTTTTGGACTAATTATTTTTGTTGAGTAAAATAACCCATTATCTCCGTAGTTTTCGCTGATAAAAAAATATGGGTACCAGTGCGAGATCCATCGTGTTTACACGGAAGATAATTATATTCTTGAGATGCACAGGATACCGAACCACTCACCGACGGCACCAGTCGTTCTTCTGCAACATGGTTTGTTATCGTCATCCGCTGAATGGGTGCTCATGACACCTGGCCGAGGACTTGGTATGAACCTTAGATATCACTAATTTTATGAAGATGTTCACTATTTTTATGACCAAATACATTTCACAATTTTATTTTTGGGAATTACTTGCGATCGATGTGCTTCGGTAATTTGGTAACAATCAGTTTATTTCAATAGACTCTCATTTCAGCGTACCTCTTAGCAGACGCTGGTTACGATGTATGGATGGGCAACGCGCGAGGCAACACTTACTCAAATAGACATGTTTCTCTTTCACCTGCATCATCAGCTTTCTGGAGGTTCAGTTGGCATGAAATAGGCTATTACGATCTGCCTGCCATGATCGATTACATTCTTAGAGAAACTGGAGCACCTAAGATACAGTACATTGGTTTCTCTCAAGGGACCACAGTTTTCTGGGTGTTGATGTCTACTAGACCAGAATACAATCAAAAAATTAGTGCTATGCAAGCTTTAGCTCCTGTGGCATATGTGGGAAACATAAGGAGTCCTCTTATAAAAGCTATTGCGCCTTTTACGAACACTCTCGAGGTAAGTTAGAACATATTATTTGGATTTCCCATCATATAGCAAAAGTTTCTAAAATAAAATTGTTATTTATTTTCAGATCATATTCAAAATTTTAGGGACCAATGAAATACTTCCTAATGGTAGGGTCAATGAACTTGCTGGACAGAGCTTGTGTGTGGAGGAAGCTATTACCCAAAGTCTTTGTACAAATCTTTTATTCCTTATCTGTGGATTTAATTCGGAGCAACTAAACGCCGTAAGTTTTTATAATTTTTACAAACTTATGTATACTCTAAACTAATTCGAAGTTTAATAGGATTTCTCAACAATAGCTTGAATCCCGCAATTTTTACTTGTTGCACTAAACACATTGGAGGATTAAATTCTTGTTATTTTCAGACAATGTTGCCAGTAGTTCTAGGTCATACGCCAGCAGGAGCTTCCACCAGACAAATCATACATTTTGGACAATTATACAAATCGGGGAAGTTCGTACAATTTGACTACGGATGGATTATGAACAAACGTATTTATGGAAGTTTCAAACCACCAGTGTATGACCTACATAGAATCAGAACTCCTGTTTTTCTTCATTATGCTGATAACGACTGGCTCTCAACTCCCAGAGATGTTAAAAAGCTAGCCACAGAAATTCCATCTGCAGTTGGAATATACAGAGTACCTTTGGCAAAGTTTAACCACTTAGATTTCGTTTTCGCAATAAATGCGACGGAGTTGATTTACAACCGTCTCTTGAATATAATGGAGCATTTCAAAGGCGAACTTTAAACTAAGAACACTATATTAAACGAAACTTATTGACATTACAATACAAATACATTTTTTTTGTAGTCAGATGGTTCGACTTTCTTTTTCAACTCCTGACCGTCCTGTAAAATACAAAAGAATCCTTGAAAATTGTTGCTTACGGTAAGTTTTAACAAGTTAATGATAAATTAAAACGCCCCAACGCATAACTAAAGAGCTGATGATCTTGAAACGGCTGAACCAATTTTGATAGAACATTATCTAAGAAAATTGTAATCAAATTAGTTCGCCCATTTAAGAGCTATGGTGTCACACACAGCGGTCAAAGTTATAACACCCAAATTTTTGCGTCGGGGGCCAAAAACTGTCACTTACATTAATCAAAGTTTATGTCGTAATCAGAAAGTCGCAAAAACTGAATCGTTACTGGCAAGTGTTGTCGTTGAGCATGACGATTCGGACTTACAAATATTCACTTTATTAAACGAAGCATCAATATTACATTTGCTTTCAGATTTTTCATGCGCTAATCCCATTTCTCTTTCCACGATAGCACCAAAAGTGTGTTGTACTGAAAAAGGTATTTTCATTGAAACAATTTTAGAGTACTAAAATGATCGTTGTGTCATTATTAAAAGACGTGTTAATGTATTAGGTACCTTTGGTCAGTAGCTCAATAGGATCTTCTTTCTTGTGCGAACCACATTGACCCAGATTTAAGTCTTTCATATCTGGGCAATTGGTCTTATGAAGCACTTGTAGCAAAGAAATGTGACTGTAATCCTGAAAAAAAAAAATGATAATATTTTAAATGACAGATTGCAATCTTTTATCCATGAAGGCTGTTGAATTTTGATCATTGATCCCGCAGCTGGATCCAGTATCACAGGATTGTATAATAGGAACAAGCTCTACTCCGTTCCAGAGCTGAATAGTGCACGCTGTACTGGATTTGAAACATGTTTACATTATTCCAGTGCCAATGCAACCCTGGATCCAGTATTTACCTCATTTTTGCCACTCTTCACTGTTATAATCATTTCAGACTCGACACTTTTGACTGGATTTGTATTTACACTATCATCGGCAGAACATTCAATTAACTTTGGCAAGGTAGCAATGCTATCATGATTACTAGTATTAGTACATTTTGAAGGAGTAAAAAATGCGGACTTCCATGAAGTTTTTTTGTTGTAAACATTTTGAAGTTCAATTCTTAAAGAACTATTTTGTCTTTTCAATTGGTCTATTTCTTGCTTTTGGCAGTAACATTTTTCTTCCAAATGCCGCAACAACGTTTTCTGAGAATTCATTTCTTCACTAATTCTGTTGCATTCGCACCCTACGTCTACCATTTTGACTTTTGTAGAGCTACATCTGTTACGTCTACGATTATTTGACGAACTTGTTCTATTCGATCTATTTACCAAAGGGTTTGATAAGCAATCAGTATCAGTTGATTTAATTTTACATGCTTTTATTACGTTAATTTTCTTATACTCTGTCTTTCCCAAACTTTTAGTGATGCCATTACTTTTATGATCTTCACTATTTGAGATGTTACAAGGAGCAGTTTCGTTTAATACTGTATTGTCTTCCCACATACAGGGATTTATAAAATCAGGAGTACGATTCAAATACGAGATATTTTTCACAAACATTGCTTGTTGCGTCATTTCAGACTGCCAAATTTTTGCTACAGTTCGCACACTATCAGAAACGCAACATTGTTTTTTGTCTTGGTCATCGTCTTTCGGAATAGTTACATTAAATATCTTCTCAATTATTATTTTCCAAAACATTTTAAGGCTTTTGAGAGCATCCAAACATCGGTCACAGGGCCAATGACTGGTTTCAAACTCCTCCTAAAAAAATAAAGAAATGCAGAGGCGGCAGGTATTACAATGTTATAAGGATCCCTAAATTAGTTTATTTTCAAACAGTGATGTATACCTCCACTGCTATGTGTATTCAACATAATACTTACATCATTAAAATATTTTTCAAAACACTCTTCATTTTTCAAACAACTTTTTATAACATGGCATGAATTACAAATGCTTTCTAGCACAACTTTTGATTTGCAATCTGGTTGACAACGGCCTGTATACTGAAGAATGAATGTATTAGAATTATAATGAAACATATGTTATTAAATGATTAGATGATTAGTCATGTCAGCTTACCCTCCCTCGGCTTCTGCACGCCATAATCCTCATAAATCTGGCTAAAGTTCTCGTAGATAATACGCAAATAGGCATATCAGACTTAATCCATTGCCTAAGGTAAAGGTCGCGCGTCCGAATATCATGACTCCATGCCCTGAGATCTCGGCAAGACTCGAATGATTTAATCTTTCCCTCGTTGCGTGGGTCAAGTGGTAAGATTATACGATCTGCTATGTAATTCATTGAAGACTAACACTTATCCATATTTTTCGTTCGTGTTTCCATGTTGACGTAAAATTTTGTGATCCAAAATGATGATGCCGATTCAAAACGTCAATGTGTCACATTAGAACGTGACGTACTCTGTAATATTTATGATAGTTTCCTGAAAAAGTTTCATCTTAAAGATTACAAATCTTTCTAAAAATAATCCTAATTAGAACTGGCATTATAAACACAAAGAAAACAATTTTAAAACTTTGACATTCTATTTCAATTCACCATTCCACCTCGATTTCTTTTGACAGTTCAAAATATTTGATAGTTTTCGTTATACACATTTTACCGTACATAAGTAATATAAAAAGCAAAACAAAACCTTTTAAATCGTATCGTTACGAGTAAAATGGATGGCGGAGAAAAATAGTATACATCTGTATACATGCATATGTTTAGAAAAATCTTACATTATCCTTTAATTAGACTAAATAGTTAGCATTGCAATGTCTTTCATAACGAAAAGGGAGCGTGTGTTCAACGAATACGAACTATTCGATTTGCCGGCAAGGAACGAAGGGAAGCTGAAGGCCTACACGTCATGTACGGACACGAGAGCTTGGTCCCACTTCGGATCGGATAAAAGCGAGCACTTGATGGATTTAATAAAGAGGAACAATGAGACGGTCCGACCAAAATATTTGCCGATAAACGTGATCGTTGACACGCTTATGGTAGCTAAAAATGCAGAAATTGTGCGCTTGAAGCGAAAGATTGAAGAGTTCGAGCAAATGTTGTCCGCATACGATCAACTGGAGTTGTCGTGCGATCAGAAATGTGAAATTGCTGATGCTGTAAGTGTAACAATATCTCTATTATTCTTTCTCATTCGAGATATCAGAGTTTCTAGTTTGGCCAAACTAGACTAGGATGACTAAACTAACACCTGATCAGTGGTCGAATTTTAGATCGGATTTAAAGTTACACAATCCAGCTTCTTTAATTACTGCCATTATCATTCTTCTTAAAGTTATCTACATGCGACTAATGTTTCTTTAATAGCAGGACCACACTAACGACATTTCCTGTTCATTTTCGCGATAATCAACGGCATTTCCCGATAGTATAGCGCTATTGTAAGAGCATGTTTATTAAGTATTAGAAAACACATCTTACTAGTATTATAAACGTGAAAGTTCGTTTGGATGGATGGATGTTTGTTACTCTTTCACGCAAAAACTACTGAACGGATTTGAACAAAAATTGGACAGTTTATATCCTGGATTAATACAAAACATAGTTTTTATCCCGATTTTCTGATGATCTTCCCTTGGTATAATATTCGAGTGGTAGCGGGCGAAGCCACTGGCAACAGCTAGTAACCTATACATATTATGACTTCAAGCACGCATGAAGTCCCAATATGGCTCCAAAATCATACTATTCCTATTTAAAACGCATAGTAAGTATACACAAATGCCTTTTCAGCACGCAGCAATAAAAGCAGCCAATAAAGAACTGGATGATATGGTAAGAGAAAGCTATCATTATTTAAAAAAGTTTTCTGGATTTCATTGTTGTGAGCTCATCACCGAGATGATGAAACGTAGATACCCTTATTTGTCTATGTTCCGTAAGTTCAGGTCGCCAGGCTCAAACTTCGGCAGGCTTGCGGCTTGTCATAGGAACTTTCTGCAATTATTATATAACCAAAACAAAATATAAGAAACAGGCATGATATATTATTATGTACTACAAAAATCCTAGAAAACCGGAACCCTCTCAAAGACAGGATGACAACGTCTCTGTAGTGGACACGTATGTGGACTGATTGATATTGACTGTTAGCCAAACGTAGTCTTGAGAGCTAACGTCAAAGACTTTCAAATTTTCATTCTTTTAAATTTCTTTGGTTAGGTTAGGGTAGTTTTCAATAGCCAGCCAATGTCTACTGGTTTTGCAACCCCAGACTTGCGCTCTATTTTGTACAGCGCCAGTTCATCAACCTACCTCAAACTGTATTTTCCATTTTATCACCATAAAAGAAGATTCATTTTCGACTGTCTTTTTTTAAGTTTGGGATAGTTTGATTTACTAGAGCTCTACATAGAATTAGTACAAGGTTAATTTTTATTTTAATCGTATTGCCTGTTTGTATGAACGTATAAATGCTATTGTTTAAGTTTGTCAGTAAAACAATAGTTATTTAGAGGTTTGAATTATAAATAAATATTTACATGGTTATTGAAGGCAAAATATTATCAAATAATTATTTTCCTGTTTGGTTGCAGTTCTTAGATTTGGATTTATCCGGTTACACGGAGGTCAGTATTTAACCTACCTATTGTTTTGTGAAACTATTCCCAAAGATTTTCAATCAGTTATTTACACTATTCTTTCATTACCATTGGCTTTTGAGTTCAGACCTGTCTCTTCAAGTAGAAGATGATATTAGCAAATTGAATAGAAAATTAAACGACAAATTTTAAGAGATGGTTACAGTCAACCATTATTTGCTGTCGGCAAAAAGCACCGACTAGTCGGCTTAGTCGTACTTGTTATTTTTTAAACTTAAAATCAGGGTTACAGTTTATTATATAAATAATTAAATATAGGTATAAATCAACGTTTACCTGTCGTACCTTATAAATAATCTAACTTCAAGAGAAATAATCTTAACTTCTAATAGAAAATTTATTTTTTCGAATATGATGGGCTTGGCTGACTAGTCGGCATTTTTGTAGTCATCGGCCAAATACACAGTCGAGATTAATAGAGATGGTTTACTAATTTTGGCTCTACACACAGAGTTTCCTTTATTTCAATAAAACTCACTTATTTATTTATTTTCCAGGGAGTTGATTCTGAAGGATTTGCGGTAATTAAATTGATTTTCTTTGATATTTTAAGTATTAACGAAAGAAGGTTTGCTCTAATACCATTTAATTTTGTTATTTCAGACGGGCAAGTCGAGAGGAGATGAGGTATTTTACCAAAAAATAGACGTTTCAATTAATTTAAATATGTTTTTATTTATTTTTTGCACTTATGTCTATTTATCAGTAAGTAAAAACTAATTAAGGCCGCATTCATAGTAGAACGTCAGCAACACGACAGTAGCGCGACAGTAGCACATTCGTTCACAATTTACAGCGGCACTATTATGACGTCTTAAAAGCAGGCTTGTTCCAATGAGTGAAAGAGACAGAGCTATACAAGTCATGTAGCGCCACCTCGTTCACCCACGGGAACAAGCCTGGTTTTAAAACGTCATAAATGGCCCCAGTAGCGTGTTTGCAGCGTCAATCCCGCGTCAGTCGCGTGCAAGCGCTCTTCAAAATAAATCAAGCAAGCAAGTTTACTTTAGTACCTAGGTACAATCACGAACATAAATAGATAACATAGGTACATATTTACGAAAGATAAAACGATTTCCTCCTGATATTTTATTCTAAATAGCATTTAAGACAAATCGCTTTTCATTTATTCTTGTGTTATTTTTTGGTTTTAACAAACTATTGTTTGAACAGGAGTCGAACTGTGCGTCTAAGCAGTCGAAAGGCATTCAGAATGAATTGTGTACTTGTGAAGTTTCAACGTGTAAGAAATAACTAAATTAATTATTTATTTGAATAATAGTTTTGCTATTTATTAACATTTCTGCCAACAAATCCTCTTTAATAAATTCACTGAAAAGTTCTTTAAGTGAATTCAAAAAACTTCGTCTTTATCATCATCTTCCTGCCCTTATTCCATTTTACTTGGGGTCGGCGCAACACGTTTTAAAAACTTTCGTGTTACGCCCTATAAATTTATTTAAAACGCAAATGTAAAACTGACAACAAAATCCCCTAAAAAAGCACTACAGCAAGTAATAATTAAGTGAAGTCATGCCGATGTGATGGTGGTGAAAAAATCATAGAATTTCCTAAAACAAAAATACCTTGTACATAGATAAATGTTTCTAATTGACAGATGCCAATGATCCAAGAATAGAAGAAATGCAAGAAACAATTATTTCAAAAGACGCAAAATTAAACGCTATGAAAAATACTATCGCTGTACGTAACGATAAAGTTTTTAAGGCCAGTTCAAATGGGAGCGCAATCCGGTAATACCGGAGCATGGTATTTTATGATATCGCTATCCACGGCGGTAGCGGATACCGCTCCTGTTAGAATACGCCTTTATTGTTTTAAAATTCAAACCACGTTAGCTGCTTTATATTTATTTTTATCTCTTACAGGTTATGGAAAATGATGTATGCGAACCGTATTTTATATATGCGCACATATACACAGCACTGGAAAAAATATTTGGTATTCTTTGCCAAAATGACAAGTATGGACAGTATTTGAAGTTATTGGTCTGTAACATCAATGTCTTTTTGCACCCCGCATCCTGGTTGATCCAAAAGCTACTTTGTTCACAAGCCAGAGATTTACTGTTTAGGGTTGGTTTCTGGGTCGTGGGACTGTACGAATTACCGTGACCCCGGAACGTAAAGGGCTACTGAAGGACACCGTGGATTTTAGTCAGTACGAGTCTAACAGTCCCTCCCGCTCTGCCCTGGGCGGGAGGACTCATTTGATGATTTTACCACGATAAAAAAAAGGGTCGGTTTCTATCAAAGCGAAGACGACTGGGGTCAAGATGACGAGACTATCGATTATTCAAGACTATTCCTTCATGAAAAGAAACTATGCTAAATATTTTCTGCTTCGCTCGTTTCCTCTTTTGTGTAAACTCTACTGATAATAATATAGCTAACAAAAAGTGGTCATCCAGAACTCGCGGTTTTTTATGTGTTGAGAAATTAGTGATGCTGTGTCTAGTTAAGTAGTTATTGTTGATTGAAGTCTTCCATCTATTAAGGAATATTCTTTATTGCAGACTGCTGGGAAAGATATTCGTTGTATTGATATTAAAGGCAAAATACTTTTTAAACTTAAAGTCTTAGAAAAATTCAGCTGTGCATTGATAGCTCCTTGCACCCAAGATTTTTTTGCGTATCCAAGTGAGCGTAATGAAGACTGTGCTTGTTATCGTCTTGATGTTGCTCAGTCTCATGGTGTTCAATCAACCCTCGCACTTACATCCGCAGAAGCAAAACAACCGTACCGTGATAAAAAAAGATCTCAACTTGTCGCTGATATTATACAAAATGATGAAATGAAAGAAATTCTCAGCAAGGTAAGTGCTGATGAAGATCAGAAAGACGAAGTCCTAAGTGACGATATTTCTTATAACATTGACAAAGAGAATGCTAGACGCCTAAAAAGTCTTCAAGATAATTACGATGATTTACTGAAATGTTATGAGACTTTAAAACACGAAAATAAGACGCTAGAAACACGTTGTAATTCATACGAAGAAATGGAAGAAGAATACAATAACTTAAAAGTACGAATGCATGAATACAATTCTCTGTGGAATGAAAAAGAACATTTCAGAAAGCGATCTGCCAATCTCGATTCATTAAAAGAACAATATTTAATACTAAGTGATGAATCATCCAATTTAGAGACACAATTAAAAGCTGAAGCAGAAATTAATCACGTCAAATGTAAAACAATGGAGAATTTGCGATCTGAAAATATTTCTTTAGAGAAAAAGATAAATGACGCTTCGATTGCTTTCGAAAAAGAGAAAAATTATTTTATGTGCAAGTTAAAGGAAGCTGATTGTAGGATTATGTGCCAAGAGCAACAAATTAAAACCTTATTACAACAAATTGATAATCTCTTAGACCAGGAACAAGGAAAGGTAAGTATTTAATATATAAAATTACAGCGAACTGTCAGTAGTTACTTTATTTACACAAGTGTATACACACTTGTTAGATTGTTAATACTTCTGGGTACATCATACAAAATATAAATAATAGTGTTACATTCTAGAATGTTGAATCTGAATTTTAATTAATCTAGTGTATCCACTAATATTGTTTGTTCTAGGTCTACACAAGAGAGCCAGAAAACCCTCCATTAGCATTACTAGATGAACTTGAATCTTTAAAGGAAGAAATTCAAAACTTAAAGGATGCTTTAATAAATAATGAGGAAGAAAAACAAGAGATACAAAAACATTATCAACGGCATCTAGAAATTATCAACGAGCTCAAATTGGAAATAGAGGATTGGAAAAGTAAAGCTTTTTTTGTTTCTAAAACACCTTAATCTCATTCTAGTTAAGTAAGTTAGGAAAGTGTTAGTTTAAATATGTTAGAGAGATCAGGTCCAAGGTTTGATAATCTCAAGAGAGTCTAACAGAGTGATCCACAATATGCTGTAAGATATCTTTCAGAGGCTGACAGCCAAGTGGAGGGATTGTCGTCAGTGAAGCGAAATTAACCTAACTTCGTTTTCCTGAATATACTATTTTTTTTTTAATAATATTTAAAAGTGTAAATAAATTTGTAAATAAATGAATGATGATGATGTACGTTACATTACATTAGTTGCCCGTTACCCGTAAAAATACAACCGTACGTCTCAGAGGCAAAAAGATTGGAAATTACCAATCTTAATTAGAAGTAATTACTTCCCCCATGCCCCTGTACAACTTGATCGATGAAAGAGGTCTAGTATTAGAATTCATGATAAACCTATAAACCGTATTTTATTTTAGGCACGTACGAAAAAACTTTACAACGTAATGACTATTTGGAAAAGTATAATGAGAGTTTATTAGAAGAAGCTGGACGTATAAGCCAAGATTTGGAAGAAAAATCAAGTGCCGTAAATAACTTAATAAACGTAATTAAAAATAAATCGCTATCAATAAATAAATTGATGGAAGAGGGAGAACATGAGAGAGAACAAAATAAAAACTTATATAAACAACTGAATGAATTACGAGACAGATTTGACAGTAGCCTCACGAGCTTAGAAAATGAAAAAATGGATGCACTGCAATCACTGAAGTTAGCAAGACAAGAAAGTAAAGAGTTATTAGATAAAGTCAAAGATTATGATCAGGTTCTTCATAAAAAGGCTGATGTAACTAAGTCTCTGGAACAACAGTTACAAGATAACAAAGAACTACAAGACTTATTAATGGCTACAGTTGAGGAAAACAAAAGTTTGAGAAAAGATTTAGATAACAGCGAAAACAATAACTCTGTTCTCCTACAAGAGATTGAAAAATTACGTGATGCTTATGAATATGCTGCTAAGAGTATAACTACTTTAGAAGATCAAACGATGCAATATAAAATGTCTTTAGATTTAACTAAAAAGGAGAGTGGGGAGCTAATAATGGATTATGAAAATTTAAAACTTAAGCTGCAAAATTTACAAAACGCACACGAAAACCTTTTAAAAGAAAACATGCGCCTCGAAACAGAATTACTTGAAAAGTCTTTTAAACTTGAAAACGTTATTCATTCCAATGAATTAAGTAAAATGGAAAGTGAGGACATGATTGATAGATTACAGCAATCTGAAGGCTCCAAAGACAACGAATTATCTAGAATTCGTGAAGCTTATCAGATGTTGTCTAGAGAAAAACATGCCCTTCAAGAAGCTTTTATGGAGAATAAGATAGATATGGATAATTTGAAACAAGAAAATGAAATATTAGTACAGAAATGCAATCAAGCTGATAGTTTAGAACAAGAACTAATAGACTTGAAAAAGGCTTTTACTGAATTATCTAAGGAAAAAACTATTTTAGAAGAAAGCAACACAGAGGAATGTAACCGTTTGTACAATACGTTAGAAAACAAAATTGAAGAAAACAGAGAACTAATGGAACATATTAAATCTTTAGAGACAAAACAAGCTTCAGCTACAAATGCTATACATACCTTACAGGACGAGAAAATGATGACACGAAGTAAACTTAACTTAATAAAAAAAGAAAGTGCCGAATTACTAGATAAAATTAAGCATTATCAAACTTTAGAAACCGAATATGAACAACTGAAAAGAGCGCACAATGAAATCGTTCATGAGAAGGAGAATTTACAAAATGAACTAAATAGACAAATGACTGATTTGAGGAAGATGGAGAGAGAGAACTTTGAATTGCAAAGTCATAGTCAAAATTTATTAACTTATAGTGAGGAGTTAGAGAATGCTTTAACAGGTGCAAGGACAGAGGTAAGTCGTACAAATATATACATTTATATTTATTTTCGCATACATCACAATTAAATGTAAAACATATTTATTTTCCAGCTTATTAAAAAGAGCAGTTCTACGTCTGATCCATTAAAAGACATAATGGACGAAATTGAAGTTATGAGGCAAGAAAAACTTCAAAACCAGCAGAAAATTAGGGACCTACGCGACCAACTAGACCAAGCAGTATGTAATCTTTTCATAAATTGGACAGTTTTCAAAAACAGACTTTTATGTTCACGCGCTGGTGACACGTGACACTTGTTTCCTCGAATACCCGGGTCTGTCTTAAAAGGGCGCGATTACCGACACCGAACAACAAAAACAAAACTACGCAGTACATAATAAAAAAACAAATTGCGAGATTAGTCACATAAAAAGTGCGACTGACCTTAGTTAGGTTCGCTCTAGATATCTGACACTGTGGCCCAGATAAATAGTCGTTGCTAAGCATCCGTCAAAAGTATGACCTCAGGACGTACTACTACGGCTAAGCGAAGCCAAGTATCTGATTTAGGATAAATAAACGTTTCTTTGGGCATTGCTTGACATAGTACCGGCTAAGTCATAGTTCAAGTGAAAGTAATACTTTTCTGTCATGTTTCAGAAGCGTTCACAATATACTGGATATTTTTAATTTCTTATACGACCGAATTCGCTTTATTTTATTATAGATGTGATGTTATACTGAACTGAATTTATCAATTAGTAAAATTAAGATGAATCATTATTTAAAAGCATTACAATATTATAAAAAGTATTGCAGTCTAGACATAAATAAATATGAATTTATTGAACGCATTTTAAAATCCCACTGACGTATGACGTTACCATGGAAATTACTGATATTTAACAATTACAAACACTAATATCAAATCCATACTTAGAGCGTGCTCAGTTCTCGAAAATCGATACTATGGCTGAGCGAAGTAGTGCCTCAGAATTAGGTTGGCTTTCATCGAAAGTAAATACTAAAGAACTCTCTATTTATACGAAATGGATGCTTAGAACGTCGCTAAGCACTGGCTTTGGCTTGGCTGTTGCTTAGGTACAACTATTTATCTCGGCCTTACTATCGGTCAGAATCACTTTTTTTATTTGATCTGAGACGTAAAAAGTTCAATATATACAATAATATAAATTTTAAAATTTAATCAAATAAAATATTTTTATTGAAGGAGAATATTATGGCTCGTCTTGGCGATGACGTTTTAGCTCGGGATGATCAAATAGCAACTTTACAAAATCATATAAATGAATTGGAAGAAGAAGTATCGAAGCTACATGAAAGCTTGGATGAGGTAATCAGCACTGGTCAAGAAATAAAAGATTTCAGTTTACAGAAGATAGATACTTTACAAAACATTGAAGCTCATCGTGAGTATTACGGCCTTTTATGTCTTTAAGCAATTTGCTCTGTTGCTCGACACGAAATATATAAGTGTCCCGCGCGATATCGCCCGACGTCTCTCGCAACAGCTATGGGTCGGTCACGCGTGACTTTCATCTCCGTCGACAGACGCCTGACGAGCTTTGTAAGGACGTGTGTTGCTTTGTGTTCCGCGAAATGGCAGTATTAAGTAGTCCGATCGTTCTCAACCACCCCCCAGTCTTGTGGACACGACAAATATCCCGCAAAGTCGCAGGGACGTGCTCCGGCTACATGCCTTTGCGACATGTCCCCTAGCGAAAACGTAGTTGCGGAACAAATGGCGCTTGTATATCGAGTTGCAAGCAATGTCATTAGAAGAAAATATGTTAATGTAATTTTATTGTCAGGTGACCAAATGTTTTAACACTGTTCAAGTGTATACTGGTTTCAAGTCACTGTTTCACCCACATTTTTTTATTGTTAATTATAATTATTGTACGTTGTAATCATACGTACTCTACCTATATTTATTACCAGATGTTCCCCGTGGTTTCAACCCGCTGCTCAGTTCGTATTGAACGTAGCATGATGTTATAGACTTCGTCGATAAATAGACTATCCAATACAAAAATATTTCTTCAATTCGAACCAGTAGTTCCCTAAATTAGCATGTTGTTGCTAGCGTGTGTACTATTTTGCCCATGTAACATTTTCAGACTCAAGAGCAACACATAATATGAAGATGGAAATAGCAAAACTTCAGAATGAAAACTTCAGACTAGCCGAACAGTTATCAGTAACAAAAATAAAATCTAATGAATCCATAAAAAATAAATATAAATACGCATCTCAATTAAAACAATTACAAGATGAAAGAGAGATTATTGTAACTGATATAAAGCAACTTGAGCTAGAAACGATCGGTGATACTGCCTTGTCACCAAATACCTGCATGGTTGAAGATATCCTAGAGTCACTAGATAGGATCAGAAGTTCCTTCAAAGCGAGAACTGTTAAGAGCTCATCTTTGGAACGCACATTATTAAAAGTCCAAACATCTTCACAGTTACTTTTGAGTAAAGCTGATGAAGCTAAGAAAATTGTCGAAAGAGAAAAGCAAAAAATTATCAGCGAGAAGGAAGATGCAATTAAAGATAAACAAATTATGGAGGCAGAGCTATTAAATCTTAAAGCTAAACTTGAAAAACAAATCTCTAATGATAGAATAGTGATTGACGATTTAGAAGCAACAATTTCGAATCAAAAACTGATGATCGATAGAATAAATAAATCATCACAACAATACATTCTTAAATTAGAAGAAGAGTTGCAAAATTTAAAAAATCTTTATCAAAATTCTGTTGAAAGTGTAGGAGAATTGCAAGAAAAGTTGAAAACTATGACTAAAGATAACAGCAATCAATTAGTAATGATTCAAGAAATAAAAGCCGACTTCGAGAAGAAATCGAATGAAGTAGATAATTTACAAAAGCAATTAGAGGATTTGAAGAAAAAACCACACCATGACGTGGCAACTCAGGCTAATATAACGAATATAAATCGGAATATAGAAAGTCAAACAGACAATCAAAATGTATCCATTGATACGAACAAAGTGCAAGAATCACGTGAAACGATTAATAATAAAAAGATTGATCAAATAGACATACTAAAAGAGACTAAACTACCTCTGGAGAAAAAGCACACTCAAACCAAAATAAAGGCGGATAGCCAATTTGGAAATGAAGTTCATATATTATCGGCAGCTGTAGAACAACCATTTGTCGTCGACAAAAAATTAGATCAAAATTCTATAGCTTGCTCTACTGACAAAGATGAAAAAAATAAAGAAACCACGAGTAGTCCTAGTAAGTCTGAAATGGCAGGAAAAAGATCCACTAATGCGAATGAATTATCTATCGATTGCCTACTTACTATCGATGTAGTACTAAAAGGAAATTCAGAAAATAATGACAGTAATATTGAAATGGAAAATAAAGAAAAATCTACGGAATATATATACGGAGTACGTGGTAGTTCTGAATCAGATAGTAATATAATCAGTAATCGCAAAGACGAAGGATCTTCATCTGATAAATCGACTGACAAAGATTTGTTTGTAATCTACAAAGACAGTAACAGTAGTTATAACAAAAAACAAGAAATACCGAGAAACAAATGGTCGCGCAAAAAACATTCGGATGTTTTAGTTGAGCCTGTAACTCTTCATCCAACAAAAAAAGGTGCGACTGCCTATATGAGTCGTCCTAAAACATACCTTCAAGAAAATAAAGAAATATTTGAAGAACACACCCCTCAGCGTAAGCCAAAAGTTAGACCACCAAGGATCCCTTCTGCAGATACCACTTCAGATGTTGACCAGAAAGATTCGTATACTATCGCACTTTACTCAATACCAAAACAATTTTCTGACTCGGAGTCTAAAATTAGCGAAGGCATAGATGGTAAAAATATGAAAAGCTCGTTACCAGAAATATCTGACGACGAAAAACAATTTTTAGGAAAATTCGATAACGGTAGCAAGAGACCTAGAACAGTGAAAACCAAAGCGACGGAAAGTGAAAGCGGCACATCAACACAAAAACATTCTCAAATTCCTAGGGAAAAGGAATCTGACGGTAATGAATCTCATCATAAACTTTCAAGAGTAGGAGCCGATGTTCTTTTACTAAAGGCAGAACAAGATCAAAAAGATTTCCAAATGGGTAGGACACAAAACTTTGGATTAGAATACATTATGGATACCGTCCTAGGTGAAGTTGATCCAGATTCGGAAAAATATAATGCTGCTCAAGAATTGCGCAAGACAAGGAGTGATGAGAGATTTAATTTAATAAAATTGAGAGAAAGAGAAGATTCAAGCCCATCAAGGTTAACTGAGTATAAGGTATCGTACACTGATTACAAAACGAACTCCAGTAATAGTAAATATAGTGGCAAAAGTCAGACAAAGTCTTACATTGAACGTAGCATTATGGCCAAATTAGATGGCAATCAAGATTATGAAGTACGGATACAAACTCTGACTAGAGCATTAGAAAACATTGAAAAGGATTGTAAGAAAAAAATTGATGCTATGAAAATGCAATACGACAATAACATAAAAAGCATAATGAATGAACACAATCTAGGCGTGAAAAGCATACAAAGTCTACACGAAGAAACACTGCAAGACATTATTAAGCGTCATGAAAGCGAAGTAGAAAACTTAAGATCCATGAGTATAGAAGCAATGAAAAGAGCAGATAGATTAGAAAAAGAAAATCGCGCTCTAAGAACAAAAGTTCACGATCCAGGGAGATTCGATGAGGTAAGTAACGTGTAATTAGTTGAAGTTAATTTATCAGATACTTGATTTGATTTATAACTTTTCTATTTTTGGTTCTACGACACAATTGACAAGATCAAAGTGGTAGAGAATGTAATATACCTCAAAAAATGTCTCTACATCTTTTCTGCGCGGCCAATATTTTGACAGATAACTTACATCAGCCCCTCTTTTTCCAAGATGGCGGCCACGACACAAGGGTTGCGACCTCCTAACCGGGTTTTGATTACTTCGAAATCTTTTTAAATGAGTTTGTGAGCGCCAGCCACACATTTAAATGTTTTCCTTGAACATGTTCACTTGGCTTACGTAGGATTTGAACGAAGGGAATAATTTTTCTTCCCTTTTTTGGCTTCAATTCTCAGTGGCCTACTAGGAATGTAGACGTTTTATAATCTAAGTTTCTTCAATCTGTAGGAACCTGTCAAAATGACATCCCTCGAAGTTAAAAAGAGAAGAAGGAGTCGAGGTGATACTAGGACTTTGACAACGACTACAATAGAAGCGATTGATGTAGCGGAGGCACGCTTGAACGGCCCGTGCACCTGCTCCTTGGACTTAAATATATCGGATACTATACGCAACATATTCGACCAAGTTGATGTTGAGCAGCGAAAAATGGCGGAACACACATATTTAAAATATATTGCGAATAAGATAATGAATGGAAATACAGAAGTAAGAGCAACCTTTATACAAAATATCTAATCTATGTAGATGGTTCAGGTAGATGGCAACGGGTGGGATACTCAATTTCAAAAACCAAAACATCAACAATCAAAATATCAACACAACATAATCAACAGTTTAATTTTTCAATGAATCAGAATAACATTAGCTTAAATTATAGGGTAATGGGACATCTCGCCCACAGAAAAACTGGCCTGCGGGCCAAATGTCCCCTTTTTAAAATGTGCATGGATAGATTCACCCGGACCAGTTTAGTAAAACGGGCCAGAATCAGATGTGATGTGAACATTACTACTTCTCCGCTTAAACGTGTGGCTAAAATGCTTCTTCGTTTTATGTTTATTATTTGTAAATGTATTTGTCTTGTATATATATATTTACGAGTATGATGTTTGCATATATGTATATGGATGTATTTTATGTGCAAATTGTACACCACTGACTACCTACAGTATTGTTTCTCCTTTCTCTTCAAATCCATCCAAAGATTGTCTTGAAAAGATCGCTTTTAGCGATAAGACCGCCCATTGTGTCACCCTATTTATAAGATACTAGCATTTTTCCCGCGACTTCGTCCGCGTGGGTTACGTACTTTCCTAATTCCCCCTTTTCAACCCCTTAAAGGTTAAATTTCCAAAAACCCCTTCTTAGTGCTCCCCTACATCATAATAGGAAGCCGTGTGCAAAATTTCACATTCCTAGCCCTAGTAGTTTCGGCTGTACGTTGATATGTCAGTCAGTCAGTTCTCCTTTTATATATATAGATAGATAATCTGTACCTTTAATTTGTATGGTGTGCATAATAAAGTGTATTCTATCTATCTATCTTGAGCCACACTAATGGGAAATGTCGTTAATTATTCCGTTATTGAATGTTTATATGAACATTGAAGGGCTATTATCGCCACCATCGAAGAAAAATGCTCAAAAAAATAGATGAAATATGTATAAAACAAAAATTCCCATTTGTTATTTATTCATATTTTATCAATCATTCACTTGGCGTCTAAAAATTGTCGTCATCCATTTTTAATACACAATCTAAAAACAGGAAAAATAAAACCATTGCTTTCAAAATAACAGTCTGTTGGAGAACTGATTTATGTTAGTCTGTCTCGTTTTATAGGAATATTGGTATTTCTGAAACCTTCATCTTTTTAAATGTTATTGCAACTCTTTTTTCTTTGGTTCTACTTTTTACTTCGGCACCCACTCTATGAAAACTTTACTCCATCGACGTCTACCGTTTAAGTTTTTTTGTTCGATGTACCTGCCATTTGGTCCCATAAAAATTTCATATAGTTTTTATTTTATTTTATGAGCATTTTAGCTTATTACCTTTATTTAACAAAATTCTAGTGCACATGTAAGAAGATTATGTATTGCACAAGGATTTGGGTTGAATATTTATTTCTTCCGGAAGTCGGTGGCAAAAAAGTCAAGGAAATAAAAATCAAATCCACCGACTTCCGAAAGAAAAGTTATTTTGTAGGTTTTTTTACTCGTGTGTTTGTGGTTGTTTTTGAAGTCGGTTACATTGTTTTTAAAAAACGTTTTTTTTTTTATAATCATCAGAGGCTCTAAAACGACCACTTGGCAATATTTCAAATGATTAATTTCGGGAATGAATGCCAATCATTAGGAATATTGCTTAAAATGACCGTTTTAGACCCGCAATTCTTTTTGTTACAAGTTGGGAGTTTTATTATTTATCGAACAACTTGTTAGCAGCCATTTAAAGCAGCAACTCTGTTCATTTAGGCAGCTGCAAAGCATGATGCTCTTCAGGCTTTGGACGCTCAAGAGCTATCATTCCTCCATCTAAAAGTATGTAGCTCATGGAAATCAAAATTAACCAAAGAGGAAGCACTCCAAAAAAAGATAGACTCTTTGGAAATTGAACTGATGAACAAACAACGGAATGCGCAACAACACAGTGAGTTGGTTATTTAGATTCATTTTCCTTCCTTTGTTTACAAGAATAGCGATTATTATATTTAGAAATAAGTATGTTGTCATATAACCATTTTAAAAACGAATGTTACTTACCTAAATTATCTGGATTTTCCTGTTTGGCGAATTGTTCGGATTTACTGAAATGAAATAAATTAGCTTCTGCCTACTGGCTGAAACTGATCTTATAGCGTTTAAATGTAATCGACATTAATTAAATAATATTGAGAGAAGAAACTGTCGGATCAGATCCAATTCGAACCCCGTGCTACAAGATCCATACGCATGTATGTCTGTGCAGCCTGAGTCAAACAAGATATAGCTTCATAGGTCCAAATGCCTGCCAGGGTCGCGAGACAGTCTTAAAAGATTACCGCGGCCTTGGAATACAAAGGCTAACTAAAGGAATGTTTTGGTTTTTAGTCAGTCAAATCTGACAATCTCTTCCACTCCACCCAGGCCGGGAGGGTTTATTGAAGACTTTTTTAACACTAATTCCATATTGAGCAGCCCAGTGGTATCAACCCCGGCTTACCAGTTGCAGGTCGTGGGTTTGAATCCTGCCAGGCACATTATTATTATTATTAATTAGCCTGTGCTGTCCAACTGCTGGGCAAAGGCCTCCCTCCATTCCTTCCAACGTTCACGGCTTTGCGCCACCTCTTTCCAAGTCAGCACAACACATTACTTTGCGTAATTTATTTCTTCACCACCGCTCTCAAAACGATGAAGGAAAACATCGTGAGGAAACCGGCATGGTCTAGAACCAAACAATCGAAAACATGTGACATCTACTAACCCGCACTGGGCCCGCGTAAGGCTCACAGAGAGGAGGCCTGTGTCCCAGCAATGGGGACATTTATAGGCTGCCTGATGATAACACTGATTATAATGATTTTAACAGTCGTGGAACTAGATCGTAAAGTGGCGGAAGAGCGTCGACGCCTGCAAGAGGTTCTAGACGCTGTTTGTCACAGATCTCCTGTAAGCTCCAGGGCTCCTAGTCCTAATGGTGGTCATAATCCTGATGATAATCGTTTTGGATCGCTGCAAGCTCCTCACAATAGCCCTGAAAAAGATGCGTAAGTACCGATATCTCTTTTTGGACCATTTAAACTCAAATGACGTTATTTTTTTTATTTGAGATAGATTTTGTCTTAGCTCTAGTCCAGGTCAAAAGCTGGTCTAGAAGAAGCCTGTTTACTCTAACTTTGGAGATATTCGGGTTGTAAGTTCCAATCCTTTGCTGTGCGCATTATGAAGGAAGATTTAAGGAGGTTAGTGCGAATTAGTGGAATGGCAACTAAGTATGGATGATAGTCAGCAGTACGTAATGCTCAAGTGCTTCGTCGCGAAAACGGGCAGTGGTCACACGGTCGTGTACAATAACTTTTTTAACGTATTCAAAGTAATTCGAACTACCGACACTTGTCTCGGTGACATGTCTCGGTAGCTACCGGCGTAACACGTAATCTACTAGGTGGTAACCGATGCCAAAATTTCCTGCCCCATATATCTACGGGAACAAAAGTACCTGTCTCGTGGGGGTATTTTAAAATAATCTTTATTTCAACTCTATGATCTACCCTCTGTTCCATTTTTAAACCTTCGAAAGGTAACAGACACGCTGACAGTTGTTCTTTAATTAAATTTTCCGATGTTTATTGAAACCGTTTGATTTTCTTACAGTTGTGGTTGTGGATGCTACGCTCAGCACAGCGGTATGGAGCCAAGCAATCGCCCATCGGCAGGCGACCTCGCCTCAAGACTGTCCAACCACGGAATTAGACCCACGGTGAGACGCGTGCGTCCCGAAATCAACAAGGTTAGTTATATTTGTAAAAAAAAATATGTTTATTTGGGTATTAAAGGCACAGACAAACATTTAAAAGTAAAGAACTTACAGGAGGAGGAGAACTTAGAGGTTCACAATACAACTCAAACAGGTACAGGCATTTACAGAGCAGTGGTAGCCCAGTGGTAGAGCAATGGTGGCTCAGTGGTAGGGCAGTAGTGGCCCACTGGTAGAGCAGTGTTGTCCCATTGGTAGAGCAGTGGTGGCTCAGTGGTAGGGCAGTAGTGGCCCACTGGTAGAGCAGTGGTGGCCCACTGGTAGAGCAATGGTGGCTCAGTGGTAGGGCAGTAGTGGCCCACTGGTAGAGCAGTAGTGGCCCACTGGTAGAGCAGTGGTGGCCCACTGGTAGAGCAGTGGTGGCCCATTGGTAGAGCAGAGGTGGCCCGTTGGTAGAGCCAGCCAGGCATATTACCTACTTTGAGTAATTTATTTCATGACCACTGCTCACAAAACGGTGAAGGAAAATATATTGAGGAAACTGACATGTCCTAGAACCAAAAATTCGAAGACATGTGACATCTACTAATCCGCACTAGGACCGCGTGGTGAATTATGGCCCAATACCTCCACATATGGAAGGTCTGTGTCCGAGCAGTGGGAATTTATTAGCTGATATGGGTACAAAATTGACAAATATGATTATTGACGTGTTTACTCTGCTAATCATTCTTAGTTCTTTCAAAATTAACCAAAATTATTGGTCATCACGCCTATTATTCTTGCTGAATAGCGCATCCCCTTTGCACCAAGCACCCATATTCCGAAACTCCAAAACTTTATACAAAAATTGTGTCTCAGGCTACTCTGGCAAGATTAGACGCCGAGAGACGCCGCGAAAGGAGACCAGCATACAATGATGAGCCTCCCACAAGGCTGCGTCGGTCACACGATCGACAATCGCAACGCCTCGCGAAAAAGTAAAATACACGCACTTACGGAATTTGGCGTTCTGCATCCACTTTGACAGTACAGGATGTCAAATTCCGAACAAACTCAAGGACTTGACAAGACCGGAGTTACCTCTTCTCTTTTGGAAGGATCCGTCGCGATTTTTTGAAAGGACACTTAAAATATTTTTGAGATGTTAACAAACATAAACTAAAAGGTTCTATTGACCGAAACTTTTTAATAAACGTACAGTGTGTGATCTGCATTACCTGACCCTTTAATACTAGTGAAACTAATTGGTGATTAGTTTACTGATGTCCAAATTAGTTAAGTCTATTTTTGTGCACGGTTCGCGTTGCATCTCTTTCATACATTATTTCAATTACATTACGACATGTTTTACATACATGATACATATTTATTTTAACATCGACAGCGTTGTTGGGAAACGTTTGTAAAATTGTTACATGAAATTATGATTAAAACAAGATGGCCGAAACTAAATTATTCTTATGGTTCAAAGGTTGCCTAGTTGAAAAAGTGACGGCTAGTTTGTATTTTGATTTCGAACCAAAATCTTGACGTTACTCATGGCGCTGTTAGAACTCGAAACCAAGTTTTTTTATTTTTATATTAAGATTAAATATGTTCTTAACTCACTATTATTCAAGGTGACAGATAATGTGCATCACCGACTGCACAAAGCGTCGGTGTACTGCTGTGAACATTTTGTAGTTGAAATTGTAAACGCTTTTTAAATTATACTTATTTATTTTTTATTTATATAATTTATAACAGATTTATTTCAAATTACGCGGAGGATACTGTACAAATTTTGAGTACCTACCTAATAAAAAATAAAACTATAAATGACTTTCTTTTCATAAACGTGGTGAGTGATTTATTGCTAATATTTTAGGAATTCAGTCTTATAATTAAAACTGAACTACTACAACCAAATCTCAATTGAAATTGATGGAAAAGACATTTTCTTTATTCAAGACTAGCTTTTGCTCGCGGCTTCGCTTACGTTCATTTAGAATTTAAAAAATAATACGGGTCGTCTAAGTGACGCCATCGGAAATATGAACGTAATTGTTGTTTTTCTCGGCAACAGCACCCTTCTGTTTTTCGGGATGAAAGATACACTAAATCCGTGTTTGTACTCCTGACAATGTACATGCAAATTCGGGACGATCAATTCAGTAGGTAGCTTGAGCATGAAAGGGTAAAAAACAAACATACTTGCATTTATAATATTACTTTAGATTAATAATATTATAGGTACATAGTTTGCATAGGAAACGTACTTGTTTGAGCGATATTAATTTCAAAGATACGTGTTTATCCTAAACATAATTCACACTATAATTTTTCGTCGAATTACAGTATCGCTGCAATTTGTTAACGAAATCGAACGTGCGTTCGCATTAGCATAGCATTGCTCTTCCCCCTTTTGCAGACAGCGTGATATCTAAAAATTAGCTTATTTTTTGAATCGATGAGTAAAACTTCTTGTTTATTAAAACAGAATCTATGCACTGGTTTGAGCACCAATTCAAAACATACATAAACACAAAATAACAGAAAGATTTGATTGTTTTTGAATCATTAACATTCCTAAGTACACCACGAAACAATAAATTACAGTTTAAAGAAATATCCTACCTACAATTCAAATCAGCGTAGGTTTATCCTAGAGAACTATTGAAAAATATTAGAAAAAAATAAAATTGCAAATAACATGGAAATAAAAGTATGCATAAAAATATTTTTAATTATTTGAAACTCTCACAAGATACCTAAAAACAAAAAAAAAGAAACACAAAAAGTGAAAATGTAAAATCCAAGATTTGATCCCGGAATCCTTTATTTACAAAGCAGCAGTGATATTAATACGGCTGGCTGGTTAACTGACAGTTATTTTTAAATAGCCGTTGTTATACAAATGTCGACAATGACTGAAAACCGACATAATACAAGATTGCTAATCTCCCAAGGAAAATAGCATTATAATACAAACCCTATTAATTGAAGAGCAGTTTTAGGAATATTTGAGGAAAACTTGAAAACATACATAAAAAAATGACGTAATTCAAATAAGAATATCAAAAAAAAATACAAAAAGAAAAAAATATTCAATGTTGTACTTTGAATATTTTTTTCTGAATGACAGCTCTACACAATACAAATTATACACACATATTATAATGTGAAAAGCGTGCATGAAAACCTAGGAGGAAATATTCTAAAAAAAACGATTCTAATTTTAACATTGGCACTATTTTTTCTACTGTCATAGGTACGAACAATGTGCCAATAAAATACCCAAGGTCTATTTTAGACAACTAAGGATAACCTCGAATAACAAATACAGTTTTCCCTGTTTGCGTCAATCAATTTACGAGCATTGATTATTATATACAGGATTTGAAAAGTTAATTGCAGGTTCTTGATACAATGGATTCTGAGAGACATCATAACCCTGAGCCAATGCCTCCGACGAAAATTTCTCATATTCTTTTTTATCATGTAGATCCACCAAGATCTTCCAGATGATGACTGTTAATATTCCAATTAACAGAACCAACCCTATAGCTGAGCCAGCAGCAACTGCAAAAAGAATATATAAATGATTGTAGTGTATTGAAAAAAGGGCTGTATAAAGTAGCAGCTACGTTTTTATTTCCAATAACGAATAGATATCCCTCAGTAAAGGCACTGTATTCCTATTCAGTTGTATAGGAACCTTCAGAACAAATCAACAAAATGTTTAAAGTGAAGCCATTAATGGGGCATTTACACGGGTGATTAAGCCGTGCGTCTGAAATCAACCGTCAAAATAACAATTCGACTAGGTACTTATTTTTTTACAACAATTTTTTGCAAACGGATTGACTGGTGACTATCCGGATTGGCGGCCGCAGGGCTATATCGACCTGAAAATCGACCTGTGTAAATGCCAGTGTTAGAAACATAAAAACATCTAATTACTTACTCCAATAATTAGGTTCAGGCGGTGTTTCTAATTCCTTCTGAATAATTATTTCTAAATTATTTTTTTCGTATTGATATTTAAATACTATGTAAGTGCCATTATTGGCGTCCAGCACTTTTTTGCACCACTTGGCCATGAACAATTGTGGGCTATTAATTTCTGTTCTGTTCATAAAGGAGACTTCCGTATTTATTGTTGTTGTAACGTTGTTCTCTTGGTCACAGAATTCTTTATTGTCCATGTGCATGTAATTGCAATGAGCGTAATTTTCGAAATCTTTACATCGCTCTTCGGAATTGTCGCAAAACACTCCAGCGTATGTTTCGTTTTTACCTTCCATTTTGTCACACTCGCATTTGCCACAAACGCAAGTGCCTTTTCCAGAACATACCTATAACCGATAAAAATAATAAGATTATTTTTTTGGTTTCATATTAATTTCCAATAGCTATCAATATTTCTAGTCCTGAAAGGCACCACAGCTTGCATCTAATCCGGTAGGACTGATTTTTTGCAGACTTAATTGTTTATGATGTTGGCCCAATGAATAATTTAAGTTCGTGACCTCGTGTGCCGAACGCAACTGTCAAATATCGAAAAAACCGTGAGAACTTCGGTTTTTTGGGACTTTTCGATTATAATTCACAGGAATAGTTGTTGTTAAAACCTTGTCAGGACGTTACGCTTAAACCTGACGCTTTAGGACATTATGTCTATAGACGGCGGCGACCACTCGCGCCCGACATTGGTCAAGACCATGCTGCGGGACAGAAGAAATTGGAAACTTGGTCATGCTAACAAACGAGGAGGCGGGATGCGTGAGGCACAGGACAGCGTCCACCTTACGACTCAGCCGCCGCGGGCGACGCCCGGAATCAGGCGTCGCGAAGCGATTTGCGGCCACCGCCATGCGAATAGCGAGTAATGGGTGACTGCTAGTCTGTCCACGCGTGGAACGCAATAACGCGTGTTCCACGCGCGCCGAGAGCCAAAGCTTGCCGGGGTTGGAGTAGTATCTTAACAGGTAACCGTGACTTTAAGAACGTACAGGCGTTTTGAAAGAACACCGTAGATATCAATATGAGTCTGACAATCCTTTCCGCTCCACTCAGGGGGGAGGACTCATTGGATGATTTTACCTAGTAAAAAAAAGATGTTTGGGGAAGTACTTAGTGAGAAAATACTTCAAAGATTTTGGTAGGTACCTGCTTAGAATAAGGCGCATAACAGTGCGAGTTACTATCGGGGCAACCGCAGTCTTTCCCAGTCCAATGCGATTCACAATTGCACTTCCCTCGTGTACATCTACCATTCCCAGAGCATAGGGCACCTTTAGGCCTAGGACATGAATTATCATCAAACTCACAAAAATCGCCTGAGAACCCTTTTTCGCACTTTTCGCATTTTCCGCATCTGAAAAATATATAGTCGTGTAAGCTTAGGTTTAGGAAATTTTGAGAAAAAAATGCAATCGAATTGAACTGCTGTTTTTTTTAAGTCGTTCAAAAGGTTAGGTATTAACAAGGTCGTATATCTTGTCTCAGACACTCTTGTAACAACTACAAAAAAACAAAAATTTGAATTTGGAACCATAAACAAATCATCCATTCTCGATACTTTTTTGACTGAATGTATATGTATACCTACTAAAAGTCTGCCAATCAATTGTCATACAATTATTTTCAGAAACCTTGCTTAAAAGACAAGGGAAGTTTAAATTTTTTTATAGAAAGGGTATAGCCGGATAAGTATGACGATCCGGCCCCCAAATGGGAACCTATATCGAAACTTATGTTCTAATATCGTCTTGATGTACAAACACAATTTATGTACTTTTTGCGGCCAGCTTTCGCTTTGACCTTGAGATATGGGAAAAAATAATCGCACGCATAACTTTTATTCAAAGTCATATATCTCAAAAATTAATTACGCTAGAAAGTTGGGACCAACACGAGTTTTTAGGTGATATAGCAGAGTATATCATATATTATTTTCATATTTTTAGAGTATATTTATATATAGACATTATGAACTTATAAAAATAATAAGTTGGTTTAACAATGACTAATTTCAAAATCTTGGAACAAAATGCCATAAAAATCCAAGTCTAAATCTTCCCTTTAGGGCAATACCAATGTCCAAGAGCG
Organism: Agrotis puta; assembly: GCA_943136025.2. Lineage (NCBI taxonomy): Eukaryota > Metazoa > Arthropoda > Insecta > Lepidoptera > Noctuidae > Agrotis > Agrotis puta. The sequence continues at coordinate 14,193,685 of OW964170.2, read as the reverse complement.
ATACCAACGCATGACAAACGATGTTAGTAAGACATAAAATATAATAAATAACGTGAAAACAAATCCAAAATTGTTTATGTACAATTCCTTCCACAAGCGATAAAATTTTGTGCGTGTTGAGACACGTTTATATCTATACTTAAGTTACAAGGTGCGAAACACTTTTTAATTTTTTTTCAAAGTGTTGCACCAATTTTTTTTTTACCAAATTTTTATGAGTAATAGAGCACATAAAGGAGCATAACATATATTATTTTCGTGATTGTAAGTATCAGAGAACATGAAAAAAAAATTATGATTTCCTTATTTTTTATTTTTTTTTATATATAAATATACTCTAAAAATATGAAAATAATATATGATATACTCTGCCATGTCATCTAAAAACTCGCGTTGGTCCCAACTTTCTAGCGTAATTAATTTTTGAGATATATGACTTTGAATAAAAGTCATGCGTGCGATTATTTTTTCCCATATCTCAAGGTCAAAGCGAAAGCTGGCCGCGAAAAGTACATAAATTGTGTTTGTACATCAAGGCGATATTAGAACATAAGTTTCGATATAGGTTCCCATTTGGGGGCCGGATCGTCATACTTATCCGTCTATACCCTTTACGGCTCTTAACCAAGGTAACAGTAATTTTAAAATAAATTGATTTCAGTGGATTAAGTCGTTCATAAGCTATTAGAAAAGTAACAGTTTAACTTTCTGAACGTCGTATAACTAAAAGAAAGAGGAACAGATTCTAGAAAAAAGATACAGCCAATTTGGGGCGTTGTTTTTCAGCTTCAACTTTCTCTTTGGTAGAGATACCTCTCTACCAGAGAGGGTTAGTTTTCTTTAAAGCTTATCGTACATATTTTACCTGCATTTTGCTTTACCACTACACGGTTTTGTATCATTATTCAAGATACACTTCTGCGTGGCCATCTGATTTGTGGAGAAACCGGTACATTGACATACATCGCCATAACTAAAAAAAAAAAACAATTCAAAATATTTTTATTTTTTATTTTATTTGCATGCGGGCGGCGAGTAATGGGCGACTCGCTGTCCGACTATGAACCATGCCCGGGTCGACGGCGCGTTGTGTTCCACGCGCGCCTCAAGGAGTGTCAGCATTGTGACGGGGCCTGTAGAGGGCCAAAGCCTGCCGGGGTTGCGGGACTCACAAATTACCGTGACCCCGGTACGTAAAGGGCTATTGAAGGACACCGTGGATTTTAGTCAGTACGAGTCTGACAGTCCCTCCCGCCCTGCCCTGGGTGGGAGGACACATTTGATGATTTTACCACGATAAAAAAAAAGCTTAATATCCTACTTCCTACTATTGTGTATACGTAAAATCATCCATCATTTTTCTAATCTCTAACTGAAGGTATATTTAGATTTACGAGTACAATGTATTGATGTTCTCAACATGTCTATACACGTTGGTTAAAAAGCTAACATACGATATTACCAACAAGACAGTAGGTAGTGAAACGCATAAAAGAAACTTACCTTCCTTTATTACATTTGCAAATACCGCAATGTAAATACCCTGCATTGTTGCATTTAGTAGCATCTAGCACATCTGGTGTCTTCTCACAATCACATTCACAGACTACCTCCAATTCTATGATGAGTTTGTCTTCTAGTCCTGAAGGGCTGATAGTAACAATTTGTTTCTTGTTTTTATCACCATCAGGTGGACAGGCTCTTACTTTCAGGCTCCCAGTTATATTAGCAACCTCCTTGTGACGAATCGTACAGTTTATCTTGGGTACCGATTTGCAGTTCTGCTCTATGGTTACCTCTACAAATGGTGGTGCTTTAAACGTCAACTCTGAACTGCTCGCGAGCTCCTAGAAATAAAGAAATATTAAGAATACGTAAACATGTTTAGTTTGTAAAATTCTATTTCATTAGTTTTTCTCACCTCATATGCTTGCTTGATAATCCTTATGACAGTGTCCCCGCCTTCTAATTTTGCATATTGGGCTCCATTTATCTGGCTGGTTAATTTCTTGTATTCTTCTTCCGGAGTTTTCTGTATTATAAGTAATTAAGGTATGGGTCTCCATTAAAATTAATCATCGTGGAACAAAAGCTGAAGATACTTACTTGTGTTTGTGTATTTTTAGTTATGGCAAATATTAGTCTGAAGTTTCCGTCTTTTGCCGCTTGATTGATCTGACTTACAGACGGATAATCAAAAGTCAAAGCCTCCGAGTATGTGTTGTTTTTCAAATGACACTGCATGTCATGTGGCTTGATGGCGCCTACGATTTTGCCATCTCCTGCACTGTGATACGTTGAATCCGTACACAGCACAATGATGCGCCGCGCATTCGGTCTCCACCCTACTTCGCTACATTTCATTGCTTGCATCAGAGCATCTAATCCAGCTTCTGGGTCATCAAAATTAGATCCAAACGTAATATGGTCAATCTTATCCTTGAATATTGTCATGTTGTTTGTTAATGGTACTTCATTTCTAAAAGCATCACTTATGTGGCTAGAAATAAATGGTTTAATATTAATAACTTTACACCGAGGAAAAAAACTCTTCCCACAAGAGTTCAATTAATGCCTTTTCAAGTTTACAACTTACTTTTTGTTAATATCAACGAATGGGAAGCCCGGCTTTTCAACAAAACTTCCGATGCCTAATCTTACGTTATTCGTGTATTTCGACAGATCACTATGTATTTGTATTGCTTGATTCTTCAAATCAGTCAATTTAGTTGTCATTGTATATGAGATGTCCATAAGATAATACACATCTAAAGGATAATCTTCGGCCGGTTTCAACGACATTTCGAATTTCATCGTAACTCCTGGGCGTGCCTTCATTTTTATGAGCTGTGGCATGAATTGGACTATTGAGCCATCTTTCGTTTTACCAAAATTTTGAGGCTGTACCACTTCCTTACTTGGCTGTGGATTGACTAAAAATGTTTCCTTACACCATTTGCCAGATTTAATTGTTTTATCGTAGCCTAGAGGGCGACATCGGCGACCATCCAAGTTATCCTAAAAAGAATGATGCTAGATAAATTTTCATGTCAAGTTATTTGCAGTTGGTCGTGATTTCAACCCGCTGCTCGGTTCCTATTGGTCATAGCATGATGTTATTTAGCCTCGAACAAAAATAGATTATCCAACACAAAATAGTTATTTGTTATGCAAGGCTGCAAAGTTGTTTTTTGCCGAGAGGTACTAGACGCAGAATAACTTTGCTGCCGTGCTTACTCAATACTTCTTCATTTATCCCTAAACACAGAAATGCGGACCCGGCTGAGAAGAACTGGGATTGAACCAGGCTAGACGAATACGCTAGCCTGGTTCAATCCCAGTTCTTCTGACAAAAAAAAGACATATTTTCGTCCCAAAAAAGTCCTTGGGGCATTTCGGAACCTTTATAACTTTAAAATTAAATATTTAAAGAGGAAAGATTAGTGAGCCAGATCATTTAGGTTGAGATTTACACGCCGTGTACAAAAATATAGTAAAAATTAAATTTCCTACAAAAATTCTGATGGCAACTGGTGGCGCCTGAGTGATAGACTGGTTAACTATGTATGTATTTCACACAGGCGCTACAAGATAAAACAAGTTTTTTTTAGTTCTTTTTAGAAAACGTTGCCCCTCTCTAGGAATTTCTCCTGTGTCCTAGGTGCGTTTATAAACATAGAAACTCACATACACAGTTATTACAAGTTAATATGCAATCGATAACCCTTATTCACCCTAGCTCGTTAAATTTTTGGTCGCGGGACTGTACGAATTACCGTGACTCCTTAACGTAAAGGGTTCACCGAGGATTTTAGTCAGTACAAGTCTGACAATCCCTCCCGTTCTGCCCTGGGTGGGAGGACTCATTTGATGATTTTACCACGATAAAAAAAAGGTGTGCTCAGCAACTAAAGTCGATCACGAAATTGTTATGTAATTTTATTTTTTGTCCCCCTGTGCGGCTTTCTCCGGCCAATTAGTAAGTCATGAAGGTATCTAGGTCGTAATTAATACTTAACAAAAATCTAATGTAGAATAATACTTATTCACAGGAAAATAACAGTTATAAACGAACAACATAATAATTAGAACGCCATTTTCTGATCTTATTTTTATTTTAAACTAGCTGTTTGCCGCGGTGTCACCCGCTGCTCGGCTCCTATTGGTGTTACACACAAGCCCTCTGTGATGAATAGACTTTCCAACACAAAAATATATTTTCAATTTGAAAAAGTAGTTCCTGACATTAGCGCGTTCAAACAAACAAACTTTTCAGCTTCATAATATTAGTATTTATTAAATAAAATGTTTGAATACTCACTTCAGAACACCAGACGCACCTTTCAGACTCGTAACTAATGCATTCGCCGCAAGTACCGAAATTGCAACTGTCGGAATCACATTTTACATAATTAAAACTGGTAATTAATAATAGGAGAACTAAATAGTTCGCCATCTTAATACTTGTCATAGTTGAACTACGTCCAACCATGGACAAGATGAAGCAGCGATACACGAGAGATGAACTGAATAATAAATAGATTTAACTATTTATCTGTATTAACGTATTAATATACATGTATCAGCACTGGTAATGAGACCAACTCTTCGTATCATTTCTGGAAAACAAAAAGAGGAAACAAATGAGGAAACTTACATATAAAGCATTGTACACAATGTACTTTTGATCGTTCTAAAGTTAAACGTATCTTGGCCTTTATGGATCCGTAGCCAAATGGCAAAAAACGGGACCCTTATAGATTCGTCATGTCTGTCTGTCTGTCCGTCCGTATGTCACAGCCACTTTTCTTCGAAAGTCTAAGAGCTATCCTGTTGAAAATTGGTAAGTAGAATTATGTGAACCGCATTAGGATTCTCATACAATATTTTTGAAGTGAAAACTTCTTTAGCGGCGTTGAGCACTTTTTCTGTAATGGGTATAAAATCTTAAACTCGCGTCAGGACACGTGACCTGATCGAAAAAGCGTAGGACGTCAGGACACGTGACCTGATCGAAAAAGCGTAGGACGGCGCAGGGCGCTTGCGTGAATGTTCGTGTGACTTTATTACTATTAAAGAAGTTTGTATGCTGGATACATTCGTTGCTAGGTAACATTGTTTATAAAAGATGTACGTCACATTGGAAAATTATTGAAATAAAAAGTCAACCATTTTTGCCTCCCAGAGTGCAACCCGTCGTTTTTTTTTTAAATGTAGGGGCTCCCCATACTTAGAATTGAAAATCAAATTTCAAACCTATACGTGTAGGGTATCTAAGGATAGGTCTTTAAAAATTATAGTGATGTTACTGAAATATATTTTTTTCTAAACTGAACAGTTTGCGCGGGAGACACTTCCAAAGTGGTAAAATGTGTAGCCCTGTAACTTCTAAAATAAGAGAATGATGCCATGCAAACTACCAACGAAAATTGGTTTGAACGAGATCAAGTAGGTAATTAGTTTTTTTTAATACGTATTCTAGTAATAATGGTTCACAAATCGTAAACCACAATTTACCTTTAAAAGTTACAACCACCTACAAGAACTTTTTTATTATGTTACTTGCTGCTACGGAACCCTTTATGGGCGAGTCCGACCCGCACTTGGCCGGTTTTTTTGACTTGGTAAAGACATTAAACGAGTCCTCCCACACGGGGTGGGACGGGAAGAACTGTCAGACTCGTATTAACTGTGTTTAAAATCCACGGTGTTCCTTCAATATCCCGTTACGTTCCAGGGTCACGGTGACCTAATGAGACAGTCCGGTTTAATTTTAGTTTATAAGCCCGGGCTGGGAGCCTTGAAGTGATTTTTGGCCACCACAGGATTACCCGGTTAAGCAGTATACCTTCTAGAGTTGTTGCACTGCGAGAGACAATATAAAAAAAATAGTGCAATATCAACGAGTGGTAATCAGATAATAAATAATAATAATAATAAATATTCCACAACTATCACACAACGCCATCTAGTCCCAAGCTAAGCAGAGCTTGTGTTATGGGTACTAGACAACTGATAAACATACTTATATATTTCTAAATACATACATACTTATTATAGATAAATTACACCCAGACACAGAACAAATGATCGTGCTCATCACACAAACATTTGTCCTGGGTGGGAATCGAACCCACGACCTTCGGCATAGCAGTCAGGGTCACTAACCACTAGACCAACAGGCCTGTCAATTGGTATAAATGCTTTTAAGCAAATAATTGTTGTGAAGAATCGTCGTGTTTCTGCGAACGGCTTTCAGGCCATAAGTGATCTTACCAAACGGGCAGTCAGTCCTCCCGACAGTGCGTAGAACGCTGTTGAGACCGACATCGACAGTGTGAAGTCTGAAGACATAGACAATGGTGAGCATACCCCTTTATAATAAACGTTCTTATTGTCCTCATGTTGTTCATGTCATTATTTTTAGTGTAGCGCGGCCATTTCGACGCAATGTTCGCTAAGTGCATAATATTTTGTTTCGGCTTTTTACAATTGTTTTCTACATCAGACTCTTGTCTGAATCAAGATACTTGTCAAGAATGCATCAGTGACCCCCGTGTCTGTGTATGGTGTGCGGAGGTAATTCTTTATTTATTCTTATTTAATTTTTCGTAACGATTAAGGACAATGTTATTTAGTTTTACCTTTTACCTGTAGTTCTATCTAACGGTTTGTGCTTCTAACATGGACCTTTGAGAGTTGAATAATATACAGGGTGCGCCTGGAAGTATGGATCAATTCAATTAATTTGCACTGGCATGGTAATTTCCACTTTTTAACTTTCAGTATGACGTTAATAATTCCAAAGCCTTTCCGTGGTAAAGTCATCAAATGAGGACTATCATACTCGAACTGACTTGAATCCACGGCGTTCATTCAATAGCCCTTTACGTTCCAGGGTCACAGTAACCTGTTGAGTCCGTCAGTCTCACGACCCCTGAAGGGTTTGGACGACCACGGCAAGATTTGGAAAAGTCCCAAATCTTGCTGTGGTCGTCCAATCCCATTAATAATTACGTTCAATGGCATCATCAAATGTTATAATAACTAATAAATCTTAAAAATATTTTCAGAATGACTTCAATAAAACTAGATGCATACCCCAGAGTTCTGTTGAAGATGGTTGGTGTCCAAAAGGACTTCAGAACCCACAAAATGCTATCAACATATCCGAATCCAAAGAATTTAGCTCCGTTTTGGAACACGTTATCCAAATAAAGCCCCAACGTTACGACTTAAAACTACGTCAAGGGGTGCCACAAAGCTTTAATTTTTCATTCCAGGGTGCTCAAAATTATCCTGTAGATCTATATTTCCTTTTAGACGCATCAAAAACCATGAATAATGTTAAAGAAAATACAGCCAGTCAAAGTCGTGCAATTTATTCGGCCATCAAAAATATTACTAGTAATGTTTATTTAGGATTCGGTACATTTATCGACAAAGGAATGTTGCCGATCATGAGCAAGTGAGCAGAAAAACTTTTCTTTAATATTATTTTATATTTTTGATGTTTTACTAACGTTGTGAATTTTTCTTTTTAGTAAAAAGGACGACGTAACGTACTCATTTAAACATCATATGAAATTAAATGATAACTTGACGCAATTTGAAGACGAGGTGTCTCATGCCCCTAGTGGGGGCAGCCGTGATCCACAAGAAGGAGGACTTGACGCACTCGCCCAAGTGTTGGTCTGCAAAGATATTATAGGATGGAGAAACGAGTCCAGAAAAATTGTCGTGTTTTTAACTGATGGGCCGTACCACGCTGCTGGGGACGGGAAATCCGCAGGTCTATTTCAACCGTACGATGGTCTGTGCTACACTGAAAATGGCACCTATACCAAAGAACTAGAAATGGACTATCCATCAGTTGGCATGATTAGCAAGCTAGCTGCTGAACGCGACATTATAGTTATTTTCCTAGTTGACTTCAAAGTAAACTCTATTTACAATAATCTCAAACGCTCTGTTAGCGGTTCCCAGGTTGCAATTTTTAACCGAGAAAAGAAGACTTTGCAAAGCGATGATGTTATAGTTCAACTCTTAAAGCAGACATATCAGGTGAGTGAAACAATTTTGCATGTCAATTTCATATTCAACAGAACGGTTGGCGAAGTTTTTTGACTGACTGCTGCGCTGCGAGTCGCGGTTTAATTTCTGCACGGAACAAACATTTGTATGACCTACCTACAAGTACTTGTCGTGGGTCTAGCTTTTTGTGTATGTGAGTTTAAATGTTTGCAAACTCAACCACGACACATGAGAATCACTAGTGAGGGACAAAGTATAAAAAAAGACAAATTCAGGTGTAACCTCTTAAAACTGGTATTTATTACAGGACATTTCAAACAAAATCAAACTGATAGCAAAGGTAAAAAAAGGAAAAAAGAAAAGTTTTAAAATTTCCTTTGAACCAGACTGCACCACTGGCAACAATAATTCTGCTTGTAATGTAGTGATCGGTAAAGAACAACATATAGTTGGCACTGTCCAATATGACGCTGCAGAGAGCGCTGTTGTAGATATAATAGTAGAAGGCATTGGAGAGAAGCTCACACTTCAAATAGATACTATTAAAAACTGTGCTTGCGAACGCGATGTCGAGGTGAACTCTACATTTTGCTACGAAGAAAAGAGAATATGTGGAAAGTGTAAATGCAGTGAGAATCGGTACGTATTTGATTCCGATTCGATGTCTTTAGAATATGATAAGTGGGTAAACATAATTTTTGTACAGACGGGATACCAGCAAACAGACAGACTTCCCATTCCAACATGAACCTTGTTTCGTGATAAAGTTGAAAATCTTTTAAAGAAATTCGATACTCTGGGTTAGCTAGAAGTGCTTGCATCTGTACTTTCATAGAAACTAAATAGTCATTATTTTCTGCAGATACGGTGAAAGATGCATGTGCGTCAAAAGTGAGAAAAACGGTTTGAAGGACAACTCTACTTGCATAGCTGAAGGCAGCACAGTTGTTTGCAATGGCCATGGGACCTGTGTTTGTGGCTCTTGTCAGTGTACTCTTAGAGGCAGGTAAGGACATTTTACAATTTCCTGAACTATTTTTGCAATGGCTCCTAGCATTTCCTCTACTTCTCTCGTCAGTGTGACTCTTTTAAACAAACATCCAAAGCGTCCTGCTATCTCCTTGCTGACCTGCTTAGAACTCGCCGAGCTGCCTCAGGGATCTTGCAATATTCAGGCCAACAGCTGTGACGGCCGGCCAAGTCCAAAAAAAACGAATTAAGCAACGAATACTCCGACATTAATAAATAATCAATACACACAATCAATGCTCGAATTAAATCGAGCCATATTTCTTAGTTACACAGGTAAATTTTGCCAATGCAACATGGATAGCTGCCCGCGTAGTAGTTGGAGTTCACCAGACAGCGTATGTGGTGGTCCTGACCATGGGGAATGTGACTGTGGAAAATGTAAATGTAACGCAGCTTGGACCGGCGACGCATGTGACTGTTACAAACCAGACACATATTGTAAAGAAGAAAATAGCACCAGTGTGAGTACAACATCCGGCTCGAAGGACCATACCTATTTTTTTATTTTACTTAGCGATAGGCTTCCATTTCTACCTACTGACCACTATCTCCCCCAGAAGTAACCGATTCACTCTTGCCTTAAAGACCGCAAAGTTATAGCTATCAAAAAATACAGAGTCCGGCAGGTAATTCCGCTAGCGGTGCACACTGGTTAACAATGCAATTACTGGCAAAACGCTTTGTGCATACGTAAGCATTATGGTGGGATGTCTACCATGAAAGCTATACACGAAGACATGAGAAAAGTTGGACTTAAGGTCCATTGATAATGTTGGTTCTGCAATTGCTTGTGACTTTTTTGCAATTACAGAACTGTAATAGCGCTGCAGTAACCACTTTTTGATGATATCACGTGATCTAAGTTACCTTATTTGACAATCTTACAGATTTGCAATAATCGTGGTCAATGCGTGTGCGGCGAATGTCAATGCGAAAAAATGGCTGACTGGGATGCTCGAAACAGTCAAACGGAGAAATGTCACATAAAGCACTGCTCGGACTGTCACGAAAGGCAATGCGCAAAGTTGGAAAAGTGTGCAAAATGTCGACGGAATCAACAGGAACCGTGCGAGAACTGCGAAGACCGTATCACGGTGCAGGTAGTGGAGACCTTAACGAAGGAGTACACAAATAGTAGTCTATGGAATTTGTGCAGTAATGTGAAGGTGGAAATCGGTTGTCAAACTAGCTTCGTGTACCGATACAATGATGCTGACTATAGTATAGATGTTGTAGTGGCGAAGGATAAGGATTGTGCCCCGAATTATTACAGTAAGTATTTTTAATGGAGACGTCTTAAGTCAAGTGAGTGACGAAACTTGAAAATCCGGGGACAAAATAAATAAATATAAAATAAATATTCCACAACTATCACACAGCACCATCTAGTCCCAAGCTAAGCAGAGCTTGTGTTATGGGTACTAGACAACTGATAAACATACTTATATATTTCTAAATACATACATATTATAGATAAATTACACCCAGACACAGAACAAATGATCGTGCTCATCACACAAACCTTTGTCCTGGGTGGGAATCGAACCCACTGTGGTCACTAACCACTAGACCAACAGGCATATAATAATTAATTAATGGCATATAATTATTTTCCAGTATTCGGCGGCATATTTCTGCTGACGCTCCTCCTGGTCGGGGCCGGCACTCTGATCGCGTGGAAACTGCTGACAGACGCCCGCGACCGCCACGAGTACATGAAGTTTATGAAGCAACACAAGATGGATGGTTCAGGACCTGTTAACAACATCTTGTACGAATCACCCACTACCACCATCAATAACCCCACCTTTAGAAAAAGATCTGTGAATACATAATAAATAAAATTGTATACAAATTAAGCGACCACGATAAGGGTGAATGACTTCCATCTGTCAACTATCATAATTTTATCAAATTCATAATAAAATTATGAATTTGATAAAATTATGCTTTTAAAGTACTATTGGTGTTCGTTAAAAATTGTACTAATGTTTTTTTAATCATCTTTTTATTTTTCTTTTTGTAACTAATCTGTTTAATAATATACTGAGAAAAGATGTAAAAAATAAACTCCTTTAGTTTACCTCCCCGAACAACTAATAAAGAAATACAAAACCCGAAATAAATTGCTTAAATAAGTATGAAAATGTACTATAACGAAAATATGGAATTACAATGATTAAATAAAGGAAAAGAAAGAAAGACACGTTTTAAAAGATGTCTAAAGCTTACGTTCACACAAAATAGGCTATTTTATTGAAAAAAGAATTGTCCGGAAGGTAAAATATTTTCATGAAATATATGGCCCGTATTGTATTTTTTTCTTGTTACGTATACCTATATAGACGAAGATACAACGCTTCTAAATATCACAATCCGTCACGCGGTCAGTAAACATTAAGGGGCCTTTTACAGTCCACTAGCGCCGCCAATCGAAAAAATGTCATAACTCGTAAATAGAATCAAAAATACAAAATGTGGTCTATTATTACTTTTGTAACAAAAACGGCCGTTTATGTTTTGAGTGCACGATTTAGCTAAACAGCTATATTTCAAGTGTTGACAATGTGTTATAAAATTACGTTATTGCCTTTTCTACAGTAATAATAGACCACATTTTGTATTTTTGATTCTATTTACGAGTTATGACATTTTTTCGATTGGCGGCGCTAGTGGACTGTAAGAGACCTCTTAACAGGCGTTATGTCGTTACAAGCCACTCCCAGATTTGGAAGCATTTTATCTTTATCAATATTCAAAGATTTAAAAAACATTTATGCTGTGAAATACTCTATTAAACTGCGCTTTTTTCCAGTATAATGTTAGAATCACAACAAATTTTCCAACTTTTAGTGGGGCGTTGACGTGTTATGTCAACTTGTTGCAGCAAAATATCGTGCAGGATAACAGGATAACACCGTTAGCGCAGTGGCTGAGCAATTGGACTGCTGCGCTGCGTGTCGCGGGTTCGATTCCCGCCACGGAGCAAATATTTGTGTGATCTACGTTGCTTCGGGTCTGGGCATTTATGTATGTGAATTTATATGTTTTTAAACGTACCCACGACACAGGAAAAATTCCTAGTGTGGGGCATTAAATAAATAAAACATAAAAAAATAAACTGTGTCAACGGCCGCTTAGTTAACTTAAATATTGGTTCTCGCGACTTTATGTACTACCCTTTTTAAATAATTATAATATTAAAATAATACCAGTCACCTATTATGACTATGAATAAATAACAATATAATAATTTGCGCAAATGTAATAATAATTTATATCTAAAAATACTTGTTTTAATAAGAAAACAGTTTATTTTTTGAAGTAACTTCACTATGTATGAATGGTTTTATTTTACAAAAAAATATATAGTGTCTCATACCAATACGAGATGGCGTTACTATCGCTGCTGATTCATTTACTACAGCATTTCGCCTAAAACTCATTTAAAACAGCATAATTCGTTGTGATCAATCAGTTAAATATTAAAAATACTTCATATAGCACATTCGTGATGAATTTCATATAATTTTGTACTTTCATAATGATTTGATGAATGAAAATTCTACATCGCGCTATTAGAATTTTTGTTTTAAATTGACCCAATACAGGCGTAATAATATTAGAATGGGGAGTCCTTTTCTACACAGTACGGTAGTGCTCGGGGTGAAGCTACCCTAAATTCACCCCACTTGAAGCACAATTCGCCTTGGGGGGAGCTTATTGTGTGAGTCCCGTCCGCTGCCCAAACCGAGAATTCGAGAACCACTTCTCTGTTCTTGGTCATGCGGATACGTCGAAGCCAACACAGGTACTCTTGCCTGTGTAACCAATCAGATGCCTGCTGTTGATGAAGAGTGCCAACTTCGGTCTCATCAACTCAGTATGCGTTAGAATCTGCGCTTAATTGCTGCAAACAACAAGGTCTTACGACCGTAGAGGGCTTGCCCTCAAACCCACTGGTGTAGAAACTTTGACTTCCTTTTGTTTTATACGTGTCCCATATTACCTAAGTATTACTAAATTAATGCGAAAAAATGTGTGAATGTTTTTTACTACCTATTTCATGCAAAAACTACTGAACGGATTAGGATGAAATTAGTGTAGTTTATAACCTTGATTAATACATGGGATAGTTCTTACCCCGATTTTATTTTCCCGCATTTTTTTACGTGTTTAAATCATCAAATGAGTCCTCCCTACCAGGACAGGACGGGAGGGACGGTCAGACTTGCACTAACTAAAATCCACTGTAACCTTCTATAGCCCTTTACGTTCCGAGGCCACGTTTACCTGATAAGACTGTCCCGGGACCTCTTTATCTTCTCGTGGGATAGTTTTTGAGTTGTAGTGGGCCGAGTCGCTGGTAACAGCTTATCCAATATAAACGGACGCCAGTGAGTATACCTGCTTGATTACTGGAGAATATATATAGAGTTTATGTAATATAATTACATTACATAAACTCTTAGTAATGCTACAAAAAATCCTGTCCTGTAATCCTTTAAAAATTTACACTTTTCTGAAAATTCACACAACTGCCATGACCACAATTTTAAAAAATACCTTTTTTTTTAAGTTATGTTTTTGTTTGAATATAGCGCCTGCTCGTTAACTATGCGCAAATCAACGTTGTATCTAATTAGTTTTATCTATGTACAGACGCCAGCTGCAGATCAACCTACCTCAATCTATCAAATTCCTTTAATTGATTTTCAACCTTATCGTAATACTGGAAGGTTAATATTCGACTGATAAACTTTGACAGATTTGGGTAGGTTGACTTGCTGGCGTCTGTACAGTTTCGCATGTCATTTCTTTCTTCTATTTCTGATCACCGTCAGCGAAGCAATACAAGTTTTTACTGAGGAACAGCATTTTGGAGTTTCCGCAGCGTGTCGCCGGTTCGATTCCCGCTCGAAAAAAATAATTTGTATGACTTTTTTTTTACGTGGTAAAATCATCACGTGAGTCCTCCCCACCCAGGGCAGAGCAGGAGGGACTGTCAGTAAAGGGACCTGCCATTAAATTAATTGTTTAATTAATAATAATATACTTAGGTTTTCATTTTGTGAAAATTATGCAGTCAACTGAAAAGAAACGAGGGTCCAATTTATTTGTTTTTATTTTTGTGGGTACCACCCACCTAATTTCCGTAAGTTCAACTTTTTATTTTGAGCAACTTTAACTCTATACCCAATATGTCCCCTAATCCCAATAAAAAAAAACAAAATGAATTAAATACAACAGCCACCAAACATCCCAGACGTAATAAATATGACGTACTTTACTTATCTCCAAGAAAAAAGAAAAGAATTTGAACGAATTCAATTTATTACGACATGTTGAGACGCTCACGTATAGAGTAATTTCCGCGAATTTTCGTCACACGTTCCTCCCAACCATACGATGATTCATCTCGCTCGCGGGTGAACACTCTGCCCGTCTGACAATAGTTCGTACACAGTCTGTGCCCAAGCGTGCAGCCGAGCGCGCGCATTTTGGATTTCGAACACAACCGCGTCTTCGATTTCGAATTTAAAAAAAAAATACAGAAAATAAACAAGTCGCCATTTTTCTTACGATATTATTTTACTGAAGTGCAAATATTTTTTAATAATAACAAAATTAAAATGAGAACTATGGCTAGTGTGTTATATTTTGTAATAGTGCTTGTTTCGGTACAAAAAGTTTTTGGAAACGATGTATGTCTGCAGAATTATGACAAGTTTACTTGCAACGAATGTATCAGGTGCGGTGGTGAATGGTGTAACGTGGGTAGCGAAGATGGGGTAAGTGTATTTCTTTATTTTCTTTAGATATAATTTAGAACGAACCGGTCCCGCTCTAACAAAAAAAAACCCATCTCCGTCATAATTATATTCAAATCATGTGCCTTCAAAATTTTCTTGGGATTCGGAAATTTTATTCGATTTTCGAATGGTCTAACAGAATTTGGAATTAGATAATTGTTTTTGGTATTTACCGAATAACTCAGGCATTGAATAATAACTCTTAGAAATATTTAACTTATCGTCCCCTTTTCAAGCTTATATTTTTTTCAAAGAATGATTTCTGTAATAAGATACTTCCCACCCTCAAAATAATTAAGTTTCGTCAATGTCATCACTAATTAAATTAACTTATTTGGTGTATTAAAAATCATGCAGATAATATAGTAAATACAAAGGCTGTATAGTTCTTGGGATAATTACAATAGGTAATCTTCAAGATATCATTTAAGCTAGCCATACACGAGTTTTCAGCTCGCTGGAAACGGCGTGCCGTAAACTTGACTATCTATGGCTATCATTGTGCTGACAGGTCCACTTCTATTACGCATACACCGTCAAAATCCTTTTTTTTTTGTGTTTGTATATCATCATTTGTGTCCTCCTTCTAGGTTCGACTCTGACTAAAAATCCAACCTATTTTTAAGCCCCTTGATCGGTTACCGTTACAGACAGTACCGCGACACCTGCAGGCATTAGGCCCTATAGGGACCGTCAAGTTTACAAGACAACTTGACGATAAACTGGATCGTGTATGGCTAGCACTGGATATACCCACTTGCTTAATCATTATGATCCTTGATTGACAGTCAAGGCTCTAATCAGAAATTCTGGACTTGTAAGTTCCTTAACCTTTATCTATCAATCAATATTCGTTTGCATAATAGAATCTAAACGTTTCGTCAATACAAATAATTGCGTAAATTGTTAATTACGCCACGCTTAGTATAAAATTAATGTCTTCCAAGTAAACCCAAAATGGAACAACTTATGGAAGAGAACCGGTCACAAA
Organism: Agrotis puta; assembly: GCA_943136025.2. Taxonomy (NCBI): domain Eukaryota; kingdom Metazoa; phylum Arthropoda; class Insecta; order Lepidoptera; family Noctuidae; genus Agrotis; species Agrotis puta. Next base: position 14,177,815 of record OW964170.2, on the reverse strand, counting down.
CTTCCAATATTATCCTATTTTAATACGTATTACAGCTTATTAACAGCTTTGTATCCAAATCTAATCATACGAGCAACATAAATTCCTTATTAACGAATAAATAGCTATTTTTATGACACAGTGAATTTAATTTTATGGACTCAAATTCCGATAGCTACATTGACACGTCGAAGAAAGCAATTAACTTTAATGAAATGTCATTTAAAACGTGGTTACTAGAATTACATTAAATGCAACGGTTGAGATTCTGATGTTTTTTTAAATTACGAATTCTGTTAGAAAAGTAATGTGGGTGTACTAATCAGCGACAATTATTATTGTACCTAACCTTTCAGGGTGTACAGACGCGATGTTATGTTTTTTTTTATTTTTTGACGTGGTAAAATCATCAAATAAGTCCCCCCACCCAGAGCAGGACCGGAGGTCTGCCAGACTGTACTGACTAAAATCCACGGTGTCCTTCAATAGCCCTTTACGTTTCGGGGCCACGGTTACTCAATAGTCCCGCGACCCCGGCAGGCTTTTGCCCTCTAACCCCATCAACGCGATGTTATGTTAGGAAAAAATAATGCATTAATGCCTGTCTCTCGCTTCTAAATTGTAAAAATTGCCACAATTCTAACATGAAGGGGAACTTTTTAATGGTCATCACGACATTGTAAAGAGCAATAAAATTGATCAAAGAAAAGAAAACAAAGATGTCAGAAGTCAGGCGGAGCGGAAGGAAACAATTGATTCAATGAACGTACTTACTGACCAACCGAGAAATCTATTTTTGATCAACCATATGCATCGTACCTGCTTGAACGATGCTGTTGTCGTAAACAAAGACCTTTTGATCAAAGAGTAATTAATGATCTTCCTACTTTTATTAAGAACGTTCAACCACTGGAACGTAAAATTCATTATTAGCGAAGTAATTTTTTTATAACCTAGTGCTTGTCTTTTTCTATTATTGGTGTGGTTTTGCACATTAGAAAAGTTTTTATGAAATCCTTTTGGTTTTTGGGTATAACTAAGAAATTGAGTTGATGTTACATTTTAGGTCATTGTCCCCAAAAGAGAATCATACGATTGTTTTTATTTTTATATTGTTATTTGTATTTAAATATTTGATTCATCAACTTGTAACTATAATTTTGGAGAAACTGTTTATTTTTTATCACCACCCATCAGTACTAGACATAATTATCAGGTCATATAGTTATTTTGGATAGGTAACCGGGACCAAATAGTGTCACGGAGAGCTGTAGAGAACAGGGGAAGTGATTGATTTATGCCTGTAGTATATCAGATATACAAGCTTATATACTGGCTGCCAATGACCTTAACACTCAATTTATTCTAGTCGATAGCGTTGATTTAAGACAGTCTCGGTTTTAGTATCTGTCTCAATACTTGTGATACAGAACCTAATTGAAAGTATTTTTTAATGATTCACAACAAACCGTACGAATTTCCCATTCATAAAAGTATCTTTATTCTTAACAAAGTCATATTTTTAAAGTGATGATGATGAAATTTCGGACGACGAAAAATTTTTGTCTCAAATTACATTAGACCAATCAACCACAGCCATTGAAATAGTACATTTTAAAAAGCAAAATGTTGTGTTATAATAATATTATTAAGGTTGATTGTGATGACAAATACTTATGTAGTTATTGCTCTAGAAAAACCAAATGTATCGTCTAGTCATAATTTGGCAACACGATAAATATTTACAGGATTAAATGCCATATTGTCCTCTCAAAAGTTGACTAGGTTCCAGCCGATTCAAAAAGTGTCAGCAAAATGACGGGGCCCCACTCTAGAGGGCCAAAGCCTGCCTGGGTCTTACGAATTACCTTGACCCCGTAACGTAAAGAGCTATTGAAGGACACCGTGGATGTTAGTACGAATCTGACAGTCCCTCCCGCTCTGCCCTGGGATGGAGGACTCATTTGATGATTTTATTACGATAAAAAAAAGGTTCCACCCGATCATTCTTACTCAAAACAAAAGACATCTCGAAATATTCAAATTGCTTTGCCTACAACGAAAAATAAATATATCCTCACTTTTCAAAGAACCAATGGAGTTGCATTAAAATGCAAATATGTGCAGTAATTCTCGAACTTATGCATATGGATAGTCGGAACATATAGGATAGGTGTTATGTAAATATTCTACGGAGCAATACTTCAATAAACCTTTGCGAAGTTGAGTTTATTTTGAAAATATCCGATCATACCACGAAATACGGGTATAGGTACTATCAAATCGATCGCAGCGCGCGATGTGATTTAACTCGGGACTTTCGGGAGTGACATGTGTCAATTTTAATACGCGCCACATACTTTTTAAGTAGTTTTAAGTTTTATTTTATTTTTAATGAAAACAAAGATCATTAAAATATATATGATAGCGAGCAAAAGTATGGAATCGGTTACTTAGAATTATGTAGAAGAAATAAGATAAAAAAAATAGTACCATATTTAAGGTATAGCCGTTAATTTTAATTTGATACAAAATTCATTCAAATCACGCCATTATTTAAGGGATCAAGTCGAAGTATTTCCATACTTTTGCTTGCGAGTGTATTTGGCAAGAATTGACAGATCTTTTATATAAGTCCCGAAATAATGTATAATGTGGTCACTTGGAGGCGCTGTCATCGCACACACAGCGTTTGTAAAGGCTTCAGCGCTTCGAACCATTCATCAAATGTATTTTGTTTGCCTTTAGGTAGGCTACTACTCCTTATAGTATACTAATTCATTGCTTCAAAACAATTAAAACTGAATTCTTCGTATTATTATCAGAAAAGTAGGAGTGGAACATCGATAATACAACGTACGACAAGCTTTCATAGCGGGCGGGCCAACATGAAATCAATCATACGCGTTTGAAGTAAAGACTATTCAATTATACTATGTTAAACCTGCTTAAGGAACTAGATCAAGAAGGTATTACCTGATATCTAGCTCTTTATTCAACATACCATCTTGATCTTATGCCAGCCTAGTACTTTTGCTAGTTAGTAATGTAATAATCAATTCGATACATTTTAACTGAAGTAGCCTGTTTCTGTTAGTTTTATTTACCTTCTGATTGTATTTTGAAAGAAGTGAAAGAGAGAGAAGTGCAACGACAAACATCATGGATCGTGTCACTCGACAGTTTTAACATATAAAATTACAAGTTCTAACTATTCAAATAGCGCGCTAATATTCAGGCAATAATTTAAATGTCATCGATTGATAGTTAAAACGTTTATAGCTTCACTACCTGTTCCAAGTGGTTACAAAGCTCACTGCTCCGGTACTTTTTATCATAGTTATAGTCCTTCCTCGATGAACTACCCAACACAAAAATTCGAAATTCAAAAATTTCAAATTTTATAATTCGAACCAGTACTTCCTGAGCTCAACAACCCAAACAAACAAACTCTCCAGCTTCACTTTAAGTTTAGTTATAGATAATATGCTTTTAATACAAGTTCAATACGGACATAACAATTATGTTTCTATATTTTAAGAGAATTTCTAGGTATCTTATTGGAGCAGAAATTCAGATGGTCACGACCACAAATAGATCGCTTCCTTTAGGCCCCGTTTCGTAATTGGGTGACTAAGATTGAATCGGAAGGAGGGACATTGTAGGAATAACTGTAGGAACACCATACGCTCAGAACTTTGATGTCATTTGACTATTTTAGCGATAAGTTCAATGTCAAAGGTCAAATAGCTATATTAGAGATAATTATGTATTTTTAACTGTTATGGTGACGCACCGGAAAGAAAGATACACAGTTATGAGTGTCAAAAAATATATATATCAATTTTATACATAGATGGTTTAATACTTCCCGATATTATTGTAAATTCTTTATTCTTCGAAATTTACTGATTCGATTCACTTTAAATTAACTTTGCTGAGTCATTGGAGAAACTCTACTTAACTGTAAAACATGACGAATTCTTATTCTTCTGTCGATTTCATCACATGTTTTGAACGGAAGGTCACCTTTTGTACCTATATGCAAGAACTTCTATATCCAAATGCGAAAGTAATTCTGGATATTATGTCTATTGCCTCTTAACGCTTTAACGGCTGAACGAATTTCATAACCTGGGTTTTCATACCTGAGTTTAAGAGTTAAGCTGTGTCCCTTATTATTTGGGAGGTAAAATCATTAAAATAAAAAATCTCCTCGCTCTGGGTGGAGAAGGGACTATCAGTCTCTTACTGACTAAAAATTCACCATGTTCCGTTAATTGCCCTTTGAGTGTCAGGGTCATGGTGTCTTTTACATACGGTCCCGTGACAGTGACTATTATCCCTGTAATTTATTGTTATGGAATTTCTGAACATACGTACAAAGCATTTGAAACTTTAAAGCTTTTGTCAAACAGACAGGCGAGTTTCGGATTCGCCTGTCTGTTTGACGATAACAAACCGATACGAGGCGTCCGATAGTTCGGTCACGCCATCGGATCGCGTTCGCTTTTCTATGTGAGTGGATTCAAACAATTCCAAACATTACAATTAAAAACGTCACGCTTCGCATTCGCCACGCCTTTCTATTTGACAAAGGTTTAATTGTGCATGTGCGCACAGCTACGGAGTGGAATTCTCTACCGGAGTCTGTATTCTCCCTGATAGCTACAACCTTGGGTTAACCTACAACAAGTCAAGATTTAATAGGTTACTTTTAGTGCTTGACTCTCGGCCATATCTTCTATTACCATCAAGCGAGATAGTAGTCAAAAGAGAGTCTTTTGCAAAATAAAATAACTTACGTAAAAAAAGTCGGGAGCAAAAGCTAATTTTAAATGAATGAACCCTGACCGGTTAACTCATTTGTCACTACACTAATTAAACTAATTGTTCGTTCAATATTTACACAAAGTTTACAAGACAAGTTCATAAATATACCTACTTAGACATGTGTCAATTGCAAGTGGGCAAATGTTTGAATAAATGTTTGTTTATTCAGCCCAATTGAAGTAATTGTTTCGGAAATATCAACGTACATTCTACCATAGAGTCCAAATTACATAATACTTTTTTTAATATATTTTTTTTCAACATGACTCATACACATTTCTGCATTAACAAATGCAGCTGTTTTAACAGAATATTAAGTCAAAGTCAGTTAAGGACAAAAATGAAATGTTTTTTTTACTAAAATATGCATCTTATCAGGGAACTCAGAACTGTCACTTAAAGTTTGAACTTCGAACCCATTCATTTTAAATTAACGATGTAAAGTTGACAATTCAAATGATTTCACAGTATTGTTATTTTGTAAAGTTTTTCAAGCAATAGAGGGCCAAAGCCTGCCGGGGTCGCGGGACTAACGAGTTATCATGACCCCGGAACGTAAAGGGCTATTGAAGGACACTGTGGATTTTAGTCAGTACAAGTCTGACAGTCCCTCCTGCCCTGCCCTGCTGACAGTCCCTCCTGCCCTGCCCTGTGGGAGGACTCATGATGATTTTACCACGAAAAAAAAAAAACAAGCCATGTTTCGTTACAATGCCGGGGTCGCGATACTGTCTAAGCAGGATAGCTTGGCATTACAATTAATACGGTCTAAATGACATTTATGTAGGTTTGTGTAAATAGGCTTTAGCAAACACTTTTACACGTTAAAACACTATTTTTTTAAACTAGATGAGGCCGGTGACCGATAAGTTTGCGAGCAAAATGCAGGTTAGTGTCTGAGATGGTCTTTTGAAGAAAGAACCATAAAGATTTGAGTGGACCTGTCCAGCCAGTGCAAGCATTTGTCAGAATCGTGTCTATAAACAGAATATTTATGTTCACAAGAACTATATTTTCCACTATCTAATCAAATATTCAAATAAACAATCTATCGTATAAGTATAAAATCGTCATTAGGCTGACAATACACAATCAAGTGAAGTGCCTTTCAATGGCGATCGATACACGAATTTCCTGCGCAACCCCATTTTCCAATATCCGCTGCTCAGAACAAACTACTTTTTATATGAAAACTAACAGCTAATAATATTAAGTTCGATATTGGAATAATATTTAATGGTTTAATGGGTTAATTTAATGGGCAGACTTTGACTACGATTGGGATTAACTACCGGATAAAAAACGAGGTGATTTGTTAAGAAATGAATAAACAATAAGTCAGATAGACAGTCGATCCATTTAAAAGCTGTTTTCATTTAGATGTTTTTTTTTCTAAACTGCAACAAACAGTTAAACTCACACCCAGAAATTGAACAACTAAGTACTTATAGATCGTAAAATTATTGTTCCGTTTTGGATTCGAATCCCGAAAGCAACGAAACAGTACAACTGCACATCTGCTCTGCGTTCTCGCTTAGCAGATGTGCATCTTAATTTAAAAAAGAATCTGCAAACAAAGTAAGATTTGAATAAAACATCACTAATGAAGTCTTAAGAAAGACAGTTAACACTAAAAAGCTGAAAAAAACACCAGTAACACAAATGCCTTTGTCAAACAGACAGGCGAAAGCGAAGCGTTTCCGAAGCGATACCGAACCGAAGCGAGACGTCAGTCCGATAGTTCTGTCACGCTATCGGATCGCTTTCGCTTTTCTATGTGACTGGATTCAAACAATTCCATACATTACAAATAAAAACGTCACGCTTCGCATCCGCCACGCCAGTCTGTTTGACAAAGGCTTAAAAATAAGTTAAAATTAACTTCAAATAAAAACAAGTAAATTGCAACATCGATTGCAGTAACAGCAATAAATTGGTTACTGCAAACCCGTCGCCACCCGGACTGAGAGACGATACAGTGACGTCACAAGAATTCCAAGTGCAAGTCTAGTCTTAAGCAGTTAATACTTGCACCGTGTTAGGTACCTATTTAAATCTCTCTAATATAGTGTACTAGCACTTTTCCCGCGACTTCGTCCGCGTGGGTTACGTACTTTCCTAATTCCCCCTTTTCACCCCCTTAAAGGTTAAATTTCCAAAAACCCCTTCTTAGTGCTCCCCTACATTATAATAGGAAGCCGTGTGCAAAATTTCACATTCCTAGCCCCAGTAGTTTCGGCTGTACGTTGATATGTCAGTCAGTCAGTTCTCCTTTTATATATATAGATAATAGAAATGTGTGGATGTAGACATAAGGGCGTGATATGATTCGCCCTTTAAGTCCCTTCGTACACAACCACCAACACCTTACGACTTTGGAAGCGATTTGATGAGTTACACTATTTGTTAAAATACAATTTATAGTCATTTGTTAAAAAAAATATATTTATGGGCAATAGATGTATTGCCCTAGGTGAAATGGCAAAGTCCACCTTGTTCCTTCAGTTGCCCTCTACATTCCAGGGCTGAGGGGTCGAGTTGTCTTTAAAGTTTTGAATTTGACATCTGATTATTTTTTGTCGTTTACGTTGCTGGTCCCATGCAGAAAATGGTTAAGTTTTATGATCCGGGCCACACCCTTAAACATGATGATCACACTGTCTAACACGCTCTATGCAAAACCACAAAACAGTCATATGAATGTACCTCGTACCGTAGTGATTCATGTTCTCATATTCAATCATTGTTATTTTTGCCATAAAATACTTTAAGCCACTTGGCTCCTTGCCATTCATCCTTTTGTAAGAGTACGAGGAATAACGGCTTTCGAATTTAAATGAAAGATAATATTAGTAACGGAGTATAATGATATGGATGCAGTTTCGCTACAGACGCAGTGGCGTACAGTGCAATCAAGATAAACTAAAATGGATTGCTTTTGAAGGTATGATAGAAATGTTGAGGAATATATTACAGTAAGAAACCGGTCTTTTCCGTTTTGTTACCCCATGAGTCATAAATTAACCTAACAAAAAAAAATACGTGTGGCACTCGGGGACTGCCGCGGTAAAGCTATTGAATAGCATTTTTATCAACTTATGCAATTATAATTATACATTTATTTTATTTATGAACAAAATAATAAAAAAATTCGCCTACCGCGAAAATTTTACGAGAATATCATCCCATCGTAGGTCTATGGGAAGTAACGCTACTAATTAGGCTATGGTTAGCCACGTCAATCAAGTGAAACGTTGAGAAAAAAATTCATTCATTCAAATTTCATTCCTTTACGTTGACAAGAGAAATGTGACAGTGACAGTGTTAGGTTTATTTTCTTTACGCAATTTCTCGATTCGGTCGCCGCGCTCAAAGCCCGCGATAAAAGCTAAGCAATAGCTTAAAAACTGTAATGGCTGACATTTGACCATTTCCCTGTACTGTAAAGGTGTCCTTGATTTATTTCCTATAAAATCACTCACAGTACGGAACATAAAACCACAAGAAGGCAAAAAAAAACGAAAACTTGGAACGTGCTATTTTACCTGCTGTCACTCACGTAGGCATAAGGCGCATACAAAACAGAATTCCCGCATAGTTAATAATGACTATTTGTAAATCCTTATTTATTACAGCTCTAGCAAATATTTTAACTTTGAAAAACAAGAATGTTGCCTACAAGCATTTCCCACAAAAATTTAACAACGGATACAAAAGTTCCAAGACTTCTAATTTGGTTACATAAACAAATCAAATATCGATACATTACAATGTAATTCATCTCGAATAAACTTCCAGTTAAGTGGTAAGTACACATGAGGCGCAATGAAGTGCACACACCCAGCAAACATCCGCGCAATCACACCATTCTGAGAAATTATAAATACAAACCGTTGACCTATATCTGGCCGTGTTTTATACATTAAAATGTTACACAATTTTCATGCACGTCAATGTAATCGGGGTAACGGTTAAAACTCACTTGATGAAACACGCGCCACTGTCATCAATCATCGCTATAAGTAATAAGTTGTGAACTTGAGCAATCCCAATTACTTTTTGTCACTTTAAAAATATGTTTTACAATTATTTGCATGAACTTTACTTGGTTTCGAAATGTCATCGAATCCAAGTTACCCTTTTGTTACTTATACTTTAAATTGAGGATAATCATAACCTCTGAATGATTGATTGATGGGGTTACTGATCGTTGGGTAATGTTGGTATTCTGAATGGGCTTGAACCACGACACCTGACATTTGGGGGCACATATGGCCCACCAGAATGACACAGATCATGTAAAAAGGTCAGATCTGACTCAAATTTCCAGTCAGGGGTCCCATATCTTAAATGCCTTTATCTACTATCATGCTATTAATCCTCTATAAAAGAACCTATAACAATTAGCTTATTGCCAACATTAAAACACTCAATGATATAATGATCATTATATCATCCAAACGCGTGTTATAATGAATTTCAAAAAAAGAACATTCTCATGCAATGACATTTTCACCACCAGATCGCTAAAATTTTGAAAAAAGAACAACTCGTGTTATCGTGTTATATCCCGCCATTTTTTCACTCGAATATGGTATGCGAATATGGTATGTTATGAGAATCTTTTATAGAGGATTCACAGCATGATTGTAGATAAAGTCTTGTATGCAACCGTTATAATTAGGTATTAAAACACTCATGTGATACTATTATCACACTCGGCTACGCCTCGTGTGATAAACCCACATTCGTGTTTTAATACCCCTGATTATACAACAGTTGCATAAATAACTAATAAGAATTATCGTAACGATTTATTTGGAAATTATGCTCGTTTATCAGTAAGCTGACATTTCGTTATCTATTTCTCAATTCATTGACACCATATTTTAATGGAACATGGTCCAGTTTTTTCTGATGATTTCTCGAAAGAAATTAACTTTGGTGTTTACTTGTGTAAGGCAGCAGGCACTTAAATTAAATTAGTTGCACACTCACATGGCTTATACTTTAACCTCAATCTCTCTAAGTGGATTTAATCGTAGTTTAAATATTCCTTTAAAATAAATAGGCCTAGTTGGTCTAGAAAGTCTCGGATAAATTTTGGCAACCCTATGTTTTTTTTTTAATTACAAGCCATTAACAAACGATTATTTCTTCTATGACGATAAAGACAAAATCTCCCAAATTCCATATGTAAATGACAGTGAAGGTAAACTGGTCCAATAAATTGAGCTCATCTTTTAACAAAATGTAAGCAATAACGCCCACTTAACGTTGTAACGATGCTAAATCTAATCAATCATTCGTTTTATTAAGTTTGATCGTTAGTTAAATTAACTATTTGTTAAATCCTATACATTTTAAAACATTCGTTAAAAAGTAAGTATGGGATTTCAACAATAGTTAATTTAACTATTGGTCGAACAACTGACCGTAAGAAAACAAAGCTGTGTTTGTTGTAATCCGACACTTTTATTTGGTTGGCTTCGGGCTTTCACTCGGTACACACATAATGCATTTAACGATATAAGCTCTTCGATATTGATAACTGTGACGCCGTTTACCCTATTTTGCTGTCTAAAAACAAAGAACTAAGGTTCAGTATTATCCTAACGGCAATCAGTCCTATGTTATTTGTAGAGTTATGCAGATAATTGTACACATAGACAGTACTTATATAAAAATTTCTTCAGTTATGTTTAACTTTAATGGAAAAAAAGGGCTTTCATCAAACTCGGGATTGCTGTTAAAAAAGTCCTGATGGCATAAAACCTTATTAAGTTTTTCCTGGCCAAGGTATTAAGCCCAAGACCTCACACTCAACTGTACCGTTCTCGATTGCTAGCCCACAGAGGTTAAAAAACAATCCAAACCTGAATAAATTAGAACAGTACGCCAAAAAATTTCAAACTGTGCAAAAACTCGATTAGTATCGCTATCGCAAAGTAATCGATTTAAAACTGCATCGATCTAAACTTTTTTAGCGATAGAGTTGTGCAGTACTGGCCACCTGACCATGACATGAAATGCACCGGCTAATTACAAAATAACTCGAGTCTACTAAGAATCTTGCTAGCGACCATTAAATTAACACGACTCTTTCGTTTGAGAAGACTAGTTGTTGTGTTGTAAATGTCAATTAGCAGAATTTAGTCAGTTCATACGTCATCATTATTCACTTGCTCTGGATAATTAGAATTTAAATTTAGCATTGCAGCATTTAGTACTGAGCCCTATCGTGGCTTTTCGCGTTTTTGTGACGTAAACTAGAACTCTTACTTTTACGTTAATTTGATGGAAAATTTTGGCTGCAATTTGTCTATTTTCCATACAATAAACGCAGTAAATACTTCAAGTACGCTGTAAATAAAAACAGAAGTCATTTCATAAGTTTAATATGATTTGACCAATCGTTTTCATTGCAGAAACCATTCTTAACTATTGGCGAGAATACTGAATTGTAAGTTTGATGAACGATCGTTAACTCAGGCATAAATCATAAATTACACACTATTACGAAATTCCTATTGAACTTAAGTGCTCTCCAAGCAAACAAAGAGACGAAGGCGTGCAGTTCAAAGTAGTACAAAGTTAGATCAGAGTTCGCAATTTCATCGCCTACAATCCAACAATAACTGGTTTCCCTAAGTTTTGTCTTGCTGCTTACAACACAGGGTATCGCAACGTCCAAGTACGATCACAAACAGAATTACTACCATAATGTACGCGAAGATTTAAAGCAGGTAAATTTGCCAAACAAATAAGACCACCGTCGAACAAAAATCACACTCAACGTAGATCAATGACTCCCAACAGCTAATTACTGCTGATTAAAACAAAAATAAACGGAACACCCAAAAATGGGTGCGCGTGAAAAATTAAAAGATCCCACTGCATATCAATCAATGCAATTAACGGGCGCTCCACTTACCTATTAACAGGTTTTAAAGATTTTAACACTGAGCGCGTAAAACATCTCATTTTTTTATGTTAACATGCCTTGCGTAAGGTTTACCTTTAAAAATTGGTATTACAAAGGGCATGTTATTTCACACTTGCTCAGTGAGTTTATGTGATAACGCAATCTTTCGGCTGTCTATGTATAATTGAGTGTCTGTCCAGACTGGAACAGTAGTTTATTACCGTGGATTTCTCAGTGTCATTCTCTATAAGATTAAGCGCCACGGCAGCGCTGAAGCTACGAGTGTTGTACTACCAGTAGTACCACGGGTAAAAAACATAACCACGGACAATAAACGGAGTCTTTCAACTTTAAACTCAAGAGCTATTTCTATATAGATGAAAATCCATTAAAGACAAACCATAGCTCAAGCGCTGCCGCGGCGCTGAGTCTTGTAGAGAATAGTATAACGAGCTGCTGTATTAATGAAGTTGATTCTTCATAGTTCAGCTTGGGTCATTAATTTGTCTTGCCCTTAAATCTGAAATGATAGCTGACTGGTAGAGTAATTGCGACTTTAATAATATGAAAAGCAACGTTGTTTATCCACATCTGGCTTTTCGCTTAATTTAATGCAATAGTTGCCCTGAAGCAATTCGCCGCCGGAGGTTGAATTCATAGAGTTGGCACTTAGGCATTACGGATGGCCCTATCAACTGACAGCAGAGACCTCGACATAGGATTGGGAAAGGCCCATCTGTAATTTTGCTTATCACACTAACAAACAACATCCCATATAATTGTACGTACGACGATGAATATTAATGTTATTAAAATCATGGAATCTTTTCAATTACGAAATGAATTTTAATTAGTTCATCACATTGAGATGTCCCTCTCAATGTTACTTAACTTTATGGCGTAATAAAATAATTTGATTACTTATGTGTTTGAATTCCTTTAGTTTTTTAAAATCATCTATAGACAATCTGCGTGTATGTGACTCAAATTGTATGCGACAGACATAGACAATGAAAACGCATGTATGCTAACAATACATTTCTTAATTTACGTCATTGCGTTATCTATCTATCATTACCAATAATAGATAAACTTTGATCTTTCTTTCCTTATCCGTCATCGCACTTTCCTAATCATGTTCTAATGATTGTCTTTTAGTTTTGGTTCTAAAAGTTGTAACATACAATGTCTCAGTAAATTGAACGTTTGTCAAATAGCTGCCCTTTTTTTTTGCCAAGATGGCGGCCGCGAAACAAGTGTTGCAACCTCACAAATTTGGGTTTAATATACAAACCCTCTGACAAATACAACCTCAAATGTTACTTTTCACGGAATTGGAAAAAATGGAAAAAGGCGGTTTGACATACAAACACAGCTGTCATACTATACTTCAATACTGACACAATAATGTCAAAATAATATTAAAATATCGACCCATATTCTGCACTTCCACATTCGTAAAGTCATTTCCAAATCCACAGTCGTCATCGACATCTCAAAATCGCTTTTGCTTACTAAATCATAACGCGTGTCTGCATATTTGTGCTCCACTCAAAAATCTTCTCACATCTTATAGCTTTCGTCCGGAAACTGAATACTTGAGTTCATAACAAAAAGGCGACAAGCCTCTATAAAGTTGGCACCAACTCCAAACTGCAAACATTCTAGTTTAATAAAAGTCTCTTGAAGATATCTTGATGATACTTAATCCCTGCATTCGTATCCTCTCTTTGGAATACTTCCATTGCGACACTGGTTTACTCTTAAACTTTATGTTTTATTTTAATTCTTGAAAATAACTTCTTGCTTACGAGTTTGTTCCCTTTGTCTCGACTCCTGTTGGATAATTTGCTATGACTTTAGGCTTAATAATTTCTGTTGGTTCTGCCTTTATACTTGTAACTATGTTATATGGCACTTTTCCAATTGATTAAACATGATAAAAATCCCATATTACCAAGGTTTTTTATTTACCATTGTTTTCCTCGCAATATTTCCTATAATGACACGGAAAGCTTGGAAAGTTTATTTAACAGGAAAGACAAGAAAAATAGTGTGATGCACAACTATTTGGATTTCAGCCAGCAACTCATCGATTTTTCTACAAACTTGTTTACAACATGTCTGGGACTTTTCGCAATTCTCTTGAAATTCACTCAAAGTGCGTCGACCTCGCACGGAATGTAGGAAGAATAAGACACACGTCATTTACCTTTTATTTTAAATAACGAATGTATGTGGCCTACTTCTGTTACTTTTTTCTTTTTTGGCTGCCATTTCGTAAGTACGTGACAGTACGTGCCATGCCAAAAAGTTCAAATCTGCAAATTACAGAATTTGTAATTAGAACAAAGACGAACTTTAAAAACAATAATCGTTCGTATTGGAATGCGGATTTCGGTGAACAGTTGCATGGTCATGTTTAACTTGACTTTTAAAACAAACAGACAGTAATGACAGCATTTAAGTCAAACATTTGTTCAAGATGTTGATAAAACCGAAAATACTTCGTGGTTTTAAACCTGTAGCTATAACAAAGGTGTCACATTCTGAACAAACTAAATCATTAAAATATAAAATATTTTGATTGGATCAACGTGTGATTCTAGATTGACACCGGAAAATAATTCCATACGTTGAATTAAATAAAATTATGTTCTAAGAATATTATTTTATAGAAATATCACCACAAAAAATGACTCAAAGGGTGTGGGATTACCAAGAAAACATAATGCGGGTGATCTCATTTTTTAGGATCAACAATAACTTTTTGTCTTTTTTTAATAAGGGTTATAGTATCCATTGTTCTAGCTGAATCAATGAGATGACTTTTATGCCTCTGTCCTTTCAATATTCGCTGCATATATCAATACTCACTTCTTTATTGCATTCCATAATTACATTAAAAATGGTAAAAAGTATTCTTCGTATTCTTTGGAAAATGTTGTTGGCAGCTCATTTGCTCCTAATTGTTTATAATTTTTTTTATAAAATAGAATGTGCTACTGTATATTTTCCGAAAAAAAAAAAAGAATCATCCCTGCCGGGCACTCAACATTAAGAGAGAGGAAGCGGGTTAAGTAACATTGTAATTAAATCCATAATTATTAAAATGTATAAATAATATCAGAAACAATACTGAAGAGAACAAACAAAAAACTAAATTACATTTATTTTTTCAAGCACCTCACCTCAATCAAGTTTCTATTGAATTCAAAGCCAAAAACTCCACAAAAAAAACAACATAATCAGATTCAACACTTATATGTTTATTATTTTTATTTACGTTATAACTGGTTAGTGGCCAGTGATGTCGCAACAGGGAGACAACCTTTCTATAAGCAGTCATATCGCCTGACGCCCACATGTTTAAAGCTAGGGATGTATCAGGTGTTCGAAAATAGTCGATAGTTTCTCAGTTACACTTCTGACAATACAAAAGTGAAAATTTATCAACTGGACCCACTCAAAATGGATTCACAGGGACACATTTTAAATGGGTAGACTGGACCTATTATCCAATTTCATTATTAGTACAATCACGATTTAAAGGTAAATCTTGTAGTTCTGTGATTTCACATTTATCGAGAATTGGTCTAATTGATATGTGCTTGATTGTGTGTCCACTCTTCATTTAGTTAACCATTAAAAATACAGAAATTAAATTATGTGGTCAACTGAACCCGCGGGTCCAGAAGTGAGTGGGTCCAGTTGGCCAAACACTTTTTAAAATATTTTTTCTCTATAATTTCTCAACAAAGTAAGCCTAAATGTAAATTCTTGCGAAAGCCCACAAATCAAGTGCTCAATAGATGCAATAAACAAACCATATCAACCGATAGTCTATTTCCGTAATGTTCGTCAACAATGGCCCAACGCAAACCACAGCGATAAGGAGAACAGAGTCAAGAATTTTATCATGGCCTCTAAAGCAATTAACGTTAATTTATTTCTTAATTATTATACCATTAATTTACTGGGTATTCATTAATCATTTTGTCGCCACCATTATTTATCGAAATGCAGCTGCATCTAAAGATATTAAAAAGTCTGACTATTCGGTACAACACTATTCAAAACCTACTTCCGTAATTTTATAGTAAGTATTGCTGTCTTACTCGCACATTCAGGAGAAATATGGGGTATCGGTTAGATTAGCTGAGGCTGAGAGCAATCGTCAAGATCTGCGCTACTATTATGACACCCACAGGCACTAGTTTCATTTCAAAGGTTTATTGCTCTAAAATAATGAGCTATGGAACTTCGTGACTACTGTAGAGAAAGATTATCATTTTTTAACCGAACTAAAGAAGAAGGTTTTCTGTTCGACCAGTATGTTTATCTGTATGTTTGTTTGTCTGCGATTATCTCGCGTTTGGTTGAACCGTATTTGATGTGGTTTTCAGAACAGTGTTACATTCTGGAAAAGCTTTTTGTTAACAACAATAATGGATATCCCGTGATATCATCGTTATGGCTTACTTGAATGGTGCAAGACGCTAATTATACAAAGAATATCTAGACAAAAAATAATTTCTGCCCTAAATTTTTAAAGGGACAAAATGCATTGACTTAGCAAAGGTATGGCTTTATCGTGAAACTTGCCAATTATGCCCATATTTGTGTTTTCAAGAACTCAATAATTCAACTAAGCTCTCGGCTATCGAACAGGTTTCTGAATTCCCTTTAAGCTTATCTTGAACTAAAGATAGACTATGGGAAGGTTGAGTTGCGGCAATTATTACCTCATGGACGTTTTTCACAATTAGTTGCACTGAGTACCTAATTATTTTATTTTAATTATGTTCTGTCACAAAGAAGATATAGGTAAATAGTAATCCTAAACTTAACAGGAGCCAAGAAAGGCCAAACACATATCGACGATGAAGAGTCAATATATAATATCTAACATTTTGGCCATTTTTGTTTTATTGCATTATTTATTGTAGAATAGAGTAATGCACATGCTGACAAAGATCTTAGGTCTGTTTCTTATTAATTTTGCAAGATAAACAATTATTGCAATATATACTAAGTGGTGTTACGTCATTTACGATGGCAATAGATACTAATAAAATCTATCTAAAATATATCCAAAAACTAATAAAATCATTGATTAATATATTAATATTGTAGTCATAAGCATAATATTGTAGTCAGTTAACATAAAACATTTAAAAAATCAAATTTACTAAAAAAATAATTAAACGGACTTGAAACGTTTTTTTCGCCTCCTGTAAAGTTGCGTTTTTGCAGTTATTATTTATTGACTCTTCATCGTCGATATGTAAAATGCAATATACTACAATATTTTGCTCAAGCAATAGTATAGACAATAGATATACTTACATATGATAATTTTATGCCAATTCATATTATGATTCTGCTAAAGTGGCCTTTGTAGATCTTTAGATAGACGCCAGGTACAGTCGTGTTCTTATCACTACATAGTATAAAACAAAGCTTCCCGCTGTCTGTCTGTCCCTATGTATGCTTAGATCTTTAAAACTACCTACGCAACGTTATTTTCGTTTATAGATAGGATATTCAAGAGGAAGATTTATATGTATATAACATGCATAATATAGTAGAGATTGCACCCGTGCGGAGCCGCGGGCGGGTCGCTAGTTTGCAAATAATTTAGATTTCCTTCTGTTGGTAGAACTTTCAATGAAAATTGAAGTTGATGCAACTGTTATTGGTTTTAACCGTCTTGAAAAAAGGTGGTTATTTTAATATATTTTTTTCTGTCTATCTCTTATTATGATCCGTTATAATATTAATAAAAAAAAAAGTCTAAATTGATAACAATCACATATTTAATACCAGTTAATATAAAATCTCTCTACATAAGAAATTTATTATAATAATGTTCTTCATACCTATCCTGTTGAAACCACATTCCTTTAGTCGGTAGGTAGTATTTTTTGCGTAGGCGTCGAACCCCACACCCATCGTTTCTTGCATTATAATTATCTGGAACGGATAAATATGGACTATACGTACTTAGTTAACGTTCGTTTATAACTTACTATCATAAATTAGTTCTACATTAATTTATAATAAGCCCGCAGGCAACAAAGGGCGGATAATTAAAATTACTCAATAATTTGGGCACTTACTTCGTTAATAATGCGGTAAATCACTCGAAGAAATCTTTAATGACGTATACCAGTAATTAATGCTTAATGACTTTACTTTCGGGTTTAAGTTACATTATTCGGTGTCTTTGTTTGGCGTGGTAAAATCATCAAATGAATCCTCCCACCCAGGGCGGCACGGGAGGGACTGCCAGGCTTGTACTAACTAAAATCCACGGTGATCCTTCAATAGCTCTTGACGTTCCAGGATCACGGTTACCTAATAAGACAGTCCCACAACAAGAGACAGTCCGGAACGTGAAGGGCTATTGAAGGCTCATCGTGGATTTTAGTCCTGGGTGAGAGGACTCATTTGATGAGTATATCAAGATAAAAAAGGCCTCATCTTTGCTTCTTCCTCATTTAGAATGGTTTAGATAAAAAAAATAAAAAAAATCCTTACCTTTTTTATTTCTGAAAGTTAAATTGATTGGACAATCCGCTTATTCAACATAGAACTATGTTCTTTGGTTATACAAAACGGTACCATGTTTTGAAATTCCTTAAAATATCCGGCAGCATAAAGCGCTTGCACAAGAGATATCAAATCAAAAGCATCTAGTACCTTTAAAACCCTTGGGGGCAAAATCGCAAATCGCTTACATAATCGGAAAACGCTGTACGCAAATCGACTTACAACAACAAACGTAGATAATTTATCATCTCTCAATACCAGCTGGTAACATGGTAGCAATATCAAGTATCTGTTTACAACTTTACGATGTATACCTGTCTTTATATACTTGTGCTTTTCCATCGATTATAATACGTCCTTCGTGGTCCATGCTCCATAGTCAACAATTGTGTTTAATGAAGGCAGGTTGCGTATGTACAGTCAGCAAAACAGTTAGATAAGCAGACAGCAGTTTTTAAAAGGTTTCGCGGGACTGTCTTAGCAGGTAACCGTGACCCTGGAACATAAAGGTTTATTGAAGGAACACCGTGGATTTTATGTGGTATGTGGTCAGTACGTGTCTACCAGACCTCTACTCCCGCCCAGGGCTGGAGACTCATTTGATGATTTTACCACGATAAAAATAAAGAGTAAATTCACATGGAAACGCGACGTTGCGCACACATTTCAATAGAACGAATCAAATTCAAACTTTATTTACTACACGAAAAGATACACATTTCCAATAACGTCTCGCCAAGTCGCGACGCGTCGCGTCTCCGTGATGCCTATAAGTTTCAATGTAACATACCAAACTCTTTAGCTGCTAAATACAGCCTGAAAACTGCATAAATGTAGCATATGGTATACAGGAAATGTTTTTGCCTGTCTACATACCTAACTCTTTTGCTGACTGTACTAGGTGTTAAGCAAGCTGCCAACTTGGCCATTACTGAGCCAGTCGACCATTGGCGCCAGGCGACGCATTAAACATGGAAATATGTTGACCGGATATGCCTTTTGTGGTTAGTGTTTAATAAGAACATTTTATATTGCGCAGAAATTATTAGAAACAATTTAGGTATACTCAGTAGGACTGGTACTTGTTCGCCTGAAAGAAAAAATATAACAAATATATGAGGAATAAGTTACATAGATACTTTTAATAAATTTGTTAATCAGTATCCTATTTAGATTTGTAATTAATTCCACGCATAGTTACAGAATAAATAACGACTCGTTTCGCGTTCGCACTTTGGCCCATTCGCAGTTGGTCCTATTCGCAGCCTGTACCAGTCGCAATTCGTCCCATTTGCAATTGGTCCCAATCACGGTTCGTCCCATTCGCAATTGGTCCCATTCACGGTTCGTCCCATTCCCAGTTCTGTATCTAGCATGCATAACAATGATTGACAAACAAAAACAGAATATAAACCCCTTTTTTCCTGTTCACAACTCCAAAATTAATGTGGCATTTTATATGCCTATAAGCGTCTTCGGCTATCAACCTAAAATTCGTGTCTCATTAATATTATGGTGGCCAACGACATCAACGACGATCTTCTCTGGCCTTGTGCCAACTATCACCGCGGACCTGTTTCGACGACTTGGGATTTTTTAATTACCTTTTATGACAATGTACTGTCAACAGAGCAATTATGGCTTCATAAAAATTTGCATAGCTTGTTACGTCTTTTATTTTGTTGGTAATTGGTGGAATTCTTTAATAAAGTAGAGTCAAATTTGGTCGAACAAAATAATGGTAAATCGGTTACATTTAAACTACACACGTTAGCAGAAGTATGGAATTACTTACTTGTGATAGATCCCAAATAAGTGATTCATTACTTTCGCTAGCGAGTGTAGAAACAATTTTTTTTTGACTCAATCTAAGGCAGACAACATTTGAATAAAATTTACAAAAAAAGAAAAAAAGAACACAAAAGTATTGTGTGTATCACAGTTGTGCCAAATTCAAAGCCAGGCCACTAGGTACCCTTCTTTTTTCAGATGGTAATATCATCAAACAAGTCGCGAGCCTTGGTTGAAACAGAAGGACTGACAGAATCTGACAACTTTTTTTTTGTGTATGGCATCTCGCAGGTCAACCTAGAAGAGGTTGTGGGCTGCTTAACCGGACTTTTCTGTAGATGCCTTAAATTACTCTAAGGCCTCCAGCCAGGGGCTTAAAATCCATCCAATCTTAAATAAATTCTTCTTGCATAAAACCGTAAGAACAAAAACAGTCTTACAGAACACGCTCTACTTAGAACAAATTTCACGCCCTTATGTCACATCTAGTTAGAGCATAAACATTAACTTTGTTAGTGATTTCAACCAGTTTGAATCTACACAGCATCATTTAACATTGCAATTTGTATAATTGCATGTCTAGGAACAACTTATACACCATATATAGTAGAATTATATACACCAGACTAGCACATTCCTTTGTCCATAATATATGGTTATAATTGGCTCAGAATATTAGATTTATGTTGTGACAATAAATATATTAGTAGGCAAGCAAGACTTATACGGTGGCGAAATAACATCAAGTTTAATGTGGACAAAGGATAATTAATATTATTTGTAAGGGTTATAATTTGCTGTTGCATTTATTCAGTGGTTTAGACATCATCGTCATAAATAACAACTAGTTACTTAAGTGTAACTTATAATTATTTGCTAACTTGCCAGCGACTTCGCCTGCTGAAACTCGAAAATTATCCAGCGGGACCACAAAATCGTGATAAAAACTCTATCTTTTATATTAATCTAATTTATAAACTATCTGTGTTTCAAATTTCATCCAAATCCGTTGAGTACTTTTAGCATGAGAGTAACAAACATCCATTCATACTTCATGCTTATGATATTAGTAAGATACTATATTATAATTACCGGAGAAGCTATCGGGCCTTACTAATCCTTTTACTGGCCACACTGACTAAGGAGCTGGTACAAAAAAAGCTCAATTTGCATTAAAAAAAGGCACAGTGCCAAATCTTATTCCAGTCCTTTACATCGATTCCGCGCTTTCAACTGCACCTGCCTCTTACATTATACATTGTAGAAAACGGAACAGCAAACGGCAGTACTATTTAAACTTTCGATTCGTATATCCTCCGACTTTTCACGTTGTTTCTACTCAAAGTAAACGAGGGCTTTGTCGTTAATTTGATGGAAAAAATCGGTTTCTTGTTCTTACACTTTTTTTTTTTTTTTATCGTGGTAAAATCATCAAATGAGTCCTCCCACCCAGGGCAGGGAGGGAGGGACTGTCAGACTTGTACTGACTAAAATCCACGGTGTCCTTCAATGGCCCTTTACGTACTAGGGTCACGGTAATCCCTTGGTCCCGCGACCCCAGCAGGCTTTGGCCCTCTACAGGCCCCGTCACTATGCTGACACTCTTTGAGGCGCGCGTGGAACACAACGCGCCGTCGACCCGGGCATGGTCCATGGTCGGACAGTGAGTCGCCCATTACTCGCTGCCCGCATGCCCGCGCCTCGTTCTAACACTAGCAATACTTTGTAATTTTCATCATTTACAATTTGATAAATTACGCTAGGGGTAGCAGGACTGTCTCATCAGGTACGCGTGACCTTGGAACGTAAAGGGCTATTGAAGGACACCATGGATTTTAGTCAGTACAAATCTGCAAGTCCCTCCCGTCTCGCTCTGGGTGAGACGACTCATTTGATGATTTTAAGACTTTAAAAGAAACGTACCAATGCCGTAGATGATCCAAATACGTAGAATTCATGCTAGAGGCTCTGGACTTCCAATCTAATGTCACACCTACAATATTATTGACACCTTATTGCCGAACACTCCTTCGTGAAACCTTATTTGCTATGGAATCGTCTAAATTTCTATTCTCGCTGTTATTTCCCAATAGAAGGAGTGGTACGGGTTAATAACAGCTAGATTCAAATTGATACTTAATAATCTCTACAAATATTTCTTATTTATTGCTAAGTTACTTTACAATAATGCGAATTTTACGGTATTCAGTTTTGTAATATTCTTAAAATTATTGTAAGAAATCATCATGCCACGTCTGACGGCGACCATGGACCACTTTGAAGTTGTTTGTTTGTCTTATCACGTAACTGTGACCCTGGAACGTAAAGGGCTATTGAAGAAACACCGTAGATTTTAGTCATAGTATAAGTCTGACAGTCTCTTTCGTTCCATCCGTGGTAGGGGGAGTCATTGGATGATTCCTCTAAAAGTTTTTGTTCATCTAGTTCAAAGTTCATTTGCCGACTATCCTTTGTTTTTAAAACAAGAACCCATAAAAATAAACTCACTATAGTCTCCAACATCTCATAAATAAATAAATCTATACTATAATAAATCTGTAGAAGGGTCAATTCTGTACATTGAAAATATTGAAAAAATAAATAGCGGGGGGTGTTGCTGGATCGATACCAAACCCAAATATATGATTAAAAAATTTTTTGTCTGTCTGTCTGTCTGTCTGTCTGTTTGTGCAGGCATCACGTGAAAACACGGTTCGATTTCGGTGAAACTTGGTATAATTATTCCTTATTATCCTGGGCATAACATAGGATACTTTTTATCCTGGAAAAATACGTAGAAAAAAAATCTTATTTTTCAGTTTTATTCATAGACGTTGTTCTGTAGAACCGCGAACACACGTTGCATTACCCGCAGTGGATTCAGCGCCGTAATATTTATAAGATGTCATTGTCAGAGTTACTCAAAATGGGGAAATAAACCATCCACGCGAAGACCGACATCCGCGCGGACGGAGTCGCGGGCGGAAGCTAGTAAATAAATAAATCTCTAACCTCTATTTCTTTCTTTACAGACGCCTCGCTGCGCCTTCTCGCCAGGAGACGGTTGGTGTCCCAATGACCAGGAGTACACCGCAATGGTGAAGGCAAGGCCTGACAAGCAAGGAGTAGACGTCAGCCCGATATACGCTGAGAGAAATCTGGTCCTGACGACCACTGCGCCTGATAAAATTGATATCCGCTATTCAGCCAAGACTACAAAGAAGGTAAGCATACCATAGCATAATCCGCCTATTTTTCCCAAAGTTGGTACACAGACCTCCTCTCTAGAGGGAATGAGCTGCCCACGGCGTCAGACGTCGCCAAACGATCTCCGGCCACCGTAGACGCGGGCATGCGGGCGGCGAGTAATGGACGACTCGCTGTCCGACCATTGACCATGTCCGGGTCGACGACGCGTTGTGTTCCATGCGCGCCTCAAGGAGCGTCAGCATAGTGACGGGGCCTGTAGAGGGCCAAAGCCTGCCGGGGTTGCGGGACTCACAAATTACCTTGACCCCGGTACGTAAAGGGCTACTGAAGGACACCGTGGATTTTAGTCAGTCAAGTCTGACAGTCCCTCCCGCCCTGCCCAGGGTGGGAGGACTCATTTAATGATTTTACCGCGATAAAAAAAGAAGGAGTGAGCTGTATTGCATCACGCGGGCCCATTGCGGTTTGGTAGATATCATATAACTCTTCTATTTTTTGGTAAACGACGTCATGTCCTACAGGATATGTCGGTTTTCTTCATGATGTCTTCTTCCACCGTTATTTAAGACTGTATTTTAATTTCTACATTTCCGTAGAGTTTGACCTTTTGTTTTGCTGATTAGGTACGTTATAATTGTTGGAAGTGTTGAAACAACGGAATGTGGCTGAAAAAATTATTGCAGTAGGTAACATTTTGTTATGGCTCAATAATTTCCGGTAGCCGAAAATGTCAGTCGAATAAAGGCACTTAAAACCAATGAGAGTCAAGAATGATCTAAGAATAGTAAAATATTAATAGAAAAGACTAAAAATAGATGTTACTCGAACAGTTGACGCTTGCTTAAAAGCATGATAAACCAATGATATTGTCAAACATCTGTCAAAAAGAACAATGTAAGGTTTGAACATGATTCTTTAACCTGAGCCATGATTCATAATGTATTTTGTCGAACAAATACTGACAATTAACCTAAATTGTTTCTTGCTTACAAATATGATATGGTTGTTAAAACTAACGTTGATTTCACACCGCTTTATCGTAAGGGCACAGATGTTGGAGTGACTAGTATACTCGTACGTACGTGAGGACACATTAGTATTAACACAAGCCCGGACGAATACATTTTGCAGGTGTACGGGCAAAAAAATGTCAGATAAACCATGTAATATTTAATTAATTTATGAGACTTTTGAGGAACAATGTATTATAATTCAAATTTAAGATAAATATACAAAGGAACAATTTTTTAGCTTGAGTTCTTTAGGATTAAATGATGCCATTGATAGATATATGCAGGACTGCAGCTAGCTACATAACCGTCTTACAAAAGTTTAGTATTGACACGAAAAGAAGAAAAAAATCCAAATATTTTCAAGTTGGTGAACAGGCTTCTTCTGGGTAAGCTCACTCCAGCGTAGACTTTGTCTACGTCACTTCTGACTTAGACTAAAGTCGAGTGCAAAACTATCTTAAATAAAAAAGCTGAATATTTTTATTGGAGTCTTAACGATAACTAACTCAGTAAAAATCAATAGTATCTCATCACTTTTACAAACGTTTAATCTTAACAGTCTTCACATAAACTTTTATCAACTTTACCGACTTCACAGGATGACAAAACATTTCCCAGTTAAAAACAAACATACCTGAATACATTCAAAAAGTATGTCTATATTTCTCCATAACGGTAACATGCAGGAAGCAAATTACTGAGCACGGATCATTAGCTAAGTCTCATTTAAGAATTAGCGTCAACATCTCTACCATAACTGTTACCTTTGAAATAATTACAACAATTATAATAATTGTAATAATTACAGCGGACTAGGCTTAAATAATGATACTATAATTATATTTACGCTTTAATAGACATGTAGTCCATATGATTATGATAGTTTAGGACAATTAGAAGAGGGAAAGTCTGGTCAATTATAAATTGTAGTAAAACGGTTGAAGACGACAAAATATTTAGCGAATTAGACAAAAAGATTATGAAATGTATAATTGACTCTTACAAGATATTCTTGTACTGTATGTATTTAACTTAAAATAGGATTACTTTGTCGCCATGCTGTAAGGAAAATTCAGTGAAGCAAAACATGGTTTGTGTAAATTATATTTCAAGAATATTTACTATCGTTATTATCTTGTTAAAATTATTTTAATATGGCAATTGTTTGTTTGAGAGCGTGTAAGTATTAGGAGAGCATGCATTTAATATGACGCCAAGAAAATTTAATAATTTTTTGAAACACATAGTATTTTCTTATTTTACATCCAGATAGGCTGAAATTCGAAGATATTTCTACAAAGTTTATGTTTATAAACTTAAGTAATGCTTTTTCTCATGGTATGATTTTAAAGGTTAAACAATTTTGGTAGCACCGTGCTTTGTTTTCAATACAAAGATGTTGCCTTTTTATACGAGTACTACAACTCAATTTGTTGATATCACTGCTTGCAATGTTTGAATAAACTGTAAGTTAACATGTCCATATTGTTCGTCGTCCGTCTTTATTTATAAACCTTTTAAAGATATGGTTGGATTAAACAAACACGAAGCCGATTTTCTAAAATAATACTGCTGTATTGATTTATTTATGAATGTTTTGAAGGATAACCGTGCTGAGTCACTACGTTTACACGAGCATATAATAAGTTCAATCCAGAATATCCTCTAAATAAGGACGCAATTCATTCTCACTAAACCTTAGTTAATAGAACATTATTTTTAGTATATGCGAAACCTCTTACACCCATCTAGTAATTTTGTACAAAGTATCTATGTACAAAATTTCACAGCTGTATCAAGAAAATCACAAAGTTATAAGCATGTTTTGATACCTGGTTGTCCGTTCAAAAACATGCTCAAACCGCGCCTCCTGTGTCGTACTCTCATTGATAATAGTTTGACAATAGGTACCTAACCCTATGGTGATAAAATTTAACAAAAATATTTCAGAAATTAAATATAAAATGGTGTAACAAATATTGGAATCGATTCAGTTACTGAATCTGAACAAACTATATTCAGGTTTCGCATATACTAAAAATATTGTTGTATGAAACTTGCTGACATAAAATTATCTTTGCAGCCACATCTGACGATCGTGGATTCGACGCAGAGCTTCAACATCGACTTCAAGCAGTCTGAACCAAAGTGTTCAGGGTCCACATGTGTCTTCACCGTCGAAGTAACTCCTCCCACGAGCTTCTGTACAGCATCGGGTGGAGTCACTGAGTCCTTTGAAGTGAAGGTCGATGTGGGTCTGAAGGAAGAAGCTCGCATTAAGTACTTCGTGGCCTGCGCTTGCGCTTGCAGTCAAAAAGTGGAGAGGATGTCCCCGTCTTGCAATAAACATGGAAATTTCACTTGTGGACTCTGCTCGTGTGAATCTGGATGGTATGTATTAACCCTTAAATTGTCAGTCAAATATTTACAGAAAACACTTTTATAAAAATGTATTTCGAAATCGCAGGCCGTTACAGGGTTAAAGCGAAGTGTCTACGGGCACAATTTTCACAATTTCTTACTTGCATCTAGTTTGGCAATTCACTAAAACTTGCAGTCCACTTGCGCGAGCGTTTACACATTGAAAGTCGCTTGCACAAGTCGTCTTCCGCAAATTTAATTGCTAGGACACTTTACAGTAGAGATTTTATGTCTGAAATATGTAACTTTAAAAATATAATTAGTATAATTCTGCATAAACCGCAATGCCAATGTCATAAGGATTATTAATCAGGCCCAATCGTGCAAAAATAGCCTTATTCAGCAAAATTCAACATAACCTTTGTGTTAAAAGTCATGATACGAATTTAAAAGAAAAAACGACATTGAAATAACATTTTAATTTGCAAATCAAGGAAAACATGTCGTGTTCGCACAATTACTCAAGAACTAACAAATTACTGTATTTTGCAGACGTTGAATAAATTGACATGAAACGTGTCAAATAAGAAACATAAATACCGAATAGTAAAAACAGTAATGTTCATACACTCACGAGCAAAAGTATGGAATCACTTAAACCGATCTTGAATACTTAATTGCTGATTAAAAATAATAAAAAATGGTACCTTTTCAAAGGTTTAACTGTTAACTTTAAATTAATACTAATTCATTCAAATCACGCCTTTATTTAAGAAGTTATCCCGGATCAATTCCAAGTTGGTGATTCCATACTTATGCTAGCTAGTGTATTTAAAAAATGAAAGAGACAAATGTATGCAAACACAGGGTGGCAAAAGACGTAATCACTTTGTTCGTAAACACAAAACATTTATGTTATAGATGCCTATTGTGAAGACCAAGTTGTAGAAAGTAATTGAGAGTGAAAACTAGCACTTTGAACGAAGCCAAACAAAATACTAAACCGCTCATAAAATCACAGTTCGTAAACATAATAAACTTATTTAGCTTCACAGACTGTCGTAAAGTGCTACTACCAGGCTACCATACAACCATACTGATATACAGGGTGGCCGGTTGATTGACATCCAAAGGAAAAATTTTGCTCCCTCATGGTAAGGTATCCAAGGTATCCCCTTAAGGTATCCAAATCCGAATTCCGAAAAGTTACGAAGCTGATTATTTTATGCATAAAAGTACAACTCATTAGACGGTTTCAAAAATAAAATAAAAATAACTCGAAAAAGTCTTCTAGTCTGTGTTTTTGAACTCAGATATTCACATAAACATGAATAACTCAGAAAGTTTTATATATCTATATGAAATAACGCTTGCGTCGCATTTTCGCAAATATTTTTGAGGAAAGAAAACGTGTAAAACGTTCAAAAACAAGGAAATGAAAGATTCAGCTTCAAGCGACTGTGTTACGATGGCCTAATTGATAAGGCATCTGGAGTACTTATCGAGAAGTGTCTTCAAGTCCCACTCACAGCTTAATTTTTCTTTCCCCAAAAATCTTAACTCGAAAAGTACAAAAACATGGGGGTGATTCGGATATCTTACGGCATGAGGGACCTTTTGGACGTCAATCAACCGCACAGCGCCCACCCTGTATATTATGACAGGCAGGACAGTCGATACACGTAACGATCAAACTTAGTTAACATATCAAATTCTCCCAGAATAGGTAAACATAATTCAACGAAATGTCGACACAATGAGGCATAACACGACTTTATATTCAAGCAACCGTAACACTAAACGCTAAGGTTCAATTTTGCAAATAAATACCCAACAAAAACATCTTTGTTCGAACGTCGCTCTAGAGTTAATTGTGGCACAAGGGCCTTTCATCTTTATAGCAGGGTTATTAAAAATATGCTCCATGTTTTGATGCAACACTGTATAAGAGCAGCTGCATGTCAAAATCGAATTGTTCTTATCACAATCTTTTGATGATTTGACTTTTACAGCAAGACTTTTGCTGGTGAAAATGTCTTTATAATCAAGAATTTTTATAACCAATGTTACGAGTACAAAAGGAAATATACCGATGCGCGTTTTTATCGTGGTAAAATCATCAAATGAGTCCTTCCAGGGCTGGACGGGAGGAAGTGTCAGACTTGTACTGATTTAAATCCACGATGATCCTTCAATAGCCCTTTACGTTCCAGGGTCACGGTTATCTGATAAGATAGTTCTACTACCCCGGTAAACAGAGATATTAAAAAAAAATGTTTCGTAAAATGTCTTATGGAAAGAAAAGACTGCGTCTATGTAATATAGTTTCTTTGATACAACTTGTATTTTATCCACGTAATCAGTATGCATGTCTTGCAAAACTGTTTCAACTGTCTATTAGGACCTGCCGTATAACGTAACGGACATATTGCCTTCACATTCTGATACGGTGATAGAACATCCGTCGATAACCGATTAGTTCCTGATTTATATCAGTAACCCCGTTCAATGTTAAATAGTGCTTAATAAACGTATTGAGGACTAGGCTGGGCTTATTACTATTATTTAAATAGTTTAGATTTAAATTGATGTACATGTTATTTTTGTTCTCGATTAATTTGCATTAGAGGCTAGCGAGTGGTCGAAATTTGACCATTGTTCTTTGAAATTTGTTTTTTTTTAATCGTTGCATATCATCAAATGACAAAACCATCCAGGGCGGGTCGGGCGAAACTGTCAGACTCGTACTGACTCAAGTACACGGTGTCCTTAATAGTCCTTTACGTACCAGGGTCACGGTTACTTAATGAGACATCCCGCGACCCCTTACATTTGACATTAGCTTTTTGAACTTCTGTTTCATATCATATGAACTTTAACCGTGCCTTTGACACTCTTCTGTCGTTAACACATTTTCATTTATATCACAGGGAAGGTGAACATTGCGAGAATATGCAACACGCAGATTGCGACAATGCGCGAGGAGATTTAAGTCAGTGTTCACTGAATCCTAAAAACGATGTAAGTAACAGACATTCCATCAAAAATGTATATTGACACTATGATCAAAATTAAGTGTTATTAAAAATAGGCTGATTAACACCATTTTTTGAAAGTCAACTTTTACATAGGACAGTTTCCCAAAGCGCCATCCTTGTACACTTCCTAGTGTTTGGGCTGGGAAGAAGACGTGGCGGAACAAACTCCCACCAACACATCTGTCTGTACGGTACAATCATCATTCGTCTTGTAGACTTCAAGTATCACTTATGAATATGTTGTGACTTTTCTTAATTTGAGGGCAACCAAAACTTTTCATCTTTATCCTCATCATCGTATTTCTAACCAATAAACATTTCCAGGAGGATTGTTCAGGCAACGGCTACTGTGGGCCTTGCGAAACCTGCATCTGCTACACAGACCGGGAGGGCTCCCAATACTTCGAGCAAGAAAACAAGTGTGCTGGCCTTTGCAGCGCCGCCATCGAGTGTGAGGAGTGTCTCGTCAACAACACCATCGGGAACTGCCCCAAGTGTTCCATGACCTTTCACCGGTACAATGAGACTTTGACCAAAGAGAAAGATGAGTTGGAGAGAAACATTTGGGTGAAATGTGAGGAGTCGTTTGATGACTGTGGGCCGTTGCAGTTCTTCGCAAGTCGAGATGATTCTAAGCGAATTCATGTCATGATGTTGAATCGCTGTAATGAAATCATTGCTGATGCTGTTGTTGCTGATACTAAAGGTGAGGACGATATCATCTACTGTACACTAAATAATCTAAACTTATGTTGTAAAGAGGTAAAATCTGTATGTAAGTTTACATGTAGGTGATAATCTTTGAAACTGTTGAATCGTTTTTTTTTTTGCGAATATTCTTTCGTTAGTTAGTCAGCTACGTTATTTTAAGTGTCATATGCTATGTATAACATTTCCATAAATTACATTTGGAAACATTCTTATATTATAAAGAAAGCAGTTCCAGTTCATTACATTCCAAAAAATTGGTTAAATATGCACCTATAGGTGTAATTTGCCCATACCGCGAAACTGCAACAAAAAAAAAAAACATGAATATGAATGATAAATTATTCCAATTAATAAGACTGACAGAAAAGTTTATTTGGTTATAAGCAAACAAAATTAACGTTAATTAAGAACGATTCTGTTGTGAAACTGTCGCACAACAAATTCCATGTCATTTCGTAAATTATTTGCGTCACTTTCGAACAATCACCTTCTTATGAATGAAAAATTATTTTTTAAGTTCACAAACATACATCTACTTTATTCAATAACATACTTTAAACAAGAGCATTTAGAGTCTTTTGTTCAAGTTAGATACGTTTGAATTTACACAGATGTGTTCAATAATTCGAGACTTTTGACATGACAAAACAAATGTATGCGCCTGACAGCAGCTGCATATCGGTCTTTCTTAGAACATACATAATTACATTTATCATTTGGTCTTGTTATTAAAACAATCATGTCCACTTGCGTTTATTTATTTAATACTAGTGGCCGCACATTGGTCGAAATCTGACCAATGCGCGGCCAATAAATTATTCTTTTAAATTTTTTGGGTGAACAAAAAAAAAATTCTTTCTGCACTCGTTTTTATGTAAATATTCTATGCCAACGTACAAAAATAAAATAAAAACCATCGAGTTAATAATATAAAAATAAAAAACGACGGGTTGCACTCTGGGAGTGCCGGCAGAAGTGAAAACTTTAATAGT
The DNA here is from genome assembly GCA_943136025.2 of Agrotis puta. NCBI lineage: Eukaryota > Metazoa > Arthropoda > Insecta > Lepidoptera > Noctuidae > Agrotis > Agrotis puta. Next base: position 14,146,407 of record OW964170.2, on the reverse strand, counting down.
AATAAACACACGAACATTCGCGCAAGCGCCCTGCGCCGTCTAATGAAATTTCGATCAGGTCACGTGTCCTGACGCGAGTTTAACATTTTTTACCCATTCCAAAAAAAGTGCACAACGCCGCTAAAGAAGTTTTCACTTCAAAAAAAATAAAGCCCATTTGATGTTTTTTTTTTCAAAAAGGAGGCATTAGTTACAGGTCTCCCCTTTTAAAATGAGACAATACTTTTGCAGTCAACAAACATATACAAGCATGCAGGTTGACACAAATATCCTCAAAAAAATGTGAATTTATGGGGTCAGTAACTAACATTGTTACGGACTTTTTTTGTAGCGTGGTAATGTCATCAAATGAGTCCTCCCTAATTCGTAAGTCCCGCGACCAATATTGTTACGGACCTAGAAAATTACCACACATTATGTCAATATTTAGTTACCACCGACAGAATGTCAACATCCGACGATAACACAGCGACAATCATTATAAACACTTAAACAGTCACTAGTTTTTGCCATCGATCCTTATTTAAGTCCCTTTGTCAAACGAAAAACAAATATTTCAGCTGTACAAATAAAATCCCTTTATGTGAATCCCCTTTCTATCATTGTGTAATGTTATGCTAGTCATATAAACACTCATAAATTACACATAGAATATACCCAGTGGTTTTTGTGGAGGTACTTTTTCTTAGCCGACTTTGCTTAACTTTAAATTCTTGCTTTTAGACAAATAGGTCAATGTGTCCTCTTTAGACCCTCAGTATAATCATACCCAAACCAAATCGGGGTGTTCCTGAAATTCTTAAGCGAGTTTTAGATTTGGTGTGCATCTATCTGTTTTGGTATACAAAAATAATTATTGATGAGGATTTAAATTGTAGCCGTTTTTAATTAAATCCAGCAGAGGTAATCAATAATTGAGCAGTTTTTGTATAAGACTAGCTTATGTCCGCGTCGCTACCCGGATGATTTTTGGTTAAATATCTCATGGTAACTTCATACCGAGAAAAATTATATTATCCTATGTTTTAATCGTCCACAAACATACCTACCACAAACTCCATTTCCTTATAAAGACGATATTTCTAAGTATGACGTGTTTGCTACAACAGAGTCCCTTATACCAAGCTTTTACGACAGAGTGGGATGATAACTAACTGATACCATTTATCGCTATTACACCCACAGAAGAAAATTTACTGTTTATATCAAAACGTAAAATAATGCAATATAATACTATAAATGCAAATATTTACAAATGTGCTCTTTTCATTCATAGAAATCGTGACATGATCATAGATCAATACAAATATAAGAAAAAGTACTTAGTGAATCACTGATTGACTCATCAATACCAAGCAGAAAACCTAGAAAACAGAGGTTCTTTAAATTGGTAATTAAATGGTATTTCTGGAAATTCAAAAGGGGTACTTTTTATTGGGGCAAACCCACCACACTATTCCCAAACCACTGCAACTCATGAAAGCCATAATCAACAGTGGTAACCACCAGAAAAGCGCCGAAACAACGAACCTCGACGTGTCCCAGAGAATAAATTTACCTGTCTTGGATCCTGCAACGAAATTAATCAGGAAATAATAGTGGAGGAGTAGGAAAAACACGTAGTTTCCACAAAACCCTAGGCGACGAAATAAAGGGAGCTGTCGTATGTAGAGCCAAACGCATGTCGGAATTTCGGGACTTGTCTTAAAAGGGCACCGCAGCCCTGGAACGCAAAGGGCATGTGAAGAAACATGGTGGTTTTTTAGTTACAAGAGTGCCAGTCCCTTTCACTCCACGCAAGTCGAGTGGACTCAAAACGAGCAGCTTAAACGAGATATTCTTAGTAATTCCTACTTACAACACTTTTGCTTCCAGCCAATTGGCTCCAATACATAGATAAGGACTATTTACCAGTTCATTTTACTCAGTATACCTGGTACCAAGTGATATTAAGCGGTTTCTTTGCTCACAGTACACGGGTACCGCCCACACCACGATTGTTTTGGCAAGCTAAAAGGAAAAGTGTGTGGGTTGTGGGCTTAACTGGAATACTACAATGAAACGGATTTACAATTCATTATGCGATGTTTATTTGTTTGTGTATGAGGAAAGTTGATGTTTTGCTAATGAGCTGTCGTAAAGGTAATATAGTGTATTTGTCATTCGTTTTCCTCATCCTTTGATAAAGTTTGGTTTATTAGAATGTCGTAGAGATTGACCGAAGTTTCGGATTAGGACAAATATTGGTTAGATAGAAACTTCAGTCCTTTAATAATTATTTCACCTATGTTTTTTAGGCAAAACACACGAAAATGAAATGAAGATTACTTCGTGGACTGACGGATGGAGATGGATTAAAACAACAAAAAACTAAATTTTAAATAATATTTCATACGCATTAATGCCTGCGTCGCGAATTGTAAACCGTTTTTGTTAAGAAATTCGATTGCGAGAACTTGACCCTGCGACCTTCTTATTCAGTACAACAGACGAAAAAAAAAGCTTGATAAAAAAAACTGTCAAATCCGTTAATCGAAAAAAAATACTAGCTCTAATAAAGGGGTCGATTTAGCCGTGCGACAAAAATTTACCGTGTCAATTGCAATTCGACTAGACCGCAAGTGACTAAAATTGCCGCTCGTCGACAATCTCCCATTAGAAATTGTGACTTATCTTCACTGTTTGTCCTTTACATCAAAGATTTCTCCAACTCCACCAAAAAACATATCTTCAATCTGCCTTTCCTCCCTCAGTGCCTATAATCCTGGGAGTCCTGGGCATCATAGCAGCAGTGACAGCAGTAGGCGGCGTGATGCTATGGAAGCATCTGAACGCGGTGCCTCCAGTCCCCCTCAACGACCCTCAATACCAGAACATTGACGCTGAGGACTGCACGGGAGAGAACCCGCTTTATAAACCACCCACGTCATCATTCAAGAACCCCACGTATGGCAAGTGGTAGTAATGGTGAGTGTCTTTTGTTTTTATTTTAATTTTCAGTATATTTTTGCAAGAAGTTGAAGCACAATAGGATATATTAGAAGATATACAGGATGTAAGAGACATTGACGCACAAACGGTTGCCATGGGTCCAGGACATGATTCTGAAACCGATGAAAAATTCCAACACGGGGGCGTGTTGGAATTTTTCTTCGGTTTCTTTCCAATTTTTTTTTTATCATTGTTTTTTTTTAATAGTGTGCCGCGCATTAGGTACTACAGGAACTGCGGTACTGGACACAATATTTAGGTATACGATGACCTTTTATTTGAACTTTTATTAACAGCTGAGAAAACACCCATTTCTAGTATTATTTACATTGCTACTTTTAGTGAAAGTAGCGAAATCATTATTTTTTTTATTAAAAATATCATTGGGTTAAGTAAGAATAACGATTATGAACACTCTAAAGTAAAAAAAAAAACTCAAAAAAATGAGAAAATTTGGGAAAAACCGACGAAAAATTCCAACATGGGGGTTGGTCCAGAATCATGTCCTGAACCCATGGTATCCGTTTGTGCGTCGATGTCTCTTTCACCCTGTATATATGTAGCAATAGATATTATGTATATAGCAGCTTCAAATTGATTTGTGTCCTACCGATGACGAGTGTATAAATCTTTTTATAAATCAAAGTTCTTTGGTCAGGCGTCGAATGTTCGACGCTCGTTTTATCACAGCTATAAACACAAGAACGTAACGAAAATGCGTTGACCGAGTATAGTCTGAATTTAGCAATTAAAAATAAAAATAGACTTGTTATGTATGTGCCTTGTTGTGGTCTGATCCGATGCTAAATTATTACTAACTTACAATATCATAAAGAGGTCAAATCTGTTATATAAGGGGTACTCTGGAAATACAGAACCGATTTAAAAAAATCTTTCACCAGTAAAAGCTTCATGGCTTGAACGAAAGGGGGGGAAGGCAAAATATAGTGTTCTATAAATCGATTGTCTAATATTTAGTAAGAATGTTCTTCATTTAAATATTTGAATAAATTTCTATAGTAAGAAATCATTATGAGCAGATATGCCGTTAAATTCTAATTTACTTGAAGAACAATTGTGCTGACTTGGGTACCTATTTTTATAAACATACAATCCATACCTTTCCTTATACATAAATGCCTTCTCGTTATAATAAAGAATCATGACATCACTGTTCTTAGGTGCCTATTATAAAGAACTGTTATTTATTATTACTAATTAAATTAAATATTCTCTTACTACGGACCAAAGACATATTTTTATCGCGGTCTTCAAAGGAACCTTGAAACCGGCTTTATTTGACTTTAATCCTTCAGAAAATATAAATATGAAATAAATACAGACACCACTACAAAATAATGCACATCGAACTATAGAAAGAGACAATCGATAGTTAGTTTTGTAGAGCATTATCTCTGTCACACACTACCGTATTACATTTGTCACTAGTTCATCGTTCGTTGTAATTGGTTAGTGCTTTGTGGGAGGGAGATGACGTTCTACAAAACCGAAACTAAACGATTATCTCTTTCTTAAGGTCGATGTGCAATATTTATGGCCACTTTTTTAAGCTTTTAACACATTGTCAATGGTCTATGGTACTTTAAAATGGTTAATAATAAACCGAGCCACAAAATTACTAATTCAGCCACGAATATTACAACTCGGCAAACATATTTAGTTTTTGGGGGCACCCCGAGGTTCGGTGTGGTTAGGTTTAAACCCTGCGGATAGAAATAGTAGCCCCTCACTGGACTCCTTCGACTACCGCCTTTTTTTGTTCTATTTTTTGTACATTTTGTGATAAATTTATTTATTTTATTCGTGGCTACCTCAGTTATTTTGTAACCAATGTATTTTTTATGGACAATAATGCTCCTAAATCGAAGACGCTTTAAAAAGCATCTCTTTAAAATTTTCACAAACTAACATAAACCTTATTTTTTTGTGATAAAGTTAATTATCCATCAAAGGATGGCAGGTTGATGTGTTAGCGTCTATACAAAGTATCGTCAATCAAGGTCTTATGATATCAATTCATTGAATCTTTGAAACCTGCAAATTGCAATCACGTCCAACCTTACACTATTATTTACTCTCTTTACAACAACCTTGGTTGGTTTTATAACTGCATCGACCGTTCACTTCAGACTATTTACAAACCTCTGTACGAACACAATTTATATAAGTTCTGTACAATGCATATCCAGCAATTGGTAGGCGGTCGCGGGACTGTACGAATTACCGTGACCCCGGAACGTAAAGGGCTATTGAAGGACACCGTGGATTTTAGGCAGTACGAGTCTGACAGTCCCTCCCGCTCTGCCCTGGGTGGGAGACTCATTTGATGATTTTACCACCTAAAATAAAAAGCTATTGGTAGGCATTCCATTCAAAATATAAGAGAAGATTATTGGATTTATTAACTGTGACATACTACTCTTTGTTACATTTATATTATGACTATAGTAGACTTTTTTTAAATTACAAACAAAACATTAGTAACATGACTAACCCCTACACCAGTGAACCTGTCTACGGTTCTCACTACGGCGTTTATTATGTCTTTGAACTTTCAGCACTTTGTCTATGTGTACTGAGTAGGGTACTCGCAAGCCATAGTCAAAAAGCGTTGTCAATGTAAAGACTTGATATACGCCATAGTGGTAACATTGGGATCCATACGCAATTTCGCCAAATCACCTCCCTGTAAATGTTACATAATTTAGTTTTCAGGGTTAATGTCGATATATGTTTAAACAAAAAGACAATAACTTTGGTCAAAGATTTGTGTAAAAGGGACTCTTCTTCACTTGTTTTGCACGTCTTTTGTTTAGTTGATGAGACGGAAATGTGATGAAACTAGGTATATGTAGTGTAGCCAATATTTCTTTACTCAAAATAACAATGTCCACTTACGAATAAATATACAGTTAGAAAAGCAATATGGTTATAAACAGCTATAGTAGTCAATTGTGTAATTAGGGTATAGGGATAGTAATTCTCCAATTATACTTGATAGGCAGCTTACAAAACGAGACAAGACAATGAAGTCAATCAAACGTAAAATATACAAAATTGTAATACAGAGATATTACAGCCCGGACATGGTCATCAACGTATTATGTACAAAATAAAAGACAGAAGCTTACTCATTTCCGTGGATTTTCCTTGCGACGCAATTAGTCAAAGCGACGGAAGCAAAATATTTTGCACATAAGGAAAAATCTAATAAAAATTCAATCGTTCAATTAACACCCATTTAATAAGATCCACGTGCGAGAAACAAATCATTATTTTATGGTCCATTAATTAATTAATGCAGTAGTAAAATCAAATTAGAGTTTGAATTGAAAAGAGCTATAAAAAATATACAGTTATCTTTGGCCTACAATGTTCGAGAACGAGTTTTGAACTTGGATATTTCTTATCTCTGGCAAACATCTCTTATCTGTGGTATCACGATCCAATCTCTGTAATTACGAAGTTAATCTTCATTGTGGCAGAACCATGGTTTTGTATATTTTATGGTGGTTTATGACTGCATTCTTTTGTATTTCGTCACGTAATTTTAAGGAGAGACGGAATGGTTACTTTTCGAACTATAAATTACACTTTTTCTCAGTTCTAAAGTAAATATTTTTGGTGAGACCTGAGGGTCTCCGTTTGAGGAAAAAAACATGTTTTTATTCGGAAAAGTATTTAAATAATGCTAAACAGCCAAACGTAGAAGCTATAAATAAGACTTTGGCATGGCATACCAGTTGTTACTTAAAACTAGGTATAATACATTACAGTTGATATATACTAAATTACAAAAAAAAGATAAAAGAGTTGAGAAGCGTCTCCTTTTTTCGAAGTCGGTTAAAAATGGTAGCTTTTGTCTTTGCATAGGTTGTTTTTGGCAACATTCGTTTTTGCTTGCAGTTCGTAATTTCACTAATCTGCCTAAAACTATAAACAAATTATATACCGGATCTCAATAGTTCACAAAAATAATTACTGTTACTTCGCCACATCGCAAATAAAATGGAATTTTAACAGCTCTTCTTCAAATGCGGTCTTCTTGTACTTCGTGTATTAGGTTTTCTTGTACAAGGTCCTTTTTTGCAGTGTCAAAATAATCAAATGTGTTGTCCAACCCTGGGTGGAGCAGAAAGGACTGCAGGACTCTTACTGACTTAAAACCATTCTGTTCCTTCACATGCCCTTTGCATTCAAGATCATTTGTCCCTTCCTTCTCTTCTAAAACAAACAGAAAAATTAGAACAACACACAATTCTAGACACTATATTTATCAAATAATTACTCACAATCAATTAGTTCATGTCAATATTGTTTTAATACTCCTTACCTAATAAGTAGTAAGGTTTGATACAACACTGCATTCGATGTATGTCCAATTGTATAAGGCAGTGACATTAAAAGCTTATCACTTCGAGCGAGGCCACGGTATGCAGTAATAGATATAGTATATGTAATGTGCGGTAAATTATAGCGATTGTGTGGACCAATTTATATGGTCTTAGAGCTAGTATGTATTTGTTGTAACAAAGGAATTTAAAGAGCGAAAATGGAACACCTTTATGAAGTTATAAGTTAAACATCTGAATCCTAACTTCGTAATTAATACAATATATTCAATAAATGAATTTATAATGTTAATTACAAAGTTAGCTTTTGGCTTTTTCATGCCAAACTACTGAACCGATCATCCTGAAATTGCATACGTTACCACGAAATAAAAAATAAATAAAAAAATAATAAATTTATATCGAAAGCAAAAACCCATCGTTTGTGAAATTACGTTACATAATCCTATGAATACTTAGTACTTACTATTATGTTTAAACATAAGTATTACAAAAAAAAAATCTTATAGACTTTGTTTTGTAAGTCGTAACACAAAATCTTTGTTTGATGTTAATAGTTCTTATAGTACACACAGCACACATCAAGCAATACAAAACCAGGATAAGCTGACCGAATATTATGCGAGAAGATCATGTAAAAGCTAGGTCAACATAACTAGTTTTTTATAACTTCATGTATAACCGTACATACAGTAGCAGGAGTCATGTAAACTGTCAAGACTAAACAATCCAGACAGGAATCCCTCAATAAAGTCTAATGATTATTGCAAACTTATGACTGTGTGAGTAAGAGAAACACTGCCACTGTAAGCTCCTTAATATTTATGATCCTTAAAGCTGTACTTCCAATGTTATGTTAGCTTATTGTACAAAACTTGGAATGTATCATTAAATTTTATTTGACGTACCTACCTTTAACCTGCAGAAATATCTTAAGAAGTCACCGCGGCCCTGAAACGCAAAGGGCTATTATTTTTGAAGGAATTTATGGTTTTACTAGCACTTTTCCCGCGACTTCGTCCGCGTGGTTTACGTACTTTCCTAAATCCCCCTTTTCACCCCCTTAAAGGTTAAATTTCCAAAAACCCCTTCTTAGTGCTCCCCTACATTATAATAGGAAGCCGTGTGCAAAATTTCACATTCCTAGCCCTAGTAGTTTCGGCTGTACGTTGATATGTCAGTCAGTCAGTTCTCCTTTTATATATATAGATTAATGGGTCGTTTTAAGTCATTACGAGTCTAAAGGAATAGTTTATTTATTATTCACCCCAAACAAACAGTGACAGAATTGTAAATACATGCATAAACCATATTTACGCAAGATATACTTTTTATATGAAAATGTAACGAAAATTAATTTACAAAAATTGCATCATAAATCCGTAGGTAATCCGTTCTAAAATCGACGTGAATCTCTCCAGACAAAAAACTTAAATCATAAATTCCAAACAATCGTAACTCAAACTCTTATTTGGTTTATTAATGTGAAAGGTATAAAGTCGGTTCTTGTTATGACCTCCCGTAGAGTTCAGTGAACGCAGACACTTTAAAACTTTGACCTCCGCACCACGGCGCGTCATGTTGGCACCCCTGTCGGGAATGTGCTCGTATAAGGACATTACACCAACTAAATGCAGAGGAAATGCAGCGAAATGTGCGAAGTCGAACACATATTTCTTTGTTCTTTGCCAAATTCAATTGGGTCGTATAAAATGTATGCCACAGTGTACAACATGAAAATGCTTTTTATCGCCGCTGAGAATTAACGTTTATCAAATTTTTGTGGTCTACATTATTGTTTTTTCATAAATCGTCAGTATTTCAAATATTTAAAGATGAATTTAGATATAAATATCGCCTATGCAATCATAAAACGATTCAAGATAAGTACTTATTACTTTTATTAAAATATACCTTTTGTAATATTATTGTCCCTTAAGTCGAAACCATCGACTTCCATAGGAAAATACAAGGAAAAATAAACATTAAAACTGAAATACAAATTCAGAATAACACCTTTACATAAGGCACTTATTTACCTAAGAACTTTGTTATTATTTTATACCTTGCGTCAATTGAAAACTCGTGACATCACATTTATTTTAACAACCACGTTAAAATATAAGGAAAAAGGGTATTACATTAACAAAAGGGTTTTAAATGGCGGAGGTCAATGACACCCTAGTATAACGTGACACTAGAATAGTAACAAACAAATCATTTGCTAAACTTATATCAAGACATCCATGTGTATGTTCAATTTAATCTATTAAGGTGCCGCTAGACAAATGAGCTGGGCAAAAAATGAGGTGTGCCAAAAACAACCAGCTTCGAACATATGTCTACCTAACCTACATGCCGATCACTTGGTGGTCTTCGATACAGGGTGTTTTTTTAACACTGTCCGTTGATTTGTTGAAAAAAGAACATAGGAGATTTTATTTACCTACATTTAAATGCGAAGATTATGTTAATGATGTGAGCACGTTTTTAAATGTACTACACAGACTTTATTTCAGGTATAGTTTTTTTTATTTCATTACAAAAATTAAAAACTTTACCCACAGGAAGAAGAACGATAGTATATGACTTTTACAAGTTTTAATGAAAAAAAAACATCAGTACATTTCTTTCATAAAAGAATCCTTTTGTAATTCTGAATACTTTGCCCTCTAACAAGCTTAATCAACTAAGTGATAAAACAAACTCTCGGCAATTAACTTAGCACAGTTGTAGATTCTCATTGAAGGTATTAAGAGTACAATAACTAATTCATGCATGAAGATATCAGGTTTCAGAATAAATCCTCATCTCCATACTAGATTGTAAATGAGCATCTGTAAACCGTAGGCCGTTATAAAGTGATTGCAACAACGAATAGTGTATAATGTTGATCTTACCTAGGTATAGTCTTAATAGCTTGATATTCGCTTTTAATTATCTTTAGGATCCCATTATAACCTATTTTGATCCAAATTGATGCAGTAATTTAGGGATGAATGAAAAAACAAACTCACTTTCTTTTTTATTTGTAATTCAATGTCGTTATTACATTTAAAAACTACAAGTAAGTAATTTAAGACATCACTGTTACCAAAAAAAAAACATATTTTTGCAACACAGGTAAGGAAGGACAATAATATAACCAAAAGAATTATTTGTAAATATCTACAGCCCAACTTCACCATTTTACTAAACAGTGTATTTATTTTAAAAAGAAACGGTTAATAATTTTGTAAATTCTTTAGAGATATAGTACCGCATGTCGAAAAACACCACCTGTATAGGACCCAAAAGTAAATCACAGTAGGTAGCTTTTCTATCAGCAACAAAAAACAAAATGAAGGTACATACATAGACATACCTAATGCTACCTATCAGAATCTTGATCTTCGAGAATGTAAAATGTGCTCGAGAAGGGGGGGGCAAGACAGGATCCTTAAATTATGAAGCGTAATAAAACTGTTTCTTCTTGAAGTATTTTGAATATTAATTCATTTAAAATTATTAATAGTAATATAATATCTTTGTTAACTGGAAGGAATGGGGGGACGCCATGAGTTGGACAGAGTAGACTAGCTAAAAAAAAACGACGGGTTGCACTCTGGGAGTGTCGGCAGAAGTGAAAACTTGAATAGTAATAAACATTACACGTACATTCGCACAAGCGCCCTGCGATCGATCTGATCGATCAGGTTACGTGTCCTGACGCGAATTTAACATTTTTTGCCCATTCCAAAAAAAGTGCACAACGCCGCTAAAGAAGTTTTCACTTCAAAAAAGTAAAATATAAAAGCTATTGAAACTTAAGACATTTCCTCATAGAAAAAATACCAGTAGACATAGTCAAATATGAATCTTACTATGAATCCTACTACGTGTTAATACACACGAATGAGATGCCGAGGCCATCGACAACTAAACGCCAACGTGGGCCATGACTGTCCCGTAATACTCATCTAATTTACTCACTATTTCACTAATAGAAACTTCCGTTCAACATTATTCATTTTGCATAGAACTTTACGTAAATATAGATGTTGTCAGTTCAAAGCCCCTGCAATTAGCTGGTTAGTTAACATTGATACTGAGAATTTTACTTACGCATAAGTTGTTAATGTAATTCATTTATCGGTTTATAAATGCAGGATAGCTTTAGTACTATTCTGTTACGTTCACGAGCTCACTTCACCCAAGTGAGTTCATAATCGACCTCATATGCCTCAAAGAAAATCATCGCAGACTCTAAATGAAGCAGTAAAAGAAATTCGTTAAACATCAAGTTGAAAATTCGAATGGTATCTTATCGTTTCGATTCCTTGATTGAGCAATTTATTGGGTTATTCCATCACTATTATCTTAGTAGGAATGGAAAGGGCTATTAAAGGACACCGTGGATTTTAGTCAGTACACTGACAGTTTCTCCTGCCCTGCCCTGAGTGGGAGAACTCCTTTGATGATTTTACCACGATAAGAAAAAAGAAAGTGATTTCATAATCACTAAGTATTACTCTCAAAACTAAGTTAACCCCATTTTAAAATATAAATAAATGTAAATCTCAGTTGATCTAATGACCGTATCGATCGCTGCTATCACAATTTGGCGCAACACCTTGACATGGTTGAACGTACTAGTTAACAAGTGCATGCAGTTACTTAAGATATAGGTACGAGTATAAAGGCATTAGTACGTTACATACAACTACACAAATTGTCCGAAACCTTTAACAATAATTTTGCCATGTTGTTTTTAGGCTAAAGGGCGACTCGCTGTCCGACCATGGACAATGCCCGGGTCGACGGCGCGTTGTGTTCCACGCGCGCCTCAAAGAGTGTCAGCATAGTGACGGGGCCTGTAGAGGGCCAAAGCCTGCCGGGGTCGCGGGACTAACGGATTACCGTGACCCCGGTACGTAAAGGGCTATTGAAGGACACCGTGGATTTTAGTCAGTACATGTCTGACAGTCCCTCCCGCCCGGCCCTGGGTGGGAGGACTCATTTGATGATTTTACCACGATAAAAAAAAAACGTTGTTTATAGGCCTAGATGTAGATGTAGGTAGATGTAGATGTACCTAGGTATATTATTAGAGTATTCTTTATTCCGTACACCATACAAATTATAATTTACATGAAAACATTTCACAAAAGGTGAGACAATGACGGTTCTAGTCTACGTACGACTAGGCAGGTTTCCTTGTCCATCGTTACTATAATTTAATTACCAATATCTAAACATTCTCAAAATATTTCTCCACCTAGCAAGGCTTTGCTAGTAGGTACCTATCTAACAATTTATTATTAATATCAACTTTATATTATGTAAGTTACGCTGGAACGCTCAATAATCTTTACCTATGGCCAGTAAAATACTAGTTAATCAAGTTCTCTTTTAGGTATAAACTTATCTGTCTAGAATATTATTAAGAGTAGAAACAGTTTAAATGATAGAACGAAGTTTTTTTTTTAATGTATTTTGTTACGCTGCTTCGCTCACTTAAATTTAGAATTTCACAATTAATTCGGTGACACGAAGCGCCATCTATTATCATAAAATATTTAATGTCGATTGCTTAGGGGAAAAAATCCTACAATCATTACCAGCCTATTATGTTCCCACTGTTGGGACACAGGCTTCCCCTCTGTGGGATAGTGAGCCATACCATATCCACCACGCGGGTCCAGTGCGGGTTGGTAGGTTACAATATTAAGTTAAAAATGTCAGCATTACCAATTTTGATGAACTGTTGAGTATCTGCAATAACTACATTGTATATATTTACATAAACATAGTTTACATACTTAGTTACACTTCTGAGTGACAGACTCCTAACAATAAACTTTTACCTCCAGTCTACAATGACCCGTAAATATAGCACGAAGTTTTACAGCTTTAACAGCTACAAGAATAAGCTTTCGAGCTGTTAAACTGCCATTAAAACCGTTTAAAGGTTTTTAGACCTATCGTTGGAGCTGACATTTAAATGGGCAAGCTATAGGAAACTAGCTTTTGTCAGCTGGTTCATCCGTGTATCGAAAATTTTCCCACGGGAACAAGGAACCTATATATCAACCAATGTTCAGCCGTTCTGATGTAATGGACTAACAGACATCCATCCAACCAAACATCCATATCTAGCATTAGTTCGAAAAAGAACCATTGCGAAAAGAAACCTAACGGTTCCGTAAAAATCGTGATTCATTTTAAGAGGTAACCTTCACTTTGACTTCTCATGAAATTAGTCACCTTTTTCACGGAATAAATCCGTGACCAAAACTTGATTTTATCGTTCATTCACTATTCTAAACTTGATTAATTAATTCCATTTAGTTTCTCGAATAATTTATATGACGGTCATTAGTCTTTATATGGCCATTAGAGGACTGTATTTTTTTAAAACCCTGCCTTTCTTTCATTCCATCCAAAACTTGGCTAAAAAAAAACCAACCAAATCTAATCTAGTATTTGACATACAATACTTAAGCTTCGCTCATTAATTACTTTTTGTGGCGATAACTTTTTGTGTCCCAGTCAAGTAATATGAAGATTAAATGGGAGTACGCTGATTTTGCCAAAGTAACAAACCCAATCGAATGCTATGAAGATTAGCGACCGTTAGAAACTATTAGCCCCTTCGTACACAACGCGACGTAAGTCTCCGATACCTTACGACTTTGGCATCCAGGCGACAATCGCAATACGAATCCATAGAGGTTCGTCTTCGTACACAGGTACGCCTCAATAGATAGTCGTAAGGTTTCGGAGACTTTCGTCGCGTTTTGTACAAAGGGGCTAAGACCTTGTGCCTGCGTACGAACCTCTATGGATTTGTATTGCGATAGTCGCCTGGATACTACGTAAGGGCCAAGCCACAACACTGCGTTGCGACATCGTATCGCAAAAACGACGACGCATGGCAATACAGAGTGGCTTCAGAGATTTTTACGATGCGACAGCGCAACGCATTGTTGTGGCCTCGCCCTAAGGGCCAAGCCACAACACTGCGTTGCGACATCGTATCGCAAAAACGACGACGCATGGCAATACAGTGGCCTCGCCCTAAGGTATCGGAGACTTGCATCGCGTTGTGTACGAAAGAGCTTAGTCACCATAGGCTAACCTTAAACAAAATTACTTGATTTATTGCTGTCGTAAATGAACAACTTATCAAACTAGAACACAACATTAAAGTATTTGATGAATACCTAAAACTCGTTATTTACGCAAGTGGTGGTCTACGCAAGTAAATAACGAGTTTAATAAATTCTGTTATTGAATTATTATTATTCGTATGACTGTTTATTTACCTACTTGAACTTCCTTTGCGGCGGAACATGTTGCGTCAGTGATGATGGCATACTCATATACTCATATGAAAAGCCTTGTACGTAGGGATCATTGTCAATGTCCTGTGATAAAAGACAATAATTATGCGCCTTTCATGGATTTTTTCAGAACAATATGTAATATTTTGAGTAAAAATAGGTACTAATTTCCATTATTATTGCACATACATGGGCACGATGGAAGTATTCATGATTTTTTGGATATTTCTTTAGTGTTTCTAACTACTTTAAATTTTTAATATACTAAAGGGAAAGGGTATATCGGATATCGTGTATACTTGCATACTTGTTACCAAATTATGCTTAAAATCAATAGAAAATGAATTAATTGAAGGTAATAAAGAAGTCAGAATTATAAGTTTTGCTCTTGGAACCTTGTGAACTCAAAATATAATGAAGCAACTTCCTGACTAAAATGAGGAAGGAAAAGAAGATTTATTGAATACAAAAATAAATAACAGTTTTATATTACTCACAGATTTCTTTGTAATCCTCAGAAGGCATTTAAATAAGCTTCTTATAATTATAGAAATTGTCCAATAACGAACTGTATTACGTACAAACCACAGTTGAAGTAAATCCAGGAAATTAAATAAAGCGTGAAAATTAAATCGAGTTTCTTGGAAATTGAAGTCGTTCTCGTTCAAGATATTAATTTATTTAGCAATAACAGTGTTGTGGTTGCACAAGTTTACAAGTATCGTACGTAAGTCGCCGCCCACGCAGCTGCGGACTGAGATAACTTACTAGTTACTACTTTTTAAATGGACTAGCTATTTGTATTAGTAGTTGTGGGTTATGCAAAGTACGCCTAGGCGGTAAGGAACGCCAGACGATCTCCGGCCACTCAAAGAGTGTCAGCAAAAATGACGGGGCCCCCCTCTAGAGGGCCAAAGCCTGTCGGGATCGCCGGACTTACGATTTACCGTGACCCCGGTACATAAACGGCTGTTGAAGGACACCGTGGATTTCAGTCAGTACGAATCTGACAGTCCCTCCCGCTCTGCCCTGGGTGGGAGGACTCATTTGATGATTTTACCACGTTAAAAAAAAACATAGGTAATTCCCAAATGAAAGTTGATGGAGAAAACTGACGTTTTAGCTTCTATTGTGGTCGGATAGTTAGCAATCCTGGTATTACACTGATTGCCGGGTGCCAAGCAACAACAACTCAATGAATTATTTAAATTCAATTACATGTAGGTCTGACGCTAACGTGATATTTATCTGAACTATTTGCACGAAGCGTCTACCTGACGTGAATCATCGATCACAGGTTCTCGATAACTACTAATGTGATTCGAAAGATACTTATTAGCACTACGTGATTCAACCATGATATTTATTCATACTTAAGTAATATTTTATTTAAAGATACTTTTTACGACTTTATTTGGTTTTAATGACTAACGTTGTACTTAATTCTATTATAATATAACTAGCGGTCCGTCCCGGCTTCGTACTGGAATATAGTCTATGTTATTCAGGGTGAATTTAGCTTTCAAATGATGAAATTTTTTGAAATCGGCACAATCGTTTTTGAGTTTATTCATTACAAACATACACACACGCAACAATCCAAACCTTTCCTATTTAAAATATTAGCATAAGTAAAAAAAAAACATCGTAATTGTATATTATTAAAATTATAAATGCGAACGGTACTTAGTTTATTATATTTCACGCCTAAACCACAGAACTGATGATCCGGAAATTTTGCATGCAGAAAAAGTAAATAATAAAAATAATATGTACCGTTTAATTCTCTTAGTTAATTTTCAACATTAGTCAAGATTTCTAACTTTCTTGGTCGAGTAAGATCCTATATTAAGTTTTCTAGGAAAAAAACATCTAGCTTTACAGTATCGGTTCTATTTTTCTAAGCAACTAAAGATTTCTCATCAGAAAGAATTCACTTCCACTTTATATAAGGCAAAGTAACATTGGTACTACACTGGCGAGCACAAGTATGAAATCAATTACTTGGAATTAATCTGAGATAGCTCCTTAAATAAGGCATGATTTGAATTAATTTAATATAATTTAATAGTTAAATTAAATTCATTCAAATGGCATCATTCTTTTATTCATTTAACAGTCATGTAATTACATTTTTAAATATTTTAGGTAACAAAAAAAACAAAATTATATAAAACATTTAAAAATATAAAAATAGAGGTCCGCCGTTATGGAAGCAGGGTCCAAGCTACCGGTGGTTAGGGCTCCAGAGACAGGAACCTCCTTACAGCCGTATCGAGGAGCACTGCCTTCTGAATCAGGCCCTTGATCCAACCACCTAGGTAGAGCCTCAACAAGTATTCGTCGAGGCTCCTGGCTATCAGGCCATTGGCCGTATCATTATTATTATTCTTAACTAGTAATTAAGTACTTAAGATCACGCGCAATCAGAGTAAGTGATTCCACTTTTGCTCGCGAGTATAGTTGTGCTGTTAACTTGTTTTTACCTACATAAGGCAAATACATACAGGTTTTTCTGACGCATATAAGAATCAGGTACATACCTATGTACTTTATTTTGTTTTCCTGTTTTGCACTCGCTACTTTACGTCATTCATTCATGGATAATTGGAATTCCCATAATAATATACTAATGTTTAAAATAATGAATGAATAACAAAAACAAAACCCACATAAGGAATACCTACTTATTCAACGGTCATATTAAATCTATGACCTAAAACAAGCAGCCTTTATCATCATCTTCCTACCCTTATCCCATTTTACTTGGGGTCGGCGCAACACGTTTTTTTCTTCCATTCTCCTCTATCAAACGTCACAGTATCATTTACTCCTTTTTCTTCCATATCATTCCTTAGACAATCCATCCATCTTTTCTTTGGCCTTCCTCTTCAAAAACAAGCAGCCTTAATACAAACTAATAAAAAATATTATTGATATTATTAAGCCCGAACTGTCCCACTGCTAGGCAAAGGCCTCCTTCCAATGATCACGGCTATGCGTCCACCTGCTTCCAATTCTCAAGGAAAAGATGAACGATGACGAACCCGTGTAGCTGTTATAAAATATTATATCTGTTACTAAAGAATAAACTCAAAAAGTACTATACTGTTTTTTTTTTTATATGGGCTACACTTTTATCCGACTTCAAAACGAAGGAGGTTCTCAATTAAGTCAGTCTCAATTACGTTTTACATGATTAACACTGATTTCTCGGAGGTTGATGATCCGATTTGTGTAATTCTTTTTTTGTTCGATGCAGTATACTTGCCATTTGATCCCATAAAAATTTCATTCAGTATGGCTCAGTAGTTTTTTTTTATTTTCATCTGATTACCACTTTTTTATACACACTTTTTTATTTTCAATCTGATAGCTGACTGCTAGAAAAAACAATAACTCTACCTACTTACATACATGCGCCTGAGTTGAATTATCCCCTCGAGCTGTTTGCTAATCTCTCAGCTCATCAGCCCTCGTTACTGACAATTGATCGGCAATAAGTTCGTTGCCGTTTGACCGACAAAAAAATTGACCAACAAATATTAAACAACTGAAATTAACTGTAGGTTCTTGCCTACTTTGAGATAATTACAGTTATATTACAGTTCAACTTTTGAATTCTAGATTCTGGTGCATAACAGTGTTTTTTTTTCAATTAATTTTACCATAAGACTCAATCCGTGAGATTTGGAAAAGTATGCTATAAGTCTTTCTAAACTGAAAAAACACTAATTTGATGTGAAAGAGTATGTAAGGATTGTTGCAAGTAGCGTTCTGTCGTTTCAGGATATAATGTCTGTGTTTAAAACATAAGGAACTTAAAGATTGTTTAAAATACCGTTTGGCATTACACGCACTTAAACAAAACTAAATGTATTATAAAACGAAACCTTCCGTTACACGATTCTAACGTTACATAAAAGTAGCACAAACAAATAAAGCTTCTTTGTTTACTAATTAAATATTTCTTAATTTAACGAAAGCTAATGAATGGGTGTGTGTGTTTCAAACAAGAATAACTTGCTACCACGGTGTCCGTCGTGCGCTAAAATGATCATCCTACCGATTTAGAACTCCTGAATATGAGACGAAGTTAAGACGTTCGCCATTTTGAGACGGCTTTAGGAAAGAACCCTTTAAATAATACTTAGCGCGACCATATTGTGCTGTAAGAAACCTACTGTACTTTATGTATAAAAGAAAATGAGTCACAATTTTTTTTTCGCTATAAAACCATAAAATGAATCCTCCCACCCAGAGCGGGACGGTAGGGACTGTCAGACTTGTACTGACTAAAATCCACGGTGATCCTTCAATAGCCCTTTACGTTCCAGGGTCTCGGTTACTGATAAGACAGCACCGCGACCCAAATGAGTCACCATGACATCGCCAACGGAAGTCTGTTTGACTAAGACAAATATTAGCAGATCTTTCGCGAAACACGTCTCGGTTTTCTTAAAAACATCACAAAAAAAGTCGTAGACACACTTTCAAAAATAACTGTGTAGTCCATACAACTGTATCTAAAAAGGCTTCTTAAGTAGAATCATAACATAAATTGCGATAAAACTCGTATAATTGGATATTCTTCCTATTCTTACAAGGATTTGGCCCTCTACAGGGGCCCCCCTGTAGAGGGCCAAAGCCTGCCGGGGTCGCGGGACTCACGAGTGACCCCGGCACGTAAATGGGCTATTGAAGGACACCGTGGATTTTAGTTAGTACGAGTCTGACAGTCCTACCCGCTCTGCCCTGGGTGGAAGGACACATTTGATGATTTTACCACGTTAAAAAAAAAAAGATTCGAAACGTTCCTTTTTATGTCAAAACAACTAAACTGCAGACTGATTTTTATAAATTATGTACTGAAGTAGATATAGAACTAGAGACAGTCATAGACTATAATATAGATGGGTCTGGTGAGAGAGGGTTCTGGCAATAGCTAATAGAATGTATATTTTATAGCATTTCATTTAATGATACCTACTGTTAAAGCTGCCTTTTAAAGTTCCCTGGTATCTCAGTCGCACGACAGGCAGTCGCGTCGAAGAACGCGTACCTTGAGAATGAATGCCGGTCATTTTATGCGTCCAGTGCTCACTGGCCACTTGATACACAGACCGATAAAAGGTCAAGACCTGTAAGCAGGATGGGCCGTCTAATAACAGACAAGAGACATATGTTTGTATCAATAAATATATTTCTTACAAAGTTTCAATACTTTATAATTATTTATTTGACTGTAAAACTAAAGTTACCGTGCTTTAAGATGATATTCCTGCATTCATAATGTATAAACATTCTATCCCAACCATTTCGGGCCAAAACCAATACGTCCGTCAACGCTCTTCATTCTTTCTTTAAAAATAGATAAAATCATAGACAATTACTGTTCAAGAAAAGTAAATTTAAAAATAGAAGGCATTACAATTGCATTTGATAAAATATTAGATGAGAGATCTTATACAAAAAATCCAGCGCCCCTTTTAAACACGCTCATAATTTTTATATAGGTAGGTAAGTTGTCGCCTTGTCCGGTTACCGGTTTTATTATAAAAGCCTTTCTGGTTTAATTAAACTGGTATTTAATTATTAATAGTTAACTCGTAGTTATGAACTGCATTCGTTGTTAAACGCGACACTAAACTGAACTTAATTCATAGTTGAAAAGTTGACTGTAACAAAATTAATCCTTGTTGGCTATGAATGGACGTATATGTTATTTTATGCATTGCGATAAGACTTTAATTGCGTATTATAATAATAAAACTTATTATAATATTATTATTATTCTATGTGTAAATAACATAGGTTACATTATTATGCAGCATTGCAAGTATTATTCATGAGAACATAAGAAATACTATTTGTCATAGTTAATCGTTTTTAACAAAGCATAATACCTAGTCCTTGGCCAGGGAACCTATTCTCTACTATCGAATGGCTATTATTATAGTTTTTCTAAAGTATACAGTTCAAAATCAATGCGTTATTATTGTCTAACAGTCGGTAGCTGTATATAAAACAGTTGGCTTGGGAAACGACGTGTTATGTTGTTCTTTTAGCTCTATGATACAAAGGAAACAGTGGCTAATGTACGTTTAAACAAAAAGAAATTCACACGACACTCGCAA
Organism: Agrotis puta; assembly: GCA_943136025.2. Classification (NCBI taxonomy): domain Eukaryota; kingdom Metazoa; phylum Arthropoda; class Insecta; order Lepidoptera; family Noctuidae; genus Agrotis; species Agrotis puta. The sequence continues at coordinate 14,125,581 of OW964170.2, read as the reverse complement.
AGATAATACAAAAAATATTACAAGTTTCTCTAAACTTGTAATATATTTAACTTAAATAGCACTTATTGAACAAAGAGAATAAAGAAATTTTCGACCACTATTTTTCCGCGACTTTCTTAGATATAAATCTTATCCTGACAGTAACAAACACAACACAAAAAGAATTATCCAATTTGGTACAGTCGTTTGGAAGTTGAGCGCATACAGTCAGCATTTAAAGAACATTGTTATATACTATGTAAAGTTGAAACTTTACAGTCGTTTCAGGGCATTTGAACCAGAAGTTATATTTATTTCCATGATAAGATTCTGAAAACCCAGGTGTCTGTGAAAGCGTTTCCCGCCACTCCAACTTATTTATCCGTCCTCATTTCCCATAACGCCATAGATTCGTCATCAAGAGGGCACATACCTATCAGTAGTTCATTATTCGTGGCTAACGATATTGAGTCACTTGCGCGTCACATAACCTCTGACTCACTGTCATACACGTTCCTCTCTCTATATTAAATCTTATTTTTTTTCCCCATAGGTGTTACCTGCTGGCTGAATCATCGAGGACCGAAGATCAGGGTCAAGCGGACATGGGAGCCTGTGGAACTGACTACCTAAAAAAACAGCGCTTGAATCAAACGCGCTAATTGCAAACAATTGCATTTCAACTACGCGTAGTAGTCACCGGGCCCCTCTCCAGTCCAATATTCCATTCCAACACTGCCTGTGATTAACACCACGATGAAGAAATTACATTCGTCCGGTGTTCGTGTCGCAAATTGTAACTAGAATACATTTTATACCGTAGTTGTAAGTATTAAGGTCGGTACACACATCACCGCGCCGCGCCGCCAACGCGTCCTGACGGGAACGGGATTAAAATGTCGTCGCATACGTTTTGCATATGATCTGCGCCTCGACCATTAGTGGGTATCGCACTGGATGACTGGATATTTTCTCTTCACTGTCAGACGCTTATATCTGACGTCACATTTAGAAAACAACTGCGAATAAATTAATGCGTTATACTTTGACGCAGCTATTTTCTACATGTGTCGTTCCCATGTCGATGAAAGGGCATGTATTAGCCACAGCTCGATGATCTGTGCACCGACATTTTGAATTATGTAATTAATACCTCTGTGATATTTAAGATGGTTAAATAAGAGATGTTGTGTGAGTCACCAGAGACTTATAGCGCTGTTTGATTTGTTAATCTTACAGTAAACACAGACCGTATTGAACCGCGTTGACGCATAATAAAACAACGTATTCATGCTGCGAGTTAAATCGTTTAGCATTGTGTACTACGCAAGGTTAATTCAAATCAGTAAACAACTTGTATGTCAGTGACTCACGACGATTATACAAGAAAAAAGTTTAGCGTTACGTAGAAAAATATCGACATGTATAATTCTTTCGAACTGCATAATTAGCATCTCTTAAGACGTCGTTAATTTAGAATATTTCTGTATAATAGAATTGCGTTAAGTATTCTATTGTAGGGTCGTTTTGACTGAGTAGCGTATTACTTACTAGAGCGTGTTACAGACAGACAGACGGACATTAATAGACAGTTTTGTACTTCTAATACATTAGTGGTGACCTAATGGATGATCTGTAAAGGAGAAAGCAACGCGAAAGTAGGATGTTATAGTGATTTTTTTACGTAGGTGTGCTACAATACTTAGTGGGCAGATCCGATCGCGTGGAACACTTTGGTTTCATCTGCCATCTTATGTTCCACTTTGGTGAGTAACGGGTTTTAACCCGAATCGTAAAAAGGTCGCTTATTGCCTATGGTACTCTTGATCAAACTATTGTTATTCATTAGAATTATGACTTCATGTCTATTTCAATTAACCACGATTCCGCAACGTTTATTTATATAGTGTCTATGGTAAGTATTTTTTTGAAATAAGTTCCTACAAAAGATTGATTTATTTAGGAATTTAAATTAAGTTTTAAATTATGAATAAGCAATTATTATTTTTGGCACGATTCAACCAAAGTTATTAGGAAAAACAGTATTGTATTGGAAATTAAAACAACGCTTAGGTCTACGCTTGACATTTTAATCAAGAAAACTAAAAACTAAATTATTTTGTTACATTTTATGTAAATTATGCGAACTTTGAATCTACATTTTGGACTAACAGAATCTCGTAAAATCACCAGTAAATTGTAAACAAACATAATGTATCCACAATTTAGTCTGTATAATGTAATAACGCTATCAAAGTGCATTGTACTTCCGTTAGTTATATCTATGTAAATAGTATAGTCCAATGTAAACATAGCGAAGTGTAAGGTCCCTAGCACACGGCGTATTTGCGTAAGCGCGCAGATGCCGCACGTATACGCGCTTCAAACGCAACTTTTGTAATTTAAACAGGGAAAACATGAAATGCACGTTTAGGGTGCGAGTTAGTATCGTGTTTTACACGCGTTTGTATCTATGAAAACGCAAAATTGGCATCTATGGCGCAAACATGCGTTCCAAAAACGCGCGTCGTCTCCGCGTTTAAAATACGCCGTGTGCTAGGGGCCTAACAATATGATAAACATCTGTAAATAAATGACTAATTATTGTAATCTTCCATTCTTATATAGTATAGCTTGTAGGATTAAATTATTAACATCACATAATTATTAGTATTTTCTCATTATTTTAAGTGTTATTGAATGATCTGCTGAATCTTGCTAAATGTCTATTACCAAGATTATTTATGCTGCCGCATTTTGTATTTTTGTACATTTGTATTGTATCACTTGTTATCTAAGCTAGTCAGTAAAAAATCTAAACTCTATTTTGTGTTTTATTTTTAACATTATACTCCAAAACGCTCATATAGCGCTATCCAAAACTCCTCTAGCGACGTCGTCATCTCTGAAAAATCATAATATTAATACACATTAACGCCTGCATTGCGAATCAAGAACTTTTTGCGGAAAGAAAAAAAAACGATTGCGAGCAAGAGTCAAGCCTGCGTCCTTCTGCTTTATCCAGAAGAATAGTAGAAAGAAGACGCAGTTCGATTTTTTTTTTCGTATAATTTATTTACTTTTTATATATTAGTTTAAAAAAAAAAAACAAATTGTTTATGATTACAGTAATGTTAGTAAATACTGTCTGTTTTTATATCCAAAATTAAAAAAGAGAATTATTATGGATAAATAATAAATGGTTTATTGTAAAATTGAAACATTTTGGTTGAAACGACATTGATTCACAAGGATTAAAATCGATCACAGCGTGTTTTTCTTCACGCTACCCTCATTGCATTTGATTTTTATGGACATTAACCTAGTTGTATTTTTTGGAACCAACGGACAGTCTGGCTTGCGCCTCCTGGTCGAAAAGGTCGAATTAGTCCCTGATAGTCGCGAATAAAATTATTTGAGAAGTGTGAATTTATTGTTTAATAGTGGAATCAACACGTAATCATAATGGTTGCGGATTTAGCAGTGAACTAACAATTGTGACAGCTGACCAATTAATTTAGAAGGAGTTTCAGCTTTAATCCTGGAATTCTTGAAATGAGCATACGATATGTAAGTACCTACTACCTTATCTTCTAAAAATTACCTTATTATTTTACATCTTGCACCAAACTAAACAGTTATCCACAAAATAATTGTTATGATTCAAATTCAGGAGTAAAAATAAAATAAACGTAAAATAAATCCGTACCAACTTATATAAATATAAAGAATAGGTATGTAAATAGTTCGTTCGTCGTTCTTATTGACCTCGATTCATCAATGTAGGTTAGAAGAAGATGGCGGGGTCTGAAAGACCACGCCATCCTCTTTGTGGCTATTTTTTTTGCGGGCAGTACGTACTCATTTTGTATGGACTCAAATAACTTTGTAAGGGTTTTTTTCTAAACTTAACTAACAATTTATTTATTTTAAACATTTATTTATTTTAAACATTTTCCTTTATTTGTAGGTAGGTACTGTTCTCACGTATTTGATAGTAATTTTTAATTCAAGTGTTATATGACTTCAGTTTCCTCATGGAATTACCGGCTAAACACTAATTTCCACTGCGGTTAGTAATTGTTTATGTAGGTAGGGTAGGTACTTACTTTGTAGTGTCTAAATTGCACCCAGTTCTGTGAATCCCAGTGCAGCAGCTCTGCGGTTGAGTACTAACCTAATCCACTAACCGAAATTTCCCTAATGCTTAGATACTGTTGTTTATGGTAAAACTAATTGAGATAATTAATTTATTACCATCATCATGCAACCGTAGGACGTCCACTGTTGAACATAGGTCTGCCTTATAGATTTCCATTAGGATTGGTAGGAACACACACACAGCCTCTTCGTGACCCACTTAATACTGTTAAGCCGAAGCTGGGCTTAGAAGCTAGGTAACACTTTATGTAAAATCATCATCATCTACCTAGCCTTTTCCCAACTATATTGGGGTCGGCTTCGAGTCGAACGAGATGCAGCTGAATATCAGTATTTCACATGGAGCGACTGCCTATCGGACCTCCACAACCAGTAACTGGGCAATAAATGATACCCAATGGTAAGACTGTTTGTCAGACTAATGAGCTTCTGACTAACAGTAACAACTGTCAAAGATCTAAAAATGACCAACGGCTTTACGTGCTTTCCGAGGCAAGGAGGAAACTCGCTATGACAGATGGTCTCCCATCCACAGATCAACCTCGGCAAGCGCGGCTTAACCCGGAAGATCGGTCTGTGTGGCTGTAATTATTTAGCCACGAGCCACTACATTAGGTAAAATAATACAGATATAATGATAGTATAAAAGGACATGCGACCCGGTGTTTTATTTTAATGACCCGGTACCGGGTCACGATCCGGCAAATGGGAAACGCTGATCTAGTGAAAAGAGGTCCTTTGTTTCATTCCCGGGTCGCGCAGTATTGTGTTATTGGGTTTTTGCATCACGAATTCCTGGATTGTAGACAGGTTGAAAGGCAACACATGGGAATTTAAGATTAATAGCGATATGTTGGTGTACCTACTACGTATTAAATACCTACAACTTTGACTCTACCTAACCTTTCAGGGATTACAAATATAATGTTATTTCATAATACTTACTAACAGCGCCCCCCCTTTTTTGGGTACTAAAATCTTCCAAGTGAGTCCTCCGAAAGGAACTGTCAGATTCTTACTGACCGTCGTTACGCTACGCGATACACCGATTCGTTTATCTATCTACCCGTTCCTTCAGTAATTGCCCTTTGTGTTTCAGGCGTGTCCTTTTAAAACAGTCCTGTGACGTCATTGAACAAGAAGCTAATCAAAGCAGCACTAAATCGTTATATGATATCATTTCTCATTCCTTACTCTATGACCGAGTGTAGGGTAGGAGTACCCTGCATTAAAACAATGACAGGCGAGTAGGTATTAGTTACGCACTGATTGTTTTGAGCCTACCCTTTCATTTTGTCATATCATGTTCAGTTACCTACCTAGGTAGATTTTTAGTTTGATAGCACGGTTTTTTCAACAGTATACTCCCAAAGAAAATTGACTAGAATTTATTGATATCTTTGAAGTACTGACTCATATTTTAGTTACTAAGACAAAAATAGCCATTTTGTAAATACTAGCACTCCGTCCGCTAGGTTTTTCTACTTCCAAAAATCTTGAAACACGTATTTTAGTAATTCGGTTGTAATGTCTACAATCGACAAAGTAAATCGGATGTTTAAATTCATTTTCAAACAGTTTCAACCCATTTTTTACTCCCTTGTCATTTTCCTAAAATCCATTCTTAGTACACACTTACATCACTAATGAGAACGTGTGTGACAAAATATGTACATGCTTGTAGTCGCAGCGGTATCAGCTGAGCGTTAGTTGAGCAGTGAGCCAGCCTTTTACTATTATATTTACTGTCCGTACGATGGTTAGAGCCTTTTGGCAAATTCAGCAGCTTACCTTCAGCAGGGTAATTTAGTAACGCATTGAAGCTTTTTTGTTTTCTGTTGAATGGGCACAATAACGGCTAATTTTATTGTCCTTATTCGGTACTACCGCAGTAGTAATAATTGTAAAAGATGAAATGAAGATCAATTAACTCTTTGACCCACTTGGCATTAGCACTAAAAGAGTTTGATAATCTTAAATAGTTACCGAGTGTAATTCTCATATTTTGTGTAGATGTGAGTTTTTTACGATAGGTAATTAGGGTAAAAAAGACAAAAAATGAAACAAACACTTCCAAAATTAAATAACTTCTTTTATTTCAGAGTCAAATTTGTTTCCTACATAAACGTGTTAGAATGATGACGCCGTAACATTAATTGACCATTACACTAATGGTACGCGCCGTTAGATGTAACTTGGTGCACGAGTGGAGGGCCGTGAATTTATTCCATTATGACGCGTTAGTGCGCGCGTCACGTTCCACGAACAACAAGCATGTGCACAATGTGCAGCTACCATCTGCGGACTTCGCAACTCTTATTCCTTTAATTAGCCGCAAATATGACTGGACGAGTATTTATAACCCGCCCGAACGGCACCGATACGTCTTACATGTTACATCTGAATGATCAAATAAAGCAATCCCAGCGAGGCGCGCGCACTAACTCTCCTACACAGATAACTACTGTCGGTTTCAATACAGACTTTTATTATTATAATAATATAGATTTTTATTTTTTTTAATAACTATGCAAATATGATCACAAATACCCATGAACCAAACGACGCGATCCCGAAACATTTCTGCAACATCCGAAGATAACAATAACTACACTCCACTACAGTCGCGCGCGCAGCGGCGGTACGTGGCGCGCGCTCGTGACGTCACGCACGGTCGCTGCACGCGCCCGCACAACGATGCCAACGCGTCTCAACTACTATCCAATGCCACAAACACCTAATTTTAATCAATAATCAACAATTATCGCCCACCTCTAACACTACATGCTTTATTTATACGATCAAGTGGAAAAATAATTTTTGATCCTCCATCGAAATCAAACTAACATCTCCCATGATATTTTCACATGGCAAAACAAAAAATTCAAGGCAAAATTCGTCGCAGTCCGAGAGCGCGGCCCGCCGGGACTTATGGACTACGCGTCAGAGGCAATTTAATATTCCTTCCTACGTTAGGATAGCAAGGTATCTGGACACTACAAACTAGACGTTATAAACAACACGGGACGCGCTCTCGCCTGCCACACAAGGTAAATTGGAAAGACAATAACTACTCTCCATATGCTTATAAGAACACTTCATAAAACAGCTTTATATTATACTACATAATTTACATTTATATTAGGTTTACATTTTTACACAGCAATAATAATGTTTGTAGTTTCATTATAATATACTCTATATACTCCCAATTGCTAAATATTGTCGCATATTAAGCATGTTTTTTTTTAAATTTATATCGACACCGCATGGTCATTGGTGTCAGCATCATTTTATATTAACAAAATACTTTAAATCCTTCTTCAAATCACTCTACCATTAATCTCTCCTAAATACGAACAAAACTATGAAACAGTGATCGGACTATTATTCTTTTAGAACTTGTATTAGTCACTAATTAATTCCAAATCGGTAAGTAGCCGAATACACAACTAAAACTAGGCTTCAAATAACTAAAATACGGGAATTTATAACAATTTAATAAACGGACACAGTTCACAGATGTTGCGACTTCACATTAATCAACTCAAATTATTTCAAACAAAAATAATCTATAAATGCTGACAATATTGTCTTTTGTTTGGAATGACACTTAACACTTTCTAGATAAAGTTTCAAACATCGATTTCTAAAGCATATAAATATGTTAGAATTTAGACGACTGATCACAATGCTAATCAGACTTCTCTATACAAAACGATTGTGTTAGTAAAAAATAATTTTAGAGAAACAAAAATAATTATGGCAAAATATTGGCGAAGTGTAGCGAATGAGCTCTCCACGAATATTTAAGTTAAAAAGATCCAATACCGTTGTAAACAAACCCAAGCACTCAACAAACAGCCTCGGGGAAATTATACTAAAACAACTCACAGTGAAAACTTGAACACGCGGCCACACGACCGCACAGTAACGTACACACACACGTGTGATCACACTTCATATAAATACGAGCTGCAGCTCCCAACTCAACGATATCAATATGTTACTACAGTGTGTAGCCACTGTACCGTTACATGTTAGCACAACTAAGTTACCGCGGGGCGTTAAGACATCACAACTAAATGATATTTACACAAATAATGCACATGATATAAAATATTATAAGACATAACCATCTTAATTATTTATTACGTTATAGTTTTATTTATTACACTATGGCATTGCAACTTTGTGACTCTGTTGCACGTCGACCTTCGTTACAATAACATAATTTTGTTAGCGAAACAGGAAGGCTCATAGTTTAATGCCTCGTCAAAATCGTGGTACGGGTAAGAATATTTTCGACAGGTTTTCAGTTTAGAAAATATAAATAGAGATAGTAGAGTTTGTTTTGACTGTAATAATATTCGCATACGGAAGCATTTAATCAGTCGGAAAGAATTTCGAATTGATAAAGCGTTTAGAGACTTGATAAGAACGCAGCGGCTCAATGTCAAGTGAGATAACGGAAATCTTATGAATACAGCTTTTAAATAAACAGGAAAACTGTTACTGTGGACCGTCGAAATAATTCCTCGCATGTTGGAGTAGATAATGCGCGACTTGGAAATCAAAATACACAATATAGAAATAAGTTTACTATTACACTTGTTTTTGTTTTAACGTACAGCCCTTTAATAGTTATTTTACTTCTGACAGCATCTACCAACAGCAACTCTATTGTAACGCAACAAAGGTTACATCGATTTCGATTATGATGCAAAATCAAGGATAAAATAACTTTGAGAGGACTGTTAACACCTGGTATTAAAGCGTTTGGACCACGCACGTCTGAATGCGTTTATAGCAAATCGTATTTGAAATATTATTCTGTCCCTGTCAATCATGTGAAGATGACGGACAGTATTATTTTAAGGCCCACTTGCACCACACATCACTAAACGGCTTTAGCGCTAAACTGCCTTAGAATATCACTGTATCCCTGTCAAATTGTTAGAAGTTGACAGAGACAGAACGATGTTTTAAATCAGTTTAGCGCTAAACCTGTTTAGTGACTTGTGATGCAAGTGGGCCTATGTACGTTTAGCTTTAAACGCGTTTAGTGACTTGTGTTACAATCAAGGCAGTAAAATGTTTTAGAAAATAGTAATTGATGTGAGTAGGTGTCGGTTTCTGAGAACAGATGTCAAGCAGTAGACGCGGCTGCTAAGGAAAGGTTACGACTATACATAGATTGTTCACATAGCAAGGCCTCGCCTAACGCTCGACACCGAAATCCAGTGTGTATTGGAGTGATGTGCAGTCTGTTCCCGCGCGCCGCGTGTCGCTCGGTGCGGCTGGCCGTGTCGCCTCCGCCGCACTCGCGCTACGGTTATTATAGGTCCCTGAGAACACAGAAATTTTACTTTTAAAACATTATAACGGAGCAAGTAACCATAATGTTGGGGTTTAAATTATAATTTTATGTCGTAAATTTTCTTGATTCAGCGGCTCTGTAAATTATTTCTAGTTTATATAATTTCTTCAGCCGAAAGAAGTACAATGCTAAACATAAGTATCACCACATCGACTGGATTGTACTTAATCTAACATTCAGAAAATTTTCGCAAGCTTCACCAGATTATCGACTTGCCCCTTGTCCTGCTTGACCTCTCTGGCTTACTCAGCTAGCTTTATGAAACACTAATCTGTAATTTAAAACCAGTAAAAACTGCTTCTTATCCACAAGGCTCTGACGATGAAGCCGATTAGGTCATCGCCTAATGACACACAACACAAAAATGTGAATCCGGCTCGCTACCACAGCCCGGTAATGGTATCACAGTTGTATGTGAAAGGACTGCAGTCACTAACCCCGGAACCACTATGTAGTGCTGTGACTGCGCCCGCTTAACGCAGTCTCTGCGCTTGGGTGGGAGATGGCAACATTACACTGATTCAAGGCTTAAAACTAAGTTTTTAACATCATTTTCAAAGTGCACCAAACCCTGTTATTTAGCGAAATCAACCGAACCAAAGGCCCATGAAACTTTTAGTATGGACCTTGCCATCAATTTTTTTTTACTTTTCGCCAGTGTTTAAATTTTGGCCACAATTAGACTACTACCTAAGAAGTCCATAGAAAAAAATATATTTTTCTAAACCGTAACCAACCAGAGATATGTCGGTTTTAATTTTGTTCTAATCAGGTGTGATTTACTCCCGATTAGAACAAAATAAAATCCGTTATATCTCTGGTTGGTTACGGTTTAGATTTTTTTAAATATTTTTTACGAAATTCTTAGGTTGCGGTCTACTAATGACCAACATTTCATTACTGGCGAAAGAAAAACAATTTTTGATGCAAAAAAGTTGCCCTTTCATTTCAAATAGACGAATCACCACTAAAAATATTAAAGTAGAAAAAGTTTTCAATATTAATTAAAGCATTATAATTATTTAGCATGCGCATTATTCTTTCAAACTCGCTTTTGTGTAATACCATAAGATAAGAAATATTACTACATAAATCAAGTGAAACTGGATGTATAACAATGCTAAGTGTAGATCTCTTCCAAAATCTTTTGGGTTATAAGCCAATGCATATTTGCATAACTGTACAATTGCAAATTATGGCTATTTTTTTTTATAATAGTATATTTTAACTAAAATCGGCTGTTTGGTATTATTTAGACATGTTTTCTTACATTTTAACTAAATCAAACTAGACAAATGTAAAAATTTGCCAGTTACTATATTTACAAGTGGATGTAAAATGAATGTTTTCAGTTTCAGTACTTCGAATAAAGTTTTCAAGAACAAAATTATAACTTGTCGAAATTTTTATAAAAGAAAAGTAATGTTTTATTTTATTATACTCTTTTCTATTGCATATTTTAGCGAAATTGTTGCATATTTCAGGCTTTTATGTTGCATATCTGCATGGCTATTTCTCCAATTTTAAGTTGCAGTCATGACCATACAGTCTCTTTTCGACATGCAGTATTAATTCTTTCTCAATCCTAATACCCAAAACCTGTGCAGGTAACCGGTCCGGTCTACAGATGTGCAGTATATTGTTGGAAATAAAAGGTTGATATTACCGTACCTACCTCATCCACTGCTGCGAGGGCGGGTTGTGGGAGGGCGTCGACGGCTGGTGCGACTGTGTTGCCACCCTTTGCACCACCTGGAATTATAAATACATATTTGGTGTAAGTAAAATTTTTATTTTTAAGGCTAGTATAATAGTAATAAGATATTTGGAACACTATTAAAAAGCTATTGCGTTTTAAATTCAACTACTGTGTACAGACGCCAGCACATCAACCTACCTCAATCTGTCAAATTTCTTTAATCAATTTTCAACCTTATTACAATTGGAAGGTTAATTTTTGATTGGTAAAATTTTACAGATTGGGATAAGTTGACCTGCTGGCGTCCGTACCAAAGTGCAGTGCACCAACTAAAAGTGAAAAGTTTTTATTTAATTTTTTAATGATTCAGGCACGTTTTGGATTGCAAGGATCAGCCAGAAAGAGGAAGCTTGATTAGATGCCCTTATCTTACAATGTGGGTACCATATTTGTCGTATCTTTGTCATGAATATGTTTTTTTTTAACGTTGCCCAACACTAGGAATTTCTTCCTGTATCGTGGGTAAGTTTATAAACAGAAACTCACATACACCACCCAGACCCGGAACAATTACTTGCAGATCATAAAAATAGTTGTTCCGTGCGGGGATCGAATCGACCGCTCAGCCACTGCGTTGGTCGTGTCGTTTTGATGAACCGTGCCTGTTTTGCGAAGAAATTTTGAGTTTTATAGGTACATAATGATAGTATAGTTACCTGCTGCACGAAGGCCCGTGTGAGGTGTGGCGCGGCTCTCTCCGCATGTTCGAAGGCGCGGCGCAGCTCCTCGATGAAATATGTAGTGTTATAGGTACATAATGATAGTTACCTGCTGCACGAAGGCCCGTGTGAGGTGTGGCGCGGCTCTCTCCGCATGTTCGAAGGCGCGGCGCAGCTCCTCGATGAAATATGTAGTGTTATAGGTACATAATGATAGTTACCTGCTGCACGAAGGCCCGTGTGAGGTGTGGCGCGGCTCTCTCCGCATGTTCGAAGGCGCGGCGCAGCTCCTCGATGAAATATGTAGTGTTATAGGTACATAATGATAGTTACCTGCTGCACGAAGGCCCGTGTGAGGTGTGGCGCGGCTCTCTCCGCATGTTCGAAGGCGCGGCGCAGCTCCTCGATGAAATATGTAGTGTTATAGGTACATAATGATAGTTACCTGCTGCACGAAGGCCCGTGTGAGGTGTGGCGCGGCTCTCTCCGCATGTTCGAAGGCGCGGCGCAGCTCCTCGATGAAATATGTAGTGTTATAGGTACATAATGATAGTTACCTGCTGCACGAAGGCCCGTGTGAGGTGTGGCGCGGCTCTCTCCGCATGTTCGAAGGCGCGGCGCAGCTCCTCGATGAAATATGTAGTGTTATAGGTACATAATGATAGTTACCTGCTGCACGAAGGCCCGTGTGAGGTGTGGCGCGGCTCTCTCCGCATGTTCGAAGGCGCGGCGCAGCTCCTCGATGAAATATGTAGTGTTATAGGTACATAATGATAGTTACCTGCTGCACGAAGGCCCGTGTGAGGTGTGGCGCGGCTCTCTCCGCATGTTCGAAGGCGCGGCGCAGCTCCTCGATGAAATATGTAGTGTTATAGGTACATAATGATAGTTACCTGCTGCACGAAGGCCCGTGTGAGGTGTGGCGCGGCTCTCTCCGCATGTTCGAAGGCGCGGCGCAGCTCCTCGATGAAATATGTAGTGTTATAGGTACATAATGATAGTTACCTGCTGCACGAAGGCCCGTGTGAGGTGTGGCGCGGCTCTCTCCGCATGTTCGAAGGCGCGGCGCAGCTCCTCGATGAAATATGTAGTGTTATAGGTACATAATGATAGTTACCTGCTGCACGAAGGCCCGTGTGAGGTGTGGCGCGGCTCTCTCCGCATGTTCGAAGGCGCGGCGCAGCTCCTCGATGAAATATGTAGTGTTATAGGTACATAATGATAGTTACCTGCTGCACGAAGGCCCGTGTGAGGTGTGGCGCGGCTCTCTCCGCATGTTCGAAGGCGCGGCGCAGCTCCTCGATGAAATATGTAGTGTTATAGGTACATAATGATAGTTACCTGCTGCACGAAGGCCCGTGTGAGGTGTGGCGCGGCTCTCTCCGCATGTTCGAAGGCGCGGCGCAGCTCCTCGATGAAATATGTAGTGTTATAGGTACATAATGATAGTTACCTGCTGCACGAAGGCCCGTGTGAGGTGTGGCGCGGCTCTCTCCGCATGTTCGAAGGCGCGGCGCAGCTCCTCGATGAAATATGTAGTGTTATAGGTACATAATGATAGTTACCTGCTGCACGAAGGCCCGTGTGAGGTGTGGCGCGGCTCTCTCCGCATGTTCGAAGGCGCGGCGCAGCTCCTCGATGGCTGCCGCGCTGCCGGCGCCGTGCGCGCGAGACAGCTGGAACCATACAACTAGGTAAGTCTACATACTTTTATGAATTACTAAAAGGTTAGATACATAAACTACATTTATTCCGATCACTGACTTTAGACCATAACATTTAATTAAGCCTTAATAGTAGATTATTAACCAAGGGGATAAAGCTGTGTCTTCTGTCGCGGGTGACAATTTAAATCGCGAGCGTAACGAAGGACTCGGGGTTTACTCCCGAGCGTAGCGAGGGTGTTAAAAACTTAATTCACGAGCGAAGCGAGTGATTTAAGTTCACCTAAGACTAAGACAGCTTTATCACCGAGGAAAATACTCTACTTTTCGTACCATTTGCGAAAAAATTAACACAATAATAATATGAGATAAGCATTTATTAAAAACACAACATTCGAAACATTGGTCCAATCATTTATAGAGAGAGTTACATGATTTTCCTTAGATTTTGTTGGAAGCAAATTATTTATAATTGCGGCAGCATTTGCACTGATGGAATCCGACAATTCCTGTCACTGTCTCTTTAATTTAACATCGTAACGTATTTTTAGAATATTTAATTAATTATAAAAATAAATAAAAACAAACTTAACGTTTATGTATTTGAAGATAACAAAAACGCGGCAAATTCCTAGACTAATATTTTTTGTCGGAATAGCAAAGGCATCAAGCTCATACGGCCTCTTCGGTTTTCGTAATTTCATTTAATAATCATAACTGCATGATAAATGCGTATTCCTTTTTCAAAAAGATGTATAATGCTTCATATGCAAACTCAATGGTGTAAACACAGATGTAGTTCAGTATAAATTTCGGTAAGTATTCCAAATTTAAATCACATTCTCCCCCTAGAGGATGAATGAAATTCAGTACAACTTTCTTTCCTTTTTTTATTGTTATGTTCGCTTTTTGTGGCATAGAATGTCACTTTTTTGAGCAAGTGGTACGATTTATGATCTTTGGCCAAAAAGCGAAGATTATTTCTAACCTACAAAATTCAAAACTAATAGAAGTAAAATTATATCTGATGTAATTATAAGAGCATTTTGCTTATGAGATATAAAAGTGAGACATCATTAGTACTTTGCGTTATGGAAACATTGGCAGTGGCGCGAAAATTGACAGTATTTCACTGCTAGTATGAACTGAGACGCTTCACTAGGAATGCCGATTACGAACCCTTCGTGGTGTAAAATGCGTTGATCCTTTACTGACGCGACGCAACACAACGGAATACACTAACATGACCTCAGTCTAACAAGTCGAATTATATTTATTGTGCAGTAAGTACATCACCCGTGATATAATAAAAAAGTATGACCTGATAACAAATCTCCATAAAGATTAAAGACTTACCTCATTCAATAGTGGATATATAAGTTGTTGCAGATAAGGATGCCTCTTTACTTTGTTCTCCTCACTCGTTCCTCTATGGTCCAAAGGCGTGGCCTGGAATTATAGAACCAACAATTATTTGACACGAATAAAATGAGTGCTAAATGTTTATTCTCGAAATTCCCACTGCCAAACCCAAGCTAGTTAACTATTATAGGGGATTTCTGAAAAAAAAATCCTCCCACTATGATTAGTTTAGTCGACTGCAAAATCAAGTGTTCAATCAGAGCTATCGCGTTGCTGTTATGAATTTAAATCAAGCATGATAAACACATGTCAATAAATAAATATGGAGGATCTGCCTGGATAATACCGAATAAGGCATGAACATGCACTGTTTATCTAAAACATACGCTGTGCATTGTTGTCTTTTTTGTTTACATTACTGTCGATGTAATATAGGTACTAACGTTTTTGTTATAGACTACGCTATCCCTGTTGGAGGGCTGGTGCTCAGTCCTCTCCTTGCGGTCCTCGCGGTCACCGCGTTCACGCTCGCGGTCCTTCACGTTCCTCTGCTCTGCGTTCACTTGCACGTTCGACGATTGCCGAGACTGGAAATTGTGATGGTAATATTTTTGAATAATGTATTTATGATTTTAAAATTATATCAAACAATTTCTTTTGATGTTATAAGCAAGCTCAATGTATTATCTTTCTTCAAACTGCGTAGAACACTAAGATTCAATTTTATTAAATACCCTAAATTTAGATTAGTGAAATGAATGACTGAAAATGAAGGTTCAAATTAATTTTTCTGTCGATTGGATTTCACTCAGGATGATATTATTAAGTTCAATAATGGGGAGCTAGTGCTAACTTACCGGGTGCTTATCATTAGTATTATTGTTGAGCGCATGTGTGTGCGCAGGCACGTGTGGCGAGTGTGGCGTGTGCGGCGTGTGTGCGGCGTGTGGCGCGTGCGTGGCGTGCGGCGGCGCGGGCGGCAGCGCGGGCGGGGCGGCGGCCGGGGACGGAGACGCGCGCCCACTCAGCGCGCCGTTCTGTTTGCCGCCCGAGGTTACACTGACGGGCTCACGATCACCACGAGGCACTGGAAACAGAAGGATACACATTAGAGAGCTGAACAAATCAATATTCCACCCCATTGTATCAAGGACGAGTACAACATTACGATACTTAACTTGTAGGATTTGACCAAGCATAGGAAAGGAGTTAAATCTGAACAGAAGGTAATTGAGAACATAGCACACACAAGATTATTTTTAGCCATATCTGTCCAAGGACCAAAAGCCAGTGCAGGAGATGAATCCTAGTTCAGAGTCACCAAATGTGGCAATCGCCAAACTGAACTAAACAGACTAACGGCCTTAAAATTAGATGGTTCAAACTGGATGCAACCGCGAGATTGAAGAGTTTAAAAGGAGGTAAATAAGTATTCATACCATTGTCGTCATCATTGTTACGATTATTGCGTCTCGCCTCCCGCTTGTTGTCTCGCTCGGCGGCAGTCTGCAGCGCTCCGCCGCGGACCGTCATGATCCAGGGCTCGTCTGCCTCGCCGTCGCCACTCCGGCACTCCTCTCTGAAAATTTTTCATTATGTTATAATGTACTCTCAAAATTTATATCAAATTCTTAACACACTTTTTTCTTCCAAACCCAAACCTCTCTATTTTGATTACTTTGTGTATGTCATGTAAAACTTTATAACGCCGACACGTGTATATCGTCGGCTTATTGCAAAAAGTCATTATGTGACATATGCACTATTCTGAGATAAACGGTATTTTAGTTCGATTCAGTTAGTGGTTATGTTGATTTGCCTATATCGTCCTATTGTCATCGTAATATTTAACTAAAATACCGTTTATCTCAGAATAGTGAATATGTCACATAATGACTTCTTGCAATAAGCCGACGATATGGTGATATTGCCACACACAAGTTTCAGTATTGAAAATACTATACATAGGCAGTTTCGTGTTACAATGGCCTAAAGCATTTAATTCCTAGAATCTAATCATGTATACCAAAGGTACAGTTTTGGTCCTAGTATTCCAGCATTTAGATACTTATACTGTATATTGTAGTTAGTGCCTGTCTAACAAATTGATGATTCGTTGTTAAAAGAATGTATAAAACATGAAATATACTCACGAGTCTGAATTCTCCGACTCAGTTTCACTCTCCTCGCTCCGTTGCGCCTTCCACTTCTTATACCTATCTATAAGATCCATTAGATACGAATTCTTCTTAGCCTTCCGGATAAACTGGAACTTTAGTAATTCCTTAGCTGTTGGTCTCTGAAACACGGAAAGAAACATCAATTAGATGAAACTTGTAATAAATGTGATGTAACAAATAATGAATGTTTTAACTCATTTTTTGCGTGTCAATGTCTTCGTTTGATCGACGGTTAATATCATCAAATGAGTCCTCCCGTCTTTGGTGGAGCGGAAGGGACTGTCGGACTAAAATCTACGGTGTTCCTTCAATAGCTCTTAACGTTCCAGGGTCACATTTACCTGTTTAGAAAATCCCGCGACCCAATTTTGATTGCCTTTAGATAAACCTACGTAGGAACAAGTGAATCTCTAAAACAATCTATTTAGTGCAATGAACTACGCGTTTATATCTCCGAGATTAAGGGATCAGAAGTAATCCTAAATACTCGGGAGGGTTCTAACAAAAACACTACACGAAATCCGACGGCCGGGGAAATTAATCCGTATCCTCGCGTCTCCGTATGTAACTTACATTTTCAGGGTCCTTATTCAGGCACGCCTCGACGAACTCTTTGAAGGGTTTCGAGTAGCTGCCGGTGAGTTGCGGGGGGTTGTTCTTGGGGATGAGGAAGAGCACCCTCATAGGGTGGAGCTCCGAGTTGGGTGGCTCGCCCTTGGCCAGCTCGATGGCGGTGATTCCGAGCGACCAGATGTCGGCTTTGCTGTCGTAGCACGATTGTTTGATCACCTCGGGCGCCATCCAGAAAGGTGTGCCCACGAATGTGTTGCGTTTGCTTGTTGTGTTCGTTAGTTGGCCCGCGACACCTGGAAATGTAAATATTTAATGTTAAACAGTATTTTGAAGTTCAAGTTACTTATTCCTAGTAATGGACGGGCCATTCAAATGCACGACATGGCAGCCAGATCGCTGCGACAAAATACGGTCTAACTCTGTTCACGTGTGAACAGAGTCGCTGCAGCGGTTGCGATTGTCGTGTCGTTGTGGACTTGTGGTACATGTGTACAGAGCCTAAAAAACGAAGACATAGCCGACATTTCCATATCAATTTCTCATAACAACTTGTTGTTTTGTTTTGATCTTATTTCTCAGAATCCGTAGATGTTGTGACGTTGCTTTTTCTCAATAGAAACAAATGAATCACGGTAAAAATACGACTAGGTAAACAAGGTACACAAATAAATCACAGAATGATTAATTTGTTTTGGCATATTATTTGAACATTCCTAATTTGCTATCCCAGGCATGGTTATTTATGGTTACATGCGAACAATATACCAACTTCAATTGATTAGAGATGTATGAAAATAGATGATACGCCTGCCAATAAGTACTGATACGCTGCTGCAATAAGTTAGCCAGTTTTCACATCTCACACACAATTTATACTACAGTTGGTTCTTTTTTTCGAAAAACCGTACTGAGAGCTTTTATTTAGGTTGTTTGTAAGTATCGCCTAGGGCTCGTGAGTATCAGGCATTATTAGCTTATAATGATGAGTCTGACCCTACATGGAATGACGTCGTCAAAAAGATTTTTAATAAAACAGGTACTAAAAAGCAAAGTTTCCCAACCATAGAAGGTGGCTTAGTCACGTCACAAATAATTAATAGTCCCTCGGTCTCAAAGGAAATACATCTTCATCATAATTACAATTGCATGAGATGGGACTACGTTCGTACAACACGGTACATTAAAGTTTCACATTATGACACATCTCTTAGTTTCAACCTTATGTATGCTCACGTTTACCCAGGGGTCGTAACGGGGGTCATTATTTAACTTTTCTGAGTAAAATGTCAGGTACCATACGTAGGACATTAAATATGATTAATGTGAGACCTCTGTATTAAAACGGCTTTATCAATCGTTGGACATCACGTGTCAAGGAAAACCACATAATGAGGTAACTGGGTACTTTTAAAACTGTTATAAATTTATAATGATTGTTTCCCGAAAGATTATTTTTGTATACACAGCTTTATTATTTACAGCGTTTTTGTTTATATTTCAATCACTTACGTCAGAGATTAACTTTGTTTTCTTCTTACATAGATGTTTATAAATTCGTGTTTATGCATACAATTATATGATGTGGCATTTTATTTGCGGTCAGTTTATAAAATATAATAATTTCTCTAAAAATAAGAAAGGTTCGACGGCCCTGGTACAGTCATATGGGTTTTTTCGTGACTCGCCGTTTCAACACTTTTTCCCTGAACATGAACTTGACTTTAATTATTTTTTTGTTCTTTCCAACTGCTTTCGGTTTAAAGTGCTATGGAATGTCTGCTAATAAACCAGCTTTTTCCATTTGCCGGGTCGCGATAAATGTGTATTATTTTACCTAATGGGTTAACTAACTTTTAAGCCCTTGGGTTTAAAAGTATTAAGTGGGTCACGAAGAGGCAGTTCGTAAATTACTGGGCCATGGTAGAAAAAAGTTTGGGAAGCACTGCTAAAGTATTTATATTTTGTCTACTTGCACGGCACAAACGTGTGGTAGGTTTATGCATAAATGTATGAAGGATACTTGAATTCTTTCCGTTTGTATGCTCCATAACCTTCGCGATATCGACGTACCAAGGTTAAGCAAACCATCAATCCAAGAGCTGCATTGGTACGGATTGGTACTATAAGCATATCAATAAAGTGCTTTTAGCTCATAAAACTCCTCAATACAACGTGTCGAACGAATTCAAAGCGACATAAAGCTTTAAGGTGAAGGCGTGAGTGCCTATAAACATAAGAGTTAAAATTCAACGCCACTTGACTGTTAACCTACTTCGATTATACTCTTTTCGAAGATCATAGCTATAAAAGTTTAGAAACAGTTTTTTTTTTAGGAATCTTTTGAAGTGTTGTGGATGTAGTTCTGCCGGAATGAGCCAATACAATCTCTTATTAATTTAGTTAATTGGGGGTTGAAACATTGAAGATGAAAAACGACCCAAGTGCTTTACCTTGGCCAGAGGCATAACTTTGCCAAGTGGCCAACTCTCCAGTTTTTAAGTTGCAGGATTTTTTTGTAATAATTTAGTTCATCATTACAACTACTTCGAAAATTGGGAAAAAACATAACTTAAGCAGTGACTTGGTAGAAACATGCTTTGTGGTAAAAACAAACAAAGCTGAATCCAGTAAACATAGATGTTTGAAGAGCCTGAAAATCTTCACACAGCTCTTCCCGAAGCAAAAGGGCGTTCACTTTACTTTGGCACTGCTTACAGTTGCTTCGCAAACGGTTCAAACATTGGCCTTAAGCCAGAATGCATGGCTTAAATTATAAGGCAAGCTTCTATATTGTTGGTTTGACATCTTTTTAAACTAGAGATTTGCAACTTAATCTATTTTGGGGGAAAATGAACGAAAAAAGGTCATAATCTTTATACACCTACGCGTACCTTTCAAAGAGATGAAAATAATTGAAGATAACCTCAGTGTCTACTTCAGTTTCCGAACAATATCCACGCAGAGCCAGGGCTAAGCTAGACCTCTTGAACAAGATTTCATCTCAATTTAATTCCCAAAAGATAAAATCTTAGTCCTGCGAAAATTCTTAACTTATTTTTGCTCGCCCTTACAATATTTCCCGAGATGACACTTCAAGAACTTAATAAGAGATTAAAGCGTTGATAAATAGCTTCTGACTGCCCAAAATTTCTTATTATCTTTAATAGGTGCGGTTAATTAAATATTTAAGACAGCTAGATTAATAAATAACTCGACACGCTAAATTATACCTATTAAATGCAGATGTCGTCCATTAAGAGTTGAGCAAATGATATTTATTGATTAAATTGTCCATTTATACTTTAATAGTCACAACTAAGTAGGTTACACGAGTTTACGACACATTCATCAACGCAGCACACACAATCTTCGTTGTTGATTAAATTATAGTCAATTATGTATAGTCAGTTACTGTAGTACTTGTAAACACCACCCTTGGGAGTCGTAAAACTTGACACCATTAGTTTAGCAGCCTGACAACAGCATCCAACTAAATTGGGTTTTATTCAGAGGCTTAAATGTAATGATTCCGCTTCCGTCACCAAGATATCAATGTAATTCAAATACCATTTATTACCCGACTACGGCAAAGCCAAAAGGAGGGTTATGATTTTGACCGGTATGTATGTTTGTATGTATGTATGTATGTATGTATGTATGTATGTTTGTTTGTTCCCTCATAACTTCTAAACTACTTATCATTACATGACAAATGAGGTCTCGTTAGAAGCGTCTCGGTTGTCCGCTGGTTATAGGGTAGGTGACGTGTCACCAAATCCAATATGGCGCCCTCTAGGGGATGAAAAGTCGTTACCGAAAAAAAAAAAATTTCGCATAATATCGACATGGGTATCAAATTAAAGGGCTTGATGAGCACATTTGAAATATATATACATTATATAGCTTTCACTCGCTAATTTTCTGTTTCTAACAGAGTCAACATGGGTATCAATTGAAAAATCTTAAATTCACAACTCAGAAACTATACATATAACATAAATAACTTACGTCAAATAATATGACTCCAAAAATGTGTAAATAAAAAATAAGTTAAAAATAACTTAAACCCGACTACGTAAAAATCGCGCACTGAAAAGTATAAAACAAGAACAAGCCGTGGTCGTATGCCACCTAGCCAATAAAGATTGTGTGAAAGAACCGCAGGTGGCATACGACCACGGCTTGTTCTTGTTTTATACTTTTCAGTG
The DNA here is from genome assembly GCA_943136025.2 of Agrotis puta. Classification (NCBI taxonomy): domain Eukaryota; kingdom Metazoa; phylum Arthropoda; class Insecta; order Lepidoptera; family Noctuidae; genus Agrotis; species Agrotis puta. Next base: position 14,103,656 of record OW964170.2, on the reverse strand, counting down.
CGCGATTTTTACGTAGTCGGGTTTAAGTTATTTTTAACTTATTTTTTAACAATTGATGTTCGAACGTGCACAGAAACACGCCTGTACATACAATTACTCTAAATTCTTCATTACCGATATATTTCTAAGATAGGCACAGTGAATGGTTCTCGTGTTCAAACTGCATGCATCGTTCGTTTTATGTGCGCAGGAGCAGCAGTCCATCCGTTACGATTATATTCGAAAACGTATCACTGTTGCATAGCGTGAATCACGTTAATGGGAGAAAAACCTTGACAGAGATGTACAAGAAAGAACAGAGCTAAAGAAAGTTATTATTTATGTACGTGTTTTAACATACAAAGTGGTACTATGATGAATAAGAATGTGCTCTTGAGACTGTTGCAAGTGAGACATAATCTTGAGTCTATAGCGCAGTAATCAACGCACTTGAGTGAGTTGACACTTAACGGCTGGTGCCTGTCAGGGCTACAATTATGTTAATAATTAAATTAGAGCAGTCCTGATTTGAATGTCGCCGCTCTATTAGTTCTCTATCTGTTACGACATTTATGCGAAGATTAGCAATGTCTCATCGGGAATCCCTATCTACAACAAAAATATTTCAGTTACTATAGTATAAACTACTAATTATTATCTACTTTTATTGGATAGAGAATCTATCAGAAACTACCTTCGCAAAGTCCATTACGGATATTATGTAAAATCGCCTCCGCATTTCTCTTCTTTCTTTGAGGATATTTTCGCCGTCAGGGACGGCTTATCGTTAGGGGAAAGGCGGTCAAGGATATACGCAAAAAGTGCAAGCGGCGCTATTCCTTATCTACAAAATTTTTACCCTTTTAAAATATAGGTAAAATGGCAAAAGTCGGCAGAACCCAAAACCATTATGGACCCCTATTACAATCCGAATTCTCTTTTCACTGCGAGTTTTTGTTTTATTAAAACTTTGTTGTAATGAATAAAGGAAAAAGCTGATGAATTTTTCTACCGCTTTTCGGGATCAGAGAGGATAGAATCCACCGGAGCGGAACAGGGTAAAAAACAAATGATCGACTGTAGCAGTAGATTAGAATAATTAATTAAATTGTTGTCCGAAAAAAATATTCTTTGATATCAAAACTTACCAAAATCAGCCAGTTTGACGTCTCCCATTTCGCTGAGCAGTACGTTGGCAGCCTTGATATCTCGATGCAGTTTCCTCTCCGAGTGCAGGTAGTCCAGACCCCGCAGCACCTCCCGGAGTATCACTGCTATGTGCATCTCCTCGAAGCTGCCCGCCTTCATCAGGTCCAGGGCCGACCCCCCGCCCAGGTATTCCATTATAATCCATAGTTTTGTTCCCTGGAAAAGATGAAAGGAAATTAAGTACAAGTGTCTTTGTAGGTAATGTTACCCGGAGAGCATTGAATCTAGAGATATATCAACAAGACTGATCTAAATGGATTTTAGGAAACGTTATTTAATTATACGTTATAATATTAGCATGAAATTGTATATAGTAGTCTTAGTATTATAACACAAATGTAGAGATCTTTTTTCTCGTCGTAGCTAATTCATAAAAGATTTACTAAAAATGATAGAAAGAACTTCACCAAAAAGGCTTAGATTAATATTTTTTTCGTCCTAAAAAATACAAAAGATTCTTGGATATATTTTTGGATAAAAAGCTTTTGTAGCAAATTGAGATATTTCGGTGGCCTTTCCGTAACAATTTAAGTCTGTCCTGTCAGCCAGATTTGGTCTAGGCCTTTAGGCAAACGCTTAAATGCTCATTAATATGCATTATTCAGCTCGGAAAATGTATTAGCATATTTAAGCATACACGTAGGTTGTTGTTGACCGAGTAAACTATGTGTTCATATGCGTCATTATTATTGTATGTAGTTTGTAAGTATTAACTACTTCAGTATTCAAGTTTGTTTGTTTTTCCGCCAAGTACGTTATCTCTCTACAATGGCCTTTAGATATCGTACCATTGCGATAAGTATATAGTGGTCTGAATCATATTCTAACTCAAGTTTTGCAAATGATAAGCAATATTGTCATAGCAAATTATCGGAAAATAAATCGGGGTATCACACACCCATGAACAACAGTTACGAATATAAAGCAAATGCTATGTAATGAAAATTTAATCTTGAAAATGGAAAAGTACGTGTATAAATAAATATTTTATGTACTTTTTGATGGCTCACGCTATTTTTTCCTCCTTTTCCTTGACGTCGTATTAACAAAGTACAGCTGTCGAGAATTTACATAATACTCCATTTCTCTCAGTTAGCTACGTATTGCGATGAGAGATAAACACCGTTTATTTGTTTGTTTTCATCGCCATATTGTTTATTGTTGTGAAAATGTTTTCATGAAAAGGAAGAGAATAATGCAGTTAAAATACTGAAATTTTTGAACACCAAAATAAGCTAACTATACATTTAAATAAACAAGTCTAGGTAACGGAGAGGAACGCCGGGGTCGCGGGACTAACGAGCTACCGTGACCCCGGAACGTAAAGGGCCATTGAAGAACACCGTGGACCTCAGTCAGTACAAGTCTGAAAGTCCCTCCTGTCTGGGTGGGGTGGACTCATTTGTTGCTTTTACCCACGCTAAAAAAAACGACGGGTTGCACTCTGGGAGTGCCGGCAGAAGTGAAAACTTCAATAGTAATAAACACCACACGAACATTCGCGCAAGCGCCCTACGCCGTCTTACGAATTTTCGATCGGTCACGTGTCCTGACGCGAGTTTAACATTTTTTACCCATTCCAAAAAAAAGTACTAAAATTTCTAAAGAAGTCCTCACTTCAAAAAAGTAAGATAACGGAGAGGAAAGGAATTAATAACGTTCGAATATTATGAGGTCTGAATACCAAACTAAACATATAAGTCTAAGACAACTATAAATATTTATAAAGAACTAGTATAAGTATGTCGGAAGCTTAACAAGTTAATGTACCAGAAACTTGGAAAATTGCGTACAAAGAACACAGCAGAGTTTCTAAACAAGGCAAGTTACGTCCCCAAAGTCATTCAATAACGAACACTAGGAAGAATAATCCACAACATCTGAGCAATAAGTTTAAATAAGTATACAAATTCCTTCGTAACATTTTGAAAAGGGACAGAAAATATAATTTATAGTCAAAGTTTTGACCAAAGGAAATAACTTTTGTGAGGGACATTGTTTAAATTAATGTTTGTACTTATTCCAGTTTTGACATTTATTGATTGGGTGTATTTCTTTAAGAGAAGTAATTACATTGGTCAGCAATTATAAAATTTGGCAAGCCACCCAAAAGCAGCATTTAAATAATTTGGTCAGCATACAAAGATTTTGTTTGCAATAAAAAAAATCAGGCAGCAATTCTTGTTCCGCAACTAATTTTGATAATGGTCAAAAATTAAATCATACATAGGCAGCCAACAATAACATGAGTCTGCATAATAAACATTCAGTCTGCAAAATAACTACTTGAGCGGCAAGATTTCATGATTGAGCGGCAGAAAAACATGTCTATAAGCAGTATATTTGATTGGTATGCATATTTAAAACATGGTGAGCAAAATAACTACTTGGATTGCGTTTTTGTTGAAAAAGCGGCAATGTACGTTAAAAGTGGGCGGAGCAAGAGCAGGCGCGTGACACGACTTGCTGGCACCCCGACTCGGACAATTTAGGTTAGAAGAGGATGGCGGGGTCTTTCAGACCCCGCCATCCTCTTCGTGGTTATTTTTTTTTTAAACCACCCAGAAGTAGGAGCCCCGCGAAGCGGGGCTCCGTCGACATGCTGGGTGTCAATTAAATGGTTAGCATAGTATTGTTATTTCTGTGAGCAGAAAAATATAATCGGTGAACAAGTGAAGTATTTTTGCTACTTTTATATGCAGCACAAAATGCATATTTTTGCTTACACTCTGAGTGCTTACCAAAATTTTATTAAACATGAGCAGCTGATTGCAGCTTATATAATTAATATGCTGTACAAAAATAATTACAGCCATCCAGAATGACATAAATTGCTGATTGATTTTGAAATGTTTGCTGACCATGAGTTGCTGACCAATTAGCTATTTCTGCTCACCGATTATATTTTTCTGCTCACAGAAATAACAATACTATGCTAACCATTTAATTGACACCCTTTCTTTAATCTCTCTAGAGACTGTACATAAGTATTTAATTTAATCATTGTGCACCGTCCTTCTTTGTTTGTTTCGTGACGTAAGGGCACAATCTTGTGAAGCAGAGAAGGTTAAAATTCAAGAACCTCAAGTGCGTACAAGAAGAGTGGGTATTTCCCGCCGACACGGTTGTATTCATTTATTTCTACATAGAGGGAATTACAAAATAATAATTTATGTTTTTGTGTCACACTCTGATAACATAAATCTAAATAAGCTGAATTATTTATATATTTTAATTATCCAACATAATAATAACAGGGAAACTTGCCACGATGTAAAAACCGCAGTCCTTATCAGCTCGTTTCTATGTAAAATTTTCCTTACAAAGCGCGTAAACGTAGGTAACGAGTTTCCCTAAATTAATCAACTTTACTGAGTTACGTGTAAGTGATAACGGTTGAGGAACAAATTTCGTAGTCGGGAAGCAGAGTGAAAACCCGCTTCGTCATTCATCGCATTACGTAAGTACCGAAAATTCATAAGAACCCTGGAAGGTAAAAATTTACACAAATTTTGTGGATAACCCGAGCGATAACTTCACAATATCTGACTCAGCCAAACTTAAAGTAGGAAATATCCCTGATATCAAACTGGCTGGCTGTTAAAGGATTTTTACGAGGATATAAAACTGCTACACTAAAATTTAACAGCCAAAAACTTAGAAGTCCTTTATCTGTTTGCCAGTGAGTGATTTATCAATTATCTAAAATGATCAGAATAATTGACCAAAAACAGACGATTATCATTTGAAATCATCGTCATTAAATTCATGTTCAGTGTGCCCGACATGACGTTAACCTTCTCTATTCGTAGTAATTAATGTACGGACACTGCACACTGCACATGTATGTTCAAACAGACAGTGCCACAGCAGCACTGCATGCAGTAATGCAACGCGGAAGACGACAATGGGCGCACCGGAGCACAGATCCGGCGCGACCCATTCACGCTCCATCAGCGAACGTACCCACATACACGTGTCAGGGTTACACTCATCATATATGCACGTGCATTTAAATGTATCCGAACACAGAAACAAGGGCTCGAGCCCAGAATAAACAACGTAGATTGTTTTGACGGCTCAAAGCCGCGAAATAAATGGAAAAGGCTAGCCTGCTATGATGTGGGATTTGAAAAATTGAATCAAACACATCGTGATTTATTTTGGCTTTTCATTTTCACGATGTTATTCAAAAGTGTTTGAAAGAAAATCTTTATTGTTAGCTATTTCGTTAAAATTTCTCTGTGATAAAAGGATCAAAAAAGTTTTACCAATTTATCGAAAGAATGCTGCAGATCAGTATTCTTTCGTTAAATGTAGTTTATTCTTTAGCTATCGTGAAAATATCAATCTGAACGAAAAGGCACAATTTCATCAAAAAACTGAACAAAAAGAGTAAAAGGAAAACATCTTCCTGAAAATCCAGGAAGCAGGTAAACCGGCAGGTATTATACAAATAAAGCATGGCAAACAACAACATATTTTCCACAACTTTCGAAGCTCCAAACTTTGTTTTCGGCAGCCCTAACAAAATTCGCAACATATCGGAAGCCATAACTGGTAACAAGCGATAATACAGACAGCACTCGCCCCATATAATACAAGATGAACGCCAGTTACATTGGAAATGGAAAGATAAATAATTCCATTCCGAGCTATTTGTGCCTTAGCCGTAGATCCGGCCGAGTAGGTACCTCTCAGGGAATAATATGTAAAACGAGACGAGCTTACCGTACCAACAATAACAAGTAGATGCTCTGAAAACTATGATTTATTTATTCCATTATCCCACCGTTTACTTGACTATGAAAATAAAAGGATATTTATTTATTTCGATTAGATTAATCAACACATTGGTTCCATTTTTAGTTTAAATGTACATTCATTTTAAACACCTAATTTATTATCTAAAGAAGGTAATGAATATGCATGAATTCCTGAACTGATAAATCAATTCTTATCAGTAAAATCCTTAGACAACATTTCCAGTACACCACATACCTATTTCATGTGAAGAAATTCAGTAACAAAATATCATTTGAGAAGCTTCCAAGATTACAGCGCGAAGCCACTTACATAAAAGGAAAATTTTAACGAGAAATAAAAACTGAAAAGGCTGTATTCATAATAAGCTTTTTCATAGCAACCAAAGGCCCGTTGCATGTAGCAATCATATAGGTATTCGTTGGCATGGCAACCCGATGGCGTCGGTCATAGACCTCGCCGTCGCGACACCCACTAAAGTAAAACAAGAAAGCGAACTATTAATCCTGGGACCTCTATAAAGGGGTATAAATAAACAGGGGTTTCTTCAAGTACTTCCACAGTACCAATCGAAAGCGTCACGACATTCAATTTTGATAATTAATATGGGACATTTAAATTCCATTTCTCAATGGCACTACCCCATATACAGTTCATCTTGAGTCGTTAAAATAAATCGCACTGATAACTTCCAAAAAGAGAATTCAACTATGAAATTGCGGCTGTTTTAATATGAAAAAGGGCTTAATAAAAGACCTGTTAATACAAAGTAATTTATTACCATCAACCAATAAGCCACAACATCGAAATCTTCGCGATGAAAATATTTTACTTTCTCGACAGATTTTAACAAAGACGGATTAAAAAGAGTACAAGTCTTTTAATTATGAAAGTTAACCCGGCGAAGTTGTTAATTCATTACAACTTCATTCATTATGATGTAGCTTTATTTTAGAGTTGAGTGAACTTGCAATATTTTAATTGGATTCAAACACGTTTGCTATAAAATGAAAACGGATTATTTATTTTATTTCATGAACGGAAAATTATAGAGCTTTTTAACGAAGAAGAATGTGAGGCAGAACTGCACGCGATTTCATCATGCGAAATAAGTAACCCGTCAAAGTTTTGTTATTGCATGGCTTTGATGTTAAAAACAAAGTGGGCAACTTTTTGTGAACGCGATAGATCGATAGAGTTTTATTATAAAAGGGAGGTTCAGGGTTATGGAAACCGAGCATCCTGAGCGCTAACATATTAGCCGTCGACCCGAAGCATAACGATAATAAGAAATTGCACATACTCATTGAAAATTATGTTAATGAACTACTAATTCACCACGTTCATATGCCTGTTAACGACTGATCTCGTAAGCTCCTAATCTCTTGTAGCTAATTAATGAGGAATGAGAATATCCTTTGAAAGTGAGTAACTAAGATGGCCTTTGCTCAACTCAAATAATATGATGCTGTGGACTAAAAGCAAGATTACGAAAATGTTAGATAAGATTTTATATTTAATTATTTTCTATTATATCAATACACGTGTGATTTAAATCGTGTTAATTGATGTCATCAACACACTTTTCATTAATGGCAATTTTAATTAAAATTATTTCTCGGAGTCAAATATTCAGATGGAACTCCTAAGAACATGTTATAAAAAAATAACAGTTATGAGTTAAATCTTCAATGGCGTAACACGCCATTCACAGCCTATAAACGCCTATAAAGTAATAGCTATTACTAGAATACGAACATTGGCTGTACTGTGACAATAAACTGGTAATACTGACATCTGAAAATAAACGCCAGTGCAGCCTGGCACGCCAACAATCGTGAACGAGCAAGGGTGGAGTTCATCATTCGTTTAACTAATTCAAGGCTCCAGCGTTACCATGGCAACGCGTCGAGGGCGGGCGCCGCCCAACTTCCACCCGCCTTAATAATTTCCCGGACGATTGGACGCCGCTAGTTGCCTGTAAACAAAGGCTATGCAGCCAATTTAAGTTTCTAAGAAGAAACTTTTTTGTTTTTGTTGAGCATTTAAGATAGCTGGACACCTGCTGAGTCAGTGACGTCGACTACGGGCGTCGACGGCAAGCAAAAACTATTAGCATTGTTTAGCAAGTTTTTAATTTAGAACGGTATCAAGTTTGTAAGCATTGCATTCGTTTAATTAATTAAAATTCGCAAAACAAACACTGCAATACCTTTTCATACAATAAAGACGATGGGTTTGCATTTTAAATTCTTTTGCCATTTTACCCATAATTTTTGTACACAAATCACGACTACTTCACAGTTACAGATTTGCCCTCAAAACCCGTGAGAACTTTTCAATCAGCGATGGAATTAATTCAGTGCACTTCAATTTACACGGCGGATCTCGCTGCGGAATCAATTTCATTTCAAACGGAGAGCATAGCGCTAGCTCTATAGCCAGGGGATTAGAAAGAATAGGAGAGATAACGCCCGCAGGACAGGTCCCCCAACGCAGTCCACTGGGAAAGCTTCTAAAAGCCGGTATTAGTACAAATCACATTCCCACTCCTCCCTTTATCAGAAAAGTGATAAAGAATTCCCGTATTGCTTGGGACAGTAACATGCTGTCGGATTTTATTACCGCAGGGATATAAGATTTTGTGGTTATTCGGACGATTCGTATAATATCGAAGATTGTTTACGGTATCGAATATCTTAGCTTACATAAGAGCCTTTTTCAGACATAATAAGTTTTATATCAGAAACAAACAAGCTTTTCAGCAGGTAAAATTCTTGGAGAACAAACTACAGTTATAATAAAGGAAATACTTACCGTTACTCGCACACATACATAGCATTTCACCCAGTAATTTGTACTTAGAAAAGTTTTGACGGGTCCCTAAAAGTTTAGTCGTATTACGGCAAAAGTTAAGACCCGGCGACATTTTCCCATTTGTCATAAGCTGCAGCCCGAGCGAGACGCCAAGTAATCCCCATATTACGTTGAATTATCCGAAGGACAGAATGCCTCAACTTATTCCACAAGATCATACGTAAAGGATGGTTCAAGAAAGGAAAAGGTTAATAAAATATTAGACAATAGAATATAGTGCAGTTTCAAAATTATTAAAACTTCCGTCGGGTTTTGTAGGATGGCGTGGCGCTGCCAAGAGATAAGGGCCATTGCAGCGATAGCCGGGTGTTTGCTAGCAAACATTTTGCGCAGCGACGGCCGTATGGCCGCCAGCTACGCCGAGGGTTATGAGATACAGCCTCTTTCTTCTCGTTGTTACAAGGGAATAAAAGAACAAAGAAGCGTGATAATAAGTAAATAAATTATTCATATAACGTCTACGCACAAGGAAGTCGTGTCGAAAGATTTGATAACTGAAAGGTGAAACTTTTAAAGAAAATAATCTATATACAACATTATTTTTTGTTTATGCGAAACCCGATACACCTGTCTAGTATTTTTGTGTAAAGAATCTATGTACAAAATTTGAAAACCGTATCATAAAAAATCACAAGGTTATAAGTTTGTATATTACCTGGTTTACCGTTCAAAAACATGCTCATTTCGCAGTACACCCGCGTAAACCGCGTCTCCTGTGTTATACACTCGTGATAATAGCTTGGCAATAGGTACCTAACCATATGGTGATTATATTGTAATTAACTGGTAATAAAATTTAATTAAAATATTTTTGAAAAAAAATATAACATGGTGTAAAAATTATTGGAATCGAATCAGTTACTGATTCTAAACAAACTATATTCAGGTTTCGCATATACTAAAAATAATGTTGTATATAAAAGGAGAACTGACTGACTGACATATCAACGTACAGCCGAAACTACTAGGGCTAGGAATGTGAAATTTTGCACACGGCTTCCTATTATAATGTAGGGGAGCACTAAGAAGGGGTTTTTGGAAATTTAACCTTTAAGGGGGTGAAAAGGGGCATTTAGGAAAGTACGTAAACCACGCGGACGAAGTCGCGGGAAAAGTGCTAGTAAATTATAAGTTTAAAGCAACAACGAAATAGCAAATATAACATTGTGTGTTCCACGGCTACGCCAAACAGGTCCAGTTCAGCAAATTGTCAAGCAGCTAGTGCTCGACGCTGGTTTTCAACTGGACCTGGACGGTGACATGACGGACGCAAAGCAGTCTTAAAACATCCAAACGTGTTATGAGTGAGTGTTTGTGAAATACATAAATACTGTTTACTTGGAAACAAATATATATACAGGGTGTCCCAAAACTCAACGTCAAGCCAAAACGGGGTGACAGGATTGATCATAACCATCACGAGAAAAATCTGAAAAAAAATCTATCCCATGCAGTTTGAAAATTATGGGCATTTTAAGAAAAACCTAGAAATGTGATCAAACTGTACCATTTTTCGGTTATTGTGGTTATTCTTTTTTATTTTTGTTCATTTGAACTTTGGAAACGTAATCCTTAATAACATTTCTAGAATCCCAATAAAAAATAATGACACAATTGCCTCAAGTTTCCGAGAATTGAGACTATTTGTTAAACTACGAATTTAAAATTTTCTAGATTCGTCGACTTTGACAGGCCCTCCTATAAAAAAAATGTACTAGAGTGCCTTGGCAAGTGGCATTAAAAGTTGGCGCATTTAATCAGAATTCTAAAATGGTACAATACTTGTTAGTTCCATACAATAGAAAAGAGTAAAAAAATTAAAACCTCAAGTAACCCGAATTTTGCTATCACATTTTACTCAGTTAAAATGTTTTTAATTCGCACAAGCTGTAGGTAGGTTCTTAATTTTAAGACAAAATGATGAGAGAGATGGATAATGGGTATGTTTGTCATGAGTGAGCGAGACAGATAGTGACGCCACTTTTACCAAAGTGAAAAAAAGTTAGTAAAATAATTAGGTTTGTTGGACTAAAAGTCAGATAGAGAAAAAACATTTTTATTACAATAATAAATAATAAATGTTCAAATTGTTTACCATCAGCCTCAATACAAGCCCTACATCTTCTTAAAAAAGATCTACTTATAAGTCGGGCATATCTTCGAGAGTTGATCGCCTCAGCTGCTTGAGAAATGCGTTCACGCAGGTCGGCTACGTGATCAATGGGCTTTGAGTAAACTTTTTCTTTGAGAACTCCCCAATAGAAAAAATCCAGGGGATTTAAATCTGGTGAACGGGCGGGCCACAAGATAGTGCCTGAACGTCCAATCCACCTTCCCGGATATTCCTGGTCAAGGAAATCTCTTACTTGCACTGCGAAATGCGTACCCATACCCATTATCCATCTCTCTCATCATTTTGTCTTAAAATTAAGAACCTACCTAGAGCTTGTGCGAATTAAAAACATTTTAACTGAGTAAAACGTGATAGCAAAAATCGGGTTACTTGAGGTTTTAATTTTTTTACTCTTTTCTATTGTATGGAACTAACAAGTATTGTACCATTTTAGAATTCTGATTAAATGCGCCAACTTTTAATGCCACTTGCCAAGGCACTCTAGTACATTTTTTTTATAGGAGGGCCTGTCAAAGTCGACGAATCTTGAAAATTTTAAATTCGTAGTTTAACAAATAGTCTCAATTCTCGGAAACTTGAGGCAATTGTGTCATTATTTTTTATTGGGATTCTAGAAATGTTATTTAGGATTACGTTTCCAAAGTTCAAATGAACAAAAATAAAAAAGAATAACCACAATAACCGAAAAATGGTACAGTTTGATCAAATTTCTAGGTTTTTCTTAAAATGCCCATAATTTTCAAACTGCATGGGATAGATTTTTTTTCAGATTTTTCTCGTGATGGTTATGATCAATCCTGTCACCCCGTTTCGGCTTGACGTTGAGTTTTGGGACACCCTGTATATTAAAATAAATTAAATATACATTTACCTACAAAATTATAAATAAAGAGTAGTAAGTAAAAATAAGCTAAAAACAAACAAATAGGACAGACAGAAGAATGTTACAGTATCGATTTGTAGAGGAGCTCTCATTTCATTAGCAATACCAGAAGTAGAAAGGTAAAAATGACGAGTGAAGGGAATGTTCGCAGTAACATTTGAAGAACCCTTATTCGACATCGTCCTACCGGTCATAAACCCGTCGGAGCCACCACCTCATAAAACCTCCCCTTGAGGATTTTTGAAGGTGACCGGTACGAAGGTAAAGAGTATAAACGACACAAGACATCGGAATTGTTATAAAATTTGCAGGATTACAGCCGTGAAACCATTTTTAAACTAAATGTAAAACGATCAGAGGACTATTGCCAAGAGATCCCAGTTTTACGAGAAAGCTACCCAAATAAAATGACACCCATAAAGATTGCGGATTTGTGGATTCACAAAAATGGTGGTGGCGATAAAAACTTTCCGAGGGAAACCAGGCGCTTAGATAAAGGAATAGAATTACGAAAGTATGTGTTCGTGCAGGTTTTAAAACACTATGTAATGGAAACGATTATTTTATTCTGTTCTGTGGCGTCCTACTATGCTGTATTTCATAAGTCTGGTCTACATTTACAAAATTGAAGTTAAATAAATATAAAATCCAAACAGTATAAAGTAGGTTGTTTCAGGCCAGCGTAATACTAATTGTAAATAGTGTTTCAAAATGGTTATTCAACTATTGACCCTCTTTGATGACTATTGTTTGTGGTATGGAGTATGACCTAATGACGTGACGCAACAAAAACTGGCCTGGTAGCAAAACTAGTTTAGGCCAAGTGTTTAAGTAAATTATTGCCGCTGTTATTTATTAGACTCGGGTGGCAGCTGAGTTTGCTAAATTATTTATTATCTTTGCTCCAAAGACGTTCTTTATTTCTAAATGGGATGATGATGGGTCCATGCTTAAGGCTACATAATATTTTTTCTTCATTGTAAAAATTACAGAACAGTGAGGTAATAATTAACAGTTCTGATAGCAAACGCCCTTTGTGAGACGCAATAGCGAAAGTATGCTATTATTATAATAACACTGTATGACACAATATCGGCTAACTGTGAGATGAGTGAGCGCAAACCATTATGCGAGTCGTGTCATCGACAGCTGTATTGTGTTGCAAGTCCAACCCACACAACAAAGATGCACGATCGATATTCTAATCGATATGACTCTATCGTAGTAATTGGGACTGGCGCCAAGGCGTGAAAAGTCTTTGCTCATTTGTAAGCAAACACTAAATTGTAGACTGCCTGTTTGAATACAGGCACAATAGATTTATGACTACGTGTTGAAGTTGCAATAAACAGCAATTCAAATATCCATAACCAGAAGTTTTCAACGGCTACAGGAACACTTATAGGTCTCGATAAGAAACATAAATCAAATCTTATTTACGCGGAAATCATAACGCATAAAGCAACGCATCAAATTGAAGCAAAAATTACTCGGAGTCAAATTTTTGTTATCGTCAAGGCGTTCCACCCCCGACTATAATTTTCGTTTTATAGCTTCGGTAATAACCACACCGAATTTATCGAGTCCTCATTGTGGGAAAACCCTTGGAGACGCTTGCGCATAGGCAGTTCCTGAACCGCCTTTCCCTTTGCGCACATTATTTTTTATTTATTCCTTTATCAAGAGAATTGAACTCCCAAGAATTGTAATGTGGATATTACAAGCGGAATCGAATAAAACACAAGGGTTTTCCATTTAAATGTTTAGGAAAAAGGATTTTGATAAGACAGGCTTACGTTCCAAAGTTGATTTAGGACGTTTGATAAGCCCCTGAAGACATTTCCCTCCGGTAATAGCGTAATGTAATCACGTTGTAACGGGACAGTAACCACGCTCCCCCTACGCGCAGGTTTCGGATATTGACGGCATGCAAATGCTATTAATGTCATTCGACGTACTGTTTCGAACATTAGGAATTCTACAAGTATTCTTATAACGTACATAACGGAGTAAGATTTACATGACACATTTGCATACAATATAATCTTATTAACACGGCCATGTTTAGGCAAGCAGAACTTAATTTTCTTCTGTTGTGCGTGGAAAATTACTGAAGCCTTAATTGAATTTTCTACGACTAGGTAATTAAGGTCAAAGAAAAAAATATTGCTGTGCTGAATCTCAAACCAACTACATTTTGACTAATTGTTTCAAATAACTAATTTTGGTCACAGTAAATTTCCAACTGGCTTTGCTGTAATTTGAGAGAGGCAGTTGACGTAACCGTGACGACCACAAAAACGTATTGTCACACGCCACAACGCACGATCTTAATAAACTCAAGAGAATTGAAGACTTCCTAAAATAAAAACATTAGATGAATGAAACGGGAAATGTTTTTCTAATTACTCTCGGAAACTTGCTAATCTGATTGCTATTTGAAGTTAGACACGGTTTGCGGTAAAACAATAGGCGGCTCCCCAAAACAACGGTGTAGGTAATCTAGTTTTGAGGTCGAGTGGTTAGCCAAGTCGCCATTGGCAGGACCGGGACTGACTCATACAGGGCACACCGCACAATGGACTCTCACAACTAAGAGCCACGTGTAACTAAGTATACACACGTTTCCAATGTTGGAAGGAAACGTTGTAAGGGTTATTTAGTTTCGATACAATTGCTTTACTCGAAATTTATTGGTCAAATTACATCTATACGTGGCCTCGAATTCCAATGAGTCGATTTGTAGGGACTAGGGCCATGATACATGTAGAGCACGTAACTACTTTAAACACTACGCAAGTTATTTTCTTACAAGTTCTCAACCATGTCCTTCAATCTCTCATCCTGTAAAACTTTTGAAAGCTTTTAGCAGCTGTGAAAGTTTTATTGGTGAGTTAACAAACTCACTCGCACTCCAGTCCACGGCTATCACATGCTCGTTCACGAACACCGTCATTAAACTTTGTGTGTAACAACTGAGTGAGAGAGCCAAGTTAGTCAAATAATTATCTATTCGAGTATCATGCGGACGAAAACTTTTGTTTGTCTGAATCTCAACTAGGATAATTTGGGACTTTTCATCGAAGCTCTAAGCCAACACGCGTGTAATGTTATCATTATCACTGTTTTATTTCCTCAAGATTAGAACTTATGTAACACATTCTTTCTGTGTCAGAACAGCAATTTATAATTTTATCATTTATTATCTCTAGAACAATAAATGAAATGACACAGGCCCTCAGTTCAGAGTGTGATCACGATCATAAACAAGTTTAGTCACCTATTTGAATTATAGAAGATAATAATGTTTATAGTTGGTAGATAAATAATAATTAAATCGACAATGGGACTGTATCTCAGAGAACAAAGCGGTATAGTCCTTGGCCAATAAGTGTGGCTGGCCCGCCAACATACTTTTACTATTACGAAGTCTGTTGTCTGTCCCATTCAATTCAACAGCTGATTTAACAGCGTTAATACATCATTTCATTATTGGTGTCAGTGACATAAGCACCCACATTTTCGTGTTAACTTTATTATTTGTGTTCAGCTACATCTTCTAAAGACACAGTCGCTTCATAACAAGAAATTAACCTCTTTCTTATCTAAATTCCCAAATACAACAAAGAGAGAAATTAATAAACTAATTCTTCCTAACTGTAACTAACAATAATAAACTTTACTGTTACTTTAGTAAAACAGCACCTAAGTGCAAATACAAGCCGAGATACACAGTTTATAAAGTATTTAATTAAAACGACTAATCTTATCGGGCATTATCTTTTTCATTATTTTCTGCGGCCAAGTTCCCAGGGGTCGAGTGCCGCTTTTCCTATTTATCTGCTGTCTCATCATCACAGCCATCACAATAGACACAATGGTATGACTCCCACACGTCAACAAGCATTATGCGTAGCCGCATTACCAGTTCATTATTGCTCTCAAGAGCAGCGGTGGATGTAGTTTTACTACCCATTATCCCGATGAATAGCTACTTGTATGACGAAACTTACTTTCTAATGTTACTGCAATGGTCAGTAATTTTATTTGCCTTGTTCTGTAATGACACAGCCAGGTTTATTGCTGTGTTAGTAGTTTTTACGCTGTGAATGCTGTACCATTACCACCATGATTAATAGGACCCTTCGTGGACACATAGTAGCCAATTAGATAAACGGGTAACTACCATAGCTCTTTCAATACCATATAAATTAAACAAGTTTCAAAACCTGGTTCTAGTGAATATCCCAATTCAAGTTTTCATCTAACTAGATTCAATTGTACTGAATTCGAGTGCTGTGCGCTCAGAAAGTTTCACGTCCCCCAATTCCCAGTACAATTCGGATATTGGACATTTCTATTGGTGGCGTCGTTGTATAGCCAATATTGTAAGCTAGGATATACAGCGGATGAGCAATGGGCCTTGTCAGGGACATTTTTCCGATTGGTATAACAGGCAGGTTTGATCGATAGCTAGACAAAATGCCATTGTTACGTTACATAGCATCAAGCTGTATCAGTTACGTGCGTAGCTTGGCAACTGCATTCTTAGCGATGCAAGTTTACTTACTTTGAAACATATAGGCTTAACACCAGGATAAATTGCACGTGGATCACTATCTTAGACCCGACTCATAAACTTGATACTGAAGTAACGAGTGTAACTAGTATTTACTTTATTGCTATATATTTGTTTGCGATTCTGTTTACCAGTTAAATTGGTCTGTTAGTCGACGATCTGAATTAATTAAAAGAAAATCAGTTTCAATCAACCCAAACATTTGAAACCAAAACAATTAGCGAAAAATACTCGCAAAATGAAAACTTCTGAACTAAACTGAATAAAATTTTGAAGGGCCCATTTTGGTTAGTATACTACTTAGTATACTACATTGAACAAAAAAAGAACCACACAAATCGGAACGTTATAAAAATACCGATTGAACTTTTTCAAAATCGGTTAAAAGAGGAATCCTTGGTAACGTCTGCACTTGATGACTGTCAAATTATGTGCAGTTCCAGCAAACGGAAAAATATTTAAGCAAAGGCAGGCGATATTCAAATCAAAGGGAAGCGGAGCCCAGTCCGACAGCTTGCGTGTTTCTCGTACAACTCCAGTAAATCAGTTCTAATGAGGGAAAGTGACCCGAAACAGTAAATAACATTGTAAATGACTGCAGGCAACTAATGTCAATGATCGCACACAGCAGTTAAACAATAACCCGCAGTGAAAAGTCACCGTAAATGATGTATGCGTATACAAACGCTGCGTACGCCCCCTTTCTCATCGGGTTTAAGGTCAATTAGATACATGTAAACAACTAAAATGATAGTTTAATGTATTTAACAATACGATCCTTTGCGATTCTCACGTTCTATTTATTATTTAACAAACGTTTGGCCAAGTTCCTTCCACGTAACAAAAGCGTGGTGCTCACATAAATCCCGTTGGTGGTTCGCGCGAATATCGCGTGTGTTCGCGATATAACGGACCTCAGTATCGTTATATGCATGTAATGTTATTACTTGTGACAATCGACTGCCGCATTGCTTTCGCAGAACAATGGTACCACCCTTTTTTGCGTCTTCGTCACGTTTATTTTATCGTTTATTACTTCCTAATTATAATGCACGAAGCTAAACAATGAAAATGTAATTTACGATTCAATAATAAATAAAGTTGTAATCGCATTACGTTAGAACCGTTTGATCACGTTCGGCAGTTGGTTGCGACACAAAAATAACATCACGGCGTTTACATTGCAATAACGTGTATAATAAAACTAGCAAAAATGTAATGTTTACAGGAAGTTTGTGGGTAAACGTCCCGACATTTATATCCATCGAGATGCGATTGAAACCGTTGATCGAATAAACGATAATTACAAACTGTATGTTTTGTTTTTACTGGTATTTAGAAGCACTGTTTTATTTCAATTGAAGCCATAACAGAGCAAAATATTACATAATACTAATTAACTAATGTCAATGAGTACATAATACTTTCACGGTCACAACACTCGTGCGACAAGTCTGAGCAAAGTGTAAACTGGATTATAGTACAAGTCTAACGAGATTGGCGTACTCCATCACTCGTAGACACTTGGACACAGCATTGATCATTCAGCTGACAACAATAAACTTAATATCTCAACATCGTAATATGCATCTGTCAAAACATGAAGTTTTTACATTAATTTGATGTGCTGCGCATTAAATTATTGGGCCATAATAAAATTCCGATAACGTAATATGGCATGTTAGTGATGAAAAACATCCAAGCGTAACGCGAAAATTAAATCTATGCGCTCCGGGAAAATGAGAAAATTTTATTTTAACCTCGCGGGATATTCGTAACCAGAGCCAGTGATGTTGCCACGGGTGAATTTACTGGGAAAATATTGTAACAAAATATCAAAACTGGAGGGACAAGAAAAAAGGATAATATAAAAAATCTAGAGATTACCACCTGTTTTTCTGTGGAGAAAGGTAATTGGCATCATAAGGCGAGGGAAATTTTGCTTTGTTACTTTGTATTTCCCTTGTTTATCTTCGTCTGAGTTGTCGTAGCTTTGAAGCCTTAGTTCTCTTGCTAACCGTTTGCAAAGGTCCCTCAGTCATGTTTCTAAGGAGCATGTTATTTACTTTTGCATACAGTGTTAAACGTAAATGTTTCTTTATTTTGCTGTTTTCCCTCGTCTGTATAGAACTCCCTTTGAATAAACACATCTCTCTCATATTTTATCAGGCATGTCAGTCTATGAAAAGCGGACGACACTGTGATTTTGTCATATATTATTTTATGCGAAGTTTGCTCAGGCTTAGTTACCCGAGAATTTTATATTTTGTTATGGTTCTCTGTTCTTCTTCAAGAAGCATTAGATAATTGTTTAAAAAAAACAGTTACCAGTCTTCTTGTTAGCGTGTCGATGGCAATCTAAATTGTGTCGGCCCAAAACTATGCCAAATTTCAAGGATACAAAATAATCAAAACCAATTTGGTTATTTGTCTAAAAGCTTTTTGTAGTATTACAGCTACATTCCAATTTATCCAACCATTTTCCAAACTCGGCGCGTCTACCCCAGGATTACAAGTATTACAACTGTCTGAGTGCACTTTGTTCAGCTTTACAATATCACACTGATGTAACAAAATTGTGAACATTATTGTGGCCTGTTATAGCCAGGCATCTAAACAAGTTTGATAGCTCGTATAAAACAGCCTTCGCCATAACTTCGCCTTGTCGCGTCACGATTTGCGTAATGGACACAAAACCGCTCGCGGCCAACCAAGGGCCGGTTTCAAAGATATTCAATCATATTTTATAAAGTCGATAATGCTTATAGCGATGTGAAACATCGTTAATAATATCAATTTGCGGAAATTCCTGAGCCATAATCTCGGTAATTCCTACAAAACCGAGTATGGTAAAAACATTTTCATCAGCAAAATGTATGGAAGTAATTTGGCTCGATGAGCCGGAAAGGGAAAAAGAAACTACAAAGTAAGACATCTCTCAGCGGGACAGCCACCGCCCAGGGAGTAACGAAGCAGGGAGACGTAAACAATTTAAGAGTGGCCGCTGCACTTCAGCTGAAGCAACCAGGCGAATAAACGCGTCGACTACTAACCGGGTAAATACGGGAGACTAGAGACGTCCCGTGCCCATCTGTAAAAACCAGACTATTTAAATTGGACGCTCAACAAATTTCCCGTGGTGCTTCCATTTGCAGAACATTTATCTTAACGATGTTTTTTCAAACGGCGCTCAAAGGACCTCTAGAATTAATGAGGTTAGCGAGATAATAGTAATAAGTTTAATTGTTGTTTGCTCTTAAATTCGCTGGGGCCAGTGAATTCGCTCGCTTTTGTTTTTGTTACTTTTCAGTTCGACATTTAATGCAATTTAATTGGGTTCACATTTTATCTCTGCGAGCAGTGCACATGGTTTGTTTGCGAAACGAAACGAGAAACGGTAAACAGTTCATATGAAAAGAAAATAAGTCTCGTGTGTGAGAGAATTTTGATGCTCATTTTAACAAGAGCATAAAAGTGTATTGCTTTAAATGTAGTTTTCATTCACATTAAAAACAAGCAGATTTTTAAATATCACTGTGTGGACACGCGTGGTCGCGGCACTCACGAATTACCGTGACCCCGGAACGTAAAGGGCTATTGAAGGACACCTTGGATTTTAGTCAGTACGAGTCTGACAGTCCCTCCCGCTCTGCTCTGGGTGGGAGGACTCATTTGATGATTTTACAACGCAAAAAAAATGTGGACGCGCGTAAAAGTTTTGTCGGGTCCAAATGACGAAATAATAATTTTAATAATTCTGATTTTCACCAACTGGACACACGTTTTTCCGGTATCTTGTGTCGAGCTGGTGAATTACCCAATATTTCTTTTTAATAGCATCCAAGATTAAGCTGGTGAATAACCTCGCATTGTTTTATGCCTTCTTCTTCTCGGAAGTGACTAAAGAAGTTTAGTCTTTCTCCTAATCATTTTGTTTATGAAAATATAATTTCTTCAATTTACCAGGTGAAAAAAAGCCCCATTAAGTAGAAAACACATCACATATTTAGTACGACCCGCATGATATCGTCAAACATAACTGAGTAAATATTTAAAATGTGTTCAATTGATCACGAAAATAATAATTTAAACAAACCTTGAACACGATTAACAGGCGCGTTCGTTAAGAGAATGATTTTTATCTAATTTTACCTGAAACAGAGAGAATATTTCAGTTAGTCGCGTTTTCATTTATATTCCAGACGAATAATTTTAATTTTAAAGATAACATTGGCAGGCAGCGATTTGACATTCAAGCATTTTAAAAAAAAAACTAAAAAATCATCTTTCATTTTAAAATAATTGAGACACAAGAAATAATAATACAATAATAACATTGTAACACCGTAACATTATGATTAGAAAAACAATATCTTGGCAGTGAGTCGTGTTGCCGGCGCCAAACGCTTTCAAGATTCTGAAACTTTTCCCATTACGGTAGCATTGCGGGGCAGCCCAAAACTGGGGGCGTAAAATGTCGCTTACAGACGAATCTGGTGAGTTACAGCATTATATCTTTACTGGGTTCCAATTGCATTAGTAGATGAAGTGAGACTTTCAGTCTGTGTAAATTACATTTAAGGTATTCCCATCGTATAGATCATGAAACTATTTTCTGAGAACCATTTTGCTTTAGATTATCCTTTAGAGCAGGGGTTGTATAAACTAACTAAATGAACAATATAACTAAGCAAAGGGCTTTATTAAACTAAAGGAGAAGGACCCCGCTGTCTAGACAGCGTATTGTACTTTGTAGTCTGAAAGCGTCGAACGCGCTAAACAGTAATCGAGCCAATCACTGCTCTGTGTGGGTAACGAGAGGGGCCAATTACTGCCAAGTCTTAATGTTAACGACACTAGACGCCGACTGGAATTACCGTCCGCTCAATAAAACTTATTCCCGAATTCATCCGAGACGAAATAATGAGCCATTTTATATTCTAGGAACCGGAATCGCTAGCTAGATTGACTTCTTTCGCTAAGTCTTGTTTTGCTTGATGGTAAAGTTATTTAATGTTGGTTTATTGGCAGTGTTTATTATTAACTTCCTTACGCTTATGAATACTAATGACAGATAGATGTTTAATTAATTCTTTGAAGATTAATTTAATGAATGCTTTAAATAGATTCTTTAGCGTTGCCAAGCTAAATAATTATAGTTAGAAATGAGTGTACACGGACATTGGACGTGCAAGAATGAAGTCAGAATTTATGAATAAACTATGACTATTGCAGCATTGCAGCTTTTTTTTTTTTTTTTTTATCGTGGTAAAATCATCAAATGAGTCCTCCCACCCAGGGCAGGGCGGGAGGGACTGTCAGACTTGTACTGACTAAAATCCACGGTGTCCTTCAATAGCCCTCTACGTACCGGGGTCACGGTAATCCCTTGGTCCCGCGATCCCGGCAGGCTTTGGCCCTCAACAGGCCCCGTCACTATGCTGACACTCTTTGAGGCGCGCGTGGAACACAACGCGCCGTCGACCCGGGCATGGTCCATGGTCGGACAGCGAGTCGCCCATTACTCGCTGCCCGCATGCCCGCGCCTACGGTGGCCGGAGATCGTCTGGCGACGTCCGACGCCGTGGGCGTCTACCACTGCGGCTGGGGTGGAGGGAGGACGCTGTCCTCTCCCTCAGGCGGCCCGCCTCCTCCTTCACGAGCATGACTGCTTCGCAGAAGGAGGCGACCGCTTCCCACTCCGTGTCGCCCCGCAGCATGGCCTCGACCAATGCCGGGCGCGAGAGGTCTCCGCCTATCGCCGTCGTGAGGACACGGCGGTGCTCTGCCCAAGCGGGGCAGTCCTGCACCGTATGCTCCACCGTGTCCTCCGGACGATCCTCGCAGGCAGCATTGCAGCTAGATAGGGATGCTAATAAAAAAACAAAGTCTTGAAATTTTGTGATGATATGCGTTTAGTGTATAAAAGATTAGTAATTGATATCGTAATTGGTGTTTTATGCATTCACAATACGATCATTTAACTCTGACATTATAGGTTATGACATGACCCGCGCGTTTGCCCAAGTCTGCAAATGCCACCGCTGCAAATAGCGCCCCATTACGATATAATGCGGGCGAGACGAGCCCTACCTCAACACGGAAATTATTATCACAGTCATAAATCAAGTCAGGGTTTACAAAGACGTGGTGAAATTTGTAACAATCTGTCACAAGAGACGTAAAAGTTTCAAAAAGAAATATATGACATTTTGTACCGAGTGTGTTGTAGGGACATGAACATTTCCTGTATAATGACTCATTAAGTCGAAGCGGTAAAGGTGTTAAAGTGAGGCTTCTGCATTGAACGATTAAACTTGCACGCAGCCATTACACCGTGCACGCCAATAGTTTGTGGAACTCCACTAACTCACATTGTACTAACATTATGGACACAATCAGTTGTGAATGTAATGGCTTTGAATTTGAATAAGGTTTGAATAGGGTATATGTTGGAATTACAATACCAAAGCCATTTTGACCAATTTGTAGCAAATGGCAATAAGTACCTTATGCTTTGACTAAAACCTTTGGTTTTGGCTGACTTGTTATTTTAAGCCTTGATTAGACAATATTTTTTCTTACGGTGTGTAAAGATAACATGGACATGAATCGAAGGAAATAGAACCAATAAAATCTTCTGACGTCGTCCGATTTGACTACCATTTACAATACAGATAGATTTATTTTTGTATCATTGTATCTAATATTTATTATACCGTGACAAAACAAATCGATAAACGTTTGTGGGTATAGAATGGTAGATAGGGCGGGAGTGGCGCAGCGGCGCGCATCGTCATCCGCGGGACAATGGCGGGCCGTCCTTGAATTAGCACCGGAACTATTGTCACCGCGCACAATGGATAGGATTTGCCTAGATTGCCTTCGGGCCTGGCACGCGCCGCCGAGCAAAAACCGCACACAAAACGTAACGACCGAAACCGGAGAAACGCTATTGCGCCGTATCGCTGTCATTGGAACCCTGGAAAATTTTGCAAATGTCACAATAAATTGTACAAACATTTACACGATAATTTAACGAATCTAGGAAACGCAAACCATGATCACTTGAAGATAGTAAATCTGCCTGAAATATCGAGAAACATAATTAAATCCAGACAACTTTGGCACAGAACCAAAGGAACTGATTTGTATATATTGACCCAATAACTTATTAGCCCTAAAGGGTGCACGGTTCGGTAGTTTTTCGAGTAATACGTCAATGTCGAGAGGGAATGTATTGGGGTTAGAAGAGCAATGAAGATGTTTTCGATGTAGGGTATTATCGGGGTCGTATCACGCTGTAGTGGACGTGTCATCATGATTAATCGACTTGTTGACATCAAGTCATCACCCGTGGCGAATACAATTGCAAAAAAGGGTTTAAAGCGTCGCAAAATCTCATCATGTATATAAGTGCAAGCAAAAACAATGGGAGTGGTTGACCGCAAAGTGCTTTTTAATAACCGCAGGCTTAACCAGTCGTTAATAAACTTAGTACCTAGGACCTCCGGTGATTAATGATAGCCAGCATCTGTTACCACTGTTCAGCAAATTCATACCGCTAGAAGTCCGAAACGTAGAGACCAGCTGAATTAATAGTTCTGTTGCGTGACAGTGAAACTCAAGGTTAAACAGAAGTTCTGATGTTCCTAATTAATCATCACTTGTGAGTTTGTTTGTTCAATACAAACACGACATAAGGGTAAAGGTTTCTTGTTGTTACATTAACTACACATATTGTACACCGACATAGCAATTTTGTTGGACCATAAATCTCTTTGTAATATTGTGGTGGCCTCAATCCTGAAGGGGCTCACCGACGACCCTTTTTTGTAACATCTTTTACGAAGCAGGCCTATCAGAAATCCCTATAGGTTAAATTATTTATACTAAACAATTTAAACGACATTTATAATTTACCGTCTCTCCCCTTGGTTAAGAGGACGTGCACAGTTAAAATGATTATTTATTTACATTTTTAAATCGTTGCTTCATACATGAACCGCGTAGTGACCGACATTTAAATAAATACAGGAAATAAACAAACCCAACCTCGTTGCTTATTAAAGAGGTCGGTGAATGAGGTCCTACCATTAAAAGTCGTGCATTTAACTTCGTACAACATTCAGAGAAACGTTAGAGCATTTTAGAAAAATAGAATATCTTGGCGACGGAAAGAGGTCGGAAAAATGCAATGTTTTAAAAGGAATATATTTATTTTACCTTTTGAAGAATCCCTAGTCGTGTTAAAACTTCTAACGATGGTTCCATGGTGCATAATTATGAAAGTGTTTAGCAAAATACAAACACACTCACGAAGGAAGTAAACAGAAATATCAATACACGTTCCTAAAAATAGAATAAAGCCAAAGTTAAATATTCAATGTAATCCGATTTATGAAATCCAATTGAAAAAGTTGAAATAGAGAAACGTTACGGCTACCACCTCACATTTGGGTGATGCGAAAAAAAATTAAACGAGATGGGAAACCAGATACTAGATTGGCTACAACTATCATTTGATTGCGGCATTTGTTGATATACGATGTGATTAAGCGAAATGTCAAGTTTCTGAACGACTTGATCACATAGATAATGTAGGTCGCGATGCCCTCGTGGCAGGAGCTGCGACGTTCATAATATCCCTTCATGAATAAATACGTCACTCCAATTATAGATGCGAACGTTGCCTATGACTTACGGAAAAGGTTATACTATACATAGCGATGTACCTGCTGCTGTTGACACGATTAAATGTGGCGATGATTTAATATCGTACACAGCTTGGCAACCGTTCCGGATATTTATCGATTTTCATTGAACACGTTTTTGTTATATTTCAAGAGCTACGGACAGTGCACAATGAATTTTGTCTTTCAGAAAAAAAAACTGACAAGGACATTTGGAAGTTTTCGAGTGAAAATGATATTTTATTTTCGACTCAACAATACAAGCTTTCTGTGTGCGCTCAGATTGAAGCTGGCGCTGACGTTGCCAAATGGACTGATTGAAGCAAACAATTCGAGCAGCATTATTGTACTTACAATGGGCGTACTGCCACCACGGTAAATTCACGCAGTAGCCACCGAAATGTCTATTCAATCAACATTATGGATACATGAAACTGGCTGTCTAGCATTCATGTTTTGATTATTAATCATGTAGCTAGAAAATATTCGTAATGATCTACAACTTTAACCGTTTCGCTGTCAATCATACGAGTTTAAACTCAGAACTCCAGTGCATAGATAACGATAAAGGCAAAATAAACAAGCTTCGTAGTGACATTCAAGTTATGCAGATATCGATTATGAAGTAGGTATGCGTCATTTATCGATGTGGGGAATAACTCAATCAGGTATGCGAAGCGTTCTATCGGGGAATAGAAAGGTGGCATTGTTTTAAGGCCACACAATACACTCGGAGGACATCGTATCTCAGGGGAGGTGCTGCCACCTACCGTGAGGTTATCTCCCAACAGTTGCATGATAAAGACACGATTATTATGCAACATTAATTATTAATATTGGCCAACAAAGGAGCTGTTTCATTTGAATGCGATTGAAGGAAATATTGTTGCAAAATAAATGAGTTCAGCATATTATGTTTTATTGATTTTGTTTTTACTTGGCACTCTTACAAAAATGAGAGCTTTCAGCTAGTAACTAACGCTTCAAAAGATGTAGAAGTCAGAAGGCATTTCGGTTCTTTATAATATAACTAGCTTTTGCCCGCGGCTTCGCTCGCGTAGAATTTGGTCTGCCACATTAAGTTATGTGACATTTTTTTAATATTTATATTTTTTTTATGTTACTTCACATCGTACATCCCAGATTTCTAACTTCAAAATTAGTTTCCATACAATCTTTGAACACCTATACCTAATATTTAGAGGGAATCTCTTGAAGGTGGAATAATCTGAATTCCTTTCTAAGTGCACATTATTTTAGAGGGCCAAAGCCTGCCGGGGTCGCGGGACCTACGAATTACCGTGAACCCGGTACGTAAACCGTAGCACTGGTAATAACATCCCTCATGTACACAATAAGCTAATAAAATTCCCTATCTCAAAAACTACTGAACGGATTTTGATGAAACTTGCAGTATTCCCTAAGTTGAACGATACCTAGCACAAAAAAAAAATTAAATCGGACGTGAAGTTCCGGAGATATGCGAACAATGAATCAGTCGATGCCTACTCCTTACTGTTAAGGAGTTGTACCATCATCATCAGCTCAGCTACATAAGATGATGATAACCATACGCAAGCACTTAAATTACTTCATAAGATTTACGAAAAACGATGCGTGGGCCTATAAAATTTGAGGGTTGCCCGCGATTTCTCCAAGATTCAATCATCAGATCCTGATTTGGTGACAATGGGGCCACACGGGAAGCACCAGCTTTCAAACAAAAAAAGAATCATGAAAATCGGTCCACCCAGTCGATCGTTATTCGGTAACAAACTACTGTTAAGGAGTTGTACCTTCCATCATCAGCTCAGTTACATAAGATGATGATTACCATACGCAAGTACTTAAATTACTTCATAAGATTTACGAAAAACGATGGGTGAGCCTATAAAATTTGAGGGTTGCCCTCGATTTCTCCAAGATCCAATCATCAAATCCTGATTTGGTGACAATGGGACCACACGGGAAGCACCAGCTTTCAAACAAAAAAAAGAATCATGAAAATCGGTTCACCCAGTCGGTCGTAATGCGGTAACAAACATAAAATTGATAACCTCCTCCTTTTTTTGAAGTCGGTTAAAAACTATCCTATGTCCTTTCTCAAGTTCCAAACTATGTCTGTACCAAATTTCACACAAATCGGTTCAGTAGTTTAGGCGTGAAGAAAAGACAGATAGACAGACAGACAGACAGACAGACAGAGTTACTTTCGCATTTATAATATTAGTTTGGAAGTTTGGATGAACAGCATTTGCGCAATTTTGTATTATGTTTTTGTAGGTGTTCTTATAGCCGTCCAACAACCCAAGCGTGCCCAAGAAATACGAGAAAGTAGAAATAATAATTTACATCGGCAAAGATCGTCTCATCCCTGCCCACGCCTTTCTCAGATTTGAGGGAAATCCAGGATGACGTGTCCGTTGTCCGTTTTGGCACAAAACTAAGAGCAACATAAGAGCAAAAGCCGTATTTCAAATGACCTATGAGATTTGATATGTGACTAGTGCTTGCGTAAACCTAACCTTGGTAACGATACTAAATACTGCGACACACCCACCGCGCCCTTTAGGAAGATGACGTGATATTTATATTGATGTTATCACGGTCATTCGATATTTGCGCGGTCATTGCGGTCACGCTGTTATCAGGCGTTCAATACGCATGTGTAGTTTTCAGTTAATATTATAGTTATATATAATTCTCGTGATAGACAAAATGTCGCTTGGCTTAAATTCAGTAGTTTTCATAGGCCTGTTTTTTTGTATGGCATATTCTAGCAGGTCAACCCAAAGGGGGTTGTGAGCTGTTTAACCGGACAATCTTGTGGTCTACCTTGAATCTAAAGCCTTCTGCAGCCAGGAGCTGACAGCAAGGGACAGGCTGGATTTGAATGATGTTATTATTGAGGGGCGAATTTTAAACTACAGGCTCAGCATCGTGGCCTGGTTGGAGTAAGGGTCGGGTGCCTGATTTCAAACAAACAATTTAAGTAACCTAGTTGCGGTTTTATTTGATAATAGGCTTTTTTCAAGTTTTTAGGTTTGACACAAGAGTTTCTAATTACTTCTTCATAATTTAATCAGATATTTCGGTACCGTTATCATCTATTAATTATGTTGCATGTTTGGAAAGCAGCTT
This sequence comes from Agrotis puta, assembly GCA_943136025.2. NCBI lineage: Eukaryota > Metazoa > Arthropoda > Insecta > Lepidoptera > Noctuidae > Agrotis > Agrotis puta. The sequence goes on along the minus strand of OW964170.2, from coordinate 14,075,397 downwards.
TTTATATCTGATACCAGTTATAATTATAATACACGCGCGATTAATCACAGTGCGTGCTTAGCCTTATCCAAGGCCTTAACTACAATGACGATATTACGCGTTACTGCGCGGGGCTCCTATTTCTGCTTGCAGGGTTTAAAGGAACCAAACCAAACCGAAGCTCAAAGTGCCCCCAAAACTAAAATTGGTTGTCGATTTGTAATATTCGTGGCCGAGTTTGTAATTTTGTGGCTCGGTTTATTATTTCCCGAAACGAAAGAAAAGATCGATCGATCTTTCAGGTTGAACGGAGTTACCTTACAGTCATGTCGAACAATGAGTCATAGTTAATACGACCGCCCGCGTCGTATTTAGGCTATTCGATAATCATGTCGCAACACTAACACTCGATGCACATTGATGTCAATCGATGCGGGCGCAACAGATACCGCACTACTTAATGATTGAGGATCGATTACTGTCACGCATCAATTGAAACGGCTTTTGTTATCCTCGCATCAATTGCTCTGTTGACATGTGGGCTGAAGTAAGCATGTTTATTTTTTAAATTGTGATATAATCACATTCCATGCAAGCACAACTTGAATGACGGTCGGAACAATGCTGTGTAGAAAATGCAATTATAGCGACGTTGACATCATGAATCTAAAAATAAATCACATGAAAATGAGCTAACAGATCACTAATGGTATTATCTTTCTACGGTCTCAGATTTTCACTTAGTAATAGAGGCAAGCGAAACTTGACTAATAATGACATGACGCATTATTTATTGATAATTATCAGATTTCCATTCGAAACACATGTTCATATCCAAATATGTCATCGAGAGTCGTTGGCGGTAAACAATGGTCTGTGATTCATGCGGGTGATAATGCAACTGTTTGTACACAAACTGTAACAATGTACCAGCGTTGGATCAGTAGTCAGTTGGGGCACCTGCCCGGGATGCCAGGTTTCGGGGGCGCCAAAATTATAAACATGATTGCTTTACTTGCGAACAAAAATTTAAAAAGTCGGATTAAGGCGCGAAAAATTCGAGCTCGCTTCGCTCGTTGTTGCATTTTTCTTAGCCCTATATGCCCGTAGTACCAAAAGCGGTTATAATCCCATCCCGACCTTCAACTCTTCCTTCAATTGCAACAAATATCTATTCATATTTTAAGGGTTTTTACAATTAAAAAGAGATCCGAGGCTGCAATGTACACGTCTATTTCAAGTTTATTTATGAAACTATAAAATATCGGTCGATGGAGAAAATTATTATCACAGTAGCATCCTGTTTCGTGTACGTTTCGGCTCGCGCCCACTCCTCTGTGTAATTAGCCAAAAAACCAAATGTTCAACAATTAACGCATGCACCGCAAAAAATAGTCAGTCGCAACAGGGATTCAATTAAATAACGTTAGTACTCGTAATCGGAAACCTGACAACGACTGGACTCACGATTACAATGCGATTTTTTAGTCGAATAGCCCGTCCCGTCAGGTGTGTGGGCAACATAACGAAATATCGAAATTGTTCGAGATTCGAAAACGATTTACATAATGCGCGCCTTCTCTTAACTGAACACATCAATGATCGAGATTATAGCACCTTTCCAAATATACGTGCACTATGTCGAAGTGTAACATGTCATTACAAAAAGGGAATATGACTGAAAAAATCGAGTAAGTCCGTTAGTCAGAAAATAATACGTATTTTTTCTTTTGTTACATGAACCAAGATTGACGAAAACACAACGGTTTAAAACTTGCCAATACTTCACATACAAGTACAGTTTTTACTTGCTTTTGAAGTCACAAACCCCGACTCTCGAATTTTGATGCGTTATATCATAATAAAAACAACATATCCATTTTTTTCAAAACTCTAACTGATGGACTAATTAGATATTGAAAAGTTTAAGCCAATATTTCTGTGTCGAATTACATTCAAAATACAGTAAAACAAACACTAGGCAATCCGTAATAATTAAAACCAGCACAGTCCAGTTGATTTAATTAACTAGTAACTACAACTAACCTATTTTAAAACACAAAAGCTGACGCATAAAGGCAATTGTACAAAATCTAATATCAACAGAATTGAGCTAATTGAATGCCAAATATATTGAAACCCAACAAATTGAATGCATTATTAACGAAGACTTGCCGTCCACTCAATTAATTAATGGCTAATTGATGAAGTACAATTTGTTATTAATTTCAGAGCAGAATCAAAGAAGCACTACAAAACGCGGTGTCCATTTTCACGAAAACAAAACCAATATTAGACCGTACTGAGGAACCGTACAAGTTAAATGGAAAAGTTTGGACAAACCACCGTCTCCATTTTTCTACTGCTCACTGTTCCGAGATATTTGATGTTATTCCAAATATGAGATACAAGACTAAAATTTGAAATAAATCGATGTTTTTGAAGAGCAAAAATCGTTGTTATGCTTGCCAAACTGTGTATAAAAATGTCAAGAAGTGCACTCGCCAAGTCTTGGAGAATTGCAATCTATCATCGATATCCATTACGCACAAAAGCTTTTAGTGCGCAGCGAATGAAACCATCGGCTTCAGTAAATCAACACCGGCACTAAAACTGGCACTACGTTAACAAAGCGTTATATGGCTCGCAACGTTCGTACAATGGTAAAGTTGTTCATAACAGTGTTTGCCGGATAGTTGATACGGAAGGATTTTGAGAGAGGAAATTGAGCCCCATTTGCTACAATCCATTACGCGTAATACCTTGCTAAAATGATTCGGAAGTGTGAGAAGCAGAATTTATGAAGTTTTGACTGTTTTGAGAACTTTTGACGAAGATAAGATTGTACATCATTGAATAGTGGGTTACTATACTATAGGAACCCAAATGCAGCTCACAAAACACGCCACGATACAATGTGATCACCATAACAACGGTTGACCAACCTGATAACACCAATTAGGTGAGGCATGGGTGCGCAAACGCAACACTGTCACAACACCAACACATGCAAATCGTTTATTGGCGCGACAATCAGATCGCGACGGGACCGGTCAACCGTACAGTCGTTCGGTCATTGACTCCAACGATGGTGACACTGGGCTCTCGCTGACCATTTGCCGTGGAACGTTAAAAAAATTAACATATATTTGGAAATAGATATTGAAAATGGCTAAGATCTCATTGGAATTGCGCTTGGAAAATTGAAATAGAAAGAGCCTGAAATAAGAGCAATTCAGAATTGTGAACCGATAAAATATTTATTTATTTAAAATCCATCTCATTCAATGAATACGATACGAAAAGAATGTTTTAATCATGACAACAATAGCTTTTCAATGAGACTCCTAGACTAGGCTTCGAAATCATAACAAAACGATGAAATGACAAACGCACCGTTATTGGAAACATCAATCCTATAGACTAATAAAATTCGATGTACAGATTTCTTTAACTTAAAGGCCCCGCACTATACCATAACCATATAATAAAAATGTTAGTTGTCAGATAATATGGAGATTAAGTCATAATCATTGTTTAAAATTATGTAATGGATTGAGGCAATTTGTTAACCATGATTCTTTTAATGTTTAAACGTCGCTAAATTTTAATCAGTGATTATGAATGAACTCTAATAAATGGTTACGCTGGTTTGCAACAGATAAATAAAATTCAAAGATAAGAATAAAAAAACAACCATCGAAATGTTCTGCCTAATTACGCGCAATTCAGAGCAAATGTGATCATACATATAATATAAAAGACCTAACAAGTTACCACTTATCTTCTTACATCTTTCAAAAGCAAACTTTAGTGATAAGAATGAGAATGAATTCCAGATTGTTCTTAAGGTGGAGGAATGCTTTCAAAACTTTATAATCTTATAACATAAGATGAATTTATTGCGTCGCAAAACTTTATACTTTCCTAACATTCGCTGGCTATAAAAATGTTAGAGTTACGACTTGAAAATAATCTTTAAACATTCCATTATGTATTCCGTCACATAATAAATTGATGCAATTATGGAGACAAGTGCGGAAATCAAGGGAGTGCGACGATAACAAAATATCGATTAGATAAAAGCGCACAGTAAGGAAGAGCATTACTTCAAGTGATAGTTGGGAAATGTTTAACAGTATCAAGCACTTGACGGAAAATATGTGAACAGTACACGTTGTTCCAGGTATAATATACAACTGTGAAGGGATATAATCATATAACATAGCAACCGTTTACCAAGTAGTGCGAATTCAATTAATAAATAAGTAAAAAATGTAATTAACGGCGGTATACAGCTGCTCATTTACAAAGGGTAATAATGAGTTTCAATGGCGGGTAATGCACCTGTTCTATTTTTTTGACATTTAAAGGCCGGTTTGCTTCTGTCTAACCGTTCATAAGACGGCTGTCGCGATCTAAATGGCAGCAACCGTTTTATTTAGAGGAAGGGAAATTAATTAAAGATACAACAAATGGCTTTGACTGAGATACAATATTAAAATGACCTAGAGCCTTGCTTGTAAAGTAGGGTAATTTGAGGACCCCTCATAAAGCACTTCATCAACACATCAACATAACGCAAATAGCTGCGGACCCCATGCGCAGAGGGACAGCACCACAATGGATCATTTCCGCAAGTTGATACCTAATAATGTATCTGAGAGGATGGGCACTAAAAGAGTGTAATTCGAGGCAACGGAATATTTCATAGTGTATTTCCATAACTATATACGTTTTTCCACTAACGTTGTCCCAAAAGGATCGTGCCCACACTTTGGTATAATAACCTTTTTCGTTCATATAAGAATCCATTAATCATGCAAAACGTATTAGTATTCAAACTGGAAGAGGGAAGGCCCAATTAAGCTGTACATTTAGTTCGCGAGATCCGAGGGGCCGGCCGTGTCGTCGTGGACCGTGTTGAAGTTTTTTACTGTGCCTTCGTCAAGTCAAACAAAGAGGCGGAACAAAGCGGAGAGAGCGGCCTTTGTGCGGATACGTCGAGTGCGACGGCACTTAACTCTGACATCAGTGAAGGCAACATAGGCCCGTCGTGTCAGCCGGGATACCGCTCCATGCTCGTCTTCCGCTGGACCTTGAGGCAGTCGCTCTGTGTAGTGTGTCGTAACTACCACGTTTTCATTAACAAGGATTTATTAGTGTCTAGAAGGATATGGAACGTTATCCAGTGTAATTCTCAACGAACAACTTCTTATGTTTCTGCATCTTGTTGCACTCACCAATGATTTTAAATCCTAGTCTGACATTTAATTTTCTGATACCGAAAATAAGTGAGGAATATTTGAAGCTAGTGCAGCAGTCGGGGAGGAACGACCGGTGTTCGTTGATGGCTGGATGTTTTATTGGCTTGCCCTAATTGCCTCCCGCCCGCATTAACGACGTTTGCTACGACCTAGATAGGTTAGGAACACGCTCAGCGATCAATTTTCATATTGGAAACGTTGATGGCACATAAGCGTTTGTGTATCAGCGATTAAGCCTTGATATAAAATTATGCTTAGTTTGAGATTTAAACCGTTGGTAAGGTTTTCTAACATGCATTCACGAAGCGAAAAGCATCCAATTGATCTGATCTTAAATGGCACATGGTCTTAGTGATAAAATGTGTAATGTAAACCCTAATCTACAATGGGTCTATTTCTGACTACCACATATCCATCATGGCCATCCCAAACGAAGTTTGCAATCAAGTATGGTGAATAAACTTCAGGTCGAAGGCGCAAAATTCAATTTTTCGAGCGGACAGTCAGCTGCGTCTGGGTAATCCGGAATTTATCTCTTGCCTTCGGAATGGACACCCGTCGCCTTTCAATCACCCCCGACACACCGAGAAACGAGAAATAGGATTGTTGGGAAAATCCATTGTATTCCAGACATCTGACGCGGAATATGTTTCACACAGATGGACGGTCAAAGCGACCGCCACAGATTCGAGGGACGTTTCACGTACGTTTTTGAATACGTTATTCTAAAGAGGATAAGATATGCGCGATAAAAAGGCCCACATACATAACAAAACAGTAAAAACTTGCACCTATCCGTTACAGGTTACATGGCAGAATTGTGCCTTGCGTGCGCGCACCTCGTACCGGTTCTATCCTTTGATGGCTAGAATTCATTGGTTACAGAGATAGGTCGATATATTTATTACACCAAGCTTTCGTTGCTAATCTGGGCGCATCGGCCTCGCTGACGCATGCCCGCCTCCTGCGGTCAATTTAACTGAATTTATAGCAGCTGCAAGGTCGACAAAGGATAACGAACCCGACCCGCAGCGGTGTTATGAAACAGGTCTTCATTAAACCAACAATAAACGTTATTATGGTGTAATTAGGCGTAGGCACCTGGAGGTATCCGAAATTGGCAAATTGACCGTGGATTTCACTATAGATAATTCATTTTATTTTCACTTTTGGGTATAGTCAATTAATCGCAATGACCACGTTATGCTATGTGACCCGGATAGTAAATTGAGCCCACAGATTGAACTCGGAGTGAGCAATAAAAAAGTTTTGTTCAAATAGGATGGATACGGTCGTATGTAATCTAACGTTGGATTAATTGAATCGCCCGGAGCGAGCGCGACTCCATTTCTGCAGGAATGAAAGCTGAGCAAAAAGTAAGAGGAAATTAACGCAGTCATCGTCGTAACACGTGTCCACTTCTTGATTACTGGGGAAACACCTGATTGATCTGCAGCTGTACAATCATTCACGATTATATTCCTTTTCCTTGTGTTATTTCTAAATATTTTCGTTGCAGATTATAGGATAGTGGATAACGTACCATCATACGTATCATCGATTAGAGCTCATAAAAACTAATACGATTATTATTATTTCTATTTCCTTAATCTTGCCTAACTTCTTACGCAAATGAGTATAGTAGTAAATGAGTAGAATTCCAATCATAATTATTTGAAGGTTTCATGAAATCATTTAGGCATCTTCTTGAACGAGACTTTGAATATTTTGCAAATCCCCGAAATGGAAACTTGAGAAGTTTTCAAAACAATCAAATTGGGAAACAAATTAAGGATAAAATTCCTTTTCGTCTTCACATTTTTGGAGGCCCTCGTTAACTTTTTAATGAGTTGGTTTCGATTGTGCACTTATTTTAAGTTATGAGGCCATACAAAGTTTGTTTTTCAGGCCATCTAACTGCGAATTCACGTGTTTGCTCGTGAAAAACAGAAATAAATTCACGTGGGGCTCGTTTAATGCCATTTTGTTATTCAATTTATGGTGTCGAGTCGTGTGAGGGATAACAGGGCAGTGGTGTGGTATTTAAGTTATTAAGGAAGCCTCGACGTTGCGCCACCTAATAAGATTAACCTAAAGGCTAGGACGAAACAACGTTAAAGTGGTTCGTACTATCGGTTTTCGATCACTTTCCAAGTGATATACAAGCAAGATACTACGTAAGAAAGCGAACTAAGACGTTAAAAATAAGGACTTATTTCTGGCTTACAATGTTTCGTCTGAGCAGTAATCTCTGACTTCAATAATAGTCTTTGCTTGCAAACTCACAGCGCTATATTTGAGTGATAGAATAAATCATTTAAATATATCCTACCTAAGGCTTGCTCTCCTGGTTACGAGACCATCATCTATAAAGGCAACCGTGCAGCTCTAAGGTAAAGGGAAATTGAAGGTACAGGTTACATTTTTTGTTAAGAGTCTCGTTCAGACATTAGCGTGCAGCCATTTTATTTTCATCCTCGTTTTTAAAATTGATTTTCTTGCCAGTATTTATTTGATACTTCTCGGGGTTTCGCCTCTGGTCAAGTGCGATCTGAACGGCCCTATTACTATGTCCAAGTTACGTCCACGTTCCAGTACATCGTATGATCGTACACGATAATCTCTTTTATCGGTTCAGATGTCGTCACATGCTCCCCTCCACTGCTTATCCTGTCAGCGCCCAACGCGGTAAATTTACGACTGTTCTGCTGCAACTTACGTCACTTTTGGGGGGATATTGCAGCACATAATTACATTAGTTATCTACCTATACATATAGCTTGAGCTACTGGAACAACTACTTGTGGTTATACTTAGAACGCAATTTAATGTACTGCACTTCAGACAAATTAATACAACTTACGACTTATTTTTATATCAGTACGCGTATTACAAAACAGTACGTCATTCGGGTATCGAGTATTATGATAAATACATTCCTTAGTAGATAAAACCTGCATGTTGGGATTTAATTCAATATAACGTTAAATCTGATAATCCCTTGTCAATTAAATCGTAAGCAGTTTTCATTTGTTGACAGAAATTAATTTTAACTTTTAATTGCGAGCTGGAGATAATTTTATCCGTTTTGTGAAAGAAAATCCGACCTCTTTTCTGTAATTGAGTGGATTATGCACGCAGTGGACACTGCAGCGAGGAGTTAACGAAGCAGACAGGGCTTCAGGTCGTTAGCCTTCGTCGCACAAGACCTAGATTTAGGTTTACTAAGGATTACAAGTTACTAGAGATATCTCTATAGGGTTATAACAAGAGAGATTATGACCAAAACGTGAGCTTTATAGCCCCGTAGGTTCGCAGTCACGTATTGGAGCAGGCATCACGTTCTCCGTGCTGTCATAACAATTTATTGAATTCAATATGGTCTAATAAGAATACCAAATAATGTAATAAAACCTTATATTGAATACCACGAAAAAACAATGCTTTTTTTTAGAAAGATTTGTTATGAATACGGAAAGAGCTAACAAGCAAACATTTAAAAAACAAACATCCTGGTGATAATTGACAGACACGGACATCATGGCATGTCTTGTATCGTAAAATGATATTGCTAATAGAAGTATTAATAAAATAAGAATCACAAAACAACTGCTATATTCAATAATATTTACCGAAAACAATAGCGAGTGAAAATTATGTAAATGAAAACAGAATTCGGATAACAAGATAATTCAACTTGTAAAATAATAAAATGAGAGGAAAGCTTATAAAAGACGAGGGAAAATGGACAATACTTTTAAACAGTAATAAATCCTAAGTATTTAATAAGTAAACACATTTAGCTACCTTTTAATCAAAGTGGATGACAAAGGAACTAATTAATCACTGAGGACTTTGAGAATGGCTAACGAATAACCGAACAAATTCTGTAACTACAGAAGACGGTTCTTAACATAGCTTTTTTTTTACGTGGTTAAATCATCACATGAGTCCTCCCACCCAGGGCAGAGCGGGAGGGACTGTCAGACTCGTACTGACTAAAATCCACGGTGTCCTTCAATAGCCCTTTACGTACCGGGGTCACGATAATTTGTGACAGGGGGCCCCGTCACTATGTTTTTAACATAGCTAGTAGACGTTTTACAAAAGTTTTTAATACCTTCAGGTCGCGTATAATAGACAACTTATTTTTCTATTCAGTTCGATAATTTTCGTGCCCGACTGGAGAATTCAAACATTATGTTCCTAATTTCATGCTTAAGACGTTAAAAATCTTTCTATATTCTGTCATTTTGTCTATTCTCCCGTCGACAAAACCCGTTTCTAAGGTTCCATACTAGGTGAATGAAGAATATACGTTTTTATTACAAATAAAAAGTAATAAATTAAATATAAATTCAACGTATAAAAATAAACCGGTAGAATCAGATACAACTAAATGACCTTAAAATGTACCGTTTATTCAAGGAATCCCATTAAGATTCGTGCAGCGATTCGATTGAAAAATAATGACAAGTAAAATTCTGATTTATCCCCAGAGAAATGTACGAAAAATATTTAATATACAATTCTCAAGAGGCGCTCTTTCAAATCGTTTAGGTGAATGCTCATGAATCATGATAGTAGCCATATAATCGAAAAGCGGTTGCCTGTCACAGGCTATATACGTAATCTCATTTATTATGTACCAACTTTGTACGAAATTAAATAAACCATTAGTCAATGAAAATCTCTCGTCAGGGGAAATGTAAAGGAATCTAAACGTAATTTGGTAAAAAGCCGCGATAAAAGACGTGTCGCCGAAAATTTGCGAATAGCAAGAAGATGAAAATGCTAATTGAATCAGCTTGCAAGGAATGATGGGCAGCATGGCTGAAGGTGCGAAAATTTTAGCAAATCGGGGTTCCAAATTTTGTAGATTTTGCAAAAAAAAAAATTCGTTTATGATATTATGAAAGTTAAGAGTAAATAAAACATGTCTAAAACTTACATGGCCCTAATTTATTTGTAATCACTATCAAAAAGAGAAAACTTTCTGGAATGGAAACACTTAAAAAAAAATAGGAATCCAATAATCTTCTCGAAATTCTTCAAAATAATGACTGAAAGACATGTTTGTCAATGAAAGATTATGAGGTTTTGGGTGTATTATTTGATAGCAAATTACAAATGATTCAACAAAAACACTCAAAAACAGTCGAAGAGAACATAATGTAATGTAATGACCTCAAAGTAATTCGTTTCCAAGTAAGTAACTTTATTTCCGAATTCTATTACTGATACTCTAACGAAATTACTCAATAAAGGGGAGTGTATAGCGAAAAAAGAAAGCGTTGACTTGACGTAGTTGTTGAACTTCTGAGACAATGAAATTTAGGAGACACTATTTCGCATTTTAACGCTGTACATAAGAAACTGAATGCTGTCAACACCCAAAAGTCAAGTTACCTAATTGAAAATAAGTTCCCAAATGTATTTAAATGGCAGAAATCCAAACAAAAAGTTAAATCTATTTACCGTAAACATTTATCAATTTACGAAAACATCAATGACAACTACCAATTTCAACTTTATAATCACGTACAAATCGAGTCGTCAAAACCAGTCGCTCAATAAGGCTAATTGTAAACTTTCAGAACTTGACCTTCGAAGTTCAGATACGAGCCCCCCTCCTCCACCCTCTCCTTGGCCTCCCCTCGGGCCCGGCCCGCATTGCAGTGAAACAGAAGGACGATGCGAAATAAGAACCAGACCTGTATCAAGTCTTTTTAAATCCTTTGATTCTACTCAACGATATGACTCCTCGCGTCGTTCAAAAGTCGACGACCTCCTTATGTACTGTATTGAACCGCACAATCCTTCATTTGCTGTATTGCTGTCGAGTTAAGGCTCTGAATGCTGAATTAGAAGCTTGGTTTAACATAGCTAGGTTAAACGACGATGAAAAGACAATTGGCTGTTTGGTGCCAGGGTTCAGGGGACAGCTTCATAATACAGTGCCATAAAAAGCTTCAATAGGGCTGGTAGAACCTTGACACCAGGCGAGCAGAGGTCAAGGTGGTCCTAATGCGTTTACGACTTTCAACCTTGCGCACTTTATAGTCATCGCATGGCCCTGAACGGCCGTTTCTTAAATCCTAAAAATAAAAGAAGAATAAAATACTCGTATAGACCAGATTTTGCTTTGATGCGGAATTTATGGATGTACCATTCAAAGTTCATTTTCCTTGAGACCTTGTTTGTGATTGCTGTCTTTATAACTCTTGGTTTTATTTTGAGGTAATCAGATTTTTGAATAGGTTTACATATTGAATAAATTGTCCAAACTTAAAAATAAGTTAACACAACAAGCCACCAACAATCAATCAAAATTGACTGTGTTACACAGATTATTTTCTCCCTCTCGGTTGGGGAAACAACTATAAGGAAACAACAAATTATATAAAAACTGGTTTATTATTATACATAATAAATTTGATGTGACATTTATTGTTTAGTAGTTATGACAAGTAGGTCGAGAAAATTAAATTAAGATCTTAGTTTTAACTAAAGGTGGCTAGCCAGTTTATACTTTAACGGAAAGAGCTATGGGCGTGGGGAGTTGGAGATAAACCTGCCGAGTACTGTTCCGAGAAAAAGTTAAAAGTTAAATTATATCCAAACTAGAACGTTCCATTTAAATTCAAATTAAAATTAACAAATGGGCGCCAGGGACTGGGAGAGTCCCGGATCCTGAAGCTGAAGATGTTCACCCTACATCCGGGTGAATGAAGAACTAGCCCAAGATCCTCAATTTGAAAATCGGTGGAACACCGACATCCAGACCCGGTATAATATAGACCGGTTTACAGGCTCCGGTTTACAACGGGAGCCGGATTAAAATATAAAAAAAATAAGGAGTAAAAAAAAGGGAGTTAAAAAAAAAACCGTCTCGCACGGCGCGACCGCCTGCGGGCTTCGCAACCGTGCCGCTCGCTGTGCCGCTGGCTCCGCAGGTGGCTTCAGGCGAGCCCGAGCAACGGGTCCCGCGTCCAGGCCCCAACGGCCTGCTGGATCCTGGCGGCGGGACGAGCTTCTCAAGCTGCCTTCCTGTAATTTGCCATACGGAGACCCAATAATATACGTGGAACCAAATTGCTTTCCTTAACGGGACCGAGCGGGGAAATCAAGTAGCCTGAGCATGTAATGGACATCAGGTTCTCCATTCAAATACCGCTCCAGCGTGGCATCCGCCACGTCACCACGGGGTCCACGAATAACCTATAAATTAACACTGTGGTAGACACCGAGAAAACACCTACGGCCTATCTTCAGTAAATAGCGATGTTTAATACTCACAGTTCACTCTGAAGGAAGACACATCAACGGCGGCTGAAGCGGAACGCTCCGATCCTGGTCGCTGGTCAGAACAGGAATCCCGAACAACAAATCCGTTAATTGCGCATTCCTGGCGCAATTAAGAATCCTGCAATAAGTTTTCACGAGTTACGACTATATTCTCTCAACAACCGGGGAAGAGCTCACCGAACAACCTCAGACACCGTTACAATAAAAGAACTCACCTTCGCCAAAAAGTAAATAAGTTTGATGGTGACTGGAAGCCGGCTCGGGCAGAATGTGACGACTAACCATCACTGGCGCGTCGGCCGGAAATCAAGGCAGAATTCGGGTGCCCAACAATTCACTTTACCCAAGTCCAGGGAGAATCTCTCTTGGTTACCAATTACAAACACTCCAAGGAAAACACTCAATTCCTCAAAAATACACCAAACTCACAAAAAACTGTCCAACGTCACGTGTTTAAGCCTAAAGCCATTTCACTAAATTAAATCCATACGATTTCGTGGTCCAATTTATAATTCCTCGTAATTAACAATAACAATTACCCCTGAATATTAATTATGCAAAATTGTCATTTTTCTGTGACAACATTCTGTCACAGACAATTCACGCAAAAACTTCACAGATAATAAATGTTTCGCTGCTTTAGAATGTTCGAGAAAAAAGTCCATATTGAAAAAACTAAATCACTTCCGTTCACGGGTATTTCATTTTATTAATATTTTTTTATTTCCGTGATCTTATAATTATTTAGGTTTGCTAAATCAGGTATTTTATATTTTCTATGATTTGCAAACTATTAGTTAAAAATATCGATTATTTTATAATCGTTAATCGGCGAATCGCCAGATGGCGCCTTGAACTGTCATAATTGACGTCTGATGTAATGTCAAGTGAAAAGTAAACAAGTAAACTTTTGTTTTGATTTAATTAATATTGTAAAACTGTTTAAAAAGTTAATTAGAAAAGTGAATCGTTGTGAAAAAGTGATAACCTAAGAAACTCCGTAATGGACTCGCTATATGTTGTCAGGTAAACAGCCAGGTACAAAAAAACAACGTAACAGTACCTCCCCAACCACCAGAGATTTGACCCACTAGGGCAAATCTCGACGCTGGCCCTCCAGCGTTGAAGCAGACTCCAAAGGGCCTAACACGCCTACAAAAATCCACAACGTCCAAGCCTGAAACGAGGAATGGAGAACGAACCGAAGAGAAAAAATGTTATGGAAGCTGGTGTACGATTGTTTACAAAAATTTCTCCTGGAGCGAGTCTAATCCATTTACGAACATGTAAAAGACAAGCTCCAAAGGGATTAAACAAAATTTTGAAAATAACTCCCGACGAACTATCCCAGTCTGACTTACTATATCTATGTAAGACAGACCTACCTACTCTATCGTACACCACCATTCACATCTTAAACTAATGGACTACCAACAGTAATGCTGGCTGGTATCCAAATAATAAACTGGAAAAAATTAAATTCTACAAACAAATGAAAATTGGCTAACCGTCTTCCCAAAATGGAAAGTAACGGTTTTCGCCCCTAATTAAAAAAAATACCATCTTAATCGTATTCCATCAATGCAGCCTACACGCCCGCCATTATGGCCTCCAATCTCAGGACTATCATTTTGCTGCCTTACCAGCAATCCGGAGTTTTAGACTCCCAACAGGGTTGTTAAACATGCAACAACCACTCCCAAATATGGTTAACAAACGTGGACACAGTAGAAACCTGTGTACCACTACAAACCGTAAAAACAGTGGAAAATACTTAAATCCAACTGTAATATAGCGCCGTGGAAATAAAATCCCACAAAGCTAAAATAAAAACCAGCAACCTCAAGGCATATACAGCCCTCAATGGTTACTGCGACCAACTACGACATGCAAAAAGTAAAATATTTATTTTAAATAGGAATTAAATTTAAAAAAAAGAATTAATCATGGCCACATGGTGGTTTCATATCCTTAATATGCCATGTGCCCAGATTTTTGCCGGAACTACAGCCTTCCAATTCATACACTAAGGGTGAAAGTTTTTTCCTAATAATACATTTTTCGTACTTAGGTGCTAATTTGGCCATAAAGAATTTGGAGGCGTCACTCTGGGGATAAGTTTTCTTCCACACAGTGTCGCCTACCTCAAACTCCGCCTGCCTCCTACTTTTATTATAATAACGAGCACTACGAGTATGTGATTTTATGAGCGCTTCCTTTACTTTATCGCAGATACCACGTAACGTTCCTAGCTGGTCTGCATATGAACTGCGCGGAGAGCAAGCTAGAGTGAGCTGTCCAACGGTATCATTGCCGAAGACATCACCACTACTAACTGCTTCTCTGCCATGTACTAGAAAGAACGGGGTGAAACGAGTAACTTCATTCGTGGAGGTGTTCATAGCAAATTGGATCTTGGAAATGTTTACGTCCCAAGATCGATGATCATCCTCCACGAGTATTGATACCGCGGTCATTATGGTACGGTTATAGCGTTCAACGGTGTTCACGCTTGGGCAATAACGAGGTGTGAAGTGAACTTGAGGTATTTTGTACCTCTGTAGTAGTGATCGAATCTCGTTGCCCGTGAATTGCGTCCCGTTGTCTGCTATCACCGTACGGGGTATACCGTGTACCAGGAAAACGCCGTCTTCTAGTTTCTGTGCTATAGCCTTACCAACAGCTCTACGTAAAGGAAACAGCAGACAATACTTCGTGAAACAGCACACGACAACAAACAGATACGTGAATCCCGCTCTTGACCGTGGTAACGGACCTACTAAGTCGATGCTTATAGTTTCGAAAGGTTTGGAACAGTCTTTCGCATCGCCTAAGAGACCGGAAGGAGGCTGTTGTGAGTGTTTGTATGCTGCGCATTTATCACATTTACCGACGTAGCTAACCACATCTTTGTACATGTTTGGCCAGTAGTATCGGAGAGCGAGTCTTTTATAAGTTTTAAACACTCCAAAGTGTGGTGCTAATTCGCCACTGTGGTGACTCCTAAGCAGTTCTTCACGATTGCTCTCCGGTACTACCTGCTTCCAATCATTGTCGCTAGCTACACCGAATTTATTTTTAGAATAGCGGTAAAGTTTATCCCCTTTAATAATATAGTTAGGGCACGACCTAGGTGTACTGACGCATTTATCCCACACCCCCTTAAACCAAGTGTCAGTGTCGGACGCTTTAATTTCCAGCACCGGAACGCCACGCGATAAGGCATCTGGAACCACATTGTCCTTACCTTTGCGGTGCTCAATGGTAAAATTGTAAGGTGATAACCGACAACCCCAACGGGCCAACCGCCCAGATGGATTGGTTAAATTAAAGAACCATTTTAAACTTGAGTGGTCGGTTACCACTTTAAATTCAGGACCGCCTTCAACGTAAGGACGAAAGTGTTCTACGGCGAAGACCACCGCTAGTGCCTCACGCTCCGTCGCTGAATAATTGCGTTCCGCCGGATTAAGCGAACGACTGCAGTAGGCGATTGGGTGCTCCTCCCCATTAACAACCTGAGTCAGAGTGCCCGCTATCCCAAAACTGGATGCGTCACAATGAATCTCAAAAGGTTGAGAGAAATCTGGGCAAGCTAATACTGGAGCTGACACCAATGCCTCTTTCAAGGTTGAGAACGCGGATTCGGTCTCAGCCGTCCACTTGAAAGGCGGCGCCTTTTTGCTAGTACTGGTTAGCGCATTCAAAGGGGCCGCTATGGAGCTAAAGTTTTTAATAAAACGTCTATAATATGAGGCCGTTCCAAGAAACATTTTCACTTGCTTACGTGTTGTAGGAGTTGGAAAATCGACAATTGACTGAATTTTCGACGGATCAGTGTGTAAGCCTCGCTCGTCTACTATGTAGCCTAGATATTTAAGTTCGCGTCGAAAGAAACAGCACTTAGGTAAATTAATTGTCAAATTAGCCTGCGTTAACTTATCTAAAACCCGTTTTAGAAGCAAAGTGTGCTCCTCGAAGGTTGATGAGCAAATAATTAAGTCATCCAAATATACGAAGACCTTATTTTCGAACTCCGGACCGAAAAGTCTGTCCATTAATCGCTGTTGGGTGGCTGGGGCTCCAGTCAACCCAAAGCACATAACTTTAAACTGGAACAAACCTCGACCGGGGACTGTGAACGCGGTTTTTTCTTTGGACGAAACAGAGTCCAGTTCTATTTGCCAAAAGGCCGATTTTAGGTCAATGGACGAAAGATAACGCGCGTCACGCAACTGGTCTAAGATGCGAGAGATGTAGGGTAGTGGATACGCGTCATGCTTACTGACCGCATTCAGTTTTCGGCTGTCCAAGCAAAATCTCCATTCTCCGTTTTGTTTTGGAGCCAACAGAACCGGATTATTCCACGCGCTGTTGCTAGGTTCCACCACTCCCATCTCCAACATCTCATCCAGCTGACGGTTGAGTTCCTTGAGGCGTTCAGGCGACAAAGGGTAATAACGCTGTTTAATAGGAGGAACATCTCCCGTGTCTATTTTATGGCGCAGCAGATGGGTACGACCTAATCCTTTTACCTCAAAGGAGACCTTTTCAAAATCTTTAATTATTAACTCCGCTTCAATCTTTTGATCCGGTGTTAACTCATCAAACGGCTGTAGATGCCTAACCTCCGAGACGCAAGTATGACCTCTTTTACGTTTAAAATATTGAAATGGTAAAGTATTAAAAATTTTTGGTGCCAAATTAAAGGCCTTCCAAAAATCAACACCTAAAATTAACGGTGTGGTAATATCTGGAATAATATAAAATTTAATCACCTTAGTTACTCCCATGAGAGATACTGGTAAAAATAAATAACCCTCCACGGATGCTCGCGAATCATTGGCAGTTACTATGCTGCCCAACTGTTTATCGGCGTGCACAGTTGCACCAGCCCTTATAAAGTGCTGACCAACATCGGAACCCAATACCGAAATGCAAGAACCCGAGTCGAGTAATCCGTAATACTGCTCATCGTATATAGATATAGTTAAATGTGGACGACTAACGTCCGAAGTCTTATAATGTACTGTATTCACCCTTAATGTACTAAAAAATAATTTTAAAAATTTTAAATGGTTGTCCCAATCGGACTTATCAAAATTTTGACTGTAGTTCCGGACATTTAGTTTTTTGAAATGCAGGTTGGACAGGACTGAACCTCCTTCTGCTTTTTATTGCACGTAGGGCACGATGGTGCACGTACGCCCTTCTTGCCGCAACGGTAACAAACGATTTCCTTTGAAGTACAATTCGATAACGAGTGCCCCTTAACCCTACAACGAACACAAAACAACGAACCCGAATCTGTTTGCACGGCTTCAACCCTTGAACCCTTCGGGGATTGGTAAGCTAAGTCAGCTGCGACGAAGGAAGACGTTGGTTTGGGCGGCTCATGGAACTGAGCCTTGCTGTGAAAGCCCGACTCCAGTTGCCTGCACTTCTCCTTCAACTCGCGGAGCGTATTGATGGTGAATAAACACAACCCCGAAGTGTATTCTGGTCTCATGTTGTACTTAATCCGTGCCAACCGATCGTGCTCTGGAACCCTAAAAGAAAGCCTATTGAACATGTTCTCCATAACCGCTATAAAAATACAAGACTGCTCCGTCGACCCCTGTGTTCTGTTTGAGATTTCCGACATGAGACGCATGTCGTAATCAGGTGGAGCGAAATCTGCAAGTAACTGCTTTTTCAGTTCCGGCCAATCACTAACCACCGCTTTAATGCCACGGTACCATAATAAAGCTCCGTCAGAGAAAATGTCCAGAGCTGACTGATGCAAGGAAGACTCGTCGATACCTCTGGCCTCGCAGAGCTCCTCGAGACGCTCAATGAACGCTTTCACGCAACCTGTCCCATTAAATTTTACACCTAGGCTTTTGACTGTGTCTTTTTTGCAGGAAATGATGACGTCTTTCGTCTGCAAATTAGACAGCACCTCCGGTGCCTCCTCGGCGGAAGTAAAGGATTGGTGGAAGCTCGTGTTGACCGAATCAATTCTTGCTAAGAAACTGCTAAGTTGCTTATCAACGGCTGCGTAATCGGCTTCAAGCTCGGTTGGATAAGATATCCTACCCAAACGATGAAATAGATGGAAAGCCAAAGCCCTGGCGCGGTTAAATTTTTTAAAACTGCTGGGATACTTATCCAGAACTTCATTAATTTCTGGCAATTTGGACTTAATTATCTTTAATTCTGACTCTGGATCTCTATCTGTTTCCACGATTTCATCGGAACTAACCAATTTACTAAGTTCTCTAATTTGCACACGTAGTTCCTCTACGGTTGTGGCAGGTTTAGCGTCCCGGATCAGTACTTCATACATGAGCTCATCTTTCCGAAGCAAATTAAATTTAATAGGGCGTTCCATATTTGAAATTTTAAAAAAACTGAATCTAAGATAAACTGGCCGTCACAATTTACAAATTCCAACAAAGTGTAAACATTAACTATAATAAAATAAACAGTTACATTAATAGCAATCTTATAGATAACACGATATTAGGGTTCTTATTTATTTTTTTTTTAAAAGACAAAAGTCTTGGTACAATATATTGGGGCACGTGTAAAAAAATAGAATTGTATAACGCAGCAAGAAGTAAAAAAAATAAAAAGTAAATAATTGTAAAATGTAAAAGGTAAAATTGTATAAGACAGCACAAACATAAACAGGCAAAGGATTCTGCAAGACGGTTTTTCCTTAAAATTAAAATAAATGGAAGGTTCCAGAAACAGTACTCCGGTTTGTAAGGTACAGCAAAAGACGTAACCTCTTTCTCCAACTAATACACACGTTGGTTGCCACTGTTACACAGATTATTTTCTCCCTCTCGGTTGGGGAAACAACTATAAGGAAACAACAAATTATATAAAAACTGGTTTATTATTATACATAATAAATTTGATGTGACATTTATTGTTTAGTAGTTATGACAAGTAGGTCGAGAAAATTAAATTAAGATCTTAGTTTTAACTAAAGGTGGCTAGCCAGTTTATACTTTAACGGAAAGAGCTATGGGCGTGGGGAGTTGGAGATAAACCTGCCGAGTACTGTTCCGAGAAAAAGTTAAAAGTTAAATTATATCCAAACTAGAACGTTCCATTTAAATTCAAATTAAAATTAACAAATGGGCGCCAGGGACTGGGAGAGTCCCGGATCCTGAAGCTGAAGATGTTCACCCTACATCCGGGTGAATGAAGAACTAGCCCAAGATCCTCAATTTGAAAATCGGTGGAACACCGACATCCAGACCCGGTATAATATAGACCGGTTTACAGGCTCCGGTTTACAACGGGAGCCGGATTAAAATATAAAAAAAATAAGGAGTAAAAAAAAGGGAGTTAAAAAAAAAACCGTCTCGCACGGCGCGACCGCCTGCGGGCTTCGCAACCGTGCCGCTCGCTGTGCCGCTGGCTCCGCAGGTGGCTTCAGGCGAGCCCGAGCAACGGGTCCCGCGTCCAGGCCCCAACGGCCTGCTGGATCCTGGCGGCGGGACGAGCTTCTCAAGCTGCCTTCCTGTAATTTGCCATACGGAGACCCAATAATATACGTGGAACCAAATTGCTTTCCTTAACGGGACCGAGCGGGGAAATCAAGTAGCCTGAGCATGTAATGGACATCAGGTTCTCCATTCAAATACCGCTCCAGCGTGGCATCCGCCACGTCACCACGGGGTCCACGAATAACCTATAAATTAACACTGTGGTAGACACCGAGAAAACACCTACGGCCTATCTTCAGTAAATAGCGATGTTTAATACTCACAGTTCACTCTGAAGGAAGACACATCAACGGCGGCTGAAGCGGAACGCTCCGATCCTGGTCGCTGGTCAGAACAGGAATCCCGAACAACAAATCCGTTAATTGCGCATTCCTGGCGCAATTAAGAATCCTGCAATAAGTTTTCACGAGTTACGACTATATTCTCTCAACAACCGGGGAAGAGCTCACCGAACAACCTCAGACACCGTTACAATAAAAGAACTCACCTTCGCCAAAAAGTAAATAAGTTTGATGGTGACTGGAAGCCGGCTCGGGCAGAATGTGACGACTAACCATCACTGGCGCGTCGGCCGGAAATCAAGGCAGAATTCGGGTGCCCAACAATTCACTTTACCCAAGTCCAGGGAGAATCTCTCTTGGTTACCAATTACAAACACTCCAAGGAAAACACTCAATTCCTCAAAAATACACCAAACTCACAAAAAACTGTCCAACGTCACGTGTTTAAGCCTAAAGCCATTTCACTAAATTAAATCCATACGATTTCGTGGTCCAATTTATAATTCCTCGTAATTAACAATAACAATTACCCCTGAATATTAATTATGCAAAATTGTCATTTTTCTGTGACAACATTCTGTCACAGACAATTCACGCAAAAACTTCACAGATAATAAATGTTTCGCTGCTTTAGAATGTTCGAGAAAAAAGTCCATATTGAAAAAACTAAATCACTTCCGTTCACGGGTATTTCATTTTATTAATATTTTTTTATTTCCGTGATCTTATAATTATTTAGGTTTGCTAAATCAGGTATTTTATATTTTCTATGATTTGCAAACTATTAGTTAAAAATATCGATTATTTTATAATCGTTAATCGGCGAATCGCCAGATGGCGCCTTGAACTGTCATAATTGACGTCTGATGTAATGTCAAGTGAAAAGTAAACAAGTAAACTTTTGTTTTGATTTAATTAATATTGTAAAACTGTTTAAAAAGTTAATTAGAAAAGTGAATCGTTGTGAAAAAGTGATAACCTAAGAAACTCCGTAATGGACTCGCTATATGTTGTCAGGTAAACAGCCAGGTACAAAAAAACAACGTAACAACTGTGTAATTAAATAGTCTATTTACGCAAATTTCTGTATTACAGAAAAACGTGACCGTGAAAATAATTGACGCTGTCGCCAGCGAGACACGGAGAAATAACAAGCTGGAAATATCGATAGTGGACACAACCAATCTAACTAGATGCCAAAAAGTTTTCGTATCTTATAATTCCATTACCAATAGGTCCGAATATTTGATATTTACATAACTATGTTTAGCACCGTAAATGTGAGAAATTCTTGACATTTTCCTCGAGGCTAACACGATGAGTCACCAGCGTCCTTCACCTCGGGCCGGCCGCTCCGCCCGACATCCGCATTCACAATTTTCCCCACTAAAACCCTCTCGACTACCACAGCTTATTCACGTCACATTTTAATTCATTCACAGCTCCGACGTAAATGCTACGATTCTTCTATAAAAGCCTTTTACGTACGCTGCAAGCATACTTAAATGAAATGACTCAAATGTTTGACCTTTTTGACGTAAAGAGCAGACGCCACTTAGAAACAAAATCGGTAGCCAATGTCAAGAGAAACAACTTTCTTTAACAAGCTCTATTGTCAGAAGTAATGTATCATGAAATCGTGCAGTTGGCTGATTGGTCAGCTAAGGTATAACGAGAAAGATGAAAGAAAACAAGAACCGTTACCCAAGCAAATAGTGACGCGAATCATTGCGATTACGACACAGCCGCAACATTACCACACTTTCTCCGCAGAACAAATCGCAAAATAGTAAATGTCGCAGAGTAAATTAACCGCGAGCCAAGAAAATTGTTTGTAAAGCACAGTGCTCACTTGATAAAAATAAGTTGAATCATGTACGATCCAGATAAAAGATTTAAGTCCAAACAACAACAAATTTAAATGTCCTTGATATGCAATATAATTTTGTGACATAGTAAAATTCACGGTCATTAACAAACACGCGACAGCGAATGTAGTCTTATTTGGTATGGTTGGTCCCACCCATGCGATTAGGGGAGGTACTGCAATACTATGACTATTATATTTGCTCATCAAAGCGTTCTGCTGTGAAACAATATAAGTGTTTGTTTAATTACACAGCCTTTATTTGTTGACGGCTGAAAAATATTTTGTAACAGCCTGTGTCCGTTTTCATTCAATCAGACCTGTCATCACGGGTTTGGATTTGTTGAAATTTTATGGAAACTCAATGCATGCAAATTAAAGTATAATATCATTGCAAGAGATGAAAGTGGAACGTACCCTACAAAACTTTGCTGTCACGTAACATCAAGTTCATTTGCTAATTGAACAAGCCGACCTTTCATAACTCTACGAGTACCATCACCTTTCATACGCCAGACCGCCAGACGCATGTTTGTTTATACAAATTCGTAACGAAAAGTGATTAAAATTTTTTTCAGATTGAATATATTGAGATGAAAGCGAAATGAGAGATGTTATTTTGAAATAATGTCAATATTAATACTAATCGCGCACATAGGTGAGATCAAAGATAATATTCATACATTGCAGATTTATGTACATACCGACCCGCATACATTGCATCGTATTTTGCAAGGCACGCATAACAACAACATTCGAAAGTGTGTCAAGATTGCAATAGCAACGTGGAGCCGACGCGATGCGCTAAGCGGGAAACGCAACACATTGTAAACATTTACCAATGTTGTACATGCCTTCCGCGTTAGCAACTTTACAATTCACTACATTTCCGATGCAGAAATGAATAGTAATATTACAGAGTCACCACATAGATGGTGAATCATGTGTGGAGGAAACACGGAGACTAACATTCAAGTTGAGAGCTACGTACCACAACCTTCTGAATAATGGAACCTTGGAATGAAAGGATTTGAACCGAGCAAAAAACAAAATAAAGGTATTTATTTCTGAACGGTTCCGTTAAACGTGATGTTCATTAGAACCCATTCCACTAATCTACGCAGACACATAAATAAAATTGGATTGAGTGGGAGACAATAAAAATGTAAATATCGATCATAAACGGGCCAGACATTATTGTCCGTGGTGCGGGATGCTTTCCATTCTATTCGCTTTGTACGAGTTTCATGATATGGGATGTGAAATATCGATTCGTCTGTTGTTGACGACGATGAAGTCGGAGGCAAATTGGTCCAAAAATGTCACATGTTATTTAAGACCAGTGAAATTTAAGAACAGAGAGCTAAATTTCCATGCTTCTTTCAATAGAGGCCACGTTTTCTCGACAGTTTATGAATAGAAGTGTTTTCGAAATCTGCTATTAGGCATAATCAACCAGCTATTGTTTCCAAATCTGTTTACGACGCCCACCAAGTTACTCATCGTGTATCAAAGAAGGGCAAAGACAATCATATACATCTTGATTAATGATTATCTTACTGCTGCTTTGGAATTAACTTGCTAGGTTTTATGGGTTTTGTCTGTTGACACACAAAGATTTAAAGGGCAAGCTTAAATTGTAGAAGATTAAGATACATATTCGAAGAATAAGCGTTACAAACTTCAAATACGTCTTGAAAAATCATGATTGCGCTATGTTTAAACTTCGGTTTCGAAAAGTTATTGCAAAAAGTCAGTCAGGTATTGCAAACATTGTAATATTTGTTTATATAGCCCCAAAGGCATTGTGGGTCTAAATATAACTGACCGGTTGGGTTTAATGTTGTGTTCTGACCCCAAACTCTTCGTGGCGAAGATCGAACAGTACACTGCAAATGCGGTCGAACACGCGAGGAAATTACGCGATCAGGTGAACGTTCCATAGTAACTTTGTTAAAATTTCGTGACATTCGACAACGAACATTGCGCAATCACTACAATCTAATAAAGAAAATCGCACTAGAGTCGATTTCAATAACGTGTTTGTGGCTAAATTGCTTATTTATTACTTGGCAAAATCTTATTTCGCACAGTCACGACACTATCAATGTCCTATTACCTAGACCTGGATGTAAAACCACGGGTTTACAATTACAAAGAGACAACAGCTACTCCGCAAAATGGTAGATAATAACTATCCTAGTATTTCATGACAGTGCGAGTACGCCGCGTACCGCAGCGCTTTCTGATATTCATCTGAGTAAGCGGTAACAATACTGTGAAACAGCAAGGCATTCCGGTGCGTCACGCTGTTCTACACAGCAGATAATGTCACGCAATTCAACGTTCCAATAGCAAAAGCTGCTGTATAAGTACCTATAGAACATTGCTCAGGGAGATAGGGCACCAATTCGCAGGGGGATATCACTCAACAAGAGAATACACTACGTAATGGACTCCATTACGCCTGATCCTTGTCTTTTAGAAAGGCTTGGCTGCAGATAAGCAGACGAAGGAACAGCTTCACAGACAATGATTGATGCGTCGTGCCCTCAGACTGACAAGATAAAACGCAATATACTCCACAAGGTTTATCTTATTCTGTGGCTTAATATGAATACGCACTTATAGACCATTGTAAATTGTCATGAATGTCAAATCTGTTGAATAGCTAACATCAAGCTTAGATTAGCCTGGACGGTTATTTATCACATCATGTATCGAATTAGGTTCATTTGAGGAGATGTTACTTATTAGGTTAGGAATGAATCATGCGCTTACCTTCAAGTATGATCCATAATATTTAGTGACGTAGGGGCTGTCACATTGTGACAGCACCATGATCTCCTGCTGGATGTCCTCGATTTCATCTTCAGCTTCTTCTAAGTCGATTATTTTAATAGCGACCACTTGCTGGGTCCTGTTATCGACACCTTTAAACACTTCACCAAAGGAGCCTTTGCCGATCTTCTCTTGTTTCGTGAAGATCAGCTCGGGGTCGACCTTCTGTTGAACAAAGAAAAATAAAATGTTAATAATTAAATAACATGAAAACATTAAAATGATGAGGTTTCGTGCAACAATTTATCAATTTTTGAGATTGATACAGATTATATGATTATGATTAATGGGGTGAAATATCGTTAGCTCCGAAAAAAAAAACATACAGTTAATAAAATAATCTTCTCTCATTAAGAATAATGATTCCATCAAGGAATGATTTATTTCTTCGCATAATTCAACGACAAAACAAATGTGAATGAATGTAGCAAAGTATCATGTCATGAATAAGAAGACACGTGCCTTAATTTAAAAATAAACAGGGTAACAGACTAGACGGGGCGGCACATAATTTCACGTGAAGCGTTATTTAAGGTGCCTCATTTATACGCAAGTATATGATGTTCAAAGCAATGATTGATTATTATTCATAGCGTGATATAAAATATTCATACGCACGAGCTGTGAATATGATAATTGTATTTTTTTGTCATTTTTACGAGCTCTATATCCTTGCTTTTTACTTCGGTGAGGAGAACCACAATCTCCTATGATACACATAATATTGTAATGCCTACATGGAATGAATATATAAACTAAGTGTTTTCAGTATATCGATCATTATCATATCTTTCAAGAAAGTATTTTAAACCTTGACGCAACGAGTGGGTAAGTAATAAGAATGGAATTTGATAACGATCGATTAATTGACGATACTTGAAAAACAAGTTTTAGATAACTTGACAACAGGCATGCAACGCCAAAGGGCTACGTCTTTTTAACGGAAAAACATCCTTCTGTTTCAATATTTAAAAACTAATTTCAAAAAACGCAAAAAATTTACTTTTAAACCGTGACTTTTCATGGAAATGAGGTTTTGTGTCAATAGGTTGTTTATTGTAACTAACAATGGTTTCAAAAGCAGACATAAATTCATCAGTTAGCGGTTTACAGTTATCTGTTTTAAGTAGGTGTACCGTGGCCACAGCGAGGTTACGTTATCCACGATTACATTTTGCGGGTGACTCAGTTTGGTTGCCTGGACAGGCGGAGAGACCTCTAACCAGCGTATTCCTCGCCAGCTTATGTTGTTCCCTTTTAGTCTAGACAGGAGGTTATTATTTAAGATGTTTTATTTTTCAACATGTTGCTGTGATGATGTACATCATGTAGAATAAAGCTGTAGAGGTGAACCTTTTGGCATTTAACTGACATTGCATGCGGTGTCAAAGCCTCGAGCTGCAAGATGCAATCGGAGTTAACATTCCTCTATACGACATCGACACTACGAACAAATTACCAATCACTTTATATTTGAACACAAAACACTCAAAATGATAATTTACACAGAGATAAAAGAGCATTAAGTGATATCGATGCGCTTACTTATCTAATTAACCGGAAAACTCAGGAATCTACTATAAAAAATGCTTTTTGCGACAGTCACGGATTGAGTCATGATCTGAAGTACTAAATTAGATAAAATGTTGTTATCTTAAAGGATACAACAACAAGGAAACTACTGACGTGACTAATATATTTTAATTAATTACAAAGTAAGTTTTCAAAATGTACTATTAATTGAAAGACCGGCGCATAGAGCTCAAAATCTAAGATCAAGATTCAAAAAGCATTAAAGATTACGTCTTCGATGTTCTTGGTCGTTAAATCGTGAGATGATAAAATTAAGATGTCTTATAAAGAATGTGATGATGCTATCGATCCAATAGCTAATTCATGGAGTGAAACTCGCATTCCTTTGAATTTACACGCGAGGAAAAGACGGCGCTACATGTGCTGGTAACATGAAAAAAACTGAGGTATCTTATCGACAAATTATGTTCCAGATATTTGATTTATTACTCATATTAAATACTACGATACTTATTTGAATATCATTGCGAAATGTAAAAGTAAAAAGAAGGCAATTTCGTGTAAAAAATATTGGAGAAAAGCGGAAAATTTAAATGAGATTTCGATGAAAGCTTCATAGTTTCCACGTTGCGATAAGTACAGCACGTGGATCGTTTTATCCGAGTTGAGACGGCACAAGACATAGTCGGAGGGGACGTGACTAGACTACCAATGAGCTCCGCCAGGGAGCATATTGAGACGTAAATCTTCTTATTTTTAATCTACTGGCACCAGTAGTAAATAAAACTGTTTTAGGTTTAAGTAAACTAAGGATCAGTACACACCGAGACGCGATGCGACGCGACGTGACGCAACGATAGTGGAAATGTGTTTCTTTTGGTGTGGTAAATGTTAGATTTTGAGTAGCTCGTGTCGCTCTAGTGAATAACTGAATTTCTAGAGAAGAATTGGAATTATTTTACTCGTTTTACGCAAGTTATTTGCGTACTTTGGAGAAGTATATTTAGGGTTCTAGTTTTACGAACTAACCTGGTTTCAGAATTAAAATATAAAAATCAACAGCGGATTTAGCGCTCAAACATTGTTATTTGATAAATTAGTGAGAGTAGCAGATTTCGTGGAAGTCTGGAAGTGTATACAGGGTGTCCCAAAACTCAACGTCAAGCCGAAACGGGGTGACAGGATTGATCATAACCATCACGAGAAAAATCTGAAAAAAAATCTATCCCATGCAGTTTGAAAATTATGGGCATTTTAAGAAAAACCTAGAAATTTGATCAAACTGTACCATTTTTCGGTTATTGTGGTTATTCTTTTTTATTTTTGTTCATTTGAACTTTGGAAACGTAATCCTAAATAACATTTCTAGAATCTCAATAAAAAATAATGACACAATTGCCTCAAGTTTCCGAGAATTGAGACTATTTGTAAAACTACGAATTTAAAATTTTCAAGATTCGTCGACTTTGACAGGCCCTCCTATAAAAAAAATGTACTAGAGTGCCTTGGCAAGTGGCATTAAAAGTTGGCGCATTTAATCTGAATTCTAAAATGGTACAATACTTGTTAGTTCCATACAATAGGAAAGAGTAAAAAAATTAAAACCTCAAGTAACCCGATTTTTGCTATCACATTTTACTCAGTTAAAATGTTTTTAATTCGCACAAGCTCTAGGTAGGTTCTTAATTTTAAGACAAAATTATGAGAGAGATGGATAATGGGTATGTTTGCCATGAGTGAGCGAGACAGATAGTGACGCCACGCATTGAGACGGAGATGCGTCGTTTAAACGAGTGCGAATGAAACAGATAGATGCTATGGCATCTATCTGTTTCATTCGCACTAGTTTCAGCCAAGCAAATGGCTACGCTACCAGTCCGACACCAACCAGTTAGTACGTTTCGCTCATTCGTCTACTGCGCACGTTCGTATTCGCTTGTGTTGATTTAGTACTGACAACTTTGGCTTCTCTTTTTGGACTTGAATCTTTGTAAATTGGACTTGTTGATAACATACCGGCAACTTTGGCTTCTCTCTGGACTTTTGTGTTGGCATCCTTTTTATCTACCATGCCTACGCGCTACACTTCACAAGAATATGCGAACATGCACCTCATTTATGGGGAATGCAGATGCAACGCAAGTGCCGCCGCTAGACTTTATCGTGAAAGATATCCAAATTTAGAGCGCTACCCGGATCACCGAGTGTTTGTTAATGTGCACCGTTCACTCACAGAGGGCGGCCATTTCCCGAATCAAATACAGGCTGGAGGTAGACCTGTGTTTCCTTTCCAGGAAGAAGTATTGCAAGAGGTCGCAGGTGACCGAAGTATTTCCGTACGTGGAATTGAAGAAAGAACGGGAATACCCAAAAGCACTGCTCATCGTATTTTACAAAGAAACGAAATGCATCCGTTTCACGTACAACGAGTTCAAAGTCTTCTACCTCGAGATTATCAGGAAAGGATTTCTTTTTGTAGAACAATGCTACAGAGGCATAATGAGAATCCCCAATTCATCCAAAAAATTCTCTGGTCCGATGAATCGACATTTAAAAAAGATGGTTACATGAACTTGCACAATTATCACGAGTGGCATGTGGAGAATCCACATTTAATGCGAGAAGATAGATCCCAGTATCGTTTTAAAGTAAACCTGTGGACCGGAATTTTAAACGGTAAAATTATTGGGCCTATTGAACTGCCTGAGAACTTGAATGGAACTAATTACCTACATTTTTTAAGAGAAGATTTACCAACCCTGTTAGAGGACGTACCACTAGCAGATCTTCGCGACATGTGGTTTCAACAAGATGGCTGCCCAGCGCATTTCGCAGTGCAAGTAAGAGATTTCCTTGACCAGGAATATCCGGGAAGGTGGATTGGACGTTCAGGCACTATCTCGTGGCCCGCCCGTTCACCAGATTTAAATCCCCTGGATTTTTTCTATTGGGGAGTTCTCAAAGAAAAAGTTTACTCAAAGCCCATTGAGAACGTAGCCGACCTGCGTGAACGCATTTCTCAAGCAGCTGAGGCGATCAACTCTCGAAGATATGCCCGACTTATAAGTAGATCTTTTTTAAGAAGATGTAGGGCTTGTATTGAGGCTGATGGTAAACAATTTGAACATTTATTGTAATAAAAAATGTTATTTCTCCATCTGACTTTTATTCCAACAAACCTAATTATTTTACAAATTTTACTAACTTTTTTTCACTTTGATAAAAGTGGCGTCACTATCTGTCTCGCTCACTCATGGCAAACATACCCATTATCCATCTCTCTCATAATTTTGTCTTAAAATTAAGAACCTACCTAGAGCTTGTGCGAATTAAAAACATTTTAACTGAGTAAAATGTGATAGCAAAAATCGGGATACTTGAGGTTTTAATTTTTTTACTCTTTTCTATTGTATGGAACTAACAAGTATTGTACCATTTTAGAATTCTGATTAAATGCGCCAACTTTTAATGCCACTTGCCAAGGCACTCTAGTACATTTTTTTTATAGGAGGGCCTGTCAAAGTCGACGAATCTTGAAAATTTTAAATTCGTAGTTTTACAAATAGTCTCAATTCTCGGAAACTTGAGGCAATTGTGTCATTATTTTTTATTGAGATTCTAGAAATGTTATTTAGGATTACGTTTCCAAAGTTCAAATGAACAAAAATAAAAAAGAATAACCACAATAACCGAAAAATGGTACAGTTTGATCAAATTTCTAGGTTTTTCTTAAAATGCCCATAATTTTCAAACTGCATGGGATAGATTTTTTTTCAGATTTTTCTCGTGATGGTTATGATCAATCCTGTCACCCCGTTTCGGCTTGACGTTGAGTTTTGGGACACCCTGTATAAAGGCGTTCCCTAAAAGCAGGTACCCAAACAACAAGGTAGGGACGTAACATCATTATTTCCTGTTAAAATGCCACTCGCAAGGGACTCCGAAAAAAGGGATGATAAAGTAAAAGGCTCATCTTTGTACGAACAAAAAGGCTTATTGTGTTCGGTACTAAGCCAAATTCTCACGAGCTTTTAAAGTAAAAAAATAAATAGTAGGTACATGAGAGAGAAATGTTTCTTCACGGCCTGCCTTTAGCTGTTTCAACTAAATTTGGCATAAGATTAATATTGCAGAATTAACTAAAACTTTTTGAAGTGTTCTTTCATATTCACAACTAAAGAGTTCACAAGAGTAACATTTAAAAATATTTACTTTTAATGTTGTTTACATTTTCTTGTTTTTAAAGAATATATCCTTTATTGATAAATTAAGCTAGACAACGAGTGTCTGAATTAATTAAATGTATGAAGTTCTGAAACTCGCCTATCATCACTTCAAAGAAAGCTTTTAAAAGCTTAATATTATGCGAAAAGTTTCGGAACAAAATAAGTGGTTAAGATAAGAAAGAAATATACAAGTTATTTTACAGGCGACGAGGGACGAAGCCCTTTTGAGTCGAAATATAATAGAAGACAATCACCTTAACCGTGCAAACAATATAATACATTTGTCTGAAATACACACCATTAAAAGATATATTATACTCTATTGATAGTATCAAGAGGTATCTTAAATTTTCTTTAAACACCTACAAAACTTTTCAATAAGTAATTAATTATCTGTATCAATTAGAATATTTATTAGTAGCAGGCATATTTCCTATAACTACTTAACCTATATAGATTCAAATCGCGATAAATGATCGGAATTGATTTATCCATTATCTGACAAACAATACAAACTACGTCTATGGACATAGTGAATTATTTTTAGCCATAACAAACATTCTAGAAACTGCTCTATAACACGACTTTTTGCTTCTAAAGGTCATACGCAGGTTGTATATAATGACGTAAGCTAGGGCGACGTCAGGCCATCCAACTATGGACAGAGTGGCCCTAATGGAGTGTTATTTTTATATTACTTTATACGTTCTACCCATGACCGTCCATTGTGAGATAAGGTACGGTACACACGCGATAAAGCTGATGTTAATTTTTTGCTGCGATAATCTCACTTAATAAGAGTCACGTCCACAGATTATTACGGCCGTGATTGAGCTATGTCGTAAACCACGCTAAAGCATTTTGGTATTTAATTTCTAAATTGTTGGTCAATTTGTGTTGCGAAACTTTACACAAATTACAATGTGTGTGCTAAACTTCTAACATTCTATTATTAATTATCTGAAAGTTATTCAAGAATTTACTTAATTAAATCCCTTTTCCGAAGTATTATCATGCCGTATTTATAGAAACGCTTTCCAAGTTCTATCACGAAAAGGTGAAGGCCGTCCCAGCTTAGGTTAGCTTCGTTTAGTTTGCTAAAACGTCTGGGTTTATACCTACTATTTGTGGATACGAAAATACCAAGGCTGTATATTATTAGCAAGAGAGATGTACTAAGCTTTTTAATGACATCGCTAAAACCCAGGTTAACTGAGGCCCTAGGGGCTCTGAAACCAGCACAGACCACTCACGTTTTAATTTATATTGATGTCATAAAGTTAAAGCTAATCATTTGTTTATGGGTAATGGCTTATTCAAGTAAACTAAAATTAGCATTATGTACATACGTTTTATCTCTTTTAATAAGTACATACCAGTGTTTTCAATTAAGATAGTAAAAAGTGCAACAATAGGGCCCTTAGCACAGGATTTCTGTATTTTATTCACAGCATATTCTTGAAATATTTACAGGGTTTATTGTCAAAAATGAAAAAGCTCCTTTGGGTACGAACGAGGAACGAATTTTTTCCATCATATTAACGTCAAAGTTCCCGTTTAATTTACGTCACAAAAATGTGAAGTGCATGCCTCTGCTGGTGGCTGGTGATATGTCCACACAGGCTACAGTAACCATGCACAGGAAATAATATGTGTAAAATAAATGGAACTCCTTCAGAATTTTAATTAATCTATATATATAAAAGGAGAACTGACTGACTGACATATCAACGTACAGCCGAAACTACTGGGGCTAGGAATGTGAAATTTTTCACATGGCTTCCTATTATAATGTAGGGGAGCACTAAGAAAGGGTTTTTGGAAATTTAACCTTTAAGGGGGTGAAAAGGGGGAATTAGGAAAGTACGAAACCCACGCGGACGAAGTCGCGGGAAAAGTGCTAGTTTTTTATATTTTTATAATTAGATTTTTAACAATACAAATTTTAATTCGTTAATGACCAAATCGTGGCCATTAGTGGCACATGCGTTACCATGGTGAAATAATTAAACTTTCATGATAATGATATCTGTCGCAATCCAGTCACGATACTCGCTGCTATTATAACGCAACATTGACCTTGTTGCAAAAGAAAAGCCTAGTACTGGTTACGCAGCATAAAGATAAATAAATTTGATTTTAACTACTACGATATTTATTAATGACCTCATTAATTAAGGATTGAGGGCCTTTGTTAAAATACCATTACTTTTTTGTCAACTTGTTAAATAACTAGGATTTGAACAATAGTTAGTTTAACTATTGATTAAGCAACTGACCCAAGTCAATTTGATAAAGAAAATATGTTACTATTCTGGTGGAAATAATGCCTTTGTCAAACAGATAGGCGAGTCCGAAGCGATACCGAACCGATACGAGACGTCAGTCCGATAGTTCGGTCACGCTATCGGATCGCTTTCGCTTTTCTATGTGACTGGATTCAAATAATTCCATACATTACAATTAAAAACGTCACGCTTCGCATTCGCCACGCCTGTCTGTTTGACAAAAGCATAAAGGTTTAAATTGCAAAATTAATAGGACATTCGATGTCGTATGGGATAAATACAGTGTACTCATTCAACGAGCTTAAATATTTATGGACCGTTTTGTGTAAAACATTGAACATTTAACCCGTGCAGCAGAATAGTGACACATAGTTTAAAGTGTTTCCATCGTTAAAGACACGCCTCCGTTACATTTCGCTGGAGGTAGTCACTTTAAAACCGGTGTCCTCGTACCGTAAACAGAACAACCTCACTTACGACTACATTTGCTATTCATTAGATACTACCCTATATAGAAAATCGTCTTACATCGGCAGTACCGGCACACTGTAAAAGGGCTAACGGCATGCGTTCGGTGAACACGCGTTTTTTGCTGGACCTTCGTAAGAGTTACGTAAATAAGTAAACATGGACCTGTCTCGGGACGGACACGTGAGAAAGTGGGCAAATAAACGAGGAAATTATTAAAACCCCAGTTTGCCAGCATTCATTAGCATAATTTGATTAGCAGTATTCTAATTATTATCAGATAATCTATCTATAAAATCAATCGATATGATATTGTAGACAGATAGTATTTTTTTATGTAACAGAGGTTACACATACGTGGAGTTCCTGCCAGAGAAATGGCAGTTCGTGTCGAATGACGCGTGCGCAGCCGATATCCGACACGCATTGCGCGAGACGAGGAAACAAATTACAGCTATATAAAACAACCGATCAACTCACGCACATTATAACAGGACATGAAAGTACCTCCTGGACGCATAGAATTACAAGGTGGTTTGTTGCTTTCCATGTTTCACTTACATTATTTCCAGTATATCGGTTTTGTGAAGGCCGGACCGGAGCCGGGCGCGCCGGCTGTGGGGGAACCTTAAGCTGTCGTCGGTCAAAGGACGAAACATGACTGCCAGACCAACCCCAGCGCCCGGGCCCATTACTTCCATGTGGAAGAGAATATGAAGACTGTGGTCTTAAATGTCTTATTGGTGGACCAGACAGCAAGGGTCCATTTGGCCCAACTTGTGGTAAGGGACCCGGAGGTCCTTGAACATAGTGATAATGCGGTGGATTCGACACCGCCGCCCCCCACATATTATACTACACGTCTTAGTCACTCACAAACACTGCACAATCCAAAATATCACCTCATCACATAGATATTGGTAAAGCACTGACATCCAATGGCATTTTGTAAGTTTCACCCGTCGTCTTATCTCCTAAAACGACGATAAATACGAATTAACCAACCGTTTCACTGTATTCTTTTAAACGTTTGATATCGCGCATATTTTCTATTGGCTACCAGTCGGTAGCGAGTGATCCAGGCCACTGTTCGCGATGGAAAGACAGCTTGAAAACATGAACGCCTCGAAAGCAACCGTCACCGGACGCAACCGAGACGCGTAGAGAATTAATTTATGTTTGATGGACAATTGTTTGTCCACAAAGGTCTCTAATGATCTAAAAACTGTTTTGGTCAACTTTGCAAAAACACAAGTTAATGAAGCGTCACTAGTTCAATTACTTATTGTTAGAGGAAATATAGGCCTCCCAAGTATTGCTCTGGGAAACTGGTGGCCTACATCGTTGGGTTAAGGGCACGACAAAGATTATGCCGTTAATGTACCGAAGACGTTAACCGAATTTTAATCAGCACCAAGAAGTGGGACAGTCAATAAAACGAAAATAGGCACAGTCGAAATGAAAAAGTTCACATCACTGAATAACAACATTCAGTGGTAACTTCGATTCTAACGTCACTATGGTCACCGCTACACCGATAGTTTCCACACCACCGGCTGTTAGAGAAATCTGTTTCCCGACACTACAAATCCATCATGATGGATGGCGTGTGAGTTTCAACGCATTTGAATGTAGACTGGTTGCGTGTTACGAGTGGTTGCCGAGCGTTCCACACCGGCCGTCCTGGCGATTGCATTATGATTTTTTCGCAAGGGACCACGGGGGTGAAGCGAGCATGCGGGCGGCAAGCGGCGCCAGCGGAGCGTGCAGCAGCGGCTGCTCCGGCCGCTCAACGCAGCGAAACTCGCGCGCACACTTCATGTACCCAGCAGTGCATAAGTATTCACAGCTATTCAATGCTATTGCCATATCATTTGCTCGTCGCCAGCGATCTACAAATTATGCAGATGCGGGCAGAGTCTGTGATACTATCGCCCCACATAGCAGCAAAGTAGAATTTAACATGAATGAAATTACTAGCATTGCTCCTTTGATAGTATAGCGAAAGTTACGCTGATTGATATACTCGCTTTAAAAAAAAACAAAAATTTACATGGCCTACATATTTAATGAGAGAATTGAACACATTACAGAAGCATGCTTCTTCAACTGTTACTTCACAAAAACTGCCATCTTTATCAATAGCTGCCAAAATATGCCAAGCAGCAAATGACTCGTATAGCCATAGGCGATCCGTCAAACGAGCGTTCCAGTTAGCGAGCGCGAAAGTCAGCAAGACAAAGACATTACAAAACTTTCGTTGGGCCGCAACAACTAGTGTCTGAATTTGGAAGCACAATAGGAGATACATTAGTATTCAGTGTGAGGACGGCCAAGCATGGCATCGGTGGAGTGTCGCGAGGAGTCACCGCCCGCGCAGCCGTGCATTGAATACGGTCCTTTCTGAAGTGGAAGGCATTCCATGCGTTTACGGCAGTGCTACGCATCGCCATAAGCGTTCGACATTAGGCAACGCGGCCCACATATATTTACATTATTTGGTTTACGGTCCGTTAGAACCTTTTGTAGGTCCAGTCATGGTTTTCATAACAATGTCTTTTTTTGTTATTGTTACAACGAAACTACATCAATATTGGTGTAGTTTACGAACTCACGAACGTAAACGTATCTAGTTCATATAATCATATGAACTAGATACTTTTCCAAAGTAATTAATTATTAGAAGTACAATTTTTGACTGGGATTCGAATACGTCAACAGGTGTGCGAAGAGGCGTGGGTTTCATAGAGCATTTCAATGAGGTCGCGTCATACTCCTATGACAGTTTAAATGTTATCAAATTAATATGAATGGTGTTAATTAAGACTTTATCGAGAATTTACCAGACTGATGAATTTTAAACCACATGAACTCATGGGGATACTAAACTCCAGTATAAAGTCAATCTGATAGTAAACCTTGCTATCTGGGGACTAATGGCCGATTTTTATTAATCACTTCGCTTTACTTGTGAATGAGTTTAATTACAATCACTGTCACTTTTTACGTAGCTATTATGTTCATTAGAAATAGGGATCAGACGGTATTAGTTAATAGTTAAAAAACAATGGCATCCAACCGACAGGCGGCGATGCCTACGCGTGACTAAAATCAACGACGAACCGACACCGACATGTTTTAAAGAATGGAGACAACCTATCTAGGAACAATGATTACTTTCTGAACAAAAACTGAGACACGAATGGGGCAGTAAAAAGAAGCCTTTTAAAATGGAGCTAAGTCTTAAACTCGAATAACCCGGATGATGAGAATAATGTAGAAGATGGGCGTGATATGCCTTTCAAAACATTTAGTAGTACGGCTGTTTGAATGAAATCATCTTAATTCTTTATATCAGTTGGTCGCAGAGACGAAGCAAGGTAAACGATAAGAACTGTTATCGTGATAAATAGCATTCCATTCTCTAAGTACTGTTAAGATATTTGATAAGAGATCTTGGATGAACATAACAAAGACAAAATCTCAAGTTCAAAATCGATTCAGTTTTAAAATAAAAATGAAAATGGAAACATCACTGATGGAAACTATGATAATCTAAACATTCTAGTAATTTTTAGTCTGTTTTATAGATTTTTGAGCCAGAGTTTGGCAACGTTCAGATCACAAATCTTCAAAACGCATTGGATGTATTTACAGCCGCGATTTAGTTTCCACGACGATACACTTCTCAATGCCTAAGGTTTTTTCGAGGAAATTCAAATGAATATTTGAGTATCTGAAAGGAAACACTTCAAGAAAGTAATGTGTTTAACGGATAAGGCCTTTACCTACTGTGAGTTCACGCAACAAAAGCATTGCTTGATACAATAGTTGCTATGCAGGAACAGTAAACTGTCCCAGTTGGATGGTTGACACCTGCAGTGCACACCAGTAGCGGTAGAGTGACGTGAGCGGTGTTGCGGAGGCACAAAACATCCCATTTGCGTCACATCGGAAACGCATTAAGCGAACCGACGACGACGCCATAAGAGCGCAATATCCGACCGGTACCACTATACCGGTATAACTGCATGCAACTACAAGATCGACTACACTAAATGTCGTTTACAACCTGGATTTTTTAAATATATTCAGAGCTATACGATAAGGATTGAAGAATAAGCAGATACTTTATAAAATCTTTACTTGTAAGTATGCACTAATG
The DNA here is from genome assembly GCA_943136025.2 of Agrotis puta. Lineage (NCBI taxonomy): Eukaryota > Metazoa > Arthropoda > Insecta > Lepidoptera > Noctuidae > Agrotis > Agrotis puta. Next base: position 14,037,669 of record OW964170.2, on the reverse strand, counting down.
AAAAAAGAAAGCGTAAACTCGCATCATCTTAAATTGTTAAGTGAGTCGGCTTTCGCAACAAAGCAGTTTAATTGATTGAATCATGTAAATTAATTTATGAAGTCCTTACAGGTATTTCCATTGCTGCTAATGTTCAGACGGCTTTTGTTGTTCACCGTTAACATTAAATGAAAATTAGACATTTTAATGGCTGAATAAAAGCAGACAAACATAATAAATAATGTGAAGTTCAGTCAGAAACTGAGTTAATAACAGCGAGAACATGATTAACATGTTTCTCCTTGCGTCAATGTTTGCAATGATATTTTCATCCCATTAAACTGTAACGCACACTAATCTCAGAAAGTAAAAAGCTTTATGTAATACAGTTCTCTTACAGGAGACTCTTTTATATTATGCTTAAATACGATTCAAAGGAGGTGTATAGGGAGGGAGCTTGGGACCTCTCCGTCCCAAACAAACAGTTTTTGTATTAGTGCTCAATGTCGTGAACGATGTGCCACGTCGTCCTGGTTTATGTTTCCCGCCGGTACATTAACGGTGAAATAGTGTCGCAGTGTTTATTAGTGTTTTATAGTCCAATGAACACTGGTTATTGTTGCTAGTTGTTCATTAACAACGCTCTAGTTGAGTAACTGTGAAAATTTTACTATTTGTTATTCTGTTTCATGTTGGCACCTACACGTATTGTAAACTTATTTTATCACCAATAAGGCACCGACTCCCAATCATATCATTACAAGACCTACAAATTAAATCTATGCCATACTATCTTGTGTCCAGCGATTCTAAATAATACCCACAGAATTCAATTGAAGAAGGGAATAAAGTCAATCAATGTAATCCGCGCAGATAAAAATACGTTGAAACCTCTTTTATAGCTGAAAAATTTATATTCCAATAAAGTTCTTTCGATTCAACGATGTCTAGCTCAAGAGCACTCGATTATTCAATGTACAACCGTGTGTGGAGCGAATTCAACGACGGCAATCGTCCGAAAAGAGCTATTTCCACATGGCACTTAGCGGAAAAAGAAAATCGACGAAGAAAACGACGAGCTGTGCCACCGGCAGCGCTTTATGTTGGAATAGTTTTGAACAAACTAAAAGAAGTTACGCGACAAACAATTTTAGAGCACGAACATGGATTACTTTCGTGAAGCTAAGTTACGTTCGTACAGCATGTTTATGAACTGAAAGTTCATGCTAGTGCTACATGGTATGCTCGCCTTAAGGACTAAGTTCTGCAAACTACAAGACCGTGTGTTATATTGCGTATTTTACAAAGAGAAAGTCTGAGCACTACCAATTGCGACAAAGCCACCTAACCTAAAGTAGTGCATTTACTAACAATCATGACGCACTTGGCGCCAGTGTGATTCAGATGAATCTTAACAAATTAGCTACCGGATAAGTTGCGTACTTGTATATTGTAAAACGGACCATTTCCTCTGAAGTGGTGGTGCAAAAACATCACGTTTTCATAGTAAAATATTATGCGTTTGCACTGAAACCTGACGCCGTGTTCGACGCGTTTGTTTGTGTGGCGTGCATTGTGTGAATGTGGGCTTACAAGCATAATAATAATATAGTGTTTATTGTGTTGTCTAGCAGAGCTGTAATTCCACTTCCAGTACCGTTAGAAAAGTTTGTGGTTGAAAATATATGTCACTTTGTTAATGAGACTGTGAGGATCCTGTGATATTCAGTTTCAATTATATCGTCAAGTACAGAAGCAAAGAGAAGGTTTAACGTCAAACAAATAACAAACATTTAACAAAGCTTAACAAACTTCCAGTTATTCTATGATAATAGAATAACTGGAAAACCACTCATCTCAAAAACTTCATATCACTAAAATAGCTCAAGGCGAGGTCACCCTGAAGTTGTGAAGTTACTCACAGAAACTTAGTAAAGGCTCTATTTCCATGTAGGTATATTTGAGCGTAGTTTCCAACCTGTCTTGGCTGACAGTATAGTTAGAAACGGCACATCTGAATAGTTCAACAAAGTTGTAACGAGACTGTCTAATTAATTAAACCCTAAACTATTTGCATTCGGGAAGCACTAACTAGATCATAAATTACTGGTAATTAATAGGCATGTCGACACCATCAATACATTGCTAAATTAATAAGACCGTCAGCTAGTTTTGAAAAATAATGGACATTTGTTAAATCAATGCATGTTTACAAAGATATATCTCATCAAAATGCGAGAGTTGGTGCTCGTGGTGTCAGAAGCAAGTAAAAACTGTACTTGCTTGTGACGTATTGGCAATTTCAAGGGTGCTATCTTCGTCAATTTTGATTTACGTAACAAACGAATAAATTTTTGTAAAATATTTTTTGATTTTCTAACTGAAAGACTAATTAGATTTTTTGAGTCAAATAAATACCCTATTCAGTAAATCATAATATTTATTCATCCATCAAAGTACGACAACATTGCGTGACTGATCAATCTTTTCAAGTGAACTAAAATTAACGGAAAATTAATTAATATAAAATAATTTACTTTCTATTTTACAGACTCAACAGCATTCTTAATTGATAATGTTTATGTAAACGACGTAATTACCTTTGAAACGGCAACCACTGTGATTATGCAAAATAGAAGCCTCCTTTTACGATATAGTATCGCTTCAATTATAGATAAATAAACGTTAGTCGGTATAAGCTCTCACCAATTAAGCGTGCCTCTATTCAGATTAAACTACTACTAATGGAGAACCGATCAATATTGAATAATTACACAGTAATAAGAATCCTTGTTTCAGTTAAAGTGTTTCACTGAAAATTAATACGTAGAGATAATAGTTTATTTCAAAGTAAATTATTTCTCGACTACAGCATTTTCAGTGCTCATTTAACAACACAGTGAGCCATAAAACAACACTGAATTCAAATTTCGTTATAACTTTATAACATTGCGCAGTGTTAAGACGAGATGAAACGTTACTTTTTTATGTTTCAATAAACTTTACAATGGTCTATTAGTATAGTGAATGACGTTTATTATTTCAGTTTAGAGCAGTGCTCAGTAAAAATAGCCTTAAAACAATGCAATCTCATTATTAAAAATAATTTGGTCCATATGTTGCGCATGAGTTTACTAAATGAGGATGACCTTCGTTTGACGTAGACCTTGTGTAAACTTGTTAGTCAAGGTACTCTTCACTAATTAATTCGATTTAGGCTAAGCCTACTCGATATACTTAGTTGAATGAACGTAATTTTGGAAAGTGCTTACGGACAGTGACTAGATCGAACGGTCACGCAACATTAAATCGTCGATTAGAATGAACTATATCGGAGTTAATGATTAATGGTGACTAAATATGGTAACACGTTGCGTTTCACTTTAAAATCTTTTTCTTTTACGACAGAAAGTTTAAAATAAATAGACTTTAATTCACTTAAAAACTGAATTCTATTATTTTCTCATAAATAGTTCGTTTACACACTCTTTTGTTCAAATTATCAATTATTTACATGACTTATAAGCAAGTAATATAATATTTCTTCAAGGCCACGCTGACACCGTAAGTACGTATAGCTAAGAACGTAATTAGCATGAATTTACAGTCGCATTGTGAATATGTAATGCGTAATATACTTGTAGTGTCAGATACACGCCTACGTGAAACGCGCTGTGACGAAATACTTAGCACTGCAGAGAGAAAATTACCATAGCATGGGTAGGTAGTAGGTACTAAGGGCTCTCTAGATTGCGAAAACATATCTCATTCAATATCACTCTACAACTCTATGGTTCCCACACAACTCAAGTTGACAGGAGCTGTCAAAAGCAATGTTCTAAACATAGAGCAGACTTTCTCTTCCTTCCTTAATTAATAAATCTGGGTTCATTTGAGTCCTTAACGAGAACTGCGGGCCATTAATCTAAAAATAAAGACCTGCTACGATAATCTCAAACACTTAGTAACATCACTGGACACAAAACACAACCAAAACGGTACAAAACAAAGGATTAAGAGAAAAGATTACCGTGGCGGGTGACAGGAACCCTGTTCTGGCAAAATGTATGGTATCTAAATTCAACATTTCTACAGAATGTGGACTATGTATTTTGTTTCGTTTTTAGCACTAACATAACGGCAATGCCATCACATAAGCGTCTTTAATGTGGCTTTTATGTAAATTAGTTAAGATTACCATCGAAAATATTCGATATCTGTAGTATCTTAATCATTTTATTTCAAAACACTTACTAACTGAATTTGCTGGTCTATTTTGGGTACAACATATCGATTCTAGTCTCGCGGATCCGAGCTGAAAATAGCCGGACACACCTTGATCTAGAAAATAGCTAGGTTACCGGGAAAAATTAAACTTATGATGCGATAGCTTAGCATTATTGACCTAGATTGGACCTAGAAAGTCGAAACTATAAATCAATATACAACGCAAATAGCTCGTTAATAAATAAATGACGCAAGCAATCATCAGATTAAGAAAAACAATCAAAACGTTTACGAACAGCACTAACAATTCAGCTCAATTAATCTTAACTAAAATTACCGAGTAAGTAATTTATCGAATTTTAAATGTGTTCTCCGAGATTTCAACACAACGTCAGTGTATCATCTTGAAAACTTGTTTGATGATAATCTGGACCGCGATAACGTTGATAAAGGGACGGAGAACAAAAGTGTTATAAGATAAAACTGTGGCCTTTTTGACCGACTTCTTTGGATTTTCCTCGTAGTAATATTGCGTGTTCTGAAACGTAGTAATTGCGTAGATTTTGAATAAGCTTGAATAATCAAATTGGAATAAAAGTTACGTAACTATTAATCAAAACTCAAGTGAGGATTTAGACGAGTTATGCGAGATTGACCGGAGAAAACTGCACAGAGGAAAGAGTGGAAGGTTACTGGGCAGAACTTGGCCCAGCACTGGGACAGTATAGGTTATAAAAAAACAAAACCGTCAGTCGTACATAGAGTAGCCTATAAAGACAATAATTGGAATGCTTAGGTACTGAAGTACAGTGACAATAAGGTATCATTATACAGTGTAATATTATATTTGCATTCGTAATTGGTTATTTCTTACGACAATAATTGGCGAAGCATCGCGTGTGGGACACCAAACTAATGATATCTAAGGCCAAGGACAGATATACACGCATTACCAATTAATAAAGACTCTTACCATGTCTGGAAATCAATTACTACTTAAGACACACAGCCGGACGTTCTCATTGTCCGTAATTTCGCAATTACTGTCATGTTATAAGAAAATGATGGTTTGTATGACATTGTGTGGGATCCGTTAATTTGATTTTAGTTTTCCTTAACCCTTGGGGTCACTCTTTTAGGTCTTTACAAATATAATTAGTCTATTGTCGGCTTTAACGTCAGTAATTTAAGTACGTAGACTACAAGTATTATGTATGTTAGTAAAATAAATTGTGCGGATTTTGCATAGGTAAGTATGTATGTGAAATATTAATCAAGCAAATTGCCAATCAACACTCAAATAAACCACTTTATTACTAGCTTTTAACAGTAATTCAGTAGCTGACTCTTCTATCTCAAATACCAAACATGATTGGTTGATCTGTGGCATATGAAACCGTTGTGTATTTACGTAAGGTGCAACGTAAACCGGCATGGCATGGGTCACTCAAAACCTGACTTATAACGGACCCGACCTCGGAACATCATCGTGCTACTTGCTTATGTATTCATTTATCAGTCTTATATCGAGTTGATAGAGCCATTAACGTATTAATAAATGTATACTGGACTAAGTAAAGAAAATATTACACATGAAAAATGTTTTTCTCCATAGGGTATTTTCTAAAAATCTAATCAGTTCGTGACTGAGATTATCAAATAATAATTGACTCGCATTTTTTATTTTTTCTCCTAAACCAAAATTGACAAAGATACTTTAAAATTTGGCAAAACGTCTCAAGCAATTACAACTTTAACTTGCTTGTGATGTCACAAGCCGTATGCGTATTATCTTGATAAACATTCATAGTTTCAACAAAAGAAAAAAATACATGTTCATTACTTTTAAAAACTAACTGACGGACTAATTATAATAAAAGATTTGAATTTTTTTTATGTGGTCAACATGCCTGTTTCAGGTGCTATCAGAAATAGGCTCAGGTTTAAAATGTATGATATCGCCAGCACTTAAAATAATTATTATTGACGATCTATCAACTAGGTGATCCGTCATCGAATAACCTTGTTAGTGTGGCCAGTGGTGAACTGGCTAGAATACGGTACTCTGTGGTTAGAATGTGCCGCATCATTCAAAGAACGAAAATATTCCTTCCACCGCCTCACGAAGGGAGTAATTCCAATGCAGTATTTCCAAGATTCAAAATTTATAAACAATGACTAAGTAAATAATATTGGAAAATCCAATTCAAACAATAATAGATCCTCTGTTATAAATGTCAAATTTAACTTCGAAAACATTAATCAATCAAATTCGAAGTGATAAGGACAATATTTGTCAGAATACAACAACTCCCACTCCGAATTAATATTATTCCTTCATTAATTTTATTTGTAGGCGAGGAAAATTACTCGAACAACTCATTTTCTAAAATAAGACGTATTATTAATTGTGTATGGACATGAAAATGCACAAACATTTACCAGAGAAATGGAAAAAAAATACAATATTTCAAATATCTAAATGACGTCCACACGATTGGTTTTATTTTATTTTTTTAGGAAAACACATGCTTAGGAATGTATATTAAAGTTGATGACCTGAAATTAATTCTAATTGAAATAGAAAACCAGTCGTGAAGTAAACAAGGTATGTAAAAAGTGCAATCATGCGAAGTTAATGAGTTGGGATGTACCGGTATTTGTTGGGGAGTTCATTAACTGCGGTTACTGACATTAGATGTTATCTACTGCTTTACAAACCTGTTAATTTAAATCCAATATCAATTTGCAGTTCCCTGAATTTACTCACTATTGGCACGAAGTTTTTGAAGCAGAGAAAACAAAACAGGGAAGTTGAAAAAGATGCAACGTATTTGTTTTAATAAAAATAGTTTGAAATTAATTGGAGCTGTCGACTTTCTTTTGATCATATCAGCACTATTAAAAACGTAATTACTATAGACGCGTTCAGCTGTACAACGTCTATAATTACATGTATCGTTTGAACTCGGAACTACCGTTTATATTAAACTACAGGAGAAATAGTGGTGGCCCAGTCAGGGTGACCATTATTTACCAAAATCCATATTCCCTGACTTTTCCCGGTTTTCCAGGCGATCTTCATCTTAAATTTTTTACCATAATTTTACATAAGTACATATATCTTCGAGACGAAAACGAGAGTTAAGTCTCGAACCCTGACCAAAATGTTAGTAGTCTTCGACCGTATTCAGTTACCTACGTAATGTATTAATAATTAGTTAAGTATTTATAGTTCTTAAGGTGCGCTGAAGTAAGCCCGCTTGAGCTTCCCTGACCTCCTTTAAATTTCCCTGACAATTCCCTGACTTTTCCATGGCTAGCAAAATTCCCTGACTTTTCCCGGTTTTCCAGAAAACCCCGAATTACGAGTTGTAAGTCGTGGATTCGAACCCAGCCAAGCGCATTACTTTGTCTAATTTATTTCATCACCACTGCTCTCAAAACGGTGAAGGAAAACATCGTGCGGAAACCGGCATGTCCTAGAACCATCTAATTCGAAGACATGTGACATCTACCAAACCGCACTGGGCCCGCGTGGTGGATTATGGTCCACTCCCTCACACAGAGAGAAGGCCTGCGTCCCAGCAGTGGGAACATTATAGGCTGATGATGATAATAACAGGAGAAAAGGCAAGCTAACAGTTCAGGCAGGTTAAATAAAATTAAGAAACAGTTTCCCGAACAATTTATTGGTGAAGCGCTTTTCTATCACCGACACTGAAGGTTATTAATATTGATGGGCTGACGTTGGCTGCCTCGTATGAATATTTAAGGTCCAAGTCGATATTATGCCTCGGCGACGTTCCTTAGACACGTCTCTCGGCTAGGGCACACAATAATTAACATTTCATAAAAGCTTGAGTGTCAATTCTGTTAAGTTATGCAAGTCTTGCAAGATGTCTTGTATGTTATGCTAGAAAAGCACGTAATGTTTAATGTCATTTTCTTAAGTTATGTCAGCAATAAATAAACTAAGATTAAGTGCTAAATAGAATATACAATGTAGCTAAAACTATTCCCATCGGAAAATTATGCAAACCCTCGAGTCTACATATTTGTAATTAAAAACTGAAATATGATGTGCTTGTTAGTAAAAGAAGTTTGTAATTCATAATAACAGAGAAAATGCTGAACATTTCATTATTACCGTGTTTATTAAATTTTCCATTCTATTATTTATTCTATAGTCATAATGAAATAATAGTATTACAGGGGAAATAAGAAATAGCTTGCGTAAAAATATTGTCTGCGGCGAAATCTATATATATAAAAGGAGAACTGACTGACTGACATACAGCCGAAACTACTGGGGCTAGGAATGTGAAATTTTGCACACGGCTTCCTATTATAATGATAGGGGAGCAATAAGAAGGGGTTTTTGGAAATTTAACCTTTAAGGGGGTGAAAAGGGGGAATTAGGAAAGTACGTAACCCACGCGGACGAAGTCGCGGGCAAAGTGCTAGTATGTAATATTTTTTATTTTGTTTGGTTAAATATTACAAATGGCTTCTTTCTTCATTAAATATTACGTGGAAAAGAACACGATGCTTTCCAATTTCGCCCCACATTCCTTCACGCGTGTTTATTTTATTAAAGCACTTCAACTGGCTCCGAGCGCGTATCAAAATAATGTGCAACATTTAAAAATACAATGTTCAACATATTTAGGTCAACATTTCAAGTTTCGTCACAATATCGCTATGAATATAACAACGACACGACAGAAGTGAACGTATCAGATCAAAAACAGAGTTAGTTCCGCATACTCGCATTTTATTCTTTGTTTAAATTATGTTTTTACATTATAATGGTCGCTCATGTTTTTACAATTATTGATGAATTTATGTTTACGCATCAGATACATTTCCGTCAATGGTAAAATTAGATTTAATTTAAGATAAACGGAGAATATTGTGGTTTTTTTTTTAGATACACTTCCTTGCTAATCGATCATGTCACAAGGCATGCTAGGTGTGTCTAGGTCATAATAACCCGTATGGTACCTTATGGAGTGGTACGGCTGTAAGTAGTACTTGGTGGTACGATCACGCTCCTTTCACCTATTGAGCCCCCATAGTTCACGTACAACACGAACGAGGTCAAAGGTGAATTACGTTAATATATCAGCCGATTTATAAATGATTAAGTAAGACGTTTTGTGCTGTTTATTTGATAGCAACTTCGATTGCAACACAGTGCTAATAAAGATAATTTGTCTAAAGAGTTGAGATATTCAATCAAATAAATACCTAATCGATTTTATCAAAAAAACAAAAGTCCAAAATTAACATTTTAACTTGATTCCAACCCTATTCAGTGTTGTTCTTCAACGATTTATTTGTGATTGGATAGCTTTAAGGTTCAGATTGCAACCAAGATACACGATTTATTTCCGGCCTAAGTGAAAAACTACTTAAATTTTATTTGCCTTTGCGATTTTTTTTTTCATTCTTTTTACCTTTAAAAATACTAAAAAGCCTGCGGTATCATTCCGCTGCAGGTTTCCCACACAAACGACCGTGATATCCAGAAAAGATAAACAAAGAAGGGAATGTCTGACAAAAGCAGGTGTTTACAATCCTCCACAGTAAATTGTTCGTCGCTTTGGAAATTATCCAAGTTGACTGTACAAAGCTGGGTAGCATCGTCCCTCGGGAGAATTTAAGTTCAAAAACCAAACAATGTACGTTACGCCAAATGGAATTTTCTAGTTAACTTTCTGTTTTTGTTACTGGCATGAATAGACTACTACGCAAATAGGTGTTAAGGTTGAATTGTGGTGTTTAGAGGGCTGCAATTCCATTAATTTGATAAAGTACGGGTTGATGACCCTGCGCGCACGACTGCCTAAAATTTGACCGATTCGTTTTGACGTCACGTCATGACGGCTTCATCGGTTGAAAACTGTTTCAAAAGTGATGATTTATTTCAGAAAGAATTGGGCGGGGAAAGGTATGGGTTGCATTGCAGTATATTCTGAAAAATGTATAGGTGCTAGTTTGCCATAACAAGTATGGGTGTTTTTAATTACCTCCTTTTCAAGGTAAAGATAGATATTTTAGTATTAACAACCACAAGCGACCCTTTCGCCCACTCAATTTTCCTTTCTCTACCCTAATACCTACAAAGGTATTCGAGGATTGAGTTAAGTACCAGCTTAGTAATAACTTTAACAGAACAGAACAAACGACTCCAGAAATTATTTTAAATTATAACAATATTGTCTTGAGAATCAGACAAAATTTACATTTACAAGTGTACAAGACAATGCCACCTACCACCCTAGTGAAGTCCCAAATACCAATGTGAAGTTAAATACTTGGAATTTCATTAAACTCCAAGACGTCGCGACGCGCCGCAGCACAAACATTCAAAGATGTCGGGCCACAACATTCACAAAACGTATTTAAGTTTGAGAACTACCAACTAAGCACGTCTTAGCCAATGTTGGCGTATTTATCAACAATTAAATTTGGAGACTAACGAACTTGGAATAAAAGGATAGATTTTGTTCACATACGGGTGCAATCGGGGGCCCGGCGAGGAAACTACGGCCCATATAGATAACGACCGCCACTCTAGGCAAACACCACAATATTTACCTACCTACCAGTTTTACCACCTAACTACCAACCATACTGTTTTTTTTGTGCCACACAATAGGGCACAAGTTACCTACTGATAATGTTCATAGGATATTCTATAACATGTTTAAGTATGCACATATCACATTATAAGTAGGTATGTTAATAAGTACTGATATGTTTGTAATCGGTTCGCCACTTCCTACTTGTTATTTTAATTAGTTTTTTTTTTCTATGTTACATTTTAGTCAGTACGAGTCTGACAGTCCCTCAAGCTCTGCCCTGGGTGGGAGGACTCATTTGATGATTTTACCACGCTAAAAATAAAAAATAAATGTTACTACAATAATATTAATTAGATAGTACATGGTAGTTCGGTACCTCGCTTTAATTAACTACGTCAAAGGTCCGGAAACTTTTACACATGTAAGGTTTCTTATCGAGGGTTTTATAGAAAAATAAATCGTTGCTATGTAGCAAATTCAGTAAAGTACAGTTTCTTTTAGATCGAATATCGAATTCTATAAGCTTGCTTCGACGAACATCACGAAACGAAGTCTTTTCTTGCGTATAATTTAGGTTGACATGATTATTTTAACCTGAGAGAAACTCCGTTAACTTTGTCCAATTTTGTTCTATTACTCGTTCGCAAAGTTCATTGCATGAATTTTATTTGCTTGGACGTTTTTCTCTGTTATTTAACACTAATGTCTACAGTGAACGGCTATCGAACAATCTGAGGAACAGTCTGAGTGAGCGTCTATTTGTAACAGTACACTGCAGCACACGTGTAACCTAAGGAAGTATTTAAAGCGAGTGTTCACAGGAAAAAACGTACCTATGTAAACTTACATAATAATCTTAGTATAATACTCCGCAACTTCCGTAAATACATATGCATACGTAATTAAAGCAAAATTTTCCTGCAGCAAGAAATAAATGCTAGTTCGTCCTATTTAATTATCGTTCTGAATACTTATTGATAACTATCACTAAGAGCTAGAAAATAATGTTAGCCAAAATTGTACGGTTAGCTTTAACAATGGCATGAGGAAGACGGAGGCCTACTTCTTATGGCTCCGTTTCCGAAAAAGTAACAGTGCAGTCTCACGCAGCGATATCAGTCCGGCTAAGCACGACGCGGCGCGTCTCACATCGGCCACATAATAACAATCGTACCGTGGGAAACTGCCGCTAAACGCCACAATTTTGAAACGCCTACAACCAATCTGAGGGTGTTTCATCCAAAGCTAAATATCTTCACTTAGATCGCTCGTAGGCTGTGGCCATAGCCCGCAGCTTCCGAGGAACAACAAACCCGTCGTGTGTATTGGTAACGGTTGTTGCGTCATGAGCGCCGCGGCCAATCCGCCCGATGCTGACATTTTTGAGCTCCCAAATTAGAGATGTAACTATTGTGTAAGTTGTGAATGTATAATTTTTAGCACAATGGAAGTATTCAGACTAATGCACCAGGAACGAATAAGCAATGAGCTCTCATAAAACAAAATGCGTCAAAACTGGGGCTTATAAATAATCTGTGCTATTGTAATCAAGTTTAGTGCTTAGGTGAACCAGTACAAATTGGGTAGCCTTGATTTTTGTATGAGGTAATAAACTTTTTAAAGGCATTTCAGGTACATTTATTTTACGCCAGTCTTTAAAGTATTAAGAAGCAAGCTATAAAGCTTTGATTCCAGGAGTTACCTATTAAACTTGAATGTATATTGTAAGGTTCCAATGAAATTATTCCTGAAACGGATTTCATAGAACATGAGGAGGTAAAATACAATTAAAATGCAATTACTTCATGAATGCAGTTAGTGGAACTTATTGGCACAGAACCTGATTCATTAATTAGTTAGAAATTGCATGATGCCTAATGGGAAATACACTTATTTTATAAATCACTACACTCATTTGGTAGTGCAGTTAATTATCAACTTGTTTAAAAAAATATAGCATAGGAGCACATGCATTTACATAATGAACTGCTCCTACTTCAATGTTCAGGACATTATCATTAAAAACGTTTAACAGCTCTCCATAAATACATTAGGCAAGTAAATGAGTAACTTATTTAAAAAGTAATTTAGATAGATTTTCTCATTTACAGTAATGTCCTGCCAGTTACCCATTCTAAAATAGATCTTTTGTTATTTTAGGTAAGTACCATGAGAATGTTTCCTTTTTTTTCCTGCTCATTTTTCAATTCAACTTAACGGTAGATAAGCTTTCAGCGCTGGAACTATACTTTTGTATATTGGGTATTTAGACAATAGGTAGAAGCTAGAAAAGCTAGTAGTAGTAGCTAGTAACTAAAAATGAATGTGGTAGCACTTTTGCTACCGCTACTACTACCTATACTTGCATGCAATGTGAGTTCCGAAGTCGCTGCAAACATTTCTAGGAAGAAACTAATTACTGTGCTTAGAAAATAAATACTTATATTTATTTCTAGCTCAGTGGGTACTGACCACTTGTATGTATGTGTGTGTGTAGTGTTATGTAAAATAAAACATTCTTATTAGAAATCTTACAAGATTAATAAGCTTCCATTACAAAGACTAGAAAACTTAAAATATTGTATGGTTAACCAATTGTTTTTTTTATTATAATTTAAACAAGAAACTCAATTTGTCACAGTTTACAGTAAATACTCAGAAGTTTCACTCTGTAAACTTGTGTATGTTTAAAAAAACCATTTTGATTGAATATTTCTAAACAATATGCTTAAATGCAAAATAAACAGCATATTTAAAGGAATTTGAGGTCATCGAGTTCACGAAACAGTCACAAGCATTGCAACATTTAAAAACCGGCTTTGAATAGTCATTAATTACAATATCTTACACATATTGCTTAAACTTAGCAATTCTTTAGCATATTTAGTTTTTTTCGCTGTGGTACTTTTGATGTATAAAATATGGCATGATTAACTAGTTTGATAAATGCAATTTTCAAAATGACTCACAATCAAGTAACAATTTCTTGGGACAAGAACTAGCTACAAGTAGGCATATCCAAACACATTATGCATGCATCACAGAGGATTATTACAAGGTATTATCAATTCCTTTCTAATCTAAAGTTATAATTAATTCCCAGATATGGATAAGCGACTTACAGAATTATCACAAATATTTTTAAAACTAGTAAGCGCCAAGGTAGCTGATTCCAATGAATTTATTGGCATGTTTAATGGTAAACTTCTGCCACATACTTTATTCAGTACCATAAGAAAAAACTTTTCTCCACAAAAAGTAGGTACCTACCAAAGATTTCTCATAATTTCTTCAAAAAACAGGTACACAAACAACAAAGAAGACTATGAAGCCACATTAATACAACCAAAAAGACACTCACCTCACTGAAGGCCATAACTCCGGCCGGAGCTCTTTCTCCGTCCAACCTTCTCAATTTATTTTATCACGGTCTATCAAAACAAATAGTTCACGCTTTTGTTTCCCAACATTGGAAACAGTCCCGACATCTAGCATCCTCACGACACAAATACATCTGAACTATGTAACTTCACTCACTGCGCAAGAACAAAATTTTAATTTTGACTAAAACGAAAACACCTGACCGAATCACAAATCACTGAAAAAACCAACATTCCTCAGGTGGGTTAGATGCACATCTAACTAAAATAAGAACACTTTACAGTACTTAAAACACTTTAACACTAGTTAGAGAATTTTTCACTAATGTTTGATTTGCCAGACCATTACGAAATAAGTTCGAAAAATGACATCTAATGTGTGAATTATCACAGAGAACCATCAAACGGAGATGAACTCGCCATCTTGCTTTCATGTCATAATCAGTGGTGCCAAACTTCAGAATCGATACCGTTGTGTGCCGTCATTGCACGTTAGACAACATAAGGAAAATCAAAGTGAAGTTAGCAACGAAAATGAAAAAAACATTAAATAATTAATTTAACCCATAAAAATCATTGTCTCATTACTAAAAATATGAAATGATTATTAAATTTGGTACATATGTGTTTAATATCAAAATAATTGAAATACCAAGATTAAAAGTACATAAAGGAGTTTTAGTGCTGCCACCTAGTACAAAATGAAACAACTACTGTGAACGTTTGGTAGCATCCCGCGAAATCATGAAATCTTTTCTACAAACTGTCGGGCAGTGCCTACTCGCCTAGTCGCTAACGATAAAACACGGCCATGTAGAGTCTAGAAACTTTCTTTGTTTTCGAACTCCTACCCTAAGACTTCAGGTCTCACTCAATCTTGAATTCTAATTTTATACCTATACATAGACAAACAACACTGTTGTATGTTAGCGGTTTCCTTTTACCAATAAGCGGGACGGCGGGTATTAATGCCCCGTTACTTGTAGCCACTCACTGGATGGTGCCAACCGAAACGTAGTGATATTTTACAACATAAGTAGTACTTGTATTTTCTTATGCAATTACTACAATTACAATTTTCATTTCAAATATTTTATTTAATACTCTCTGACTACCGAATGGCTAGAACTCAGGTAGTCAGGCCAGGTCTGACAAACAAGCATTAGAATTGGTTATGGAAGACACAATAAAATTATTATGAGTTCATTAGTTGGGTAGGTATAAGTATAAATTGATAGTAGACAATTCAGATTCGATTTCGATTCAGATCTTACGCAGAAAACAAGCTTGATCAGACCTGGCTTGTGGGTCGATTATTCTGGGGCCCGGATGATAAAGGCCCCACTTAATTTCTCACCTAATTTTTCCTGGGTCGTGGGTGCGTTTATAAACATTTTAACTCGTACCTACACAAACCCAGAGCAACTACTGGTAGATCATACAAATGTTTGTTCCGTGCGGGAATCGAACCAGTCAATCGCAAAACCGCTGCGTGCAAACATGCCCTCGCATAGTGTTGCTGTTGATTCTAAAATTTGATAAAGCAGTCACCTATTTATGTCAAGGTTATTAGACTTTTGCCACTCAAAAATCAGTTCATGGATACTCCAGAAGATCAGGGGGCCTACCATGGAAACGAGATGACGCTAGACGACTTGTATAGCTCTGTCTCTTTCCCTCAGCGGAACTACTCTCGGTATAAGATGTCATGGATCTTCCCAAAAATGACCGATGAAAAATTGACGGAACGGAAGTAACTGGAAATGTTATTACACAATGATGTTGTTTCGTTCATTTGCATTGTACTGACGACAGC
Source organism: Agrotis puta (assembly GCA_943136025.2). Classification (NCBI taxonomy): domain Eukaryota; kingdom Metazoa; phylum Arthropoda; class Insecta; order Lepidoptera; family Noctuidae; genus Agrotis; species Agrotis puta. The sequence continues at coordinate 14,021,674 of OW964170.2, read as the reverse complement.
AGGTCAACCTACACGAATCTGTCAAGTGTTACCAATCGACTATGGTACCTTTGAACTATAGTGATAAGGTTCAAATTCTATTGAAGAAATGTTACAGATTGAGGTAGGTTGATGTGCTGGCGTCTGTTCAATAAAATGTGAGCATTAATTTACATTTGTTGCTCACGCAACAAAATAATTATACTTACAACTCAATCAGCATATTTCCCGTTAAATTGGTGTCGGCTGGTGTCTTTCATTGATTTTCATTAATAATTGTTATTTGTAGACGAAATAATGACATTACGCGCAAGCGCAGCGTAGAACGTCCACCCACGAGGTGGACAGACGTCCTTTTGAAGACCACAGGATCACGCTGGATGCAAGCCGCTTCCAAACGTTTCAATCAGAAATATATAGAGGAGGCCTATGTTCAGCAGTGGACGTGTAACGGCTGATGTGTTGATGATGTAATAATTATGAAAGCTAATTAAAGAAAAGTAAAGAAGACTTGAACTCAGCCTATCGCAGTCTACAGCTGCTGCTATGTTATTCTCTGTAAGAAATCCCACCGCTGGACTCTACAATGTGAGCGCTTGGGTCGCTGTCAATAGCTTAGTGTATAGCAAAGTTTAGTCCCAGCAGGAACGCTGTCACATCACCCTGTCCTCCGGCTTCCGCATCCAATCTGTCCCAGCCTCCTTTTTAGATCGTCGGTCCATCTAGCTGGGGGCGGCCCGTTCTACAAATTACAAGCTGCATAATTATTATTTTAAGCAAACTTACAGATGATATAATAACTTCTTTTTTTATCGGAGCATCGTGGAGATAATCCATATCAAAGCCCAGCTCCGTCCAAGTGGCTGACTGCTTGGTTTCATAACCTTTTTTGTAAGCTAAATTGTCTATCTTTATGTACCAAAGTATCAAATGTCATTCTTGTCATTCTCCTAAATGCCACCAGAAAACTGAGAATATTTTACACTTATTTGATTATTATATGTAAATGTAATAGATAAGATCATCATGCCCAATATCTGAAGACATCGAAAATGTTAAAATTTTAAATTTCCAGTTTGTTTTGGTACAAAAATATATTTTATGAATGCTTTTGCGTTCGTTTTTAACCTAGTTTTCTGAGCACTGGCCTGATAATAGAAGGTAAGAGTAATTTGGGTTTATTAATTTCCGTGTAACTACATTATGCACGATTTCCCGAGGAGGTAGGTACTTTATGACGTCATTCGCACAGGTGCCAGGCGGGGATGTGCACGGATGCTACTGATAGCCAAGGACCCCCGATGTAGGTTAAAATAAAGTAGGTTATTGCACTACCGGGTTATTTTTAGTCGGCCAGTCCAAGTCAGACTGTCGAACTGTGTACACGTCTACATGAACATAGGGATCGAAGACTAAAATGTTGATCAGGTCTAACAGAGTGGTCTGTTGCAGAATTCAAGTGAGTGGCAAGCGAGGCTCATGGCTGTAACGATGGAGCTTGAGGAAAGCGCGTCAGACTCGAAATTACACCGAGATAGCACTTCTAAGAAGGAGCTACGGCCATCAAGCGCTGTTTCGTTATCAAAATCTGAACATGGACCAGGTTTGTGCCGCTATACAGAGACACTCCCCTGATTCTAGGTTTGTTAGTCATAGGAATATAACTGTATTTACATTATTTGATAGAAACTTCTACATCCACCGAGCAATTAAAGCAATACAAAAGTTGGGTGAGCACTGAAAGATGGAATGAGCTGAAAAAGATCGCCGACAACGCTATGAGAGATCGTAAAGTGTTTATGATAAAAGGCGGAGGATTCCCCGCGGTGCGCCGCTCGCTACTAGAACGAGGGTGGATTGAGAAATATGAGTCCCATAAGGTATTTCAAACTTTACCGCCAGGGGTAAGTCAGTGGTCAACTGTTTCTAGATATACGTTTTATATCATTGGCCGAACATGATGGGCGACTGCTAACCCCAAACCAAACTTTCATTAGTTTGAGAACTAAATTATATTCAATTTATGCTTAAATATTTCATAGCTTGGGTGTCAAGTAAAAGAAATTTCTTTTAATTATTAAATATCTGTATATTCAAGGTCCGCCATCCTCCAACACATGTAGATCCCAAAAAATTACATGGTAAAGAGCTTTCTAAAGTGGAAAGAATGATTTTGTTCAAATTCATGGAGCACCACTCCGTCGACTTTCTGTGGACAACGAAGAGAGACAAGTATGACTGGTTGCTTAGTAACAAGGATGTTATGATAAGCAGGTAACCAAACAAACACCATTAATTCAAGAAAACCAATCTTAAATGCCCCTTCTTAATACTTAGTTCCTTTTGATAGATTTTGCAGATCTGTGTTCACCACAAAGGAAGGCCTAACAAGTTCCCTGACGCAAATGCACTGGCACACAGAACCTGGAGTGGCATTAACTAAATTCCCACGTTGTTACAACATTCACAACTCGGATAGCCTAGAAGAATTCATCGACGATTTTAGAATAACAGCCTGCATTAGTGTCCTTAAATGGCTATCGAAGACATTACAGACACACAACGAGCAAAGTCTTATAGAGAGTCATGGAAAAGTTCCAGTCAGCGCGATAGAATTTGCCATCACCAGATTGAACGAATATATAGTGTTCCTCACCCATAAGGATATCGATGATGCTGAGGACCAGCAACATGTGTGGGAGCACGAGTGGGACCAGTTCCTAACTCATCATTATCTCCTGGTGCACGAGAAGGCCAAATTTATGGAAGACAAAAACACCAGTATCCGGTACGCAGATATTTCGTATCCATTGTGTTTATAGCTATTTGTGTGTAAACTTTTTTGTGTCAACATCACAGCAGTTAGATCACTGTTTATCGATTGCGTCGCTGAAAACAATTCATCAATATTTATTACCATCAGGCTAGTATACAAATTGTATGTCAACAATGACGCCTCACGTAGTTCGATCATGTAACTTTTAGTTAATGGCCCTTGATATCGTCATAAGAGGTGTAAAGGATTCTGTAAGCCAACTTTTTTAATAGCACGATACGTTATTCGTGTAAAGAAACTTCTTCTTAAGAATTTATTTTACAGGCAATTGGAAAGAAGAGGTTCCAAAATTTTGGCAACAATGGCGAAATACTGGCCACAAATAGACATCGATGGTGTACTGAACATATGGATCGTGAAGCCTGGGAACAAGTGCCGCGGTCGGGGCATTCAGCTCATGAATAATATAAAAGACATAATAGGCCTGATCAACATACCCGCCCAGAAAACTAGATACGTCGTGCAGAAATATATCGGTATTGTAGAACTGGGCTCTTTGTTAAATAAATAAATGGTCTGGATGCTAACTACATGTAACATCTCTGCTTACAGAAAATCCACTGGTTATCTACAATACAAAATTTGACATACGGCAATGGTTTCTAATTACAAATTGTCAGCCACTAACAATCTGGGTCTACAAGTAAGAGCACCAAGTCTTGACTTTATCTTACTTTTCTTTTAATGTTTAGACAATAGTTTTTATTTAAATGTTGCAGGGACAGCTACCTCAGATTTAGCTCACAAATATTTAGTTTATCTAATTACCACGAGTCTGTTCATCTCACGAATAATGCTGTTCAGATAAAATATAAAAACACTGGTGAGCGTGACAAAGCATTACCAGATGAAAATATGTGGGACTGCCATACTTTCAAAGCCTATCTCAGGTAAGAATGCAAAAAAATATGTCTTGAATACTTTCAACAATAATGTATTACTTACAACTTTATTGGGTATTTGAAGACAGATAGGAAAATATGAATTGTGGGAAGAGAAAATATATCCTGGAATTAAACAATGCTTGGTAGGCGCAATGTTAGCATGTCAGGAGACCATGGACAAAAGACAGAATAGCTTCGAACTGTATGGAGCTGATTTTATGCTGACCGAAGACTTCACACCATGGCTCATTGAAATTAATTCTAGTCCTGACTTAGCACCTACTACGTCTGTCACTGCCCGATTATGCCCTCAATGTTTGGAGGATGTAGTAAAAGGTAAATAAAGAAACATAATAAGCTGACGTGTGTTTGACTTTTTCATAAATAATGACTAAATTGATTTTTCACAGTTGTTCTGGATCGACGCCACAATATTGAAGCCGATACAGGAACTTTCGAATTAGCTTACAAACAATTGATACCGAAAGCTCCAGCTTATCTTGGGCTATCCTTGTGTATTAATGGCAAGCGGGTGGTCAAGAAGTACAAAGAGCGTAAACACGAGACGAGGAGTATTGTTGTCCCAGTGCCCCCGCGAGTACCCTCGGGCGACGCTATCCTATTGGACCAAGATCAACCGATACCTCCCGAGTACAGCGGACCTATCATAACGGACTTCCTCAGTTGGTTGAACCCATATGATGCTTTGCCCACTAATAAGGACGGCATTTTACTAGGTCCTAAAGACTCACTCACGGTACGCCAAGCCATCACTGTGGTCAAATCTAGCATCTCGTTAAAGAGCGCACCGAAAAGGCGTAAAACATCACTTTCTTTTAGGATTCATCGCGGAAGACGAGAAAGAAATACAGAATGTAAAAGGAGGGTCGTGCCACATTCGTGCTGTCGACCTGATGAAGGTCAGTTCGCTAATCAGACCGGTAAATACCGGACTGAATCAGCGAGCAAAGCTGAGAAGACCAAGGTTGACAGGTCGGTCGGTAACAAACGTTGTTATATAGATCCTATCGAGTGGGAGCGGGAGACCGCTAGTATCCTCCGCTCTACAATATCAGTTCAAAATAAACTAGTTAGCAGACCAGAGCCTGCTGGGTCCGTCCGACACGCCAAATCAAGTGTAGTTAGCTCAAGTCGAAAGTCTGTCGACACTGTAAACCGTCGAAATAGTCTTGACGACTCTGACTCAATAAAAAAATTAAGCGCGATAGGCACAAGTATCTGTAAATTACAGGGTAATAACAAAAACAAAAATAAAACAATAACACTTTCAAAGAGTTGCTCGTCGATATATACGCCGTACAGGGTCGTTCTTTCGCCTTTAAATGACGTATCTTCTAATTCTTTCTTGAAAAGAAAGAAATAGTTTTAAAATATCTGTGTTCAAAATTATTCACCTTCGAAATTGTTCAATGTTTGATAATTGTTACTAGAATAAAATATATAATTATTATGTAGTTTATAAAATATTAAAAGACTTCGAAATGTTATGTCGAATTTCACATTTGAAATTGTTAAAATAATATTATTTTTAGCTATCGGCTGTTGGCATCTTCAAATTCTACGAATCAATAATATAATAATAAATTATTAGAAAATTAATTCACTGTTATTTTAATTGCAGATACTCCGACTTCCATGGATCCTCTTTCCTTTATTTCCTGATAAAACCTTTCTAGGCAATTATTAGATACTGTTCGGTAACAAAGTATGTTCTAGACATTGTCAAATATCAGAAAACTGATGTCTAGTTGTCACCGTAGTACGTCAGTGTGTTCTGTCAAAATGTTTAGTAAAAAAAAATGTTAAATATTAAATTTAATACTTAAATTCTAAGTACGGTATTAGATTCAATTACAGAAAAATGTTGCCTATAAGTGAACAGGTAATTGTTTTATTTTACACGTATACGTAATCTCCATGATCATCTGCTCCACTCAACTATGTTGAGATTTGCTTCTTGTATTGACCGTAATATTGTAGTTATTAGTACATAAACAAAAACCTGGTATATTATTACAGTAGTAGGATATAAAGGCTGGTCCAAAAGTTGGGAATCCTATCACAAATTTGAAACAACATAATATGTTTTACCTAAACTTTAGAATTTAGCTAACCTAACATTCACGCTGCTTCATCTGAAAGGTTAGGCAGCGGTGAGTCAATCCTCATTTCTCCAGATGTTTAGTTCCATCATTCAATATAAATGACGAAAAGCTATAGAAACCCACTGACCAAATCTGCACTTCGAAATGGTTCTTTGGATCAGAATTCCGTAAAAATTCTGACGGTGCGTCCGCTTCTGATGCTGGCCGGATGGCGGCACTCTGTGAATACATTTTCAAATTCTGATAGTGTGCGAGGTGCGCCCGGCGACCATCAGAATTATTCTGACAGAAATTTCTTAAAAAAATTCTTATAATATGAAGGTAGTTTGCGATCGCGTAAAAAAAATTCATTGGGGTTTATGCATTGTGTCTTGTAATTAATACAATAGTAAAGTCTTTTTATTGATTGTTTTCTATGCAACTAAACTATATCTTGCGGTATAACATGTTTAATTTTTTGTTTATTTTTTAATCCAATTTTTTTTCATGGTCATCTGAGATACAGGTTAGCCCTTGAATAAAAATGAAACGGCTTAAAAATGGTGAGGCGGAAAAAGAAAGTCCTGAAACGAAAGAAGGTAATATAGATACACTAGTCATGCAAATTCATTGTTCTAATACAAATGTTTAGTTTTATTAGGGATCTTCATTATTCATAGTTTCATTCTTTTTATTATTTTCATTCACAGAAATCATCCGTAATTAAAACAAAGAGATTTTCCAAACTAGCTCAACATGGATACAAAGCACTTTCAGTATGATTATTACTTTACATAATAGTATACCTACTTAATTAATTAATAAAATTACTTACATTATTAAACACGACCTGAGTATATTATGTACAATTTGCAGAAAAATCAAAGTAAAGTCAAAGGTAAAGTAAAGATAGATAAAAGGAAAAAGGATATAGGTATGGTCCAAAACGAAAGGCGTCATGAATATCGGACAGCAATTGATGCTGACGGTCTTTCACCCAAAGAAAAAAACTTCATTATATGCGAGTGTCAGAACAGAGTATCACGTTACAAATCGTTAAAACTCAAAGCTGCTCAAGCTATACGAGAAAATAAGTTATTTTGCATCGTCGGTTATTGTAACGCCATACGAAATGCTTTGCTGCAAAGGGGTTGGGTAGAAAAAGTGCCTATAGGGAAAATGAATCTAGCTAAAATTAGAAACGGCACTTTAACCACGAAATCAGAAATAATTGGAGAAGTAGAACAATTGTTCTTATCGAACTTGGTTCTCAAACACCCACCCAATTTTATTTGGCGTTCGAAAGATGAACATCGTGACATGGCTAAAGAAAATCTAGCTATTGTTAACAGACTAAAGACAGATGCTTTGTGGACATCCAAGCATGGGCTGTGTTGTTTGATGAAAAGGAATCACTGGTTCTACATTGAAGATGTAGCCGAAGTTATAGGCCCACGCAGCTATAGTACTGGTGATCGAGGGGAAGTTGAGGGATTTGTAAAAGACTATAAAATTACTGCTTGTACAAGCTTGTTGAAATGGGTTCTTTCAATGGTTGCTAACGATAGACCTATATTTGTAGAACAGGGGAAAATTTCTTTGAATGTGGTGCTATTTGCACTGTGTAGATGCAAAGAATATTTGTATAGAAAAGAGAACAAGGATATTGATGGAGTCATAAGCAACGCCTCCATCGGACAATGGAACAGCTTCCTAAAAAAGTATTACCGCATCATAGGAAAAAATGACGTGTTTCAAAAGGATACAGAAAATAAGTTACCGCTGTACATGGCATATGCAAAATTCTTACTAAAACAAATGCATAGATACCGTCCCCAGATAAGTTGCGAAGGCTGCCATAATATTTGGATTATTAAACCGGCACATATGTCGAGAGGCCGAGGTATAAGATTGGCTTCTAGATTGACAATCATCTGCGAAATGTTAAATAAAGCCAATGATAAATTTGTCATTCAGAAATATATTGGTAAGTTGTAACCGATTTGTTTGAAGTCCCCAAAATAGTTCAGTTCTTTAGTAGGTACTGATAAACGTAAATCGGTTACTGGAATCCCAACCCTACGCATCGTGGTACATCCCTAGCGGAGCGAGCGGAGACAAGGCGGGGTGACGTATGTCAGCCCGGTGTGATTTGACATGACCGGCAAATTCAAGTTCCAAGATGTTAATTATATTTTATTGAATAAATTGTAGATTCAGTATTGATTCAGTTTTCCATTTAACAGTACCTACACAGTTAGAAAAGCCATTTCCCCTTCCATACCCAAATTTTTGGTTTTGGACGTACCTGTGTTTCAATTTTGGAAAATCTTAGAACATGAATAGGATCCTACCGAAAAATAAACACACTCATTCATGTATTGTATTTTATTTGTAGAGGAGCCGTTATTGATTCACGAAACAAAATTCGACATAAGACAATACTGCTTGGTCACAAGCACATATCCTTTAGAGATATGGATGTACCAAGACTGTTACTTGAAGTTCTGCTCGCAGAAGTACAACCTTAAAAACTATCACGAATCCATACATTTAACTAACAATGCAGTTCAAAGGAAATATAATAATTGTAAAGGAAGACACGAAGAACTTCCCATAAAGAACATGTGGCATTCTGAAATGTATAAAGATTATTTGGTTAAGATTGATAAGAGTAAGGTCTGGGATAAAATCATCTATCCTGGAATGAAGAAATCTATTGTTGGCATAATGTTAACTTGCCAAGACGCTTTACCCGTGAGCAAGAATCGCTTTGAGCTGTACGGTTGCGATTTTATCCTGGACAAAGAATATAAACCATGGCTGATTGAGATAAATTCAAGTCCGGATCTTAATCCCACTACTCCAGTTACTGCAAAGATTTGTCCTGACGTCTTATCAGATATTATTAAAGGTAGGCTTGACGATGTGTCATTTATTAAGGAACAATCTATTATATAAACACAAAGGTCTGCTTTATATGTTTTGTAATAAAACTGTCATGCCTAGTGACCAAATCTGTTTGTTTCAGTTGTCATTGATCGTCGTCATAATGCATCGGCACCAACAGGGAAATTTGAATGCATCTATCGGCAGCCAATGACTACACCAAAGTTGAGAGGTAATTCCAATTTTTGTGTACGAGGCTTAGCTTTACCAAATGATTACTTCTTCAAAGGTAATATTGATCTGCGAGAATCCTACGACTGTGAGGATGATATTGAAAAGGAAAATAGTATTAAAGCTTTATTGCAAAAAATAAAACAAAACAATGATATTGAAACAATAATGATGGTACCTGAAGAAGATGATAGTTGCGTAAGTTCGAACACACAACAAGCATCAACCGCACGTCACTCCTGGCCTGATAAGGAGCTAAACACATCAGAATCTGCCGTTACATCGCAGTTGGAAAAATTCATGGTCAGAATTTCTTCAGGACATAATTTGAATTTAAAATCAGATATTGAGCCAATGGATAAAGGCTCAGTTGAATTTGATTTCACATCTGTACAAAGTGTAAACGACATCAATACTTTATTAGATAACGCTTTAGAAAAAATATTTACTCCTGAAAATAAGCTCCAGAAGACAAATTTTAAAGATCTTGATAGATGCCCGCTAATCCAAAAAGGTATTGATGAGGTCTGTTATTCTTACAATAAAGTAAATAGTAAAAACGAACTGACTTTGGAAAGTTCAAATAGTAAGGAAAGCGCGCAAGATTACATATTTGCAGCTACAGAGAAACTCATTAATTTTATTAATAAGAAAGAACAGGAATATTCCACGGATCGTTCATCCTTAAGGTCTTAGCCTTATTTTTAGCAATGTTTTGCAGAAATGGGATTCATGAAATTATAATTGAAATATTTATGAAACATATCAACAAGTTAATCTGTAAACAAATGCAAATAAAGTGTTTTTGAATTCTTTACGTCTTTAGATGTGCATCTGTTTACAGTAGTAGAATATCTACCCAAGCTAAAATCCATTAAAGCTTTATCGCATAACACTTAGATAGATGGATTCAAAATTGATTAAAACTCAATTATTACTTTTTAGTATTTTTGTATTTAGTACCCATAAACATGTAGTAAGTAGATCGGGAAATGCGGTTCATAATGTTCTCTTGGATAATGTCGAGTTGAACCGTCTTCACTTTAGCTAAAACTAAGAAAACGATTAAAGGGTCAGAGCACACTGAACTGCAAAATGTTTACGCTTTGTCGAACAATATTTTGACTGCTCGATCACGCTGGCGTCATGCTCGCCCTTCCCTGAGCATTTGAGCAAGCTCCGCCTCGGCGGGCATGCATTACCAGTTTTGATGCCAATATCTGACATTAGCAGACGTATTTAACATGGTTGATTGGGACCAAAATTGAGACTTAGTAATTATGCGATGAAAACCGTCCCGCACTTAGTGGGGGAATAATAATGGGAATGCTCAGTCCATCCATGGGCCTTTTTTTTGGTTCTTTTCGCCATTCCATGGTCCATCCTAAAATTCTATGATCCATGCTCTAAATCTATGGATGAGCATTTCTTGATATTTTGTTGGCGATTGTGAAGAGTTGGACTATTTTTTCTCGATTCAGTGATACCTATGAGAATCATAACCGGAAAGAGAGCTGAGGTTACTCAGAATGGGAAAGCTTGATGTTGAATAAATTGTTGATGTGTTATGGCTATTTGAGTCGATTCGCAACTTCGAATTCCAAGTTAGTTAACTTTTATCGTGTTGAACGAGATGCAACACAATAGAGCGCGGGCGAGACGTGCGGTGGTGTGATTCGACAACTCGTGAGGCATCGCGCACGTCCTGAACTCACAAACGTGGAACGCACACCGCGTTCCACGTTTGTGAGTTCACCGACCGAGTTGATTCAAGGTGAAAACTTAACTCGAGTTGACTTGTTTTAGGTTTGATTCGAGTAACTCGACTCGCACATCACTAAATTTTGTCTCTGTGCACTTCACTTGAACTGTACTTTGCAAAAAAATGGCGTCGCTTGTCAAACATAGCAATGCGTGAATTGATGTGAATGCTTTTTAGTAGAAAAGTGTGGAGAAAAGCTAAATTGTATACTGCATTTGTACTAATTACTGTCTACATTTGATAAATAATGGGTCGGTCGAGATCAAGGAGTAAGTCGCCACGGCGCCACCATAAAACAAGCAAACATTCTAGGAAGAAGAGTCGCTCCAAGGATCGTTCTACATCGAGGAGCAGAAGTTCAAAACTTGTAGAAAAGTCTAGGGAACGGAGTTCGAAATCCAGGTAAAGTATTCACAAAATATTTGACTTGATAATGAAGTGCTGATAACTATTGTTGGTTTGACTTAGCTTGTTTAATTTCAGAAAGAGATCGCATTCCGTGTCTTCTTCGACCAGTAGTGACGCTTCATATGATGGAATTAGAAGTCATAGGAAGAAGTCTAAGGGGCGTAGTAAAATGGATGAAGTTGACAGACTAGCTGAAATGGAAAGACAGAGACGCGTAAGAGAGGCGGAACAGAAAGTAAATAAACTCGTAAATAGCCAATTGTTTTAAAACATTATTTTAAGTCCTATGTAATAAGAGGTGAGCCTATTGCTATTAACCGGGCACAAACCTAGACTTTGTGACTGCTAATGAAAATTCCTAATGGAAAAATTCAGTAATACGGCCTGAATCTTTCATGAATTCAAGCTTACAAACAAGACAGTTTGAGTTTAGTGTTAAAATCAAAACAGAACTATGAATATTAGTCTGTGGGTCGCTCTTAACCCATTACCGCCCACTGTACACGGGTGTGCATGCTTAGAGGAAATTACTTTTAGGTGGGCGGTAATGGGTTAATAAATTGGGATGAATGCAGGGAAAACCTCGGTTTTTCTGATATTGAGACATGTTACATCATTATTTGAGTTGAGTTCTGCACCTTGTGCAGATGATGGCAGGGTTGTATTAGAAACTCAGTTAACAAAACTCATTACAAAAGAGAAGTCAATGATTGATAATGACAATTTGAGTCCTCTTAAAACCTATCATAACAAGTGATTTAATATGTTACTTGTTTAGGTGGTGGAAGAAGAAGCAGCAAAAAGAATAGAGCTACTAGTGAAGAAAAGAGTTGAAGAAGAATTAGAAAAACGAAAAGATGAAATTGAACAAGAAGTGGCTAAAAGGGTTGAAGAGGCCAAACGGAAGATGGAGAAAGAAATGATGGAAGAACTTGAGCGACAGCGAGAGCAACAGCGTCGCGAGGAGCTGGCTAGACAGGTAACTGACTATAGTACATATCAGTCATGTGTACTGGCAACACAATACAATGTTGCATATACACATGACAACACATACCCTGTGACAGCAACATATGTTGCTCTCGCAGTAACACACAAGTGTAAATGCAATATTTAATACCAGCATCATAACAAATAGAGGAACTAATAAAAGTATTATTTCGATCATATCTGTTAAAGGTCCAGTCAGGTGTAGTTCGAGTGCATACAAGAATTAGTTTCTTGAATTCTTAATAATTGTCACTCACCGAGGCTGGCTGTCTCTGTAATTAATAATTATTATATACATGTCCATTTTTATAACCACCTAAATTTCATACGCACCAACAAGGCAGAGTTTATATATACTTTCTTGCCATATTGTAAGTTTGCCATGAAGGCGTCCGGCTAGCATTTTAAAATTGTTCGCTTGACTGTCCCTGGCAGTCACGTAGTCTATAAGTCAGGTCGGAAGACTGATCAAGAGCAAGAAGCCCTAAGAATTTATTGGAGATGCAGCTTGAGGATCCAGACGTGAGCGCTGAAGGTATTTTTTGAATCTATTTTTTGTATAACCACATTACTGTTTCAAATGAAGGATATACATACTTATATGATGTTTCATTATTCATTTTATGATTACATGATTATGTTTTTTTACTTAAAATTACTATTATAGGAAAAGAAATCGTTTTTTAATATCAGCTTAGATATGTGTGATCAACAACGTCTTGTCATTCAAGAGCTTCATTCGAGAGAAATGAGCTTTGCGCACACAACCATTGTTTAGAAGGCGATGTTTGCGTGAACTCTGTTTTAATACATAGTGCTAGTCTTGTTACTAAAGAACAGTATTAACATAATATTTCTATTATACAGGAGGAAGAAGCTCGTAAAAGGAAAGAGCTGGAAGAGATCATGGCAGAAAATAATAAAAAGATTGAAGAAGCTCAGCGCAAGCTGGTGAGTTATAAGTAAAATATATTAAACTAGCGACCCGCCCCAGCTCCGCACGGGTGCAATCTCTACTATATTATGCATGTTACATAAATATAAACCTTACTCTTGAATTACTATCTATTAAAAAAACCGCATCAAAATCCGTTGCCTAGTTTTGAAGATCTAAGCATACTTAGGGACAGACAGACAGCGGGAAGCGACTTTGTTTTATACTATGTAGTGATGTCTTAAACTTGGTTTTATGTAACACTTTTGTACAGTTTATAACTAGATTAAGTTGATGTTTCTTATCCAATTATTCTGAGAAGGAAGAAGCAATAATACAAACTCAGAGGTCACTGTCTACTGGCTTACATCTAGTCTTGTGCTGTGTCATCACTACATCTATGAAATGTGATTGAAATATGATTTTACTCTAATTTCAGGCTGAGGAGCGGCTAGCCATGATTGAAGAACAAAGGAAAATGGATGAAGAAAGGCAGAAACTGAAAAAGGAACAAGAAAAAAGAGTAAAAGAGGAACAGAGAAAAATATTAGGCAAAAACAATTCAAGACCTAAACTATCATTCTCTTTGAACCCACTATCATGAGTTGTGTTCATCAGTAAGGCTGATGACCACAATCTAAGTAATGATGAATCATCATTATTCAATAGGATCATATTTACTTTACTGGTGTTACCTAAGAGACATTTTCATTAGCTTAGATTTCTATGTGTACAAGTTTATTTCTTATTTTCTATAGGTATGAGGTAGTTTTAAAGATCATAGTAAAAACTAAAGGACTTGAGGTGGAAATTCGCGCGAACAAATTCACTAAGGTGCTGTGAAAGTAACTGCACTTGTAGCAGACATGCAAAACAATTTATGTACAGTTCTAAGAAGGATTTTAGACTGGGTCATGATTGCGTCTAACTAAAATGATACAATTGACCCATCTACTTTTGAGACGCGTGATTGGACAATTTGTAAATTAGAGTTTTTTAAGAATGTGCTACAATTTGTAGCGAAAAATCACGGTCTTCTTAGCTACGTCTCAAATGATATATTTGTGTGTATAGTCAAATTCTTTAAACTATGTGTACATGTTGATAAATCTCGCATTTATCGTCCACAATGACTTGTACATAATTAATTTATTTGTACTGGTGGTTGATTGAGATTCTGTTCAATTATAATTACATATTTTTGTGAAATTAGATATGAAAGAATTATTGAATAGTTGTAAGATTTAATCCTATCTTAGAGCTGCTGATATAACCATTGGCACCTTCGCTCATGATATAACCATTGGCACCTTCGCTCATGACGCAATTTGTCTGATTGGCATCGCCCACCAACTAAAAGTGATAATTATAAATACTACTACTGCATAATGATGCAATTTGACTGATTTCCATCGTCGTAGCAAGCCTGTTAGTTTGCCACAGACAGCCGCACGTCTTATGATGGAGCGTCTTTATGTCGTAATAGTAAGGATGATTTTTTTTCACTTCTAGTTGGTCAGCTATGCAAATTTGTCGAATTGCATCGCATTTAGTCATGAGTAAGGAGCCTTAGATAACATTTCACAGAGGAGCCTTAAACATTTTTAAAGTACAGTATCGTAATAATAACAATTAAATCAGCCAAACTATGTAAAAAACTTATTCCCTTGTACATTAAAACGATTGCATTATGTACTTGAGCCAAATATTTTACAGTGCTCTTATGTACTTTATGTAGCGCAGTGACAAAATGCTAGTGAAGCTACAATACATATATCGTACAGTTGCTTCTCCATAAGTAGTTTTAGGTCCAAAAAAATAATTTCCAAGACAAAAAAAGAAAAACTATGATAGACTTTTATAATGTACATACGTTTGTAAATTTAAGATTACGACTGTAGGTTTCATTATCATTCGTTAAAATAAAATAAGCCGTTTTAATTACATTATTTTATTATCACACATTTTGTCACAAATCGATGGCAAGCGTCCGATATATAAATTATTCGAAGATAGTATGAATAGGGCAGGGACAAGGCCTTGCTGTACGTTCTAAGCTCCTAGGTGTATTTTGAAAAGAAAAAACCCTGTGCTTTATGGATGCTTTTACAAATAATCGCGGGTTATTCAAATGATTTTGAATGACGAATAGACGCGAATTGTAAATATTCACAATACCTTTTCACGTCTTCGTAGCGAAATGTAGAGCTAGCTGAATTCTGGAATTCTATAGATATTTTATGTCACGAGACACAACATATGAAAGTGCAAACAATTTAATCATTATAAAAGTATGCCTTATTCAATCGTCTATTTTCCTTCCATTTATAATTAATTTCACGTTTCCTTCTGCTCACATTTATCAACTGCAGCATTAATCCCTTTTTTAATAATATAAGACGTATGTATAATAAATTATAAATTAATTACGAAATATGTCGTTGCTCTAAGAGTTATAAAAATAAGTATGGATGTATTTTGCACAAAAGAGATATAATATACGCTGATCGGCATCAGTTACAAGAAAAATTCTACTAATATCAATGAGAAAGAACATTATTTCTATTAGTAAATCACATATAAGAAAAGAAGTACATAAATCAATTTTATGATCGAATAACGGCATTGATGTTTCAATCGTCCCGACTTAATAGAAGTCTTGAACAAACAGAATAATTGTGTGACGAGAATTTGGTAAAAAAAAAATCAAGTGCGTCCAAGAAATTCCTATGTTAGTAACTCATTATTCATTTAAAATAAAGCCCTTCACATGATGTGTTTGTTTCATTGTAAGACCTATTTTTATTATTTTAATCTCATTTTAGACTAGTGACATACCCTGACTGCACACAGACTAGTAATTTGACAAATAAAATAGGACCTATACATATCATCATTTTTTTTTTATATCATTGCCCCACACTAGGAATTTCTCCTGTATCGTGGGAGCGTTTACAAACAAAAACTCATATACACAAACATTCAGACCTGGAACAATTACTTGTAGGTCATACAAATATTTTTGTTCCGTGCGGGATCGAATCCGCGACACGTAGAGCTGCAGTCCAATCTTAGCCACTGCACTAACCGTGCCGTGCCTATATCACTCAAGAATAATTCAATGATGATTTTCCTAAAATCGAATGATGCAGTTTTAGTTTTCGTCAAATCGGCCTCGAGTTTTTTGATATTCTTCATAGTTTCGGGTATAGCCAACCACGCCCAGTTGAAAAATTCAACCTGTATATTTTTATTGTAGATGTAAATGGTTTCTTCTATGTACGAGGGCGGAGTGATAAGTCTGGTATAAATCTATTTTGGAATACAATTATCGCAAATTGCATGTACTCTCCTTGTTCACAACTCTTTTGAGTGACTATATTTAAATTTTCAGCCAGTACCGCCGGTTAGTTTTTTTTTTTTGAGAGCCATTAAATAAAAACAATTGAACGCATTTTCATAAAGGTAGACGAAACGTGGATCCACCACCATACACCAGAAACCAAGGAACAATCGAAACAATGGATTGTTAGGGGCGAACCAGCTCCGAAGAAGGCCAAAGCAGTTTTATCGGCCAATAAGGTGATGGCTACAGTTTTCTGGGATGCACGTGGGGTAAATCCATATTGACCACATAGAGAAGGGTAAAACGATCCATGGCGAATATCATGTCAATTTATTGGAACCAAATTTAAACTCAAAAACGACCGCATTTGGTTAAGAAGAAAATCCTCTTCCACCAAGACAACTCACGAGTGCACACTTGCGCGATTGCTATCTCACCCACCATATTCGCCAGATTTGGGCCCTTGCGACTATTTTCTGTTTCCGAATTTAAAAAAATTGCTCGTTGGAAAAAGATTTAGCTCCAGCGAGGAGCTCATGCTCGAAACCAATGCCTATTTCGAAAGGTTGCCTAAGTCGTACTTTACGGAAGGATCGAAAAGTTTGAGATACGCTAGATGAAGTGCATTGAGTTAGATGGAAATTATATTGAAAAATAAATAATAATTCTCAAATAAAGTTGTCTCCTTGTTTCATTTCTACCATACTTATTACTCCGCCCTCGTATACGTACCTACCCGCTGCTGCTACGCAAAGTGCCATCTAAGGCTGCGGTTGCACTGAGACGGATGAGAGCTGTGCCGCGATTCACCAATCACACGTGTCACATGGTCAGCCATGTGATTGGTAAATCGGGGCACGGCTCGTCTCCGCTCCGCCTCAGTGGAACCACAGCCTTACGGATGAGGAAAAATCGACAATTTTGAAATGCCGGACAATTCTACACGGAGTTTGGTGATCGGCATAACAAATGAGTACTCCGCTTTTGGCCTTGTTTGGGTTCAATCCCCGAGCTCAGTAACGGATTATTTTTAAGTATGAAAGATAAAAGTGGTTAAGCGGGACAGGACAACGCTTTATTTTTGAGCGTTAAAAAAGCGCCGAGTTGGAACAAAACGGTAAAATGAACCTAAATGTCACCGCAAAGAATAAAAAATCAAATGCAGTTTAAAAAAAACGCTGACGTGAATCGTGAACAGATACATGGGAATGTATTTATTCTATTTCGTCGCTTTTTCAACGCGGCCAAAAAAAATGCTCGTGCGAATGGCATCGTAGAGTGTCAGTTGCGAGAACAGAATATAACAATAGAGAACACCGTGGGTTATAGTCAGTGGAATCTGATATGACATGCCAACATGCCACTCAACCTTACCCGGGTGGAGAAAATCAATGAAGGTATCCATACGCTAAAATAACAACCCTCTTTCTGGCGCAGTCAGGTAAAACGACATAAGACTAGTCCTAGCGGAAGCGCCAATGTAATTAAAATTGTTCGTTATTTTGCTGTTTATATGGGCCGGTATCAGGATGTTTGTTGTTTGGCTGATTTGAGATCGTAAGAGACATGAGATTACATTATTATGATCTTTAAAATCATCAATTTATTATGCTCCCAGAGTTCATGTAAGCCCATGGAATAAAGATTTCATGAATTTATAGCAAATTCAGTCATCACTAAGGTAGAGGATTGTTTACATGATACAATATTTTACTACTTTTTAATCTAATAATTTTAAGGATATTTGTAAAGTTTCTCACTATGTAGTGAATTTGACTAACGTAACCTTACGAACTTCGAAAGTTACCGAAAAAAAAAAGCATTGAAATCACTAGTGTCAATCTGGTCCGTCGCTGTCACTAGTCTATGTCGTGTCACCAATGTCAAAGTAATTCAATTTCCGGTCTAATTCATTACGTGAACTTTGCTCGTCGCCGGTTGTTGTATAGTCGATAAGGCAATAGATCAATAATTGTTTTAATATATTGAACAAACGATAAAATTGTTATTTATTTAATGTTACAGTTTTAATATTTATAAGCATAATGACAGAGTTTTTGAAAGGTTTATTGTTGTCGGTTTTAACAGAGAAATGCTACGAAGAATATTTCGTGAAATACAACTTTCTTGATGGTAATTTTGATCTGTTTTTTTTTTAATTATTACTGCTTCCTTTGTTGGCTTTCTAGTAAAAGAATGTTGTATGTGTTACATTTCTTTTCGCTATGATAGAAAGGATCGTAAATATTTAATAATTATTTTTCAGGACCTTGTTTGACTGCGACGCTAAGCAAGGGTCTTGGGATCGGTATCATAGCCGGCTCCATCCTCGTTAAAGTTCCTCAGATATTAAAAATTCTAAGCAACAAGAGTGCTGAAGGCATCAATGTTTACGGAGTATACTTGGAGCTGTTTGCAATCACAGCCAACTTTGCATACAGTTATGTTATGGGCTTTCCATTTAGGTAAGTAGCTATGTTCTGAGTTTTCGGTAATATTAATAGAATAATTATGTATATTTATGCAGTCTCTTATTATTATCATTAAAGTAAGTGACTTGCAGAGAGTCAACATTGATTTAAGATAAGTGTTGCAAAAGAAATACTTCAGAACAGTAGACAAAGAAACATTGTTATTTTAATATTGAAATTAACATAGATTATGGGAGTGATACTGTTGAGCCCATTTACTACATAATACTGACTGCATTGAGTATGATAAACAGAATAAGATTTTAAATATGTTTAATTTAAAGCACATTTAATAACTACACATTACATTACTTTTGTACAGTAAGTTATTTTTTTGTCCCCCTGCTGGGCACTGTCCCACTGCTTGGCAGTGCCTTCCCTCCAATTCCCTCAACGGTCTTATCAGTCTATGCTACTTCTTTTCAATACTCTATGAGAATATCCAGCCCATCCTATGAACAACAATTTTTTTTTGCAGTGCATGGGGTGAAGGTACTTTCCTTGCAATACAAACAGCAGTGATAGCAGCCCTGGTGCTACATTATGGCGGGACAACGGGTAGAGCAGTTATGTTTCTGAGCACATATGCAGGCATTGTGTCCGCATTAGTCAGCGGGTTCACACCAACACATGTACTATGGACTATGCAAGCTATTAACGTTCCTATTATTGTTATAGCTAAGGTAATTATGTTTTTATGACAATGCGTTTATGACTCACCATTTTTAGAAGTCAGTTAAAAATGACATCCTGCCATACATATTGCTAGCGTACCTTCAAATTGGTTCTTGGTGTTGTGAGTTGAATAGTCCCACCAGGTTGTTTCTCAGAACTGAAAGTGTTTATATGTGTACTGTCATAAAGTCCCTATTAATTATTATTTCAAATTGCTGTTGATAAGTCAAAATAGCAATTATTGTCCATATAAAATACAAAGAATTTATCTTTAAGAGTTCATAAAAATAGCAGGAATGGCATAATATTGTGAATTTTTTTAGGACATAAAGATTATGATCAGCACAAGCTTTCCATCATTATTTACAGTTTTAAAATAGCCACATATACAGTTACATGTACATGTTAAGGTATAATTATGGTAATTTATAAATAAGAGGATTATGGACAACTACACTTGCACAAAATCGGTCAAGCGGTTCTTCATTTATCACTTTTTATAACAAATGATGAAGTAGTAGTATAGTAGTATTGATTCTATAGCACTACGAAGTTCGCGTGATCAGCAAGTTTTAACTATATATTTGTATTTTTTTACAGTCTATTCAAATTATCACAAACTACAAGAACGGCAGTACTGGACAGTTATCAGCGATTACGTGTTTTTTGCTGTTTGGAGGCAGTATAGCCAGAATATTTACATCACTCGTAGAAACAGGAGACTTCATCATCATTGTGACCTACTGCGTAGCCACAGTAGCCAACGGTGCCATTGTAGCCCAACTACTCTGGTACTGGAATGTCGTAAAAGGAACACAGACCAAAAATAAGAAAAAGAAGAAACACGCATAATTTATTAAAATAATAATGTTAAATAAACATTTTCACCTCAAATATCGTTTATTTTTAATCTAATACGTGACTGATAAATGCTGCTTACAAGATAATTATGTAATCATAACCAGATAGTAAGGATAATAAAGTAGTTACCTCGTATTAATTCAACGGTTGGTAATGGCGGCTAGATCCATGCCAGATTACTGATAGTAAGTGGGTTAGGTCAATATGATATTGAAAAAATAGTACATTGTTCACCGAGAGGAGAAAGTGACCGATTACCGTCGAGGGTGTCGTGAATCCCGAGCCGTAGGCGAGGGCTTTAAAACACCCGAGATCGGGAATCGCACTTTCTCTCGAGTGATACATAGTGCTTTATACTACACCTGTGTGGAAAGTACCTTGATACGGGGAGAAAACGCATCTGAGCGGGAGAGAAAGCGTTTTCTCCCCGCATATTTGTTCGATATGCAATGACGTACTTTCTACAGTAAATTTGATAAAGTATCAAGGTACTTTCCACGCAGGTGTAGTATAATCTAATGGCTGTCACGTAGAAATCACTGAAGAGGAGCGGAGATTTGTTGCAATCTTGGTGGTTAAAATATTTATCCGTTAAACCGCTCCGGTTCTGAGATGAGATCAACCTTAAAGAGTTGTTGCACTGCGACAGGGCATGTCAAAAAAATAAAGCATGAACTTCGTTATTAAGACACACGCTGCGATCAACGAGAAGTCAAACCATACAGGCACAGCGAGGCGTGACTACCCGTTCTAGTAACTTACGTAGGTAATCGGCGCCAGAACGCGAAAATAATTTCTTTTTTAAATTGACGCGGCGGTGAAGACTGGTGACCATTCCAGTATACCGGACCCTCCACACACGCTAAAGACAATCTCCGTTAGACCGTAGCGTTTATGAAACTCATAAACAAAAGGTCCGACTGAGGAAGACGTGCTCTTGGGAAATTGCATATTTTGGATTTTAGTAGCTGTTTTGTCTGCTGTGGGAAAAAGGCCTGAGTATATGCGTCTTTGTTGGTATGTTTTCGGGCAATGGTTATTAAAGAAAAAACAACAGATTATTTACATCAAGAGTCACTTTATTGAATTAGTTTCACCAATCACAAATTAAAGGAATAACATTGTAGCGAATGACTTACTCTATCCTGTTCCACTTGTTTGGAATGATCTGTTTACTGAGTGGAAATTGTTTTTACAGTTTCGAAATGAAGTCAATCATTATTTTTGTGGCGTTTGAATAGCAAAGTATTAACTAGGCAGTATTCCAGAGGAAAACTTAAATGCGAAATTGGTATTCTAATCTATGTAGACCATTATTAATTCATAAGCATACTATGAAAAAAAAAGAAAATCCATTCATATTGTACTCTAAGGCTATATTTACAGCTAATAATATCTTGAATATATTTTGTAATACGAAAACCGACCGTGGATAACTGATTTTTAGACCTGTACTTAAATTATTGTATTGTAAGTAATTAAATCGTTAACATTATCAGTTGATACACAGTCAAAATGTACGTTTATAGTGGTGTGTAGCACCTAAACAAAACTTATGACTCTAACCGTAAACCTAGCACTCAGTGGCAATTCCAAACACTTGTGATTTATTCTTTGGGGGCGGCTGGCTCAGCGGGTGGTTTCTCTTCAGGGTGGGTGTTTCTTTCAGGCTCATTACCATCTGCCCACTTGCCGTCGTATTCTTTTCTATCAACGAATCTTTCTTCTTCATATTCTCCCTCGCTGCGATGACTATCACGCTCAGAGTAACGGGAGTAACTGTAAAAAAAAGGTTGTTTAAAAACTTATTTGATATTTTTTTTTCGAGTCAGTCAATCTCTGTGTTGCAAATGGTATTCAAGTTATTAAAACACTGACCTGTCCCTGTCTTTGTCGCGTCTTTCTGGGCTGTATGACCTGGACCTGCGTGGTCTTTCAGGGCTTCGCGATCTTGAGTAACGACCGCCTCCTCTGCGATCTCTGAAGTCACGGAAGCCACCTCCTCTGTGGATTGAAGAAGTATTTCAACATTAATGTTTGTATGTACATTTCAAAAACCTATGAATTGAATGCTTTCTGCTTTAAAATTATAGCAGCCCCGCTTCTGCTTCGCAGGGCGTCAATATCTAGTCCAGAAAATCTTATCTTTCAAGCTGAAACCATCTACAAGTGTTGGGTTATTTCGGAGATTATTAAGAACATAGTGATATGTGATTATAATATGCAATGCATAGATTTACCTGAACGGCCTGCCTCGTCCGCCGCCTCCCCGGCGCGGCCTGAAGGGTCGTCCACCTCGCGAGCGGTTGTCGCGCCACTCCTGCTGGAAGCGCCGGCCGTCGTCCCGCCGGAAGTCCCCGCCGCCGCGACCCCGGCCGCGCTGTCCGCCTCCGTTGTAAGTGTGGAAGCGAGGACGGTAGTAGGTGCCGCGCTCGTATCCTCCCCGCCCGCGCCAATTTCCACGCCGCACAAAACGACGGAACCTAAAATGTGGGTATCGTTAACATTGTGCGAGATTGTAAGGTTTGATAATGATGAACGTTTTAAGCCTTTTTTTTTAGTTTTCATGCTAGATAGAGGGTATCTAGACTACAAAAAGATACGAAGGGTATATCTACAGTCAGTTTATTCACACTGAAAAAGACTATAGCATCATACATTACAATAGCATATTTTTACAGCTACATTATATACAATCTACATGCGGAATTGCTAAGCAAAGAAAAAAAATGGGGGAAGGAAGAAATAAACACACAGCAGCCAAAAATACCTTGAGCCAGACCGTGATCGTGATCTGCTGCGCGAGTAGTAGGAGCGGCTTGCATCGGAGCGCGAGCGGGAGCGGGGCGAGCCCGAGCGACGCCGGCGCGATGCTACCGAGCCGCTGGCGCTCGACGCCGAGCGGGAGCGGGAGCGGGACCGCGACCGGTACTTGCGTGGGCGCGACCTATGACGAATGAAGCGTTAACAGATGTTAATGTATTTTAGGCAGCCTTCGACTCTTCAAAGTTCTCGAGAGCTGTTAATTTATCGTGTCTCTACAGGATTTAGCATGTCTAAAATGTAGTTCTAATTAGTATTGTAAATAATTCTGCTCCCATTGTTGGTTATAAGAGTGTTCCTACGTTCTTGCATGAAATGTTAGACTGTGTAAAAAAGTCTTGGAGTACTAACCTGCTCCTAGACCGTTTTGATCTCCTGTCATCGTCAGACGAGTTGGATGAATGTCTCCTCGGCGAGGGTGGTGAGCGAGGTCGGCGTCCTGACGGGGAAGGTGGCTTAATGCGTGTCACGAACTGTTCTGGTCGACCATCGCCCACTGACACTGGAGTCTCTCCCTCTTGGGCCAAACGGAACGAACCGAACTTATCAAGGACTATGTTGCCTTTACGAACCTGGAAATATATGAGAAAATAAAAATGACAGGATAACCAGGAAACATTAAGGATATTTTTTGTACAAACTAAATACGTAAGTGCACCCCGCGCTTACGTAGGTATTTACCGATATTCAAAACCATGAAAGTTTAGTAATTTTAAGCCTAATATTCACTGTTGGTTATTCATATAGCTCTCTGAATGCAAGTCTTGCCTTCCCACGACTTTCACTGTGTCGTCAAATTGTAAATAAATAAACGCTAGATGATTACATTTATTTGCACGGGTGTTATTCGATTTCCGTTCTGTATTTACAAATTGCAAAACTTCCATTCGTACTGACGTTACTGACAAATCGCTGTCGCTAGCGCTGTCACTTTCAACTTGGACGACGTCAACCTCCTTCGTTTCATTCGCATTCATAGCGAAGTTAGCCTTTTCGGTATTCTCCCCGAACATCGCTCTCTTTCCTACTTTTTTAGAAGAATGCTGATCTTTGTCGACGTTTCGCGACAGCTTGCGATCCTGCTTATTGGAATCAAACATCTTCATACAAGTTGAACCAACATGGCCAAATTCGTTTGCACCTACACTTCAGCCCCTTGCTTTTGTGAGTGGCAATCGTTTGGTGCATATGTCCTAGCTCACCACAGCCATAACATCGCATTCTTCTACCGCTTATACTCGTATGTGTTGGATATGGCCGCTTCTAAATTCTGAGGTGCTGGACACACAGAAAAGACGTAAGACGTAGACGGGGCGCGGACATTTGTCTGTACAGCTTCCCTTTCATACAAAATGTATACTATAGAAGCGTCGCGACGCAAAACATACAGAAGAGTCGGATCGCTGACGCAAAACTTTTACGTCTGCGCCTGTCTGCGACGCGTCTTCATCTTACGTCTCTTCTGTCTGGCCTGCGCTTGAGAATCATGCATTTTTCGCTTTATCATCGGCGTAGTTATGATTTATACGCCCTATGTCAGATACGTAAAATGTCAGACTCGCATATTGTCAGATCGATTGACGACTGCTGCCCCTTATTCCATAACTCTCTCTTGCTTTACCTTTCACACATATGACACATCCTTCCATTACATTTCAAATTGCACATACACATAGTCATTCATAATCAAATCACCAATAGAAACGGAAAATATAACGATCATAATTGTTAGAAAATATTGTTACACTTACTGGGTGCGAGGGTTCGGTGCCGGGCGGGTCGGGCTCGCGCTTGTTCGGTGGAGGCGCGGACGGTAGCGGCGGGGGCTCCTTCATGGCCATCGCTCGACGTACTGACACGTTCTTGTCACCACTTGATGGTGACGGCTGTACACAAGAGAATTAGTTAAAACATTAAAGAGGGCACTAACTATTAATCACAATAAAAAGGTCCGACTCTCTTTAAAAATTTAGTACGTGTGTTATTGAAGTGAAAACTTCTTTAGCGGCGTTGAGCACTTTTTCTGTAATGGGTATAAAATCTTAAACTCGCGTCAGGACACGTGACCCTGACCGAAAAAGCGTAGGACGGCGCCGGGCGCTTGCGTGAATGTTCGTGTGACTTTATTACTTTTAAAGAAGTTTGTATGCTGGATACATTCGTTGCTAGGTAACATTGTTTATAAAAGATGTACGTCACATTGGAAAATTATTGAAATAAAAAGTCAACCATTTTTGCGAGTTTTACTAAAATCTGTTCACAAGATATTTCCAACAATTACTATTCAAGTTTTTCTATTTATCTATACATACAAATAAAAGTTAATGGCTAACTGTGTTGTAAAGCGCACATCCAATGGGGATGTGCGCTGTCTGCATGCAAAGTTCAGCATAGATGTCGCTAGCTATCATAGTTTTAGTGAACGCGGGGAAACCTCGCGCTTTCGGCCGCCGCGCACTGTTGCACTAGCACTTAGTGGCGTAAAATAGGCGATTTATAAATTCATCATATTTCTGAAAATGTCCACAAAATATTCCGTTTTTTTTAAACTTCTTTCTTTAATGTTGTAGCTTTGGGAAACAAATGTACACTGGGATTACTACGTCCAGATGGAGCACAAATAGGTTATAAAATGTATTGAATTGTCAGCTTTCAATGGTCGTATCGACGATGCGCCACCTATCGTGATAAAATGGCAGTAAACAGCCCCATCAAGCTGATTAGGTTCATGTCATGTTCAATATTGTCAGGCCAGCCATTAACAAGACAGGGTGGGTCGCGAGCCTATACTAAAGGTAAACAAGCTCACCTTTGTATGTTCCTGTGAATCATCTGAGCTGTCTTCAAATGCATAATGTTCTTTATATCCCTTAGGTACCTGAGTCTCCTTCTTCTTGACCCTGTTAACATAAATACACATGAAATATTAATGAAAACGAAAACTGTATTGCTTCCTTTAATTTAATTTCGCATTAGCTACTTAAGCCTTCACTAGTGTATAAGGATACTTTGATCAATTGACAATCGCTTTTACAAAATGATTATATTTTGGACTGTGTGAACATAATCTCTTTCAAAAATAAGGTAAAAAATGATATTGCAATATGATTATTGCTGCTACGATAAATGTTAACAAACATAAAAAAACTGCTAATATCCCGCGCTAATTGTATGAGTCAAATAGAAAAAAAAAGGATTTGCAGCTTATCCATCTAAAACATAATTATTTAAATAAAATGTCGAACAACTTTTAATACTTATGTCTAAGCGGATACCAAGTAACTTTTAGATCGTGAATAGTTAGTGAAGGAGCCTGCGCTATATCACGCGTGTCTCGCTCCGCTCCGCTCGCCACGCGTGAGCTAGGGCCGGCGGCACGTACGTGTCTTTGACCGCGCTCATGGACATCTTCCACTTGGGCTTCTCGAGCGGCGGCGGCGGCGCCTGGTCTATGGGGCTGAGCGAGCCGCGCCCGTCGCGCTTGTGCAGCACCTCCTTCTCGACCATTACGTGGTACGCGCTCAGCTTTGACTCCAACTCCTCGAGCCCGTGCATATCGTCTAGCATCCTGATAAATACGTACACATTTTAAATAAGTGTTCATAAGGACACATTTATTGGCACAAAAACAACACATAATTTTGCGGTTTATTTTTTTTTACAAAAGACATAATTATACAGTTAGTAAATCGATACCAGTGTGTCTAACATTTATATTTATTGCGCACGGTATATTTACAAGCAAATAAAATTGTGATTTTTAATTTCAATTTGTAACGCATTGACGGTTAGAGCACACGAAGCGTTGTTTTTCACACGTCGGGCGTATTCGGAGCCCAGGAAGACGATAATTATAGCTTTCTTAAAACTTAACTTTAAATCAGGCTACTACATTTAAGGATAGCTCTTGTTGGAGTCTATCTTTTTAAGCTTAGCTTATGATGTTTAATTATTAATAGACCTTTATTTGACTTATACAATTAGCGGCGGAATTAGACTATAATTAATATTTGCATTCTTATATTACAAGTATGGGGGTTAATTGTGACTTGTTACCTCTTATCGTGTTTTCTATCGTAGTCTCCACCATCTGAACTAAGGTCTCGCTTCTTGCCTTTCAGCTCTTTCCTGAAACAACAATGAATATGTTTAGTGAAACAGTGTCCAGTAATAAAGAATTGTTCGCTAATTAAGCCACAGCTGGTGATTACAAAAGCCTTTGACTTGGCTTCAGATTTGTATAAATCTGCTTTACGTTTTCTTAACCTCTCGGGCGCGTTACGTACACTCGGGTGTACATAAGCGAAAACGCCCCAGCGCCTTACGTACACAGGTCTGTACATAACAGACAGTCGCTCATTGGACGTTGATTTTTATCATTTTCAATTATAAATCGCCCGAGAGGTTAACTGATGTTGACGATAACTTGTCAATAAATAATTATGATTGTATTGATAAAGATAATTGGTATTTGTCCAGGTTTAAAACCAACCTTAGCCGAGAGGCGAGCTGTTAACTTATGGGCTATCACAAGTGGGTATACTAGTTTTGTCTCTTTAGCCAAGATCAAGATTTGGCTAAATTATGCCAAGAAAAACCATTTTTTTTGCTAAGATATACAATAGGTCCCTCCACCGGTTTCTAAATGTAATAAACAAGTAACGTACCTAATAGCGTCTCTAAGTTTCTTGTCTCGGATGCTTTCCAAGTCTTGTAAGTTGTAATCGTTGTTGGCAGCTGCGCGCGCTAATTTAGCCTTCCTCTTCTCTTCCCGTTCCTGTTCTTTACGCTTCCTCTTTGATTCCTTCTTCTTTTTCCTATAGCAGTAAATGAAACATGGTTAACATTAACTATCCGAATATGCAAAAATCACGTGACATTATGATAATACAAGCTAGTCTCTGAAACCACTCTCTCACTCTCACACTCTCTTTTGAACCAATTTTGCCACCTTCTCGAAGATAATCGAGATTTGGACATTTTGACACTTGGAAATTTTATGATTTGGACATTTTGACACCACTGTACATTTTGAGAATTGGACATTCTGCTCCTGAACGGTAATTTAGAGTCCACTCACACGCAAATGATATTAGAAATTAAATTATATTATTGCACGCATTGCAGAAGCAGATTTTATCTATAAAAGATTACATCTGTGTAATATCTAGAATGTCCTCGATCATTTGGAATATTTGTCATTTCATCACGGTTGGAATTGAGCAAAACAACTATATGAAAAAATAAAAGTAATCTAAGTTTTTAGTTTAATTCGTTTAATTAGTTTAATTATTGTTTTCTATGTTAAGTTCTTAGTTTTTGCATTTTAGTCATAATTTTCAGGAGTTTTAGTTGCTTAATTTGTGTAATTAATTTTTTTGTTCATTGATTATTTTTGTAAAGTTATCACTTAATTCTGTGAATGCTGGTTAACCTATAATTGGCGACTGTGTAAGTCCTAGTCCTATTTCAATTCCATACCTTTTCTATACTGTACACAGAAGCTGTTGGAAAACCTTTTTTAATAAATAAATAAGTCTACACTACTACTACTTCTGCTAAACAGAACAGTTCAGTGAACGGTACTGACTTGTCTTTCTTCTTTTTCTTCTTCTTGTCACGGTCAGCGCCGGGCTGAGGCTGCTGGCCAAGCTCCTGCATCTTACGGTTGCGCTTGTACTGAGCAGTCTCCTCCAAGAAGTTGCGCACTTTGTCCTCGTAGTCCGAGTCTTCTTTGGTCATGTCTAAGAACTTGCGTACCTGAGAAAGGCAAATTAGTTTCGATTAGCATTGGTACTCGTGATGTGAAGAGGTCACGTTTGGTATATCAAAAAGGCCAGTCATAAGGTAAATCTTGCTCATAATGTCAATGTCTGTTGACAGGCCTGTTGGTTTAGTGGTTAGTGACCCTGACTGCTATGCCGGAGGTCGTGGGTTCGATTCCCACCCAGGACAAATGTTTGTGTGATGAGCACGATCATTTGTTCTGTGTCTGGGTGTAATTTATCTATAATATGTATGTATTTAGAAATATATAAGTATGTTTATCAGTTGTCTAGTACCCATAACACAAGCTCTGCTTAGCTTGGGACTAGATGGCGTTGTGTGATAGTTGTCGATATTTATTATTATTATTTATTTAATGTAACTTTGTGGTGTTTCACTCACTGCTGGACTAAAGACCTCCCCTTCACAGAAAAGTACCATAAAATTCAGATTCACACCCTTCTTAAAATTATAAAGTTGGAGTTCTATAAAATACTTGGGAGCAGAATTCCAATAAGTTAAATACCTTCAGTTCATATTCAATATCCGCCTGAGACCTCTGTGGCTCAGGGTTGACTTCCTCCACGGGCGGCGGCGGCGGCTGGTAGCCGTACGGGTGGTTGAACTGAGAGTTGTGGGTCCGAGAGCCTGCCTCGGGAGCACCCAACATCTCCATACGTTTGCTGAGCGGCGACAGAGAGCGTTGACGCTTGTTGTTAGGCTGAGAGCGACGCTTCTTCTTGCGATTAGGACCCTCAGAATCTATTCATAGAGAAACAGGCGATATTTTTAATACAGAACAATATAATCGTAATCTAGATCATGCATAGCATTCATGGTGTCTCTCTTTATCTATAGTACAAGACCATAGATATTAGAGAAGACAATTAGCATATTAGATAAATTACTTAATTATAGATTAGTGTGTGAACCCTAAAATATGTAGGAAGAAGTATTTACAAGTAGTAAAAATATAATTACAACTAGTTGAAGTAGACTTAGCTTTGATACAAATGCATTGTATGAGTCTGTTGAGCTGTTGTTACAAATTGAAGTTATGTAGAAAGCAGAAACATTCTCTCATAGAAGTGTTTGTCCCGCTTTTCCATAAAACGGAAAATACTATCAGAATCGCTCGGCAGGTTGATTTATAGTATGATTAGAGTTATTACCGCTAGTATCAGTTGATGACGAAGATGATTCTGACGATGAACTGGAGCTCGACGAGTCACTGGACGACGACGAGGAGCTGCTCGACCGCTTCTTCTTACCCTTGCCGCGCTTCTTTTTCTTCTTCTTATCCTTCTTCTCAGTCAAATTCAACAGCTGCTTCAATGTCTCTTTCATCTCAAACGACTTAGCTCCCGTTAAACCAGGCAGTAGCAACTCTGCTGGCTCAATCAAAGGTTTCGTCGTCGACGTCTTACTCTTCAAGAAGTCCAGAGAATTCTGCGCCTCCTCATGGAAAGGTATAATCGCTAAACAATCCTCGTATGCTTTTTGTGCTTCAGTGATCTTGTTCTCGTCTTCATAACTTCGTCCTAAGGCAACTAATGTCTCTCCTAGATACTTCCTTGCGTTGGCGTGGTTAGGATTTAGTTTCAAAGAGGTCTCGAAATCTTCAATGGCTTTTTTAAATGTTCCACTATTAGCGTATAGTGCCCCTCTTGCAACTAATCCTTCCACGTTCCTGGGGTCGATGCTTAGCGCCTTATTGAGGCACTGGAAGGCCTCAGAATGCCGACCGGCTTTGAAATGTTCAATTCCTTCAGCGACTGAACGGAACGCCCACTTGCTGGCTTGCGCTTGACGAAGCTCATCTGCATATTCCGTTGATGTAAATCCTCCCCTGGTAGAAATGAAATAGATTTCAATCATCATTTTTATTACAATGATAAACACTTTAAATTAGTAAAGGTAAATAAAATTTATTTACCTTAATGATGAAAAGTTGGTGCAGTGCATGTTGGAGATTCCAAGAAGTTCAGAAAGAAATTGGACGCAGTTGGGGTTATTGAAGCCCGGGCTCTTCTCCAATATTGCTTCATAACTCTCACCCTTCATATCCACAGTTTTCCTGGAGAAAATAATACCTGATGAGTAATGTGAAAAGTTGAAAAAATAATTAATTTTCCTCTGATTATGGAGTATTTTCACTGAGATGAGAATAACATCTTCAAAAGAAGGTATTTATTTAGTTTCAAGCATTTAATTCCTAAGTGTTTGCTTAGTGTCACACATACGTTTATCCTCACCTGTTCCAATGGAGCTGTTCAAAAAATGTTATGTTACTTGTATTTTATTTCTTTCACACATAAATATAACATCATAGATTAGGTGATGCCGCCTTGACAATGTGACATTAATATTACCCGGACGTTCACTAAGGTCACGGTATAACTCGGTAGGTGTGACACGTGTCTTGAGATCGTCGCTATACCTAGAAAAGAACACCCTAAAACAATAGAGGGATGGTATGTCCACAGCCATGGACGATACATCAGCTACAACGATGTCAACTGCCACACTATCTTGTTAACTATGAGTCATCTCGGAGCCTCACATCAGCTAAATTGATAATCGCCGGGAGCAAGTTCCATTGATTATAATATAAATAACTCCAACATCCAATAAATGCTCATTATAAAAGTCCAATCAATACGTCTCAGATAATGCTGGAATGTTAAACATTAGCTTTAATACAGAATGACATTTTTCCTTTATAGATATCAAGATTGAAGAGACCCTAGAATAGTATTTGTACTGACCTTTTCCAGTTTTATCTCAAAAAATAAAAGATGTGTAAACAATTTTTACATTTTGATAAAATCCTCAACATATTTGTGCAGGAATCTCGTTGAAATAAATATCATAAAAACATCTTTCAAGAATCCCAAGGTTTGTTCGCATCAGATCAAACTTTGAACATTATCATGCAATCATTTTCACAAGTTGGTGAACAGTGTGATTTTGTACTGAAAAGTGATCATAAACCAGTGAAAACATACATCCAACACTCCTTCTGTTACACTTATATATACCTACCAGTGTTACACATTATAAATAGCAGTGTGAAACCAACCACATGTTCTTAATCATATAAGCATCTAAA
Organism: Agrotis puta; assembly: GCA_943136025.2. Classification (NCBI taxonomy): domain Eukaryota; kingdom Metazoa; phylum Arthropoda; class Insecta; order Lepidoptera; family Noctuidae; genus Agrotis; species Agrotis puta. The sequence goes on along the minus strand of OW964170.2, from coordinate 13,989,602 downwards.
AAACCAGAGGTATTCTATTATGCATTTTCTTCCATACATTTGGCGCGTCAATTTATGTGCGATTGATGTTCCAATTTTCTTGAATTTTCATTAGTTTTATTTATTCCTTTAACAATATCTACTCCTTCCCAATTTTCTAAGGATAGTCTCTTCAAGTCCATAATATTCTTCGTCAATTGTGTGAGAAAATCTTCAAGTTATACTTCTTTTCAAATAAAAAAAATACCACTGTTTTCGTAGTGTCGAGAAACGACATTACTACAAATAAATACATGAAAAACAAAACTATTTTTGTGTAAAGCAAAACCTGTAAAAGTGTAGGGACAATGTGGTTACTCAGAAATCTGTTATTGAGTTAGTACATACTTGTAGACAAGTGGGAAGTCATCCGTGCTGAGGAGGCCTAGCGGCGGCTTAGGCGGAGGGTCATCGGGGCCTCGCGTCACTCCCTTCATGCCGCACACCATTTTGTCAGTGTCGGGGATAACTTCAATAACTTCACAGCATACAGTATCATTCATCAGGTAGTTTCTTGACACGTTTTTCTTGTCCACAGCAGGTATGATATTTGTTACCGGTAAAAATGCCTGGAGAATAAAATTGCCACTCTAATATATGAAGGGGTATACACTTTTTGTATTATAAAGATGAGAAGTTTGTTTGTTTGAATGCGCTTGTCTCAGGAACGACTGGTTCAAATTGAAAAATATTTTTTGTGTTGAAGTCTGTTTATCAATGAAGGTTACAACCAAAAGGAGCCCAGCAGCGGTGGTGAAACCGCACGGAACAGCTAGTATTTTATATGATTATGCTAGCTAATTTGAAGCATATTCTTCATCTGCTTTTATTTAAAAGTTGTGAAAAGCTGCTATTTTACTATTCCGTTTATTATGTATGAACCATGAACCATAAACAATAGCAGCAATCGGCCCTGAGTACTAATTAATGTTGCTTGCGAGTTGTAAATATGCACATAAGAATTACAACAAAGGCCAGCAGTCAATTGAGAATGAATAATAATGAAACAACAAAATGAATCTAAAATAAAAAAACCTTAGATAAAATAAAATCCAGATTCGTTGTTTGAAACAAAACAAAACATTTTGACAGGGTAAATTTTTACCCTGTGTTTTTGGCTTCAAATCTCAGTAGCCTACTCTCAGTCTGGACATTTTTTAATTTAAGACTTCAATGTCCAATACTGACTCTAAATGAGTTAATAACAAACTTGATTTACTGTTTTGTGAATGAGTAGGTGGTTAGTTTTCATCATGGTCATGTGCTTATATGGAGTGTCCGCATCATGCTTGTCTTTCTAGTTCCAAGTAGAATATTGAATGTTTCACAATATTGTGCAATACCTTCACATTGATGTCAGCCACATATCTTGAGGTTGGACCAGCAGTGCATAGCACCTTCAGCATCATACCAGATGCTGTCCTGTTGATGACTGCTCCTATAATAAGCTCTCCTGTCTTCACATTCTGAAAAAAAAAAAATATAGTGTATGCTACTAAACAAACACATATGGCCAATAAGTGCATACTGCTGTGTGTCTGTCTGCTTGAACAAGATAAGTTCAGAAAATACTGAACATATTTTTTAAGTTTTCACCCAAATGCGTAATTATTAATAAGGTTGTTGGTTTAAGGTTTTGTGTTCCAATTTCAATCTGGGGCAGAATGCTGTCATTATTATTTTTTTGGAATCCCACCTGGGATAACAGATAAACCAATTCTGTCTAAAATTATACAATTCATCAAACAATATGAGGTGACAATTATTTTCATTCTTTCAACCAGGCATATTTTATGTTGTGAATGATACAATTACATTGAATTATACCAATGGCATTTACAAGTGAAAAAGCAGAACAAAAAACATTCTTAATGTTCACCATGAAAATAAAATAAAGGTAGACTGTTATGTTAATTACTGTTTTAATTAAAATTTCTTATCAAGTTGTTGGTTCAAGTGATGTTTAAATTGTTTTCTCGTTTTTTAGACATTATTACAGTTCAGATATTTGACTTTGTCCTTGATATGAGATAGTCATGTATTTAAAGTCATAAAAAGTCACAAGACACAATAGATGCATAAAGATTACCCTCAACCCTCTCCCCCAAAGTTCAAGGGCTAAGGGCGGGGACTTTTGATGTGACCTCCTCACAATTCCAAACAAAGTTACATAGTCAAAAATTGTGCTCCAAGAATTTCCCTCTAGCTTGTTTTGAGCGTTCGTTGACTGAGCTGTAGTACCATATTACACAATGTCGCTCAATACCCAAATTTTACTTAAAACTAGATTCAAGACATTTGATTAGTTGAAACTAAGTCTCAAGTACGGTTTGAGACTTGAGGGACATTCTGTAATACGGGCCTAAGTATGTTAGCTTTTGATAGCATCTTCTGGCATTTCATACATAAACAGTTAAACATATGACAATTTAATAGCAATGATGGTAAATATAAATGTACTTACATCAAAGAAATGTCTGAGTCTCGCTGGCTTGTCCACATTCAAGAATGTTTCAAATGGTGGCATCAAAGCATATAAATCTGAAACAAAGTTTGGAATTGTTTTTAACATTTTTTCTTTTGAAGTAGTCAGGTAAAAACGGTTCAGTTAGAGCTGCCTTTGCATATGTGTCGATAAGAGTCACAAGTGCTGAACTAATTAGCAAAATGACTTTGTGCCCAGACATCATTGCGAGAAAAAGATGTTCCATGGCAATTAGATATTGAATTGGTACCCCGAGTAGGTTTTATGGAACTTAAATTTAATCATAATGCAGAAAATTTGTATTTGTAATAGGAAGGATAAAATTTTAAAAAGGGATAAATTGATGAAAAAACAACTAATCGTATTTTGTACTCATAATTTTTTATAGGATACTAGCTGTTCCCTGCCACGCTTCGCTGTGGCACAAAAAAACTGTTTTTTCGCAGTCGCGGACATGTGACTGATGCAAAAAATAAATAAAAACAATCCTTGATGCGGATTATATATCATGCTAACATTTCAGCTCAATCAGTGCAGAACTTTTTGGGTTTTTAAAGCATACACAAACCAACATAACATTTTTAAATGTATAGATTAAGCAAATGGAGAGTAGTATCTGCTATAGACACAAAGAAAATAGTTTTATGTAAGATAGGAACATAAAATAGGTATTCATTAACAATGGCCACGGACAACAAAACCATAAATCAACAGTAGGCAAACGGTATTTGGTGTGCAGTCAGTTGCTATGGCAACACATGGAGCTTCAAGGCCTAGTAACAACCAATGTATGAAAACTCACTATCTTCCGGGGTAGGCGCGTCAGCTCCAAGGCTGGATGATGACGGAGTTTCTTCCATAATTGAGGTGTCAAACAAAGCATTGGCCTCTTTAGCAATGAACTGATGCAGTTTCAACCGCTTCCCTCGGTCCTGGAACGTCAAGTGCTTGTGTCTTGACTGATATACAGCGAAATCCAGACCACCCACGCCAATTTTAGATAAATCGTCCTCTCCTCTTTCTGCTTCCCACGTTTTTTGTAACTGTTGACCATGGTAGTTGATGGACTGCGCCACTAAGGACGCGTCCAGAGACGGGTCCATATTGCAGTTCTACGACAAAAAAACAATACAAGTTACGCGCGTTCATTGGAATCCAAAAAATTCAATGAAATTGAGAGTAAAAAATGCCGATTGACGACGCCATTTTGGTAAAGTATGACTGAAGGAATAAAAGAATATTTACAATAGTAATCTCAATATTACCTTTGTAAAATTAAAACTTACCTTTTTTAATCAATATTAAGTTGTATTTTTACATTCAATGCCACGAAAAAATATTTTTAATTTTAGAGAAAACACCACACGAACCATCACACTTTTCCAGTGAAATGGCGACGAATGAAATTGAATGAATCGAACGAATGAGTGATTGTTGTATGACTTTGAATGAGTAAAAGAACGGGTTCAATTTTTTGGAACCTGGGCTTTTGGCATAAAACATGTGAAGATAAACATTTTGCCAAGATAATTTTAATTGTTTTTTCGCTGTAGGTTTACCTGAATGAATAATTGATCCTAATTCGGAAAAAAACTTCTCTTCGTAATGGAATCAGTTTATAATGTTCCCATTGCTGGGATATAGGCCTCCTCTCGTTAGGGGATACTTTAAAATTTTGAAAAGTGATTATGAAACCGGGCGAGTTTCTTCAAAGACCACCGCAACGCGTTCGCATTTATTTTAGATTTGGCCGTTTGCGTTAATTCTATACACTCTTTGAGGCGCGCGTGGAACACAACGCGCCGTCGACACGGGCATGGTCCATGGTCGGACAGCGAATCACCCATTACTCGCCGTCCGCATGCCCGCGCTCTAGTTAAGACTTAACAATAATAAAAATGGTGCCATTTGAAAGGTTTAACTGTTAACTTTAAGGGTACCCTAGTCGGCGGCGGCGGGACGAACTCGTTTGTTCAAATGCATGCTTATTTCATCCAACATCACGTACTGATGTGATGGATGAGCAGTAAAAAGCTAGGGCGCTTACGCACACATACTCCAACCTTCGACAGAGCCATACATGAGTGATTTCATTGAAGAATGGACTACTGCGACTTTTCAAAACACCTTCTTGAATATGGATATAATGAAAATCCTACTGAATGTATCTGCTCAAAATAAAATTATTTAATTTTTGAACAAATTATATAACCCTGTATGATAATTATTATACAATTTACCGTCTTCTTTTGTTATTTATTTCCCTCCTAAGATGCGTTAAAATTAATCTTAAAATAATGAAGTTTCGACACCCATAACTCATAATAGATGTTTTTCTTACTTTTTTGTTCCCATATAGGTCTAGATAATGATGAGATGAATGTGGATCATTGTTTATTGTGAATTTATACCGTCAAATATTGGAGTAATCGCCATACTACGTTTGTATGGAAGAATGACCGACTAGCGTAACCTTAAATTGATACCGAACTCATTCAAATCACGCCATTATTTAAGGAGCTATCTGGACCAATTTCAAGTAAGTGATTCCATACTTTTAGTCGCTAATGTAGATTGCGAATACTTGACGAAACACCCGACAGCGCTCCGTTTTTTTTCGTCCTGGATATCGAACTCTATAATGGACAGTGGCGATTGCGACCGGCGACCTCCACACAACCGTTCAAACTACATTATATTCAACTAGCACTTTGCCCGCGACTTCGTCCGCGTGGGTTACGTACTTTCCTAATACCCCCTTTTCACCCCCTTAAAGGTTAAATTTCCAAAAACCCCTTCTTAGTGCTCCCCTACATTATAATAGGACGCCGTGTGCAAAATTTCACATTCCTAGCCCCAGTAGTTTCGGCTGTACGTTGATATGTCAGTCAGTCAGTTCTCCTTTTATATATATAGATTACTGTATCGCTGTGATCCTTGTTCTTTATGCGTTTCCAAGTAAAGTCCAGCGTCAGGACTGTCTCATCAGGTAGCCGTGACCCTAGAACGCAATAGCCCTTTAGCTATTGAAGGATCATTGTGGATTTTAGTCAGTACAAGTCTGACAGTCCTTCTCGTCCCGTCTTGGGTGGGAGGACTCATTTGATGATTTTACAACGACAACGATACACTTTTAAGTAAAGTCTAGCGTAGGCGTTCACGCTCTGTAAACGCTGGGACATGGAAGTCTCGTAAATAAGATGCGAAATGAGAAATCAAAATCTTATTAAAATTATAAAATGTGATTGTTTTTGATGGACGTTTGTTACTCGTTCACGCAGAAACTACTGAAAGGTTTACAGGTAGTTTATAACCTATATTAATTCATTTAGTATCTCCATTTTATGCCCCCGTGGAACAATTTTCGAGATATGCGTGGGCAAAGCCGCTGACAACATCATCTCAGCCATAGGACGTCCACTGCTGAACATAGGCCTCCCCTTTAGATCTCCACATGTACCGGTTGAAAGCGACCTGCATCCAGCGTCTTCCGGCGACCTTTATAAGGTCGTCTGTCCATCTTGTTGGTGGACGTCCAACGCTGCGCTGGCTAGTCCGTGGTCTCCACTCTAGTACTTTTCGACCCCATCGGCCATCTGCTCTGCGAGCAATATGGCCTGCCCAATGCAATAGGGCAGGCCATATTGCTGACAACAGCTAGTGAGTAAATAATTGTATAATTAAAGGATCTAAATGAGATCGAATTGACAATTAAAAAATTACCACTAGTATAGAAATAACCTTACGATATACGAACAGTAAAAGTGGATTAAAAATAACGTTGGTAATCTTTAATAACCAGAATGAAGTACAATTTTTTCTCCAGGATACCAAAGGATATAACACAATGTAGGCTCCTAATATTTTAGAATAATGTAGATATACCGGCCATATCTTGCATACTTCAAAGCGGCCATAAAGCGTCATTGGGAAGGTCTCACTTCTATAGAGAGCCGAATACAAAAGACGAAAAGAGGGCTAGGTAATGGGCAGACACAATGGAAATACTGTTTGGACTAGGAGAGGCGGCCCGCCCTCCGTACCTCCGTACAATGGTCCACCGCGAAACTTATTTTATTCCTCCACACTTATTTATTTTGTACCTATCTACTTTCAAGTTATACACGTGAATGCTCACAATAAATGTATGTTGGCTATTGTTGTAAAAATAGACTTTAAATGGATAATTTTGGTGTTGTATGGAATCTATTGCTTTGTGTGCGAAAATATACCTATTAAAGCTGTTATTATATCTTTAGAAAACACTTGGTTTTTCAAAATTGTTTCCAGTATGAAATTGTAGTATTTATTTCAGGGTCTACTGACAATAAACAACGAAAAAGCTTTTGTTCGCTACTGAAAAAATCTCTTCAATACAATAGCTATCCACAGTTTTGTTCGGCCGCAGCTTATATCGCTTTATTTCAATACTGGAGGGTCAACAAATTCACTAGTTTGTCACCTTTGTAAATGATGAACGGCAATAATTTTAAGAAAACAACAATAATGGCCGCTATTGTTATGTTATTTTATCCAAACAATACAGATTCCATTGAAAAGATATCTGATTGATTGTGTAGTCTGTCTGTACCATTACGTAGACGTGGCTACGCGTGCTACGAGGTGCTACGCAGCGTCTACGGGTATCTTATTGTAATCTTATTGGTGTTAACTTTTATTTTCTGAATATTATATTGATCAATTTCTCATATTTTATGTGGAATATTTCAAAATTTATTACTGTCAATATTTATAATGTCAGTTGTTTTTTTAGTTACTGCGGCTATGCTGCCATGATGTCTATCAAAAAGCCATGCCTCCATACAAATCCAACAAAAACACGCTCGAGCGACCTTTCAACAATCAACAAGGCCGTGTGCATAAAATGAAAGAATCAATTCATACAGAAAACTACTGTTTCCATTAATATCAGTTATTTTGACACGCAATACGCGGCGGCCACATTGTGGATGCGACCAGAATTCGTGTTATTGAATCCTTTTGGTATGTAATAAGGTGGTTTATGATTTGGCAATTAGTGTATTGAGTGTACGATTAGTGGTTTTGTGTGTGTATGCAAGGTGTATTGTGCAGGTTCACACAATACGCGGCGCGGCTTTGTGTCTCGCGTTCGCGCCATTGTAGTCGGACATATTACCCAACGTTTCCACATTGTATCTGCTCCTGCTGTCTCTGGCTTCTTCCTTTGATGGGACGTATCTTATTTGTCGTACGCACTATTGTGTTACAGACTTACTGTTCGTGTTTTTTGTGTACAGCGATTCTTACAAGAATTTGTACTATTGTTGTTGGAGACTTGTTTCCAGTAGTTGTTGAGGGTACAATGCTGCCGTCCTCTAACTAAAAGGCCGTTAAGCCACAGTTGCTCGTTTTTCACTTTTTAATGTAGTCTTACACAACTTTCGATGCTCTATCTTTTGGTCTAAGAATCATTTTTCTATGATTAATAGTTTAGGAGATACAGGAAGATTGCTGTGCAGTTAAACCACATAAAATGCATAATTAAAAATTAAAAAATGAATTTAAATAAATTTAAATAAATATAAATGAATTAAACATATAACATATTGTGCAATAACACTATGCCTACATATATAATTTGCAGCCTTGTTTCTAGATAGCATACTTTTCAAGAGACATCAATTCACAATTTTAGCGTTTTCTCGAAAACTACTTTTTGCACTTAACGGCCTTTTAGTTAGAGGACGGCAGAATGAGCGGCTAGCATGGTCAATTGAACCACATTTCATGATTAAACAACAGTTATGCAACAAGATATTTTTTGTTACCTATCTGCCTTTTAGTTGTCAATATACTTGATCAATTTGATTGCCGAATAATAGGTACCTACGTAGTTACGACGTGTTACTTTTTACAACAATCAATAATTTTTTGTCTAATAATTTCGGTTTCAGTTAAACTTGAACTTTAATTAAGTCTTATAAAATATGTAATTAAAACCGAACTACCCACACTGCTTCCCCATCATCAAACAATGGCTAAACTAAATTCAATGTATTGTAAACATTTAATTACATCGTAACCATACGAGGGAAGTGCATTATGCAAGGGTATGCGAAAGGGTGAATGTTGTCCAAGAGTAGGAGATGCGCGAAGACCGTGCGCGGGTTTTTGAAGCAAGCACGCGCCGGCCGGCTCACAGGCAGTCTGTGCCCGGCTTCCATGACACGCGTTCGTTCCAACTTCCAACGCGAGTAGCGCCATAGACTAAACGAACTTTTTCGTGAACTTATTTTCCCGCCACGTTCTTATTTTCAAATTCTTTTATTCCTTTTTGGTGTGATCGTGATTGTTTTCTGCCAGAATTATATTTTTGTGTGTATTTTATGTGGTTGCGTGATGTGTTGTGCAATGAATGGGAATTTATTGGAATAACCGATGCCGCTTTTGGATTTTTGCGGTAAGTTTTATATTTTAAGAGAACCGTAATCAGAATCTAATTGGAATTAATTTAAACAGGTCCCTTTTATTTCAAGAAAGTGTATAAAAATGCTGTTAACAGTCACTGGTTACAACTTGGTACAATGTATGTACCAAGTTGTAACCAAACGTATGTACGTTTTGTTAATTTTGTCCTTACATGGTTAATTACTTGTTCCATACCCGATAATAACATAAAACAATTTTTTTTCAGTCAATTTTGTAGAATTTTACTTAGACCCAGGGATAGTGTTCTCAATTTGAATTACACCGCGTGGTTTACTTTACGTGTAGGTACCTGTTTATTCATGATTTATTCGCTCTACCCGCTAAATCGTTAATCCATTGAACACGAATAACTCAGAAATTTTAATGAAGCGCTTTATTCCCATAACAAAAGAAATAATTTATGAATACGAACTATCACAAAGCCGAATTTAATATTAATACAACAACAGCCAAACCAAACGAACCATCAAAAAACCAATCGCGCGGCACATCGATAAACGCGATAAAGTTGCAAACAACAAAATAATGGTACGAGTCGCGGAATTAACGCTCCTATTGTGTTAGTACAATAATCCGCTATCTAGGCCAGCCTCAGTGCTGCAGACGAACCTTTTGTCTTTCATGTTCGCCGTTAATAATGGCGGGCACCGAAACAGCCGCGCACAATACCGCGAAATGTACGCGTTTTCATTTGCAAGACAAAACGCGCTTTGTTGTTGTGTCCGCTCAATACTAAATTTATAGCCGGTGGACTGAGAGCCGTATTGACGGCCGGCTAACGAACGACCAACACCATAAATGCATTTTGATCGGAACACGGATTATGTGTGGATCTAGACGAGCCGGTGGGTGCTTATGTAACTATGATTTGTTTTTATAAGTTTTGCTTATTGCATAAGTAACTAATTACTTAATCGTTTTAAGAAAATGGCGGTACCTAGTGGGTAATATATTTGGAGATCACGTTCTAAGATCAAAATCTGCTGATTAAACCACAACTCATACTCGGTAGGTAACTATACTTATAATTCATTTAGTGTTTTGACAATGAATGACAGAGCTGTGCGGGTATCTAGTAATGGTCGTTCATATGCAATTTGAGTACATCGACACGCAAAGAAGAAGATTTAGTTTATTAAAGAGGTATTTTATCCTGCCACTTACCTCTTTGAAGTTTAGGCAAATACCTACACCACCAATTCCAACCTCTGCTGTTGACACCAGAAAATATTAAAATCACAATTGTTTTTACAACATGAAAGTAATTATCTTTTTCTTTTTCTTTCCTATTTCAAACTGAATCTTAAAATTAAATTCGATGACATTCTGATTACGTAAAATTTTCAGATTTTCCTCTTTACTGACAGCTAAAATTTCCCGCCAACGAAGTTGCAACGGCCGCATTTTTTTTTAAAGAAAGGTTGAGGGAGGCAAAGGAAACTAGGTGGTCAGCGGACGCATTGCGGTGCGTCGGCTACGCCTCAGGCTGTAGCTGCCGACCATTAGCGGATTCGTATCTTTGGTTGCTTGATAGTTTTTTTAAAAGCCTCGCAAGTTTTTATACTTATTTATGATTAAGAACTAAGTGTTTTAAATGATATCTATTTAAAACCTTTTGATGTGTTGGGACAGTAGTCGGTTAGACTTGATTTTTTTAGCTCGCATTTAAATACTTCTTCACATTCTTATTTATTTTATTTTTTCGTTACGTAAATTGTAATTGAATCTTGTTCAATCGCCTGTAATAAATCAAGTAATTATATTATCTACTACTAATACAAGATACTTATAAGATTCCGAATAGCATTGATCAATATATTTATGCATTTCTGCAATCAAAAAGAATTGTATGCAGTAAGCTATGAAATAAAAGCCTACAATAAATCAAATGCGACACGCACTTGGCCAAGTTTTGCTTATAAAAGATTCCGTTATGGTTGAAATGCGGAGACAGACGAAAACCGAATAAAAAACTCACAGATCCCCACATAAAGTTACACTCGAGACCCAAAGAGTATGCGTCACAAAAGCGTCGTAATTGGCCCGTTCTTTTTCTACTTCCCTGAAGCATTCAGAGCCAATGAAACGTGTGCATTTAAATGACGTTCCACAGCTTTGTGGGGTCACACTAAAGTTGTTCGTGAAACCACCACTCCTCCAGTGAGTCTACGACTTTTGTTTAGCTCACACTGAGGGGCTACTCAAAGAACCTGCTTGTTAAGAAATCATTAGTCATGCTTATTTGAAAATGTAATAGAATCGTCACTCGGAAACATTGAGGATTTCAAAATGTTGTTCTTTCTATAGTGCAGAGTGCACAATGACGCGTCAATTGACTTTGTATATTCTTATTATTATTTCTGAACGGTACTTACAGACAGTTTATTATAAATATAAGTTTGGTAAAAGTTACTATTAGATTGCGCTAAAAATGAGGTTATATTTTATTAAATCAATCAAAAACCTTTTATGTATGCTGTTTTCATTCACATCAATAACATGTGAACAAACTTGATTGAACGAATCTTTTGTTACAAACTTCCAATTAATTGAAGAATCATTGATGCTACTCAATAAAAACTACTACTGTTATAACAAATAATCAAATTAAAAAAACTAATTGAGTTTTTTTTACAAATTAAGTAATGAACTTTTATATTATTTAAGCTATACAGGTGCTGATAGGAGAATAGAAATACCTTCTCCTGTCACATTATGTTACATCTTTACTGCGCATATACTTTTTGAGTGTTAAGTTCTAATTATTAAGGTAGATTAAAATGATGAAGTTTCTGCAATTCGCTTAAGCCTAACTTTGGTGGTCGCGGGACTGTACGTATTACCGTGACTCCGGAACGCAAAGGGCTATTGAAGGACACCGTGGATTTTAGTCCGTACGAATCTGTCAGTCCCTCCCGCTCTGCCCTGGGTGGGAGGATTCATTTGATGATTTTGAAGCCTAACTTTAGTTGTAGTGTTTTAGTAAGCAAAACAAAAAACCTTGCTCTTAGCAAGTAATACGGGCATTTTCCAACAGCGTCTTTTGCGTCGGTTACGTTTGGCCAACTACAATTTCATTAAAACTATCCCAACCAATACTGTCACTTTTTACTGCATAAACTGCTTTTGAACACAACACTGGCAGCCCATATAATACCGACGGCGTTTAAATAATAAAACAAAAATGAAATTCCTTTTTTACCGACTTCAAAAATAAGGATGTTCTCAGTTCGACTTGTATGTATGTATGTTTGTCCGCGAGTATCTCGCGTTTGGCTGAACGGATTTTGATGCGGTTTTCAGAAAAATGTTCACTACATTCTGGAGAAGATTTTAGTAACATACAAGATGGATCCGTTTTTGCTTATTTGGATTGTATATTTTCAAAGACTCTTGTATGTTTATCTGCAATTACTCACATTTGTCTGAACCGATTTTGATTCGGTTTTCAGAAAAGTGTTCGTTAAATTCTGGGGAAGGTTTTAGAATATAACAATATTGAATATCTCGTGACGTTGCCCGCATAGATCCGTTTCCGTAAGTCGGTGGCTTTGTTTTTTATTTCATTGCCAAAGCCGCCGACTTCCGAAAGAAAAGTTATTTTACTCTTTTTTTGTGTTTGGTTTTGAAGTCGGTTCCTTTTTAATCAAAAAGTTTTTTTTATAAACAAGTAGCTGACAACTGACGTCACAATGGAATGTCTTCGTTTAAATTTTAAAAAAATCAGCTTCCTTGGATACCAACACGCTCCACAAAACATACTTACATACATAACCACACATCGCTCCTTTCTCCTATTGAATTGACTCCCCCCTTCCCCCCTCTCACTCCCATTCATTCTTTACAGCTTTTGTAGGAACGCTCAGGCTTTTTGTAACAATGCTATCGACGTGAATAGTAACTGTCGAAATATTGTTAAGCATGATGTCATCTTGCAGATGGAGACTGATCTTGAAGGTGCTGAGAAAGTTGGTGGTGGTTAATTATTTTGATAGGAAGTGATGTCCACACTTTGACAACACCAAAGTTGTCAAAATTTTTCCATAGATCTATGCCAATAGCAAACTATGACGTTATTAACTAGTTCAATCACTGAACTTCACATCTACATATTGATTGATTTCAGAGCTACTGAAACACTGATTTGCCAGTTTTTTTTTTATATGTATATACAGCGTGTATTTTTCAACTGGGCGTGGATGGCTATATCGGAAACTAAGAGGAATATCAAAAAAACATTGAAAGGAGTCTTGATGGCGATTTTGATTAAAACTAAAACTGCATCATTAGATTTTAGAAAAATCAATAATCCTCGCTAGGAGTCGAACTCGCTGATTTTGGAAAAAAATGTCATCCTGTATTATTACACCGTTTGATAGTGTTGCTAATAAGGATCAAATTCAAGGCGTGGATGGCTATAGCTATGTTGAAAAATTCACCCTGTATATTTAGGCCTGTAAATTTTGGGCAAAATGTTTTTTGTCAAATTCCCACTCGAGTTCATCGTAGCTTTACATCGTGTAAGTAGTATACTTTTTGTTTTATTTTACGTGGGATATCGGTCATTGAATTAGATGCAAAAGAGAAGCTTTTTTGTTCTCATTAGTCCACCGGTTTCAAATCTACACACTATTCTGTTTTCCTTATTTACGAATTGTTATTTGATTTGAGTTTAATAATTCAGACTTTATTTATTTTCGAGAATTCAATCAATCTAATAACTTTATGGTCTCAATTCAGCTGTAAAGGCCGACCAATCACGCCGAAATATCTCAAAGAAAATTGTCCCAACATTTTCTAATTTGACAATATTCGCGAGTCTACTGTCTATCGATAATATACATAAAAGTAGAGTATTAAAGTAAACAATGGTTAGGTACTAGGGTACCAGAGGGTGTAGGGGGTTGGGCGATCGGTATTTGGTGCTCGCATTGTCGTTGAATAACTTTTGTCCCTATTGTGTAGCTGAAAGTAGAGCCACAAAGACTCTACGGCGTGGAACATAAACCGAAATTCATCAGCGCGCCGATTGTTCGTTTCTTAATGGTGTTTGCAACTAGATTTGTATTTATTTTCACTGTTTTTGGATTAGAGATGTAGTTAATTTTGTTTAGATTTCGTAGGCTGTAGTGTCTGCAGCCCTAATTATTACTTATGCATAGATACTTGAACACCACATCTTGTGTTTTCTTTTCTTTTCAATCGGGCACACCGCAATCGCGGTGGTACGAGTAAGATCCTTCTTTGAAGAGTAGCTGGTGGGGTTCCACGGCGTTCTCACCTACAGCCTGATGGTCTTCACCAGACTCAGTCATTTTGAAAGATTCCTGTGTCGGATTGCGTGATAGGAAACGCTGGCGTGTCAACAGTGCGTGGACCGCATGGGGGCATGGTGGAAAATAAGGTTGAGGTCTTCCATGCTAGGGCGAACACTACCATGTACCGCAATAGGCCATGCTACAGAGCGATGGGGAATGGATTGCAGTCACCTTCTTCTGCGAAGCTACGTTATTCTAGCAATGCGTGAGGGTGAGGGCGTCCTCTGTGCAAGTTTCATCTAGGTCTACTCCATAATCCTCTTAAGACAAGATTTAAGAAGCTTATTAACTAATTTATTTGTAAAGCTCACTGTAACTCTTTCACTCAATATAATAAACAAGTGTCCTTAGACTTCACAAAGCCAACAATAGCCACAATAGATATTTTGAAAGCTGTCACCCTGATCAATAGTCGTTATCTTGATCATGTAAGGAGCATTGAGCTCTTTGTGCTAACATTAACAGCGCGACATTACATCAGTACAATCAAGTGCATGGAATTGAATGAGATCGAACTGGCAATCATTGTTGTGAGCTTCTGTTGGTGGAGATATCAATGAAAGGTTGTGCGCTCGTTTGTAGTAGCATTGTGTTGATTTAAAAATGGAGGAAATTCTTATGAAATTGCATGCCTCCCGCCTATGAATGTGTATGCTAATCGAAGGTGAAAGAGGACTAAATTAGCCACTGTCAGAATTGGCAGCATCATGACAATGACAACTTTTTCTCAATCTATCGGAATACCAAATATGAGACTTAGGCTGCGGTTTCACTGAGGCGAAGTGGAGCGGTGTGGAGCGGTGTGGAGCAGAGCTGTGCCGGGATTCACCAATCACATAGCTTGAAACCCACATGTGTCTGGTCAGCCAGTATGCATCAGCCATGTGATTTGTGAATGGTGGCACAGCTCGTCTCCGCTCTGCTCCGGTCCGCCTCAGTGGAACCGCAGCCTTAATATGCAGCAAACCAGAAGGAACTGAAACTTCTGTGTACAGAACACAGTGAAAACTGTTTGGCCCCTGAGTTCGACAGGATGAATGGATGATGAGGGATGGCCCTTGTGAAGCTACCACCAGCGCCAGTGGTCAAGTTACACCTGGCCTGGGTCGCGGGACTTACTTATCACGTAACCGTGACCCTGGAACGTATCCCATTGAAGGACAACATGGATTTTAGTCACTACGAGTCTGACAGTTCAGCCCTGGGTGGGAGAACTCATTTAACCACGATAAAAAAAGTTTCACTTAGCCTTTGGTGCTCGGGTTGGACCGCTAGAAGGTGACCCGCCCCCACCAATTCAATGAAGAACGAATCATTCAGATTTCCCTTCCAACCGGTCCCAAAACAGTTTCCATGCTATGCACTAACTCTAAAGTGTAAAGGATAATCACAGAGGCATTACAGAAGTTTCGTAAAAGCGGCGACACTTGACGTCGCGTCGGAATCTCGCCACATCTGAGCAAAGCGACGGGGAACGAGGGCGACACACAAAAGGGTGTAGAAAAATGGGTAACCTACTCTTACAGGCCTTACAAATCTTACTATTCATATAACATCCATAGAAATCATGGGGGCCATGGAGCCTCTGCGGTTGGTCATGTAATTATTATAAATGTGTGCGGGTTCTGTTTAGTTTAGATTCTGAAGGTAGCGTGAAATTAATAGAATAGTTTTCGGTTCATTAAATTGTGCATACTATATGTCGTAATATTTTTTTTTCATCAAATTCTAATTTATCTTACACCTGCATGCGTTGTATTTCCGAACAACTTTTCTGTAGATTAATTTCTAGAAATTATCCTTAGGGAACAAAGTACTTGTGTAAAAAATATGCTAGGTCTTAACACAGGTACGCCTAGTGCGTCGATCACGCGATAATGGGATGATCTCCGGTCACAGTTGGCTGGGGCTTGCGGACGGCCCGGCCCGAGTCGAAGTCGCGCTGTGTTCCACGCGCGCCTCAAGAAGCTGACAGCAAAGGAGACAATTTTTTTTGTTTGGGGAATAGGCCCACCACAGATTGTGGCGTATAGCAATGAAATGCACGTTGGTTTATTCCTTATGATCTCTAGATTACAGTGGTAATATGAGCAAAACTTTATGTAACCGGAATACTGTGAATTACTACAGTCAAAACATGACTCTCGTAACAACCTAAAATCTCACAAATGCTATTGTCTAATGAGTGGATAGGTCTCCTTGGTATTATAAGTCAAAATAGTGCACTTTTCAATAATATTTAGGTAGTAAAGTATAAAACAAAGTCACGTCTGTACTACGTGATAGATTTTGATGTGATTTACACGATTTGATAAACTTATTCATGAAAATGGATTAGATGTAGGTATTCATTTCGAAATAGCGCGGCTTTTGCCGGCCAATACTGTAGATTTACAATAATAAGGTGATGTGTTATAAGCTGGCTGTGTAAGGAGAAAAAAAAACACATTATAGGTACGTCACAAGAGGTATTTATTACTGTTCATCATCATCATTTTCAAAGTCATCTCTAAAAGCAGTATTTCATCTAAAAAAGATGCAGGTGGCTCAACCTCATCTTGATGCCGCGCCCAAGATAAATGCAAATATTCCTATGTCCGAATCTTCTCACTGAATGGCCAGTTTGAATACATTCTTGCAATATCATGAAGCAGTTTTCACAAACGGCATCTAGTGGGTGTAACTGAAAAAAAAAGGTAAGCAAGTTACATTGGTGAAAGAGGTGGATGTGGGGTCAGTCAGACTTTGAACTCACAACAAGCATAAATAGTATGGAGAGCTCAACGTGCGGCATTGGAATGTGTTCCTCCCAGAAATGGCTGGGTGGGTGACATAAACACTCACCTCGCGAGAAATCCACCACACAAGTTGGCGCACGTCTGCAGCTGCCTCGGACAGTAACTGTTGTCGCACATTCCGTTGAAACCGAGCTGCACAATTGATACAACGGCTTTGTGGATTATGCACTGTATCTACAGATGCCATTTTCATAAAATCTTTCGAATAAAAATATGAAAAGAACAGAAGAACTAAACTATTGCAGGAAATTATTGTCCAAAGAGAACCTACGTTTTAGGTTGTCTGTCAAACTGTTTGAAACTGGACCACAGAGTATCTGCAACGGGCTAATAATTACGTTTCGTTCCACGGTGATTTTTAAAGTACGTTAAAAGATATACTATAACGTGATAACCGTTAATAACAGCATTAAAAACAAGTTCACTGTACCAATTAATTGTTACCTATTTAAACGTATTTAAAGACGATGTTATTACCGCTGCGCACCGTAGTAACATTTGTTTTCACGTTAAAATAAACCTAAAAACGCTCCTAAACAAGCATTTTTTGTCGTAACACATTTTTACTATTATTTCATTATTCCGGTTACATTTCTATATAATTTCTGGTCCGTTAATTATTTTAAGATGATCACTTTTTTCATGTGCAATATGATTAATAAACGTTACCGTTTAACAGTGGGCCCAAAAAAAATTGTCTCCTTTACAGATCTTCCATAGGGCCAATGGCTGCCGGGGTCGCGTGACTGTATTAAAAAGGACAGAAGTAACAGGGTAGTTTTAAAAAGTAAGTGTGACAGTCCTTCCTTATCTTGAATTGGGAAATTGGAGTTAGATAGACCCAGTCCTAATTAAGAGTACATTGTAAACGGAGTCCTAAATTAGTTTTATTACATTTCATTACAATCAATCAATGATGCAAGTAGTAACATACTACAATTAGACTACTTGTAGGTTTTAGGTAAGGTCAAACGAAGATAAGTATTTTGAGATTATTTGTCTGAAATGAAATTTTACAGTTTTAGGTAAGGTCAAACGTAGGTAAGTATTCGTTGTGGTCTACGGAAAGCGGGGTCGGCCTTGTATTAGTCACAATGAGTCATCCTCAAACGTAGGGGGTGGTACAATTTGTAAGAATAGAAAGTTTTCATGAACCTTGTTTTCGTCGATAGCAAATATAGCAGAAAAAAGATCAAGGGATTTTTTGGTATTCGTAGCAAAGCGTAGCGCGGCGTAGCACGACGTAGCATGGCGTAGCACAAGTTAGATTGATTACTGACTTCGTGACGAGAAGCTAAAGCGTGGTATGTAATAGCTAGAAAACCATTAGGGGCTAAATTTAATACTTAAAAAATGTGAAAATGAAATCAGAAAAAAAATTAATTTGATAAAATAAAATCAACAATTTTGAATGTTAGAATTGATTATGTAGCTTTAATATTTGTCCAACTGAGTATTGTGACAAGTAGAAGAAGGCGGTTGGTAACAACCAAACACCAAAACACTGGTTACCCGCTTCCGCTTATCGCATAACCCAAGCCGAAATTTTCCCTGAAAGAAACAAATTACTCGCTATTCAGCTGCTTTGAAACTAATTTATAATTGAAGGTCTGAAGCCACTCGATACTTGCCTTTGATATTATTTACAAAATAAGGCCGTCATAGGATAATTTCGATGGCGTATCTTATTGGTTGATGGCTTGATGACGTCCATAACGATTTATTTATTCAATAAAATCATTTTATTGAATGGGGTAAAAAGTATCACATCTTATTGACATAGGAGTGCCCAACTGTACTCAATGTATCCGTCATAAAAAACTTCTAGGCGCGATTATTATTTTTTATCATTAATAAATAGATACATTAGAAATATGAAACACCCAGTTAAAATTGTTTACGTACCAAACTGTAGAGTATACGTACCCGCGCACGAGACGAGCAGATCTTTCTTTCTACATTTTCTATGAGTTAAGGTTGTTTCTAACTACGCCTTGTGTTATAATCTATACTATAATAAATCTGTAGAAGGGTCAATTCTGTACATTGAAAATATTGAAAAAATAAATAGCGGGGGGTGTTGCTGGATCGATACAAAACCCAAATATATGATTAAAAAAATTTTTGTCTGTCTGTCTGTCTGTCTGTCTGTCTGTTTGTGCAGGCATCACGTGAAAACTAACGGTTCGATTTCGATGAAACTTGGTATAATATATACTTTTTATCCTGGAAAAATACGTAGAAAAAAATCTTATTTTTCAGTTTTATTCATAGACGTTGTTCTGTAGAACCGCGAACACACGTTGCATTATCCGCAGTGGATTCAGCGCCGTAATATTTATAAGATGTCATTGTCAGAGTTACTCAAAATGGGGAAATAAACCATCCACGCGAAGACCGACATCCGCGCGGACGGAGTCGCGGGCGGAAGCTAGTAATGAATAAAACTTTTATTTTTATAGTATTCAAATCTCATAAATACCTATTTTTAAAAAAATTTGTTTACTAGTTATTGGATACATGAACTGGGCTGCCGTTATAAGACGACTAAGAACTCACGGTGTATATTGTTAAATCTCCCTGACATATTACTTACGTTAACAAAATTTTCATAGCGTTGAAACCCGAAGCAGTCATGCTCGTGAAGGAGGAGGCGGGCCGCGTGAGGGAGAGAACAGCGTCCTCCCTCCACCCCAGCCGCAGTGGTAGACGTCTACGCCGTCGGACGTCGCCAGACGATCTCCGGCCACCGTAGGGCTCTCTCGAGTCTGGGACTCGCTGTCCGATCATGGACCATGCCCAGGTCGACGGCGCGTTGTGTTCCACGGGCGCCTCAAAGAGTGTCAGCAAAGTGACGGGGCCCCCCTCTAGAGTGCCAAAGCCTGCCGGGGTCGCGGGACTGTACGAATTACCGTGACCCCGGAACGTAGGGCTATTGAAGGACACCGTGGATTTTAGTCAGTACGAGTCTGACAGTCCCTCCTGCTCTGCCCTGGGTGGGAGGACTCATATGATGATATCACCACGTAAAAAAAAAAGAATACATGAACTGGGCTGCCGTTGTAAGAAGACTAAAAGTCTCTCTCTGACATATTACTTACGTTAACAACATTTTCATAGCGTTGAAACCCAATGAATCGTTTCCTCAGGTAATATTGTAAATCCGGAAGTTTGTTACTTTGTTACCCTTTTTACCGATTGCATAAGAGTATTGAGGCAATCGTTCACGTTCCTCTGAACGATGCCGCAATAATGTATAGGGGAGAAGAGTTATGGCACAAATAATTAAATTAGCCATTACAAATTTTGTAATTCCTTTTATTTGTACAGCCCCAAGGGTGGATCCTATGAACAAGAATAAAATAATATCATATTATGTAACGGTCATGAGGACCTGTAGAGTAACTATAAAAATACTTTCTGTATACGTACGATTGCGTTAGTTAGAATTTTTCGGAAGTCTCCATATAACAAACATCCCCGTTGATCGGACTTCCGGAGTCCACGCCACGACTGACGCGCGCCCTTTTGACGCGGTGCTAGAAAAAGTCGTGGCGCGGAATTTATTTCGTCAGGTTTACATAAACGGGCATAGGGTATTTTGCATCCCAAAAAAAATTACTGTTCTCGAGGGAAACAACAATACCGATGTTATGATAGCTGGCACTACGTGTCTTTCGACTGATTCAGTTATTCAAGCAGAGAATAATCCGAATTGGATGACTAGTAAATAAACACGAGCAAAGCCGCGGGCAAAAGCTAGTTTTGTAATAATTTTCAAAAAATTAAGGCTATTTCAATATTAATTAATGTTATTGTACCTACTAAACGTATATTAATTCTAATGATACCTATACAAATTCTAAATCTATTGACAATGCCATATATTTTATGAATCACACCACCTTATTCACCCAAATTGATCGATGTCGTGTTTCATTAGTAAATAAAAATGTCTACACATTGTCTACAGTACTTTTTACCCCTATTCAACCCTCGAAATCAAAATCACGGTTAAACCAGGAGACAACAATTGTAATAAAGCGTTCCTATTATTCATGGCTGTATTAACTTAATGCGATTCAATAATAGCCATTCACGCCGTAATGTGGGGTGGGGACGGCTATGTGTGGGCTTTTTTACTTTTTTGTGCGTTAAATTAGGGTATAGAAAGCTATCGAAGGGTATGTGACAATATGAGGTTATTGTACGTGATGTGAAGATGAATATATCTTAACGTTAATTTCAACATGGTTTTAGGAAATTCCAGTGGAAATAGAAAATAATCTTAATATCCGAAGTCATCGTTTTTTGGCGCCAATATATCAACATTCCTTTTTTAAAACTCTACCATAAACAATACGGTCGGTCTATTTTTTTAGGAATCGAAATCGAAAAGCGTATTGATAGCAAAGTCATTGTGAAAGTGGCATGTTGCTTATTCATACACGAAAAACCGAAACATTTTTTTACCGGCATAATTTTAAAAAAAAGCTAAACTGCATTTACCGAGAGTGTCCACAGTTGGAAAAGGGCCAAAGTGTCATTTTTATCGATTGCACTAAACAATGGACGGGCCGTCACACAATAGTTGTGAATGGCAAGCGATGTAGATTAGGCAGGGGTTCGCTCTTGACGGATTATGCCAAGCCTCGGATGTTATCTGCCAGCCTAAATACGCTTTTTAAGGCGATAATACGCAATTTTCGTGAAAGCATCTGTTTGTGGGTAGAGCTCAACTCTTTAGAAACTTCAAATCGTTTAGATCATAGGTTCCCAACGCCCCCCCTTTATACATCGTGTGGGGGTTCATATTTGAGGGATCCAGAAACACACCATTGGTATCCTAATTAATTTGGCGTCGGCACAGCATGTTTTCAAGAAGACGGAATAAGCTGCTTCCTTACTCTATCATTCGACTTAGCAACAACTCCTTTTTAGCCATGATCATCCTATCCTGGTCTTCTTCTGTCGCAGTAACTCCTGGCTGTACACAAATTAATCGGTATCTTCTGACCAAATGAGGTTTTATTTGCTATTTTTACTTGAAAGTTCTAAATTCTATTTTATTTCTTTGGTACAGTAATAATTGCCAAATATTCCTTAACCATGTCCTCAAGCAGCAAAGTAACCAAAATCCGCACATCCTGACCGAAAACCACATTCAGTAACATGATATAACGTACCACTTAGCATGTACAAAAAACGCAAGGAAATCCGCCAACAAACAGACAAACAAACAAACAGGAGTAGCTAACCACAAATCGCGAGGTTTAAGTGAGTTCAAATATGAAAAAAGTAAAAGTGGTGGCTTCCTATTGTCGCTGGGAATCGCTTTGGCACACGCCGGGGGCCAAAGTGGAAGAGCCTGTGGGGAAATGTAATTACTATGAAGTTTATTTAACTCTTTTACTCTGTGGTTTCAGATTGCTTTGGTAATAGTGCGACATGGATTTTTTGGGGCGCTTGAATAGGGTAGTTTACTGCATAAATAAATTAGTTTAGTCCGTCAGTTATGCGCCCATTAGACGGTAGGTTTTGCCATGGCAAGCTACAGTAAATTCCATCAGTCATGACTGATGGAATTCTATCGACATTAGACTCTCACTCTGACTGATCGTCAGTCAAACCTTAGACATTGCAGAGCCTACACGAGTATATACAAAAAAAAAAAACGGAAAAAAAAGAAAGCATTGGGTGAAAGAATGGGTATTAAAAAAGTATTTCTATAGCCATGTAAATTTATTGACTATGAGAATTATTTTCGCATGAGAGATGTGTGTTTTGATAACCTTTTGATATTTGTAACTCCATACCTAAAAAAACATTGTATATAATTAGTATATTTGGGATTTGTGGTACACCACAGCTCGGGGAGTGCCTGGAATGATATTATGAATTCTTTGTGCGGCTGTAGTGCAAGTCGTATATTAGGTGGTGAACCACTGCGCGAGCGAGAGCGCGAACACGCGGCCCTCTCTTGTGCTGCATCCGCATCCGAATCCATCGCTGACTGATGGTGACTGACGGTGATTGACGAAATTCTATAACACGGTCACTTAAAAATCATAACTGATGTTTGCGTGATGAAAATATAAAAATATGGATATTGTCAATCAATTTCATGCATGCAACAGTCACTACCCTAGAAGATAAGGTTTCCGTCAGACAAAATCTCTGCCACGGTTTTGCCATGGCAAAACCTACCGTCTAATGGGCGAATCAAGAAATTCCGTAATGAAAATAAAACCTAGCGAAAATACCTAATACCCAGCATCGTCTAACGTCGTTTCAGTTCGGCAGACTTCGGCAATCATAAAAACATCCGTCATTAAGACAATTTACTTTTTCATACTCATTCTAAACGGCCAGCTACAGAAGGAGGTTTTCACAATGAAACCTACTTATAAAATTCTCCTATTACAAAGTAGAGTGGCGCAATGGAAGCGTGCTGGGCCCATAACCTCTTGAAAATTTTGAACCATTTTGGAAGTGAGACCTGGGAATCCTGTATATAAAAGACCCACTGATATCTTCATTATAATTGATTTTTCTTTGTTACAGTACTGCACCACATTTTAAATAAATGATATTCTCGTTAAATATTCGCGGTAGGCGATAATTTTATCTTGTTTTTATTTTTAAACAGCTATGCAATAGCTTTACCGCGGCAGTCCCCGAGTGCCACACGTATTTTTTATAATTTATGTTTCGGACCTATATATTACATATAAGATTTTTTTTGAGTAAAATAGCCTTTTACATTGACAGGAGGACGCTGTTAGAAAACATTTGTGAAATTGTCTGAATAACTCACCCATGGTCATTTGGACCCATAACCTGCGGAAATTACACGGTACTATTTTTTTTTTAATGCAATTAGATGTAATGAAATACTCGTAGACACTAGCGACGCGTCAAAAAATCATGAGTGGGTCGCGGATTCTACTCGTAGTAGCAGTATTACTTTTTATTTTCATTTTGAGATCTTGAGTTCACTTCGCATTTGATTGAAAGACTTTTTGGAAGTGATACACTGACCATAACCACTGAAAAAAAGAGTCTACCGCCATTGAGTATGCAATAAAAGAAAAATATTTATTTTTCAATCGTTGTGGACGAAAAAAGTTAAGTTTTATTGATAAAATACTTATTTGAATATAGATAACGTAAGAATCTTTGATTTACAAACTTAAATTGGTCGCGTAGTAAAACTGATATTTTTTTTACTACTTGTAGTAGCAGTATTATCAGCTCTTCAGTTCATAATTTGAATGACAAACTATTTGGATGAAATAGTCTTTACACTGGCCGTAACCACTGAAATAAACGTAGTAAAGCCATTTGGTTTGCAATAAAAGAAAAAACATTTTTTTTAAATCGTGTTACGGCTTTTCTGTATTTTTTTCGACTCAAAAAGAACAGGCATATTTCGATGTTGATGAAAAAGTTTAGTTACTGATATAAATACTTATAAATTAATATTACTTTTGTTTAAAAATTAATACATAAATGGTAAACTTTTTTTTTTTTTTCGTGGTAAAATCATCAAATGAGTCCTCCCACCCAGGGCAGGGCGGGAGGGACTGTCAGACTCGTACTGACTAAAATCCACGGTGTCCTTCACTAGCCCTTTACGTACCGGGGTCAAGGTGGCGACCGCTTCCCACTCCGTCTCGCCCCGCAGCATGGCCTCGACCAATGCCGGGCGCGAGAGGTCTCCGCCTATCGGCGTCGTGAGTACACGGCGGTGTTCTGCCCAAGCGGGGCAGTCCTGCACCTTATGCTCCACCGTGTCCTCCGGACGATCCTCGCAGTGGTGACACCCAGGCGTTTCTTTCCTCCTTATCAGACACAGGTACCTCCCTAAACCTCCGTGTCCGGTGAGGACTTGCGTCATGCGGTAGGTAAGGACGCCGTGACGCCTATCCAGCCACTCCTCAAAGAGGGGTCTCACCGCCGCGATTGCGGCGTGCCAACTTAGAAAAAAATGTAAATTCATAATCATTTTCCTGCCCTTATCTCATTTTACTTGGGGTCGGCGCAACACATTTTTTTCTTCCATTCTCCTCATGTAAAAATTCTCAGAAAAAATTACTAGAATCAAAAATTAATCCAAAACAAGTAAATTTTACAAATTGACCATATTATTCTGACAGCATTTGTTTTTTTATCTTTTGCTCTAATAATGGGAAGTCTTTTGACTGTTCTGAATTTCCTTGACGTTGATAGTCAATGCATTTCACTAAGTACATTATGTTCGGGCACGCTGCAATCGCGGCAGTAAGACCCCTGTTTGAGGAGTGCCTGGATAGGCGTCACGGCGTCTTGACGTGACGCAGGTCCTCAGCGGACCCAGAAGTTTCGGGAGGTACTTGTGTCTGATAAGGAGGGAAGAAACGCCTGGGTGTCACCACTGCTAGGATCGTCCGGAGGATATGGTGGAGCATGTGTCCTCACCAAAGCGATAGGCGGAGACCTCTCGCGCCTGGCACTGGTCGAGGCCATGCTGCGGGGCGAGACGGAGTGGGAAGCGATCGCCTCCTTCTACGAAGCAGTCATGCACGCGAAGGAGGAGACGGGCCGCGTGAGGGAGAGGGGAGCGTCCTCCCTCCACCCCAGCCGCACTGGTAGACGCCCACGGCGACAGACGTCGGCAGACGATCTCCGGCCACTGTAGGCGCAGGCATGCGGGCAGCGAGTAATGGTCAACTCGCTGTCCGACCATGGACCATGCCCGGGTCGACAGCGCGTTGTGTTCCACGCGCGCCTCAAAGTGTCAGCAAAATGACGGGGCCCCCCTCTAGAGGGCCAAAGCCTGCTGGGATCGCGGGACTCACGAAATACCGTGACCCCGGAACGTAAAGGGCTATTGAAGGACACCGTGGATTTTAGTCAGTACGAGTCTGAAAGTCCCTCCTGCTCTGCCTTGGGTGGGAGGACTCATTTGATGATTTTACCACGCTAAAAAAATAAAAAACATATATGATGTACGTTACCATGCAAACTACCAGTGACAATTGGTTTGAACGAGATCAAGTAATTAGTTTTTTTTTATACGTCATAAATCGTAAACCGCAATTTACCTTTCAAAGTTACAACCAACTACAAGAACTTTTATATTATGTTACTTGCTGCTAAGAAACCCTTTATGAATGAGTACGACTTTCACTTGTCCGGTTTTTTTTATGTAGAATACTACCAGCTATAAATTCACTATTTATAGCAGCAAATTCAGTGACTCTTTAAAATATGATGCATTCCGCTGCGACAAAAACCTAAAGATTTTCAAGCGCTGAAATCTATCTAGGTCTGCGCGAAACTCGCGCTAAAAGCGTCGTCTTAGTGCTCTAATTATTACATCCACATTGTGTTACGATATCATATTTGTCGACAATGGCGTCCTTTATGTAGCAAACAATCGTGTTGCTGATGAATTTCGGTCTATGTCTGCGCGGTGTCTTTGTTCGGCCCACCGGCCCTCCGGCCCTCCCTGCCTCCTCTAGTGGACAACACAATGGGACAAAAGTTGTTCAATAGCGCAAGCACCTAATACCCAGCCCACCCCTCCATTGTTTCGGGTAATGTTCGACTTTTATGGATATTTTCAATGGATCGGCTATAATCTGGTGAATGAAGTTGCGAACTCTTGCCCATTATCGCTTATGGCTTTTTGGAAAGTAGATTTTCTTTACATGCCGTGTAACAATGTGGTAAAATGTGAAAAGGTTCGCTTTAATATGAGGCTGAAGAATGAACATTCAATGATTTTTATTGCATTGCATTCATGTTTTGTTGGGAAATTATTTCATTGAAATTATGGAAAATGTAGACAAAAGTTCCGTCAAAGAAAAGATCTGGCAATGAACGAAATAACTTGCAAATCGAAACTTAAAGCGAGATAATCGTCGATTCGATTCACAATCGAGCAGGCTCGGACGCAAAGTTACGCCGCCGCAGCGTCCCACCGTCCCACCAGAACACTAGATTATAGAGTTGCGCCGCTCAACAATGGCTCAGATAGCTCATAATGCAGTTTGCCGATGTTGAAAGCAACCGCCACACTTCCCCCGATCGGATTTTCCACGATAATCGTGACAAAAGAACTTTGTGCGGACTCTACCTATATTCTATTGCGATTGTCGCCAGTCGACGCATGCGGTTCCACGTTCTATTCATATCGTTTCTGAACGGATAACTTATCTACAGCGTGTATTTATTTGTGACGTTCTGTTTACCGGGATGGCGCTGGCGGTTTGGCGGGATGAAGGGATAACGTGTGGGGATTCAATTGTTGATCGGTATTTATTGGCTAATCTGCATATTGATGGCTGGCATTTAGGATTTGTGTAGGCCTGTCTGTCGCACTTTTGGTCTAATGTTTGTACTTTTGGAGTACTTCATAATTATAAGTTAAGCATGACAGAATAATTACAATAACACTAATAACGCTCTTAAAGGCTCAATCAACACTCATCAACCATTTTCAGATGATGGGAAAAAACAAGTTTTGTATCTTACTTTCACAATTATCCAATGAACAATTCTTGGAATGTAAAAATGTTTAAAACACGACAAGAAAAATAGTACTGTCACCATTATAACATCATACAAGCATTTCCACGAAGACGCTTCAAATTTCTACACACACCACACCACAGATGATAACAAACAATTTCACAGTGAACTCGTATCATTATACTATCACTTATCAGCATTGTACTTGTACGTACAAAGACTACAAAGAGCACAAAGTTAACCTTCAAACATAGGGCCCGCACGTTGACGTATAATAGTTGAAATGACCGCGCAGTCACAGGGTTGCATTGTCTGTTCACATTTGGCTTCCGACTAGGAGACATATTAGTTGATTGTTCTAGAACTAATTTTGTCCCGCAGTGGATGATGTATAATTACAATGCCTTGCAAATAAGTTGGAGTATGCGCAATGTGTTACAGTGTTCCATAAATACTTGTCACAGTCGAGTCAATATCTTACAGAAAATACAGACGTCCTGTGTGCAGTAACAGATGGTACTTTGATGGGTAATTCAATAACACTGAATTTGAAGTTAGGGTAGTTGTAGAGTCATGGAATAACATAACTTTTCTTTACTTTTTCTTAATCATACCCGGAAAGTAGTCTGAAGTTGCCTGAGGAGCGAGTCGAAATTAATAATTTTCAGCCCTAGGGAGAATCGTTTTCAACTGACAGCTGACAAATTATAAAAAAAAATTTGCTCTATTTTCAAATTACAACTTTAAGGCGTAAAATGTACACTACTTATGTTGCAATTTATGGCTCGTTATTCGTAATTTAGAGCGAAGGACAAGAATGCAGGATATTGAAAATGCGTCTACCTGCCATTCTGCACCTAAATTTACAATTTCTATGATCACAACATAAATAATCTTACAAATAATAACGACGTCGTGTCTTGATCACTTCTCCATTAGCTGAATAGACTTAGCATACGTCGCGTCACGTGACGACGCAAGCTATGACAAAAGCACGGTCGGTAAGCCGCCGATTATACAATTTATATTCACGTCAACCCAGCCAGTTACGGCATTGTTAAGATCTCAATAGAGTTGTGTTGTAATTTCATCATGTTAATGCATGCGGCGTGACGTATGGTTATGTTGTTGTAAGTAAAGGGGACGTGCCAAAGTGATTATTGGTTATTGTCCACAAAAGTATTATTGTAGAGCTGATACTTTTGAAATGATTTCTTAGAAAATAAAATTGAAGTTTTGTGTCTAGAAACTTACGACAAAAAAAAATACATTTTTAGAGTAGTTTTAGAGTAGTCCTGCTTAAAGTTCTTCTTGAATAAGTTACAACTTTATTCAAACTTAAAGCATTTATTCCATTCAAAATAATCAATTGCCTGGTAGGTATTTCAAAATTGTCAAAGATATTTTATAAATATTATACGCATTAACGCATGCGTCGCGAATTTTAAAGATTTTCTATGAAATGAAAAATTTGAACCGCGAGCAGGATTTGAACCTGCAACCTCCGGATTCAGTTCATCCGAAGCTCTTTCCAACCGAGTCACTTTTTCCTTTTGACGCAGTAGGTATGAATCTCGATGGCTCTGTTGGAAAAAGTGTCGGATGTATTGAATCCGGAGATTGCAGGTTCAAATCCTGCTGGCGGTTCGAATTTTTCTTTCCATAGAAAATTTTGAAATTGTCAAGGATGATAGTTGGTCAGGAAGTTTAAGCTTACCATAGTAACTTTGAAGTTAAAACTTAATATCTAAAAGCAATATTATACACGGTACTTATCTCTTTACCAATAATACCAGCCACCGCAAATAAAGCAACACTCCATACGTGTATTAAGTTGTCAAAAACATTTGACACGCCTGTAGCATATCGAGAAGATCGTCATTTGTCACCCTCACACATTATTATCAAGTTACATAATATATTCGGTGTGTAAGGGGTCACACACCTATTCGGTTCGGCACATTTCATTCGGAAGTATTTAAAAAATGCAAAGCCGACGGGTATCTAGTACCCGAAACTTACTATCTGTAAAATTTTATGAATCGAATATTAACCTTCCACTATTGTGATATGTTTGAAAATCTATTAACGTTTGACAGATTGTGGTACCTTGATGTGCTGGCGTCTGTACTACGCAAATACTCGATTTTTAGTTCGTGTTGAGGAGGACAGTAAGACATTTGTTCCATGGAAGATACTGGTATATTCAGCTTCATCTGGTTGGAAGCCTGGTCTACCTCGATATTGTTAGAAAAAAGGCTGTGCTAAAGATGATCATGATTTAACTTCCGTGTTGACCGGCACAATACGTTGGAACAACTTCGGTTCGGTCTTGGCTTTTCCGAAACTCATTGTTGTTCGATTTTGTTTCGGCTTTTCCGAATCGTACCGAGCCGAATATGTGTGTAGCACCCTAACATATTTCTTCAAACAGCAGAGGAACTGCAACACTGTGTGGCGACAGGAAGCTTTCAAAATGAAGTGCACTACAAACACTCAATTTGCGTTCTTACATTCGGAGGGGAATGAAATACATATCACTTTACGCTTCTCGCTTTCATTTTAATGTTATAATTTATCATTTATGTGCAGATATAAAAAAAATGTTTTTTTTGAACTGGTGACGTATAAATGTTGCCTGTCTTCTTAAATGTGGTATTCTAGTTAAGTAGTTAGACTCACCAGGGCTGAGCTTGTCTTCTTCCACATCAATCAAAATCTAAATTTATTTATTTACTGTTTCTGGCCAACCAACAATTGTATACATATAATGATACATTTTTTCAAAAAATCTTATATCTATGGTTAGTATTACAATTTCTTATAGGTTAGCACCGCATGCCCCATAGTAATGAGTGTTACGAGCTATACACAATTCATGATAAAATTTAAAAACAGGATTAAAATAAAATTGTATACTAAAATACAATTAAAACCGAAATTAAATACAAAAATAAAATGCAATTAAAATTAAAAACAAAGATAAAATCAAAAATAAATAAACAAGATAAAAAGTCGAAACATTAATCAATAATAAATCATCCATACATCAAGACATTCAGTGCATAGAATCAGATGCGCTTTCAGCAATAAGCTTCTTGAATTCATAACGGCTTCAAAAATAATAAGAACTGGAGTATCTTCTATATATATAAAAGAACAGGGTATGGTCGTAAAGCTCGACTACAGCCGAAACCGCTAAACGCAATAACTTGAATTTTGAACACCAGTTGTGGTCCACCATGTAATAAAAAGGGGTGAAAACCTTTAATCTTGAAACTTGGTACGAATATGAGTATAATAAGTAAATTAAAAAGATGGTTATTATTCGTTTTTTTTTTAAATAAGTACTCTCCATTGGTAATCTAGACGATGTTAAAGTTTGTATGGGAATATCATGACGCGCTAACCGATGAATTTGAAACTCAGTATATTCAAATTAGATAAAAAATAAACTAACTCGTGTTTTTCGAAAATCACCTTCTAAATTGGTGTTAAAACGTTATCACGCCACGTTTTAAGGGAAGGATTTTACTGTTTCCTTCGATAAACTCAAAACTAGGCAAATAAAACTCTCAATCGAATACAGGATACATAATTACCTATATTTCAAAAACCAACCCCTAGCGGGACGAAAATCGAAAAATCGTTTTGTATGAAACTTTTTTCCTATTTTATTCGTTCTGTTTAGTTAGAATCTTAAAGTCAAACCAAAACTGTTTCTCTTTTAGTAATTAGAAGGGTTATTGGGCTAATTTATTAAAACCTACAATCAAATGAAGTCACAATGGTACAGATTTTGCGAAATTTGATATTAGAGGATTTCTTCAAAGTGAAAGTTTTTTTTTAAAGTTACAATTTGTTTTTTTTTTATTTTTTTTTTTTTATTATTATTACAATGTTAGTTGGATACATTTTTAGATTTTCCAAAATATCCAATAGGAAGGGTGACCGGGCATTTAAATTCACTGAGTTCGCAGTTAGAAACACGTGTAGACGAAGTCGCGGGCGGAGTGCTAGTATTATAAAATGCGACTACGATATACCTGAACAAAGCTAAATTGGCACCTGCCGGGATCGCGGGACTCACAAATTACGTAAAGGGCTATTGAAGGACACCGTGGATTTTAGTCGGTACGAGTCTGACAGTCCCTCCCGCTCTGCCCTGAGTGGGACTCATGTGATGATTTTACCACGTAAAAAAAAAAGCTAAATTGGCACCATATTTAATTTCCAATACGAAATAATAATCGTATGAAAATAAAAATAAAAAGATAATAAATATTATTGAAAATTAATTTGCAAATAGATTTCTTTTTTTAACTTAATTTTCAAGTGACAGTTATGAGATGATATTGACTTGTATGCTTTTATTTTAAGTCGTAGCA
This sequence comes from Agrotis puta, assembly GCA_943136025.2. Classification (NCBI taxonomy): domain Eukaryota; kingdom Metazoa; phylum Arthropoda; class Insecta; order Lepidoptera; family Noctuidae; genus Agrotis; species Agrotis puta. The sequence continues at coordinate 13,957,606 of OW964170.2, read as the reverse complement.
TATACGTTCGAAATTCAAATATTTATTATACAACTCAAAAAACCATATTTCAAGTTGCAACCAGGCAAATTCACAATCAAATAGTACGAAATATGTAGTAATGTTATCTAATTATATTGCGACGTCTCCTCCGGCCCGCTCCATTGTGTTAGGACAATGTCTGCTAATTCCTGATCCATGTAACTTCCTGTATTGTTCCCGTGTTGACAGATTTTCCTATTATCAGCACGAACAATATAACCCACTTGTTAGTATGTACGTACACGAATAATTGAAATATAGCGAGTATTATCGTGTGGTAATAGTAAAGGAGTACATTATAGCCATTGTTGCTGTCTCTGGTTTTGAGAGGGTTAAATTGTGTGTGTATGATGTTCCCAGTCTACAAGGCAGTCTCTCTCACGGCGAAGAGGCACCTTCCTTCACCACCTTCTGGTCACAAACCCGTGGTTGTAACCTACCACGCGGGCCCTGAGCGGGAGGTTAATGTCACAGTTATTCGAATTTATAGTTCTAGGTCATGTCGTTTTCCTCGCGATGTTCTTCTTTCCAGTGGTTATCTTTTCATTGCCACATTTTAGAAGCTATACCGGTTCGTCTGGAAATGAATTTGCCATGTTACGTTATGAGCATAGATCGGAATTAGGTAGAGTTATTCATGTACTAACACTGATTTAATACAGCGAAATAATAAAGTTGATATGCCCCTAATCCCGAAATTACTTTTAAAGAACAGAAAAATCCCGTGATTTTTAATATCAAAAAGTAATTTACTTTATTTTATTTGTCTAATCTATCTTTGATGTTTTTATTATTTATTTGTAATTCTGTTTTCCACACAAGATTGTCTATTAGAAATCCCGGGAAGATCCATATTAATATCAACATTTCGATGTTACCATCGAAATGTTAACTAAAATAACTCTACCGAATTCCGACCTCTGCTCTGGTGAGAGAGTTTATTAATAAAAAAAAAACATCACCAATATCGGTGATGGAAAACATCGTGAGGAAACCTGAACTGCCACGTCTGAAATATACGGGGTTCTCAGGGGCGTCTTAATTAACTCAGACCGTACTGGTGGCCACATTATCACTAGAAAAAGAACAAAATAAAATGAAATCATGACCACATATTTTAGTACATTTTTCAGGACAAACATTTAACTGACAACCGAGTACTCCATTAATCACAGGTTTCGATAACAATTCAATAGGTCAGGATACACGATAACCCATATCTCCGGTATCGTATCATCTCTCACGGTCCATCGACAGATAACCCTGTACACACCCTACATTTGTTTCCGGAGTACATTAATATACACCACCTGTATTTTGTGTTAGATGGTTATGTATGTTATGTGGACGAAGTCTGCCTATGATGTGTATGTCTATAATGCAATGTATGTACGCCATCATGGACATGTGCATTATTTCCATGCTCACTTGTTTTATTAGCCAAAAAATTAAAATTCACGCATTCAAACTCAAGTTCTGATAAAATACAGTGGAGCGCATCAAACGGACTATGGACGCAACACCAGATTGCGCTTCAAACAAATGGCTAACTGCCACATGCCCGATTGTGGGCCGTAATAACTAACTACTAGCCCTTACACTATAAGCCAGACACAGGACACCTTTTAGAAGATGTCGGCACAAGTATCAGTATCACATAGAAAAAATCTTATCCTATGGTGGCGTTAATTGGTAAAACTATTAGCCAGTCTATATTGTTAGTTGTCGTCAAGTTAGGCTCAATGGCTGTGCGATTGATTGCTTCGCTATGTGTTTTATGTTGGATTCCCGCACGGAACAAATATTTGTATGGCCTACAGCTCCTTTTACCCGGTCTGATTGTTTGAACGAAGGAATGTTCACGGTTGTGTTTTTTCACCGGTGCAAGCCCCAAGACAACAGAGCTGTAGCAGTATACACGGTATTTTTTTCCAGTATGACTACATTTTGTGCCCACAGCCGTAATTTAGCGACAAGTGCGATCGCAATCTCCCGAAGCTTCTGATCGTCCCTAAAACAAAGAAGAATTATAATTCGCCCTAAAACAATTAAAAAGACAACAGAACTTAAACAAATCACATCCATTCCTATTGTATTACTTCATTTGTTTCCATACAATGTTGTCTGACATTGTGATCCATCATGAGTTGAATAACATCACACTGAATAGTTGGTGGGCGGCTTATGAATCGTGACCAGCTTTCGGAGACCTCTCGAAGCACCCTTTAACACCCCTCTATTACCAAGTATTGTTTTGTGTGAAAGGGGGAGGTGGTCCAGGGTAATCTGGTGGTGCCGAACCATTGTTGTTGCGTCGGATTCGAGTGCGAATTGTCACAGACAGTCGGACGATTTTATCAATCGCGTATTATTCAAGTCCTAACAAATGGATGATGACTCATTTGTGAATGTAGTGGCGCCAGAAGGTTTGCACAGTTGTGTATAATGCAGTGGCGTTGTTGGACCTGAGGGAGGCCCTTTTAATCTGATCTCGATCGCAGCGATACCTAAAAAAGTGGTCAATAGTTCTGCGAAATAAATAAAATAGCATTCTGACTCGTATATTATAGCTTATGCTATCATTGATGCCATTTAGAGAACATAGAACGAACTAAAAAATTGAGAACCCTGATCGTAGCTCATATAGAGTATACATTGAAAAGTTTTGCCATCTTGAGCTCAAAAATTGGAGCTTCTGGATCCTTAATAGCTTTTAACTCCACACTTTGGGGGCCCCTGTTACTTCGGGGGCTCCTTATCACTGACAATACGGCTGATACGGCGGTAGTAACGACCTTATTGCAATGTTTTGTGGAACTTTAATCGAAAGTCTGTGCAAAATATCTTTTATTGGGGTATCTCCTAATGAGTCGGCTTTATGCATCAATGGTTACTTTAGGGTACTCGACGCACTCATGCGTTTTTCCGTCTGTGAGAAATTGATGAGCTTTTTTGTATTACGTGAAGCACGTACGATGATGGTGATTTCTTATTTTGTTTCCTTGTACTATTTCAGTTTAATGAATTTATATTGCGATGTCAGCATGAATCATTTGAAACTAATAATTTACTTAAATCACAATAAGTATTGCATGTATAAGCACGAGTGGATTTAATAGTTTTTACAAGTGAAAACCTTTGGAAGAACAATATTTTTATGGCAAACTAAACAAACAAGAAATCAAATTATACTCGTATGATTTTCACGAGCGGTTAGCGTAATAGCCTAGCCTAAGAAATTAAAGGGTAACCTAAAAATAGTGTGTTAGCTAAGTCTTGCTCTTACCGCATCCCACCCCGAACCTCCACTTCCTCCTCTTTGGAGGCTTATGTAAAAAAAACTCAATAAATCCGTCCATACCTAGGGTAGCATCTCGGTTTTTTTTTTAACGTGGTAAAATCATCAAATGAGTCCTCCCACCCAGGGCAGGGCAGGAGGGACTGTCAGACTCGTACTGACTAAAATCCACGGTGTCCTTCACTAGCCCTTTACGTTCCGGGGTCACGGTAATTCGTACAGTCCCGCGACCCCGGGTATCATCTCTGTAAAGAAAGATCTAAATTTATTGACCGATTTAAGAGTGCAAGCTTAACAAACAAACATTCAAATATGTAAAGCTATACCGTCTTATTACAAAAAGGGGTTTAACTAAAAACCCAGGTTTTATCTTGTAAAACTACGGTTTACACAAACTTTATTACTGATCGCAGAGTGTAACTCAATTAACTGTGTTTTTAATTAAACTTCTTTAGATACGATAAGATCTTTTATTTATTTTATTAAGACATACACATATTTTAGTTAAAATATAAAAGGCAGACATTTTGTGTTAAGAGATTATGAACCACAGAGCACAGCAAGAAAAAAGGTAGTGATGTGACACAGAATAGGGATGTGAGTGTTAAAATAATACTATAATCATTTCAACACTCCCCCTCACGAGCATACCTATTCTAATTTACTTTATTTAACCCAAGTCTTTCACGACATTGTATGAACTTGTTTGATGGTAAAGCTTTTGTGAGGATGTCAGCGGGCATTTCCTCCGTGGACATATACTTCACTTCGATGTGGCCTTCTTGAATGGCTTCCCGGATGAAGTGCTGCTTGATATCTATATGCTTAGATTTTGCACTCACAATAGGATTAATGCAGAGCTTCTGTGTTGCTTGGTTATCATTGTAGATGGGGATCAAATCTTGTTTCAATTTTATATCAGCAAGCAACTGTTTTAAGTGTATAGCTTCCTTTGCACATTCTGTCAAAGACATGTATTCCGCCTCAGCTGTTGATAATGCAACTGTCTTTTGCTTGCGTGATTCCCAGCTAATAGCAGCTCCGCTCATTATGAAACATTGACCGGTATACGATTTTCTGTCAATGGTACATGTTGCCCAGTCAGCATCAGCGTATCCTATCAGAGGTTTATCAGATTTCTTATAACACAGTTTCAGGTCTATGGTACCTTTCAGGTAACGTAGAATTCTTTTTGCAGCTGTCCAATGTTCTTTGTTATAACCATTATTAAATTGGCTGAGGTAGCTGACGGCGTGACTTATATCTGGTCTTGTAGAGACAGATAAGTATAGCAATGCTCCAATTAAATTTTGATAAGGTAAGTTTATGTCTTTTGTCTCTTCCCTTTTTAGTTTTAAATTAACTTCCATTGGAGTACTAACTGGTTTTGATTCTTGCATATTATATTTCTTTAATATTTCACTTATATATTTACTTTGGCATATTGTTATATAATCTTTCTTGCAGTTAAATTCTATACCCAAACAGCTTTTTAATTCTCCAATATCTTTCATGTTGAATTCTTTCATTAATTTACCTTTAATATATTTTATATTTTTCAGATTTTTTGACATCAGCAGGATATCGTCAACATAGACACTAATAAGGGCAGTTTCTCCCCCTATCGATGCTGTATATACGCAAGGATCAGCAGTAGATGGAGTGAACTTTAATTCTTTTAACTTCAGATCCAGCTTTTTAAACCATTGTCTTCCAGCTTGTTTTAGACCATAGATAGCCTTTTGTAAAAGACAGACAGCACTATTTCCATGCTTTTTTAAGTCTATTAACATATTTCTTGCCAGTAAGCTGATTTCATCATCATCTTCTGTCATTATTTTGCATAGATATATGTCTAGTTCTTTGGGAATTTCCATATATATTTTCTCTTCTAGAGTTCCATTTAAGTATGCTGTAGTCACATCCAACTGATTTATTTTCATATCCTTTTCTATAGCTGTAGCAAGTAGTGTTCTGATTGAGCTCATTTTTGATACAGGTGCGAATGTTTCTTTGTAGTCGATTTCAGGTCTTTGGGAAAATCCTCTGGCAACTAATCTTGCTTTTCTTTTCTCCTCACCATTTATTCCTATTTTCCTTTTTAATACTATTTTACTCGTAATACTATTTTCTCCCTTTTCTTTATGTACTATTTTCCATGTTGAGTTTTTAAGGTGAGCTTTTATTTCTTCTTTAATTGCTTCTTCCCATGACTCATCATCATTTTCATTTTCATCTTCACTTTCACAGCAATATCCAGTCATATCATAGTCTCTCATCCATGTGGGTGGTTTTCTAGTTCTTTTATTTATTTCTTCATTTTCAGGTGATTCTTCACTTTCTTCAGGTGATAGATATTCATCTTCTTCATTTGCAGATTGTTCTCTTCTGGATGGAGTTTCATTCTCTTCCTGTTCTTCATCAGACTGGTAAGTGTCTTTATGCTCTTCATGGTAAGTATCATTATTATTATTATTTTCATTTTCTATTATGAGAATTTTCGCAGGAGGTAGTTGTTGTTCTTCTTTTTCTCTGAAGTACATATTGCTTAAGAATTTTACATCTCGACTAACAGTGATTTCATTTTTATGAGGCAGCCAAATTCTATAACCTTTTGTTATTTCAGAATATCCCATGAATATGCCTACTTGTGCTCTTGGCGCAAATTTTCTTTTGTACATTTTGTTTAGTACAAATACTTTTGATCCAAATATTTGGAAATGTCTTACAGATGGAGCATATCCAACCCATTTTTCATATGGCGTTTTATTATCTGTATTTCTTGTTGGGATTCTGTTTGTTATATAATTTGCACTAAATATAGCTTCTGCCCAAAATTTTTCAGGAATGTTCCCTTCAATTAACATGCAACGGGCTTTCTCAACTAGTGTTCTGTTTTTTCTTTCAGCAATGCCATTTTGCTGTGGCGTGTATGCTGCTGTTAGTCTTCTCATTATACCATTTTGTTTTAGGTAAGTATCAAATTCTCTGTTGCAGTATTCTTTGCCATTATCTGATTGCAAGAATTTTATTTTATTTCCTGTAAATCTTTCCATTTCATTTTTGTATTCTTTAAATTTTTCGATTGCTTCATTTTTATGTTTCAGGAAATATACTCTGCAGTATCGGCTGTATTCATCTATAAATGTTATGAAGAATCTGTTTCCGGCTGTAGATGCTACAGGCATAGGTCCACATATATCTGAATGTACAGTTTGTAATTTTTCTGTAGCCATAGTTTCTTTTTGTCTTTCAGGAAACGGTAAACGTGTAAATTTTCCTTTCACACATATTTCACACTCCTTCATATTTTCATTTTTGTTGAAGTTTAATCCTCTTACAGCCTCATTTTTCATAGCCATTTTTAAATCTGTTTCATTTATATGTCCAAGCTTTTGATGCCAGTTGTCAATTCCATTTGTATTTATTAAGTTTGATTTTTCATTTTGTTCATATTTATTTGTTTTATTTTCCTTTGTATTGACATAGTATAAATCGTTTTCTTTTGTAGCTGTTAATATTGTTTTTCCATTTTTATCTTTCATTATGGCATAATTTTTATTAAAGTAAATCTTGTATCCATTATCAGTGGATTTTACAACAGATATTAGATTTATGCTCAGATTTGGTACATATAATGTGTTGAATAAGTTTATTTTCATTTTTCCACATATTATAGATACTTTTCCCTTGCCTTCTATTTTTTCAGTTTTATCAGATGCTAATTTTAAGATGTCATTTGCTTTCGCAGGAATAATTTCTTCAAATAGATTTTGATCATTGCACATATGCGAAGTGCATCCACTATCAAGTATCCATTTCTTTTCTTGGAAATCTTTATTTGGAATGTTTGATGATAAACAAATTTCTTTACAATAATTATTTGTCTCATTTTTATTTATATTTTGTTCTTTTTTCTTGTTGTACCAACAATTCTCTGTTTTATGACAATTTGTACATTTTATTTTGCATTTGTTTTGATTTTTATTATAATTTTTATTTTTAAACTTATTACCTTTTTGTTTTGAGTAGAATGCTTCATCATTTGATTCTCTATAATTATTTCGAGCTTCGCTTTCTTCAATAATTTTTGTTTTTAGGTCATCGGGTGATGGTAGTGAATCTCTGGACTCAATCGCAATTCTAAAGTTTTCATAGGATTCTGGTAATGAATATAATAGCATTATGCTTAATAGATCTTTATTTATGTCTATTTCCATGTCTTTTAGTTTGTCTACCAGGTCAATAAACTCTGTAATGTGTTCTCGAACATCAGTTTTATTTGTCATTTTTGTAAGTAATAACTTTTTCAATAGTGTAGCTTTTCGGGCAGGGCCTTTGCTTTCATATGCTGTTTTTAAAGTTTCCCATACCTCTTTTGCTGTTTTACATGATTTTACCTGTTTTAGTTCAGATGGGGCGATCAACAAAAGTAGTTCCGATCTTGCTAACAAGTCTTGATTTTTGTCTTTGGACGTCTCGGCGCTTGTTTCTATGCAATCCCATAATCCGGTTTTAATTAGTACAGCTTGAGCTTGCACTTTCCACGTGTCGTAATTTCCCTTTTGGAGTGGTTCAATCGTCGAATGCATTTTGGATGCCATTTTCGATCTAGCTGGCGCACATAACCTGATCGCAGAGTGTAACTCAATTAACTGTGTTTTTAATTAAACTTCTTTAGATACGATAAGATCTTTTATTTATTTTATTAAGACATACACATATTTTAGTTAAAATATAAAAGGCAGACATTTTGTGTTAAGAGATTATGAACCACAGAGCACAGCAAGAAAAAAGGTAGTGATGTGACACAGAATAGGGATGTGAGTGTTAAAATAATACTATAATCATTTCAACAATTACAAATCGTGGTTTTGCGATAAACCATGGTCTAACATTAGTAGCTGTCAAAGGTGTGTCAAAGTTTCTCATAGCAAATTTTTAATTGTGTGGTAGTGTTTGTGTTATTTTCACCTAAAATGGATTGAAACAAGGTAGATTTAATTGTTATTACTCATTTTGGATTTAATTGTTTAGACAATCGTTCAAATGACGGTACTAAAGTCGGCGTATTATCTTAGTTTTGTAATACGGTCAAATTTAAACCATGGCTCTGCAGATAAGCCTGGACTTGATAGACCAGGTTTAAACCAAGGTTTATTTAGTTTTTGTAATAAGGCCGATTAAGTTTCATATTGTAGCTATCAAGACATTATCAAGGCATAACTAGTGATGCGACACATTGCATTGAGACTTTTAGGTTACCTGAGTATACAGGGAGAACCGCACCGACATCGAGTGACATTCAAGTCGCGTCTCACTCATCACGACTTCAATGTTAGTTAATAAAACGATTTTCATTCGATTTGGCCGTTTGAGTGAGCGGGCACAACAGTAGCAGATATCGAACGAGTCCATTGTCGGAGGTGACACCTAAAAGCATTGTGCCAAGCAGTACAATCGCACCATTACCGTCGCCATTGTGACAATGTTAACATATCGTTATCTAGATCAGCGCCATCTATTGTCCGTCGCGGAGACTTTTGTACGTAAGAATTTTCTTTTCCTTTTCAGCGTTTGTTCGGATAGTTTTGTTATGGTTTATCGACCTTCTCCTTCTGCGAAGCAGTCATGCTCGTGAAGGAGGAGGCGGGCCGCCTGAGGGAGAGGACAGCGTCCTCCCTCCACCCCAGCCGCAGTGGTAGACGCTCACGGCGTCGGACGTCGCAGGACGATCTCCGGCCACCGTAGGCGCGGGCATGCGGGCAGCGAGTAATGGGCGACTCGCTGTCCGACCATGGACCATGCCCGGGTCGACGGCGCGTTGTGTTCCACGCGCGCCTCAAAGAGTGTCAGCATAGTGACGGGGACTGTAGAGGGCCAAAGCCTGCTGGGGTAGCGGGACCAAGGGATTACCGTGACCCTAGTATTTAAAGGGCTATTGAAGGACACCGTGGATTTTAGTCAGTACAAGTCTGACAGTCCCTCCCGCCCTGCCCTGGGTGGGAGGACTCATTTGATGATTTTACCACGATAAAAAAAAATGGTTTATCGACCTTGGGCTCCCGGCTAACAATAATATTATACTACTAGCTAATCTCGTGGTTACACCTCCGCTACTCGGCTCTTAATGGTGGTAGCGTGATGTTAGGTCTATAGCCAATTAGCCATAGCCTTCCGCGATAAATTGACTATCCAACACATAGACAAAAATAGTTTTCGAACAAGTAGTTCTTGAGATTAGCGCATTTAGCAATTTTCATAGGAGCCGTAAGTGAAATAGTTAAGGTGCCATTGGCAGGTGCCATTTCAGTGGGTGCGCAATGTGGAATACCTCTAACCAACTTGCAAGTTGTACGTACGTGCGTACAGACAGACTTGGCGACTTTTGTCGTCGTCGTCGTGGGTTCGATCCCAGCACGTAACAAAAATTTGTATGATATGCAAGAAGTTGTTCCGGGTCTGGGTGTTTGTGTATGTTTCTATGTTTATAAACACGCCCACGATGCCGGGAAACGTGCCGAATTTTCCTTGAATTATTTTACTAACCGTGAAAGTAATTAACTTTCAATTTAATTTATTTTGATCACAATAAAAAAATCTAAAACTTTAGCTTACGAAGAAACCGGTAACCGCGTAGTACTGCGTAGCGGTGTAGCACGTTGGCTACGTAATGCTACGGACTTTTGAAACTTACCAACTTTTACAAACAAAATATGAATATGGTTTCTCAAGTATCGATCTTATTGCTTTTCCCCCTAAGTTGTTTATACTTTTTTTAAATATTATGCGTAGCTAGCTAAAGTTGTAAGTAATTTTGTTTCGTGAAGAATACTTCCTCAAACTGAGAAGGTATTTTGCAGGCTTCTTTCTTAATTATTTTCGAATTTATTGGTTATGATTTGTATGAGTTGAATTTACTAAAAGTTCTTCCTTTTTTTTTCACATTCTTAATGTTTTAACCACTCTAGAGGAACTGTATTGTTTGGCTGTTGTTTTAGTTTTAATTCAGACACAGATGTCTGATCATGATATTCTTATCTCACCAGGTCAACTGAAACAGCATTGAAAAACAAAACCCCTAACAAATATTATTAAGTTTGGATAAATACCACATGAAACACGTCAGAAGGGCTGAACGGTTCCTTATGAAATTTGGGTTAGAGCGACGACTGGAATACCTAATACATAGGAAATTTGTCATAGCTGGCAATACTCATAGCTTGTCTTAACGGATATGTTAAAAAATTTACAAGTAAGCTAATTTCCGATTAATAGTCCGGTCCAATTAGACATGAAAACAGTGATAAAAATAACAAGAAGTCCGACACAGCTGAATTTTGGTAGACAGCTTAGGTACACCAGTAGAAATAACGTGCCAAAAGTCCCCGTAGATCCCATGTGGGCTAAAAAGTTATTCATTATCAAATATCAAAATTTTCTGTGCAATATTTTTTGATGAAACTTACTATTTTCAAGAAAAACTTTGATTTGATCGTGAGAGCTTTTTGGTACGTTATTTCTACTGGTGAACTCAAGCTCTCTACCAAAATAAAGCTGTGTCGGAGTTTTTGTTAATTGAAATTATGATCACATACTTATAGAACCATGTCTCGTTGTTTGACGGTTGATGGCACGGTCCTGTGGCTGATTCGCGGAGCTGCGTTCGCGGGTTCTATCTCCGCAAAATATATTTGTATAGTTTATAGATCTTCTTCTGGGTCTGGCTGTGAGTTGAAATGTTTGTATACACACCTCCTATACAGATGATGTTTGTAAATCCAATAAAATTGTAGTGAAAATCTTTTACACATTACAGAAGAAGGTAACAGTATTAAAAAAACAAGCCAAGAGTAAATACGTTAGTTCTAGGCAAGCGCGGCATACCTTTTTGACGGCACGTTTGGCGCAGTGACTGAGAAATTGAACTCCTGCGCTATGTGTCGCGGGTTCGATTTCCGCACGGAATAAATATTTGTATGATCTGCAAGTAGTTGTTCCCGGTTTGGGTGTTTGTGTATGTGAGTTTCTATGTTTTAAACGCACCCACGATACAGGAGAAATTTCTAGTGTGGGGCATGTTTTTTTTTTAAAAAAAAACAACCTCACCGTCAACCACAGCAGCGCTTACAATCTGCTTTTCTCAATAAGAAATGCCATTGCTGGACTCAGCGGTTCAGTGGTTCAATTAGAAATGCGCTCGAGACTGCATCTAGGAAGGGGCAAGACGTATCTGCGAGGGCCTCTTCTTTCAGGATGAAAGATATGACTTGCATCCGCTGCTTGCGCGAGGCCCCCTTGTTGTAAAAAAAAACTAAATCTTAAATGTGATCGTTGGCGACATCAGCTTTGCGAGGTCTCTTAGGCTCTTCAGTTCCCACTCATCGGACACCACAAATGTACATTATATTATGTAGGTCATATTAATTTCTTAGTTGAAGTTAAAATGCACTGCTTTATAGACTGTTAACTAACTTGTAAAAGCCGTTTTCAGGAATGTTTTTATGTTCCTTGGGAACCGTTCAGGTGCGAGGCCGGTGACTATGGTCCGCTTCGCCCCTGCCTAGCTACGCTACTGGCTGGATTCTACGATGTGCTTTTCACGCAAGGGCTCTAAGATCGTCCAATCGCTATGCGCAACTGCTTACCGTTTGCAACGATTAGTTGGTGTCGCTGTCAGGAGAGAGAGATTTGAGCATAGTAAACTTTAGTCTCAGCGTGGCGTGAGCGTTGCGGCCGCTCGGTCACAAGGCTCTGTAAATAGATAATAACACTGCAGGCGCGTAAGTGGTCAAACGCAAGACTAGATGAAAAAAAAATATATAAAATTTCGGGTTACCTTCAACTTAATAAATAAGAAACAAGATGGCAGGTTACCTCCAACTACCGCTGCACGCCAACAGAATCATGTCTTTAATAACAACACAGACTTTTACTCCTAAAACCTCAACAATATCACCCTCATTACACAGCACGGAGGGATGACGTGTCATCCACCACTCGTGCCCACTGACCACCATTGTTCCACCACCACAATGACTGGTTAATGAGATCAGATCCATCCCCACTGGACAATGGCCGCCCCCGCCCGTCCCACTGATTTTATTAATTAATTCATTACAATGGAACCTGAGTTTCGGACCACTATCTATTGTTTGGCGATAGTGATTCAGCAGGTTGACCTTATGGCGGACTGATAAAGGATGAATTGATAATAATTGTAGTTGATTTTGATGATAAGGTTGGGTTCTAATGAGGTTACTACCAAGGCAAAAATAAGAACTGTTGGCTTAGTCACGCATGACCTAAGTTCTGGCTATACTTGGGTCGGGATCGGCTGTATATATTTAAACGTGACCTTGTTTTTTTTCATCGTGGTAAAATTATCAAATGAGTACACAACAGTGAACAGTGGGTTCCCACCCAGGGTCTGACGGGAGGGACTGTCAGACTAGTAATAACTAAAATCCACGGTGTCCTTTCTAGGATCATGGTTATCTGATGACAGTCACGCGACCCCGACAGGCTTGGCCTTCTAAGCTCTTTAAGGCGCACGTCGAACACGACGCGCTGTCGACCCGGGAATGGTCCATGATCGGAAGGCGAGTCACCCATTACTGGCTGTCCGCATGCCCGCGATATCAACGCATGACCTAAGGACTGGCCTAATACTCGGGTCGGGACCACCTGTATAGGAGATAACCGTAACCCTGGAACGCCAAGAGAAACTGAAGGTACAGGATGGATTTGTAGTCCGTTGAGTCTGACTGTACCTCCCGCTCCACACAAGAAAGGACTCATTTGATGATTTTATCACCAAAACAAAGGGCTGGCAAGGACATTCAAATGACGAGAAATTACTTTAGGTATATATTGCTGGTTCTTGTATTACAGAATTTCAAAAATACAAAGCCCCGGGTGTCAAATAGTCCGCTTAAATAGAATTTTAACACGAATTGCGATCATTTTTTTTCAATTTCTTGGCTTCAGAGGTTATGATCATTTTGGTAAAATGATTTTTTTTGCCTAAAATCCTTCGAAAGAAGCCACTTAACAATGTACTTATGCATACATATCTATAAAAATGATGACCAACCAAAATATAAATATTTCATACATGTTTAACAACTACAGACATCACAACGATTGCCGCGTCGCGTCGCAATTTCTCTATTGTTTTTGAAGTACAATGAAGTACTCAGATAAAATAGGAGTCGGCTGGAGTTAGCATATGAATAAAGTGGACAAAAGACCCCTTCTGTCCATAGCGAAATTTTATTAATTGTGCTTTGTGATAGGGCTGCGCTGTCCGCGTTGAATTTTCATCAGAAATCGTTAATGGAATCATATTGGAATCAGAAATGTTTTATTTTTACGTTGCGTATATATTTATATTTTAAAATTTTGATTAGGAAAGAAAAATCTTAGTTTTGAATTTACCGTATTTTCAAATCTTTTTTAATGCCATTGACAATTTCACAAAATGGCTACATAAGGGCAAATAAATAAAATATCAATAAACTATTCAATTAATTTCAGTGTCAAAACGTGATGTTGTTATTCTTTAATAATGAAAGTTAAAATAATGAACACTCTACAATTCTACATTGTAATAAAATATGTAGGTATGTAATAGGCGTCCTTATCATTAAAAGGAAAAGTGCCCACAACACTGGCAGCATTGCCACGTTGTCTGGCAATGCTGGAATTACGAAACATACATACCTAGAAATAACATGACTAACAAGAGAATCCGTATAGATTTCGATTTCAACCTGATTTCAGAAGTTCCATCTTGCAAAATGTACTTTGACCAAACTTTACATTTTCATCAGAGCAGCTTTGTGCGGAACTCCGAAGCGATTCATGCGGCACATATTATTCAAAACGAAGTTGGAAACATGACCAGTAAAATTCAATTTTAATATTGCATCGTATCTAGTGAGAGATTGAATTTTGATACGTCTCGTATGCGTCCCAGAGATTCGCCCTGCGGCAGCCATTGAACGTCGCTCGGGCGTGTTGCACATTGCAACGTACAGCTATACGTACTGGACAAAGTATTTTATTGTATTTTTCTATTTTGTTTTGGTATTATACGCAAGTGACAATGAAATTGCCTGATTGATCTGATTTGAGATATAGACAAGATACCAACTTTAACAATAGCATTTGGTGATTGAAGTCTACCTCGATAAATGTCCTTTTAAATAAACTTAAAATATCAGACATCGTGCTATATACCTTAAGGTTTTCGAGAACAGTATAAAGAGAGGTAGGTACTTGAATGAATAAAAATAATGACTAGGTTCTTCAGCAGATTTGTGGAACGTAAGTAAATAAAATTGCCTTTAAAGAATTTTGCATCATTAACAAGTTTAGTACTAAGAAAAAATAATAAAGGTTATTCGTCCCAATATTGTGCTTACAGCTGATAGGGCGAGCGCCACACTGTGCGATTCGCCAACGGCTTTGCAGAAATCATAAAGGCGAGAGATCAAACGGCGGTCGGTCTTTTTGACCCCGATAACGAAATGATACTCTCCACCGGGCGGTGGGCTCATGAGGACCTCGTGGACCAAATTAGCAAGCATTGTCTGGCATGATGTGTAGTGTACCTAATGTGTCTACGAGATTGGATTCAAAGAGTGGACGAAAATTCGAGAAAATAATCGAATGTTTGCCAGATTTTCTTGGTTCCAGATATACTTTCATATTGGAAATTTTACATTAAACGGCTTTTAGTGAAAATGTTGAACTTTACACGGCGCTGTCGTGTCTACCTGTGTCGCCGCGTTGTTCTTCCTCGCTACGAGTTTGGTTCACCATTTAGAGAATCTATACCAGAAGGTTTATCTGAATAGGTACCTTAATCATACATATAATTAGAGAAATATAAATATTTCATCAAGTCAACTCGTTAAAACCGACAGAAGTAGAGGCTTTTTTAGATATAAAGCTGCTCAGACAAAAATATAGAATTTTGCTTCTTCACTGCGATTTTTTCAATATACAGAATTGTAAACTATTTCTTATAATAAAGAAAATTGCGAATTGGATGAATTTCAGCGACGCACGCGGCGACACGACCGACAAGGCCAGCTCTATGTCAAGTTCGGAACCACCTCGCACAGCGCAAATAAATAATAAATAAAATATTCCACAACTATCACACAGCGCCATCTAGTCCCAAGCTAAGCAGAGCTTGTGTTATGGGTACTAGACAACTGATAAACATACTTATATATTTCTAAATACATACATATTATAGATAAATTACACCCAGACACAGAACAAATGATCGTGCTCATCACACAAACATTTGTCCTGGGTGGGAATCGAACCCACGACCTCCGGCATAGCAGTCAGGGTCACTAACCACTAGACCAACAGGCCTGTCAAAGCGGCCTGCAAAGCGGCGCTACTGTAACAATAATGGCTGGGCCCCCATTGTTTGGGCCCGTGGCACATTACGCTTTTGTCTCTGCCCTCTCCCGTTCCTCACAATGCGGCCAGGAAACAAGTGAGCCTTTATTTCGCCTCTTTTTGTCTCGGAGTATCGCTGTTTATTGTCTTCATTCGATTGTTCGGGCCTCTTCAGAGGGCACATTGTTGTGGACTTCGTCGTTAGTGCTGAGCTGGCGGATGTGCAATGTTCTAAGTGTCGTTTGAATTTTAATACGACGGGAAAGTGTGGTAGGTGGTGGCGTTTTGTGATAGTGTCCTGTATCGTTCGTCGACATGGTAGACTGTGCTGGAACTTGAATGTAATGTAGGTAGTACACACCATTGTTTCGGAAGTTAGTTCTTTCTTTGCTGTACAAAGGCACGAACGGCACAATGGTTGGACGATTGAGTGTGTCGCGGGTTCGATTTTCGAAATATTTTTACGGTATACAGATGGTTTGTATTTGTGAGTTGAAGAGTTTGTAAACGCATTTAAAATATAAGAGATAATCCTAGTGTGGGATACTTATCGTTTTTTGGAGTTATTCCTTTTTTTTCATATTTTCCTTTCTTTTCATATTATGAAACACGTACATGATTCTCGCAGAAAAAGGATATAAATGTCGAGCTACGAATTAACGTTTTTCCATACCGACACCAGACTCAACATAGGTATACAACGCCGCCGTATAGAAAGAGACAAAAAATAGATTGAAAAGGTTTCGAAGCAACGACACTAATATCGACATCTGACGAGTAATTCTGCTTAAACATTGCTTGTCTAGAACCAAACAAACCAATAATCAATCAACAAACTGACAGTATTATTTTCACCATTTACTCTTTGCAAAGGAGACAGGCAAAGTCGCGGTCCCCCACCAGTCCCTTCCAATTCGTATGCATGCGCGGTACCCACGCTTCAATGCACTTAATTTTCTTTCATCGAAATGATAAATACTATACAGTCTGTCTGTATTTAAAGCGTAAATGTAAAATATTCGTGATGCAGAGCTACCGCATTCCAATTTCCGATGCAACTGGTGTTGTAATTTCCCAGCCTCTATGAACAATACAAAAATACTTGTTACTTTAGGTAAATAAAACTGGGTTTGATAAATTAGGTATGAGCTCGTGGCTAAATAATTACAGCCGCACAGGCCGATCTTCTGGGTTAAGCCGCGCTTGCCGAGGTCGGTCTGTGGATGGGTGACCATATGTCATAGCGAATTTCCTCCGTGCTTCGGAAAACACGTAAAGCCGTTGGTCCTGGCTGTCATTTGTAGATCTTTGACAGCCGTTACTGTTAGTCAGAAGCCATAAAGTCTGACAACCAGTCTTACCATAGAGGGGATATCCATAACCCAACAAAAACCCAGTAACTGGGTTATGGTTATACCCAGTAACCCAGTTACTGGGTAGTGGCGGTTCGACAGGCAGTCGCTCCATGTAAAATACTGATATTCAGCTGCATCTGGTTTGACTGGAAGCCGACCCCAATATAGTTAGGAAAAGGCTAGGCAGAAGATGATGATGATGATAAACTAGGTACCTATTATATACGTCTTTTGCTGAAAAAATCTTTGCAGTCGAAAGTCAAACCTATGCCCAAGGTCAAAGCCAAAGCTAAGGTGAGAGGTCAGATGTTAGTCGCGAGACTGTCTCATCAGATAATCGTGACCTCGAAAGCCCGCCCTGGGCTGCAGGACTCATTTGATGCCCAGGGCGGGCTGCAGGACCGATGCGTGCAGGAAGGATGGATGCAGGAATGATAAAAACCCGACTAATCGAAAATCTGGCACTGAAAAGTATAAACCAAGAACTTGTGTACCGCCTGCGGTTGTTTCAGACAATCTTTATTGGCAAGGTGGTATACGACCACGGCTATTACTCGGTCAAATGAATATTGTAGTCGTAGTCGGGTTTTAGTTATTTTTAACTTTTTTACAATAACTATTTTGGGGTTATATTATTTAAAGTAAGTAATTTATGTTATATATGTATAGTTTTTGAGTTGTGAATTTAAGATTTATCATTTGACTAGCACTTTTCCCGCGACTTCGTCCGCGTGGGTTTCGTACTTTCCTAATTCCCCCTTTTCACCCCCTTAAAGGTTAAATTTCCAAAAACCCCTTCTTAGTGCTCCCCTACATTATAATAGGAAGCCGTGTGCAAAATTTCACATTCCTAGCCCCAGTAGTTTCGGCTGTACGTTGATATGTCAGTCAGTCAGTTCTCCTTTTATACAGCCTGTTAGTGTAATCAGTCTTAACCTTGAAACCATAGGTAGTTGATTTAATTATAAAAATGTTTGTCTGAATTTAAAAATAAATAAACGAATTTTTCTTTAAAAAAATCAAAAATGTTTCTGTCCTACACCGTCCGTTAATTCATGGATACTATGCGCCCGAGTTACGTATTCACTGCAAAGGGCGTTAACCTGCCAGTGCGGCAGGTTAACGCCGTCCGTTTAACTACATACCTACATAATTTTTAACTAACTACATCATTGTAATAAAATACAGGTAACCTGTGATGTAACTAACTTCCCTTCATACTTTTCCTGGCTTAGGACAGGCAAAAATACCTACCTTTGTTGCGTGACGAGTCCAGATGTAAGTTAGGTTATCACCCGACGCGGTGTAAACCCGAACCATTTCGGTCCACTGTTCGTTTGTGTACGACATAATCACTAAACACTAACACTTGCGCGAAAAATTAACGGTGGGGCCGCGCTCGCGGCGGTTACTCGTGCGCTGCGCTGCGAGCGTACGTTACGAGACACGCGTTCGATAGCGACACTGCCGGCAGACTGGTATGCGCGGGCCCCGCGCATACCTCAGTCTCCCCGCGCCGCGGGCGACGCGGCGGCGCGGGCGACGCGGCGGCGCGGGCGCTCGCGGCTTATTTGATCTACTTTACCTTTGCGTAATAGGGTGAAATAATTTTGGGGAAAAATGGAGACTTTATTGAAAAAAAAAGGTTTTATTTTTTTATTGAATTTACATTCTGTAAGTGATACCAAACCACTGGTTTCAAGTTTAAGACTGATTACACTAACAGGCTGTATATACAGCTACTCATGTTGACACTATTAGAAACAGCAAATTAGCTAGTAAAAGCTATATAATGTATATATATTTCAAATGTGCTCATCAAGTCCGTTAATTTGATACCCATGTCGATACTGTGCAAAATTATTTTTTTTCGGTTACTTCGACTTCACATCCCCTAGATGGCGCCATATTGGATTTGGTGACACGTCACATCCCTATAACCAGCGGACAACTGAGACGCTTCTAACGACACGTCATTTGTCATTTAATGATAAGTAGTTTAGAAGTTATGAAGGAACAAACAAACATACATACACACATACATACCAGTCAAAATCATAACCCTCCTTTTGGCTTTGCCGTAGTCGGGTAAGAAGGAAAAAAATTCCCCGCTCTTACCTCGATACATTTGGGGTTGACGCAGCACATCTTTGCAATCACCTCACAATCCATGCATCATTTCTTTTTTTTTCTTTAGTCTTCGTCTACTTTTGTAACAAGCAATTCTCCCACACTGCAAAATCGCTTTCTTCAAAAGATAATCTCGTCCTGAAATCTCAATACTTTTCCACTATCACAAGCTGTCATGTATATTGAAAATATCGATATCTACCCGTGTTTATCTGCAAATGATACAAGCTCAAGCTTCTCTAGTTAGCATTGTTCGTGGCTCCATTGTGTGAGTCGCTTTGTTAGGGCACGCTCCGTTTTTTCCTTTTTCGCCTTCGAAACGGTGCTGAAAAACTAAGGGTCTCAGCTACAAGGGTTGAGGTGTAGCTCCGTGTTTACATTATCAGGGGTTTGTCTTGAATTAAGGAGGTTACATTGAAAATGTGAAAAAGATTGTGTTGTTTTTGGTTAGTTAAATTCTGTGGAACCTATCTTTCATATCCTCGAAAGGTGGGTTAAGTATTAAAGACGCCAGCAGGGCAACCTACCCCTATCTGTCTTGTACCAATCAATTTCTTCTACTATTGTAATAAGGTTGAAAATCTGTTAAAGAAATTTGACAGATTGAGGTAGTCTGATGTGCTGGCGTCTGTACAAGAGTATTTTGGCGTGTGTTGAAAAGAAATTTGGTGATATTTGCTCTGTATTTGGTATACAGAGCAAATATCACCAAATTTCTTTTCAACAAATGTTTACCAAAAGCGCCCCATTAACATTGCGATTCAAGCATCATCTTGCATTTTGGTTTGCTACTAATTTCTTCATGCATAAAGAAAAACAGTTAGAATTGGTTAGCTGAAGATACATGGAGAAAACATGTTTTTCTTATTACCTAGAAAAAAATCTAACACACGATTTAATATTAATTTTCAAAATTATACACGTTATCTACATAACGTGTATAATTTTGTAATAAAGCTACTTTTATTGTTACATATTTATAAGAATGTGCAAGTACTTATTATTTCACTTACATCCCAACTTTCACTGCTCATCCATAAACAGAATATACGCAACAAAAGGTACTTGTAAGCACACCATGAAACACAATCCTTTCTGCAAATCCGTTTCTGGTTTGGTATAGCCGTACAACAGCCACACGTCTGAATAGACACCGTTGAAATATTCTCTAACATTGTGAGTTCTTTACAAAATCGCCTACACTCGTGTGTCGTCGCCGCCATTCATATTTCCCGCGTTTTCCATACACAATATTGCGACTTTGTGAGGCGGCGCGCTTCTCAAGTCTCCAAATAGTCCATTGACGAGCTCCGAGCAAACTCGCTATAGCGAATTAACACTATTCATGGGAAGTTTTGAAAGAGGACTACTCTCATACAATTTGGTCGCATTCACAAAGATTCACTCCTTAGCGAGCTCGATGAATAGCTTTATGAAACGTAGAATATAACGTTCGAATATAATTTAGGCGTTTGTTTTTTGATTTTAAGCAATTTCTGGAGCAATTACGTGTTAAATTACGTGGCTATTAGGTAGCCCTCGAGTATATGAGGCAAGAAACAATTACGGTGGCGACAATAGTTCGCATTGTGAGGCTATCGTACTAGAAACAGTTGTTCCAGCCGCTGGTGAAAGAATGCTCGGTGGAGCGGCGTGGAACAAAAGCTGGCCCAATTGTGTTACGAGCCACCCGCTTTTTGTGTCCCGCCAAATAGGAAAATGAGTTGAATGGGAAATTCTTTGGAAACCGGTCTTGCGTTAGTCATTAAATATGTTTATAAAGCCTACACAAGAACGTTATTGATAATTTTGAATTAGGACGGCTTTTGGAAACATGTTGTTCTTAAGAAACCTGAAAGACTTTGAATTATTACAGAAGTCGTTTTTATTCACTTTCTCTTAATTAAATCAAAGGTTTATAAAAGCCAACAATTGGACTATTAATTTACCAAATTATGATTGATCGATCTTGATTATAAAGAATAAAATTTGGTTTCCAACAGAAGTTAATCTATTGAAAATAATTCTCAAATCCCACAGTTCTTAACACATGACTGTGTACATATCTCTAATGTTATAAAAAAGTACCGTGAGAATAAATTTGAATACTGGCTCAGCATTTATATGGAAAAGAAGCTTTTTCCAGTCCTACATATATTAATAAAAGTCACAAACAGACCTTTCAGGCATCTTCCAGACCGCTACTGAATGGTGTTAATTTACTACTGAATTGCCAACTCTCGAGTGTGAGATTTCAATGGAAGATTCGGTCGACATCACAAGCACGAAATTCTATATGGAAAATGTGGAAAACATAAATAGAGGCTGCAAAAAGCGACTCGAAAGGAGGGTGATTTTCTAAAGGCTTCAGTCGTTTCAATGGACCACTGTTTAACATTACTCATTGAGCGATACCTATTTTCTGATTCCTATTCAAAATATACGAGAGATTCTTTGTAAAAACAGGTACTCTCACGTAAAAAGGCAATAGGGAACTTTTTAAACATCTTCACTCGCCAAGAAAGTCGGTTTTGTTCTTCTATTTCAAAGTGAAGTCTTACTTAGGTAGTACGTTAAAAAGAAGTTCTGAACAATAGCGCTGGCTGGAAACAAAATAGAAAGCTCAAGATGCTATTCATTTGTCAAAGAGAAAAAACTCTAAAGAGGTTGTGTATTGAAAAAAAAAACGAATTAACAATAAAGAGGTTTTTCATGTCTCGTTATTTTTAATAGTCTGTGCCATTTATGTCAAGTCAGTCTTCTTGTCATCCAGAAATTTGTTTATTTACACTTTATTTAATATTTACAAAATCTAAAAATAGTTTAGTTCATAATAGCAATTAAAATCTGGAGCATAGAATCTGTTTTGAGGACGACAAAAACTTGTGTTCTAAAAAGAAGGATGCCAAACGTTCTTATACCGATGGAATATGAGGACGAAAGGAATCCCTTAAATTAGGAGATAAGCATGGTTTCAATAAAGAAGCATCCGATGAGCAGCGATGGTAGCCGGCCGTACTCAGACTACTCTAGTTCTGCAAGCAGAGAAGAAGAGCACGTAAATTCAAAATGTTGGATCAAGGCACTAATAGTTTTCACAATTTTACTCGTTCAAATAAGTGTTTTGCTATTCTATATCTGGAAATATGGACCTACAAGCTATAAACAGCCATTCGCGTCTATTGTTTAACTAGTATATGTGTAGGAAGATAATTAACATAAAAATTGTTTATTTATTTTTGAAACTACATTAAAAGTTTTTAATGTTTGTACTCAACCATAATTATATTTTTTGTAAGTACTTTCCTTTCATCGAAATAAAGTGAGCATTGATTTCTATTCCATCACTAAACAAACACCTGCCACAACTCCTGTTTCGACGGTGTCATGCTACGCGTAGCATGCATGGTATCGTAGAATCAGCTGTTGTCGACGGTAGAATAGACAAAATGTAGAAAATGTCGCCTAAATGATCGCTATAAGGTAAAAATACATTTAAATATTTTTTTTATATAAAATGTTCTAACCCTTACCTAATGCCTATCATAAATACTTAATTAAAATTCGCTGCAAAAACGTGTCGATTTAACATTTTTATTTGAATAAAATGTGTCTATTAGACGGATAATAAGGAACCTGTCTCTCTGAAGACGACAAGCGTCAAGCAAGTTAAGCTTTTTTTTAACGTGGTAAAATCATCAAATGAGTCCTCCCCCCCCAGGGCAGAGCGGGAGGGACTGTCAGACTCGTACTGACTAAAATCCACGGTATCCTTCAATAGCCCTTTACGTTCCAGGTTCACGGAAATTCGTGATTCCCGCGACCAAACAAGCATAGCGCAGCTTATAACGAGTTATTTGTTTGACAGAACTTAGTGTTCAGTAATCAACTAATTGGAATAATTTAACCTAACTTTTTGTTCTATTTTTAGTAATAAAAATTCTGAAATCAAGTACAAAATAGCTGTTTTTTTCGCTTTAAGCTTGTCTGACTCGAGTCTACTTTTTATTATAACACCGGCTGTCCTCGCGTAGAGTTCGGTAGTCATCATACAAAACTTTTGAATTAGTAGTAAGATGCTTTACGAGCGATAAATCATTGACAGCTATTCGCTTTCTCGCCCACAGTGTGACAGATCCTTATGAGGCCTGATGAGACCTTCGCAATACCGGCTCATGAATGTCAATACATCCAAGATATGGCTGGCAATCAGCGCCCCGCGGCTTTCAATTTCACTCTATTCACATATTTTGCTCACTGTAAGTACAGTTCGGTCGCACATCAATGTGAACACCAGTTTAAGATGCCCTCTTATTCTGTTGCAATTTCGTACTTCGTCAGACCAGATTAAAGTCAAGGTGGTAACTCCGATGTGCAGCTGAATGTACTTGTACAAGTGTACTCTCTGATTTTGATTCAGTAGGTTTAATTGGACTTAGGTTTCACTTGAAAGTAGGGAAGTGTGAGGTTTGGGGGATAGATAAATAAATAATAATAAATATTCCGCAACTATCACACAACGCCATCTAGTCCCAAGCTAAGCAGAGCTTGTGTTATGGGTACTAGACAACTGATAAACATACTTATATATTTCTAAATACATACATATTATAGATAAATTACACCCAGACACAGAACAAATGATCGTGCTCATCACACAAACATTTGTCATGGGTGGGAATCGAACCCACGACCTCCGGCATAGGAGTCAGGGTCACTAACCACTACACCGACAAGTCTGTCAAATGGTAGAAGGGAATGTCTAAAACAGTTGCGTGTGTGTGGACTAAGCCAGTCCACCCGCGCGTTTATCATCATCATCATCAGCGAATAAATGTTCCCTCCATTTTCCAAGACGCGAGACCAGTGCGGGTTGGTATGATTAAATCTGTTTCTATTCTAACAAGAATAGCTAAGACTTATTTCTATACAGGTAACCTACCATGAAGTCTTGAAGCGAGAGTAGTTCCGCTGAGGGAAAGAGACAGAGCTATACAAGGCGTCTAGCTCCATCTCGTTCCATCAGCGGAACTACTCACGATAGATTTTACAGCCCGAGTAAGGCACGACCTAGACAACAGATGAAAATAAACTTTTTAACCGACTTCATAAAAAGAGGACGTTCGCAATTCGGATGTTTTTTTTTTGGACTTTGCTATGCTTATGACGATAGAAATTTTTCTACATTCTATAATTTTTCCGTCGACACGCGACACAACCAATTTCTACGGTGTCATGTTAATCAATGGTAATAAAATGCACGCTGTGTTTCTGTCGTGTCGGCGTTTATTTGCAGGCAGGTGCGCGTTGTTTTTTTAATAGTCTAATCAACGAGGCTTCATGTTTCAACGTCCAAGCAACGACGTTGGAATATGATGAAAGAAGGTGATACAGATTACAGATGCACAATAATCCAACACATTTTTTTTCGAGAAGACCAAAAGATGATAATTGCTTATAACTCTCTGTGAAAAATATGGCTTCAAATACTTTTTGTATAACGATGTATAAATGTATTAGTTGGAATAGGTAAGTATAAAAATCCAACAATTTTTTTCCTTTTTAAATATCATTATTTGATGTCAATCTGTGTGTGATTTCTTATCCTTAAATGCATAGGTTTCTTAGGTAATCCATAACATATATGTTAAAACACACATATATGTTACACATAAAAAAATAAAAATCGACAGAGCAATATTTCACTAGAAGTAACAGCGCGATATGTAAATAGTTAATTTGGAGTGACACGTTGGATTTTTATAATAAACTATTCTTACTAATATATTTATACATAATTATACAGAAAGTATTTGAGACTGAGGAATTTTTCACATAGAGTAAATAGTGCATAAAGTAAATTGCTTAGGTATAAACCTAAGCAATTTTCATGTTTTGGTAAAAATAACTAACTTCTCTGGATTATTGTGCATCTATAATCTGTATCACCTACTTCCATCATATGCCAAATTTCAGTGCTGGAGGAATTTTTTGGTTAAAATAACTAACTTCTCGAAAAAAAAGCATGTTGGATTATTGTGCATCTACAATCTGTATCACCTACTTTCATCATATGCCAAATTTCACTGCCGGAGGAATTTGTCTGAAGTCTTCATACAACAAACATCCTCATTGATCGGGCTATAAGGAAAATCCGACAGCGGGCACCCGCTTCGTGCACGTGAATTTTAACGGACTCATATAATGATGAATGAATGAATAAGAATTTAGAATAACAATAGTTTAAAATGGTTGAAACATAAAAATAACGTTTTTCTACTAAGGAGTGTAAGTTGGTCGCGGAACTCACGAATTACCGTGACCCCGGTACGTAAAGGGCTATTGAAGGACACCCTGGATTTTAGTCAGTACGAGTCTGACAGTACCTCCCGCTCTGCCCTGGGTGGGAGGACTCATTTGATGATTTTACCACGTTAAAAAAAAGGGAGTGTAAGTTAGTAACTATTAAGTAATCTACAGGTTGAAATCTGTGCGCTTTTTAAAATGAGTGACGAAAAAACGAGCTCCAGCTTTCAATAAATCAAGAAGTTCATCGTTAGTATAGCCGTTGAGGCGTTAAAAAATAAGTTAAAAATAACTATAACTCGACTACGAAAAAATCGCGCTCTGAAAATTATATAACAAGAACAATATTCATTTGACCGAGTAATAGCCGTGGTCGTGTGCCAGACAATCCCCAGCCTGCGGTTGTTTCAGACAATCTTTATTGGCTAGGTAGGTGGCGTAGTCGGGTTTTAGTTATTTTTAACTTATTTTTTATTTACACTATTTTGGGTTTATATTATTTGAAGTAAGTAATTTATGTTATATGTATAGTTTTTGAGTTGTGAAGATTTATCATTTGATACCCATGTTGACACTGTTAGAAACAGTAAATTAGCTAGTAAAAGCTATATAATGTATACATATTTCAAATGTGCTCATCAAGCCCTTTAATTTGATTCCCATGTCGATACAGTGCGAAAATATTTTTTTTTGGTTACGACTTTTTTATCCCCTAGAGAGCGCCATATTGGATTTGATGACACGTCACCTGCCCTATAACCAGCGGACAACTGAGACGCTTCTAGCGACACCTCATTTGTCATGTAATGATAAGTAGTTTAGAAGTTATTAGGGAACAAACATACATACATACCGGTCAAAATCATAACCCTCCTTTTGGCTTTGCCGTAGTCGGGTAAAAACCTTAATACAGACAGACTGTGTTACCTACTTCCGTACCTAGCTATCTATGGATAAAAGTTTATTAGCATTGCGTCCTACATTTTATCCTAACCGCGGTCTATTTATTACAGTTTACATAACACCTATTGTTTTCGAGATGCATATCTATCATCTATCATAAATATCAGAACCTGTATCGGCGCACCTATTCAACAATGAAAATATAAAACCAGAGGCAGCACAATCCCGTCTTTATTTTACACTGGCAACATCGGTCCGTGGAATTCGTAATTTCTTTGATTCCCGCCTATTGTGCTACTGATAAAAGGGACACTTTTCAGTTGCTCCTGTCTGAATGAATACACCCATTATGGTTACACAAAAGTGGATATTCCAAACAAAAACATCATTGCCGCGGTTATTACGGAGCGTAAAAAACAATTCAGACTAAATTCCATTATGATTTTGAACAATGTAGTTGGTGAAATTGTATTTTGTCGCGAGTAATGTTGGGAATCGACGCGGCGCCTGGATTTATTGTCGCTGTTAAAATTTTGTTTTTTTTTTTCATGGAAGAGATTGGTGGCTCGTGACGTAAATGATTAATTTGAAAATTTGTTTTGTAGTCGATATTTGCTTTATGTGGAGTAAGTCGTTTCAGGAGACTGCGAATAATTGGATTCGATATTTTGATTTGGCACGAGGTACGACAACAGAAAGTACCTACTTAAATTCAAACAAAAAAAATTTGAAAGAATACAACATGAAAACAAAGGACAGAAAAAAAAGTCGTCACTATGTCGGACTCCCCCGCAGCTTACCTTCAAAATTCACCCTGTTCCCATTCCTCTAGGCTCCGTAACACCGACCC
The DNA here is from genome assembly GCA_943136025.2 of Agrotis puta. Lineage (NCBI taxonomy): Eukaryota > Metazoa > Arthropoda > Insecta > Lepidoptera > Noctuidae > Agrotis > Agrotis puta. Next base: position 13,930,317 of record OW964170.2, on the reverse strand, counting down.
GACTCGCTGTCGGACCATGGACCATGCACGGGTTGACGACGGCGCGTTGCGTTCCACGCGCGCCTCAAGGAGTGTCAGCATAATGACGGGGCCCCCTGTAGAGGGCCAAAGCCTGCGGGGTCGCAGGACTCACGAATTACCGTGACCCCGGTACGTAATGGGCTATCGAAGGACACCGTGGATTTTAGTCAGTACGAGTCTGACAGTCACTCCCGCTCTGCCCTGGGTGGGAGGACTCATGTGATGATTTTACCACGTAAAAAAAAAAAAAAAAGGCTCCGTAACACATTACTTGAACCAGTGCCGAACGGGAGAGATCGCCGCCTACCGCCTCCGTAAGGACACCGCGGTCGGCGGTGCTCCGCCCAAGCGTGACAGGCTTCTACCGTATGCTACACCGTGTCCTCCGGGCGGTTCACACAGTGATGTCACCCGGGCGTTTCGTTTCGCCTCATCGGAAACCTCCCAAAACAATCGTATCCGGTGAGCAACTGCGTAAGGCAGAAAGTGAAGACCATCAGGTAGAAGGTGAAGACCTGCGTCAGGTAGAAGGTGAGGATGCCGTGGCGCTTCTCCAGACACTGCTCAAAGTGTTTGAATTAGTTTAGTAGTTTGCCTTCTTTCAGCTTTATTTATCTGAGTTCACAACTTAGTATTATAAAACGGAGTTCCCTCGACGTGAATGTCTGTTTAATATTTGAAAATATTTTAATTCGATATATTTATAACGCGTCAGAAAATGCCTGGTAGCGCCATCTAGTGTTTACACTGAATCATTTCAAATCCCGTGACAGCAGCGCCATCTGTTGTTCAGTAAAATCACTCGGTCTCGGCAACGTGCAGTTCGGAAGTACAGCTTACTCGCTGAACGAATAGATGGCGCTTTATGTAGGCTTTTCGCACGAAAATGAAACCCGCCATTAATTTGCACAACGATATTCACGATGTTCACAACGCTTGAAAGATGGCGTTTATGCCCGAGGCGTCCATTTTGTAAATAGACAATGTTTACCGCTAAATCTCGATCAAATTAAAGCGGACATTGAAAGACAAAGCTACTAGTTTATGTAGCCAATTTTTGTCATTTTAATTTCCTCAATATGATAAGGTTTTATTTAGTAATTGCCATATTAGTCATTGAGTTTTTTTTCCTCTTGTTTGTTTTTATGCAATAGGATGGGTGTGTGTTATCATTTTAATGATACGCTGATAATTTGTTGCTTACCTTATCATGATAGATATCAATAGTTAATAATGATTCATAAACAGTAATAAAATTCAAATATTTTATTTTTTATTATAATTTTTTTACTTAAGTTTTTAAATGTAGCATGTAAATTAATATATTTGTCACAAGGATTTGCAATTTAGCAGAATGGTGAAAAACTCATGTTTTTTATTTTATTAGGAACCAGTAGAATTTTTTTTCATGTTAATAAACAAGACGAGTCTACCTTCCATCGGGTAGGTAACTTACCTTTAGAGATACCTAATTATTAATTTCTTTTCGAATTCTCTATTAATATTCTATTTAAAATGTGTGAATAAAAATTTACGTTTAAAAAAAACCACATGAAATGTTAATAAAAAACATCTACTTTTAATTCCACGACATAAATCCAGGTTTGGATGCATATACGAGTATACCTCCTACCTACCTACACAAACGCCCAGACATGGAACAACTACTTGTAGATCATGAAAAATATTAGCTCCCAGCGGGAATCGAACCCACGACACGCAGCGCAGCAGTCCAATCGGTCAGTTACTGATCATCACATAGGTTTGCCGTATGTTAGTATTTCCCTGAATTTGGCACTACGAGTATTACACTATTACACTTGGTGCTCGACTCCAATTTGATGAAGCACTGAACAGTAAAAACAGGCTAGGGGCAGGGAATTTTGATAATTATGTTCACCTCCTAACCTAACTAGTCCAAACAAAGTTACGTAGTCAAAAATTTTGTTCCAAGAATTTCCCTCTATAACTGTTCGTTGATCGTTGACTGGGCTAAAAGTCTATAATGATAGTTACCGAGAAAGGGGCGGCACGTGGTTTGATGCCTAAAGCGGCTAGGACTGCAAATCCGCCACTGTTTGTAAACGTACCCACGATACAGGAGAAATTCCTAGAGTGGGGTTTTAATAAAAAAAAAGATTTTTAATTACCTAGCCCAAATCCTCGCCATCTGACCGACATTGTCGGTGGCATAGCAGAAGTCACTTTGGCTGCATGTTTTCGGGCTAAGAGTGTAGGTAAGGAGATAGAGCATATTTTGCGACACAGCTTACGGAAACAATTGTATGGTATAAAGGTAGTTTATTACGGGTCTGGCAGTTTGAATAAGAGTTAAAATGTTTGGTACAGGAGAAATACCTAGTGTGAAATATAATTGTTTTATACCTTTTTTTATCGTGGTAAAATCATCAAATGAGTCCTCCCACCCAGGGCAGAGCGGGAGGGACTGTCAGACTCGTACTGACTAAAATCCACGGTGTCCTTCAATAGCCCTTTATGTTCCGGGGTCACGGTTATTCGTAGTCTCGCGACCAATTGTTTTATACCTAGAAAATAAATTAATGAGCGCTTGCCAAGCGGGAAACCTAATGCTGTCCTCAACAGGAACAGCTGCCTGTAGATCATCCAAATATTTGTATCATCCGGGAATTGGACCCGCAACATGTAGAGCAGCGAATGATTGCTCAGTGATCAGTTCAAATAGGTACTTATCTGTTGCTGCGAGTTCTAGAAATTTCCATTTTGCCTGGTTTTCAATGAATTCTTGGCCTATTAATAACACCCAGCAATGATGCTTTAATTTTCTATCTCGTTTCATGCGTTATTCAATAAAAACAATCCTACGCGACCCAAAAACCGTTTATACAAAAACAGATGTAGTCAGTATGCCATTTTATTTATTTTGCAAGAATTATTAATATGTCGTGTTCGTTGGGACAAAATATTGATCGATTTGTCTGCTTAATCTCTTGCCATAAACACTGATCCTGTTAGCTATACAGGGTGATTTGTAATTCGATGCGGTCCTTGAAATGGGTGATACTAAACCTTATTTGCAACAATTTTAGCCCCGACAATAACATGGGGTCCAAACTGGACTGGCTTTGGAGATATCAGAAAAGTATGAAGCACTTAGGTAATGAGAGAGAGGTGTATATTTTTCGAAAAATGTTGTCGGGGTTAAAATTGTAGCAAATAAGGTCTAGCATCAGACACATTTCATCCCTGAAAAAAATCATCCGCATCGAAATATAAATCACACAAACAAACTCATTCTGTATAGAGGATACAGAATGAGTTTGTTCGTGATTCCTGGTTAGGAATATTTATTCTTCATCAAAATCGGCCACTAGATCCATTTTATTATTTTTCGTTATTCCTATGTTTCGAATGTAGCCATGCACGCTCTGTATGATTGAATATTAACTCTGTATAAGTCAAATGACGACAAGCTATGTAGGTATAGGTACGTATCTTATGTGCTAATGTATTATCTATCTACTACTTTATTCACGTGATTTTGGCAATCAACTTTATACGACGGCTATTCTTTGTTTTGGTCCAGCTCTGTAGATACCTACATTTGCAATGATAAGGAAACTACAGAGAAAAAAAAAACAAATAAATAGCAGTTGACGTACAGACGCTAGCATGTCAACTTAGTCAACCTACCCGAATCTGTCAAATTTTAGCAATCAATTTTTTTTTGACAGACTATCGTAAGTTGATGTGCTGGCGTTTGTACATAAGCCTATCTCCTATTTATAAATATCCCTATTGAGTCACCGCTTGATTCAAAATAAGTAAGAATTTATTTTCTTCTCAATATAGTTTCGTATTAAGTTTATATTATGACTTCCTCTTTTTCCTCAATCCTCCTATAGCTGATGTTACTGTTGCTGAAGATATGGCTATCAACTTACATTAAGGTTATCGCTAACAGATTACGGATTACCTACGTGGGTACATGAGATCAATCAATATAAATCGAAATATGTACATCGGAAATCGGTATCTACGTAAATCAACATGTCATAGGTACCTAATCATTGCACATAACTCACAATATAATTAGGTTGGTATCAATGCAATAAATCGAGGATTGCAGCGGAATATTCCGACACCGCTTTCAGGGCCATGTTTCATAAAATGGCAGTAATCGTACTTGATGACGTAAGCTCAATATAATGTAAACAAACTGTAATAGCTAGGCTAGTAAACAATAACATGTGGTAAATGCTTGTCAGGAAATATTCAAGCATTTAAATACGTCTCGTTAACAACTTTTTTCTGTCACTGTGGCTAATTTCTTTGTTCTTGGCTACTCGCCCAAAAATAAATGTTTACGCCAAGAAACGTGACCAACTTTATTAGCTACTTCTGTGAAGCGTGTAGCTGACTAAATTATATCACATGCAGGACCAAAAAATAACACCAAGCTATTTTTACTTTGTCGAGTCATTACAAACAGCTATTTGTAGTTGAATGTAGGTGGGTAGGTGTTTACAACCAGCGCTACTGTTCGCGAATCGTCTTTAAAATGAAAACGACAAGTTACATATAAAAATATTTTATTAAAAACATTTTGGTAACATTTAATAAGAACACTTAGGTAAAAATAAATCGACCTCAAAATCATTTCAAAAGAACAGCCTGGACTGGAAGTTCACGGAGGAAGCCGGAACAGCAAAAACTAAAATAAATAAAAACAATGATAACACTCTAGGCAGAGACATGTCTAATTGACAACCAGAATTAAGGCATCGCAAGAATAATTATTTAAGTACGATAAAATACCTACGTCTATTATTATAATTACAACAAATAAACGCCTAGTTCGTAACGTTCAGTTGTGTGTGCAGCCCGCCGGTGACCGCGGGCGGCGCGCGACCCTGTACGAGTCTCTTGGCAGGGGACTTACATCGAGTATTATTGCCACTAACATTATTAACTTCATTCACGACACATTTTGCTTGCCACTACGCCGTAATTATACACTACTAAATACTAAAACATCCCAATTATACAAAGCTATGTTAAAATTTTACCTAACTAATAATATTAACATCTTCGGCTAATTTTGATACTAGAATGATATAACATCATCATATTGTACTCTTAACATTACGCTGGATTATAAATTATAAGTGAGGAATAAAACATGTTACACTTAATATTGCAAGCATTACTGAGATTGTGCACGTTACGTGATTTCATTGAAGTAACAATAGATTGAAAACTTAGTGTTAGAAAGAAGATTGCTTATACTGAAGTTGACAAAGGAGGAACGGGCTCAGCCCTTAAAAACAGCTACAATAAAGGAACAGTCAAAGATTAAATTACGAGCATTGGCACTTTCAATATTAAATCTTAATTACACTCTCGAAATAGCACTGCATATCAATAACCAACTTAAAAACTAAATTCAGATCAGTCATTTATGATATCACATCAAAATAAACAGGGAAATACATATGTGATTATCGATTGGATATACTATATCATATATATTATATTTTTTTCAAAAGAGGTATTAATTTTCTTAAGGGTTACTAAAAATATTGAGCTCTGCGCCGCGCGCGACGCACTATATCACCATAATACGAGAACAACATTGAACCAATAAGTTTTGGTACTTGGAGTTCATCTCCGAGTTAATCTATTTCGCTAAACCTACATAATGCTTATCAGATATACGTAATACCCACAAGACGCGCGCTGCCGCGGCCCGGGAGCGTTGGTAACACGCGTCAGGCAAAAAACCCTTCATCCTTATACAATTTTCATTATAAAAATACTGTCATTTGACTACAGTTCAATGAGAAAAAAATATTTATCATATGAATGAACAATAGATATAATACAACATATAGGTAATATTATGTATAATATCATGTATAATTATGATTTGACTAAAACAAAATAAAATGCATAAAATTGAAATGATTAAAACATTGTAAAATCACTTGAAGACACTTAGTAATGGAAGGTACTAAATTGATATTTTAGAAAATTTTGTTAAATAAATAGCACAACAACCAAAATATTTGGCAATGTGGATTAAATAAACATTAACAACTACTACCCTCGGCTGCTAACTTAAACACAAAACTGGAATGCAAATATTGCATCGCACCTCGGCCTCTCTTGTTGCTCGCGCCGCGCGCCGTCGCGCCGGTCGTGCCTACGGGGACACCTACTAACTTAAGGAGACATTCACAACAAGAGCTAGTCTACTAACTGTGCGTATCGCTCCAAATACTTTCCTTTGAACTACATTCGATTGCAGCTTTGTCATATTTATAAGTTAAAACTAAAATTAATCTGAATGCAACATTTGATTTTAAAATAACCAATAACAACCATTTTGTGAGTCTGTGTGACTGAGGATATAGCACACTAGGCAATTGAAGCCACCCCTGAACATTTAATATTTATTTATTCGCCAACAGTATGTTAAGGGGAGGCTTCCTACAAAGGCAATAAAGAATGTGTATCACTGTTAGCTGCATTCTGAGATCCATGCTATATGTTCAGTCATTACCCACTGAATCATAAAATACGTAAATAAATATTTGTAAAACTTCAACTACTTGCTTAAGTTTTGTGTTCATAGCCCAGTTAATTGATTACAGACAAAACAGAAATGAAAGCTTGTGGATATGGCTCGACATTAATTACTTAGTCGTTTGAAATGCAAAGTGAACTTAAATCACGAACGACAACTGCTTCGGAGGTGAACTATGCTGACAAACTAGTGTTTGGAGAAAACAAGTTGCGCATGTTGGTCCCTTCCAAAATATTTGCCAAACCTTTAAGCAAACTATAAGATGTAAAGAAAATATTTGAAAACTACAAACTGTATTGTCTCATATCAACATTTTTTATAAAAATAACTATGTGGGGAATATGTCAACATTATTGTGTACAAATACTCCAGTTCCAATTTAAAGCTGATCACAACATAGCAGAACTAAAGTTGCACAAAAGGACAGTATCAATTATTTGTTATAGTTAGTATGTTATACATTACTTACATGTAATTGAAGAGACTCACACTATTAAATATCTTGACTAAATTAAGAGACCACGAATATTACATTTATATATGCACGTACATAGAGATATTGCCAGTCTGTTAACGACACTTACTATAATTTCACTAGAAGCCCAGCATCTGGGCACATCAATGACTCAAACGTTTTAAAACGGTATGTAACAACTACTAATACCTTACAATATCTAATCACTGCATTAATTTGTGATGATATGCACTGATAACCCATTTTGACTATGTTAACATGGGCTCATCATATAATAATTACAAATGAGTTGTTCAAAGCTTTATAGTTGAGTTGATAAGAAGATTTTAGGGTAATGTGTCAAGATCGTATCCTCTAGATTATATGTCATCACTATTATTATGTAATGCTCGGACGGTAAATCCAACAATAATCATAATTACATCTTAAAATAACCTACAGCTTGGCTTTAAATTCGTGCCTATCTCGTCAAAATCGTAAATTTAAATAACATCCGAGAAGCAGCCTTTTGGTTTAAACAATGACGATCCTATTGATAAATGACTGTGGAATATATCTAAATTATCTCCTAGAGACTAAAGAATATTATAAAACAATATTTAAATAATAACTGTTACATGTAATGGTGGGAAATAACTCATTATGATATCATAGGTAAATGTCTATAATTTAAATATTGCTTTAAGAGTAATTGGACACGAAATCCATGGGGTTGAGTTACACCCTTTGTATTTTATACTAATCAATATAAATTGTATATTCAACAATTTATAGTTAATATAATATTCTTTGGATAACAAATCATTAACATTTCTAAGAGGAACTAAGTGTAGCATAATATATTACTATAATGATATTGTTTCATTAACTCATTGATTTAAGGAATATAGATTTTAATATTTGATCCAATTTTGTCTTTTTAATTAGACTGGGACCTAGAAATGCTGTTTTTTGGAATAAATCTGGAAATATTTATGGCATTGCAAGTCCGTAGCATTAATTAAGCCTAACTTTATCACACAATTAAATAAGTTAAAAACAAAAACGAAGTCATGTATCGTCACGCATTCCATTCACAGAATTTGTCAAAAATTGTCTTGTTTAAATTAAGATCACAGTATTAAGTCACGTTTAAAATGTAACTCCACGAATGTGCGCGACGATAGCCACATACATATTCCACAGTCATCTGTATAACTGGAGCACAACAGGCAAGCATATAAACAAACTATATTATAGGAAAGTGTCACAGAACCATTAGCTTTAGTTCAACTAAAGGAACTTTGATTTAATTTTTTTGTCAGTCATGGTAAAATATTTCATGTTTATTTGATAACAAATGAGTAATAAAATAGAATGTAAAAACTTAAGTCAAAAAGATAACAATGAGCAAAATAAAAGATAATCTCTTGTCATTTATATGAACAATAACAAGTTATCATAGTCCATGAAAAATGTTAAAACTAAAGCCATGGCTCAGCAAGTAATGGCTCGAGGCACCATCAAGTGACTGTAAGAGTTAGAGAAGTTGATATGCACCCTGATGTGTTCCAGTCGTACCCACTTAACATTCGTTTGTTCAGAATTTATGCTGACTCATAGTCACGTCAATCTGTGGCAGCTACAACCCATGAGAAGCCGCAGAGGCGGCAAGAGTCCTTTACATACTGTGTACGAGTTCCATACGGACCCAATCGATGATACTGGGAGCGATTGGCGAAGAACAGCGCCGGGTTGTTAGGCGGGAGCACCGTGGGGCGGTAGCTCCACCGCGGGTCCGTGAGATTACCCATCAGGTTAAGGATGTCGCGACCCCCATACTTGACTTTGACATCATCAGCTTTCTTCTCAATAGGACGCGGCTGGGGTTGCACCACCGGTTCGAATAGCTTCTGAAAATTATGCATACATTGACACAATAATAACGTCACTCCAGATAAAAAATCACAATAAAGATTGCAATAACAGTAGATGAAGTCAATAGGGTGGCGGACCTAAACCCCCTACTAACACCTTATCTAGCTGCAAAATGATTTTGGCAAGACAGTTCGGTACCTATTAAGTAGACATCTTATACTAGATAACATCTATGTGAAGTACAAAATAGCATTTTATTGTCAAATTTTTACCAATAGCACTGGATCTCATAAAAATATTTATATATCACGTAGCCTCCGAAATCTTTTCTATGACATAGGCCGATATTGTACACAATATTGATAACGTAAGACATTGGCCATTACGGAATATTATGAAAATAGAGAGGTCAAGGCCAGGACGAATGCAAACAAAATAGTGCGAAAATGTTCACTCACCTTCTCTGTTGTTTGAGGACTAGACGGCAGGGAATCGCTGTTTAATGATTCTGATTTGAGCGACCCCAGCGACCCGATACCGCTAGATTCACTGGAGACTGACGGACTCGGGCTCGACTGGGACTGAGACAGGCCCGCTATCTCTATGATATGCCCGAACGAACTGAATGAGTTAAAATTTTCTGTCTCCAAGCCCGCCAAAGGTAGTGCAACGCTCAAAGCCATGTCTGTAAATGGAAAATAACGTTTGTATTGTAATTACACGTGCATAAACCCAACTGCGTGTGAACACTATTAGCTATGTTGACAGAATCTAACCAACGCGCCAAACTGTGACGGTTTTATGATCACACTACACTCGAAATAACGCGTCACTCACCTTTGACTAGAATTAAAATTAAGAATCTCAAAATCACACTGTATTCAACGTGCAAAACAATAATTACCGAAAAGCGTAATCCCAAAAAGCTCAAGCCTCGATGTAGTTGAAAAAGATCGAACATTTATGAAGTGAAGTTAGCTCCAATTGTGAGTTTGCGTTGCGTGATGTCGTCGAGCGCGAACCGGAAATAGCTCTGTCGATAAAGTAGTTTATTACGCAGCAATGAAACCTACCGCAAAAAGGCTATACATCGAATTTATGTCATCAAAAATAGTTTTTTGTTTTTAGGTTTTGCGTAATAGCGGATTTTGGCTATTTCAAAACCAAATAATCATATTAAAATTATTAAAAGTAACAGTGTCACTAATATTTAGCACAGCGCCATCTGTCATACTTTTAAGAATTTCTTTGAGTTCAACAGTGTAGTAGTTCGACTACTCACTGCTAGATGGCAGCGCGCAGCGATTGCGTAGAGCAAGCAACAAGTTAGGTGCTTCTTTTGTGGATAGATGGCGCTGTTTTATATTGTATAACGTTAACTTTACAAAATAAAAGATTATTTTACTTTTTCGATTTTAAATGTTACTAATATTTTTAAACCGACAACGCCATATTATTATGAAGACGCACCCAAATAATTTCATTTTGCGGCTTCTAGGTTCTCACAATGAAATAGTCTATGTCAAGTCCCAGATGTGTGGAAAAATAGCAGTTACTCGACTTCTGAAATAACAAAAGAGTGTGAACTAAGTTTTGTTTCGGAAGTCGGTCTACTTTGTAACTACCGATTTCAATAAATATTTCAAAAGTTATTTTGCCATGCCATCCAAAATGCGAGTTATGTGTGCGTTTGCGGATTTTACTGCATTTGAATTGTTGGTTCTATCATATCGCTGCTTAAATTTAAGCAAGTTTCTTGACGTTGTTTTTTCGACACAGTCAAATGAAGTGGAATCTACTTCATTATCATCATCATATCAGCCGCACGCTGGTTATCTCTTTTCAGCCAATTGGCTATTTGACAGTAGCTATAAATTACAAATATAATTAGTCCGTCATTTAGAGTTTAAAAAAATAACGGTCACGTATTTTTTCTGTTGTAAAATTAATGAATATTCACCAAAATACAACGCATCAAACTGACGGCTCGTGACGTCAGAATTCACTAAAAATTGTACTAAATTGTGACGTTTTGCCAATTTTGAAAGCATCCTATCTACCTCAATTTTGGTATAAGAAACAAAAGAAAAAATACGCGTCGAATATTTTTTCATAATCTTAGTGACAGACTAATTATAATTTTTCAGTCAAATAGCCAATTGCCGTCCACTGCGTCTCCCAAAGATCGAAAACCATCCATCCACTGCCCGCCACCTTCTTCAAATCATAGAACCATCGTGCCGCAGGGCGTCCCACACTATGTTTGTCCATACGCGATCTCCACTCTAACAATGTCTGCTCCATCATCGTCTATGGGTCTGCAGACATGGCCGGCCCAATTCCACCATGCTAATAGGCTATTGCACTCAAAAAAAATATTAGACCAAAACTTAGATTAGCAAAAAATATTTGACCCGTATTTTTTCTTTTGTTACGAAAACCAAAAACGACGAAGATACAACGCTTCGAAAAATCACAAAACGTCACTCAGTCGGTATACTTACTTTTACAGGCGTAATGACGTCACAAGCCCTCACTCGAAGACAGCTCCACTCAATTTCCAAGTGTTTTAGCTTTGTCAATATTCAAAGACTTAAAAGAACAAAAAATACGTGTCTATTATTTTTTAATACTCTAACTGATTTAATACTAAACTGTCCTATTCTACGTGCAATACCGGTAATAACTCTAGTTCTCTGGCGAATGACTTCTTTGCGAATTGCGTCCACTAGAGAAACGCCGAGCATTGCTCTCTTCATTGCAGCTGAGCAACTTTGAATTTGTGAACCGGTGGTGAGTTTCCACGTTTTAGCTCCGTTCATGACAGTTATAAATTTCCTTATAATTTTAACATAGGCCTCCACTATAGATTTCCAATCAAACACCTGGTGGCCTGGTAGTTCAGGTGTGGGAACGAGATGGCGCTACATAACTTGTAATGCTCTGTCGCTTTCCCTCAGCGGAACCACTCGCGCTTTAAGAGTTCATGGGAGGCCACCAGGTGCCACCTTCTGACATTATGCTGTGTTGGTCCCTTTTGGCATTTTAATAACTGTGTTAATTTTGCCTTTTTATTCTTTCTTTCTTTATATCAGGGTCGTAACTAGCTTTTTAAACGCCCAGTACGGGCTTCTTTAACTGCGCCCTGGTTCAGCCAATTGTGGTCTGATCTGGCCATATCTGTGTCCCTCCAGGTTCTACGCCGTGTGCCTGGCCACCGTTGGCACACCCCTTTTTGGGCACTGTTTCCAATAGGATCGGTTGGAAGCCTATTGCATCCAGTATGATCCTGTCGCCTTCATGAGATCGTCTATCCACCTAAAAATAAACTGTTTTCCTGGTGTCGAAGTGTAGCTGTTTGCAGTGTTATTAGAACCATTCACCAAACGGCTAGGATTAAAGTGACTGCCACTATTCTTCCATTCGTTGGTCACAAATTAATTTGATGTAAGTTACGGCTGTGGCTACTTATAAACTCTCATTTATTAGCTTGACCTGGAGGTAGAATCAAATTCCAAGTTTTATGACCCAACAAAAAAGTAAAAAATAATTTTGAAGTGTAGGAAAGTTTGTCATATTGCAATAGAAAAACCAAATATCCATTATGAGGGATTATAAAAAAAAACAAACATTATCAAGATTCGCGGGTGCGGACGTGAGCCGCCCCCTTTTTTTTATAATTCCTTTCCCCCTTTTTATAATTCCTTTGCCCCTTTTCTTTTTTTTTTAAACATCACCTTCTTTAGGTATTTCTCCTGTATCGAAAAGAAAGAAAGAATTCTTAAAATTCTTCTTCGTAAATTTTATTAAAAATTTACGTGAATATGTACAATCCCTTTTTCGTTTCATGACAAGTAAATAAGTAATTTTTAAATAAAAAAAAAACATATAAGCGACTTTACTTTACTTTTACTATACATTTTATTATTAAGGGTTTACGTATTATATACCTAACTAGACAGAAAAAGGCTACAATATATACAATTATATTTTTATTCTAAACGACGAGTATTTATGTTTTGAATACGCTGAAAAATAATATTTCCACCGTACTCAAAATGTAAATTATTCTTAAACATTTCCATTTATTTCATACACAAAGATTTGATTTTACTGGTCATTAAAACAAATATTCAAACATTATTTTATTCCCGAACAACAGGATTCAAAATAAAACCTGAAAATATGAGGGTTCATTTTTATTTATCCGTTTCCTTTATTTTATCACGTAATAATATCCTGAAAGCAATAAAGTTCGAATATTTCTGCGTGAGATGTTATCTACTTAAATAATATTTGAATATAAATTATCACTCTCAAATAACCTTTGAATTTCTGCGTCTAATTGGTGTAAGCCGGTTTACGAGTGTTTATTATATTATAACGAGAGCAAGAAACGTGCAAGATAGCCGCGACTCGACTGTATTCATCGGGCACCTCAGATCCGCGGCGAGCGGCGGCGATACGCGCCTAATTGCTCCAAATCGGGTGCTTATGATTTGTAAATATTCTTATATCGCCACTTAGGAGCGTCCGTTCAATAAATATAATAGTAAACATCCGTGCAAATGGCCGTGGCGGGCGGGCAGGCGGGCAGGCGGGCAGGCGCGCGGCGGCGGGCGCCCGTGCCGACGGCGGGGCCGCGCTTTATCGATTCGCGCCCGCGCGACACACTGTATCTATCCTCTCATCGATGCCCGTTTGCTGGCCTCACAAAGAAAGAGATAGGTTTCGCCGACTTTGATCCTTTTGTTTTTGGGCAGCGTCCGGCGATGCGGGCGGGGGCTGAAAAATGTGAAGGGGCGCTGATTGGCCGGCCGAGCCCCGCCCCCGCGCGGGCTCGCGCGCGAAAGCCTCCGCGGCTCAGTTCAAGGGCGGTTGCCGCGACGCACGCCGATTTGTTTGGGTTCCCGGCTATTTATAAACCTAATAAAAGCTTTCTCTTACCACGGACGGACAGCTGTCGATGGCCGCTTGTTCTGATGACTCACTGGTTCCTTATGACTTGTTTTATTGTCGTTTTATTTCGTTGCTTCAGTTTATTTTAATGACAGGTCGTAGGTCTGTCAATAAGGATGCTAGCATGGCTTTGTGCAGGCAATTTATTTACTTCTTACTTCCATACGTGTACTAAAATGTAGACTCTGTTATAATACTGGTTATGCTTCTACAGAGACTTAAAGAGGAGACCATACTACAAATGAATAATTGTTTATGCTTACTTATACTTTTACAAGATTATAAAGTAGGTTAACAGTGACTTAAAATTAGCTTAAACGAAGGATAACATAGTATTTGACTTTACAATGGATGTTGCCAGTATAACCAAAAATCAACCAATTCATTTAATTCCCGGTTTGTAATATAATTATTTGAAAAAGTTAATTTTAAAAGAGTCAATGTATAATTTAAGGTTAACCTAGAAATTTGATAAAATATAGATACGTACAGAAAAGTTTTTAATGTCGTAAAGAAAGAAACTGAAAGACAATTTATAACTTAAGTTCTGAAATAGCCGTGCTTTGGGTGAAATACTTACACCAGTTGTATGACAATTTTAATTTTAATACCCACCTTTAATAATTATAATTTTATTATTCAGGGTTAAATTAAATTAGTTGGCAAAACTTCACACACAACTAAAATGATCAACTTTTATTGAAAAAAAAAGCAAATACTCAGCCTTATTTAGCCTTAAAAATGCTTAAAGTGCCTATTTTAGCATTTTTAAGGCTAAAAAAGGCTGTAAGTACAGTTACCCTACATTCTTCTTGTTCGCTCAAAAAATAATTCTGAACTACTCATGAACTCGTATCATAACAGCCTCCGTTACTTTGAATAAACAAAGTCAATACAATACAATGCCGCAAAAACTATGCTTATTAGTAAGGAGCTTGTCCCACTGCCAGCGATAAGCGATTTGAGCTTAGAAATAAAATATTTTATTTGGCATTTAATAAATCTACATGAACATTTATGTAACTTTAAAAGACCGGTTATCGCTTAGGGTTTGCTTATAGTTAAAAATGGGACAAGATGTAGGTATCGCAGATATATGCATCGCAGTAGCATGTGGTTACTACGCGGTTACAACAATATTCTAAATGGGACATAGACTCTCGAATTTTTTCAGTGGTCATTTAAAAACAAAATATGTTCGGATAGGCATATGTGTACTTACAAAAGTCTTTCAGCGAGTGTTGCAGAACCAAGGCGTTCTTTGACAGTTCGTGGCGCTGCGACAAACAAAAACAACCAGAACTACGAATATACTGATGCATAACTTATCTTTGGTAGGTTTATTGAGCACAAGCCAAATTGAAAACAAATTTGAGTTCTTTCGCTTATCATGTCTTATTACACTTCATTAGACCAAACAACGCCTATGCTGCGCATTTCGCGCCCGACACTAGTCGAGGTCATACTGTGGGGTGAGACGGAGTGGGAGGCGGTCGCCTCCTTCTGTGAAGCAGTTATGCTAGCGAAAGAGATGGCGTGCCACGTGAGGGAGAGGACATTGTCCTCCCTCCAACCCAGCCGCAGTGGTAGTCGCCCACGGCGACGGACGTCGGCAGACGATCTCCGGCCACCGTAGGCACGGGCATGCGGGCGGCGAGTAATGGGTGACTCGCTGTCCGACCATGGTCCATGCCCGGGTCGACGGCGCGATGTGTTCCACGCGCGCTTCAAGGAGTGTCAGCGTAGTGACGGGGCCCCCTGTAGAGGGCCAAAGCCTGTTGGGGTCACGGGACTCACGAATTACCGTGACCCCGGAACGTAAAGGGCTATTGAAGGGCACCGTGGATTTTAGTCATTACGAGTCTGACAGTCCCTCCCGCTCTGCCCTGGGTGGGAGGACTCATTTGATGATTTTACCACGTTAAAAAAATTAAGCTGCGAATTTGCGATGTAATGCCCCAGACGATACTAGAAAAGCCTAGTGTGCTACAATGCTAAATGAAGCTGTATTCGTTTTGCTCCCTGGGTGTCTCGCGCTTAGAGCGTTTTCTCTCATCGCAATCGCTTCCTCGTTGGCGGTGGGACCGGTACCTTATGTTCATATACCTACATAATATTGGTACTTACTAGCTAATAGAAGCACGACTTGTCCATTGCAGTACAGTTAGCGAAGGTGTGACTTTCAGGTCATTGGTTTCTACCTAGGTTTGTAGTTCTTATGGTGCGACAACGGAGCGGTTTAAGAAGAAATAAATAAAATATAATTACCCTTCATTTTGGCATCGCCGTAGTCGGATAAAAAAAGGAGATGGAAGTGACATGGAACTTCTTAGAATTTTATGTTTGAGGATTTTTTTTGAGTTTTTTTTTTTATATTTCAAATAAGCCAAACCAAAAATAACATACGAGTAAATTACGAGAGCGAAAAAAAAAACAGAATGTACATCTTGCATTTCTTGTTTGACCGCAGGATAGCTATTGAATGCTTTGGTGGTGTTAAAGACGCTAAAACAAACAAACTTTTCAGCTTTATAATTTTTTTTTTTAAATAAACGTTGCCTCACACTATGACTTCCTTCCTGTATCATGGATGCGTTTACAAACATAGAAACTGACATACACAAACACCCAGACCCGGAACAACTACTTGCAGATCATACAAATATTTGTTCTATGACACGTTGCGCAGCAGTCGATTGCTCCAGCCACTGCACCAACCGCCTATTGTTTGAAATATGTATATAACTTTAAATGATATGATAACAAATGGTTAAAAAATGCGTATATGTAAACTAATAGTTTACTTAAATACTGATCAAATAACTGGCTCTTAAACAACGATTTCTACACTTGAAATCACTGTCGTATATCATTTCTGTTGCACACGTCATTTCTCTGTCACGTCTGTACGTCGATCACTGTCGAAGTGAGAACGACGCGACGTGTCACCGTGACGACTGCTACACGACGCGTCGACGTGACATCTATGAACGCGATTGACTGCGACGCGACACATTTCGATGTGGACGACTTTT
Source organism: Agrotis puta (assembly GCA_943136025.2). Taxonomy (NCBI): domain Eukaryota; kingdom Metazoa; phylum Arthropoda; class Insecta; order Lepidoptera; family Noctuidae; genus Agrotis; species Agrotis puta. The sequence continues at coordinate 13,913,402 of OW964170.2, read as the reverse complement.
TGTAAGCTTTAATGTTTGTTAACCGACGAGAAAAAGAGGAGGTTCTCATTTCGACATGTTTTTTATGTTGTTTTTGTTTTTACGACTTTACCCCGCATTAAGAATTTCATCTCTGTCGTACTGTTTTTACAAACCCGGAACATTATCTCTAGGCCTTAGAAATATGTATTTGTTCCGTCCGGGAATCGATACCGCGACACGCAGTGCAACACGCCAGCAGTCGATCGCTCGCCACATCGCCAGCCGGGTCAAGTTTTTAAAAGGGAGAATAAGATAAAAGTTTTTCTGAGATTTTTTAACAGTTCCGATCTACTCTCAATCATAATTTAATGTAATGTGAATTAAGATCACTTTGTTTTGCTAATAACAACACAATCAACTTCATTGTACAGCTCGCGTCACGATGTGGTCACCCCACATCATCATCAGTCTATTATGTTCCCACTGAGGACATGCCTCCTTCCTGTGTGAGGGAGTGGGCCATAATCCACCACGCGGGCCCAGTGCGGTTTGGTGGATGTCACATATCTTCGAACTTTTAGTTCTAAGACATGCCGGTTTCCTCACGATGTTTTCCTTCACCGTCTTGAGAGCTGTAGTGATGAAATAAAGTACACCAAGTGATGCGCCTTCGAATTGGAACTCACGGTCTACAACTCGTAAGTCAGGGCCGATGCCATTGGGCCTCAACTGCTCATAAGTTTACGCAAAAGAATAACCAGTGAAACTGCACTGCAGAATAACATTTCCAACGCAAGATCTAACATATTCGGAGTATCCACGTTTAGTGTTCATCACATTGTGTTTGTGTACGTGCGACACCATTAGTGTCAGCGTCATGTAGCTACCTACCCAACTAATATCTCGGCCTCCTCGCTAAACGACCAAATATTTAAATAGGTATCCATCCGCGGCTATCTCCAGATAAAACGCCCCAATTCACATGCGTGAGCCGCGTGATGGATGAGTCCGACGATCAGACCCTTGCCGCACACCCCCGTCCCTCTCAAATTTGCCTTCCCCACCCCCCCCGCTGTCCGACAACGGCCCGCCCTGCTAAGTCCTGTAGGTGATCCATTACACTGGCATTTTTGCGTAATCCCCGTTTATAAATATGAAATTGAAGGAAGACCTAGTGATGGTTAATCGACTGGAGGTCGGGGTCAGCCGGCCCTCTGTTGCGAATAGTTTATGGCGACGTGCCAAAACTGTCCTGTCGCACGATATATCGCGGGAAAAATGTTTACGTGTTTACGTTCTTTTTCGAAATTTATATTTCGAATGTGATTTGATTGGACGTTAGAACGTCAGTAGTTAAAGTGCAAAGGGGTAATCACGGCGGTGCCCACATGCAAAACATAGTAATAGTAATAATTGCAATGCGTCCGCTCTGATTATAGATGGGGTATATTCTGATTATAGATAATTATAGTTGGGGGAGGTTGGGTTGCGCTGATGAGCGATTTGGGTATTATTTGCGCTTTATTTGGGTATTTATTGCGCTTGAGTGACGACGCAGATATTATGCTCGGTTATAATATAATATGTGCGTCCCTTGAGGGCTTTCACCCTGCGGCTTTGTGCTCCACTGTGGACATTGATTACGTTGGATTTTCAATATTAAATTCTGATGTCAATTTTAAAATTATTTTAAGAAAAATTTTGTTGAAGTTTTAAACATTTTTAGGAACAACATTTTTTTTAATAAGTATAAATATAGCTTTTTTAAATGATGATATGTTATCTTCTAACTAATATATTCAATAATAATCTAGTAATCCTAGAATAAGGAGTTTCGAAACTTTTTCTTGGTCATACTTACACGACTGTGTTGCACGTGTTCAGTAGTCTTAAGTACTAAATTGTATTAATTATCATTAAAGCTGATCCTAAGCCCTCATGATACCACCAGAGGCTGGAGGCTGCCCACGCGTCTCCGGCAAATGCCAATTATCAAGATTACGTCAATTCTCTTCACGTATGTGTGCTTCAATGGGTGTAACCATACAACTTTACATGTAACATGTGGGGTGTCTACTTATAAGGCCAGAAAAAGACGTTCCTGGAGTTAAATTAATGTTCTACCTTTAATGTTCGATAGTTAAACTTTTAAACATAGATCGCAATGATCTAGAATTTTGTATGAAAGTTCTCTAAAAGAGTCGATATCGGACGATGGTGGTAATTCACTATGTGTATTTCCGAATATTTTTATCGCTGAGCTATTTGTAGTATAACTCGAACACAATGACGTGAATAACCAAAAACATAATTAAAAAAAAACTCACGTCAACATCACAATGAAAATATAACACAAACTATCTACGAACTCAATATCTTATTAGACAACCCATAACAAAATAGAACGGCCATTACCAAAAATACTCGTATCAATTTCTTACCTCAATTGGAGCGTCCTCATTGAACCGATAAACTTACATACCTGGGGGCCATCTATTATATTCATTAGCCGCAGACCGAGGGGTGCGGGGTACGGGCCGAGGGGGGACGGCGAAAGGATTTAGTGCACTGATGTGGTGATAAGCGCTTGTTTGGGGTTACCTCAGTTCTTTCGACGAATTTTAATGCCAATTAGAGTAGACAATATTGCGCACTGAATGGATTGAGGCCTTTATTAGTGTCGGATATTGTTGTGAGATCGTTCGCGCGTAAATTTTACGGCGGTCAGGGTGGGGCGCCTCGGGTGATGTTGTCGATGTATAGTGATTATGACGTATTATGTGGGCTTATGATTTTTGATGTAGGTGATAATATTATAAGTTGTTGTTTTTAGAATAATTTGGTATTTGTTTACCTTTCTATACAAATAAATCATTTGTCACTTCTTATAGTGAATAATAAAATAATCCAAAGGGATATGGAGCGCAGGTCGCGAGATTTTCTAATATGGGCCTGGAACGCAAAGGGCTACTGCAGGTACCAGTTAGTTTTTAGTAAGTCTCTTCTTTTTCACCGAAGATAGACTCCTTGATGATTTTCCATCCTACAAAAAGAATATGCAGCTCTTTTTTTTGTAGTTCTGGTCTTGTTCTTAAAAGCAGTCCAATTAAATTAACTATTTTGTTTTCTTAATGAAAGAGAAGAACAATCGCCATACAATCTGCAAAATAAAATAAAAAAAGATTTAATTATTGTGTATATGAGTTTGTATGTTTGTAAATGTACCCAACATTGAAGAAGTCCATTGATTGTGGCGCAAAAATAGTCTTAAAAGTCACTTAGATACAATATCTTTTCCCTCGATGCTAGCAACTAAGGACCCTACCAACCCACTTTGCATATGAAACTTAATCTAAATGATTAGCCTAACCAATTAGGCCGCACACACATATCCAACATAACCTACTTACATCACTTTTCATGCAAAGAAAAATAGATAATTATACACACGTGCGATTTACGCATGAAAGAATCGCGACTGTCTGCGTATCAGCGTGTATTCAATGTATAATGTATCGCATACATCATAACATTAATCTGTGGCGAGTGATGGATCGACCGCGGTTACTTTGAAGGCGGGCAGACGGGCGATTGTTGAGCAACAGAAAAGTGGCCGGGTTTTTTAGTAGTGTGCATCTATACTGAAGTTATGAACAAGAGAATAATATTACTTGTCTGTCCTTACTTATTTTCACGCTTTTGTACTGATCACTGAAAATGAATTCAATTAATTTAATGAATTGGATTTTGGCTAATAGGAAGCCAATAATGACCTGGGTTTGAACATAGGTCCTCTATTCTAATTGTTAAGATATTTTTACTGTAATTGTGTATGTTTTTATAAATAAACGATTATTAAATTATTTTGTATTTTTCATCCTAGAAATATTTAGTATCAGTAGGATAATTTTCGTCATTTACCTATGAGGACAAAACCTCGAGCAAAAGTTATAGTGGACATCCTAGAGAGGTACCAGTAAGAAGTTTAAAAACGATATTTAATGGCAGCATTTTAGATTTTTGGGATATTAGAAGAATCATATTTACCAACCCGCACTATGTGCTGGATTACAGCTAACTCTCTCTCACAGACATGAGGGCTGTATCCCAGCAGCGTTATATGTTACCACTGCTGGTACACAGCCAGGCATAGACTCGTTTTGAGTCTGCTTATATTATGCTATGATCAAATTTGTAAAAGAAAATAATGACCTTCTGCAATTTTGGATAAAAAGACCACAACTTTTATTTAATAAACAAGCTACTCACAAAATGTTGTCAACGCTTTGTCGCCCGTCTAGTACCCCAGCTACATTTTCATCCCACAGCCGTTATTTTTCCTTGTTTTTTACCCCAACCAAAACACAAGTGCTAACTTCCCACGATAGATCTCGTAAAACAGTTTGTGCGAGATTAATTGCATTATTTCGTGTTGTATCAGTATTAATGGTAACTATCAAGGGGATACACCCTTCTCTTTAATTATAGAATCTCGTTTATTACAAGATGTAATGGTTCTGTAAAATATTGTTGTTATTACTGTTACTGTTGTCGTATGGGATGTGAGGACGTCTTCTCGTGATTTTGACGGCTTTCGTGCAGGTGTTGCTTTTTAAAATTATCCTATTCCCTCACCAAATGTTATAGGCTGGATTATGATTATTATAGATATGTATGAAAAATACATATTATAATTAAGTAGTTTTAAAGTTAGAGAATTTAATTGAATTGCAATCTCTATGCATTTGTTGGCTGAACACGAAAGGTCTATTACTACTTACTGCTGTGGTAAAATTCTTAATGGTTCAAACCCAACAACACTTGGGAAAAGGCTAAAGAAGATGCTGAAGATTGTCAATTGTTTTAAGGTATAAAATGACGTAGGTACAGCAGCCGCTGGTGTCCGAGGGCCTGAAGGGTGACATAATTTACACTTTAATCATAATCAAAATCGAAGTAGATTTCTAAATTCAAAATGATAAAGTCCAGATTCCTAGTAGACGACTGAGAATTGAGGCCAAAAACACGAAAGAAAAATTACCCCGTCGTTCTATTCCTACGTAAAATAAGTGAACATCTCCAAGGATAGCAAGGAATAAATGTGTGCGTGGCGCTCACGTGACGTTTTATTTCGAACATGGAATCTGGAACATTTAAAAATCTAAAGTGCTGTTATTTCAATAATTTCAAGCGTGGTTGTCAATTGTTTCTGTCACGTGTTTAGCTGATCGGTATTCCCAATGGCGCAGTGGTACAGTCGCCGCCAGTCGCCGCCGGTGTCCGGAGGGCGAGACATTTCACGAGCCGCTGCCCAATGACCTTTCTAGCTCCGGGGACAGAGTGAAATGCCATCATGTTTTCATTTTTGGGGTTCCGTTGGTATTAGTAGATACCACTGGGAAAATACTGGTTTGAGTTGGGTTGTTAGCTTTTTTTGGTGATAGGCACTTGGCATGCCAACCTAGGAGGTTGTCGACTGCTTAACCGGGCATTTTGGTGGTTGCATTGCTTGTATGTCCTCCAGCCAGAGATTGGACTGGGTTGTATAAGGACTCCTTATAAAGATTTCGAAAGTTTGCGCTAACTTGTTTTGTCGATGGAGCAAAATAAAAACTGTACAATATTTTCACATTGAAAAAATCAATGTGTGTGTTCTTAATGGCAAATAGGCTAATAGTATTGAGTTTCATTCTAAAATTTGACTTTTTTTTTAATAAGACGACAGTTACCTGAAGAAAATCTGATAAGAATGATATTTAGACTATTTATCTTTTCCTGTCTAAACAAAAGGCATATTGTTTTTCTAGAGCTACAAACTTCCCGGGTCGACGGCGCGCTGTGTTCCACGCGCGCCTCAAGGAGTGTCAGCATAATGACGGGGCCTGTAGAGGGCCAAAGCTTGCTGGGGTCGCGGGACTCACAAATTACCGTGACCCCGGTACATAAGGGCTATTGAAGGACACCGTGGATTTTAGTCAGTCAAGTCTGACAGTCCCTCCCGAGGACTCATTTGATGATTTTACCATGAAAAAAAAAAAAAAAGAGCTACAAACCTTGAAGCATTTCATCGGTTATTAGGTATTCATTATTTCGTCAATACGGAACCCGCAACATATTAGCGAAACTCATAATTTTCATTACTTTTTTTCGCAGCCCGCTCACTCGACGACACTCGATTAATTTTTCACGGTACGCTTGTCAAAATGTGATTTAATATAGTCCGGGGGTAGTCCGAGCTATGACGTGCGATGCGTGTCATGCGTGCAATGCGCATCGTGCGTTTACATCGTGTGACGGGCCACGACCGATCCGTTTAAGGGCTCACCTCGTGTACTTTGTCTCTGTAAATCAAATAAATAGATGAATTACATGATTTTTTACGGGTTTTTATGTTAACTACGCAGTTGAGGTTTTCATTGGATATTTCGGAAATACGTTTCCCGGTTTTCCCGATACATTTGCATTTCCAGCTCCCTGTTACAAACAGTATTATCTATCAATAACGCCAAAAATGGTACCGCAATTTCCAATTTGCCGCGTCACTCCGGATTCCAATAGGATGCGGGGATAAATGGAGTCGCATTCCAATATGTCACCGAGCGGGGTCCGACCATTCGGCTTTTCGGCATTCGAGATTCGGCGTTTTCGGTTATCCGCGGTGGCCGAATTCGTCGAATATTGCCCGCGCGCATTCCAAAATCGTCCACTAATGAGATTCTAAACGTTATATTATTTGTGGCGTTACTAATTGGTTTTTTGTTTGTTCATTGTTGTAATGAGCACGTATTTGGTATGATGGTGACCGCTCATGGGGTCAGCGACTTACCGCTTTCAGTTCTGAGTTTGGTACCTTGGTTATTGTTTGTTGAGAGCCGTTTGTTGCTCATTACAAGATTAGTTCATAAGATTTCTTTGAGGTCAAGGTGGTTCAAGGTGGTTACGGTAGATTTTCAATGAGTATATTGTTTTGGTTTTCCATTTAGAGGTGTGTTTTGACAAAAGAATATTTCACAGAAAACTCACCTTTGAATGTGTTTGGTGGGTGCTACCTAGTTTTTTTTCGTTTTACATTTTCCACTTCTATGGCTTCTATTTTCAAACAATAGATTTATCAATAACGCCAGACCAGAAAAACATCATAAAAAGGTACCTTTTTCAAAAACGGCGTGTGACTGGAGTCCACAAAATATCGAAAAGTTTCGCACGAAAACACGAAAAGAAAATTCAGTTACATCACAAAGACGGATAGGTGAGAGATACATTACGTATGCGATACTTGAAACCTACCTTTTTCAAAACATAGACCTAATAAATAAGGTGAAAGGCCCTCCTTTCATCCGCACATTAGGCAGTCTACACACGGGTCGCATGCGTGTCACGTCAATCGTTATTGCCTGTATAGCGGCGCCATTGCCCGCTCTGATTTGAAATATTTCCACGGAACCACTTATTCGCACCTCACAAACAGGAGCCCCGGATACGTTGTGCGAAGTTTTGATCGTTTGTCGGAGGTTTTATTAAATACTTGGTCCAGGGTGGAGGATTTTCATTTCGGGAGGTTGTTTGTTTCAAGGTATGGTTAGAGAGGGTTAATGTTATCAACCTATAGGGAAATGGCCGTAGAGCTTCTCTAAACTACGTACACAACACACGAAGCTTTGATGTTTAAATTCCACAGCGATTGTTGCTATGGTAAACAATTGCTATATCTATAAAATAATCTAAATACACAGTGCTTCAAAAACAAACGCAAAAATAGAATGCATTATTTGGAATATGGCACACATTTAAAAGTTAGCATCGAGCCACCTACTTAACCAAGCGTGCTAGCATTCCTGTTAGAACTTATGTTTTTGGTTTTCACAGTTAAGGCAGACTTGCATGCGACTCACATGCAAGTTCTCTCGTCTATATGAGGCTTTAGTTTGATATAATTGACGACATGTTCCGATGTGAGATTTGCAACTCTTGTTGTTTTTATCAAATATCAATGTTTGAGCTTTATAACAAAAAAAAAAAATTACTCTGCATGCTACACAATATTCTTCAACTCTTTGTAGCTAGTGTCTTAAAAAAACGTATTTAAGGTTTCTTTAAGTATCAAGTAGAGCTTAGCTCACACTCGCGGAACCAAGGCATGTACTCACGGGGCGAGAGGGTAATCGTTTTGTTGAGTCGCGTTTTGTACGTTATTGTGCGATGCGATGCGAGGCAATCGCGGCCGCGTGCGTATTCTCGTCTCGTGCCTATTCTAATGGGGTGACAACTGGTACTCGCGCCTACTCGTACCGACTCACACCAACTCGTACCGACTCACATCAACTCGTGTCTACGTATCGTACATTCGCACTTGAGTCTTACTTGGTTATTATAAATGCGATTTTTATTGAGATCGTGATGTGAATGGAAAGTTTTTTTTATTGGAGGTAATGGCATGATACGAATTTTTTTTGTTCAATTTTATTGAATTTTCTTGATTATCTATGGTAACTTTACTTCTAAGTGTTGAACTCCTAAACCAGCCTTTCTAAGATGTGACATAAACTTATCTCTGAGCACGAAACCCGTAATTACGGCCTTAGTTACGGACGTTTTCTACACCCCGTGACATCAAGCCCGAAGTAAAAATGAATGAAATTACGACTTGACTCATGACCTATGGAAAATTCGTGGAACTAAATTATTTTTAAGCTCTTTGATATAATGACATAGATACTAGCGCCACGTCAAAAGGACTTTACATTCGTGGCGGTATTATGCGTCTGCAAATAATTTTTTGACGTTAGTTAGGTTTGAACATCCGTATCCGTACCCGTGTCTTCGTTGACGGACTTAGGCCGTATACAGAAAGAAAGCTGGAAACTTATAAGCGCTTACCGGTGCTTAACAGCGCTGGTAACCCGCGCAGGAAAATATATGAACGCGCGCCGATAAGCGCTGAACGGTGCCGAAAAGTTCCGACAAGCTTCAACACGCGCTGGTCAGCGCTGGGCGCTGCCATTTAAAATTAATAGACAACTTGCTTCAATCTGCTTCCTTTGTGTAGAACGTATCTGCGCTGTCAAGCGCCGGTAAGCGCTTATAAGCTTCCAGCTTTCTTTCTGTATACGGCCTAAGTATAGATCCCAGGAACGTTTTCAATTAGACAACATCATTAGTTCTAAAAGAGCTTTTTAGAGGTGACCTGCCTTTGACATCACTTTGTCAGAAGCAGCAGAAATGCACCAGGACAAATTACAGATTCTACGAAGATTTGAATGGCTTGATGTTAAAGACTAAGGAAACAAAGATCGCTTAGCTTCCGTAGAAGAAATAGAGGTGACCAATGGAGACATCTTTTTGTAGTACTTATTGTTACTGAATTAGACTTTGTGCTTATTTTATTTTCTTACATACCTAGTATTAGAAACCCTTGTATAAATGATAGTAATATTTTTTTTTTTGGGGAGAGATACAAGTAAAAAATGCTAAACAGAACCAACATCTACTTTTCAACGAAAAATCCCTGTTAACACAACACTAATCTCACATCAAAGAAATCAGAAATTAATGCAGTGTGAACACGAAATTTTGGTAAAAACACTGGCACAGCTGCCTAACCACGGGAGGCCGTTAGATAGGCGCGAAAATATCTAGAGAACTGTCATCGATTAAAAAAATACGATTAAAATCTTGCGCAAGCGCAGTTTTTGTGATAGCAGCTGTGCGCGTGCGCGCATCACCTGTCCCACGTGGCCAGGGATAATGGCGTCTTCAAAGAAGTCCGAAAGTCCCATTGTTGGGACATTCTGGGCTTTGATTTAAGGTAGCTTCTATTGTAGTTGGTGACGTTATGGTATAGGGTGATTCGGGGACTTTAGACGCACCTGTCTGGAAATTGGCCATGATTATGTACTTACATAGGTGCTTTGTTGCCAATTTTGGGAGACATTGATTAACTATTGGCGTTGAAGTTTATAAAGTTTGCAGAATAAGATTACTGATAAGCTACGAGTACATCAAAATTGGATTTCGTCGAAATTTAGATAGTAATGTTATATGTGATCGAATTATTTAAGACAAGTTAGGCAGTTCGTATGCCTGTCAAAAGCCCGAAAGTCAGTCTTTCTGGTCGATGCTGTGTGATGCAATGTTTGAGCGACCGAGAACATCAGTGGTTCTAAAACTTATAATTAGTAATATTCCTAATGATTCTCTTCGTGAACGAATAATAGAAGAATAGCCATTGACGTTGCGAAGTGAATCATTAGGAATATTGTTAAAAGTAGCCGTTTTAGACCCTCTGAAACATTCCCTAGTCCTACTGCTTCAAACAAACAGTCTTGTCAAGTGTGGTCATCCTACAGACGTCCTTTCTACACTAAACCGATTTGTTGCACAAAATTAGTAAAGACCATGTCCCTATAATTCCCGAAATCCATTCATAGATCACGTTCCTGCACAATGACAGTACATTACCTGGCAATATACAGTACTGATACAACCTCTAATGATTTATAACAAACAAGCATCTACCTTTTAGCATCAAGGACCTTATTTTTAGCATCATAAGGGGGTTTATTATCTTCTCCAGTTGTAAAAGTTTGTTGGTAAAATCCAGAAGTCGTGCAGTGTTATTCTGAATTGCTTTATAATTGTCAGCGTCGAATGGTTGTCGTATATCATCAATTTTTACGACGAGTCGTATTTCATTAGCTTTGTGTCCGTCAGTGAGGATCGACTTTAATTTGGAAGACAAATTAACTTTTACTATTAATGGTGACGTTTTACCTGTTGCTAGTAAAATTTTAAAAATGATAGGTTTTTTTGGCGTGTTAAAATCATCAAATGATGTCCTTCTGCCTTAAGTAGCAAACATTTGTATGATCTACAAGTAGTTGTTCCGGGTCTGGGCGTTTGTGTTTATGAGTTTATATGTTTGTAAACGTACCCACGACACAGGAGAAATTCCTAGTGTGGGGCAACGTTTTTTAAAAAGAAAAAAAAAGAAAAGTTTGTCCCAAATAGATAGGCAAAAAAAATCCTTTGAAGAGGTTTGATGTATTAAATTTTATCGGATAACAGTTTGTTATGGTAACCGTGGCCCTGGAAACGTGCTATTGAAGAAACAGGATGAATTTTTAGTTTAACAATCCAGTCCTTACGAATCCATCCAGGGCTGAGGATTCATTTAATGTTTTTACCACCCAAAAAAACTTGTTCTGGTTAACTCCTGATTTCTGTTTCATTATTTGCTAAAAGCTGATCATCGATAATTCATAATAATAGCCAAGTAGGCGTAATTTTATAACCATACTCATAAATTGAGTACATAGACATACCTCAGCTACCTGCCGCACCGGGCCATCGCGAGACTACGCGGAACCGAACAATACGCGTCAATTTTTTTCAACTAAAATCCTTAAAGCGCAGTTTTTCGGCGCAAATTCCAAAGCACACCTGGTCGGAAACGGGCCCAGGGGGTCTACTGATTGATAGAGGTACCGCGATTTTAGTACAATAGCCGAAATATGCAGTTTTCTGGCCATTCGAAACGGATCGCCCGGTCTCCGGCGACGAAGCGTCTGTTTAAAACAATCAATGATCGACGTTTTCTGAATGGCATGTGAAACAATATCTTTTGTGCTGTCAAGGGTAGGTGGTCAGGATGTACGCTGTTTTATTGGCAATTCTGTCTCAATGGGAGTCTTTGTGTCGTCTTGACGTAAATTCATTCAAGTTTAAATGTTTGGTTTAAGTATAAATTGTGCAATTAGTGTTATGAGACCGTAACCATGTTACTCTTTTGTTTTACCTCCTTCTGTTCTTACAATTATCGGTGTTAATAACACTATATTATACCAAAATCACCAACATATTAAGTAAATATAATAAAGACGTTGATACAAGCTAAACTCCTACACACAAACCGTCCCAACCGAAATAAACCGCATTTAAAGCGACGATTACGCCCCAAATGAGGAAAGTTAATCCCTCAGACGTATCACGTATGCATACGTAAAATTGTGAAGACAATAATTTGATTGATCTCTTAATGAATATGCAGATATGTTAAGTGATGATAAGGCCGCAAATAAAGCTGGTTCCCCGAGGAGTGATTGTGCGCCTACCTCTGGCACGAGCGAGATTTTAATCTCAGATAAGTGTGGAGTAGAGAACAGTTTACATAAATTCTGGAGTTAGCACCTTGTTTACAAAGTGCAGTGTTTGATTACGAGATTGTGTGATAAGTGCGTGCCTCTTGTTTTGGTGTCGCGTTTGTTTGTTTTTTGACAAGTGCTTGTAAACTTTTTGATTTTTTTATTGGAAGGGCGTAAAAAAAAACTTTCATTTCGCTGCTGTCTTTGTTAATGTTGACCCCTCGTTTTGAACTGTATTTATCTATAGATACACAACAGAATTTACACAAATATACGTGTATTCGGTTTGTTGATTCACTAAAACATTTTCTCATAAGGTTTTAATAGCAACTAAAACATAATTGAATAGCCAAATCCTGCCCTTGAAACCTGCAAACTATTTTCTAAATTAAATGTTCACCCAAACTTTAGTACTTTTCAAAACTAATCCTTACAACGCTGCGTTAAAAAATACAAACTTGAAAAAGGTTTCGTGGTGAAAAACAGTGGGAAGAGGAGAAGAAATAATGAAATATCTTCATCCAACCCTTCTAATTAATAGCCATCAGTGTCTGTAGCACTTGTGGGGTTGACAGTGCCTTCAAGTTTTTTAATATGCTTCCTCACCTCGGTAAAACAGTGGTTATAATTGCTTTTTTCTGTCGCTAAGTTTGAGTTTCGTATAAATCATCGTACAATTGCAAGTACGGTAAGTTTCAGTTGCGCATATTTCGGGTAATTGGGACTTTTAAAGGTTGCTTCTGAAAATGGACAAAGGGTGAGTTTTTGTTCAATTAAAGTTTATTTTAAATTTTGAGATAGTGATTTTATATTGAGTACGTATTGAAGTGTATAATATCAATGACTCAGTTTTTTTAGGTTCTTAAAATATGTTTTTCTTTCTGGTTATCGGGTTTATCATGTTATCCTATACACGTATTTATTTCACAGTAATACGGACTATAAACAATTTTTCGATGCTAGAATCAATGTAATACAATTTTGACTATCTATAACAAGTCATAGATAGTTTTGCTTAACCACAGATCCAGTACAAAATTATTAAGAACTAGCTTTTGCCGCGACTCCGTCCGCGCGGATGTCGGTCTTCGCGTGGATGGTTTATTTCTCCATTTTTAGTAACTCTGACAATGACATCTTATAAATGTTATGTGTATATGTATATGTGTATATGTTATGTGTATATGTATAATGGCGCTGAATCCACTGCGGGTAATGCAACGTGTGTCCGCGGTTCTACAGAACAACGTCTATGAATAAAACTGAAAAATTTTTTTTTTTTAATCACATATTTGGGTTTGGTATCGATCCAGCAACACCCCCCACTATTTATTATTTCAATGTACAGAATTGACCCTTCTACAGATTTATTAGAGGTATGTATAGATTGCGTTACAGATATTCCCGTGGTAACAAAAAACTAACTCCAATAATATTTCTTTCCACAATCAAATAGTCGTAAGACTATAGCTGAGTATAAACAGAGGCAATAACCGCTTGTATTGGATCAGCAGAGATAAAAAACGTAAGACGCGGACAATCCTTTTCGGCTGAAAATTGAATAGTTGGATTACGCGACCTACCGGCGTGCGTAGGGTTGACTCAAACGTATTGGGTGGTTTTTGGTGATAGTTTTTTGTAGATTTTTGGTATAATTGAAACGGTTAAATAATTATAATTATGTTCTTGCTTTTAAGGTAAGATTGGAAACTATTTGTAAACGCAGGGTTAAATTAAATTAGTGAGTGGAACTTTACAGACGTGGATGACATGTTTCTAACTCAACGTAATAGATAATATAAAAAGGGTTTTGCTAATTTAAACGTTTGTCTGAATTTTCCCGAACTATTTTGTAGCAGTAATCAGTCAGTTACTGTGATCAGTAAAATAGCTACGTTCTACGTAGTACCTGCTACAATTATATTCTTCTTGTTTTGGATAGGAAATCATCAAGTTACTCCTGTCCTTGGAGCGGAAGGCACTCTCAGACCCATACTGACTAAACGCCATCCTGTTCTTTCAAGTGCCCTTTGCGTTCCAGGGACGCGGTAGCCTTTTAAGACACTTCCGCAACTCTGACACGATGATTCACATGAAAAGAACTTGTTGGCTTAGAGTTTGTTGTCGGAAGAATTATGATTATAATATAAAAGAACGAGTAGTTTTTTTTTTGCGTGGTAATCGTCAAATGAGTCCTCCCACCCAGGGAGGAGGGACTGTCAGACTTATACTGACTAAAATCCACGGTGTCCTTCAATAGCCATTTACGTTCCGGGGTCACGGTATTCGTTAGTCCCGCGACAAAGTACGAGTGGCCATGACAGTTTTTTGACTAGTTAGTCGAAAGCCAAAAATAAAATGTATTTGGTACAAATTGCTGAGTTAGGCGCAAATCGTTTTCTAACACTTTCACACGGTCGTGTGAGATGAAAGTACCTTTTGTATGTATCATCTGCTTGTCACTTACCAGTCGTACAGGAAATTAGTTTGAACAGGTGATTTTACAATATTTGAGCAATATTTACTTGCTTCATGATTATATACAGACTATAAATAAAAACTTACTAGTAATACGTACAAAAAAAAAACATTCAAAGGGCGTCAAAGAATAATTATAATAATAAGCAATATTTTGTATTTAATTCACAACTTACCGCTTAGGTATTTACGTATTAACAGGTACTAAAGATTCTGCAAATGTTATCTATATTCTCATAACTGTAGGTTACAGGGTAATAGGGTATTTTACTGCATAAATAAATTGAGAATCTTTTTAGTCCGTCAGTTAGAATATTGAAAAATAATGTACACGTATTTTTTTTTTAAATCAGTGAATATTGCCAAAGAGAAAACGCTTCCAAATTCGGGAGTGGGGGCTTTTTACGTCATAACGCTTGTAAAATTGTTCCGACCGATTGACGTTTTGTGAATTTTAGAAGCGTTGTATCTTTGGTTTATGTAACAAAAGAAAAAATACGGGTCAATTTTTTGATGATAATCTATCTTCCGAACTAATATTTTTTTTGAGTAAAATAGCCTATTCCCGTAGGGTTAGGCAAAGGTGTACCTGATATTATAACCACATTTCGTCAGAATATGGGGGCACGCCTATTGCCATCAACCGAGTACAGGTCCAGGCTCTATGCTTGTGACGAGGGACGATTCTAGGGAAACTTAGCCCGAACCAGGAATCGAACCCAAGATCTCTTGCTCAGCAAAATAGAATTAAGATTGAAGTGTGTGTCACACAATAGGCAGTTTGACAGCATCAATAAATTGTCCGTCACCTAGAGTTTAGAAAAATAATGGATACGTATTTTTGCTTTCGTTTAACCAATGCATATTTTTCAAAAATAAAATGCATGAAAATTCGAGAGGGGGGCTCGTGACGTCAGAAGCAAGTTAAAACTACGTCACGTTGATATCGAAGAAACGCACCTTCGTTTTGCAGTTACACTTTTGTTGGACAATATTTTAACAGATGTTTATCTTTTTGTGGTAAGACGCTTTCAGTTTACGTAACAAATTTAAAAAAAAAAGTCTCATATAAATTTTGAAAATCCAACTGACGGACTTATTACATTTTTCAGTCAAATATCCAATTGTGGTGGAAATGACAGACAATGCTCCTCTTTTTACAAAAAAAAAAAAACGACGGGTTGCACTCTGGAAGTGCCGGCAGAAGTGAAAACTTCAATAGTAATAAAACAAACAAACAATCGCGCAAGCGCCCTGCGCCGTCTTACGAATTTTCGATCAGGTCACGTGTCCTGACGCGAGTTTAACATTTTTTACCCATTCCAAAAAAAGTGCACAACGCCGCTAAAGAAGTTTTCACTTCAAAAAAACATTACTTTTACAAATCTACTAACCATAATATTCTTTCGTAATTTTGCTAACCCTGGAATGACTACAGGTTCATATTGTGCGGCGCTGGGCTGATTACGTAGAGCATTGTGTTGCGGACATAGGACGCAATTAAGTATTAGACAGACTTTATAGCTGCGTTATCGTGCCCCGGGATTTGTTGCCACCCACTCGCCTTACGGTAGGAAGCGTTTTGGGGTTGATTTCATAAGGAAAACTTTTTTCTAGAAAAGAGGGCAATTTCACGTACAGCGTATTTAAAGTATGTATGGCGATTATTATATGGAAATGCAAAGGCGCCTCTAGTGTACGAACGACTCTGTCGGGGTCACGGGACTAACCAATTACCGTGACCGCAGAAGGTAAAGGGCTATTGAAGGACACCATGGATTTTAATCAGTACTAGTCTGACCGTCCCTACTGCTCTGCCCTGGGTGGGAGGACTCTTTTGATGATTTTACCACGATAAAAAATAATAAAGTAGGCTTCTTTGCGTGACATTTTGGGAATTATAAGCGTGATACAATGTAACAACATAACGATAATCATACTGAGGTGTACATAAATCTGGTATCTCTAGTGTCGTTTATGAAGAAAGGTCCTTCTCAGATATAAAATCAAAGGTTGACTGGACATTTAAAAAATCCAGCATCATTTCGCACCACTTAAGCGGCTCCAAGTAAGTTGTCACCTCCACACATCTCTTAGACCCCCGAAGACTAAGAGTACTTCCACACCACACAACTTCTTACGCAGCCATTAAAACGCGAGGTGTCTCCCAATAAAGTCGCGCCAACTAAACAGAAACTAGTTAACAAGTGCAGTGGCATTGCACGCCACTTAAGTGGTAAATTCGAGGAAGCTGTCATCTGAACACAGCTCAGTATAGTGAAGTGGTCTGCTAACGAATACGCGTGTCAAAGCGAAACACTTCATTAGGTGAGAGCGGAGCGCTCCTCCGCGTACCCCGCCCGCGCCCGCTCCTCCTGCCGCAGTCGCCGCCTCGACGCTCCTTGCGACGCTGTAGGAACACCATTCTTTAGGGAATTTTTTTCGGTGTTAGTTCTAAAAGTGAGTTTTGTTTGGTTATATCATCATTTGTCCTCGTAAGTATGTTGGTGCAACAACAATTGCAAATTCGTGAATTATTTAACAACGTGTCATAAGCTCATAATCACAAAAATGCGCAAAGCTAGAAGGATGAATGTATATTTGTAATTTTTTCAAGATAAAACTATTAGATGGATTTTATTATCAGTCAAAATTAACAAACTTTTTATCCGGGTATGACGAGTATGACGGTTATACGATCCCTTACAACCTAAACTCCATGCAGGTGTTGTCGTTGGTGTTGGCGTAAGCTAGAAGCTTTAAAATGTTAGAAAATTTAAAAAGTTATTCTATAAACGACTTTATTGTCTCTTTTGGTCCTGCTTAAAAGACTAGATACTTAGATATTTCTTTCATTGTCACCGGATTCTGTTTTCTATCCATCAATTATAAAACAATGCAATCGTGGAAAAAAAACAACAAAACAAACTACAATTAATCTCAGAAATCTTACCACCTTTAATTTTAACCCTAGACGCTTCCATAAGCCCTAAGGCGGTTTACAAAACGAGATACTGTCCGCAAAAAAACCCCCGACAGTTGGTCTCCTTACGCTCTGGCTTCTATTTAGTGGGCGTCTTACCGACTGCGCTGCGCTAATTAGACGCAGGCCGACTCTTCTCATTAGTGGCGAAATTATGCAGTTTGCTGGAATTCGGGTTAAATGTAAGGTCGGGATGTCGACAGCCTTCTGCAAAAATGTGGAATATTCCGCGATGTCTGCGTTGAATTTGGTGATTTTTTTAGTCTTTGTATATTACGAGTATGTTCGTGATCATTGTTGAAATTGACAGTACTACAGGTCGATCTTCTAGGACTGTAGGTTAAGATGATTCCTCCGTAGTAACCCGCGAAATTAAAATTTTTCATGTGTTTTTTGCAATTTGCTTATCAGTGTAACTTGATCAAAGTATAATTTTAAACAAAAGAATTATCAAAATATTTGCTCCATTCGCTCTCGCAAATTTGGTCAAAGTTGGTAAATCCGAAATCTAACTTATTTTGACCAAATCTTTGTGAGAGCGAATGTTTTGTTCATTCTTAAATTTAAAATTATACTATTTACTGTCGCGAATCATATATATTAAAAAAACACATGATTTGAATTTCGCGGGGTACTACGGAAGAATCGCCTTAAGCCACGTTTGCCGAGTTTGGTTTCTGGAGCCTCAGAAAGCACGTTAAGATGTTGGCCGCGACTGTTATTTGTAACTGGAGCTTTGACAGTCGTTATTAGTCAGAGTTTGGTAAGTTCCGAAGTTGATCCGACAACCTGTCTTACCAAGGGTATCGACTGGAAGCTGAGCCGAACATCCCTAGTTGGGAAAAGGCTAGGTACGAGTAGATGATGATAATGTTGGATGGACATCGCTTGTTATGAGTAATTATGATTTTTAGAGAGTTCACAAGATTGCTAAGTCTTGAGATTTTAATCAATTAAAGGATTATTCTTTAAATTTTGTGAGAACGAACTAGTTCTCGAAGAGTTGAATTTAAATTGTTAGGATTTCATGTATTCACTCAAATATGTAACAAAGTTTTTACTTTTTGTTGCATCATCATAGTATATAAAACAAAGTCGCTTCCCACTGTCTGTTCCTATGTACGCTTAGAACTTTAAAACTACGCAACGGATGTTGATGCGGTTTTTTTAATAGTTAGATAGTGATTCAAGAGGAAGGTATATGTATATAACATTCATAATATAGTAGAGATTGTACCTGTGCAAAAACCAGTGCTTCCAAAAAAACAAAACATTTTTAGTTTTTACGTCAAACTAGTTATCATAATAACGACACTTTAAGTAACCAACTACAGTGAGTAGGTTCAATAGCCCTTAGTTAAGAGGATCTAAAAAGGTCACTTAAGCGAAATCATAATATGAATTGCGATAATGTATTCCGTGTTACAAATGTAATCGCAACTCACACTATGTTTATACTAAAGTGGCTTTTTAGACCTCCTGTTACCAAGACTAGCCCTTACCGCATTCTTGAAGGTGAAAAACAACTGGATATGTTCTCACTTCTATTCACATTCTAACGGGGCTAAATACGTATTACTGTTGCCAGGACAATATCATAAGCTCTTTACAGGTTCTTTTGAAGAAAAATACTTAAAAATATATATATTTATTTATTTATTTAATGATCGGTTCGTGTTATAACACTAAGACCATGCTTCTTAGACTTGACGAAGCTGTACAATTTCAAGTGTTATTTTAATCTTATATATGTATATATACATATATAACTACACAGTGTTCTGTGTTCTTATAAAATTATAAATATCTTAATGAGACTAACATTTCTGCAAATTAATATTCACATAAGATCCTAATTATTTCCTCAAGGCTTTAGTCTTACAAGAAGGAACTTAATCTAATTGAACAGCCATAATAACACGTCTAATTAATTAGAAGTCCCAAAAGTGTAGCTAATTAAAAAACATTTCCAAAAAATGTGTTGTGAAAAGAGCGTACGATAAAAATTCCCGCCTCATTTCGGTAAGCGGGCAAAAACAGGCATATTTGTAAAAGAAACGTCCTCTCGGGCAAATAACGTTTATCTACAGCACATTGGGTTAATGACTGGGGGACGAAAGAATGAGAAGAAGGCATTATTTTAATTAGGAAAAATGGTGGGCCCCTCTCACCTAGGGAGGGCTAACTGAGCAAGTTGGCAATGCTTTAATTAAAGTAATGGCGCGTGTGTGAGTACTTTTACATGGGAATTCGTGTGTAGCGTACTTATGATGCCTTTTACCTGCGATACCAATCGAAACTTTGACCTGCTTGTACGATTGGGTTTATACATTTGTACGTGACTCGCAGTCTTCAGAGTAAAAGTACAAATGGATAGTTTAGTTTTCAATAGAGTTATGTCTAGTTTGTGGGCATTTGATAAGCAATAATGAAGTTGAAGCACCTGTTCGTCAGACACATTTCACCTGTAGACAATCTGCAAGGAATACTCCACTAGTCTTGTATCTTGAACGGATCGCACCTTCCAGCAAGTTCTTTACAAAGCGTAACGCTACCGTAATCTGTCCATTAAGCCTCCTGCAGACACACGCGGTTATCCGCGCGTGGCGATTGTTGAAAAAACCTACTTAGTCCATTTTCTATGAAAACACCCACATCTGTTCACTCTGAAGCGGCGCGGCACATCGCGTTTCTGATATTATTATTGCGACGGCTTGCGGCAGGATTTGTTGAATTGTTGGATGGAATTTATTTAATTTATAATTAATTGTGCATGGTTTTGTCGCGGCGTTACGCAAGCGGCTAAGGTAATCTCCACTCTAAACGTACTACAATTGAGTTCACCTCTCTTGGCAGGGCGTGGTCCCGCGGCAACGCGGCGCGTGACGCGCGCCGCGCGCGCTCTTGTCGCACTTGTCGCGGCCCGTCGTGTCCTTACCCTAGTACATTTAGAGTTTATATTTTTGTGGTACTTAAGGGTGCTTCGCCGCCCGCCGCGTCGAAAACCGCGCGCGCGTGATGCGCTCGCTGGCGCAAGATGCCAATGTAACTTCCAATCTAAACGTAATACAATTGGGTTCACCTCTCTTGGCAGGGCGTCCTGCGGCAACGCGCCGCGTGACGCGCGCCGCGCGCGCTCTTGTCGCGCCCCGGCCCGCCTAACCTCAGCATAATTAGCATCCCTCATCACGGCGGCGCGGTGCTTTGCGCGCTCCTGTGTGAACAGCAATGCGGCAAGGCACCGCGTGCGGTGACAGCGATGACGCCACGCTCGTATAATCGCATGTGTCTGCACGAGTGTCTGCACGAGGCTTTAGGCGATAAATAAACACAACAAAGTACAAAATTTAGCTGCGTTAGCGGGCTCCACCCACGCCGACAAAGCGAGGCGACGCGATACAGCGCGCCGAAAAAAAAACGCTACATCACTACAATCATTTACGAAATATTGACAACAATAAACTGAGACTTTAAAAAATGCCAGTTATTAATATTTGTTTTCTTTGTAAGGACCACGTGTCCCCACACCTGAACTCTGCGAATGACATTGCCAAAAAAAAAAATTGCAAAAAATATCCGAGGCTGGGCGAAAAAGAGCACGGCGTAAACAGACAACAGGCAGTTTGAATGATAGCTTCCCTGGAAGAGCGGCAAGTCCATTTTTCACAAGTATCATTCACCGCTTTCACATTGCGTACTGTATATTTTATATATTTTTTATTTATCGGTCCCCCCCAACCCCGTGGCGTTCGCCCAAATTGATATTCGAATGCGAATTTACGGCGTCCAATTCCTCACTGTTTTATTCATTTTAGTGATTTCGCGATGGTAAACACACAGGTAGATGTGTTTAATTTCGAAATGAATGTTTATTGCAGTGTATCCGTTTCGTTTACAATGATGTAGGATATTCGAGCTCGTCGGCCGCGAATGCCCATGTTTACAAAATGCATTTACATTTCGCATGTGTATATTTTTTTGTAGTTTTTAATTATTTCCAGGACTTTTTTTGTGTTGAAGAAGTATTGGATAACGCAGTCGTGATGATGTTTTTCTCGCGTACGTGTTTTTGATCAATTTTGTTTGTAATGGAATGGTATATTTCAAAATTATCGCTTTCAGTAATTTATTGCAAGCGTGGAAATTTCCACGGTGGAGCATACGGTGCAGGACTGCCCCGCTTGGGCAGAGCACCGCCGTGTCCTCACGACGGCGATAGGCGGAGACCTCTCGCGCCCGGCATTGGTCGAGGCCATGCTGCGGGGCGAGACGGAGTGGGAAGCGGTCGCCTCCTTCTGCGAAGCAGTCATGCTCGTGAAGGAGGAGGCGGGCCGCCTTAGGGAGAGGACAGCGTCCTCCCTCCACCCCAGCCGCAGTGGTAGACGCCCACGGCGTCGGACGTCGCAGGACGATCTCCGGCCACCGTAGGCGCGGGCATGCGGGCAGCGAGTAATGGGCGACTTGCTGTCCGACCATGGACCATGCCCGGGTCGACGGCGCGTTGTGTTCCACGCGCGCCTCAAAGAGTGTCAGCATATTGACGGGGCCTGTAGAGGGCCAAAGCCTGCCGGGGTCGCGGGACCAAGGGATTACCGTGACCCCGGTACGTAAAGGGCTAGTGAAGGACACCGTGGATTTTAGTCAGTACAAGTCTGACAGTCCCTCCCGCCCTGCCCTGGGTGGGAGGACTCATTTGATGATTTTACCACGCAAAAAAAAAAAAAAAAAGCGTGGAAATTTCCAAATCCATTTCAAATTGGTGGAATTGCTACATAAGCATTTCCACGCATTAAATACGAGAAAGAGGTACGGAATTGTGTGTACCGTAGTACGTAGTTAGTATTATTATAAACATATTGCTTACCAATGATTTCGGACCTAATACACATCCAAGACAAGGAAACTAATCTTCCCAGGGATGTTCAAGTGGATAAAAACTTTTTTGGGAGCCTTAGCCGAAGCTTCATTCGTCCCACTGCAGAGCAGGGACCTATTCCATCTTTTTAATTATCGTAATCTAATGCGTAAAATTTACCCACACACGGAAAATGTTGAACTTGACCCCATAGAAAAATAATTAAACATATTTAAAAAAGTAAGGGATTATCATATAATTAAAACTAACATAAAAAGTAGGGTCAGTGACGGTACGTTAATTCATAAATAGCATCACCATTGCAAATAGGTAAGTATTAGAATGTTTTTATACCTCACATAAGTAGTCAAATTCTGTGAAAACCCTTTAAGAAAACTCTGTCAGTAAGACCGCACATCAATTTAAACATATCTTCAAAAAATTGTAACCCTCAAACATCTCAAAAGTACGGGGTTATCATAACAATTAAAACCAACGTAGTCAAAAAGTACCCCAGTGACGGAGCATCAGTTCATAATCGATTTAGCGTCACCACAGTAACTCGCGGTGATCCGCCGATGTCTAATGACGTAAAAAGTATGTCCCCGCTATGTAATGCTGGTCGAGGCCGATATAAAGAGTTGGGAGGAGACAGAGGGTGCAGGACGGATAAGGGAAGTATTATGCCTAACTGTGCGTAGCCACTGTTGACAGATATGATACATATAACATGAATACTATATCTTTCTTTAGATAGAAATTAAACCAATAATGTGTTTTTGTTAGGGGGAATGCATAGTAAGGCTTGAAACACATATTTGTTTCCAAGAAACATTATTTTTTGAGATGTCCTTATGTAGAATGTATATTTTATTTATAAGTCACTTTGTTTTTTTCTATTTGTTTTTGCGTACCCTCATGAAAAAAATACATATAAATAAACTCATGCCTCTTCCAGGCATGAGTTTATTTATATGTATTTTTTTCTACTTGCATGACGAATTAGTAAATTACTAGAAATAATAACACACGTTAACTGTAAAAATATTTCAAAATCAGAAGAGGTTTATTCAATAATGAAAATAATTTATCGAATCAATTTTAATTTTAATTATTTTTTTCACCTAATTTATTTTTAACCCGGATATATTTACAACTTCATCTCAGAGGCTCCATCGACATGGGCAGAATCCACGTTACGCATCTCTCCCAACTCTTTGCTCTCGACCACAGACAAGCCAGGGGTCGCGAAAGCACGTCGTCATCGGATGGCAATTTGAATGCGGTCGCTTAGCCGGGTGACGGCCGCTATGACTGATGAGGAAGGGTAGCAACCCTGAGCCGACCAGCCTGTCACCGCCCCTGTATTCTACATGTCGCATTAATGTGGACATGGGTGGGGCAGGTGCTTATTGAATTATATCTTGATAGCTTGCTTGATAAGCAAATGTGGAGCAAGAGGTGGGTTGTGCTGAATTTTCGTCCTATTTTCTTGATATTTATACAAAGTGACTTTAATATTTTACAACTGACGACGGGTATTCTAAGCCTAATCTAGACACGTTCACGACAAGTTTGAATACCTTGCAGGCCATTAATGGACAGGAATTCAGTTGATGTAACAAATACCGCAGTGTTGTTACTTGCATGCTTGTAGAGAAACAATTGCTCATAATGAAAATCGATGTTCGTATCAATTAACAGTGTTAATGCGAAACGGTTTGATAGCTATTGTCTAGAACGACACTTTCCCCATCACTTCTCACGATCCACAGGTCATGTGAGGGCTGGACTCCAGTCTTCCCATCACGATCACCATACCATAAAACAACCCGTTAGGCTCATTACTCATGAGCGACTATATCGGCGATATAATTTTCATTATCAATTATGTTAGAAAATTATGCGTACTCATGGCCAATTAATGCGGCTGTGACGACTTGCCCGCTTCGGGCGACAATGCCGAGCGGGCAATACGGCCAATCGATGACGTCACATAAATATTGGGTGCGACGGACCCTGCTTTGTGATGCTAACTGCGTCCGCATATGCTAATCCGCTTCCGCCCTTCCCGCGTCTTGGGCGGGCGGCGGTGTCTAACGGAGTTTTCCATTGTTCTTGTGATTCGGATTGATATTGCCAGAGACACTGTATTGACGCTTTGTTTCTTTGTGGTTTCAATGAGATTTATTGAAGTGTTGATAGCAGATCATGTTTAATAATTTTCCGGATGAATTGTATAGATTTCAACTCTATAAATAAGAGCTTTCACATTGTAACTTCAGTTCAAAATTTCTTCCCTCAAAATTCTCTTGTTATCTTAATCTTAGCCAATAAAAAATCTCCATCAATAAAACATCAAAGTGTACCAGATTGACTAAAATCCGTACAGTTGTGAGTAAATCATCGAGCGTGCCGTTGAATCGGCAATGAGTCGTGTCGTCGACAATCGGCCAGTCCGTTTGCGGCGACGGCAATTCGCATTCATTCACGGCCCATTGCTGCCGTTGGCTGTTGCTCCGCCGACGCCTGTTAATGTATTCGCTACGTTATTTCAATTTAGAACAAACCCGAGGCAGGACGGTTTTGGTGAAGCTGGTTTTCATTGGGGAGCGGTCTTGCCTTGGCTAGTGACGTTTTACGATTCGTGATGTTTCTGTCACCTACTGTTGCATGTTTGAAGGATTTTTAACAGGATTTGTTAGAATATATACCTATTTCCGCGGTAAGTTTATTCTTTATGGCAAAGGGAACACCATCGTTTCATCTAAAGTAAAAAAGTGAGATAACTGAGAAAACGTAAACATTATATAAAATGTGTTAACGCAGCGATTTCCAGCCATTACAGGGGCATTATCTAACTAAATATTAACGTGCAAAATTTCGCCAAGGAAATAAATTAAAAACGCAACAACAAGCGGGTAACGAGCGGCGAACAAAGACGTCTAATAAATCAAGGAAGGCAGGTGAGCAGAGTGGTGTTTGTGCATTAAGAAGGCCCGGTTTCCCGGCGGCCTTTCTTGGCCCTTTCTTCGTTTTAAAAAGCAGTCGACGCCCAATATTTTCGCGTAGTCATCGACAACACATAAATATTGGAAATGGGGCGCCCCTTTCTTGTCTCGCTAGAATAATTAATGCCGTAGCTTCTTATGTCGCGAGTTGTTTTGTTGCCAAAAATTATCGTTGGTGTTCAACGTGAAATTGGCTCCGTAACTAACGGGTTGGTATTCGTTGTTGATATGTTTTCAGGTTGCTTTTAATGGTTTGGTTGTTTACTAACTTTCAATGTTCTTAGTTGCCGAAAGTTCGTTTGTAATGAAAGAACACTGCAAGTCGTTGCTTGTTTTTGACTGTTTGTGCCAATCTTACAGATTTTAGGAATATTATTATTAATAAGATTTGAACAAGACATGCGATCGTCGTGGTATAGAAAGCAGGTCTTTCAAGCAACGAACTAAAGAAGGGTAAACCTCACATAAAGTATTAATATTTAAATTCAGCCAGTATCATCAATATTGCTCCGGCCAGTCTGCTATCGAGAAAGAAAGGAATTGCATGTTCCCAAACGAAAAATACCACGATACAGCAACATTAAATGTGTAATAATAAACTTATTACACAGTTGAAATATGGAAACAACATCGAAACAGTTGTAGATATGGAGTTTGGTTGATAAAACTAGTTGTACAACATGTTGCACTGTGTAAACATCTTTTGACAAACTATTTGCACATGTTTTATAACTGTGACATGGCGCTTCTGATTTGCGTAAAACATTTGAGTAGATTAATTGATGGGTGATTGCTTGCATACTTGCAAGTTGCACTGGTCAGCCATTCTAGTTTACTTTTTAACCGACTTATAGAAAAGGAACGCCTGGACTGATTTTGAAAATTCTTCATTTGTTTTGAATAAAATCCCAGATGGTTTCATGGTAGCCAGGTGAAATCCAGGGAACTGTTCAATAAATAATCCACGATTGATGTTATGGCTTATCTATACAATACGCAATTACACAACAAAAAAAAACGACGGGTTGCACTCTGGGAGTGCCGGCAGAAGTGAAAACTTCAATAGTAATTGTTGGGAATATCTTGTGAACAGATTTTAGTAAAACTCGCAAAAATGGTTGACTTTTTATTTCAATAATTTTCCAATGTGACGTACATCTTTTATAAACAATGTTACCTAGCAACGAATGTATCCAGCATACAAACTTCTTTAAAAGTAATAAAGTCACACGAACATTCACGCAAGCGCCCTGCGCCGTCCTACGCTTTTTCGGTCAGGGTCACGTGTCCTGACGCGAGTTTAAGATTTTATACCCATTACAGAAAAGTGCTCAACGCCGCTAAAGAAGTTTTCACTTCAAAAAGTTTATTTATTATAGGTTAAAATAAATATTTTTTTTGTTTTTGAAGTGAAAACTTCTTTAGGCGTTGCGCACTTTTTTTGGAATGGGTAAAAATGTTTAACTCGCGTCAGGACACGTGACCTGATCGAAAATTCGTAAGACGACGCAGGGCGCTTGCGCGAATGTTCGTGTGTGTTTATTACTATTGAAGTTTTCACTTCTGCCGGCACTCCCAGAGTGCAACCCGTCGTTATTTCTTAGATGTATACTAATATAGTTCCAAAGACGGCACGGTTAACTCTTTGGCTGAGCGATTGGACTGCCGCACAGCGTGTCGCGGGTTCGATCCCCGCACGGAACAAATATTTGTATGACCTATAAGTAGTTGTTCTTGGTCTGGGTGTTTGTGTAATTGTGTTTTTATGTTTGTAAACGCACCCACGACACAAAACAAATTCCTAGTGTGGGGCAACGTTTAAAAAAAATAAAAAAATTGTTCCAAAGAGAATTGTAGTAAGTATTGTTGTTCTTTGTAACAAGTTGTAGAAAGTTCTTTCATTAACAATTCAGGGTTGTCTCCAGTTTAAGTTAAGCGTATAGCTCGGTACCTAATATTGATGTTTTAAAAGATGAGTTTTGCGAAAATAAATGTGTGACTGCGCCATTATTTGTTCACAATACAACTGACGAATCAGACGAAACGGAACAGCCGAAAACGAAAAACAAGAGGCCGAAAATTTCCTCTTGTTCAACAGAGAGAGAAAAAATTAGCTTATCTCACACACGCAATTTGCGTCGGCAATTTTCGACGCTTCCTCTCATTACCCCGCCGTGATATATTTGCGTGTTTATTACTGCAATTACTTAGAGTAAATCTCACGTCCTTCCTCCCCCCTCGACGCACCCCCTCCCCGGGAGGGTCGCGCCCTCCGACGCCATTTTACCCTCCTTCCGGCCGGCCCTGCCCTTAAGTCTTATGTACCTCGTAAGTTTCTTCGCGGACTTGGTAACCGGATTCAAATTCGGGCCGAATTTAGTAGCAATTAATTATGGAGCCGAGGAAGTGTTCTCAGTAATACTCGACCCGTGATTTTGTAATTAATATTATTGTGAATAATTTTATGATTTACTACTAATAGGGTAGCCGTTTGTTCGCGGTTGTTGTATTGTCTCTGGAGCCGGGTGTAATTATCAGCTCTGTGTAAATTGTAGCTCGACGAGTCACTAACTGTTACGTTTTGCATAGAACTTGAGTATGACACTTAACAAACCGTATGCTGTTGAATGGGGACAACATTTGTTTTACTGTCGTAATTATGAACAGATAATCAACGGCACACGCATTAAAAATTAGGTTGAAATTTTTTTGGGAAACTTTTAAACTGCAAGAAAAAGCGAAAAACAGTAGTATTACGAAAGATTTTGAACACAATGCTTGGTGCTTGAACATTACTAGTAGCAGTGCAATATTAAATTGGCACATAGCGCTACATAAGGCAGTACCCTCGGCAGTCGACTTGGCTGTAATTAATTAACGAGCTTAGTTTAAAAGCAGGGCCGTAAGACTTGGCTCGGGTGGGGCCCGCCTCGCGGGGGGTATTCTTGCCAAGAAAAGGGGGGGGGGGTGAAGAAATTCGGGGGAAAGTTTATCATATTTAGGCGCAAAATGGCGAATCCAGCGCTCGGATGCCGTCGAGAGATTAATATCTGGCTCTAACTCTGCGCGATGAATTCTGTTGTGAATAATGCCGATGTAACTTGCTTGTTTTATGGCGAATGTGTTTGTATGTCACGTAGCGTTTGTTTTGTTTTATGTTTAGTGTGGCTTGCTGGCGGGTTATATTAAAAATGGGTCAAGTTTTGTTAGGGTTGTGTGGGATTTGGCTTGTGCAAATAAATTTTGCTTAATGTTTGCTTACCTAACAGCTTTCTGATTTATTTTTTGTTTTACAAGCCAAGATGTTCTTGAATGCGCAAGTCTGGTAATGCTAATGTCATAATAAATAATTATGGCTTGTTATAGTCTCTGAGTTCAACCATATATTTTTTTTAAATCTATTCGGTTTGGGCGACTCGCTGTCCGACCATAGACCATGCCCGGGTCGACGGTACGTTGTGTTCCACGTGCGCCTTTAAGAGTGTCAGGAAAATGATGGGGCCCCCTCTAGCGGGCCAAAGCCTGGGGTTCCGGGACTTATGAATGAACCGTGACCCCGGAACGTATAGGGCTGTTGAAGGACACCGTGGATTTTAGTCAGTATGAGTCTGACAGTCCCTCCCGCTCTGCTCTGGGTGGACTCATTTGATGATATTACCACGATAAAAAAAGGTTAACAAAAAAGGTTGGCGTCATAGAAATGCTGTTGTAAAATATTTTGGAGGACTCGTTTCAAATTCAGTTGCAAGATTTGACTCTTAATTTAAAAGACAAGTCAAAGTTTTCCGTTGTAACCATAGAATTTAAATATTGTAAAACCGTTTTTGTAACAATGTTGTTGTACAATAAAGTGTATTCTATCTCTAAATAAAAACATGTATCTAACAAAGTTGTTCGCTCTTCTATACTAACTCACAACTCAACACTGCTTTATAATGAGTTACTACATGTATGTTTAATACACGAACAATCTTACTTACCTACTCTTGACTGATGTTACGAAGTTGGTAGCAGGTATCGTTAACAGTTAACATGTGTCTTATCACACGTTAATAAACGTGATATCAAGTGATGTTGTTATGAACAATGTTACCTTCCCAAAAGTTATATGATTTTGACTCAATGACTTAGGCTGTTTGATCAATAGTTAACTAACTAGTAGTTACATACTTTTTTTTTAACAAACGTTCATTAAATGTATTTTACAAATAGTTTAACTAATATAGGCCCTCACTGACAGAGAATTAAAACGGTTCTTGGTTTAGTGTATGCGGAACCCCATTTCTTACAAAATTAAACCGTAACTTTCCTCTTCTTTAATCTCAAATTACAAATATTACGACCAAGAAAATTTACTGTAAATAAATGTTAGAACAAAGTACACGTGTAACCTTCAAAAGTAAATAAACACTTTTAGTTGACCTCTCCTTTTATTAAAACTGGGCCCACTGTAACTTAGCCGACAAGGCGACAAATCGACAAGATGGCTTGCCGACAAGTCTGTAAAAACCGGCAAAATGGCCTACTAAGAGGTGTATTTTTCCAAATATTTATTGAGTACAAATAAGGTTTGATAGTAGACTTCCCGGAATAGTCTATTTTCGCAGGACAGTCTTAAAAGGTCACCGCAGCCCGGGGACATAAAGAGCATGTGAAGGAACAGGGTGAGTTTTAGTCAGTAAGAGTCTGACTCTACCCAAGACGGCAGACTCATTTGATGATTTTTACACCTCATAAAAGCTAAAAGCGCGGGAGAAATGAGGACTTATTTGATGATTTTTAAGACCCAAAAAACAGTATTTCTCTATTTATAATTGTATTCTAAAGCGTTCTGCAATTTGTAAGTATTAATATGTTAAAAACGTCAAGTTCGTACATAATAATTCTTCGCGTAGTGACGTACAGAAATTCACGCGGCAGGTAAACTGTTACACAAGTAACATGTGTAATAAGACGCCTGAAGCTAGCACAATCCTCTCTACATGCCGTCGTGAAAATATTTCGCTTCTAAAAAGCACACTTTACTGAGTAAGATTAACATTGTTTTCAACTTCTACATAGGGTACCTTCATAAAGAAACAGATCGGTACGGGTCAGTACTTCGAGTTTCTGGACCCGCGGGTTCAGTTGACTAGATAATTTATTTTCTGTATTTTTAGTGGTTAACTGGGGTCCAGTTAACCACTAAAAATACAGAAAATATTTTAATTTTTTTTTAATTTAAAATTTAAAAAAAACGACGTGTTGCACTCTGGGAGTGCCGGCGGAAGTGAAAACTTGAATAGTTATAAACACACACGACATTCGCGCAAGCGCCCTGAGCCGTCTTACGAATTTTCGATCAGGTCACGTGTCATGACGCGACTTTAACATTTTTTACCCGATCCAAAAAAAGTGCACAACGCCGCTAAAGAAGTTTTCACTTCAAACGAAACTTTTTTTTAAAGCTACCAGTAAGAATTCTGAAAACTAAAAGATTCGTCTTTACTTCGTGACTACTAATAATAAGATAGGGCAGCGGGTACAGTCGACACATTCAAAATGTGATTGGGTCAAGCGGTACCGCGGGTCAACAATGAGTTGACCAAAAAATCATAAAGAAATTGGCAAATTTATCTCGACTGGTGTCTTTTATGTACACACATACGATTTTATGGATGAGTCTGCTTTACTTGCACTGACAAGTACCGAATCTTAATGACCTCTTTGTACCGACAACTTTCTTCAAATAACCCTAATTGATATCCATTGTTTGAGCATTTGAACTCTTAGTTTAAACTGTATGTTATTGTTTGTGTGCGTAGCTAGGCAATTCACTTGGAATATGTCATAGTCTTTATTTAAGCAGCCGATGTTTTAAAATTGAAATAATATTGATACGTACTTACGTCAATTTTATCTAGACAGAATATTACGTTTTTCAGTAGAAATAAGCACCTACATAAACCTCTTATTGGCTAAAAATATTACTGATATAAATAAATTCTAACAGAAGAGTACACGGAAAATTTAGGCTAGCAAATTATAAGAAAATATACAAAAAATTAAACAGTGAATTCGTCACGAGACTACGACGTAGCTACGCTACGAGGTTCTACGCCGTAGCAACGCCAGCGGGCGTCTACGCTTAAAATATGAAATATCTAGAGAAATTACAAGCTGACTGGCCCCGGGCACAAACCGCGCCTACCCCGTGTTATTTTATTTTTCGCTCTCTTGAACGTAAATCGCGTTAGTATATTTTTTTTCCAACCGGTTTACAAGTTTTTGTTTTATTTGAGTTCGTAGCGGTTGAATATGTAGGAATTTTATTTATTAATCATAATGTACACATACATGCGTTGGTCGAGAATTAATTACGCTTGAATTAGAACGGGGGTAAAGGTCGGTTTTTATGGGAACATTATATTACGGTTCTACACGGTTTTGTTAAAGATAAGTTGATTTTTATTGCCTCGGAACCGGAAAGAAAAAATCAAGGGTTCCACGAGGTAACTCTTTCGAGGGTGAAGGATTTATTTGCTATATTTTTCCACTAAAATTACACCTAAGGTATACATGACACAACGCGGCACTGGAACGCAAAACACAACCGGACAGGGTGGTTTTTAGGTCCCTCCCGTTCTACCCAAGCCAAGTTTTCACCAAAAGAAGAAAACAAGGTACACATGTCACTATTATTATGTACACGAATATACTTAGTTGCCTTGTGGACAAAGGGTCAGTGCCCCACCCCGTCGACACTAGTTAACCTTGGTGTAAGTTAAACCTTTCAATTGTTATGTTGCCTCACACAAAACTTATCAGAAAGGCTTCACTTTCAGTAGTTATTATGTATTATCCATTTATAGAGTGTATGAAACCATCCAACCCAAAAGGACTACGACTTCAGAAACAAACACAAAATGTGTAAAATAACTTTTCTTTCGGAAGTCGGTGTCGGGCTTTGTTTTTTGTTTCATTTTCGTTGCCCATCGACTTCCGAAATAAAACTTTTGTCACACTCTTTCTCTGTTTGTTTTTGAAGTCAGTTCTTTTTTTAATAACTATTTTTGGCCCAAGAGTATTTGTATAATCAGCGTCAAAAATGCATCAATAACGGATACGGATCCATTATTGTTTAGGCGCTGATCACGTAACGCGATATTCATTATTGTTGTATACTAAAACCGTCCCCAGAATGTAACGAACACTTTTCTGAAAACAGCACCAAAATCCGTTAAGCCAAACGCGAGATAATCGCGGACAAACACAATTACAAACATACAGGTCGAACCTCTTTTTTTGTAAATCGGTTAAAAATGAACGAAAAGTTAGTGAGTTTAAGAAATTGTGATTATTCATAAGTTAACACGTCTTTGCTTTTTCGTTCATCTAAGTCGGAATTATGATTTGAATATTAATAATCAGTTGCGG
The DNA here is from genome assembly GCA_943136025.2 of Agrotis puta. Lineage (NCBI taxonomy): Eukaryota > Metazoa > Arthropoda > Insecta > Lepidoptera > Noctuidae > Agrotis > Agrotis puta. The sequence continues at coordinate 13,880,558 of OW964170.2, read as the reverse complement.
CCCGGACTTAATGACACGTCACACAAGTTTTAATGAAACAGCCTCTCGTCTGAAAAGTTCTTTGGAGGAAATTAAGATTTTCAGAAAATGGATTTTATGTCAACCCCGTTTGTTTTGGAGTTAAGCTTGTTTCTCGACTTGATTTTGTATTAAAATGTTGTTTATTTCGCATCGAAAAATTTTCCACGATTCCTTGGTGACGGGAGTGGAAAATTTTCACACGTGTTTTTATGTTTTCTATTTTTTGCTTTTGTCTGTTCTTATGCTTCAGAGTCAATTGACAACGAATGAAAGAACATATTACTGCTCACATTTTCTACGAAATCCTCTTATTTGTAAATACCTAATTGTAAGTATTTGACATTTATAAACGTTTTTATAAGTAAATGTTATCCTCATTTTCATAATTTTCTCGTTTTCAATGATAATGGCGATACTGAAATTGATGATTTGAATAGAATAGATTATTATAGAATAGAATTTCTAATGGCTATCGTATCGCATTGCAACGTATCCTATTTATTGTTTTAGCTCTAAAGTCTAAGATGAAAATGCAACATGCTTAAGTTTTATTTACGTCAGAAATTAATAATAAATCTCAGACGCAATCATGATCCAGATCTTTGACTCAAACCAATCAACGACTGAATTTGATCCGAGTCTTAGTAATTTCTAATTACAAAGCAGCCGTCGAAAAAGTGGATAAGGGCCTTATCCATGTTTTTTGACGGCTGCTTCCTATCTATCCTAAGATTGAGATATAATATTAATTTCAGGCTTATGGCACTTATTTTAGTTTCATCTAGTGTTAATGAAAACTTTTATCTGGTACTCTTATAAACCCAATGTATTAGGAAGCTTCCCAATGCGGCGTGCGTAATGGTCTCAACGTCATCCGAAACAAAAAAATAAAGACGATATATAAGATTTCTAATATCTAAACGATATCGTGTTACTTCCGTTGCGTGTCGGACGCGAGGCGCTGTGCCCGGACGAGTGGCGGACGGGAGTCGGACGAGGCCCGGACGGGAACCGGACACGAGCGCAGGAAACCTATTACGCCCAAATGAATTCCCCGTCGTTTCCGGACTACGACAAATCCGCCCGCCGCGCCCGCTCGCCCACACCTAAGGGCCTTTCAGGGCTGAAAAAAACATGTTATAATAATATAGAGGATTTTATTTTATTCAATATTATGTCAAAAATTCTTTCCAACTTTTATCGTTACTTATTTTTTAGATACGAAGATGACGAATATCAATGGGAGGGAAGAAAACGACTTAGAGTCTTGTGAAATTATGGGAATACGTTTTTAAATTTGTTTTTTTTTTTTGAAATGGAAAGAACTTGTTCAATTCTTTATTTAATTTTTATTACAATAAATAAAACAATACAATAATTAATCTAACTTAAATAGTACATTTTAAATCAACGACCTTTAAATTATTTTAAATACTAACGAATAAAGTAATGACTGTTGTCCATTAGTATTTTAATATAAGACTTATTTTATTATTAGAATCAGTAGATATTACTAGATATTTAAAGTACGAGCTCGTAGGCGACTGCTGCTGAGGGCGTGACGTGGCGCCATGACGCTTCAGTTATGATTCCGAACGCAACTGCAGATGGCATCCCTTGAGAATCTTATTTTTTGATAAAGCGTCAATGTGTTGTCGCTCTAATGTCAGTCGTCGTACTATAGTGTGACATGATCTGCAGTCGGACGACACATCGTCTGCGGTCGTGAGACGTGTAGTCGGGCGAGGCGTCGTTAGCTGAGCAAGGTAAATCATATAAATACATGGAAACCAGTAATGTCGCAGCGATACGTCGTCTGCTGCTGCAGTTTGCAGTCGGCTATGGAATCGTACCTTAAGTCACCACGTTTTGATGACCCAAAAGTAATATTTGAATTTCATTTGTAAAATATTTTAATAGAAAGGTGCCAACCCTGTAGGAATCGCCTTCGGACTTGACGAAGCGGAATATTAATGAAATTTCTAGAAATCATCTTTTTGTTCGCATTAATAGTACGGGTACTTAATTAAAACATATTTGTACCATTAAAATTAGTTTTTACTAGCTGATGCCAGCGGCTTTGCCTGCAAGAAAATTATACTACGAGAACGTTATACCAGGATGAAAGTATTCTATGTGTTAATCCTATTCTATGTGATAAAATTATATTTGTACCAAAATTCAACTAAATTGTTTCAGCAGTTTTTTGGTATAGTAACAAATATCCATCCATCCATTTTTACAAACTGGTTTATCTTCCTACCGATGTGTACAAAAGGCAGCATTTTTTATTTAGAATAGTGAGATCGCAAAATGAGTATCTCATATGAAGCAAGTTCTGTGGCTTCTGCCTACCCCTATGAGAAAAGGCTTGAGTTTTTTATGTATTGTTTAGGTTAATTCTAGACTCGCTTATTTAAAAAAAGTAACGACAAGCTAGAATACCAAATTAAAAAATATTCACTGAAATCTGCACGTTTTCTAACATTCGTGAATACGTATTTCAAAAACTCTTTATAACCGATCATTGTGTTAATCGACAAACATAAATAAGGGTAGGTATCGACAACCCCAACGGCCATTATTCTTCCAAAATAAGGCCAAGTTCACATTCAATGATCCTTCATTGTCTGACCGATCACAAATCAAAATCTTCGCACACACATTGCCTGATCTGATTTATGTCGTGCTGTTGCTAAAATATGTCCCTTTCAGACCCTATAAAGTACCTTTCAACAATTTATTTGTTCCAAACTGGTTTTTAATTGATTTACTGGCAACATTTACGTTGGTTCGTGACGCGGTTGCCATGGCAACCGAGGGGAGCTTCAGACATGATATTGATATTTTAAATAGGTGCGTATGTTTAGGCATGGAGGGAGATTGTTTTCGGGAAAAAGGTTCGCTGTTATGTACTTATTTGTTATGTTCATGAATGTTCGCTGGTGTGTGCTTGGTTTTATTTTATTTCTGGTTTGTTTTTAACCTTCATTTTTGAAAAGAAGAAGAATATTTTATATTTCTCTATTGAAATTTTAACCATTTCCTTCTGACACATTGTAAAATAGACCTTATTATGCAACAAAAAAGGTAGCGTTGGCAGGATTCTCTATAGGTAGACCAACGACATCGTGTGTGTCGTGGATTGTAGTTCGGCAGTTTTGGTGGTCTAAAGTGTAGGCTGTTGTTCAGCAGTGGACGTCATCCAGCTGCTAATGACGTTAACAAAAAGAAAAAAAAAACACTGACGAGCTATATAACAACCATAAATAAAGTTTAAAACTGCCATAAAGTTGTGTAATGTTCGATGTCGAAATCTCCGTGTTATTGATTGCAAAAGCAATATAAATTCCAGTTGAAATTACATAAGGAAAAATTACCTACCCAATAAAACTTGGTACACAAAACATTCAATACCCGCCTATTCAAGACAGAAATCAATTTAAGAAATGCAAAATCATATTCGCAGACATTCCAAACCGATATTTAATCATAAATAGAATATCAATAAAAACCAAGTTAATCGGAAAACTTCAAATGCAAGAAAGCTATTGAAGGATCGACAGGTGACATAGAAATAAATAGCTAATGCTTATAATCCTGGAGAGCGACACTTTGTAATTTGTTTTCTATCGTCGAGTGAAAATATCAAATGAGTGGATACGGCGGGCGCGATTGGATCGAACCTTTTCATGCGGGCAAATTGGTTTTCTTTTTTGACCAACGCGAACGCTACCTCGCCTGACGAGGTGGCGAATTTTGTTGGGTTCCGTGGGATTGAGGGCTTAGTAAAAAGGTTTTAAAGAGATAATTGTTTTTGTATTACGCTCAAATGAATTAGGATTACGACGGTCACGACAAATTATTTTCTTTAACAGTTTATTAAAAAAATTTATTGGTTACTAATTTTTAAGCGAAATGGAATGGAATCAAGGGAATTGGAATACGAAAGATCAACAGTAGAAAGTAAGTGCGAATGACCACCTCTTTATGACGTAGTGGGTGACGGGGGTATTAGTAGACATTAGTTAATACAATATTGTTATTTTAAGTCGGCTACGCATTTTACTCTCAGCTCAAAGTCAAATCGTTACCATTGACGTGCGATCTACTGAACCACGTCAACAGTGTGATTAAATACTGGCCTGTCTTGAACCTTTTCCAACATTACTATTATTAAGAAACACGCGCCTCCAGGAAAACATAACCTTTAACCAAAGCGGAAAAATCCCAGAATAAAGCTTTCATAAAATTTTCTGATTACTTAAAAAGTGAAACATTTCACGGAACCTCGCCGTATACCGCGGGGCGCACTTTTTCATACCATATTTCCTCTCCACACCGCTCTCTCGTTTTATGGGTCATGCGACTATGTGCGACTATTTTTAATGGACCTGTGCACAGTTTTCATTTTTCCCAGTGATAAATTGACTCCATGCTCACGATGGATGGTCATCTTTTCGAAGCTGAAGCGCTCGTATTTTCATTCTTGTTCGTTTTAAATTTTTATTTCGTGTTTACAAGTTGCGGTTTCGTGTTTACGGTTTTTGTTTTGTTTGGAAAAACTGTTTTTTGTTGGTACTGATGTTGTTTTTGTTATGATTATAAACCGTACTTAATGTAATTGGCAACACTTTTGTTAATATCTAGTTACTTGAATATCGGCAACACAGCGTGCCAGTCACTTGTGGTGACTGATACGGACCACCGTATCAGTCACCACAAGTGACTGGCCAGTTGGACCTCTCAGCCACCAGGCTGAGAGGTCCAACTGGCGATGTTACGTCTCACCAGGACAGCCTATCTCGCGACCGCCATCGTGTTGGAGTCCGTCAAAAGCGTTTACTGTTATCCAACTGTGCGCAGGAGTTCAAATTCCTGTTGGTAGGGCTCGCCACGTCTAAAGTTGTAAAAGTTACATTGAAAACCATGAGAGATTTCTTAGACCCCAAGAATTTAATACGGAACCTCTACTTATTACCATTTGTCGCATCTCCACCATAACAGTGCATATGGTAAACTGCAATCCGTATGCGCGGGCGCTTCCTTCCTCTATTAGTTTAGCGAAGTGATTGGCCGCCGCGCCACTCGCTCGCGACGTGACACGACTGCCACTGGGAGGTGCTAATGTAGTAGAAACGTGCTGGTAGAGTTCATGTGGGTGATATCGGCTTTAGGTTCAATATATTACATGTTGTGGTATTAATTGGTTATGCTATATGCATAAACAGGGTTGTAAATGAGTAAATAAGGTATTTAAAAAGTCAAGTAAAAACTAACTTATTTTTAGTCGACTTATGGCAAATGGTAGGGTTAGTACTTTTTTTTAGCGTGGGAAAATCATCAAATGAGTCCTCCCACCCAAGGCAGCGCGGGAGGGACTGTCAGACTCGAACTGACTAAAATCCACGGTGTACTTCAATAGCCCTTTACGTTCCGGGGCCACGGTAATTCGTGAGTCCCGTGACCCCGGCAAGCTTCGGCCCTCTACAGGGGGGCCCCGTCATTTTGCTGACACTCTTTGAGGCTGCCGACATCCGTCGCCGTGGGCGTCTACCTCTGCGGCTGGGGTGGAGGGAGGACGCTGTCCTCTCCCTCACGCGGCCCGCCTCCTCCTTCAGGAACATGAATGCTTCGCAGAAGGAGGCGACCGCTTTCCACTCCGTCTCGACTCGCAGCATGGCCTCGACCAATGCCGGGCGCGAGAGGTCTCCGCCTATCGCCGTCGTGAGGACACGACGGTGCTTTGCCCAAGCGGGGCAGTCCTGCACCGTATGCTCCACCGTGTCCTCCGGACGATCCTCGCAGTGATGACACCCAGACGTTTCTTTCCTCCTCATCAGACACAGGTACCTCCCGAAACTTCCGAGTCCGGTGAGGAACTGCGTCATGCCTATCCAGCCACTCCTCAAAGAAGGGTCTTATCACCGCGTTTGCGGTGTACCAGCGGTTTGGTCAGTACTTTAATAAATTACAAATTAAATTCTATACTTTTTTTAACAAATGTTTACTTCACCGCTGATCGATAAACTGGCTCTAAGGGCGTATTATTCATAAAAAAACTTTCAATTCCACACCACCTTAATGTCAATATTAAAATAAAATACAGCCACTTTTATTTAACTTTTCTTCCTATAAATGAACACAATCCAATCTCAACGCAGAACAGTGCCAAGTAACAGTGACAACTTGCGGGAAACTCTAATAAATATTTAATCCTGGCAAAGAACGTCTCAAAACTTAGCATCGGGGGCGGCGAACAAACTTCGGAGGCGACAGCTAAAGTAAATTAATACCTGACATAAATTTGCCATAACTGTGCCGAGTTTGCGCTGTAGGCTGGCTCAAGACACGTACAAACGACGTACAAATCGTGAAGCCGGATGCAAGTCAGCTAATGGCGACATAAAGCAGCGGGACGCACTATCCGGGTATCTGGTACCCAGAGGGTGCGCAGTACTCGTGCTTATCTCTCGGACGATTCTTGTAAGATAGTTGACAATTGATATCGATTTAGAATTGATCGTCACCTTTATTTGAGGTTGGATGTGTCGTTTAGTTGTATTTTGGTGTCGTATTGATGCGATCTTCTATTCGGGTTGTTGCAAGACTAGTATTTAAAACGAATTTGTGATTCCATCCAGAGAACACTTTGCTATTTTAATTGAGCTTTTAATTTTGGTTTACTAAAATCGATCAAAAACTTCTACGTTTAGTTATAGATGACTTAATAAATCTAATTAGTTCGTCAAACAATATTTTGAACCGTTTTTTATTTTGTTACGTAGCCAACAATTACGAAATTGAGACGCTTTTAACTTTTTTAATACGTCATTTCGAGGTCTAATTTCAACATATTCATTTATTTGTCTCCACTACTGAGTTTTGATACATTTTATCAATTGTGAATATTCATAGATTTAAAAAAAAAACACGGGCTAACTAGATTTATTGATGCTGTTATCATGGTTTTTAATGTTTTTTTTTGTACAATTTTGTCTTTAAGATCACATCGTTGCCATCTTTCCAATAGCCCAAAAAAAGAATATAGTCGTCGAATTTTTATTTCGAGTAAATTTTGTTTTGCAAGATTTTCATAACCGACGTCTTATAACAAGATTTCTGTATTGTATTTACTGCGTACTTAGTATTTACTGCGTTTATTTTAAAGAAAATTGAAAACACGCTGTTGGTGAAAGAATGAGGAATTATTTTTTTTTCCATAAAAACCCCAAAGTTCTCGTTTACTTTACATCATAAAAACGTGAAATGTCATGCTAGGGCTTCGGGAAATCCATCTAGATCACATTGTTATGCCTGCTTTCCTAGCTGAAGCCCCATCAAAAGAATATCGTCGTCGAAATTTGACGCAATTTTATTTCGATTTCTCGCACAGACAAGGGATGTTCCACTCCACCAGACAGGGGGTTATTAGCTAAATAAATTTGCTCACCCAATATGCTCGGTAACTCGATTTAATGGCGATAGAATTGATTCATTCAATTACGAGGAATTTTTAGTGCCCCATGGTGTGGGATAACTTTGTTCTAGGGGAGTGGAACGGAGGGATAGTTTTCTCACGTAAATTGTATGGTTATTGTTTTGAGTATTTACTTTTTTGTGAGCTGGATGATTTATTTTTAAGCAGGGTTTCTTTTTAAAATTTCATAAATTTAAATGATGTTTCAATACCTGCAACAGACATTCTTCTTTTTGTTGTGTACTTATTTAGTTACCAATCAAATATTGTACAAAATAATAAGGAAGAAGTTTTAGAAAACAGGATTTGCTTAAAAAACTTATAATTATTGAAAGTTTTATAACTCAATAACTCTTTCATCACAGTTCTTTCATAGGATTTACGTCACAATGATGTTTACCTCGATATTCTGATCAAATGACCCTGATATTTCGTATAACCTACCTATCAGACCTCTATCACAAGACAAGCCCAAGACCAAAACCAAACAGGCGGCGCGTCCTAAACATGACATGGATTTATGTGACGTCACCGTCCACCACCATTAGTATTACTAATGCTCCCATTACCGCCGGGGAGAGGGACGCGGGGTGCGGGGAGTAGGGGGTGCTTCCCACGGCATCTGCCGCTTGTTTTAGCTAATTTATGGCCTGACGACAAAGCCCAGCTACCCAGAAAGGTGGGTAAACATAGATTCTGGGTACTAGAAGTGGTAATTTGGAGAAATTATGTTCTTCGTTTAAGAACGCTGTGATTAAGTTCCTGATAACTAGCATGAGATCAAGGGATACAACTGTGTGTTGCTACTACATCTTTAGATTAATTACAAAATAATTGACTTATTATCTTTGGTATATTTTTTGCGTCAGTGTACCAGTTCTTTTGCCCAACGTGCCGTTTATACATTTCAGACGTTCTGCTACTATGAAGTTTTATTTGAGACATTTTTCTACATTGTCCTTCTGATATACAAGTTATTAATATAATTTTGCACCTCACGATTCAGAGGTCACCTTCTCTCCGTGTTAGGGGGCAACTCATACATTTCCAAACTGGGCCCAAAGATCAGTTGCACCTTATCTTTATTATTAGGGGTCAACTCGCCCGATCCTAAACTTTGCATGCGGACAAGTTGACCCCTAATAAAAAAGATAAGGTGTAACTGGTCCTTTTTTATCGTGGTAAAATCATCAAATGAGTCTTCCTACCCAGGGCGGGGCGGGAGAGACTGTTAGACTTGTACTGACATGACCGACTGTTAGACATGTTTCAGAGTCACGATTACCTGATGAGGCAGTCCCTCGACCACGGCAGGCTTTGGCCCTCTAATAGTGGTCCCCGTCAGATTGCTGACAGCTCTTTGAGCCGCGCGCGGAACACAACGCGCCGTCGACCCGGGCATAGTCCATGAACGGACGGCGAGACACCCATAACTCGCCATCCGCATGCCCGGTGCAACTGGTCCTTGGGCTTAGTTTGGAAGTGGACGAGTTGCCTACTAATACACTTCCACACATTCACATTTCGCTACTCTAATAGGGGGCGAGCCTATTGCTATCAACGAACTAAAATCCAGTGTTCAGAGTCATTTTTGGTAGAGTATTTATCAATGCCCTATCTAGTAAACATAGGTCTTGTATACGCAAGTCTTGGCGCTTCCGCACATATCTGCGTTGCGTGTCGCGCGTGAAATATGGAGCGCCAGCTACGTGTGCTTTCTGATATATCTGTGTATTCGCTACATCGGAAACTTCAGGCTGAAATGTGTTTTTCATTGACAGTGAAACATTAGACAAGTAGAGAGATTTTCAGCAATGAAAATGAACTCGTCAGAAATAATTATTCAGTTATAATCACAAAGTACTTATCACATAGGACTGTCAGAATTCTACTGTAAAAAAATCCTGTTCCTTTGGTGGTCCTTTACGTTCCAGGGTGACGGTGCTCGACGGTCTACTTAGGTCACCAATTTGAAGAAAGGTTTTGGCATTCTGTGGCGACAGTAACGAATCGCTTTACCAAACATCCAGTTTTGAAACATTTCGATGTGCAACTAGTTTTATTTTTAATGATCATAAAATTATCCATACGAATTCCTTGAAAGCTAAGTCCTTCATCGTATTCTGTAACGCTTATATTACCAGAGCGGTACGATGATACAAGTAAAACATATACAAGAACCTTATTCTGGTATATCCATGAGTACGTAGGCACTTGGCTCATTACGAAAACTATTTGCTTCCAATATTAACTTCAACAACAACAAAAAAACATCATACAATATTACTCGCAAACATTTACGTAAGAACATCCCATACATTGTTAAACAACTTCACCATTACAGGAATCCAGGCACGCACTTAGGCATTTTATTTTTCAATTACAATTGTTAACGGCATAATCAGGAGATATCGCACAATCGCTGTGGGCTCGGCTAATCCAGATTTATTCGAACAGGGCCGGATTAAGGTGGCGTGAATTACACGTTTATAGGCCATAAAGAGTGATCCGGTGGCGTGCACTACCTGTCCGGTTAGATATAGTTATGATGTGCACTCGTGCTTGGGGTACAGGGTGTTGCTTTTTTGTTTTTGCTGTTCATTTTGTCAAAACAGTTTCATTTATTGGCTGTTTTCGTGAGAGGAGTTTGTTTACATAGTTGAATGAATTTTGAATTTAGGGATAAACATATTTGAACTTTTCGTTATATACTCTTTTTTTATGTCGTTGTAAAATTTTGGGATAAACATATGTGAACTTTTTGTTATTGTTTTTTTTACCGTGGTAAAATCATCAAATGAGTCCTCCCAACCAGGGCAGAGCGGGAGGGACTGTCAGACTGAAACTGACTAAAATCCACGGTGTCCTTCAATAGCCCTTTACATACCGGGGTCACGGTAATTCGTAAGTCCCGCGACCGTTATCGATACTCTAAGAAAAATTTTGAAATGACAAAATTAATGATAGTTGTTTTTAATATTATGTTAGAACATAAAACATTTTTACTGCTCCTGCTTTCCGAGTGAAGGAAAACATCGTGAAGAAACTGGAATGTCCTAGAACCAAAAATTTCAGGACATGTGACATTCGCACGAGGCTCGCGTGGTGTTTTACAGCATACTCCGTCTCACAAAGAAAAGGCATAAGTTCTAAGCACTGGCAACATTACAGGCTGATTATACTTTTAGCAAAAAAAATAAAAATAACGAATTAGAATAATATTGCTTATAATCGGATGAAGATGGACCAGATCATGTCGACATTTAAAATATAAAAGAGTTTTTCTTTTAAATAGAGATTTTTGTTGTTACAAATAAATAAAGGGAAAAGGATACATGCCTTAATTAACCAAAATAGTTAAATAAATGTTATCTTCGTACTTGAGTAAAACCGTAGTCAAGGCTATTTTGAAATAAAATAAATGGGTAATTGTTCTCGAAGGTTTTATTTTTAGCTCGCGAATTTCACTTGGACAATAACATGACGCAGGATGAAGTAATAAGAAAAGTTCCAAAAACGTGAAACAAATATAATTTATATGTTATAGAAAATACATAAGACTTATGTTTAGTAAGACGTCATATCTGAGGCAAGTATTTATTTGAAAATCAATATTTCCGCTCTGAAAATACTCGGTTTTGTGAGTCTACTTTTTATGTAGGTATATATTTTTTTGATTTTGTTGATGGTCAAATTAGCTAACTGATAGGCGATATCTTCACCCCCCACACCAAAAGAGGGGTGTTATAAGTCTGACTGCTATGTGTGTGTCTGTCTGTCGCACCGTAGCTCTTATACAGGTGAACCGATTTGAATGCAGCTTATATTATTTCAAATAATGCTGCTCATCAGTCATGGTAATAGTGTATTTTCCGCATTTTTTTTTTCTCTAGGTTTGTTACTTAAATCTCCTCAAGACATTTCAAATTTGTAAAACTAAATACAAATAGAGCATCCTGTATAAAATGGCGACGGTAGTTAGCGGTGGCGTGCGCGCGTCTTGTTGCGCGCGAGTTATGTCCGTCGCCCACGCGGCGCGTGCGCCGGGCGCCTCGCTGCGCTGCGCCCGCGCACCCGACCGAACGGCCCGGCCGCTCCCGTGGGTGAACGCTCCATTCAATATCTACGTGTAAAGTGGCCATTAATTAAGTGTCAACCGATTAGAATCCACTGCTAGTGCAAGGGATTGAGGATTATTATTTGTATTTGTAATACGATATTTTAAGTTATTTCGGTTTGTATACTTGATCTTGTTTGGCAGGTTGACGTATTTGTTGTGTGTGGGTAGGATTTAGAATTATTACTTGTCAAAGCAAACGGGAAGTTGGCAAACAGTCTTTTATATTGGGATCAGTCTGAGATAAATGATTATGAAATATCAGTAGCATTACACTACCCTGGTCGCGGGACTCACGAATTACCGTGACCCCGGTACGTAAAGGTCTATTGAAGGACATCGTGGGTTTTAGTCAGTACGAGTCTGACAGTCCCTCCCACTCTGCCCTGGGTGGGGGAGGACTCATGTTATGATTTAAGATCCCTATATTAATGTCACTCACGACCTATTAATGTAAGTGTCGTAGAAAAGCGCTTCACAGTTTAATATATTAAATTCTATCATTCAAGTATGGCCAATATTCTTGATACAATACAACATCTATATTCCTATAATGACACTGACAGGTATGAAGATCGCTAGTAGTAGCGACATATTTATTGTCTCGTGAATATTTTGAAAATAATCCTTGCCATTGAGACCAGTTTTTGAATTCCCCCTTTTGATTTTTGATCCTTTAAAGATGAAAATTGGGGAAAAGAAAATATGAAGATAAAGTAAATTAAGATAATTTGTAAAATTAGATATTAATTTATAAGATCGAATAGAATTGGCGTAGCGAAGACGAGATAAGTGTCGTTTTAAAAATATTCCTTAATAAATTCGTAAATATAAATGCAATAAAATTCACAAATGGAAAAAAAAGCCCTAAATCATCCAACAATTGTGAAAATATTTAATAACAACGTACCCTCAACTATAAATAATGTTTCGTAGGCAATCTGGCTTGCAAATAACCCACGCTTTAAGTGGGGCTAAAACGCACTCGGATGTTCTGATGTCGACGCCATTTTGGCTTCTAGGTACTCTTGTAGGGATTTGCGGGGTACTTACCGAGGGGTAGGTTAGAACAAAATGTAAATAGGAAGGCAGTAATCGTTAAATAATTAGAATTTTCTTGGGAAGTGCGGGGTGATTAGTTAGAGCTTTGTCTTTGAAAGAACTTAAAAGATGAAACGGATTTTGATCGTAATGTTATATAATGATTTTGATGAGTGATATCGAACAAGTCTTAAAACTAAAGAAATTAGAAGTATATTTTTATTTCAAAAATAATTAAAACACTGTTTTTGAAGTGGATTTTATATCCATATCTCTGTGCAACATCCGTGGGAGGATGGCCAAGTAGCACGATTCTCCGAGCATTGAGGAAAAATAAAGAAGCAAAAATGACAAGACGTTATTTGCATCCCGCTAATGGCCGCTGCTGTCGTAATGCGGGGGTAGATGAACAAATATTGCTTTATCCAGACGAGCCACAATTTATTCCAAACTCTCTTTATTCGCCATTCCAACGCCAGAAGTCAGGAGGGAAGCCGAAAAATGGTGGCATTTGGATTTTTAAGTGATTCGCAAATCATTCCGCTTAATCAAATGACCTTATTTGTTTGCCGGTTTTCCTTGTTTTTATCTGAGTTAACCTATTTAGGTGTTTTCGTCGTCTGCTCTGATTTGTAAAGGGAAGTTTTGTAAGGAGGCACTGCAACAAAATGTCGTAACGTACACATCGGGCTCTTATCGCCGAGGCCGAGGGGAGAGAGGTCACGAAAATGGCCTTATCTAAATAGCGTGACCGCGCGATACCCGCTCCTCACCTGCTGACTTTATGCCTTTCCCGGGGAAGTGTGGCGCCGCATACAAACGAGCTCAACCCTCGCCTTCGACCATCCAAATGTCGTAAACTTTTGACGTGTAAACACGTTACGATTTCACACGAAAAAAGCGTTGGAAGCGATGCACTCTAGTTTGAATTATACGAAAAATGCAAATTAAAATAACTCTCAAATCCCAACTCAACCGTGTCGGAGCTTAATCCGCGAAGTGACAACGGCATTCTGACGAGGCGCCGGAGCTGGGAATTATTAAAACGAACGCCAACTTTTTCACTAAGCCCGTCGCAAAGCCGTTTCAATTGCGCTGCGCTGAAGATAATTCCAACTGACGTCATCTTTTTTTCAAATTCTCGACTCGGCTACGTTCTGTGTGCAGCAATTATAACATTTCCACCGACTGGGAAAACAGAAACACGTGGGAGAGAGCGCGTCGAATCGCACCGTTCGTAATTTAAATTTAGATGGAAATTTAATGATGCATTCACAAAGGGCGCTCGTAAAGTCGGTTGCGAGATATTTTTTACGAGGATCTCGCGAACTATTGCGCGCTTAACGACTCCGAAGCAAGATCGCCCTCCGCTTTAATGAGCGCCCGATAAACGTGTTAACTGCCGCGACCTTATTTTTATGCCGATGTAAATTTGCTGAAAAACGTATTCATTACAGCGATTGCGGGCTAACGGCAACATTATGCCGTATTAAATTTGCAATGGGGCGTTGTCCTAGAAGCTGGTCTAGGTATGTGCAATAATAGTTACGGCGAGCGTCAGAGGCAGGCTAAGGTAGCTGGCTATGTTTAATATATGAGGGCAGGCGACGCAGCGTTGGTAAACACGGTCCAACCTTCGTTCATGTTGCCCGCTGTTTGCTCACCGTTCTAGTCTCAAGAGAAAATATGTTTGCTTTGCATACGTAACCATAGCTTGCTCAGAGCCAGAGCGCGCCTGTTTTCCTTGACATGTTTTCTCCGAGGCTCTACAAATAGCCGGCTAAAAAGTTTCTACAATGTGCGCAGTTTGTGATGGCTGACTTATAATTTTTACAGTCAATTGTTTTGGTTTAGTGTGCTTTATTTAATTGTGTAATTGTTCTTGAGTTTCTTTTTTAGACGAAAACAGTGAAAATCTTAAACCATTGCATCTTTATGCCCAATAACAATCTTTACGATTTCTAATCCGTGCTAAAATATTCTATGCAATCAATAATAAGAATCAGCGCCGTTGTTTGTTGAAGTGCTGAGCTCCTGAGGCTACTCCTCTCGCCGCACAACTCCACTTAACAAACGTATAAATAATATTCAAGGCGAGGGAACATATTTGAGGGTACGGAGTAGAGGGTAGTTTGACGGCGTAACGAATCGAAAAACCAAATCATCGAGTGGCACCCCTACTGTACACCGCTACATGATAGTTTACAACTGGTGGTATGGAGTCGATGTTGTTTGTAGAATTTTTTGTTTATTCATTCGTTTCCTTTTCGATTTCTTTGTTCAATATTATCATTTTATTCTATTTGATAAATGAATACTCAATATGGGTGGAGTGTGGAGTTTAGATGATTCTTAAAGCATTCGTAGATAAAGTAGGTATGTCTATTTACTGTAGTAAAAATGTAAATTCTAACGTTCCTTCATTCTCATGTATTGCTATCTCAACTTAAAAAAATAATAGTAATAATACTCCACACCTTTCGCTAGCATTAAATCTTTAGGGCTGCCCCTTAGCGGTCTGTCGAGAGTACTCGTCGGACTTTTTTTATATTTTAATTTTAATTTAATATCGGGTGCTAATGGCGGCCCACAGCCCTGCGTAGCGAATCGCACTGAGCCGAATGTATTCATAGCGTAATAAAACTTAATGTACCGAGTGAACTAATATTGTCTTATTCAATATTTAATTTTCAAATATAATTTTGCCCAATTTTTGCGATTCATAAATTTTATTAAAGTGTTTGATGTTGAGGAGGGAAAGGAGATATATTGATTCTTTTCGTAAAGGGGTTTTAATATTTTGAATATTTAGATTTATGACATTGAAAACTCTGTGCGATTATAACAGTCATGGAATTATTATTGTTGGGTATCGTAGCATTGGTCTATTGTAGTGATTATTATTTAAGGTCTTGACAAAATTACTGATGCCAATATGTTGATTAAATCATTACTCAGAAGTAGTTATTTTCCTAAAATCTGATGAACTTGATTACTAATACCTTCCCAACTAGGATTTGTTCCTAACATGGAAACTAAGGGATGTCAACTTGATCTTGATTGTTTAATGGGTGATCGCAGCGTCGTTCATCAACTTTATCACTTTATTTG
The DNA here is from genome assembly GCA_943136025.2 of Agrotis puta. NCBI lineage: Eukaryota > Metazoa > Arthropoda > Insecta > Lepidoptera > Noctuidae > Agrotis > Agrotis puta. Next base: position 13,864,788 of record OW964170.2, on the reverse strand, counting down.
ATAATGTAAGCCTGTCGTTGATCCGCTCTCACATGCGTGTAGTAGTCAGCTAAACGATGTTAGTCCGATACTGTTTCAAATAACCTTTAAGCCGTCACCCCTCGTGTACTGTACAAACAGCGGCGGAGTCAAATCAGCGCCAAGTTAATCCGTTTAGGTGCGCGAACCCACTTGATTAAGTTTAATTTATTTTAAAAATCAGCGCGAGCGAGCCGCCTCCGGCGCTGCGTCCCTCCGAAATACATTATTCAGTGTTTTAGAATAATTTTCAAATTCGATTACATAGGGCCGACCCTCGGTAAGTGGGTGGGCCGGGCGGCAGCGCGGCGGGTGTATTTAGCCAACACGGGGGTCTCGCCGCGTGCGATTCTGATTTGAATATGCGACGCACGTGGCGTCCCTCGCCCCCGCACCCGCGGGACCACGCCGATCATATTTCAAACGTCACCGGCGATGTCTCACTCAGATACTATCGGCCGATAAACGACGAGATACCACCGGCAAGGGTGGAAATAGTTCGCCGCCCGCCGACCTCCAGCTATTTTTTACCCCGCGATTATCGCCTGCAGTTGACACCTAAATATTACTTTTCGCTCAGCGCACTCGTATAACCCTGTGTTCGCTATACAGGCATTTTGCGGTTAGGTGCCGCAGCCAGCGAAAGCACTTGAAGTTTATTGGCATGACATATTTCGTAGAGAATTTTCCGCGTATTATAATAATCACAGTGTGAGCCGTGATGGAAAACATTTTGCGAACGCAAATTTGCACATAATATTTTCATACGATGATCACAACGGAAGCCACTTTGGTGAGTATGAAAAAGCTTGACGTCCTGATAGAAAAATGTCAAAGGATTTTATAGCGCTTTGGAACTTTCGATAAAATAATGCCGATTTAAATTGTGTAAACAAATAATGAAATGCTTTTAGTTCTCAGGCTGCTATGGTGTAGTAGTGGTACATAATCGGTGGGAGTGTTCGCACGCGTGGCGCGTGTGGCGGGCGGCGCGGGCGCACGCGGTCGGCGGCCGGCACGCGCCACTCCATTACCGCGACACCGCTGACGCTGATGGTGCTACACTGCTAAAATTGTAGACAAGAATACAGAGGTAGATTTTTAGAATTCTGCCTACGCTCATATTCAAGTTAATTCAGAAAGACTTGACAAATTGAAGAGTTCTAGCGTGTCGCTACAATTGTGTAGAGCTAAAGTTTAGCCCGTAAATGTGAGACGATGATTTTCTTAAAGAATTTTGAAAGGAAATGATTCGTCAACATTTGTTTATTCGACTTCTGTTCACGTAAACTCAACCGGACCTGCCTACAAAAAGCTCAATAGTCCAATGAAGTGACATGTCTGCACAAGTTTCTTCTATGATCACCATCACAGAAGCATTTATGCGACTGCAATATAAGAGTATAAGCAAATCGCCACGTAATCCGCTACTTGTATCGCAAATCGAGATATGGACGAATTAATTTGGGTCGCATGCCATCGTAATTGAAAACGAAGACAGATGTAAACTCTAGATTAAAGCTATCTGGCATTTTGGGCTTTAGATGACTGATAACGAATGAAGGGTTGAATACTGGAAAGCCAACTGTACCCGAGAAGGAAATTGAATTCGCTGAAAGTTAAGTGTGAAAAATTATGAAAAAGTATAAATTTTATGCGATAATAATCATTCAAAGTGAATAAAAACTTAAAATTTCGGAAAATCATTTACTAGGAACTTTTTAGACAAAGAAGAAATCATTTAGAGTAATATTAAACCCCTGAATTAATTTATCCATCCATGGATCTCTAAAAATATGTAAGAAAATCTAAGAAGACACGTAGAAATAAATATCATTTCATTTAGTCAAATTTTTGGGTAACCCACGAATCATCTAGAAAAGTCCCGAATAAAATCAAGTTTCGAATATCACCCGTGAACTTCAGTTAGAAAAATGTCAAAAGGGGAAATTATTACTCTTATTCGGAATATTTCACAGAGACAAAATGTAGTTTTGGTCGAATGAATTTTGACGTTCCCCCATGCCCCATAGGATGTGCGATTGAACGGTCGCCCCACAACCGAATGTGAGTGGCTTCATGGATTTTAACTATGATTACCATATCGTGATTTGACGTTCATAGTTTTATATTGTCTTTTTGTGATATTCATTTCTATTGCCATGTTTCTTTTTTATTATTAAGTGTCGGGTTATTTATTTAAAAGGGTAAAACATGCTGCTTTTTATTGGCAAACGTGGTAGCTTTGTTTTTTTGCTTGAATTTTTGGTGATGGTACGGGAGAGTAAACGGATGAAAATTTATTCATTCAATTAAATTGTTATCAATCAACAAATAAAATGAAGAGACAAATCAAAAATGCAAAGAAATTCAATAACCGTCTACGATTCTTTGGATTGTCACCCCAATACAGGGAATACTCGGCAAAGCTGTCTTTACATTTCAAAAAATCTTTGTGACGTTTTATTTTTTCGGAGACAGGGATCACTTTTGATTGGCAAATCGTTTCGCGATAGTAAGGATGCCCCAGGGTGCTTACAAATCCCCGAGATTGAGTGCGGGACACCGCGCGGTGAGGGTTCGATTATTACTCGAGTCTCGATCTCGATACACCACTCGATGCATCGCGGGGAGCTGCATTACACCGAGCATCGAGTGTAGCGTTCAGTGGCTTTCGAATCGATTCGGTGACGGATCAATCGAGTTGCTAATAGTGTTTGGGACTTGTTAACAGTGTTCGCTATTTGTAAGGTTATAACTTGAGAACTTTCTTATTATAATACAAATAGGTCTTGAACTAGTTGGGTTAAACTACTAAACTAATATCTTCCAAGTTTTGGAACAGATTCATATTCTTTTAGTATCAAATAGAGTGGTCCACTTTGGCTATGGTTCGTGAAAACTGGAAGTCGCGGGGAGAGGCCTTTGTTCAGCAGTGGGATGAAGGCTAGCAGTATCAGTATCAAATAGTTTTCATTTTTTAAGAACTTAACCAAATAATGTTAAATTCAACCAGAGACTTCCTTATTATAAACTAGTTTTCCCCTAATACTCTTCATAACCCAATTGCTGTTTTCTCCCATATGTTGCGTGGAATGTATTATTTTATTATGTTTTTATTTACTTAACGTCCGCCCAGACGAGTGTTTAAGCCGACGTTTATGATATTCTCCTGTGGCTTGCAGTTGAGGGGTGAACGATGATGTTCTATTGTTTCATTCTCACCCTCGTTTTGTCAAGTTGATACACTGAGCTATATCTATACGTATAAGTTATATGAAATGTCAATGGTGTTTCGGGGTTTCGGGCACGGCAATATTGTACAAATAATTTCGAATGTTTGAGGAAGTTAAGGTTACGATCGAAACCTCAGAATATCGCGTAACTTTTTGAGAAAATTCTGAGTGATTAACGGTCTAATAACCTCACCTGATTCAACCACCGAAATATGTACTTTACTTTAACATTATCGAAAATTCTATGCAATATTTAAAATCGTTCCCCATTGTTGTGTGTAGCAGACAAAACAGATGAAAACAGTCTGAAGTGTAGGCAAGCTCCAATGATCCGTGCCTCGCGCGATATTATTTTTGCCGGGCACAAAGCGCGGCCTGCGTCCCATCAAATCATGCCGAGTCAGGCAGACACTAGAAAAAAAATTAAAATTGAAATTAAAATACTCGATACATCGGTGTGCGTTCATTTTAATTGACTATCGCTCTGGATATTGATAAGTTACTTTAATTGTAGTATCAATTTGCACGTGTCAGTAAACACTGGGAATTTAGGTATTGACAAATTGATACTCGAATTATTATGAAGATCTACTGCACGTTTAATGAAATATGCAACGCTTTAATACAGCAACACCACGTTCTTTTTTTGGAAATGCACATTTTGTTGTGCAATAAGTGATAACTTTGAGATTAAGAAAATGTCAGGAAAAATTTTGTTTGTTAAGAATTCCGTAATAATCAAAACAATAATTTAAAAAAAAAACTTACTACCTACTTCAAAGTAAACACATTTACACACTCAAAACAATGACCCAAAAACAATACCTGTACATACCTAAACATTCGCAATGAAATAAAGATTTATTCGTCACATCTGTCATGAGCAAAACACGGTACGAATAATATTCATTCCATGTGATTGACACGGCCATGTATTTGAGAAGCTCTGCGGGGTTCTCAAGGGGTTATTGAAAAACTATAGTGGTACCGGCCCGCCTTGTTTCACCGCAAGGGGTGAGGGTGTTATTACGATGTTGTAGTCACACGAGTATATTGGTTTTTGAGTTATTTGGAAAGGTTTTTAGAGGTTTTGGGGTGATCGGCTGGTGGATTTTGTTTTTGGCAAAATATAAAGATAGTATTGAATGAGATAAGTGCAGGAAGATGATGATGACCGATGATACGGTTTTTATCCAGTTTCTGATCTAGTCCACTCGTACCACTTCAAGTTTTGTGATTAGATATGAGTAACCTTTCTTTTACAAGTTAAAATTTTCAAATGAGTCCTCCCACTCAGGTCAGGACGGGAGGGACTATCAGACTTGTACTGACTAAAATCCACAGTGTCCTTCAATAGCGTTACCCGATTGTTCCGCGACAGATATAAGTAACCTACAGTACAGTTTTTTGATATTACCAATTTTGCCTTACAAAGAGACAACCGTTGATTAAATTCCCCATACGCGCTTCTATTAGATTACCTCCACACTCTCGCTAAAAAGTCTTAGAATAAAGCCCTACAGGGGTGCAGATGCCATTGGCTGATAATAGGACATACGCAACGGGACGTAAATAGATGAAGCCTTATTTGAATATTGTCCCGATCGGGGTAGCAAATTAAATCGCGTAGGTACTGCTGCCGATGTTGACGTTGCTTTATTATTTTAATTGATTTTCGTTTTTTGACGGCATTTTTTGTGTGATGTGTATTTGTTTAATAGTTTGTGGCTACTATTTATAGCGTTGTTGTATGTACAGTCACAAAGTTAATTCGTCACATTTTTTTGAACCCTGTAAATTGGAGGGTGATTCGGCACATGCCTTAAAAATATAATTTAAGTAAATTCGTCTAGGTAATTGTTGCATCTAGAAAGTCACTGGCTTTACTGGTGATGTATAAAAGAAGACCAAGCAGAAGAGGATTGAAGTTTTGGCGTTCTGTATTTTTTGACTACCCTCACGGAACAAGCAAAAAGTAAACTTGTGTATCTTTTATGAGGACTGAATCTCTCTTGCTGTTTCAGGAGCATTTAGACAAATGTTTCGTAACCTTAAAACTTTTGGGAGGGTGACGAGGGTCTGCCAAGGTTTCTCACCCTAGACATATAGGTGATAATTTGGACGAAGAGATCAGCTTTTAAGTTTAGCATTGGGTGGAAAATTTAAAGAAGAAGAGACTTATGTCAGTGAGTCTGATTGCGGGTCTGTCAACTAAGGTATCTTGTCGTGTGATCGTCGGTAGCCTTCAAAGGGTGATTTAAACAGCAGTTCGGTCAAACAAGCCACTACAATAAAACCCCGAAAAATGGAAAGAGTTTTTCCATTGTTCATTTTATTTATTTTTTCTAAAATGTATTACTAATCTGTGTGCAGGGCAAAGTAACGCGGTGTGCACACGGGGTCACGCTATCGTCGTTCTACTTCATTAGGCCGCTGGCAGCGCGGTTGCTATCGCGAGCCGCTCATTTTTCACGCAACCTGCGCTCGTGTGAACCTGCCTTTAGTGATATTTAATAATATTTGAAATAGTTTTTAGTTTAAGCTTTGTATTTTAAATAACTTTAATAGATACAATGTATTTAGAGACTTAACTTAGGCACGGCAGTTTGACTATAAATAGTTAGGAAGTAACAAATAAGAAGATAAATTTCATCAACTGCTATTGATCGAATATCAACTGCCTTGTTGGTCGGTTAGTTGCAAGCTCTGGTGTTAAGCATGATGTGCTGCATCCGATTTTTTGTAGGTTTTATTATCATGCAATTCTCAAAAACAGCCGAGAGTCTGAATTCGTGATAAGTTGATGGCAACAGCCTTGCCTCCTTTTAGTCTCTACCTACAATTGTTACACCCACGATGTTACGTAATCCCTAAAAAAAGTAGTTCATCCAATGTTCACATCGAAATACGAACAAAAAACAACAATTTCCCTCTCATAATACTGAAATTTGAAATCACTTCCATCATCTTAAAAATATTAGCTTTCCAATCTCAAAAACCTACAAGCAATTCATTGGTAAGTAATAGCTGATTGATGAAATGGAAATAAATGAGTGGCGGACAGGGAAAAAGATGTCAAAATCGAAGCGCACATGAGCCAATAAGCCAAATTGAAATGCCTCCATGTTACACGAGTCTTTCAGAGTAATTGGTTGACGGGGCTTTCTAGCGATTAGGGATGTTACTTATCGCGAATTTTTGTCTTGGGCGTTTTTTTTAGTTGAGAAAATCATCAAATGTTTCCTCCCTCTCTTGATGGAGAGGAACGGACTATCATATTCGTACTGACTCAAATTAAACGTGTTCCGTCAGTTGCTCTTTACCTTTTGAGGTCGCGGTTGCCTTTTTAGTTCCGCGACCCTGTCTGGGATTCTGCGATTGATTTAAGGTAATTGGCTGTTGTTTATGGTCAGTAAAAATGGCGGATTTTAATTTAAGCTGCAATTAAGTTAATGAATGTTGTAAAATAACATAAAAGTGGCCTGGCAAGATTAATCTATTTATTTATTGAAGTGTTCTTTTGGAGAGATGTGGTCTTGAATCACTCAGAAAGAGTGTGAGCAGTTAATTGTTACCTAGGCAAAGAAGTTCGGGCACGCCGCAATCGCGGCGGTAAGACCCCTCTTTGAGGAGTGGCTGGACAGGCGTCACGGCGTCCTGACCTACCGCATGACGCAGGTCCTCACCGGACACGGAAGTTTCGGGAGGTTCCTGTGTCTGATAGGGAGGGAAGAAACGCCTGGGTGTCACCACTGCGAGGATCGTCCGGAGGACACGGTGGAGCATACGGTGCAGGACTGCCCCGCTTGGGCAGAGCACCGCCGTGTCCTCACGACGGCGATAGGCGGAGACCTCTCGCGCCCAGCATTGGTCGAGGCCATACTGCGGGGCGAGACGGAGTGGGAAGCGGTCGCCTCCTTCTGCGAAGCAGTCATGCTCGTGAAGGAGGAGGCGGGCCGCCTGAGGTAGAGGACAGCGTCCTCCCTCCACCCCAGCCGCAGTGGTAGACGCCCACGGCGACGGACGTCGCAAGACGATCTCCGGCCACCGTAGGCGCGGGCATGCGGGCAGCGAGTAATGGGCGACTCGCTGTCCGACCATGGACCATGCCCGGGTCGACGGCGCGTTGTGTTCCACGCGCGCCTCAAAGAGTGTCAGCATAGTGACGGGGCCTGTAGAGGGCCAAAGCCTGCCGGGGTCGCGGGACCAAGGGATTACCGTGACCCCGGTACGTAAAGGGCTAGTGAAGGACACCGTGGATTTTAGTCAGTACAAGTCTGACAGTCCCTCCCGCCCTGCCCTGGGTGGGAGGACTCATTTGATGATTTTACCACGATAAAAAAAAAAAAAGGCAAAGAAGTTTTCAAGCCTGATTTAATTTGTTTTATTTGTTTATAGCTATCAATCATCAACATCATGCCAGTCTGCTCTGTCTACCTATGGAAACCAAATCTCAAAAGTCCACCAGTTCCAAAATCAAATATAACCAGAGACAACCAAAACATCGACAACCATATCGACGCGGCACCACCTCTCAACGTTTGGGACGTCTCCTTCTACCGGTTCGTCGATTTGAATAGAAAATACCTTACATTAAAAATATAGGGTGTAGTGAATGTGCACGGGGACAGTCCGCTAGCCCGTACAACCCGAACAACCCGGACTACCCGACAACCCGACAACCCGCTAGTATTCATTCCCTAAGTGAACTTCTAAAACGATCGACTTACGTTCCAAGCGAACTGGACGATTCACAACTTGAAAAGGTGTGCTTTTAAAGGCGCACGTGTTTTTGGCTTTGTTTGTGATTCGATATGGGTCGCAATTCTGCCTAACTTGGCTTTGACGTGTAGGTTGACAAGGTTTCCTTGATTTTGTAGTATCTAGCGTGGCTATATAGTTTTTCGCGACTTATATGTGAAGAACAATAGTGTGAAACCTTTTTGATTATCTTTCCGTATTCCTTCAACACGTGTAGCGTAGTCAAGGGTTGGAATTCATTAATACTTTTATCTTGGTAGGCAACACGACACGGAAAAACTAGCTGTGCGCCGTAGTTTCACTCACCTCTGTTAAATAGCCTATGTCCTCCTTTTTGGATCAAAAAAAGAATTTCTTAAATCTGATTATTCGTTCACGAGATTAGCGCATTTTTTTAGCGTTATAAAATCATCAAATGATGTCCACCCAGGGCAGAGCGAGAGGGACTGTCAGACTTGTACTGACTAAAATCCACGGTGTCTTTCAATAGCCCTTTACGTTTAGGGGTCTCGGTAATTCGTGAGTCCCGCATAAGGCAAAAAATAAAGCTCTTAAGTTTTAGTATACATTTTTTAGAAGTATTGTTGACAATACTTCTAAATTATTTATTTTATTTGAACAAATATTTGTATGACCTCCAAGTATTTGTTCCGGGTCTGGGTGTTTGTATATGTGAGTTTCTATGTTTGTAAACGCACCCACGATACAGGAGAAATTCCTAGTGTAGGACAAAGTATTGAAAAAAAAAATGAACGCATAGACACATGAATCCCGAGAATATAGGTACCTCTATACCTACACCTGTAAGTGTACCTACGTACGTGTATGATAGATTTTAAAGCCGCGCTTTCGGCAGCAATAAAAATCTTTGATGCTTATTCAATATAAAATGAATTCTTGCTATAAATATAGGCAGGACGGTATGATGGGGTGTGCAACGGTGCATTGGCTCGGTCATAGAGCCCACTGATGTGATATGTGACGCTTCATCACGTCTCGGTGAACATTAGCCTTTAGGCTTCAATTATATGTCTACTTCATTTATTCCGAGTTCCGATCTTTCCAATTGGATTTACACGAATTTGTGGATTAAAAATGTGAAATAAGGGTTTGATTTGTTTGAATAAAAAAATATATGGATAACAAACACAGTTAACATAATAAATAATAATAATAATAATAATAAATATTCCACAACTATCACACAACGCCATCTAGTCCCAAGCTAAGCAGAGCTTGTGTTATGGGTACTAGACAACTGATAAACATACTTATATATTTCTAAATACATACATATTATAGATAAATTACACCCAGACACAGAACAAATGATCGTGCTCATCACACAAACATTTGTCCTGGGTGGGAATCGAACCCACGACCTCCGGCATAGCAGTCAGGGTCACTAACCACTAGACCAACAGGCCTGTCAAACATGATATTTTATACATTTATAAATAGCAATAAACACGTTGAAATCAGATTGTAATACAAGAAAACGCAAAAGTACTAATAAAAAAATGATATCCCTTCTCTATATCTTTATGAGGAATTGCTGACAAACTTACTTGGCAATCTCATTTATGGAAAAGCTATTTGTTAGTTCAAACTCGTAATGGTTCATCAACATGATTGCCCATAAAGCCTCGTCGACTAGAGCTGTAACAAAGAAAAAACCGTCTCGTTCCAAATACAAATGCCGAAAATAACCGTAAACCGAATGTCATTCTAAGGCTAAGGATACATTACAAGAGTTTTTCCTTAATACTCAGCACTTGATTAGCCCGGCTCGTCGTAATTATTTTCCCCGGGTTTGCCCGCGGGGATTTGTATAATCCTGATTGGGTACGTATTGCTATTCGATGGAGTGTGTCCGCGCACGTGGCTCCCCAGTATTATCTCACTTTTAGACACGAATGATGGTGACACCCTACTAGCGAATTTTGTGTAGGAAATTGAAAAGATTGATTGAATTTCTGATGATGTTGGAGATTATAGTTTTTGGTGATGTGTTTTTTGATAGATAGATTTTAAATTATTGATTAAATTACATAAATTTTATTTTGTAGATTGTCTTGAGTCACTTGTTTGTTAAGGTTTAACCCGAAGAGAAAAAAAAAACTTTTCAGCTCCTAGATGTTAAAGAAGACAAGAAGAAATTTTTTCTTCAATTGTGTAGACTGAATAATAATCCGTCAAAACAAACAAAACTTTTAAATGTTATTTATAATAAAAAAGCAGACACAAACAATAAAAAATAAAAGCTGAATCGAATTAAAAATTTGCCTAGTAAAAGCGAATTAAAGTTGGCTGATGGCAGTCCTCCCGGTTGCGACTGGGGGCCGACGATAACGCCACAATAGGAATTTGCCGTTCGCGCCGACTGCCCGTACCCTGTTTAACCTAATTACCACTTAGTTTCTTACGAGATAAGGACTATTATTAGGTAATTTTTATGAACAACACATTTTGCTTGGAGGTAAATGTTGTATAAATACATATTGGTCATTGAAACGACTGGTGGGTTGATGAGGGTACTTGATTACAAATATTTTCGTCAAGGCTCTTACGCTTTACGTTGTGCGAATGTGTGTGTAGTGGTATGTAGGTAGGTGTACCTATAGTTATATTATTTTTAATCATTTCATATTTTTTTTTATGATTGCATATTTTTAGCAAAATGAATTGTTGTTATTAAATCATGAAAACTATACGAATCACACAGTAGCTACATCACTATCAGCTAATTTTCAAAAAAAAAGCGTATACTTTTAAAAATAGAACGCAGGTGTGGGCTATTGAATTAAAAACCACTTTAATTATTCTTCACTTTACAAATTCTTAAATAAAGTTCACTGAAGGAGCTCCTTGAAATTAAATAGAAAGAAGAAGGAGTTTTCAATTCTTTTGAAAAGTTTCCCGTGCAAGTCGTGAAGAACAGGCTGAAAGCCGAAATCCGAAAGCCGACAAAGATTGTGTCCTTTACTGGTATGAGTGACATTGTCCGAGCAATAACCTGGTCGAAGTTTGTGATTTTCACAGGTTACTAATGTTAACCTATTGATGCTAGCGTTCAAGGTGATAAATTGCTCAAACCTGAATATTACAATGGGCGAATTAATTTCGAGTTTCTTGATTTAAAATTAATTTCCCGACAGGTTTTTAGGGTTAGTATTTGAAAAGCGATTGTAATAATTCAAATTAGGTTTTGTGTTGAGATTTTAATGAAAGGCTTTTTGTTATAGGTTTAAATGCTGTGCGGATTTTAGCCGAAAAGTGAAATATTTTACTTTTCAACTTAAACCTAAAAATTTAATGAAATATCGAAATGTTAGAACTAAACCATATATGAATATAGTCGAATATAGTCCACTTAATTAAACTTACAGAAATATATGTCCAGAAATATTGATAACTAGCGACATTGAAACATTTCGGATAATTACGAATATTTTCCGAAAATTTCACCTGTATTACAACAATGAACATAAACAAAAATAAAAATAAAAATCAATGCAGACGTTTGATTTTTTTTGCTCTTACAGAATGGTTTAAGCGACTTTGGTTTATAATATGATGTAGCAAATACTTTGGACAAAAAAGTCACTAACAATTTATATATATCGAAACGTAAACACTCGAAAGCAGCCGATAGTAGTAACAGTCATGCCCTAGGCCTTCGATAAACAATTGTTCACCTTTGTTTTGCTTCTCGGGTTAATTACAAAACTCTCATTTTGCAGGTTTCTATATTGTTACCGAACTTTCGGTAGTTAGACTCGGCTTCGATAGAGGAGCAACTCTGATTTGTTTCAAAAACAATTTACTGTTTGCCTGTTGTTTAGAAAAAGCCGACTGTATCTTTGTTTGGTGTTTAGCTGGTTTCTGTAGTGCACTTTTGTTTTGTTTTTGTTTAAATTGTTTTAGTTTGTTGGAATTAGTTTTAATGTTTCAGGTTTACGTCATATATTGTTAGTGGGTCGACGGCGCATTGTGTTCCACGCGCGCCTCAAAGAGTGTCAGCAGAGTGATGGGGCCCCCCTCTAGAGGGCCAAAGCCTGTCGGGGTCGCGGGACTGTACGAATAACCGTGACCCCGGAACGTATAGGTCTATTGATAAACACCGTGGATTTAAGTCAGTACGAGTCTGACAAAATAAATTGTTAGTATTTCGGTGTTCTTAAATATTGATTACTACGCGCATTTCAATATTTATTTGTATTTCATAATTCTCATAACCGACATGCGTGTGGAATAGGTTGTATCAAAGTGAAGGTGGCTAAATTTATGTGGTCGCGGGACTAACGAATTACCGTGACCCTGGTACGTAAAGGGCTATTGAAGGACACCGTGGATTTTAGTCAGTCAAGTCTCTGTCACAGCCCCTCCCGCCCTGCCCTGGGCGGGAGGACTCATTTGATGATTTTACCAAGTTAAAAAAAAAAATGTTTGGCACGTTACAGGAAACATCTTGCCTAACTTTCTTGAGAAATATGCGTTAGTTTATGTATACAAACATGTTTGTGACTATAGATTTAGGTTTCTCTCTCTTTAAACACTCTCCTATAATGTCTAATTCCAGAACTAAACATCACTTTTCATCAATAAAATAAGTCTACCAATCTATCACTTAGAAATCAAACCTTATACGTGTCACCCAACAGCTAATTAACAAATTCCAAGACCCACGACACTTTAAAAAACAAATTCAAAAGACTTCAAAATCAAATTAAGCTGATATAAATAATTAAATCGAGTGTCTCGTAGGTACGGCGTTATGGGGTTATAATAAGACAACCCTCCCGTGCTCACTCGAGTAGCACAAAATCGATTTATTTTTACGTCTAGGATGTATACCTTCGTACCGACATTTTGCTTCCATTAGTTGTTTGTGTCGTTGGAAAATTAATTTTTCTACAGCCAAGTGCCTTCTTCCTATCAATAAGGTATGGTTGTCGATAAATGCCAAGGGTGCTTGACGGTATATGGATTGGGAGGTTTCGGTTTAGGTACTCTAATGAGGTTCTTCTTGGATATATAAAGTAGAAAGTTTCCAATAAGTCTCAAGGTAGATTTTCTTACTCGAATTTTTAAATGGGATCAAGTATCACGGTCGTAAGTTCGTCTAAAATTGTGATTGCTGTATTTTTTATTCCACTTTATTACAACAACATCAATAGAATGAGTAATCCGTTAATCCGTATGAGTTAACAACTAACTCCCCTCGTTATATCTTCTGGGACAGAAATCAAAAGAAATTAATTAATCGTCAGCCATCCCCGACCGAATGTTTTCTCATTAATGGCTCCACTAAGATTATTTCACCATAAGCCCTCCGCCACATTACTAATCACCGCTTCAAACGGTCGGGTGGCGCCCCCTTGCGGACGAAGAGAGCACTAGCCCTCCGTCGGTCAAATTGAAAACGTATAGCTTCACACATGAAGACTTCTATAAAATACGGTAGAAGATAAACAACCCAAGACTATTTAAAAGAACCCAGAAATCGACACTGGTAATGTTACAATTGAATGGTTAAAATGAGCCTGACTGCACACATCAATAATTAAGATAATTAACGAATTCGATTAAGTAAAACCCACGTTAAAATATTGCAGGTATTACAGTAATATTATTTTTTGAGTCGCTCTGTCGACGGCGCGACAAAAGAGATGCAAAGCGCTTCACGCAACATAATACGCAAACAATGGTACGTCGGTGCAAAGCAGTTTTCTACGAAACGCGCAGTACGTCGTTACGCGTCTCGCTGAGTTTGTAAACACACTGCTTTTTAACTCAGGTAAACTTCGCCTTAAGATGTTTTATAGCGTTCAATTTTATTCGTATCGCCTCGAGCTAACTGAATTACACGAACTATTTGCAATCGAAACTACGAAAAAGACTGTTCAATAAAAGCGAACGGGGCGCTCGGAAACATTTTCTTTCGTTTGTTTCCTTTCACATTACTGACGCAAGGGGATGAGGCGGGTACGAGTCCGGCTGGACGTACGGGCCCCGCATTTAAAAGCGATATAAAAAACTTGGGCCTTTATTTCGCAGGATGACCTAAGTGGCCGGCCGGGCCGTACAAAAAACCCTCTTGGACTTACCTGTATTTTTCCACTTATTTATCCAACGTTTTTACATTCGCACTGTTTGTTAGTACAGCGCGCTTTGTCTGTTCGGGAAGATCCTGTTTTTTAACGAGTACTTAGGGTCTAATTAAAAGGAAAGCTCCGCACGGACAGTCGAGGCCTTTTGATGCCCACTGTTATTACATTTCGTGTATAAATTTAATTTGCCTGGATGGAGTTTCGAGTGGAGAGGTTACCTTGTTTTTTTGGGTGTATTTTATTGAATATTCTGAAGTGGCTCCTCGAGTACGATCTTGTTAGTAAGAGATTTTGTCTTAACAATAGACACAGGAAGCATGTGATATGGAGAGATGTCTGCTCATATGTGTTTTGATTACATTTTTGGAATATAAAATAATAATTTTCTGCTTTATGACGACATTTTCAGAATACATTTTAGAGTGTTTCACAGTTTTGTTTCTGTCCCAACCGTTAAACTTTCTAACTAACCAAGCAAAGCAATACCTTTCTCAAATTATGCTGACGCCACTAAAGCCTTTATCTTCAAAACATTTACGGTGTCATTATCAGTTTCAAAAATTACGACGCCATTATGAAAGGTAATGCGATAATATGTTAACATTTGACGAGTAATAAACCATAAGTCGCATCGCGTTGGCCCCGTAATGAGGGAAATGCCATTGCTCACGGCATTTACATTAAACTTAAGTTCATCGACAGTAAATGTCAGTGCGGGAATGATGACCTGCGCAAGAGTCGACTCCCGCAAACGCCATTACGAGTTTTATCTCCCTTATGACAGATGGCGCAATAAAAATTTATTTTAAATCAGGAATAACTTCAAATAATGAGAGAGCACGTGTCCTTCAGATCATTATAGGATCCAGTATTGGTCGATTCGGTCCGAGATAGCTCTTTGATTTACTGCTTGACTTTTGAGCGCACTAAATCACTCTTGTATGGAACTTGAGAAAACTATTAGCTATTATTATTGGCGAACTACGAGAGCCCTTTGTGTGGCCTCCAGTCCTCTACCCGTCTCCTGATAGACGATACTTTTTTATTCGGTGAATTATTATGATTTTCTGATTTGCGTGGCGAAACATGAATTATAAACAATTTTTGAGTTATGGGAAAAAGTATGAATCGTATTGTGGCTGATATGTCATTTTGGAAACTGACATAAATTCGTAGATGTTTACGATTTTTTTTCGAGATATTTTTCTTTTCCTTGATTTATCTGGTTCAATATAATAGCTAAAATATTGTCACACAAGTCCTTGTGATAACATGCCAAAACGTATAACTGTGAAGAATTGTGTTAACTTTCTGTCACTATGACAGTGTCCAGTGTATATAGAGCTATTCTGTAACGTTCGCGCTACTACCGTTCGAATTTCGAACGAGTTTTTTTTTAAGAATCCGCGGATATGGCTTGAAAAACAAATGAATTCGATTTGAAATTCTGTGCACTCACTTGAATGAGGTGAACTAGTGACCGTTTCATAATAGCTCTACTTATACTGGACAGTATCATAGCCACAGAAAGTTAACAAGTTTATTGATGTCCAGCTTAAACCAACACGTAATTTTTTCTGACACCCACACACGTGGCAATAAACGCCTTATCATAGACCAAAATGACGCCAATAAAAACATAAATAAAAAGCCATAAACATTTATAATTTCGCACATTTTTAAATTAACACGTCTCCCACCACATTCCAGCTCTATTCTGTCATTCTATTGTGTTAAGAGTGCCAAAATCCATCGACAGCTTTTTTAGCCTTTTCGAAACAATATTTACGGCAGTCATTAATTATGTCCAATGCCGTGGCCAACGTTGGGGCCAATTTATTAGGTCCCAAATTCTTTAGATGAATGATTGATCATTTGATCAATTTTGGGTCCAACGTAGATCGGGAAGGTGATAAATGTTGGTGCCACGCTGTCTGCTGTGTGCGGTCTGATTCTATCGGAAAATTTTGAATCATTGAATAATTGAATGTTATGGTATTATTATACAACATGTGTCAGTTATCTGTGGTTATAAACTATATGGTCTATAACCATGAAGTTGCATAGCTTTCTTTTTGGGATATTTTTGTGAAAATGAAAATAGTTAACGTAACCGATACATTTGCTCAAGGTGCCTATAGAAAGGGTATAGACGGTATGTCGTCTTCTAGGCGCGTCTCAAAGAGCCGTCAGCGATCTGGCGGCCCCCATAGAGGGCAAAACACCTACTGGGGTCGCGAGCCTGTCTCAACAGGTAAACGTGACCCTGGAACGTAAAGAGCAATTGAAGGAACTCCGTGAATTTTAGTCAGTACGTCTGACTGACAGTATGAGTGGGAGGACTCATTTGATGGTTTTACCATCATACAAAAATACATACATAGTTTGATACGTAAGATCTTGACCAAGTCTTTGTTAACATTCCTAAGTTTATTAATACTTTTGGATTGTTGGAACAAAAGATGGCCCAACATGGGTCGGACAGGTTGGTGCCATGCCGTCTGTGAAACCTGTGTGGGGTCTATGGTTTTTTTTATTTTATGAAGGGATACCTAGTATTGATTGATTTATAGTTTAAAAGGACCGTAGAGTTTTTTTTATAATTTTAGCGTTGCAAAAGTTACGGAGCCAATGTTATTATGATTACCTGAACAGATAGCAATTGGGTAAATTCAATATTCTCAGGAAAGTTTGTTCCAATAAAATTAACATTAGGGGGAGTTTTTAATCAGATTTCAATTTGTGATTATAATCAAACATGGAACCTACGGATTATGAAAACATTCCAATCATACAATCAATAACAGATTTATTTAAATATAGCTTATTGTTCAGCATTAAAATAATTTTGAACTGCCATTCAGAGCTTATGTTCACAAATAAACACTATGTTAAATACACAGGTATCGATAGTATTAAAATAACCCCACCCACGAACAAATTAATTCACTACGTAATACCCATTGTATAGAAACTGATCGAATTACAAATACTCCCAATAAAACTCCAACATTTTATTACCAATAATTTACTACATCGCGTCGTTGAATGTAAAAATGAAATTAAAAACAAACCATTAAACGATTTTATACGAGAATCCCTAACAAGGACGTTTCCCTTAACCGGATCGGGAGCACACCTGGGTACTCGAAATTTGCCCTAAAAGGTCCCAAACGACAGCTATACTCAACTATGTAATGGTGTATGTACACATATTTGTAAAGGAACTTCAAGTTTATCTGTACGGCAATGAGGTTGCAATTCCATCGCATATTAGGCTTCATGTTGGTAGCTATTGGACATAAGTCATTCCGGAAGCAAGGAGTGCCGAGATGGTAGATTTTAAAAATGGAACGTTTGATTTGCATTTGAATAAGAGCCCCCGGCGACCCAGGTGCGCTCAGTACAGTCGAGTCCAAAAGTTTTTCGATTTTTTTTCAATGTGGACACGAGTTAGCTTAAATTAATATGGATGACCAGTTGTAATCGACGGTGTCGCTGTCGTCCAATACGATTTACATACGGATTAAATTATCCAACTTTCGTTTAATTACTTGAAAGTTCATCAAAGTTTTAGCAAAGCACTCAATTTTCGGCTTATTCTATATTTTTTTGTTGTACCTTTTTTCTCACGAATAAAATTATTTTTTAATTTGGTTTTTGTGCGTGTCTGTACTATCATTAGGTAGCGTAGAATCATATGATTTTACATTGAACAATTCAATACTAGGGCGACAAAACGCACGTGTTACTAATGGCTAAGAATATAATATTGTGTTAAGAATCACATACTTGTATCAAATTCTTTTGATATTAACCTCGAAAATCTATTGAAGACGAGTAGATACAAATTTTTGGAAGTCTGGTCTTCTTTTTCTATGTGGTTGACGGCAATAGGTTGGCCCTTATAACATAGATCTTAAAGATTATAGTACCTCTGCTTACACTTACAAATTAAAGGTGAAATCTTATGAGACGTATAATCGTTTTTTTCCAAACTTTTCTCATTGAATAAAAACTAGGGTTCTCTAAAAGTTATTTCACTTAACTCGAAATTTAGATAGGCACACCCTTAATGAGTATTTAAAACAATAAATAGAACTCTAAAAAAAATTATATTTTCACCATGCTGCCCAAAAATCTCATCATCCCACATGTGCTTGAGAACGCAATAAGAAAACCAAGTCCACTACACATCATATTTTTTTTATCTGTCAAGTGGGGCGTGTTTGAGGCAACGACTGCTCCTTATTCAGCCTCTATTGTTTGAGGTTTTTATTATCATGGCGGACAAAGGGCGCGTAAACGGTAGCACAAGCGTTATCGGCACTTGTGATCAACCTTATACTGTTTTTTTAAATTATATTTTTTAAAAGAAAACTGAGATGTGTTCGTGCGGGCGCGACATGCGATACGGATCGCGGGAGTTTTGATTTTCGCGCGTTCTTTTTTTGAATGAATGACGTGTTCCTGTTTTTGTTTTTTTTTTCTTTTGCGTGAGAATGTGGACTGTGATTGTGATCAATGAAAATGCCTTTGCGAAGCAAACTTAATCCATTTTGTTTTGTCCTTGGGTATTTTAAGTCACGCTTATGTGAAATTATGATAGTTATGTACATACGCTGCTTCACGCGATGCGATGTTGCAGCTCTACATGTCAAGATACTCACATTAAACGCTTTTAAACTTTCGTTTATTACAAGAAAAACCTTCCAATGACCTATTCCTTTTCCTCAATATGAATTAAACCTTAGTTAGTTAGTTATTTCCTAAAAACATCTTTCATTAGCGAATATAAACAAAAACCAGTCTAAGATAACTACAGCAAGTTGTTACTGGCACCTCCAAGCCGTTCACGGCTCACTATTGACCTCGTTAGTTCAAACAAAACGTCACAGGCGCATGTAAAACAACCGCGCACTTCACGTGCGCCTTTTCCTCTCGAAAATACGAGTAACTCATCTCGGCTTTTCACGAGGTGTCATTAATTCCGGGAGCTTTGTCGCGCCCGCTCCGCTCGACGCTCCGCGCCCTAATGACGCGCCTCTCAACCGCTTGTTCTTACCTCATTAACAAAATGACGTTGACGTTAATATTTTTTGTTGCGTTTACGCGGGATTCAAGCGTTGGTGTTTTGTTTGTGGTTGAATTTAAAAAAGTTGAACTGTCAAATTGGAACAAAAACGAATGTTTTTAAATTTGGAACTGCGTTGACGTTTTGGATTCCAACAAGCTTTAGCTGCCAACAAACTTTTTGCGTATTTTATACAAAAACAATTGCCTCGAAATTACAAATAGATTTTTATAAAACGTTTATATCAAACATTTTCCACACAAACATCTTCCTCCCACATCCAAATATTTCCCAACAAGAAAATATGCGTGAACAATAATAATTTTTGATTTTCCCCGGGGCTGGGTTCGCTCCGTTCTTTTAATTACCGCGCCTGGCCGGGGCGGGCTCGAGAAAATATTTAGCCTCCCGTCCTCACCAGCCCTCCGTAATTACTAATGAGCTTTACTTAAGTACATGTATAGGAGACACTGTGTACAAACTACATTATTTTTAATTAATTTAGTAAATAGTGGTTTTTGCTCATTTTTATTGCGAACCAGTGATTAAGGTTTTACGAAGTTGAGGTTAAGTTGTTATTGATTATTTAGATACTTATTAGTTACCCAAAGTTTAAAAAACTTCTACAGTCTGTAGGTATTATACAAAATACGTTAACATTCCAAAAAGTCCAAACTTTTCGTTAGTCAAAAAAGTCTTAAAAGAAAAATCTAAAAACTTAGCAAGCAGAAGCCATAAACATTCTCCTAAGAGCAAGTATAAGAATTTTCATTTGTGTGCAATAACGTTTCATTAGAAGAAGGCCTCGGCCTCGGAAGGCGACGGGGAAATAAGAGGAATTTCTGGGACCAAATTAGAGGCCTGAGGTTCGTAATAAGAGTGGACCAAGGGACTGGCCTGATAACACCCACATTGTTGTTGCTATTATTTTTTCATCTCGGCCGAAGCATATTTCGCGTTCCTTTTTAGGTTCTTCGCAAATTGTGAGAGAGGATGGAAGATGATTTGTTGTGTGTTTTGGATACTGGAGAATAATGAGTGGCTGTGAAGTGTGTTGAAGTAATGTGGGTAGGCTTCTTGAGTTTATTGGGAGTTGTTTTGTGTTGGGAAGGGTTGGAATTCATGTTCAAATTGCTCAAACTACTTGATAATTACGTCTAGTTGAATTGGTTAAGATTTATGAAGTAACATGTAACAAAAACTCATTCGAATCAAATTCCTTCGACTATGACAAAATCACGCAAAACCATTAATTACCGCAACATAAAACCTCGACAAATCGATAGTTCCTCTTCACATTAATTTCACAGCAATTATTAAATACGAGCAATTCGATAATTAATTGGTGCAAAAAGAGGCCGGCTACCGCAATGGAATCGCAACGGGATCGCGGCGGGATCGCAGTAAATCACGTTCGCACAATGCCACCAGGTGGCGCCGGCGTCGCACGATAATGCTCGCGTTTAATTACGCGGAATAATTAGTGAACGGAATATTTTCCGGGCCCTAACTATCTCCACCGTCTTCCGGCGATAACTAGGCGGTAATTGCGGATTAACCTCGCATTCAGAATTTAATAGGTGCTCGAATAGAACGCCACGATGCCAGTTGAACCCCCGATCACGCTATTTGTTTAGTGACGACGAATTAATTGTTATCCGGAAATATTCCGCGTATGTGGAATAATGTGACGCTACGATTATTTGTTTGTTAATTTCGCATTACGTCTGTTGCGTTGCACGATGTACGAGGTGATAATTGCGTGCGAATTCAATTAGGGTGCGCGTTAACTGTTTTATTGAATGAAATGTTTGTTTTGTTATAAAATATATTACGGTTATAATATACTTTAAAAATATTGCTTATCGCTGGAAATGTGTATATAGTTTAAAATTGAATGGCAAACATCGTTTGATTAGGATCCCAAATTCACGGTATCTAGGCAATCGGCATCCAGTGGCGATTGTTTGGCAAGCTAACCCGCTGAGGGCATATTGCATGCTCGGCACGTGTTGCCAATGTAATTTGCGCTTTATGGTACGTGAATAATTCGCGATAATCCCCTGGCGCCCCTGTAACCACGACGACGTTTGATCTTTCCAATACAAGGTGAAAAAATATAATAATATAAGCGCATTTTCACCTGTGACAATTCGCCCGGAGAGTAGTTATTGTCGACCCCGGGGGGAGGTGGCTAGTTGAGCGTGAACCTTGATATCGACGCGAAATATTAATTTCTCGACGCCAATAAACAGTCGAGCGTACGTAATGCTGGCAAATTAAGCTGAGTGCCTTTAATATTATTCTGTTGGAAATTTTAATTATGAAACGATTTTCCTCGTATTGACGCTCGAGTAGATATTGAGCTTTGTTTAGAGGAGATCGAAATAGTTTATTGGAAATGTGCGATCTTGTGCTTAATTAATTAGAGTTTGATATTGGTGTCAAATAAATTAGCTAGTCATTAAGTGGGTATTATTTAGGTACCAATAATAATACTACGTAGTCTGGTCTATATCACAGAAATAACGCAGTTTATGTTGGTCTCTAGAAGTTTTATGATAATTTTATTGTTTGCATCTCTCATTGTATCTTCTCATTTATAATAATGAGAGTTAATAAACCTATTGCAAATTACCTAAAGAACAATGCAGAAAGGACAAGTTTTAGGGTCGCGGCGCTCTCTTAAAACGTTACGCGCATCTGGAATGCAAATGGCTTAAAAGAAACAGGGTGGGTTCGAAAGGAACCCACCCTGTTTCTTTTCTTGTTGAGGTTTGATCAAAAATGGGTCGAGTTCTAAAATAATGTATTTATAATTAATAGGTAACATTAAAACATTTTTTCATTATAACTTATCTATCAACGCGTTTCGTCTATCATACACATGATGTATCATAAATGGATGGACCCGTCTACCGCTATAAAACAACTTCAAACAAACAAAAAAAGGTCAATCAATTTCACATTTTTATCACTCAGATCTAGACCTCTTTAAATTTCAATTCGAGAATGGCACAGGAAAGCAATTACCAATATTACTTGGTAGCCAGCCGCGCCATCTGTCGGGCGGGGTCGATCATTTAAAAATCACTGCACATTGTTCTGAGCGCACCTAATTGCAGTGAAAGTGGGGTTCGATGGACCCCGGGACTAAATCATTTTCTAATGGGGTGTGTGTACAGTCACGGTCAACTGTATGTGTACGTTTTGCTGCTATTAAAAGTGATTTTCGAGTATTGTATTCATTGTTATTTTTGCGGTTACTTACGGATTTATAGAATAGCATTGGTGGCTCAGTGGTAACAGTCTCGTCTTTCAAGTCGTGGGTCTTCGGTTCAAACCTAGACAGGCGGATTATTTTGTGTATCATGTTTCATCATCATTGCTCTTAAATTGTAAGAAGAAATTAGATATTGTAGAACCAAAATATTAAAGACGTGGTGATATTTATTCTGTAGTATTGGACCATGTAGAGGGCCAAGGCCTGCCGGGGATGCGGGACTCACAAATTACCGCGACCCCGGTACGTAAAGGGCTATTGAAGGACACCGTGGATTTTAGTGAGTCAAATCTGACAGTCCCTCCCGCCCTGCCCTGGGTGGGAGGACTCATTTGATGATTTTACCACGATAGAAAAAAACGTATTTAACCAGCTGTGGAAACACAGGTTATTAGCGCGAGCTATGTTGGTTTTAGATACTCTCTCTTATAAAGAGGTCGTCCCAGCAGGGGAAAGACAGGTTGTTTTGTAACTTATTTTTTATTCTTTTACTATAGGACTGATACTGTTATGAAATGGAACCTACTTAAACGTCACTAAATGAGATAATGGCTCGTAATCGTCGTAGAGTGCAGAACGTATGTAGTTACTGTTCGCGACTGTACTGTCCTTCATTTTGCTGATGTGTGGATAGTGGCGTATTTTCTTTGTGATACGATATGTTGTGCAATGCAAATGATTAAAGGCTTGTTGTTTTGTTTTAAGGGATTTTATTTAGCCACCGTACGCGCGGCAATGAGGGTGGCGAGTAAAGCGCGCGGCCTTATGGTATCTTAAGATAAAATATTATAGTATCTTAGCCATGTGTGGCGCTCTTACTGGGCGACTCGCTGTCCGACTATGGACCATGCCGGGGTCGACAGCGCGTTGTGTTCCACGCGCGCCTCATAGAGTGTCAACATAATGACGAGGCCCCCCTTTGGAGGGCCAAAGCCTGCCGAGGTAGCGGGACTTACGAATTACCGTGACCCCGGAACGTAAAGGGCTATTAAAGGACACCATGGATTTTAGTCAGTACGAGTCTGACACTCCCTCCCACTCTGCCCTGAGTGGGAGGACTAATGTGATGATTTTACCACGATAAAAAAAGCTTGTACTTTTTTTGAAGTTAGTTACCAAATTTTCTTGAAGTTTTCCCTATTTTCAAATGTTTTGAAGGATTTTTCTGAATATTTATGTTAGTTCTGAAGAAAATGTTCATAATTTTGAATGGAAAATGGATTTGAATCATGTGTGTTTTCTTTCTGTTTCAGGAACGGATTGCCTCTTCATCTTATATGTGGTGTTTCAAAACGTAAGTTAATCAAGCTTATACGAAGATTAACTAAACATTTACAGATAGCACTATTAATTAACTTACCAATGTATTTCTAGTAACTATTCGTATTAATAAGTTTACATAGTTTCAATTTTTTTTTGGCAATTTTCTATCAATTGTATTTTTCAGTTTCTTCTTATAGGTTCTACGTTCCTCCCGAAAATAGTACTTAGAATGATTTGGATAGGCCTATGTCTGACAGAGAGTCAGTTAAAAAAATGTTAACCACGTATGATTCGTACTTTGAAATCATCAAGTTATTTAGGAATACACAAGTATCTTGTTAGTTGTAACGGCGAGTTGAGACACGTGGCTTCGAACCCAGCCAGACACATTAAGTACTTTCTGTTTCTTTATTCTATCTACACTGCTCTTAAAACGGTGAAGTAAAACACCATTGTGAAGACACCGGTATGTCCAAGAACCAAACATTTCGGAGACATGACGTGACATCTACCAACTCGCATTGGACTCTCGTAGCCCACTCCTTCTCACAGCGAAGCGTATTATGCTATCTCCCTCACATAGGAGGCCTGTTGTACTATCTAAATATAAGTATCACTTATCTACTGTAGAGGATTATTAATTGATAACCATTGAAATACTCCCGGCACACTCCTACTTAACATTTCCCAATAATTTAATACACATCGATACGATACTTAAAACTGTCCGTGACGGCTCGTTGCGGACAATGGTGATCCTCAATTGAATCAATGTCCGATTTCCTGTGGATCAACTTCATTTCCTTTTATCCTGTATTGTTCATTTGACAACGCACTTTTGAACGATGCCTAATTTGTTGATTGGTTTTAATGTTTACAAGTGTACTTCGTTCAAGTGGATGTGGTTTAGGCAAGTGAGTTTCAATTGTTTTTCTGTTAGATTATTCTATCCCACGTTGGAACTTTCGGGCCGTCGACCGAGGCATGGTTCATGATCGGACGGCGAGTCACAGTCATCGGCGCGTCTTGTGCCACATGCGCCTCAAAGTGCCGTCAGCAATCTGACGGGGCCCCTCTTAGCAGGCCAAAGCCTGCTGGGGTCACGGGACTGCATCAACAGGTAACCGTGACCCTGGAACGTAAAGAGCTATTGAAGAACTCCGTGGATTTTAGTCAGTACAAGTCTGACAGTCCCTCCCATTACGCCCTGGGTGGATGCATCTGATGTTTTGACAACGATAAAAAAAAATACAGTAAAAGCAAGGCGTTTGTAACAATATCAGTAGTACAGTCCACTACGCGGATCGCCAAGAGTACACGGATGTATGGAAGCTCCATTCAATTTGATTTTTGTCTGTTTTTAGGATTTTTTATAGCGGCAACATAGATACTCCATCTGTGAAAATTTCAACTGTTTAAGTATCGCGGTTTATGAGATACAGCCTGGTGACAGCCGGACAGACAGACAGATGGACGAACAGCAGAGTCTTAGTAACAGGGGGAGGAGGAAGGAGGATAAGCATTAATTTTTAAAGGATAATACAAGGAGGTTGTTGGTAGTAGATAGTTATCACAACGACAACAAGATGTAATAAAACGTTAGATAAATGTTTGACAATGTATCACTTTTACACGTTATGGTGGTCCAAAAATAATAAAATACATTGTCACGCTATATTGCTACTTCAGTTTTAATAGCCTGAAATACAACAGTATGGTTTCAAACAAAGATATTAAATCTATATATATAAAAGGAGAACTGACTGACTGACATATCAACGTACAGCCGAAACTACTGGGGCTAGGAATGTGAAATTTTGCACACGGCTTCCTATTATAATGTAGAGTAGCACTAAGAAGGGGTTTTTGGAAATTTAACCTTTAAGGGGGTGAAAAGTGGGAATTAGGAAAGTACGTAACCCACGCGGACGAAGTCGCGGGAAAAGTGCTAGTTATATATAAACACGCTTTTTCTTGTGGCGGAAAATTTTCAAATGAGTTGTCTCTGATTAAAATAAGCCTGTTCCTTTAGTTGTCCTTTGCGTTCGAGTGCCGCGGTACCCTGCATAGACAATTCCGCGATTTATACATACCTAAACATACTGAAGTAGGTAGGAAGATCTGCATAAATCTTATCCGTGTTGGATCGTCCTACAATTTTGGATACTAATATATCCTATAATCGATAATTTGGATGTTAATAAAAACTTTGATAGACAAAGACTTTTGAAGAGCATTAACTTTCCTATGCTTTGTCATCTTTTACGAGAAGATTACTATGTAGAAAACTATCCAATCAATAGGATTTTTTTAATAATATTTGATAACCTGACAGATTATTTTGTTTTCTGTTAAATTACCTATTGGGTGAAGTAATAAAATTGGCGGAATAAAGGGTTATTTCTTATAGCTTTTGGATACGAATGGAAAGCATCTACCAATTCTCAAGAAGATTTTAAATGCCATAAAGTTACATCATCATCGAAAAAAAAAACATGGTAAAACTAGATATATATATAATCTTTCTACTCGGTAGAGCAGTAATGCAGTAAACCGAACTTGACCGATGTTACCCGAACTCAAGATTATCGGCCACCGTTAGCTTCCACTTTGTTTCCACGCCATCGCCACCCGAATGCTTTTTTAGCCAAAAAGCTTTATCACTTCCGTGGGGATGCGGACTATGGCTAGTTATCAAAGATGTAAGGTCACTAGATGGGATAGTAATGTCCTAATTTATCAAGGCTCAGAAAACTTTCAAGGATTTTAAACTAAGATCTAGTAAAACCTTCTTTTATTTAGTCTGTAGCATTTTTATTTGTACTCGTATTTGGTATGATGTTGCAGATAGATATATGTTTTAAATAGATCCAAAAGCTATTATTTATGTGGTAGATAGATAGAAAAAATATTTTTTATTTATATAATGGGTTGAAAATTACAGAAAATGCGTTGAAAACAGAGTCACTGCTGAAATGTATTAACAATTGCGAAAGTTAACACACTTATTGTAGATGCAAGTTTTATTTTATAATTGCGTTTTGTAGTTTGATTCGAAACTTCTTATTTGTTTTGTAAATGTTAAACTTCTATTGAATTAGTCATTATCACTTTTTGATATCTAAAGTAGGTATTTTGAGCGTAATTGGAGTAATAGTTTTGATTACCATGCATTAGGCGGAATATTTTTTTAGAATATTGTGAGTTTGTTTCATACTAATATGGACAATGATACACCTAGTTAGTTACTTTAATTAGTTAAACGCATGATATTGTGTTCTAGGATTAGTTGTGTTTAACTAAGGCTGCGTTGTTTGATAATAAGTTAAACTATTTGTTAAATTCTATACATATTTTAAACATTTGTAAAAAATGGGTTTTTCACAAACAACTTAGTAGCCTTTAATGATAAAAACTAATGTTTTTGCTCCTATTGCTCTACTTTCCGTGAACACCCACTACATTTTCTCTGCACCATCCAGCACTACATACGTCCAAGAACACAGAACAGCGGACAAAGCTGCAGAATGCAAGCACTGGATCACTTTTATAGCCGGACGCCGTAAAATAAATGTCGTGGTCCATCACTGCAGTAGCTAATGACATCCTACATGTTATACGATATTGTAAACATTGTCCGATCTAGGGAAGGTTTTATTACGGTTTTTTTTTGATAACGGTGGTTCGTGGTTTATCTTCTTTTTTATGGTAGGCTGGTAAGAAAAATTTCTTGGTGGAATATGGTAAAATATCAAGCGGTAATCACGTAATCTTGGTTTTGGTAAGACTAGATGTCTAAAAGACTTAGTATTCGGATGCATATTGGTTGTAGTCAGTAGGATCAGTCTAAACAGGGTACCGCAGCCCTGGAATTCACAATGCGACCAAAATAACAAGGTGTTTTTTTTCAGTTCGAGTCTTATTGTTCACCTCTCGCTCCAACCAAGGCGGGGAGGATTATTTTGATGATTTTCCACAAAAAAGAAATGTTTTTAATTAGAAAAATCTGGCTCAGCATTTTTAATTTCATCGGCGCCATGTTGTTTTTCATCAAATCTAGAGACTATGAACAACCTATGACGGTACGTCTTGTTGCTAGAGTGGCCAATCTCACACTTTCCCCGACGTTCCAATATTGGCGACCAACCTATTTCAACATGCACTTTCGTCCCCCACCATACCATATACTCGGCAAACACAAATCAACTCGGCGGCATCGCAAGGCATAAACACGGTTCTTATCACCGCATTATTTACGCGCTCGCCGGCGACGGTCGATCGCAATATATTGTCGATTTCCGGCCACCGCTGGCGAGTAATACGCTTCCGGTACGCCCTGTGGCACCGCCCTTATGGAGAAAATCGTAACGCACTTTTATATGCTGATAAGGAGATTTTTCGGACATAATTATGTCGTAAATAAGATGTTTCTCCAAAAATGAGTACTTTTTCTTAATTGTTTTTATTTCTTATTTGAACAGTTTTCTAAAAAAACATTTCTTCTGTGTCGTACGTGGGTACGTTTTGAAACATCTAAAGTCACAAAAAAAAACACTCCTCTTTTTGGGCAGTCGAGTAAAAAGAGACAGACCCTGAAAAACTACTTGTAGGTCAAACAAATATTTGTTCAGTGTGGGAATTTACCCCTGACACGCCGCGCAGCAGGTGATCGCTCAACCACCGCGCCAACCTTGCCGTCCCTTGGAAAAATACTAAGAATTTTCCTAGCCTAGGAAATTATGTTCAATAATTAAGTAAAATCTAATCCAAAAGTTTTTAAATTATGCTTCCATTAATAAACGTCTCCGGTTATTAAAGATACATTAACTTAAAGTTAAAATTAATTACAGGGTAAAATGTGTTGATCACGTTAAATAAAACGGTTTTGAAACTATGTAGTTACATGAATTATTAAGATGTACTTCTTATTTAATCTTCTTATAAATACCGTTAATATCTACCTATTTAACTGTTGATATACAAATGGTTATTATTTTTACTTAATGTTTATTTTTAATCTTTGTTCTTGTTTTTCATGGGTGGGTTTACGAAAATTTAAACGCAAGAAGCTATTTTAATCAAACACACCGACAATATTACAGAAATTAGTGGACAATACAAGTGGAAAGAAAGAAAGAAAAAACGTTTATTGACACATGCCATAAGTACACACATCATTAATACAGAAAGGAAAATAATTAAAAAGAAAACTTACAGCTCAACATTAAATATTGTGTGACTCACGGCTGCGCCAAATAGGCCCAGTTCAGCAAATGCCGGACAACGAGTGCCCGACGCTGGTTTTCAACTGAGCCTACGTGAGTGCCCGGACAAAAATCAGTTTGATAAATGAGAAAAATAAAATAAAATGAAACGAAAATGGTGGTTTCTTTACCGAGTTGTAAATATACCCAAATCAAATACATATTAATATTATTCTTTAATGTATATGTTCTGTTTACTTACCACGTATCCTATTTTTATCACATTACTTATTTATTCCTGTCGAAAAATAGCATAAAACGTCTTGCCGCAAATTGCATATGTGCATAAATTGCATATATTTGAGGACCGCTCATTTTTCACTGGACACATTAAGGTCATTGCGGAAGTAAGGAACCCTAAATAAATACATTCCATGGTTAATCGACGGTGAATGAAGAGTATGGGAGGGGAAATACGGCACTCATTTGTCCCCTCTGAGAGAAAACAAAGTGGATATATTATGACTTTTGCTCCAAGGTTTGTGAGGTCAAGTTTTGGTTTTCAAATGGATCTTGTGTTTTCTCTAACCAACAATAATTCAAGTGATATTACGAGTAAAATTTAGGGTAAGATGTAGCAAAATTTGTACGGTCACGTTGTTTTAATTTTCTTGCCCAACCAACAACATTTAAAGACACGTTAAAAAGTAAATTTTGGGAAAGCATGGAGTGTCTACTTACGAGGTAAACAGGCCACGTGTCCCGGGTTTCCTCGCGCTGCTTAGACTTGCAAAATGAAATAAAAGGATACAAAAGTCCTCGACATAATGCGACGGCATTTAGACTTTCTGGGTTTGAAATACGAAGATATTTGTATAATGTAGGTAATATATACATATAATGTATGACCACAATATTAGTGTCTTGGTAAATTAGATTCAATTTACCTGAATTAAGATCTTTTCAAATACGACGACTTAATTAAATAAGGGGGTTTTTTTAGTGAAATCATCACATAATTCCTCCCACCCAAGGCAGAGCGGGAGGGACTGCTAGACTCGTACTGACTGAAATCCACGGTATCCTTCAATAGTCCTTTACGTTCCGAGGTCACGGTAATTCGCAGATTACTGACTGCTTGGTCGTCGTTAAATTACCAGGTCTTTGTGTAATTTGTAGCCCGCTGTCACGAATGTCTAAAAACAGTACAGCGGGCCTGGAACGCAAAAGACAAATGGAAGAACAGGCTGGTTTTAACTCAGTATGAGTCTGAGAATCCTTTCTAGGGTTGACTCATTAGACTATTTTTCAAAAATAAAATGAAATGACCACCTCAGGGTAACCCCTTTATAGAAAATAGGCATGTTGTTATATTATACTAAAGTTAGAGTTAAGTTTAGTAGTTCATAAGTAAACACATCGTGTTGGTGTCACCCCGTGCCTAGAGCGTGACTGGCTACTGGTTGTCGACCTCGCAGGTAATTTCCGAACGTCAATTAATCATTTTCTTCGACCGAACCTTTCTTTTCTATTACTCTATGAGTTTTCATTTTCATTAGTCGACCTGTCTGAAACGTGTTTGCTAAAATGCCTTTTAAATTCCAATGGTGACGTTTCGTTAATATTATTTTGATTGATTGTTTTCGAGTTTAGTTTTTGGCTGATTAACGGCCGTTCCCAAATCTATCTCTGGTATTGCCTTACTAGAGATAGAAAATCTATGTCTATCTAGGCAAAACAAGACACAGTCATAAACCAGAGATAGATTGAATACTGGTAACGCAGTTAGAGTAGTAGAGAATATTTCATTTGTATCTGTGACTGAAATTTGTTAGTCTTGAAATTCCATGTCTATGCTTAATTCCATGGCTTTGCTTATGTTCTTAGAAACTGTGGCTTTAGATTGGTTAAAACTATATCTCTGGAGAAGCCACTGCGCTTCTTTAGGTTGACGACGACGTTGATAGCATGGTAATTTAGTTATGTTCACATAATAAGTTCTGGCTTGGATGTTTAAAACGCTTGAAACACTCTCACCTTGTAATACATTTTTTTTGATAATATTTTGCAAATTGGGTTTAAGAAACTCTTTTACACGTAAAAAAAAAAACACATTCCTTATTTTTTTTAAACTAGATGAGGATGAGGATTATACTCATATGTTCGGCTGGTATGTTTATTGGTTACGTTAACACCTATTTAAATTTCTTAGATAACAGACAATTAGAGCATAGAGTTATGTGTTAGAGCATGACAATCATTGACTTTTTTTAATAGACTGTACAAAGCGAGCTACACACGGCTAAGATACTATAATATTTTATTTATCTTAAGATACCATATCGCTAGCCATACAATTCAATGGACCATCACACACAACGAAGATAATATATATTTCATATTTTGGTATCTTAAGATAAAATTGTATGGCGAGCGATATAGTATCTTAAGATAAAATATTATAGTATCTTAGCCATGTGTAGCACTTCGCAACTTCGCAGTCGCCATAGCTTCCCCACTGGCTGTGGTCGCTGTTTGCCAAATGGGTAAGAGCAGGCACGAGTTCACTTCAAGCGCACTTCGCAGTCGCCATAGCTTCCCCACTGGCTGTGGTCACTGATTGCCTATACTAATTGGGCTATACTAATTAATGTGCGTATAATGTGTTGTTAGAAATATTAATAATTTTTAAGCAAATTGTAACGCGATGTCAAATTTAAAGGGCTAGTGAAGGACACCATGGATTTTAGTCAGTACAAGTCTGACAGTCCCTCCCGCCCTGCCCTGGGTGGGAGGACTCATTTGATGATTTTACCACGAAGAAAAAAAAAGTTGAGGTCGGCTTCCAGTCTATACAGATGCAGCTCAATAGGGGTACTGTCTATCTGGACATCATAACCCAGTTACTGGGTAAAACGACTGATACCATATCATATAAATTCAGACAACCCTTCACAGTTGATTAACTAATTAAAAGATAAGTAACACTCGTGCTTCTTCAATAATTACGAGTTGTTTTTTTCTAATTAACCGACAGATATAGGGTGCGGGGAATACGCGCTCACTCGAGCATGGCGGCCATTGCGGTCACTAATTGACTCATTGATTCCCATGTATCTAATGAGCTAGCCTATATTTGTGTGTGAGAACAGTCGGGGAGAGGAAATCTTCAGCATCACTCGATGAATTTTTAATTAGAGTGGAATTACTTTTTTGTAAAGTGTCTTTGTAGACACTTAGGCCTTTGTCAAACAGACTGGCGTGGTGAATGCGAAGCGTGACGTTTTTATTTGTAATGTATGGAATTGTTTGAATCCAGTTACATAGAAACGCGAAAGCGATCCGATAGCGGGACAGAACTATCGAACTGACGTGTCCCTGACGTCTCGCTTCGGTTCGGTATCGCTTCGGAAACGCTTCGCTTTCGCCGGTCTGTTTGACAAAGGCATTATTCTTCTCTTGGTGGCAATATAATTTCCCTATGCTATGATAGGGAAATTCATTCATTTAAAAATCTGCTGAACAGCTATCTGTTCAGCAGATTTTTGAATGAGATTTTCTCGAAGCCTTTGATTTTTGCCTATACGAAAACTCAGAGTAAATTGATAAGTGATTTCGCTAATCAATCATCAATCAAATTAAATTATGATATCTTACGTATCAATGGTTTAATTATAGTCGGATGAAAACTGATGTGTGTGGCACCTTCAAAAGCATCTATCAGGATATGTAGGTAACGTTTTTTGGGAACACACATGGATACAGATGCTGTAAAATTGTTCATTTATTTTTGGAAATCTTGCATCAAGATTTCGTCTTATAACAACCGATTTCTATTTTCGAACATTCAACCGACTTGATACTATGTAATAGATCACATAAACATATAGCCTAAGAACCACACCGACACCGCTAACATCAAACATGTTACAATTAGTAACGGTCCAGGAACAAAAAGTCCAAAACTTCATGTTACATAGTATGTGATGATTAATAGCACACGATGATAGTATCAACGCCGCGATGGACACAAAAAACCCACTACCTAATGATAGGCTTTTAAAAATACGAAGAACGATACTCGTCACCTCGGCAAATGGCGGCGATATGTTACTGGCATCAATCCTCTATTCTACTCACGTCTGCGCCACGGGATCTAATTAATTATGGTAATTAAACAGGCCGATAGCACTAAATAGATCAACGCAGAAGGCTAGCATTTTGATTTAAAAATAGACAAACGCGCAATAAATCTTCTCAAGCCTCATTTTTTCTTCTGTGCCTGCCGGGGTCGCGGGACTCTGAAATTACCGTAACCCCGGTATATAAAGGGCTACTGAAGGACACCGTGGATTTTAGTCAGTCAAGTCAGACAGTCCCTCACGCCCTGCCCTGGGTGGGAGGACTGATTTGATAATTTTACCGCGCTAAAAAAAAAGCCTCATTTAGAGGATGCAAGAACTCGCACGCGAGTTGCGGACTTTATAGGTACAACGAATTCAGTTGATCAAACAAATACCGTAATGTAGTGAAATTCGCATGCGAGTTCTTGTTCTTGCTCCGTCCAAATGAAGCTTAAGGTATATAGGCTTCGTCGTTTATCTTTAGAAAACTGAAATGCTACGATGAGCTCAAGTATAGAGCTGTCTCAGCGACAGCAATCTGACGGAGCCCCCATAGTGGGCCAAAGCCTGCTAGGGTCGCGGGACTGGCTTATCTTAACCGTGACCTTGGATACGTAAGGGGCTTCTGAAGGAAAACCGAGGATTCTAGTCAGTGCGAGTTTGACAGTTCCTCCCTTCTCCCCTCTAGTATATATGAAAGTCGTTAAGTTCACTTGCATTTTGTTTGCTGTACATCAGGGGTGTATCTACATATATGTGTGCCTATGTTTTCGCTGAATGAAATGATGGGTTAACCTTCTGTACTTTTCTATTTGTGGCGATAGGTAGGATGTACGGATCGGCTTGTATCCCACGTGGATTTATGGTGGTTTGATGTCGTTTCGAATGGTTGGAGCCGATTTTGAGTAGTTGAAATGGTGGAAAACTTGGATTTGGGTAAGGGCTTTCATCACCTATATCTCCCCCATTCGGACTTATATACTTTTAACCAGCAGCCCGACTTCGCTCGTGTTAAAATGTGACTTCTTGGTATAATTCCTGAAAATATCCTACATTCAAACCTTGTCCTGATGAAACGAACACAACATTAAAACAGTTATCCAATTAGGTGCAGTCTTTCGGAAGTTATAGATTAAAGTTTTAGGTAATTTTTTTCACATTTTATTCGTTTTTAAAAAATGATGCCATCCTTTACGAAGTTCTCCCGTATCGTGGGTACGTTTAAAAACATTAAAACTCACACACAAAACGCTCAAAGACAAAGATTTGTAGTAAGTAAATAGAAGCATGCTTAAATGCATAAACTTAAAATTAAAATCACTAACCACTACTACCAGTTTTTCTCGATCCAGAGCCAAAGTGGATCACTGGACTAACCTCTGTATCATGCAAATTAACGCCTACAATTAACAGGCATAGGTATCAAAATTGACAGAAATAGTTCAGCAAGTAATTAAAGTTCACAGTTCTGTACGAAGAGTACGTGATAGATATGAAAGTACGCATGCAAGTTCACAAGAATTCAAAGTACATACTTACATACGCTTCGTCCTCCTCGCGTTCTAATGATGGAACCTAAGTCATGAACTATCAGCGAGCTTAAGAAACTAACATTGTCCGAACGATTTGAACATGGTGTATAATTATTTGTGCGTTTTTCTCTAAAGATTTGTGCCAATAATTAGACATATCAAACTGTGATACGTTTAGACAGCAAGAGGCGTTACAAACGTATTCTAATCTGAATTGTTTCTGTCCAGAGTTTGGTTACTTGTCTTCAGTGGTATAAAACAAATCGACGATGAAGAGTCAATAAATAATAACTACAAAAACGCAACTTTACAGGAGGCGTAAAAAACGTTTCAAGTCCGTTTAATTATTTTTTTAGTATATTTGATTTTTTAAATGTTTTATGTAAACTGACTACAACATTATGCTTATGACTACAATATTAATATATTAATCAATGATTTTATTAGTTTTTAGATATATTTTAGATAGATTTTATTAGTATTTGTTGCCATCGTAAATGACGTAACACCACTTAGTATATATTGCAATAATTGTTTATCTTGCAAAATTAATAAGAAACAGACCTAAGATCTTTGCCAGCATGTGCATTACTCTATTCTACAATAAATAATGCAATAAAACAAAAATGGCCAAAATGTTAGATATTATATATTGACTCTTCATCGTCGAAATCCTATCGTCCATTAATCCATCCTATCGTTTTTAGAAAAATAGGAACCTCATTAAACTTTCAATACAGTCATTGATTTCCTGTTGGTAGTTCATTAGATTGTCAATACGTTACGTATAATCATAACGAACTAGCTACCCGGCCCTACTATTCACCTCATTCCTCTTGAATATCTATTGATAAAAGTCGGCGTAATATGAAACTTCTAAGCGTAAAGGATAAGACTTTGTTTTATACAGTATTGTAGTTGCTTGCCAGCAACAGCCTCTTAAGCAGCTTCAAGCCGCTTCAAGTAGTGTCCGACCGAAGGTTCGGTTTCGGTTTCGGTTTCGGCCGAGTTTCGGCCAAAAATCAAGTTTCGGCGGCAGTTTCGGATTCGGCCAAAATTGGCCGAAACTTTTGCCGAAACCGAAACTGATTTCAGAAGTTGTCGTGCACGCTCGTCTAACTTCTCGCGGCAACGCTTTGGCGGACGCTCGCACTCGCGGCCCTGTTCGGGAATTGTCGTGCGCCGTTCGGATAGCTCCGTAGCAACAAAACTTACTGCGTTTTCACCCAACTCAAATAATAAATAAATAATATAAATAAATAGTCCACATCTATCACACAACGCCATCTAGTCCCAAGCTAAGCAGAACTTGTATTATGGGTACTAGACAACTGATAAACATACTTATATATTTCTAAATACATACATATTATAGATAAATTACACCCATACACAGAACAAAATATGATCGTGCTCATCACACAAACATTTGTCCTGGGTGGGAATCGAACCCACGACCTCCGGCATAGCAGTCAGGGTCATTAACCACTAGACCAACAGAGGTTATGTTTTGATGGAAGTGATTATTAAATGTAAGTTTTTGTTTCGTTTCTGAGCATTTTCAAAAAAAAGTGTACCCCCGGTTTTTGCCTTGTCCCTCGACTTTGTTCATTTATTTTTATGTGATAAATGGCTTCTAGCAAAATATATTCATTGTAAGTAAAACCAACATGTATTTAAATACATCTATAAATTGTCGTTTTGTTCTTATATTAACTAATATAAAACTTACGATTTTTTTTAAATAGTGAAGACCATCGAATTTACCTGTCCCCTTACCGACTAGGGTCAGAAAATGTTTGATTTCCCAAAATTTTCGCGTATTGGGAGTGGTTTATAAATGTAATTTGAATTCTTAGAAGTCGAATTTATCAGTTATGTAAATATCAATATAGTTTTTTACATAATTTCTGTTAAAAATAAATATGAACTAAAATCGAAAATATTAGCCAACCGGAACATTCCGTATTGTGACCGCTCGTTTTAGCAAAAAATCTTCTAATCGCGGAAAGTGTTCAGCACAAAATGGCAACACAACATATCGTCTTTCATCGAGAGACACTATTTTGCTTTAATTGCGTTTTTAATTAGTGACCAGCGCAGACGTATTGTCGAAGTGCTCAGTTTTTCAATTTCTTCGCTCAGGTATGTGACCAAGTTTTACTATTGTAAATCACTTTTCTTTAATTATTGTTATTATTGACAAATTGCAAATTTTATATAGTATTTGTTACCAAAAAGTTAGTATGCTAAGTACGATAGGCAATTTTTAAACAATTTAAAACTACAAGAAGGTAGCATCATGAGACCTCCATTTTGTGACTAATACTACGGTCACATTTAACGGAACGGCAAGTCACAACAGGTCGGAATGCATAAAGCTTAGTTCATATTGCGAATCCCTACTGACCGAGAGAATGTACCTAATACATAATAAATTACTTATTATTAAGTTTTCAATTTCCAACTTTAATAACAAATTACTTATTATTAAGTTTTCAACCAACAGATTGCGATCCAAACAATAGGACTGGTCTAATCACGGATTTATATATTTTCCCCCTTAACTTGAGGGGCATCCGTGGGACACTAGTTGTTCCAGTGACCTGTCGCCATTTCATCCAGGGCTAGCAATGTTTAAAAATTATCATTTGATGATAATAGCTTAGTGTACTACGTACACCGTACGTATTATTTAATTTTAGACAATTTATAAATCAAGTGAACACAGCTTTATGTTTTTAAGACTTCCAATTTGTCACTGTCCCTTCAAGAGGATGAGGTTAAATCTATGAAATCAGACGATTGTTTTCCTTTTAACTATGTGCAGCTACAAATATGTTTACAGTAAATGTATTACTTTACAAAAAAGGTACACATATTAAGTAAAATTTTATATTATTGGAGTAAAATTAAAAAATAACCATGTAAGAAGCGATAGAGTCACAAAACCGAGTAAAAATCAATCATTTTGTGTAAATCCTTGAAGTTAAGGCAGTCAATGAAAAACATATATTATCAATTTAAATTAATTTGAAAAAGCCTTATTTATTTCATATTTTCCTTTAATTTTGCTTTTAAATCTAGTCACACAACGGAACAAGTTCCGCCTCAAAGTCGGTTTTTTTTCAATATTATCGGGAATGTGCCTCGAATTCCGCGTTTCTTTTTGTTTTTCTGTATAGTAAACTATATAATTTCGTAATATATAACAGACAAATTAAAAAAAAATACAAAAAAAAAAATACGAATTTTATAGAAGGGTACACTTTTTTTTGAAAATGCTCTTCTGTACTTGAATGATTTATGTAGTTAATTAAATAAAATAAATATTGAGTCAGTAACTTTGTTTTGTTGTTATTAACAAATCAAGTTACATGTAAAAAGATATTGTTTAAATGAAAAATGTAAAGTGTTTAATTTGTTAAATTACGTTGTATAGGTAAACTTATTTCAAGTTTTACCGTACAATGCACCAAATTTCAGTATTTTAAGGAATTCTTTACTTGACCACGTGAGTTTCGGTTTCGGTTTCGGTTTCGGCCGAAACTGAAGCCACTGCCGAATATTCGGTTTCGGATTCGGTTACGGCCGAAAAACCAGTTTCGGTCGGACCTTAGCTTCAAGCCACCGCTTATGTCAAACACCGCACACACACATTCCTGACGAAGAATGATGCTTTCGGCTGCTCGCGAGTAGGTAGAGCTTTGTTCGAGTGATTAAGTGCCCCGGACGGCGTTGCTAAGCCCTTCAGCTAATGAGCCAAGTCAGTATTAATCATTACATGACGAACCGGACTGACGGACTTTCGTGGGTGGTTAGTGGTTACTATTGTTGCTTTAGTGCTTTAGGCTTTAAAACTTAGGGCTTTAGATAGACTAGATTTATTGGAGACTAATGTCGTTAATGAGAACGAGTGGGTGTTGGTTTTTGTTTCAATTTAAGAAAGTTGTGTGGTAGGAAACGGAATGGTTGTGAATCTTCGATTTCTATTCTATGAGTTGCCAGAGCAAAAATAACGTGACGAGCACTAGTTAATTCAGGATTTTTTACTTGTACACGCACTAATAACAGCACAGAAAATTCCCTGCTATTCTTGTTAATATTATAAGTATGGTTTGGATGTTCGATTATGTACTCAATTATGTCAGAACGTCTAAACAGATCTTGATTAAATTTGGATCAGAGACAGGTGAGAGTCTGGAATAGCACACAAGATACCGTTTATCCCGCTATTATGTTCCCTTGGGATAATTTTCAAGGTAAAGCTGCCACAGTGCTACTGGCAACATAGTAACATACCTAAAACATACATTACCAAAATTTTACAGTCTAAGAAGTGACAAAGTGTTATTGAATTGAAGTCAAAGGTATTATGCTATTTATATTATTGGACATTTATTTGTAGAATTTAAATAATGGTTACAGGATCAGGTGCGTCAAAAGTACTGACAAGTTCTCTACCTATACTAATAATAGAACCAGCTGACAGCGTTGAGGATGAATTTTTCTATGCTCTATAATAGTTTAGTTTTATT
The DNA here is from genome assembly GCA_943136025.2 of Agrotis puta. Taxonomy (NCBI): domain Eukaryota; kingdom Metazoa; phylum Arthropoda; class Insecta; order Lepidoptera; family Noctuidae; genus Agrotis; species Agrotis puta. The sequence goes on along the minus strand of OW964170.2, from coordinate 13,825,642 downwards.
TAATTAAGTATTTTTATATTTATGTGTTTTTAGCTTCTCAAAATTAAAGTAAATAAATAATAGAATTGAGGAAACATTGCAACATCACTTTCTTCTTTTTTTTCAGATTCTAATTACATATAGCATATTATATGATTTTTGAAGTATGTATTGAAAATTCTCTTTTGTTTTGCATTAAAGGCTGTTTAATTACTCAAAATATTAGTTCCATTCATGCCCAACTTGCTAAGGTTAGGTGATTTCCAATTTAGTGACTACATTGTAATGTAGAGGTGTTTAAACCCACTGTACTCACGTTACCCGAACACATAGGTCACATTTGCGTAACCACAGGAATTATGTAAACGGCATGTCTTGTTATTCAAAACAAGCGGTAAGTCGGAGCTGATAGGCATCGAAAATCGCTACCCTCGGGTATCGGAGGTCAACATCGAAACGTCATTAGTACACGTGTCGGGACTTAAATAACTGGCAAAGTGCGCATGAAAGAACCGAGCGACGTGTTTCGCGGCGAGGCCCGCGGATGACTGATCCGTCGCACTAACTAATGTTCTTTTTTTAAAATACCCTTTTTTTATTTTTCAAACCGCACAAAAGGCAAAGACGCATGAGTTATGCCGACTTGTAGTTTTTACGATACGCTCGGCTTGGATTAAATATGTTTTTTTTTTTAATTTTTATTCTTTTCCATCGAGAACGTGATGGCATGTGACATTAAAATGACAAATTAGCTAATTATTCTTAATCCGTTTGAATGCTTTGATCGTATGGCTCGAGTGATGGCCTGTCACGACGTAAATTGTTGCTTATTTTACGCTATTATTTGATTGCTTGGAATAAAGTTCATTGGCATCAGGATCAGTGGGCAAAAACTGTCATTACCATTTGCCGTGTCTTAAAAAGGTTGAGGTAGGTATTGCCTTTGTCTTTACAAACATAAACAAAAAGTTTGGATGTTTTTGGATACATCCGTGTTGATTTTCTTAAGAGATTTTTTCTGACAGTATTTTCTTTCTCTCTCCTTCAACTATTGCATCCAAACAAATTGTAAATAATAAGTATTGTGTGTTTCTTTATTTCTTATAAACCTTTCTATACCTTAAAATTATAAGCGTAGGGGAACAGGGTACCTATAAGATGGGGACGCGAGGTATGATGGGAAATCACACACTTAAGGCAAACTTAACACAATTTAAACGTAGCGCAACTGCCAACAGGGCGCCGTTTGTTAATGGCCGCTTGCAAATGACGTCCTGATGGCGCTTGCATTACGTTAGTGTAGTGTTAAGTATGCCTAAAGAGTGTATGTCCCCATAATACCTCGCGTCACTGTTCCTCTATGTAAAATGTAAAAAATGCGCATTTCTGTTTACCTCCAGTTAAAAACTCTTTTCTAAAAACAAGCACAACAAACAGAATGCAGTAGTGAGCGAAAAATACAGGTTTCACGAAAATTCCTTTTTCGTCTGTTTTCTTTTTTGTGCATGTTATTATTATTATGATAATAAGAGCGCATTACCCGTTTATCCCGCCACGGATGCGTTTATTTTTCGTTGCGATTCGCGACTTTACGGGGGTTAACGCGGTGGATACGACGATTTATGAGATTTGATACTTATTAGACTGTTATTATGTTTATTTATTAAGGAAAAACAAACAGTAACATATTACAGAGATACAACAGGGCTTACAAATAAACTATGATATATATGCTACCCACTACGTTTTCCACAGATTACTTTAAATAATCAACTAGAGAGACGTACCTTAATAACTGAATGATGAATATAAAAAAAAAAAGAAATATCAAAGCCATTATTAAATTATATCAAATGTACCCTGTATTTGACACATTATACGATGATTTATGTTCACGGAATGTAGAATTTTCCTGATAATTTTACTTAAGTAGGTATTTGAACTCTCTTGAACAAACTTTTGGCTGGGATGGGACTGCTATGGGAATATTCGACTGTATTTGATATCATTTGAGTCACGTACAATCATATAAGATTTTCTAATATAAAAAGTCAAGTATCAAGACCATGGCATCCTCCCTTGATCTACAATAGACAGGTACAAGCGTCGAATGCCGGAGAACGCGGCATCTTGCGGAGCTCTACGTATACGATGATATCTGTAGTACTACAGCAAGGAAATGGATTAACTTTTCCACTGGTTTTTCTTGCATGATATGTCATTAATTTTTTTTGCACGGGTTAATGAATGCTATGGAGTGACTAAGAAGACAAATGTAGAACTTACAGAAATGCTTTATGTACTAGCTCGTTTTTAAAATTGAAATTGTCCATAGCAATGCACTATTGTGCATAATTGGTCTTAATACTGCAAAATTTCTACATTTGCTACACTCTCCATAGATGGTTACAGTACCAGATTACGCACCAAAGGATTTCAGCAACACAAGAAGTCACGTCTTCAGAGAAGCCATAGACTATCAGGTAACTCAGAAGCAGTCTACCAATAACCGTTATATTAATCAAATGTTATACCATCCTCCTTACAAAGAGACCTAACATATCTTAGATTTGTATTACTAAGATCCAGTTTGCTACTCACTCCTCACTCCTGGAGGCTGTCAGTGAACCGCATGTAACTTTGTGACAGAAATACAGTTTGTATGCAACCTCCTTTGAGGCCATTCACCAGTCACTGGGCAGGACAAAGCATTGTGAGCCAAGATCAATGTCTTCAATACCTATGTGGGCACTCAAGAACGGCTATGTGCACACGGACACCGGCGAGCTGCTATAATCGAGAATGTTACGAGAGACCTATATGTACATGGCACATACGTGAACACACTGTATGGAGCTCTTTGTGCCGCTGACCGTTCATGTTAGCACTTGTGTCGTATAATTAGCGTAGAGCGATTAATTAATAGGTAATGCAGGTCTGTGGCGAATTTATGCTCCATAGCTATGAATATACCACCGTTATGCTCTAAATAGATAGCTCGAATATGCTGATTGGAGAGTCGGCCTTTGTCCGCCGAATATATACGAATTCGTCGCTATGAATTGGTTACGGTTGCAATTTGTTAATAGGGATTAATCATTTCAGTCCCTAATATCTGGACGCGTTGCTTTGTATGTTTTAGTAAATTTGGATGAGTGACACTCTGGTATATTTAATCTAATGGATTCAGAAACTTTTGTGTTTCAAAAATGCAATTTCTTTTCGAAGTAGCTCTTTTCAGGGTCCCCTCGCGGATTCACCGGCAAGGTTACGGCACACCAACTGAGCACAACAACACATTTGCAAATGTAAACTATTCTATTGAGCGCATCAGACAATGTACTTTACATTAGATCGTCGCGGCACGAGCGGCAGGGCGTTAATTCACCGGAGACACCCAAACAAACGTTTTGTGAGATTCACCTGTTGGCTCTATAGGTCAATGTTACAGCACACAAGGAGTTTAGCGAAACAGACTTTTGTGGCTGGTGGGTGAATGGCACGCAGAGGCGCGCCGTCGCTATTGTCAGCGCGGACAATGGGACATATGCGCGATTGAATCGTTTGGATGCGACTTGCGTCTCGATTGAAATGGAGAGTGCGATTCGAATCGTGTTTATTTACAGATTGTAAATTTATTGCGCGGTTATGTAAGGTGGAAGTTGAAGTGTTAACAGGTGAAGAAGATTTTATCATGTTGAATGGCCATTCAATATCTGATACATACTACATTGTTATGACTATAAAGATGTGCTGCTGATAGATCCGAATAATATTTAAACAATTTCGCCTTCTTATATCAGTAATTCTTTTTTGATAAAGTTAGGTAAAAGCTTGTAATTTATAAAAGCTCTTGATGGCACAGCTTGCCATCAGCAAAGGATTGTTTGAGGTTCGCCAGCCTATGAAAACATCCCGTCAAGCTGCAAAAATTTTAAACGCAAACACACACCGGTATTATGAAGTCAGATTAGTAAATATTCCCAAATCAAACATTTACCAAGAAAACACGCTACTGGTTGTCCGCACAATGGCTGTATGGTACCCTCAAAACCACTTAACATGGGGCTGACAGGTTAGTTCAATCACTATTATACGCCCCGAGGCCAGCGATTGGAGTGTATTTTTTCAATGAATTTTTTTTTTCATTCAGGGAGTCATACCGCCGAGAAGTTCTCACGGTAACTCGGATCTAACAAATAATTTTGCACGTCGCTACCCCCGCATTGTGGCTTACATAACTGAGTCGTTGCCAGAATCCTTAGGAGCGTTGAAAAACTCAGAAATCTGAGGAAAGAAAACGTGACGTCTGTGGAACATTGCATAGAAATAATCGTACAGGAATAGATTACGGAACGAAACGCAGCGGTTATGAAACACGTCGCGGCGCGACGTCACGGCCGGCCGGCTAATCGATCGCGAGAACAATGTGACGTAATACGCGGCCCGTGGGGGCGCGGTCCACGGGGAGAAGGGGACGCAGTTCGCAGTCCAAATATTTACCCCGGCATATGTTTGGTTTCTTTTCCTTCGCCTCATATATTTTTACTTTGATCGTGTAATGGGGCCCTGAGGCGGTCTCGATTTGTCCGATATTAATTTCGTCCGCCTCGCTGCTGTGCGGTAACAATCACTCGGGGTGAATAAACTGTTTCGGTTTGGGAAACCTTAATTTTACCGTTTGGTAAGTGAGAAGTTTTCTGACGGGTCGCAATTGTACTTGGTGAAAAAAGTAATCACAAAGTGTGAATGAACGCGTATTTCGAGCGTAGATAGTAGTTTGAATAAATTAATTAATTTCGTTGATTTAATTTTAGTAAATTCCCCATTGTAATCGCGTCACAATTTTGTTGACAATCAAATTGAATGTGTGCAATAAAATTAGTGACTATGCCCTCACTGGGTATGGTGACCAAATATTGTGCAATTGTTGGGACTTTCAATATGGTAACGGTTATAATAATGAATTATAAAAATAAAATTGAAATATGTAAGCTGTTTTGATTTCGGATAATAAGTTTTAGTTTTTAATTGCGGTAATTAAATAAAATAACGTATTATGTAAACATTATACTCGTACTTACTTGAGTTTAAATCCTTATTGAGAAAAAAATATAATGAATGTAATAAACAAAAATATTCAAGCACATTTTTTATAAGTATTTTTCAAATAAACATCCGTATGTAAAGCAAAACTGAAACTGAAGGTCATTGAGGCTCAAAATGAATTAAGTGCGGAATTTTCGGGTAGAATAAGAATAAGTAAGTTAGCAAACAAAACGATGTTATCTCAGTTACAGAAGTTAATGCATATAAAATTTACTCGCTGTCTCAGTTATAGAGGGAACTATGGCGATAAAATCGAAAGAACGAATCCCAGATATAGAGGTCCCATTAACAGAGGTAATTCAGTATCAAAGTGTTGGGACCTCAGGATGAGTACCAGTTATGGAGGTTTCTTAACACTTATCCAGGTCTCACTTAACCAAGTTTCACTGTATTAATACTGTAATATAATAGAAATTCTCACGCAACTTTCAAATCAACACTATCCTATAAAGTGTGTGCACCGACCCCATCCCTATTCGTGGGGCTAGGGTTGTGCACACTTGAATTGCACGTTTAATGAATTGCATTAATATTGCATTACCGGGTAACTAGCCGGCCGCGCCCCCCGGTAAACAATCATTAGAGCTACAGCGTTCCATAGCTGTTTGAACTACCAGATTTGTTTGCGAATACAAATTGACATTTAGATGTTTTGTGTTCCCAGATTGCTGTAAAGTTTCGGAGTTTTGATATTTTTTACTGATTTTTTGTTGTAGTAAAATAACAAAGTAGTACATACTTCTTGTTACCTATATTATGTTTACTTTAGACTTTAAATCTCAAAACTATAAATTCCTTCTTCTTACTAAAAAAGTAGTAACGCGTGAAGGTAAATAGATAACATGTCTTTACTACTTATATACCAAACGAACGCTCTACATAACCTATGTACCGATAACCATTTTCAATCACGCAACTATCACTCACAGTGTACGTTGCGTCCGGCTTCATACTCAAATATGTACGAGGACGTCGGTTACTAAGCGACGCCGTTGTCTGTCCAACTAATGCCGGCCGTCGCAACCGGAAAATTGGACAGCGCCGTCTGCCCAATCACACGCGACACTCCACGCAGATTAGCACGCTCGACCAATGCCCAGTTTGTCCCGCACCACGCGACTGATACGCGACCGCGAAAATTCACACTTGTCGCTCTCCATTGAACACTGAATCCGCCACTCTGTGCTCCCTGTACCACTTATCCCAGTATTGTACAACGACAGTTTTCACTTCGCCGCCAACCTCAGAATATCCATACCGGATTACGCGTACAGGTATTGAAACCATACACGCCTTTCCGTCCCTCAGTCCGTCCTGAAATCATATTAGTGGACACCCTCGTACATCTTTTTGTTCGCTCAGCCGATGCTCACTTGTAATTGCAACACTTAGGTGTTTCTATTTGTCGTGTTTGTACAAACATTTATCATGATCAACAAAAGAACAAGCCGCTGGAAATATAAATTAGGCGTGTGACCTGACTGCGATTCTAAACTGGGGCTCATTAATCGATTCCACTTCATATTGAAAGGAAGTCTCCGAGCACGTCCGACTTTCGAACCAAAAAAAATATCCCACCGTCGTGACACGGGTAAGTCGCCATCGCGTTGCGGAGAGCGTTTCGCCCCATTCAAATCTTTACTTAGCATTCTAAGTACCGTCGGCGGCTTTAATTTTTTAAGGCTCACTACAAGCCCATACGGTATTCAAGTCGCGTTCTCACCACACTCACAGATATGTACCTAGCTAATAGTGTGTCGCGACTTTTGACCAGAATGTTCTACAGCATCAATAGATGCGTGTTTGTATTATGTGCTTAGAAACAGAAGCATTAAAGTTTAAACTAAGTTGTGGAACGGCGGCAGTTGTTATGTGTTGTGGTGGGAAGATGTCGCTGGGAGTAGTTTGCATAGTTATGTGCGCGTTTATCTAAGCTATATCGGTGGGTACAGCCGACGTCGGGCCGGCAGGTCGCCCGGCAGTTTGCTGGAGGTTTAATAAATGTCTGAAACAGCAGATCGGCTTAGCGAGCACATACGACAGAGGGGATTTCTAAGAACGTGTCTAGGTCTACAGATTGAATCCGGCCCATATTGTTACCGAGAAAATATTGTAGAGAATTTATTTCCCTCGACACTATCTTTGTATTTTAGTATCTAAATAATATTAAACTCTGACGCATTTTCACAAACTTGGTTTCACATAAAGTAGTCCAATAATTATAGACTATCACAAATATGCATTCAGAGATAACTAAAACATATGTATTTTAAAACATATATCTAATTTTCTCAGCAATCATCATAAAAATACCTAGTTATTCAAGAATGGGTCGACGGCGCGTTGTGTTCCACGTGCGCCTCAAAGAGTGCCAGCACAATGACGGGGCCCCCTCTTAGAGGGCCAAAGCCTGCCGGGGTCGCGCGATTAACGAATACCGTGACCCTGGAACGTAAAGGGATATTGAAGGACACCGTGGATTTTAGTCAGTACAGTCCCTGGGTAGGAGGACTCATTTGATGATTTTACCACGACAAAAAAAATATAAAGTTGTTCAAGAATATACCGTACGAAGTCAAAATCGCCTACTTCTCAATTTTCTGATAAGCACTTGATAAAACACAAATATTTGCTCTCTATAAATAAATAGAAAAAAAAATATTTGCTAACAACACCTCTGTTCATTTCAGTACCAAAAAATTCTTATAGCAGTAAAGTTTAACCTACCACAGCCCATTCTTCCACATATTCTAACCCAAGAATTAGGTACAACAAGTACACTAGTAGATGCTGTCGTTGTATTTACTCCATTACCGGTGGAGGCCGGCTCGTATCAACTATTTATGGTGTTTGAGGCGCTTCATAAATATGCAGCGGTAGGCGCTCGCCTTGCCGACACCAGCTATTCAGCAGGCTTGCGTGTGTGGCGAGTGAGGAGCGGATCATTGGACAATGTTTTATAGGAGATGGAATTTAAAAAAAAACGATTATTTTCATTACATTCAGCCGAAAATATTCTCGAACTGCTTGGACTCAATTCTCCACTTTATTGCACATGATTTTTATTTGTGTTTTATATGGACGCTGAGATTATTGAACAGCGTGTTCACAGGTAAACCAAAAAATAAACTAATTATAAGTTCCTATGGGGTAAGATTCTGCCGGGGTCGCGGCACTCACAAATTACCGTAACCCCGGAACGTAAAGGGCTATTGAAGGACACCGTGGATTTTAGTCAGTCAAGTCTGACAGTCCCTCCCGCCCAGCCCTGGGTAGTAGGAGTCATTTGATGGTTTTTGCAAGTACTCATTACATGATCGCGGGACTGTACGACTGTATTAAATGTATATTAAATCGCTGTGCTCGTAAGACATGGCACCGTCTCCTTAGCTCCACGGTTGGTTAGCTGCAACGCTCCGTGCGTTACCTCACTTTCAAGAGAAACTTCGCGATGTATTTTCCAGTGCATTTTTTAGAGTATCGCTTTTGTAGACCCCGGTTGTTTTAATACTAGAGTTACGTGAGATTTTAACATAAATCGCATGTAGGTAGTAAATACTCGTTGCTTGTTTAGTTTGTAAAAGTTCAACAGTCAATTGCGATGCTGTTGTACATAAATATGTATTAGAAATGTGGGTTTTAGATTGTGGAGTAAAAGAAAATCCAGTTTTTTATATTACTCATGCGAGTTAGTTAGTGTTTGATTAGATATGTAGATAATTAAAAGGCTTAGTATAAAATAACGACGGGTTGCACTCTGAGTTGAGTGCCGGCAGAAGTGAAAACTTTAATAGTAATAAACACACACGAACATTCGCGCAAGCGCCCTGCGCCGTCTTACGAATTTTCGATCAGGTCACGTGTCCTGACGCGAGTTTAACATTTTTTACCCATTCCAAAAAAAGTGCACAACGCCACTGAAGAAGTTTTCACTGCAAAAATAGTGTTTACATAATTGTAGCATAGTGAGTGCTACGCCGTAGCAGCGGCGTAGCATAGCGTAGCAATACCCTTAAAAATGTTAATTTTGTTTAAAATCCTTTAAACATTTTTGGTTATCATGCCTACGTAGATTTAAAACATAATCACATTTTTCTAAGGAACTCGACACACTGGGTGCGATATTTAAATTGTACTATCAAAATAGAGGATTATTATTTGTATCGTTCAAAAGTACGTTTTTTAGTTTTTTTTTAAGCGTGGTAAAATCATCCAATGAGGGTAGGGCAGGAGGCACTGTCAGACTTGTTCTGACTAAAATCCACGGTGTCCTTCAATAGCCTTTTACGTTCCGGGGTCACGGTAATTCGTTAGTTCCGCGACTCCGGCAGGCTTTAGCCCTCTAAAGGGGGGCGGGGGCATCATGGTGCTGGCACTCTTTGAGTCGCACATGGAACACAACGTGCCGTCGACCCGGGCAAGGTCCATGGTCGGACAGCGAGTTGCCCATTAGTACAATATTCCTTTGAGAATTTATTTATATAACATAACTTTCCGCACATCATTTCAATTATTCTCGCTCGTCGGTCAATGTCTGTTCTGACTTGTGTTCCAATATGGCGGACCACGCTCCCTATTGGTCACTAATATTATTGTAAATGTTCTGGATTTTACCACATTTGACACTTATTAGCGAACAAATTGGCTTAATTATGACTTGTTGAGAGAAGAAAACTGCGTCTATCATCTTTTTATGAAAGCATTAAAGATTCAACCTGTGGATTCCTATAAAAAATAAAAAGGTAAAATTACATCTTTTATATTCACTTCAACTAAAAAAGGTTTGTACTTTACCAAACAACACACAAAAGCGCATTTAAAACTACTTGTATTCATAGACAAACAAGCGAACTATCTTATCAGGTCAAGTTCCCTACTATTGAAGCAAACGTCACTCCATTCACGCTTGTGACATCTCACCTGTCACTAACCTCAAGTTTTTGACGATAACCATCGTAACCCATTCATAAAACCGCTGATTGTTCGACAAAACCGCCCCCGTAACGCAAAGGGTTGATAAACATATCAAAAGGTTGAGCACACCTGTTTTTTTAGGAAAAATCGGGAGTCATTGTGTGACACAATTGATAAATATAGATAATCAACATTCGATATCGGTACGAGTTTATTGATAGTCACAAAGACCTCCCGTGAGTTGTACTGGGACAATAGACCGGGTGGTGTGTTGATAAAAAGTGTATTGAGTCAAGGCTGAACTAAATGTATGAAATTTTAATCGTCATGGGATGTTTGATTTTTATTTAAACATTTTTAAATACCAATGTTACATATAAAAGTACACACCACCACACCATTTTTTTTTCGTTGTAAAATCATCAAATGAGTCCTCCCACCCAGGGCAGAGCGGGAGGGACTGTCAGACTCGTACTGACTAAAATCCAGGGTGTCCTTCAATAGCCCTTTATGTTCCGGGGTCACGGTTTTTCGTACAGTCCCGCGACTTCTGGGGTCACGGTTATTCGTACAGTCCCGCGACACCACCACACCATAATGAAAAAAGAAACAAGGAAAGTGAAATTAAACTTTGCCGAATAAAAATAACCCAAAAATAGAGTTAATTTAAATGCTTGTTGTTTAATTTGAGATCAAACAAGTCATAGTAGATTCAGTCGGTTTTATTTGCGTTCCGAAAAAATGAATGAAATTGTTTTTATATTGTAAACGTGAAAGAAAATTAAAGGTACAATACGACAACTTTTCAGAGACCCCTTTTTATTAGCTTTCCAACGAAACAATTGAGAGCTCAGTAGGTACTAAGGCCAAAACAGCGAACAATAACTGCTAACAAAATTTTCCACGACTTTAACGTTTTTTTACTTAATTTTAGCATGTTTGTTGTGAAATTCAGGGGCTACGTCATCGTAATTTCGTAACAGTATATAACATGGGAAACATTTATTTTGCAATCCGTAAAAATCCCCTTATTCGTCTCGATTTAAATTAAGAAACCCAATCAAAGCTTGATTTTATTACGACGATTCACGTGAATCTCTTGTGCAATACAAAGCAATATTTGCGTAACTTAAGTTATAAATATAATAAAATTGTAGAAAAGTTTTTTTTGGACATAAAAAAAAAACAAAAAAAAAAAATAGCCAGGGTGCTAAAGGACAACCAATAGAACCCATTTCCTGCATTTTTAGTTTTTTTGTTTGTTTATCTGTTTGTCGGTTTGTCTTTTATTTGTTCGAGCATCACGTAAAATGTACGAAAGCAATGTAGATAACTTTTATACACAACGATTGAGCGTAACTTGAAGTTATATTTAGTTTTTGTTTCACTGCAATCGGTTCAGTCTGTCAAAAGATAATTGAATTTAAAGTGTTCCAGAACTTAAATTAGGGTTATGTGCACTTGGTCTCACAACTTCACGTAACTTTTGTACTCAACAATATGTGCGGAAATTGAAGTATTTTTTTTTTGTTTCACTGAAATCAGTTCACCCCAAAAAAATGTGACTTAATTAAATCATAACAGTGTTTCCGAAGTAAAATATTACCACAGCGCCATCTATTAAACATAGACTGGACTATTTCTAAAGATCAACTGCGTGCAGTGTTGAATATAGATATTTAGAATTCGAATTCTGTTCAGGGACACGACCTTTCCTTTTTTAAAGTGTGGGCAACACAATTTAAAGGCAATGCTGAGATTAGTTTGTTTGTTGTTGATGCTCCTACACGGATTGGGTGTTTGTAAACTGATATGCGGAATGTTGTTGACTTAATTTGCAGCGAAAAGTAACTTATTTATAGGAACTGTGGGAAGACATGACGTATAGAAAAAAAACAATAATACAATCTCACGTTTTTACACATCGCGATAAGTTGAAAATCTAGAACGTATTTTACCTATAAGATATGTCGATTACGTTTTTCCTAGATTCGTCCCTACATATATACTTCGCACAAAAGTAGGGGAACAGTGTATAAGACGGGGACACGAGGTATAATGGGAACATACACTCTTTAGGCATACTTAACACAATACTAACGTAGCGCAAGCACCATCAGGACGTCACTTGCAAGCGGCTATTAACAAATGGCGTCCTGTTGGCGCTTGCGCTACGTTAGTACTCGTACCTATTGTGTTAATTTTGCCTGAAGTGTGTGATTTCCTATCATACCTTTGCCATTCTCCCAATTAATTTCGGGTTGACACATATTTTTGATATATTTATTTAGTTACAAACTGAATACTATTACAGGACTTGAAATCTAATGCGATGGCTAGGACTAGCATATGTTCTTTGTGACTTGTCATCTTATTTCTAGGGATATCATCATTCTCACATTTCAAGGTTTCAAGAACATCACTAACAAGTGCCCTTCAATGACAACATGGTTGGCGTAGTGGCCTTGCGATCGACTTCAGTGCAGCGTGTCGCGGGTTTGATCCCCGCATAGAACAAATATTTGTATGATCTGCAAGTAGTTTTTCCGGGTCTGGGTGCTTGTGTATGTGAGTTTCTATGTTTGTAAACACACCCACGATACAGGAAGAAATTCCTAGTGTGGGGAAAAGTTTTATAAAAAAAAAAAAACAATTCACTTATAAAAAACCGCACTCTTAAACGTTTAGAAACCAATTAAACCACAACTACGCATCGTTAATGACAATTTTTATTACATAAACCAATAAACAATGGAAGTGCTGCGTTGTGGTAGGTAGCACGCAGGCTGGCACGTGTCGAGGTGGTGCCTGTGCGTGACGGCTTGACAGAGTGGCGATTAGCCCGCTGCCTGTCTGACTGCTACATACCTCAGCGCTGCCATAGCCGACTAGATGAGTTTAGAACGGGGATATTCTCGCCTTAATAAAATGTTTGGGCCACATAATGTGGAAGTTTTTCAGGTTTTTTTAAATATTCTTTTAAGTTACGCATTGTAGTTTTGTGATTTTAGTGGTATGTTTCAAAGTAGCTGTTGTAACTTGAAAATATTGGAACGTAATACCGGTATGAACAATCCTACATGTTATTCCAGACTTTAGCCTGTCTATGAGAAAAAATTCATCAAGATATGTTCGGTCGTTCTGATGTGATTGAGAGACAAACATCCATCCAATTCTAATATTAGTTTGACTGGCTTCTGCTCGCAGCTTCTCTCAAGGACGCCGATTATCCCAAGGGAACATACTTAGGTACTGACCACACATCATGGCATGAAAGAAGTTCAGCCGTTTATGCGAGAAAAGTTAACAGACAGATCTTACTTTCACATTTATTACTTGTATTAGAATATGGATGTGTTCTGTGCTTCAGTTTGGTATTTAATAATCGGTTTGTTTATTTGTGTTTGTAAATTACTAAAATTTTACGAACGTACTTTGATTTTTTCTAGAAGCTTAAAACGCTCCGAGTGCGTCATCTCATTCAGAGTCTTCTTTGACTCTTTTGTTTTTCTGTAATTACTTTTACACAATATAAGTCAAGAAATAGGTAGGAAAAAAACTCTTAACTAATTAAACATTAGGTACAGACCCCAGCAGGTCAACCTACCCGTATCAGTCAAATTTTCAAAATCTAACATTAACCTTCCACTATTGTGATAAGGTTGAAAATCTATTAAAGAACCGTGATAGATTGAGGTAGGTTGATGTGCTGACGTCTGTACAACAAACACACTTTCCCCGATAAATAGCATCTTTTTGTTCTTTCCCCTACAAAATATTTGTCTATATTTTACCAGCAGTTTTCGATCTCGTGGAAAACAGTTGTAATTTCGTCTCTACTTCTTTGTAATAAGGTTTATTGCGTTTACATATAAACAACGCATAGTGGATTGGACTCTGCGGGTGACAGCTTACGATAAAGTGGCGATTAGCCTGTCTCTGCCCACGATCTATCTGTGCACAGCTAAACATAAACAAATGAATGCTTCTGAAGATCGCCTTTCAGTTTGCATTGTAATTATCACATTGTTTTTAGAAATGACAACTTTTTTTTAGTTTTTTTTTAAGAAAATGAAATAGTGTCCTACTTTTGAGCTTGATTGTAATTTTGAATATGGTAAATTTGATCAGAATTGGCATTCATGAACTTATTATTGTGTTGTGCTCTTTTAAAAGATTTCTAAAAGTATTAATGTAAGATAGTATTTGAAAAACACATAAAACAAGTAATCATTAGTGTAGTACATAATTAGAGTTAAGGTTTGCTGAATCTGAGCAAAGCGCCCAACAAATCCAATTTGATAAAATCAAAATTCCGGCCAGCAACTTCAGACGAAACAATTTGCAAACTCTCGCGGCCAACTCACGAAAATAGTTTATCTTAGACGAACGCGCCGCGCAAACACTAGTCCGTAAGCAAAACAACCGCTCGTGACACCTACCTAGTAAGTAGTACCTACCGTTTTACACACCAAGATCGGTATCCTTAACTACACACTTCACCGTAGATTCGTCTCGCTCGCGCTAAGAAAATGAAACGGACCAATGAGGGGGTGGGGTGACACGCATTTCCGGGCCCGGCTCCAATCAGCTGCTAGAACAATGGAGTCGCGATAGCTACTTACCTACGAGTAGCTACCGAGGGTCGACTAGTAGAACTGTGCTCCATACATGTGCACTAAACACACACAGCCGACGTTTTTTACCTGCTGGCGCGTTTTTGTGGGCGTAGCGCTTGTTTGTGTGGCGGTGTCTAGCCGGTGATCACTTGGCGAAGTTTGCGCAAGTCGCGGGAGTAATGGCTGGAATATATCGGCTTTGAGTTGAGCTCGGCCCGCCACGCGATGCACCTTTGTGACTACGTTAACAACCATGAATGGAACGGGAATGCAGGTTCAAAATGTTGAGCATGTCTCCTGAAAGAGTTCAACATAACGTAAGCAGACAGATACTTAGTACAAAAATATTAAACGACATTACACAAACACAATCATAAGGTAACCGTCATTTCCCCCGGAATAAGCTCTCAGATTTGTTATGTATTTTAAATCTCATGAAGAGAAAATAAAACGAAGGAGGTATTATCCTGAACGACATCCTGTTACAGCTTATTTCTTCTTTCGACTCTCAGAATCCTCACGTCGTCGTTAAAGGTACATTTTTCTTTTGCAGTCCTCATGTGACGTACCTGCCATATCCCGAGGACCCTTCCGCGATCCCTTGTAATGAAAATAGTGCCTTATACGCACGTAACACAGTTGCGAATGTAATAATTTAATGGTAACAGGTCCGTAAGACTACAATTTGACTATCGCGAATTTCCTGCGTGTCTGCAGTTTCGAAATGTTTGATGGTGAGGGGTTTTGGTGTTGTAAAGTGGAGCCTATGTTTCAAGGTGAGGGTTTATTTTAGTTTGGAGCTGGTTGAGACGCTGAGAAACAAATCTGCGTAAGGTACATGGTGTCGAGTAACTCGTGTTCTTACCCTCTCTCCTTTGTTCGGGCCGGAAGAGTGCGCTAGAATTACATGCTCGAGTCTGATGTGCGCTTATTTTTTACGGCGCTATATTGTGTTTCGTGAGCTCTCTTATAGTTATGCAGTTCAACGACTGAAGAAATGAGAGGGTGGATGAGGGAAACAAAACAAGTTTACAATTTTTATTTAGACAAGGCGGAACAGAGCCAAGGAAATCTACTTCAAACAAATGACTGTCGGATAACTTTGTTACATTATTTTTGAGAGATCGTTTGAGAGAGTTTTTCGGGATTATTAAAAGTGTTTTTAGAAGCAGAGCAGGTAGCTGTGTAGGTCAATATTCGTCTGCGGCACAAACAACGCTTGTGACATAACAATTTCTTCGAGACGTTGTCGACGGTGCAGCTACCCTCGGCTCGTTCACGCTCATTGGCTCTCATCTCTCGTAGCTGCGCGCCACCCCGCATACTGATATCTGGATTAAATTACTCTCCCAACTATTTTACACAAAACCAGAGGCCATAATTAAAGTCCAGGCGAAAATGGGTGAAATCAAACGTCTTATCTGACCAACGGGAAATAGCGTTTCTTCGCTGAATAGTTTCCACTGAGTCGGTAGTAAGTGAGCGGAATAAATAATTATTGCGGCAATCTAAAGTTGCCACCGGTTGCGATGCGGCAGACTGACTGAGATACCTAATGAACATAGTTTCTATTGGCTGTGCTTTTGTGTGCCGCCAACTTGGACTAGTCATGCTCGAACTGTGGAGATTTGGTTAAGTTTCGTTCAGAATATTTTTATCTTACATTTTGGCTATAAACGTTCATGAAAAGGAAAGTTAATACAAATAAAATGTACATATAACCTAAGTAGACAGCTACTTATAAAGAATTCATACTGCCAAAATATTTTATTCAAATTCAAATATTTGAAAACCATGAACCGAAACGTAATTCCCGTTTCACTTTCGTCAAACACAAGGCTCCCATAAAATCAATGGCAAAAGGAAATACAATTCACTTTCACGGTGTCTGAAATAAACCATTCTTTGCATTGAAAGGGGAATAATCTCAGTGTAGCAGCGGGGGCTTAATCAAAATCGGTGAATTGCTTTAAATCGGGGAAAACGCAGGAAATATCCTTTGTGTTGGCAATTTCCCGACATGCGTGCCGTTAATGTGCTATCGGGAGGTAATGACTTCCTTAATTAATTCGCGATATTAGAGACGGCGGCATCTTAGCGGGGCTATGAGGTGTGATGTGACTTAAGCGGCAGACTTGCGGCAGAGTCGGGACCCCTATGCGGTGTGCTGTAGGCTGCTTTGCGGCATAGTTTTATTGGCACCGGTAGTCAGTATTTGGTACTATATCATTCCATTAGACTTGGACTTGACTTTTATGAAGGAATTTAATAGATTTATTAATGTACCGTGTTTTGGTTAATTGGAAAATAAACGTTTGGGAAAAAAACTGCGGCTTGTTCACTACAGTTGGCAGTTTACAAATTATTTCAACAGAACATTAGCCACTGAATTAACTGAAATTAGATAAGTTTAATTTATCGATAAATAAATGCGTTATTGGCATGAACAGGTTGCCTACAGAATATATTATGTGTCTTTAAAAATGTATTCCAAATGTTCGTCCATCAAATTAGCCTCCTAGTTTTACATAAACGATACATAGCCGAACAAGGAGGGTAAGCCGTCGCCATAGCACCGGAGGCAGTAAGAAGTTATTTTAGGGGGATATTACGCGACATCAGGGGCTTATCTTTACGGCAGGTGTTCCGTCCCTCCCCCCGCGGGGACAAATTTACGAAATATGTCGCGACTTATGCGGATCACGCGTAATGTTGCCAGCAATCTGCGCAGCTTAGGTTTATGTCAACGGACCTCCATGGTTGTTAGGTTTTAAATATTTGAATATGGAACGGCTGGAAGCTCAGCTGTTTGGATAAACATCTAGTACAGGCTGATATTTGTTTATGTTGAGAAATTCGAAACTTGTCTTCATTTGTTTAGAATTATTTTTGAATTTTTAGTGCCCAATCGTGGACAGCTAATGAATTTGCATCCCTCTCTCCTCGGGGACAAATTCATTATTCCAGAATTATTAGAGGAAATCTTAGGAATGATCGAATGATGAATAGAAAATTGGTTGCGAACACGTATGTACTTCACAGCCAGCCAAAATCTTCTCTTTCCCAGATACATATTCACGAAGGTCGTGAATATATGTATCTGGGAAAGAGAAGATTTGCCACTTATTACATTATCTGCCACTCACCCCATAAAATAATTCTGTAACCAATTTTCAACGCATTACATCTCTATGATCGAGCACTCCTCACGAGAGGAGTGAACCGTATCAAGTACTCCCGACACTTAACATTACATCAACCCCGCGATCAAACGCCACACATTCCCATTAATTCCACCAACATATTATAAAGCTAATAACCAATTAAATAGATTAATAAAGATATTCCACCAATTTGCCATTGATCTGTATTTCAATGCCTTTGATGTTGGGCGGCTCCTTCAAAGCATTGTTTGACGTTAGACATCAAGCTTCAATGATTGTGTAACAAATGTTACCTTCTATACAGTCGTGGGCGTAATAATCTGCTTATATGTTTAGAATAATAATTTATTTGACTTGTAAAAATAAATTGGAGTGACATTTAAACGCCTTATGACATTTAATCATTGTCTACTCGAATAATTGGCTCAGTTTTCGGTAGTTGTTGTTTAGAAGTTACAGGATGGTTCTCACCTGAAAGTTTCACAAAATAGGCTTGTAATAGGTAAACATAACCTGTGAGCGTATGTTTATGTGTAGTTTGCGTATCTTAAGTAATGCTCGAGCCAATAATTCCCCAATTACTATTATGTAAAACACAAAAGCATAATTACTACATAACTTGAACATGTACAAATAAACTGTTGCGCCCGTCTGTTAAATAAAAATTACGCGAGAATCGTCCCGGGGGAGTTCATTGTGGTTCCACAATGAGCGCTCCTGATTGGCGGAAGGATGTTCTCACTAAATAAAAAATATCGACGCGTCATTTCGCTCAATTTTCGACGAATTTTCAAACGATAAAACCTGTCATTTCGCTGTTGACGCGCCTATAAAATATTCATGCAGACGGGCGCGATGAACGATTTTTTTTCTTCGATTTACGCCTCGGAATAAGATGTCATTTTCCGTATCATTAGCGGCGGCTTGGAACGTCGCGACGCCACTATTTATACGCAAATACGATAAAAATGATGCCCGGCCGATCGACTGTTTGACGCGCCATTGATAAATTGCGACCTTTTCAAATTTTTCTTATCTTTTTTGACGTTTTTTCTTCATTCTGTTTTTTCATGACGGTGGCGACGAGTTTTAAATGTCTTTTAATGTATTCGTGGATTGTGTTTGATGAGTAATGACGACGTAGCTGTAAAGTATTATATGTTTATGGTGATTCCATTTTCTAATGATTCTACGGCAGTTTCTCGATTTCCCCATAAGTGTGATTTCTTGTCTTATATTCCAAATAATAGCTACGATTTCCTTTACTAAAAATGTATTATTTTATAATCTCAACACCTAGCAAAAGGTTTTAGAATTGCAAGCTGATAGCTACTACCCTAACTCATAATCCTCTTATACATAGAGGAAACGCACCCTACTCCAGCTGGGGATCATACATAACCTCTAATCATCATCTAAAATTTACTCGTTCAACAAAATAGATCACTAAATAAAATCAAAAACACAACGTTGGCATACATATATCTAGACATCCAATCATTTTTTAAGTTCCATCAATATGATTCGCCCGACCGATACAGCAAGTGCTCTACGATAGATTGGTGTTCGTATTTTCATAGCAAGGTAAATTCGATCGGAATAAAACTCCCTCGGTACTGGGAGCTATTCGTTGAGCCCTCTCTTTGCGGCGAAATCGTGCGGAGTAGTTTATCTCACCCCGTTCGTTTCAAAACTACCCGCACAAAGGAATCTCATATGATAATCTGCAGATCTTTTTGATAAACACCCTGTAATGTATTAATATAGGGTGTACAACTTTACATTTGGTGTGGTGTTCTGTCTTTTTTGGTGAGTTAAGGATTTGAATGGTTGCTCCTGCTCGATTAAACTTTTTTTTCGTTGTAATACCTATTTGGTTCTTAATGAACTATGGAGGAATCATTGTGATACTTTTATTAGCGTGTCATGGCAATCAACATTACGTCCGTTCAAAATAATTACGAAGTTAGCGGTTTAATCTTTGAAAAATACTTTGATAACTGAATTCTGCTACCAAAATAGATTTACCAGAAGCTTGCTTATTTTGCTTTGTAAAAGCAAAATATATTTTCTAACAAACTTCATCAAAAATCCGTGTTAAGTTGCGCAGTGCACAGATGCCAGCAGGCCGGCTTATTATAGCCCCACGTTGGGCGTCAGGCCCCACGTTGGGCGCCAGGCGACAATATTGCGCGGCCGCCGTGTCCCGACTAATCCCCGGATTCATTTATTTTTGACAACGCAATACGATTTTATCTCACGGCTTCCGATGCTGTTTGCCTTCTGTTATTATGCTCCCGCCATATTCGGTACACTTATTTATTTATTTAGCGACCCCTATAAGGGGCGTTTTGACTTTTAATACCAAGTTTAGTGGTCGGTTTCGTTTTAAATCTGCGCTTATTTAATTTAATGGCGATGTGAGATATTGATTGTCTGGGATTGCTTTGTTCACATAGTCGGGGAGGGGAAGTCAAGATAGCTTTTTTTCTTTTTCGCTTTGTCTCATTTTTTTTTTCATAGTGATATGGTATAATCTGAGTGGCGTAAATATAGTAGCCTAAGTGAAAACTATATTTTGATTAATTTGGTGTTGAAACTCTGAAACTGCGGGGTTTGAGTGCTCACAGACTCTTTAACGAATTTTCAAAAAAATTTTCTTGGCCGAATGCTAAACGTCCTTACAACGTGGCAACGCCGCCAGTCTCTTGGGCACATTATCCACTTACATTATAGCAGTTTATCTCATTTTAGTACTCGTAATGCACGTAAATATTAAGCGAAGTTACACATTTATTTATAAGTTATGACGTCATACGTGCATCCCCTACAGCACTCCACGTAAGTGGGTCGACCTAAAACTGACAGTCGTCCCCTGAATGCATCTATTACCAAGCATTTTTATTTTAGCTGTACAGTTTTTTTTCAGACAAAAGTAAACACTTTTTGTGACGGTTGTCAAAATAATTATAGGAAAAAGCTATTTGTACATTTAATGTACAACAGTGCATGGTTTGTTTAATCTGAGAAACTTCTGTCTGCCACAGAACAAACAGTTTTTATCATTATCTTTGACATCTTTGTAAATAACAACATAACTAACTCCATGACAGTTTTGTGTCACCATTGTGTTCATATATCGACAGTCTGTAAAAACAGTTTTGACTGACCTCAGATACAAACATATAATACTTGTTTGTTGGAAAGTTTTGTAGACATATCTGTCATCCTTCTTGGAATCTAAAAACGCACTTTAGCATAATCATAATATCAATTGCGAAAAAATTATTCTATAACTATTTTATCAATTTTACTGCTTCAGCAATAGGATAGAATTTAACATTAATTTAAGAATTTTCATTTCATTTGACTTTGTTAATGTGACATTTTCAGACCAGATCATGACTTTTCCAGTTTTTGTAACGAAAAGTAAAATGGAATTTTGACGTTAATTTGAAGGAATAAAATAATTCCTTGTTCGTACACTGGAGGTGCTATTTCATTTTATCATACAAAAAACGCAGTAAAACTTCAAGTACGCTATAAATAAAGTACAGAAATTCCATTTACCTAGTGAATAATCTTATCTTACATAGACTAAAAATGCGAAGATTTGGATGTATGGATGTTTATTACTCAAAACGTCAACCTGATCAGATCAGTACATTTGGCGGCTACAGGTCATAGTCAGGGTAATACAAATGATAGGTACCATTTTTATCCCGGCATTGGTATTTATGT
This sequence comes from Agrotis puta, assembly GCA_943136025.2. Classification (NCBI taxonomy): domain Eukaryota; kingdom Metazoa; phylum Arthropoda; class Insecta; order Lepidoptera; family Noctuidae; genus Agrotis; species Agrotis puta. The sequence continues at coordinate 13,804,116 of OW964170.2, read as the reverse complement.
GGGCGAAGCCGCGGAAAATAGCTAGCCTTTTTCATATAAGTATCTAAATCTATGAAGAGAATGGTCGTCCACGTGATGTCCCCTCCAGCACTCGATGTAAGTGGGTCGACCTGAAACTGACAGTCGCTCGTCTAATGTATAGTTCATTCACCTTTGTGTTGCCCACTACAAAAAATATGAGGTAATTGGCTTATTTTTCTGTTATATTTTTAAACTGGTCTGAGTCGATGACAGTTGTAAGATGTTGAAATTATTTTATACTTGTTGCCATTGGCTTCGCTTGCGTGTATCTACAAAATTGTTACACGGGAACGTAATACCGTGATAAACGTATATCCTATGTATTATTCAGACTACAAACTATATCTGAGTCAAATTTCATCAAGATCCGTTCAGCCGTTTTGATGTGATCAAGTAATAAATATTCAAACATTCGCATTTATGGAAATGTAAGTAACATTTATGTTATTTTCTAGACAATTACGTAAAACTTGCTTTAACAAACTTTTAACCCCACCATTTTCCTTCAGATCCAGATCAATCTTTTTTTGTTAACATCGAAATTTTTAACACGATATCCGTCACTTTCCCCAGCTTCTCGAACCTTCCTATATATTTTATAGCCTCACAATATATCAAGAGAATGGCGCTCACGTGGGCCCCTTCAGCCCTCGATGTAAGTGGGTCGAGCTGGGCTTGACAGTCGTCCGTCTAACGCATAGTTGTGCGCTTTTAATTAATTTTACGTCCGTGCGCGTGGAGTCTGTGATCGGTGTCCTTAGAAAGATGGCGGGTATGTGTTATGTGGGTTTTTATGGCTGTCGAAGATCTTATTAGATTAGATCTATTTTTATGTGGACGTATTTGATTGACCAACAATTCCAATTCAATACAATCTAAGTCAAGATATTTACCATGCATGGTATTGGCACCGACTTACGAGGTGCAGGTCGTGGGTCCGTACCCAGCCAGGCGCATTACTTTGTGTAATTTATTTCATCACCACTGCTCTCAAAACGCAGGTGAGGGAGAGGACTCCACCCCAGCCGCAGTGGTAGACGCCCACGGCGTCGGACGTCGCCAGACGATCTCCGGCCACCGTAGGCGCGGGTATGCGGGCGGCGAGTAATGGACAAGACAACTCGCTGTCTGACCATGGACCATGCCCGGGTCGACAGCGCGTTGTGTTCCACGCGCGCCTCAAAGAGTGTCAGCAAAGTGACGGGGCCCACCTCTAGAGGGCCAAAGCTTGCCGGGGTCTGGACTGTACGAATTACCGTGACCCCGGAACGTAAAGGGCTATTGAAGGACACCGTGGATTTTAGTCAGTACGAATCTGACAGTTCCTCCCGCTCTGCTCTGGGTGGGAGGACTCATTTAATGATTTTACCACGACAAAAAAAAAAGTACCTTAAATTCGAAGACATTTGACATCAACCAGCTCGCATTGGGCCTGCGTGGTTGCTTATGGACCACTCTCTCTCACAAAGAGGAGGCTAGTCTCCCAGCAGTTGGAACATTAAGTTGATGATGAATTATGAATGAATGAATAAATATTTTTGTTTGAGTATCCGCATTGTTGTATGTAACATTATCACATAATCGTACTCCTTACATTATTTACTTACTTAACCGTACTCCTTACATTAGCTGACCAATTTTTCAAAGCAAAACAGAGGTAGATGGGTTAGGTAATGTAGGTAACTGACAGTACCAGACATACCGATATCGTTTCAATTTCTATTGATAAAATTATATTAATTGGTCTTTTGTACTCTCACTTAGTCATTTATTTGTATGGCTAAGTTTTTGTAGAGCTTTATTGTTTACTTCTTGCTAAATGTGATTTTTCTTTGGCTCTTTTTTATCCCGCGCAAAACACAGACACACCTTTTTTTCAGTCTAATTAGATTAAAAAAAAGATGCGTCTGTGTTCTATAATAAAACCCCTTGAGTATTATCCCTTAATTATCAAGGTAGGCTAGGAAGCAGTTACAACTTGTAAACACAAAGCGAGTCTTAACATACACCTATAGCTTCGGAACGTTTAAATAACGTAACCATAAGCCCATTGAAACGATTTATTAATAATGGTTAATTTATAAAAAAGCATGGAAATCGTATTCTTGTTATTGGAAATTACATTTGTACCTCGAATTTCGATATTTCATTGGCATATAGGACGTGACTCCAACAATGGGCTAACGCTTATCATTAAATTTGACGAAGCAGTCGCTCCGTGTCACAGAAATTTGCATATCTTATTAAAAACCTCGACGTCAGAGATAAAAATGAAAATGAGACACGTAAAAGAAAAAAAAAAAAGAATAACGGACAAAACGCTCACGAGACAATGGTTATTTTGGGCGATACGAAAAAACTGTTTTGTCATGGAAATTTTGGGTGGACACTTTGCATTTTCTTTATTTCTCCCCATTCCTTAGTCGACGAAGAAATCTGTTTTTTTAATTATCGTGTTTGGTAATTAGTTTCGGGAAACGATCTCTTTCTTCCGTTTCCCTTTGCGCAACCAACTTGTCTGCTCCTAATGAGGTAATTTATAGTCTAACCGCTGCACTCGAAAATGTAGGCTCTTTTTTGTTGAAATCTTTTAAGTTGAGTCTTAAAACTGCTGAAATTTAAGACGATTCTATTGTAAATAGTCAGTATTTTCCGTACTACTTTAAAAGGTTACTGACTTTTTCAGTCTACATTTCACAAAATCTGTCAATATTCTTTAGAATAAAGTTATAGAAGACACAAAGAAATTTATAAAAATTAACTTTTAATATAATTATAATTAACGCCTTTAGTAATTGTATAACAATTTATTATTCCAATTTTGAAACAACCACTTAACTCAATGAACTCTAAACAACTTTTATAGTTCGACGACAGCATAACGAATTTCTATGAAATTTCGAGGAATTTCGACCAAAAGTAACTCTGGGAGTAATGTAGCTAAACCTTTTGATGTCGCTGAACAAAACGAAGCACTTGATGGGATTCTAAGCTTTATTTTTCCTACACGATACAAGTGACAAACTCTCCCTAGGATTATATCAATCGTAGTTATACTATGGTTTTTATATTAAAAACCTGACAAGTGCGGGTCCCTAATAAGGATTCCGTAGGAAGGTAAGCAACGTTCTTTTTGCTTTCCACTTTATTTAGTTGGTATATTTTAAAGAAGGTATTTTATTTTACAAGTCTCGATTGAGTTGAATGTAAAGGTAAATAAATAAAAAACAATTGAATTGAATTATGTTCACGTGGAGAATAGTTTCATATGAAAGAAAAGGGAGTAAAAGATACGGTGACGTCTGAGGGGGGGGGGGAATGGAAGATAAGAGAATAAAATGGGATAAGGGCAGGAAGAATAGTTTCATAGCCAACAACTCAAAATGATGAAAATGCCAAAAAAAAAAGACTTTCATTTTAAATTTAAATTCAAGCAAAGTCGAATAATTGTCAAACTTTGTAGGGAAACAGTGTATAAGACGGGGACGCGAGGTATGATAGGAAATCACACACTTTTTTTTTTTTTTTTTTTTTTTGCGTGGTAAAATCATCAAATGAGTCCTCCCACCCAGGGCAGGGCGGGAGGGACTGTCAGACTTGTACTGACTAAAATCCACGGTGTCCTTCACGAGCCCTTTACGTACCGGGGTTACGGTGATGGGTAAGTCCCGCGACCCCGGCAGGCTCTGGCCCTCTACAGGCCCCGTCAATGTGCTGAGGCGCGCGTGGAACACAACGCGCCGTCGACCCAGGAAATCACACACTTAAGGCAAACTTAACACAATACTAACGTAGCTCAAGTGCGAGGTCGCGGGACTGTACGAATTACCGTGACCCCGGAACGTAAAGGGCTATTGAAGTACACCGTAGATTTTAGTCAGTACGAGTCTGACAGTCCCTCCCGCTCTACCCTGGGTGGGAGAACTCATTTGATGATTTTACCACGATAAAAAAAAAGCGCATGTGCGAAACAGGACGCCATTTGTTAATGGCCGCTTGCGCTACGTTATTGTTGTGTTAAGTATGCCTAAAGCATTAGCATTATACCTCGCGTCCCCGTCTTATAAACTGTTCCCCACACAACAATAACGTAGCGCAAGCGGTACTTTTTTTTAGTTAAAGGCGTTGATATATTTTAAACAAGAAATCAAAATTTTATGGGGTGGGACATTTTTAATCCAGATGGATCAATAGACATGACTAAACTATAAGGATTCTCTGATACAATGGTCAATGTGTATATTTTATACGGCTGATATTTGCGAACTAAATATGTCGCATTGAATTCACTTATACGGGTTTATTATTATATGTATGTAGAAGTACTTTAATGGGACTTAATGACAAATCATTTAGATGGATTTGATCTGCTTGGTCTATTTGAACATTTTTGGTTACTTTTTGACATTTTCATGCAATAGAAGGAAAGACTGTCGTGTACGCAAACTGTAATTAAATGTGAACTAAACCATTCACAAGTTCTCTTGAACTCTCAAGGAATTTGTCAGTTAATCATGAAATTAATGCTAGTTGCCAGTGCAAAAATGACGAATTCTACAGAAAAAAATACAAAAAACTCAGTAGACAGACACTCTTGAAACTAATTACAAAAATCCCGTGTGAATACCAATATCTTTCTTATTTGTCTCAAAAACGATTGCCAAAAATCACGGCCATATTACTGACACCCGCAAAAAGACAGTTGTGTCATTATCAAAGCAGTTCCAATCTTCGTCACCCATATTAAAAACGACATATATGTCAGTACTAACAGCAGATGCGTACAAGTGGCGTATCAGTGTAAGCGACGCTTCGCAATTGAGACCGCAATGTCCCTTGTTTTTTACGCGAGGGTAGTAAGCCTCTAATGCCAAGTAATTTCGTGACCCTGCCTTGTTTGGAGCCTTTTACCGACTTAATGTCTTCGTTGGAGACATAAAACGTATATTTTAGACGGAATTAAATGTTTGGGAAGTGGGATGTGGTTGCTTACTGTTTTGAAAATATTGTGATCTGTGAGTTTTAGTATGTGAGTGAATTTGAGACATTTTTAGGCTTTGTCTCTGTCACCTTTGTCCTAGACAAGATCAAAACATCTCAGGTAAAAAAGTTTGTTTTTTATAAGGTTTTTAAAAGAAAATTGTTTGGTTTTCTATGCAGTCTCACATTGAAATAATTATGTAGATATCTCATTAAGAAATCTCATTAAAAATCTTCCAAAAATGGTGCGGTGTCATAATAATGCGCTACGCACGTCAAAATGAGACAATCTCAAGTCAAGGAAATTAAAATTCTCAAACAGAGGGCAGTTACAACAAATCCCGGCACTAAAACTCCTATATATATCTCGGGCGAATGTTGTAAAAAATCATTGCCTCCATCCCTCGGCCCTCTCGGAGGGGAAAAATCTAATCTGTGCATTTTTTGCGGGACCGCGATGCCACAAAGAATTTCATTTCCCACTGTTCATCTATCTCTATTTCAGTGACGGCTCTTGTTCTTGGCCCTCTCCCCTCGCACTCCGCCCCTCAGACCCCGGGACCGTTTTTTTAGACTTCCTTGATCGGAGATAAGGTTAAGCGAGCTCGTCTTATTAGTGGTTTATACGAGACTTTCGCAGCCTCTTCCTTTAATTTGTTATGTACTTTATCGTCTGCCTCCAGAAATAGATTTTTGTCATTTAAAGTTGGATCGGGAAGAATTTCATTCTCATATGGATGTCGGCTGTTTGTTTTCTCACGCAGATCTAATGTTGTCTGTAGGTTGATACTCTTCTCTCGAAATTGTTTTTCGACAAAATGTAATATAGCATTGAACCAAACCTTGACACTATTTGTATACTACGCTAAGAACAGGCAATAAAAAGCATCATATTTCCAAAAGTATTTTACAGCAATACGATTAAAAAACTATAACTATGAGTTACTTTTATGGCCACGTTAATTGACCAAAACGCAACCGAATCAAGTAAAAATAAATAATATCCATAACGGAAACAGTTTATGGATTAAATTGACGTACAATAGCCGAAGGTCTGTTTATCATAATAATAAAGTCGACAAAGAAACCGAGCCGGCAAAAGTCAACTTATAATTGTATTACTAGCGTCACAATCAAAATGAGCCTCAACGAAAACAGAATTACACAATTGTGTACAATTGACATTCAAATCTGTGGACATTGACGCTTTGTGCTTTTATTGGCACTTATTGACGCGTAATTGTCAATAAATTCCTACGGGATCCAACATTAATGTGGGTTTGGGTGAAAAAAGTTATGTTTTATTAATATTTTTACGAGAACGTTTAGGACGGACGATAAGATCTGCCATTTGGGAAGTTTTTTCTTTCAATTTCCGTCACGATTTGTACGCTCATTATTGGTGAGCCGATGGGGGCGATAGGGGCAGTGGTCGCATGCCATCCACTCTAGCGATGTTATCGTATCTCTTAGCGACTTTCATCGGGGCTTTCGATTGTAGCCCTCCCCTGCCTACTCCCCTAGTTGCTTGTGAAACATGATTTCGATGACGTTATGATTTATGTTAAAGAAAAAACTGTTAGTTGAAAAGGTGAGACAGATTCGTGACTCCATAATTGTAGTCTAGCATTAATGAATAACTTTAAGAAGGAGTTAATTCATAATTTCACATGAGACTTGTTCTTGTAGTGCGTTATTTTGTAGGACTTCGAAGTCTGATTACAGTGACTTGTGAAGTTCAAAGTCAATCCTAAGTGGTGTGCTATTTTAAGCCTGGAGTAAGTTAGCGTTCATTCAGACGATAGTAACTATTGTTAGCGTAACTATGTTGGTAGTTGTAGTTTGTAAGGCAGCGGTTATTATGAATATGCTTTTGGTTTTATCGACTTTTTGTTTGTTTACTTTATGAATTGAATTAAACTGACTTAGGGTTACGCAAGCGCTATTACTGAGGACCTGCGTTTGAAACCCGGGTCAGGCAAAGTGTTTTTGGATTTTCCTATTTGGTTTTTATTTATTAGAACGTATTCTGGAATTCATGAAGCGGTTCAAATCATCTCGCCATCTTCGTTTGGGCCTGCCACGACGTCGAGTTCTTCCTTTCGGCACCCAATCGGATGTATGTTTTGCCCAGCGATTGTATGGCATTCGACATATGTACGTGGCCTGCCCAGTCCCATTTCAGCTTGGCAGCTTTTTCTCCCACATCGGCAATTTGCGTCCAGGAACGGAGTACTGTGTTTCTTATTCGGTCTGAAAGTTTGACTCCCAAAATGCTGCGTTCCATGCGTCGCTGGCAAACCGCGAATGTAGACTTATGAAGATTTGTCAAAGACCAAGCTTGTGCACCGTACGTGAGGATGGAGAGGATGCAAAAGTCCATGAATTTCCGCATTAGCGACAAAGGAAGTTCTCCCTTCATCAGGTCTTTCGTGGACCATGGACTGGACCACAGTCGCAGAAAGCCGTGAGAAATGGAAAGAGTGGAGGGAGGCCATTGCCCAGCAGTGGGACACTATGGGCTGCTATAATAATAATAATTCTGGAATTGTACTCGTTAATGGCAGTAGGATCGACTCCATAACATGGGAATTATACGTAGCTCACGAAATTAGGGGTACTATAAGGCCTTAAACCTCTGAATACCCTTTTGACGTGCTGTTGGTATGTTTATATCGAACTTTCTAAAAACTTTTTCTTTTCGCTCTTTGTGTATTAGGTTAGTAATACCATAAGCAAATTTCTTGTGAGACACATTAAGGTGCCGCTAAACTTTAGCATAAACTTTTTAGGAGCATTCTTGCGAATGAAAACAAACGAGAGCATTTTAGCGAACATTCAAACGAGCGTTCTGGCGAGGTTCATGAAGAAACATTTGAATACCATCGACAAGAGCGTTTGCTAGAAATATCGTGAAAATATTCGTAGCGATGTTGGCTCTATGGTTGCCTCTATTCGTTGTTCAATTCGACAAAATAAAAACGGCGAATGCTGATATTCTGTAACAAGTGAATACTGAAGTCTATTAGCACCTTTATATGAACTTTTTCAACAGGACATATACTTTTAATCGTAAATATAGAATCTCTAGTTTAACCTATAGGAAGGTATGTACATACTTCATAATATACACATACTTATAGCTATATCTACAAGTGTTCGTATTGTTGTGATGTCATATAGAGGGATTAATTCAGGGCACGTCGGCGTCTGATATCTGATCTTGGGGTTCTGTAGGGGCTCAGACCTTGATACGACGTACGTATCTACATCCTGTCCATGATTCTATGTATATATACGGATAGGTATAGAATGGGGACATTGATTTTGATGGGGATTTATTAAGCCTGCTTGGAGAAATGTTATGGCTGTTTTGTAAATTTTGTTATTTTGATATTCTATACTTAAAATGCTTTATAATACACAAACAAGAAGACTAAACTTAGTTTTTTTTTTATTGTGGTAAAATCATCATGAGTCCTCCCACCCAGGGCAGGGCGGGAGGGACTGTCAGACTTGACTGACTAGACTCCACGGTGTCCTTCAATACTTTACGTACCGGGGTCACGGTAATTCGTGAGTCCCGCGACCAGACTAAACTTAGCTTTGCTTAATTTATAAGAAATGTTAATAATCTATGTATGTCAATCATCGTTATGCAATCATTGAAAATGGAAACTTGTTTTTCTATTGTAAAATGTAACTTATGTTTATTAATGCTTTGGCTTCGCAAGGATATTTTTTTAAATTGCCACAAAAGGACAATGCTGTCCGGACAATTACGAACTCAACTTTTACTTTTTTTAATTCAATTTGATCGATTTTTGAGATTAAGCGAAACCTGCGATCAGAATTTAATATCTTTATAAATATAAGTGTTTTTATTTTTGTTTCTGGGTAGGTATGCATTAAGTCATAAAGGCTAATTTACATTGATCCAGTGTCACTGGATTGAGCTGATTGATACTGGCTTCATGTAAATATATTTCAATCGAGCTCAGCGTCCAGCCTCTAGAGCTGGATCGGAATACAGCGCGTTCCTATTTGCTACTGGATCAATGGAAATCAGTCGTAACTCTCAGTGCATCCCCTAAAAATTTTAGTCATTTATTTTCCTGAAAGTCATGTTTGACGATGTATTAATTTCCCTACACGTTAACATCGACGTAAGACATGATAACGCTTATTAAACATGTCTGTCAGTGCGACACTATCTCCCCTCCATCTGGCATGGCGTCGGCAGAACAGTGCTGTAATGGGAAAAATGTTCGGCCAAACAACACTGCTGGTGCTAGTCTAGTTAGGCTGTAGAATACATTGAGTTTCAAGTGGATATTTGATTTTTCGCAATTGTTATCTCCAAAGGGATGGGTTTTACCTGAAATGCCTTAATTATTTACATTTTAATGTAAAAAGTATTTTTATTGAACTTTTAATTATGTTTTCCTTTCAAACTAAAACGTTCATACGTTGTGTTAGTTTACACTTGGCAGCGGGAGGGACTGTAAGACTCGTACTGACTAAAATCGACGGTGTCCTTCAATAGCCCTTTGCGTACCGGGGTACCAGGGTAAATCATAAGTCCCGCGACCCCGACAGGCTTTGGCCCTCTAGAGGGGTGCCCCATGTGTTAGTTTACACTAACGATTACATTGTTTTAGAATCCTTGGTTTACGAAATTTGTTTAAAAACAAAACATTTATCTATTGAAATATTTTTAAGTCAGTTAGGTGCCTGTTATGTTTTCAGTGCCTTCTTTAGAATCAGTCGTAATTTCGTCTGATTAGAAAGGTATGTACTATGTACATAATAAATGTAGGGTCAATCAGGGTAAATGTAAACATTTTTGAGAAATACCTTTTTACTTATAAACTTTTGAAAAAAAGAAATATTGGCAGTACCAGCAGTTACTTAAATAAAAACGTTGCAAACCTCAGTCAGAATTTTCTAACAGACACCACATACCAAAACGATCTGTTAATATTACACCATTAAAATAAAATAAAAAATAAATCCCCACTAAAATTAAACACTAACCACTTAGCCAAAAACAATCATGAAAAGGTACCAATTCTCGTCTCAATTCAGTTGAAAAGAACCACGCTTCACGGGCGTCGCATACGGCCGTGGTACATCAAAAAGTCTGTGAGCCCGTCGAGTTTTTTTTTTGCAATCATCAAATTGATCTGTCCGCGACCATCTGGCCCGTAAGTAAAGCGCTTTTGGGTTCTCTCAGCCGAGGAATTAATTCATATAAAACACACATATCGTTTCGTTGGTACTGATTTGATGTTGTTCCATATCGAGTTTCTAATGCTCGATATTTTTTATTCGATAAATAGGTCATTGAGGATATAGGTTTTCAATAAAAAGTTTATACTTACTTACGTGAAATTAGTATGAAAAGTATGTTTAGATAGTTATTTTGGTTATGTACTTATAGAAGAAGAAAAATATTGTTAAAATCCGTTAAAAAATAGGTACGATTATTATACTCTTAACTTAAAACTACACTGAATTATTGCCCTGCATAGAAATAAATAACATGATAGGTAACTGGCATTTTTTGTTTAAAAAACACAGTTGCTTATATCTCGAAAGTTATTAGAATAGTACCCTTCTACCTCGTTTGATATGAAGTCCGCAGATCAAAGCGGGCATCGACAGTTGAGATACGTTGATAACTTTCACATTAAACAGGTTAAATGAGTCAGATGGGTCGATAAGGGACACGCAATACGCACTAAATGGCCACGGGGAGTTTTGACTGATTTATTTATACATTTGTATGTAACTACGTCGTTATTTGGTAATTAAAATCTACTTACCTTATTTTATTATAACAAAAACATAATATGAACTGAAAACATAAACATTCCCACCCGAAAAACTTATCTAGCACATTCAAAACATTCTACGTTCGCAGATCTTTTTCCTTTATAAATTACTCCATATTGTTTCATTTTGGAACTCGGTATATATGGTCAGAGTTTCTACGAGAAGTCATTGTGCGTGAAAGCGGTAGTTTTCCCAAAACATATTTTCAACAGAAAGCTACAAAACATTTTCATATTTCAGTTGGAAATTGTAACTGTTTCGCGGCGCAGCACGGCGCGCGGCGTCTGGCGTAGGGCGTGTGTGCATGTACGCTCATCAACTAATGGTCCGTGCGCGGCATTTGAACCGAGCCTACACTCGCTACAAAACAACCGCCCGCCTAGTCGCAGACCTGCTTTCGGCGCAAAATTATAACGTGTAAAACACGGCTCTCCTTGCATTCCGCGCACGGGATTTTTATGAATGCCACGATTATTATTCGCATTTTAAACTCGAATGCGGTGCTATTCTCCCCGAGACGTATAGCAATATTCGTAACGAGTTTTCTCAACGCTGCTACCTAATTTCAGGTCGAGTGTAGCAACTGGATGTAGATTGTTGTGTAGTCAGAGGCACAGAGCGCTACTATCGCTCGAGTCCACTCCAGGCGAGTGGGGTGAACGTCGCGATTGTCGACTGTTCGAATCGAACGCGATTGCAAATTTATTAGCGGGCGGGCGCCGGCGACTCGGCCGCGGCCGCACGTACGCCTAGTTGTTTTTACTCTTCATGTATTTTTTTCTCGACGAGGCTCGGCCCTCCCTTTTGTTCTCAAGTGGACCAGCTGTCATTATACGCCATGTTACTGTTATTTTTTTCGACGTTTTTATAGAGTTTTGCGTCGAGAGGGCGTTCCGTTCGGAAAAATGTTCGTTTTGCGTGCGTGGAGAGTTTGCGTGTCGAGTGATGTCGACGCCGCCGATTGAAAATGAGTTATGAAATTTTATTTCACAATTTTTCTGTTGTTGCATTTCAGCTTGAGTGGGTTTTGTTGTGTACAATAGTAATGCTTCTTTGTTTTTCCGCATTTAAAAGAGCATTTTTTACCCAATAAACATGCGAAATAAAAGTTGGCCATCAATTTTTCTAATCGCAATCGTGCAACTAGTTGTCCAACTCGGCACCCGCGTGAAATGTTAACATGTGTCATTGCAGTTTTCAAGTGGTTTCTCTTTGATAATTTGAGGGAACCCTTTCAGCTGCCGGGACCCTTGAGAGAGTAATCATTGATATTATGTAGTTCGTGTGTTTGTATTGCTGCTTACGTATGTAAATGTGTGTAAATAGAGTAACACAATGAGGGTTGGGCTACTTCTGGGTTTTGTTTTTGATATCTACATTTATTTGTTAAATGCATGATCATAAAATAATTTATTGTAAGGCTTAACATCATACGCTCCAGCTTATATATAGTTTGTGTTCATCACATTGTGATTGGACTCATCTTAATCATACAGTTTGTGATAAATACAAACCGCGTAATTAAGTTCTTAATAAGAAATCCAACAAACACTTTATAAAAAGTATTTGACCAGAGACACATCCAAAACAATAAATCAAATGTTCAAATTATTTCACTTTTGCTTCACTTTTTTTTTTTGAACCAACGCTAAAAGCCTGTATTGAGTTTATAATTCTTCCAAACTAAGCCTTAATTTTGAAAAGACTGCAAATTACTATCCATATAAAATTCCAGAGATCATCCATATAAAAAAATATATGTCCATCGTATGATTAGCCGTCTCCGCCGCAATATCTGTCGAACGCTGGGCACTCAGCAGAGAGCGGCCAACAGACGCAGCACAATGACTGTTTAGATTGTACCCTCCCCTCCCCTCTTTCACTCCCTCTTTAAATCCCCTAGTTTCATACGCTAAGATTTTAGATAGTGACGATGCATTTTCATTTTTAATCCTACAGAACTAGACTGGAAATTTTGAAAACACTGAGGCCTTACGTTATTGTGACGTAAAAGAGACTTTGACGTTAATCTGATGGATAAAATGATTTCTTTGTTCGTACATTAGAGGCGCCTTTTCATTTCATTTCAAGCATAAACAAATAGTTGTTCCGGGTAAAACCGGGTAAATCTGCAAATAGTTGTTCCGGGTAAAATGATTGTAGACGCACTCACGATACAGGAGAAATTCATAGTGTAGAGCAACGATATTTAAAAAAAAAACTTTGGCTTTGTCAAGAAGATGCTTTCATCTTGATTAGATGTGGAACTCTTTATTCAAATTAAATTCTTTGTTTCTCTAATCACACAAAATTCTTCTAGTTAGCAAGAAAACCCTAAAAAATCATAAATGCCAAGAGCATTGTTATTCTCAATTGGTATACTAAGTTAAAAGCTACATTCCTCGGACTCGTCTCGAGATCGTCTCAACAGAGTGGATCGGTTTGATGTTTTGTCATTATTATTGCCTAGTTCAGTTCGTTGGAGAGGTCTTGTAAGCTCAACTCAAGTTGCAATATTGCAGTACAATATTGATAGTGTATTGTTGCTTTAGTACTTTTGAGAGTACACTGTCTAAACAGGTAACCGTGACCCTGGAAACTAAAGGGCTATTGAAAGAACACTGTGGATTTTAGTTAGTACTGACAGTCCCTTCCGGTCCACCCAGGGCGGTAGGACTTTTTTGATGAATTTACCAATAAAAAATCAGAGCACACTAATAAAATTGTATGATACGCCGTATGGATAGGTTGTATGAGCATCAGGTGAATTACATGCTAATTTATTATGACTACATTCGTGTTTAGTTCGTTACTTAGTCAAATGTAATTATAAAAAAGTAGAAAAAGACGACTGGCTGTTGTCCGTTAAAATTCACCGATTTGTATAAGACCAGATAAATTTTATTCTACTAAAAGTACCATTTAAAATATGATCTACTTATACCTAATGAGTACTCCAATTAGGATAATGATGTCAATTCGATGTTTTAATACCTCAGTACTTAATTACCTTTATCAATTTCAATGATAAGATACCCAATATTTTCACAAAACAGATCCATACAGATCCCAAATCTAATTACCCTGAAACCACTCTTCAAACCTTTTTACTTTACCTACCAATAAACTAAATTGACGTCCCGCGAACTACTCAAACATATCCAAAAACGGGTTCAAATGTGTCCCGTCCCAATCCAGTGCATTTTAGGAAATTATTTCTCCATCACATTACGGGTATTGGTGCTCTGCCGAGCGCGCCCTCTGGCGGTGCGTGAGGGTATTCGGAAACGACCCCTCCCCCCCTCCCCTCGCGTCTTGTACTTTGAGTAATAGTGTCACTCACTAAGATGGGTCGACCTAGGACTATAGGCATACGTGTCTATATCACTGACAGGTGAGGCTGAACGGTACGTACCTGTGCCATTTGTGAGGGCTAGGATTCGAATTTGGAATCATGAAATGTAGGTATTGACTGTTACTTAAGTCGAGGCTGCAAGCGTTACTACTGAATTTGAGATCTTCGGTTTGATTCCTGGTCGGACAAAATATTTTTGAGTTTAAGAGGGGCTGGTACGATTGCATAACGTAAACAATATTTTAGTCATAAATACAAGTATTCTTTACATCGTTTAGATTAAATTTTTGGTGAAAATCACAATCAGTATTCCTATTATAGATATAAGTAACTAAATCCATAACATTTTTATTAATTATACAATCGAAGTATTTAGTTAATTTTATGTTATCCACTTTGTGTGTGAACTTTTCTCGACTGAAAACCAAATTAAAAAGTATGTGTATTTAGTCAACATTAAAACTACAAGCTTTAACCTGATCTATTTGAAGAGATTAATCTTATAACAGTGATGTTCCATTGCCATCAAGTCCCGTTCATCACGTTTGTTTATTTTGAAGACAAATCGTTCGACCTCCAAACTCAACTGCGTGACAATTTGAAACGCTATTTAATGTTTCTTAAACATTTAATTTGGTCATATAAAACATTAACATCTGATTCTCCGTTAAAATAAGTCCTATTACCTTTTCAAACAAATTCTTCTTTTTTAAATGTCGATGGCATTCTGAATGACTCGGCCCATAAATTGGCAGCGAGTTTTAACAAGCAATAGGATACCCAGGAAGCCATATTAAGTGCCTCACTGTTTGTGGAACAGCGCTCTGAGTGATCTATGAATTACCCATTAAGAAAAAATTAAATCGAAAGGCTACATCAACGATATACGAGAAAGATTCTAAGTAAGCAGGAACCCACTTTTTTATCGTGGTAAAATCATCAAATGAGTCCTCCCACCCAGGGCAGAGCGGGAGGGACTGCGAGACTCGTACTGACTAAAATCCACGGTGCCCTTCAATAGCCCTTTACGTTCTGAGGTCACGGTAATTTGTAAGTCCCGCGACCTCGACAGGCTTTGGCCCTCTAAAGGGGGGCCCCGTCATAGCAGGAAGCCACTTAAAAATAAATATTTCTGTAGAAAATTATATTAATAATATACAATTATACACATCTCTGCTTTTCCAACTTGCACCTTATGATACACCTTACAAGATACCATAGTTACTGAAACAACCTGTAACTGTATGTCGACTTAAAAACATGAATAAACCATACGACAACACGCACCTCCGTGTCTCACTCTATTTCTATGCACTAGAGTGTCCACTAGCAACGTGTCTCGAAAGAGGGTCCTCTCTGATGTGATTAGGGGCTCGAGGCTTGGACGTGACGAGAACACTAGGCCTTAAGTCCTAGTACTAGGGTACAGCTTTGTTACTAGGATCTATGGAAATGTAGGTGCAAATCCTTGCGCCTAAGATTGAAGGTTTCAAGTGAAACGTTTCGCTGGAAATTCGATAGTAACTGGATTTCTATAGGTATTGGATAGGATATTAATTGTGAGAGAATCATATCTCGATTGAATATCTATGAAGTCTATTTTCATTGAGAAGATAACTGTGTATCACAGAGATTTGCCGAGCTTACATGGAAAGAAGGATGCCAAAATTAGTACGGAGCTCTGCCCCCGTAATGCCCAGAGAATAGATCATGACTTTCCCGTTTTTGTAACCTAAATTAAACTTTGACGTTAATTTGAAGGGAAAAAATCTTCGTTTGAACACTAGAGGCGCTTTTGTAATTTTTCATACAATAGACGCAGTAAATACTTCAAGTATGCTGTAAATAAAGTACAGAAATCTTATAAGAACTCTGATGTATATTTTTTATAGCTTTTTAACGGTATTTTTAAAATATCTAGATTTAGTGTAAAAAGACACCATAGTATAAGGCTTTCTTTCTTTAAGTAAAATCATCAAATGAGTCCTCCCACCCAGGGTAGAGCGGGAGGGGCCGTCAGACTCGTAGTGACTAAAATCCACGGTGTCCTTTAATAGCCCTTCCTACGTTCGTCCTACGTTCCGGGGTCACGGTAATTCGTACAGAGGGGGGGGGGGGCACCCGTGATTTGACTTGGCACAAATTAGATAGACGTTCAGAGTTGTTGCTACTGAAAAATCCTGCTGTAAAATACCAAAAAATACTTTGCTCAATCTGGAAATCGAACATGGGACTTCGGAGTAGTTCTATTCACTAACCTCACGAAGACCTGGTAAAAACGAGCCAATAGTTTGACGTTATATATGACTCACTCTTGCTATAAAGAGTCCTCGCTTGTGTAAATCGACGGATAGCACATTTTCAGGAAGACCCTAATTTTTCAAACTATCTTCGATGGGAAATGTAAGCAGTTGGATTTGTTACGACTGTACTTTCATGAAGAAAACAAACGATTTTTGGACTTCCAGTCTTGGATTTTTAAGTTTTTAAATAATTTTTAATTAATTGTTTACGTGGGAATCCCACAACACAACCTAGCTTGTAAAAATAAATGAGTAGTTTTCAAATATAAATTGAAAACCCACTAGTATGGGTAAATCTAAATTACACACAATTACAAGATGTAAATACCCCAATTCTTAGTAGTGGAAACAAAAGAGGTTACATATAGAGGTTTGAGGTAATGGTATTTTATTATCATAGAATACTCCACTTGTTTAAATCGATGGAAAATAATTATTTGCATAAAGATCCATTTTTTTTGCCTCCTTTAGTTGAGAGCAAAGAGCAGCATTTTTTTCACATTAGGAGTTTCACCTATATCGTGGGTACATTTGTAGACATAGAAACTCACATAAACAAACACTCAGACTCGGAACAACTACTACCAGTTCATACAAATATTAATTCCGTGCGGGCAGCGAACCCGCGTCACGCTGCGCATTAGTTCATCGCTCAGTCGTCGTGCCGTCCAATTATAAAGAACTCATAAATATTATTTCTCTTATACATACCACCACCTACATTACACAAAAGATAGTTAAAAGACTTCAAATATGCAACTTGCAAAACAAAAGGGATTTCCGAACATAAATTACATTTAAAAACAACTGCTGTAGGTAAACGCAAGTCCCCACACATGCTGTAGGTAAACGTAAGTCCCCACACACATAGTCAAATTGATTTTAAAGACTCGCAGGTTCCTGACCACCCCGGGAACGCATGCGTTAGCGGTGCATGTTATGCGTCATCATGTGCGTTACGAAACGCATACATTGTGGCGAAGGTATTAAGTAGTGTATTATTCGTGGGAGATGTCCACGATCCGTGCGGTGCTTGCACGCATACAGATCACCTCTCAGTAGTGATGCGGGAGGTACGGGATGGGGAGGAAGTGTCCGGGTTTGGAATAACGGGTTTGGGATTAGGTTTGGTATAATTTTGATTTAAGTATCTAATTTATATCAGCATATTTGGTTGTTAATGTATACGGATAACAATTAATTAAGTTAATTGTAGTTTTGTAAAATTAATTAAATTGTGCAGTATTGTTTTCAATTTAGTATCAAATGAAGGTGAAAACTACAAGAAAATAAATAAATTTCAATGATTTCTGCAACAAATTGCTACGCGCTACCGTTTCGTAGCAGTGCTACGGCGTAGGCTTTAACTACATCAAGACTTTTCGTCATTGTTTTATTATTTTGTTTCATTTTATCGTATCCTGAAAAATTTCAAACATAACATCCCGCATCTACTCACTACTGGGCTAGACAGAGATGCACCCTTAGTACATAAGCATTTCGCCAATAATAGACCACATTCCAAGCAATAAATCGAATCAACTAATAAATACATAATGCCAGTAAAACTTTGCCTGACCTGGAAATCGAACCAAACATCCTCCTGGAGATGGAACAGCCTTACCACTTACAACCACCGTCCCAACAAAACACTTATAAGTAAATCAAGTATCAAGTACAATAAAACTTCATCAACCTAATCCCGTTACCCAAACATGTAAAAGTAACATCACTAGAAGTGACTCACGAACTTCACGCGCCACTAACAAGTAATTTATGCTAATTGCGTCTCAGCACGGCATACGTATGAGTTGCACGTATTTAGCTTAGTTAGCTGTGAGGAAAATAATGTTCAGACCTCACCGGACCATATTGGCTGATGGTAATTTATGTTTGAGTTATGGTAAGGAGGTGAGGTTGGTGTGCCTCATTTGGAACTGGAAATGTTATAAGGATGGTTTTTGCCTTATGAGGATGAAACTGTTTATACTGGTGTGATAATTAATTTGATACTTAAATACTTAAGTGTTATATTTTTTCAACTATCTTTATATAGTGTTAAAGAATAATGTTTAGACCTCACCAGACCTTATTGGCTGATGGTAATTCATGTTTTTATTATGGTAAGGAAGTGACGTTGGTGTGCCAGATTTGGAATGGAAAATTGTTGTTACAAAGAAGGCTCTCTTAAAAGAACGAAAGTGTTTGTACTGTTGTGACTAATTTGATAATACATATTGAAGTCTTATATTTTTATTAATATTATTTTTAGTCCAAGGTACCTACTATATGAAAGTTAACAATAATATTTAAAAACCTCAGTGACTATATCTAAACAAAATTATGAGGTAATTAATTACATAGCTTTGAAGGAGATTTTTTTGTTCTTATGTGGTTAACAAGTAGCCTGATAGTAAGTGATTGTTAAAGTGAATGGACTTGGAGTGTTAAGTCGTATATAGAATGCAAATTGAGGTATGGTCAAGATAATGATGATGATGAAAGAACACATCCTGAAGTCCTAAGCTAACCAAAAAAAAGAACTATCTGAAGTGACCGTCATGATAGAGCTCCACGATGATTCAAAACTTTGCCAGTTCCACGACATCCTCAGTGGCAGCGTCAAGTTTACCTTACTGCACGCTTAAATACAAAATTACGAGACATAAAGTTACTGTCCAACAAATCCCCACAAGACACAATCAAACAGGTGTACCGTACACTTATACACTAATAAAAGCCGCCTCACCATTCAGGCTGACACTGGTGACACGTCGTCGTGCATACTCCTCTCATTGTCCACACGCAACTCTGACGTCACGCTCCCGCCGCTATCACGCGCATTTTGGACTACGATTTTCCACATCTCAGACAGTGTAGTGTCAGTAATACAATGGAGCATTCCCGTCGAGTGGGAGGCTCTTATCGATCTACGGGGACGTCATCGAGCGATAGCGGCCGCGGCGACGCAAAAAGCGTGTCAGTGTGGCGGCTACAAAGCCTTTGTGGTGGGACCGGACGCCGCTCGCCGCCGCTGCCGGCATTGTTTGCTGTTTAGTGCTCGCTCGCAGCTAAAAGTGGCGATTTCAGCAGTAAGTTTGTTAGTACGACCTGTCTAATGGCTGTACAGCGCTGATCGGATGCAATACACGCTCGGTTACGGTTATGTTGCGTTATCGGTGCTATTGCCAGTTTTGGGTTAGTGACCAATAATTTTGGGGCGATAAAGGTTACGATAATTCTGTAAAGGGTTATGACTAAGATTGTAACCTGACCTTTACCTTTTCAGTTGTGTTAGTATCATCTACTCACGTTAATGTTACCTACTTGAAGATTTTCGTATGACTTCATATCTACCTAAATACTAACAAATTCCACTTCTTTCTAAAACTTTGAACTCTTCGTCTGGTTCGTGTATAGTTTCATATCACGGGAACAATTTGCGATAGTGGCGTAATGTGTGTTTATCGAGTGTAAGGAGGGTGGCACCGTCGGCGTCGCAAACTTGGACGAGGCGACGAAACTCCTGGATGTTTTCACTCAAAATAATAAGTTCCAAAGAGAGCCGGAGTCAATTTTTTGCGAAACTCGGTGTAATGGATTGTTGGGAAGTTCGATAACTTTCGGAAGCTGCTCTTCGATTTTATTTTGCTAAGGAATTTTTTAGCCAATTTCTCTTCGGGAAAGTTTGAAATCTTCCAGTCACCCTTCAGCAAATAACGTCGCTTGCGGGACTTATAAATATTTTATTAAAAATTAGGCAGAGCATTTCGTTATCCTCCAAGTTTTGGTTATTATTTTTGGGTAAAGTTATTTGTAAACAAGCGATAATGTGTTATGAAAATTCATGATTATGTTTTTCTAATGGATTCAACAAATACTGTTAGGAAAAGTCACAGAGGAACCTTATTTAATTTTAACTTTTAATTTCATTAATAAATTGTTCGATATTCATAGCATCTACAAATCATCCAGAGGCGACAAAGATTTGCTTAGAACTAGACTTAAAAAAAACGTTATAAATTGGGTAGTCAGTAATATTTACATTAAAGGTTGATCGATCAAATACTTCACAGAAAAGGCTTAAAATCGGTTCATCGAATAAAGTTCATTTAATTATTCACAAAATCAATCAGCCCCATCAATTAAAAACCCCTTTAAAAAACCCGCGAATCACCACAATATCATAACGCGTTTATTGACACCCCAGTTTGCGGGGTTGCCAGCACGATGACGCGAAAAACAAACGCATAACACCATCAGTCATAGGGAGCTAAATTTAATAAAATTCATGTATTGGAAACTTATGGACGAGAGATATTGTGCAAGGGTGCAACCCTAGAGTATTCCTTTTTTAAAATTAGCCGAAGATGCTATGAAGTTTATGACTGGTGAAATTTTGTTTGAATATTTTAAGTGAATTTTTCTTTTGGAGTTATGCAGTTTGTGGTGTCGGGGTGGGGATTATGTTCTTTATCGCAGTCGTTATTGGCAGTTTTGGCGTCTTTAGAGAGTAAAGAAATACTTTGGAAAACCTAAAGCTTTTCAGGTTTTTGGTGCTGATAAATACTCACCCTCTACGTGAGGGTTGTGGGCTTGGGTCGCGGTGCTGTCTAGGTAGAATACCGCGGCCCTGTGTTGCAAAGAGCATGTGAAGAAATATGGTGTTTTTTTAGTCAATAAGCATAAAAAAGAATATGGGCAGGATGACGAATTTTAATTAAAAATAAATTTATTTATGCACCTAAAAAAATGGTGGTGGCCTTTGACAAAATTTCAAATTACGTACTTTTCTTGCAGAAAACAGTCACGCCTACTCTGCATATTATTTTATCATAACCTAAACACATATATAACTTGTCTCTTAATTAACAAATAACTTTCCACAAATCAAACAGAAACAGTAAACACACAAACCCGTAAACAGCAACAAGGAAGCCCTACATTGTATCCCAGCAAGCAGCACCCAACCAGGGTGTCCAAAAGATTAGTCGGCAGGCGAGACACAGCGGCACCGCGCGCATCAGCATTAAAATAAAAATAAGGGTAGCCATAAATACGGGCGCACAAAGACAAGATATACGGTTATAGCGGACTGCCGCTGGCCGTTCGTGTGGAGACTCTACTAAAATTATGTAGGAATTGGTACTCGGTACAGCTCCAATAAACAAAAATAATGATACCTATTTAGTGAGATTGAGGGCGGTGGCCCGTACCTTAGTAAATACGGTTGGATCGATTGGATGGAAGTTCGGGTACTAATCAGCTTTGATAAATGTTGTGTAATGTTGTCTGAAGTTTTTAAAAATAAGAGAGGAAACGTCGTCACATTACTCTTATCACCATAGCCCTGGATCTCCTATACATAGAAGAAGAACAACTTCTAACAAGAAAATGATCTCTAATGAACGACGACTTTACGGTTAGCCCAGTGGCTGAACGATCGACAGGTCTGCTCCATGTCACGGGTTTTATTCCCGCATGTTATAAATATTTGTAACATTTACTATATATAATATTTTTTCCCCCTGTATTCCATGTCGCACTTTTTTTTTAAAAGAAAATGAAAGTAATGAACAACCGGATTGCTCGTTTCTCCGTTACGTCCGAACAGTTTAGATTGATTTATAAACACCTTCGTATCGCCACGTTTGGTCTCAATATTTCACTGACATATCAATGTCATCATAAAATATTACCTTACCATCAAACATCCTTCATGACCTAAAAAGCCAATTTTCGGCGCACCTATCGGTCACACTATCCCTCTCTTCTCTCTTCAGGAAAGGTCAACCTCGCATATTTTTGGCGCCAACAGGCATACACGGATAAATAAGAAAGGCTTCAATCGCCGTCAACCCGACTCTACCCTTTTAAAAGCTACATGATAGATGGACGGTTCGTAATGTTAACGCAACTAAAATTAAGGCAAGAAATATTTTTTGGCGAACTATCACAGGGGAGAACAGGTAGGCCTAACATTTTTGTACGGGGTCACTTTTTTATGTCAGATTTAACCTTTAAACGATAGCTGAAAGGTCAAACCTAGATAGCATTGCCATGTGTTTGCTAAACTGTCAATAACGGTTTTTTCTCGCAGATGAAATATAGACACATGGTCAATTCATTTAAAATGAATTACGAACTAAAATTTAAAAATACAAATATTACAAATTAAATATTTACTAAAAAGATTAAATCAAAACTAAATTTACGACGAGAGATTTCCTTAAAGTTGAGTCGTAGTGCTCAGTCGCTCCATGTAAAATACTAGTATGCAGCTGCCTCTGGTTAGACTGGAAGCCGATCCCAAAATAAGACAAGCCTGAGCTGCTTGAAGCTGACAATGATGATAAATTCCTGAAATGTCTGAAGCTGAAACTTTATCAGCCTGAATATTCAGGATATTTTTATAATCATCTTCCTTTCGCAGATAATCTCTCAAATAGTTAGTACTATAAGGGATCGGTGTAGGAGTAATTTATAGTATAACTTAAATTATATGCAAGGCTTAAAGACTGTGTTTTCAATCAAAAAATTATAGACAATCTACTTTTTCTTTTTAATTTCCAGCTTATCTGAGCGACTTGATTCGGCCAGTATTTACAAGTAAACAGCTAAAATCTATTTAAGGTTTGTTCACACAATAAAACCTTCACAGTACGTTCTTGGTTCACTTGTTTTAAATATACCATAAGAAAAGATTGCTCATCCTTTACATTTTCACAACAAAATTCATTTTCCTCAAAGCTCGCAACTATCGGAGTGCATACTCCTCTCCATATCCATTTCCTGTCGATACTACAAAAACATTACGCCTCCATTTCTTAAAAAATCATTCGTAATGGTTCTGTTCGATAGGGTGCTCAAACCAATACTTGTTGGTCTCTCAACTATAATACGTCAGTTCAGTTTCCAATACGAAATATACTGAGAAATCTTTTAATTTTGATAATTTTAGAACGACAGCTATGAATAGGCCTGAAGGCCTGCATAGAAGTAGATTCTTTAGGAAATATTGGTAAGCAGTAATTTTAATTTTGTTGGAGTTATAAAAGTTTGTCTTTGTTGAGACTGAACTATAAATCTGTGTAGGTGATTTTTTTCCCTTTTTTTACGTGGTAATATCATCAAATGAGTAGGTACTCCCACCCAGGGCAGAGCGGAAGGGACTGTTAGACTCCTACTGACTAAAATCCATGGTGTCCTTCAATAGCCCTTTACGTTTCGAGGTCACGGTAATTCGTACAGTCCCGCGACCGTGCAGGTGATTTAAGTTGCATTTGGAAACTTGTCTCTATGAATATTTTAGACTAGCTTCCCGTCCCGGCTTTGCACGGGTGGACATGATATATACTATATATCATGTCCACCAGCTACATTCATCCTGAGTAACATAGGCTATATATTATATAGGCTTTATATTATATAGCCTATGTTACTCAGGATGAATGTAGCTTTCTAATGGAGGAAAAAATAAATAAAAAGGCACAGTAGTTTTTGAGATTATTTATTACAAACATACACACACACACAAACATACAGATCTTTCCTCTTTATTATATTAGTGTAGATGGAATAATGTACGAAAACATCATGTATAAGCATCATAGCCATCGACATCATTTTTTTTCTTTTGAGATTCCAAAGATTTGTGGATGTTAAAATGAAGTACGAGTAAAGCTTTCAAAACATTGCTTTCGGTTCTTTTATTTCCATATTTTTTGTTTCGTTATTTCTAAACTTTTCAACCATGTATCGTTTTCTTGTAAAAACTTTAAAATGAAACAAGGGAGTTCTAGTTACGGTGGCCACTTTCTAACCCCTTTATGTAGCGTCGGATGAGAGGTGGCGGATAAATGGATAAGTCGTGTCGCGAGAGAGCCAGCTTCCGTGCCACGGATAAGTTGCGACACTGTAGGCCAACTGTGGCTAACCTAAACATGACTTTTTGGGTTGCAATAATTTATTTCTGTCTTAGAAATAATTCGATCTGGGGTCAAGGCCAGTGATCGAAAAATATTGGTCGCAGAAACAGTTTTTGCTTCAAGGACAAAGAACATCTTCAAGGGATTTGGCAGTATCTTGATAAGAGGCAAATTTTATATACGCAATCAAAATTATCTACTAGACTGGTTGCATTACACTGTCTTCAGGTGGCGAAGTGGATAATTTGTATCATTAGCTTGTATACAATTCTTTGCATTGCTTTTTGACAAACACTGGTACACCGTTTACACCGCTCGCCCGCGCGGACAGGGGATGCTCACTATCTCTCCTATGCCGCCTTCATCCGCGCTGATGAGCGGAGCGGTGTTGTGTGTTATAGATTTATTTTTGTTTAATTCAATTTTATGCCCTAAAGAATACAGTTTAAGTAATGTTTGACATTAGAGACACGTCTACTTCGTTAGTTTAGTGGTTGCTACGACGCCACGGATTTTTCCAATTGGGATTTCTCAGTAACAGACATGTAGTCTATACATGAATCAGATGGTTGATGGCGATAGGGTCGCTGCCTATTGCATGGTAGTGATTGTCGTTATGTGGAAGTAACCACTATTAGGTACACCTCTGCCCAACACTTCAAGATCACAGGCGTGATGTTATGTAATAAATTAGAGTTTCATCTGCATTTTTCAATAACATGCTGTATAGTTAAGGTATTTTACATAAGAACGATCAGTAACAGAGGTTTAACAGTCACCTAACAGGTTCCAACCGATTTATGATCTCATTTATTCCCTGTTTAGTGTAGATCATGTACATGTACAGTACAGACTCATTAAATATTTATAAGATTTATACTGCTTTCAGTATAGCCTGTGTGGGTTCACACTGGTTGTGTAATGTGCATCTACTCAAACAAATCGGTACCACTTACTAGTTAAAATCCTTTTTTTTTTAAATTTCCAGTTTTAACAAGTTTGCGTGTTACTCATTACCCAGTTACTACTATTTGATGATGATCTTTTTAAAAGAAATGATCAATTTTCAATGAATTTCACGTCTGTACAAACCTATAGACCGTGAAGATTCAAACATTAGCTTTATCCCAACTGTGCTGAAACTTCGATTTCCATTCTAAATGTAAACAGACTGTCAGTATTTTACGGAGAACATTTAAAACCTGGCATGTCCTTCAATCAAAAGTTTCAAGATATCAGATGTCTACAAACCATACCCACAACCGTGATGTATTTTTAAAACCACTCCCTTCCACAGAGATTTGATCATAATAGTAGCAGTGTGATCATCATAAGCTTGATGCTGTGAAAACTTGTTAACTAGTTATGGTCGGCAGTCCTCGGACAGTGAAAACTCAAACGTCAAAAATACCATCAACTTACTCAAAACCTATTTGACAGCCAACTTAAATTACAAAGACAAGCATTTAAATAAATAGTCAAGCATAAAGCGTAAATCATCGCGATTACTACAAGTAGTGCACTCAACCGGCGGTCATTAGCGCCATTTTTACAAGAGTCCTGCAAAAACGTTCGGCACAGCATTCGCCCGTTCGGCTGCCGTTCGGTTAATCGTCGGAAATTGTGCCCATTATTGGAGCACTCACTCGCAACTAAAATTATTATTGTTCGCACTAAAAGTAGCCATTTAGTCGGTGATTGCTCTGGAGTGGCCTGTTTCTTGAACAGATATTGAACGGACTTTCAGTCTGATGCGCTCGATGAGGATTTTCTGCGATTTCGAACATTTTGTCTGAAAAATTTGAGGAGAATTGGGAGTGGCGAGATGTAAGCTTTGAAAAGAGCGAAAAACACCTCTTCTGGACACCAAAGAAGCCAGCAATGTTTAACAGAAATGATTACAGAACATGATTAGGGACAACAACAAAAGAATTAATTAAAAGGACGTTCACCATTTAAATGCTCATTCCCAAAAACATTTGCATCCGAAATCACATTAGAAATTCGAGTCGAGTAATCAACAGCTACGGGAAGAAACTTGAAAATACCTCACAGTTGACATAACCCTCGGTCCTTCGAGCCCTTGGCTTCCGGTTATCGCTACACAAAGAGGACCGGCCCTCCCCCCTCCGGCTTGCCTTCCCAGGAACCGGAAATACTACCCTTCTATCGTTAAGGTCTACCCGCGTCACACCGCTATGTTGGAATTTTTAAAGTATTTTTAGCCCCCGGCCTTGAAGTGCGGTAATGATTCCGAAGAATGTCTAATGGTTGGACACAGAATTTAACAGGTTCATATATTTGAGGGGAAAACTAAAATCACGGGTACTGAACGTACCGAACATTAAAAAAAAATATTTATATCTTAAACGGTTATTAAATGCGACCCTGAAAAGTCAACAAACAAATGTTTTTAATTTTCCAGTATCTTGTGCAGTCAAAGATACAGAATTTCTAGCATAGAACTAATCGTTGTAAGTCCCTGACTGGAGCCTAATATTAATTTAAAGGATCCACAGAAAAGTCCGGTTAAGTGGCTCACAACCTCCTCTACGTTGACTACGAAGACACAATCAACAAAAATGAACAACCAGCAGCAAGATGCTAGATCAGCAGCTTGATTTAGCATCTAGCAGCTGGTTTTAAGCTACGTAGAAGGCCATGAACGTAGCTTAGGTCAAACCTTGAATCCTGGCGCCTTTCTATTTTGTTTACTGTTGTAACTTAAAAACGACTAGACTAATTTAGTTGAAATTTTGTACACAGGTAGTATAAAACCAGATGGCCTACCATGACGTCCTCAACCGCGAGTAATTCCAGTGTAGGAAAGAGACAGAGCTATAAAAATCGTCCAGCGCCACCTCGTAGAGTAATTCCAGTGTGGGAAAGAGACAGAGCTATAAAAATCGTCCAGCGCCACCTCGTAGAGTAATTCCAGTGTGGGAAAGAGACAGAGCGAAAGACAAAAAATTGTCGTCGTGATAGGCCACTTGGATTAGCATAGGATACCTTTTATCCGATAATTTTCGCTTGCACGCGGGCAAAGTTGCAGGCAGAAGCTATAGTAGGCAGGTAGGTGGAGCCTGCCGGGATCGCGGGACTAACGAATTACCGTGACCCCGGTACGTAAAGGGCTATTGAAGGACACCGTGGATTTTAGTCAGTACAAGTCTGACAGTCCCTCCCGCCCTGCCCTGGTGGGAGGACTCATTTGATGATTTTACAACACTAAAAAAAAGGTAGGTAGGTGGAAGGTATGGTATGTTTATAAAGCATTAGAGCAAAAAAACCTGGAGGGGTGTTTCGCCCCGGAAGCTTCGCTAATGCATCCGAATGCAGTCGGAGCTCGTAGGTCACCCTCGCACGCGATCAATTCATTAGCCCTGTATTGTTATGCTTCTGTTTTATGGTGAAAATATTACTATTGATTTTAGTATCTCTTTATATTTGTTTTTGTAATGTAAGGTTTTTGTGTCTGAGACTGAGAGAGGACCTCATGGTTAAATTATAACAGAGATGGAGGATCATCTTCAAGGTTAAATCGGGGTCACTTTGGTCGATCCAAGGATGGGTGGGTGATTCACTGTAGATGGGTAATCGATCATTACATACCGAGGTTCTTCACTGCCTCAGAAATCATGTGAAAGCGTACTTTGTAAATCTTTGACCATCGTCATTGTTACTGTGATAAGCACAAAATAGTCCAACGAGCTATGGAGAAGACTATGCTCAAAGTCTCTCTGCGCGATCGGCTCAGAAATGAGGAGATTCGTAGACGAACCAAAGTTACCGACATAGCCCAACGAATTAGCAAGTTGAAATGGCAGTTGGAATGCCATATGGCACGAAGCACTGACGGCCGATGTGGCCGTAAGGTTCTCGAATGGAGACCACGCACCGACAAATATTGACCTACAAATGTTTGTCATCATTGTGTAACATTCCAATGAAAAATGTGTAATTCCCCGTTTTGAAGAAGTGACGTCACCTTAACGTCACTGAAAAAGAAACAAAAGTGTAACCGCAAAGTTTTTCTTAACATAAGAAAAAGAATTTCCATTACATACTGAAATCTTAACATTAAAAACTCCACTTAACTCCTAGCCTTCAGGCGCTTACGTTATTCATTTAATTCAATGTGCAAAGCAAAACATAAAAGATAAGTGATTAAAAAATGAAAATGAACTAAAACTCGTGTCAAACACGAAGTTAACTCGCAAAAACAACTTATTACCGTGTTACGAAATGTCAAAGCTTGTTTTTCAGAGGGAGTCGATGTTAATATTTTCATAATTCGGCCGGCCCGACGCGACCTCGCGCTGTAAAACAAAATGTCCGCGCTGTGCAACCTGTCGACCCTTTAGTGATGGGACACTGCTTGTATCGATATCGATAGAGACATTCAAGATGGTGCAATAATCATCAGCATAATTCTAAATTACAGTTTTCAAATAATTTCTATGGGGTGTGAGACACTCGAGTTCCTATAAGTTATAGAAAATTCTTTTCTTCTTTTATAATTCACCGTTATCAATTTATTGGTTCACGGTAGTTATTTGTAGACATGAATTAGCAATATAATAAATCTAACGATCGACTTATAAATATTTTTCACACTGATAAATCTCGTAAATCTAACATTAAATCTTATCGAAACGTAGTTACTGCTGCGAATGCATCTGGTGTCACTTGAATTGTGTTCTTATTAGGTTTTAGCATTCATGCAGAACTTCAAAGTTAATTGTTAAATGTATTAAAAAGTATAAACCCCTTATTACGTCCCACATTAGGCACATCGACACATCACTGGCCCGCATCCGAAGCGGTGCTGCGTTTTGATAAATATTTGCGATTTATTTTACTCCTGGAGCCATTTTTTGAGAACGCGCCCGTAAAGAGGAGAAATGGCGTCCCACGCCATGTTCACCAGAGCGGCACTGAAGTTTCGGCGGGAAAATAAAAACGCGTTTAACTTTCTGTTAATATTATATTGTGCCATTATTGCGCCATTTATTATAATACCGCGGAAGGGATGGGGTTGAGAGTTCGCGTTTAATGGACGTTTTGTTTGCGAGAATAACATTTTTTTTTTACTCTAACGATTTTCTGTTAAACCTTTCGGAAGGGAATGATTTTTCAGCGCGTATTTTATGCTTTGTTATAATATAGTACGTATGCACAAATCTGAATTCGTGTTTTGTTTTGATTACGCGGCACGAATTTTTAGGAATTCCCTCGTGAATGTAATACGAATTGGTTTGAACTAAAATATATTGCGTGCGTAGATTTTATTGTACAAAAAATACGTGTGTGGAGTTGTGTTACCCTTTGTACGTTTCGGATTTGCGAATAGTCGGTATTTGAAATATTTTTAGGACAAATTTAGCGTCCACTGAA
The DNA here is from genome assembly GCA_943136025.2 of Agrotis puta. Lineage (NCBI taxonomy): Eukaryota > Metazoa > Arthropoda > Insecta > Lepidoptera > Noctuidae > Agrotis > Agrotis puta. Next base: position 13,774,294 of record OW964170.2, on the reverse strand, counting down.
GCACCAACATACCTAAATCGACTTTCAGAGTTGAAAATTTTAGCGGACCATGAATGGTTAATTACATAGAGTTTACAGTTTACTTTATGACTTGGCATCTCATATTATAATTTATTGTAAGCACTTAATAACTTTCTTAGCGATTTAGCAGCAAAGTGTCGGTTATTAGGAATAGCAGTGAGTGACCACCTGGTTCTTTTCTTATGAGACTTTTCGAGAGAAAACCACAATGAGGAGAGGTCCGTGATGTGGTTTTTTTACGTGGTAAAATCATCATATGACTACCTGACCTCTGACCTCCCACCCAGGGCAGAGCGGGAATCCACGGTGTCCTTCAATAGCCCTTTACGTTCCGCGGTCACGGCAATTTGTGAGTCCCGCGACTAGGGGTCCACTGGTGCAACAATTTTGCAATGATGGGCAGATAAGGCCTGAACACGGTATGGTCGTAGGTTTGACGACAATTGTGAACAAAACTTGGCATTTTCATATCAACCGTAGCCACGTAAGAAGTTCACTGCTGAACATAACCCTCTCCTATAGGTTTCCAATAGAATCTGTTGGAAGTGGCTTGCATCCAGCGCTATTTTGTAGTCTTTATCAAATCGGACAAACGATCAAAACTTGGCATGTTCCCAAAATATGCCAAACCTATATTGATATTACATCATCATCATCATCTCAGCCATAGGACGTCCACTGCTGAACATAGGCCTCCCCTTTAGATCTCCACATGTACCGGTTGGAAGCGACCTGCATCCAGCGTCTGCCGGCGACCTTTATAAGGTCGTCTGTCCACCTTGTTGGTGGACGTCCTACGCTGCGCTTGCTAGTCCGTGGTCTCCACTCTTGTACTTTTCAACCCCATCGGCCATCTGCTCTGCGAGCAATATGGCCTGCCCATTGCCACTTCAGCTTGCTAATCCGGTGGGCTATGTCAGTGACTTTAGTTCGTCTACGGATCTCCTCATTTCGGATTCGATCACGTAGAGAAACACCGAGCATAGCTCTCCCCATAGCTCGTTGAGCGACTTTGAGCTTTGAGATGAGGCCGATAGTGAAACCATATTGATATTACATAGCTGAAGATTTTCAGTTTGTTTGGTTGAACGCTCTAATCTCAACACTATTAGTTCAAATTTTAAAAAAACGACGGGTTGCACTCTGGGAGTGCCGGCAGAAGTGAAAACTTGAATAGTAATTGTTGGAAATATCTTGTGAACAGATTTTAGTAAAACTCGCAAAAATGGTTGACTTTTTATTTCAATAATTTTCCAATGTGACGTACATCTTTTATAAACAATGTTACCTAGCAACGAATGTATCCAGCATACAAACTTCTTTAAAAGTAATAAAGTCACACGAACATTCGCGCAATCGCCCTGCGCCGTCTTACGAATTTTCGATCAGGTCACGTGTCCTAACGCGAGTTTAACATTTTTTACCCGTTCCAAAAAAAGTGCACAACGCCGCTAAAGAAGTTTTCACTTCAAAAAATGTTTTTGTGTTTGATAGTCCATTTATCGAGGAAGGCTATAGGCTAAAAAACATCACGCTACGACCAAAAGAAGTAGAGCAGCGGGGGTGAAAGCACGAAGAACAGCTAGTCCAACACACACTTTAATGCCTTTGTCAAACAGACCGGGGAAAGCGAAGCGTTTCCGAAGCGATACCGAACCGAAGGACACGTTAGCGAGACGTCAGTCCTATAGTCCTGTCACGCTATCGGATCGCTTTCGCGTTTCTATGTGACTGGATTCAAACAATTTCATAGATACAAATAAAAACGTTACGCTTCGCATTCGCCAAGCCAGTCTGTTTGACTAAGGCTTTAAAAATACCTAAACTTATTTTAAAACCCAAATAAAATCTACGGTTCCCGCCATCGTGTAGAAATTGTCTTATCGACCTGAAAGTCCGGGGTGTCCCAGTTGCCGGGACAGCGGGACTTGTACAAAAATAATTAATTAATCACTGTAACCCTAACGTACCCACCGCTGCCATCGGCTGCCACCCTGGTACCTCAGTACGCTGGGAGGATGCCTCGGGCGATCATTACTACCCTGTTGAGTGTGCTCGCTGGCTATTGGTTTTGTATTGTCATTATTTTTTGAAGCCTATTAATGAATCTTGAATTAAAGAACTTACACTTGAACTTCCGTTATAATATTTTTGAAGTGAAAACTTCTTTAGCGGCGTTGTGCACTTTTTTTGGAATGGGTAAAAAATGTTAAACTCGAGTCAGGACACGTGACCTGATCGAAAATTCGTAAGACGGCGCAGGGCGCTTGCGCGAATGTTCGTGTGTGTTTATTACTATTCAAGTTTTCACTTCTGCCGGCACTCTCAGAGTGCAACCCGTCGTTTTTTTTTAACATTTTCTTTCTTTCTTCTACAAAATAATAGGTATGCTGATAACATAATCAACAGCAGTCTGTCAGTTATATTATAAAAAACTGTTTGACACTTATTTTTTCTTTTATTAAGTTAATTAAAATTTTGGAATAATTAAGGATTATACTTTTTTTTTAAGATGTTTAGAGGTCACACCAATTCTAAGTTACATCCACACATCAAAGTTTAAGATCAGTACGAAAAATCGTGTCTTTTTCTGTTTCGGTATATTACTTTTGATGATTTCTTCTTCGTTTTAGATTTTTTCATAAAATAAATAAAAAAACACCTTATGCTAGTGTTCACAAACTTTTTTGATGTGTGTATGTTAACTATGGCTTCATTATTTCACTTCTCTGTTCTACTTTAAGCTTTTGCATAGCTTTTATCGCGGGCTTTGAGCTCGGCGACCGAATCAAGAAATTCCGTAACGAAAATAAACCTAACACTGTTACTGTCACATCTGTCATGTCAACGTGAATGAATAAAATTTGAATGAATGGTTTTTTTCTTGACGTTTCACTTGGTTGACGTGGCTGACCATAGCCTAATTAGTAGAGTAACTTACCATAGAGTAACGATGGGATGATCTCGTTTAATATTCGCGGTAAGCGATATTTTTTCCTTTTTTTTCATAAATAAAATAAATGAATAATTATAATTGCATAAGTTGATAAACAATGCTATGCCATAGCTTAACCGCGGCAGTTCCCGAGTGCTACACGGATTTTTTTTTCTCTAGAAAAACAGGCATGGACTTTTGTGTCAAATGCTCATAATAATTATTAACACAATACTGAGAATTAATCTCACCGCTTCAGGAATTTGGCCCACTTATAAAATATAGATAATGTTACTGACCATGTCAATTTCAAAACTTATAGAGAGAAACTGTTGTGTTTTATCCTTCTAAAGCTTACTAACCTACCTATCATTCAGGTATTAAGTCCAAAAAAAGGGCTAACAAAACCCGTCAACAGAACTAGGTTAAAAACACCCAGTAATTTTAAACTCAGTCTAATTTTTAACCACTACTGGCTGTTCAGATTTGCATAGGTAGGCACTTGGACTAAGCGAAGTTGGTCCGGGTGGAAACACCCTAAGTGGAACACAGCCCAGCTCATGTTAGTTATGTATCGGGTAAATAGGGGAACACGGACGTTTTACAAAATGAAAAAAAGTAAAGGTTTTTTCTGGTACCTGGTTCATAAAGTTGTGTTTGTTAGTTTTGTGACCGTGTTTGACTGTTTGTTACTAACTTTTTTTGTTATTGCTCGTAGCGCTTTCAATGATTATAGTACCTATGTATTTGACGCGGCTATTAAACTTGGTCTTTTTGGTGACTGGTCGACTTGCTGACCTTTGGTTCTGTTATTTGTAATTTAATTTCTACTTCATTAAATTGTTATTTACTGCATTGGTCCTAGTTTATCTATTGTGCCTTCTAGTCACGGTTGGGATGTAATTTCGGATTGATGTATAATGTGAATGTTCTATTAAATTGTATACAATCTTGGTTCCTCTAACCGTACAGACAGATGTGTTGCTGGGGAGTTTGTTCCGCCGCTTCTTCTTCCCAGCCAAAACACTGGGAAGTGTCGAATGGGGGGGCGCTTTGGGGGACTGTCTTATGTAAAGATTGACCTTCAAAAAGTGCTGATAAATCAGCCTAATTTGAATAAATGACTTTTGATTTTGATTTTTGAAAGGAGTTGTACACTGCTGTAGACACTGTCACTGTAGACATTAAAAAAAAGAAACTATCTACTTTCAAACTATGTATGATCTGGCGGTAGTCTGACAGAAACTTAGCTTAACATGACTTATTGTTACTCAGCCAGGAATAAATTGACTATTCTTTTTATGTGGTAAAATCATCCAATGAGTCCCCAACCCCGAGTGGATCGGAAGGGACTGTCAGACTTGTAGTGACTAAAATCCACGGTGTTCATCAATGGCCCTTTACGTTCCAGGGTGTCAGGTTAGTTTCTTCCTACACAAGGTGACTTGTCAGTTGTAGCACTGTGTGGAGAAATAATTCCGTAATCTATTTTTCTTTCCCGACGGTTAGTTCTTTCTTAAGTTGGTTATATTGGTCTACGCTGTCGATATACGCTGGCAATACGATGCAGTGGTTTTAAAAAACTGCAAGTTTTTTCTTGGTGACTCATAGTGTTTTATAACCAACACGATCTCTTCATCACATTTCATAAATGTTCCCCGCGGGTTCACCCACTACTCTTATTAGTCGTACCGTGATGTTATAGCCAACATAAATCGATAAATAGGCTATCACATAAATACCCAAATATAAATATAGTTTTATTTTAAAATTGCAGTATGAAAATATATAATACATTTGATATTAAGCTAGAATTTTTGAAGTGAAAACTTCATCAGCGGCTTGTGCACTTTTCTGGAATGGGTAAAAAATGTTAAACTCGCGTCAGGTCACGTGACTTGATCGAAAATTCGTAAGACGGGTGGAGAGTAGACAATTTGATTAATATTCAAGTTTATATTCAAGTTTTCACTTCTGCCGGCACTCCCAGAGTGCAACCCGTCGTTAATGTATACTGCAGGACACAACACACCCCTTTTTCATACATATCACCACTAGCAGCCTATCGAACAATATCCCACGATATTTGGTTATTATCTCCGTAGGTACTAGGTAGGCATGAATGTGCAGCGATGGCACTCGAAGGGTTCAAGTGGGCCTGCGCTGAGCACCATCCAGCCGAGTGCTGGACGTGTCAATGTCGATGCTCAGGCGCTCAGCAAGGTTAACCTACTGGGTTGTGTGTCATACTAGTTGTTTCACGTGATTTTGTTCGGATAAAACGAAATTTTGGGACCTTTTCTTTGTCCGGTGAAAATGTACCTATATAAAGCTTAAAGCCTTTGTCAAACAGACAAGCGTGACGAATGCGAAGCGAGGCGTTTTTATTTGTAATGATTGGAATTGTTTGAATCCAGTCACATAGAAAAGCGAAAGCGATCCGATAGCGTGACAGAACCATCAGACTGACGTTTCGTATCGCTTCGGACTCGCCTGTCTGTTTGACAAAGGCATAAGAGTCTGTTTGTTTGAACGCGCTTATGTCAGGAAATACTGGTTCGAAATGAAAAAATATTTTTGTGTTGGATACACCATTTATGGAGGAAGGCTATAGATTATAAAACATCACGCTACGCCTAATAATAGCCGAGCAGCGGTGGTGAAAACACGAGCTAGCTATTTCATAAAGTACTTACTCGTCTAGTATTTATGCGATTTACATTTTTTTTTAAATCTAACTATAGGTTAGACAATGTACGGTCTTTTCGCTGAAAGACGATAATTAAGCTTTAACTTTCAAATCGGCCTCAGTAATTCAGTTGTAGTTGTACAGCGTATGCGCTTACATTGTCTGACGAGTAACGCCATCTGTGATTTTCGATACAAACTAGCGATGAGCGTTGAGCGGGGCAAACTAAAACATTTTATTTTCCCCTTTGAACTTTTTTATTAAGTTGGTTTAATTGAAATATACTAATGCGTGTATTAATTTGGTGTATTCAATACTAGCAGAAAGTAGTCTTTATTTTTAACTGTAAAAATATGAAAATTAAAAAAAAAACTTGTGTCGGAATTAGATTAAGATCTAGTACCAAATAATAAAAGCAGATAAATAAATTAAATAAATATGTAACAGAACGAAGCACATGCGTAAGTAAAGCACTCAAACATTTATTGAAGTGAAAACTTCTTTAGCGGCGTTGTGCACTTTTTTTGGAATGGTTAAAAAATGTTAAACTCGCGTTAGGACACGTGACCTGATCGAAAATTCGTAAGACGGCGCAGGGCGCTTGCGCGAATGTTCGTGTGTGTTTATTACTATTGAAATTTCCACTTCTGCCGGCACTCCCAGAGTGCAAACCGTCGTTTTTTTTATTTTTGTAAGTGGCTCATATCCTTAATAGTAGTCAGCTTCACTAATAACTTAAACTGAACTACACATGACAATAAAATAATAAACCTCCTAAACAAAGATATACAGGTCGCCAAAAAAAAATCACTAAAACAAAACAGTATCAATAATTTAAAAAAGGCAAACAAACATTCTATCGTCCGGAAACGTGTGGCCAGGCTAATTCAACCCCTCGAGTAGCCGTCGAAGATAAAGCGCCCCCTTTTCACCCCCAAACACCCCCTACGTCACCTGCCGAGTCTTTAATTGAATAATCCTAGTCATTAATCATAGCACCCCGTCTGGAGGTGAACTTGAATTATTTTCAGTAATTTCTTGTGACTGTTTAAGGCTTGGATCGACAGACGATACAGCTTAATGGATGGAATTAGGGGCAGGGATGGACCCAAAGATAGGTTGGAGTTATGATGGGAACCAAATCATTGTTTAAGACTTTTCGATAATCCCAAATGGAGATAAAATGATAGAATTACTAAAATCCACGGTGTCCTTCAATAGCCCTTTATGTATACCGGGGTTACGGTAATTTCTGAGTCCCGCGACCCCGGCAAGCTTTGGTCCTCTAAATTAACGTACCTAAATAAAGTTACTTCAAGAATTACGAATAATTAATCCTTTTCTTAATATCCTATTTGGAATTGAAATCATCAAATGAGTCCCTCCCTCTCGCACTTGGCGAAGCGGAATCATGACTGTAAGTGTAAGACTCTTATTTACTAAAAATCCACGATGTTTCTTCAGTTGCCCTTTTCGTTCCAGGGCCACGGTAACCTGCTTAGACGGTCCCGCTCCAATAACAATAACTCTACGCCATAACTTGAATAGGTACTAGAATAATTCATATTTAACCTGCCTATGTATAGCAGCAAAACATACCTAAAGTAAATAGCATAAATAAAAATACGAAACAGTCCACTCAACAAACACATAGTACGAAGGGCCGTATACCTACATCAAACTCAGAAGCCCAGACACGTATGCGTCAACCCACACCTCCGTTACACGTAGGAAACCGTTCTTAACACACACAAGTAAAACGCACACACACAAACAATCGCCCCTTTGTCTTAGCTAAGTGTCAACCAATAAAAACAAAGGATTCGAAAATGGAACAAAAAGTGTCGGCCAATCGCGCGGGGCGTCACGCGTGTTGATGCGCGGCTATTGGCTTGAAAAAATCCGTTTAGCTCCGATGAGTACGGCTAGACGTTGAGATTGATGCGTCCGGAGACCGGTATTTACTTGAGTTTATTTACATAAGATACCGTTTCGTGGACTATCCTGAACTGAGACGGTTATCGTTCTGTTCATGGGTACTGTAAAGTAGATCTTTGTTGTAGTTTAGAATCGTTAAGCTGTACTTTTGAATATCAAAACCAGCTTATAATTAACGGTCTTATCGTATCTCACGCTAATTTCCTTCGCATATAGATTACGCTAAGTGAATCATCCTCTTTTCGGCCTCACGGTGACTCACACGATTTTCAGAGCCATCAACGTGCTCCTGACAGCATTATTAACATAACACATTTACGATATCAATATTCGTCACGAATTCTTTTTCATTCAAACGGTTATCACTTCTCGGCATTCACTCCAAAGACTTAAGTAGGCATCTAGAGAGAACACCTCATGTGTTCACGTGTCAGAGGGGGGCGTAGGGGGAGCGGGGCGCTCAGAGGGTCATTTATCATTCATATCATCTTCGCTCCACTTCGCTCGCCGCACCGTCGTAAATAAATAAGAACAGTCTCATCTTTTACAGCCGTTGTAACTTTGCTAAACAAATATCACTCTTTCTGTCACGAACTAAAGTTCTCATTCTTTTAACAAATACTGATGGTTAAGTTCTTTTGAGATTACCCAGTTTAGTTAGTGAACACGTAGGTAACTATGCATATGTTTTAGATATGTGTAGATAATAGACGTGCTAGGTATAATAAATCTGTAGCTATGTGTTCGTCAGTTTTAAACTTAAGTTTGATGTTCGTTTTATGACTACGTTGATATAAGTATGTCGGCACTTACTTTAAAAGAGACGATAAGTCTGTAGGGGATTAGACAAGATTGTTTGTGACAAGCGTAGAAGTGCCAGTGTGTTAAAATGAACATTTGATAACCGGGAAGGTTAAAGTAGTAGGAAAGGTTTTGTGCTTCAATTATTTCAGGTGTCAAAAGTTTCTTAAGGAACTAATTCTTTACACAGTATGTCTATAATAATATACCACGTTTTTTCCTGAAACCTAATCCACAACTAAAAGATTACGACAGCAGCCAAAAAAGGAAACCGTATTACAGGAAAGAAACACAAATTGTTTCTGGAATTGCTTCTATTATTTTTACAATACGATCAAAATCGTAATTGGACCCAAATAATACATCCATAAGACGCTGTTACCGCCAGGAACAGAGGACTGCCAACAAAGCCGCCCACAATTGCGAAACCTTTTATTATCTAAGCATATTAGGTGCTTACATTCCAAATAATTCCGTTCGCTCCGCTCTAAGAAGATTAAGAACGATTGGATGTTCGGAGAAGGTCGGTACTCGCCGCCACGTAACGTAATGGCGAGGTATAGGTACGGATTAGAGAATAGCCCATCAATCTAAACACAGTCCCTCAGATCGATCACTGACCGCCCGAGAACTTAAAGCTTAAAAACTCACAGAATAACCCGCCGTACACGTAAAAGCAATTACCCAAAGAAGTGGTCGATAGTAAGCAGTTCGCTTGCAAGTCAGTAATTGAAAGGCCGTGTACGAACCGAAGCCACGTTTGTTTAGTCCGTCATAATTGCTCGACTGCACCTCCGAGCTGACGAGCCGGCACAAAAACTCCTAAATCCAGTTCATTAGGGCTCTATTCACAGCCCACCCCTGGATGGAGATACGCGGTGATTACTGCAACCGCTCCCGACGGCTCACGAATAAAGACTGCATCATAATTTCACCAGATACACCCTCGTGGCGCATTACAAGGAATAGCGAGCTTAATTCCGGGATATAGAGTCTCATTTCGAATCGTGTGTTGTCACGTCACTTGCACAATGACATGTAAAAATAATGAACAAACTTAGGATCTGTACGAGGGAAGTTAAGTCTTGAATGGATGTTGGGAAGGGTTAGATTCGTGTGGTCGGAGTGAAAGGAGATGCTTTGTAAATTAATAGGAGGAAAAGTTTCGCGGGACGTCGCACCGGCAAGGTTGTCGCAGTTGTGATTCAATTTGGCCGCTAATTTAATGACGCTGTGGCGGAGGCAAACAAATTGATATTCATATGGGACCACCGGGAGTTTATTTGTTGTTTACATTTTTGTTTTACTGCGATTTCGCTAATAGTCCCGCAAACAATTGCTCGTTACTCAAGCGTCGTTTACCGCTGTGCGTTTGTAGACGTAAACTATGCAAGGGCGACGATTTTATACATTTTATGCTGATGAATAGTGTATAAATATTTTTCTCTTTTTTATTATAATATTACGAAGACAGTTTAATGCCATTTTGTTTGGTTGGGTTACTACTTCAAAAGATTACTTCTTATAGGAAAATACTTTTGGGATAACTTTCTTTTGTTTAATAATATTACAAATGACTGATGAAAAAGACAATATTTCTGATTACACTTATTGACAATATTTCTACAGCAAGGAGTCTAAACGAAACGAGGAAAAATAATGACGTTCTATCTTCATGGTGCACATGTAACAGTGTAGTCCATGCTATACGTAGAACTATTTATAAACTTGACTCACGTATGTACTTTGTCAACTAGGTTTCAACGGTGGAGGAACCGACCTCTAAATGTACAGTACTTTGTACAAAGTACTGTAGAATTCGTCGTGTTGTAAAATATTAATGAAATTCACAGAACTGAGTCCAATTCTCAATTTATTTTCGTATAAAATACTAACTCCAGATTCCGGTTTCAAATTAATATGTTACATATTTATTTAAAGACCGTACTGATAATGTAACTTCTTATAGGACATTTTGAAAAAAAAAAAAACTTGATACCTAAATTAAATTCGTTAGACGTAAACACTACATACCAAATATCAAACATTTCATCTATTAAATAACCGTTGAGATTCAAAATCTCTACAGTACCATCTTAACTTAAATCTCCTTGGTCCCTTCATCTCTAAGGTCAGTATTCGCGCACCCCGGACCCCGGACCGCAGTCCCCGGACCCCGGAACATTAACATTAGTTCCCAGCAACGTAATGCACACACAACGAGATAATTGGAAGTGTCGGGCACTGGCGAGCAGCATCCATTGTTGGTGTCGTTACACCGTCGTTATTCAATTCAACTCCTGCGCAGCCGACGTTGTTTCGGTCGGATGTATTGAGGCTAATCTTGGGATGGTTCGTGATTTCTTGGGATCGACGGATGCTTGAGTCATGCTTGATAATTTGCTGGTTCTGTTGCGAACGTTAAGTAGATATTGAGATGGGTACTTGGTGTACCGTTCTGTGTAGTTCACTGATTGATAGAATTAATGATGTCGTGTGGTATGGTCTAGTTGGAACTGAGCAAGACTGATTATGTTAACCTATTATATAGGGTTATTTATAAAACATTAATAACCTTTCATGGGCTAAAAGTACATATGGTTATGAACAACTTTTACTATGAAACCAACCCTAAAATATAAAAACTAACAGGTGCTTCTTTTTCTTTCTTTCTATAACAAACATAGAAAATCATGTGATTTTTTTTCAGTTTGTGTATGTACACAAACACCCAGACCCGGAACAATTACTTGTAGGTCATACAAATATTTGTTCCGAACCCGCAACACGCTGCGTAGCGTTCAATCGCTCAGCCATTCCGCTACTCGTGCCGTCAAACCAAATTTCTTACAAATTTCAATATTTTTTCCGTTTTCAATTCACAAACCTTTCACAATTAAGTTACCATCTTGACTTTTCGGGCACGCCGCAATCGCGGCGGTAAGACCCCTCTTTGAGGAGTGGCTGGATAGGCGTCACGGCGTCCTGACCTACCGCATGACGCAGGTCCTCACCGGACACAGAAGTTTCGGGAGGTTCCTGTGTCTGATAGGGAGGGAAGAAGCGCCTGGGTGTCACCACTGCGAGGATCGTCCGGAGGACACGGTGGAGCATACGGTGCAAGACTGCCCCGCTTGGGCAGACCACCGCCGTGTCCTCACGACGGCGATAGGCGGAGACCTCTCGCGCCCGGCATTGGTCGAGGCCATGCTGCGGGGCGAGACGGAGTGGGAAGCGGTCGCCTCCTTCTGCGAAGCAGTCATGCTCGTGAAGGAGGAGGCGGGCCGCCTGAGGCAGAGGACAGCGTCCTCCCTCCACCCCAGCCGCAGTGGTAGACGCCCACGGCGCCGGACGTCGCAAGACGATCTCCGGCCACCGTAGGCGCGGGCATGCGGGCAGCGAGTAATGGGCGACTCGCTGTCTGACCATGGACCATGGCCGGGTCGACGGCGCGTTGTGTTCCACGCGCGCCTCAAAGAGTGTCAGCATAGTGACGGGGCCTGTAGAGGGCCAAAGCCTGCCGGGATCGCAGGACCAAGGGATTACCGTGACCCCGGTACGTAAAGGGCTATTGAAGGACACCGTGGATTTTAGTCAGTACAAGTCTGACAGTCCCTCCCGCCCTGCCCTGGGTGGGAGGACTCATTTGATGATTTTACCATAAAAAAAAAAACATCTTGACTTTGAATTAGTACCAAGCCAATAAAATCATACTTGGCTCGCGGGAATGTCTAAGCAGGTTACCAAATCCCTGGAACGTAAAGAACTGGAATTTTTAGGCAGTAAGAATCTGAAAGTCCTTTCCGCTCCACACGGGAGGACAAATTTGAAGATTTCATCACCCCCAAGAAAGCCGATAAGATCATAATTCATTGTAAAAATACCTCATATTTATCAAAGACACGGAGGCACCAATAACAAACTCCCAATTTCCAACACACAAAAACATACTTACCCCTACCGACACGTATAGAACGTATCTGTAAAACGGGTGTGCATTCACTGAAAGTACTTAGAAGGCTAAGTCTCCCTGTAAGGTTCAGATAAACGCGTCCAAAGTAATCCTCTTTGTATAAAAATGTCCCGGTGTCGCCCCCTGCCGGGACTTTATTAAAAAGCACGTAATCCCCACTAGTGGACTGGGTAACGCGATTATGCTCTATATAACAACTCAATATGCGAGTCCCGATATGAAATTGAATTTAAATCCGTTTTGCGTTGATGACAGCGCTACTAAATAATAAAGGTTGCCACGGGACGACTGATTGGGATTTGTTAATTAATACAAGGGCAATGTGACTAGTGGCAGATTTTAGATTGATTTTTGTTTTTGTTTAGTCTGGTTTGTTTTTGTTTTTCGTTCTTGTTTTTGTTCTGTTCGTCTTTGCTACTTTTACAGATTTTGACATTGGGAAGAGGCGTTGTTCTTTATTAATTCTTTACGTTTTATATGTTACCGGCCAAACCCGATTTTAGGACAAACTAGTTTGTTCTAGGCTAAACTAATTCTTTGTGAGCTCGGAACTTGCTGGAACCCCGACTCGGACAATTTAGGTTTTTTTTTTAAACCACCCAGGTGTATCTGGGATCAGAAAAAAGAGAAGATCGCGGTTGGGAAATAAGGGGCTTTATTCTTGTAAAATCCCGCAATATATCTGAAAACTTAAAAGAACACATGAAAATACAGCAAAAGTACCATCTAATATGCAAACAGGAGTTGTCATTGCCCATATCTTGACACCCCGACAGCCAGGAAGCGGGGAGAGGTGGCACACTTCATTACTCGCACATCAAACAATCGCGCCGCCGCCGCCATCTTGCGGAAGTGACGTCACTGACGTACCGCCGCGATCGCTTTGATCCTCACAAAAATAAGTCTCCATTTGGCTGGCTGCATCAACTTCGCTCCAGTCTAAATGTAATTGCTTCGCTTCTCTGAGTTACGTTTTTGCTTAGAACCTGAGGGTTATACATATACGGGGTGGAAAATAGAAGCCCAAAAATAGGAGAGGGTATTTAAAAATGAAAAACTTAGTTTTTGGCTTTCCATCTGTATAACCGACGACAGATAAAAAGTCCATAAAGAAGTAGCTCTATCATAATTTTCGTATACAAGTTCAGGCAGTCATCGTTCTGTTCGTCGTATCGTTAAACTCCTTGAGTGGAGAGGAGGCAAGAGAGGTGGCATTTAAACTAACAAACAAGACCCAGAACAAGTACTTGTAAATCATACAAATATTTGCTCCGTGTGGGAATCGAACCCGCGACACAGCACTGCAGTTAATCGCTTAGCCACTGCGCCAGCTGTGTCGTCCAAACTAACAAATCTTCTAACTGCATTTCTACACAAATAAAGTCTGTTTTTCTTTGCTCAAGTCGCACTTACTTACAAAATTACTTCCCAAATCGTCGAAATCAAGCAGTGATTCCCCCTGACGGTTGACGTAACAATACAATAATCAGTGCAAATATGATTTGTTCTCGCAATAGGCCAAAATAAATAGTATGGCGGGAGCATATCGAATTACTAATAATGTAAGTGCGAGTACATCCCCTCTTCACTGCAAAAGGGCGTTTTACGTCCATTGAAGGTGTCAATCAAATGGAAAATTCATACGTTAGATCAGCTTTTCTCAAATTGTGCTCCGCGGGGCCTTTGGCCTCCACGAGAATACTTTTTTGTTTTTTTTTACGTGGTAAAATCATCAAATGAGTCCTTTCACCAAGGGCAGAGCGTGAGGGACTGTCAAACTCGTACTGACTAAAATCCACGGTGTCCTTCAATAGCCCTCTACGTTCCGGAGTCACGGTAATTCGTACAGTCCCGCGACCGCCACGAGAATGCTAGTAATAATGACAAAACATACACCTCTTAAACGACCTATAAGTACTACCAAAATAAAATACCGTAATAGACTGCATGCCAAAAATGATATAAGACTTCAACTCTTCGAATTAACCTAATATTAATCGATAGATTAAAAATAAGAAGTAGTTTCACTCATTTCATTACATTTTCGTTTACCTTTTTACTAAGTATATACTTACAATTTACATGCTCGTAATTTTTCTTTCATTTTGAGGTTCCGCCAAAAATTTCGCTTTTCAAAAGGCTGCCCCCCTAAAAAAGTTTGAGAACCCCTGCGTTAGATGTAAATTTTCATATTGGGATTTAGTGATCGTGTTTGGACAGAATTCTAGATTTGTAGATGTCTTTAAATGGTAAAAATATCATGCTTTAATAGTCAACAATGTCTACGACTGCATCGTTCGTCGTAAGTTCTGCCTTTTGAGTATGAAGTCCTGGGTTTTGTTCCCAGATCGGAAAAAAATAAATTGGGTTTTTCCATTAAGAACTTCGATTCCTATCCTGTTAGTAACTATCATTAGCGAATTAGTAACTATCATTTCGCTCTCAAGTGCCACTTAGTTGCAGAAACTTTAATAATTAAGACGAAAATTAATGTAAATATTTTGGCAAGTTTTTTAATCTGTGATTTTTTATAGGTATTTTATTTAAAAAATCATAACCTTTTTTTTCAAGTTGGAAGCTGAGATCGTGTCACATGATTTTCAAAGTTGACAATAAAAAGTTTGAGATGACACATCAACGAAAGGTAATTTCACGCTCTGTTTAATTCGTTAACGAAATTCCAAATCACAGTTTTCAATTATAAACCTGCGATATAGGTTTTTTTTTTCAATCTCATACAAAAGCGACCCTCATCTCATTCAGAAGAAAAACTTTTCTATCAAAACCACAATAATATCCTCTCCGTTGACACCTGTTAACAATATAAATCAAAACAATGACATAATGTACTAAATCATGTTACTATTCAAAACATGACTCCTGCATTAGTAAAAAAGTTTTCTAACTTAAGAGCGCGTTCACCGAATAACATTTCATACAAACTTTTAAATACTTATTTTCAAAATGACTGAATCGATTTTAATAAAACTTCGTATCCATAAAGCAGGATACATTTGTAGTAGAAATATTTTCGAAAAATAGTGTTGCAATTAAATTAGATTAAATTAAAATTTTCTGAAATTTCTAGTAAAGTATCTTTTTTTTGTAAATGGATTGACAGAAAATACCTTATTGCACACCAAAATTAATACACAGCTATTAGAATATTTTACCAAAAAAAAAGAAGAAGATGTATTCCACAAAGTTTTTAATATACGACTCCTCCGAATAAGAGTGTAATATTTTTTTATTCGAAAAATAAGAGCTTAAATATTTGTATGACATGTCGTTACTACACGCTCTTAAGGAGTGTGTCATCTGAAGTCATCTTGCATAAAAAGACAAAGAGTATCTCCTTAATTGAGGGCATTTGAGGAGGGAAGGAGTACAAAAGCGTTAGTTGTCATGCTTTATCAATGGAATTAAGGGCATATTATGTGCGTTGAAAGGATTACACAGGTGTCCTGCGGGCTACGGTGATGGGTTGTGGAGGAAAAATGAACCACACTACAGATCAACAATGGTCAGATTTGTTTACGGTGCATTGTTTGATTTTATTGGTATTTTTTTGAGAGAATGTTTAATAGATGATAAGGGAACAACTTTGTTTAATTATTTGCGATTTAGCGAAATTGGTTAAATAATAGCCGGACTGGGATAAAGCTAGGCTGATATTCAGCAACATCCGGTTAGACAGAAAGCCGACTCCAATATAGTTGAGAAATTCTAGATGATGATGATGACAGTAAAACTTTAGATATATACCTAGGTTTCCTGAAGATCTTTGTTTTTACGTAGGTAGGTAAACTATTTACTGCATGTAGATAACGAATTTACTTTTATAAGAAGGTAATAATATAGTGCAAAATTGTTACATTGCTTTAGTTTGGAATTGGACAACAAATGAAAAAAAACAGGCAATTCCTAATCAAAGTTTCTTCAACGTAAAATTATCTAACATTTAATAGGTAACACGTCAATATCTGACCAATATGACCCCAAACCAAACTACCAGCAAAACTTAATTAACACAAACTTGTTCGACATGTAACACACAATGCAAAGATATATCAACCACCATCTTGTGCGAGCATCATCTGCGATGCACTTTGTCTAGCTTCTCGCGTTACCTGTCACAGCCACCCATTAACGTTGTGACCTCCACCTACCCCAACTTGGCATCTTGCCAACATAACTTTGCAAGTGAAAAACTTTCCCTTAGTCACCAAAATCCAAAAGAATAAGGACGCGTTTTGTTTATACGAGTTTTTCGGTAAAGTTGTAACCCCACATTGACCCAAAAGTTGTCATTTGCTTCGTGATTACTCGCACGCGTACTCCATTTCATAGTTTGACAAGCGACAGCGGTTATTAGTGAGTGTCGATTACACTGTATCGATATTTTGTCGTGTTTTGTATCGATTTGTGGGAGGAAATATTCGAGATGGAGGAAATGTTCGAGATGGAGTCTTGAGATTTTGTTCAGCAATTAACTTGGGTTATGCTTGAATTGCCAATATACCTACTTAGATACTTATCTATCTTTATAAAGATACTTGAAGGAAAACTTTATGCCCCCTTTTACGAATTGACGCGGACGTAGGAGTATCTATGCTATTTGGCACAGTTAAAGTTTATATCGAGAAGGAGTGTAGTGTAGGTAAAAAATAATTTAGATTAATACATGTTTTTTTCACACACACTAACACGCGTTCGAAACACTTGAATGTAGCAAAAAGTATCTAATTCTTTCGTTTTTCTCATTTAAATTAGCCGCGAGTTTGCTTAAAAGGAGCAAAGCTCGAAAATTATCCCACGGTAACATTTTAAACTTAACCTATGACACTCAGGCATAGTGTAACTTCTCATTACTAAAAGAATGTTCGGAATCGAGTTAGTGGTTCCAAAAATTATAACCTACATGTAAACTTTAGTTCTTGCCAGGAAATAATTATTAGTTTGGTCTAAATAATTCGATTCATTGTTGTCTCAAAGCATAAAGACGGACTATTTCCAACTAAAACGCTAAAATATAATCTACTAAACTGACAATCATTATTACACTGGTCAAGAGTTTATCCACCAATATAACCTCACAGGAACATAAAATATGTTTTCCAAATTGATGTATTTATTATAACATATTTCATGTAATCAAATTATTGAAATAACCATGCCGCTGTTTCATCAGCACTTCGACAACATGCACTCCAGAAAACAGACCTTAAACATAATTAAATTTCTTTTAAATCACGATTTAATCGTCCAACATTAAATTACTGCGCTGCGAATAAATTAAATTATATCTTTATCAGCAACATCAGCATTGTTTCCGAATGAGTTGCAGTGTCACGGCGAAAAAATGGTACCTATTTAAGTAGGTAGGTAAGTCGCACTTCTGATACAATTGTTTTTAGTCACGATAATGTTTTAAGAGGTTACCGTAGTCCTAGAACGCATAGAGCAACTGAAGGATCGGTCATAGTTAGCCAAATTTGAGAGCCCCTTCTCTCAGATTTGGCTGACTAAAAATCGCCCAGACCGGGAGAACTCATTTAAAGATTTTCGAATCCATAAAAAAGTCGCAAGCAATCATCGAGAAAGTATGAGAAATGGAGTATCACGACACGTCACCGCGACAAGTCGCTGTATGCAATTCTTATAACAATATACACACACCTTTATATCTCAGTGCCGCAGGAAATGACAATTATTTTTGCTCCAATCCTTGAGGGCGGAGAGAATGGAAGCTCTTTCACACGCGCAAAATAGCTCGAAGGACTAAGGAGCCCTTTGTGTATGGCGCGGCGACACAAAAAATATGTCCATTCACAAAAATAGGTTAGTCGCGAATTTTGGACGCGAGGTGAAGCGTATGATTTTAAACTGTATTGAGGTGCGATTAAAATTGAAATTTGATTTGAGGTTCACACAAAGGGATGCGGTGACATCGATTTCGAGTTGTCCATTCATGAGTTGCAGGTGAGATTAGAATCTGTCTGCCAACATTACAATGCAATTAAGGTGAGCGTAGAAACCAAATCGATCTAAACTTATTCAAAGTTCGATTAAGTATTTAAAATGAAATCCCATCCAAAAAACCAAAGTTACTCGTAACAAATCATTCGACAATTGAATGACGTCAATTAAAACGTGCCCCTATAATGACGATAATAAACTCGAAAGTTAGTTTTAATAACTTTATTACTATAAGTAAGTACAATTACTGAGTATCCGTGACTCCAGTCTTTCACATTCGAGTCGAGGCGAGGCCGTCCAAAATTTTAAAAAAAAACCTCGGCAAAGGAACAAAAGCCACGCTGTCTGGATGGACAGGTATATGACGGGGCACATTTTATTGGTTTTCCGAAACATTCCCTGCCCTATTAATAAATGAGTGAGAGAAAAAAACGCCGTAGAATCCATTTGTCAGGACTGCAGTGATTTATGGGCCAAAGGACTCTCTGGATTCCTAGAAGAGGTGAGTTTTGTTCTATTTGCTTACCTGTCACTTTGATTTAGAAGGGTACCTATGTACCTGGTAATGGATTTTCGCCTAAAAAGTATAGCATAAGTACTTTGAAGTATATAAAATAGAACTGCAGCTAATGCTATTAAGTAAAGTTTACTGGAATATTTCCTAGAAAACTTTAGTTTTGGTCTTGTATTTTTAGTGTCCAGTCTTTCGGCAAGCTAATTTTCCAATATACTTTCGTTCAACGTCTTAATTCCGATCCCGAATAATTGATCCTAATATGTGAAAATTAGTATTATGTTTATTGCTTAGTCTTACAAAAACTACATAAACCAATTTGGTACACAGACTTGGGATAACACATGGGATACGTTGGATCTCGGCAGTTCGATCCTGTGGGATAATTATAACTCCCACGTGGGAGAAGCCGTAGGCATAAGCAAGTATCTTCGAAAAGATTCTTTGACTAGGAGCTGGTATGCCTATACAAAAAAGAATAGACCAACCTGTTTCGACATTAAGAGTAGAGTTATCACTAATCTGCTTTTCAATGTTATTTATAAGTTGTTAAGGTATTAATAACAGTATATTTACCCAAAAAGCAATCGAATCGTTTGTAATATTCATACGATGTTTTATATCTTAATTAAAACCACTTGCTTTATTTACATACAATACCATCATGCACATAAAACAGAATAATGATGTAAGAACGTTTATTGGTGACATATAGTGACATAATTTCACTAAAAACAGAAAATCACAAAGTTGAATAAAACAACCAATACATAATACCCAAAAATCGCCCATAATTACACAATTACCTATCCCCGAACAAAAAAAAACCTTTTCTCACGCTTTGCAATAAATTACGTCGAAATTGATGACTGAAGCATAGTCAAATTCCCGATACGGTTGTAGCAGGTAGCTCAAGAGATAGTTATCGTTACAAATACTCCGAATTCTTTCCATTCGGTAACATGAATCGATGTGTGACGTGCTATGTTTGATGTTGACGTCCATTTTTCGATGAAAAAGTCTTTAGGAGGTGTGGTCAGTTAAGTTGAACCGAAAGTCATTAAACATTTACTTGGTTTGTGATGCGCAGGTTAGCTGAAAGGCAAGGTTGTAAATCACATTCAATGAACTTTGGAATTTCATGTTACTAAGAAGGAATTAAAAAGAAGTTAATGATACCATGATGTCTGACAGGCGAGAATAGAAGAAGATAACGTAGGATAAGGGCAGGAAGATGAGATGGCGATGGAGAAGGATCAGGATAGTGATGTTAGATTAGCGTTACAATTTTTCAAGTTCCACTAGAAAGGTAGGGGACCGGGTTTTAGACGCCAATATCCTAGTTGTCCTACAAGGCTGTTATGAAAAGAAATTCAGTAAGCTTTAACTTTAAACATAATAATAAGAAATCGAATCACCAACGGATGAAACAAAGATATTGGCGGTCAGAAGAAATCGAGTTAACAATCACAATAAGTCAACAAGTCGCAATAAGTCGCGATAAAGTTAAGAACAGTTGCAATAAGTCGCGATAAAGTTAAGATCCACTAAGCAAGCGAGTCACCAGAAGTTTCTAATCAACAGGTCCAAATTCATAAGCATCTATCTTTTACACAGATCCTTCATTCCTTGCAAATATCAAACCCAGAGATAACTCAACCCACTTACTCTAACTAAGCATTACAATTACCGATGAGCAATCACCACTAACAGAACGAAGATAATCCGAAAACTTTCTATTTCAAAGATGATATCACACTTCAGAAATGTAACAATAAAAACTAAACCAAATAACGACACGTTATAGCATAGCATTCCCTTTCTTCAGCTGGACAGTTCGAGTTGCCGATATAGCTTCGTCACGGCGATACGATCAATACCTCGCCGGTATCATGGTGCGATCGCACCACAAAATGTGCTGACCTCATGTAGGTGTCTGACTGTAGTCAGTATTCCTTCCGCTATGGTATTTTGATTGCATTCGCTAATGGTGTTAGGTTTATGGTTTTTCGAAAGGATTTCAGGTAAAGCTTCTTGTGGTACTGTTATTTCTGCAAAATTGAGCGAATGAATTGTTGTATTCTTTAATTTGGTCACTGATCTTCAGCGAATCTTTATTAACTGGGATAGCAGTGTATCAAATATACCAATCGACAACAAACGACGTTGATAGGCTGGGATAGGAATGCTCTTCAGCCTATCAACTTCAAGTCTCTCAGTCGGTAGGTTCATTAGTATTTCATTATTTATTTACATGCAAAAGTCTTTTAAGATTAATTTTGTTACTTTATTAGAAATTACCAGGTAATGAATATCTTAGATTGTTATATCTAAGATATTCATTACCTGGTAATTTCGTGATAAACTTAAGGATTGTAACTACTAATCCTCGTTCAGATCAATTGCCAGTTGTCCAAAGCACTCCCCAGAAATTATCACCTTTCTCAAGATTATTTTTAAAACAAGGTCTTCACGACTCCAAAGTTTAATCGTTTGTGCCTTTGCATAAGTACCATAATCTAAGATAAAAACGGAACACAACGATTTCTGTGAAAAACTTGGTCTCAACTGCTTATCCCCACACGCAATACTTTGAGGGCCACAGTCCCCGGAAGCCTTTTGTTCGTCGAAACTCAGAAAGTATCAGGACGCGCCAAATCTCTCGTTAATCGAGAAACGTTTCAAATTTTACACACACAACAAAAAATTGTTAACTAATCCGCGGCCTCTTTGACTTCGGCTTTGAACGAACATAGAAATATATTTGTTTCTGCTAGAATATCTTTAAAAAAGCCAGGGATTATTGATTTCTACGAAAAGTCGTTGAGCCGTAAGGATAATGTTCCTTTACGGGCCGGGAACGAATTACTCGTTGAGGGATAAACTCACCTCTAATTTCGGCAGAAATATCGCAATCTCGTATTCGGTAATCCGAGAAAAAATTACCTGAAGTGCTCCGGAGATTTTGTTCTCAAAATATATGTTCGCAATTTTGCCAATAACTTTTCGTTCGTGGGATATTAATAAATCTCTATTTAAATAAAAAAATAAATTTATTGAAAAATTACGGATACATCAAGAATCAAATCGGAACACCTGGTCGAAATAACTGAGATTCCACAAGCAGTATCATGGTTGCTATAATTAATAATGCTAAGAAAAACTTAACATCGGATCCTAATGAAATAACACGGAGCGTGATCGATCAAAATAATAATTAATAATAGATCGGCATCGAGTGCCGACTGTGATGGATCCCCGCACTTAGTCATCGCGTTTAATTAAAAATGGCGGCTTAAAATTAACGGTTATAATTTCAAATTTGGAGAGTCTCGTCATTAACATGTGTAGTTATTATGTCTATTGTTGCTGTAATCTTGTCTCAGTAAGCTATACAGTACATGGAGTGAACGTCACATTACCGGTCAATGTTGCGTTACTTTTAATCATCAATCAAGTTAATATCAACATCACAAGTATCTGCGGTACTATTTCTAGAGACTGATGGCTTAATGGACTTATGGCTAATGTCGAAACGATCACATTTGACAAATGTTGCCGCGGCAACTGAAGTCAATTAAACTTATTGGCTCACATACGCATCGATATAATTACTGTCTTTGTAATTAGATTAACCTTTCGACCTGTGTTTTATGCCAACATTCTTTGATACGATCTCGATGTTGCGAAATGTTAAAATACTGTTTCTTTTTGATTAACGATGCGGATTGCTAAACTAAATTGAGTTTGGATCAAGTTTCAAAGTCCTTGGCTTGAAATAAAAACAAGGAAATTTTAAAACGACAGAATTATAAAAAAATTTGGTGAAGACCAACAAATACGATACTGGCCATCAAAAATCGACATGTTGGTGACTCCTTGCATTCTGTGCTGATGCCAGAATTCGCTAAACAGCATTGCTAAATGTAAGTGTTCGTCTATAGCCTTTAAAAAAAGACAATCGTCACAACACAATCAGAGATATTGTCATTATCTCCAGTATCAGTCAATTATCGATCAAAGACAAATGCGATGGGGTTAGATGGTTACGTAATTGGATTAGTCCGATGTTGCGATAGGAAGTTTAATTGCAGTGCGCGCACGCATCGGCGGCTGGTGATCGACACGCGCCGCGGGGCGCTCTCTCTGCGCCCGCGCCGAACCGCACCAATTAAACCGAGCCGCCCATTAGATCTGTATGGATTATGTTTTAGATATCAATATGATTATTCTAATTAGCCAATATTAATGAAGTAGTAAGTGTACCCATTCTGCAAGAGGTCAATGTCATCAAAAGTTGCCAAATGAGAAATAAAATTTTGTGCAAAATTACAAGCACAGGTTTATTACAAAACTAACTGTTACCAACAAAACGGTTAACGTCACAGGCCATCAAATTAAAAATAACATACAAAAACTGAGAATGACCCGTCGATAATTTGAAGTACTCGACTCTGGTCACGATTCTCCTACACCATCTTTAAATAAGTAATATCCACAATAAGAGTGTGTTGGAAGGCAATCTGCGGGCCCGCGGGAGGTGTGCGATCGAAGTAATGATAACGCCCGATCGACGGATTATTACATTAAACTTGGATGTTTTATCGACGATGCCGCCGTCACCACTTCACACCTTCGCCTGGCGAAATTTTGTTGATTGCTTCAACCATCGGCACACCAGCTGCGGACTTCATTTGTTTTTTCGTTTTGACGAATCGTGTTTAGAATTTAGACGGATCTGACAGAATTTTTGACGAGTATCGGAGTTTTGCTGTTGATGCCATATTTGTTTTATTTATTTGCTTGTACTTGATACTAGATGTTGTTAACTAAATTTTCATGTATTCATATTCAATTTTAATGTTGCTTGACAGTTTGAGTAACCAACGTTTTAGAATCAGTTTTCATTCTCACAAGCCAACTGTGTGCCAAGTAAGAAATATACGTGTACGTCTCATTTAAGATTCAGACGTGCTACGAATTGTTAGTATCCGCAGGTGCCCGAAAAAGAGCTTGAAATTCGGCGACAGAAAGTGTTCGATAGAATCGCAGTTGATTAGCGCTGGCGACGTCGATGAATGGCCGAGTGGAGGGCGCCGCGGCCGACAAAGACTCACGCACGCCAGCGTAGACAATCCGCCGAGTATCGATCTCCCGCGACCCTTCGAACGAACGCCGAGCGTAGCACAATGCCGCGGCTCTTTATTATAGCATCTCACATTGTTGTCATTGTTATTATTATGATTCTTTACCGCTTTCCATTGTCGGTCGGCGTTGTGGCGGTGCTTTTTCACGGCTCGCGTTTAGTCTGGGCATTGGGAGCGCGTCGCTCGCACGTTCATTCGCGGAAAACGAGTGTTTTCCTCGCGGAAATTTGTTTGCTGTGCTGTGTGGTTCGTGCTCGTCGTGCTGTGCGCGCGCACGGCGGTGTGACGGGCGCCGAGTGAGAGGCTGTCGGCTGCCAGTCAGCTGATGTACCTACCTATACGTGTGTATGTATAGGTGTGCCGCTGTAGTGACAATAGAGTGTTTTAGACTAAGTTACGAAGTGTTTGTGTTAAAAGCCAGTTCTGATATTAACACGTGTTCAGGTATATTTGAAGGTTATGTGGATATTTTCAATCTGTTTGGAAAAATAAAAAATGTTATGAAATGGCAATCTTTGAAGTTCTATTTCGTTTGCCGTCGGCTTTCCAGCTGCACATTCTTATAAGTTTCTGATTTAAGTTTTCTTATTAGAACGATACTTCTTGCTCATTTCTGTTATTATCTTTATAAGGTTGCAGTTCTTCAGTAAAACATGTAGCTTCTTTAAGACATTCCCAATAAATAACTATTAAATATTAGGTTTCAGTAGTCATTCTGTACTCATCTTATGCACTTTTTAACTTCTGCGGCAGCTGAGCCCATGTCGATTATTCTGCCAACTGCATTGTAAATTGCATGATCTCACCTGCTCCTTCGAAACGCTAACTTTCAGTAATAAGCACGATTTCATAAAATAATCTCATAGACATTTGTTATATCATAGGAACGATCATATAAAAGTACTAAAAAGCCGATTCGATCATGTAATGGAAAAATTAAAGCGATGACGACTGTGTAGTAACTGCGACTGTTTACATTAATTTATACCTGCTACCGACGTCATTTTCATATTTGTAACTTTGATCTCAAACTCTGAAGAAATTTTATGAAGGATTATATGCCTATTAAAACAATGCTAAGTATATAAGCTTAAAGCTTAAAGGTACCCGTGTGTACCTAATGAGTATTATTTGGAATTCAATCTCTGTGAAAATTGTTAAATGATCGATTCCCGGAATATTTTGGTTAGTGGTTAAGCTCTGGCACATAGTTAAATAAAATTATTAACAATATATCTGTACTGTTTGTCGGTATGTTTGTTTGTGACCTTTGATGCCTCAAAATCTGAATAGACTTTGATGAAATTTCCCTCACAGGCTGGGATGTATTGTCACGTGCAATAAAATGTATATATTTAACAAAATTCAAACGCGATTTTCTTATAAAATACTGGTGTTTACTTTGAAATAAGGCCTATTTCGTTATGCCATATATTCCAAAAAATAGGTGATGAAAACGTAAAAGATTAACGAGAAAATCTCTTATGAATTCTCATAAGTGTTCCGGTTTTACGTTGGGGGGTTAATTTCCCACATATACGCATGTGAAACTGCTGGTAAAAGTTTGTTTTATTATGAATTAGGTGAGAGATTAGACGAATGTATGGCTTCAAATAACTTAGAATATAAATTCAAAATAGTATCGCGTAACTGCTGAAATCGATTCGATACAAATAATATAATTATGGCAGTAAGTACTTTATTTACTTGGACATAATGAGTACGCAATTTACATTTTGTATGAATATTTGCAAACATAGGTACGATGATTAAGCTAGCTTATCTTAATAAATCGTGTATTTTATAAATTAATATAATAATTAATAAGGTAATATATTATATTTATTACAAATGAGCCTTTGAAAACACAAAATAACTAGCTGTTCTCCGCGGCTCGATCGCCTGTGCATTAACTTCTCTACATTCCTATATTTTCCTGTTCCAATACGCATCAAAACCGTTTCAGCCGTTTTAAAGCACGGGACACACATACATACACACTTTCACATTAATATATAATTAAAAATGATTCTGTATTAAATTGTCACGCTACAAAGATTGCCATTTCTAGAACTTATTTCAACTTTTATCATTGTTTTCACCTTTTGACAAAACTAATTAGCACACAATAATATCACATAGAATCTGATGACTCAGCATATCGTTTCAATTTTTAAGGCATCAGTATCAACAAACAAAGATGTTTGCAGTCGGCCATTTGTAATTTCACAAAACAACCGACAATGTATGTAATTGCCAATGTCAGAGGTCCACGATAGAAACCGACTTTCTTCTTTGTAGTAATTTTATTAAAATAATATGGCCGCTGTCCAATTTTGTATTTATGATTGATGTGTGTGTTTGAGCACTTTATTTTTGAATGTGAAATTAGTTGAATTAGGTTTCGTATGGCTATTGGCTTGAGTAGTTAGATGTTTAAGTTAATTTAGTTAGATTATAATGTTATTATTACTGACGTTCGATTGGAATTTCTTGTTTATTTTGATTGAGTTGTTTTGATGAAGATTTTTTCGTGTGTTTTATTTTTGTTTGTGTTTTTACTGTATGGAAAATATTAAGATAGGTATAATTTTCGTTTTTAAATGTAGTATGTATATATAGGTATTTGTTTTTTGTATTAATTAATTAAGTTATATGATATGGTGATATGATACATGTAGAATGAATAAACAGGAAATATGTAATACTAACACCTAAAATTATATGATTGAGAACACTACGATTAGATAGATATAAGTACTTATTAATTTTTAAGTTTAAATACAGTATTTTGTACTAGTTGTTTAGATATAAAATAAGTTTAAAATTCTTAGTAGTCATTCAAGTTTTAAAATACTTTTAGGGTCAATATTGCTTTCTTGGGGTCGTCGGACTGTTTTAAAAGGGCGTTGGAGTCATGGAACGCAAAACGCATGTAATAGAAAAGGGTGGTTTTAGTCATTAAGAGTCTGATAATCCTTTCCCCTTCACCACGAGCGGTAGGGAGGGCATTTGATGATTTTGATAGGTATCAATACTTTTTTTTTAATTTCTTTTTTAAATTATTTCTAATTATATCACAGTACTGTGTTCAGAGTAACCGTAACAACTGTAAAATCAATTTTAAACTAAATTTTCCCACTCGATATAACTTCTAAATACGGCGAACATATTTCTGTTTCCACAACTTCGACAAGTGTGAGCACCGATATCAATACTACGAACTAATCTAGAACTATATTTCAATACCTATCCGATAGTTAGTGAATACGACTATGTATAAGGCTCGGTACTCACGCACGAATGGCCGGGCGAACGTTACTATTTAATTTGCGGCCGGCTCGGCGAAGATAGGCCTGATGAGACGGAGACAGCGGCCGGAAGTGGACCCTCCCCCGTTGGGCCCAGTGGCCCACCCCACTGGACGCAGATACGTATGTACTAGGCCTATTCAAGTGTGACGGTGAGGTATTAAAATGTTGATAATGTCGACGTTGAAGACGGCAGACGGAGGTTCTTGATGAATTATTTTTAATGTCTGACTTGATATGTATTGTACAGTATACATACATTATAAAATGCTTGCGATATAGTATGTACATAGGGACGGTAGAAAGGAAAGGTTATTAGTATCTTGTTGCAATAAAAGAGTCAGTAGTTGTTCACCAATTCTTAAGGAAATCTTCTCAAGGGGTGAAACTTTAGTATAACTCCAAAATCCAGTAAAAGCTAAAAATCTTTTGCGCTCAATCATTCATAAAACACGCGAGAAATCTAGACAATATGCATCAATAAATACCACCCTTAAAATTCTCATCCGATGCCAAACACTCACGAAGCTTGCTATTCACAATGTCTCGTGCACAAATCCTTAAAACCGGCCACATCTAAACAATCACCTGCAATATCTATATTCGTACAATTCTCTCGATTTCAATATCTCTGCGGCCCCCTCCTCCCTCCCCCCTCTTCTCTGGAGAGATGATAGCTCCCTCTTACGTGTGCGGTCTTGTTTGTGTCCAGACTGTCCTGCCTAATATTGGGCTTTCATAATGACGTACGAGCCTTGGATTCCGACTTGTGATGCATAGCCGGTATGAGAATATTCTGCTAGATATTCGAGAGGATTGATTGGCTTGAATTTGTAGTACGGATTTCTTACGACGACGTCTTGCAGTTATGTGTACCTAGCTTTAAATATTCATCGCTTACTTATGTCCTTGTAAAATTAGGTCGGTTAGAAAAGGAAAATGAGCTTGAAGTAAAGTTGTTGATAAATTAAAACGGCCAGTTCAAGTCGATCAGTATCAAGTCTAGACGACTCAACTGTTTTATTTCCAAACACGGGATAATTGACTTACCCTCTCATCAGACCAATAGAAATAGCTCAAATTACAGGGGTTGCCAATTAACACAGCAGATAGCCAGATACCCACTAATTAACCGATATTTTGTTATTGTACCAAATTCTGTATACATGTAAAATTGAATTTAATGCTTTTGCAGAACGACAAAAGAATTTCACGCAAATAGGTAGGTATGACATTACCAAACCAAAATAACGTAACGCAATGATATCCGACAAAAATTCACAAACCGCATCGTAAAGCTTTGTTAGTTAAACAATTAAACTATAATTGTGTGATACGCCACAAATTGATAATCGAAAATTTAAATGACGAGTTCCCGCCAACAATGCGCGGCGGCCATATTGCGGCGCGCGCTCGGTGTTGCCATGCGCGATAATTATTAATTTGCAGCGGCACTCGCGACTGTCATTAGCGACACCTCGCGCCAATTACGAAGCTCAGGGAGTTTGATGAGCACTTTTTTATTTAGCACAAGCGTTACTCCGGCAATTATTGAATGACTCGCGACGCGTAAGTCTCTAGTGGTTTTCATTTGTAGGAAAGTGCGATTTTGTAGTGTTTGAGCGTTGATTCTTTTAATGAAATTTTAATTTTAAATTGATGACACCTAGCGATGCAATTAATAAATTGATTGCAGTTAGACTTTGTTTAATTGTTTTAATTCCGCTTTTGACTTGATGGATGAAATTGTAACATAAAACTGATTGTTTCCGATCAAAATTCTTAACTGAACCAATTATCGATACAGTCTCTTAAGCTACCTAAAATCTTACAAACATAATATTATTCGCAAACTTCCTTTCTCTCTATACAGAATAATTTTAACTGGATCGGGGCAAGTAAAGATTTTCGCGGGTTTCCGAGGGATTCCCACATTTAACGCCACGGACTCCAAACCGGGATTCATTAAATTGAAACTGGAGCAAAATGGCGTCGACACCAGTCGGCGCGAACCGTTTCACGCTCTGACAGTTTTGTAGTCTGAATGCAAAATAGACCTAACCTATCTACGATCTGCGATTTACTTGTATGCTCGCCCGTCTGACGGATCTAGGGGGATTTTCACGTATATACGACTATTTTGGGCAATCGTAATTGACGCGGTAGGAAGCATGTTTCCGTAGATAGGGGAGCAGTGTATAAGACGGGGACGCAAGGCATAATGGGGACTTACACTCTTTAGGCATACTTAACACAACACTGACGTAGTGCAAGCGCCACCAGGACGTAATTTGCAAGCGGCCATTGACAAATGGCGTCCTGTTAGTATTGTGCTAAGTTTCCCTTAAATGTGTGATTTTCCATCACACCTCGCGTCCCCGTCTTACACATTGTTTCCCTTCTTTTTTAATAAAAGTCTTTGTGCTACATTACCTTTAAATTTTTGTTGCTATCAGATGTCAGCATTTTCTACTTAAACTTGGGCAAGATCAATGAAAAGGAAGCCAAGTGTCCAAGTAATCTTTTAGTTAAGGTTGACCCAGTCGTTCACGAGTATTGCGCTTAGCAACACATTAATTTTTTCATAAAGTTTCAAAACTTCTTTTAATCTATGTTTTATATTCTCCTTTAGTTTTATTCAATTCTATTCTATTTAAGTTTATTGTAGTACTTAGAGCATCATAGTATTTTAAGCTGAACAACTGTCTCTCAAGATACAGGTTACCTAATTTGAGAGACAGGGCTTACCAGATTGAACTTATACTATACAGCGCAGCGGGTCTAAAACGGTCACTTTAAGCAACATTCCTATTGATTTATTTCATACATTTCCATCATTGTCATTTCTTATTCATTCAAAAAGTAAATCATTAGGAACATTGGTAAGTAGCCGTTTTAGGGTTCATTTCAGTTCTCAGATTTGTTTATATTGTGTTGCTACCAAAACTCATTAATTGCCTATAAATAAGACATGTTAAATCTGTATTTTTATGAAATAAAGTTTTTTTTATTTTACATACCTACTCATGTAGTGCATGTATGTAGTTACTATATGTAATTCCCTGCTGAGCACATAATAAGCATCACCTTCAATACCACCTTTTAGGTCAGTTACATTGAATAGCAATACTGTTTTTAATTCGATTTTATTTTACTATACATTGTCTACAAACAGTTATTAAAGTGGATAATTATAATAAAGATTTTTATACTACAGGACTTGTAGAACAATTCATACTTAGTAGATAAATTAAATTTCTTTGTCATAAGCATGGCTATTTTAAAGTCCCGTGCTTTTAAGTATGATATTTTCTTTCTAAAGCCCTTTAATTATTGTTATCTACTTTTTTAATATTTTTTGAATTTATAAAATTAGTTTATAATTAACTTATTTATAGTAAATTGTCAGAATACTTCATTTTTGGCTTCAATTAATTTTGAAGTTTTCAAATCTATTCGACAAAAAATTAATTTCAGTACTTCGGTACCACATGAGGATTTTTTCCTCTCAAATATAACTAAATACCCCTTTGATCATATGTAGATGTAAGTTTTTACACTATTAGGGTTACTAAATAATACAATCATTAGAAAACAGGATATTTATCATGTTTATATATCTCGCAACAATGCTCAAATATCTGTTTTATATTCTTACGTTAAAATGTAAAATTCCAAGATAATTATTTTGCCATAATTCAAATTGCACTAGTATTATGACTGATAAGCTGACATAATATTGAAATTTTTTAATACATAATGTACTTTTAGAATTTTAATTATTGTTGAAAAATCGAAAATTGTACACTACAGAAATCTGTCCATAGCATGAACCTATTAATATGTAAAATGCATTAAAAATAATATTTAATTTAATAAACACTCGTTATAATTTATTACTCATAATAAATGCAACATCATAACATCACCACCTGTATACAGTTCATTGCACCATACTTGCAAGTAAACACTTTGTTAATATGCTTACAGACTGCTATTTTTACAGAATGAAATAAAAACTCTTTTCTAAAAATCACCATGTGTTTTATTACCCTAAAAACCCATAATCACAAAAAGTGAAAGTGCAACTGGCACCACTATAGATTTCGGCAGCCATAAAATAACTAATACCACCAATAAAAGGTACTAGAACCATTCTTATGAAGCTTAAAACTAAACAAAAGAATCCCAACTTAAAACAATAGAAATAACAAGAAGGAACGTCGACGGTCTCAGTAAAAACGACGTGTTAAACGATTATGAACTTTAAAACGTACGCAGTAAAGGTGATAGTAGTGTAAAAATGAGCCAGGTAATGAAATATAACTTAGATGTCAAAAGTGGTCTTTTCTCAGAAAATTGTAATCTAAATTCTGAGACTTTTTCTTTTAAGTTGGATTGTGAATAACGGTACTTTCAAAATTGATAACTAAACTTTATTCAAGTACCAACTATAGTATAGTTGAATACATAGAATCTGACGTTAATCAAAGAGTACAATTTAAAACAATGATACTTTTAAGTATGATAGAATTTGATTTGAACACGCACAATATTGTGTATTATCCTACTGAAACTATACAAAATCAGAGCAAAAGGTAACAATATGGAAGAAGACAGCTAAAAGAAACAAACCGAATAGCAATATTATATGAATAAAAGTTAGAATGCTGATAAACTTAACTTAAATAGGTCAAAAATATAGAATAAGTAGCATCAAAGACATACAACGCTGGTAGTGAGCACAACTGAGGCAATCAGCATAAAATAAACAAACAGAATAATAGATAAGAAGCTTATGAATAATAGTAAGGATACTGATGAACTTTAACAGGTTCAAAACTAAGATTATCATAGCATCAAAGACATGCTAAATGATTAGAGCGAGTGGAAGATAATTACAGCAATCAGTAAAGAAGAAACAAACAAAATAGTAAATAACAATCATGTGAATAAAAAAATATATCCTGATGAACTTGAACAGGTTAAAATCAATAAACATAGTAGGATCAAATACACAACTGATACCAATAGAAATACAGTTGCACCATCTTGTAAAAGAACAGGTTACTTTGTTCAGAGTATATCTATTAACATAACAATAAGTTAAGGTAATGTCCCTTTTACAAATAAACATCCAATTTCTAATGAAACTGAGATGCCATTGAATGTTATTATCATAAAACTAGTACAAAAGTATTGAAACTGGAATAGAACTTCAAGTATTAGAGCACAATAAGAATTTGATTGCAAAATGTAGGTAGAATCTACAAAGACTAATTATTTTCAAATTCCTATTGATGGAGTTTACAACAACAAATTAATACATTACATACATCAATCCACCAACACGCACTGGGACCGCGTGGTGGATTATGGCCCACTCCCTCTGACTGAGAGGAGGCCTGTGTCCCAGCACTGGGAATATTTGCAGGCTGATGATGATGATGATGAATTAGTTACAAATTGCAAAACCTGGTACTATGCATTCAAAACATGTGACTAATTCCATAAGGGAAGAGTTACATATTTCCTAATGTAAGAAATAGCGGGAAAGAAAGAATCAAACAGTAAGTTGAACAGTAAAATTACCTTACCGTATGATTCCATGGTCAAAGAATCACGTACAACTAGGTAACTGCGATGACATCAAAGACTTTAACTAAGAAATGAGAGTTAGTGAAATAGATAACTAATAGCTCGAGCAAGCGCATAGCATAAAGGACCATATCAATGCTGTATGCTAAATAGACCCCAAAATTATAGATGACAAAAATATCACTGAACACAACAACACAAACAAATAGCAAATGTAAGAAAAACAGATCGAAATAGATTAAGTACCTACCCACCGATAAATTTTTAGAGGAAAAAAACCGAAAACAACAGAAGTTAATAACGTTGACGACAAACACAAAACATCTAGAATAGAACATAACAAATCCACATAATAATTGTATAAGGAATTATGAGATGTAAAGTCACTTCTAAACTCGTGACAAAATCTTACACAACTGTTATTTTCACAAAAATGTATGAAAATAATTTCGTCATTTTCTTGATAACCTTCACTCCCCTTCGTTTGTTGTTTTCCTTAATGTTTCTTACCTCTTATTACTTCAGCTGAAAGTAAAGTAATATTTATATGATGTAATCGTGACCTTTTACAAAACAATTGTTTTACTTACTTTTGAAACTGCAGTCTTGGTAAAGCTATAGTGTCGAAGTATTTTCTTTACTCATGGTGTACAAAAATTTATAGCCAGATGTCTTCCTTCTTGAACCAATAAAAGCATACACCAATATCAACTGCATTCTCCTACCCTTTATCCAGTTCATTTGGTCAGCCTCTCTTCTTCTTCCATAGTTCTTTATTAATCTGAAGACTAATTATAAAACTGTTGTGAATTATTCCCCGTTTTCTATCAATGAATAAATTTCTCTCAATATCACAAATTATATCTCTAAAATACGTCCGTAGAAAAAAAAAATTGTAATGTTTTCACCAGTCATTTCAAATAATTACAATAAAAAAAATATCTCAAAAATCTATTATTTCACCATTTCTTCCTAAAACCCCTTCTATTTCATCAACAAAGTTGAGGTGTATTACAACATTCACAACAAAACCAAAATATTGAATAACGTTGAGTCACTCAAACGTTCCCAATGTTATTTATACTTGAATATTTTCCTGTTTTATTTCAGTCCCAAAAACAAGGTAAAACATCTATTTTTTCCTCATCCAGATGTGAAAATTGGACAAGAAGGAAAGTTTACGTAACAATTTAATTACAAAATCGAAAATTTTCCATTTTATTCCAATCTCGTATATGAAGAAACAAATCCTATCCCAATTATACTAGTTTAAACAGATCAAAATGTTTATAAAAAAGTGCTACTAAGTCTTTCAGTAAATCCAAGGAAATTGTTAAAAAATCTGTTCAATGAGCTTGCAATAGTATCATCTCCTATTTAAAACAATGCTCTGAAGCGTCGCTGAACTAGCGCGTGGTTTTCCGTATCATTGTACGAAGTAACGTCTTTCATGTTACCAAGTTCTTTCTCATTCAGTAGGTGGATAGCACAACATTGTCGCCCGGCCCTTGAACTCGCTCCAGCTAAACAAACTACAATGTGTCTGTGCGTAACTGTTGAGAAACATATTTTCTGTCTACTCGACAAATAAATGTTGGAAAATAACAATTTATACTGTGATTATTTGTTTTATATATGATGTGTTCAGTGATATTTGAAATTTCAGACTACATGGTGTTTGACTTAAAATATTTCGTTAATGTGAAGAAATATTTTTTTAAACATAACTTTTTTGAGAGTTTTTGACCAAACTCTGTAAATGTACAGGTAATGCATGTGTAGTTTACAACATAAACTAAGGCCGAGAATGCAGCCTCCGTCGGCAAACAAAATTGAGATTTGCATGAGGCGTCGGCGAGGCGTACGCTCGGCGCGCTCGCCACGCGATTAAAAATGCAGGCCGCGGCGGGTGGGAGAGCGCGGGCGGGGCGGGGCCGCAACTCGCGCCGCCATTGGCTGGGCCGCGGCCGGGCGGGGCCGGGGGTGCGCGCGCGGGGGGACGCCGCTGTCGCAGCCGCCCGGCGCTAGCAGCCTCCTCACAACGCACGTAGCCTCCGCGCCGCTCGGTCCCGCGAAAGGTTTATCGACGCGCACCGCCGCGAGTCCATGTGAGCGTCCGACGGATCTCTCGTTGTGTACGGTGAACGAAGGACCGGCAAGCTGTACGCGCCGCAGGAAGACGATATGTTGACGATGGAGACGGATCTCAAGGGCGGCAGCCTGCATGCCACGGTGCCGCCGCACCACGCGCTCCAGCACGGCTACGGCTCGCTGGGCGCGCTCGGCGGCATGATGTCGCTGCCCCAGCAGCAGCCGCTGTCGCAACACCAGCCGCTGCAGCACCAGCACCACCAGGCGCTACCGCAGCACCACCAGCCCCAGCCACAACACCATCAACCGCCCAACAACAACAACAATAATACCAGCAAAAACTCCAACGCGGAGCGCGTTAAGCGCCCAATGAACGCGTTTATGGTGTGGTCGCGCGGGCAGCGCAGGAAGATGGCCTCGGATAATCCCAAAATGCATAATTCGGAAATATCAAAACGTCTCGGTGCACAGTGGAAAGACCTCTCTGAATCAGAGAAGCGACCGTTCATCGACGAGGCGAAGAGACTTCGCGCAGTTCACATGAAGGAACACCCTGATTACAAATACAGGCCGAGGAGGAAGACGAAGACCCTCGCCAAGAAACAGGAGAAGTACCCGTTGGGAGGTGGAGCGCTGCTGGGCGGTGGTGAAGCACAGAGGAGCTCGGCGCCGCCGTCACAGCAGCCGCGAGACGTGTACCAGATGACACCCAACGGCTACATGCCCAACGGGTACATGATGCACGACCCCAGCGCCTACCAGCAGCAGGCGTACGGCTACCCGCGCTACGACGTGTCGCAGATGCAGCAGAGCGGGTACGGCCAGTATTACGGCGGCGGGCAGGGCTCGCCCTACCTGCCGCAGCCGCCGTCGCCGTCGGCGTACGGGCTGGGTCCCGGCTCACCCGGCGGCTACGCGCTGCCCCCTTCGTGCGCCTCACACTCGCCGAGCGGCTCCTCCGCCAAGTCGGAGCCGGTGTCGCCCGGACCCCCAGGGATGAAGCGCGAGTTCGGCCACGAGCCGACCGCGCAGCTCAAGCGCGAGTTCGCGCCGCACCACGCACACGAGATGGGCATGAAGCGCGAGTACGGGCAGCAGGAGCTGAGCCAGATCATCAACATGTACCACGTGCCAGACGAGCAGCGGTACGCGGCCGCCAACGAGCGCGCCATGCCGCTCATCTGAGAGTCGCCGTTCGCGTGCGACATCGACATCCCGCCGCTCTGAGCTGTCGGGTCGCCGCGTAGCCTCCAGTGACTTTGTTGCGAATCGGTTTTCGCGTTAGGACAGTGATCGTTATCTCCCGGCCGTACATACTTCTAGGTATGTCCATTTATTTGTTTTGTAATGTACCGACGCTGTTAGTGTTGCGAACTGTTGGTTAGCGAGCCGCCGGCCACGCGCCGACGGCTGAACGTTCAATTAATGTTGTTGATGAATATCTTGTATTATATTACGACTATTGTATTTTTTCATGGTTTAAGTTAAAATATTTTAAGCCGTGTCGTGCGGATGGACGCAAGGGTTCCGACTGTGGTCGCGTGAGAGACGATGTAGTGAACGAGGTAATTTGAATACCAAAAAAATTTGAACAATTTGTAAATATAGTGTTAAAGGCTAGACGAAGTTGGAGTTAGTCGGTAAAGCGTAGGTAGATAGCGATAAGTCGTGCCACGACGCCACTCTCGTACGCTCGACGTGCGTTGTACAAAATATTTGTTATATGGAATCGAAAGTTATTAAAGGCTCGAAAGACTAAAATATTGTAATACGAAAATGTACAGTGAGTGTTATATAGTCAGTGGACACAAAAGTATATTGAAGAAGAGATGAAGTTATCAATAAAAGACGCGTTAAAATTGTACATGCTGTTTTGTTGTATATCCCAAGTGTTCCCCGGCGGTCTCACCGCAAGTGTTACAGAAAACTAAACGCCATTGCCATGAATCATCGCAAGCCGAGCGTGGCCGTGTCACAGTAGTAAACACAACTACCCACAAGCTATTTAAACACATTTTTTTACACCTGGATTAGTAATTTACACTACACTTTCTCATTCAAAAAGAAAAAATGTTGTTGTTTATGAATGTTAGTACAGAAAATGTAAGTTTTCTTGCAAAACTTCTCAATCTTCATTTCTGTCATAGAAAAGACTTCAACGCACAACTGCACTTGCGCATTTTTGGACCACAAAACAATTATCTTGTAATTTCATAAATTTTGTAAGACTGTGATTGTTTATGCCAATTTATTAAACGGTCACATAAATGAACACTTCATACAGAAGGTAATAAATATTTCATGATAATTGATAATACCACCATTATGTCGGTGCAGTGACAACATTATTGTCATTCTAACACAATTAAACGCTTTTGAAAAGTTCAATAGGTAAATATAATACTTGAAGTTAATAAACGCGATTGTATAGCTTCCATTGCGGCAATATTAATTGAATTATTCAATTATTTTATCAATTTGTTTAAACACCAAATTGCATAGTTTGGCTTTTGATGTGTCAATAAGTTAATCACTTTGAAAGTTCTAATTATTATTTGGTTAATTATTTGAAAATTTCTCTTCTTTGTTATGATGAATGAAATAGACTATATTTCCTAAATAACAATCGAAGTACATCTCAGTTCTATTATAAAATTATTATTGAATCTTTTGAAACATCGGTTACTTCCTCTATTGATTAATTTTACTCAGTTAGAAAATTTAGCAAAAATAATTTTTACACTATACTAATCTCCGTACTCGTAAAAGCAAAAATGACTGAAATAAAATTAAGTATTTATAAATTATAGAACATTTTCATTTATTTATAACATCACACTTACAGGATTTTACTACATCGTTTTAGCTTTAGTAACACAAACTACAATTTTCCACCAAATAACGTTTTATTTTACACTCTAACTTCAATGATATTAAAAGAAAATTACACTATAAACGTACCGATTAAATTATTATTATTAAATTATATTATTATAAAATAATATATATTTAAAAAAAAAACGTCAATTTTACTAAAATAGAAATAAAATTAAAAACTAGATGAGGTGGAAGTTGAATCACACACCAACACCTACTGTAATGCATAAGAAACTGGCATTTCAATCAATTACCGTCAACACGCAAGGGGTGATTCGGGATTAAATCAAATCCCTCGCAGTAGTTGATAGCATTCGGGTACTTCCTCCACCCCCGGGGAATTTAACCGACTTAATCTGACAAAAACGCCCCGATGTTTAGCAGCGATCATTTAAACACTATTTTCACTTAACACTTTGATGTGGGGTAGAATGTTGTAGGAAAGAGTTAGTCATTGGAGAATTAAAAAAAAAGTAATTTGATAAGATTGAAACTGAGAGAAAAAAAAAAGAATGAAGGATTTACTTCAACGAATTCAAATGGATGTAAATCTTAGATAGACAAATGTTTGAACAATCAAAATAGTTATTTATAATAAATTAATAAAAAGTCATTGTTACGCAACCACTTCAATGACAATAAAAAAAGTTTTCATAGTTTACAGGAAAGTAAGTAATTGCAAAAAAAAAATAACATAATAAAAGTTTAATTAAATGTATTTATTGTTCTGATTGAATTTTATTTCTGACAATTCAAGCAACTGGTTTTGTTCGGAAATTCCGTATCTTGGACTAAGCCACCACAAATCATTTTACATGGAATTCGTAGTTGTGTGACAACCGTGTAATACATTACTTTATAAGGAAATGGCTGCCAGAAATGTCTTAACAAGATATCTATTGAAATATTTACCATATATTCTTAGTAAAGGCCTTCTAATGATATTTATATAAGCAGAATAGTTATTGTCGTGCAAAACAATTTGAACTGTTTAGTACACTCGTATCACAAACAAAGTAATTAAATATACATATTTATTGATATACTAAAGACAATCCAGACTTTTTACTTTCTTTTGTTTCTTGTATAACATTGGCCAAATAATTACGAACAAAAATAGTACAACTAGCAGAGCAAGTGGTGCTTTTTCGTTTTTACAATGGGGAAATTGATTTTTGTTTATATAGATAGGTAATTATAAAATAATACAAATTATATAATATGTGTTAGTGACGAAGTGTCAGATAAAATTGTACATTATTATCTTCAGAAATAATGCTAGTTATACCCGTAAATTGATAATTTTTTTAAAAGAAGAAAAGATTTGTTGTCAAATTGGTGGTTAAATAGTAATAATATTAGGGATATTAAATAATATCCCTAATATGATGGTAAACCAATAAACAGATCAGAAATACTTTTTGAAATAGAAAGTTTTAGATCTTAAACGTACCTTTAAGTAATTAGGGAAATGTAAACTTTGATAAGTTTACATTTCCCTAATTACTTTTATATGAAAACTCTGCGCCTGGAATTCGGATCTTGTTATTTAAATAATTCTTAGCTATTACAAAATGAGTTCAATTACATGAATAAAATTTAAAAATTATTTGACAACCGTTATTTTACCATATTATTCATCCATGATAAGTTATCATTAGATTTGGTGGTCATAACCTGTTAAAACAAAATGCCTTGTGTAATTAGCAGAACACCTCTCATTTTTCTCAACAATTTTGAGTTCGGCTTTCAAACTAACCGAATGCAGTTGAATATCAGTATTTTACATGGAGCGATCTATCCGACCTCCACAACCCAGTATAGTACTGGCTTATACGATAGCCCTTGGAAAAGGTTGTCATACTTTTAGGCCACTACTTGTAACGGCTGTCAAAGCTCAACAATTTTTTTTTAAAATTTAATAGTATTTTCACGTTTTACTACTATCTCGCCTGATGGTAAGCGAAGATGTGGTCGACGGTGAAGCACGCTTTATTCAATCTTGGCTTGACTATGATAGATAGATAGATAGCTGTTGTAGTAGATAGTACCAAGGGCTTAACAGATTTTTGGAAGCATAGCACATCTAGTTGATCCAATATCATTGTCACTTAATAGCCCAGAGCTACTTTACAGATCAGAAAAAATAAGAAACAGCGTGAAAGTAAATGATTGACAAAAAAGTTTTGTTAATCTGTAACCAATCCCTTTTTTACCTCAACACGATTTTAACGCACTTCTCTGTACTTTTTTAGGGCACTATCAAGGTCTATAATAAAAATTAATTAATGATTTGAACTGAATGTTCTAGTTCGCGATATATTTTAGGTTATTTATGTCCCTATTAAGTTAAAAAAACTTTAAATCTTGACACATTTCAATTTTTCATTTTGTATGTAATTAATGTAATGAATTTGGGTGAAGTAATTTTGCAGATAAACAGTGAAATAAAACAATAAACTAACTAGGTAATTGTAACTTACAAACATACTTGTTAAAGATGCAAAAGGTACAACTA
Source organism: Agrotis puta (assembly GCA_943136025.2). Lineage (NCBI taxonomy): Eukaryota > Metazoa > Arthropoda > Insecta > Lepidoptera > Noctuidae > Agrotis > Agrotis puta. The sequence continues at coordinate 13,733,902 of OW964170.2, read as the reverse complement.
AAAAAAAATATTAAACATCACAGTAATTTAAAATTACTAAATTATGTCTGTCTATTATAATACATTTAATTTAAACTATTATGTTTTAAATACTGATTAAAGTTCAAGACATTTTTTATAAAAAAAATGTTTTTCGATAAAATTAGAATTTTCAGGGTGACTTAAATTTAACTATTTTAATTGTCCCTTAGTAAACTGCGAAATAGTTTGTCAGCATCAAAGTATCATACATTTAGCAGTTTTCCAAAAAAAAGGCTTTACTTTTGCCTTAAATAAAAGTGAATCATTGCCGTAAAAAGAAGCAGCTGTCTCAAAACATCTGTCATCTGTTAATTATTGTATTTAAATTATTATGTAATTATATTCTTAAATACAGCAACTATGCTTGCTTTAATAATTCATTTTTCGGTTTTATATATTTTACCTGAATTTTCAAGACTGCCTTTTACAGGTGGATTCAAAATTGCACTTTTCACTTTATTGTCAAATTAATTGTAGGTATCTAAAAAATATCGTACTTTAATTGAAACACCTGGCGAACGTTTGTAAAAACTAGTTTTAATATTCCGGTTATCTTAACTTAGTAATAATAAAGACGCTCGTTTATCTATGGGAATCGTTGTAAATTTTATTATTAAACTCCGCGTTCCGTAGGTAGATACAACCCACGCATTAAACAGGGATCAGAACGATTAAATTATACCTAAACGAATAAAACAAAGCCATACCCTAAAATAGATTTATTAAAATTACTCAAAACGCATTCACAAAAATATGAATTCCGGATGTACGCGCGCACTCTGGTTTCGCACCCCACCGTTCCGCGGCGTGACCCGGGACTCAAACCCGCTACCCGAGGGTGGGCAATCACGCCGCGTTCCCACGGAGCTGGCATTGTTTCCTCTCACGGTTCGCGACATGTCATTGCTATGATTGCTGGGCTACTGGCCCACTGCTTTCTAATCATATGTTCAACGTAAATATCGCTTTGAATCCCATTACTTAGATGTGTGATGTGTCCACGGACCTAGATTGATGTGGTTTTAAAAGTACCGACAATTTTGCAGCGTAAAGTACCTACAATAATACTTATTTCTATAACTATAGGTTTTAATTTTACATTTCCACAAAATTCGTAATCAATCTCTCAGGAAATAAGCTGTCTAATTAAATATAAATCAGTACCCAACTACGTTTAAATTCAAGAAATAAATCACCAAAATTGCACGGTATCATATTCTTAGAAAAAAATTATCGTATCGAATGGCATGAGTACGAGCGGCCTGTACATCGGTGCATACATCTGTCACCCCTGGCTTCGTCTACCTAGTAACATCCGCCGACACATTTGGCCCCACATTTTTTTCCGTATCGCAATGTAATTTCCCAAAGTCCCAGTCGGTGGTTGAGTGTAAACATCGGGACAAACAACTAAAGTTGTCACGTAATTCGTTCGTCAAACATTCGTGTATTTGTTCTTGAGATTGACACCGGCCCGCCCCCAGCGGTGGCCCTTTGTTTTTACATTGCACGCTGTCAATATTTGGTCTCATTTGTCATTAAGTGGTTTTAAATGCCGATTCGTTGGCGATACGACGAACCCGAAGTGGGTGGCGTCGTGTAGGCTTGTTCAAACACACGTCCCGATGTGTGAACAGATAAGGTAACGTGTTCTTTGTGAACTTTGACTTCGGAATATTAATAAGAGTGGTGGATCCTTAAATAGAAATGCGAGTGGAAAATTTGAGGAACCTATCTTATCTATCTTATCGTACCACCCTGTTTTATGAAGAAGAAAAATACGTAGCCTTGGTCAAAAGTTGCTGCAATGAGTTTGGTCGGACGAAGCAAAAAAATTAAGTGGAATTTTAGCCTTAGTTTAATGCGCATGACCTTCTTGGAATCGTTAGTTGCCGTAACGGTACTTGCGCCGCGTCTCCCTCAGGTAGCAGGCCTGCAGTGCTTGCACTCGCTAGTTACTCGTACTAGGGTCTCTGTGAAACCGGGAATGCGTTTTTATGACGCCTTGTTCAGATGCTAGCACACCGAAATGACGCTCAACACGATGTGGTTTTTGTCAGTTGGTATTTGAGTTTTTCTGGGCACCTAGTATTTTTCTAAAAACTTTCATTTTAGAATTGGAGCTGGACAATGAAGTTAGTATTTTTTGGTAAAATAACACAACATTTGATAAACATATTTTGTTGGTCATGTGGGTGAGGCTAACAATTTTTAAACCAAATCATTGGAATCGCACCTCTAACACAACATGTATTGTATACAGGTGCAACTGATGTTTTTCACTTTTAACAAACGGGATTTTGACTCAAAAAGTCTATTCGTAAATTGATTCTCTGTTGATTTCTAAGGCCGTTAGATCAAAACAAGAAATGTTTTTGAAAAACCAGTCAGATGTGACCAAACTTTAATTTGTACACTTTTATCTACTAAAGAATTATTTACTTTCTTTACGTTTACAGTTTTCAAACTACCGAATAAGAGCTATATCAAATTGATTTAGTGACTACTGACACACTTTTTCAGTTGTAAATCTTGTGTGGAAAAATATCAACAATAGTACAATTGTAAACCTAGTAGACTTACTACTAGGTTTACAATTGTATTGGAATGTACATTATTCTCTTCTTTTAAAAACATTCGTTCAATAACGGAAGTCTGCATTTTAGGGAATTCGGGATAAATTTGTAATAGACTAAAACTAGGATGAAAGTTGTGTGAAACTATATTTTAAATTTCGTGCGATTTACTTGTCGTGGAACGCAGACTTGTCAACCAAATTGATAAAATATGTTTCTAGATTTTAAGGAATTCCAACCCTAAAGGGGGAAATAGAAAATCAATCAAAAATAAATAGGAGAAAATACGAAATCCTCGCAGGCAAAGCCGAGAGCGGAGTGCAAGTCTACTATAATAGGTAAATAAGCTAACAAAAGTATCTTCACTATTTGCCAAAGCACTACTTTACCTATTGAAACAGACCATTGTCAAAGAGCTATTCTATACTCTCATCATCCAGCTCCCGTATTTTTTCGCAAAACAAAACCAAACATAACATTTAAAACAAATAACACGTAATGACATTTACCGCTGGTAAAATAGAACCATAATGAAGTTATTTTACAACAGGTAGAATCTGCCTAACTGCTCTGCTAAGCCTTTGCCGAAAGGACCGTCCGGGTAATAAAATAAAAATGTTTTTTGGGAAAGTTTTATGATCATAAAGGGGTACCAGAAATAGGGTTGTAAAATAATTCCAACAACGACCTTTTGGGATAAATATACCGCCAAGGTTGATATAGTATAACGGTAAAATTGTCTCGGTAAGTTATTAACAAGTATATGCTAAATATTAACTTAAAATGTAACATAATGTTAAACTAAATATTATTGAAAGTACAGATCTAAATCAAAATCAAAATCAAAACTCATTTATTCAAATTAGGCTGATTTATCAGCACTTTTTGGAGGTCAATTTTTACATAAGACAGTCCCCCAAAGCGCCCCCCCATTCGACAGATCTAGAAATATTACAAAATAGAAAACAGAAAATATGAATAATTTAAGTCTCTTTTATTTGTAAATAGGTATAATAAATGTAGGTTTTGTTCTAGCGATTCATCGTCTGCTTAGCTTTTAACCAACCATGTTGGGATCGGCTCCCAGTCCCAGACTATAAGGGAGCGATTGCCTATCTGACCTCCACAACCCAGTAACTGTTTAAAACGATACCCCTTGATAAGACTGGTTTACTTTCGAGCTCCTGACTAACAGTAACGACTGTCAGAGAGCTACAAATGACAGCCGAAACCAACGCTTTTACATGCTATCTAAGGCACGGAGGATGGTCACCCATCCACAGCCCAACAGCGGCAAGCATGGCTTAACCTTGAAGATAGACTTGAGCGACCATTATTATTTTATCACGAATTCTTCTAGTTATGTTCTAGCAATTATTACTGTTTAATAATTATGGTATGTAACGTATATGTAAGTGTTTCTGACTCTTATTGTTACTGTGTGTGTGAGTGAACAAAAGTGTCCACTATTTGATTTTGAAGTATGTTTTGTTTCAGTTCTCGTCGAGGCTTAAGAATGTAATAATGAGGAAGATTTGGTTCTGTAGAGGTATTACAAAAATAATTGGAAATCTGTTAAGATTGCGTAAAATAAACAGGTTTTAGGGAGGACTCATTTGATTGTTTTCCAACACAATGAAAAATGTTTTCACAATGTCAGAGTTCCGAGTATTTTATAAAGTAGGTATTAGCGATTCTTTTTTTTCAAGCTGAAGCCACACACAATTATAATAAGTTGAACGGGTTCTGAAATATGTAGGAAAACATCGGGTTTACAAAACCGATTCAGGGGGGTCTACTTTCTAAGTATGTGAACGAAGACACGGGTATGGATACGGATGAACGAACTTAACTTACCTCAAAATCAAATATACGGACAGATAATACCGCCACGACTGAAGTCATTTTGATGCGGCTGTAGGGCTAGTGTCTTTGTCATTACATGAAATTGCATTAAAAAAATGTAGTACCACGAATTTTCCAAAGGTCATGAGTGATGTCGCAAACTCTATGGAGCTATCTGTCAAATTCTTAGCTCGGGCTCGATGTCACGAGGCGGGGACAACGCCCGTTACTAAACCCGAAACCATGGGTTTCGTGCTTAGAGATTAGACCTCCTGTTTCTTAAACCTACTTGTATTGTTTTTGTTAGTATTCAGTACCGTTACTAGCCTTTTTTTCCCGGTGCGAGTTTCTTTAACTGCACCCTGGTCTGGCCAATTTTGGTCTTGGTCTTACCATTTATGCACCCCTCCAAGGTCTGTGCCCTGTGCCTGGATACCGTTGGCACATCTCTTCTTTTGACACTGATAGTATCTTCTATTAATGATTCGCTGTGTGCTTGGCTTTTTTTTATAACAAAAAAAAAACATGTGATTATCTGAATAATATACTTCATCTTTCCTGTGTAACACGTCAATTGTGATAAGTTACTCTTACATTTTTTTTAACGTGGTAAAATCATCAAATGAGTCCTCCCAACCAGGGCAGAGCGGGAGTGACTGTCACACTCGTACTGACTAAAATCCACGGTGTCCTTCAATAGCTCTTTACGTTCCAAGGCACGGTAATTCGTAAGTCCTGCGACCCCGGCAGTTTTGGCCCTCTACAGGGGGGCCCCGTCGCTATGCTGACACTCCTTGAGGCTTGGAACACAACGCGTCGTCGACCCGGGCATGGTCCATGGTTGGACAGCGACAGACAAGACGTGATCATTCAGGAAATTGTTTTTTCTGACGTATTAGAAGACCAGAGTTTGACAGATTGTTTTTATACGAGCTGATTAAAATACCGAATCAAATAGTACTTACTAAATAGTCACGCTCGAGACCCACGAAGGGTTTCGCAGTTGCGTACCCTTCAGTAAATGAAAATTGCACCAGATTGATAAAGTCTTATGTAAGAGGTAATATCCATTTAATCTCAATTTATTTAATAAATATTGTATAAAAAAGTTTATAAAATAATAATAGTTACTAATTTAAAACCTATTAACTTTCTTTTTTAAAACAAAAAAGCGCTTTCATCCTCTCTCCTATTACCAATTAATTTAACTGTGCTGTGCCCGACAGGGTCCATAATTGATACAATGTTTTTAACATTATTGAATGCAATAAAGTATTGAGTAAAGATATCCAGCCCATTTTTATTCTGTGGTAATATCATCAAATGAGTCCTCTCGCCCTGGGTGGAAAGGTAGAAGGAGCTATCAGACTCATACTGCCTAAAATCTACCGTGTACCTTCAACACGCCGGGAAATCGGGCCCATTGTCATCAAAGAGACATTAATCTATAAATTTAACAGGCCTGTTGGTCTAGTGGTTAGTGACCCTGACTGCTATGCCGGAGGTCGTGGGTTCGATTCCCACCCAGGACAAATGTTTGTGTGATGAGCACGATCATTTGTTCTGTGTCTGGGTGTAATTTATCAATAATATGTATGTATTTAGAAATATATAAGTATGTTTATCAGTCGTCTAGTACCCATAACACAAGCTCTGCTTAGCTTGGGACTAGATGGCGTTGTGTGATAGTTGTGGAATAAAAAAAAAAACACAAAATTACTCATTCCTTCAAATATTTACCAAAAGAACTTGACCCTCAAAACATTCTTTATAAGTGAAATCATACAATTTTTGCGATTACTTCCCTATCTTATCAGTCGGTAACTACTAACGATGGCCTTACCAGGAACTGGCCAGCTCTTTTCCCATTGTTTCCCATAGAAAGTCATCGCGGAAGTTTCCCATGATAGCCACAGGCTTAGATTAGAAGTGGATTTCTATTTATTGCGATACCAACGTGCTTTATGGCGGATTCAAGATTTATGGGAGGTTATTAAAGTTTTAATTTGATCTTTACGTAAAAACTGAATTTTCAAAGGAAAATCTGCGAAGATTCGGATTCTTTTTAGATCTGAAAGGAGTAGAGATTTTAGATTTAATTTTAAATTAATCTTTAAACGACTGTTGCGACTTCTTCCTGATTCATATCTTATTCTGTTTTAGAAAAGGTGTCGCGGGTTCGATCCCGGGGCACGGATCAAATATAAGACGTACAAATAGTTGTTCCGGTTCTGGGTGTTTGTGTATGTGTGTTTCTATTTTTGTAAACACACCCACGACACAGGAGAAATTCATAGTGTAAAAAAAGTAAGTATAAAAATATTAAAAAAATGATATATGTTTTTATTATCATTACGTCTTGTGTAATTCTTTTATAAATATTTATTATTTTACAAATGCTTGACTTGCACAGAGTCGTACTCTATTCGTCACCTATTATATTATGTCAATGTCTTCAATTTAGTTGAGTTTTTTTTTTCTTGAAAACTGTGCAAGACAATACCTACAACAATACAATTCCGTTTAAAAAACGCATATTACAATGAGTAAGTATACATACTATGGATATTATCATATTGGATAATGGAATCAATAACAAATCGAGGCCTATTATTATACACTAGCTTCCGCCCGCGACTCCGTCCGCGCGGATGTCGGTCTTCGCGTGGATGGTTTATTTCTCCATTTTGAGTAACTCTGACAATGACATCTTATAAATATCTATTGGACCCAAATACGGCTAAGCCTATAATAATTAAGGAGATTCGCGGTTCTACAGAACAACGTCTATAAATAATAAATAATATAATAAATAATACCGAACCGTTAGTTTTCACGTGATGCCTGCACATACAGACAGACAGACAGACAAAAATTTTTTAAATCACATATTTGGGTTTGGTATCGATCCAGCAACGCCCCCCGCTATTTATTTTTTCAATATTTTCAATGTACAGAATTGACCCTTCTACAGATTTATTATATGTACCTACAGATTAGTTAGGCTATGTAGCCACAGAAGCTCATAAAGTCATAATACACAAAAACCAAAAACCCACACTGGCATACAGAAGTTCTCAATCAACCACTAAGGAATAAAAAACAAAAGGCCGAGGGCAACTCATAAATCGCATGATAGAGTCATTACCCAGGGCCGAACTCGCCGCTGAATAATTAAAAACAAATAAAGTCGACACGGATTACCCTATCTGTGCCACGATCGCTCGTTCATTTTTATTTAATAGTTCTGTTAACTTACACGGTTATTAGGCTGTTTTTAAGATTTTTATTTTAGATTGTTAGAATTTTGGTAATGGGGTGAATTGATGGGCTAGCATTTTTTTTTTTTTGTATTTGCTGATTTTATATTGTTGTTGGCGTAGAAAGAAATATATTTTAAAGAGGAATTCTTGGTTAGTTCTTAATTCTTAATTAATTAGACTTTCAAGACAGTAAAATACTTTAAAAGGAATTTCATAGTAACTTGCAAAAATTAAAATTTATAAAAAATATAAAATTTATAAATCACGTGATGGAGTTAACTTACTACTATCCCTCTTTAATTTTAATAGTTCTGTTAACTTACACAGATTTTAATTATTTCTATTTAGATTGTTAGAATTTTGGTAATGGATGAAATTGATAGGATAGATTTACAATTGTTCGTTTAAATCTTGTGAGTTCAAAGTTATGTATTCGTTTTGTTGTCAATAAAAGATAACATTTTAAGAAAGAGATGTTGCAGTTTCGCTTAATTAGATTAAAACTTTGGTTTTTACTTAGGAAATTGACTAATTTGTGTTTTACAACAAACAAAATTTAATTATACAAACATAATCCAGGGTCAGACTTGCCAATAAATAATTAAAAACAAATAAAGTCTATGCGGATTATTGTATCTGTGCCACAGCCCACGTTCGCTCATTAATTTTTATTCAATAGTTCTGTTTACTTACATGGAAATTAGACTGGTTTTTAAATTTTTATTTAAGATTGAAAAACAGTTTTTTTAATGAGTAGGATAATGGGCCTCACTTTTTAATTTGTTGGGTTTGGTTCGTTTCTGATGATTTTGTGTTTTTGTAATTTACTTGACCTGTCCCTAATTTTATGATGCTTAAGAATGTTTATGAAGCATAAAACTTTTTTTTATTATCATTTATGATGATGATGATGTTTGCTTTCTTGGTAGACAAATGGTGTTTTCGTGGATGATATTAAATATATAAGCAAACTAGCTATTAGCCCGATAAAATAGACTATCTAACAATACAATAAACTCATCAACTTTATAATATTAGTATCGATGTTTCCCATAAGCGAAAATCATTTTCTGGATTCCTTAAAGCACATTTTTCTGTGACTGTTGGAGAGTGGGGACGTACGAAATCCTCCATTGCCTTTTCAGTTTAATTATAAACAACTTGCTTGTGCATCAAGTTTTTATACATAAATCAATAATTTGATTTCATAATGATGTGCACGGTAGCAAAGCGAATATAGTCGACAACAATCGTGTAGGATTCGACCCTGTGCTGCGTAGGTGGAAGAATCGCGCATACTCCCACACAAAATAACCGACCGTCCCATACAAATGTCACACTACCGGACATACATTATTTAGCACTTACACATTACATTGAACTCTAAAATTAGAACAACTAAGTTCAAACTGCTTATTTAACCATGTCAGAGTCTTTTGAGGTTCCCAGAGACGGCGCCATAAGCTTTGACACCAGAGGGTGGCTAAATCCCCACAAAATAAAAGAATTTTATGGTGTAAAAATGGTTACTAGGAGGTGCTGTCATCGCGCACACAGCGTACATTGGTACGCGCCACTGACGCGTACGCGACAGATGCGTACGCGCCCGACACGTACGCGACCAACATGAACATAACAGTATTTCAAGCCTAAGAATGACAATCAAAATGCTGTACTTGTTTGCCGCTTCTCGACGTTGTGATTATAATGATGAGGCTGTTATCAACGACATCTCAGCGGCAATTTGTGCTGTTTGAGTGCAGTGTTATTAAATTAATTATTTCGATTTGTATGCTGCCATTAAATACGTGGTACCTACCGATTTAACTACGTGTAAAAAATACACTACTAACATTGATCACTAGTTATGTAAACTATTTGTTAAATTCATTTTAACCATTCGATAAAAAACATGGTTATAATATGGTTAAGTTATCAACAACTGAACTACTGATCAAAGAATTGGCCCTATAGCCAACTGTTTAGCCTAAGACCTTCGATTCTGAAATATTAATTACCTATGTGAGGATGAGGACCAGTTTCAGGTCGCGGGACTGACTAAATAGGGTACTGTGTTCCTGGCAGGTAACTCAAGGAACAGGGTAGGGAACAGTAACTAGAATGCTGGCAGCATTGCCGCATTACCTGTCAGTCTTCTACAGATTGTACTTCGGAGAGTCTGCCCAAGAATTCCACGACCTCATCCCGCCAGCCCCTTTCTATCATCGCACATCTAGACGCACTGCGAATTACCATTCTTACCGTATTGCTATTCCACCAATTCGCACTAAAGCCTTTGTCAAACAGACTAGCGTGACGTTTCTATTTGTAATGTATGGAATTGTTTGAATGCAGTCACATAGAAACGCGAAAGCGATCCGATAGCGTGACAGAACTATCGGATTGACGTCTCGCTGACGTCTCGCTTCGGTTCGGTATCGCTTCGGAAACACTTCGCTTTCGCCGGTCTGTTTGACAAAGGCATAAGCGTTTGCAAACGTCTTTTATAGTGCGAACAGCGAATGAATGGAACTCTCTGCCTGCGTCTGTGTTTCCGACCGCATACAATAATCTCTGCAAAGTTAGATTGAACAGGCTTCTTCTGGGTAAGCTCCGTCGTCGACCTTGTCTTTGTCACCTCTGACCTAGACTAAGGTCAAGAGCAAATCCATGTTACATAAAAAAAAAATGGTACAGCAATGCTGATTCTTCGGCCTAAAAATAGGTCAGCTCTCTGACCACGTGAAAAGTCGTTTAATGAGTGAGATAGGTAATAAAGGGGGGGGGGGGGGGGGGGGTGAGCGGGCGAAGTATTTATAATATCATGTATATTAGCTATCAATCATTGATAGGTGCCGTATGTGGAATATCTCAGGTGATATTTCAGCGGGTGCCAAATTTCAAGCCTATATCAAGCATAGCTCGGGCGGGCGATGACACACTACGCGGTTGATTGAGGGCGAAAACCCAGGTAGACTTAATCGTGTGCAGAAACTAGTACGAATCTCTGACTGTCAAACCGAGATCTTCCCGGAATTTCTACACACCTCAAACCTCTAATAGAACCAAAATCTTACTACAAAGCTAAAACAAACTACATTAGTTGCGTGCGGCCTGAGATTCAAGTGTTTGTTCAATTTGTGTGCCGAGTACTCCCGAGTACTGCCGAGTACAGCCGAGGAGTGCCGAAGAGTGCCGAGCGTCCTTCACGAAGATGAGACGAGGTGGCGCCTCCCGGACATGGCGTTCAAGAGAACACACGTGCCTATAAAGATCTGTATAATAAAACAAGTTATAATTAAAAAAAAAGGAACCGACTTTAAAACCAAACACAGAAAAAGTGTAAAAGTGGCTTTGTTTGTCATTTTATTGACTATGGCCACCGACTTCCGAAAGAAAAGTTATTTCAAGAACAAAAATATTATTGTATAATTAGCATCTTTGAAAATCTAGAATACGTGGAATGTAGATTTTCAAAGATGCAAACAACAAAAACGGATCTATGCGGGCCACATCACGAGATATCCATTATTGTTATATACTAAACCTTCCCCAGAATGTACCAATCACTTTTCTGAAAGCCGCATCAAAATCGGTTCAACCAAACTCGAGATTATCGCGGATAAACATACATACGTGCAAACATACGACTGCTGCCCAGCGTGTCGCGGGTTTGATCCCCGCGTTGTTCCGGGTCTAGGTGTTTGTGTATGTGAGTTTCTATGTGTATGTCACGATACAGGAGAAATTCCTAATGTGGGGTAACTTAAAAAAAAATAGATCATTTAGAAAGTATTGTAAAACTTGCTTTTGCTAGCGGATTCGGTTGCTACAACATGAAATTTATCCTAAGTACTGAAACGTAAAATTGGGATTAAAACTCCCTATCCTATGTGTTAATCAAGGGTTATAAACTGTCTATGTACCAAACATTCAAACCGTCGCACTATGGGCCAGTACCGTGCATACCGTCTCAAAAATAGGTTTTGGTAATGTTCGATATTGAATATTTCCTTAATGCACATGTCTAACTAAATGTCCAATGCGTATTACGTAGTAGTTAAAATCCATTATTTATTGATTTTTACTATTAGACTAAGGCTTGCAAGTTGACGGTTAAAAATATGAGAATAATGTAGAACACAATTCCTTCAGTTCTCATGATCATATTTTCATTAATTTCACAGCAAATGTATAAGTGTGATATATGGTTAGAATCGTTAGTAAGTACTCTTATTCAAAATAATTTAAGTGAAGCTTTTTGTAAAAACTGGAAAGGTATAGAATTTTTATTTCGGGACTTCAAATTTTAACCTTATTAGAAACTTCAAATAGACTTTTGACAGTTAGCCGTGTCTGCCCATGACGTAATTTTGGTACTGTTACTTATAGCAACTTATATAGAAGACAGGGCAAAAAAAAAATTCTGCCCGAATCTGCCCCCCTTGAAATAAATCGAAAAATCCCAGATGGGGGGAAAATACAAAAAAAAAACAAAAATATTTTAAGTTGTGATTGATGAGATTTTTGGACAGTTAGATTATTTTTGACTTATAATTCTTCAATAATATTATCTGCAAGAATGTCTCTTACACTGTTTACCACGTGGGATGTGTTGGTTCATCGGGACAACATGAGTATAAACAAGTTTTAACAGATGAGAGTGACTTTGTCTCACATCTAAATTTATTTAAAGAATCTTTGATACCGATAAAGCTAGCTGACACAGAAACGAATGAAGTTATTTGGAAAAATCCGGCTTGTTCTTCTATTCATAATTTGCAAAAAACACGCCCGAGAAAACCGATCAGTGGTTGGTGATATTAGGGTTCAATTTGAAAATTTGTTAACTTCAAAGATCCACAAGGATGAACAGGTCATTGAAATAAGGCACGAGCTATTCCTAATTATGGTGGATGGAAAAGTTACACAAGTTCCAACTGACACAAATTCTGGATCTGTGTGTACAGTGTGTGGGGCTAAAAAAAGCGAAATGAATAATTTGTAGGAGATTAAATCAAAGCCAGATAATATAAATGTATACGAATACGGTTTGTCTACGTTGCATCAGGTATGTGGAGGTTAATTTGTCATATTTCAAACAACCTTTGTTGCGAGAACTCCGGAAGATAAAAAAAGCAAAGAAGACAAGAAAAAGCTTGTACAACGTTTATTTAGAAGTCGAATGGGATTGCACGTTGATAAGCCCTGACAAGGAAGTGGAAACAGCAATGATGGCAATACAGTTCAGCCTTTTTTTTGTGAAATGTTCTTGCATTTCAGAAAATTCAGGAGTTCACGAGGAACTTATTAAAGGTTTCTGTTATTCTCCAGAGTTCGGCATCCATATTGCTGTAAATCCAGAAACATTTGGTGAATATACTCTCACAACCGTACAACTGTACGTGTATGCCTTCTTCAGTACATAACATCTAAATACGAGTACATGGGGAAAGTACAATTAGATATTTTGCTGTTCTGCCTATTGGTAATTTATCTGAAGATGCCCAAGTATCTCGAAACAGATTACAAAAAAATTTGCTTGTATCACGCAAGAAAATGCTCTAAATCAGCAACGAATCAAAACGTATTTCATGGTCTTCTATTTACATCAGATCCTTATGTATCAAGTACCAGAAAAACATCAGTGACTATTTCCAAGAAATTGTTAGACGAAGCCAAGAAACTCTTAGATATTTAAGTGGAAGTAGGTGTTACATTAATTTTAAAATATATTTTAAGAATTAATTATTATATTATATTTGTTATTTAATTAAATGTTAGATATATATATAATTAAAAAAAATATTTACAGAAGTAATATCATTAAATTGTAATTGAATTAGCTAAACAAACTATGGTTTAATATGAAAAAAATACATTTCTATTTTTGTTTTATTTTTTAAATATTATAAATTCAATATTTGACAAAACGTGTTACATAATTGGATTGTATATATATTCGAGATACTACGTGCCAAATTTGAACTATTTATTTCAATTAACTTAAAAGTTACAGATTTTTGAGACGGTACGCACGGATCTGGCCCATAGTGCGTCGTGAAAGATTAACAAACATCCATCCATCCATACATACATCCAGATATCCTCACAAACTTTCGCATTTATAATGTTAAAGTAAGGTGGAGTTGGTATCCACCCTTTGTTAGGCACCCAATCCTGCCCTACAAATTGAAACCGGTAAGTACTTGGCTGCTGCAATCACTTGAAACGCTAACGTTTTAATACTTTTTTTTTATCGTGGTAAAATCATCAAATGAGTCTTCCCACCCAGGGCACGGCGGGAGGGACTGTCAGACTTGTACTGCCTAAAATCCACGGTGTCCTTCAATAGCCCTTTACGTACCGGGGTCACGGTAATTCGTTAGTCCCGCGACCCCGGCAGGCTTTGGCCCTCTACAGGCCCCGTCACTTTGCTGACACTCTTTGAGGCGCACGTGGAACAACGCGCCGTCGACCCGGCATGGTCCATGGTGGGACAGCGAGTCGCCCATTACTCGCTGCCAGCATGCCCGCGCCTTCGGTGGCCAACGTTTTAATACATTTGTCAAAATACTCGCCTAAGTTTATTTCTTACCTTTGGTGGAAATTCCCACCCAAATCAAATACCAGCCTTTAACAAATTCACATAAATCCCTTGGATTTTTAATTTGATGCCTACTCAAGTAACATTTCACAGTACCCCGCTAAAATCTTAAAAATCTTTGATTAACGTCACGTTAATTTGATATCTACATGAGCATTAAAACAGCACTTTACACAAACTACTCGTAAGCCATGTAATCCAAGTTTATCCCTAGCAAGCAACGTCTGTTACCAAATTAATTTATTGAACGTTCCGCTAACGGTACCGCTGAAGACTCTTCTGCCAGTCACACAATTCACTCAGAACCACCAATGAAACACAACCTCCTCAACACAGCCGAACCAAAACGAACCACAACTCAACCACAATAAAACACATTTTAATTCACACACAAACATACATACGACCGATAAACGCAACACAGCAGGCAGTAAATAAACAGTTGATACTGACTACACATCATTACATCAAAGAGATGAATAGCCATTGTTGTTGGACATTGCACTTTATTCAGCAGCGAATACGTGTCAGAATCAAATGTGTGGTTGTCGCAGGAGTTTCTTATCGAACAGTGGGTTAGTGGGCGCGAGCGGTGCCGGGTCAAACGCTTAGTAAACAACCACGGACGGATTCGTCTTGGCGTGTATTTGCCGTGAAATGGTTGCAAAAGCTCGCGGTACTGTGCATTGTGTAGGATGTGTTTCGTTCCACTAGTGTTGCGGTGCAGCCTTGCCTGATCTCTGAAAAAGAAAAAACAATAACAGCCAAGTCTGGTACTTATAGTATAGACTCTGGCTTATTATTTTTGTAGCTGATACTTATAAGTCGCGCGGAGAAAAGATTTTGTTAAACCGAAACAACAACTTATTTGACGTCGTAAGACTGTTTAAGCTGGTTACCGGGACCCTAGAAGGGCAATTTAAGGAACACGGTGTATTATAGTAAGTAGGAGTTTGGCAGTCCAACTAGGGTTTGAACTCTGGTTGGACTGCCGAACTCCTACTTACCGAAACCGGTTTTTTTTTAATGAGTTCTCCTGAACTCATTTAAAAAACCACTTAAAAAGACTTTGGACCGGACTGAACACGGACTACTACTCACTAGGTAGGTGTACATTACAATGAGGTCTTATCACAAGATTTCTGTATTTTATATACGGCGTAGGTATACTTGTCCTATTTACTGCGTTTATTTTTTAGAAATTAAAAAAGCGCCTTTAGTGTACGAACAAAGAACATTTTTCCAATGTCAAAGATCTCGTTTACTTTACGTCAAAATCACTTGAAAAGTTAGGCTAGGATCTATGCATATCTGTCCTTTAAGAATCCGTTCCGTTGTAGTATTTAATACGAAGACGTTATTTTTCATACAAATTAAGTTTTATAATAAGGTATAGGTAGGTAGTAGGTAGCTACTACTACCTACTACCGAACTGAACTATTTAAGACATCGTGAATCAGACCAGTGGGCATCGATTAATAAATAAGCACAATAATCTAATTCAGTCAAACAGTTACGTTAAAGTTATACTCAAAAACGTAACTAATTTGGCCTCGGGCAACAATCTTAAAGTACTTGCTCCGAAAATTTTAAATTAACTACCTACCGATTCGCGGAATTTAACAATAGAAACCGGTCAAGTTCAAATTGAAATAGAAGATACGGCAGACATTGCATTGATTTGTTAATCTATGCAATGAGTAGTATAAGTAGGTAGAAGTTTATTTTCATGATAAGCGGTCAATAACATTAAAATAAGGCAACTTTGATGGCCTTCAGGGGAGCCCAAATTCATAATTTGAATTGCAATATAATTAGTAAAATGGTCGCGGTCACGTTTATATTTAATCTATGATTTTTATCGCAATTAATGTTATTATCCAATTAAAAGTGTAGGGCAAAGATATCCTAAACAAATATGTGACCTTTTTAGATCGCCTGAAATTGACGAATTATTCAGGTGCACTTCGTGAAATCATGACCAGGATAAGAACTTATGAAAAACCTCTGAAGTCTAATCTGAAGAATAGATTTCTACTTTGGTTAGAAACACTAACAGTTAATAACATAAGAAAAACAAATCATAAGTCAGCCACTTATATACGTCAACAATAAAGAAATAATTTCGTTATAAAACCAATTACGAGCAAACGTACAACACGCCACCAAATTAAGCAATAAGCAGTTTAACACTTACCAATTTCAATTACAACAACAAAAACAATAATAGAACAACAATAAACGTTACGTGAACATCAACCAGTTGTAATCTTCAACAAAATAACTCGGAAGCATCTTCAGTTCGGGTCCAAAAATAATCACCCATCAATCAACCGTTTGGATCTATAAAAACCTCTTTTGAAACCCTGCCGCCCATAATTGGTACGTAAAAAACAAAAGTAGAAAATTTATAACGAGACGAAACTCCCAAATCATTCTGTTTAGTGCGAAATTATAGTGTTTTAAAGACAGCGTTTAGGTGATTGTATTGCTCTAATGAAAGGGTATTAAGTGGACGGGAGAGAGAAGTAAGCCGCAATCTATTAGCTGAACAAAAACTGGACTTAATTTAACACCTGTTTACCTTTAATTTTGTGGGAGCAATGGGCTTTTTGCACGCTCTTCTGATTCGTACATGAGCTTGGAGAAAGCTCGTGAGCAAGTATAGGAAGATGGTGGTAAGTGGCTTTAATAGTCGCTGAAAGTTTCAAATTACATTTAGTTATGAGCGAATTTTCTGTCCTAAAACTGGCACATGACAGTTTTAAATCTATTGTAATGTTATAAAGTTGAAGATTTTTTTGATTGACGCTTATCTCATGAAATACTGATGAAAATTGAAAAAAAAAATTGTGTCTGCTAATTTTTTTAACGAGGAATGCCAATAGAAGCAGCGGTTGAAACCGCTGGGACCAGCTAGTATTTCATACGCATTATACGCGGGCGTTACGTATCGTGAAACGTTACAGCAAAACGAACAAGCGAATTAAAGATTCGGCCTCGACGAGCAGTGATACGATCCCATAATTGGTAAAGCGTTTTGGACTAAGTAGTCCAAAACTCACGCAAATTCTGAAAAGCTTTCTGATATTTTTGAGGAAAAATGTAAGTACATTTTTCCTCAACAATATCAGAAAGATTTTCAAAATTTCCGGAAACATTTTAGTTGATATCAATAACGATTGTTCAGGTTGTATCATTAAATATGTAGGTAAATATTTAAAATGACATTTCCAAATACATATATTGTTTCATTTAATTATATCAAAAATCTCTTCTCTGGTTAAAGTTTGATTTATTTCAAGACATCAAAGTCATGGAAAAAGCATTTTCGTGACTGTTCTTAATGAGTTTTCGTTGCTTGTTGACCTTCGATCAGTATCAATGCTTACATACTGATATACTGATAACTTACTTTAAAAAGGTTAATTTTACAACACATGCGTTACATTTCTACCATTTGAACATTTAAACCAAAATGATCGGATAATACTCTATGATAGACTTTGCAGGCACAATGCACATTATCATCAACTAGGAATAAAAGAAAACATGCAAGTCTTGTACTGTTTTGGAACTGGTCGTTTTAAAATGGCAATGTTCGAAATTTGAAAATCATCATCATCATACCTCCTTGTCTCAGCAGTTCTCCTAGCAACTCGGGCTGCATGCCTGGTACCTTGGGGCGGGTAGGGGCGAACTGGGGCGGGGGAGGCAGGGGTGACGTCATGCCGTGGGTGCCGACACGTCGCTCGCCGTCACGCTCCACAAACAGCAAGGTTGCCGCAGCCTTGACGCCGGCCCACATTGCTCACCGGCTCAGAACCGACTTTTTGTACTAAATACTATATCGCTGGTGTGAACATCTTCCGGTTACTAAATGCCTGGTAAGTGAGTCATGGCCTGGCGAAATATGGGCAATTATGATAACTGCTATCGGGCAGAAAGTGAAGTCATCGGGAGTACAGAACCAAGTAGATAACCGTTGGATAAGTTTTTACAGTTTCAGTTCCAGTAAACCTTTACGAAGTATGTCGGGGTCGACATCTAGGTTACCCAGAGGCACCTAAACATGTTTGAAGTAGAAACCACTTTGTTAACTTAAGCATAGTTGTAAATATAATCAACGAGGCACAAAATTAATTCAAGAAAGACGAGATTAAGTAAAGAACAAGATATATCGACAGGGTTTCAATGTCAGGGGTCACACAAAGCCTCGACCTAAACTTGCAACAACGCTGCACTTGACCATCCGATGTTCATCGGTTCCAGTAAAATCCGAAACGATAAAATGATATTTTTATTGCAGTCATAAATAAAAACATCAAAGTCTGTCTCCGAGGGCCGTAACACGTCACAGCCTCGTTTACTAAGGAACTCGTTCCTTCAAGTTTTCACACAAAAAGCCCACGAAAGTATTATGAAATCTATTTTTTAACGAGCACGCAATGCATCGGCAATTTAGACCTTATTCTAAGAACACAAAGCTACCGTTGTTTGCTCATATACAGTCCTTAATGAGTACGTACGCAGCTGTTGTTGCAATTAGTGGCAGCATACCGAGACTTTTCATGTTAAATACAGCTGTAAATAAACATTACCCATAAACATTTCAACAAACAGTTAAGGAGCGAAAAAAAATCCAGAAAAACAATTGAAGATCTAGTGAAATGTACAATTTTAGTGACCGTCCCCTGTTGAAGCATGTCTAATCAGCCGGGCGTTGTCCAGACAATGGTGTCAGCGTGAAAGCCTCATAAAACTACGGGCCAAGTAAAGCCCTGTCCAAAATATTTACGGCGCGTGACAAACGCACCGCCTTTGTCTCGAAGGATTGTCTCGGCGATTCGTCTCGGTTAATCTTCGGACTACGTTCGGTACTGCGGACATGTGCAATGTGTTACGGACTTGAGATCATTTGACACGAGGATCGATCGTAAAACTACGTGTCAATATCTGTTGCCAGGCAGGTGGGTGATACGTCAGCTGCTTCTTGGAATGGGATAGAGGTAAAATGCTTTAATTGACGCTGTGTTTTTCGCTAGTCATTAGGGTAGTCGTAGTTGAATGACTGTTAAAATTAGACCCAGTGTTAACCAATGATTACAAAATAATATAAGGTTTTATACGTTGTTAAATCATCAAATGAGTGCTTCTGCACTAGGTGGAGCGGAAGAGAACATATGGGTCAACCCAAAGTAGATATAGACTTCAGCAAAAGTATTAAACAATAATGGAATACCAAAGAATTATATATACAAATAAGATTTACGCAGTACGATGTTAAACATCCTACTTGTTTCTTGATTGTGTAAAATAATATCAGTCTATATCTAACGTTTTCATTACTAAGGTATAGACGCAGGACTTTTCTATGAGAAAGATCAGGTCGTAATCCTCAATGCCAGCCAAGTGGAGGTTGCTAAACACTCCATGCACCTCATAAATTTTAAATTATGCTTTCACTCGTACGCCAACAGATTGTCTTCAAAATGCAGTTAGGTTAGCAACAGAAGTGCTAGCCAAGTGAAGCGAGTGTCAAATGAATATTGTCTTTTTTGTCTTAACATCCAATTTATTTTTTGCTTTAACTGTTATTATGTAAGCATTCCTTCACGGCTTGACTTTCCTCATCGGTTGCTAGCCCTCACGACACCTGTACTTCACACATAGCTTCAAAGTTTCTTCATTAGATAGAGTATTAAAATATCTGTATACTTAACATCTTATATGAGCTTCTGCTGTACTTAAGAGTCTGTATACTGGTAAGCTGAACGACTCTTGCTGCCATTATAATTTCAATTTGGTTTGATTACTGTTCTGCGTTATAATTAAGTTCTTCACCATCGAAAGTCATAGCATTCATCGTAAGAAGAGGTAAAGTTTGTTTTTTTTTTTAAGTTAAGATGTGGGATGTAATCTTCGTAATTGCTGAGCCTATTCTGAAAACACGTTAACTAATGTAAAGCTACTTCGTTCCCTATGTCTAGAAAAATACCTGTGAACTTAATATCCGACTACAGAAAAAGTCTAATTAATAAATATTTATCTGTTCTCCGAAGTCTTTTTCTCCCGTCATTAGCTAAGGATCCTATCCAGAAAAGTGAGTTGAACCCCACTAAAACCAATTGGTAAGTAAATCAAGTTAAAAGGAAAAAGCACAATACCATTATAAACCTTATAGATGTTAGATAGCACGTGCCATCACATAATACAGATGAAATCAAAGAGCTATCGCGACTGAGCAGCAAAAAAAAACAAAATGAAACACTTTCGGTTCTCGGCCATATTACCTTTCAAAGTTCATTGATACTACTAATAGAATGTTTGTCTGTGCGTTTAACTCTTTATGAAGTTTATACGGGGTACATTTTAGGTTTATACAGGTTTATACTCAATAGTAGATATAAGAGCGTCTAGTACTTATAATAATGAAAATCTTTAACTATGGGACCAAGCATCAAATAGACAAAAAAAAAACAACTCGGAAAAATTAAGGGTTCACCTGTTTTTACCCGACTACGGCAAAGCCAAAAGGAGGGTTATGATTTTGACCGGTATGTATGTTTGTATGTATGTATGTATGTATGTTTGTTTGTATGTATGTATGTTTGTTTGTTCCCTCATAACTTCTAAACTACTTATCATTACATGACAAATGAGGTCTCGTTAGAAGCGTCTCAGTTGTCCGCTGGTTATAGGGTAGGTGACGTGTCACCAAATCCAATATGGCGTCCTCTAGGGGATGAGAAGTCGTTACCGAAAAAAAAATTTTTTTCGTACATTATCGACATGGGTATCAAATTAAAGGGCTTGATGAGCACATTTGAAATATATATACATTATATAGCTTTTACTAGCTAATTTTCTGTTTTTAACAGTGTCAACATGGGAATCAAATGATAAATCTTAAATTCACAACTCAGAAACTATACATATAACATAAATTACTATGAATAATATAACCCCAAAATAGTGTAAATAAAAAATAAGTTAAAAATAACTAAAACCCGACTACGAAAAAATCGCGCACTGAAAAGTATAAAACAAGAACAAGCCGTGGTCGTATGCCACCTAGCCAATAAAGATTGTGTGAAACAACCGCAGGTGGCATACGACCACGGCTTGTTCTTGTTTTATACTTTTCAGTGCGCGATTTTTTCGTAGTCGGGTTTTAGTTATTTTTAACTTATTTTTTTCGTATTTTAGTCTTAGCCCTTATGCTCCTGCCGGGGTCGCGGGACTTACCCATCACCGTAACCCCGGGACGTAAAGGGCTCGTGAAGGACACCGTGGATTTTAGTCAGTACAAGTCTGACAGACCCTCGCGCCCTGCCCTGGGTGGGAGGACTCATTTGACGATTTTACCACGCAAAAAAAAAAAAAAGCCCTTATGCTAGGTTGAAGCACTGCAAATGGGCTTTTAGGCAATGAACCTCTTTGCCTTGTTTTTTCTGTCTCCTACTTAATACGGGGAAAGTGGAGTTTTTCCTTCCTTCTCCGTTAATTATTGTCTGATTAATTTTACTGTGGGATCCAAGACAGTTAAATTCATTCGTCAGGACTTCGTTGAGCTTCATTGCCTCAGTGCTTTTCTAATGGTCGTCCATGTTGATTCTGGATTTTAGAAGTTGCAGTGGTTTGTGAATAGTGCGGTGGTATAGTCCCTAAAACTTACTCGTATTAATGTTTACTAGGCACCGACAATAGTAACAAGGAAGTGCCCTTGAAATATTGTCTACGTTTAAACAATCACCCTGTTTAAAAGTATCAATTCTAAGATTCCTCAACCATTTTCGATCTGTGTAGGTGCTATTGTTACTATCGCCTAACAAGGATTCATAGATTTCATCGTCAATATGAAATTGCTAATGAAAATGTTGCATTGCACGAACAAAGACGGGTCAATTGTTATTCCAGGATTCTTTTGCAAATAGACGAGGAACGTCAATTTTTATTTTAGGTTCTGATAAAAAAAAATAAGACTATTTTTCTATCGAACTATAATTATAATGGATTTAATTTTACTTTACTACTCTAGTGTGAGGACTACGAAGTACAAAAATCAAATTGGTAGTGAATACAATACATCGGTAGATCTAGCTAGATATGTCGAAATCTCGGTTTCCATTTCTATTTCGCACTTGTGTTAGGCATTACCTGCAGAAAATCACCTTCTACAATCACATACATTATATAGTCTTTTAGATTAATAAAATTTATATTATGTACTCTTTTAGTTAGCAAAACTAACTTAAAATCCATTGGCAGGTTCCATAAAGTTTAAAACAACTTAATTATATTTGTGAACGACTAACCTACTACGAGACCAATAGTTTTATAAAAAAAAGTGCAACTTTCATTCATTTTCATTTGTTTGGTTGGCAGTTGAGGGTTTTTTCCTATTAATATATAAATAAGCGAGCAATCCCGCAAGCGTAGCTGTAGCTAGCTATAAAACCGCGGCGACCACTGCCTGTGAAAGTTCACACCACAATTTAGGTTTTTAACACTAAGCTGCCACTGCGTCGGTTCTCATTAAGTCACGAGGCCTGGGGCCCGGGGGCCCAGAGGCCCGGTCCCGAGGTGTCGCTAATCATTTTATTGTCTTCACGAATTATTGAAAATACTTCGGCAATTGTCGAAGAAACATCATATAAATATTCACTTAGTGGATAGTTACTAAGTATTTTTAATGAGGTAAAACGGCTTTATTTATTACTCAAAGTTTAGCAGTTCACGCTTTATAATTGCCAGTTAAATTATTGGACGAAACTTCAATCATAAGCATTTGGAGTAAAGTCCAAATAAAAGAATCAAAGAGATATCGATCTAAAATTTTCTCCTCTCTAAATTCAACAACTCAACAAAAGCTGCCCACGTGTAAAGCTGATAACTTATCATTTTATCACCAAACCAAACATTTCATCACGAGACAATTTTCCATCTCGTACACTCAGTTAAAAAAACGACCTCCATCTCGAATGTCATTTGCACGCCGTGCCGTTGAAAAAGCAATTATTTCAATATCTCGGTGCCGGCACCCAAGCCAGCAAAAAGTGTTCGGAGCACGCGCGGCGGTGTGACCGAACGCAAGAAAGTTTGGAGGAGCCCTCAAGGACATGGTCGAGTCGATAAACTACGAGGTATGTATACGTAATAGGTGGTATTAGGTGCTTAAACGTTGTTGTTTCTTTGACGTGCCTATTATGTATCGAACATGTGTGGTTCGGTTTATAGCGCGCAGTATTGGCGTTGCTAATCGCGCCCTCAGTGTGTCTTTCGTGGAATGTGACGTTGTTGTATACAAGTCTGCGTTCAAAGCCCTCCTATATTGACGTATACGGATGGATCTCCAAAACGGGCGTATTCGTGTGATCGCTCTGGTGCTTTTTAGATATTGATTTTTAATAGTAATTATGTATCTCATTAAAAAGAATGATATTCAAATAGTATATTTTTACTATTGGCCTTCAATTTACACAAACAGTTATGAAAATATTTATGTTCAAAAAATTTCGCGACCAGAGCAATCATAATTGGTGCCAGAGCGATCATAAATGGTGAAATCAGTGAAACAAGAAAATTAATATTGATAAAATATTATTTATTTAGCTGTTTTCAGTCATATTCAGTGTACGAATAACAAGATTGATGTAAGAGAAATGTATTATTTTAGAAAAATATCGTTATAATTTCAAACTATTACATTATAATTTTAAAATAACAAATTAACATACTTATAAAAAACAACTTTTGGCTTAGTTTCATTTATTTGGACTATATTATCCGAACTTTCCCTACTTTTCTTCCTACGAACCTTTTGCTGGCTTGGAGTCAAACCACTCATTGGTAGTACTGTGCCCCGAGTTTTTTTCCTTTGTTGATTTTCTCTTGACTTTGCAAAACATTGTCCGTATAGATCTGGATTATTTGTCATGTAAAGATCATTTCGCTGTGTCGGAAGACAAAAATGGGGAAAGCGGAAATTGGTCAAATTATAATTATTGGTGGAGATTATAATTCATTTTACTTAGGTACACCTCTGTCCAACCCTTCGGGGATTACAGGTGTGATGTTTTGTTATGTTTAATTGCTTGAAGTCGTTGGTTCTAGCAATACTTATCATTATTTTGTGTTACTCAGCACTTTAAAAAATCAACAGATTCAGATACCTCTCTGTTGTCGAACTCAATAGAATAACTCTGTATTTTTTACCATACCTGCGAGTAAACATTGGCTGAATGTTTTGTTTTCTTAAGAGTAAGTTTTAATATAAACCAGTTTTCCGTTGTGAGGAATTGAAAACTTTGAACTGAATGCACATTTTAGGCTGAGAGCTTTAGTCCTGCTTGTAATTTTCAAAGTATCAGCTGACGATATTTCCACCCAGATACAGCCAGCTGACGTTTGTTTTTATCCATAACTTCATGTAAACTATCATCAGGTGAAATTTGAGTCGAGAGGAAATTACTGAAAGTAAAATAAAATAAAAAAAAAACATTTTTGGGTGACCAGCTGACGTGTTTTCAACCATGGTACAGTCAACTGATTGGTTTTATTCTTCGTGATATAAGATAATCTTCAATATAAACCAGGTTTCACTTGGGAGGAAATGACAATTTTTTTTTCTACGTGTTTGAACGGCTATTGCTGCTTATCCCACCAACGGAACCACAGCTGAC
The DNA here is from genome assembly GCA_943136025.2 of Agrotis puta. NCBI lineage: Eukaryota > Metazoa > Arthropoda > Insecta > Lepidoptera > Noctuidae > Agrotis > Agrotis puta. The sequence continues at coordinate 13,708,905 of OW964170.2, read as the reverse complement.
TTCCACGAATCTTTATGGTACAACTCCCTCATGTAGCTTACTATTATGACTTGAGAAGAACTCACTGACGAAATTTAGCTCCCCCTTTTCCCGCTCTATGAAATGTTTTTCTTCGAGGCATGGTTTCCATCTGCAACAATAGTTGATATTAAATTTTAGAAAAGAAAAGCTTATAGTTGCGGTTAGCTAAATGCCAATATAATAATACTTATCATCATAGTAAAATACGTCAAAATCTGTTTATGGGTTTAGGTTATCCAAAGAAACCCAGAAAAGGATATAAATTAAAGGTTATATGCATAGTTCTTCGTTTGTCATTGTTACAGTCCGGACTTAAAACAGATTTATAACGTACAATTAATGCAAAATATCATTGCTCTGGTCTTTTTGGACAGAGCAATCACAGCCACAGCGATCAGAAAAAGTCACTAAATCATAAATTTAGCCGATTTTAAAAGTAGTAGAAAGTTGTGATTACGTCTCATAAAAAACACTATAATGATCTCTTAATTCACATAGCAAACACATTTACAAGCTTACTATTTAATTTAAATAACGAGCCATAGTAATCATAAAATTCGAGAACCAAATCCAGAGCAATCATAAACTTACCTTCGTAAACTTACCTTCGCGGGTACGTGGCAGACAGGTATCCTCCTCGGCGGTTAGACCACTGCTGGCGCTGCCCACCGGGAGAGGAATAGATTGTCTATAACGCGTAACTAGGGATGAGGGTGATGTTTTACCTCAGCGCAGAGCGATGAGATAAAATGCCCGGTCACGATTTTAAATTCAAATTGAGGCAAAAGTATTGTTAATATAACTAAAAATATTTTATTACTATGAAGATTAACTATTTGTTATGTAATCTAAATAAGTTGTTTCATATGAACCATCTCATTAAAAATTTAAAAAATATTTTTTTCATTCAATCGGGAGTCGGGTCAACCCAGAGCGATCAGGATTTTAGGGTTTAAGATTTTTTTTAAAATATTTAAAATAAACTTATTCATAATATTAGCCTTGTACCACGTAGATTAGACACCGAACTGTATAAAAAAAAATATTATGAAAACGGTTTCCGATTTTAAAATGGCTTTATCCAGCCCGACACGAAAAAAAATGCCTCTGGAGATTGTGCCATACCTAATATATCGGTACAGTGATTCGTATCGCTTACGAATCGAAAACATGAAGTACAAAAAAGGTTCAATAATTTTTCTAAAATATCAATAGGATTTTGTAAACATAGAATTTTAACTGATCCCAAGGGGCAACAGCAGGGTTAAAATGGTATCCCACTTGATACAAAGAAGGAACATACAGCTAACAAAGATCAGGCACTACAGCATTTCAACAATCCTTTGTCAGCGAGCAACAATAGGTAGCACACTCCACAAATAAACAAAACTCAAAACGTACACCAATCACAGTTAGAATTACTATAATAATACGGTCAAAACGATAACCGTTCTAAATCTAAAAACAGAAGAAAAAATCATTGTCCTCAGCCAGTTCCAGTCTGATGGGCGAAGTAGATCGAAACAAATAGGAATAATATGGCTTCCGCAGATCAATTATATTTTTTCTTTATTCAAAAAACAGTTCCGTTTACAAGGTTTACTGGCCGATTAGACACGTATAACGATAAATAATTTTACTGAATCCAACCGCAATAATTCTTCGATAATTATGCATTCCAGTTGCGGGATATTTAGGTGATTTATTATTGCTGTAATTAAGTAAAAGTGTTTGTGGTTGTGTGTAAATTGGTTAGAAAATGTTGAAATTGGGCGTTTTTCCATTAGCCGACCCGGCACCGGCATGGCCGTGCACCAGCACCGGCGCCGGGTCTTCATTTTTCCACTGTGCCGGTGTCGATGCCGGTTTACGGCCGGTGAGCGGTACAGTACTGACCGGACTTCAGCACGACGACACGTAAAGTACAACGCTTAGATATAACAATGGTATTGGCAAGTCGTTGACTATACCTATTTGTCATAGATTTTACATATACACGCCAATACCAACGCAGAGACGTCGAATTTTGGACCTATATAAACGACCTACAAACCAAATACGAGTCTCTCTCCCTCCGCTCCGTCCTACTACTTACCCACGCACGCGGCTGCAATTAATATAGTAATACAACACACAAGCAGATTTGCCGGGCCGGTATCGACTGGGAAGCATGCTCTCCGGCTTTTCCCCGGCGACGGCGACGGCACCGGTAAGTGCAAAAGCGAGCCATACATCTTCATACATTTTTGCTTTCCCGGCACCGGCACGGCACCGACGCCGGCGCCGGTGCCGGTACCGAAAAACCGCCCATTGGAATAGTGATTGCCAAATTGGGTGTTGAGCTAGTTGATACTGATTGGCAAAAGTTATTTCAAGTAATGTCTAAACTAAGTCTAAAGTTTATACAAAGTTGCTAAGTTTGACGGGTATCATAAATTGGTAGGAAATATTTGCAATAAGATTTTCTTAAGAAAAAACTCAAAATCCCATTCCCAAGTGTTTATAAGGATTCAAAAGCTACGATTTAGGGAGTTTGTGTAATAAGTAAGGATAGATATCTTTTTCTATATAACATATTTAACGATTATATACAGACTATAAATAAAAACTTGTAGTAATATGTACAAAAAAATAAATAAAAAGAAAACAAAAAACATTCAAAGGGCGTCAAAGAATACGTCCACATCGCTGTCAACGGAAACAGTGCCCAGAACGCTGGCAGCATTGCCACGTTGTATGGCAATGCTGATTCGTAAATAGTTCAATTGTTTATTAACAGTTAAATTCCGCAGTAAACATTTTTGAGATATTTACGATCAGCAACCTTTAAGAAACCTTCAAGATTCATCGAACGACAAGAAAACACTATCTTCAATACCAATGAAAGTCCTGCTTAACCTAAAAGAAGAACCAGCGTGAACATACTACAAGTTACTGCACTTGTATTATTTTACGTAGTACAAGCCGGTACTACCCTGTTTTTGTAAAGTGGCAAACATTTGTGAGTGTCACTCGAGTGACAATGCATCGACGACATCGAGTGGTCCAGTCCAACTCGATGCCTCTACCATTTGTTCACGAAATTACACTTGTAAACGTCAAAAAAATCGAATTTTAATCGCATAGCGTAATCAATTTCTCCGCATCGTAATCTTTACATTACACAATTTTGCGTGAATAATCCGATTTCGAATTTGTCGGTATCGATCATTTTGTAAATGTGGTTTGAAGTGTCAGACGTGCAAATTCGAAATGTATCGATTGGCAAACGAGTGTACTACTCTACGAGGAAAAGGTGGGTAATTGAATCGGTACACCACTCTAAAATTGTAGAGCAAAAACTTTGTTATGCAAAATTACCTATTACATCGTTACCGTTCATGAATTGCAAGTCTCTAGCAGTTTTAATTTTAAGTTGTATGATTATTGTAATTACTTATTTCTTGTTAGATTTTTCCTAGGCAAAGTTATGTAATTACTTGGTGCAGTCTGATACACCATCTATAAAACACCCACAATCCATTGTTGCATCTTCCTCTCGTACCATTAATTTTTGCTTCTTGCTGAACAAATATTGTGACAGCTCGTCTAATATGCATCATAAAGATTAACACTAACCTTTGACACTCATGGATCATGTACCTTCTTAACAGAAAATGAAAATAGAATTGAATTAATTTGTTCCGGAGACATACAAACAATTTTTCTTTCTCTTATATTAGAGAATTCTAAGGTAACCTTTTTAATCTAGAAAATCTTATGAGTCATAGAACTTATAATTACAAGCTTTATACACTCATAGTTAACAACTTGAATGTTGGTTTTACCAACAAAGAATCATTAACAAGAAGATCACAATAAAGTGTCATAAATTACAAGTCACGGTGCACCCGGCATTCGGAGACATTTGGACGAAAAAAAATGTCAGTCGGGGAAAACCAAACTCACTAATGCACAAAGTTATTTCTAAGTATAGCAAATGGTATACCTAGCAGGGGAACAATGTATAAGATGGGGACGCGAGGTATGATGGGAAATCACACACTTAAGGCAAATAACGTAGCGCAAGCGCCAACTGGACGCCATTTGTAAATGGCCGCTTGCAAATGACGTCCTGATGGCGCTTGCGCTACGTTAGTGTTGTGTTTAGTATGCCTAAAGAGTCTATGTCCCCATTATACGTCTTCCCCTATAACGAATTGTGGGAGTCTCAGGCAACTGAAGGATGCAACTGGCGTGGTGTGATCTACGGGGATGCTTTGTTCAGCAGCGGACGTCTTCCGGCTGATGATGATGATAGCAAATGGATGAGAAGACCATGCTGGTATTGGTTAAATTTTGGTTTTATTTAGTTAAAAAAAGATTTAACCAACTTTTTGACAGGTCATCCTATAACTCCTTAATTACAAAGCTCTGTTCTTCCCTGATGAATTTCTATTGAATTGAATGGTTTCTACAGGACACGATTTTACTACAGGAGTATTTTGAATCCCAGGAGGTACTACGGAAATAGTGAACAATTTATTTCTCAAAATTCCCTCCGTTTTACATAACACTACATCTGTTATTCCCGACGGGTTAGGCAGTTGTACTTACAAGCAACAAGATATGTTCTTCAAATAAGAGGCGAGCCTATTTCCATCAATCGGGCCCAAATCTAGACTCCGTGTTTACTGAGAAATTCCTAATGGAAAAAACCAATTACACTTTGCGTAACTTGGACATCGAAGCCCTCATGCGCAGGTGTCGCTCTTGCGACCACCAGACATACGTAGCAGATACCTAATAATAAGTGCACTGGTGAACTTATGTCCCTTTCATTCGCCAAAATCCACGTGAGAAAGAGAATCATTTCTCTCCTAACACAGTTCCGAGGACTATTACTCGTAGTAGGGCCTCCACACGTAACGGGACGGATTGCAAGTATGTCGGCCGCCAATCACACAGTGTCGCCTACGAGTTATGTACTTTAGAAAGTACGCTGTAACCGACTTGTGACCGTTGACATTGTATATAAACGTTCTACATTTTGATTCTGCATGCGAAGTGTAAAGGCAACCCTGGCTCGACCGGCTAGACGCAAAGTGAGTAATGGTGGCTAAGTTAGACATCGTAAATATGTAAGGATTGGTGGAACTTGATCGTTTTGAGAATGACAAAGTTATTTGCAATTTATATTTGATTTAAAGGCTAATAAATGGGATAAATGCAAAGAAGAAGTTCAAGAAAAAAATAAAAACACATTTTAAACGACATTTTCAACAAGTAAGATTTAAAAATGATAAAAATTCGATGAACTTAAAAACAATAACTTTGGACATTTTGCGAAAGGGACATTTAACGACTGAGCCATCCTACCCTTGACGTCCTGCCTAAGCAGAGATAATACTCGTAAAAGTGACAGTTGGAGACTGACAGGGAGAAAGATCGTCAACTCCGAGGAAAATCGTCAAATTCCGCAAACCTATAATAGACAAATAACATTCAACTTTAAAAAAACATATTACAATCATAACTCAACACCACGGCACCTTCGAAATTCAAAAAATCGAATCTCACCTGCCAGAACGAACTGGCAAACAAAAAAAAAAACAAAACACAACACGCATCTTATCGTACACATTTACACGGATCTTCGTTGATTATTGGCACAGTCATCTTCCATTACAGTAGATACACAATAAAGTCCTCGGCCAACTAACGTGCTGTCACCCACGGAAGAGAAAACGTCAGAGACGTCGAACTGGCATGATATATGATAAATGTTACTTGTAAATGCCAATGGACAGGGAGCTTTAGTTCGCTGGAACGGGCTTTTTGGAAGAAAGGCTTTTATCAGGGTGCTACAGCTCAACGCTTGTCTCGAGGTATAGCAGGTAAGTATGAAACCAAAGAAAAAAAATTCTGATGTCTCCATAACGGTTCAAGGCCTTTTTTCTTACTTTTTCTTCAAGAAGAAGGCTTTGGGTGTATCTGGTGAATGTTGGCAAGCGCCTGCCCTTTCAAACGAACTTATACTCTTTATAGTGTCTTTAGCATTTTCCAAATTGTATAGTCTCTTATCACAGTTTATTTCCTTACCTCGCAAGACACCTAGTCATTTGAATACACAGTTTTAACCTTTTTCTGTATAAACTTTGCAATGCACAAAACGCATAACACACCAAAGAACCTTTTAACCCGGACTCCAGCACACGTAAATCCTCAAAGCAGAGCCTAACGCACATGTTTTTTTTAACCACACTACAGCGACCGTTGATTTTCAGAAACCGAAACTAGCACTCATTCCAACTGCGACATACCTCATCCAGTACAGCTATATCTATGGCGTGCCAATCAACCGCGTGCCCAATGCAGACCGACCGACAGCGAGGTTAGAGCTTGCCGATTCCTTAATTGCCGTGACGTTTTGGTGTCACATACCACGCGGTACCACGACTACTTAAATAGGCTTTAGTAGCAAGTACGTGTAAAATCTAACCGTTGCAACAGAGTGTCTGTTCGTTGTTTGACAAGGACGGTGATGAAAATTTGTTGATAACACTGTCTTATTTTAACATTTGAGGTTTCTCCTTGAATGTTTGATTGATGTCTTGAAAGGAGGTTTCAACAGTTTTTTTTTAACTTTTTTTATTCACGGAATGTTGGAAACCGATGTCAATAAATAGGTTTTAGTTTATAAAAAGAACGATTAGTGTGCTCAGCTGCGAATGTAAACTCTTCACCAGCCTTGAATATCTAAGTGCGACAGTTCTAGAACTTTATTTATTAACCGCAAGATATCATGAAGCATTGACCTTTATTGGTGCAACCTTTAGCAAGTTATTATTTCATAACGCTAACGAGACTAAATGACACCATCATATTTATTACACCAACGCTAAACGGGGTTGCCCGAATAAATAACGTCGGAATCTATAAAAAGTGTGTTCAAAATAAAATTATTTTGGTAAAGGGTTACACATTCACACATTAGGGACGCCACTCGACGCGTCTCCCGGTAATTATTTAAAAGTTTCGCTCTGACACTGGCTGCTGCTTCTTTGGAGATTTTCTTTTTTTTATTTTTAAATTTAGAGTGTCGTGAGCGTTAAGTAGTATTTATGCGGTCCCCAGCGGCGCGGAGGTGGTTTGGGCGCGAAATCAACTTGATGCAAGCAGTGATATGGGTTAAGTTGTTTAATTTAATTTTGTGAATTTTACTCTAATTTAAAGCTTTGAGAGAAGAGTTTATAGTTTAATTGAATACTTGATTTTGAGTCGCAAAAGGAAGAATGCCCGGCAAAAGAGCAATCTAGACAGGCAACCTTTTTTGTAAATAAATAAAATGAAAATGTTACTACAATTTCGTATGAATAACATTTTGAATATGAAAACGTACACTTGAGAGACATTCAGTGAGGTTTTAAGCACACAAAAAATATTAAAAGCGACTTATCCCTATGTCCAAGACAGCGGTATAAATTCTGCGCGGACAGTTGGGAGCGGATCGCCAAAGCTAATTCTGTTGTGATTAATGCTCCTTGCACATTTCCACCGCCTAGCTGATAACCACAAACTTACACAATATCAAAAAACGCCCAAAAAGTATCCTTAACTCACCCCCAATAAGGTACAGGATACGAAAATAACAATGAAAATGTATTTTTGTACTATACGAGTGCTTAAAAGTAACTCGCTACTGGCCGTTCGCGTTTCTCACGCAACTCCCGGCGATTAAATAAGGGAACGTGTTGTAATATTAAAAACACTTGTACCCATTAATGAAAACCCATTTCGTACAATAATCGTGTCGTTTGTACTTAATTCAAAAATACGTGGGTACTTAATTTTCTACGTAATCCACGTGTCACGTGTAATTTATGGTGTTGAAGTTATATTTATTTAGTGGTCGGCCTGTGGACCGATTGTAAGCAAAATGTAGTCTTTTTTTTAGCGTAGTAAAGTCATCAAATGTGTCCTCCCACCCAGGGCAGAGCGGGAGGGACTGTCAGTCTCGTACTGACTAAAATTCACGGTGTCCTTCAATAGCTCTTTACGTACCGGGGTCACGGTAGTTTGTGAGTCCCGCAACCCCGGCAGGCTTTGGCCCTCTACAGGCCCCGTCGCTATGCTGACACTCCTTGAGGCGCGCGTGGAATACAACGCGCCGTCGACTCGGGCATGGTCCATGGTCGGACAGCGAGTTGCCCATTACTCGCATGCCCGCGCAGCAAAATATAGTCTTAAATAAAAATCAACCTATGGTAGATTACTTTTGTTTGTGAGATGAAACTTTTTATGTTTATATGTTTGTCTTGGCAGCTCTTACAATGCATTTCAGACCTCGGCTCGAAAACAAACCCTCGGCTTAATGTTGGTGACCCATCCAAAGCCAGACCCAGGCAAGTGTTGCCTACCCTGCTCACCCACCTAAAAACTAAGTTTATACACTTCTGTTCCATTTCACCAAATCACTACCACTATATAAACAATTGGAAAAAATATGACACATAAAAAGACACTAAAAGGACCAATAATCATGTCAGCACTTTGTACACCAACTAATCTTAAACTACAACTTCCGCGCAAATCAAACCACTTCACACCTTCCCGTTCATTACCATAAAGAAAATTATGGTAATGAACGGTCACAATCATTACCGTGGTACTGCAAGTTATACATTAGGGGCGATGGAAATGACGCGATAACTGCAATGCTAGGGTTGAAATAATGTAATAATTTGAGTCTGTCATTCTTTTTTTTATTAATGAGAGACTAATATATAGATGTGTTTGAATATAAATCCTTGGACCCCGTTTAAAAAATCCTTAGAACTTTTGTCAAACAGACGGCGTGGCGAATACGAAGCGAGGCGTTTTTATTTGTAATGTATGGAATTGTTTGAATCCAGTCACATGGAAAAGCGGAAGCGATCCGATAGCGTGACCGAACCGATGCGAAGTCGTGGCGAAGGCGTATTTGCTCTGTTTGACGTCGTTCATAAAAAGTCAGCTTATACAACTGTCACGCCTCGGTTCGCTGCATCCAGTTTGACGTCTCGTATGGGTTTGTTATCATTTCGGACTTGGTCCGGTTCGCTATCGCCTGTCAATGTGACAAAGGCTTTAAAGGGCTTAAAACTTCAGAAGGTTGTTTCAATAATCTGTTGAAGTTTCTATCGTTAACAAAACATCACTTACACTGGAAATTAATCAAGTATCTCAGTTGAAATCTTGGGTCCGATCTTTATCTGTTACCAATTAATCATTGAATTTCACTTTCCGGGTATTTTTATTACGTGGTAAAATCATCAAATAATAGGCAGCACGGGAGGGACTGTCAGACTTGTACTGACTAAAATTAACGGTGTCCATCGATAGCTATGGTCCATAATCAGACAGCAAGTCGCCCATTACTCGCCGTTCGCACGCCCTACGGAGGCCGGAAATCGCCTACTATACGCACACGCGTCTCCTGCTACGGTCCCATGTTTTATTTATTTAAATATTTTTGCACATGGAAGTACAAAGGCGGACTTAATGCCTTGGGCATTTTCTTCCAGTCAACCTTGGGGTGATGCAGAGAATCAAATATAGTAGGTGCAAAATACCAAAAAAAACATAAAAAAGACAATCAAGAAAAATAATATATATAAGTATATATATATATAAATAACCAATAAATATTAACTAAACTATAATAGGGAAATAACAATAAGGATGGGAAAAAAATTAAAACCAAAAAAAAAACTTTACGAGTCTGCCAGATTCTTAAATAAATGTTCGCGAACTTTTAACTTAAACGTGAACGGACTGGTTGCCATCCTGATATCCTGAGGGAGCGCATTCCAGAGAAAAACTGCTTGCACAAAGAAAGATGACTTTAAGAGACCGGAGCGGTGAGAGGGACATCGTAGAAGACGATTATTGGAGGACCGAAGATTTTTATTGTGCGCTGAACATAAATATTGCAAACGAGAGGAATATTGCAATAAGAAGGAGAAGTGGGTTTATGTAAAAGAGAAAATAATGTTGTCAACGCTCTCATCGCTCTGCGTTGTCGGATAGGAAACCATTTTAAAAGTAACCGATGTGCAGACACATGGTCATATTTACGAAGATTAAATACGAATCGAATGCAGTTATTTAGAAGTCGGTCAAGTTTATTGAGGAGATCTGCATTCAGGTCATAGTAACACACATCACCATTGTCAATTATGGGGAAAATAAGGGACTGAACAAGCATTGCCTTTACGCGAGACGGGAGAATGTTTTTCAGCCGATAAAGAGACCGCAACGTTCCAGTGACCTTCTTGCTCACAGTCGTGACCTGCTTACGCCAGTCAAGACAAGTATCTACATGCACACCCAGATCCTTGACGTCAGAGCTAAATGGAATGACAACACCATCAAAGTTAAGCGGAGCCACTGTTAACCCACTCAACCTTCGCAAGCTATAGGGGCTCCCAATAATTATAGCTTGACACTTAGATGGGTTAACCGCAACCCCAAAACGATCAGCCCAGTTCTTTACTGCTTCCAAATTCCGGTTTAGCTCCTCGATCGCATCCGATACATTGTCAACACTTGCCTGACAATAAAGTTGTAAGTCATCAGCGTAAAGATGATACGCACACTGAAGCTCAGTAGTTATGAGATCTATAAAGATAGAGAACAAAAGTGGAGACAAAATGCCGCCTTGAGGGACACCAGTATCAAGATCACACCAGCTGGAAGACGAGTCTCCAGCAAGAACTGATTGCTGACGCCCTCGAAGATAGGAAGAAAACCAATCCAGAACCTCGGAAGAGACCATGCGAAAGGAATGTTCCATGTTCGGGTTTTAAAGAAAAAAGGATGCAGCTATGTCAAAGCTTTTTCATACTGCACCCTTTTTGCCCTCAAGAGCCTGGTACTTCAACGATTTGTCCACCAGAAAAGCATAAAGTTTTGCATTTGCTCCTCCTCGATCCTCGCAGTGGTGAAACCCAGGCGTTTTTTTCCTTTCCAATCAGACATAGGAATCCCCGAAAACATCCGTGTCCGGTGAGGACCTCTATCAAGCGGAAGGTGAGGACACCATGACACCCTAACCACTCTTCAAAGAGGTCGCGATTGCGGCGTGCCCAAATAGTAGGCTTAAAGTCATTACATTATTTAATTTGTTTTATTAATGAGAGGCAAAAACTTTTGCAAAAAATCAAATGTTGTTTACATCGAAATATGGTATATTCCATATTTTTCCCATATTTCTCATAACATTATTCCGATGTTTGTATACGTTATTATGACTTCCCTTTATTAGACAAGAAAAGTCCCCCTTCTCACAAAAACTTCAAAACTTCAGATTTGCTTAGAATTATTAATTATTTTTTTGGCTTCTTCATACAAAGATCTTCAACAGGTTTTTCTTACTAAACCCACTCAGCTTACTTTTTGTTATTTCTTTATTCATTTTATACACCTAAGCGAGCTCGTGGCTAAATAATAACAGCAGCACAGGCCGATCTTCCGGTATAAGCTGCGCTTGCCGAGGTTTATCTGTGGATGGGTGACCATACTGACTATCTGTCATAGCGAGTTTTCTCCGTGCCTCGGAAAACACGCAAAGCCGTTGGTCCTGGATGTCATTTACAAATCTTTGATAGACGTTACTGTTAGAAGCTCTAAAATCTGACATCCAGTCTTACCATGGGATATCGTATTACCTAGTGACTGGGTTGTAGAAGTCCGATAGGCAGTCGCTCCATATAAAATACTGATATTCAGCTGCATCCGGTTTGGCTGGAAGCCGACCCCAATATAGTTGGGAAAAGGCTAGACAGATGATGATACACTTATTTTATACCTATATTTTTTACTAATCTTTTTACTAAACCATAAAAAAAACACTTAAAAGTTTTTGTTATTATCATTAGGATACCGTGTACCTAGTTACTTTAATTAAATTTTAATGCATAAACACATTTTGAAATTTCAGTTCAGTGCTCCATAAAACCAAGTTTTTATTTTATACACACTGACATAAAATGGTACAAGTAATTACAATAAATGATAAAAAACATCCACATTACAATAAACTTTCACTAAAATAGTCATTACACAATAATTACAAAGAAATACAATATTTACGTACATTAGATTCCATGATACGTTTCTAGACGTGATTATGACGCAATCGATCATTCAGTATCGATACATATCGCTCGCATTCATCTACATAATCGAATAGAAAACAAACATTTATCATAAAAACCGACCTAGTGCAAGGCGGACTCGAAATTGGAAGGTTCCGTATCGTTGTCTATAAAAAAAAACCCTTTTAAACCCTTGTTGTGGGAGCCCGTCTAAAACATTTGCTGTGTTTTAATTTTATTATTTAACTAGCTTTTGCCCGCGGCTTCGCTCGCGTAGAATTTGGTCTGCCTCATTAAGTTACGTGACATTTTTTTAAATATTTATATTTTTGAAGTGAAAACTTCTTTAGCGGCGTTGAGCACTTTTTCTGTAATGGGTATAAAATCTTAAACTCGCGTCAGGACACGTGACCCTGATCGAAAAAGTGTAGGACGGATGGAGAGTAGACAGCTATCCCCTCTCTACGGCGCGGTGAAAATGTATGCCTGGGCCTACTGTTTCGTTTAGGCGGCGCAGGGCGCTTGCGCGAATGTTCGTCTATGTTACAGCGTGCCACGAATCGAGGTCGAGGTCAAGGTCGAGGTCGAGGTCGAGGTCGAGGTCGACCTCGACCGTGTACGATAGCGCAATAAATGAATATTGTATTCTACCACATAAATGATAGTACTTTTATACTGATAAAGCAATTGGTGCAAAATTATTCCCTAACCATTCCAAAATATCAAACATACTCAACGTTAATAATCAAGTTTTCACTTCTGCGTGTTTTTTTAATGTATCTTCACATCGTACATCCCAGATTTCTAACTTCAAAATTAGTTTCCATACAATCTTTGAACACCTATACCTAATATTTAGAGGGAATCTCTTGAGAGTGGAATTATCTGAATTCCTTTCTAAGTGCTCATTATTTTAGAAGGCCAAAGCCTGCCGGGGTCGCGGGACTAACGAATTACCGTGACCCCGGTACGTAAAGGGCTATTGAAGGACACCGTAGATTTTAGTCAGTCAAGTCTGACAGTCCTTCCCGCTCTACCCTGGGTGGGAGGACTCATTTGATGATTTTACCAACATAAAAAAAAAAAATAGAACTCTGCAAATTTCAAAATTCTACCAGTGGTTTCTTCATCAATCTTTACCTGTATGATGTGTTTATAAAAAGTAGCCCTATGTCCTTCCCCGGGCTTGAGATTATCCTATCCAGCACAAACGGATTACTAAACACTGACTAATAAACAGGTCGGACCAATGTTACTTGCATTTAATCACTACATAGTATAAAACAAAGTAGCTTTCTTTGTCCCTATGTATGCTTCAATTTTTAAAACTACGCTCGGCGATGAGGTGATTGCGAGCAATAGCGAATTGCTTGGATTGCATTGTTCGCCGCAGCGCCGTTTCGCGCTCCGCCCGTGCTGCCGCCGCCGTTAGGCGCTCCGTTCAAGTCAATCATATTATCGTGATAACTTTTTAACTGTTCGGCCAAATTACTTAGTGTGAAAGACAAAGCTTATCTAAATTAAATACTTCATGCGAGAAATGTATTCATTTTGATAAGAGTTTGATAATTATAAACTAACAACGCCATCTATCAAGCATAGTGACAACTCGGATTATATACCTATACTGCGTTCGGGCATTTTCTTTGCACTAAAAGTTTTATTATATTGATATTATTTTTTTCATACCTTTTTACTATTTGTTTACATTTTTTCCGATGAATAAAAACAATAACATGAACCGAACTCGTGTAAGGATCGACATCATTGCGCGATCACCGCCATCTATCGAGCATAAGGACCACTCGACATATAGTACTAATAGAATTATGTATACTCCGTTCATCATTTGCCTAGCCTTTTTCCCAACTATATTGAGGTCGGCTTCCAGTCAAACCAGATGCAGCTGGATAGCAGTATTTTACATGGAGCGACTGCCTGTCGGACCTCCACAACCCAGTAACTGGGTAATACGATACCCCATGGTAAGACAACCAGTCTTACCATGGGGTATCGTATTACCCAGTCAGACTTTAGAGCTTCTGACAGTAACGTCTGTCAAAGATCTTCAAATGACAGCCGAGACCAACGGCTTTACGTGCTTTCCGAGTGCTTTTTACCCATCCACAGACTAACCTCGGCAAGCGCGGCTTAACCCGTAAAAATATATATAATTAAAAACTTTTTCAAAAAAAAAATGTAACCGCCTTCAAAAAGAACCACAAAAAAGGGTAAAATAATCTACAAAATAACTTTTATTTCGGAAGTCGATGGCTTTGTTGTTCTCAAAAACTACTGAACCCATTTTGATGAAACTTGCAGTATTCCCTAGCACAAAAAAAAAGAATTATTTAAATCGGACGTGAAGTTCCGGAGATATGCGACAATGAATCTGTCGATGCCTACTCCTTACTGTTAAGGAGTTGTAGTGTAGCTACATAAGATGATGATTACCAAACGCAAGTACTTAAATTACTTCATAAGATTTACGAAAAACGATGCGTGGGCCTATAAAATTTGAGGGTTGCCCTCGATTTCTCCAAGATCCAATCATCAAATACTGATTTGGTGACAATGGGACCAAAAGGGAAGCACCAGCTCACAAACAAAAAAAGAATCATGAAAATCGGTTCACCCAGTCGGTCGTAATGCGGTAACAAACATACCACCTTTTACCACATAACACCTTTTTTTGAAGTCGGTTAAAAACTATCCTATGTCCTTTCTCAAGTTCCAAACTATGTCTGTACTAAATTTCACACAAATCGGTTCAGTAGTTTAGGCGTGAAGAAAAGACAGACAGACAGACAGACAGACAGACAGAGTTACTTTCGCATTTATAATATTAATATATAATATATAGTTAGGAAGAGTTAGGATTAGGAAATTAGGATTTTAAAGTGAACATTATAACTAAAGTATTCTGTGAACATTTCATGCGTCTACCTTTTGCCGTTGTGAATACCGAGTAAAAGCGAGCGAAAAAATCACGTTTGTTGAGTGGGAGCCGTCTTAAACATTTATTCTGCATTTGTTATTATAGCGGCAATAGATATACATCATCTGTGGATATTTCATCTGTCTATCACGGTCCATGAGATACCTGGTGACTGACGGACGGACACACAGGCAGAGGAACAGCCAAGTTTCAAGTGTTTGAACCGATAGTCGACTACGGGCTAATTAATCGTGTCCCGTTTTACCCTTTGGGTACGGAACACTAAAAAAAAGGCTTCCGCATGCTTCCAAAAAGTTTTCTACACATAATTTCAAATAAATTACTTAAAATCAAAAGGGATATTAAGTCCTAATGATCGATTTGCATGACAGGCAAAGTTACCTAACCTAAAATATAATTTTATTTCCTTGTCCCCTCTTTGTGGGCGGTATTCGTTTAACTGTAATACGTCAACACACGTTCGGATAGTTATGAACGTTATGATAATCGTTCCAGTAATTATTGGGAACAAATGACTTTTTTATAAACCGTGAGTGTGGCCTAATTCTCACGCTATGTCATCTGTTCCGTTTTGAATGGTCAATTGTGTCGTGGATTTTCGTAGAAATTTTAGTCTGTCTGCTGTTTTTGAGATTAGAAACAATGCTTTTTCAAGTTCAAGGAACTCAGCTTATCGTAGACTTATGACCACCATGAGATTGTGGCTGAGCTAATACTACTTGTGGGCCTGCCTAATTAACCAGCTAATTGGCATTTATTAAAAAAAAACAGGTTTAGAAAAAAATAAATAAAGTGATACAGCATATTATGATCGGCAGCATATTGGTCATTGTTTCAATTTGGGAATTTTTGGGCCCTGGGCTTAGGCCCAAACAGCCCTATTGTAGATAAGCCTTTGTATCAACTCTTGCCAAGATAAACCATAAGACGTTATTTTTCAGCGCAATCCGCTCTATCAATGCGATCGTCAATTGTTTACGCCTTCTTAAATAATTGACGATCGCATTCAAAACCTTTTTTTCATTAGTCTACATCGGTATGGTCGCGGGACTCACTAATTGACCGTGACCCTGGAACGTAAAGGGCTATTGAAGGACACCGTGGATTTTAGTCAGTACGAGTCTGACAGTCCCTCCCTCTCTGCCCTGGGTGGGATGACTCATTTGATGATTTTACCACGATCTAAAAAAAAGTATACAACATTTTTAGTGTTCCGCAGAAAGATTCAAGATCTGAGGTCGTGAGAATGCAAAAGAACATGGTTGCTTTTACTCAGTCAAGACTGGCAGTCCCTACCGTACCATTACGAGCGAGAGGGCTCATTATTATAATTATAATGACTATCAAGCCAAAAAAAAAAACATTAAATGTCAGTTAATTCATAAATCCAACTTATTAATTGGCTATTTTAGTATCATAATGTTGTTGCACATTTGAAGTCGCGCTGACCCCTTTTCAAGATATAGCTGTTCTAAAATCCGTATATTCATTAAAATCATCAATTTTCATTTCATACTAAAATCATTTGAAATTGCAGTGGTACAGTTAGCACAAAAATATGCACTGACTGATTATTCTGGTACAATAATAAAGTAATAGATAATAAAGATAATTTATTGACAAAAACATTATCCGATAGTGATGAAACCTTGACTCCAGAGCTAGGTTAGGATATCTGTGTTTCAGGAGTCAGTGACTTCTTCCTACTACTTAATGTTACAATTTTAAAAGTTTCACAACAAACAAAGAACTATTATTCTCAATTTAAACAAACATAAAGTAGGAGTACGAAAAATATAAGTATATAATTGAATTGAATATTTTTACGTAAATAACATTAAAATAGTATTAACAATTATTGTTTATAAAATTATTTGTGGAGTAATTCTTGCGTAGAGCGAATGTGCGAGTATGTAGAGTGTCTGCGTGCATTGCATGTGTTTGATCATGTGTGTGTGTGTGTTTGTGTATGCCTGCATGTTTGTGAATGAGAAAGAAAGCGGAAAACCTGGACCAACCTTTCTAAAGTTCATATTATAACAGTTTCGAAGCGATAATTAAATAAAATATTATAATTAATTAATCTGACATCTACTTCAAAGTAATTAAAACAAAATAGTCATTAAACTTTTTTAAATATTAAAATTTTAGTGTCTATTATTTGCCACTAAAAGCATGCTATTTTTAAAGTCAACACATCGACTTTAAAAACTTTACACTCGCGATCAAAAAAACAAACACCTTTCTGACTGTACCATTCGATAACCTCGCATAGTAATAACGCGTAGCTGCCATATGATTGACGTTCGGTTTTAGATGCAACACAGTAATGTAATTACACTGTCTTGGAGGAATTTTAACTGGCAATCGTAGGCGGGACTTTACATTTATTTTAGTAACCTTCTTGTTATATTTAATTATCGGTTAGTTGGTAAGTGTGGAGGAGTTATAACTTAATTTATTCGGAATTGTTTAGTTAATTTCAGAGAAAGATGTCTTCTGATACTTGTAAAGGTTCGAACCGGACATCGGATTCTGGTGGATACAAGAAGGAAATTTCTGTTCAGTCTGGTGTCCACAGCCACTTCGGTATCAAGTCCGGCCGGTTTGACTAAACCTTCAACTAAACATAACAACATCAAGTCCGAAAGGTGCCTTATGTTTACCCACACTTTACCAGTCCCATATAGTTATAAACATTTTTACTCACATCCACAAACAATAACTCAATAAGCCAAGCCAAGTTTAAAGACATCCCTCGTTCAAACAGCCACAATATCTGGAATATTTTGGCTACAAATGAAAATTTCTTGACGGAAACACCATTATTAGAGCTTGCAACCAACAAGCTACAATTCTTCAGCTACCAAATTAAAATAGAAAATAGTATAATATTTTATTGACCTTTTCGCCATATTGTGACGCATCAGCTGTCAACTAACTTCTTTATACTCGCATTAGGTAAGATTTGTATGGAATGTGCTGATTCATTAAAAAGTACGTCTTCACTGCATTCAAGGTCAGTATCATAGGCCTTTCTTGATGATGAGTAGCCAGCAGTAGTTGCTGCTTTCTCCATTATACATTTATTTATTATACATATTATTGTCCACAAGTGTACAATGCACAATGGGGTAAAAGCATACGTGATCATCATCATCTTCATTTCCACCTGAGATCATCCGCTGTTGGCATCCCCCTTTTTCAGATATATTTCTTAGTTCTTTTTGCATTCATTTGCGATATTTTTAACCGACTTCAAAAAAAGGAGGAGGTTATCAATTCGACTGTATTTTTTTTTATTTTTGTTACCGCATAACGACCGACTACGACTGGGTGAACCGATTTTCATGATTCTTTTTTGGTTTGAAAGCTGGTGCTTCCCGTGTAGTCCCATTGTCACCAAGTCAGGATCTGATGATTGGATCTTGGAGAAATCGAGGGCAACCCTCAAATTTTATAGGCCCACCCATCGTTTTTCGTAAATCTTATGAAGTAATTTAAGTACTTGCGTATGGAAATCATCATCTTATGTAGCTGAGCTGATGATGGAAGGTACAACTCCTTAACAGTAAGGATTACGACTGATTCATTGTTCGCATATCTCCGGAATTAAACTTCCGATTCAAATTATTCTTTTTTTTATGCTAGGTATCGTTCAACTTAGGGAATACTGCAAGTTTCATCAAAATCGGTTCAGTAGTTTTTGAGATAGGGAATTTTATTAGCTTATTGTGTACATAAAGGATGTTATTACCAGTGCTACGGATTACAAAATTCTAGTACAGAAGAAAATTATGTATTTGGCAAGAATTTGGGTTGAATATTTAAACTAAAAAGAGTAAAATAAAAAGGAAGGAAGGAAGTCGGTGGCAAAAAAAAAACAATGAAATAAAAAAAAACAAAGCCATCAACTTCCGAAATAAAAGTTATTTTGTAGATTATTTAACCCTTTTTTGTGGTTCTTTTTGAAGGAGGTTATATTTTTTTGAAAAAGTTTTTTTTTTTCATAAAACTTTCAGTTGAATTATGTGCGTCACATACGAGCGATATGGTATCTTAAGATTAAATATTATAGTATCTTAGCCGTGTGTGGCGCGCTTTAGACTTAACTGAAATAAAGGATCTTGGACTGCCACAAAAACGTGAAAACTCGTGTCCTCAGTTGTTTTCCAGTAACCATTTGGTGTTATAAACTTAGACATAGTAATTTACTACTACTCTAAGTTGCAAACCATAGCAAGACCCACAGATTCTGCAACAAACTTAGTTTAATACTAGTTAGTATTGACTGATTGGTCACACCGATACAACTAGACTTGCCAACTTCCTGGTATTTGTCTATACAATCTAATTAGTTATTAAAATCTAGTTTCTAGTTATAATTACATTGCATACTTTTTGTGTAAACCTTTGTGTGTGCTCTCAAATCCAAAACAACTTAGTAGTAAAGAGCATAAAGTTGAATATCTATAAAGACTACGTACAGAAGTCAGCACTTTAACGAACAAACTAGCTGGGTTCGAAACTACGACCTACAAGTTGTAAGTCGGGGCCGGATACCACTGGGCCTCCTCTTGAGGCCTACCGAAAGTTAGTGAACTAAAAATATTTAAAACGCACAATCAGCACGATATAAGCCGACCACCCAACTAACCCCTAATCGTGTGACGAACATGCCATTCATAAAATCATAATTACTTGCATTCATTCATAGATAACGGTATTAATATACACGAAAATCACGCTAATATTAACACCAATTGAAAATAAATTGACCAAATTATAATAAAACATAACCTTTATTAAATCAACTTTATTTTACAAGTCTCACGGTACATATTTGAGTGGGACAATTTACAGTTTTGTGACAAAGAACGCTTAAATTGACTACCTGGGGTACCTTCCTAGAATGCAGTAATGATAAACTTAGTAATCCTCTTCTATGGAATATGCGATCTGCAATGATAATCAGGGTTGCCAATTTTAAAAATATGATACTTTGCAATCTTACGATCGAATGATTGATATCTTGATGCGGAATGTCAAAGTGATGGCTGTAATAAGGGTATGAATTGACATAAAGAGGATCCCTTACTAATCTTTAGGTGGACTTATATCGATTATTAAACTTCTCATCTTAAAAAAAAGGAATTTGCTGACGTCATATTGTGACGTCATGTACCCCTTTTAAACACTTGCACTCTTTGGAATAAACAATTATCATATGAAAATAATTCACTAAGAATATAAAAAAGCATACGCTATTAAAAACTAATTTGCAAAAAGTACTTTATTGCTAAACGTTATTTTCAAGTTACAGTTGACAGATTAAGGTCATTGACATCAGCATTCATAGTTGAACTGAATAGTACTTCTGAATACATACATTTCAAATATAGAGCAAGTAGGTATTCAAATAAATAAAAGAGAAGAAGAAGTTGACAGTGGTGGCCCAGTGGTATCAGCCCCCACATTGGAGTTGTTAGATCGTGGGTTCGAACTCACCGTGGCGCATTACTTTGTGTAATTCATTTCAACACCAACATGTCCTAGAGCCATTAAATTCGAAGACTGAGGTGTGATGTGGGTGGGTGAGAGGTGACTTGTAACATCTACCAACCCGCAATGGACCCGCGTGGTGGATTATGGCCTCCCTCTGACAGAGAGGAGGCCTGTATCCCAGCAGTGGGACCATTATAGGCTGATGATGATGATGATGATGAAGTTGACATTCAATGGAAGAAGAACATTAAAAATAATTTAGCAAAAAAAACTTTTTAACTAACTAACTCTGTTTTTGCCAACCCTATGGACACCTGAGTTACCTTTACATTGCCGCCAAACCATTACCAATTCGGCCGTTCGTCGCTCACTCGGCGTTCGGCGTCACAAAGTCTGCCGAAACGGTCGAAAGACGAAACTGCCCTACACGCCGGAAAGGATTATGTTCCCGTGTTTTTTGCAGATTATACCAGACAAGGGTGTGTTTACCTGCGAAATTAGTATGCGAGAATTTGCTATGTACTTTTGAAGTTGAATTGCTGTTGTTTTGATGATGCTGTTGTTTAGATAAAGGGGAACAAGATAGGGGCCTACTTAATTTTCAGATAAGAGGTCCTGGCGCGTAACTTGCAGCAAAAACCGAAACAAATAATACTCATAGACAATCTATATATATATAAAAGAACAGGGTAAGGTTTTAAGACTGGACTACAGCCGAAACCGTGAAACGCAGTAACTTGAATTTTGAACAGCAGTAGCAGTCTACCATGTAGGGGGGCAATAAGACGGAATTTTGCGAAAATCCTCCTCTAAGGTGGTGAAAAGAGGTGACTTAGTTTTAAGGAAAGGATTTAACTATTTCTTTTGATAAATTAAAAACTTGGCAAATAACTCTCTCAATCGAATACAGGATACATAATAATCTATATTTCAAAAATCAACCCCTAGCGGGGCGGAGGTGAAAATGGGATAATCAGTTGGTATAATAGTGATGTAACGAATGTTTGATTTTTCACATTCGCGAATGCGCTTGCGGATGCGAATATTAATGACTTTCAAATAAAACGCATGCATAATGATAGAAAGGTTTGACATTTCATGTCAGACATATTAAAACCTCACATTGTCAAGTCGATATAGTTGAATGAATGTAGGTAACTGCATTCATTCAACACATAAAATGCATTCAAATAGTTTAGACTGGAGCTGGATTTCTTTATACACTTCCCCGGCAAGGTAATCAAAATAAATTGACCTATCTGTATACAATATACCTAATCCATATACCTACCGTATTTTATTAAACCTAAATTATTCTCAGAAAAAAAAGGAATAATAAAAAAACAAAACATTACTTTTACCTACAATTACAGTTTGCTAAGGAAATAAAAACACTAATGTAATAAAACTTATTTGACTTAGATATTATGGTTGATTATTTTATTAATTTGAATAAATATTTCAACTCTTTTTTCTCATATATGCATAATTATGTAGTAAATTCTTTTATGTAACTTGGTAATAGGGCTCATTTAATGATTGTATCATGATTAATAGGTATTTTGGCATTTTTTTTGCATATCTGTGAATATTTTAATTGGACTAATAAAACTATTTAAATTTAGTTGCCTACTTCTATATTCAAATCATATCAGTAAATTAAAAAATCGTTTATCAAAAAACATGCGAATATTCGTTACATCACTAGTTTGTTTGAAACTTTTTTTCCGATATTATTCTTTCTGTTTAGTTAGAATTCTTGAAGCCAAGCTAAAACTGTTACTCTTTTAGTAATTGATAAAGGTCATTTTAATTAATTTTCCCCTTTCTAGATGGATTAATGGGCTTAATGTTATAAATCTACAACCAAATGAAGTCACAATGGTACAGACTTTACGAAATTCAATCTTAGAGGGTTTCTTCAAAGTGAAAGTTTTTTTTTTAAAGTTACATTGTATGTTGGATACATTTTTAGACTTACCAAAAGTATCCTATAAGGACGACTTACCGGTCGTCCTTATAGAATACTTTTCGACGAAGGTGACTGGGCATTTAAATTTACTGAGTTCGAAGTTAGAAACACGCGCAAACGAAATCCCAGGGGATTGCTAGTTTCGAAATAAAAGTACAATGTTTGATTTTCAGTGATCAGCTCAACTGAACAAGGAGAAATAAAAAAAACCGCCTCCATTTTAGACAACGTAGGCGATTCGTGTCGGTCGCGGGACTGTACGAATTACCGTGACCCCAGAACGTAAAGGGCTATTGAAGGACACCGTGGATTTTAGTCAGTACGAGTCTGACAGCTCCCGCTTTGCCCTGGGTGGGAGGACTCATTTGATGATTTTAAAGACAGTTTTTACTTTTAGGTTTAACCATTTACTCACCAGAACCGCTGAAATAAGTACAAAATAAAATATTTATCTAGCACTAATCATTACTATAAATGTAACTAAAAGCTTTGGCCCTCTAAGGAACCGGGACGGACCACAGCCCTGGAACGTAAAGGACTATTGAATGAACACCGTGGATTTGAGCCATTAGAATATGATAGTCCCTCCCTGGGCTGGAACACGCATTTGGCGATTTTACTATAAAAAAGTATGTAACTAAAAATTTTAAAAAAGAAGAGAATACTTCCATAATTCATAATAAAAAATAAAGCTATCAACAACATTCTTATTCATCCAAACTCTCATAATCACCTCACATTACAGTATTTCTAAACAAAACCACAAAACACATTGATTTTCATTACAAAGCACCAATAAAAGGCAAGATCAATAACAGATTATTACCAAATTATGTAATATAAACAAGAAGCAAGCCATACAAACGTACGAATCAATTATTCCAAGTCTTTCAAAGCCTCTGTGTACAATACTGCCATTCAAGAAACAGTTACGAACAATAAAATCGTTAGATATTCTCCGATTCAAGAAGAATTAAATAACAAAGCATTTAACTCTTTTGTTTCAGGATTTTATAGATTGTAACTAGACAGTGCGTTGCCCATTGCTGGGACACGCGGGCCTCTCCTCTCAGTCAGAGAATGGTTCCTTACGAAGTTTTCCTTCACCATTTTAAGAGCCCGAGCGTAGCGATGAACTGAATTCATTTTTGAAGGATTTGCCTACAATCGCATTAGATCGCAAAAGGTAAAAGGAAGCGGTGGCTAAATACCTGCAACGGGACAAAACAGGTTCATAAAAAAATCGGAATATAAATATCATAAAACAAAGATCTACAACGCTGGATGATTCTATACCACTGGGATATCAGTGATCCACTAAAAGCAGACTTTGTATTAATTAGGTATTTTGTAGAAATAATGGTAGCGTAGATCCTGAACGAAAAGGTTTACTGAATGCAGTACCTACTATCAATAAATATGTACACAATTGTTTCACATTTATGAAAATACAGATATTTTCCACAAGGATACCGCGCACAACCCGCACTGGGCCTGCGTGGTGTATTGGAGCCCACTCCGTCTCTCAGAGAGGGGATTGAGTCCCAACATTGAGAACATTATGGGTTATACTATTATACTTTGCATAGCCAAGGAATTAATCAAAATTTCAACTTACAAAATAAAAACAATCATTCATTTATTTAAATAATAAAATACTTAAGGCACAAAATGTATTTACAAGTACGGCAGTCGTGTGGTTGGCAATGCGTATGTTGACACAGATGCTATGTGCTACATGAAATCATAGAAAACAATAAAAACATACGCTCGAAGTACGACTACTGTACTGACATTTAACAATCAGTAGCAATATTAATTGTTTGATAACAATTTTGCAACTGTGTTTGATCATAATTTTACTGCCAACGTCGTCATACTTTCACCTTTTGTAACTTGAAGGACGATGTCCCTCTTACAACATTATTTTTTTAGAAAATCCCACGACCACCAAAAAAAAAGTTGAAAAAGTTTTAAAAAATAAGATGGCGACTGCTCCTTTAAAAAAAGAAAATAGGTGATTATATCACGGCGCGTTGTGTTCCACGCGCGCCTCAAGGAGTGTCAGCATAGTGACAGGGCCTGTAGAGGGCCAAAGCCTGCCGGGGTTGCAGGACTCACAAATTACCGTGACCCCGGTACATAAAGGGCTATTGAAGGACATCGTGGATTTTAGTCAGTACGAGTCTGACAGTCCCTCCCGCTCTGCCCTGGGTGGGAGGACTCATTTGATGATTTTACCACGATAAAAAAAGGTGATTAAATCACCAATAAATTTTAGAAAAATGTATAAATTATAAAATATGCTTGAAATTACGTCATGAGTATTCAAACAAAGGCCAGCTCATAAGATGACACTTGCCAAGCAACATTAAAATGTTTGTTCTGCAAATATTATAAAATTAACGGTGCTTAATCTTGAGTCATCCAACTTTGCTATAATAATTATTTTATTATAAAGCATTTTTATCTCTAGGAGAACACAGTTCACATTGGTCAAAGTTAGCAACTTTAAAACAAGACTATTCTCGTGTTTTACGTGTTATTATTGTGAATTCTAAAATTCTATCAATTCTTATTCTATCAAAAAACTCTGCCATATAACTTAACCTTCGAGGAAATCCTACACACCTTTTAATGTCATAAACAATGAACATCAAAACGCAGGTCAATTAGGTTTCGCATACACCACGTAACCCATCAATAGGATCTGCAAGAAGCAAACGTAAATCATTCATTAGAATGACAATCTAAGTCCGTGTTGACATTAGGCACGGTGCACACTCGAAGATCACGCACGAAACACGCTACGCAACCAGCACGTGAGTAACCTCACGAGAAAACGTGGAACTGCCTCAATGGGACGATGATAATTAATTCTTGCATTATCATTTTATTGTAATGCAAGAATTTGACGAAACAAGCGGTATCATGAGTGATACTTATTAGAAACTATGTCGGAATTCGCGTGGATGGTTTATTTCCTCATTTTGAGTAACTCTGACAATGACATCTTATAAATATTACGGCGCTGAATCCACTGCGGGTAATGCAACGTGTGTTCGCGGTTCTACAGAACAACGTCTATGAATAAAACTGAAAAATAAGATTTTTTTTCTACGTATTTTTCCAGGATAAAAAGTATTCTATGTTATGCCCAGGATAATAAGGAATAATTATACCATCGAAATCGAACCGTTAGTTTTCACGTGATGCCTGCACAAACAGACAGACAGACAGACAAACATTTTTTAAATTTAATCATATATTTGGGTTTGGTATCGATCCAGCAACACCCCCTGCTATTTATTTTTTCAATATTTTCAACAGAATTGACCCATCTACAGATTTATTATAGTATAGATTACATTCCCGATGAACCTTCCTGCAATATGTCATGCGGAACGCAGGAAGGTTTTGGACTTGGCTCCGGCTTCGCACCGATAGTGGTTTGTATTTTTTTTTTTTTTGCTGTAATGCAACTTTATATGTGTAATATATATATTTTTTGTGTTAATTCGTCGTAATAAAAATATCAAATCTAGAATTAATCAGTTACGAACAAATTACATGTCGACTGCGGTCATCGGACACTGTCACATATTTCGGTGGTATTCGATTAGAAATCCCTTTTTGATCCGATTTTACCTCCAATATTTGTAGACATTCAAATGTCGTCGAAAAAGTCAAAGACCACAAACTAACTTAGAATAGTAAGAATAATATTACGAGCTCTGTCCTACTAATTCTAGATCTTCAGTGCTTATCTAGAAACAAAATTGAAATAAGTTTTGTTTACTTCAATAAAAAATAAAATATCCATTATTGCCAAACTGTTCAAATTGTATGTTTAGACAAAAGCATTTGGTACCAATTTCGACATCTGTAATTTACTTTAGGACCAGAACAAATTTAGATATCTCGAAACGTAAGTTAATCGTGGTATTCGCAGGTTTCTATTACAAATATCACTTATTGCGAACAGCAATAATGTAATAGAACTTTTTACTTCCATTAAATTCGTGATGAAAAAGTGACATGCCAATTTGATTCCCCTTGAATCAACCAATGGGAAATGTTACACAATAAGTAGGTACTGATTAAATTTAACGTTTTTTTAGCTTTGATAACAAGTTTCTAGTTCATCAAAAGATTTTCAATCTAAAATGAAATAGATTAAAAATGATATTCAATGCCTTTCACCTATCACTGAAATTAAATTATCTTGCTATTGGAAGTTACGTAAATTATTGATAATACAACTTTACGTGTTTAAATGTACATTCACCTGAAGCTTAAGATGTTTCTTACATCTTATCTTAATGTTTTTCTTGCGCTATTTATATTTAACGGAACAAAAATTCTAAGCTTATAATAAATGCAAAAGTAAGTTTGTTTGTTACCTTATCACGCCTAAACCTCTGACCGATCATTCAATTCATTTTACCTTCTTTATTCTTAGATACGTTTTTCGAATCATGATTGTATTACGTTATGTATTACAAAGAACGCCTTGTCCTCTGCAATAATTATAAGTACACACGCAAATTGATTGTCAAATTCTAAATTAACGCGAGAATAGCCGCGGGCAAAAGCTAGTAGTATTATAACTGTTACCTACGTAACTCTCTTTTTCTTTCAAATATTACACTATGAATGAATTTCGATGAAATTTTATACTAGGCAGAAGTATACTATGAGCTGGAATAAGACCCTTTATTTTTATACTGATAGTACTTTGGCAGAGAACGACATCCAATAACCAAGCAGACGAAGCCACGGGGAAGAATTAATTTAATTACTTCTCATTTGATTTGACCATGATCAAACACTATCGCTCCATCTTTCAGGGCCAGACACCGAAAACATGTTTCCCCATATCAATTTCAACGAACACTTTAACATTTTCTAAGATGAGGGTCCGTCGTAACGAAATGACAAAATATCTTGAGGTAACAAACACGAATCTCACCAATTACTGCGCTCGCGCAGTTGTTTATCAGACTGGCTTATTCATCTTAGCGTTCAATTCACACCATCAACTCACGAGTGTCCGAGGATCGTGGTGTCGTTTTTTAGATTATGGTCTATGTTATGAACGATTTTGTTTGTTTTTCAGTGTGATTAAATTAAGCGTAGAATGTAAAAAAGACGGTAGTGAATGATTTTATGAAGAATTTACCAGTGAGTGTTCTGAAGATATTCAGCGGGAGCCATTTAGTTCAATGAGGTAGTTCAAGATCTCTTATTTAAAGAATCTTACAAGGTAGGTAAGTAATTTTAGTATGACTACCAAAGATACCTACTAAGCAAATTGCATGGATACCGAAAACACACTCCAACAGATATTCCAAACCAAAAACATAACTCCAAAACCTGAAAAAATACCGCTGGTTTCCCCCTTTTCATATAATAACACCTAGCTTAATTCTTTCTCCCCATAATCGCTTCAACCACTAACTTCAGCCACGTCAATCTTGGTTGTCGTTTTGTCGGCTATCGGACGATGTCGAACGTCGGCTCGCATCAAAGCCGTCGCCCCCACGGCCCGATGCGCCCGCGCCGGTGACTCGGCGGTTTGTCCTACACCTTCTGCAGTGATGCTGGAAGAATTTTCCTTATGATCCGATGATATTTTGTTTGAACTTTAGAAGTGGTTATCGGTTTTGGTTAGAGGCAATTTGTTTTGAAGTTTCTACATTCCGATTTCATAGAAATCATCGTATGATGATTGGTTGTATCGAATTATTGTGTGGTTAATGCTACAATTTGTAACATGTAATTTTGATAATGAATTCCGTATCTACCATGTCTGGAAATCGTTACTTGGATATTTTTCTTTGGAAGGACCTGTGGAACTAATGATTTAAAATCGATACAGCGATAATTTAACTTTGGCTTATTCGTTTATTATCAAGAAAAACTACAAACTGGTATTGGTATTAGTTTACAGCTTTGGAACTTCCTGGAAAGTAGATACTGTTGCATTATCTTGCGAAATGCTTGTAGAATATATTATACGAGTATTTGTGCATATGCGACAACCAATGTAAAAGTATTATCGAAATACGATAGTTTTATAATTCAGAAGGATCAGACAATAAAAATATATTTTATTTTTATTTTTTTATTTTTATTTTTCTTTATTGGGACATAAAACAGTTACACATTATATTATAAATATAACAGAATAGACTTATAGACTAAGCAAACGTGTAACCCACACCAATGTCCGCGAAATAATGGTAAGAATGATAGATTTTATGCGTGCGTTAAATATTAAGAAATGCTAGGAAGTTGTCTTTTATGTTTTTATAGATACAGTGGTTATAGAATGGTTATTGCAATAATTCAATAGCCATCTTTTTGAACTGGAAGTGCGTGAGCGCAAAGATATCCAAATCAATAAAATGGGTGTTGTATATATCAACAATACGTCGTAGAGGCGCCCGTGCACCAGCATTGGTCCTGCACCTTGCGGTGTGGAAAAGTCGGGGCACACGCGCCTCTCGACGCATTACGGTTCTAGGTACAATGTAACATAGGTTATTGGTGATTTCAGGACAGTCGAACCTGTTATTATATTGACACATAGTTTAACGGACAGACAACAGAACAAAAAAATCGGATCTAATATAATGCTACATATAAAACCCGTGTTAATCCGACAAGGTTGATCAACAATTAAAGCTGAACCTACCTGATACATCACATCCCATCGGATATCCTAACACAATAATCACCTACTTCCTACCGTTATAACTTGAATCTATGAGAATTGCATCCTACGTATGTTATTTGAGAATTGCAACTTAGAACCTTGCTTATAATGTCGGTTTTTGCGTAGCACGACTTGTTTCCTCTGTTAACAAAACGACGTATGTCTAAATTTGGGAATTGCAACTTTGGCAACTTGCTTAGAATGTCCGCTTTCGCTTAACACGTGTTTTAAAGTATATCTTTTAATTGAAGGCAGTGCAATATTTGATAGAAAAAACGAAACCTCTCATTATTTGTAATTTCCAAAACAAAATGCGAACGGGTCGAGCTTAAGCATCTATTTCCGCTCTTTTGTGTCTCTCCGGATTGCTGTTCAAAGGATTGGCCCGACTTTACTGGATGTTTGGCAAATCAATGAAAAAGTTGAGGTTTTTGAAGGTCAAATATCTATTTTTAATGAAAGTTATCTCAACATAATCGTTTTATACTGCTTTTTCCCAAGAAATCTGTGTTCCAAGATTTCTTATCTGCAAGGCATCTGAATGAGACATCCATCACGCGTACTCAGAGGGTCTAATCTCTAAGCACGAAACCCGTAGATTCGGAATTATTTACGGGTGTTTTGACAACGAGCCTAAACTCCACACCACCACTCATAACCTGCGGAAAATTCGTAGTCCTACATTTTTTTAATGCACCTTGATGTAAAGATATAGACACTAGCGCCGCATCTAAAAGACTTCAGTCGTGGCTGTATTATCCGTCCGAAAATTTGATTTTGGCGTCAGTTACGTTCGGTCATCCGTATCCGTACCCGTGTATTCGTTGACGGACTTAGAAAGTAGACCCCCGGAGCCTGTTGGTCAAATATTTATTATACCTACATATACGTTTAAATCTCAAAAGCACCTATTCCTTATGTGACGAATTTATCGGATTTCATGATTCTGTTAGTAAATCCAGAATAATTTGCGTTAAAATGTAAACTTTCCCCAATAACTAACTATGATGTAAAGTCTATACTTAGCCTTCCAGTACCGATTTCATAACTTCATTCTACATTTCAAATCAGTATCTTACCCGTTTTACCCAGATAAAGCAGAAAATATTACAACTGTGAATCATGCTAGTATTGCAGAATCTAGGAAATAATGTAAATGTAGGTAAAACCAGGCTCCAATTGTGCTGAACACTACACTTTCTATCTGAATTCGAACAAAGAAGGAATTTTCGAATCCAATCCTGCTCGAAGATTTTTTTATGTAGCAATTATAAAATTATCTTCGGATAACTAATAATCAACTACATTATACTTTTTTATCGTGGTAAAATCAAATGAAGGATTTTTTTTCCCACCCAACAACGGGAGGGACTATCACACTTGTACTGACTAAAATCCACGTTGATCCTTCAATAGCCCTTTACGTTCCAGGGTCACGGTTACCTGATGAAACACCACGATCGCATTATTTATTGCTGAAAATTATTAATAATTAAAAAAAAAAGGTAAAAACAGAGAGTTTACATAGTTTTTGAAAAAACGTTGCTCCAGACTAGGAGTGTTCTCCTGGGTCGTGGGTGCGTTTACAAACATAAAAAATCACATAAACAAACACCCAGACCCGAACCAACTACGTGTAGGTCTTACAGATATTTGTTCCGTGCAGTGATCGAACCTGCGACACGCTGCACAACGGTTGATCGCTTAACCACTGCACCAACCGTGCCGTAAATAAATATCCCGTTTTAAGTTCTAATAATAGTGTTAGTGACCATGTCAGTTTAAAAACTTACTCGCGATGTCCAACTTAAGACATAATTCCCAAAAAAATCCGGTATTAATCCGCCATTTTGTTTGAGTCGTGCACGTGCAACTGCTCGGTGTAGACTTTCAGCGAGAAACGGGATCCCGCCTCTTTTAGGAAAAAAGTGGCGGTAACCAAACACCGGTGACGGGGCGTGGGATATAATATGTATACACACGTTTTTAGGGCAAATATACATGGGACTATGTGGCTGTTAAATCAGGATACCTATGTTTAGTTTTACCTTTATACTTTTTCTTTGTTTTTGGTTTCGTACTCTTATCGGATCACTTTGTGGTCTATGTGTCCATCTGTCAAGGGCCCTTTTCTCAGGAACGCGTGAAGGTATCCGTGTTTTGACAGGCCTGTTGGTCTAATGGTTAGTGACTGCTATGCCGCAGGTCGTGGGTTCGATTCCCACCCAGGACAAATATTTGTGTGATGAGCACGATCATTTTGTTCTGTGTCTGGGTGTAATTTATCTATAATATGTATGTATTTAGAAATATATAAGTATGTTTATCAGTCGTCTAGTACCCATAACACAAGCTCTGCTTAGCTTGGGACTAGACGGCGTTGTGTGATAGTTATGGAATATTTATATAATATTATTATTTATTTATCCAACCGAAATAAATACCAAATACTCAAGCCTCCAAAAAACTTTTATCCACATTAGGAATTTCTCCTGAGTCGTTGGTGCTTTTAAAAACATATAATAAACTCACTTACACAAACACCCAGACCCGGAACAACTACCTGTAGATCATACAAATTTTTCGCAGTGCGGGTATCGAACCCGCGACACGCAGCGCAGCAGTCTAATCGCTCAACCACTGCGCTAACCGTGCCGTTAAAATTCCTTGGAGAAAAGAAAAAAAAACTTCTAAGTCAATCCAATGATACAAATACCACAAATAAATAATAATTTTGACGCGCGCTAAGTAATCAAAACCTATAGGGCATTTACCAATGACCTAGAATTTTGAAATTTGGAAAGAAGTGATAATTTTATATTTTATCACAGAAACATAAATTATTATTTTCAACATCTTAATTTGAGGTAAGTATTATGGCTGAAAGCTCTGATTATTTTTAACACAATATTGTACGAGTATGCACAGGATAACCACATCTGTGAACAGAACGTTTTATAAAAATATAAGGAGCTCCTATCTTTTAATTAAACTCTAAATATGCTTCATTTAAAGAAAAACTTTCCCTCAATGATCATAATCATCATCTGCCTAGCCTTTTTAACCGACTTCAAAAAAGGAGGAGGTGGTCAATTCGACGGTATGTTTTTTTTTAGTGTTTGCTACGGGATTACTCCGCCAATTGTGGACCGATTTTCAAAATTAGTTTTTTGTTTTAAAGGAGATACTTGAAGTGGTCACATAATCACCAAGTCAGGATCTGATGATTGGATCCTTGAGAAATTGAGGGCAACCCTCAAAATTTATTATATAATATATTATTTTTAGGGCCCACACATCGTCATTCGCAAATCCTATGAAGTAATTTAGTACTTGCGTATGGTAATCATCGTCTCATGTAGCTGAGCTGATGATGGAAGGTAAGGAGTAGGCATCGACTGATTCATCGTTCGCATATATCCGGAACTACAAGTCCGAATTAAGTTTTTTTTTTCTGTTGGACTAGGTATCGTTCCACTTAGGGAATACTGCAAGTTTTATCAAAATCGGTTCAGTAGTTTTTGAGATAGGCAATTTTATTAGCTTATTGTGTACATGAGCGATGTTATTACCGGTGCTACGGATTACAAAATTCTAGTGCACATGAAAATTATGTATTTTATACGAATTTGGTTTAAAATTTTAAACTAAAAAAAAAACAACATTAAAACAAAAAAAAAATCCATCGACTTCCGAAAGAAAAGTTATTTTGTAGGTTATTTTACCCTTTCTTGTGGTTGTTTTTGTAAGCGTTTTAAACAAAAAAGTTTTTCCCAATTACATTGGTTATCTTAAACAAGCAAAACTTCACATTTCCTTTCACAATAATTATTCAACAAATTCTTCTCTTAGACATAGAAATCATACTTAAACTGTAAAATGATCTAGCATGAGTTAAATGAAAATTATTAGCGGTAAGTGTTCGGTTATTTTCCTAGCCAACCAACTTGGGGTGCTAAGACAGGAAACCTCCACGTGCGCCCGTGGACTGGAGTTCCCCTTCGGATACGTCCGGGGGGAAGACCAGTTTTTCGGGCCGGTGCACCCTGGGATGCGGGCAAAAACTCTTTTAGGCACTGTGTGCCTAAGGGGTCTCTTTGCCCGTATGCGAATAGCCTGTCGGGTGGATGCTCCAACGCGTGTCCCTCTGAACAGCAGAGGGCACAGCGGCGGAGCGGGCTTGCGGACGGTGAGTAATGGGTAAGCTCGCCGTCCGACCAAGGACCAAGCCCGGGTAGGTGGCGCGTCGTGTTTCACGCGTCACCGACGGGGCCCCTTACGGGGCCAAATGCCTGCTGGGGTCGCGGCTTTTTTCTTAATCCAGGATACCGCGGCCCCGGAACGTAAAGGGCATCCGAAGAAACACGGGTGGATTTTAGTCAGTAAGAGTCTGACAGTCCCTTCCGCCCCGCCCAGGGCGGGAGGACTCATTTGATGATTTTGCCACCCTAAAAAAAAAAAAAAAAAAAAAAAAAAAAAGCCAACCAACTTGGCATGACACGTAATAGACCGTTTAGAAACAGCAACGTCAAGCATGTCACTGTCATCCTACGTAGTTCGACGTCAACTGACAAATTAATTTACTATACCGATAAAGATGACTATTGTTCTTGTCACTTATTAGCATCAGTTATCAAATTGTCACTTACACTAAAATTTACGTAAAACGTACCATTTAGGCCTAAAAGTGTGTCAATAAAATAAATCAATATTTTAGTTACGTTAAGATGGAAACCATAACACGAAGTGTAACTGTATCAAATAACCGTTTAAACTTTAAAGATCAGATTGTATTATTAAATTAATCGGTCCATTGTGCTCCGACATAAAACCGCACACATAATTACATTAATCGGTGTTTACTCACAAAAGTACACATGACGACAAAAAGTTTAGCGACTATTGATATTACAACAATATCACGCTTTTAGAACCTATCCGGTATAACTTGAACTGCCTCACCGCCCTTCGTCCAACGAAATAGAATGGAAGAGGGGTGTCAGACTAGAAGGTTAGAGGTCAGTGTATAACGGCTGTATAATAAAGAGCTATCATGAACTGTACACTTGTAAAACACGCTTTGTTAGACGGCGCCTGTCATTGTATTCAGACAATACAACTTGTAAGAAATGTTTTTTAGGAATCCTCCATTCATGAAACTATGAGATGTTACGGTTTTGTAAAATCTGTGATAATAATGTAACCTGTTGCTTCGAATTCCGTCGCTTCATCGAATGAATTGCATGAAAGTGAATTCAATTCATTCGAATTCATGGTGTTTTGTGGTCGAGTTTTCGTAACTCATCCCTTCTTGTCAATGTTTATTTTCTAAGTTGTTTTGTGTTCTATTGTCATAAGATAATGTCTAAATTGAAACATTTAAACGTGCGTGTTTGTTTTGTTGTCCATTATATAATTTAGGTACCTAATAACTCATTTTAGTCATGTTTTAATTTAACTTACTCCCAACTTTGTACCCGACATAATAAATAAAAAATAGTTTTCCTGTGTGTTTTAAAAATAGAAAACATTTAAATGTGACTGCTCTTCTATCCATTGCCTCATAATACAAGCATTCGTATATTTATTTACGTTTGATTTGATACAAAATTATTAATAACCATCTAATCGCTTTAATATTGACTCAATGTGACCCTAATGAAACCATAATATTTACAATAATGTATTCTATGTTCGTGACAAATCCGACACAGCGTTTGTATAGTAGCGTCCTCTAATGTGTTGCGAATTAACTCATTATTATCTACATGAGTTTTAAGTTTTATTCTATTGTTGTTAGAAACTTACTCTATCTACCTACACCACATAATATATTTTGGGAAAAAAATACCCATTGATCTAGTTCAGTGTTTTTCAATTTGCGAGTCGCGACCCCTAGGGGGGTTGCGAAGCCTTACTCGGGCGGTCGCCGGCAAAAAGAAGGCAAAGTTCTACACTACAATAAAAACACAATTGTTTATGAGAAGGATGGGCTTGTTTATTTTTCAAAAGTATGTCCAATCGTGGTGCTATTTTTGAAATATTAACTGTCAAATCAGCTTCTAATTAAAGTCTTTTTTGTTTTGATGTCCACCATTGCAGAGAATGTCAATTCACATAAATATGAAGTGGCGAATTGCACTAATAATTTTAGAGCTTCCCTTGCCAGCTCTGGATATTCCTGTCTTCTTTTCATCCAAAATACATCAAAAAATCTTTAACGTAGCCTTTTAATTAAATTATTTTCTTGCCTGTCTATGGCACAAGGGGGTCGCCAAAATTTTTCAAACCCGTAAAGGGGTCGCGATATCAAAAAGATTGAAAAACACTGATCTAGTAACACAAATCATGTTTGGCAGAAATTCAGAATGCGCACAGCGAAAACAGTTCGGTCTAGAAGCATTTTGCAAATGAAAAAATACCTTATAATAGTAAATTGAAGATGGTAACTAGAGAAGACCAACTTTTTTTTTAATATTTCTTATTATAGGCAATGAAAGCGTTTATTTGGAATTTAGTCATTTTTACTGACATTTTGTTATTTATTTAATTATAAATTATCACATTCTGTTACCATATTGTAACACGATGCGTAGTTTGCAACAGAATATAAAAATAAACGATATAGCATCACAATATTCGTTACCCATGAAACTACGCATCGCCTCGTCTACTCACATATTTACTTTCAGCACAGACACTCACACACCCCACAGCTGTATACCTACGTGCATGTGTGAGTGGCACATGCATGCGTGTATGTATGAGTACGCATGCGCGCTAAGGAAGCTGCGCGTGAGATTTGCCCGCGTACGCAGCTGCGGCGGCCAGGTGCGCGCTCCCCTGCCACAGAGTACCCCCCAGCCCCACCCCTCGGTACAGTCAAGAACAGTACGCTGAGATTTGCTGGGAGAATATTCGAGTAAATTATTAAACGGTTTCATTCAGCTTGACCCCGCATATTTCTGTGTTTAATATCTTGTGAAAACTTAGCATACATGAGGTTCCCGTGAAAATTCAATATGAGCCAAAATCTAACTTAAACTTGAAAATAAAAATAAGAGAAATAATAATAATATTGTCAAGACATAAATCTTTATGTACACTTGTTTCGAGTTTATTGTTATGGGCTTATACTAGGATATTATCAACAAGTTCTGCAAAATTATTTTCGTGGTTTCTTAAGATGATTTTAATTTAAGGTTCAGATTTTGATGATTTCCACCTACTACGTTTGTCAGTTAGAAAGATATTTGCAAAATAAATGTTGGTATTGGAAGAAACCGTTTTTTGAGATTTCCAATAAACTTTTTTTATTTATTTACTGTAACATTCAGATGAAAACTCAATAACCAACTGTCAACCACCAAAGAAGGCCATGCAATCGCAGAATAAAATCAACCACCGAAAAACAAACAAATCAAAACACTTTGGCCGCGACAGTACCCTGCTACCCCATCAAAATCTGTGAATGCTTGCACAAACCCGCTTCCATGACACAAACAGTCCATCAAGTATCGTATTTATTCAGACCGGTGTACTAAAAGAACATTACCGTACTTCATGTCTGGCCCCCATGGGACTATTCCCCACGAGTAATTATCCAACATGTTTTTATATCTGATTTTTAGTGGATTATTATTTACGGTCGCGACCAGTACCAAAATGTTTAGGAATTACGGGTACAGATTTGAATAGGAGCAAAATAAGTTGAGAGATCGATTCTTGGTTTTCAGATCAAAACAGTTTTTTTTTATCGTGGTAAAATCATTAAATGAGGACTCATTTAATTATTTGGGAGTACTCCCACCCAGGGCAGAGCAGGAGGGACTGTCAGACTTGTACTGACTAAAATCCACGGTGTCCTTTAATAGCCCTTTTTACGTTTCGGGGTCACAGTAATTCATCTTTATCTAAATCTGAATGCAATCTTGTAGTTTAATTTAAAATAGTGGCAGAACTTGAATGAATATTGGTGAATCTGAACCTCAGATTTCGCCAATATTATTTATCTATTTCAGGTATATTTTGACAAAAATATTCTTTACATAGTGTTTCTGTTGCCAGGCGTCCGTACAAAGCCGACCAGTGTCAGTCTTTTTGGCTGCGTATCCAGCCAAATTAGATGATGTCCGGCTAATAGGGTTTTTGCATATTTGTTCGGCTTCTCGGCTCTATCATGGCGTGAGTAGTTACGCTGTGGGATAGAGACAGAACTATAAGTCGTCTAGCGCCATCTCGTTCCCTGAGCGGAACCACACACGCTTTAAGACGTTTGGTAGGCCACCAGGCAACCCTATTTGTACATATTGTTTTATCCATCATACTTGTTACATACTAGTTTGAAAACTGCATCCATTTGTGAAATAATTTGAATTGTAAATATTGACACGTAATTTTCACCCGTATTTTATTGTTTTACAGTGTGAAATACACTGTGCATAAATTGTATATTTGTTATTAGTATTACTAATGGACGCAACGAAATATTTGCTGTAGACTGTAGAGGTAGTAATTAATTCTAAATATAACAAATAATAATTTAATGAACTGGTAACACTTTACTTAAATACCTTTTCTTCTTGTTCTCAGATCTTCAGATGCATAAAGTGATTGGAGAAAGAAAAGCAAGTACCTAGGTGATTACTACAAATTCAAAGTATACATAATTATGTTTCCCGTAAATGCTTACTGTACACGTCTAATAGAGTAATTATGAACCTTTGTTGAAATCCCCAAAGTACACAAATAGACATGTCTTTGGTAGTAGGACTTCAATGACTGCCACTTATAGCTTTATAATTTAAACTAGCGACCCGCCCCGGCTCCGCACGGGTGCAGTCTCTACTGATACTGATACTGCTAGTCTACATCATCCCACTGCAGGCAAAGACAGAGGTATTTGCCAGCAGTGGAAACTGGATCGTGAAAACTGGAAGTCATGGGGCTCTCCCCATGACTCCAGGGCCAAAGTGGGACACTGGTCATTGGTTTTGTCAAGCTTATCCCGCCATCTTCTACGAGGTCTGCCGCGACGCCTTCTGCCTGTGTGAAGTCTCCACAAAGTGGTTATTTTGCTCATTGGGCATGCGGCAGACCTGGCCGGCCCAAGCCCATTTCAGTGTAGCGGCCTTTTGAACAACGTCAGCAGTCTCTACTATTTATGAATTTTAGTAGTAGTTTTAAAGATTTAAGCATACAAAGGAACAGACAGACAGACAGCGGGAAGCGACTTTGTTGTATACTACTCGTATGTAGTGAAAAGAAAACCGCCAGCATTTTTCAAAACTCTAACTGACGGTTTAATTCGATTTACAATAATTTCTTGATGGTGGAAACTAGTAAATTGAATAAAACGTTGTAAAAACTTCTAACACACAAATACATCTCAAAAAATCAAATTCTCAGTAACAGAACTTCCTCCTAAGCCTAGAAATAGGTACGGACATTAATCTAAAAGCGACAGTTACTTTTAGATGGGAATTTCTAAAAGATTTGCGCGCGTAGCACAATGGAGTCGTGTCGGCTGCTCGTGAGTTGCTTTCCAACCATCTCCCCTCTCTAACTGGACAATGGTCAGCTGAATGTTTATAAATATAATTATATACTATGACTGGTTAAACAAGGGACATAGTTTAAGGGACTGTAGTGCTCATGAAAATATATAATGTTTACTTTTGAATCGTAAAAATTTGGAGTGCTATTGATTAAAGCGCTACATTTTGTCGATTAAACTCATACACAACTTTACTACAGTTTCAATGACCTCCACCTGACAACTGTCACTTGAATATGACGTTCAGCATTAAATTCTTGTTGTATTTTTTTTTTACAAAAGCTGATTTGTTAACAGCTTTATTTGTAAAAATATTATTTACCACTGACTACTTAACAAAAACTGACTAAGTATAATAAAACCATTTTATTTTTATTCTTTTTACAATACAGGGGCAAATGAAACTCACAGTAAATTGACATACTTAATTAATAAAATTATTATTATCGACTTAATAAAAAAAAAATTTTTATTCTTTTTACAATACAGGGGCAAATGAAACTCACTGTCAAGTGACATAATCAATATAATTATTATTATCGACTTAATAAAAAAAACGTCGGGTTGCACTCTGGGAGTGCCGGCAGAAGTGAAAACTTGAATAGTAATAAACACACACGAACATTCGCGCATGCGCCCTGCGCCGTCTTACGAATTTTCAATCAGGTCACGTGTCCTGACGCGAGTTTAACATTTTTTACCCATTCCAAAAAAAGTGCACAACGCCGCTAAAGAAGTTTTCACTTCAAAAACTTAAACAAGAAAGATTACTACAGGTCTAAACCCCCTTACGTCCCACATTTAACTAGTCACAGAACAACGTTATGAGTTATATTTGTACAGGGTGAAATTAACAGCATGCCTCGGAGATCGTAAACTAGCTAGACTTTACGCCTTTGTTTGTACACCTATGATTATGACTGTTTTATTCAAGTATTTGTTGGCGGTTTGTTAGTACATTTACCTTCCTACGTAACTGTTTTTGTTTATTGTGTTTATTTTACGCTAACTTTTCCTGTGTGTTCCTTTCAAGACGTATGAGGTCTTTATTCCTTATTCTTTATTCCCAATTTAGGGACAGCTTTATTGGATGTTCTAACTCTATACCTCAAGATAATAATCAGATTTCATGCTTCTGGCTTGTAAAAATGACTTCTAAAGATCTACAAATGACGGCTAGAGCTTGTACCCGCAGGCATGGTGGGCTCTCAGTATGTCAAAGTTGGTAATACACCCACGAACAGACCTCGACAAGCGATGCTTAATGTTGAAGACCCACTGGAACGGGGGTAATTACTTTGGCCTGGAGTCTGTCTGGGACTCATCACCATCACCATTATCTATCAGAACTGGAAGCCAACCCCAACGTGGTTAGGAGTAAAGCTTTTCCCAGCTATGTTGGGGTTATGGTTAGAAGTAAGCTAGCTTTTCCCAACTATGTTGGGGTCGGTTCTCAATCTAATTGGATGCGGCTAATTTCAGCATTGTACTTGAAACGAATTCATCTCCAGGACTATCCATCTTAAGAAAGAAAACCACAAACCACGAAATTCACCTATCCTACCCGGTCGTACTATCATTAGAAGAATCCGCCTCATAGCCTCCCAGTCGGTAATTAATTCACGCCATTGCACATTACGGTCACAACTCGCAATATTATCGTAATTATCGGAAAAGTGTGGCGTGGTCATCCCTAATTTGTCGATCGATTAGGAGCGTGCGAGAGTTGCCGCTCGGCGGTCACACATGCTTGTCACCACACTAGCCATCAAAGCTGGTTTAGAGGGTACGACACGATTGTGGGGACGATACGATTTTAGAGGTTTTTTCACGTTTGTTGTAACTGATAGCTCTGTATAAATATTAGCTTTATGTGTAGAGGAAAACCGAAGCGATAGATGGACTGTATTTTTTTATCGTGGTAAAATCATTAACGCCTTTGTCAAACAGGCAGGCGTGACGAATGCGAAGCGTGACGTTTTTATTTGTAATGTATGGAATTGTTTGAATCCTGTCACGTAGCAAAGCGAAAGCGATCCGATAGCGTGACAGAACTATCGGACTGACGTCTCGCTTCGGTTCGGTGTCGCTTCGGAAACGCTTCGCTTTCACCTGTCTGTTTGACAAAGGCATAAATGTGTGCTCTCACCCAGGGCGGGACGGGAAGGACTGTCAGACTTGTACTGACGAAAATCAACGGAAATCGGCGGTTGTCTGATGAGATAATCCCACGACCTCATAATTACAATTTACCCATGCTTTCAAAATATCTGCCGAACCGTGAACCGACTTATCTAGATCTGACATGTTTTGTGTTCCACGCGCGCCTCAAAGAGTGTCAGCATAGTGACGGGGCCTGTAGAGGGCCAAAGCCTGCCGGGGTCGCGGGACCAAGGGATTACCGTTACCCCGGTAAGTAAAGGGCTATTGAAGGACACCGTGGATTTTAGTCAGTACAAGTCTGACAGTCCCTCTCGCCCTGCCCTGGGTGGGAGGACTCATTTGATGATTTTACCACGATAAAAAAAAAAAAAGATCTGACATGTTTTGTTTTGCTCTGCTTTTCGATTCTTTTGTAATTCGCTCTAAAAAACCACACCTTCAAAACACAAAAAAAAAGTTCTTGTATTTTAATGAGCTAAATAATATCCCTGTATAAACATAACAATTCAAGTAGAAGTTCCCGACCCACTTCATAAGTCGTAAGCTGTAAACGCATCTCCCATCTGACCGTAAAGCACGGGCAGGCTATGCGCGGGCGCACGGCGATTTGACGGATTTCACGGCGACGCGACGGGTCACGCTGCGGGGTCACGCCCCGCTAATGTCACGCTCCCCGCCGCTTTCCATTAGTTCACGAGATGAAAGTACCTAGAGAACGAGGTGACATTATTTTTCCTATTTTTTGTGTGAAAATATTTATGTCTAGCCTGCAGCTACGGGATTTTGGTGTCGATGCAATGAGCTGTTGATAAGTGCAAACAGTTACAATAGTTTTGGAGTAGTGTTAGATTCTCTATGTCTATATATATAAAAATGTTATGTTGGTTTGTGTACGCTTCAAAAACTCAAAAAGTTCTGCACCGATTGAGCTGAAATTTTAGCATGATATATAATCCGCATCAAGGATTGTTTTTATCTATTTTTTGCATGAGTCACATATCAGCGACCGCAAAAAAACAGTTTTTTTGTGGTACAGCGAAGCGTGGCAGGGTACAGCTAGTTATTATCTTCTATCTTCTATTACTATAATAAATCTGTAGAAGGGTCAATTCTGTACATTGAAATTATTGAAATAATAGCGGGGCGTGTTGCTGGATCGATACCAAACCCAAAAATATGATTAAAAAAATTTTTGTCTGTCTGTCTGTCTGTCTGTCTGTCTGTCTGTCTGTCTGTCTGTCTGTTTGTGCAGGCATCACGTGAAAACTAACGGTTCGATTTCGATGAAACTTGGTATAATTATTCCTTATTATCCTGGGCGTAACATAGGATACTTTTTAACCGACTTCAAAATAAGGAGGAGGTTATCAATTCGACTGTATTTTTTTTAAAATTTTGTTACCGCATAATGACCGACTGGGTGAACCGATTTTCATGATTCTTTTTTTGTTTGAAAGCTGCTGCTTCCCGTGTGGTCCCATTGTCACCAAATCAGGATCTGATGATTGGATCTTGGAGAAATCGAGGGCAACCCTCAAATTTTATAGGCCCACGCATCGTTTTTCGTAAATCTTATGAAGTAATTTAAGTACTTGCGTATGGTAATCATCATCTTATGTAGCTGAGCTGATGATGGAAGGTACAACTCCTTAACAGTAAGGAGCAGGCATCGACTGATTCATTGTTCGCATATCTCCGGAACTACACATCCGATTTAAATAATTCTTATTTTTGTGCTAGGTATCGTTCCACTTAGGGAATACTGAAAGTTTCATCAAAATCGGTTCAGTAGTTTTTGAGATAGGGAGTTTTATTAGCTTATTGTGGCAAAAAATAAACAATGAAATAAAAAATAACAAAGCCATCGACTTCCGAAATAAAAGTTATTTTGTTGATTATTTTACCCTTTTTTGTGGTTCTTTTTGAAGGCGGTTACATTTTTTTTTGAAAAAGTTTTTTGTTATCCTGGAAAAATTCGTAGAAAAAAAAAATCTTATTTTTCAGTTTTATTCATAGACGTTGTTCTGTAGAACCACGAACACACGTTGCATTACCCGCAGTGGATTCAGCGCCGTAATATTTATAAGATTTCATTGTCAGAGTTACTCAAATTAGAGAAATAAACCATTCACGCGAAGACCGACATCCGCGCGGACGGAGTCGCGGGCGGAAGCTAGTACTATAGTAAATCTGTAGAAGGGTCAATTCTGTACATTGAAAATATTGAAAAAATAAATAGCGGGGGGTGTTGCTGGATCGATACCAAACCCAAATATATGATTAAAAAAGTTTTTGTCTGTTTGTCTGTCTGTCTGTCTGTCTGTTTGTGCAGGCATCACGTGAAAACTAACAGTTCGATTTCGATGAAACTTGGTATAATTATTCCTTATTATCCTGGGCATAACATAGGATACTTTTTATCCTGGAAAAATACGTAGAAAAAAAATCTTATTTTTCAGTTTTATTCATAGACGTTGTTCTGTAGAACCGCGAACACACGTTGCATTACCCGCAGTGGATTCAGCGCCGTAATATTTATAAGATGTCATTGTCAGAGTTACTCAAAATGGGGAAATAAACCATCCACGCGAAGACCGATCCGTCGCGGGCGGAAGCTAGTGTATAAATATGAACATAAATAAATGACGTAACAAACATAACGTAAAGTCTGCATTACATGGGGTAAAAGGAATGTCTAAATAGGTAACCGTTATCCGGTAATGTAAAGGGATATAATAATTACAGTTCAATTATTTGAAGTAACTGATTTACACATAATTTGTACCTTAACCTTCTATCTTAAAATCCTATCTTATCTTTGAACACCAAATTCCATACTACCATGTAGTCACATGGTTTCTATAAGCATCTGTATTAAAAAAAAAACCTGAATAAATAACTGAAGTCCCACATTCCAGTATTTATACAGATTTTACAAATTTACACAACTTGACAGATCTGTAAAGTAATGCACATATTTTAGCAAGTGTGTAATACTACTTCAAAACTGACTGAAATAATTTTTGTGCACTATGTGGAAATTACGAAATCAACAGCCGGAAAGACATAACTTCTCAACTATTTCTTTCAATTTTTCTAATGGAAAATCGTATCTTTCTTATCTTATTTTCAGGAGTGTGATAAAACAGGAAAACGGCCGAATGCGAGCCAGTCTCGCGCACTAATCAAGAACCCTGTCGTTATCTATAAAAACGCCCAAAAAAACTGATTTTGGGAGCCTCTATTAATACTTATTTTATTCTGTATTTTTAGTATTTATTTTTATAGTGGTAACATTAATACATCATCTGTGAAAATTTCA
This sequence comes from Agrotis puta, assembly GCA_943136025.2. Lineage (NCBI taxonomy): Eukaryota > Metazoa > Arthropoda > Insecta > Lepidoptera > Noctuidae > Agrotis > Agrotis puta. Next base: position 13,664,567 of record OW964170.2, on the reverse strand, counting down.
ACTGTCTATCAATCATAGTTCATGAGATACAGCGTGTTGACAGAAAGACAGACGGACTGCGCAGTCTTAGTAAAAACGCCCCGTTTCACCCTTTGGGTACGGAACCCTCAAAATAGTTTCATATGAAGTTAATTTACAGAGGTACCCATTATAATGAGGATGATGACACAGATCAGGTAGGGAATAAGCAGTTGGACATTTTTTTTAACGTGGTAAAATCATCAAATGATTCCTCCCACCCAGGGCAGGGCAGGATGGACTGTCAGACTTGTACTAAATTAAATTCACGGTGTCCACAAGCACAAGCTCTTTACGTTCTGGGGTCACGGTAATTCGTTAGTTTCGCGACCCAGGAAAGCAGTTGGACATAAAATTATTTACAAATATAAAATCATACCACGTTATAGACATCTTTTAGCCACGCTTTATGTTGCAGTCACGGCAAAAAACTATTTTAATAAATCCCTTAAAAATAACAGTTCCAACCAAAAGAGTACCCACCTCTAATATTTAATTACCTGAACCACATAACGAGCAGTGTGACCAACCTATGATTCCGCCATATTGCCACAGATGAGCGAGCGAACGCGCCCGTGACTTCCGTTTCCGGCGGCGCGCCTGCGCAGCATCCGCGCACCGCATGAGCACTAGACCGACGCGCCTGTCAATACTGTCAGTGAGTACAATACCTGCTACTATTTATAGTGATTAAATCCTTGGGCCTTTAAGTATTGGGTTGATTAATAAGAAAAATTGCGTAGTTCAGCCAAACCTTTTAGCAAAATTCGTGGAAGAAAAATTGGGTTTTAAAGATTTTTATATGAAACCAGTTGGCCTACTATGCGTCCTAAAATGAGAGTTATTCCAGTGTGGGAACGAGACAGAGCTATACAAGTAGTCTAACGCCACTTCGTTCCCCCACTGGAATTAATCTCGCTTTAAGATTCGCCATTTTTTTCCAAAGTTGAGATCATGCATTTAACTTACTTATATTAAAAGATTGCCGGTATTCAATACTAACAAACAATAAAGGATAAAAAAAATTTAAAAATTTGGCAATATTTCAAAACCTTTTTAGCCGCCATCCACGCCACTTTTGGCTCGCGTGGTAGATTACAACCCACTTCCTCTAGAAAGACACCTGTAAGTATCCCATCAATGGGAACCTAAATGATGCTGTTCAGAAGCGAAATATGCGTTAGCTTATTCTCCGCTAATCTTACGTATTTGATATAGACCTTATAATAATCTAGACTTACAAAAACCGATGGCCAAAAGCAGTAAGTCAGTAGAGTGCAGAAATAGTGTAAAATTATAGCTGTTCCTCGCGGTTTCGCCTCCTGCTCGACTCCTATTGGTCATAGCGTGATGTTATATAGCCTATAGCCTTTCTCGATAAATGGACTGTCTAACTTTTTTTTTCAATTCGAACAATTAGTTCCTGAGATTAGTGCGTTCAACCAAACAAACTCTCTCAGCTTTATGATATTATAGTACAGATGTACTTTTTTATCGTGGTAAATTCATCAAATGAGTCCTTCCACCCAGGGCAGAGCGGGAGGGACTGTCAGACTCGTACTGACTAAAATTCACGGTGTCCTTCAATGGCCCTTTACGTGCCGGGGTCACGGTAATTCGTGAGTCCCGCGACCTCGGCAGGCTTTGGCCCTCTGGACAGGATGCCCCGTCACTATGCTGACACTCCTTGAGGCGCGGGTGGAACACAACGCGCCGTCGACCTAATATAGATGTACTACAATGACTTTCAAAAGAGCATATTTTGAAATCTTAGAATCCAGAAAAATACAGGCCCGAGTACTGTTCGCAGTCGATTTTTTCTTTCCGTAAAAAAGCTAAATCATAGATTCAATTTAAATTTGCGTAAAATTAACTCCCAAGACCTTGCAAATTACCCATCCGTCTTATAAATCACAGTTGCATAAATAAAAACAATGGCCGCACAAACTGCATAACACTGACGTCGCCGTACAAGACGTTGTGCGTCACGGCTCGTACCCGTCACGTCATCATCACGTGTCGGAAGCCCGCCCATTAGCCCGTCCGAGGCTGAAGCATCCGGCACGGCACGACGACGGAAAAACAATGTCGTATCATATCATGCGCATTTGCGTATGTACGGTAATAAGTTGCATGTGATTTGTGAACTGGATGCATTATATTTTTCAATAGTAACGAGTGGTTTCCGACTTAAGCAGCGAAGATCCAACAGGACTTTGAGAACAACGTTTTCTTTTATCGTGGTAAAGTCATCAAATCAGTCCTCCCACACGGGGCGGGACGGGAGGTACTGTTAGACTTGTACTGACTAAAATCCACGATGATCCTCCAAGATCTGAGTACGACAAGTCTTGAGGTTGGACTTTCAATTAATAGATCTAAGACCCAGATTATCGGAGTCGCGGGACTAACGAATTACCGTGACCCCGGTACGTAAAGGGCTATTGAAGGACACCGTGGATTTTAGTCAGTACAAGTCTGACAGTCCCTTCCGCCCTGCCCTGGGTGGGAGGACTCATTTGATGATTTTACCACGCTAAAAAAAAGACCCAGATTATAACCAACAGCTCGAAACGCAGGGTTGCGGTAGAAGGGTATGCATTGCAATATGTCGATGAGTGCCTTTAAAAAACCGACAAGACAAAGAAGTCGAAAGACGAGGTGTCCAAAATGCGTAGAAGACTTTCTGGTCTCTTAAGGAGCATTTGAAGGAAGTCTCCCCATAACTTTAAAAAGAAAACTCATCGAAATGTGCATTCTACCCGTCCTAACCTACGGTGCACATAGTTGGTCACTTAAAACAGAAATAAGCTTCGTCTTAGATTATAGAATGTCCAGATTCCTAGTAGGCCATTGACAATTGAAGCCAAAAACAGGGTTACAAAATTACCCCCATCGTTCGATTCCTACGTAAACAAATAATCTCCAAGGAAAACATTGAAATGTTTGCGTGGCGCTCACTCACACATTTATAGAAAAGTGACTTCACGAAAAACTTTTGTTTCGAACACGGAATCTGGACATTTTATAATCTTAGGGCTACGTGTTGACTTAGTGACTATGTTTTGTACATTTTACTGATCACTCAATTTATTTGATTCGATTTAGTAATTTTATGATGTATGTATTTTAGTGGACATTGAAAACTAGTACTGGCCATTTTCTTCTAATCACAAGATCAATCAATCAAAGACATCGCCGAGCGTTACCAGAGGGCTGGCCTATGGGCACTTACCCCATTGACAGCAATGTGGTTGAATTTTTTGACGCTCTATAAATTTTTAACTTTAGTTTTAATTTAGTCATTTTTGTAAGTATTACTTTTAATTTTAGTTTCTAAATGTAGTATGTGTATATAGGTATTTGTTTTTTTTTCTCTGTGAGAGGGATTGGGCCGTAATCCACCACGCGGGCCCTGTGCGGGTTATATAACCATACTGTCAATAGATTACAGAAGTACCTTATAAAAGTTCTCAACTGGTCTTCTAAAACTAAAGTGACGTGACGACACGGTTAGCGCAATGGCTGAGCGATTGGACTGCTGTGCAGCGTGTCGCGGGTTCGCTTCCCGCACGAAACAAATATTTGTATGACCTACAGTTAGTTGTTCCGGGTCCGGGTTCTATGTTTGTAAAGGCATAAATTCCTAGGGAAGGGAAGAAATTCCTAGTATGGTGACAACGTTTTGTTTTAAGAAAAACTTTTGAACTTTCATAGGATCGTGACTGATACATTCATATTAGAACTTTTCCGTCTGCGGTCATGTGACCGAGAACCGTGATCTTGAAACATAAATGGCTATTGAAGAAACACCGTGGATTTTAGTCAGTCTGACCAGACCTTCCTCTCCGCCCAGGGCGGTAGGACTCATTTAATAGTCCAACCTATTCCATTGTAGAAACGGAAATAAAACGTCTAATCTATCGCCAACAAAAAAAAGAACTCCTAACCCAACCGCACAGTAAGAGGATCCCTCTGGTGAGATAGATCGCCTTACTATCGGTAGGTCACACAGCGCGCGCGCCGCATCCTGTATGAGACGAGACGAGCCTTCCTGCGCGCGCGCGGTTGCACGCGCTGTTGAGCGCAACGGGGCGAGTGGGCGAATTGATACGTGGGATTATTGTAACTAATTATTATTCAGATTACTAACAACGTAATTATCTCACGATTTTTTCTGCCTATAGATACATTAATTATTTATACTTGTAAATTTAAAACGCAGACCCATCTGCATACTCGTATATTCGAATGTAACATCATAAATTATCCTATTCGGATTAATTATCATATTTTTACTCAAAATTATATGGTAGTATAGGAATTTATTATGGAGGAATGATGAAAATTCGCAGTATAATTGTGATGAACCACTGTGTGAGTACTTACGGGAAGATGATAAAAGAAACAATGGATTGACTGTTTGAAGGATATGTGGGGTAGATGGGATCCACCTCCTAGCAGTCCTCGCGTGAGAACAGCATTACAGGCTATCTTAACCTGCGATGACGACTGAGCTTTTCCACTGACAGGGGTAGGCCTCAGGGCCGCCTGGTTTGCGACCTCCATCCATTTAGAGTTATAATAATAAATAAATAAATAAATATAACTTTACTGTGTCCCGTTGCTGCACAGGATTTCCAGTTCCTTCTTAGATCTCATCTTTGCTTCTGGGATAGATTGAGGTCAAAAGTTGTAAGTAAGTATGTTTTTGTTAAATAAATAAAAAAGAGGCGATGTGAACAGGAGTTACAAAGAAGTATGGGAGCTGAAAATATGCCGCGCCATTTACAAAAAAAAAATATGTAAAGACAGGAAACGAATAGTCGCGGGACTTAAGAATTACCGTAACGTAAAGGTCTATTGAAGGACACCGTGGATTTTAGTCAGTATGAGTCTGACAGTCCTTCCCGCTCTGCCCTGATTTTACCACGATAGAAAGATGGCAGAAAACTGATGATGATATTCAAGAAGTGTTACATCATCATCCTATAACGTTCCCACTGTTGGGCCTTCATAGGCATAGGCCTTCTCTCTATGATACGGAGTGAACTGTGATCCACCACGCGGGCCCAGTACGAGTGTCATTGATTCGTATCAAATAAGAACAATGCTAAATATCCCGTGTTAAGTGATAATAGCGTTCATCATGTCAGGATGAATGATGTAAGTTTATTGCAGCAACATTCAAACAAAATGTATCCTCGTACTTTATCATATTGTGACGCTTCCTACGGCTGAACACTGTTTCCCAGAATACAAGCTCAAGCTTAGTTTGGGATTCAGTAGCAGTACTTTTGTGTAATACATTTTACAATGCATAGTTTAGTTTACCACATAAGATAATAATAATAAATAATAAATAAATATTCCACAACTGTCTCACAACGACATCTAGTCCCAAGCTAAGCAGAGCTTGTGTTATGAATACTAGACAAATGAATGATGATGAATGTATTAACTGTGTCAATGAAGAATTTTTTTATTTATTTAATTTTTATTTAGTTCAAAAGTGTATACGAAGTGTTCCACTCCACCCGACAGTCCCCAGCCACTGCGCATCAGTATAATATTACGGCTAGTGGCCGGACATCGCGCGCTGTGCAATCTGGCGCGCCAACATTAATTTATTATTTCCACATAGGACATACCAACATTTTTTTTATTTAAACACGTTACAAATATGAAATAGTGACAATTTTGTCCCGTTTCTGATTAAATCGTCAAACAGTGATTAGGAAATTTCCAACAACGTAATTATTTTGGACGATGTTATACAAACAGGCAACTTTCTATTACCACACAACTCTTGAGGGTTACATGCGTTATTCAGTTATTTAAAAGGTCATGGAAAATATCTATGACGTACTGAACTCTTGTTAGGCACTTGGTTCGCTAATGAAAAACCCTTCAAATTCGGGGCAATCTTGTACCCCTGCAACCTCTCGGTGTTCTGAACGTAGACGGGACCTTCTTCATTTTATAGGGTTAAGGTGCTGTATGAAGCTAATCTTTAGGTAGTCGCGGTGGGGAAGCAGCGGCGGGAAAATTGTAAGAAGAAATGCAGTAATAATTGAATATTTAAAAAATTACAGTTCTAAATTTAAAAAGTTTTCTAGTCTTTAGTTTCCTCTGTTAAGCCTTTGTCAAACAGACTGGCGTGACGAATGCGAAGCTAGGCGTTTTTATTTGTAATGTATGGAATTGTTTGAATCCAGTCATATAGAAAAGCGAAAGTGATCCGATAGCGTGACAGATCTATCGGACTGACGTCTCGCTTCGGTTCGGTATCGCTTCAGACTCGCTTCGCTTTCGCCTGTCTGTTAGACAAAGGCATTATAGTTATAAAAAATATGATGGTTGTCCCTGAAAAAATTGAGATTATAGATATGGCCATTTTGAACATTTTGTTTTCGTAGTTCTAGACCACTTTTGTAAATTGATTTTGTTTAGGTCTTTTCTGGCTTGTGGTATGTACAGATACGGCTAACTGTGCGACGAAAATCTAGACGTTTACAAAGTATTCGCTTTGTACAGCGCCTTAAGTAAGGTACAGACGCCAACACAACAAACTTCGAAATCTATCTTCCTTTTATGTTTTAGGTTTATGATTTGGAAAATTTCAAGTTTGGAATAGGTTGACGTGCTGGTGTCTGTATACCACTTAGATATCATAATTAACGATTTAGATTCCATTAAAAAAGCAATAATAAATAACAATGTGTTTAAGATATTTAGTTGCCTCAACATAAAGAACAAAATATCGACATTCTAATTGCATCAAAACACAAATTATGGTCTCGTTGAAGTCTTTTACATGAACACACAAAGACTATAAAGCTCTCCCGAAGAAGTTTAAAAAAAAAAGTCGTGCTAAATCCCCCATAACTTAATAGTAACTTAAGTTGCTCGACAAAATATGCAATACAAATAAAATGTCACAACAATGAATATTAGCATGTGTCAATAGTTCAATAGCGATAGATTTTATGCTAATTTAAAAGGCACGCGCCTTATGATCAATAAGTTCCTACCACGGGTCTGCACAAAGTAGGAATTTACACATTAATACGGACATCCCAATAGATATGCAAAATTGTATTTCTTTTATACTCATCTGTATCATCGTTTTATAACAGCGGTTGTTGAACTCTTGTGTACGATCAACAACAATGGTGCGAAAGCGAACTCTAATATTATCTTTTATACTCTAATATTATTCAATAAGCCGTTTCTGTGAAATGTTTGGACATTGTAAATCGATGTCTTTTTGATATTTAAATTAGGTTTCAATCGATTAGGTGGTATTATGGCAGTTGTATGTCTTCGATACAAGGGTATCTATAACTTTGACCTATTTTACAGCGACAATAAATCTTTAACAATGATTTCTTTCGACACTTAAGTAAGGAGCCTCTTTCGGGTGACTTTTAATTCTCTATTTGAGTATTTGACCTTACATCTTTCGGTTTACACTCAACTATTTAACAACCAAACATATTAACCTACTTTCGGCTCCATACCCAATAAGTCTGATTAAGAAATTATTTACATTAAGATATTATCTCGACAATCAACAAAACACATCAATAGCTCCACACTTAATTAAAACACAAAGCGATTGCAATCGAAACGAACACCGTTTCAAAAGGTCACTGACCTTATTAGCGGAACACTAGCGTTCGCGATTGTACACCATGTGTTCTTTTTTCAAACGTAGTTTTAAAAACCATAGTATTTTTAATATGAAGCTGTGACCACAGACACAATGTTTGAGGTATTATGCAGTTCTATTGTGAGTAGTCTATGGTTATTATCAAAGATGGCATTGAAAGGGTTTACGATGTCAGTAATAAGATGTCAACTCGTTTATTGGTTTGCGATCAAGTGGGCGTGTTTTTTTTTCTTTGAACTTTAAAGAATTATCAATGTTTTCAAATGATTATAGAACTATTGGTTTCACATGGTAATAAATCACTTGTTATCCAAGATACCCAAGACGCTTTGATAAGTTTATAACCAAAATTCATTGATAAACTCCTATCTAATCTAAAAATGTTATGGTGACATTTTTGGACGCTAAAATTAGATTTTTTTATTTGCTAAGAACAAAGTTAGGAATCCTTACCGTTTTTCTTTATCCTTTTTTCACGTGGGGTAAGAAAAGTTTCAAACTGTTACCAATTACATCATAACGAACAATTTAATTCAGAGTTGAAGGGAAAAAAGGCATTTCTAAAGTTATGCAATGTTAATATTGTATCATTCGTAATCGTAAATAGGATTTTTTTTTTTTTTTTTTTTTTATCGTGGTAAAATCATCAAATGAGTCCTCCCACCCAGGGCAGGGCGGCAGGGACTGTCAGACTTGTACTGACTAAAATCCACGGTGTCCTTCACGAGCCCTTTACGTACCGGGGTTACGGTGATGGGTAAGTCCCGCGACCCCGGCAGGCTCTGGCCCTCTACAGGCCCCGTCAATTTGCTGACACTCTTTGAGGCGCGCGTGGAACACAACGCGCCGTCGACCCGGGCATGGTCCATGGTCGGACAGCAAGTCGCCCATTACTCGCTGCCCGCATGCCCGCGCCTACGGTGGCCGGAGATCGTCCTGTGACGTCCGACGCCGTGGGCGTCTACCACTGCGGCTGGGGTGGAGGGAGGACGCTGTCCTCTCCCTCAGGCGGCCCGCCTCCTCCTTCACGAGCATGACTGCTTCGCAGAAGGAGGCGACCGCTTCCCACTCCGTCTCGCCCCGCAGCATGGCCTCGACCAATGCCGGGCGCGAGAGGTCTCCGCCTATCGCCGTCGTGAGGACACGGCGGTGCTCTGCCCAAGCGGGGCAGTCCTGCACCGTATGCTCCACCGTGTCCTCCGGACGATCCTCGCAGTGGTGACACCCAGGCGTTTCTTCCCTCCCTATCAGACACAGGAACCTCCCGAAACTTCCGTGTCCGGTGAGGACCTGCGTCATGCGGAAGGTAAGGACGCCGTGACGCCTATCCAGCCACTCCTCAAAGAGGGGTCTTACCGCCGCGAATCGTAAATAGGATGACTGAATTTGTAAGAGGAAAATTTAGAAAATAAGCTCTCGCTTAATACACGAATTTTTAAAAGTCTCAAGAATTTAATTACAAGCATATGTTGTATAAGAAAATTGTTACTAACCATTTATGAGCTCTAAGCTTGAAATAAAGATTTCTATTCTATATGAATAACCATTAGTTTGTACAAGGAGAACAATACACCAGGAACCTATACACCTACAAGTGTAATATAGACATGGAAATCATACCTGCTTTTGGCAGTCCTATGTAGCACCTATGTACGTAGTTTTTCGTAGATCTATTGTCTGATCGCGGGACTCACGAATTACCATGACCCCGGTACGTAAAGGGCTATTGAAGGACACCGTGATTTTAGTCAGTACGAGTCTGACAGTCCCTCCCGCTCTGCCCTGGGTGGGAGGACTCATTTGATGATTTTACCACGTAAAAAAAAAAGACCTACTGTCTTTAACCTAGTGATCCAGCGCCTGATTTTTCTCTGGTCGTTTGGCTGTATGAGCTCAGCTCCCTTTGCCTGTCCCAAAGAGGGACGAAAAGAACCAAAAAAAAATCTCTCTGGTCGTGTCGGATTGCCGTTCCATCGGAACTATGAGGGTAAAGGAACAGAGAGTGCACCTATGCTTGTATGTGTAATGTATGTATAAATGCCTGACTATGATACAGACAGTCTAGTTACGATTGCATGAATATCAAAGAATTCAGGATGATTTAAAATCTAGTTCAAAGAAAACTAAAAATCATACTTAGCCTTTTCTCAATTGTTGAGGTCGGCTTTCAGTTTAAGAGGCTGCAGCTAAATACCAGTATTTTATATTTAAACTTCAAGATTTCAAAAAAAAGAAGGAGGTTCTTAATTCGTCAGAATCTTTTTTTAAATATCCACAAATGACAGCCAGTACCAACGTACTGCCCAAGATTTTTTTTTCGTGGTAAAAACTTCCAATGAGTCCTCCCGCACAGGACGGGACGAGAGACTGTCAAACTTGTACTAACTAAAATGGTGATCCTTCAACAGCCCTTTACGTTCTGGAAGGGTTACTAGATGAGACAGTCCCGCGACCACGGGTGCTGTACAAGGTACGGCGAAAATTATCTATCTATCTATACTATAATAAATCTGTAGAAGGGTCAATTCTGTACATTGAAAATATTGAAAAAATAAATAGCGGGGCGTGTTGCTGGATCGATACCAAACCCAAATATATGATTAAAAAAAATTTTGTCTGTCTGTCTGTCTGTCTGTCTGTCTGTCTGTCTGTTTGTGCAGGCATCACGTGAAAACTAACGGTTCGATTTCGATGAAACTTGGTATAATTATTCCTTATTATCCTGGGCATAACATAGGATACTTTTTATCCTGGAAAAATACGTAGAAAAAAAATCTTATTTTTCAGTTTTATTCATAGACGTTGTTCTGTAGAACCGCGAACACACGTTTCATTATCCGCAGTGGATTCAGCGCCGTAATATTTATAAGATGTCATTGTCACAGTTACTCAAAATGGGGAAATAAACCATCCACGCGAAGACCGACATCCGCGCGGACGGAGTCGCGGGCGGAAGCTAGTTATGTAATATATGCACGGACAGAGTTCTGAAAACACTGCTTAATATTAAAGATCAACTCACGTAGCGCTTACTACATATACCTAAATCTACAAAACTGTAGCATAAATTGTAAAAAAACACGTTCCCGCAATGTCACGTTAAGTTAACAGCCGCATACAATTCTTTATAGAATGGTGAAATAAAAATAAAATACTTTTCCTTAAAATAAAAGGTTATACCGAAATGTTTTTAAGCTAAATGTAGACTTTTACTTTTGCAAGTAACTTGTACGGTTTCCCTATTTCACGTGGGGTAACAAAAGTTTCAAACTGTTACCTATTACATCATAACGAACAATTTTAACCAACGTTGGAATACGGTTAAAGGCAGTGTTGTAAGTTATCGACGATGAAGAGTCAATAAATAATAACTGCAAAAACGCAACTTTACAGGAGGCGAAAAAAAAGTTTCAAGTCCGTTTAATTATTTTTTTAGTATATTTGATTTTTTAAATGTTTTATGTAAACTGACTACAATATTATGCTTATGACTACAATATTAATATATTAATCAATAATTCTATTAGTTTTTAGATATATTTTAGATAGATTTTATTAGTATTTATTGCCATCGTAAATGACGTAACACCACTTAGTATATATTGCAATAATTGTTTATCTTGCAAAATTAATAAGAAACAGACCTAAGATCTTTGTCAGCATGTGCATTACTCTATTCTACAATGAATAATGCAATAAAACAAAAATGGCCAAAATGTTAGATATTATATATTGACTCTTCATCGTCGTTATGTCATTTTTATTACAATTGTAAATTATGTTTTAGACGTTTAATCTTCTTAATATTATTGTATATCGACGATGAAGAGTCAATATATAATATCTAACATTTTGGCCATTTTTGTTTTATTGCATTATTTATTGTAGAATAGAGTAATGCACATGCTGACAAAGATCTTAGGTCTGTTTCTTATTAATTTTGCAAGATAAACAATTATTGCAATATATACTAAGTGGTGTTACGTCATTTACGATGGCAATAGATATTAATAAAATCTATCTAAAATATATCCAAAAACTAATAAAATCATTGATTAATATATTAATATTGTAGTCATAAGCATAATCTTGTAGTCAGTTTACATAAAACATTTAAAAAATCAAATTTACTAAAAAAATAATTAAACGGACTTGAAACGTTTTTTTCGCCTCCTGTAAAGTTGCGTTTTTGCAGTTATTATTTATTGACTCTTCATCGTCGATATCTCATGAAAAAAGATTCAATAATTTAAAAAAAATTGTTTTATCATCATAACTTTCTCAGTTAAACTAATTCCTCATTTTATAGGTGATTCTGACAAAAAAAATAGTATTGACATAATCAAAAAACAACAGGGAATTTATTCATCCAACTATAAAAAAAGTTATACTGTTTTTTTTTCTTGTAATCTTCACCTTCTTTTGTCCATTCTGTTTTTTAACATTATGTAAGTATTTAAATTAGTAAAATATAATAACACAAAACTGTTACAATGCATCAACTATTAATTACAACAAATAAGAAAAATTTCGCAATAAAACTAAACAGACAAATAGGTATCTAAGCGCACGGCAGTGCGCAGGCCAAGTTCCAGCAACAGGCCGCGCGCATGCCGTGCACTATTTAAACGAACCGTTTCGACCCACTTTTGATACCCCTGGCTGGAGGTCTTAGAGTAATTGAAGGCATCCACAGAAAAGTCCGGTTAAGCAGCCAACAACCTCTTCTAGGTTGACCTGCGAGATGCCATACACAAAAAAAAAACACTTTTGATACTCCACATTATAAATAAATTTAAGAAATCGGTCAAGCGTGAGTTGGCTTAATCGAATTTTTAACAGAAATACTTATGAACCAGTGATAATACGATGAGAATACGATGAACAGGGGGAGAGGAAAAGATCGGGGAGGGGGTATAAAATGTTGTATTGTTAGATACTCGTACACTTTAAAATCGATCATCTTCATCAACAGTCTGATGCACTGGTAAAATTTGCCATTCCCAAGACTCGCCACCACACCTGGAAGAAGATTAACCTGGCATTGGATTGGTACGATTTTTTGAAAAAAAAAAGTATTGAAATCCCATTCGTGTACGTTTCTACAACAAACTCCCAAACCATGTTAAAGAACTAAGCCTAAGCAAATTTTAAATCAGTTATTAAACAGCAACTATGTAAAAAAGTTACTATAAAATCAAAGAATACCTTGATGACAAAATGGCCTGGGAGTAAGCTGCCCCAATGCATCCTCAAGCATCAACATTTTTTGTAGATTGAATGTATCTGTTTTTTTAATGTTGTTTTGTTTTTAATTCTTTGATAATTTGAGGAATATGTGGTTTCAGAAGTCGTTAAGCTCCTTAAGTACTGAGTTGAGCTTCCATTCTCTGCCTCATGCTTGCACTGACTGAACAACACTCAAAGTTTTCTTTGCAGTTCTTTCTTAAAAAGACCATCTCAGGCGAGAACCTACATGGTCCTCACATGTATTGACGAAACAATTTTCCGATTGTTGGATCATTATTTATTGTTTTTTTTTTTAATATATTTTTTTGTTTTTATTTTATACAAACTGACATAATCATTTTTATTTTATTTTTTTATTTCTATTCTTTGTAAATGCGAGGACCCATGCGGGTTAAGCTGTTGTTTTTTTTTTTATAATCGTAGTGATTATCTGACAGTTTGAGTAACTTAAGCGGCCTACACAAGTGTCCTTTCTTTGGTATTGTTCGTCGTGTCGGTGAGCTCCTTGAGTTATGAGTCGAGCTACACGATAACTGACAAATGCTTGCACTGACTGGACAGGTCCACTCGAACCTTGTGTGGTTCTTTCTTCCTCATATAGCCTGATCTACATATAATGTCTGGACATAAAAAGAGACTGTGACCTCTGAATTTTCGGCTGTTACTTCTCAGAGTAGTCAGGTACGAAATACCGGCCCCTCCTAGTTTTATAAAAAGACGTGTAAAAGTGTGGATCTATCCTATTTGCATAAATAAACATCATTTCATCACAAATTGTTAAAGGCCAAGTTCCTATCGGCTAATTAATTGTTCACTTAAAAAAGGATTGAAATCCAATTCAATGGCAAGTTTAAATGCACTTTAAAATCGATCATAATCAGCTTCATCAACAGCCTGATCCACTGGTAAACATTTGCCATTCCCAATAAGATTTTGTATAATTCATTCGAAATAGAGTTGCAACCATAAAAACATGGACGATTGAATTTGTTAGATTTCATGTCAAACAAACCTTTTTTATATATAAGTCATAATTAATAGAGATAAAAAAATGAGTTTAGGATACAACATTAAAATTATCTGGATTTGTTAAAGCGAAAAAAATATATATCCAAAAAAATTAACATAGGATAGAATAATATTTATTTGTAAAAAATTAAACAGGCACATGTTTTAGGTTAACATTTCTTCATCCATCATAAAAACTTTATGCCGGATTTTTATTAACAAAAATAGAATTTTATTGTGAAAGTAAAAGTAAGGTTTCCCTATTTCACGTGGGGGAACAAAAGTTTCAAACTGTTACCTATTACCTCATAACGAACAATTTTAACCAATGTTGGAAGCAAATAGAAGGATCTGACGTAACTTACATAATTATGTATTTTGGTTGAGTGGATAGTAACTGATGAGGAAAACCAACATTTTTATGCGAATTAATCCATTTGGTAAGGATTAAATTAATCCTAAAGGAATAAAAATAGCACAGAGTACAAAAATAATCGGATTGATTTATAATTACAGTATGTATGATTTTAATAAGTAATTCAATTATGTTCAGGTGGCACGGTAAAGTGCTACATCTAGCTCCATCCTTCTGACATACGTATCGTATACGCTCATCCTGTTCTTAGCTCTTAGGTCCTGCTAGGATCTAAGAGCTAAGAACAAAACGCCAATAGTAACTTCATACATTTGATTTTTTTATATTCTACACGCTATTAAATAAACTATAAACATGAAAATAACATTAACAAGATATTGGGCACTTTCACATTAGACTGTACTAGTTGAAACGTACTAGTAAATACTTAGTTGAAAACTTACGGGTTGAAAACTTAGTATAGGTAAATACGTTTATTAAATTCGTGGACATATGAACGTTTCATTGTTAATTATTTTGTTTGACATTTTGTCAACATAGCAAAAAAAATGTTCTTTTTTTCGGCCACAGAAAATTTGTGGCCGAAATTCTACATTTAGGTCCTTTAAATAGAATTTATTTTGCAAGAGAAAATTATGGTTTCTCTTTTTCACGTGGCGGAACAAAAGTTTCATGCTGTTACCAATTACATAATTTCATAATTTCATAATTTTAACTGGGGTTAGAAGGAAATAGAAGAATTTCATAATATATTTTTGTTAAGAGCTGTTTTAGTGTAGAAACAAAAATAAGGATCCTTGAACTTATAGGACAGGACCTTTGAACTGTGTAACTGAGGAAACATTACAGTTATGTTATCAATGTTTTTTGCTTTCCATTTGCATTTACCTCCTGTTATTATAATAATAATATAATTATTCAGTATTCTTTTATTTTCGGACAAATTAAATTATTATCTATATATATAAAAATGTTATGTTGGTTTGTGTACGCTTCAAAAACTCAAAAAGTTCTGCACCGATTGAGCTGAAATTTTAGCATGATATATAATCCGCATCAAGGATTGTTTTTTCTATTTTTTGCATCAGTCACATATCCGCGACAGTTTTTTTGTGCCACAGCGAAGCGTGTTTAGTATACTATAAAAATATTATGTATTGTAAAAAATAGACATAGGATTTTAGAATCCTATAACTCCTCGCGTTTTAGTTTTATCTGTTAAATGAGATTTTCTAATTAAAATGACCATAAGCTTAAGTTCTTGAGCACTTTGCTCTGAGACCATACACAGAAACAAACACACCCGCCCTGCAATGTACACAGTGCCCAAGCTCAAAATAAAGGTAATAATAAATAGCATCGTATATTTTCACCAACACGACCATATTCCTCAAACAACACGTGCACACATTTCGCAACAAATCATAAATATATAAATAAGTTACACGGCGCACCGAATTATTTCTGCCCTGAATAATTTTTTACGCATTTTAAAATATCTTTTGAAAATGAACGTGGGATTTACGATGCTGAAACCCGTTCGAAGGGTGGTCTGCCCTTTTGGGCCCTCGAGACCCGTCAAGGGGTCCTGCGGATTCATTTTCTTATATATTTTTTTCGTCTTGACAAACCCCAGCTGGTATAATACGACATGTTATAAATAAAATCGCGATTTTGACCCGTCACGCGGATAAGGGATGCTCTGTAGATTGGCGTACGTAAGCCCTGTTTACCACCACGAAATTTTTAACCACCCTTAACTCTTAAACGTTTAGAGTTATTTTCCTGTGGCTGGTTGAAAGAATAACGGTAAATGTAACATTGTATATTGTTCACTATGATTCGACACAGGACGTCCTGTCTGTTTTGCACCAATTATTATTATACCGAACCGGAACAGTTTGAATATATGATAAGTTCCTAGAAATAATTATATACTTTGAAATGTTTACGTATTTACAGTATTGTGAGCACTGAATATAAGCCTCTTAATTTAAGTATAAATATAAATTACCTACGGAATATATATAAAAAGGCAACTTGGCCTTTAAGAAAATCACAGAGATTTTGTAAGACGTTTTGCCTTTGGCATTTAAGAAAGCTGAGATATTTGTTGGTGTTCGCAGAATCGCGTTCCTTAAAATAAGAACATGTGTATGTATACAGGGTGAATTTTCTAACTGGGCGTGGATGGCTATATTCGAAACTTTGCGGAATATCGAAAAATACTGAGAGGAGTCCCGTGGCCGATTTTAACGAAAACTAAAACTGCATCATTAGATTTTAGAAAAAACTATAATTTCTGTCCAGGAATCGAAACCGCTGATTTTTGAAAAAAAAATCATCCCGTATTACTACACCATTCGATAGTGTCGCTACTTAGGATGATGGCAGGTAATCTAAAATCCAATGATGCAGTTTTCGTTTTGATCAAAATCGGCCTCGAGTCACCTTTCAGTATTTTTTAACATTCGTCATAGTTTAGCAATCCACGCTCAGTTGAAAAATACACCCTGTATACGTAAAATAATACAAATAGTATAAATCGTCCATAAATTGGTACATTACCTGTGTACGGTAGAGGCCTTATTTGAATGATGTTTATGATCGACTTTCTCGAACTATAGTTTGTAAACAAACATTATTGAAAGAAAGGAAATTTAGTATTTAAAATGTCAAAGAAGAATGGCTGATATTGTAGATATGAAGACATTTAAACTTTTTCTAAACTAATATTATAAAGAAGTATTTATAATTTTAGAAATATCGGAATGAAAAACTTTATCTTGATTTATTTATTTGATAAAAACACACACACACGTAATACCAAGAAGACTCATTTTTGAACACTTTTTTATATATTACAAACTAAATATTTACAACTAAAAAGAACTGAAATAAAATACAATAAAAACATAAAGAAGTTAGACAGTGTCAAAGAATTCATCCACATCGATATACTTTTGAGTCATTTACTGAATTGGTACTGAAAAGGTACCGGTATTAAAGTTTGATTTTATCTGATGACACGAGATATTAGTTTAATGGTGCAATATGCATTCATCAAATGCATATCATTAGGGTTTCGTACCCAATTGTCAAAAAGAACCCTTGTACTGACACACGTTTAGAAACTCACGTATGACCATACGTCGGTTCATGTTCTAAATTAATAAAGATCCCTAAATGGTCAAAGTGAACTCAAGTGAAGGGATTAAACAGGTTATTATTTTGAATATGGAACTTGTGTCCAATACATTTCAATTGTGAATTCATACCTGTGAATTTCGTCCAGAAATTCATTTATTTTTAGTTTTCGCCTTGGCTTTTACAGTCCTGCATTCTGAACGGCAACTATAGGAACTTTTGTGCTAGAAAATTAAATATAAAGTGTAGAATTTGATGTAAGTACCTAATAGATATCTAAAAATAATACTCATTACTGAAACAATGGTCATATGTTTAATTTACAAACTTAATAATGTGACACATAATTATTAGAAATTATTAATGTCACCACAATTAACAAATCCCTAACAATTAGTTCAACGACCCTGACATAAAAAAAACCAGCTTCGCAATTTCTAATTGCAGCTCAAGAACCGCAACTGGCTAGTTTCTTCCTGCGGATCGTGGGAACCGAAGCTCGGGCCCCGGGGCCAGGGACCTAGGGGTCTTTCGATGCACCCCGCCACGCACCCCTCTTGCGAAACACCTTGTACATGGTTACTGTACCGGTATGTTGAGAATGTTTGTGACGATTTGATTGGTGTGTCTCTAGAAAGTTATTTAGGGTTGAAAAGGAATTGGGTCATTATTTTTTTAAATTATTATTTGTTGATGGAAACGTGTGTTTGGTTTCGTAATAGCGTGTTTTTTAATAAATACGAAAATCGGTGCGTGTATATCGATAGAATTGATTTTACAACTCTGTTTTATGTCTATTTCAGTAGTAGTCATTCTTCTTTGTTTTTTTTTGTTACTAAATATGGATACCTTATCATCATTATCTGCCTAGCTTTTTCCTAACTCAGTTGAGCTCGATTCGGATGCAGCTGAATAACAGTATTTTTTTACATAGAGCGACTGCCTATCTACCCTCCACAACCCTTAACTGGGATTTCAAACTCGAAAAAACTATATGTAATCCGAAATAACATTTCCTCCCTAAAAATTAATCATTTTGGAGTGCAAATGTGGATTAAATTAAAACCGTAATATTATGCATAAATTATACCAAAAATATGCAAAGCATTTATTCATAACACGCCAACATTCGAAAGGGTATAATTGGCAAGGAATGACGATCATTTACATGACAAATACGACAAACATTTACGCAATAATATTTCGTAAACAAAAATACAAAACATAAATCTCTGTCATCACAAAACAGCCTACGTGTTCCACAAATACTAGACCAACTTAGAAACCCACATTTCGTTATACTGACGCAGCTCCGAATAAGCAATCAAGTGTGAAATGAAATCTAACGAAACTAACGAATTCGCGCAGTTACGAAACTTTCGTTATAACGATTTGCGAACGACAGAATGTTGTAACGTTAACGAATCGTTCGATCTATTGTAATTGTAACGGCTGAAAAAAAACTAACTTCCGATTGATGAAGCTGTACGGCGGCGTTGCGTTACGTAAAGTTGTTTTTGCTCAGAAAATCGATTTTATATTATTTTTAGTCTGTTTTTTCGAAAGTTTGGCTGCGAATAACTTTTGTAATAAGTTTAAATGGTTGGTGTTATGAATCTTTATTGATTTAATGTCAACATCTGAGTGCACGATTGCTACATCACAATAGAGGTGTTACGATACGTTTCGTTTTGACATCGTAGGTACAATTGTCGTACGAATTTCATGGCATTTCTATGGCACGTTTGATGACACTATAGTTGCATCGATGCATCTTGTTATTTATTTGTTATCTACTTTCAACAAAACATTATATATGGGTATACAAATCATTACACAGATAATTGTCAATTGAGATAATGTATTTCTTAGATGCTAAAGTCATTAACCCTTTAACCGCACGAGTCGTATATATGAGAATCGGAGCTTAAGTCCTCCTCCCTAACTTGGTGGAGCGGAAGGAGCTGTCAGATTCGTAATAATCAAAATCCATCGTGTTCCTTCAATTGTTCTTTGCGTTCCAGAGTTACGGTAGCCTGTTTAAACAATCTCGCGACCCTGTTAATGTACACCTTATAAATGACTGGAGGCCGACCCTAACACAGTTAAAAAGAAGCTAAGTAGAAACATATAGCTTCATACTTAAGGCCTATATCGAATTCCACGCAACTGAATCAAAGGACAGTGCCCAATGTATCAAGGATAATGGTAACCCCATTGAATCGAACCACCTCGCATTAAACTCACCTAGCTACCCGGACAGACCATTATAACTTGCTTTTTACAAGACATTAGCAACAAAACATATCCAATGACCGTTGGTCAACCCCCAGAGACCAGGCGGGGTCCTAACCAGTCGCTTCCTTGCCAGAATTATTGTAATTTAATAACCCTACCTTTTTAACTACAACTGGTTGCCATTACAAGCCATTCATTCGCGAATATGACAATTGATCACTTGTCATACAGGCTAATTCTTTTATTAATCCCGCAGAAGATGTTTTGGATCGTAAATTTTTGTATAATGGTAACTTTTATTTATGTAGATGGGTATCTAAATAGGGGAGATTTTGAATGATAAGGGTATGTAGTACTTTGTTTAACTTGCTAATCGTTCAGGTGAAAGTGAGCTGATAATTTGCACTCCAAGTGTGTGAGAACAAGTCTTGTCTAGTTTGCCTTTACACGGTTTGCGATTGAAGAACTCGCGTCAAAGTTGGCCGTGTCGGAAATTTCCGAAGGCGACTGTCGTATGTATTACCTCTATGTAACACAGTAATACGTCAGCTTTCATGTAATCTTAAGTTCTTGACAACTTTGCCTCTGGAAGTTCCGCGTTGCCTATGAGTTGTAAAACACGTATTTCTTTGATTAAATAAGTTGATGTTCGTTAAAAAAGAAAGTTGATTATTATATATTCGTTTACATTTAAGAGTTGTTACATCTTCTGAATATTACAATTACTGTATCCTAGAGTCTTTTTTTTCCTCCCACCCAGGGCAGGAGAGAGTGTCAGACTTGTACTGACTAAAATCCACGGTGTCCTTCAATAGCCCTTTACGTTCCGGGGTCACGGTAGCGCGTTAATTTCGGGTACCCTAGAGTCTTAGATTAATAAGCGAACATTGTTGTCTCCTATAGTAGGCATGATGTCAACATCAATATATTTGCAATTTATTTAGTCACTAGCTTTTGCCCGCGACTTCGTTCGCGTGGAATAGTGACTTCTGGCAGATTTTTGTTTTTAATTTTATTTTTTGTAATAAAAACTATCCTATGTCCTTTCTCAAGTTCCAAACTATGTCTGTACCAAATTTCACACAAATCGGTTCAGTAGTTTACGCGTGAAGAAAAGACAGACAGACAGAGTTACTTTCGCATTTATAATATTAGTTTGGAGTAAGAGTTTTGAATAATAATGGATTCGTTGTTTTCTTTTTTTCTCAATCAATACACATGTACAAAGATATGACCCATCCAAAGTTGGAGAGACGGAGACATCAAAATGTCGATGTAGAAGCAAACAAAAACTGTCGTCAATTTTGGTTTACGTAACAAAAGAAACATACGTGTCAAATTTTTTTGAAAATCTAACAGACGGACTCATTACATTTTTTCAGTCAAAAACCTTTTTTGAAGCGCACACTTGTATGGTTCCTGTTATGGCTGCTTTGCCACCAGAGGTGTGCTATGCTACATTGCTGCGGATGCGTTTAATATCCACCAATCATATTCATTGGTTTACATAGCACAGCACTGGTGGAAACGGATTCAACTAAGATGTGCTTTTTATATGGAAGGATGCGTGCTATTTTTTTTTAAAACGTCGCCTCACACTAGGAATTTCTCCTGTGTCGTGGGTGCGTTTACAAACATTGAAACTCACATACACAAACACCCAGACCCGGAACAACTACTTGCAGATCATACAAACATTTGTTCCGTGTGGGAATCAAACCCGCGACACGCAGCGCAGCAGTCCAATTGCTTAGCCACTGCGCTAACCGTACCGTTCTATGGCTGCGTTCTATGGTTGCGTTCTATGGATGCGTGCTATGGCCGCGTGCTATGGATGCGTGCTTTGGAGGCGTGCTGTAGGTCGTCTTCCCTATCGATACATCGCATAGCTCGAGCTGCGCATTTTCCTAGCGCAGCTACTTTGCGGCGGCGCATCTTCATAGCACATCTTACTCGCACGGCTACATAGCGTAGCATCAGTGGAAACGGTCACACAGTTTCGTAGCTCAGCTTTTAAATTCTCGCAGCAGAGCTACATAGCACATCTCCGGTGGAAAGGCACCCTCAATGTCATTGTATAAATTGCATGTAGTAGTCTCTGTTGGAGACAAACATACTTCAATTTAAGCTACGTACATTAAATAAATCGCGGGCTTGCGGGCAGCAAGTAATGGGCAACTCGCTGTCCGACCATGGACCATGCCCGGGTCGACGGCGCGTTGTGTTCCACGCGCGCCTCAAAGAGTGTCAGCAGAGTGACGGGGGAGGGCCAAAGCTTGCCGAGGTCGGGTCTGTATGAATTACCGTGACCCCGGAACGTAAAGGGCTGATGAAGGACACCGTGGATTTTAGTCAGTTCGAGTCTGACAGTCCCTCCCGCTCTGCCCTGGGTGGGAGGACTCATGATATTACCACGTAAAAAAAAACGTACTTTAAATAGTAAAAGCTCTTCCTCTTCGCTTCTAAAAATCAATCTTAGAATGATGCAGAAACAAACAATGACAGTTAGTAGCGCTTACAATTACTAATTTATTAGCTTAATGTTCAGGCCTTTTTGACTCTTTTAAATAAACTTTTTTGTAAATCGTTTTTCAAAGGATCACATGCAAACGTTAATTCATATAGAGTAACATTATTTACTCCACCATATTATGATGATACATAAGCACTGCGCTGCGCTAGTTTCGCAACAAAGAAATCTGTGCTCTCTAGAGCTTGTAAAAGTGGACAGTACCGCCATCTAGCTGTATTCATTGCAGTTATGAGAAATATACTGTAAGGCCTAGCTAGGTAGGTCTAAAATAACTTGCTCTGAATATTGGAAAAACTGGATAGTGATCTTAGCAAGTAGTTTAACTAAAATATAAAATAATAGATAGCCTTTAAACAGACATAGTTACTAAACTAATACATTATTGAAAACGGGATATTTACCATGTTTTATTAATTAATTTAATTGGTGGTTAATGGGTGCTTGCACCAGTGCCTAAATATTGAAAAATCTAATGCTAACAAATAGCTCATCTATAATTCGGTATTTTGTGCAATTGCAATGGCTTTGGGAGTTCACGAATATTTATTTAATAGCGTCTTTTGGTATGAATTAGTCATTTAAAGTTCATAAAATTGCTACCTATTAATAGTGTATAGTCCTTACATTGATAAAAACGATACAAAACATACTTTTTTGTTTTTTTATCGTGGTAAAATCATCAAATGAGTCCTCCCACCCAGGGCAGGACGGGAGGGACTGTCAGACTTGTACTGACTCAAATCCACGGTGTCCTTCACTAGCCCTTTATGTACCGGGGTCACGGTAATGGGTAAGTCCCGCGACCCCGGCAGGATACGAAATATACTTAGAGATATCTACTAACTTATTAGGTGCATTCTCAAAAATTGCACTACCTAACTAATCGCCAAAAACGAACGGGTCAATGAACCACCAATTTTTTGTTGACATCCCAAACTAAAAGTACATCGTTCGATAATTACAATATAAAATGGTACCAAGCAACAATAGACCATATGATGTACACAAAGAAGGTGACCTTGGCTTGATTCATAATGATAAAAAAGGTTCATTTACATTGCAACTGTTGAATGAGCACTATTGTTAGGACATGGTTCGCCCACATGCCACTACTAACAGGTGCTGCATTGTTATATGCAAATTACGACTTTCGCTCTCATACAATACGATTTTTTAGGGATATTGGACCAGTTTTTGATTTTGTTCGCGTCATATTTGTTTAATTGTTAGAAATGAAGAGTTGTTGTGCGGTGGCGAAACTGATTGCTGGCTTCTTGGTGTGTTTGAACCTTTTGTGTTACTGATTTCAACTGGTGTAGGAGTTCGCTGACATAATATATGATTGTAAATAACAGTTTCGAAATAACTGGGCGCTTTCGAAATAAGGCTTTTTTATCCTGAAACAAATATAACTAAAAATCCGTCGTTCATGGTCTCCGCCTATCGCCGTCGTGAGGACCAAAGCGGAGCAGTCCTGCACCGTATGCTCCACCGTGTCCTCCGAACGATCCTCGCAATGATACCCAGGTGTTTCTTCCCTCCTTATTCAACACAGGTACCTCCCGAAACTTCCGTGTCCGGTGAGGACTTGCGTCAGGCGGTAGGTCAGGACGACGTGACGCCTATCCAGCTACTACTCAAAGAGGGGTCTTACCGCCGCGATTGCGGCGTGCCCGATAACGTAATCACTTTATAGTAAATATTATAAGATGATGATACCGCTCATTGTGTCAGCCTATGTATAAGATATATTTGAAAATACCCGTAATTTGTATGGTGTGCATAATAAAGAGTATTCTATCCATCTATCTGTTATGATACTGCTGAAGACACGATCGGTTTAAACAACAGTTTTAATAAGCTGAGTCACTGTCAGTGTATTAATGTTTGTTCATCAATAACAAATAAACAAAAACCTATGGATTTTGATACTTGGAGCCCAAGGTATGGGAGCAACAAAACTGAAATTAATCTGGCAAAGTTGGAAGTTTGTAAGGTTCCTTACGCACGCGAAGATGATATTTTAATTTAAACTAAATTACCATAGACTGACTACTCTTAAATGAAACAGCAATAAGAAACTCAAAAGTCACTGTCTCTTTTAAATATTAAAAGAGACTGACTAGGTAGTCAAATGATACGAGGACCGTGCAGGTGTTTCGGATGGTTCACACAGATTTTAGTGGACCTGTCCAGTCAGTGCAAACATTTGTTAGTTATGGTGTAGCTCCACTCATAACTCATCGATAATTATTAGACATCATATTTTTGACAATTTAGATTTAACTCACAATTTTAAGTTTTAAAACATACAATTTTAGTTTTAGTAAAATTACCAGACATTAAGTCGCTAATAGACAACTAAAATGACCTAACTTTCATAAACAACTCTAAACCAACAATTATTCATATTCCATACCAGTTTCCTGACGCAACGGAACTACAAAAACTAAAACCAGTTTAAGTTCCAGACATAGATAAATCGCTCCCAACACTATTGAAGTCAAAACTAGTGTAGTAACTGACAAACGGCTTGTTAATCGCTTTTGTTATTCGATATAATGTCTTGTATCGAGTTAAAAAGATTCGCAGGGATTTAATTTGAATGTAGAATTGTTGCACCTTCGTGAATTTAAAAAAGGAATATAAAAAGAAAAAAGAAGGGTCAAGCTAAATAAAGAAATGAATGCTTCATTTCGGTTAAGTGTCAACGTTGTCATGTCATTCAAGAATCTTTTTCCAATGATGAAACTTTTGTGGGAAAGTCATCTTTTTAGTGTTCCGTACCCAAAGGGTAAAACGGAACCCAATTAGGGTTCCAACACGGTGCCGCCGCCGCGCCGCTATGCTGTGTATACCTTCGCGACTGCGCCGTTACTAAGACTCCGCTGTGACCCTCCGTCTGTCTGTCTAGCTGTCTGTCTGTTTGCCCGTCTCTCCGCCTGCCTGTCACCAGGCTGTATCTCATGAACCGTGATAGTTAGACAGTTGAATTTGATACAGATGACGTATTTTTGTTGCTGCCATAACAACAAATACTAAAAATGAGTATGAAATACGTATTTAAGGGGGCTCCTATACAACAGACATAATTTATTTGCCGTTTATATAGAAAACTTGTTTTACCCCGTAATTGCACCGACGCTGTTCGACTTCTGTTGGTCGTAGCGTGATGTTATACAGCCTAAATCCTTCCTCGATAAATATACTATTAAACACAAAACATATTTTTTCAATTTGGACCAGTGGTTTCTGAGATTGGCGCGTTCAAACAAACAAACTCTTCAGCTTTTTTTTTAAACATTGCCTCACTCTAGGTCTTTATCCTGTATCGTGGGTGCGTTTACAAACATAGAAACTCACAAAGACCCAGACCCAGAACAACTACCTGCAGGTCATACAAATACTTGTTCCGTACGGGGATCGAAACCGCGACACGCTGCGTAGCAGTCGATCACTCAACCACTGCGCCATCCGTGCCGTCGCGTTACAATATTAGTATAGGTGGTACGGAACCTTTCGTGAGCGAGTCCTACTCGAACTTAGCCGGTTTTTTGCATAGAGGAAACAGTTTAATTGATAGTTGCATTTTCTTTCTAAGAAATCGTTTATATGACCGCGCGATAATAATTGTTGTAGATAAAGTCTGGTGGTATTGAAAAGGTAGGCCCTTTTTATCTTGGGCTGTATACCTATCACGGTTGCTTACACGTGTGACAACTGGAATGACAGCTATAACAAAAAAACCATAGAGCTTCTATCTTGTATAATCTTCGAAAACGAGACCTGATTTAAGAACGGACCCCAAGGTGGTGTTTGAAATTTAATTCTTTAGGTATTTACAGTTCCAGAGGCCCTAGAAAAGTGACAATATTTTTTTTTATATTTGTTACACGGCATCCGTAGTAAATGATATTGTGACGTTTGATAGAGAAGAATAGAAGAAAAAAAATCATAACCCTCCTTTTGGCTTTGCCGTAGTCGGGTAAAAACGTGTTGCGCCGACCCCAAGTAAAATGTTACAAGGGCAGGAAGATGATGAAGCTGATGATGATTCGTAAACTTTTCAGTAGCTTTTTTTCCAATACCTTAAGACTTCGTTATCATATAGAGATAGAGACAAGAGTAAGCTCATGAAAGTTGTGATATTTAGGGGGAACTTGAAATTGAAAGCCAAAATCACATAGCCATGACATACAACCTTTTATTTTTACACTGAGGCGAAAGTGAATAAATAATACCGAGTGTTAGAAGATGTATTTTTTCTGTGTATATGTGTTATTTTATAAAAATCTTTATCTCTGCAGAATTATAATTATGCATTTGTCATATTTAATTTCCAACCTTCTGAAATTGTTACTTTGTTTTAATCATTTACATTTTGTTTTAAAGGTAACTTTTGGATTTTGTATACCTTTTACAATTGAAATATATTAATACAAATTATATATATTTATAATTATATACAATCAGTTGTGAGTTTTATCAAACATCGGTGATTAATACCGGTTCAATCATGAAATCCATGCATAGCATAATTAAAATTACTAACTTAATTAATCGTAGGTAGACACCTCAACTGTGATCTAAACACACGCATTTGTAGGCTTATATGTTATGTTACATATGTTTAACGCACAGAATATGTAAAGACAGCTTACTGCTTATATTTACTTATTTTTCTAGTTTGTCTTGCAGTCAGAGTTTTTCATGAGAAACTCTCCATGGTGGAAATATTTTAAATGCAAGGTAAGCATAAATAGTCTTTAAAGGTCCACTGCTGGGATTCGAAGGCCTAGTGCAGGTTGGTAGATGTCAAACCGCACATGACTTCGAATTTTTGGTTCTAGGACATGCCGGTTTTCCTTCACCGTTTTTAGAAATACAAGGTGCTCTCCGAAAATGTTAATACCTATCTTGAAACATTTTTATGAGGAACTAGCTGTACCCTAACCACGCTTCGCTGTAGCACAACAAAACTTTTTTTTCGGATATGTGACTGATGCAATAAATACCTAGATGAAAACAATCCTTGATGCGGATTATATATCATGCTAAAATTTCAGCTCAATCTGTGCAGAACTTTTTGACTTTTTGTGCGTACACAAACCAACATAACATTTTTATATATATGTTCACTCATAGAACGCACTTTTTGCACTTTTCTTTACTGTGTCGTAAGAAAAAAAAAATTATTAAAATATATTTAAAAATCCCTGATGTAGTTACCTTACCTCGATAACAATTTGTTTTTTAGCATTCGCAGCAAAAGAAGAATTTTTTCATTAATTTTCAACGAATTAATTTAAATTCGGAAAAAGAAAATCAAAATCTGCAAATCAAAAAGACAATCGTTCAAATGGCGGTACTAAAGTCGACGTTTTATCTTAGTTTTGTAATACGGACAAATTTAAACCATGGCTCTGCAGATAAGCCTGGACTTGATAGACCAGGTTTAAACCAACGTTTATTTAGTTTTTGTAATAAGGCCGAATGTATTTTAGACGCATTTGCTCAGAGAGAACATTCTTTCAAATTATTTATTTTATTCTCTGACAACCAAATTAAACTAGGCTTCTTCAATACGTACCATGTTATTAGAGAAAGATTCGAAAAGCAAAATTAAATCAGCTAGTTAAATAACAATTTGTGAGAGAAAACGAAACACATTATAAAATCCGTCCGCAACATTGCACCGTCATTGTTCTGCGTACACTGGAAACAAAATTTCACAAACGTCAATTAAGTAATATTAATAGACACCTTAGCCAAAATCCCGCTAAGAAAAAACCCGCAGGTCCAACATCGACTCTTGTTTTTATTATATTCCTAACATGATAATGATGGTTCCGTAGAAAAATATCACGATAATTAATTTGCCTTCTAATTTGTAATTCACGAAATTCACACTAATGAAGACCTGTTTAATTTCTGCATCTTAATAAGTCAAAGTACCTTGAAATCTTGCTCCACACGTACATTTATTGCAAAGAAACATCAAACAAATTGAAAGGAAAATTAATTGGTTTCAAATATTTTATAAGGAACCTTCAAACGCTCGCAGAACGTTCACGGGTCTTTATAACCGTTCGCTTGTGACCTCAGCAGACGGCGCGGTCGAATCCTCGAAATTAAAAAATGCTCACTCATCATCAATCAAACGGGCTCGATTCCATCAATATAATTTACTTTTTGTAGTTTTTACCCGAAAGCGCCCTCCGTGACTCGCAAGTTGGGCCCGCCAGGTACGGGCCGTGTACCCAACTCCAATAATAAGTTCTACCACGTGGATTCTAAGTAATACCTAAAATCCATTTCTATAATTGATTTCTATTTCGAATTGAAAGCGAAACTTCTAATCACTTTTAATGTAAAATCCTTTTACGTCTTAGAAAATTTTCGTATTGATGTTTTCTTTGTTTCGATTTTCCAACTTCGGTAACAGGGTTTTCGTACGAAAGTTTATTTTTGTAAGGATTTTGATTCGACGTAAACAATCTGAAGCTTCCGAAGATATTACTACCTACAAATTTTCAAACGAAAAAAAAACAGATATTTCAAGCCATAGGTATAACTGTGCCACCGAATACTTCTATAAACTATCCAAAAAGATAGAAGAAAAGAGGGAATCTAAGTCAAGTGAAGAAAACCTGCCGCTAAACAAAAGCTTTAGGTTCGAGGGCGGGTAGCAACAGTTCAGCGTGTTATCACTGGCCTACACGTGGCCAAGGCGTAAATAAAACTAGCGGTTCAACCGGGAAGAATCGTTACTAGACCTGTGCGTAAAATTTGAATAAATTAAAAGGATCTGCGTCTTATTTTTTCGCCGGTACGACTGTTTTTGCAATGCATATTTTGTTTGTTAAACTGGTTATATTAAAAATAGGCTTGTGAAGTAATTCCCACTTCCATTTGGAGATCCACTTCAGATTTCGTCTTTCAAATGAACTTGATGCGTGACCTACTGACTAGAAACATCTTCACAATTTTAACTTAGTATTACATGTATGTAATTTAACTTATGAAGTTTCTCAATACTACTACATCAACACATTTGACCCCTCGTCCTTCAATCCATGATCCATCCACGCGTCGCCAATTAATTCGCAGTGACCAACTCGCTCATTGTCTGTTACACGTGCCTAACTAATGACATACTAAACTGATCCCATCGGGCGTAGTAGACCACAAAATCACCAGAGCCTAACAAATTAAAGTTATCCATCGATGTATTGTCAAAATATGTCCAATAGAACGTTGTACTACGGTACTACGTAGTGCACTAGTGGCGACATGTCGAAACCGTTTCGGCCATGGCACTGCCAGTAATCGGTTTTCTCCAATAAACGCCGATTAGACTCGCTGGCGTCAGCACGCCCGGGACCAACCGGATACTGTCGGGCGCAACACTATTTTGTTTATTAACGCTTCTATTGGTCCTTTGGTCCTTTGGATAGAAAATTGTAGGCTAGTATGTGGCGTTGGATATTTTGAATTTTAGCGTAGTTTTTCTTTTATGACATGTTTTAGGTTGCTCACTGTGTTTACTATGCAGATGCTTTGTATTCTTCTTTACAATTTATTTAAAATGTAGCAGTTAATAGGCATCAATGAGAAGGCATGGTTAGCGCAGTGGCTGAGAGATTGGACTGGTGTCGCGAGTTCGATTCCCGCACGGAGCAAACATTGTTTGATCTACAAGTAGTTGTTCCGGATCTGGGCGTTTGTGTATGTGAGTTTATATGTTTGTAAACGTCCCCACGACACAGGAGAAAATCCTAGTGTGAGTCAACGTTTTAAAAACAAAAAAAAATTAGTTGAGGCTTATACTTACAATTATTTTTAGTCACGTCATTATTTTCGACTATACACCAGCAGCATTGCAACTGCCAAAATACACTCTCTTGTTGTTTCGTCTCCATTTCAAGTCAGTATGAAATCGAAGGATCCAACATTGCAACAATTCACA
The DNA here is from genome assembly GCA_943136025.2 of Agrotis puta. NCBI lineage: Eukaryota > Metazoa > Arthropoda > Insecta > Lepidoptera > Noctuidae > Agrotis > Agrotis puta. The sequence goes on along the minus strand of OW964170.2, from coordinate 13,634,353 downwards.
TTACAATTAGTCACAAAAAAATCAATGTTGAAAGAATAAGGAAAACATCGAAAGCATTTTGTTATCGAGTGTACACGCTCCGGTCGTGACCAGACGGCGATTTCAATTATTATCTAGAAGTCGTTTCACGAGCTCGCACTGCAGCACTTTTAATCATTCTCTTATCCTACTTTTAATAAGAATACCGTTTTTCGTGGAGTAAATATAACAGCTTATTTTCCGAAGCCTACCACTTCAACTCCAGTTACTTAGTAGTTAATAACAACCTTTGGTCACGAGGTCATAAACATTGGCAGCAAAAAATCGCATCTCAAGTTATGGTCTTCGTTAACAGCCGACAAAAAAACTGAAGAACTTGCAAGCATACGTCACGAACATCGGGGAACTTTGTTTACATACTGTATTAGGAATAAAAAAGATTATTTTCTACTTTACACCTCATCTTGGAGTAAAAAACACAACATTCCATCTGTCTTCTCTAAGCCTTCCAAAACGATAAATAAACACTAGTCGGACTCTCGTGTGGAGTAACGCTCAGAGTTCTATTATTGAAGTGCTCGCTAGCATGTCGAGCGGACTGTTTCAAGTTTGTTTTGATTTTTGAGTGCATCAAATTGAGAGATTTTAATCCAAATTACTTAAATAAAAAGAGATTTTGAGGAAAACTTTGGCAAATCCTGCTTTTTATATAGCTATGAGTTAGTTATTTCTTACTACGGCCCTTAGTATGGCTTTTAAGTAAAATATTCAAATACTTATGAAAAAAAATATGGGACTTTTTGATAAAACACATATCTGATAAGCTCGTCATTTCATCTCAGAGCAAAAACATCCTTCGACACCTATCTTCAAGGCTTGCGATCTTCTGAGTTAATTCACCATCTATAGGTGTGGAGGTATACCTGCAACTGAATTGGAGCTGGTGAAAATAATGGAATGGATATATCTCTCAGCAGTAGAAACGTTAAAAGCAGATTATAGAAGTCATACAACCAAATCAACATACTCTCAACTTACAAAATAGCCGCGACGTACGGCGCGAAGTCGGCCCGAGGTGACGGCGCGACTCAAAGCTTCGACAGGCGTCCAGTGCGGCTCATAATTAAGAACGGTGACTGTTGAAAAATGGCCGACGCCCCCGGCCCGCCGTGAATAATCGTTGTAATTACGATTCGGAATAATTTCCAGCCAGTCATAGCGATACTATCGGGAGGTGTCGACGGCTCGTTACTCGCACGCACTGAAATCACTACATTCGTGGAATTGCGATTTTTCTTTGATAATAGACCGTTTGTTTCAGACGTTGGAAGCTCTAGTTCTGTTTTGCAGAATTTTGTTTGCCAGTTTCTGTCTCTCTTCTATTGGAATAAGCTTAATTTTTTTGCTTTTTGCTGTTCTGCAAATGATCAGGGCCATTTTTTTCAATGCTTTGGTATGTTTTCGGGGAACTTATGAATGCTACAGTTTTCTAGTAAAGCCAATTGAGCTTTTTAGTTGAAATGAATGTTATTGCATTTTGATTGTGTTGTTGTTATTCTTGTTACGGCTTTTCCTTACCTCTGGTTTTGCCTTACGAAAACATATTTCTATCTCTAGTAAGTAGTAGATTTAATATTGGGCACGGCCGCTAGTCAAATTGATTAATGATCATCCTTATCAAGTCATCATCGTGATATAATATTATTCTATCCAGAACTTATTCGAAATCTAATCTAATAACTAACTCTTCTAAAGTAGAAACGGCACGCTTAACACATATAAACTTCGCCTCACAAAATACTACTAACCCAAATATGTAAATCTCTTTATTATCACATACATTAACAGCCAATGATCGTAAACGTCGGTACTACAATAGATATGATACAACAGTGACATTTATCTCATCACAAAACCATTTCTGCACTTAATTTTTCACTAAGTTGACGGTTTGATGGTCATTATAAAATTGTAGCGTCGTGAATATTTGAATTTTTAATTTTAGAATTGACATCGACAGTTTATTGTTTCTTCTTCTTTTCATATATCTTAATTCAATTCTATATTCGAATATTTACTGCAGAAATGATGAGACCTTTGTATGTCATCGCATAAAATAATGTAAATCCTACTCCGATCGCGATTTGTTTTCTTTTAAGGTCATGTGAGTTTTATCCATAATCCGTAGGCTACGAGTATTTTCAATGTCATTTGGATTTTAAAGTCCAAAAGCCATATTACAATAACATCAATATTCACAGATTCATAACTATTTGTTTACTGGAGGAGATTCTATGATGGACAGTGATTGTTTAATATTTCGCTAAAGCCGAAAAACAATATCTTTTAAAAAATTTAACAGATTATGTGATCTATTTTTATAGTGGTAAAATCAAATGATTCCTCCCACCCAGGCAGAGCAGAGAGGGCAGAGCGGGAGGGACTGTCAGACTCGTACTGACTAAAATCCACGGTGTCCTTCAATAGATTATGTGATCTAAGTTCATAATTAATTAAATTCATCAGATTACTAAACAACATTCTAATCTAAGTTATCCATGTCGAAATCCATTCTTATGAACCGTCGTTCTATTCATTACTTACAACAATCTTGAAACAGAAACGCCACATCCAATATCCTTTACTAGTAAACTAACGATATACTAAACTATCCAGTTCAATATCATGACCCTCGAATTAGAACTTAAGATAATCTATAATCTTCTATACATATAATAAAAATGGTAGAAAAGTCAAAACTGCTATTGAATATTTTTTTTAAAGAATACTTGGGGTGTTATAGTTTTTAGAATTTTTGTCTGTTCGTCTGTTTATCTGTTTGTCTGTATGTATGTCCGAGATAATCTCAAAAAGTACTGCATGGATTTACTTCAAAGACACGAATATTATTAAAAAGTCGGGTCAACATATAGGCTACATATTATCACGCTATCACTTACCGGGAATGAGCATTGAAACTTTATTTCTTCAACGCATTCACACAGACAACTTCGTGACCCTCGAACTAGAGCCAAAGATAATAATTAATAAGATAATCTAATCCTTTCACTAATTGCTTCGTATTTATGTCGGAGGCGTGTCGGTTGCGCCACGTCGCGTCATCGTGTCGTAGTGGGCAGATTTAATAAGCTCTAATTACTTTTTTTTTCGTTGCGTCATCAACACGGCCTCCACCACAATGGTGTTTATCAGTTACGACTCTAAAAGTTGTTTATTCTTCATTTTTTATTCGACGCTGAAAATGATTCCCGTAATTAAATTGATGGGATGAAAAAACATTTGATAAATAGCTGTTCTATGATTTTTGGGAGCTGTTACTTGGTGGCGAAGTTTATGGTTTTTATTAGATATACATTTATTTTTCGAGTAATGCGTATTGTTATTAAACTATAGCACCTTCGTACTACGATGGTATTTTAAGGCTTGCCAATGTCTTTTAGAACTGCGGAAACTATTAATAACAAACCCTACTGCTCAGCATGAGGCCTTAAGTTGACCCAGGTTGTGGTATTTCTGGTAATTCCCATTGGGAAATTCTCAGTAGCAATCCCAAATCTCAGTTGACGTCATATACCGGACATGGGACATGGACAAAGGGCTTCAAAATAATAGGAAATATGAGAAATGGAAATATGAGAAAATTTTAGAAATAAACATGGACATAGGACTTTAAAATAATTAAGGAAATATGGGAAAACTATGAGAAATATAGGAAATAGAAATATGATAGTACCTACTATGAGTACCTCTGAATAACCTTTTGAAGATTACGAATTGATGATAAGTTACTATAAAGTTAAATGAAGTATAGGTGCTTTCTTCATCAACAGTTAACAAAACCAATAGCAAGCTTTCTCTTACACTACATCCATTGTAAGTAGTGACACAACTGACATATGAATAAAAATCCGATCATTTTATTGGCCAATGACATTAAGAGGACAGCTATCTCTTTCGAAGTCCTCACCTTCCGAAATTCACTGTTGAACTTAGACCTCCATTATGTAAAGGCAGTGCTTGCAACCTTTAAAAGAGCATATGTCTATTATCTTTTGTGTAAGTACTTTTACATAAGCACATTGATTTTCTGTCGGTAAGTAAGATGGCTGTCAAAATAAACTGCATTGTAAATTAAATAACTTACTATGAAATGTCGTAGAATATCGGTGTATTTATAAATGTTATGATGTACTTGGCACTTAATTAAGACTAACTTAAAACTTACTTATAAAAATAATGTGTGACATGTTAATTTTAAATATTTTATACGTATTTAACGCCTGCATGTAATTGGCTTTTTGACTTAAAAATTCTAATTAGACCGTTAGTTAGAATTTCAAAAAATATTTGACCCGTATTTTTTCCTCTGTAACGTAAACCAGAATTTATGGAGATACGACGCTTTTAAAATTGGCAATACGTCACGACTTAATACAATTTTTGACGAGTTCTGACGTCACAAGCCCTCACTCTCAAATTCTGATAAGTTGTTTCTTTGTAAATATCCATTGATTTAACTAAAGAAAAAATACGCGTCCATTATTTTTCAAAACTCTAAATGACGAACTAATTAGATTTGCAATTTATTGATGTTGTCAAATAACCAATTTAATTGTGAAGTATTTTTTTTTTGTGTTAAGAAAAATAGATGACGACGGGTTAAAGGTTTGGAAATGCCCTTGACCAATACCCACTTATACATATTTTAATTGATCCATACTTGCAGAAGCACCCTGTATAAGTTTAACATTAGTTTTGCTGTACTTTATTACACTTTATTATTATTTTTTTTTTTGGGACAAACCCACCACACTATTCCCTAACCACTGCAACTCCTGTGCGCCAGAATCAACAGTGGCAACCAACCAGAAAAGGGCCGAGACAATGAAGCTCGACGTGTCCCGGAGAATGAATTTACCTGTCTTGGATCCTGCAACGAAATTAATCAGAAAAGAATAGTGGAGGAGTAGGAAAAAATATATGTTTCCACTTCCCTCCCTGCAAGCAGGAGACAGAACAAAACAAGGCCAATAGGCACAAAGGGACATTACAACTGGGAGAAGCCCAGTTGCCTAGCACCACGGGTAAAATGACTACTAATATTAATGGGTCCTAAATTGTGGGCTGCTAAATTTGATTCCAATAATAGGTATGGCAAAAACGCTTGAACGCACGGAAGTTTGTTCGAGTTTCAACAAGGTCCGAGTAGTAAATGACTCCAGATGTAGTCTGAACAGTGTTCAACATAATATTACGTTCGTTCTGCCAAAGAATACACTCCCATAGAATATGATGTGCTGATTGTTCATATTCACAGTCAGATGTCGAACATTGACAAAAAGGCGAGGGAACAAGCTTGAAGGAAAATAATTTACTTTTAAAGTTCCCATGTCCCGTGAGAAATTGGGCAACTTTATTATTTGCTTTACTAATATAACTATATCCCGTACCTTTATGCAAATTCAAAATGTCTTCGTACTTTAACCACATCATCTGCCTAGCCCTTTCCCAACTATATTGGGGTCGGCTTCTAGTCAAACCAGATTCAGCTGGATATCAGTATTTTACAGTACTTTAACCACATTACACAAAATAATATCATAATTTCGTGTAGATTACCTCTAAGTTAACACAATACTAATTCTGGCAGCAACTAATTGAGGCAAGCTGATGGATGACAAACGTAATTGCCGGCGTCGACGTCGCGACTCAAAACACATTACACACGATTTTTCATTATTTATTCTGGACAAGCAACAGTTCTCGTAATCGAAGCTATTAACTTGAGGTTTTTTGAGGAACTTGGTCTACTAGATGTTGTGTGTCAGTACTGGCCCTATAGCCAAATGGCAAGTGATAAAAATAAACGCTCAGGAATCTTTAAAAAATTTCAACTTAATACCCAAACAAATAAAGTTGAAAATCGACGAACGTTAGCTAACGGAACCCAAGGATCGGAACGCGCAAGCGTTACTGACTTCAAATACGCAGCACTGATACAACACATTCCAAATTTATAAGGTTAATTTATCAGTAATTATACAGCCCAAGCTGTACTAAATCTTTATAAAGAATCAGCGTAAACTAAAGGTGTTTAAACGGAATATTAAAACTACTTTAAAAGTCAAGTCAAGTCACTTTATTATAAAATAATATCGAAAGACACTCTTCCACCCTTATTTCAAAACTTAATAACATACTAACTTACTATAGACTCACTTATACTTGATTCTGTATAATGGTATATGCAAAAGCTTTTCAAAAAATTATTATTATTGCGTAATTATACACCCTTGTAAGTGGTAGAGTTTTATGACTTCTGACAAATATGATATTAAAGCACTATAATGATAAATTCATTCTACAGCTTTAGTCTGTTTAATATTTGTCACCATTTTTGAATAAACAAAAACAAAACATAGTGCAAATCAAACGATAGTTGACAATTGCTACTTTTGAGCTAAAATTATGATGAGTGAACTCTAATATACAGTATTTTCAAGCATACTATAGTATTCTAACCTCAAAACCATAAAATTCACCCGTTTTAATTTTATTTTTTACTTAATCTTGATTATATTGCGGGTAAGAATATAAAGAAGTGCGTAAATAAAGAAGTAAATCGGCACATCGAATCTACAAATTATCACACAGAAAGTCCAAGATCATTATTAGATTTCATAATTTTATACAAAATATTAATCGGTCAACATTTATTGTATCTAAAATATATATGGTTGGCAAGTTTCACAAATTACCTATCGCTTTTTGATTCTCTTATAAAGTCGATTAGGAACAGTTATCTTTATAAGGCTTTTATTTAAAAAGACAATTACTTTATTCCTGTGGTTTACTTTTACACCATATTACAGCTCTTCTAGAGCTATATCACAGCCTATTTTTAATTCTACAGCTACTGTACAGCCATATTAACGCATTAGGCTGTATAAGAAGGTTTTTACATAAATGGGCTGTATAAGCGCATATACACATTTTGTACAGCCTCACCAGCCTGTGATATAAAATTAACTAAAATACTGCTTTTATAATGCATGTCGTTCTCGTTGCGAATGAACGAAAACGCTCTGTAGTGTTTAATAGATTTTTAACGTTATTCGCTAGAGAATAAAGTTGGTAATGTATTAGAGGCTAATGAGCTTTAACGTTTATCGCTCACCGTTTATCTAGAAGGTCTGTAGTATTATTCCGTAGCGTTCATGAGTAAATCATCTCGAATTCTCAACGAATTTTCTGTCTTCTCTCATTTCAATATAACATTAACCAACATCTATTAACCTCTCGGGCGATTTATAATTGAAAATGATAAAAATCAACGTCCAATGAGCGACTGTCTGTTATGTACAGACGTGTGTACGTAAGGCGCTGGGGCGTTTTCGCTTATGTACACCCGGGTGCACGTAACGCGCCCGAGAGGTTAAAAAATTAAAACTCTAGTAAAATTACGTCCCATTGAATATTGCAACCATTCAATAGTTCAATAAATAACAATCAATGACGAAAACAAATAACCCAAGCAGTCAATAAGTAAAACCAATATAACAAATTGTAGAATTTTTTTTGCACATATTACTAGTAAGTTTTTATTTATTGTCTGTATATAAGGTGGGTGGACCATGAAAGGCCATGCTCCTTCGAAGGCCAATTATCAAAATTTCGTAGTTATTGCCATGTGATGACTAATTCCTTCTATCTACATAAACATCCATCGAACTAGAAATCACAGACGCGGCGGCGAATCGCTCGCGCCACTATTTTGGCAGTACGGTCCCTCGCTTCATTGATATCGGAAATCGGCGACGTTAAAATAAGGTGGTGTACCATAGAAGGCCACTCTAACAAATAAACAGTTATTATTCGTTTATTTACTGGATAAATGAAACTAACAAATATTTAAGTAATACTTTGTTTTATTCCGTAATATATAAACCACTTCTTTTTATTGTAGATTTAATCGCTATTTATTAACTTTTAGTGTTAAATGACTGATTTATTATAATGGCCTTCTAAGGAGCCTTGTTCCTAGCAAGGCCATTTGGAAGAGCTTAACAAAACTTAAGTTTAATGAATACTGATTAAAGCTAGGTTAAAAAAAAGTGATTTATATGGTACACAATAAAACAAAGTATTATTTGATAATTTGTTTTTTTCATTTATCCAGTTAATAAACGAATAAAAAGCGTTTACTCGTTAGAGTGGCCTTCCATGGTCCACCCACCTTAATCATGAAGCTAAAATAAACAACTACAATGTAACAAAAACAAACAAACAAATGACAGACACAGATCACTTCCAGCAGATCTATACAATAGTTTAAACAAAATCAGGTAGCGCCAGCCGTCTACAGTTATTAAGATGCCCATTTAAAATGAAGTCTCGTTTTAATTGAGTTATACCCAACACTATGCCTATTAAACATTGTAACGTAATACATGCATTTTACGGCATTTTAATTGGTATTATAAACGGTAGAATATCAATTATATTGAACACTAATCGCCTGTTCATTCAACACTATACAAATAAGAATGGTGGCTATAAAAATATAAATCAATTACAAACTTTAATCCCGGTTTAAATTAATTTGGACAAACTGTTGTCGGCTTTAGATTCGTGCGTTGACAGCTGTCGGATTTAAATAAATTTGTAACAAGCTAGTGTCTATGGATTTCAATATATTGGTAGTGATAGTGGTAAAACACTATCGCAAACAGATCTGGGCTTAGATTTTAGAATTTCCAAATTCCTAGCGGGCCATTGAATTGAAACTAAAAAAGGAAGAAACATTTAAATGTGAGCGTGGCGATTACTCACACATTCATAAAAATGTTGCCTCACGAAAAATGTTACGTTTTGTTTTGAACATGGAATCGGGACGTTATATAATCTAACCTTGAAGAATTATTATTGGATCAATAGAAGCGTTGTGCCAATACTTAATCAATGTATGCCAATATCCACGAATACAGATGTGAGATTAAATTACAGATTATTTTAAGACTCTTACTGTTGAAATGAGTTATGTCAGGCCATGGCGTTCCACTCTTTGGCCAGGGCCTCATTTTGCCTCAAAGAAACTGACACGACTATTTACTTGTAGCATTATTTTAAATAACCTTTGCTGGATTTAATTATATACAAAAGGTCAATCCTACAAATAATAATAACTATAGGTAACAACCAAGACAAGCACAAAGTAATTGAAAACAAATAATACGCAGAGACAACTTTAATATATGACATTCCACATGATTACATGTCAAGTTAAACAATAAGTTCTCACGGGTTAATGAACGTGAATTTCGGACATGTGCGTAATAATTTAATGATATTCAGACACATTGTACATGTGAAAGTAAATCATTCCCACACTGTGTAAGAAACTAATCATTTTATTAAATGAAACGTGTAGTTGGGAAACGTGAACGCCATTTTTCCACGCGTTCCAATTTCAATTATTTTCGAATTGCTTGTTTAATGCGTTCTTGTTTTTCGATTTAATTCGATGAAATCAAACCTCTTTTTTAAACCGTGTGTTTAAAAAAAAACAACTTGTTGCGGAAAGTTTGTGGTCAAAATTGTCGAAGTGGCAGCTAGATGGCGAAGTGGCTATGTCTGTCAAAGGATTGAGAGCCGTTGGAACAGACAAGTGCTTAAGAGGATATTGTGAATCAGTAAACGCAGCGGGGAAAGCCCCCTTGCCCATCTAGATTGAGCGACAATCTGAAAAAAGAGCCGGGTGAAGTAGACTCGTAATTCGAAATTCCTATAAGTATTAAGACTTGGTTCGAAAATATGCATAACTGCTAGTTTGCTACAATAAAAAACAACCAATCAATGAAAAACGAAGGTACCTAAACATTTTATTTAAACTAGATTCGAAAACAATTCACCAAAGAAACCAAATGCAAATTCAGTTGTTCAAGCATGAATCACGAAGTCAAAAGTTTTGTCCTCCGCATAAAGAGGAAGCCAATAAAACCGCAAAAGAAATGAAAAAGCAATGCAAAATTTCTCACAGAGCAACTGAATTTCAGTGTGACGTCGTTAATAAGTCAAATGTGAAATATTGGTCGATATTCGAATGGCGATGAGTGGCGACCTCGCTTCCGAAAACCATCACAGTGTCGACCACAGCAGAAACAAAAAGGTACACGCCGCCGGCGCGCTTCCGATTGCACTGCCAACGCTGAAAAATTACATGAACAACCCCCAACAAGGCGGGTTAATATATTACGGGTGCTCACTGCATTCGGTAGGGTTTCACCTGATGTTCTTTTTTCGAAATTCTAATTTTATCGACTGTGCACCCCGTTTGGTCTAGACTCTCGGTGATATAGCTACTATGCTCGTTGACATTTATATTTTTTTAGTAAACAATATGTTTGCTATAAAAAAGACTCTTAGAAACCATCGCACGATATCATGAATTTGATTGACACTTAACGCTCTACTAACAATTGAACATTACATGTTTCCAAAACGTCAAAAGTTTCGCAACGGTGAGTGTACGAAATATTAGATTATTATGAACATCATTTTTTGCGATGAAGAGATATGTTTTAATTATTGATGTGCTTTATAACGTTGTCAAATCAGGATGAGGCGTCAGATATAATGGATGATGATAGCCCGCAAAATTCCGCTGCAATTTTTCAATGAGCTTTAATGTTTGCCATCAGAGTGTCCGAAGCGTCCTAATGAGTTTGCCCACCACAAATCTTTCATAAATGGGTGCACTGATTTTTTTGGAGTAATCACGACACACCTTGGGACGTCCTTCAGCCTTCCGAGAAACAAGCATGACTGTGAAAAAACCTCAGCAATTAGGTACAACTTTGTTGTCGTAAATGTAACAACATTCGGGGAACAGAAACGGTGACTTTCTTTTGTTTCGCACGCATATCTCCCGGAGCGAGCCGAATCGTGGCGACGAATTGTTTGCTAGAGGGCACGTGTTTTGACAATGTTTTTCAACACGATGTTTTTTGTGCGACACAAAGTTTTCTGGAAAACAGGCAAATGCGTGCTTCAGCGCTCAATTGGCGAAGCCTTACCACCAGTCACGACAGACAACGATTATTGGACAAACAGGAACGCACATACAATATAATATCGGGCGCCTACATTGTATCACATGTAAATACTAAAGACTAATGCCCACGGTAAAACATTTAACAGTCAGCTATAACAACTGGTTATTTTAATGTCTTCCAATTACAGTGTTCAGTCGGTTAACGATTTCGCTGGGCATTAACTATTCCAATTTTATGTTTGAGCCGGACGAAACGCGAAATTCTTAATATTTAAGGGTACTTAATACGTACGTGCAATAATAGTTTAAATGAAACTATATTGTAAGTGAAACTCAGAAGAACCGACTATCCACGAGAAAATCAAATGAAAAATATTTTCCAAAAAAAATTAAAACAAAATAATTTCCACAGAGTTGACTTATATTTAGGGGCACTACAATACTAGATAATATGTAATACTAGTTTTAATTTAACACTGATTTCGAAGCTTAAATTAAATGTTTAACTTAAGGGAGAAACACACCGGGCACGCCGCAATCGCGGCGGTAAGACCCCTCTTTGAGGAGTGGCTGGATAGGCATCACGGCGTCCTGACCTACCGCATGACGCAGGTCCTCACCGGACACGGAAGTTTCGGGAGGTTCCTGTGTCTGATAGGGAGGGAAGAAACGCCTGGGTGTCACCACTGCGAGGATCGTCCGGAGGACACAGTGGAGCATACGGTGCAGGACTGCCCCGCTTGGGCAAAGCACCGCCGTGTCCTCACGACGGCGATAGGCGGAGACCTCTCGCGCCCGGCATTGGTCGAGGCCATGCTGCGGGGCGAGACGGAGTGGGAAGCGGTCGCCTCCTTCTGCGAAACAGTCATGCTCGTGAAGGAGGAGGCTGGCCGCCTGAGGGAGAGGACAGCGTCCTCCCTCCACCCCAGCCGCAGTGGTAGACGCCCACGGCGTCGGACGTCGCAAGACGATCTCCGGCCACCGTAGGCGCGGGCATGCGGGCAGCGAGTAATGGGCGACTCGCTGTCCGACCATGGACCATGCCCGGGTCGACGGCGCGTTGTGTTCCACGCGCGCCTCAAGGAGTGTCAGCATAGAGACGGGGCCTGTAGTGGGCCAAAGCCTGCCGGGGTCGCGGGACCAAGGGATTACCGTGACCCCGGTACGTAAAGGGCTAGTGAAGGACACCGTGGATTTTAGTCAGTACAAGTCTGACAGTCCCTCCCGCCCTGCCCTGGGTGGGAGGACTTATTTGATGATTTTACCACGATAAAAAAAAAAAGGGAGAAACACACAGAATTTAGATTCGGCATCATAAACACATTTTTATTCTAAAGATGAAATTTGAATTCTGAATTTTTCGTCATAGCCAAATAATTTGTTTATGCCAAGATATATGCAAACAAAGAGTTGCAACTCTAGTTTGTCTTCTAAGCATAAGTGGTCAGTGACATATTCAATCCGAGCGTCACACACCGAGCTTCCCGTTTCTGCACTTTGGTCCGGCTTGGTGACTTACGAATTTTATTATCTATGGCTTAAAATGATATATGACCGCTCTTAACTGGGGAATCATAAAATATTTTCTGTTTGTGAAATATTTCTGAAGCAATAAAGCAATAATTCACTACGGGACTACGGGGAAGACGACGGCCTTTATTTGCTGTCATAAATGTTCTGTTTATGGTGTACTTTTTTGCTGGCTGTACTGGAGACGGTCCGGGATGCACATAAACCTCGGCTTTATCATTACGTACCTGTCCTCAGTTTTAACACTTAAAAGTTAAAACCTGTGTCTAGAAAGCTATTGCTTTAATTTCAAATGTTTTATAGTATTCAATGTCAATATTTCCAATGGGGTTATCCAACTTAAAATTTATGTACAGTCACGCTCTGCGAGGTTCGCGTCCTTACGTGGGACAAAGCTATTAATCGGTAACTAAATGCAGTAGTGCGGCTAAGCCCAAGCACACATCACGTGTTGGTTTTGATTTGAACACATCGCGTAGGCGTTTAACACGAACCTTTACAGAGCCCACAACACTTTTCAGAGAAATTTCATAAATTTCTATAATATTTCTTTCTTGAAAATTCTAATCTCAAATCACGTCTTCGCTCTTCCACAGTTCAACAAAATAAAATGATTCTATTGAGTAATGTCAATAATGCGTCGAGCAAGACATTACATATTTCCTGGTGCTGAACTATTTTCATAGATACTTTCATATTTAGGAACGAAAACAGCAGTTGTAAGTTCAGTGACCTTATTACTTCACCCGTTAGATAACCACACAGCCTTTTTAGAAAGAAGCCTGGCAGGAAGCTTACCGTGCCTCTTCATCCGCTTTAATTGGTACTCTCATTGATCATAGCAGATCATTCGTCCTCGTCAACTAAATCAGACCTGACATGGAGGCGTCAATTCGTGCGTCGGCGTTTCACACGAGTGTGAAACTTAGGAAGTGTCGACGGGGGGCTCCATTAGTCAGCGTGATTAGTTCTCGAGAGCGTTAATGTTTCAATGAGATGAATAATCGCCGGCAACAGTGACAAATGCGCTTCGGTCTTTGCGCGCACGCACCTGACTCCCCCCACAAACGCGCCGCGCCATCACTCAGCATCACTATGTTATACGTACCAGATGAAGAGATTTATATTTATTAATGTTAGTGCCCCCAACGTTTTTGTTATTTTATGGACTCGCACGAAATGAGTTTCATTAGCTCATACTACACTTCACTTATATGAGACGCATAAAATAAACGTAACTCGAGAGTGACTGTTGGACGGAGTAGGCGATAATTGTGAAAGCAAAAGTAGAATAAAACGTATGTCCGAGATTTTTATGAAGTTTTATGGTCACAGTATGTATTGATAAATGACTCGGCTTACGTATTCCGAGTCAAGGGTTAAAGTCGGCTGCGATCTAGAGTCGGGATCTTTTTCGAATTCTCGCGTTGATTTTTTATCGAAGTGTGGCAGGATATCGATGTGTGTCACTTTACTATGATTTAACATTGATTGGGTCCTTTGAGTCGAACCGACTGTGCGTCAACGAGATTTACAACTGAGGCGATAGCTACCGACGGTATTATTGCGCTAAAATATTCGTATGGAGCACTCGAATGATATACAGTTTCTGAGAAGCCGGGACGTTAAAACCTTGCGCGGGAAATTATGGCAGGATTAGTTTCTAGACCTGTGATGCGGAGGATTTAGTGTAGGAAACTGTTTGTACGTACAAACTGTGCGTTTTTACTCGTATAGAGATGTAATGTTTACGTAACATAATAAGACGAAAGTATACTTCGAATGTTTCATAAAAGTTGGATAAGCCATAACAAATCATTTAAAGAGATTGAAATAGATCCTGAAAGGAATGGTACTGGAACTTTAAGCGACTGACAGTTTACCAGTAGCGGGCTCAGTTGGCCGACTGCAAATATGGCCGAATTAGCAGCTTTACCATCTATTTGGTAACTAGTACTTAATGTTGAAGTAACTTTTCAAAAACTCGGAAGTGTTTTTCAGCCAAATAAGATGATCTATAGCAGTCATTGAAACGTTTACCTTACCTAATTTATGAACGATTTCTCTGTAAATGGTTTCATAACGACGACGGCAATTTTGCACATTTAAATCAGCTGAATACTTAATGTTTTTCTTCAATAGGTATTTAATATTTACGCAATCCAATCTAAAATCAAAATAAGAACCTATTCATAGCAAAAATATTTACGATTAGTCGCAATAGCTTTAATCACTCGTCCATCACGCGCGAGTCGCGACAAGGCGCGGTGATCCGTCCGACATCGGCCGACACCGCCCGACCGGGCACCGAAGACCGACCATAAATCAAAACATTCGTGTTTGTGATTAATCAAACAGACCCGAGAATACACCTTGAGGTTCATATTTACCTACACGTACCTGTCAGGTGTAATATTAACAGGTATAAAAGTATTCCTTTATATTTCATTAGCCGAAGAATTTCGACCGATATCGCCGCTTGGCACTTAGCCTAACATTTATGACTAATGGTCGCATGTATGATATTAAAATCATTTCAATAATTTGATTGAATGATAGTCTGGTTTCGCAACTCAAAATGTATTTGTGAAACAATATTGTTAATAGATGCTTTCTCTGAAGATATTCTCGTCACGTTGCAGAATTGAATTAGATTCTCGATGCTGCATTTTACATAAAAATATTTTCTGTTTATGACTTTAAAAGTTCCGAGAATATGTTACAGTTATCAACCGCGAATCTTTTTTTTACTTACATTAATTACTTTCTAAATCATTTAATACAATTTCGTAACGTCGCTGTGGTCAGTGCGGTGGGCAAGCGGCGCAGGCGCATGCCACACAACACGATGATGTAGCGATTTGTACATTATGTCGGTCTCATTTAAAACCCACTGTCCTATTCCTTTTTTATATCAATAAATATTTTTATTATACATTCCACACTGATGTTGAATCGATCGTAATCAGGTTAATTCTTAAAATAGATCTGCATCTCCTCTTGCGAATCCCTCTCTTTTTTTTTCTTCTCTTTTTTCTTACCACATTTTGATCGGATTGTCAGTGTGCAATTTAAATGAGTTTTTGTCACTATCGATTATTTAGACAGTAGCGGTTAACATGATTTTTAAATAAAAATAAAAATTCTTTAAACATTGAGATGAAACGCGTGAATTTTAAATCGCAACCACTTGAAATATTCGTATGGAGCATAGTGCATACGAATTACCGTCATCCCGGAACGTAAAGTGCTATTGAAGGACACCGTGGATTTTAGTCAGTACGAGTCTGACAGTCCCTCCCGCTCTGCCCTGGTGGGAGGTCAGAGCGGAACAGAACTCTTATGAAGATTTTACCAAAAAAAAATGGAGCATAGTGCATATTTCTATATGCACTTTTTAGACGTGGTTACTTAAAAAGTCATTTTTTTTAATTTATATTGTTTTCTACCATTAGTTCCACGGTGATATTTATTATTTTTCTTATCTTTTACAAACAGCGTGAAAATTGAGTCGTTAATACGGTTAGACATAGCTTACCAATTTGTAAGTAAATATGGTATCTTTTGTGCATCAAAAAACACATTTTTATTATGAATTAACATGTTTATATAGAGACTCATTTGGTCGAAGACCTTTTTCGACAGTTTTTCTTTTGCATTCTTGTCCTGTTATGACAATATGAGTCTTATTGTGTCGGATCATGGATTGTTTTCGTTTAAAAGGGCCGTAATGTATGGCTTAGGTCCAAGCAGACTGGATGTCAAAGTTATGACGTGTTAGATTGATTATCGGATGGATGTTAAAATACGTTTTACGACTTTTTATGGCGAGCTTTCGGTGTAAACCCGCCTTAACAGATTCGTTCGCGGTCATATCGACTGTTGGAGAAAAAAAAAAAAGAATAATTTAAAAAAATGAGGTTTATTTTTAAAGTAATAGTCATAGGAAGACGACCTATGAGTTATTTAGGTAAAATTTTGTGATGAACATAATAAATGTGTTCTCTGCAGTTTTTACACACTAGCTATAACTGTTTCCTCGTGTGGAAATTAATCATTATACTTCGTTAAAACAAATAAAATCGAATCTCTATATAATGCTATCAGATTTATGATTGCTATCACTTGTAATAATAAATAAATAAATATTCCACAACTATCACACAACGCCATATAGTCCCAAGCTAAGCAGAGCTTGTGTTATGGGTACTAGACAACTGATAAACATACTTATATATTTCTAAATACATACATATTATAGATAAATTACACCCAGACACAGAACAAATGATCGTGCTCATCACACAAGCATTTGTCCTGGGTGGGAATCGAACCCACGACCTCCGGCATAGCAGTCAGGGTCACTAGACCAACAGGCCTGTAATATAATGAATTTGATGTTAATAGATAATTATGTAAAACAGACTACTACCTAAATCGCAATTCGATCTGTTTCAAGTAGCTCTTAGACAAATTAGTCTAAGGCTAAATAAATCTAGAACCGACGGCATCAAATACAGCACATACTAGGCACTAAAGAAACCTACTTTCTAATCATACAAATTCGTTCACTACCGTAAAACGTAACACGCGAATACAGCCTGGAGTCACTAAACAAAAAAAAAAAACAAAAAAAACAGATGTGTCGCAGGCGCACCCACAGTGTAACCTGTCACATATCCGGAACAATGCGGGGTCAATGCTCCGATGACCAACAGGGTATGACGCCAAAACATTTGACTCACGTATCCTAGTTCTGAATTCGACATCCGTGTAGTCAGGTAGCCATAGATTTAGATAGGTTTTAAATAAAGTTAATTGCGTGTGTAATGAGATTATCAGAAAGGGTTTTGATCACAAAGGAATTTGAATTGTCAAGGAAGCTATCAAGGTCTAGTTTTAAGAACACGGATATCCCTAAACTAAAGTTGTAAAGTCTAGTTGAGACTATGAATGTAAGGCCATATTGTTTTTATCTTTTACTTTAGGCTACGAGTATAGTGCCTCAATGCTGCGGCCTTTATTCCAGTCGCAAAAATAGTTAAGGAAGTTTGTGTTATATTTTTTATTTTTTATACTGTACTGCTGCAGCTAATATAATTATTTGGGAACGAAAGGAGCTGCCTTTCCCTTGGCAAGGTACTAACCGTCTTGTATCGATACGTGGATGCGCAGGAGTCCCAGTTGCTTCTGTTTTAGCTCTCTCCATCTTGGGTCTCATCTTTACTTCTGCGCTAGATTGTAAAATACATAAATAAAATAACCGTCCCAATTTCATAACAGAAACTAATGGCGAGTTATTTGATCATAAGTTAACTGGGTGTTAAAATCCTATACATTGCTTAACCATTTGTTTTTTTTTATACCATAAATGGAACAAGCAGGCATACGGCTCAACCGATAGAAAGCAGTCACGGTAGCCTTTGGATGCTTGTAACCTGTAAAACCAGAGGTATCACTTGCGCGTTGCCGACCGAGCATCTTTTCTACGTCCTTTTTGAGTGTGGGGTGAAAAAGTATAGTAGGTATATTCATTATTAACTAATATATAAAAGAACAGGGTATGGTCGTAAGACTCTCCTGCAGCCCTAAATCGCTAAACGTAGAAACTTGAATTTTGGACAGTAGTTGCAGTTCATTATGTAGGTGGGCACTAAGAAGGGATTTTACGAAATTCTACCTCTAAGGGGGAGAAAGGGGGTGAAAAACTTTGTATCCAAAGTCTTATTCCTTGGGTTGATAAACTTGAAACTTGGTACAAGAGTAAATAAAAAAGTTGAGCATAATTATAGTTGGATACAAGTACTATATCCGCGCGGACGAGAAGTCGCGGGCGGAGCGCTAGTTAACTAATAGTTAACTAAACCACCTACTGAACAAACAACGGGCCCTGACAATTTCGTAAAATCACCGTAAATCTAATGTAATCCTACACAACCGTCTAGCCTTGTTCAAATGCACACCAAAGAGAAACCCATTAATTACAATACCAGACCTACTTATAATTATCACTGTCACTTATCTCTAAACGCTAAATAGTTCCTAGTTTTCGATTCAAATCTGTCTGCAAATTGACCTGGGTGGTCGAGATCTCCAGACGAGTTTTTGTGGCACTTAGATAAAACCTACTTAGTCAGATAAAAAGTTAACAAATCTAGAATGGATTATTTATTTAAATGAAACAAGTCTCGTTCTAAGGATGTTTGAAATTAAAATGTTCGATGGATCTTTTAAATTTGGTTCTGATCTAAACACTAATGCCTTTTTCAAACAGACAGGCGAAAGCGAAGCGTTTCCGAAGCGATACCGAACCGAAGCGAGACGTCAGTCCGATAGTTCTGTCACGCTATCGGATCGCTTTCGCTTTTCTATGTGACTGGATTCAAACAATTCTATACATTACAAATAAAAACGTCACGCTTCGCATTCGTCACGCCTGTCTGTTTGACAAAGGCTTAATAGTTGTAGCTAGATAATATGAATGTGCTTGATATTATATAATTGTTAAACTAATAAATAGTACTGCATCTGTTCCCTGATGATGTACAGTGCCTTCTCCCATATGATGATATGGGAGCAGGTATGATGATACAATTTTGAACCCCATGATCCAGCCTTTCTGAGATCCTAATTATTGCTTCTTTAGAGCCATTTGTTTGAACAAACTAACTAGTATTAAAACCCCATGTTTTTTTTTAAACAGATGGTTAAAAAATGTAGGTATAGGATTTAACAAATAGTTTCAATACTGATCCAACAATTCGCCCGAAGAGCCTGTAAGTATAACAAAAGCGTGCATGAACTTATCATACTTAATATGGCGCCGAAGCCGTCTTATTCTACGCTATAGCCCAGTCAACTAATGCTCAAAACAAGGTAAAGAAGGAAATTCTTTGAACACAATTTTTGACTACGTAACTTTTTTTGGACTAGTTAGGAGGTGAACATATCAAAAAATTCCTCGCCCCTAACCCTTGAGCTGTGGAGGAGGGGGAGGGGGTTTGAAGGAATCTTTTTTTTTGGTTTTTCGCTTATTCATATGTCGGAAACCATGCGTCCTAGCAGCATAGCATGTATGAACAAAATAAGCTTATTACCTAGCGAACTTTTGATATGTTCACCTCCAAACTAGTCCAAACAAAGACGCGTCGTCAAACATTGTGTTTTAAGATTTTCCCTCGACTCGTTGACTGATGGACTATTAGTGAAACGAAAGTAGATCCTCTTGAAATTATGAACTCTAAATGTCACATTTAACTCATTCCAAATAATCACGATTCCCATAAAATATGAACACAGGTTGACCGACAAGTGTGACCTGCGTGACATCGGAAGCGGAAGCTGCTCCCACGCGGGGAGGGTTCCGGCGCGCGCGCACCGTGATCTGCTCTGACGTCACTTCCGGACGGGCCTTGATTGAGAGTGAGGTAACGGTTAATCACTGATTGCTCACTGATTGTTTAGCCAGTGTTTTTGCATCCGGTGACAGTTATAACGAATGTTAATGTTGGTAATTCACCATCAAGTGATCGAGTTAACATCTCGTACACAGAAGGTCGTCAAAACATTAATTGATCGTCTGCAGACCACCTTACGATGAATATTTAACGGAGAAGGAAAATCATGAGGTAACCGGCGAACCAAAAATTCGAAGAATGTGATATCTACCAACCCGCTCTAAGCTTTCGTGGTGGATTACAGCCTACTCTTGAGGAGTCACGAAAAGGAGGCCCTCTGTCCCAACAGTGGGACCATTGTAGGCTGATAATGCAATACTAGACCAGGACCGCGTTTCAACGAGAAACTAACTTAAACTTATGAACTGTAGATGATTACTATTATAAAGAACATCGAGTGGGTGTTCTTATAACAATTTCTCAATCTTCTTGTTAGAAACAGAGTCTTAAGCATTCCGATTATTCTTAGTTTTTCGCTAATCCTTGTCTCATCCTTAAACAAAGACACACAGTTTTTATTAGCATTCACTTTTTCGTTGCAAACTTAGAAAGTTAACTACGTAAATAGTAAATCAACAGTCGTTAACTTAAAAAATAAGAGGATCCATTTTGCTACAACAACACATTTCACCAGTTAAACTCACAAGACACGTAACATGGCATTTTCTTACTTTGTATAAGTCTATAAAACGGAGAGACAAATGCAAACTTTTGCAGAACATAATTACTAACTATTATTCCGTTTGCCAACTTAACTCGTCAAGAACTCACAGCGACACACCTACACTAACGTTCCACATTCATACTTTTAATCAATGCCATTGTTTATCTAATTACAGCCTGTCTTTACTCGTACTCGTAATGATAGTTTCGTTTGTTTCAAACAACACCAACGCACTAACAAAGTCTCACCGACCAAAGAGTTCGGCTACAACTAATTCGTACTTTTAACTCCTATAATTTACCATAAGTAACACGTAATATCTCTCGTTATCTCCAACTTGAACCGATACTTCTCATAAGAACCACGTAATAGGCCCATCTCTCAAAAGCCGCCGAATTATCATAATGAGCAATAACCAATTGCACGAAGCTCACGTCAAATCGGCTTAACTCATGTAAATTTATGGTTATAACTCAACTTTTTTTGTGTTTTAAGTCAAATTGCTGCGTGTTTTAAGCGATGAGCCGCAACGGGCCCTATTAGCGGCCAAATGGCGTATGGCGGGAACGATTCGTGAAAGAAATCAAATTACAATAACGATGCACGCTACACGGCAGTCCGCCACGACCGCCACCGATACCTAAATAACGGGTTACGTCTAATTTATAAGAGGTAAATTGTAGGATGCCACGCGCTAGACATGTGTCATTAGACGGCCCTCGTAGCCCAAGAATTATGTTTGGTTAGGTTTGTTCAACGTTGATTATACGTATTAGTGCCGGAGCTCAATAAAACGGAAGCTCGTTGTCTCGTTTGCTGTATTACGTAGAAAGTACATAATATGGAAAAACATTTTGGGATGTCAATATGTTGTAGTTTATTAAAATGATATTTCCTGTTAAAGGAACCGCTGAATCCTGGTCAATCTTTATAATTTTGGACTTTTCTATACGTAATCAAATTTTTAGTATTGAGTCTTTGAACTTACCATACATCTTCCTCTCTCTTTTCCTATTTCTGATTCTTGGAACCTCGCTTCTAATATATGGAAGGATCGAAATAAGCGTATGCTACTGATATCCAAACTATGGACAACTAGGTGTTGTTGTTGAACATATTTAACACTTGGAGTTGACAACTGGTTATTAGCCCCAGTGTGTCTACTGCTGTCATGCTTAGCCTATCTAGGATATCTGTCATTTCCGATTTTAAATCACACTGCTACAATACCTGCTCACTCGACATTCCCTATCAATATTTGTGTTTTATCCCAAAAATTTGGTAACGAGAGCCGAGACAGTGTGTCTACGTATGTGGATGTACCATCTTGCAGGTAGGCATGAATGGCCGGCGCCCCGCTGCTAGTGAGTTATGTCGGGCCCCTGGGGCGCAGCGCGGGCGCTCCTTCACACCTCCGCCCGCGTGTGGTCCCGCGGTTTACGACGGACGGGGCTGCTGCGCGCGCGCTGGTCCGTTCATGCAAGAATCAGCCAAATAGGGAGGGCTTGTTTAGTAGTTCAGAGCTTGAGCCTTCAGAGGACGATTTTATTACTGATTTTCATAATCATTTGATACCAAACATAATTATCCTTCTAAAGAACAAATAGGTGGACGATGTTCAGAAAATCTAATCGTTTAACCATGACTACATGGTACAAAAAGGAGGAGCCCTGTACTCGGTAGGCAGAACAGGGCTGCAAATGATGATAAAAATAATAAGTGAAGAGCTAGCCCTTCATAAAATAATTAGGAAACTTGTGGAAGAAGGAACTTGAGATGTCTGCAAATGTGGTTTCCCTGACTATAATATGCATCAAGCCAGGTAAGATTGATCTCGTGTATTCATATTATAAAATAGCTTGTAAAAGAACACACACTTTTAATTATTTAGTTAGCAGACAAGCGAGGTCGCGGGACTTTCCCATTACCGTGACCCCGGTACGTAAAGGGCTAGTGAAGGACACCGTGGATTTTAGTCAGTACAAGTCTGACAGTCCCTCCCGCCCTGCCCTGGGTGGGAGGACTCATTAGATGATTTTACTACGATAAAAAAAAAGCAGACAAGCGAGCATGTGAAACCGTAGGCCACAGCGACTAAATAACTATTCTTGGCTGCATCTCACATACAACGTCCCGAACAGCATCTAAATCTTCCGGCGTTACTAGTAGATATCCTTACCGTAAGATATTATAATATTAGTCACATTAGTGTGTATATTTTACCGAGGAATTATTTTATTTGTTAGACTTATTACGACCTGGCCGGCTTCCTGAGAGATACGATACAGGCCGGTGCCATTTTTATTAGACAGGAAGGAAATTCTAACGTTTAATATATTCTGAGTAAAACGTTTGAGGTTTATTTATAACAGTCGTAGAGCCTTCGATCCGGTTTTGGTGACTAGTGGACCGAGCCTCTTGTAATATTGGATGTAGATAGTTATGGCTAGTGGTACACGAATCTGATCTTACTTAGGAGTACTAATCTTATCTTTCTAGAGATGGACGGATATTTGTGTCTCATTCTCGTAAAAACAACTGAGTGCACCTAGATATTTGGCACAAACGTCTATTTCTATACTAATACTATTATTTTTTTTGTAGCGTGTAAAATCATCAAATGAGTCCCGCCCAGAGCAGAGCAGGAGGGACTGTCAGACTCGTACTGACTAAAATCTACGGAGTCCTTCAATAACCCTTTACGTTCAGGAGTCACGGTATTCGTTAGACCCGCGACCCCTGCTGACACTTTGAGGCGCGCGTGGAACACAACGCGCCCTCGACCCGGGCATGGTACATGGTCGGACAGCGAGTCGCCCATTACTTGCCGCCCGCATGCCCGCGATATTTCTGGAGATATTTGTATCTCATTCTCGCAAAAACGACTGAGTGGATCTAGACATTTGACACACACATCTATTTTTATATTAATATTATAAAGAGGAAAGATTTGTATGTTTGTAATGAGTAAACTCAAAAACCACTGGGCGTATTTCAATAATTATTTCACTCGTAGAAATCTGCATTGATGAGTGATATAGGCCATACTAGGAGAGAGTTTACAACCAGGATTCACATATAGGATACTTTTTAATCTGGCAACCATATTCCTGAAAACAATTATTTGGGCGCACGTTATACTTAGAACTTAGTATAAAATAAATAAATATAATACTTAGAAGCAATAGTGATAGTAGTAAAAAATGTTGGCGGCGTTTAGTAACCTTTACTTTGCATGTGTGTGTTGTTAATTGAAAAATAAACTATATGACGGTACCATTTAGTTTAAAATAAGTTTGCAAATTAGTGTTGTGAGAATCGGAATTACAGTATCAGCTGATAAAAAAAGCTTTAGGCTATGAAAGTACTACCTATTAAACAGTTTTTAATTGCGGAAGTCGACCATGTTACTTCCGAAATTTTTTGGGAAGATCATTGCATTAGCATTGCGATTTCGCCTTTCCTGTCAGATAATTTCATATTAGTTTTATAAGGGGAATTTTTAACTGCACCTCTATTTAGAAATTTAAGCAAACAAAATATCTCCACTAATAACCTACTGCATATCAAATAAATTACTGTACTACAAATTAACTACTTGATTACCTAAACATGTTGTACTAAAAAATGTTTAAAATTCATCGAAATCTGATGGCTTTTTTAGAAGAGGATGGCGGGGTCTGAAAGACCCCGCCATCCTCTTCGTGGTTATTTTTTTTTAAACCACCCAGAAGTAGGAGCCCCGCGAAGCGGGGCTCCGTCGACATGCTGGGAAGCGTGGACGCCCCGCGAAAGCAAGACCCTCTTTAATAGTTCAATAAATTACTGGTATGTGGTAATTAATAAATAATAAGACGACTGTGACTAATAAAATGCTGTTAATAGGTGATGGATTCCAAAAAAAATGATTCAATATTTTGTTGCA
The DNA here is from genome assembly GCA_943136025.2 of Agrotis puta. Taxonomy (NCBI): domain Eukaryota; kingdom Metazoa; phylum Arthropoda; class Insecta; order Lepidoptera; family Noctuidae; genus Agrotis; species Agrotis puta. The sequence goes on along the minus strand of OW964170.2, from coordinate 13,609,724 downwards.
CTCGAAGAATTATTAGATTTACTTTTAGTTAACAGATAGTCATTCAGTAAAACAGTTAAGCTTTAAAGATCTAACAGTAAAGTATAATTTATTCATTTGATGAGCAAATTTAGTGTGCGATTCAGTATTTTTGGTGGTAATTTCGAATATTTTGATTGAAAAAAGGGAATTTACAGTTAAAGTATTAAATACCACCCGTTTTATAATACGAGTATCACGTCTGTAATCTCCAAAGAGTAAAACAGAAGTTTGGCTTTTACTTTTCCGGATGGCGTAGTACTCGAACTATCGACTGCTGCGTTATGTCTCCCCATATGTTCCCATATGGAAGAAATCTCCCTCTTACAGAGTGTCTGTGTCCCAGCCGTGGGAACGTCATAGGCTAATGATGAACAAAACTAATATTTGCCTGATATGCAAGTAGTTGTTCCGGGTCTCGCTATTGTGTGACTTTAAATTTTCATAAATGCACTCTCGAAACAGGAGAAATTCCTAGTGTGGGGCAAACCAAAAGTACACCCACATTTCACCAACCATTAGCTATATCTTTAATATATACCGAGTATATTATATAGGAAGGTATGTATAAAAACCAAGGGGTCTTAACAGTGACAGTTCCTACTGTAAGCCCAGTTATTTATCGTCGTCCCACTGGCCGCACCAAGATTTATACTGGCCAGAGGAAATCATGACAGAAAAGCTTTTTTGTTATTGCTTTCGTACTTAAAAAGTGGTGTTTGAATATTGAATTTTGTTATTTGTTTTAATTTCTTGTTCGGTGACAGTTTTGGGATATCCTTTAAAAGAGGTGTGATGTCTTAACTTTTTTTTCAATTTATTTCTAAAATACTAATTAACTTATTTTCGCGTTCTGCCACTACGCATGAGCTCTTCAGTTTGCCGATTAAGTTTTACGGACTAAAATATTTATAGTTAATTAATTAAATCTATTAACTGCCATTGTAATTAAAGAATAACACAAAAGCTTACCTTTTTTTTTATCGTGGTAAAATCATCAAATGAGTCCTCCCACCCAGGGCAGGACGGGAGGGACTGTCAGACTTGTACTGACTAAAATCCACGGTGTCCTTCACTAGCCCTTTACGTACCGGGGTTACGGTAATGGGAAAGTCCCGCGACCCCGGCAGGCTATGGCCCTCTACAGGCCCCGTCATTATGCCGACACTCCTTGAGGCGCGCGTGGAACACAACGCGCCGTCGACCCAAAAAAGCTTACCTTGCACAAACTTTAACTGTACAAGTACACAATCATAAAACTCTATTTACAATAACTATTCAATCAACAACCAATCACTAATTTAATTAGCAGTAAATCACAACAAGCGCCATTCAAAGGTCACTACGACCAGTTTCACGTGCACGTCAGAACAAAATCTCATTGCTGCACCTGTGTGTGTCCCCTTGAATTGTGACCGGAGTCCGCAAGGCATGACCTAGGAGCGTCGTCCGAATGCCGTAGTGCGGGGGCGAAGATTTATTAAACTGCTACTGCTTTACCGGACAACGGAGGTCGATTTAAGTGAAATTTATTTATGCATTTGTATGTGGTTATTGCTAGGTGCTAGTTATAATATTGAATATGACATTTTGGTGGTCGGTCAAGGGTTTTGTTAGGTTAGAAAAATAAATAATTGATTATTTGATTAATGTGGACGAAGTAAAAAGAGTTTATAAGAATAGTGGTAGGTAGTGTTTTTTTTTATCGGATAAAATCATCAAATGAGTCCTTCTACCCAGGGCGCGGCGGGAAGGCCTGTCAGACTTGTACTGACTACAACCCCGGTGATCCTTCAATAGCCCTTTACGTTCCAGGGTCACGGTTACCTCATGAGACAGTCCCGCGACCCCGACAAGCTTTGGCCTTCTAAGGGGGGCTCCGTCAGAGCGGTAGACAGTGTTGCAGTGTCTGCTGATTTCTGTTGATGAAATTCAAGTATTTTTCTCAACATCTTAAATCTTTTGTGGATGAAAGGAATGGAAATGGGATTAAGACGTCTAATATAAATTAGTTGAGATACGCGATAATTGACAAATGCTTGCACTGATTGGACAAGTCCACCCAAATCTGTATGGTTCTTTTTCAAAATACCATCTCAGACACTAACCTGCATAGACCTCGTATAACTTGACCATTATAAAGTCTGGACTTTGACCTCTGAGTTTGTATCGGTACACCGTTCACATCTATATAGTTTGTAAAAAGATGACGTTTAAAAGTGTTGTTTTTAAATAAATATCACTTCATTGTTCAAGTATTATTTTTATGTAAGTTGGTAAAGACGGGAAACAGTTAACCAATTTGGACAAAATAGAAAAAGTAAGTACTTACCTATCTAATTTAAATTCTGTGAGCTGTCATTTCATCTAACTAAGGTAACCTTAATTAAGCTGACTACATTTTACCTAACACAAAAATCAACAACAGCCTTCTAAAAACATAATTCGGAACATTACCTGCAATTCTGCAAAAAAAAAGTCCAATCATCATTGTTAAAAAAAAACTTCCTAATTACATGTATATGTAACCGCTGTTTCTTCACACGGTCGTCTATCGACAAATTCATATACATTATACATATGTGTCGATAATAAGTGGACATATTAAAAAAATCCAGTCAAGTGCGAAGCGGACTCGCGCATGACGTTTTCCGTACTTTTTTATCTATGAAAGCGGCAAAAAAATGTTGTATGAGAGTAATATTTAAAATATGCATATGTAACTAAATATTCTGTTAATAATTCATGTGTTTACCTATTGTCGTTACAATATAGAGCAAAAATGAACAAAAAAAAGACCTTTATTGTATGGGAGACCCTTAAATATTTATTAATAGATTTGATTTCGACAGTCTAACTATCACGGTTCATGAGATACAGCCTGGTGACAGACGGACACACAGACAGACAGCGAAGTCTTAGTCTTACTAACCTTTGAGTACGGAACCCTAAAAAACTGAATCATCATCTCGACTAATTTGCATCGATGCGTGCAATCGACGCACTTGTGGCATCTTCAGTATAATTGTATGGGCGAGTGTAAGAAGTGATTACAATCGGCCGTGCTTACTTGTACCTTATAAAGATTGGACGTATATCTCACTTACGTGTTTTGTATTTCGATCCATAGTACTTCAATCTTATTATGTAGAAGGGATAGATATGTGAATAATTATGTTATATTTATCAAGTGAGTATTTATTATATCTATAACTGAAAACAAAAAACAATTGAAATATTAAACGAGTAAAATAAAAGCGACAACAGGTCATTTAGATAACTCTTTGAAAAGACTGTGAGCTCTCGGACCGCACAGCTCAAGAGTTTGAACCCCAAACTGCTCGAAAATATAATTTCCACTATGATTATCATATTTACGCTGCTTGAGGTTCTCGTCAGCAGCAGCACGATGAACTTGGATATGGTGTCGCAAGAGTATCGACACAAGCTGCCTCTTAGCCCCTTCGTACGCTAGGCGACGCAAGTCTCTAAACGCCGATTTTAACCGTACTTAAATCTGGCTAGTTTAAATCCATGATTATGTTAATATACATATATTTACTAAATAGCTGTTGCCCGCTGCTCTACTCCTATTGATCATAACGTTATCTATACATATAATAAATCTGTAGAAGGGTCAATTCTGTACATTGAAAAATAGCGGGGGTTGTTGCTGGATCGATACCAAAGCCAAATATATGATTGAAAAAAATGTTGTCTGTCTGTCTGTTTGTGCAGGCATCACGTGAAAACTATGATTTCGATGAAACTTGGTATAATTATTCCTTATTATCCTGGGCATAACATAGGATACTTTTTATCCTGGAAAAATACGTAGAAAAATATCTTATTTTTCAGTTTTATTCATAGACGTTGTTCTGTACAACCGCGAACACACGTTGCATTACCCGCAGTGGATTCAGCGCCGTAATATTTATAAGATGTCATTGTCAGAGTTACTCAAAATGGGGAAATAAACCATCCACGCGAAGACCGACATCCGCGCGGACGGAGTCGCAGGCGGAAGCTAGTAGTAAATAACCTATAGCCTTCTTCAATAAATAGTCTAAGCAACTCAAAAATAATTTCTCAATTTGAACCAGTACTTCCTGAGATTAGCGCGATCAACCAAACAGTCTCTTCAGCTTTACAATATTAGTAAAAATAGATGTTTTCTTTTAAAAGCGTAAAATCAATACAAATATAAAACTATATGTAAGTAGGTATCTCAAAATAGAACCAAAATCTATTTCAATTTAGCAACACTAACACATTAAGGATATAGATCTACGTTTTAATTGAGTTCCTGATGGACCCCGTTATGATTAGTGTAATGAGATCCAAATTGATACAGATACGGCCAATCCGTATGAGTAGGTATGTACTACCGAAGCCATTAGATTAACTAAGATGTTGTTCTCTGATAAGCCTTAATTGGATTATTTTTTGTTTGATTTACTAACACCTGCGGTTAAATATACGGTTTGGTGACTAAGTAAGTCGATAAGTTTTAAAGAATTACTTCTTTCAACGAAGGAATGCTTTACTCTCAAAAATAGATTTGTCTATACGGCTGCTACGCACCTACACACTGCTACGCGAAGCCTACGACGCTGCTACGCGTAGCCTACGCAGCTGCTACGCGAAGCATCTGCAGCTGCTACGCGAAGCCTACGCCGCTGCGAAGCTTTCGCCACTGCTACGTGGCTCCGACGCAGACCATTCGTCCGAGTAATTCAGCGTTACATAAATATCCAGTGTGTAGAAACCTCTTCTAGATTGACCTGCGAGATGCCATTAAAAAAAAGACACTCTCCTAATGAATCATTTCTACTTTTCCAGAGTTCTTAATATATCAATTCTCCTAATGAATCATAAACTACTGGAAAAGTAGACTAATTGAAAACATTAAAATTACTGGTATTTGTAAGTTATTAAATGAAAAAAGTATTGAAAGTTAACCCTGACAGTAAAAGGGCTGTCAACCAAAACCTAAGGCTTAAACTAAAGGTCCTATAACTATAAACTTCGGAGTTGACGCCCATTAAGTTTAATAGCTATAATTATATGTACAGCGAATAAAATTTATGTGAAATACATAACTCTTGTTCTTAAATTTTCAATAAACACAAGTCTCCATGACATATTTTATATCGCTTGGTTTTATGTTCGTAATAAAATATCGTTCGACTGTGATAGACGAACGACTGGTAAGATAAAGGATAAATCTAAAACACTGTGATAGTCAGAACCAGAAACATTCATACGCCTATTTTTAAACCAACGTCCTTTTTTAGAGTGTAAAAATCATTAAAAGAGGTGTACCGCCCTGGGTTCCACCCACCGAAGAGACTGTCAGACTCTTACTGACTAAAAAATCCACCCTGTTCCTTTAATTGCCCTTTACGTTCCAGCGTCACGGTTACCAGCTTAGATATACTGCAAAACCAGTATATCCTGAAACCCAAATACCGAAAACATGTAACTTCCCACACTGGACGCATGTGTGTTCTTATGCTTACAATTCATGATAATACGCAGCAACCTTAAATAATTGTATTTCAACTAACAGTATATAAGGTAATCTTACTAACTTACTAAGCAGATTCAGGAATCAGAAAATCAGTAAGCTTTTTTTTGTAGCTTTATGGTTGACTAATTTTAATGCAGCCAAAAAAAACTGTGACCAAGATGCTTGTGAATTTTTAGAAGCCCAGTATTGCCAACTTCTCGTAAAATGACTAGTAGTACGATAAAACACCTTCTTTTCAACGGGATTTTTGCCAAAATTATCCGCTACTAAAGGTCAAGGTTGACTGAACTATAAAACGTCTCGTAGATAGTAATCGTTACACGTGTCCTATTTGTATTGTCAATGTTTATATAGAAAAATATCTTCGAAAATCTTTACAACGAAAACATTTTTAGATTTCCTAAAAACTTTCCAGAACATTTTGGCCATCTCGTGTTACGCGTGTCAACAAACAAAGAACCTTAAAAATAACTTTTCCCAAACCGAATTCTTTCGTAGCAAAAACAACAACAAAAAATCCCCTTAATAAGAGCGAGATTAAACCGGTTCATCCTAGATTTCATTTGCGGATTCATTCTCTTAGATTAAGTTAGTGCGACCACCAGTTCATTGTTGCATTTTCACGAGAAGTTTAATAAAGACCTTCCACACATAGTACAATACTCGTATTTCATGCCCACGCTGCGGCCGCAGCCGGTGGGAGCCCGCGACTTCTTGTCAAACGAATAAACTGCGATTCTTATAGCTAGTGTGAAATGTTGCTTACATTAAATATGAATATATTTTAATAAATGCACCGTGTGCTAGTAATGTGGAGACTTTATTGCGGAGAAATAAAAAGGTGTTGGGGATACACGAATGTGGTTCGATTTGGAATTGAATTTAATTGGTTTGTTGCGAACGTCATTTTCGTTTTATAATCATTCATTTACCAAAGGCTTTCTTCTTTCATGTAAATGCAACAAAATCACAAGCTTTCTTCAAAAAAGGGGTTTATTTCAACTTCATGTTTTTTTTTTTCAAATATCCTGCTCTGACTCACTGTGATTGTTCTAAAATTCCAATAAATTCAAAGGTAATTGAGGAATGCCAAGAAGGAAAGCAAAGCACAAAAAGCGAGTTGACAAAAAAAAATACAAAGCAAATGTCTCTCCACTTCATGAGCTCAAAACACACCTATTCTAAATGTCGACAATACGCAAAGACATACATATATAGTACGTAATAATTTTCCCGCTCGCTCGCTCTACGCGGGCGTATATCCTACGTAAACGCGGTAGGCTGCAACGTATCATGTTAAGACATTAAGCTACTGTGAGCGAATAAAACGGTGTTTACATTGTGCGGGCCAGTCGAGATCCAATCTGGACTGTAACTAATCGAGGCGACCGATGTTCTCGCGATTGAGTTATTACAGCTTCCTGTAAGGCTACTTGTTTTTGTGACTCCTACTGTTTTAATTAATTATCCTCTATAAATAATAAATATTTTATGTGTAATGCGATACGCAGGTTGTTCCGATGTCCCTGCCAGATATGAGCGCTCGGATCGAGTGTACGTTGTACGGGTATTATTCAAATGACTACTTTTTATTGTTTCTTGACGATATTAATGTTTTGTAAGATTGGAGGATCTGATGTTTAAATTCTTTGTTTGCCTTGTAGCTACTGTATTGACATAATTACCTAGTTTTCTGTTGGTGATTAATCAAAGTGTAACCTATGCTTAAAATGTGGTCACATTAATTTTTTTGTTGATTATTATTCACATCGTATCGTTTATTTAATTAATGATGCATTATAGATTCGTTAAACACCTGCTGCTTTCTAGGTAATAAATTGCGAAACGAAATATAAATTTCGGAATATGTTTTTTTTATGAATAATATATGTAAACGCAGTGATATATTATAATTAAAAAAAAAACTCATGAAATCAATATGTTATTCTATAACTGCATGATTTATTTGTGGATCTCATAGCTTAAGTGAACTAGTTTGTGTTCTATTATGAGAATCAATTCTTTAAACCTAACTGTTTTACCAAAAGAATCACCTCGCGGTCTTACTTTTGACCTAACATACAAATGAAAAGCGAGGAAAACGTGATGACATTTCTCCAACAACCTTAAACCATCCTACATCTAATAAGGCAGCTAACAATTTGACTTATACTTCTATAACATTTGCAATAAAGCATTCAGGTCACAGAATAGAGATAACCAGTGAACCAACACCTTTCTACCCGACTACGGCAAAGCCAAAAGAAGGGTTATGATTTTGACCGGTATGTATGTTTGTTTGTTCCCTCATAACTTCTAAACTATCATGACGTGTCGCCAATATGGCGCCCTCCAGGGGATGTAAAGTCGTACCCGAAAAACAAAAAATCGGTATCAAATTAAACGGTTTGATGAGCACATTTGAAATTCACTCGTTACTTTGCTTTTATTATTATATCAAATAACCCCAAAATAGATTTATATTCAAATAGAAAAAATAATTTAAAAATAACTAAAACCCGACTTCGAAAAAATCGCGCACTGAACAGTGTAAAACAAGAACAATCCGCAATTTTTTCGTAGTCGGGATTTAGTTATTTATAACTTATTTTTTATTGTAAAAACAACCTACAAACAAAAAAAAGTCAGTCTATGTAGACTGACTTTTTTTTTTGTTATGTTCAACTTTTGTAAATCAATCTACTCCAATCATCATCATCAGCGTACAACGTTTCTCAATAACTAATGGGTTCCAGGCCTCCTCTCTGTGAGAGAGAGCGGGCCATAATCCACCACGCGGGCCCAGTGCGGGTTGATAGATGTAACAAGTCTTCGATTTACCGTTTAAAAAACAGTGGTGATGAAATAAAGTACACAAAGTAAGTCGGGCCTAAAACTAAGTCCGGGTCGATATCATTGAGCCTCCACTACTCTTCTAATAATTATCCGTATTTGTACAAAATCGTATCATAGATTTCAGCATTACATTTGAACGATTAGGGTTGAACCTCATCTGGCAGCACGGAATCGCCTTTTTCCGTCGCCCTTTCTCTTTCTGTCGCTTAGAACTGCCATTTGCTAGACCGAGACAGAAAGCATAATGCGATAGCACGCGGCGGAATCCTCGAGCCGATCAGCATCACGGATAAAGCCTTATAGTAGATGGCAGTTCTAAGCGACAGAAAGAGTAAGGGCGACGGAAAAAGGCGATTCCGTGCTGCCAGATGAGGTCCAACCCTAAGAACGACCCGTTTCTATACAAAATGGAATCTTGGATTTTTCCATTAAATTTGGAACAGGGAGCGCCCACAAAATCATTTAAAAGCTTTAGAACATTTGTTGTTAGTTAAAATACTGCATTTTAATTTGTTTACTGTGGCTAAGTTGAGAGTTACGGCTGACCCGAGAGTGTTCGTCCGAGAGGCTCGTTACAGTACGTGACGCGGCACTACGAGAGCTCATTACACATACCCTTTGAGTTATACTACCGACATACTGACGCAGTGGACTACTCTCACCTGCCAGGCTTAATGCTGAACTAGCCCTACAGGTATTAGTCAAATGTTTATGCTAGAAAATATCAACCAATCAAATTCACGGAGATAGTCATTTTACCGTTCATTTTCGAACCAATTCGATTCAAATTCGAGTCATTACTCCACTTGGAGACCACATACCTCTGATGTAGGTTTGAGCTACTTTTATATTGATTGTTTAAGTCCAGGTTTACTCGCGATGTTTTTCGTTCTCCGGTGTTAGTGATTAATTTATTTATTTATCGAGAAGCTTACAGACCAACACATAAAATAATAACAACAATTGCAATGACATTTCCGATTAACTAGCTTTCACAAATAAGAGATGTCAAAGATAAACTTTTAAGCATTTTTTTTTATATTTTTTATATTCCACAACTATCACACAACGCCATCTAGTCCCAAGCTAAGCAGAGCTTGTGTTATGGGTACTAGACAACTGATAAACATACTTATATATTTCTAAATACATACATATTATAGATGAATTACACCCAGACACAGAACAAATGATCCTGCTCATCACATAAACATTTGTCCTGGGTGGGAATCGAACCCACGACCTCCGGCATAGCAGTCAGGGTCACTAACCACTAGACCAACAGGCCTGTCAATATTGTTTGGAATATTTACTTGATTGTAAAAGAGCATCCATAGAAATCCATAGGATTACTATTATATTTTGTCCATCCTTCTCCAGAACGATCTACGAATGAGCATCTATGGTACCCTCTTATTTGTTGTCTCGTGACCAAGACTGTGGCACTATATTTTTATAGTACCTATTTTTTATTATTTGTCAATTCAAAAGCGCCTATAAGTATAACTGGCCTACTTGAAATAAGTAAATGCTTCCATTTTGAATAAACACATTGATACTTGCCCGGGCCATTACGAATAATGAAAAAGTGTAAATCTCAACTTCATGTATCGAGTTAGCTTCACAAATTTTTACTTATATTATTATAAAAGCCCTTACTTTCAACTCTAACAACCTAATAACAGTATAGTAAGTACCAAAATACCTGCTCAATTCATGCAACTTTCATAAAACAAGAATCCAAAACGAATTGGGAGATCACTTTACTGTACAAGTTTGGCCTTTGCCCTAAAGGATGAGACAAAATTGAAAGGACCGTCAAAGCAAATGACACTAAAGTATTTCTCCTGCGTTTCGAATCACGATTCACACTTATTTCTTACTGTTAAGTCACACTAAACGTTACCCAAAGGCGACCCTGTGAGCGTATTGACCGACTCACGCGAATATATTTATTATAAAACCCCTACTATGAATGCCAATCTTCTTTGTGTATTTTTTTTTTAGAATATCCGTGATATATGCTACAGTACTCTATTATACTTTTCAAAACACTAGCCGGTCCTAAGCAGCATGGCAATGATCCTGATTAGGTATGCTTTCATAATTTGCTCATCAACCAATAGATGTGTTAATGGAATCCTAGAAAGCGGGATATTTCAATTGTGTATAAAAATTAGAGCTGTGGTGGCCCAGTGGTATCGACTCCTACTTACGAGTTGTAGGTCGTGAGTTCGAATATTTCATTACCAGTGCTCTCAAAACGGTGAAGGAGAAAATGGTGAGGAAACCGGCATGTCCTCATCACGGCCGGGCCCGTGTGGTGGATTATGGCAAAGCAATTGTGAGCGGAGGCTTGTGTCCCAGCGATGGGAAAACTATAGGCTGATAAATTATAAAAACAATTCCCAAGTTTAGTACAGACACGTAGTAGTGACGTAAATTCGACAAAGAATAAAGTCCGTTAAAGTGACTACGGTCGCGTGGTGGCGTCAGCCTGAGGCATCGCGCACATCACTTAATGTCCTGATTATACGACTATATTGTCATTATGGGTCATTACCGTCGGTAATAGTCCACGCGGGGACACACAGAAATTGTTTAAAATTCTTAAACGGCTTGTTATTCCAAATATGTGATTCGACGTTGCCCGAATTGCCGCACGTTTTACAAGTGGCTGTATGTCACGACTTCTGGTGTTAATTATTTGGACTGAATTCTTTGGTAATTATTATTTTGTTGCTCCGGTTTTTTGGAAGAATGGTATCAACATTATTCTTGTTTAATTTTGGATGGGATGTTCCCGAAACGGGTATGATTCAGCTTGAAAAAGATGTGATGAGAGAGTGAGAACCATAAATGAGAGAGTTACTGAGTAGCAAAGCAAGGAAACCAATAAATTGTGAAAGACTATGAGATCTACCCAATATAAGTTTACTCAGAAAACAGAACTGATGATCTTGGCAACCCTAGAAACACAGAAGTACCTAAAAAAACACTTCCCTAAATTAAAATAGACAAAAACAAAACACTACAGCGTTACGAAAGCGGCTCGATTTCAAATTAATAGGTGCAATTTCCAAAATTGATCTTAATATACCCAAAATAAAAAGTGATATCTATCGAAACCGCATTGATCTCATTAATTCCCAAAGGGTCGTGTTAGATACGTCGAATTAGGACGTATTTGGGACGGAAATCACTAGCCTACCCCCTGCCATATGTCGATTTCAATCAGTAAAGAATTATAATACATAGGTAGGTGTGGTAGATGATTGGAAGTTGTACTATGAAGCAGAGTGTACAGACGCCAGCAGGTCCAACCTACCCGAATCTGTCAAATTTTACCAATCGAACATTAACCTTCCTTCATTCTGATCAGGTTGAAAATCTATTAAAGAAATTTCACAATTGATGTGCTGGCGTCTGTACAGTGAGTTATTAATTCTTATTTAAAATAATTATGAAATGAAACATAAAACAATTATAAATTAATTTAACCCACTTATGCGAAGCTGGTTCAGCTAATTACATTAAGTCACTGTGTAGTAGATTACATATTTTTGTAGATTCCAAGTCCAGCCTCTTTCCAAATAAATTTTAACCAGAAAATAAAGAAACAATAGCTTCTTTTTCAAGTCTAATGTTTCTGCCAACTTTGGTAACTTATTATTTTTTGTTTTTATTTATATTAGGTATTCTACCATATTAAAATAAGCGATTGTAAATTACATGCATCCACTAAATTAATTATCCTTATTTAACTTTGTACTATATTTTACGTATTTAAAATCACCCAACTTTATGTATTACATCGATGCTTCACTGTATACTTGTATACGCATAGTTAGATACATCGAAATACGTAAATTCGTTTCGCTCTCGACCTTTTTGTCTCAGAGCGAAACAGCGTCGTCACCCTTTTTTGTAAGTCGTATCACGTCCAAAAATGACGTAAAAACAAAATATCATTTTACGTCACGCCCGTCCACGCCCCACTAGCTATTTATTTTCGAGTTTCTAATAAATTAGTTTCTGCTGTTTTTGGGAAATCAAAAAACTTTTCAACACACTGTTTGGAGTTATTAATTATTTATGTACCGGATTTCATCAACATGGCGATAATTTATGGAAGTAGTTTCTTCTCAGCTTTATGCTGAGTGGTCGCCTTTCTTGTCACAGTCATGGCGTACAACTATGTATTTCTTTTTTGTCATTTTGTTTTTGATTTAAGTTGTATTTTTTTTCTGTTTTTTGTTTTTGTCTCTGTTGTATGTATGATGTCTGTGACAAATAAAATAATTTTTCTTTCTTTCTTTCTAAGTGAGAAAGAACATTTTCAATATTTAACATTGATATTAGGACTTGCAACAGCAAATTGCCGTTTAAAAAACCGCAGCAATAATTAAAATAATTAACCGAGGAAGCTAAAAAAACCTGAGATGATTAAAAGTTAGGCAAGAGTACCACTTCGCACATGTCGCGTCTCCCCACACAAAAGGGGACAAATTAAGAGGGCGTTGTACAAAACACGACTTTAATTACACATAACAATCGCTTACTGTTTAACTTTAAATTTTATTCAAGTTGCTAGTGTCTTAAAGCCTATAATCGCGTTTGAATTTTCGTCAGAAAACTTTATTGTGGAACATTTTTCATTGCTGATTTTGCTTATGCACTTCTTACGCTCGCTGTTCAAATTCTTCAATGTATTTTGAGGAGTGTATTAAGGTGTTGTCGGTAAGTTAACGGCGTAGTTCGCGTGCGGGCCTGCCGAGCCGGCAGTGGAGCCCGACATATGGGCATGACCGCTGTCAGGTGGGCCCTAAGGCACCTGTCAATATTATGAAATTGTAACGTCTGTGGATGACGACCAAGGTAGCTCCTTGGCATCACGATTGCTAAAGGAACGGCAAACAACATATTAATTTAATGCTTTTCTGATATTTTTTGCTGTAAAGTATTTTCAATGAAGATTACCGACATATTTCGTTTCCCAAAGGAATTTGAAAATCAAATTGCTATCACTGTGCTCTCTGAATCAAAGCAGGTCGAAGCATATTTCAAACCGTACCGTCATGCCTTATACTTGATGTAGGTACTTAATCCAGAATTAAAAAGACAAACTTAATGACAGCAACTTTCCTAGGAAACTCTCTGAAAATCTAGCAGTTTGAAGATAGCAACACAGCGAAGGAGCGACAAGGACCGTGTTCAATTGTAGCTACAAACGAATTCATTTTACAAAACTCATCTTGCAGACGTCGCGCCTTGTGACAGCGTCACAGAACTTGGCGGGAAAACTTTAGCTGTTTTTGGAAGAGACAAGGATTTTTTTTGTGCGTTGTTTTTTGTATTGGTAACACTCACTAAGCTGCCAGATAGAAGGAAGATCATGGAAAATTGAGCTACTTAAAACTATGTATTGATGAATCTCTCCCAACTTATGGAAAATCGGTAACGACTAACCCCATAATAAAAAAGTTGCGTTAACATTTCAGCAAAAGTAAAACTCATTACTCGAACTAATTACCTTCGCCGTTTTGCATCATGGAAAATTTATATTTCCTTTCAGAAAACATTTTCCAAACCCTTTTACATGAAACAAAAACTTTTAGTATGGCCGCTACCTTGTGTTCAATATTTCTGCGAAAGGGCTAAGGTCATCTATTTCTAACTTTACTGTAAACATGTTCTAAAATATCAAGGAGCGTTACTTCTCCCTTTTTACTTTCCTTTCTCTCTCTCACGATATTTTCTACAATACAATTACGCGCTCTATTCTGATTCAATTAACCAGTTTCAAAATATCTCTTCCAGTGAATCAGTAGCCTCGTGAGCGGCGTCGGCGACGCGTGCCCGGAAGCGTCACGGCCGCGTGAAGACCGGAAATGGGCAGGATGACCGGATCCTATCTCCGCTCTCCTGCCTACCTGCCGGCCATGTTGTGACGTCACCTCGCCCCGGCACACGCCAACCACAATACCACACATTCTGCTTAGATTTTGGAGTTGTTCTGTCACTCTCGCAAAACCATTTTCCCGGTTGGGTTTTGCAAAAAAGAGATGAGGATATTGGTTCTTGGAACTAAATTCTGTAATCTTTAAGATTTGCTTGAAAAACATCGCGTAAACAACTTGCGACGTGAACAATCCCCACTCGAGTCGTCGGATCTCGCTAAAACGTGTACACGGCCAAACCTGAGTTTGCCGAAGCAGAACATCCACCGGTTATCATTGCGGGAGTATATAATTGTTGGCAATTTCGCGTCTCCATTCAAGCCGTGAATAGCAACCATTAGGCAGAACCCTCCATGCGCCCTCCTCAGCTAATAAGTGCATTTTCCTTTACAGGACTCCTTAGTGCCATAGTTAAAGCCTCTACTTTTAAAAAATGGCCGTCTCCGCCATTTTGCATTCTGCTGGATATTAAAATGATTGCTAATTGTAGTTATTAAGCAATTTGCTTAATTAATAATGAGAATTTAAGTGCTACTGTTTTTAAATAGCAACACTGGCTGTATGGTCAACTCTTTTTTGTTTTAAGCTGATTAACTGACTACTTACCACAGCTTTTATGAAAAACACCATTTGAACAAAACATGGTTAAAATGTAAGTGTAAAAACTATGTGTACTTTGATTTAACTAAACTGTAAAATCCTCAATCGTCGTCATATTATTATTATTGACGGGCCTGTTGGTCTAGTGGCTAGTGACCCTGACTGCTATACCGGAGGTCGTGGGTTCGATTCCCACCCAGGACAAATGTTTGAGTGATGAGCACGATCATTTGTTCTGTGTCTGGGTGTAATTTATCTATAATATGTATGTATTTAGAAATATATAAGTATGTTTATCAGTTGTCTAGTACCCATAACACAAGCTCTGCTTAGCTTGGGACTAGATGGCGTTGTGTGATAGTTGTGGAATATTTATTTATTTATTTTATTATTGCAAAAAAAAAAATTCAAGATTCTGTCAAACAATCAATGAAAATCAAAAATTTCAATATTTTTTGAAAATAAACACTTCGTATTATTTATCCTTAAGAATGAACACTATATCTTTACTCTTTCATATATTTTTCTTAGTCACGATATCTAATAAGTAGTCTTATACCTAGTATAACATGTTCCAACTTCCTCAGTAATAGCTTTGTCCTTAAACTTGTCTCTGGTAACCGCCATCGCCAGTCTGAATTCCCGCCCACAGAGTTTGTGGCTTCCAGAATTTTCTCATTCGAATACCAGATGGCATTTAAATATATATCCCACGGAATATTAACGTAATACACAGCAAATTATTGTAATAACCACTTTCTTGAAACACGTATGATCGAAATATTAATGTATAGGAATCTATGTATAGGACCTACCTACGTTAATATCGCTGTATATAATTAAGGCTGTTATACGAATACATAAGTTTAGACTTATGTATTTTGGAAGCTGTCTACATTACCAAAAACAAAAGACCATTTATCTGCTTTGTAGAAATAGACGAATAGTTAATCCCGATTTGACTTCTAATCTTGTCTATGAGCTACCCCGTGAGACCTGAGAACTATTTCCACATAAGCATTAAAATGAACTTAGGAGAAATTTCGTTTTAAGGAAATAAACATTTGACATTTTCAGAAGTGTTCCCAATATACAAGCGGCGTTTCTATTATACAAGTCACTTGTATACAAGTTTCAAATTGTATGCAACTTGAACAAACCAGTATACAAGTTACAAATAGGTAGTTTAAACTGTAGATTGAGTTTTTTTTTCAATTCAAGCAACTTGTATACCAATGTGACGTCATACTTGTGTACAAGACTTTAGAATATACTTTATTGTACACCAAAATGAATATAAATACAAACTTACAATATTGTTAATTCTAAGGGTACAACGGCGGTCTTATCGCTAATAGCGATATCTTCTAGACAACCTTAGAATGGACTTACCTAATGGAAAAGCGCCTTAAGACCCATTTACAACTATATCTACTAAAATATTGTGCCCCTATGGCGAGCAATATTTTAGTAGATATAAAAATGTAAGCACTTAATTACTTCCGCATTTAAAGGAGCATTCGTGTTGCGGTATCTTTAAATTTTCCATGATTGGTGTAATTGGCAATTTGGAGTAGTCACAACACAATATGGGCCGCTTCTTTCAAAGCCAACCTTATCCTGAGCGCAGTGGTTCTTGACAATGGTGCCGCCAGAGTAAGTCACGACTTGGAGTCCCGGGGCACCCACCTGTGCCTCACACTCTTGAATATTTGGAAATATTTTAGCACATTTCTTTAAATAATTTTACGGCGTCATTACTCAGAACGTGATCTCTGAACAAAGAGCGGCTACTTTGTACATAATTATTTTTTATTACTCAACTGGAAGTGGGTCTTCAGTTTCTGAGTTGCTACTGAACAGAGGCACCTAGCAAAAGTAAAAAAATATATATAACTAGCTTTTGCCCGCGACTTCGTTCGCGTGGAATAGTGAAAACTATCCTATGTCCTTTCTCAAGTTCCAAACTATGTCTGTAGCGAATTTCACACAAATCGGTTCAGTAGTTTAGGCGTGAAGAAAAGACAGACAGACTTACTTTCGCATTTATAATATTAGTTGGGATACGCCGATTTATTCAAGTACCTATTTAGGAATTGGAGCAATTTTTTGCGGAAAGCACATTCAGTATTCTTTAAAGATATAAAGATACCGTGACGTCTGATAGGGGAGAATGGAAGAAGAAAACGTGTTGCGCCGACCCCAAGTAAAATGGGATAAGGACAGGAGAATGATGATCAGAAGATTACAACGGAGTAGGTGATGGCATCAGCGAACGGAATACGATCTTTTAAGTCATCATTTTTTGAAATGACTAAACCAATTCGTTCAGTGAAACTATAGCAGGAACCATAGATGTAAGTTATTTCATTTAGGCTTTTTTTTTTAGTCGTAAAATCATCATATGTGTCGTCCCACCCAGGGCAGAGCGGGAGGGACTGTCAGACTCGTACTGACTAAAATCCACGGTGTCCTTCAATAGCCCTTTACGTACCGGGGTCACGGTAATTCGTGAGTCCCGCGACCCCGGCAGGTTTTGGCCCTCTACAGGGGGCCCCGTCACTATGCTGACACTCCTTGAGGCACGCGTGGAACACAACGCGCCGTCGACCCAGGCATTTCATTAAGGCTTAAGTATAGCTTAATTAGACCGATTTTAAACTTTCCATAGAACAGAGATTTACCATATTTTTATAATAAGAAAATTTTGAAAATAAAACAATGTTACACAAATCTTTTTATTTTTCTAGTTTTCACTGTCGAACTGCTTTTTTTTACGTGGTAAAATCATCAAATGAGTCCTCCCACCCAGGGTAGAGCGGAGAACTGTCAGACTCGTACTGACTTAAATCCACGGTTTCCTTCAATAGCCCTTTACGTACCGGGGTCACTGCTACTTACAATAAAACATTATTAATTTTAAAATATCTATAATCCTACATAGCGTGGTACATTATATTTTCGGCATCTTCTATTCTATAGTAAAGTGTCTGTATCAGGTACATCGACGGCCACTTCATGCACCTGTCTTCTATCCTCTGCTCTGAAGCTCACTTCTTCCAACTTCATAATTTCACTCCTGACAAGGATGATGACGTACCATTGCATACCTGTGGGTTGTAAAAATTATATGATTTTACTTTTGTAAAAGGTTATTAATTTCGGGGCTCCATGTAGAGGGCCAAAGCCTTCCGGGGTCCCGCTCTGCCCTGGGTGGGAGGACTCATGTGATGATTCTACCATGTTAAAAAAAAGGTGATTTTTTTCCTCAATTTTTCATGTGACTAGAGGGTTGACCTACTCATATTTCTAGGCCAAAGAATTAGCATTGCCAAACAACGAGGCAATGCTGCGTTCTGGGCATTGTTCCCATTGACAGCAATGTGAACGTATTTTTGACACCTGTGTACAAGTTTCCCTTTTTAATACATAACTAGCTGCTGCCCACGACGTCGTCTGCGTGGACGCTATGCAGCACCAAAAACACCTACGATAAAGTTCACTGCTCGTTCCCTGTAGGTAATAGCTTGATATTATGTAGCCTATATGTTGACGCGACTTCTTAATAACAATCGTGCCAAATTTGAAGTAAATCCATGCAGTACTTTTTGAGTTTATCCCGGACATACCTACAGACAAACAGACAAAATTCTGAAAACTATATTTTTGACTTCGGTATCGATTGTAGATCACGCCCCAATTGTGATTTGTATGTATAGTTGAAAATCTATTAAAGAAATTTTACAGATTGATGTAGGTTGATGTGCTGGCGTATGAACGTATTTATACCATATTTTGTACTGTAGTTCTTATGAACTACTAGCCTTTGCCAGCGGCTTCGCCCGCTCCGAACCCCCACCCCCCCCCCCCTCGTTATAGCCTATATCACTCAGAACCCATACAGCTTTCTACTTGTGAAAGAATTTTCAAAATCGGTTGAGCAGTTCCTGAGATTACCCCCTACATACAAACAAACAAATTTACCTCTTTATAAAATTAGTACAGATGACCGTCCAAACTTTCGCTTAATATAATCACAAAATTAGTTACATTCCAAACACGGCAAATGTTTTATAAGATAACGTTAAACGTTTTATAAACCGCCATATGTAAAGTCACGTATCTCACTTTCTTTTATTTCAGGGGGTAAGCAGAAACGTCAGTCCGTAAGTACCGCTCAATCGTGACTGGCAATACAACTGGGTTTAATTAACGCAATAGTAGTAATAATTTGTATTTACAACCGCAGTAGTGTACGTATATGTCCTGGAGTAAAATCTATATATATAAAAGGAGAACTGACTGACTGACATATCAACGTACAGCCGAAACTACTGGGGCTAGGAATGTGAAATTTTGCACACGGCTTCCTATTATAATGTAGGGGAGCACTAAGAAGGGTTTTTTGGAAATTTAAACTTTAAGGGGGTGAAAGGGGGGAATTAGGAAAGTACGTAACCCACGCGGACGAAGTCGCGGGCAAAGTGCTAGTATTACATACGAAACTAAAAATACAAACGTTTGTTTGCAAAATAATAATTCTGCACGCAGTGGCTCTGTCGTGTGTGTATCGCAGGTTAAATTCCCAAACGGAACAAATGTTTAAATAGTATGATCCGTCAGATTGCTATCAGCAGCTCTTTGAGGCGCGCGTGGAACACGTCGGATGGCGAGTCACCCAGTACTCGCTGTCCGCATGCCCGCGAAACAAAGAAATCCTAATGTGGAGCAA
The DNA here is from genome assembly GCA_943136025.2 of Agrotis puta. Lineage (NCBI taxonomy): Eukaryota > Metazoa > Arthropoda > Insecta > Lepidoptera > Noctuidae > Agrotis > Agrotis puta. Next base: position 13,590,025 of record OW964170.2, on the reverse strand, counting down.
TGTTTTTAGGGTTGCAACACTTGTAGCCGTAGCCGAATGGCAAAAAAAAAGAAACCTAATAAATCTATAACACCCTTATTAATGACCGCGAACTAAGTTAAAAGTTATTCCTTAAAAAATTATAGTTAATCTGAAGATTATCCTGGTTGTAACTTTAATTCACGTTTATTAACCCTTTCGCGGACGGTACTCGATCACGTGGAATATGTAGAATGACACATCAATTGAGCAGGACGTCTTCTTTTTGAAGCACCAAAAATCATAATGTAATTGAACATAATGTGACAGAACAATTTTGAAATTTTCATGCGTTGTGGCGGAAAGACGTAGCTAGTACAGTTTTGTATGGCGAGTCAACGTGCGTATACGGTCTGCTTAAAACAAGTAAATTAAAATAGACGTGGTAGTACGTTCTGTCACCACTCGTAGCTGTCTTGGAACGTATATACACGCCACCGCCCATGAAAGGGTTAATAAGGGTGTTAGCACATTTTATCAGTCTGTCTTTGTTCAGTAGTTTGTGTGTGAAAGAGTAACAAATATCCGTCCATCCTCAGAAAATTTTGCAATTAATAATAGTAGGCAGTTAGAAAGATGGATGAAAGAAGCTCGTGACTAAATAATTACGGCCGCACAGGCCGATCTTCCGGGTTAAGCTGCGCTTGCCGAGGTTGGTCTGTGGATGGGTGAACATCTGTTATAGCGAACCTCAGAAAGCACGTAGACCTGTCGGTCTCGGCTGTCATTTATAGATCTTTGACAGTCGATACCGTTAGTCAAAAGCTGTAAAGTCTGACTAGGAAGTCAGACTTAATTTGGGGTAGCAGTTACTGGGTTGTGTAGGTCCGGTAGCAAGTCGCTCCATGTAAAATACTGATATTCAGCTGTATCCGATTTGACTGGAAGCTAACCGCAATGTAGTTGGGAAAAAAAAGGCAGATGATGAGATAGTACAAAATATAAATTAAATAAGTAAACTTACATATCGCAAACAATGCGACACAGACATCATAGGTCATCATTCTTGCTAGTAGAATGAATGTAGGCACCAGTGCAGCCAGGGTGGTCACCACACCGTAGTACAGGTACAGTCGCAGCATCAGTATGTCTTTCTGGAAATATTGACATTAATATTATTTTAGTTATTACTAGCTTCCGCCCGCGACTCCGTCCGCGCGGATGTCGGTCTTCGCGTGGATGGTTTATTTCTCCATTTTGAGTAACTCTGACAATGACATCTTATAAATATCTATTGGACCCAAATACGGCTAAGCCTATAATAATTAAGGAGATCCCTCTATTGAGCTACTGCTGTTGAGCTCGCGTTCTGTAGTAACTGAAAAATAAGTTTTTTTTTTTCTACGTATTTTTCCAGGATAAAAAGTATCCCATTTTATGCCCAGGATAATAAGGTATAATTATACCAAGTTTCATCGAAATCGAACCGACAAAAATTTTTTAATCACATACTTGGGTTTGGTATCGATCCAGCAACACCCCCCGCTATTTATTTTTTCAATATTTTCAATGTACAGAATTGACCTTTCTACAGATTTATTATATGTATAGATTCTTCATTCATCTTTTTACTCATTTGTTACATTTTATATTTATTATTAAGTATTACTTGACAGCGATGTGGATGAATTTTAGTTTTAATTTAGTCATTTTTGTAAATACATAATGTTATATCAAAATATATGTAATTAAATATATTATTTATACATACGCGAACCCGCGTCTTCTAGATAATAAGTACTCCAGACACCTGGCGTCTATATGTAATTAAGTGTGATTTTTTCACCATTGAATTATTTCAAATTTTGTTTAAAAACACTGTCATATCATTTATATTATAACGTGGATTTCAATACCCTTCAATACTTCGCCAATAATTAAATTTTATTGTGCAATTATATTGTAGATAGAGAGTTGAATTGTCCTACAATGGAATACCTACTTTTGAGTTCACTAAACTACATCCGAAAATGTAAACATCAGATAATAAAGTTCGAGCTCCAGACACAACAAATGATTTACAAGTACAGAATTCAAAAAATTCAAGTAACTCATATGTTATTGAGGTAGTTTTTTTTCCCAAACAATGAGTCTGAATACCTACCTTCTAAACATTATTTTTTTTTTATATAGAATGGTATAACCTCGTGATCCACTCATCTGACAGATAAATCGAAGTGTCCTTCTGCGGCCAAAATTCGACTCTTTGAAAAAGGAAAAAAGAATGGACTTATTCTATAAATTAACCTTTATTATTAAATGCCGTGAAAGGGAGTTTAGATTAGACTTGAACTTGACTTGAGAATAAAAACTTATTTGATAGAAGACTTTCAATGTAGACAACACCAGAAGAACTTAAATAGGGGAACAGTGTTAAAGACGGGAACGCGAGGTATGATTTTTTTTTTTTTTTTTTTATCGTGGTAAAATCATCAAATGAGTCCTCCCACCCAGGGCAGAGCGGGAGGGACTGTCAGACTTGTACTGACTAAAATCCACGGTGTCCTTCAACAGCCCTTTACGTACCGGGGTCACGGTAATCCCTAGGTCCCGCGATCCCGGCAGGCTTTGGCCTTCTACAGGCCCCGTCACTATGCTGACACTCTTTGAGGCGCGCGTGGAACACAACGCGCCGTCGACCCGGGCATGGTCCATGGTCGGACAGCGAGTCGCCCATTACTCGCTGCCCGCATGCCCGCGCCTACGGTGGCCGGAGATCGTCTTGCGACGTCCGACGCCGTGGGCGTCTACCACTGCGGCTGGGGTGGAGGGAGGACGCTGTCCTCTCCCTCAGGCGGCCCGCCTCCTCCTTCACGAGCATGACTGCTTCGCAGAAGGAGGCGACCGCTTCCCACTCCGTCTCGCCCCGCAGCATGGCCTCGACCAATGCCGGGCGCGAGAGGTCTCCGCCTATCGCCGTCGTGAGGACACGGCGGTGCTCTGCCCAAGCGGGGCAGTCCTGCACCGTATGCTCCACCGTGTCCTCCGGACGATCCTCGCAGTGGTGACACCCAGGCGTTTCTTCCCTCCCTATCAGACACAGGAACCTCCCGAAACTTCCGTGTCCGGTGAGGACGCGAGGTATGATGGGAAATCTCACACTTAAGGCAAACTTAACACAATACTAACGTAGCGCAAGCGCCAACAGGACGCTATTTGTTAATGGCCGCTTGCAAATGAGGTCTTGATGGCGCTTGCGCTACGTTAGTGTTGTGTTAAGTATGCCTCAAGAGTGTATGTCCCCATTATACCTCGTGTCCGCGTCTTATACACTGTTCCCCTAAAGGTCAATGCAGGCACGTGTGGCCCTCAAAGGTTGCCTTCGGAATCTGGAAGAGGTTATCTGAGGTGAAACCTCTTTCACTCATGCTTTGATGGCATCGGCACGGTTGGCGCAGTGGCTGAGCGATCGCGGGCATGCGGGCAGCGAGTAATGGGCGACTTGCTGTCCGACCATGGACCATGCCCGGGTCGACGGCAAAGAGTGTCAGCATAGTGACGGGGCCTGTAGAGGGCCAAAGCCTGCCGGGGTCGCGGGACCAAGGGATTACCGTGACCCCGGTACGTAAAGGGCTATTGAAGGACACCGTGGATTTTAGTCAGTACAAGTCTGACAGTCCCTCCCGCCCTGCCCTGGGTGGGAGGACTCATTTGATGATATTACAACGATAAAAAAAAAAAAGTGGCTGAGTGATTGACTGCTGCGCAGTGTGTCGCGGGTTCGTTCCCCGCATCGAACAAATATTTGGATGATCTACAAGTCGTTGTTCCGAGTCTGGGTGTTTGTTTATGTGAGTTTCGGTTTGTAAACTCACCCACAATATAAGAGAAATACTTAGAGTGAAAACGTAGAAAAAAAGCTATTTTTTTAAATGTCTGTTTCTAGTAATAATGGCTTAGCTTACCTGACAGCCAGCAAAGAGTAGCATAATGTTCAATATGACGCTCATGCCAAAAATACTGAATAATATAGTCGATGTCACCACCTCTAAGGACGAGCCATCTATCAGCTTCGATTTCTTCAGTTCCGTAGTTATTACGAGACATGTTATGGCTACCATAGAGAATATCTGTAGATCAGAAAACAGCCATGTTAAGCAGGTAACGTTGTCTACAGCCTACAGCCGCTACAAATATCCTAAGACCAAACACATTTGAACATTTTGCCATCAATACGATTACATGATTAGGGGGTCAAAAATACCACTGTGGCAGACTTTAATTCTATGTTCGAATATTCAATTTTTAGATTTTTTAGACCACCGGGTCTGTTACTGCCTTGTAGATCCAGCGAACTAGCAAAGACAATCGTACTACCACCAAACTTGTCGCTGCACTGGCAAACTGAACAAATTTATTTTCTCCGAGCACCCAATCATGTACCATAGACAAAGACACACACACAGAAAGAATAGCTGTGTTTCTTAATTTGAAAAAGACGAAGAACACAATTTGTCCCTTAGTGGGTCTAGTTTCACATAATTATGATCATAATCAACCACAGCTGGGACACAAGTCTCATATATTTGGGAAAGAGTTGCGGAGTGAGAAAATTCACAAGTTCTTGAAGTTTTCGTCTTTGGACATCCGATGTTCCATGGCTCTTCACCAATAACGGCTGTCTTCTCATAAAACGGAACCCAACAGGTCCATTTTTAATCTGTTACTCACAATATTAATCAATCCAAACATAATAATCCCATGGCGCAAAGGAAAACAGCAACAGCATCGTTTCACATCAGGCACTTTCATACGCATTTTAAAACTTAATTAAAGCCAAATATTAATTGAAGCTATGGAATAATATAGACCGGTCTAGGCACACGCTCCGCTGTGCAAACAAAACTATTATTATGCAGTTATTAACGACTAAGAATGCATTATCTATCCAATAAGTCAATACCAACACTGCTCAGAAGTCACAATGTCAATAAGTTCATTGACTCTTTATGTAAACAAATTGACGATGTTGATATAATTAAATGATTAATCGCAGTGTTTTTTTAAGGCAAAGGAACAAGTCAACAAACGTTCCTTGACTGAGATTTAGTCATAAATATTGCATGAAGTAGGTACTTAATAAACTTGTCGAATCATTTGCTCATTGCTAGTTATTGCATAATTGAGCCACCCACTGCACGACCCCCAACATACTCGAACGATTATCCCCCTCATTGTTTATTTTTCGTTCAATTACCATCTGGTTCCAGTTTGTTTGCTGATTTAACTAATGCAGTATCGTGTATCGAGCAGACCCATAGTTTGCTTTTCAAATTAACTGATCTATTTTGATTTAAGAATGATTTAGTTGTGGAAGTTAATGGTAACTCTTCCAATAAAAGTATTATATCAGCGCATCTACATGTTCCTGTCCCACTGTTGGTAAAAGTTATTCTGTGTAATCTTCAACGTAAGTCGATAGCAGTGTAGAAATATACAAACACTAGTGTTTCATAAGGACTTATCAACTTTGAAGATACCTACTCGTTTCAGAAGCATTTAGATAGGTAATTATCAAATACTAAACTTATCTAAAGTCCCCTTCGTCTCTTTCACGGTTTCGCTAATGTAATCTAATTTTGTGTTAGCTTTCAACGAGTGTAACCACTACTCAAAATAAAAAGCTTGTTCATCCAAAAACAATTTTTACCCCGGTTTAGTTGGACACCTATTTCCCTCAGAAGAAAGATGAGTAAAAATGTAAAAACTCCTTATGAAAAAATTATGAAAAGGTTTGCTGGCCACACGAAACATACATATTGCCATTAACTTTTCATCAGGAGAATTAAAAAGTACGTTTAGTTGTGACATCAGAAAAATCCGAAAACTGATGCTTGAAGCTTCGGAGTTACGAACTAGAACACTTCTAATTATTAAGAATTGAATACATTTTAGGCCAAACTGGGTAACGAAAAGTTCTTTTTGGTTTAAAAGTATAGCTTTTATTTTGGTAACATTTTGTAAATCTAACGCTAACGAAACGTTGTGCATTTTTATATGAGTTTTTTTATCTGTGGACGGTCTTGCTGAATTTCGATTGAATTTGAAACTGAAAAGAACTAAATAATACAGAATATACAATCAGTATTGGTTTACGGACATTATTAATAGTAAGGTAAGGTATTAACAATTAATATTTACCAATATGTAACCTAAAACCCATTGCTCCATTGCCGAAATGTATTTTGAGGTTAGATAACATATCGTGGAATTAGATAATTTTTGGGGTTCTGAGTGAATTTCTTTAAGTGGTACTGTAATTAACTGCATTGGTTCGTCAACATTGTGTTATTTAGGTTTTAAATTGCGTTATTTTTGTTTTGGTATTTTTAATTCGGAGTCGAGTGATGTTAATGACACTTGAATGCTGCAATAGTGCCCGATAAAGCCGCAATCAGAAGTCCCTAATTTTTTCTCTATTTACTGATAATTAAGAGGTTTTTTATTGTTTGTTCTAGAAATGGCTGCTCAGCTCTTCAACCGGATTGGTCAGGTCGGCCTAGGTGTGGCACTCGTCGGTGGAGTCGTCAACTCCGCTCTTTACAATGGTAATACACCATTATGTTTCATTAGACCTGTTTAAAATATTTGTTTACAGCACACTAATAATGTGCACATCTACAGCAGATTGAATCTGCTTATTGTTGATAATTTAATACCAATCAATCAAAATCTTGTCATATTTATTATTTGAGACCTCTTATCTGCAGCTTAGAGTTTAGCTTTTAAGTTAATGCTGTCACAAGTTTCTATCAAGTCAAAAATAATGCATTGAGTGTTAGAATTATTTCAGATAGCCTTGCATACCTATGATGTCAGTCCGTACTAATTATTCTTTTGTAAAGTACATTTACATCATGCATGTTTGTCTTTTATTCATCATCATCAGACTGTATTCTTATACTGCTGGTCATAGGCCTCTCCCAATGTACACAACTGAACTGGATCCTGAACCCATCCCATCTCTGCCGGCTGTATTTTGCAGGTGTTTTATACTTGCCAATTTATAACACAATGTTTTCTCAATTTACAGTTGATGGTGGGCACAGGGCTGTGATCTTCGACAGATTTGCTGGAGTCAAAAACTTGGTGGTTGGTGAAGGCACCCACTTCTTTGTCCCATGGGTACAAAGACCCATCATCTTTGACATCAGATCACGCCCTAGAAACGTTCCTACTGTTACGGGCAGCAAAGGTAATTTATTACTTCATTATAATTAATTACATAAAAACAATCAGCCCAAACTAGGAATTTCTCTTCTATCCTGTGTGTATTCAAACATGAGAATACACATGCACAAACACCCAGACCCGGAACAACTAATTGTAAGTCATACAAACATTTATTCTGTATGGGTATGGAACCCACGAGCACAGCAGCAATCACTCAGCCGCTGGGCCAACCGTGCCACCAATTTGAGATTTGCTTTTTTAATCTTACTAATAGATAGCATTATTGCATCATTTCACAATTCAAAAAGGATTGAAAGAGAAGATAGAATGAATATTCAGAAATTTTAAAGTTATAAAGAAACAAGTCCCATTTCAACATACTAACCTTTTTTTTGAATGAACATTATATTTTTAAGGAATTTGCTGATAAATATTTTCTTTTACGTTTTCCAGATCTTCAAAATGTTAACATCACACTACGTATCCTGTTCAGGCCGATCCCAGACCAGCTCCCAAAGATCTACACCATCCTAGGTGTTGACTATGATGAGAGGGTGCTGCCATCCATCACTGCTGAGGTCCTGAAGGCAGTTGTAGCACAGTTTGATGCTGGAGAACTTATCACACAGAGAGAGGTAAAAGATTTATTCATTCTGATAATCAGCGCCTTGTTCAGGCATTGCCTGGATTTTACTGTATTATGCAGATTATATAGGAAACCTACAAAAGGCCACTTGTGTTATGCACTTGGACATTGCTTTTTTTTTAGATGTAAAAATCACTAAATGTGTTAAATGGTAATTTCTCCCTGCCCTGGGCAAAGCAGGAGGGATAGTCAGATTTGTAATAACTAAAAACCACCCTGTTCCTTCACATGCCCTTTGCGTTCCAGAGCTGCGGAGCCTGTTAAAACAACCCCACGGCAAACATTTGGCCCTATAGGCATTGAGCTTTGCTTTGGACATCGAGTTATACATACCAGCTAAAAATACAATACAAACTCCATGTAATAAAGGGCCCATAATAAGGGACTACATATGTGTTAATGGTGTCAGTACTTTAGCTGCAATTTTTTGCCACTTATTTTCATGTTTGATTGATTGTATTTTAATTAACTGGTAATAAAATTTAATTAAAATATTTTTGAAAAAAAAATATATAACATGGTGTCAAAATTATTGGAATCGAATCAGTTACTGATTCTGAACAAACTATATTCAGGTTTCGCATATACTAAAAATAATGTTGTATATTAAAAAATCAATGCCACTTTTCGTTGTAATTTTATAACTCAAGAAGGGGCTCACCTATCCAAACCAAATGTTTAGGCTTTGTTCGGACTATTAAGTAGATGGTTTATGTGAAGTTTGCACAAAATCGATGGAGCGGTTCTTCATTTATCACATTTTTTGTAACACGTAGCGAAGCGCGTACTGGGCCGCTAGTTATATATAAATATTATTTTTATTGTGCTATAACAGAGTTTGATTTGTTTGGAAATAATTCTGGGCAATCTATTGTTTGTTTTCATGCTGTGTAAAGAAAAACAATATGTGAAGGTACATAATGGTAGTATAGCAGTATCAATCTTATCGATTCCCTGCCGAGACATTTGGTTCTCCAATCGCAAGCCATCTGACAACTTGGCCACCCTGTGAAGCCTTTTATCATCTCTCTATTTATTTGAGTATACACATAATACATGAAGGAACTCTTCAAAGTCATAACACTTTATCTCTTTTTACAGACTGTATCACAGAAAGTCAGTGACGACTTGACTGAGAGAGCACAACAGTTCGGGCTCATCCTGGATGACATTTCAATCACACACTTGACCTTCGGCAAGGAATTCACACAGGCCGTCGAATTGAAGCAGGTCGCACAGCAAGACGCTGAGAAGGCGAGATTCCTCGTAGAAAAGGCTGAACAACAGAAGAAGGCAGCTGTCATCGCCGCTGAGGGAGACGCCCAAGCCGCCGTACTCCTCGCCAAATCCTTCGGACAAGCCGGAGAGGGTCTCGTCGAGCTCCGTCGTATAGAAGCTGCCGAAGACATCGCCTACCAACTTTCTAAATCTCGCAACGTTACCTACCTACCAGCTGGACAAAATGTCCTCTTAAATCTTCCCACACAGAACTAATATCGCCTAAAATAACGCTGGACGTTTTCACTTAAAATCGGGGTTGGTTCTGTAAAATGCATTTGTATTTACAAAACATTTAATATTTTATAAGTATGTTGCATTTGTTGAGACAAAGGTATGGTGGGTTGCGCCAATAGAAAGTAGTCCATATTAGTTTTATGAAAAATTGTAATTACGCATTAAACTATAATTTTGTTGAAGATTTCGTTTTATTGTCACAACTAGTAGTAAAGATGGATTGATTGTATGAAAAACACCGCAAAACCGCTAAATATTAAACGTATACTATGCGTCTACCACTTAGATTAAAAAATAACCAGTTTCCGTATAAATGTGTGAGTGAGCGCCAAGCACACATTTAAATGTTTTCCTTGGAGATGCTCACTTGTTTTACGTAGGAATCGAATGACGCTTGAAATTTTTACCCCGTGATTTTGGATTCAATTCTAAGTGGCCTACCTACTATCAATCTGAACATTTTTTAATCTAAGGTCCAACATATGAACAAACCAGCGCTGGCGCCAAATTGTAACATCGATACACGTTTTTAAAACACTTCACGGTCATAAATAATCATAAAATAACATCAGCAAGGTAAGAAAACAAAAATTGATAATTTGCGCAATGTTTGACGGCGGCAACCGTTGGCGTTTTGACCAAGCAACTGCGCTGCGTCTCCCGAGTTCAATTCCCGCACGGGACAAAATTTGTACTGTTCCGGGTTTGGGTGTTTGTTAATGTGAGTCTAGATGTTTGTTAATGCACCCGATAAAGGAGGAATTCCTAGTGAGGGGCAAAGTTCTAAACGTAACTTTCAAGTGACAGATGGAGATTATTGATGTTCATACCGTATATACAGAAAGATTACACGGTCACCAAAATTTTATATATTTTACACTAGCTGCTGCCCCGCGGCTTCTCCTCCCTCTTGATAGCTTAAGTTCGTGTCTAAGGTATCTACTATATTTACCAAACAGACACTTATCAAAACCGGTTCAGCCGTTTTGTACCCTAAAACTTTCGTATTAGTAGTATATTATTGGGCATTCTATCCCACCTTCCGTTCCGTCGGCTCACTCCGTTCGCCTCGTCACTCTCGGTGGGATAGAATGCCCAATAATATAAATCAAATCCGTGCAGTAAAATACTGGTTCGCCGCCTATTCCACCCGATGGAACGTTCGCCTCGTCACTCTCGGTGGGATAGAATGTCCCAATAATATTTCTGATATCGATGGTTGTGGAATAGAATAGAATGTACAAAAATACTGGTTCGGCGCCTATTCCACCTTTCAGTTCTAAAATTCAATGCCCAATCGTTCCTATTCCAAATTCACGATTTAAAACTAGTCTTACCTGTCGTTCTTCGTTCACCTCTGTCAATTTCAGCTAAAAATAGGAGGGTACGTTTTGACGTTTCGTTTTAAGAAACACGAATTTGCGGTCCTGAGAAGAACCTTTTGTGATCACAACTCTGTTTCACTGCACTACTTTACTGTCATTCTTTCATAGTTTCACTACACATTTCACCACTACTGAATTTATTCCTAATTTAAATCTACATGAAACGTGGTAAGCTAAACTTCAGGACAGATTGTCTCATGTCTCTCCACAAAGTTTGAGATAGTGCATTACCGCAAAGGTTCAACACACACTCAGTTTTTGCAGCCAGAGTGGCACCAAGGACATCTGAATTTTAGGCTACCGTATACATTAAACTAAAACTTGGGACAGATTGTCACTATGTCTCTCCACAAAGTTAGAGATAGCGCTTTACCGCAGAGGTTAACGCACACTCAGATTATGTGTCGAGGACATCCGAAATTTTAATTTAATTTCGTTTCATATAGATGAAAATTTACACGTTTATTAAACAAGTAAATGCGTCGGCTGTCTGAACCGATGACCTAAACTTCAGGACAGATTGTCTCATGTCTCTCCACAAAGTTTGAGATAGTGCATTACCGCAAAGGTTCAACACACACTCAGTTTTTGCAGCCAGAGTGGCACCAAGGACATCTGAATTTTAGGCTACCGTATACATTAAACTAAAATTTGGGACAGATTGTCACTATGTCTCTCCACAAAGTTAAAGATAGCGCTTTTACCCCAGAGGTTCAACGCACACTCAGATTGTGTCGAGGACATCCGAAATTTTAATTTAATTAAATTCACCCAGACGACACTACTTACTTGATAATGAACACGTTACGTCTGGTACTGATTGCTATCCAACCGCACGTCGCGCTGAGTTAAGGTGCATTTACACTATTATTTACTGTCCGGTGTGTGTAAGTCCGATCAGTTTCGCTATATTGTATTCTTCCGGACAAAATTCATTAGCAGTTTTATTTGCTTGGAAATTAATAAAAATACGTAAGTGAATAAAGAAAATCATATATTTATATAAAGTTCATAAAATTGCTGAATAATTGAAATCTATACTAATATTATAAAGCTGAAGAGTTTGTTGTTTGGTTGAACGCGCTAATCTCAGGAAATACTGGTTTAAGTTGAAAAATTTCTTTTTGGGGTAGCATAGTCCATTTATCGAGGAAGGCTGTATAACATCGTGCCACAACCAATAGGAGCCGAGCAGCGGGGTGAAACCACGGGGATCAGCTAGTATTCTTATATCACTTTAAAAGTCCTATATTTCAAAGAGGTGGAATTATGTGGAAAAGGTTTTTACTGTTTTGATGTGCTGAAACTCTATATTTTACCACAAAAGTAAATTTAAAACCCGATATAACTCGGTACTATTACAAAAGTACTAATTAGTAAAAAAAACATACACGATTTTCATTTTTTAATCCTGTATGATGCGGGTTCCGAGTTAGGACCGTTTTATGATAGTACCTACTTAGGTGTAAATAAAATCCTAATTTGAGTGACATTTACAGAAATTTGTAAGCGTCATTTTTTGTTCGGTTTTGAAGTCAAAATGCTCCTTAGTGCGACGTTGGAATCGACCGTATCAGATGACTGTTACGAGTGAGTGTAAATGAGTCTTTACAGTCTGTGAAACTGCAAATTGCAAGTAGCAATAATTTGCTGACCATATGTTGTTGTATGTAAGGTGACCATGGGAACCATAATAATAATATGCATGATAAGCACTACGCTTGTTGCGCACATAGTTTAAATTTGTCTTATACAGGACTTCCTATGTTCATAAAATAGGTACTTCAGTTTCGGTACGGCACACTCATCTTGGAAATTACTTTATTGTAATAATTATAACCTTTATGACTTTGTAGTTACAATAAATAAATGTGTATAAAAATATTTTTAATGACTAACTTTTTTTGTCTTTTTTTTTTTTTTTTTTTTTTAGGGTGGCAAAATCATCAAATGAGTCCTCCCGCCCTGGGCGGGGCGGAAGGGACTGTCAGACTCTTACTGACTAAAATCCACCCGTGTTTCTTCGGATGCCCTTTACGTTCCGGGGCCGCGGTATCCTGGATTAAGAAAAAAGCCGCGACCCCAGCAGGCATTTGGCCCCGTAAGGGGAGCCGTTGGTGACGCGTGAAACACGACGCGCCACCGACCCGGGCTTGGTCCTTGGTCGGACGGCGAGCTTACCCATTACTCACCGTAAGCAAGCCCGCTCCGCCGCTGTGCCCTCTGCTGTTCAGAGGGACACGCGTTGGAGCATCCACCCGACAGGCTATTCGCATACGGGCAAAGAGACCCCTTAGGCACACAGTGCCTAAAAGAGTTTTTGCCCGCATCCCAGGGTGCACCGGCCCGAAAAACTGGTCTTCCCCCCGGACGTGATATAAGAATACTAGCTGATCCCCGTGGTTTCACCCCGCTGCCCGGCTCCTATTGGTTGTGGCACGATGTTATACAGCCTTCCTCGATAAATGGACTATGCTACCCCAAAAAGAATTTTTTCAACTTAAACCAGTATTTCCTGAGATTAGCGCGTTCAACCAAACAACAAACTCTTCAGCTTTATAATATTAGTATAGATTTCAATTATTCAGCAATTTTATGAACTTTATATAAATATATGATTTTCTTTATTCACTTACGTATTTTTATTAATTTCCAAGCAAATAAAACTGCTAATGAATTTTGTCCGGAAGAATACAATATAGCGAAACTGATCGGACTTACACACACCGGACAGTAAATAATAGTGTAAATGCACCTTAACTCAGCGCGATGTGCGGTTGGATAGCAATCAGTACCAGACGTAACGTGTTCATTATCAAGTAAGTAGTGTCGTCTGGGTGAATTTAATTAAATTAAAATTTCGGATGTCCTCGACACATAATCTGAGTGTGCGTTGAACCTCTGGGGTAAAAGCGCTATCTTTAACTTTGTGGAGAGACATAGTGACAATCTGTCCCAAATTTTAGTTTAATGTATACGGTAGCCTAAAATTCAGATGTCCTTGGTGCCACTCTGGCTGCAAAAACTGAGTGTGTGTTGAACCTTTGCGGTAATGCACTATCTCAAACTTTGTGGAGAGACATGAGACAATCTGTCCTGAAGTTTAGGTCATCGGTTCAGACAGCCGACGCATTTACTTGTTTAATAAACGTGTAAATTTTCATCTATATGAAACGAAATTAAATTAAAATTTCGGATGTCCTCGACACATAATCTGAGTGTGCGTTAACCTCTGCGGTAAAGCGCTATCTCTAACTTTGTGGAGAGACATAGTGACAATCTGTCCCAAGTTTTAGTTTAATGTATACGGTAGCCTAAAATTCAGATGTCCTTGGTGCCACTCTGGCTGCAAAAACTGAGTGTGTGTTGAACCTTTGCGGTAATGCGCTATCTCAAACTTTGTGGAGAGATATGAGACAATCTGTCCTGAAGTTTAGCTTACCACGTTTCATGTAGATTTAAATTAGGAATAAATTCAGTAGTGGTGAAATGTGTAGTGAAACTATGAAAGAATGACAGTAAAGTAGTGTAGTGAAACAGAGTTGTGATCACAAAAGGTTCTTCTCAGGACCGCAAATTCGTGTTTCTTAAAACGAAACGTCAAAACGTACCCTCCTATTTTTAGCTGAAATTGACAGAGGTGAACGAAGGAACGACAGGTAAGACTAGTTTTAAAACGTGAATTTGGAATAGGAACGATTGGGCATTGAATTTTAGAACTGAAAGGTGGAATAGGCGCCGAACCAGTATTTTTGTACATTCTATTCTATTCCACAACCATCGATATCAGAAATATTATTGGGACATTCTATCCCACCGAGAGTGACGAGGCGAACGTTCCATCGGGTGGAATAGGCGCCGAACCAGTATTTTACTGCACGGATTTCATTTATATTATTGGGCATTCTATCCCACCGAGAGTGACGAGGCGAACGGAGTGAGCCGACGGAACGGAAGGTGGGATAGAATGCCCAATAATATACTACTCGTATTTACATATTATTATTCCGTTTGTTCATTTTGAAACATACATATTATTAAATTAAACATTTCTTAAATATAAACATATAATAATGATCCGCCGGTGTGGGAGCAAGGTCCAAGCTACTGGTGGTTAGGGCTCCAGAGACAGGAACCTCCTCACAATGCTAGCCGTATCAAAGAGTACTGTTTTCTGAATCAAGTCCTTGATCCAACTACCCAACGAGAGCCTCGACAGGTGTTCGTCAAGGCTCTTGGCCATTACAACAATCGGCATAGTGATAGCCGAGCTCACATTCCACATTTCGACAACGTCGTGCGCCAAGTCAAGATATTTTATTTGTTTATCTTTCTCGGCTTTCACGAGGTTCTCGTCATACGGGATGGTAACATCGATTATCAATACGCAGCGCGCTGATCTGTCGATCACTACTATCTCAGGCTTATTGGCGACAATAGTCCTATCAGTAATGATAGGCAGATCCCAGTACACTGACATGGTCTTTTTCGAGTGTCTTTTTCTCTTTAGCCATGGACAGCGGGGTGAGTCCCTTGTTCACTGTGACCTCATCTATTGTTATTATTAGAAATTCTGGTGTGGAATGGAGTGACGTGTTTTCCACTGCCAGCGCGTGCTAAGTTAGACCCCAGTAGTAGGAATGTAGTATGAAATAAAATACCGATAACTTAACATAAATCTTTGTATTTTAGGGTCAAAACTAACAATTATTTATTAGTTTATCGTTCTTGATAAAGTGTGTTCTTAGATTGTTAAGAATACTTAGTCAACAGAGGTTTCTTCTTCAACTACATGATAAGCATGGATGTTCGATTTTTCTAATGCATAACTCAATGTATCTTCAGATTGTTCACCTGTCTTACTTTGTTCCTCATCAAGTAACACACTTTTATCAAGTTTATGGAAAAACAAATTTTCCTTAATACATACTTCTTTGAAATATGCAATTTCATCTGAATTGAAGTATGAAGGTATTATTAACTGATCTTCTTCATTGTTCATTTTGAAATTACTTACTAAATCATCAACTTCACGTTTAAATTCATCACTAACTAATCCTACTGCAGCCTTTCTAACACTTTCAGCATTTTGTTTTGCTTCATCTGAAGCTTTCCAAGTTTTCATTAATAATTCATACTCTGCTTCCATTTCTTCATTGTTTGGTTTTAATTTCATTGCCCTTTTGAGTCTCTTTTGGGCCTCATCATACCCTCCAATTATTCTTAATGCTCTCGCATTTTGGAATAGCACCTTTGCATTATTCCATAGACTTCCGAGTCTGTTCAGTTCATTGCAACAGTTGCATGCCATAAGAGGTTTGTTCACTTTATTGTAACATAAAACCAGGTTAATATATAATTTAATGAGTAATTTTTCTTGTACCTTTTCTTCTTTTTCATCTGCAAGCCGGCACCGGTGAAGCATGTTAACTGCTTTCTTAAAACACTGGATCGCCGCCATGTAATTATTTGTTTTGTATAATGTGGAACCCGAACTGTATAATAATTTAACTTCATGTTGTACCCTTTGGAACATATTGGGCTCTGAGAAGTTTATTTTCCTGTGGTCAAACATAAGCACTTTTTTTATAAATAGAATATAACATCTAGAAAAAAGAATCAGTTCAGGTTCTATTAAACATGTGTGAGGTGAAATAAAAAATTGCAGACAGATTTATTTTATTTAAAAAGAAGCATATTGCAATACACCAGGATTATCTCCTTATATTTTTCCTTTATTCCTTTTGGGTGCATTAAAAATATTTAAATTCTCACACACACCCTGAACAACTACTTGTAGATCACACAAATATTTGTTCCATACAGGAATTGAACCTCTAACACGTAGTTCAGCAGTCAACCACCTAGCCGCTGAGTCAACCACTAGTGCATGTGGCTTAACCTCTCGGGCGATTTATAATTGAAAATGATAAAAATCAACGTCCAATGAGCGACTGTCTGTTATGTACAGACGTGTGTACATAAGGCGCTGAGGCGTTTTTGCTTATGTACACCCGGGTGTACGTAACACGCTCGAGAGGTTAATAATAAAAGCCGCATGATTACTGCTGTCTACTGAAGTGTAAGCAAATAACATAACAATCACTGACCAATTGACAGTTGTTATGGACAGTCAGTGCCCCATATAATATCCAGTTATTGGATTGTGGGGGTCAAACAGAAAGTTGTTCCATTTATAATACAGATATGTATCAAGCTGCATCTGGTATGATTGAAAGCCCACAACATAATTGTGAACATGGAACAACATAGTTGTGGAAAGGGACCAACGTACTAAGGAGATTTTACATAAACTTTGTTTACAAACTTACCCTTGCTTGGGAGTCAAGATGCTCCTAATAACTTTGATATAAAAAACGCAGTCAGCTTTAGGCTTGATTCTAGGTGGAACCCCGAGTTCACCATACATGACTTGATATGAGAGTAGAAACAAAGAGGTTTCACCAACTAACATAGACTTTACGGCCATCTGAAGTCCTGGTAATAATCCATTTTCTTTTAAATCCACCTCCTGAAAATTATATATTTACTTTCATAATTTGAGGTTTTCACTTACAAATAAATTAAACAAGGAAAAAAGATGAACTGTTTTAATTTTACCATGGGCCTCTTCAATGGTACTGCATCAAAAGGTTCTTCTTCATTTTCCCAGTAACCAGAAAAAGCAATAGAAACAGTGCAACCGTCATGGAGGGGCAGACCACCTCCTTCTTCAATTATTTTCTTTTTTACAAATCCTGTTTCATCAATGACCATTAGTTTTTCAGCCAGACCAGCAAAGTTACGAACTGGCTGTCCAAGAACATTAATATTTAGAACTTGATCCGCATTCTTCTGTTCCAAATTCAAATCATTCTCATCATCAAAGTCTTGGTTGATGTGTAGAATGGAACCAGTTGTCATAACTTCTCTGAAATAGAGAAAAGAAATAAATAAGTTGTATGATATTTGCCTAATATCATTGCAATTTATTAATTGTGACTAAAGTAGGTACCGGTAAACGGGGTTACTTTGAATCATGGGGTAAATTTGATAGAAACTACTTATCGACATAAAATTGCAAATTGCGTAAGACGGAACAACTTTTAGTAGATTTTTTTTTTCGGATTACAAATATGGTAAACTGTCACAATCCTTTTTGTGGGTGCGCTGGTGATGGCACGTCGTTTCGTGCAAAAAAAATATTTTTTATATCAATACCTTTTCTTTCTGTTTTTCTATAGTTTATTGGGGCTACTTTCAGATTCTATGTTAAAAACGGGGAGTTCCAAAGTAACCCCAGAATCATTTTACCTTTTATCACATTGTTTTATTTATTTTTCTAAAAAACTACGCATTATTTTTGTTCTTTTTTTACTTTTACAGAGAGAACTACAAAAACCGATAATTACCTATTTTTTAATTTTTTTTAGAACCTCACATTAAAAAATTACAGTCAGTTAAAGTTCAAAATTAATCAAAGTAACCTCAGTTTACGGTATTTCAAATAAAGTTCATGGCATAAAATAATGATAAAATAAATACTTGCCTTAAATCTAGACCATTTTCTAACATAAAACTTAATGATTTGGAACTCATGTTTTCAATTATACTATTTCCAGCTCACAGTTCTCATTTACTCTTACGTTTAACTGAATTAAAACTTAAAAAAAAATCAAAAGCAATACAAACAAAACAAAATACAAATTTATTTAATGAGAGCTGACGTGAAGACAAACTGACGTGACTATGACGTCTGTCACTGAAAAATAAGATTTGACGTTTTGCTTCTCGTGTTACCAACGGTAAAATTTAAGTTGTATTCTGACTTTCGATCAACAATAATCGAAGTAAAAATAAGCATGCGGCATAAAGTTGCCCTTTCCACAAGAAGAGAGAAAGTTATTCGGCGCCCCATATCCATGTCTATGGTTTATTTCTGCCCGGATAGAACAAAACCGAAGTTAAAATGTTCTCTGAGGGAGGGCCCCGGCGACGCACGGTGGGCTGGAATCGTCAAGTGGGGACTTAAGGATTAAAATGAGTATTTTTGAATTTTATGTACTAATACAAATATTTTTTGTTATATGTAATTTTTTTATACTTAGTATTTTTCGAGTTATAGACCCCTAAACTTTGTATGAAATATTAATCGGTTTTTGGTTTAATCTGACATGTTTTAATATTGTATTACAGAAATATAGCAAAAAACAAATTATTGGTAAACATTCTACATCACCCTTATTACGTCATTTGTTTTTAACAATACTCAATAGTGCCGTGACCCTCATTAACGCATCGTCCATTGAGCGCAGCAAAATGATGACGTGTCATTATGTGATTGGATGATGAATAGCAGGTAAAAAATGATACGGTTACATTTGAAAAACAACCATCCTCAGTACGTTGTTACACATCGTAATAAACGCACTATCCTATCTCACATTTTCGGAATACTAATA
Source organism: Agrotis puta (assembly GCA_943136025.2). Lineage (NCBI taxonomy): Eukaryota > Metazoa > Arthropoda > Insecta > Lepidoptera > Noctuidae > Agrotis > Agrotis puta. The sequence continues at coordinate 13,570,826 of OW964170.2, read as the reverse complement.
CTATTTATTACGTAAAAATGTTCGATTTGTTGTCAAATATTGATATTGTTGTGCTATTAAAGGAAAGTGGAAGTTTTAAAAATAATAGTGTTTTATATAGTGCTATTAAATCTAGATTAGTCCCCACTGTGTTAAGTGCTGAAAACGATAAAGCGGTAAAAGCGTTTTGTGCAAAATATTGCTATAATCTGCAAAGGAGACGGCAAAATGCTCATAGCAAAGAGGAATTGTTCAGCAACAATAATAGTGAATGGTTATCATCGGAAATAAAGTGGCCTGATTTCATTGTAAGTGCATTTGAAAGAAACCAAGACTCTGTTCCTAGTACATCAAGTAAACATGAATCTCCAGCAAAAGTGTCTACTGCCACGTCAACGAATGTAAGTCCAAGAAAACCATTTTGTGAATTAGGACCTAAGCAAAAAAAGAGACGTACAGAATATATTCATACAAATATGACTACAGAGGAAATATCTCATGCATACATTATGAAATTACGAGAGGATAGTAATCAAGGAATATCTAAAGTCCTCGAACACCTACTTAAAAATCCACAGGATGTGCAAAAAGCGAAAGATAGTCTTTTAGGTAAAAATGAAAAACCTAAATTTACTCCAGATGAAACTTTGGGACTTGTTTTGTCCCTTAAATTAACAAAGTGGCAATATAATACTTTAAGAAAAAGTATCAAAGAGAAAAATGTCGACATGTTCCCTTCCTACCACAAGGTGCAAAATGCAAAACAAGAATGCTACCCGCCAAAAGATGATATCACCTTAACAGATACAACTGCTGGAATAAAATTGCAGCGTCTATTAGATATAACCACCAAAAGGATATTATTCAAAGCAATCAATATTGATAGCACAGACTTTAAGGAGTTGACAATGATAAGCAAATGGGGAATGGATGGTGCCTCGAATCAAGCAAACTATAAGCAAAAAATGACAACGGAGGACAAATTGGACAGTGCTTCGACATATGATTCAAGTATTTTTATGGGTAGTTCAGTACCAATAAAAATTATTTCTGAGGAACAAATTATCTGGGAAAACGACTCACCAAATTCTGCATATTGGTGTCGTCCAATATTTTTCAAGTTTGAAAAAGAGAATAAATCAACGATTTTAAGAGAGAAAACCGAAATTGAAACGGAGATAAATGAATTGAAGGAAACAGAAATTAGCGATTAATGAAGAAGCGGTTGAATCTAGAAATAAAGACTTTAGGCGATATCGCCAACACAAGGAAAGTCTGCAGAAGAGCTAATAATGAGGATATTTTAAATAATTTAATAATTAGTTCAGACCCAGTTAGTATATATCATCAAAACGTCATAAAATGATACGGAAACACAAACCATTTTCAGAAGAAGCGAAAGCCATGCTTCTTTTATCTACAACATTTGAAGATGATGAGCGGGAAAATATAGAATTTGTTAATGTGGAACATTTAGAGAACGAATCTGAATCTGATGAAATTGTCTAAGTGATAATTTTGTGAGTGCGTGTGTTTGTGAGTGAGTTTGTGAGTGTGCGTATGAGTGGATTAGGCCTCCTGGAGACACCACTGATAAAAAAAAACGCGCTTAGTTCTCTACCTCAAGGGTGGTGTGGAAAAGGGAATGAAAAACAATTTTCTCCAAAATCGAAGAAAATCGAAGCAAGTGCTATATCGGATAATTTGCCTAAAAAATAGCGCAATCGAATACCGAAAGCGGTTATTTGAGAACTCTTGAGAATTAAAAGTTATTCATATAAAATCAAATTTCTCCATACAAAAATAAATTCAAATCGTTATAACTTTTAAAATATTAAGTATATACAAAAATCGCAGAAGAAAAATTTCTTGTATTTAGTGGTAGATCGCCAAGCCGTCTTTATTTTTTTTTAAATTGCTCATCAATTTTCGTGAATCCCTAAGTCCATTAGAGCTTGATTTCAGCCCACCGTGCGACGCCCGGGCCGATGAATCGATCGATGGTAATGAATCCAATATCATAATAGGTTCTAACAGTGAATAAAATAATAATTATGTACTTCATTTCAAATAACTCATAGATTAATAAATAACTGTCTGCCTCGTTGCTCTACTACAAGCGCAACTTTTTATCAAGAGGTCCTATGGTTCGATCTACGGGTCCGGGAAAGTGTTATTGGCATTCATTAGGAATTTCCCAGTTGCTGGCAATAAGGCTCGCTCCCATAAACATAACTGGCGATATGTGAAAGTACACCCCTGTCTAACACTTCAGGGATTACCGGCGTAATGTTATATTTGAATACTATTGAAGTTCATCGAGTAAATAAATAAGCTTAGTAAGAAAATATCTTAATTATTTAATATATTTTATACACAATACAGATTGTAAATAATTACATACAATATTTATTTTGTTAACAATTTATAAAATTACCCATACTATATATTTAATTCAGATACTGTCTCAAAACCGCTATGTACGACGAAATCAGGTCATCCATTTTGTATCCCAAAGAAGTTTCACATAAAATTTTAGTTCCACGTAAGATATTACCCATAGTCATGTGGAAGAAGGTGTTGCCTGATGACCAGTTGGAGAGTTGGGAGAACGGATGCGTCACTAATACATCCTGAAAAAAAGAACAATTAATTAATATTAAGTCTAACAATATAACACTTAAATGCGAGTTATTGTTACAACTTGGCTCTATAGACTGAGAAGGCTTTCGAAGATTTGTTAAAAAGGCCAGTGAAGCCCAAAACAAACTCACGACGAGAAACCCCGAAAACACCCGAAAACCGTGAATTTAAGAGGTTTCTATACGTCCCTTTTCCTTTATTTGCCGTCTCGGGGACACTTCTCGCCGTGAGTCTGTACGGGCTATTAGACATCCATGAGAATTTACGCAAACAAAAACGCAGCAGAACTTACTCTACTCTGTGGATGAATCACGCTGACGCCGTTCCTGTTGATCCCTATTACAACCATTTCTGGATAGGTAGGGTCAGATGTTTGCTTAACTTCGAAGAAAGCAGTTCCAAACGTCGGCCACTGGTAGATTTTCTTCAGGAACGCTTCCTTCGCTTCGTTCACCGTCATGGCACCGTGTTCCATGTACGCCTTTTGGACTGATGACTTCCATTGAGAGTTGGTCAGTATTCTAACCAGATCGGCAGGCACATACTCATCAAGTGAGTGTGTTATTTGTGAGAGCATGGAGCTGTCAGAACCATATCTCGATCTATAAACCAGTGCTGCTAGTTCCACGAGATCTTGTTTAGAAGTTTTGTGGTATCCTCTCAAGTACTTCGGCAACTCTTGAGGGAAATAAAATATTTGATCTGCGTTTTTATCCTTTCCAGGAATTGTGTTTATCCACAGTTTCTTCATGAAGAAGATTTGATAGTTCATTTGCATTTGTGCACCTGAAAAAAAAATTAATTAGTTTAGTAACAAACTTTGTATTTACCTTTTAAAAATATTCTATGGAATTAAAACTTACCCCGAGCTGGACGTGTTTGTTTCATCCATTCTACAAGCTCATGAATGAAGTCAAAGAAGTAGTAGTTATCAGGTACTGAGAACACTTTGTCAGCAATTTTGACAAACAAGCTGAATCCGTCACTGTTCTTCAGATTCAATCGTCCTGTAATTTGTTCGCAGAGGTCTCTTGCCTTTGTCGATGAATCCACTTCAAAGGCTTCGTCAGTATCATCAGGGAAGTAGACTTTATGATATATTTGCATGCTTCTATGTTGTATAGCTTCGACCTCCACTACGTACGGGGGATACAGTCTAGGTCCCTTCTTTTGCGTTTTGAATATACGCTTCAAACAATCCTTAGCTATAGGGTGTGGCCGTGTTTTGAGGAACTCTACCAACTCTTTGAAGAGTGTTTGTCCACATACAAAGTTTCCAGTCACAAGCCACATCAACTCCCATCCTCTTTCTTCACTTAACTGTATCCTGTTGTTCGTCAATTGTTTCATTATTTGACAATAGATTTCATCACGCAAGTATGGTTCCGATAAAGCAGATTTAAATATCTCGTCAGTATATTCAGTGACAGCTCTGGCTTTGGGAGCTGGCATATCTCCCATGTATTTAAGAATTCCGAAGAAAGCTGAAACTGCAATCTTTGAATTCTTCTCGTCACCCAGCAATTTCTTTAGAAGTGGTTTTCGTATAGGTTCTCTGGAATGAGCCCATAAGTCACCGGCCATAACTCGTTTGGCTGTGGTTAATGTTGTTGCTCTCGAAATTGTTTGATTGATGTCGTAGTTTTCTCTAAAGTGCTGTTTGGCATAATTTTCAAGTGTATACATTCTCTTTCTCTGGATAGTATTATATTTCGAGAACGATTTCTTTTCTGTATTAATGTTGCCCTTTTTGAATACTTCAAGTATTTCGGGTGTTGGCATTTCCAAAGTGGGTAAGATGTAGACTTGCTCGGTTGGGAATAGTCCCTCTTCGCCATTACACTTTCCGTGTCCCCACGTAGTGTTCGTTAAAGTCTCTCCGGTGGTATCTTGCAACAACACTATCAGGTCACCTTTCTTAAACTGTAGGAAAGATGATGCGTCATTGTAACCTTGGAGATCAGACTGAGCGACTACGTAAATAGACCGTCGTTTAAGTCCGTCGATCAGGTATATTATAAGTGAACTCAATTCACTGGCATCTACACTTTGGAATTCAAATTCTTCTTGTTGTATTGTTCTTATTGTAATTCTGCCGACACTGTCATAATCTTTGTCCGCATTAAAAGCGACGTAAGTTACTTCTGGGAATGAAATTTCAAGAAGAATATGTTCTAGCTGATCGACGATGTAAATCCCGGTCCAATTCACCGCTATAATAACTATGTCCTTGTTAATAGTATCTCCTTTAATTTTAATAGCTTCAAAGAACCTCGAGAATAACATCGGCCATTTTAATTTAGCAAATATGACTATATCTTCTTTACATCTCAAGGGATCTGTTTTATTCTGTATACTTGTTGAGTTTTCGAATGCTTTTGTTACTAAATGCTCCCATTTTGTTAAAGCCGCTTCATTTGATTGGATGAATTGGTTAGGTATGTAGTTCACGATAACTCTTCGAAGAACATTTGGATCTATACGGTGTCCAAATTCTATATAATGCTGTTGAGCCGCGATCATGGCCAAGTCCTTTTCTGAGTTACATCTGTACTCGCCGAATTTGACTCCCTTTGTAATTTGATGGTATATTAAGTTAGTAGCAGTTGGATCATCGGCAGGGTTGTGCCACGGAGTAAATACTTCTTTTCTGTAAAACAGTCTCCAAGGGGCGCTCTTTTCGGGAGTTCCCTGTTCTTTAGCGAATTGTTCGCACTGTGAAATGGCATCCATTATATGTTCGCCTTCGCTTCCTAGTGACAAAACTTTGTCGTACAACGTGATGTATAGCGAAAAGCCGAAAGAATCTGTTAATCCTACACTTTCTGCTATTTGTTGGCAGATCTCTTCGGCATTCGACGCTGAATCCGATTGGACTGTCTTCATGGTTTCGTCCATTAACGTCACAGTCAGTAACACAGGCTTTTTGGTTTTGGTAGCTTGGAGTTCTAGCCAACTAGGTGGTTGGGTTCGTGGACCGTTCTTGAAGGTTCTCATAAGTCTACCTTCACAGTATGGAGCGTAGCCCGGTGGACCAGCACGAATGAAGTTTCGTAAGTATTTCACAAATCGTTCGGATGGTGGGAAGCAACCGACACACAGTGAGAGCAGGATCCAACCACGCGCATGCGATGACTTCGATGGGTTGTTGGTAAGTTGTTTACATAGTTGGCAGAATATTTCATCTCTGAAATAGGAAGAAAAGAATATATGCAAACATTTAATTTAAGGGCCTTATTTACTAAACAATTTTTGATTTAGTACCCCTGTTTGGTTGGCATAATTAAGCCAATTTTGAATTACAAACTATCCACAAAGTTAAAGTTTTACATAAAAACACTGATTTTAAACTCGAGTCCAAGAAGTTTATAGTCATCAGAATAAGGTTTGAAATGTTTGGATAATTCCGTTGTAGTGTCATTATTATCATTATATTATTATACCTGAGTTCCTTTCTAATAATTCCATGTCCAATAATAAAGTGCAATTTCTCTAAATTGGTACTTCGTCGCGAGTTAAGCCAGGTGCTGTACATTTCATTTGTAACTTCGTCATTAATTAGGTTCTTCATAAGATCTTCGTCTAGTTTAGACCGATTCCTTAGGGTCTTAGACATAAGTTTATTTCTGTTAGTTGGCGTAAGATCTTTTTGCAAATATTCCTGAAATTTTAAATAAGCATTTTAAGTCTATATTATTATCCTATTGCTGATAGCAGAGGTGAATGGTTAATAACGCCCATATCAACCGTGGGAATTGCCATAAACCTTGTAGATAATTCTCTCTCTATAGCATTCACACCGTACGCCACAGTGCCCTAGGTTGAAAATTCAAAAGCACCTCCATCGAAATTTCACCAGTTATAGGAATTCTCAATAAGCGATGTCATTGCCATGAACTTTGACTCAATAGACTTATTCACAGACAGACTTAAAGTTGATGACCCAACCAAAGTAGACCTAGACAAGCGTTGCATAACGTTAATCACTCATCCAAAGACAAGGCAAGACTTGCTACTATCTGACGAAACCACAACCACGCGCACTCATAGAAAAGAACACTTAGTCAAAATTCCGTAGCTTGTGTTGCATATCTGGAAATAAACACACCTACTCAAGCGAAAGAAAAGTTGTTACACATCAATAAATACAATAAACATCCCATTTTAAGTTCTAATGATAGTAATAGTAAATCTAGCATACTCACGTCAAATTCCTTACTCTTCTGGAACGCTCGACTTAGCGTATCAGTCAGCTTAGCCATAACAGGAACGTTATCAACCTTTTCATCAACGTACTTGGGTTCACTCAAATCCATCATGAATCTGAGGATAGTAATCCATAATGCTTGGGCCGCTATCCTATCCACAGGTGACGGTAGATCGAGGAGTGAATGCTTCAAAGGTTTCCGAGAATATTGGTGCGTCAGATTGCCCAAGAAATATGTTGCAGCGAACTTTCTGAAGTTGAATTCGTCGAAAGGTTCCTCGTCGATGTCTTGGAGTTGCAGTGGTATTACTGATGATAGTTCTGGTTTTGATGATTTTGTCTAAGAACATAAAAAAAAATTAATAACTTCTTAATTACTACTTAACTACAACTCAAAAATGTTCCCACGAGAACGTAAAAACGTGTTAATACAGGTTATAAACTATCTGTGTGCCAAATTCCATCCAAATCCGTTCATTGGTTTTTGCGTGAACGAGTAACAAACATCCATACGCAATGCAATCAATATTTTAGGACTTCTATGCCCGGGACGGTACGGCAAGAAGTAAATTCAAACTACCCAATATTGGATATAAAAGTACAATTGACAAAACTCACCACTCCAAAACCAGTGCCTCTAACTGTACCAGCAGGTGTAGCTGTATCTTTCAGGAATCCGAATACATCATCCACATAACTATCATCTATTGTTGTTGTATTCTGTTCAACATTTTCAGAGGCCTCTTCTTTCACGAACCAAATAGATCTCATCATATTAGCATATTTCTTCTCGTAACTATCACCTGCGGTATCAGCACTTCTTCCCGAGTTAATATGATCCGCTCTTTCTCTATCAAGTTGTATCAAAGTTGCTTTAATAACATGTCCCTTCTCCTTAACCAGTTTCCTAATAAGATACCCTCGACAGTTCGCTTGGAACTTTCTGAAGAAGACTCTCATGTTTATGAAAGTCTTTCTCAATTCTCTGGATCTAATCTTTGCTTGCAAGCGTGAGTATCCGCGTTTCATTGCTAAGTATCTGCTTCTGTAACCACGAGCGCGGTAAGTTTTCTGTATGAGGAGGGCGGCTGCTCGTAGTCTTAGATACCTCTTTCTATAAATGAACCTTCTTGCATTGGCTTGTGTCTTAATCACGGCTGTTATCAATACTTTGTGTCTCAGTTCTTCTAGAACTGTATCATGATAGTCTTTTAGGAAAACTTTTGTGTGTCCGAAACGATAATCTTCGTCAGTAAATACAGTGGAGCAAATTTTCATGGCGGCCTTTTTACAGTCAGTTTTATCTGCAGGTGGAATGCCAGGAGCCACAAGACGGTAGCGGTGAACGAAGTCATGGTATGCATAACGTATTGGGTAACCTGCTTGTCTGATTTTGGCCGTTTCCATCAAACCAGCGTATCTTAGTTGACGGACGCATAAACCTTTGTCGAAGATCTGAAATGAAACAGAGACCGTTATAGTGTGCACCAACGTCTGTACTTGGTCATAAAAAGTGAGAACGATGACATTATTTCGAGATTCAATACAGAGTTTTAGAAAACTCGTAATGCGTATTTTCCGTCTTTCTCGCACCTTTTATTTCTTTTAATTCAGTAAAGCGATAATTCTTCTTTAAAAATGATACTCACTCTAGGTTTCTTGAACTCATTTGGCTTAATGCACCTCACAAAGAACGGATGGCAAGCATACAAGGTCTTCATAAGGGCATCCAGAGAAGTCTTGAACCGATGACTCAGTGAGACAGTTTTTCGGCTCCCAGTTTGCGTAGGCGCATACTCAGTAATAAACAGATTTCTCAAAAATTCGTTACTTGAATCTAATACCATTTCTTTAATGTCCGCCGTTAGCATGTCTCTGTTTTTATCGAGAAAGCCTGGAATAGAGACGTGACAAAATTAATCACACTTGTTTAATATGAAAAGCTGTCTAAATTCTATTGTACCAAGAGTTTCCAAGTTTCTTACGATGTTGTGACCTATAGGAAATGTCCGCGTCTTACGAGGTCGGAAGGAGGTTCAAACCTGAACAGGTTTGATGAAATTGTTTACTTAAAGATAGGTTCTTTAAGTAAACAATTTCAGGAAAAAATCATAAGGAATGCAGAATCTGAAAAAAATCAAATCGAAGCTCTCCTGGGCCCTACTGGTCCTGTATTACAGTCAAATCACTTACATTGGGAACATTAAAAAGTTAAAAGCTTAGAAATTAATTGTAACCTTACCTTGAACAGCGTATGAGACATCTCCAGCATAGTGTCTGATACCAAACTTATACTCGCGAGATGATTTGGCAGTTATATAACAAGAATTAGCTCCATGATTGCTGTTCAACTTAGACAACAAAGTTACGTCTGTGCCTTTAGGAAATCTCGACTCTTCATCAATAAGGGACAGTAGATTCATCGCTTTCAACCCTATCATATCCAAATTCTCTTGATTATCCACGTAATTGATATTCGTCCATTTAATCCCTTCCTTTTCATACTGCTCCTGTTCCAGTTTGAAAATATGTTTCACAAAGAACTGCTGTAAGTTCTCATTTGCGTAGTTAATGCAAAGCTGCTCAAAACTGTTAAAGTCAAAATTTTCAAATCCGAAAATGTCTAAGATTCCAACGGATCCACTGGTAAGTTGTTGATCTTTGAAAAGTGTTTTGTTTATCATTCCAACTATATACTCGAAAATGTGTCCGTATATGGCTTTTACTAATGCGTCCTTGCCTTCAATTGCTGAAGCTACATTCAAAGGAGATACAACCTTATCCCCATGAGCTACGATTGATTTTTTCGTCAGAGCTTCACCGAGTCTAGCTTTGGTAACCCCTAATAGATTAGCAATCCTGGTCGCATTCACCGCATCAGCTACTTCAGAACCTTCTATGTTATTAGAGTTCACAGATTTGAATTTCAAATTTCCCAAATGCAATATGGCGGCAAGAAGACTGAAAGTTCCCCAAATTTCATGATCAGGGAAATTCAAAACTTTAAAAGCGGATCTTATATCGTTGAACTCTAAACCGTCATTTCTTCCATCAGCCGTTAACATTTTGCCGGAATTGAGGTAAGCATAATCTTCGGGACGTCCTAATTCTAGTTTTTTCTTTTCGTCGGCAGATAATCCGGTGACAAGTGAGTAAAAGATATGATAGTTTCTTTCTCCTTTATTTTGGAAAACAATTCTTGATTTCTCCAAAAGATATTGTTCAATGTTACCTCCCTCAATAATCCCTTTTTTACTGAAGTAGATGTTAACGTATTTTCCAAATCTGGAGGAGTTATCGTTACGCACTGTTTTCGCGTTACCAAATGCTTCTAGAATAGGATTCGTTTCTTGAATTTGCTGTTCTATCCATGAATGCTTGCCACTGGCTGCAGCCAAGTACTGCAGTAACAATTTTGTGCTTTCCGTTTTGCCGGCGCCACTTTCGCCACTGAAAAGATGGTTTATAATAGCTGATGTAATAGTTTTTAAATCTGTAGATTGATATAGTTGATACCAAGTTTATGGCTGTTCACAAGCATAATAAACATCTTGTTACTGCTAAAATATAGTAAATTAGAAAGATATAGCTATATTATCTTTATGTTAAGTAGATTAGGTTGCAAAAAAAGACTTAGCAATGAATATTTATTGGCTCCTGAATTTTTCAGCGCTGCTATGGTCGTCAGCAGTTCCGCTCGAAAACAAAGAACATGTTCCGGACTAGACGATTTCCTTAAAAATACCCGCGTTACAGGAGAGAATTCTTGTTTTTTGTTCAAGATCTTACAAGAAGCAATGTTACTCGACAATGGCAAAAAAGAGTAGATAACATTACGATCCGTCATTGATTGCCAAACTCTCTTTTTATTTATATCTTTATCAGTAATTAATTATGAGCATTGCAACTATTGAAGTCGTACCTATAAAGTGAGATTAAGTTTTATTACCTGATGACAATACATTGGTTCGACAGTGTATTTAACAACTCTCTATAGGAATTATCACCAATAGCAAATATGTGAGGCGGTATGTCCCCCAAACTGCGCTCTTGATAAAAATTTATTTGTTCCATTGTGTATATCGGTAGTATTTCGTAGGGGTTTATTGCTATCAACATCGAACCGGTGTATGTCTGAAATAAAAAGAACATTGATGTTAACATGCTGAAAGATTACGCTCTAATTGCATTCCGTGTACGCCACGTTCCATCAACATTTAAATGTTGCTTCTCATTAATCTTCGATTGAATATATCTAAGCATCAGTGACATATAGTAGCCATTTGTGGACTACATACGGCTTTTATTCCATTGAAAAGTTATATTTGGGTTTTCATTTGTCAGAAGACGTTAAGAAATGGTTAAAGTAAAGGTAAATCCAAGATTTTGGGGTTTGTGCTACGGCCTCCATCTTACAAAAAGGGTGGCGCAGATGATATTATTTAGGTATAGATAAAGATGTTATAAATAAAAATTGATGAGTCCTAAAAGCGACTCCAGCTCCATTGCAGCGGAACTCTTCAATAGCCGTTTACATTCGAAGCGGAATTAAATGAATACAGATTTAGTCATATCACTGACACAAAATGATGTCGATAATTATCATCTATTCGATATAACTGAGATAAGCTTATAACGTCATCCTTGTAGGTAAATAATATGGAGAACAAAAAATAGCAAATGCATTTTAAATGTAGGTAAATTAACACTCAACAAACAGAACGTTCGTCCTTTTGCCCGGCTGTTGTAGTAGGTATACATGAAAGTCTCGAGCTATTTATAACTCGAGCAGATCAAACATTGCTGAAAGCTCCTATAGACACGATATTACCATTATACTTAATAATTGAATCTGTTTCCTTGGCGTATTGAGGACAGTTTAAAGCCTTGATTATAAAAAAAAAATGTCATAAATTAATATGCACGCCCTGACAAGAAGCCATCTCGGCTGAGTCACGCTAGAAGATTTTATTTAGGCATCAATTTCGGTGTCACCTCTTGTCAGAGAAAACGGACAAGTGAAATGGATAGATCAGCAAATGTAGCAAGAACCAATGTGCTACTGCTACTACTTCTCTTTTTTTCTTTAATCTTTAACCACCTAAGGCCGATTGCGGTTTACTTCTGAATCACACCACTTTTGGCGGCTTTATGTTATGGCTAGCCAGTTTCTTTCAGCCACTTTAATGAAATCGTCTGTATCTATGACCGGTTCGAAGAAACATCAGATGATACATGAGATTACGATCGAGACATGTGGCCATAGCAAGAGGAAGAGGGTCATTTCAAAACAACTAAAGGTGTATGGTACTTACATAAATGAGCTGATTGGCGTACCGCATATGGAGGTTGTGGAGGATCGTGTATTCTTGCAGCTCGCCAAGTGTGATCATATCTTCGACTCCTTGTACAGAAGTCGAGTGCAGCGGCTTGAGAACATTTTGGATGGACGTGGTGAACTTGTTCCCGTCATGGTCTCTCACTTCGATTTTATCACCAGTACTCCTGAGGACTTTTACAGCTATCGGGACGTCGAATTCAGAGTTCCCTATTGGCTTTAGCCAGACGTGGTCCTGTAAAACATGATGGGAATGTAAGCAGTTATTATCCTGTGGAATTTAAGTAGGAATATGCAAATAATATACACAGGCATGTTTTTTTAAGTAAACTAGCTGTCCCCGCGGTCTCACCCGCTACTCGGCTCCTATTGGTCGTCGCCTTCCTCAATGAATAGACTATTCAAAACAAATTGTTTTTTTTTAATATCGAACCAGTAGTTCCCGAGATTAGCGCGTTCAACCTAACAAACTCTTCAGCTTTGTAATAATAGTATAGATGAGACGTTCAACATAGTTATGTACGTATAATATGTTCAGAATGGCATGAATCACCCTTGATTTTCCTTGACTGGAAAAGATTCAACGTTTATTCCTCCCCTCTTAATTTCAAGGCAAGTTACGGTTATGATTTACAAAATGTATAAACTTACAAATAAATATAAAAGTATATTTAGCTAAGTACTTACCGCTAAAGTGACCCTGTCAGCCATCTTGCAATATTATTGAGATTCACTCCACAAAAATGTAGGACGCACTCATTTTCACATTCATAAATTCTGCGTGACGCTTGTTCGACGACTGTCGAATTTTATCAATATTTCAGCTTTGTCTTATCACTATCCGATAGCGAGGACTTATCGTAAATATTATCAGATATAAACTTCTAACAAATGGCTTATCATGACTAAATATGTGTGGATAATTATTTAAATAATTAATCCTTCATATTTTTTTGGTATTTCAAATTCAAGATTAAGAAATCGACATTATTTCAGATCCTTTTACAAGTCTTGCAATGTAGAGACCGAAATTTAAGTGTGGGAAAGGGATGGAGCTACATGCGTGCTGTCTATCTCAATCTCTTTTCCAAGACCGCTACACAATTTGGTGGTGTGGACTCTGAAGCCCTGGTTATTACCGCCGCTTCCAATAGTTAGAAAACTTGCTTTTTAACAAATCTCTAATTTTTTTTACCATCAAAATCGTAAGCTGTTTAGTGACAGCAGTAATATCAGCAAAAGTAATCAGCACTTGGAGAAATAGAAAACAAAGACATTAATTGTCACTACTATGAACTTACTGCATTAGTAAATAAAATTACAACATTTATATGACAAACATTAAACATTGTGTTTTGACTGAACTCAGGAGATTTTTATCGAGCAAAGATATTAAAAAAAAAAAAAACATAAAAAAGTATTGAGATGAATCTCATGATCACCAAAAACTGGTCTATGTTTAGAAGTTAATCCTATTTATTTTACATTCATATTAACTGACTGACTAATCTCCAATTACTTTGGTTAAAGAAAGGCAATGTAATAATGCCAACATTTGAATTAATAAATTCAATTTATTTAAAAATAATTCAGCATTACAAACAACTTAATCTAATGATGATTCTAAATTACTTTTTCTTTTCATCTTTTTCTTTTTTGTCTCCTTTTGCCTTCTCATCTTTCTTATCATCTTCCTTTCCTTCTTTACCTTCTTTCTTTTCTTTCTCTTTCTTATCTTTATCTTCTTTCTTTCCTTCTTCAGCATCTCTATTTGTAATCTTGTTGTTGATGAGGTTATGTAAAGCTATGATGGACCTGACCAGAGCAGCCAAGTACACTACGAGTGACTGATCATTTGTTTTGATGTATAGGTTGTCAATAAAACTGTCATTGGCAATATCGGGTAGAAGATTGAAGATATCTTGCAGCTGATAGATAATCTGATGGTTCATTGGTAGAGACCCCTGGCCAACTTGAACAAGGTAGTCTCGGATCTCACTTAGTTGAGAGTGCAAGCCTTTCAGACCTAGCAACTGGTTTGTAATTCTCTGAGAGAGACTGCCAACAGTTGTATCCTTAATGTCTCTTAAAAGATGCTCTACTCCAACTTCTTCAGCCTCTTCAGCCCCAATCTCACTGGGTACATGTTCAAAAGTCCTTGTTGTGGGTGAACCATCGTCATGGACCTCTTCCACAGCTTGGTAAGCTTCAGTGGGGAGACCAAGATCTTTTGGTTTAGCATCAATGATGACAAGGACTGAATTAGGGCAATAGCGCCTGATTAGTTCATTGATGGCCACATCATTCTGGTGGAGCTTGGGCCCGGTGTGGTACCAGCCCACAACCTTCTCTCTGGCATTGACTTTCTTGAACATACCATACATGTTCTCTAAGTAGTCATGATCCAGGAACCAGACAGACTTGTCTTTGTCATCCTCATCGAAGGGAACTGAAAATACAATGAAAGTTTGTAAATACAAATTTATGGTCAGAGAGTCATCTTAAGGTGAGGTTGGCAATTAGAAAGGGCCAGAGGCTTGGGCTTGGAGGGAGAGGTCTTTGCCCAACTTTGGGATAATGTTGGCTAACATTGACATAAAACCAACTGTGTATAGTTTACTAATGAATGAGTTAGCTATTTACCTGCAAAGCTGTTGGAGACGTCCAGGACACCTTTAGCTCTCCAGCATCCCAGCAACACGCCGACAACTCGTTTTTGGTTGCCTATTTTACCCATCCGATTGAAATGGTCCACTACACTGAGTAAGACCAAGGGATGAACAACCACTTTTGTGGTTAAAACTTCTTGGCTCGGCATTCTTACTGTGGTATTATACTAAAACTGGTAGTTATTTTAATGTAAGCTTTTTAATAGCTATCAAGACAACAATACAAATTCACAACTAAAAATCGCTGAAATACGATGATTTCTGCCAAGCGGCAATCAAAACTAAAATTTGACAGTCATTATAGAAGAAGGAAGTCTATGGTTTTTTCAGCTCTATGGAAATACATAATTGTAGGCTGGCAACATTTATTAAAACGGACATTCTCGATAGTGGTATTGAAATAAAATATAAAGTAGGGAAAAGATATAGGTCGAAGGGTTAAAAAAACATCAGCTGTCAAACGTCAATATTGAATAAAAAAATTAAAAGTCAATGTCAACTGAGCCATGCAATAGCTGTTATTTTAATTAAGAAGTTTTCATAGAATTATAAATTAAACTATTGCTTGAAAGTAACCAGAATTACAACTCTCAACGTGTAATTGCGTTAAAAAATCTTTGGTACTGAATTTCCATATAAAAATGTCGCAAAGATCTATAACCTTCGTCACTGGCAATGCCAAGAAACTAGAAGAGCTCAGGGCTATTGTCGGCAGTAATTTTCCTTTAGAAATAATTAGCCACAAACTAGACTTGCCGGAACTTCAAGGGGAGATTGATGAGGTGTCTATTAAAAAGTGCCAAGAGGCTGCACGACGTTTGAAGAGGCCGGTATTAGTGGAAGATACTGCTCTTTGTTTTGATGCACTAAAGGGACTTCCTGGGCCGTATATCAAGTGGTTCCTGGAGAAATTAGAGCCTGAAGGACTTGTGAAATTACTGACTGGTTGGGAGAATAAATCTGCTAAGGCTGTGTGCACATTTGCTTATTGTGCTGGTGATTGTGAAAACCTGGATGTGAAGTTATTTCAAGGCATTACTACTGGAACAATTGTAGCTCCAAGAGGTACGAGAGACTTTGGCTGGGACTGTGTCTTTAATCCTGATGGCTATACTGAAACCTATGCTGAATTACCAAAAACAGAGAAAAATAAAATATCTCACAGATACAAAGCTTTAGAGAAATTTAAAGCATATTTTCAAGATAAAACTCTTTAACTGCCTTGAATGTGTTTCTCAATTCAATCCAATGAAACAATTGTGTGACATTTAAAATATAAAACTCCATTTTTTGGGAAGTTGTGTAAAAAAACTAATATCTATAGTAAATAACTACTCATATATAGTTTTAGTACTATTGCATTATGTAACTTTTCCTGTTAGTTAAGATAATGGTTCAATGTTACCTATGACTAAATATATACAATGTTATCAAAACAAATGTGATAATGTTAAGTATCTGTTTTGTTACAATAAAAACAAATCAAATAAATACTGTTACTGTTTATTATGAATAACCAATTCTACATTATTTACACATTCATCATTAAGTTAGATTAATATTTTTAATAGTAGAATTTTGTACATAAAGTACTTATAGAGCTCTATTCATAGTATAACATAAAATAACAGATAAAATAAACCTATTGTATGAAATAATATTACTTTTAGATGCAGGCTTGTGCACACCAGGGGCTATGTAAGGTTCTAAATTCGAATTGTTATAATTTTTGTAATACCAGTCATTATCACCAATCTGCCTTGTCTTTGTGTTGCCGGTGCTCATAATTTCTGAAAATCTTGTCTTTGGTTCTCTGTTTGGTGAAAAGTTATCTCTATGTTCATGTTCTATGTTTGGAAGATTTACTTTGGTGATGGTTGCTGGCCTTTTACCATGGTTCCTTTCATACAACTCAGCAGTGCTGGGTACTAAGACTGCAGATAGAGCAGTTGGTGCTGGCTCAATATGTTTCTTCATTGGTGGCTTAGATGTGACTGCAGTGGATGAGGAGTATGATGGAGTACTGCTTTCCATCCAAGTTTGCAGTGACATGTCATTACTTGTATCTGTTGTTATCAGCATACTTTCTTTTTCAGTCACTTGTGTTATAGTCAAGTTCGACTCCATCAAATTGTATTTGCTCAAATTGTTAGGATCACTCTTTTGTTCTTCAACATTCTTTGTTCTGTTGTAAGCTACATGAGTGCTGTTGTCATCATCAATGTATGCTTGTAGTTCATGTATTTCACTTTTCATTTTCTGGTGGGTTGTATTGTTATGAGATGTTTTAACAGGTGGTTTGGTTGAAACTGCTGCTATAGCTTGTCCCATAGCACCTTGCTTAGAATATGTTGTGGCACTTTGGGTTTGAACAGCAGTCTGGGAGACATTTAGTGTAGGATCAGGTATTGGCATAAAACCACCAGCAGTTGTGGGTAAGATTGGTGAGAACCCACCAGTTTCGAACTTAGGAGGTTCTGGTAGCTGATATTTATTGCCACTGTGCGAGTGGGAGTGTGAGTGGGATTTTTTCTTATCTGGCCAGTCTATCTTTCGTCCTGTATTAAGAATTTTTCCCATATCTATCGGTGGCAGGGGCATCCCGAAGAATGTAAAACCGCTATTAGCTCCATTTGTTGGAATCTGCTTGTTTCTATCTGTCGTATTTTTCATTGCCGCATATATCGTAGGAAGTCCTCCTGAAGATCTGTTATTGTTTTGCGTCGCACTTACTTCGTTGTTTAGGCCATCTACTAAAGTTTCGTTGTAAGGATAGTCGACGTATTCGTCGTAAAAGTAATCCGATTCTTCTGGAGATGGTCTGTTTATTTTATTCGCTTGATACGTGTTCTTAATCTGCGATGTGTAATCTTTTATTTTGTCTATTGTTGAATACACTTGCGAAGTAGCCAAATTGGGTAGAAGTGCTTCATTTTCGTGTATCATACAGGTCCTCAAATCTGCCTCATCCACTTGGTTTATTGCTGTATTCGAGCAATCATTTCTCCCGAACGGCATACCTTTAACGTAAGTTCCATCTGCACATTTAGGTCCAATGGAAGACGATTCCGATAGCCATGATTTCAACCAGATGATATGGCAATTACAAATTAGCGGATTTCCTGAAAGTAAAAGTAGAATTAACATTTACACACTTTAAACATTGCAACAATAAATGGAAAATCCTGCTGCCTGGAATACTTACCGTCGATATCCAAAATAGCAATGTTATTTCTTAGTTTTGCAAATGTGTTCTCCAATACTGTGGTCAGTTTATTATGTCTCAGTGAGAGGACCTTTAATCGAGGCATGAAATCGAAAGGCTGGCCACTAATGTGGCATAGCATGTTATTATCCAGATTCAGCTCCACCAACCATTCCATGTACTGAAATGAGGCTCTTGTCAACCTCATCAGCTTGTTAAAGCTCAAATCCAACACTTCTAAAGATGATAATTGTCTCAGTCCCGAATTATCGATATTTGTAATTTGATTGTTGCTCAAATTCATGTATTGCACTAAAGGCAGATTCTCAAAAGCTCGCAGTGAAATGTATTGCAAACGATTCCCTTGCAGCTCTATTATCCTTAGCTTTGGCAAATTTGAAAATACTCGATCAGGTAAATCTATAATGTGATTCCGGCTTAAGTATATAGAGACCAGTTTTGGCAGATTGGCTATCGCTTTTGAATGAACCACTTCAATGTCATTGTTGTCCAAGTCTATCATTTCAAGATCTCTAAGGTCTTTGAAGCTTCCAGTTCGTAATTCAACTAATTTGTTGTTAGGCATTTTAAAATCTGTAAGAGTATTTATGCTGTTTATAGAATTACCATCGAAGTGTTTTATGTGATTGTAGCTAGCATCCAACACTTTTAACTTGGACATCATGTTCAAAGTTGCTGGCAATTCGTTAAGATTATTTGAAGAAATATTTAAAGTTTCCACATCTAATGCCCTGTTTACAATGTTAGGACTTATACTTTTTAACTTATTTTTGCTGAAATCCAAAGACGATAATGCTGCATTGTCTTGTATCGCCATGAAATCGAAATTTTCTATTGTATTTCCGTGCAAGTTCACTTGCTTCAGCTGATTTAGTTTGCTAAAACTTTTTGGGTGAACAGCCATTATCTGATTGTAACTCAAGTCTAAAATCTCCAATCGATCTAGGTCACTAAATGTCGTCATTTCGACCTGTCTCAAGCCATTCCGTTTCATATAAAATCGTCGTAAATTGTGCAACGTTTTTAAGCTCCCATGAGGTATTTTCTGAATCCCGTTGTTGGAAATGTCCAAAGTTCTTAGAGATGGTAAATCTAAGTCTGGCGATGGAGGCATTGGTAAACTTGTTATTTGATTCTGATGTAGATATAACTTTTCTAGCCCTCGTGGTAATCCAGGTACGAATTCTATCAGCCTATTGGCACTGGCGTCCAACTCATAAAGATTTGCCAAATTTCTGAAAGTAGCTGGATGTATAGAAACTAGACTGTTTCCCGATACATTAACGTATTCCAATAAAGGTGATTCCATGAATGTTATAGGGTCTATGATTGCTAGCTGGTTGTAACTGAAGTTAATCCTTCTCAATGCTGGGAGATTGTACAAAAGCTTTGGCTGCAACCGTGTGAAGTAATTGTAAGATAAATCTAGTCCTTTCAGTGCAGGCAAATTCCAGTATGGTCCTTCGTTCATATCGTTTAACGAATTATTACTTAGGTGCAACTCTCTTAATGCTGGCATTGCAACGAATGCATCTGCCTGGATAAACTTGATATTGTTTTTGTTCAAATGCAATCTTTCTAAGCTGGGATGACCTCTAAGGGCGCCTCTTGGAATTTCCTGAAGTAAATTGTTACTCAGGTCCAGGAATCTCAACCGCGGTAAAGCATCGAGTAAAGCTCTGAATTCTGAAATATGCATTATTTGATTTCCGATCAAAGTGAGCTCCTCAACCCCACTACCAGATTGTTGCAAAAATGATTCAGGATGTATTTGGCTTATTCGGTTATAATTCAAATCTACGACTCTCAGTTTGGGGACTCTATGGAATGCTCCATGATGTATGATATTTATGTTATTGTGTGACAGAAATAGATTCTCTAGCATTGGCTGATCCACAAATCCACCTTCACTTAATTTGTCAATCAAGTTATGATTAAGATTTAAGTGTGAAAGCATTGGCAAGTCCCTGATAGCCCTTCCAACCATCGTCGCATCTGCGATTCTGTTGTTGCTCAGCGATATTTCGCTTAGAGATGGTAACAGAGAGAGAGCCCTCATATGGATAAGATTAATTCCGCAGTTCGTGATTTCTAGCCTTCGCAATTTCGGTAAATTGTAGAACGCGTTTTCTTTCAATATTCGGAGATTAACACTTCCTTGGATAAATATTTTTTCCAGGTTTGGCAAGTTCTCGAACGTGTTTTCGTTGACAGCATTCAGGCTTTCTGACTGTATGTTTATGTATCTTAGCTTCTGTAAGCCAGAAAAAGCTGGTATCCTCTTAAGATTTTGCGATTGTATTGTTAAAGCTTGGAGATTCTGCAGTTTCATCAGACTTTCTGCTGGAAGACTTCTCAAGTCATTTTCTACGATAAATATTTCCACCAAATTCGCTTCCTGCGTCTCCAACCAAGCCGCGGATAGTCGTTCCAGTCCATTGTGTCGGAGCATTAACCTCATAATTTTCACATTTTGAAATATCTTCCCTGGCAGAGATGGGAGATAGTTGTTTTCTACGATCAACTCATCTATCGGTTTTCTGACAAGTTCTCCTACTTTCTGGACACCCTTCGATACTTGGGGCAAGTCGCTGTGTGTGCACCTGAAAACAAAATGTTTTTTATTTTAATAATTAGCCAAAAAAGTCTAAGATGTTACAGCGATCACATATACCAACCATATTTGGACATCTTCGAGTCGAGTTGTGCATATACATGGTAGGATAGTCTCTGGGGCTGGACATATCGAAGTTTGTCCAGCCACGTAAGAAAATATCAAGAAGAAGAGCCATGAGACTATTTCTCCTTTCTTTGGGTCCATTCCTCTAAAACGTAGATGATCATTGTAGCATATTTCTTGTATGTTCAGTGCTTCCTATCTGAAAGTGTAACAAAAAAGGGATTAAATTATGAACTAGAAATGCTGAATTGATTGATTGCTGAATATGACTCTTCGCGACCAACTGCTTCAAGTCGCCGCAAAACCTTGCTTAAACAGTAAATTTTCTTGTTCAAACAATGAATCAGAGGAGACATCGATTCTTTGTTGTATACTGGTGTATACCCAGCGTAACCCTTGATTGCTTCATCTGCTTTAACAGCGAAAACTCGTAATCCGGCGGCGCCAAGGACCGGTACTAATGAAAACAATGCGTTATAGAAACAATAGCCGACCGGAACGGTCCGGTGGTTAAGTTGCACTTTCACTTATTCACTATTGTTATTAACGGCGATCTATGGTGTGCAATGTTATTTACATCATTGTTTTAAGGTTATGCAAGTCATTGATGTAGTTAAGTTGATGTAGGTCACTATTCGTCCTTCGAATTTGGTTTATCGAGATCATTACAATGGACCTACTTGCTTTGTAATTGCTCGCCTCAATCATTAAGCATATCTTGGATTTAATTCAAAGCCTGGCCATTGTTTCAGTGGATTGCAGATTTATTAAGATTCGATTAATGCAATGACTGACAAAAGAGACATAGCTATCAATGACTGTTTGTCAATATTAGCAATCAGAAAAGAATAGGCGACAGGTAAAATTATGGTACAAGATTTGAAAATTGATTGAAATATTGTGCATAATGTTTCTCTGTGTATGCTCGTCTCTGCAAACGTAACATTCTATTAAACATCGCAGTTAGCTTCGCAATGCGTTCATAAACGACTCATTATGTTGCACAATTCAACTCGTTAAAGGCTTTAAAGCGTTACTTTGCAAGAGCGATTAGCATATTTTTTGTATTTCCAAAAAGAAATAAAATGCTGACGTAAATGCACGAGTTATACTCGTCGCTGAATATATTACATTAAAAGCAAAATGTAATAATATGAAACAAAAAAGAAGCGTTGACTCACATTTGCTCTTGACTATAGAATGATACTACTGGTAGATAAATACAGCTGCTAAATTCGACATAACCCGTCTGGACAGCAAAGTTGAAAACACCCAAATGTAAGTGCCAGAAGCGCTCTATTAATAACTTTCGGCTCAGCGTCGTAAGTTGAAATTCCAATGCAATAATTTTTAGGTTGGCATTTGCACACCATGTTAGTGCAAACGCTTATGTATAAGTCACTACGCAAACCAGTGGTTAGTTTTGTCGACCTATCCTTTTAGAGATGCAATTGTGCAAGGTCTAGGTTGCAGCATTTATGATGACATATGACTTATGTACATAGACAAAATTGTTTCACTTATTTGGTTCATTGTGTCGATCTATCAATCAGTATAGATCGACGTCTAATTTCTGAACTCTAGATGCATCGACTGGTCGTTGGCGCCGGATGATGTCTTGACTGAACGAGACAAAGTAATTAAGGGTTCGGTAAGGTCCAATTTTGACAGAAAGTACAAATAACTTATTTAAGTTTTCCCTGTAATCAGGGTCCTCAACAGATAACAGCACTTATATTGTGTTTGGGCTCATTTCATTAGTCTTGATGAAAACTTTAGACCTAGCTGGGGTATAATTATTGTCATCGAGGGATGAGATTGATCTGAGTATGGTGACAAAAGGTAGCAAGAGACCCTCAACAGTTAACAGCAACTATATCGTATTTGGACTCATTTCGTTCATCATGATGAGAACTTTAGACATAGCTGGAATTTGACAGTCGTCGACAGTCTGAGTGTGGAGATTTTAGTTGGAGGAGGTCCTGAACACTTGCGATAGTTGCTGTAACGGTTTCGGTGATAATGACATAAGTGAAGGCGGGTTTCTCTATGTTTTAAATACTCTAATCATGGTATACAACTGAAAAGCTAAAAGTAAAACTTTTTACCAAAAAATCAAACCGACGAAATATCTAACTGAAAAGCACAAACTATATTTTGTGGCGGCGCCAAAGCAACAATCAACGAAGATCAACCTAGCTGCAATTATTCTTCGCTTCAAATAATACATTTACAGGTTTGTTTGTTTGGCGCCACCTCAAAATTTATTTACTGTTCTGTAAGTAACCAAAGGCACTCAACTTACAAAACTACAAAGGATTTCAGTCATTGGTCCCGAAAAGTTTTTGTCAATCTATCAATCAAACTAGATCCTAGCTTAATTTCTCAATAATCTTATACTTTAAAGTATCCCTCACCTAGAATTTGGCATCACATTTGTAGATATGTGAAGCAATCCCGTTACCACAGATTCTCGTAGTTTCTGCCAATCAATCAATCGATCTAGATTCTAGATTTCTTAAACCTAATCATTATGAGTCACCTCGATTATTTTACCGTTGTTACTTCATAGTACCTACCTATGATATAAATATCTTATGTGGTAGATTTACCCATTACGCGAGTAACTATGTGTATGTATGCAGTAAACGGGACAGTAGTCATTATGGTACAGTTATCGCATTTATCTCCAGTAACTGTTGCAGACTGTCATCTTGTATGTTGTCGTAAGTAGCACGATGTTACAACTTGTGTTATTATTATTATTATTATTTATTATTGTCACTCGTGTTACCTATTATTTTTGTTTTAATAGTGGTTTGTTATCTTGATGGAGATATGCATAGAAAGCAACTTCTAGCATCAGATCGACTATTAGAACAAGAAGCTTCATCTCATCGCTTCGAGTCCACTCCGTCTCAGCGCAAATGTTAGTTGACGTAGGTCTATAAAGTCCACCTGAAATTTTCCGGTTTATGATAGCCAATCACAGGGGTGATTACCCATAGACACGGAAGATTTATATGTACTGCATTATCTTTTCCTTCTCTCTCCTATGAGAATGAAGGAAAAGATATAGAACAACCGTACTATTACGGTTGTGTCTGACACAGGAACTGAGGAGGAATAGCCCGAAGCTAGTGCACACGAATATTTCTTTAAGCGTATCTACCATGCCAACCTTGGAGGTTTTCATCTGCTTAACTGGACTATAGGTATCTTGAGAGCGTGACCAGGAGAATAATAAGTATCTGTTAATTATGGAATCACGAAATAACCCAAAACCTTGTTAGCACATGGTTCCGGAAGAGCGAGCTAGCTCGTTGTTAAGAACAATAACAAACTCTGAACCGTTGATCAAAAGCAATTTTCGAATTACGATGTTACGCAATGTAGGGTAATGTATATAATGTAGGTAACTTTTTCGATTTCATTTGATTCTGTTCGAAAACTTAAGATTTTGGCGTCGAAAATTTATAAGTCCAATTTAATGTTACATTTGCGGTTGCATTTGTCATAGGACTCAACTTTTGAAGTCACCAGGGGCCTTTTTTTTATCGTGGTAAAATCATCAAGTGAGTCCTCCACCCTACTGTCAGACTTGTACTGACTAAAATCCACGGTGTCCTTCAATAGCCCTTTACGTAACGGGGTCACGGTGATCCCTTGGTCCCGCGACCCCGGCACCAGGGGCCCTAGGATAACGTAAAGTTGAAGCCAAGTTTGTAGGGATTTCTGCGCAAACCGTGTCCCGCAGCAGATATTTATTTAGCCAACTTAATTGATCCCACATTTATAGTAGGTACTAGGTATACACTTTTTGTTGCAAATTAAATTCTCTACAGCTCTGGTCTGAAACTTCTCGTAATAGAACAAATATATATGCATTTACTAAGGCTGGAAAGTCTGACAATTAGACTTACCAAAGGGGTATTACCCAGTTACTGAGTTGTGGAAGCATCTGCAACCATAATTACGGTAGTACCTACCGGTAATTATTTCATGACCAATGAGCTAAGCTAAAGTTTTCTTTATCTAGGTTAGTAGGTATTTAATGATGATAGGAGTGCCTACAGCGAGAAAAAATATCTAGATAGGTATAGAATACTCGTTACAGGTAATACAGTATGAGTAGTTCGTTGTGATTTTAGGCTTGTATGATTGAGCTGACCATGAGATACGACCCCATTATGAAGAAAAGCTAGTAATAGAAATCCTTAATTTTAATTGAGAGTATTTTTTTCGAATAAGTCATATAAAACGTGGTATTCTCTGAGGCGCTGGCATGGCTTAGGGACAGCTGTTTGTCTTAAGTGGATTATCAACTTTATCCTCAAATGATTAAGTTGACTAGCTGTGGTATCGACGCTACGCACGGGACTGTAGAATTGCTGCACTTTCTGAACGTTACAAGACAGTTCCCAAAACGTCCCTTCGCCACTTCTTAATATTAAAGCTAAGAAGTACCTTTAAAAGGTACAACAAGCCCATAAATAAACTACATCACACGATAGTGATAACTAAAGTAACCGAATAATTTATCAATATTTCAATAACAATGAAGATTGCAATTTGCATACTAAGAATACAGTTACCTTTCATATTACAATATATGATTGACTTATTACGCAATCAAACAATTTGCTGAAAACTAGAGCGAATCACAACCGTGGAGGACTACAGACGATCGTAAATTACGCGTAAAATAATGCATTTTGTGAAGCTCACTAACCCAGTGCCCTAACTTTTTAAACGTCTGTAATCTCTTAACAATTAGGTTTATTAAAAGTGATGACTCTGATGATGAAGCTTTTGCACAAGACTTAGGAGACTTCGAATAAAGGCTTTGTTGTTTGCATTACCTGTTTAAAAGTTGAAATGACTAGAAACAGGCTGACTATAGCGAGATTACAATTGTTATTTTGTTACAATAAGTTCAAATGGAACTCCAGCACACCAACGGGACAAAGTAAAACCTTTTTGGCGCCGGAAAACCATAAGATGGTGGTCGCAAGCCAGATGGTCCTGTTGAGGCCTACCACCTCTAGTGGAACCACTTAGTCGTCACAGCAGATTATAGGTAGCCTGTAATGTTCTTTTCCGAGATGATAACCGCTAGGAGGTGTATCCCACCAATACCAAAAATGTTCGGCTTAATGTATGAAAGAAAAGATGTGCGGACCCAAAAATAAATTAGATGGTTCCTTGAGAAATTAATACTTCTGAATTTGAATAGTAGATAATATGTATAGGGTCCGCTGTGACGCCAATTTTGCTATTCACTATTCTGACCTTTGTAACTAGTTTGCAAATTGAATGATTGTAAGGATACGTCTAATTTGAAGGGGTTTGCAAGTAGAACATCTATGAGTATCGTCGAAACGGTCATAGCTCACGTAGTGACAAAATTGTCAGCAAAATCGTGAGAAGCAAAATCAGTAATTATTTATCAGTACCTATACCTAAAGCTTTTTTTTATATCGTGGTAAAATCATCTAATGAGTCCTTCCGCCCAGGGCAGGGCGGGAGGGACTGTCAGACTTGACTGACTAAAATCCACGGTGTCCTTCAATAGCCCTTCACGTACCGGGGTCACGGTAATTTGTAAGTCCCGCGACCCCGGCAGGCAGTATTCCTATAGCTAGCAATTTCTAAGCGAAAAAGCCTGATATGGGCATCATCTTTCGTCTCAGATGTTTACAGCCTACTGAGTATTTTTCTTCTTCATCGTCTTCATGTAAGCAAGCTACGCTACAACACTATACTAACCCATGATAATTTTGAATGTGCATGGTAAAACCTTCATGTAAAACTGAGTTGTATTCCCGGTATGACTGAGGAGTTCTTCTAAAGACCTACTTACTGAGAGACATAACCCATCGCCTATGGTGGGTTGAAATCTAAGTAAGGTAAGTCTATTATAATTCTCGACCAGCTAAATACATCGAATAATAGAAAATACATAATGCTGACATTCGTTTACATTTACATGAAAAATGATGAAATATGATTAGTAAACAACAATAGGTCTCTAATAAAAAAAATGGAGCGTCAAATGTCACACGTGTAGAATGGAAAACAAATGTATTGCGCACACGCATGCAGCTCACGTTACGGATCCTAATCGCTTGCATTTTTATTAGATAGGTATATGAATCAGTATAAAATAAAATGCACTTTCATTAAATTTAATAGAAAACAATGAAGGTTTTCCAAACCATGATGAAATTGAGTTTACCGTTAATTTAGGAAAGGTTATAAAAACGTGGTAATGATTATTATGGTAGGTAGATTCGTCAGTGAAACAGCTATAAATAAAGATGGGGAGCAGATGATAATGAAGCTTTGATTTTAGAAGTTTTCAATATAACCAAGAGGATGGGGCGAGATAAGGACTTATTTTCATTTCAATAGAAAGCCTGCTTGATAAAATTTTAATAAAACTCTGATATACCTACACATTTTGAAGAATTATTATGAAATACGGAACGAAAACAGGAAAAAGTGGGAAGTTTACTTCCCAAACTGTCATTAGTGTCAAACTTTCGTAAACGCCACTGGGAACTTTTCTTCCCAAGTTTACTTCTCAAACTGTCACTAAGTTACAAAGAATTGTGCGGATGACATTTCATTTAGCTGTCAAGTGGTCTGACTTCCTTGAACCAAACCGTACCAAAACACCCAGAAAACCTGTCTAAATTCCTTAACTGCTACAAGTACGTTTATTTATCAAACAACCGAAGTCTAAGCTTAAATTTAGCACCTTACTCTATTCATTGAATAACTAAAAAAAATAATTGACGAATTTGACTTCGCTACTATTTTATTGTATGTAAAACTACAGTTATAAATTAACATTAACTAGACTAGACAAACCTGTCTATGTTGAATAAGAAAACCCTTTTAATTATCTAATCTAGAATCAAGAAAAACAATGCAATTTCCATAGACGCATTAACTAAACAAACACCAGGTTTACCTTCTACTAATAAAACAACATAATAGATTTACCGTCATAGATGATAAACAGAACACAGCGTCAACTCCTCTGATGTCGATTAAAACACGATCACTATTTCGCAACAAACACAAACAGAACAGAATGGACAAGCGTGGCTTATGGTGGCCCAACATGAACTGGGATGCGAGTATTTCGCATGTAAACACCAGACTTTCGGTTCACAGCTCGATGCACATCAAGTAACTTATCTTTCACCATTGTGGCGCGTGCTGCCGCCCGTAACTACTTGTAAACTATCATAGATGTGGATCTTAGTGCAACGAGTGCCTTTTTTTGCTGTTTGCCTCTTAGAGGAAACCTGTAGTTTAAAAAAGGAAAATATGTACAAAATTTAACAAAATGCCATGAATTTGCTAATATTTGAAGGAACAAGAACTCCTGCGCACCGATGCGACGGAACACAATAAAATCTATTTTGCGCCGGACTCCGACGTGATGGAGGTCGTTAAGACAGGCGGCCCTCATGAGGAAGGGGAGTGTGGGATCCACTTCCCACACTCCCCTGACAAGACGTGATGATGGCAGGTGGAGTACAGTCCTCATCTAATGCAGAACAAGAGCCAGTACAGAGGTAGATGATATTCACAAGACATAATTGAAACTCAAGCCTACCAAGGAAGAATGGTACAAAATGTGCGGAGACCGTTACTGAGCTATAGGTGGATGCCAAAAATGTAGTGCAGTGAGCTCGTGAACATTACAGAATAGAAATAAAAGTTAGAGAATAGGTCGCACTTCATTTAGTCCTATCCTCGGACTAAATGAAGTGCGATTGTAGATTTATAAAAATAACTCGTTATTATAAATGTGAGGGTTTCCAAGTTAGGCAGATGCCTGCTGTTGTACTTAGTACCGATATGTTAGGGTTTTTTTTTTGCTCTCGAAATCTTCCGTAGCTACACTTCGGGGCGAAAACAAGTAGTGAAAGTTGGGTCATACGTCAGTAAAGAGGAAAATCTGACTTTTGGGGTTTCTCAGGGCAGTGTTCTAGGACCAACCCTCTTCCTTATATATGTTAATGAGCTGTGTCAATTGTCTCTCCCGAACACAAAAATTATCACATATGCGGATGACACAGCTCTAATAACCCATGGCAAGGATTGGTCTGAAACTCGTGAGAAGGCAGAATTGGCTCTCTCTCGTGTTATGGGGTGGTTGACCTCGAATCTACTTACGCTCAATATCTCCAAGACCAAGTTCGTCTCTTTTTCTCCGAGTATTCTTGGTCAGCCACCACTGACGTTTGAGATCAGAGCCCATGTATGTACAGTGGCCAACACCTGTAACTGTCCCCAGATAGAAAGAACAGATAACATCAAGTATCTTGGGGTTATATTGGACAGTCTCCTGTCATGGAAAAAACATGTTAACTCTGTTGTGGTTCGAGTCAGGAGATTAATATACTTATTTAAAAACCTTCGATCGTCTGCTGATTTCCAAACCCTAAAAATGGTCTACTTTGCACTCGCTCAATCAGTTCTCAGTTATTGCATAGCTGTATGGGGAGGAACCCACAAGACCACCATGTTGCGGCTAGAGAGAGCTCAAAGAGCAGTCTTGAAGGTACTCTCAAAAAAACCTATCAGATTTCCGACCTCTGAACTCTACTCACTTTGTGAGGTTCTCTCTGTGAGACAGTTGTTCATCCTACAAACAGTTTTTAAAAGACATCTGGTGTTATCTTACGATCCTCAGCCCCTAGCAAAGAAGCGACGTGCCGACAGAATTTGTAGGACGGAGCACTGTAGGCTAGCGTTGGTTAGTCGACATTTCAACCATATTAGCTCTAAACTTTATAACACCATAAATATAAGTATTCATATTTACCCTATGACTAAAAACATACTAAAGAAAAGTGTGACCGACTGGCTTCTTTCTTTGTCGTATGAAAAGACTGAGCAACTTATGGTATCATAATCACGGTAAACACACACGCATACACACACACACACGCAACACACACACACACACACACACACACACACACACACACACACACGCAACACACACACACACACACACCCTCACTTACGCAACACACACACACACACACACCCTCACTTACGCAACACACACACACACACACACACACTTCACCCCACCTCCACTCCCTCTGTATTGTAATAAGGTGACCTCCACATAGTTTCTTATTGTTATGTCAACAAAAATAATTATTCTTTTATTCTACTATAATTAGTTAACTTTCTTTGCGAAGTCTGGAACAATGTCCATGTAAGTACATAATTTTAAGTTGGGCGTTGATAGTTGCGCCACAGTAATTTACTTTTGTAGCTATCTTCGTTTTCCATTGTAAAACTGTAAACCAAAGTTGTTCCAAATAAACTTTTTTTTTTATTTTATTATTTTTAACAATAAGATACAACCAGAATCACGATCTTGCAACTGCTCGCGCAGTTATAGACAAAGAGAATAAATGGAAATATTATGTTGTGTGATTGACATTTAGGAAATCAGTTTCATCAGCTTTAGTTATAATATCAGGTAATCATCCATCCTTGAATGCCGATAGATTTGTGGTTATTACCTATTCGGCTACTACGTACGGCTTGCTGTGCTTTTGTAGAGTCAAATGTTAAGTATTCAGCCCTAAGGTCCGGGCCTAGGGCGGCCAGATATTAAGGGGACGAATAGTGTCAAAAAATCACTGATTATAACAGTATCAACAAGTAATAACTCAAATGTTATATGAATCAATTACTTTTAAATAACTATTGCGTATTAAAATATATATAAAAAACGTACATTTGAAATACTTCGTACCGTTAGTTTAACTGAAGCTAAACTAAAGGTACCTACGAACAGAAAAACAGAACCTAAAACCGTTTTAAATGTCCAACAATCCCTGAAACTTCGGAAAATATTATAAACTAGCAACGTTTCAGTTAACGTTAACCAATTTTCTGAATCAGTTTAAAGAGGGCAAAAGAGCAATAAAGTATATTCATTAATAAAAAGTCTTATGTGATGGTTGCTGCGACGCTTTCGCATATGGTGTGGGGTCTAGAGCGGCTAGGACTGCAAATCCGCCACTGCAAATGTTTTAGGCTCGAACTAGATACGACGTTACTATCTGCTCAAAATTTATACTCTTTGACCACAAGTTGCAAAATAAAGAATGCTTAAGCGACTTATCTCGATTAAATCGTACGATGTGGTAACTAGGAAGGGTGGTCGCTTGGACAATAAAATTGCCATGTGTCGCCTTAATTACTCTATTGGAACATGTCTGTAAGTAATCAGAAATACAAACAATACAAGTGCAATTTCATTTAAATTACACATGTACGTAGGTACATTGTGGCAATTGACAGTTGCATACTGATGTTGGATGGATGGGTACTGCCCAGGACCGGGATGGTTGACGTTTTTTGGGCGAGGCTTTCGTCCAGTATTGAAGGAAAATTGGCTGAAGAGAAGAGAAAGTTGCATACTAGAGCTTGAACTCGTGCCCTGTTAATTCACGTAGACTCGCCCTGGGCCTACATAACAGGCCAAAGGCGGATGATAGGGTATCTATGTATGTAGGTACACCTCTACGTAATCGTCACGGATTTTTGTTTTTACGTAGTAAAATAAAATGAGTCCTCCACCTAGGACAGGAGATGAAGGACTGTCAGAGTTGTGCTGACTAAAATTCACGGTATCCTTCAATAGCCCTTTACGTTCCGGGGCCATGGTTAACCTTACCTGATAAGACAGTCCCACGACCAGAAACTAACGTTTTATTAAACGTGGTATTGCGTGTATAAAATATAGGTAGGATGTACTCTAAATACCGTCGAAAGTTGGTGAATGAATTATACATTTATTGGTAAAACATGTGACGATGTTGTATGATTTTATACGCATCTGCGTATTACATTCCTAAACCGGTTCAGTTCTAAAACATCGTATGTGTACTAAAATCCGGCCAAGTGCGAGTCGGACTCATGCATGAAGGGTTTCGTACCATTTATTACGCTGTAAGCGCGGTGACAGCGCTTCCTAGTGACCACATTACTAGAGGCCATAATATCCGCTAATTCTTGTATTATTGTATTTTGGTAAACATTTTAGTCTTGTTTTATATTAAAAAATTAAATGTAACCCCTGATAAGTACTTCAAATGGTTGTGGTGCATATTAAACTTGATACGAACTTCACTTCGCGCGTACTCCCTGTAGATCACATCTCTTGTCACAATACGGCGCGCTGCGATCGATTTAATAGCCCCACCACTGACTTCGCACATATTGTACTAGCACTTTGCCCGCGACTTCGTCCGCGTGGGTTACGTACTTTCCTAATTCCCCCTTTTCACCCCCTTAAAGGTTGAATTTCCAAAAACCCCTTCTTAGTGCTCCCCTACATTATAATAGGAAGCCGTGTGCAAAATTTCACATTCCTAGCCCCAGTAGTTTCGGCTGTACGTTGATATGTCAGTCAGTCAGTTCTCCTTTTATATATATAGATAGAGATAACGGCACCACAACGAAAAATCATGAGATACAGCCCGCTGTCAGACGGACGGAGCGCAAGCATATTAATAGGGGTTCCGAAGGTTACCCTTTTGATTACGGAACCCTAAAAATTAGGTAAACTGTTTGCCAATTCTTCTGTTCTTGAGTTTGCGAAAACTTGCTCACATCCTGCTAACCTTGGTGTTGATGTCACACAAAAAATAATAGATTTGTTAGCAAATAAAACAGATTGAAATCTGCGCAGTCATGTAACCAACCAAACTATTATACGGCTCGTAGATGTATGCTATGTTGGTTACATAAAAAATAGATTTTTATATTTTTAAATGCACGTGGTCTAATTAGAATGAAATTCTTAAAATTGCAATTTAGAGAGTTGGCTTCGATTAATTGTTGTATAAGAATATTATGATACTGAAATTACATAACTTCTTTGCTTTAAAATCTGTGATGAAGTAAGGCAAAAGGGCGTACCCTGTAGGAACCAACATTGTTAAATTGGTGATGCATACCTCCACAGAAAACCTCTGTAAAAATATCTAGGTATGCTTCACTAAATCGTAAGATTCATTTAGAAGCAGCATGTACTGTATTCTGTATGAAAAATAAAACAAATGAAGTTGAGCAGTTGCTATGCGAAAGTATGATTTAATACCAATGTGACCCTGGCATGCGGGCGAAGCACAATGACGGCCTCCCCCTTAGAGGGCCAAAACCTGCCTGAGTCGTGGGACTAACGAATACCGTGACCCCGGAACATAAAGGGTTATTGAAGGACAACGTGGATTTTAGTCAGTACAAGTCTGACAGTCCTTCCTGCCCTGCCCTGGGTGGGAGGACTCATTTGATGATTTAAACACGATAAAAAAGAAAATAGCAATGTGACCCTATACGAAATTCACGTGTTTCATATTTGTATGATGACTAGCACTTTGCCCGCGACTTCGTCCGCGTGGGTTTCGTACTTTCCTAATTCCCCCTTTTCACCCCCTTAAAGGTTAAATTTCCAAAAACCCCTTCTTAGTGCTCCCCTACATTATAATAGGAAGCCGTGTGCAAAATTTCACATTCCTAGCCCCAGTAGTTTCGGCTGTACGTTGATACGTCAGTCAGTCAGTTCTCCTTTTATATATAGATAGATGATAGATGACTAGTTAATATCTGGTAAATATTCAAGTGTTTAAGACAGAACGTGACCTTCCTTTAAGTATAGTATCTACAGACTCACCATGTAATTCAAAACTTGATCTTACAAATGACCTACGATTGTTGGAATACGATTCAATATATCAGCTTCAACTACATATAGAACTCTATCTCTATTGGTGCTAAAGCTCCAATCGCTCCAGACAAAAACGATATCACTGAAAAAAAACTACATACCCAAAATAATTGTGATGAACCCTATTATCATTGAAAACTCCAGGAACGAGAGCTGAATTACGTTGTAACCTTGGACCTGAAGACTAACCATTTTTCTCTTGTTTTAAACTCCATCAAAGACAAGGATTTTATAATGGCTACTGCGGAAGACATAGTCTAATTGCTTGTCTTGGATTTAGGGTTTGAGTTGCTAAGGGGTGGACATTTGGGCCATCGTTTTGGGTAGGCGTTTAAAGCAGATTTCTTTAATGAAAAGTTCCGTCTTATCATCAATAGTAAACTGAATTTAAGCCACGTTTTTGACTTAAAATACACCTGTGTACATTAACTGGAAACCATCATGAAAACATGGAAAATGTATGTAGGTACCTAGTAACAGCGTGGCACAACCAAATTATTGGCAAATAACTTGTAACGTTTCTCTAATAATTATTTTAGCACCTAACACACCCACCTTGGATCCTACGCCAATTTTATATGCTAATAAACATACGTCTTAATTTTTCCATCTATAAGAGTAAAAAAAGTCAATGTCAAGTTTTTTGTCTTAAAATTGACGCGAGAGGCGACACACCCACAAAATATCTTCATGGTCAATTGCAGCTTATAAGAAAGAAAATAAGGCTCATTTCTTGATAGCTGGTGTAATCGTACGATACACACGTACATAGGTAGAATTAATATTGGTTTACAACCTGTTTCTACCTCACGTAAGAGACCCCTCGGTTCTGTTTACCAGTTACCGTTTGTCTTACTCAGTGTTTTATCGTGTCGTCTATCTGACGTTAGATTCTCCGTAATTATGTTCATAAGGAATTTATATCGGACTTCTATTAAATTAAATATTAGAAACTATACTGGAAATAGTACTTTAAAAAAACCGCCAAAAATTTTGATAACGGGTAAGTTTGTTTGCTTATGTTTAAAAGTGGAAATAGAAAATAAAAACAAATAAATTAAATAAAAACGTGAACTTAAAAAATAAAGAGTGCAATAAAAAAAGAAGAAATATATATGAGAATTTAAAATGAATAAAAGAACGTATTAATAAAATAATACCAATTAACTAAAGCAATAAATCAAAAAGAAAACGCTAACGTTACGTTTCTGTCTCTATGTCACGCCATCAATAAGTGAAAGTTTATATGATTTAAAGCCTACAGTGAAGGTTGTTTCTACAAAATAACACCATATTTAAAAGAACTTCATAATTTTATAAATAATATCAGCGTTAATGATCGAATTAAAGCGAAAGTACAGTAGCACGAGGATGACGAATTCTTGCAAATGCGTGCATTCCGGTATCGATAGTCGCGTGGTTAAAACAACCGATAAGCTGACTAAAACTGATTGTAGAAATAAAACTGGCCATAGAGCACATTGATCAATTAACAATTGAAAACAAAAGACAAAGGACTCTGGCTCAGAAAAGAGGTCATTAACTCCAAAATTCCCTATAGCCGTACTGGTTACATCGTAAAGTATTCGGTGAAA
This sequence comes from Agrotis puta, assembly GCA_943136025.2. Taxonomy (NCBI): domain Eukaryota; kingdom Metazoa; phylum Arthropoda; class Insecta; order Lepidoptera; family Noctuidae; genus Agrotis; species Agrotis puta. The sequence continues at coordinate 13,535,705 of OW964170.2, read as the reverse complement.
AAAAAAACATCCCGGAGCCGGGCACTTTAGACTACTAGAGACGTCTCATGAATTTATTTCAAAAAGTCAGCTTGATTTATGATTTATCCCAAAAATCTGTTCCAATTTTGGTGGTTTTTGTAATTCACAATACGACATTGAAGTATCTACATGTATGGCCTCTTCTAATATTATCAGAGCAATCTCTTGAATGGCCTGTTTAGTGTCTATGGATATCAATTCTTAATTTATTATATTATTGATTAATCTTAAGACGATCGCACTGACCCGCATGACCACTGTGGCATCTGTGTCTACAAGGGTCTTGTCATCCTGTATTAACCGATAAGATGGATCTATTATTTCATTGCCTGCTATCAAAATTTTAAAACTGTATTTATTTATTTCGATGTCAATGAACCAACAGTATCTTTAAACATTATTTTACAAACATTACATTAAAATAGCAAATAATGTCTTTGTCAATTTTGCTGATTTTGCGAATAATGGTGATGACCTCTTTACAGACGATTTCAAAATTGAGTCCAATCGAAAAATGCTTCAACTCTGACGACCGCAAATCTACATCTCAAACTTCCGCATAATTTGTTTACATCAATGATGTCTAGTGCTTAATCTCTAAACATTACGTCGTAGGAAAATGATGTGTTGCAAAAACATGTTTGCCTATGTAAAACCGACACGTGTCGCTGTATTTTCCTCGATTGATGTCTTATTTATTCGGCAACGCAGTAAAGTATTTTCCTATGACTATAAACCGTAGCAAATGCGCAGTTCTATCAATGTAATGTCCTTTCCATATAAATAAATTAACCTTATAAGAATTTAGGCATCTCACAAATGTGCTATTGTCTTTACAGGAGGACTCGGTCAACTAGGCGTAGAGTGCGCCAGGTACCTTCGTGGAAAATATGGCAGGGACAATGTCATCCTCTCCGATATAATCAAGCCGTCCCAAGACATAGTTAATGATGGCCCTTACATATTTGTGGACATTTTAGACTTCAAGGGTCTCCAGAAAACCGTCGTGGATCACAGAGTGGACTGGCTGATCCACTTCTCTGCTCTCCTCAGTGCGATAGGAGAGCAAAATGTTCCTTTAGCCGTACGTGTGAATATAGAAGGAGTGCATAATGTTATCGAACTTGCCAAACAGTATAATCTAAGGCTCTTTGTGCCAAGTACAATCGGGGCCTTTGGGCCGGACTCTCCTAGAAATCCTACGCCAAATATAACTATACAGAGACCAAGGACTATTTACGGTGTTTCTAAAGTGCATGCGGAGTTGTTAGGGGAATACTATTTTCATAAATTCGGTTTGGACTTCCGTTGCTTGAGGTTCCCTGGTGTCATATCTAGTGATCCACCCGGCGGAGGCACTACAGGTGAGGCATTTTATTTGGAATTGGTACGATATTTACAATAATTTACATCTGTTAATGTAAGATAAAATGAATGAAGATAAAGACACCGTACATGTCATATGTGTAAATCGTCGGTGGTTTGTATATAGAATCCATTTCAGTAATTTATAAGTACATAATAGATATATTAAAATCTGTATGTATGCTATGTACAGACGAATGACAATGAATATGATGAATACATCGACCTTTATTATTATTATTGTTACAATACAACTAGGTAATCATTTACTAAAACAATTTGAAGCTGATATTTGCTTGGCAACAACTTTTTCATTTTATCTGTTTTGAATTTTTATCAAACGTCTTCCGACACGTATTTTTGCCTATATTATGCAAATTTTCTTGTCGAATAACCTTGAACAAGGTATATTAGCTTAGTAGGCCATGAACGTGACTTTTTTTTTCTGATTCTATTATATTAAGTAAATATGTACATATTTATTAATTGATGAAGAGTATGGTGGCGTTGACTATGGTGGCTTAACCACAGGGAACCACTATACCGAAAACTCAAGCCAATATGCCCAAGTTCGGCAAAAGTGAGAAGGATACTGAAATACTAAACTGAACAAATGGGTTGCAGTTAAAAATCATCGGCAGGTATAGGTACCTGGAGTTGCCATCATTATTCTGAGGTCCCTGCCTGTTTTAAAGCCAATAAATAGATCTTTCTAGCTTTAAAATGCTAAATCGATCACCTCTATGTTCACAGATTATGCCATTGCGGTTTTCCACGATGTCCTCCGAAAGGGCCAATACCAATGCTACCTCAAACCAGACACAAGACTTCCTATGATGCACGTGAGGGACGCCCTTCGAGCCCTCTCAGAGTATTTGGAAGCGCCAAACGAAGTTCTAAACAGAAGAGTCTACAACGTCACATCAATGAGTTTCACCCCCGAAGAGTTGACAGAAGCCATGATTAAATATATTCCAGAATTCAAGATCACTTATATGCCTGATAGCAGGCAGGAAATCGGTGAGTAAATATCGTTTTATGTACGTAAACAAGACTAGTTCAAGGTCAAGTTATGAATGGCAAAGATAAGTTATTAAGGGCAGGAGAATAATAATCTACTTACAACTACTGAAATGTGAAATACAGTTAGTGGCGTAGAGAGACTTAATGTAGAGGGGGCAAAACGCATCAGCGAGGCCCTTATTTCTTTCAGGACCTTTTTATTTTGCCCCGTGTGAAACCCCCTGGTTGCAGGATATTTGGTTTTCTACGTCATCTTGCAACAATAGGCCTAGGGCCTCAGGCAGAGGCATCGGAGGCGCTAGATCAAAAATGTGTTTGCTATATCCGCTCTGCGAGGTCTCTTCGATCTCCCCTAGCTCGTAGCTACGCCAATGTATCCAGTAAATATGACCAGCCTTAAAAAAACGCAAATGGCTTCTTAGTCTTTGAGCTATTAAAGGGCTTTATCACTCACAAAATTATAAATGTAATGCTAGCTCTAAAATATTGGACGATCGCGGTCTAAGCAATACGCCAGTATCAGTAATGTAGTTCATTACTTATATTTGTTTCGGTCTAAAACCAACTGTCCTCAACGCTGTTTTACTACTGATTTCAGCTGATTCCTGGCCACAAGTATTCGATGACAGCGAAGCTCGGCGCGACTGGAATTGGAAACCAGAGGTCGATTTGGACAACCTTGTAAGATTGATGGTCAAGGAGGTCAAAGAAAAAATTGCTGCAAATGGACTATCATAACATGGATCACGGCTCACTGCTCATCATGCTGTTTTTGCCACTCGAAGGAGCATCCTTGCCCACAGGAATGTCACAATTTATGCGAATTAAACCAGAAACAGTCTCTTCTAAGTTTCATTGCTGAACGAACGTTCATTTGTGGGTTTTAGTTCTTATTTTGTAATTTAATTTAAATAAATACTTTTACTGAATCTTCGTATATCAACTCATTTATGTTGCTAGCAAACCAGCGTAAAGCTTGAAATCGACATATTTTTTACCGACAATTCAAAAACAATAAATGCTTTAGAAATTCTGAGAATTTCTCAAAATTTCATTGAATTTTACACTTCATGAATGATACAGTCCATTTACGAAAACTATATGAAAATCCGTTCGTTAGTTCTTGAGTTTATCGTGTACAGACAGACAGATGCTGCGATGGGACTAACCTAGTAGGTCAATATCTTTATTTCAGGTCAATGTCGTACAGGTTGTTAAATATAACTTAGGTTTATTATATTAATACCTGTCCTAATGGCATTGACCAAAGGCTGCATAAATTATGTCAGTTAAGCATACACAGTAGGTACAGTCACAAGCACAATTTTATTGTTATTAATTTTATCGTGATGTATTTATTCTCTATTGTAACGTATTTTGGGAACCATTTTTTTACCTACACTATCCATCATTTTTTTGTTAAACCTTGCTCGCAATAGTAATTATTTATTCTGTATCGCGGGTGCGTTAACAAAAATAGAAAGTCACATACACAAAAAATGCCCACTTACAATAGCAATACCCGGTACAACTACTTGCAGATCATACAAATATGTGTGTGTTTTGTGCAGAGATTGAACCCGCAACACGCTGCATAACAGTCGACTGCTCAGCCACTGCGCCAAGCTTGCCGTAAAAAGGCCTCTTCCAAATACTTCCATGAACAGTGTTCATGGAAGGATTTGGAAGAGGCCTTTTTACTTAATAATATTGTGTTCATTGAACACAATATTCATATTATTCACATTGGAACCCATGTTTTTCCGAAAACACGCACACAAGGGCTAAAGGCGCTTTTTTAGCTCAATAAATACAAACATTTTCGTTTGTGACTATCACCAGATTATCACCTAGATTTATCACCAAGTTTAGATTTGGATCTTGGTTGCAATGTCATTTTTTTTTGTTCAAAATTAGAACGTGCGATTTTTAATGTAAGACCGACGACCAAGAAGCTGGGAAATAAAGTAACGAGCAACATAATTTTTTTGCCCATTGTATGTTGAGTTTCAAACCAGTTACATTTGATTTAATAGGTGTTTTGCACATGCACACTTCGATTTCTTGAAACATAAATTATTTTTAAACATATATCTAGTTGTCGGTAGAATCCTGGTAATCCATATTGTCTTTTAATTCATGTTTTATACACCAGATGGCATTTAGTACCTTTCTGAAATGTTTGTCTGGGGATATAGAGAACGCGCCACCACTCATGACCTTTTGACGTGGCGCTAGTGTCTATGTCATTACATCAAAATGCATTCAAAAATTTAGTACCTCGATTTTTCCGCAGGTCACGGGTGGCGCGGACTCGATTTTTAGCGTGTTAAAACCATCAAATGAGTCCTTCCACCCAGGGCAGGGCAGAAGGGCTGTCAGACTTGTAGTGATTAAAATCCACGGTGTCCTTCAATAGTCCTTTACGGTCCGAGGTCACGGTAGCTCGTAAGTCCGCGACCCCGGCAGGCTTTGGCCCTATAAGGGGGGCCCCGTCATTGTGCTGACACTCTTTGAGGCCCGTCGACCCGGGCATGGTCCACGATCGGACACCGAGCCGTCCATTACTCGCCGCCCGCATGCCCGAACCAAGTGGCGCGGTCTCTAGTTCGTGTTTAAGATAACAGTTTAAATATAGAAGGAGAACTGGAATAAAAAAAAAAACAAAAAATTCGTTCAATTCCTTTATTTAAGCAAAAAACAAAATAAAAATCACCTTTGCTTAAAAGGAATATTAAAAACAGTGTTAAGCATGTACATGTTTACTATCTATACACAATGAAGAAGAAAACATATCACCCCCACCTTGAGTTAACGACAACTAGAATTTAAAAGTGATGTCTAGTATAGACATAGAGTATGGACTGAGCGTTATCAAAAAAACGCCATCGAAAAAAAGAACAATAAAATTGTAGGACCATAATCTCTTTCCTTTATATTACCAAAGCCATTATTCATGCCTTACATGAAAGAGAAAGATGATTTTACGATTGTTTTCTTTCTTTCTAGAGAGTAACCTAATTTATTTGGTACTAGCTTTTGCCCGCAGCTTCGCTCGCGTAGAATTTGGTTTTTTTTTAATACTTATATTTTTGTATGCAACTTCACATCGTACATCCCAGATTAATACTTCAAAATTAGTTTCCATACAATCTTTGAACACCTATACCTAATATTTAGAGGGAATCTCTTGAGGTTGGAATTATTTGAATTCCTTTCTAAGTGCTCATTATTTTAGAGAGCCAAAGCCTGCTGGGGTCGCGGGACTTACGAATTACCGTGACCTCGGTACATAAACCGTAGCACTGATAATAACATCCCTCATGTACACAATATTCATATTCATATTCATATTCATTTATTTGCATTCCACAAGGTACAAAGATGTTACAAAGAGCTTAGAGCTAAGATCCGTTGTAGACCCTGTCAGGGCACAGCAAAACAATAAGCTAACAAAATTCCCTATCTCAAAAAATACTGAACCGATTTTGATGAAACTTGCAGTATTCCCTAAGTTGAACGATACCTAGCACAAAAAAAAAAATCGGACGTGAAGTTTCTGAGATATGCGAACAATTAATCAGTCGATGCCTACTCCTTACTGATATGGAGTACAGTGTACCATGGATATGGAGTACACAGTACCTTCCATCATCAGCTCAGCTACATAAGATGATGATTGCCATACGCAAGTACTTAAATTACTTCATAAAATTTCCGAAAAACGATGCGTGGGCCTATAAAATTTGAGGGTTGCCCTCGATTTCTCCAAGGTCCAATCATCAGATCCTGATTTGGTGACAATGGTGGTTCCACAGGAAGCACCAGCTTTCAAACAAAAAAAGAATCATGAAAATCGGTTCACCCAGTCGGTCGTAATGCGGTAACAAACATAAAATTGATAACCTCCTCCTTTTTTTGAAGTCGGTTAAAAACTATCCTATGTCCTTTCTCAAGTTCCAAACTATGTCTGTACCAAATTTCATACAAATCGGTTCAGTGGTTTAGGCGTGAAGAAAAGACAGACAGACAGACAGACAGACAGACAGACAGACAGACAGACAGACAGACAGAGTTACTTTCGCATTTATAATATTAGTTTGGATTTGGTTAGAGAAGGTTCAGTCCATTCTATAGGTCTACAATGTCTACAAAATAATAGGCAAAGGAAATTGTGGGAGCAAACAGTCTCACGGTGGAGGTTGTATAGAATGTAAGAGGATGAAACTTAAAAATAAAATGACTTCCAATTCACACTATACACAACTCAGTCTTCGTTACGTTACTCGTCGGCAACACGGTCGCTTATATTATTTCTATGACAATATTCACTAGATATGGACGTAACATTACTATAGGCAGAACGTTCATTTCCATACTCATACGAATTACTAGTGTCCAACCGAAGCTTCGGTTTCATCTACTTTCGGCCAAACAATTTTTTTGAATTAGCTTTATTTGTGTCAAGATAAAAGGTAATTTTAACAATCCCGTTGTACTTATTTAATATGAAGTCAACATTTAAAAAAAATGAATAAGCATTATGCTATTTATTTTAACTTCTCTAAAACCTTTGACGACGTCCGACAGTTGTATACTTGTAGAGACATCCGATTAATCGGCTTCGATATCTTCGGTCGGACACTATGAATTATTATCTCAATGTTGCCGCGTAATTATTATGAGATGTAACTATTTCAATGCATATAGTTTAAATTCTAATCTACTAACAATGTTTAATTCTAAAATAGTGGTATTTCTGTGATTGTAGGACATTTTCTATTGCTAGCTTCAAAATACTTATAGTAATTTAAAAATTATAATTTTATGTGAATTTATTAACAAAAAAATGCCTTTCCACCTTATAGATCTACGTGTTATTATTTCTGTATAACTAGCGCGAAAAATTATATACAAATATATAAAAAAATCAAATTTCTAGCCGAATCTAGCCAACTTAATTTTATTGCACCTTCTGTTTACTATAATAATTATCACAAATCGTATATACAGTCATTGTGAATGTTTGATAATGGCACTTACGTCGTCTTTCGTCGGGAAATATGTATTTACTTTTATTATAATATTTGAAGTTGAGACAAAATACGACAGACATATGTGGAGATAGAGACAAAGTCTTAGAGACGTTCAATCAGAAGCAACTGTCAAAGAACACGAATCAGGATTTAAATTGAGATAGAATTTTAATTTCGGACGTTAGCCGTCTTACACCATAGAGTTTAGCGCTAGAACTATTTAAAACATAATTTCGTTTCTGTCAACCCTTTGGAGATGAAACAGAATTATGCTAAAAATATATTTAACATTAAACGCGATAATTAATTATGGTGCAAGCCGGCCTCTTAGTACATAATAAAATGTACTAATAGAAAGGAATATTATAAAGCAAATAAGTATTAAAAGATGCTTCACGGCCAATTAAAATCAGCTAAAAAAAACATTCACAACAACAATGAAATTCATTTACACTTTAAAAAACAAAACAAATCGGTAACATCTATACATATACAAATTATACAAAACAAACATAAACATTAATAATTAAAATCATCACCGAATAAAATACGCTTAAATCAATATCCAAAATCCTGCTACCAATAACTTTAAAATACATGGCAACTTATTTGTTTAAAAAAAAGTTTAAAAAAATGCAGAAGGAAAAAATATAATATACACTGGTGATAATGAACGAAGCAAATGCGTAGTTAGTTTTAAGTACATAAGTTACAGATAAAAATGCAATTAGTTACAGAAATGGAATAAATATAATATCGAGTAAATACAACACAACGATCACATTTGGGAATCAAAAACAATTATATTAATAGAGAAATACAACAATTAATAGATAAAAAAACGAGCTTCCATTTTGTATTTGAATTAAAGTCCGGACGCGAAGCATAAGGAATTTCGTACTTTAACCTGTCATTACCAGAGCCACGTGTGCGAGCGAGACTCATTGTATTTATGCGGGAGTGACAGAGACGGGTAATGACAAGTTAAAGTACGAAATTCCTCCTGCTTCGCGTCCGGACTTTAGTACGTCCGCTTATAAATCGAAAGGAATTAATGGTATTAAGGTATACTATTCGTTACCGCGACCATACCATTTCGTTCAACTGTCAAAGAATTTTGACTGTTCAGTTTGATTAAATTAACAATTTAGTTAGTTAGATTCATTAAATTACTTGCATATGCAGAATTTTATCATATGTATATGCATAATTATATTATATGCATATGCAAGTCAACAATTTTTCTGGCCGATGTTTAGGGTTATGTTTGGTGAGAGCCTGTTATGCCTGTTTATGTTGCCTACAGACTCCCGACGAGAAACCCCGAGTACACCCGGGAAGCGTGAATGTGAGAGGTTTCTCTGCGTCTAAGTCTCTTTTACTTAATTTGAAGTCTCAAGGATATTTCTCGCCGTGAGGATGTAGGTCACATTAGACTACAAACTATAATGAGAAATACTCTTGTCATCTTGGTTGGTCACAAGAGCGCATTCTCTTCAAACCTACCTTACTGGTTTGTGAGATCCTAGCTAGAGGGCACCACTACTGAACAAATTGTCAAAAGTATATTAATTCATGGAAACACATGTAATGAACATCATGATCCGGAAATATCTAACGCGCCATTATGCCGTATCATGACATATGATACGGCCTGCATGCGTCCCTACACAATATCCATCTACTGCCAGATTAGTGCTGACTCAAGTACCAATTTTCTGAGCCATTTAGACTGGATAGCTTTTGAATTATTGTCGCCAATTAAATACGTGCTCAATCTTGCTTACTTACACATAGTTAGGCCATTTTCTACGATGGATAAGCTTTTTAAAAGGTATACCACTTTTAACACCTTTCTGGTTAACAACATATTATTTAAACGACGATTAAGGGAACTATTTAAGGCAGTAGTTTCCTTCATCTACTGGATGCATTATTTACCTCTCAAAATGTCAAGCGCTTTGCGCATGTGCAAACACATGCGTATTTTTAACAGGAACGCATTTGGCTGCGTAACGTACGACTACAAAATGTCGTTGTATTCTAGAAATATTACGCTTATTTGATCTTGTCTGGGAGTTTTATGAATGCTCTTAATTCAGGCAAAACACAAGAACATTGTGCTATTGTGGCGCTGCAAAATGCCGCCCAAATAGAAAGTATCCAAAGGATGCGCTTGCGCAAGTCGACACACACTGCTGACAAATAAACGCTCCCTAAGTGTCTCTTTTCGGTAAATAAAATTGTACACACAATACGCCAACAATGTGTCTGAAAGTGACAATTTAACTTATACTTCACAGTGAAAACTTCCTTATTCAGTCACTGTAATTCATTTTAAATTGATATTCTTAGTGCTTGCGTATCGTGACGTCATAATAAATGCTTGCAAGTATGTGGGCGGTCTACTGGCCATGGTTACTTCAAATAATAGAAGGACCTAGATTCAATTTTCATATCGAGAGGCAAGAATCATGCGATGATTTTAACTTCAATCAAATTTGTTCCACAAAAAAGTTTTTTATCTCTCTATTTACAGAAATAATGATTAAAATTAACATCAGTGTGTCCAAAATTTTGTGATAATTGCCCTCTCATCTCAAGGCAATTGTAACAGGCAAGTTATAACAAAGACAAAATAATGACATTTATGTGCTTCATAAACCGTGAAGTCTACATTAACAATTCTTTTTTTTTTTTCAAGCATAAAAAATATATATTATGTCCACAATTTATGGAACTCCTGAGGATAAAAAAGTTCCTTCGAAATATTTACATAATTAGAACATTCTCGCTTCGATTGTTTCTTACTTTACGTTTTCCTCCGAAAATTCCTTGTCACGTTAATTAATTATAAATAAATCACTGCGTCATAATGCCTAGAATTAGATTCGTTTTCCGTCACAATGCTAGCAAAAATATTTAGATTTTCGTTACCTACATAATTGACTTGAAAATTACTCTGCCTTAATATGTTGCTGTTGTTCGCGATTCATGTTCATTTCTTTCAACCGTTGTCTGAGCTGTGCCTTTTTTATGTTTGTCATGATCTGCGTCGATTGGTACAGCCATGAACCCTGGAAAACATAGACAGGATATTTTAATACAGATTTGTTTTGTATCACTTTAAATTAGACCTTTAGTTGACCGGTCTCACCTTTATCCTCAGCATAAGGATAGTATATGTGATATAAATAAAGGTTATTCAAAACAATAATCTGTCTCGTTTCAGTATTAACGGAAAATCGAGCCAAAACTTAGAGAATTTATAATTATTTTTTTCCCATTTAGCTTAATCAAACTTTGTATCAATTAATTCGGCAGTAACTTATTTTGCACTAGCTTTTGCCCGCGACTTCGTTCGCGTGGAATAGTGACTTCCAGCAGATTTTTGGTTTTACCCACATAGTTCCCGATCTCGCGGGATATTCTAGGGAACTCTTCAAAAATCAACATAATGAGCTCTGCGTTTGAATTTAAGAGATGTATACTCATTTAGGGCATTAAAGCCGTTTTGCCGATCGAAAAAGGCGAAAATGTTATTTTTCCCTTATTTTCTCATCATTCTACTGATTTGAGATTTCAGTCCAAAAGGAAAAAAGACTGTTTCTCCCTTGACAAATTTGCTATTATTTTAGGTTTTAGAGATTATGAAAGTTTCTTATACCAAGACATTTCTGTTTACCACGTTTTTTAGTTTAGCCATCCTTTGCAAAAATATAAAGGTTTTGTGGTTTCGACACTCTTGAGCACGCAACGTAGAGTTGTCCATGGGAAAAACAGTCTTTTTCAAGATGTACCCCCGCAACTTTTAGCCCCCCTTTTGCCCTTGGGCTTTATTTATGGTCATTGGAAACGCAGTTTACAGCGGAAACTGAACTCTTTTGAATTGGAATGGCAAATCAGTTGGAATGATGGGAATACGGGAATAAGAAAAGTTTCGCCTTTTGCCATCCCAGTCATAATAACGGCTTTAATGACATTCCGTCCTAAATAGGTTATTTGTAACCGTATGCCGTTATATAGTCTTGGTGGATCTAGCATAAGCATCATAGGAACACCAATTATATACAACGGAACAATTTAAAATTTACGAAACAGGACCAGTCCACATAAACTATCATACAACCGACAATAAGTACAATTTTGGTTCCAACGCCATCTATCAATCCATAGTGACAACTCGTGTAACGATCGACACCATTGAACGATCACCGCCATCTATTGAGAGTTTAAGGAATTATCTATACTCCGTTAGAGCATTTCATAAATTTTATTTTTTATTTTTATTTTTTTGTAATAAAAACTATCCTATGTCCTTTCTCAAGTTCCAAACTATGTCTGTACCAAATTTCACACAAATCGGTTCAGTAGTTTAGGCGTGAAGAAAAGACAGACAGACAGACAGACAGAGTTACTTTCGCATTTATAATATTAGTTAGGATTGTGGCCTATTTATTTTACAATTTCACCATGTAATAAAAACAATTTACAATAGGGCTCAATTTAGATTGCAATATCATAACTAACTTTTATATCCATTGTGTTATGTACAAACGAGATAAGGAATACAAACTGCAATAATGACCGAGAAATGATGAGAATGCTCGAGAAATGTCCTGATGACATGTTTTTATGGTCGTTTTAGTCTGTAGCACAATAAACATTAAGTTCATTATGTTTTGTCAACTTTCGACAAAAATTTGCTTTCGTATTCCATACCGCGGTAATGAAAATTGAGCCAAAAAAAATATTTTATCAATTACGATATCTAGATCATACGATATTTTATCAACTTACCACCATTATCATGCAGTTCAGCAATATAGGGATGGAGAACACGACCGATATGAACAGGCCTTTACTGTCGAAGTACTGTTGTCTTGAGAATAAGGTCCAATTTCTCGCAGCAACCTCATTGATATTCTCCGAAAAATAGACTAGCAACACTGGAACATTAAAATCAAGGTTGCCATTAATTACCATTACAATAAAAATTATCGCCGGATGTTTTTTTAGAGGACGTTGTAAAGATGAACGAGACATGGAATTGCGTGTACTTATCTTACTAAAAAGAATACAATCTTTTCAAAAAAGATAGTAGTCTGAATCGTAACATGAATAAATAAACATAGTTCATACAGCAGAGACAAAAAGCTATTTATTTATCATCAAGAATTAGCTTTTCCTCGTGTTTTCGTTCGCGTGGCGCCATCTTTTATGATAAAAAACGTTTACGATTGTTTTCCTCGGGACCAGTACTTTTTTCGGTCTGTCTGTTATTTTGTATGTATTTGTATACCTGACAACGTATATGCAAAATTTCAAGATGCTTTCAGTGGTCTAAGCGTGAAAAGGTAACAAATAAATTTACTTTCGCATTTATAATATAAAAAAAAACGAGAATGAAAAAATGTTTCGCAAACACGAAATTACTTTCACTAGTTTGACGCAGTGCCAAATGACGTAAAGGCGATTACTGAATAGCGGTTTCGATTTTCGCATTACAGCTAAAATGTGTACATAGTAGGATGAAGATATTTGTCTAGCCGTGTGTGTGTAGTCGATTATAAAGAGAGGCGTGGTGTCCATTGTGAAATTTTAGTGCGAGAATGTGTGACACGATTTTCATGCCCCGAAAACTTTAAATTTTAGTACCTACCTACATTTTGGTTGTAGCCATCTCCATGATTTTTCGTCGAAAGCTAATCTCACACGTTTTTAAGTGTTAAAGAGGAATGACATGAATCGGCCCGATACATCGTGTGTCCAACAAAATTTCTATATTAAAGATAATTCATAACATAAAACATATAAAAGAAAAAAGGCACTTCGAAAAACAGGCAAGTTTTTCAAAGTTTTATATCTGGCCACTTATTGTAGTAACGACAAAAAAAACTTCAATTAAAATTAAAAGTAATAAGCCTGGATATTGTTCTTTTAAAATTTCTAAATGGTGAGCCTAATAGCGCATGTTCAACCTACATGGTTAGTAACTCGTCATCAAGGCCGTAACTAGCCAAGTGGAAACATGATTGATGGTTCTACGGGTCTCCCTATTCCGTTCTCCTTACGATTTTATTGAGACAAAAGTCATACAGGAGACACGTTTGCATACCAGATTCATATCACGATGAATCAATTTAAATTGAGAAGAAAAAATACACCGGTGTAGGTAAGAACTTCGGCTTGTAAACGGTTACAATAAATTATGAACATTCATTTCCGCCGAAGTTTGTTCTTTAATAATAAAAATCTGTTTGCTTTTTAATTAACGACCAGAAATTTAGTTTTTTGGGTTCTAGATTCCAGTCTTGAATTCATGGTAACTATATGTGCGTCGATACTCTTTCTAATTTATAGAAAAGGGTGGGTTACGAAGGTACCTACTATCTTTTTTTTTTCGGATGTTAAATTTATATCTATAGGTTGGGCACCTAGGCCCGAGAACGCAAAGGTAAATCGAAGGAACCGGGTGGATTTTTAGTCCGTAAGAGTCTCAGTCTCTCCCCTTCACAGAGGCGGGCGGAAGGACTCATTTGATGATTTTACTACATCCAAAAAAAAGGTAGATTGATACTTACATAATATTATGAATAACATAACTTGGAAGTTCCCGTAGTTCCTCGTCGAGAAGCATGTGAACGTTATTATAATGTGGAAAGATATCAGCGCCATTAACCACGGGTCGCGCCATTCAATCTGAAATAAAAAGAAAGGTAACTTTAACTTTATGGGTCGACGTCACAGTTCGTGAACTTCATTATGGTCATACACCGGGCCATGTAATGTCAATGCCCCAATACTCATGATTATGCTTATCTTCATTATTTTCAAATATGTCGATTCGGTGTATATTCAGATATACACACGTATTTTTTATTTTGGTGTAACTGTAGTAGTGTACTAAATAGTAAGATTTTCATTAGAAACGGGAGGAAATTGCGTGAGTCACGCCGGGAAATTCGCATCTGTCATAGACATTGCAGTGTCACAGAGAAATTTCGCGAAAATGGTTGAGAGGCTAACAAAAATAAACAGTCTATAATGTTCCCACCGCTGGGACACCTGGACAGATCTCCTCTCTATAAGAGAATGAGCTTTAATGCACCACGCGAGTTCATTAGCTAATAAAATCAAAGTCAAATCATTTATTTCAATTAGGCCATCAAAGAGGCACTTTCAACGTCGAATATTAACATTAAAGGAAATGGGATAGGATTGATTCTACACCCATTCGCAAGGGTAGGTTTGTAGGAAGAAGAATGGGCAAAAAACTCCATACTTACTCTTTTTAAAATTGTTTTACAATATTTTTATCCAAACTAATATTAAAAATGCGAAAGTAACTCTGTCTGTCTTTTCTTCACGCCTAAACTACTGAACCGATTTGTGTGAAATTTGGTACAGACATAGTTTGTAACTTGAGAAAGGACATAGGATAGTTTTTATTACAAAAAAAAAACTGCCGGAAGTCACTATACCACGCGAACGAAGTCGCGGGCAAATGCTAGTAACAAATAAAACAATAGCAGGCCAAACCCCTTTCCTATTACTGCTTTTCGTGATCTAATGAGATGGCCGGGCAATCCTTTTAAAAACAATCCAGTTAATTCTACTATTACCTTTTGGGTCTACCAAGTTGTCGTTTCCTATCTGACGTATAGCACAAAATCAAAGATAAGTGCAAAACTAAGGCTTCTAATCTCAGATGAGACAGAGGTTGACCAAATAAATGTAATAATACAATTAACAGCTGTTATACTTGCATGTATACTTATATTTATGACATACATATAGCATCCAGTTTTTATATTTAAAGGTCAGTGGCCTTAATCTTAGGGTTGCCAAACGTCCGGAATTTTAGCTCAGAATCCGAATACGCCCCCCATATCCGGATAGTGAGTTTTTTTAAACCACTGGAATTTTGCAAAAATTAGAAATATGAAATAAGATTTTTTATTTCAATAAAACTAAGTACAGTTAAATTATACTGCACAGTTTGAAAGCGAAAAAGTCCAACATTGTCTCTGAAAAAAAATAATCATACACTGCCAGTACTTAATCTGTAAATAACAGGAGCTTAAAAAATATTAAACCAGCCAATACTTTTTTTATTGCACGCAAATAATAGTGTATTATTTTGTCCATTTTTCAAAACATATTAACCTTGTCGTACTAGACTACTTTATCGGTCAAGGTTATAAAACCGATTAGGGCTGCCTCTTTATCGATTTTAAGTAGGAACGTGATATTTTTATCGCATCGATTGCACGTGTCTCGTAGAAGTCTGTTGTCTATAGAATAATACTACTAACTGCAGTAACGTAGCTACTCTACTGCCAATAGGGCCGAGGGAGAGCGATTTTTTTATTCGCACCGTTCTTCACTCGGCTAATAGGAGCCGAGCAGCGGGGATGAAACCATGGGGAACAGCTAGTCTACAGTAATATTATAAAGAGGAAATATTTGTATTTTTGTATGTGTGCGTGTGTGTGTGTATGTTTTTAATGAATTTGAAACATTTTTTGTGTCGATTTCAAACATTTTTCCACCATTAGAAAGCTACATTCATCCCGAGTAAAATCGTGAATTCGGTGATTTTTTCAACTGAGCGTACGGGTTCGATTCCTGGCCAGGATTATTGAATTTTCTAAAATCCAATGATGCAGCTTTAGTTTTCGTCAAAATCGGCTTCGAGACTCCTTTCAACGTTTTTCAATATTATTCTATACTATTCGTTGAAAAGCTCACGTCTTTTGGAAACCGAGAACTGCCACTCTAGTAATCTTACGGCGCCAAGTGTGTTATCATTTTAGGACTAAAACCCAAAATCTGGGCTACTGATAAGATGTGGACATTAAGTAATTACAGCGCGAAGTATTATCTGATAATTTAAAGTCAGATTTTTGCGGTTGTTTATGTACTAGACCGAGTTATGAACATCACATTCGTTTCGCGGATGTGAAAGTGGCATTTTTGCTTGTGCTTTTGGTTTTGGCCAGGGTCTTCTGTCTTCAGACTCTTCTTGAATGAACCAGTAGACCAGAGACGAGAAACCGGGGACTTCGATGTAATAATAATAGTCCTCACATTCCGCTTTCGGCTATGGTAACCGTTTCCATCATCAACCTACTGGCTTCTATCATGGGCTCTCATGTGGCTAGAAACTAGACTTCAACGTATAAAAATACTGAACGGGATTTAGAACTGCAGGACCTAGTTCAATTTAAGATTTTTATAGGGTTCTAACAGACATCTAGCCTTTTTCTATACTTTATTAGTATAGGCTTCCAGTTTTTCTATAGTTGCAGCTGTATGACAATATTTTACATGAAGCCACCGTCTATCTGACCTCCACAACCTAATAACTGATGGGTAGTATGCTATCATAATTGGTAAGACTCGTATAAGGAAACGTAATCCACTTGGCCATTTAGGTATATAGTTGCATGCATTTCGATCGTAGGTCTTATTGCATCTGCATGGCATTAACCCCTCCCTGGAGACTAGGGTCATTTGTACGATCTACGTGGGCAGCGTTTTATGTTGGACGTTGCGTGCTTACGGATGTTATGCCCTATTTACAATGAGAATATCCATGATATTATTATTCTATCTATAGTATCGCCATAATGTTTTGATCAGGCATAAACCGTGGGCGTCGTCGTGGATTTCTTTTCATGACTGTTTCGGAGTATTGCGTTGTACGGTCAAAGGTATATCAGTGATGCCAAGTTTTACATTAATAGCGCTTTTATGTCATCGTCATAAGGACAATTTTCGTATTGTCTGATTAAATATCAGTACAATTTAGTAAATTCTGTAGTTAAATTCATTTTCTCTGCGAATCGAATAGTGCCCGTTCTAGACACATAAATGTTTCAGTCGCTATGGTGTTATCGTCAGCGCAGTGATAACGTAATTTGTTTAACATTAATTCAGAATCAAATACAATAACATTATGTTATTGGTGGTTATGTAAACAGTGAGCTAAATTTAAATTAAGATATTACTTTGAGTGTAATACTGTGATCATTGCCTTGCGGGCGCGGTTACTATTTGTTGATGTTGTTTTGGCAAAAAACTGAAACACTGAACAAAAAATCTGGACTTAATATTTTTCAATTGTTTTGTTTTCAGTATCAATTTAACATTTCATTTTTCAATGAGAAAACCTCTGTCAAAAATATTAAATTCATAGTATATTATAAAGAGGAAAGATTTGATTGTTTGTTTGCATTGAATAGGCTCCGAAACTACTGGACCGATTTCAAAAATTCTTTCACCAGTTGATAGCTGCCTTGGTGCTGAGTGACATAGGCAATAAGTCGCTGGCAAAAGCTATAACCTCCTTTACTTTGTGACACGAGCTCTTTTTCGCAAATAAGTAGGCTGTATTAAGCTTAAGATTAAACAAAAAAAGCTTAAAATGCCTTGTGGCATGATGCCAGCAAGGCCAAACTAGCGAAATCACAAATGAACGTCATATTCATGATCGTACACACGATCTATTCTACAGCAATGGCGGTAGTTCATGGCCGATGTAATAATTTATTACCTTTTGCGTTTATCAGAATGTTATAAGCATTTATATGTAATTGAAAACCGTTGATTTACAGTTTTTTTTTTATTTTAGGATAGGTTCGCGTTTTACCACTATCTCTCCTGGTGGTAAGCGAAGATGTGGTCGACGGTGAAGGACGCTTGCCTGTAAGTATCCTATTCACTTTTGACTTGAATTTGCCGAGGACAGGTTGGAATTTTCGGTGAAATGTTTTGATCTACAAGTGCTCATTCTTTCCATGGCCATACACACAAAAATATAGAAAATACTGAACGGATTTGACAGACAAATAGATTGACACATACGACATTTTATCCCGATTTTATGTTCCCGTGGGATAATTTTAGAACTCTAGCAGGCAAAGCTGCTGGTTGTAGTAATTGCATCACAGCAGATTTCGAGAAACAATGGTAGGCGGCGCGAGTAAAGCCTTTTTTTTTGTGAGCCCTAACCTTGGCCAGTACTTACTTAGTCACTATGAGGAAGGTCAAGGATTTAGTCAACATTTTCGCTACAGCCTAGTGATAAACGGGCCGTCACTGCCAGTCTTGTCTCGTGCCCGCAGGCCACAAGTCCCGCAGAACGGCTTTTTACGCTTGAAATAGCCTATCGAGTTAATTTTATAAGACAAAAGATAAGGGTACCAAATAACAAACATTATATCGATGCCTTAGTTCACAATTGCACTAACTACAAAATTTTCAATTTTTACTTTTTTAATGCCAAATACACTAAATGTCATGCTCTTTCGTTTCCGCGCATCGAAATACCGTTATTCCGTCTCATTCTACCAAAAACATGGGTCACAGTTGTATTAAATGTGATCGTTTAATGTTCCATGAATGTGGTATTATACTAATGGTCTTTATTTTTGTAAAACCAATCAAGATATACTTTAACTGATTTTAAGTTTCTCAACTGCAAGAAATTTCAAAACACAAACGTATTATATACATTTGCAATATCTGCTCATACTTTTTAGCAGTGTTACAAGAGTGTATTATGTGTTGGTAGTACAAAAGGATCAAGAAAGTTTGATGCACAAGTGTGCTAAGTTCTTTTACTGGAAGGGGCTTGGTAATTTTTTAAGTGCACAAATACATTAAACTGTTGAAGATGATCCAGATGAAAAGTCCATTGTTGAAGAAATTTAAGTTTTGATTCAATTTTTAATTACCAATTAGTAAAAATGAATAATTGTTACCTGAAACTGAAGACTGACTTTATTAATTTTCTTATAAAAAAAAATATTTTAATGATTCAGAAACTAATTAGTTATTGTTTTGTGAAATAGCTAAAGATTGGCCAAAAAAATTAAAAGGACTGAAGCCCAATTATAGGGCTTCAGTCCTTTTAATTTTTTTGTTGTGATTTTAAAATTTATTTTATTTGATTGTGGATAAAAACTGTTTGTGTCTATACTATAATAAATCTGTAGAAGGGTCAATTCTGTACATTGAGAATATTGAAAAAATAAATAGCGGGGGGTGTTGCTGAATCGATACCAAACCCAAATATATGATTTAAAAAATTTTTGTCTGTCTGTCTGTTTGTGCAGGCATCACGTGAAAACTAACGGTTCGATTTCGATAAAACGTGGTATAATTATTCCTTATTGTCCTGGGCATAACATAGGATACTTTTTATCCTGGAAAAATACGTAGAAAAAAAATCTTATTTTTCAGTTTTATTCATAGACGTTGTTCTGTAGAACCGCGAACACACGTTGCATTACCCGCAGTGGATTCAGCGCCGTAATATTTATAAGATGTCATTGTCAGAGTTACTCAAAATGGGGAAATAAACCATCCACGCGAAGACCGACATCCGCGCGGAGTCACGGGCGGAAGCTAGTTTTATAATAAAAATAAACATTATGAATATGGATCACTGGTTTATTATTTTGTCTATTTAATGCAATATCCATAACTATTATTATCCTTCTTCTTGGACCTTGAACCAGCCTGGTAAAGCTGTTAATATTTTTGAGTTTTTCACTTAATGCCGGTCACCATAATCAATCTTAGTGCACAAATGTATTAAATGGGGGGTTTTATGTTTATTTGGCTATTTTGAAAAGGTTACGTTTAAACTAATATTACAATATTGAGATATGATGGAGTAAAAGGACTAGTCTTATGAATATATGCATATTTTTTTGGTTATTTTACTTGGATTTTCTACTGTTCTCGTCTAAACCTTAAAAAACTTTAAAGCTCTCTCCTCAAAAATGTAAATTTCGTAGTTAGTGCAATTGTGAACTAAGGCATCGATATCAAAGTTTGTTTTTTATAGTAGGTACTTTAGGTAATCACTTTATCACCTTATACAATAAATCGATACATATAAACATAAGTAGGTATTTTTGCAGTACTTTTTTACTTTTATTTGATAACTAGCTTCCGCCCGCGACTCCGTCCGCGCGGTGTCGGTCTTCGCGTGGATGGTTTATTTCTCCATTTTGAGTAACTCTGACAATGACATCTTATAAATATCTATTGGACCCAAATACGGCTAAGCCTATAATAATTAAGGAGATTCGCGGTTCTACAGAACAACGTCTATGAATAAAACTGAAAAATAAGATTTTTTTTCTACGTATTTTTCCAGTATAAAAAGTATCCCATTTTATGCCCAGGATAATAAGGTATAATTATACCAAGTTTCATCGAAATCGAACCGTTAGTTTTCACGTAATGCCTGCATATACAGACAGACACACAGACAAAACATTTTTTAATCACATATTTGGGTTTGGTATCGATCCAGCAACACCCCCCGCTATTTATTGTCTGTCTGTCTGACAGACAAAAATTTTTTAAATCACGTATTTGGGTTTGGTATCGATCCAGCAACACACCCTGCTATTTATTTTTTCAATATTTTCAATGTACAGAATTGACCCTTCTACAGATTTATTATATGTATAGATATGACATAATGGTCATAAACATAAAACAACCAACAATATCAAGTACTTATATCAAAACAAGTTTATTTTGAATTGACCTCTACTAAATATTAGAATGCATAATTTTTCAAGGAGGCCAAGTATTTGTAAATAAATGTCTCATAAGACATTCTATGCTATGAGGATATGACGCTTTCCAAAACTATGTAGTAAATGTTTAACATTTTATTCTATGATTTTTCCAAACTTTTAATGAAGATAATGTCAGCACACTGATAACCCAAAATACACAAATGTTGTTATAATTGCAATTGTTATCAGTAATTTGGTGATAGTTATAATTATGTAAGAACTACTTTGAGAAAAGGATGGTATGGCGTGCCATTTTTTTTTTCTCAACTTGGCGGGGTCACTTCCGATCCCCCAGATATTTAAGAAACTATAGGCAGTTTGCAACCCAACAATTGAAAGTTAGCCTACAGATATTTTTAAATTATTTTACCTATAAAAACAGTCACCCTAGTCACAGCCAGTACCATCATCACATTACAGTCATAAATAAAATAGATTCTAGAAGGGTGAAAACCTTAAAATTTTTCATTAAGAAAGTATGTACCAACTTTATCAATTAATGGTTAGTTTCTAAACATTTTTTTGGGCAGTCCTGCACCGTATGCTCCACCGTGTCTCCCGGACGATCCTCGCAGTGGCTGACTCTCAGGCATTTAATCCTTTCCAATACAACACAAGAGCCTCCCGAAACATCTGTGCCCGGTAAGGAACTGTGTCAAGCGGAAGGTGAGGAAGCCGTGACGCCTGTCCAGCCAATCGTCAAAAAGGGGTTGTACCTTCGCGATTGCGGCGTGCCCATAGTTTCTAAATATGGTGTGGCAATTTTTAAGCTCAATTTGATTATAGTAATTCCTATTAGTATTACTATTTCATGAGGCAATATTTTTATTTTTTGTTGGCCAATAGTGCATATGTGTGTTATTTATTCAATTAGTTATAGTTTTTTTTTTCATTATGTTTAGTTTTACTGGGGTCTAAAATGTTTCAATGAAGTTCAATTGTGGTTTATATTTAACAGTTATTTAAGTCAATTGACCGCACATAAATTATGTAAATTTTATGTATGTTTCATGATGTGAAAGCATGCTTAAGTAGTTTGTTTTTTTTTTTTTTAATTACTTTTTTGGTAAACATTTTTAAGTAGTAACAACATTTTAGCAGATAATACATACTTGCATACCATAGACTTCCCTTTTTTATATTTTTACAAATAGTGATCGATTGCTGGTGTTGTCTTTAAGACTTTAGTTAGGTGAGCAGACATTATGAAGGACAAAATGTTCTATGTAGTGTATGAGTATAACACAAATGATAAGCCATTAAGCACAGGGGATTGCTATTATCTGCATAAAGTCCTAAGGCACTGTCTTTCTGATCAGATCAGGTCATCATTGTTACCTTAAACTTTTTGTTGATGGCAATGAATGAGCTTGAATCCATTAATTGGGTCATAACCTGGTGTATAGTGGGAATACTGTAAGGTACATCTCTGGGTCTGGCTAACTCCTCGGCATAACAGATGTGATTTTTATGTTTGTAAGTGTTCATTTTTCCTTAATTTTCATATACCTTGTGATTGATTCATAAGGTAATCTTAGGATCAATTAATTATGGGATATAAAATTAATCACAGAACACAAAAAAGGTAAAGATTTAAAGTTTAAGTAGGTATTTCAATGAATTATTTGTAAGTTTCATGCTTTCTTAATGAAATGCAGTGAGTATTATGATAATTATAAACCTTTGCTCCGAGTTACCGGCAAAACATTGGTAACTTGATAATTAGACAGGCATCGATATTGAAGGCCGTTGGCCGCCGCAACAAACCGGAGCGACGCGAGGAATAACCGCCCAGATGGAAACAATTTAAGCAATATTACTGTAACTACCTAGCCTACGAATTTTCACTGCCATTTAGTACGATAACAGCTGCTAAAAATTGTAATAGCAGTTTATTTTCAGATTACAGCAATAAAAATTCTTAGTACTATCTATTCAAGACAATAATACTTACACTGCGAAGGTATGAAATAAAATCCGATATTTGATTAACTTCCACAAATTCCTCCATATTGAAAACTCACAAGTTGACACAAACTGTTTCCGAAAATCGCTACAACTAATTATTAATGTTCACGGTGTCTTGTAGAAATATTTTTTCAATCATCACATCAATGAACAAAATTATTGAATCAAATTGAATGAAACAATGAATGACACGAATGACGACTGCAGATTTTTTTTTAAATAATATTTTTTGTACGGCTTCTGGGCCTTTGCTATCTAAGGTTGACTGACGTCCGCAAGAATATTGCAACCACAAAAAAATAATATTCCCTCATTCACCCCCATTATATCGCCGCCATACCATTAGCCTCCATTCGCAGGAGCGCTTTTTTAATGGGCGTTAAAACAGCGGTTGTGATGATAATTCGTCACATAAACTATTTCGTCTCTATCCCTATTAAGTCATATTCACTAATACATCACCTGGTATATCTAGTAATTTTTCTTAATTCGTCTCATGCTCTATTTTATAACATTCCCAACTCGTGCAACGCATAAGTACAGACGCGAGACGCCAGCCTGACACATCAATCTACCCCAAGCTGACAAACTTTCATAGATTTTCATCTTCATCACAAACTAGTTTTAGCCCGCGGCTTCACGTTCACCACTTCTGGAAGTTAGAAATTATCCCACGGAATCTGTCTACCGGGATTTCTTATTCTACGTTTTTCTTGTTCCTCGACCCACCCCGACCGACACAACGCAGGGAGTATTGGTCTATTTTACAGTCTGTTAGTCCCTACATTTTTGACGCTGAATTTTTCTTAACTCAAATAGAGCATGAGACGGGTTATGAAAAATTACCAGATGCATAAGATGACGTGAAGGCTGGTTCGAAGAGGCACTGGACAAGAATACATGGAAAAACTTGGGGGAGGCCTTTGCCCAGCAGTGGGATAGTGTAAGCTGATAAAAAAAAATGAGATTACGTATTAGTGAATGTGATTTATGGGATAGAGACGAAATAGCTAATGTGACGAATTGTAAGCGCGACCAATTAACCAACCTGACGATTAACGATTTTTTCAGTAGGCAACACTTTTTAGATGATGTCACTACTGTCATGATGGGTCTGAGATGGGTGGGTGTTTCTTGCTCACTCCATCATTCGGTCGATGGACTGAACGTCATAATCGTTCTTTTCAACCAATTGTTCTAAACAAATTTTTGCAGTGCTTTGTTTAGTTTTTTAAGATTTTAAGTCACAGAATCACGTGGATTTGATATGAGACGATCAACTAAAATAATTTAAATGAATCTGTTATAATATATTTCATGTAAGTCATCCTTATAATGGATAGAAATTATGTCTGAGTAAAAATTGCTGACTATTATTCTACAAAAGTTCATAATATATGCCGGCAGCGAAATGCTAAACAATATAGTTACAACGTCTGCAGCAATTCTAACAGCATGTTTATTATTATTCGTCCGAGACGCACAAGTTTTTGGCAACATAATTAATCGCCCCAGTGATAGATATACTCTGGATGTAACTGGATGCGCTCTCTATCATAAACTGTGCTCGCACCTGAATGATGATCTCGCAGTACTATCTTGTTCGCTTAATGCGTCGTACAATAAAACTCAAATTTTATTACTCTGCCAACATAAACTCTGGAGCCATCAAGCAGAGCTTTTAGAAAACGATTATGTGGAATTTAAACTGAAGGAACCATGTCAGGAGGAGCCTGTAATACTAAACTGTCTCAGCCCGAACGAATATATGATAGATTGTGTGTTGAAAAAGAAGTCAAGTGTAAGAGACAAAAAGTGTTGGAGGATGATAAATAAAATTGAATCTCTAGTTTTCAATGATTGGCAGATCATTGGTAATTTCTTAAAGAACTGTTATGATGACATAGAAGCTCATACTTGTGGTAGAATCCCATTTGATCAAAGAAGTCTGTCTCAGAAGCAAACTTTAAGCTGCTTACAAGGCAGAGACATTCACCCACGACCCGAGTGCCAGGCTGAGATGACTGCTCTTGAGGAGATGAAGTATGATACCCTTCAGTTAGACAAGATCATATTTGCTGCATGTCACTTGGATCAGAAGAATTTCTGCCCTGATGAAGTACCAGGTTCATGGTTGATGTACAAGTGTCTCTTGAGACATAAGTATGAAAATGGTGAATATTCTATATTCAATTATTTACTAAAGAGAAATTTGTTGTTAATTGATAACACCTATACTTACATTTGTACTCGATTAACATACACAATAATCCACTCTGTTATCAAACATTTTAATCTATTACATTGCTAATCAAGCAATGTAATTAATTATTTTTTTATGTAATTACACCATTTCATTTCAGGAATGAGGAAGAAGTGCCAAGATCAACTGTTTTATGACCAAAGAAATATTGTTATGAATTATAGAATGAGTAAAGGATTAGTGAAGTCTTGCAAAGAAGATATTAGAAAATACCACTGCCGCAAAGGTGTTGTAGACGATAAGGATGTCCGACTTGCACAAATTTTATTATGTTTGGAAAATGTATCCCGCAACGAAAGCACAAAATTAAGCCCAGAATGCACAGCTGAGATGATTGATCATAGAAAGATGCTAATGGATGACTACAGACTGTCACCAGAACTAATGCAGAACTGTGCCAATGATATAACAACACTTTGCAAAGGTATTGAAGCTGGAGGTAGAACAATTCACTGCCTCATGGATCATGCAAGACCAAGAAAAAGGAAAGACAAAAGGATCAGTTCAGCATGTCAAAAATCTTTGGAAACATTAGTTCAAGAAGCTGATCCTGGTGAAGACTGGAGAGTGGACCCAATCCTACGGAAGGCATGCAAACCTGTGGTGGACAGTGCCTGCAGAGAAGTAAGCTATGGAAATGGTAGAGTTATGTCATGTTTGATGGAAAAGCTGGGGACCGATCAAATGCCTAAAGATTGTGAAGGTGCTTTATTGCAAATTCAATATTTTATATCTAGAAACTTTAAGCTGGATCCCCTGTTATACAAGGCATGCAAATATGATGCTGTTACAATATGTAATGCTAAACTCCAATGGGCTGATGTCAGTGAACATCAGAATGAAAAAGACCCACTTGTATTACCATGCTTGTATAACTATGCGTATAATCCTGATCTTAGAGGAAAGTTGAAACCTGGTTGTGAGGCCCAAGTGAGGAGGGTAATGAGACAGAGAGCTGTCAGTGTGGATTTGATGCCAGAAATTGAAGATTATTGCATGGATGATCTTATAAACTTTTGCTTTGAAAATACTGGAAAAGGAGAAGAAATATCATGCTTACAAGATAAAATTAAAGAACTTAGACCAAAGTGCAGAGAAATGGTTTCAAACTTTACAGAGACACAGAGTGGCCATATTGAATTGAATGCCATT
Source organism: Agrotis puta (assembly GCA_943136025.2). Lineage (NCBI taxonomy): Eukaryota > Metazoa > Arthropoda > Insecta > Lepidoptera > Noctuidae > Agrotis > Agrotis puta. The sequence goes on along the minus strand of OW964170.2, from coordinate 13,509,267 downwards.
GTTAACACTAACTGTAGAGTTCCTATTGAGAGGCTATGTTCTTCTGAACTGAAAAGTAAGAAGGAAGAGGATGACATCATGGAATGTTTGATTAGTCATAAAAATGATCCAGAAATTAAAGCTAATGTTAACTGCAGAGCTGCCATAGAACATGAGCAGCTGATCTCACTAAAAAATTATAGGTTTACAAGAAAATTCAAGAATGCTTGCAAATCTTATGTGGTTAGATTTTGTCCCAAAGCACAGACTAAGAGTCAGGTGGTAACATGTCTCAGTGAAATAGTAAGAAACGATACATTAAATAGGAGAAAGCATACAATATTCAAGGATTGTCGCCAGCAACTGAGACAACAGCTGTTTCAACAAAAGGAGAATATAGATTTGGATCCTGAATTGAAAGAAGCTTGTAAGAATGATTTGCTAATGTACTGTGCTAATGTGCCCCATGGAGAGTCAGCTGCATTGGAATGCCTACAGACAGCCAAAGGGAAGTTATCAGATGAATGCAGGAAGGCCATATTTGTAGTCAGGAAACAAGAGTTTGCTGATAATGCTGTTGACTATCATTTAATTACAAGTTGTAATGATATGATAGACTTGTACTGCCATAACACTGATGCGTCAAAGATTCTAGATTGTTTGAAGGTATTCTATGAAACAACATTTCTTTTTCTCTTTTAAAATAATTATCTTTTAACCAATTTGTGTCATTGTATGCTTTTATTTGTTCCAGATCCATCGGCAAGAACTACATTTCGATGAAAACTGCAAAGTAGTTATTGTTAATAGGATGATTGAACAAAATATGGATTACCGGTTCAACAATAATTTACAAAAAGCTTGCAAAGCGGATATTGCGAAATTTTGTTCAGTTGTGATTGGTATAAAATCCATTTTTAAATTAGGTAGACGACATATTTGTAAACTCAGTAGTATAATAGATAATTTTAAATAATAATTTGACATCCTGTAGTGTAGATTATTAGGGCCGAATATTCTGAACACAGAGTTGTAAGTAAATGGAGTGGGCTGTTTCTTTTTTTACCTAATTTTTAAAGTCAAAGTAATTTATAGAGAAGTTTGTCGTTTATTCAACAGCTTATTGAAACTCCATTTCCTTACCACTGATCATTAAAAGAAAAACTCCCGATCTTATTATTGTTTTTTCTTTCAGCAAAAGAGCCACAAGACATGGAACTTCAAGGCAAAATGTTATATTGTTTGAAAGAGAAGTTTAGAGAATCAAAATTGACGGTAGCTTGTGAGAATGAACTGGCGAATGTGTTAAAAGAGCAAGCTTTGAACTATCGGCTGGACCCTTTGCTTGGAAAATTATGCAAAGCTGAAATACAGACAATTTGTGCTGTACCAAATGATATTACGAATTCAGATGGACAGGTATAGTAAAATTTTATGTGTAAGACTTCGAGTCATGGCTTTGAGTACAATACAAAATACAATTGTTTAAACAATTCTATTTTACGACACAAGGTCTTTGGTCTTTGGTCTCGCAGCCAGCGAAAAGGGGGCAGTAACGGCGCGTTTAAAAAATCCGCCTATTAGTAGGCTCTTTTTATTTTTTGTAGGGTGGCAAAATCATCAAATGAGCCTGGGTGGGGCGGAAGGGACTGTCAGACTCTTACTGACTAAAATCCACCCGTGTTTCTTCGGATGCCCTTTACGTTCCGGGGCCGCGGTATCCTGGATTAAGAAAAAATCCGCGACCCCAGTAGGCATTTGGCCCAGTAAGGGGCCCCGTCGGTGACGCGTGAAACACGACGCGCCACCGACTCGGGCTTGGTCCTTGTTCGGACGGCGAGCTTACCCATTACTCACCGTCCGGAAGCCCGCTCCGCCGCTGTGCCCTCTGCTATTCAGAGGGACACGCGTTGGAGCGTCCACCCGACAGGCTATTTGCATACGGGCAAAGAGACCCCTTAGGCACACAGTGCCTAAGGAAGAGTTTTTGCCCGCATCCCAGGGTGCACCGGCCCGAAAAACTGGTCTTCCACCCGGGCGTATCCGAGAGGGAACTCCAGTCCACGGGCGCATGGCATGTGGAGGTTTCCTGTCTTAGCACCCCACCTATTAGTAGGCTTAGCAAATCAAATGCTTCACTTAAGCTACAATACTGCCAGATCGCTGATCATTTAATTTAGTTGTTTATGTGTTGTAATGTTTCTAGTCAAAAATTCCAATCATTTCTTCAACAGGTTGAAGAGTGTTTGAAAAATGCTCTCTTGAATCATAAAATCGTGTCAGCCGAGTGTGCACGGGAGGTTGCGCAAATCATAGAGGAAACTGAAGTGGATATTGAAGCAGATCCTTTGCTGGAGCGGGCTTGTGCAATGGACTTATTGACATATTGTAAAGATCTGGAGCATGGTGCTGGAAGACGTAAGTCGACAAATATTGCACTGTACTCGAATTTTAACTCTCGGAACTGAGCCGAAAGTTGGAAATCCGACAATACGCTGTTGCATAGTTGTGATGAAATTTTTTGGGTGAAATTACCTTTAACCACTCTGCACGACAACATTTTGACACATGACGCATCAGCTGAGTCGACCGGGTGATTCGAAATTTGAGATAATATTGAAGATTTTTGTCAATTTTCAGCATTCGATTTTTTTTATCAAAAATATGTTACTACAGTTATTTCATACGATAAGTTTATGAGCAATATATCCAAGAACGTGTTGAGGTCACTAAAACTGCGTCATTCCTCTGTAAAATGTGTGTAACATACAAAATGCTATGTCGTTCCAAAAACTATGTAATTTAGATGTGCTGAAAATATGTACATGAACAAGCTTCTCACGTGATAAAAAATGGTTAAACAGTGAAATAAATGAAGTAACTTACTACATGCATTATTAGATTTGCCAGTGTGCATACATAATTTCATAAATAATAACGATCAAAGACTTGATAAAAATTACCAAAAACTATGTTGCAACATGACACTTCTTAGTGCTGACCGCAATCCCAATGCTCATATAACGATTGAAAAGGTTCATTCAGCCTAATCGATACTCGCAATATAATCGAACATGGAAAAAAAAGTAGTACAAAGACATGGACCGATTTATCTGCTTATTTGACTAGAGAAGGTTTACTCCATGCAATAAATCTATGGAACGGAATCTGTAGACTCATTGGTATAATATTTCAAGTATTATTTCGTTTTGAAAATAAGTTTTTTATTAGGTACGCAATAAATAATTTAATTTTTTTAATTTAATGATTGGGATAGAAATAAATATTGGTGTTTCATTGGAGGCCAAACGTGTGTGTCTTTTAAATTTAAATTCAACCATATAGTTTTACCCATATTGTGTCTTCTTTATTTAATTTCAATTTATCTGATTATTTCATTTTATAAAACGAATCTAAACAACGTAAAAAAAGACAAACACCGGGTTCGGATCAAATGCTGGAGGGAGAGATATGGGAGTACTTCCAAATGATTCCCTGCAGTTATAAACAATTTAAATTTCCAACGCGCCGTGGATGGCTAAATTCGAAACTATGAGGAATAGCGAAAAATACTGAAAGAAGTCTCGTGGCCGATTTTGATAAAAAATGTAAATTACATTGCAAAAATTAAATTTTTGAAATATCAATTTCCAGTAATCAAACTATTAATGTTCTGTGAAATAATTACATGCGAAAAACATAAAGTAAAAGGTTTTCTTTAATAAATCGATTCAAACTTTAGTCAATGGCCGTAGCTCACTACATGTTCGCAACATCGTGTTCTCATTTCAATTTTTTTTACGAGTAATCACTTCGCGGTACAAATACAATAACGAAATTTTTGAAATTCGAACTTTGAGTGAATTGGCGCGAATTTTGATTTTGATCTGCGTACGATGACTAAATTATTGTTTGTATAATATTAGTTCATATTTTACCAAATTAATATCACTTTACTGTAGTTTGTCGTATATCATAACGAATTTGAGCCTTAACAGCGACACTATGAAATAGTGTAAAAATATAGCACATTCTTTTTTTTTTCATTTACAAGCTCTATTCCTGACCAGCAAAAATCTAAAGACGCAGACTTAATTTTTGCGATTGTAGGTGCGGGCTTGCGAACGGCGAGTATAGGGTAACTCACCGTCCGATCAAGGACTAGGCCCGAGACGAATGCGCGTCGTGTTCCAAGCGGGATTTAAGGAACTATCAGCGAACTGACGAGGACAAAATAGTGGCTAACGGAATTGTATTAAAATCATTAAAAGGGTACTGCGGTCCTAGAACGCAAAAGGCATATGAAGGAACAGGGTGGTTTTAAGTAAGTAATAGTTGACATCTCCTTCCGCTCCACCCAGGGAGAGAATCATTTAAAGGTTTTTCAACTTATAACAGTGTGTATTACTGGAGTTAAGTCGCGAACTGCATCACATCTAAAGTATCCTTAACAAATACCTATATAAAAATATGATTATACTGGTGTCAATACTGACGATTAAATATCTGTACGCGCGGCAGCAGATCAACCTACCCAAATCTGTCAAAATTTACCAATCGAACATTAACCTTCCACTATTGTGATAAGGTTGAAAATCGATTGAAGAAATTTTACAGATTGAGGTAGGTTGATGTGCTGGCGTCTATACTTAACATGGCCAAACCAATGTTACGAAACAAGAGAATATAATAATTTACTTATCTATCTTTTATTTGGTGGGAAACAAACTCATTTCTAATAAGCCTATCAAGATCAAAGGCATTCCATATTCATTCAACCTTAATTATATTATTGTACAAAACAAAATGTACATTAAAAATTAGCTAATAAATAAAATTTATTATTTTGAATAGCGAGTACCACAGCGAGCGCATTCCATATCCAATTTTTGGAATTAATAATTGGCGCGCATTCAAACATTTATTACTGACATTATTCTTTTGTCTATTATTGTTTTTTGGGAATTACAATGCACGTAAAATTATTATAAAAGCTTTAAAAAATATTATAACAATTAATAATTGTATTCTAAGCTTAAAACAAATTTATTTTAATTTTTATTAATCGTTTTCTTCAATTCCTTATTTTTTTCACTCGAGTTGACGAAAAATTCAATTATGGAATCGATTAGAATACTCGCTTTCACACATCATCACGATTAAAAAAAATAAGCATGGTTGTCGATTATGAATACAAATTGAGTAGTGGTAATGAAAAATACGTGTTATTAGCTCTGTATTAGAGAATTACGCTAAGATCTGGGCTTTTTTACGTTATTTATAATATTTGACATGATATTTATCGTAATTGTTATTGAGTAGAAACGCATGTGTGTGATCCAAGTGAAAAATAAAAATGTAAACAAACACGAGTGGCGCGAAACTTCGACTTCAGATATCAAATTCTTCATTACCACTGCTAATTTATGTTGAATTATGTATGAATTCGTTACAATACTAAGGGCCAGTTTCACCGGTTACTGATAAAGTGTCGGTTAGTTATCTGATAGTTAATACTATCTACCACTTAAAGGCTGGTTGTAACTTTTTTCTGTTTCACCGTCAAACTTCCTGATAATTTATCTGGTAGATAGTTACTGGCCACTTGCTGGCCACTTAATAACAAGCGGAACGGCAACGTCGCTTTTTTTGCGTTTCGATACTACTACGTAAAATATTTGCGTTTGAAAACAATTTTGAAAACTTAATTAATAAAATAATTTTGGTTCAAAATAATCTAATCAACCATTTTTACATTTTTTGGTATAATTTTATCATTATAGACCGAAATTAGTAAGATGCCTATGATTAACGACATGTTTTAATTCGAAATGTGCTTATAGAAACGAAACGTTTTGTCTTTGACAGAGTTTGTTTTGGGCGCTTTTGTTCTTTTCGAACTGTGAAAGTTTATTATTAAAGTTTCTTTTTTATAATTTTAAATTTTTTAGTAAGTTTAATTTGATTTTATATTAGCCTTCTCTGATTTCTATTGTGAATTTGCTTGTATGACATTTTGATTATGATTTTGTATCTACTATGATTTTGAATGTGTTTAGGTTTTAATTGTATTTATTTTTTATGTACATTTATAAAAAATAATAATTTGGGGGTTCCCCATACAGACTCGTACTGACTAAAATCCACGGTGTCCTTCAATAGCCCTTTACGTTCCAGGGTCACGGTAATTCGGTAAGTCCCGCGGCAGGCTTTGGCCCTCTAGAGGGAGGCCCCGTTATGCCCGGGGCGGGACTGAAGGAACTGTTTAGACTCGTACTGACTGAAATCCAGGGTGTTCCTTCAATAGCCCTTTACGTTCTGCGGTCACGATAACCAGGTAGATGACCGCCTAAAATGCAATAACAAAGTTTCTCGACTTGAAATGTACTATAATGTAGATGATAACTTCCTTAACAGCCACTTGATCCAGCTGATAACTTAACCAATACTTTATCTACCAGATATCGCTATCCGACACCTGTGAAACCAAAAGTTGTAGTTTATCTGGCAGATAAGTTCCTAATAGGCTATCAGAGACTTTATCCGTAACCGGTGAAACTGGCCCTAAATGACGAGTTATTCATCCCTCCTATAATGATCCCTTAGATGTCCCGAAACCACATTTTTTATGATTTTTAGCTCAACCCAGCACTGCCATCAAAATGGCGACGATCGTATTTAGACTTCTGGATTTTGTTATGGTAAATTAAGAAAATGCGCGCTAAATGTAGAAGTTTTAATGGCGTGAACAAATCAGATTTTTATTTATTGTTCTTAATTAATGCGCACTCATAGGATTTAACGCTCAGAATATTATTTTTTTTAAATTTAAAATGAGGATGTCGTATGACTACAAAGTCTGCCCCTTTAGGACCCGCTACTGAGCCGGCGTAGGTCTATGTGTTCGGGTCCTTTAGGACCCGGTACCGAACTATACGGTTAATAGCACATTTTCCTGATTTTTACCGTGTTCTCTAAACGAATTTATTCTTAGCTCAAGCCTAGCCGAGTTATGCTTCATCCAAAAATAAACCTTATTAGTACTCAGTTGAGTTGTATATTTGACAAACTTTGACCAATGTCTATCATATGAATAAGAACGTTAATTGGTAGGTAGGGTAAGGTTCATTTTCGTATAAAGTTCGACTCAGCTAAGGTTTAGTTTGCTTTATAGATTTGTTTGGCCTTTAAAATAACAACTAAATAATGTGAAAAGTAAACATTGTTATAACTAAATTATTTATAATACTTACAATGTTGTTAAGCATTAGTTGGGTCATTACTCATGTTATAAATAAGTTCTTGTAGTACTTGTGGTGATAATTAAACATACAACAATAAAATGTTACACAAAATGTCTAATAACTAAGCAACATCGGCTTTTTTTTATCGTGATCATCAAATGAGCCCTCCCGCCCAGAGCCGGGCGGGAGGGACTGTCAGACTTGTACTGACTAAAATCCACGGTATCCTTCAATAGTCCTTTATGTACCAGGGTCACGATAATTCGTTAGTCCCGCAACCAAGCAACATTGGTACCTATAGTTTGGGATGCTAAGTCAAAAAATCACAAGATGTTAGACCATAGCAGATGCGAGCCGAGCCCATCTTTATTTTGTAAAATTATGTATATTATCCATCTTTTATGTTTATTGAGTTCTCTTATTTGTTTAGGTGGCTTGTTGTAAACTGGCAGACATATCTACTATAATATTTATATAGATTAAAAAAAGAGTGGTCTTGCATCTTGAAATAGGAATGAGATATCCACTCGAAAAGCTGAAGTGCATGAAAATGTGAACATTTTTAAAACATTTATTTTATTCTTTCAGGTTTAAAATGTCTGAAGATAATACTTAATGATAGCAATAGAAAATTGGAGGCTGAATGTCAAAAAGCACTTTCCAGTAGATTAGAAATGTATAAACATGTGGCAGCTGTAAGTATAAAACCTTTTCAAATGTATAAAATTATAAAAAATATGTATGCTCTACAGCCCACACTGTTTGATGTGATAAAGAAATTTTAAATTGGCTTATCAGAATGAGTTATTTTAACATAATATTTACATATCTTTCTCCTTATCATTAGGCTTATTTATTATAATATTAATAGCAATTTTTTAAACATTTTTTTTCTTTGTTTCAGTTGAATGTGATAGAGAATTTTGGGGATATGTATAATGAAATATCATCTTCACCGTCTAAGAAGTACTTTTTAATTGTAGGCATTTCAATTATAGGTTTAATTTTTATATGTGGTTTATATTGTGGTAATTTGGCTCGACAGGCCATGTATGTTAAGAAAAAATAGATATTATAAATATTATTTAAATCAAAATCAATAAAAATCTTTTAAAAATTATAATTTTGTATTAATTATTCATGAATAATTCACAAACAGATGATGGTTTACAGGATAGATGAAACTCTATTTCTATCATCAGTTTTACTTACATAAAACTTATGGGCACTTGTACAAAAAGGCATTTTTCACTAACACTAGATGATGCCTAAATTAAAGTGTGCCATTAGAGTTTTGACTCTAGGCTCTGCACCAAGAGTTGGAATTATGACTGCAATATGTAAGCATCAGTCAATTTTAGATTCTGCTTGATGTTACTAAAAATTTGTAATTAGATAACTGCTCTAGAACTGCTTCAAGAGCTCAGAGTAATTTGTATCTTTACATGATTTCATCAAAATCCATTTCATCCAGTTCATTAACTGCTTCCTTTTTAACTGTTGTAGATTTGACTTCTTTCTTGATTTCTACTTTGACATCGCCTTTAGCTATTTTTTGGCACTCTTCAAAGTATTGGTTAGGATGGTTGATGCCCAATCCAAGGTCAGAATGATGTACAACATCAAAGTATTTACTGCAGGCTATTTGGAAATGTCCTTTCTTTGTCATGTCTATGATTTCACCAACCGCTGAAAGTATAAATTATAAGAATACATGGAAAATTACTGGAACTTAGGTTCTTGATGAAAAATTTAATGAATACATACCCTGAGCATCAAAACCGTAACCTTGGAGTCTGTTCTTCAGTATACTAATGTCGCAATGTTTATAAGGACAGCCATGGCAGTCACCCGGCCCAACAGTAGTGTTGATAATCTTCAAACAACTAAATGGGGAATAATTTTTCTTACTACCCTCTTTTCCATAGTTGTATCTGACATTATAAGCATACTGCTTTTCAAATTTATCTAGGTCCATTATTTTAGTGAACTCTTCTCTCCAGAATCTTAGAGAATCCTCCAATGTTACACCAATCCCTTTCAGGAATAGTCCATATTGAAGCCTGCCTCCATGTCTAAGGTGGTGAGCCACTCTCAACTGCTCATGAAGTTGTCGCATGCACAGCGGGAATGATTTCACAGCTAAGGAGTCTAAGCTCTCAATTGGTATCACAGCTTTAGCACTGCTGTAGTCATTGCCAGAGTATGATTGATGCAATCCCTTCAGTAATGAAACTAATCTCTCATCCTGTTCAATCTCACCAAGGTGGTGACAAGCTATAGCCAAGCTTTGCTTCAGTTGTGTTCTGTACTGAGCAGAGAGCACAGATATAAAATCTTTATGTGCTATATAGGCATAACCGCCACTTAAGTAGACTTTTCTCAATTTTACCAGATCTAATACTTCATAGAACTTCACTTTGTAGAATTTCATATTTTCAATATTAGAATGAGGTGTGGACTCTCTCAGAAAGTGCATTATTTCACTTTTTTCCTCATCACTGATGTTTGTATAGCATAGGTTGTTTAGCTTGAAAAAAGTTTCAACTGCTTCTCCCCTCATGGTAGCAAACCTCATTTTAAACAGCTCCAATTCCCTAGCGATGAACCATCGACGCAATTCTTCAGTTCTGCAGTAGGCTAGTCGAAGTATGAAGTGCGCTATGTGATCTTTGCGTCTCGCTTGCAAGTCAGCTTCAGTAGTTGCACAAGATGACTTTTCACAAAGCTTGGCATAATACTTCAGGCCTTGAGTTCTAAGTTCACCAATCACATAGTCTGTCCATTCTTCAGAATACAATCGAAGTCCTTTGAGAGTAGTTGCTGTTGCTAAACTTCTCAATAAAGTCACTCTTTCTAATGCTAAACTTTCGAATTCTTGCAATGTTATGTCTTCAATTGGTGGAATCTTGTACATTTGAAGATCATGAGGATAGGTTTCCACAAGACTTCCAGTTAGTGGCAGTTTGGTTGATTTTCTTCTTATATTTAAATCCATCGTGCTTTTCTCCAAGTATACATGAACACACAAAACACAATTTGACACGAATTTTTCGCGCCATATATGACATTTGTTATGACGTGAACGTCATCATGACAGTTGTCTATGGCCTTAAAAATGGAAATAATGGGTCTGAATACGTGTTTTTTTAGTTAAGTGAATTTGGAAATCAATTGCACAATCGGGAAATAATCATGAATTGGACATTCACCGAGGTAAAATGAAATCTTTGTACTTTGACTTAACTCTTATTTCCAGTTCCCTCGTTCGTACTTTTCACTGAAAGATATGAATGGCTTTCAATTTATTAGTGGACCTTGTAGTATAAATCCGACTCATCGAAGCAGGACTGAAAAATAAGGATCATTGAAACGTGATTTCTTTTTCCCATAATAAATAAGGTTGTCGGAAAAATAAACATGATGAGTAGAATGGAAAAACACGTGACACGCATGCTCCTTCCTCAGCACACTGTTTCCGGTTTTCCACTTCGCCCCTCACCCCTCCTCTCCGCTCTTGATTGTCAATCTGTCAAGTTGAGTAAACTCAATAAAATCGAATTTTATTTATATTTTGAATTAGTTTCTTAAAAAGAAATAAAAAACTATGCTTAACTATACTTCGAACAGTTAGAAAAAGCCATTAGCAATATTTTGGTACGGGTTTAAAGTGTAATAGGATTATAAAATGGTATCCAATAAGATGCAGTCGTCACTGGACGATTTAGTTCAATATACACAGCTTTTCAAGCCGGTGCCGACTGTTCTGCAAGGGACTGTGCTGCCCTTTTTGATAATCTACCCAATAGTGTTTTATTCGTGGATCGTTGTGTATGGATTTGAAGAAAATTTTGAGGCTGGATTTGTGACTGTTGCGGTGGTCGCCACCATACAAATTCTTATATGTCTCTGTTGCTATTGGAGCGTACATATTCAATGTTTTCTATCGTGTTCTTCGGTAAGTAATTAAAAGTTTTTTATTCAACAAATTTACTGTTGTCATTTCGTTGTACTAGTTGCAAGTATTACATGGTCCTTGTACTGTTATAATTGGTTACATTTTTCATTTTAGGTTAAAGACCCAATTCAGGCTGAAATTGTGAAAGTAGTACCGACATCCAACAACGGGTTCTCTGAAATTGTTAAACTTCATCACACCAAGGTATGTTGATACTCTTTTGTATTTGTAATCATGAGTTTTTCATTATATTATTATGTTAAACATACTCAAACATTTTTAAATTTTCATTTTCTAATGTTTTTAAAAAAAATTTTTAGTCAACCAAAAAAGGAAGTATACACCCAGATGTCTGGTTTACATTTCAAAAGAGTAAGTATATCTATGATTGGGACAAGAAAACTTTCCACACCATTGAGTTTCCTATCAATAAGACCTATGAAGAATATATGGAGTCAAAAGGTTACACTGATGATGAAGCCATTGATATTGCTGAAAACGAGTTTGGAAGGAATGAAATGATAATGGTAAGAAATTCTTTATTCTTATAGTGGGTTGTAAAAATTATCAAATTCCTCTTCCCACCATGTGTGGAGTAGAAGAGACTTAGTCTCTTACTGACTAAAGATCAACCTGTTCCTTAAATTCCAGGGATATAGTACCCTGCTTAGACAGTCTCGCATCCCATGGGGTACGTCTATTGCGGAATATATTGGGCCAAATTGAAAGTGTGTGTGATATGTAGCGTTAAGAACAAATTCAAATAAATCAAATTGTATAAAAAGAAAGAAAAAATTAAACAACCCCAATGTATTGAGAACTCTTCATTCAATGGGTATTGTTTATGAGACATGTTTTTAAACACAAACATTGCAATGCAATTGTCTTATAAACTGGTACTGAGCGACTACACAACTATAGAATATGAAAGTCATGCCTCAACATAGTAACAGAATGTAATTAAATTAAATGCATGCCTGAGAAAGTATTAAGGTTATGTAGACATTCAACATTCTATTTTCTTTGAACCTTGTTAATCTAATTTTGTTCACAATATAGATTTTTATTTACCACACACTGTATGAAGTTCATGAATATTAAAAGGATTGTAGGTCAATAGTAGATAATCGACTTCAAGGGCACTTGTTACATTTCCAAGTAATTAACTGTCAGTCTTGTGGATGGAATTATAGTACATACTAGCTTATTCCCATGGCATTGCCAGTGTGAAATTTCCAATAATGTCATTCTGGGATTAAGTATCCTTTCAGATAATCCATGTTATGTATATAGGCCATCTGTACTAACTCAGGGTGGCCACTTTCTGGAAAACCAGGAAAAGTCAGAGAATTGTCAGGGAAATTTAAAGGAGGTCAGGGAAGCTCAAGCGGGCTTACTCCAGCGCACCTTAAGAACTATAAATACTTAACTAATTATTAACCCTTTGACCGCCACATCAAAAAAACAAGAACGTGCTCTCAGCGCCAAGCTAAGCATAATAAATACATAAGTGCATAAAAAACAGTAGTGAATTTAGAGATATTTTAATAAGCTACATATATTGACGTTTAAAAGTCTTTCATGTAGTCGCGACGCGCGACTGTGGCGTGCTGAGCACTTTTTGGCTTGTCATCTATACATGACACTGGCGGTCAAAAGGTTAAACTTTACGTAGCTAACTGAATATGGTCGAAAGACTACTAATTCTTTGGTCAGGGTTCGAGACTTAACTGTCGTTTTTCGTGATTTGAAGTAAAATTATGGTAAAAATTTTAGATTATAAGCGCCTGTAAAACCGGGAAAAGTCAGGGAATATTGATTTTGGTAAATAGTGGCCACCCTGTAACTGTACTCTGCTATACGGTTTCCAGTGGCTTCCTTGCATGTAACATCGAAAAATATCCAACGGGGACATAGAACCTGGATTAAAAAGGACACAAAATCCTACATGATAATCTAGATCATAAACTATCTGTGTACCAAGTTTCATCTAAATCTGTTTAGAATTTTTGTGTGAAAGAGTATCAAATGTCCATCCTTCCTCAGAGACATTCAGATTTAAAGCCAATGTATTTGTTACAGGTTGTTCCCGAGTTTATGGAACTGTTCAAAGAAAGAGCAACAGCACCATTCTTTGTGTTCCAAGTATTTTGTGTTGCCCTATGGTGTTTAGACAAATACTGGTACTATTCCATATTCACCTTAGTCATGTTGGTCATGTTTGAGTGCACACTCGTACAACAACAGCTCAGGAACATGGCTGAGATCAGAAAAATGGGGAACAAACCATATAACATCAATGTATATAGAAATAGAAGATGGCGCCAGATAATGAGCGATCAGCTCCTGCCAGGAGATGTTGTGTCTCTAATCAGGTCTACCAATGAGAATCTAGTCCCTTGTGACATTGTACTCTTAAGAGGTTCATGCATTGTCGACGAGTCCATGTTGACTGGTGAAAGTGTTCCCCAAATGAAGGAAGCAGTTGATAATGAGAAAAATTTAAAACAAGTATTAGATCCCGAGGGTGACGGCAAACTACACATGTTGTTTGGTGGCACAAAGATTGTTCAACATTCTTCTCCTAGCAAAGCTTCTTCTTCAGCCCTCAAGGCTCCTGACAACGGCTGCATCGGATATGTTATTCGCAATGGCTTCAACACATCACAAGGCAAACTTTTAAGAACTATTCTGTTTGGCGTGAAGAGAGTAACAGCTAACAATTTGGAGACTTTTGGATTTATTATGTTCTTGCTGATTTTCGCAATCGCCGCCGCTGCATACGTTTGGATCAAGGGCTGCGAGGATCCCGAGAGGAATAGATACAAATTATTTTTAGAATGCACACTGATTTTGACATCAGTCGTGCCTCCTGAACTGCCGATAGAGTTATCACTAGCAGTCAATACATCATTATTATCATTATCTAAATTAGCAGTATTTTGTACAGAACCTTTCAGGATACCATTTGCAGGAAAAGTAGAAATATGCTGTTTTGATAAGACTGGTACACTTACAAGTGATAATTTAGTGGTAGAAGGTGTTGCCGGTATAGCGGACCACAAAGATGCTAATGTCATTCCATTGTCCCAAGCACCGATGGAGACGATACAAGTACTGGCGTCATGTCATTCTCTAGTGCAACTAGATGATGGTGTGGTAGGAGACCCATTGGAGAAAGCAACTCTGAAAGCTGCAGAGTGGAACCTGACCAAAGGAGACGCTGTAGTTCCAAAGAAAGGAAAATCACCAGGCCTGAAGATTGTTCACAGAAACCACTTCTCAAGTGCCCTTAAAAGAATGTCTGTAATAGCAGGCTACCAGGTCAATGAGCGAGGTTTCATGGAGACTCATTACATTAGCAGTGTGAAGGGTGCTCCAGAAACTGTGAAGACCATGCTCAAAGAGGTTCCTAGTCATTATGATCATGTTTACCTGACTCTGTCGCGACGAGGGGCGAGAGTTCTCGCATTAGGTTATAGGAATTTAGGAAAATTAAGCTCTCAAGACATCAGAGATATGTCTCGCGAGGATATCGAGTCGGATCTGACTTTCGTTGGATTCGTTATTATCTCGTGTCCTTTGAAGACTGATTCAAAAAAAGCAATATCAGAAATTGTGAATGCTTCTCATTCTGTGGTGATGATAACTGGTGACAATCCGCTGACGGCATGTCACGTTGCTAAAGAGTTGAAGTTTACTCAGAAAGAGGAAGTTCTTATTCTGACGGAAAGCGACAATAAGTGGGGCTGGACATCGATAGATGAGGAAGTGAATCTCCCAGTGAATCCGTTCAAGACATCGAAGCAGTTGACTTCGAAGTTTGATCTGTGTATAACAGGTGAGGGTTTGACCTTCCTCAATGAGAACCATCACAAGTTTATGCTGGAGTTGATGCCTCACATCAAGGTGTTCGCGCGGTTCGCGCCGAAGCAGAAAGAGTTCGTCGTGGTGACGTTGAAGGCGCTCGGATACGTGACGCTCATGTGTGGTGACGGTACTAATGATGTCGGAGCACTGAAACATGCTGACGTGAGTATGACTTGTTATATTTCATCAGATATCATTAATAATCTTATTTCTATGCAATATAGATAATATGCTGATTGTTGCGTTATTCAATAGGAAACAACGTAGGTATAGATAAGTTAATAACATCATTAGAATTAAAGTAGTGCAGATTTCAAAGAAAGACCTATAAAAAACATTTAAATAATCATAGTTGCTATCTATTATATATTATATTAAAAGGTACCTATATATATAAAAGGAGAACTGACTGACTGACATATCATTCGTACAGCCGAAACTACTGGGGCTAGGAATGTGAAATTTTGCACACGGGTTCCTATTATAATGTAGGGGAGCACTAAGAACGGGTTTTTGGAAATTTAACCTTTAAGGGGGTGAAAAGGGGGAATTAGGAAAGTACGTAACCCACGCGGAAGAAGTCGCGGGCAAAGTGCTAGTGATTCATATAAGACTTTATGGGCTTTTTGTAAACCGCAAGAGGCTGGTCTAGGGCCAAGGCTGTAATAAAGGCAACGTCGCATCGTGAAACCAGAATTGAATAAAAAAAATCGGCCATGAGCGAGTCGGTAAATACGACGATCACAATTTAGTTATTCAGCGGTCTAGATTATACCCTGACTTCCTGGCTGTCCCAATTGAGTGTTTTGATTGTTTTTCGCCATTTACTCAAGTATAGTCAAGTAGGAAATTTAGACGACTCCAACACAGATTATGTTTAAGATTGATGCGTAAGGCCCTCCGTACCAACCAATGCAAGTCTCCGATTCTTTACGACTTTGGTATCCATTGACGCGTGCTTGTGTACGAACTTGTATGGATTTCTTGTGATAGTCGCCTTGATACAAAAGTCGTAAGGTATCGTAAACTTGCGTCGCATTGTAAGAAGGGACTAGTAGTGATTTCAATACCTATATTTACACAGTAATTTAATTTACTAAATTACTCGTAACAAAATCCATACCTTTCCAATTACAGGTAGGCGTAGCAATCTTAGCGAACGCGCCCGAGCGGCCACGAGAGAAGCCGAGGGAAGAACGCGCGGTAGAAGAGCCACCTCGTCGGCCGACCAACCGCGCGGACGCACGCGCCGAGGCCGCCGCGCGCCTGCGCAGGGCCATGCGCGAGTTGGAGGAGGAAGACACGCAGCTCGTCAGGTTGGGTGACGCGAGTGTCGCTGCACCCTTCACCAGTCGCCTTTCCAGTATATTTTGTAGTAAGTTTTGCCCCTAGCCTAATACTTTCTCAACTATATAGAACTCTTCTTTCAGTCCAGTGGGTCTAACTTTAAGCAATATTTCCATTGATTCACTTTGTCCATTTCCAGTAACATCATTGGCTGTTCTTCTATTATTCATTTACAAAGTGAATCATTAGGAATATTGCTAAGTGGCCGTTTTAGACCCATAGCAGCAGAATACAATTCCTTTACGTAGAGTGACCGCCTAGCCTGCCGGGGTCGCGGGACCAAGGGATTACCGTGACCCTGGTACGTAAAGGGCTATTGAAGGACACCGTGGATTTTAGTCAGTACAAGTCTGACAGTCCCTCCCGCCCTGCCCTGGGTGGGAGGACTCATTTGATGATTTTACCACGAGAAAAAAAAAAGAGTGACCACCTATCTTATCTTAGTTACTTTTTTAGTTTAGTTACTGGGTAAGGTTTGTTGTCAGTTAAGATTTTGTCCTGCATTGTTGGTGGGTTTTCAATTCACATATTTTGTACAAACAGCCAGCCCCCGAAAAATTATGTCTTTTGACAGTTCAAAAGTTCCTGTAATTTGCCTAGTTGAAATAAATGGTTTGATTTGATTGCATTCATGACATTCTTCCATGCAAGATCGAAACCGCTCCACGCAGCTGACAGTCGATCGCTCCGCCACTGTTTCACTTTTATTTAATACCTGAGCGGCTGTATCTTACAATCTGTGTAACATGTCAATGCATAAGCCATTGTTGAATTTATATTTCTAGCTTTAATTTTTCCGAAAGCAATGTAAAAATATTTTTTTGATGTGACACCTCTACCAACTCGCATTGGCCCCGCGTGGTGGATTACAACCCACTCCATTTCACAGAGAGGAGGCCTGTGTCCCAGGGTAGTGGGAATATTGTACGCTGGTTATGACGCTAATAATTTTTCAAACATAAACCAAATTTTTTATTCTACAACTACAACTTTCATATCAGTCGATAATCGATGATCGTTGCTTCTTATAAATAAGCATAACAAGTGTTATGGGCCTACCACACGCACCAGCTTCACCACAGTTCTGCCTGCGCAAGATTCTCGTTTCTTCATAGTTTTACCAACCATACGCACGGTATTCCGTGTACAAACCGGCTTGCGCAGGTAGAAATGCTGTGGTGAAGCTTGTGCGTGTGGCAGGCCCATTACTCAAAAGTTCAAAACACGTTCCGAAGAGGCGATTTACCTACTCCATAAAGCTTAGTGCAAAATTTTGTAGGTTCGTAGGTTGTCTGAACATAAAGACATTCACTCAAAGAATATAATCAAAGTAATGACCTCAGGGTCAAGTTGAGTCAAGTTGACGGGTCAATGACACGAACGCAGATACTGCACGCGATCAAAATATGAATTGAAATGACCTTTCATCCTCGGCGTAATCAATCAAATGGATTTAGCACAGTTATGATAACGTCCTTCTCATTTGAATGGAATGTTAAAGGATCATAAAAACGGGAAAAAATATATTTTTTCCAGGAGGAGGCAGGAGAATACAATATATTTTTTCCGCATTCTATACATACCTAGGCAATGTATAGAATGCTTATAACATTCGATGAATGTATGAAAAAAATCATTTATTTATGCTTTGCCTATGTATTAAAATATATAATACAGGATGCGCATCCTCGGTGAAGTGAGAAAAATACGAGAGCGGGAAGGGGTAGATGTGCAAGCATGTAGTAAAATCCACACGACTTAAATAGGCTCGACGAAGCTCCGCTGCACGGGGCTTCTATTATTTGTATTCAGAGTTTAAAGGGACCTAATATAAAGAGAATGACGGGGTCAATGCGCAAAAAATCATGTCATTAAAAGGGTATGCAACTTATTGGCATCAAATTTTTTTTTCTTTCGCCAGTAATGAAATATTGGTCATTAGTAGATCGCAACCTAAGAACTTAGTAAAAATTTATTTAAAAAATCTAAACCGTAACCAACCAGAGATATAACGGATTTTATTTTGTTCTAATCGGGAGTAAGTCACTCCTGATTAGAACAAAATTAAAACCGCCATATCTCTGGTTGGTTACGGTTAAGAAACTTAATCGTTTTTTCTAGGACTTCTTAGGTAGTAGTCTAATTGTGGCCAAAAGTTAATCACTGGCGAAAAGAAAAAAAAATTGATGCCAAAGTCGATACTAAAAGTTGCATGGGCCTTTAAATCTTTTGCCAGTTCGTTACAATGACTAAATTACTTTATTATTTTTCTTTCCAGTCTGCCACATAATCAAGCAAGGCCGCTGCACTCTAGTGACAACTCTGCAGATGTTCAAGATCCTGGCTCTGAATGCTCTAATCCTGGCTTACAGTCAGTCTGTGCTGTACCTCGATGGCATCAAGTTCAGTGACACTCAAGCAACGCTACAGAGTCTGTTGTTGGCCTCCTGTTTCTTATTTATATCAAGATCTAAGGTAAGGATTGTACGAAATATGTAGTTAAATAAATAAATTACAGATGCAAAATCTACCTTAATGTATGGACACAAAAGTCTATTGAAGGAACAGGTTGGGTTTTCGTCTGACAAGTCTAGCAGTCCCATCTAATCTACTCAGAGGTCTGATTGTATGTTAATCAAAAATCAAGACCTTTCGGTGGACTTTTCAAGGCCTTATTCAAAAAGCAGTAGGTACATCTTGACACGGCGCGTGTGTAGTTCGAACCTTGTTCCTGATACCGGTTATTATTTCATATATTTTGAAATGTTCTTTTTTTTAAGTCTAATTAGTATTTTAAAAATGAAAGGAAAATAATAGTATATTATAAATGTTATTCTATCCTAATGCGATTGCCGGGGTCGCGGGACTTACGAATTACCGTGACCCCGGAACGTAAAGGGCTATTGAAGTACACCGTGGACTTGAGTCAGTACGAGTCTGACAGTCCCGCCCGCCCTGCCCTCGGTGGGAGGATACTAATGCGATAAAACTGCTAGGTATTATAAGGTCTTATGAACTTTTGCTCTTATAGCTCAATCATCAACTATGTCTCCTGTTATTTCAAAATACTTATTTAAATAGTTTTACGTCGTATCACATTTCAAATTAAGTCTTATTCGTGCATCAATTTCTTTTACTTCACAGCCTCTGAAGCAGCTATCGAAACAGCGCCCTCTACCGAACATCTTCAACGTGTACACAATAATGACAGTACTCACTCAGTTCGCGGTGCACTTCCTCTGTCTGATATACTTGGTGCACGAGGCTACGGCACGATCGCCCGGAAGGTAATCTACTCTATAAATATCTTATTCATTGATCTCTAGAGTATTTTGGATGCAATCTTGTCAACGTTTATATTTATAATAGTACTAGCTGTTGCCAGCGGTTTCACCCGCTACAACTTGAAGACTATCCCACGGGAAAATCTGATAAAAACTATCCTATGTGTTAATCCAGATGATAAACTATCTGTGTACCAAATTTCATCCAAATCCGTTCAGTAGTTTTTGTGTGAAAGAGTAACAAACATTGCATACACTTGAAATATAGCTGTTTAGCTAAATCGTGCATTTGTAACAAAAACCGCCGTTTACGTTTAGAATGCACGATTTAGCTAAACAGCTATATTTCAAGTGTTGACAATGTGTTATAAAATTACGTTATTGCCTTTTCTACAGTAATTACAGACCACATTTTGTATTTTTGATTCTATTTACGAGTTATGACATTTTTTCGTTTGGCGGCGCTAGTGGACTGTAAAAGGCCCCTTAAACAATAACATCTGACATAATCAGATAAACTTGAAATACATAAGTAATACTGGCTAGTAGTCAGAAGTTGGGAAGTCAGATAAGCAGTCTTATTAAAGATTTTCATCATACCTAATTAGTGGCCGAGTTGTGGATGTCAGATCTATGCGCTCCATGTAAAATACTGGTACTTACTAACGTCCGACGTTACGTTAAATTGGAAGTCGGATCTAGCGGCACCTTAAAGCGAGAGTAATTGTGGGAAAAAGACAGAGCTATACAAGTCATCTAGCGCCATCTCGTTTCCGCACTGGAATTACTCTCACTTTAAAACCTAATGGTAAGCCGCCTGTTGACGACTTTGGTCTAAGTTTATGCCACAGTTAGCGGTTGGCGATAGTCGCCGAACTCTTCACTCCCGTACTGCCATCGCACTCATTCGCTCGTATATTGTTTCTGCCGCTCCGAACACCGCGCAGCTGTACGTTCCGCATGGTGAAAATTAGGCGCGTTTTCGCTATGAGCGGCATTTCAAGGCGTGTTTTAAACATTTATACCGCTCGCCGCCCTGCGGAACAGTCCGTAACATGGTTGGGAAATTGCTAGACAGAATGATGATGATTGATTAAACAGCCGATATTTGCTTTCAGGGATAATAAACCGAAGTTAGACATGGACTTAGCAGAGGATGAGGAGCGAGAGTTCGCGCCGGATCTTCTCAACAGCACTGTCTACATCATATCGATGTCCCTGCAGATATCCACCTTCGCTATCAACTACAGGGTAAGAATCAAAATATCATCATCATCATCAAATATTTTTTGATAATAAATTAACGGTCTTATTATGCCGGGGTCGCGAGATTGTCTTATCAGGTAACCGCGACCCTAAAACATAAAGGGCTATTGAAGGATCACCGTGAATTCTATGGGTAGGAGGACTCATTTGATGATTTTACCACGATTAAAAAAACGGTCATATTATTTTTTTCAGTAATTTTGCCTATTAGAGCCTAAAAAGTTACATGTTCTTGTTTTCCGTGTCCAGGGAGAGCCCTTCATGGAAGGTCTTCGCGACAACAAGCCGCTACTGTACAGTATCATGGTGTCGGGCGGCGCGGTGCTGGCGCTCGCACTCGGGATCTTCCCCGACCTCTCCAATATGTTCGAGATTGTATATTTCCCACCTGACGTAAGTATATCAGTTATGAATTCCAACCCCCTTAACGAAAATGCTCTGTAGTCTTTAATACATTTTCAATTCTTTACAGTATAAAGTTGGAAATCTATTGAAGATTACAGAGCGGCTTCATTCGTTCGCGTCGTAGTCTTTAATGCATTTACAATTTTATTCTCTATAGAATAAAGTTGAAAATCTATTACAGACTACGGAGCGTTTTCGTTTATCGTTTG
This sequence comes from Agrotis puta, assembly GCA_943136025.2. NCBI lineage: Eukaryota > Metazoa > Arthropoda > Insecta > Lepidoptera > Noctuidae > Agrotis > Agrotis puta. Next base: position 13,487,705 of record OW964170.2, on the reverse strand, counting down.
CCACTTGTCTACGCCCTGCAGGCACTAGCTTCTGCCCGTGTATTTGTTCGGGTCAAGTTTTGGACTCCGACACATCGCGTCGCATCCCATTGTCCGCCCACATTTTATTATTTCGACTAACTAGACAAAAATTGTATAGATCAATCAGGAATAATGTAGGTTCCTACCATTTTTTTAGCATTAGATCATCAGTTCCGAAACTAATTTTACCTCTTTTTTTTATATCAGAATAGATTTGTTCAAAGTTAAAGTCAAACCGTTTATTTGACTAATTCAAATAAAAATCATCAATAATAAAATTTAATAGGTATTATTGAACCTAAAAAATAGGATTAGCTCTACCTACGCTAGACAAAGTTACCTATTTAAACGGCACAGTTAGCGTAGTGGCTGAGCGATTAGACTGCTGCGCTGCGTATCATGGGTTCAATCCCCGCACGGAGCAAATATTTGTATGATTTACAAGTAGTTGTTCCGGGTTTAGGCGTTTGTGTATGTGAGTTTAAATGTTTGTTAACGCACCCACGACACAGGAGAAATTTCTAGTATGGGGCACCGTCTTTAAAAAAATATATCGAAATACTCAGTGAAACTCAGTGTGTTAAGCTATAGAATTAATTGCCTATATGTCATTATTCACTTCTACATAAATTACAGTAAAAATATGTTAGAAACTAAATCACCATTGAGTAATTTAAAAGTGTATTCTGTAGAGACTGTTTATACACGGTAATAAATATTCTAGCCCCTGTTTTATCTCTGTTGCGCTTTATAATTCTTCACCGACATTTTAGAATTGTATACAACGAAAATACATCCTTACGAAAATCTGTTGTCAGTTTCACAGTAAAATCCAAAATAATATAAAAAAAAGCTAAAATGCTCTTATGATAATAGAAGATCTTTTCAAATTAGATTATTATTATACTGGGACCACACTAATGGACATTCAAATTGCACTATCGCAATATTGTAATTCTGAAACATAACTTCGACAAATGAACGTTTCTCCGCCGAATGAGCTGCCGACAGAACGTTTCTTTTATGATTTTTTCAAGGACATAACCGTTCAACTACGAACGATTCGTCGACACAACAATTCATTGATGGACTATTCGATGACAGAACCTTTAAAGGACCAATGTTTCGCCGGCGGAACGATTCATTCATAAATAAATATTCCACAACTATCACACAACGCCATCTAGTCCCAAGCTAAGCAGAGCTTGTGTTATGGGTACTAGACAACTGATAAACATACTTATATATTTCTAAATACATACATATTATAGATAAATTACACCCGGACACAGAACAGAGAATCACTAACCACTAGACCAACAGGCCACTATTCGATGGCAGAACCTTTACAGGACGAACGTTTCGCCGACAGAACTATTAAGCCATGAATGATTCAACGACAGAACCTTTCCAACAATTCTAATTTATCGATTGTACATTTTCATCATGTATAGTACAGTACCCTAACATGTCTTATTATTGTTTCAGTACCGGATCATATTAGTACAAGTTTTGATAGCAGACATGCTGTTCGCCTACCTAGTGGATCGTCTCTGTCTGATCCTATTCAGCGAAGGACTCCGGTTCAGGAGTTCGTAGCGGAGAGCAGCGGTATCCAGTGTCACACGGTCTTTATGTAACGGTATATAGGCTTATATGTTCATCCACGGATTATGTACTGGATTGACAATTCTTTTTGTGTATTCGTCGCAAGGTGCATATAGAATTTATAATGTACTAGCTGTACCCAGCCACGCTTCGCTGTGGCACAAAGAAACTTTTTTTTCGCGGTCGCGGATATGTGACTGATGCAAAAAATAGATAAAAACAATCCTTGATGCGGATTATATATCATGCTAAAATTTCAGCTCAATCGGTGCAGAACTTTTGGAGTTTTTGAAGAGTTCACAAACCAACATAACATTTTTCATATATATATATATAGACTAGCACTCCGCCCGCGACTTCGTCAGCGTGTGTTTCTAACTTCGAACTAAATATTAGTGCAGACAAACTGATTTTCCGATGTTCGCCCGCTAGATTGATTTTTAAATATAGATAATTACAATTAAAACTTAATCACCCCTTTTCACCAATGTAGGGGATGATTTTCGAAAAACCCAAAAACACGTCTTTTATTATTTTTGGTCTAATGTCTATATACTGAGTTTCAAATTTATCGGTTTTCACGTTATGATTTTCCCATACAAACTTTAACATTGTCTAGATTACCCCCCCCCCCTCCTCATAGGTGGATTTTCGCAAAATCCCTTCTTAGTGCTCACCTACATAATTAACGGCAACTACCACCCAAAAGTCAGCTTTCTACGTTTAGCGTTTAATATCCTTACCTTAAAACTTGAATACCCCTTTTCATCAACTTGGGGGGATGATTTTCGAATATTCCAAAGACACGTATTTAATTATTTTTGATCTAGTATTTGAATACTGATTTTAAAATTCATCGGTACGCGCGTTATGATTTTCCCATACAAACTTTAACATCGTCTAGATTACCAATGGAGGGTAGTTTAAAAAAATTAATAGTGCTAACCCTTTTTATTTACTTATACTCATATTCGTACCAAGTTTCAAGTTTATAAACCCAAGGAATAAGATTTTTCATACATCAGTTTTTACCCCTTTTCACCCCCTTAGAGGAGGACTTTCGCAAAATCCCGTCTTATTGCCCCCCTACATGGTACACTGCAACTGCTGTCCAAAATTCAAGTATCTGCGTTTAGCGGTTTCGGCTGTAGTCGAGTCTTATTAAAAAACCCTGTTCTTTTATATATATAGATTATAATGTGTCCAAATATTGGTTGAAAAGTTTTGATCAAGTTTCATTACATCGACCTTGACGCTGTGAGCGGTAACTTAGCGGGGGCCAGCGAGCGGTAAGATCAAATGTATAGAATTGTTTGAAAGACGCCACGAAGCGTCGTCAGTAGCGAATTCGCGTACTTCCGCTGCACCGCTCACCGCTAAGACCAAAGTTGTGAACGTGCTGGAAGATTTTGAAGACACTTCACGGGTGTAATTGTATATTAATTAATATGGATGAGTCAAAAAATCTTTTGAGTTTCTTTTTCATTGTATTCTTTCGTTTGTATTGATTTTGATACCTACTTAATTGAAAAAATCAGAATATAGGTTAATTCTTACCGGCGCGACGCTGCGCGCTAATTTCAATAGACCGACTGAAAATCTAACTCCATTTACCAGACGAAAAGATACAGATTTCACCGATGACGCGACGTAGCGTGGCGCCGCTCATTCAAAATCTAACTTTATTTACTGCAGCAAAAGATACACATTTCCAGTATCGTCGCGTTGCGTCGTGTCTCTGTGTGTAATGACCAGTAATCCACCTGTTTAATGAAAAGAAAAATTTAAAGCCACTTCACCAGTACGATTGTACGAATGCATACTCGGAGATTTCTTTTTTTTTTTGAGGGAAGTGCAATTGGTAAAGTTATTTATTGTTTTTTTTTTTAATTTAATTTTTGTACTTGTATAGTTTTTATACCTACTCAATGTATGTAAAAGCATAATAACATGCAATATTATGACATTAAAATTGAGAAATCAGAAATGCATCTGCAATCGCCGAGCGACGGATGTATAAAACTAAAGGCCCATTTACACGCTGCTAGAATTTGCATGGCAGTTGCATGCAAGTTTGACGACATTGCGGATCATTAATGGACAAGTAACTCAGTTGATTATACAAATATCGCAATGTATGTATAAACTTGCATGCAACTTCTCATGCGATTTCTTGCATGCAACAACGCATGCAATTTCTTGTCTAAAAATGAGGCTCATGATTCTGACCGTTATGTAATCTGTGGATATTTCGTGTAAATATCTAAATTATAAAAAGTACGTTACTTGTCTCAGTGTAGTCTCACGACCGGGGACGGTGTAACCGCTCAAATATATGTGCATTTAAATATGATGGATAAATGTGTCGACGGTATTTATTATGAAATATAATTGTGTAGTTAAATGTATCTGGTTGTTTTATTCTCTTAAATAATTTATTAACAGTATTTTTTTGGTAAAACCCGTAACTGATTGTGGTGAAATTGAAAGACAGTCATAAGTGGCATAGGCGATTCAGTGTACGTAGATCATGTAAGTGGGGTAAAGAGACAAAAAGAAAAAGAATTTTGTCAAATGCGTGCCGCTGAGCGTGAATTCTTTGCAATAATGATCGCTGAAGAAATATGTGCATTACATTGTAGCAATAAAGATGAGTTTCCTATGTTAATTTCAGATTGTCACTTCGATTTCGCCTAGTAGATCTTATGGGATTACAAAAATATACTACAAAATTCTCTTTGACACTTATTTTAATTTCAGTATTTCACAAACAAATACATAGTCAACCTATACTATTCGTATCGCCTAATGAACAAGGAACATTCAGATGCGAAAGGAAAGTAAGGTTATGATAACGTCCGTAAGGGAATTCTGGCACTTCATCACTTTAGTGCTTCCAGCCGCCTCCGAGGCCTCCCAGGCCTCCGATGCCGTAGCCGAGGCCGCCGTAGCCGATACCTAAGTCTCCGTGACCTAAGGAAATGCCGGCACTAGCCAAGCCGATACCGCTGTGTCCCAAGCCGATACCGCTGTCGAGACCGTAACCGCCCAGGCCAGCTCCAAGACCCCAAGATCCTAGTCCAACAAGGCTAGACGCGTATCCTCCGTGGGCAACAGGTGCAGCAGCTAAAGGGGCCACGGCGATCTGCTTGCTCACGACCGGAGCTGCGACAAACGTCTGGGGATGAGCCGCGGGGCCAACGCGTTTGACCACCGCGTTGAATCCTGAGACGGGGTCAGCGGTGTAATCCACCACTCTGAGGGTACCGTCGGGTTCCGTGAGTGAGTATGAGCCTTTCACGACGCCTCCGTCGCGGGACTCTGTCTGAGCTTTCTGGTCGCCAGTTACGGGGTCGTTGACCGCGTAGTTGAAGCCATAACGCGGTACTGACTGGGGACAAAACATGATCTCGTCGATTTAATAGAACCGGTAAATATACATAAAAGTAATTAGTGTAAATGGACAGGAACTTTTTAGATTTTTTGATTCCTCACTTTTTTTACAATTCAGTATTTCCAGTAGCTGCCCCTATTTTGGTCGCGGGACTCACGAATTACCGTGACCCCCGGTACGTAAAGGGCTATTGAAGGACACCGTGGATTTTAGTCAGTCAAGTCTGACAGTACCTCCCGCCCTGCCCTGGGTGGGAGGACTCATTTGAAGATTTTACCACGATAAAAAAAAGCTGCCCCTATTTTAGTGAATCGAAGTGGGTCTACATACAATACTGCCGGTAGCGATGGGCAGCGCACCGATCGCGGACGGAGCAGCCGTTGCTACACCCAGCAAGCAAGCAATCTGAAAATAAATGCAAATGTATGACTAAAACAAGGTGAAGCAACTAATAGGTATCATGAATATTTAAACCTATTGTAAGCATTGATGTTACAACCTATCGCGAAATGAGTCATGAAACTATTAGGTAGGTAATTGGTGCGAATTTTTTATTGATAATTGATAGTTCTCAATCTAAAGAACACACATTAAGGTTAACAACTCTAATACTAATAAACAAAAGTGGATAAGTAGGGGTCTTCGAAACAGTTGTAAAACTAAACGAGTTTTGCGATATATTTATTACAAAAATAAAACTTTGGCAAACAAAATAAAATATAAAAAATATTCAAGCATTCTGAAAAGGTGTATCGTAAAATCAAAAATGAATACTAATACAAATTTCATTAAAAGAAGTAAAAATAAATGCAGAGCAACATGGTCCGTTATTAATCATGAAATTGGAAACCTAAAATGTGAAAATGACATTTCTGAATTACAATTAGACGGGCATATAGTGACGAATCCCACTGACATCGCTAATATTTTTAATAATTACTTTATTGACTCGACAAATACCCAAACATATAATAATAATTACACTTGTACTAGGACAATTCCTAACACTTTGTTTCTCAGTTTCATGACTGAAGATGAAGTCAAACGGGAGATAACATCGCTAAATAATACCAACTCCGAGGGTTATGATGGAATTGGTACAAAGATTATTAAAGCATGTAGTGCGGAATTAGTGCCTATCCTGACACATCTGATTAATTTATCATTTTCATCTGGAACTTTTCCTGATGTCTTAAAGTTATCAGTTGTGAAACCACTGCACAAAAAGAACAATAAAAAGGACGTTAAAAATTATCGTCCAGTTACTCTTATACCTATTTTATCAAAAGTATTCGAGAAATGTATGAACAAAAGACTTTTAGAATTTTGTAGTAAATATAACATTATAGCAAGTGAACAGTTTGGTTTTCAAAAGCACAAATCCACGACGCTTGCTATATTTTCTCTTTTGAATAATGTTTTGACAAGTCTGAATAATAATCACTTAACGACAGGATTATTTTTCGATCTATCACAGGCTTTTGACTTTGTGGCACATGACGTTTTATTGAAAAAGTTGGAAAATCTTGGGCTAAGAGGTCCTGTATTGCAGTGGATCTCATCTTATTTAAGTAACCGAAAACAATGCGTTGTCGTAAGTAAAGTACACGAAAATATACTTACTTCTTATTCTTCAGACTATAGAGACAAAAAATGCGGTGTTCCTCAAGGGAGTGTGTTGGGGCCCATATTATTTTTATTATATATCAATGACATTCCATTAGCTACTAATCACAAATGTATATTGTTTGCAGATGATATTTCTATTATAGTGACATCCGATAAGAAGCATAAATCAATATCTGATCATGAAATAGACATTAATAATACTATTGACAATATATTAGAATGGCTACAGACAAATAAATTAAAAATCAATTTAGATAAATCTAATTTTATGCAATTTAATAAATCGAAACATGCTAAATATAATTTTAAACTTAATATTGATAGATTGAAAGAAGTAACACAAACAAAATTTTTGGGTGTACTCATTGACCAAGATTTAAATTGGAAAGTACATCTAGATGGTCTGTGCAATAGGATTAATAAATTTGTGTATGCTCTCAATCAAGTAAAGAACGTCACAAATAGAAAAACGGCCATAATAGCATACCACGCTTACGTAGAGTCCATTTTACGCTACGGGCTTATTATATGGGGAAACAGTACGGACAAAAACAGAGCATTTATTGCACAAAAGAAATGCATCAGAGCCATATGTGGAATCCGTCCTGACGAGTCCTGCAAACCAATTTTTAAAAATCTAGGTTTATTACCACTTCCTTCTCTTTACATTTATGAAATTTGTAATTTTGTCTTCAATAATAAGGGATTGTTCCAAAAAGCATATGAAGTAATCTCCCAACCCAGAAAGGATCCACACAGACTTGTATTAAGAAATACTCCTAAATCTGGGAAATATGCTAAAAGCTGTCTTGTGATGTGTGTGCGCATATACAACAAAATTCCAGAAGAATTGAAATTATTAAACAATATTAACGTTTTCAAAAATAAATTGTATAAATGGCTAAATGAACATAATTTTTATAGTATAAATGATTTTTTTTTATTTTAAAAATTTTAAGATATATTTTATTTTTTTTAATATTTTTTATTGTAATGATTATTAGCATAATGACAAATCTTATTAATTTGTGACATTTGTATAACCTAGATATTTTGCATGCAATCTATAGACATTATCTATACAGCTAAACATGTGTACTTTAAAAACAAATTGTAACACCACTGTAAACCATGTTTAAGGCAAATAAAGACTTAAAGACTTAAAGACAGAAGCATCTCACCGGCTGTTGCTAGAGGCGGCATTTTGAACTAGAAATAATATTCGCCTATTTATGAACAATACCAATTCAGTACAGTCCGCACATTGCGAAATAAATTGTTTACAATTTCACGAACCACTGCGATGTCATTTTGCATTTTAAAAATCGCATCGATTAAAATTCGTCGTGCGCGCAAAGCCTTACTTGAAATCCTAACAAAAAAATAACAAAACGATTGCAGTACTTTAAGACATCGCGCCTAGAACCAAATATTGAAAGAAATTGTCAGCCCCGCGTGGCTGCTCCCTCTTATAAAGAAGATGACTGTTGACTGACATTGGAAACATTATAGGGATAATCTACGCTAAGATTTGTGATAAGTTTTAAATCGAAGAGTGATTAAGATCAGATTGATGAGACAACTGTCTCTATTTCTTACCGCAATGAAACTGAACATGTTGAACACGTAAATTCAGTAGTCCTGTGGACGTTATCCAAACTGTTTTGCAGTAATAATGCAATACAAAACCCACTGCTCGTATTTATACGCGCTGCGGCACCTTATTTGTCAATTCCTTACAATCCTTCGTCGTTTCACGCTTATTGACTATTCACGTTACGCACCTCCGAATACATTTTCATAATGTGTCCTAAAATCGGTTTCAGGCAATTAGTTAATTGCTGGTTCGTAGTCCGGCCGACTCTTCGTAAAACGCCGTAATAGTTTCATCAGATTCCTGCCCGATTATCAGGAATTATGTGAGTAATAAGTTGGTTCTTGCTTAATTCTGCTTCTGCTTGATTCATTGAGCCATGAATGCCGGAACGCAGTCGATAACTTAATTTTTAAATTGCTTGTTACTAAGTAAATACTACAAATTGCGTCCGCTTACATGATAATCTACGATGGTAACCAAACCTTTTCTTACATTAGGTAGTGTATGCCTAGCCTAGGGCCAGTCCTAGAGGTTCGGATTGGCCATATAATCGAGTTAGCGTTTGTCAGTCGGGCCCCAGATTACGCAGGCCCCCGGCAGGTCTACCTTTGCAGGGCTTGCCGCCAATCCAAGCGATAATTACATCGGGAGCCTTACGTAGACTATTTTCTAGCTATTGCGACCTAAATGTAAACTAAATCGAATCAGAAAATTTAAAAATGGTAGAACCTGAGCAGGCCATCAAACTACTTTTTAAAATACAGCGTCCGACTCGGCCTGTCCTCTTCGAATGCTACTAGATATGTATATTTTAAATTATATGTTTTTGTCATGTTATTCGTATCAACCGAGATACTTTTTGAAAAAAAACCTAGATATATCCGAGAAATCGAATATGCACCGTTGCGTTGAACCCACCCAATAAATTCAGTTACTTACTCAACTGCTGCATCGAAAAATAGCCCTTTACATCATCATCAATATTATTAAATAGTCATGTGAAGTGGAAACTTATGAAGATCTATGTCCAGCCTTGAAGGCGTATTACACCCGTGGGGATCACCAATAGGGTCGCCAGTTCGTGACCTATACGGACACTTTCGAAAGCCCCTTCTAAAGTTTTGACTACAAAAAAATGAGTACGCTGTACAATTCGTAGTCAGTTCGTATAGGAAAATAAAACGTGTAAGACAGACATTATTCTGACCGCGTTCGAAACTTGCATACAATCTATACATATAATAAATCTGTAGAAGGGTCAATTCTGTACATTGTAAATATTGAAAAAATAAATAGCGGGGGTGTTGCTGGATCGATACCAAACCCAAATATGTGATTAAAAAAATGTTTGTCTGACTGTCTGTCTGTCTGTATATGCAAGCATCACGTGAAAACTAACGGTTCGATTTCGATGAAACTTGGTATAATTATACCTTATTATCCTGGGCATAAAATGGGATACTTTTTATCCTGGAAAACTACGTAGAAAAAAAATCTTATTTTTCAGTTTTATTCATAGACGTTGTTCTGTAGAACCGCGATCTCCTTAATTATTATAGGCTTAGCCGTATTTGGGTCCAATAGATATTTATAAGATGTCATTGTCAGAGTTTCTCAAAATGGAGAAATAAACCATCCACCCGAAGACCGACATCCGCGCGGACGGAGTCGCGGGCGGAAGTTAGTACTTAATAAATACGCAAAATGATGATCGTGTTAAACTAGAAATAGTTATAGCCGACCTTTTTAAAACTTCTCGTCTTTTAAGGAGAAAATGTGCCCAAAGATAAAAAAAAAACAAAGGAATACGTAGGCCGTAAAAAACCGTTAATGCGTCATATTTTAATACTCGCAAGTAAATCAAAACAGCACAAATGAAGGAAAAAAATCGAATTTGTAATTGTAGGTATCGCATTTTTTCAGGGATTTTAAACAGTTTGTTTTTGGGGTAAATTATTTTCAAATTTAATTTTGTGTGGTCCGACATGCATTTGGCCAGGTTTTTCATGGTCTTATCAGTTTTTCAAGCCAACATAAACTTACCTAACTGTAAGGCTATGCTTCAGTGCCGTAGCTACCTACCTCCGTTCAATTATATAGCACTAGCACTTTTCCCGCGACTTCGTCCGCGTGGGTTACGTACTTTCCTAATTCCCCCTTTTCACCCCCTTAAAGGTTAAATTTCCAAAAACCCCTTCTTAGTGCTCCCCTACATTATAATAGGAAGCCGTGTGCAAAATTTCACATTCCTAGCCCCAGTAGTTTCGGCTGTACGTTGATATGTCAGTCAGTCAGTTCTCCTTTTATATATATAGATTACTTGTATTACCAATCCGTGATAGCTTCATGTCAATCTCAATCTGCCTGTTCTAATTCCCCGGCCACAGTTAATGAACATGTTACAGAACTATGTTAACCGTTGCATGTTACTGAGATGTAACCTAACCTTGATTGGATATTATTTTGGTCTATGCCCTTCGTTTGACTGTCCTGTCTGCATCCTGTTTGTCTCGTTTTGTCTATGGACTGCCTCGTCTACATAGCATAAAAAGCTCGCATTTTTTTTTTACTTTTTAAATCGTCAAATGAGTCCTCCCACCCAGGGCGGGACGAGCGAGAGTTACGGTCAGACTCGTACTGACTAAAATCCACGGTGTTCCTTCAATAGCCCTTTACCTTCCGGGGATATGGTTTCCCGACAGGCTTTGGCCCCATATGGGCCCTCGTCAGATTGCTGACAGCTCTGCAACACGATGCGCCGACGACCCGGGCATGGTCCCTGATCAGACCGCGAGTTCCACCCCAGATATTTCGCACATGAAATACACTAATATTTTAAGAAACTGGCGATCCTCCTTTGTGAAACGCACTAGAGCGTTTTCACACTAGACTATAAGGGTAACGACACGAAAACGGCAGGATCGGCAGTTTCATTTATTTGTAGATAAATGAGCGAAAGAGAATGTATGATATGCCAGTCGTGTGTCGTGTTGTTACCGTTGTCGAGGAATGTGAAAGCACCCAGGATACAGCATATCTTCCAAGTGTGGAGACAACGTGTTACCTATCCAACGATATCAAACACTACGGGATACGCGAGAAAAAAAACGTAACCCATTTTACGCGTACCTACCCTTTTTTTTTTTTTTTTATCGTGGTAAAATCATCAAATGAGTCCTCCCACCCAGGGCAGGGCGGGAGGGACTGTCAGACTTGTACTGACTAAAATCCACGGTGTCCTTCAATATCCCTTTACGTACCGGGGTCACGGTAATCCCTTGGTCCCGCGACCCCGGCAGGCTTTGGCCCTCTACAGGCCCCGTCACTATGCTGACACTCTTTGAGGCGCGCGTGGAACACAACGCGCCGTCGACCCGGGCATGGTCCATGGTCGGACAGCAAGTCGCCCATTACTCGCTGCCCGCATGCCCGCGCCTACGGTGGCCGGAGATCGTCTTGCGACGTCCGACGCCGTGGGCGTCTACCACTGCGGCTGGGGTGGAGGGAGGACGCTGTCCTCTCCCTCAGGCGGCCCGCCTCCTCCTTCACGAGCATGACTGCTTCGCAGAAGGAGGCGACCGCTTCCCACTCCGTCTCGCCCCGCAGCATGGCCTCGACCAATGCCGGGCGCGAGAGGTCTCCGCCTATCGCCGTCGAGAGGACACGGCGGTGCTCTGCCCAAGCGGGGCAGTCCTGCACCGTATGCTCCACCGTGTCCTCCGGACGATCCTCGCAGTGGTGACACCCAGGCGTTTCTTCCCTCCCTATAAGACACAGGAACCTCCCGAAACTTCCGTGTCCGGTGAGGACCTGCGTCATGCGGTAGGTCAGGACGCCGTGACGCCTATCCAGCCACTCCTCAAAGAGGGGTCTTACCGCCGCGATTGCGGCGTGCCCGGACCTCGGTTGCGACAGTCGCTCCCTCCATACTGCCCTGAGATCACGCCGGAGCTCTTCCCGCCGCGCCTCGACTTGTCGAGGCAGCGGGGATTCGCCCCGACGCTGCGCCTCCACGCGCAATTCATAGACGCGCTGGAGGGCAGTCGCCTCCAGATCCCAGGGCAGCAATCCCGCTAGGAGGTTGGCTGATTCGCCGGCGATCGTGCGGTATCCCCGGATCATCCGGATAGCCATGACCCTCTGGCATGCGACCAGCTTGAGTGGTCGCGTCCGGATGCTTAGGGCCCACACGGGGGCCCCGTAGAGGGCCATGGACCGCACGACACCGGCGTACAGCCTCCGGCAGGAGGCATTTGGCCCGCCGAGATTGGGCAGGAGTCGCTTGAGAGCGGCTGCTGCCCGGTTCAGCCTTGGGGCCAAATGCAGGAAATGTTCAGGCTTTAACGCCTTGCCAAAAGGTGTTAGCAATCAAGCGACGCGTCCAATAATTAACTTTAACAATAATATTGGCAGGATCAAACTTCTGGTTCTAACAAAATGTATTGTCATCGCCACTTGCCCGTCAACCACCAGCCTTGTAACACTAACTTTTTTATTAAATTGTATAAGCGATTCTCGGGACTTTAATTTGGCACCATTATATCCTCCAAAGATATAATATGGTGGCCCATGAGGGGAACTACAAATAATTAAATCAAAATCCGCGAAAATAAGAATATTTCACCACAATAAAATTGGTACGAGTACGACACGCGCGCAGCGGCAACGAACTTCAAGAGTTGGAGCCTTGCAGTGGAGGGACAAAACGCCACGAGGTCCAGCGTATGGAGAACTGCCGCCTGGTCAACACGAGGAGCCAGGATTCGAGCAGTGGTGCAGCTAAAGCATCACATCGAACAGAACGTCGACGTGCCGTCTCAAAGTTGAGTGCCATCCTTTGTTTAATATCCATCATTTATCCAAAATATGCCTAAGTACCTATTCCAATATTGAGAATAGCATCTACTTGTGTAAATTAAAGAATTTTCGTGCATATTATTGCCGAAATTCCCTGAGAATTGCAAATTTCATCAGATATTTTTTCCGTTATTTTCATATACCTTCAATAAAAATAAAATAATCAAAGGCTTAAAAAACCTTTAGAATACCTTTTAAATCATAACGAATTCAAATTATGAGTTGAATTCTATTATTTTTGTTATTTTAAACACAATTTTAGGTCAGTGGGTCGTCTTAGGGACGGTCAATGACCTCGTCTATTGTTTTACAGTTACGTTTAGCGTAGTTTGCCGACTATTCCAGGACACGTCCCTTCGAGCTTTACTGGCACCCCGGTCAAATGAAAACCTTCCTGTTGGCGAACAGCTGATCGTGCCCGCCCGGCTTCCTAATCAGTAGGTGACACCGAAACGAGGAACGTGAGCCCATTCATTTTATTATTTTGGTTGTGGGTATTGCCTAAACTGGTTATTTGAATATTATTAACAGTGTTAATTCACGATGGCTGAAAGTAAGCAGCGTTGTAAGGAATTGTTCACAAAAAGAGCGTCCGCTAAAGGACAAATTACTAAATTTAAAAATTATTTGAGTAATATTTCGCAGGAAAATGAGTTGAATGACATTCAATTAACGGAACTTAATTTAAAACTTGCAAAGTTTGAGGCATTATCCGTTAGGGTCGATGACCTGCAGAGTGAGATAGAGGTTCTGAGTCCTGAAAACATTGCGGCAGAAATTGACGAGCGCGATAATATTGAAAGAGATATAATTATTAATATAGCTACTGCTAAAAATCTGTTCGCCATGTTTTCTCGAAAAAGTGAATGTGAGCAAAGACGCAATTCTGTCCATAATGCTTCATGTTGTGTAGATGATCATCGCAATGTAGGGTTGAAACTCCCTCAGATACAAATCACAAAGTTTAGCGGTGATTATTTCCGTTGGCTAGAATTCAAAGATACGTTTGAGAGTTTAATTCATAATAATGATCAAATATCCGAAATTAATAAATTTTATTATTTAAATTCATATTTACAAGGCGACGCAGCCAGAATTATTACTAATCTCGAAGTGTCCGCAAAAAATTACACCGAAGCCTGGAAGTTGCTTTGTGACCGTTATAATAATAGCAGAATATTAATCGATCATCATCTCAATTCATTATTAAATATAAAGCAGCTTCCTCGTGAGTCAGAGCGATCTTTGAGATATTTAGTTGATCACATTAGAAAAAATCTACGCGCTTTGGTCAGCCTAGGACAATCAACAGATAATTGGGATGTTTTGATTATCTTCATACTGTCATCTAAGCTGGATAGTCAAACATTGCAGAAATGGGAGGAGTATCGCAATGAAATACCAAATGCGAAACCGAATTTAGAGCAATTCTTTAAATTTATTACAAATCGCGCGGACGTACTCGAGTCTGCAAACCGTAATAACAATCATTCTGACAATATTATGGCTTCGAAAAGTCCTGCAAATCCTCAGCGTTCTGCTCCTAATAATAAACAATTCAATCATAATAACCACGGTCAAAGAAGGGGTCAAGATAATGTGGTTAAATCATTTGCAAGTACTAGCAATAGCAATAAAAATAAAAGTTTTTTCTGTATTATTTGTGACGAAGGTCATAGAATCTATGATTGCCCAACATTCAAGTCGAAAAGTATTGATGAAAGAATGACGGATGTTAAAAAATATAAGTTATGTACGAACTGTTTAAGGCAAGGTCACTTTGTAAAGGACTGTCGCTTCAGATCCTGTCAAGAGCCCGACTGCAATGAAAGACATAACAGCTTGCTACACCGTCCACCAACATTAGTAAACCAGCTCACCATGGTCGAGGCACCAGGTGAGATAGTATCAAGCTATTGCAATAAAAATGAAAGTCAAATTATACTGTCAACTGCCATGATCGAGGTATTGAATCCATTTGATCAGCAAAAGGTCAAAGTTCGTGCTTTATTGGATTGTGGCAGTCAATCATCTTTTATAACTGAGTCCCTAAAGATCAGATTATCGTTAAAGTCTCATCCAATTGACACTATAAAGGTCATTGGCATAGGCAATACATCAATAACAAATATTATTGAAACCTGTAATATTAAATTACAGTCAATAAATAGTCAATTTAGCATAAATTGCTCATGTCTTGTATTAACAGAACTAACGGGCCGATTGCCAAAGATCCCCGTCGATGTTAGTTTATTGAAATTACCTGAAAATATCCAGTTGGCTGATCCGATGTTTTATCAGCCAGCCGACATAGATGTCTTGATAGGTGCTGACCTATTCTGGGATATTTTAGGCAATGAACAACTTTCTTTAGGAGTCAATAATCCAAAGTTAAGAAGTTCGCAATTAGGATGGATAGTATCCGGTCCAATTCAGTCAGTGATGCCGCAAAAAAGGGTACACTGCAATCATGGCATAGTTTTCAGAGACAATGACAAAGACCAGGGTCTTGATAAAATGTTGTCTAAATTCTGGGATTTGGAAGAAATTCCTGGAAAATCGATTGTGAGTGATAATGAAAGCGAATGTGAAAAGCACTTTCTCGCTCACACAACAAGAACTGATACAGGTAGGTTTTGTGTAAGATTACCGCTTAAAGACACAGCTGACTGTTTAGGCGATACTTACAAGTTAGCTAGGAGACGCTTTATTAATATGGAAAAACGGTTAAAACGAAACCATAACCTAAAAGTAGAATACGCTAAATTCATTAAAGAATATGAAGAATTAGGCCATCTAACGGTGTTAGATGGTAAATATGTAAATGGTAACTTAAGTCCAAGTTATTATTTGTGTCATCATGCAGTTCTGAAACAGGAAAGCGAATCTACTAAACTCCGCGTAGTATTCGATGGCTCCGCTCCCTCCACTTCGGGTTGTTCACTGAATGATATATTAATGGTGGGTCCAAATGTACAAGATACCTTGTTTTCTATTCTGATACGGTCTAGGCAGTACAAGTACTTACTCACCGGCGATATAGAAAAAATGTATCGCCAAATATTAGTACACGAAGATGATAGGCATCTACAGCTCATATTATGGAGGGGAGAGGAATCTGAACCAATTCAAACCCTGATGCTCAATACATTGACCTACGGAACAGCGAGCGCAAGTTACTTAAGTACACGCTGTCTGTGGCAAGTAGGGCAGGAACAGAATGATGACCTCATCAAAGAAATTATTCAAAAGGATCACTACGTTGATGATCTTATAACAGGAACGAATGATTCACAGCAATTAATACATATACATAAGGCTGTATCTGACGCACTAAAGTCAGGTTGTTTTAAATTAAGAAAGTTTAAAACGAATCATCCTTCCATTTTTGATAATGTTATCGTGAATGAACAAGATAAGTTAATTTTTAGTGAATCTTCAAGTACGCTAGGTTTGGGCTGGACGCCTTCTAGCGATACCTTACACTTTCCAATAAAGGGATTTTCACATGAAAACAATCAAATAATAACAAAAAGATTTATCATGTCAAACGCTTTCAAAATATTTGATCCTTTAGGTTTACTTAGTCCAGTTGTAATAGTACCGAAGATAATGTTGCAAAGACTTTGGCAACAAAAACTGGACTGGGATCAACCAGTCCCTCCGGAGATAAGAGATAATTGGTTTAAGTTTTCTGAAAATATTAGATACTTGTCCTCCTTACAAGTGCCAAGATTAGTTCTGGGTGACTCATATAAATACATCGAGTTGCATTCGTTTAGTGATGCTTCGCAAAATGCATATGGTGCATGTATTTACATGAAAACGGTTAGCTTTAATGATAACGTCACTGTTAGATTACTGTGTGCGAAGTCCAAAGTGGCTCCATTGAAACCTAGCACCATACCGCGCCTAGAACTGTGTGCGGCCTTACTTGCTGCTAAACTAACAAGATCGGTAATTAACTCAATCCGGTATAAACCTGATAAACTTGTACATTGGTGCGATTCAACAGTAGTATTGTGTTGGATTCGTAGCGATATGAGTAAATTGAAAGTGTTTGTAGCTAATCGTATTGGTGAAATTAAAGAATTAACTTCCACTTCAGCGTGGCGTTATGTTCCGACCGATTCTAACCCTGCCGACTTAATATCACGGGGAGTAGATGCTAAACGCCTTATATCAATGGCGCTGTGGTGGACAGGACCTAACTTTTTATTAAAACATGAACTAGAATGGCCTCAGTTAAGCATCAATGAGTCTGAAGATATACCAGAATTCAAAATACATCATTCGGCAACAGTTGATCAATCCATTATTGACTTTGAGAAATATTCATCTTTAACTAAGTTACAAAGAGTATTTGCTTACGTTCGTAGATTTATTTTTAACCTTAAAAACAAACATAATAAGCGCGTAGGTATATTGTCGATTAATGAGCTACGTGAGTCATTCTACTCGTTATGCGTTATCTCTCAAGGCCAGATGTTCCCTATTGAATACCAGTCATTAGTGAAAAATAAACCTTTAAATAACAAAAGTAAGTTGTTATCGCTATCGCCGTTCTTAGACGAATATAAATTAATTAGAGTGGGTGGACGACTAGACGCGTCAGCTTATTCTTTTGAAAAGAAACATCCTATTTTGCTTCACGCTTCACACAGGATAACTAAATTATATTTCAAAAGGGAACATTTATATAATATGCATGCGGGTCCGCAGCTGTTGTTGGCGTCTGTGCGAGAAGCTGTGTGGCCAATAAATGGTAGGTGTCTTGCGAGGCGCACGGTCAACAATTGCGTAAGATGTAGACGACTGCGAGGCATAACGCTACAACCTAAAATGGGCAATCTACCGGCGCAGCGCATAGCACCTGACTATCCCTTTATATCTGTTGGCTTGGACTTTGCTGGCCCATTTTATATTATCAACCGTAAAGGCCGTGGGAGTCGTGTAGTTAAATGTTACTTATGTCTTTTTGTTTGCTTGCGTTATAAGTGCATCCATCTAGAAGCTGTCAGTGACTTAACAAAGGACGCATTTATAATGACGCTCAGGCGGTTTATCGCTCGTAGAGGTAAGCCAACGGAAATATTCAGCGACAACGGAGGCAACTTTGTGGCTGCCGCTAAAGAAATAGGGGCGTTCCTAAGAAATCACCACGAGCCTCTGTCTGATTTTGCAGTTCAGCAATCAATTACGTTTAAATTTATTCCGGCTTACAGTCCTCATTTTGGTGGCATATGGGAAGCCGGGGTTAAGTCGGCAAAATACTTTTTAAAACGTGTTATTGGCGATAGCCACTTCACCTTTGAAGAAATTTCAACTTTATTTACACAAGTGGAGGCGATACTCAATAGCCGTCCCTTGTGTCCCCTCTCATCCAATCCTAACGACCTCCTTCCTCTCTCTCCAGGGCATTTCATCATTGGGAGGCCGTTGACCGCTCTGCCAGCACCTAACCTTGAAGAAGTCAAGGAAACTCAGTTGCGGCGGTATCAACGATTGGAGAAAACACAGCATCATTTTTGGAGAAGATGGCAAAAAGAATATCTCTGTGAATTGCAACAGAGGACCAAATGGCGAGCCGATACATCCAAGCTGGAAGTAGGAGATATGGTGCTCCTAGCAGATGACAACACGCCCCCTCTTGCATGGAAAATGGGACGCGTCTCTCGCCTTATATCTGGATCTGATGGAATATCCAGAGTAGCAGACATCCACACTAACAAGGGCTGCATGCGGCGCTCGCTAGTACGGCTTTGCAGACTTCCCACAGCAGAAGAACTTAAGGATTGAAAGAGAGCTTTCAATGGCCGGGAATATGTTCAGGCTTTAACGCCTTGCCAAAAGGTGTTAGCAATCAAGCGACGCGTCCAATAATTAACTTTAACAATAATATTGGCAGGATCAAACTTCTGGTTCTAACAAAATGTATTGTCATCGCCACTTGCCCGTCAACCACCAGCCTTGTAACACTAACTTTTTTATTAAATTGTATAAGCGATTCTCGGGACTTTAATTTGGCACCATTATATCCTCCAAAGATATAACAGGAAATGCTCCCTGAAGTTCCACCGGCTGTCGAGGACGAGTCCCAGGTACTTCATCGTCCTCCCGACGCCGATGCGAACCCCCTCCACCGTAATGTGGGACTCTGAACGTGGCGCGTTCAGACGGCCATGAAAACACATGGCCTCTGTTTTGTGCAGCGCCACGTCGAGTCCCAACTGCCGGATCCTATTAGCGACACGCGTACCTACCCTAACAAATATTTAAAACGATTTTATTTTACCACTTTATCGGCGCAGGCGTAACGCATCTGTATATTCATGCCATCAGAAGCGTCTCTGAGTAAACAAACAGACAGACAGACAGACGGACATGGCGAAACTATAAGGGTGCCTTGTTCACTACGGAACTCGAAAAAGCAGAGATTTCTCCATAAAATAAAAGTCAAAAATAAATGCATAATATGATGGTGAGAAACGCATCAAGATTTAAAAGAACAACGCTGTCAGATAGGCGGACACGTACAACATATACAAGTTATTATGAAAGGAATGCTGCTTGTGCCTTGTAAGACACGAGGCTGAAATGATGCTGAACGGGTGACGGTTTAATAAATAAATCGCGAATCTAATTCATCGTAAAAGCAAATTAAGCCATAATAAATTCCCAGCGGCTTCAGCTGCAGCGGCACTCGACAATTATCTCACGGGGACATAAAATCGGGATAAAAACCCTATAAGATATATCCTATGTGTCAAACCAGGTTATAAACTATAGGCATAAACTATCTGTATTCCAAATTTCATTCAAAACCGTTCAGTCGTTTTTGCGTGAAAGAGTAATGGGCGACTCGCTGTCCGACCATGGACCATGCCCAAGTCGACGGCGCGTTGTGTTCCACGCGCGACTCAAAGAGTGGCAACATTATGACGGGGTCCCCTTTAGAGGGCCAAAGCCTGCCGGGGTCATGGGACTTACGAATTCCCGTGACCCCGGAACGTAAAGGGCTATTGAAGGACACCGTGGATTTTAGTCAGTACGAGTCTGCCAGTCCTTCCCGCTCTGCCCTGGGTGGGAGGACTCATTTAATGATATTACCACGATAAAAAAGTGTCAATCACACACATACACATAAAATTGCGCATTTATAATGTTAGTGAGAAGTGAGGTTATATTTAAACGTACATAAGTACTTCTAAATCTATAATTAAATAGACCTAGATGTTACCACGTGTAAGTACAGAAAATATCGCAGCTAAAATGTATTATCTAACGTAAAAATAAACACGTGTCAATCTTTCCCCGGCAGAAAATATTCATGGATCCACACACCGCCATGTCTTCACTCCTTAGCGATATTAATTAATACTGTTAAATATTTATAAAGTTTATTACAACTAGGCTCGAACATATTTACAACATTTTTAATGCCAATATGTATGTATGTACATTTGTAAATCTAATAAACTCACCTATTTACATGTATAAATTTGATGTTTAGGGTTCCGTGCGCAAAAAGGGCAAAGAATCTTTCGCGGTTCGGATTTATTCTGTACCTACTTCTGTGTATAATATTTTGAAGGTTTAAGAAAAGGATTTCCGTCAAAGGACTGGTGGCATATCATCATTCATCATTTTGTTTTTATTTTTGCTGTTTTGTATTTAAAAAAAGTCCATCAATGGTTCATCGTAATTACTAATGTTGCCTAAACTTTTCTGAGTGGTTTGGCCCATGGTTCAATTGCAGATGTTCTTATGTAGTGTTGTTCACACGTCATTTCACGTTTACAATTTTGTATAAAATAATTATGTAATGTAAAGTCAATATTTTTGGTGTTCATTTACAGATTCACTGTTAGAACAGAAACAGGGCAGAAAAAAGGCAAAAAAAAATAATTGGCAAAGTCACCAGTCGATGACCGATGATACTCCATGTGACTTGTCCATGTACCATTCAGTGTACTTACATACCGTCATTATTTTACATGCGGTACCCTCACTTTATTGTTGACATCGCGATTGACGCAGTTTTTTACATGAAACTCGTTCTTGTGTGAAAACGCGAATATGGTTTAAGGACAAGTTGAAGAAAGTAATGATTTGCTCACAACGTGATTGCAGAAAGAAAATTGAGTCAAGAAGTATGAAGAATTTAAGAGTTATGTTTAGG
This sequence comes from Agrotis puta, assembly GCA_943136025.2. Classification (NCBI taxonomy): domain Eukaryota; kingdom Metazoa; phylum Arthropoda; class Insecta; order Lepidoptera; family Noctuidae; genus Agrotis; species Agrotis puta. Next base: position 13,466,417 of record OW964170.2, on the reverse strand, counting down.
CACTAAAACTACAGGAGTTCTAGAACGCTAGTACTTTTTATGTTGGGTACTTAAACTTTAATTTGTAGGTGTTTTTTAAAATATCTAATTCAGGAAACTTATTTTCGAATTAGTAGATGATTTTATCTTACTAATCTAATCTAAGTAATCTTACTTGTGCCGGGGTCGACGGCGCGTTGTGTTCCACGCGCGCCTCAAGGAGTGTCAGCATAGTGACGGGGCCTGTAGATGGCCAAAGCCTGCCGGGGTCGCGGGACTCACGAATTACTGTGACCCCGGTACGTAAAGGGCTATTGAAGGACACCGTGGATTTTAGTCAGTCAAGTCTGACAGTCCCTCCCGCCCTGCCTTGGGTGGGAGGACTCATTTGATGATTTTATAACGACAAAAACAAGGAGCCCCGTCACTATGCTGACACTCCTTGAGGCGCGCGTGGAATACAACGCGCCGTCGACCCGGGAGATCTTAATGTTTGGCTCAGAGATAAGTTATGAAATAACACATAGGATACCGTACTAGGTATCTCGATTATTCGTTCCCGTGGGATAGTATTAACGAGTTACACGCGGATGACGTCTCTGGGAAAACCTAGATTAGTAATGATTGTCTTTTCTATTTGTATTATTAAATGTATAGGTAGTCTAATTACTCTCGAAAGTCTATTACTTTTCTTTTATTATGGAATCAACAACTCGGATTCCGTGCGATTTTGAGTACTTAATAACTGGTTAAGAATAATATAAATGGTACCAATTTAAAGGTTTAACTGCTAACTTTAAATTGACACTAAATTCATTCAAATCCCGCTATTATTTATGGAGCTATCCCGGATCAATTCCAAGTAAATAATTCCATACTTTCGCTCGCAAGTGTAGGTGTAACTTTTTATTCGTAATTGATTGTTCTATGCTTAATTTCTATTCTTTAATTACAACAGTATCAAGAACACGCAAGTCAGACTCAAATGTAATTTATGTAGACGCGTATTGCAACTAATTCGGCCTCACTCGACCGCCTCATTACCCCTTTTCACTGGAACACTCTTTCCACTCAAACTTACACAAATTCACATTTGCAATCAGAGTCGGGAGAAAAGTTCCTCCTCCCCCCTCCAACCCCCCTCCTCCTCTCCCCACGCCGCCTTTAATTAACAGAAAGTGGTTCATTAGAGCTTATTCATTAAAGCAAGGAGTAATTAGCGAACTCTAATGAATGCTGTAATAATGTAAGAGCGGCCGCGTCGGACTGCGGCCCGACTTCTAGATTAATCTAGAAGCTACGAATAATTTAGTAATGGCGTTAATTTATTACTGGACTGATTGCGGGGTATTAACGGTGAACTTATACATGTATATATGCAGGGTCTTTCCCAGTAGTAAGATTTCTTTTCTGTTGTGATAAGGCAGTAGATAAATAGAACACATTTCCAAAAATAACATTAATTGTTTTGAAATATCAAGTTTGGAGTTCGTGGCTAAATAATCACAGCCGCACAGGCCGATCTTCCGGGGTAAGCCGCGCTTGCCGAGGTTGGTCTGTGCATGGGTGACCATCTGTCATAGCGAGATTTCTCCGTGCCTCGGAAAGCACGTAAAGCCGTTAGTCCCGGCTGTCATTTGTAGATCTTTGACAGTAGTTACTGTTAGTCAGAAGCTCTAAAGTCTGACAACCAGTCTTACCATAAGGTATCCTATTACCCAGTAACTGGGTTATAGAGGTCTGATAGGCAGTCGCTGCATCCGGTTTGACTGGAAGCCGACCCCAATATGGTTGTGAAAAGGCTAGGCAGATGATGATTTGAAATATCTCAAAATCTTGTCCTCCCGGCTCCTGGGTGGGGCAGAAGAGTTGACTGTTCACAAAACAACCCGTTCCTTCATTTATCCTTTGTGTGTCAGACTATCCCGTGTCAAGCACATTCAGTGTAACAAATGTCATGTGTCATCAGTGCGAATTAAAGTTTGTTAATGATGAACGTAGTATTTCCATATCTGCAAGTTGATAAGGATCCCTCGTTGCACAAACCCGACTCGCACTTGACCCATTTTAGGGTTCCGGTCCCAAAGGGTAAAACGTAACCTTATAACTAAGACTCCGCTGTCCGTAAATCTGTCTGTCACCTGGCCGTATCTCATGAACAATGACAGTAATGCCTTTGTCAAACAGACAGGCGAAAGCGAAGCGTTTCCGAAGCGATACCGAACCGAAGCGAGACGTCAGTCCGATAGTTCTGTCACGGTATCGGATCGCTTTCGCTTTTCTATGTGACTGGATTCAAACAATTCCATACATTACAAATAAAGACGTCACGCTTCGCATTCGCCACGCCTGTCTGTTTGACAAAGGCTTAAGACTGTTGACAGTTTTACAGATGATGACTGATATTTATGTTGCCACTGTAACAAAGAAAAAACAGAATAAAATATAACTCAACAACAATAAATCATTTATTATTTTATCGAGATATTAATTACGGATTTTCGTAAATAGGAAAACGCGTAGGTCGTAAGCCTCGTAAGAGCCAATTATGCATCAATAAAAATAAATCTGTTTACTCTAATAAATAGAATGTTCTTATTGTTGTTCTCAGCTTAAACCAATTAGGTAGTACTTAACTGTTAGTGCTCGCTTAGAAGATTTTATACGCTAAGTATTACATTGGAGTTCGTTATTTTGTAGTATGTAAAAAAAAATTGTTGAAATAATATTTTGATACTTAATATTTGACGACACGTTTGGCGTAGTGGGTGAGCAATTGGACTGCTGCGCTGTGTGAATGATCTGCAAGTACTTGTTCCGGGTCTGGGTGTTTGTGTATGTGAGTTTCTATGTTTGTAAACGCACCCACGACACAGGAGAAAATCTTAGTGTGGGGGGCAAGGTTTAAAAAAAAAGACAAAAATCTATAACTAACTAGCTTCTGCCCGCGGTTTCACCCGCGTCATGTTAGGCGTTTGGCCCTATGGTCCCGTCCCGGTCAGTTCCCTTGAGGAGCACGTGGAACACGACGCACCGTGGCTCGGGCCTTGTCCTTTGTCGGACGGCGAGCTACCCATTACTCCCCGTCCGCAAGCGGCTGGAATATGCCCCGCGATTTGTTGCCCCGTGGCTGGGGCGATAGGTAGAGGATATCTTTGCCCGCACGCATTCCGACTGCTCCCCATTCACCTCGCCTGCCGCCGAATCCCTGAGGTACCTCCCGCAATAACCGTGCTCGGGAGGACTTGCGTCAGGTTGAAGTTGAGGCTGAGGACGCCGTAGCGCATCTCCAACCACTTCTCAAAGATGATCTTACGACCGCAATTATGACTTGCCCAGGCAGTCATTATTTTATTGTAGTATTATTTTGAAACTATGATATCTCCTAAGATATTCATTAAAATCAAACGATGTCAAGGGCAATTTTGTTCAAAATCAAATGCTTGTGATGATTAACGTATTTATTTGGATAAGGATTAATATCATGTTAATGAAAATACCTTCGGAAATAATGAAGCTCTTTAAAATCATATTTGATTTCCACAAAAAAGGTTATAGTGACTTAACCTTAAAAGATAGATATATGCTCTCGCTGACTTTATTTTAGAACTTTTCATGAGAAATAATTCCGTAGTACATAATTTTTGCGTATCTTTAACCGTTTACGCAGCGCATGCAACGGAAGCTCACGAAAAGGAATTCATTTTCCCGATTTTGAAACATTTCTCACTGCTGCTCCGCTCCTATTAGTGATAGCGTGATGTTACCTGTAGCCTATAGCCTTCCTCGCATAAATGGACTACCCAACACTGAAAGAATCATTCAAATCGGACCAGTAGTTCCAGAGATTAGCGCGTTCAAACAAACAAACAAACAAACTCAGCAGCTTTATAATATTAACTATAGATTAAAGCACAAGTATACTTTCCTATGAGACATGCATTAAATAGACATGCGAATGCCCGATGGAATTACTCAGAACGTTAAAACTTAAAAAAAAAACCTTACGTCTATCACCCTTTTCACGGCGTGTGTGGCGTAGCAGCGCGCTACGCTCCGGGCCCTGCTACGCCGTAGCGCGCGTTTGCTACGAACGCATAGGATCCTTTAAAAATATTTTTTTACATTCTTTGTGTGGTTGTATTTTCAAGGTCGTAACTTGCGGATTTGTAGACGTCCATTTTTGTTTTCTAGGTCATGCCAGTTTCCTTGGTTGCGGGACTAACGAATTTAGTCAGTACAAGTCTGACAATCCCTCCCACCCTGCCCTGGGTGGGAGGACTCATTTGATGATTTTACCACGCTAAAAAAAATGCCAGTTTCCTTACTGTTTTTTCAACATCTTGAGAATATAAATACTAAAATGAAGAAATTAAGTACATAAATGATGTAATGAACTATTGCCTCAATGACTTAAAGGCTGCAAGTGTGACTGAGAATGTGATCCCGAGTTTGATTCGGGCGGTGTTACTGGGGTTTTCGACTAAGAATTTTTCAGTAGCAGCAACGAAGTCTAGATATATGCCTGGTTGATGGCAATAGGCTCGCCCCCAATTGCAAGGGATTTAACTCATAAAGTGTGATTGTACTGTTAAGTACACGTCTGCCTAGCCTTTTAGGGATTACACCTGTGGTGGTCATTTTTATGTTAAATACACAAAGTGAAGAAATTAAGTACACAAATGATGAAATGAAGTACACAAATGATGAAATGAAGTACACAAATAATGAAATGAAGTATAAAAATAATGAAATGAAGTATACACAATGTCTGTCTAGTTTCGAATTCCAGGTGCAATTCGTAAGTCGAACCCGTACCATAGCCTTTCTTCTTTCTTCAAAATCTCATAGACAAACCATGAATGTAGTTTTCACCTTCTTGCATACAATTACCCGAGTTACACACACTCTCAGATGTTATTACTATAAAGAAAACAAGCGGTAGTCACTGGAGGGCCCCGTTCATTAGTATTTCTCAAAATAGAATCGCTACGTTGTTAGTAGGTTTTCTTGTGATGTCGGTACATGCACATTGTTTAGGTTAGCAGTAAACTAACTATGTACAACCTTTTCGTCATATCAAACGCGGGTGCAGGATCTAAGTTTTTTTTATGTTCTAACTTATAATAATATGTAATACTTGACGGTTTAGTTGATGCTGTGGCTTTTATTATCGTGGTAAAATCATACTGACTAAAATTAACGGATATCCTTCAATAGCCCTTTACGTTCCAAAGTCACGTTTATCTGATGAGTCAGTCCCGCGACTGATGCTGTGGCTGAGGTGTACTTTTTTTTTTGTAGCCACACACATGAAATTACTCCAGGTACTGTAGGTCATACTCGTATGTATGGGCATGCGGACGGGGAGTAATGGGCGACTCGCTGTCCGACCATGGACCATGCCCGGGTCAAAGAAAGCACCTCAAAGAATTGTCAGCAACATTACGGGGCCCCCTTAGAGGGCCATAGCCTGCCCGGGTTGCGGGGCTATCGGGTAACCGTAGCCCCGGATCGTAAAGGGCTATTGAAGGACACAATGGATTTTAGTACAAGTCTGACATTTTCTCCCGTCCTGCCCTGGTTGGTAGGCCTCATTTTATGATTTTACCACGTAAGAAAAAAGGTCATACATATAAATATTCATTTCGGGGTGTAAAGATCTCGCGACACGTGACGCAACAGCCATTAGCGTAGCCACTGCGCTAATCGTACCCTGTAGTTGAGATACTGTAATATTTGTACTGTGGCCATGTTACCCATGGCTCGCTGGACGTCGAACACGCATAATGATGTATGCTAACATTATTAAAGTGTATTATAATAAGCCTCGGCTGAAAGATAACTGGGTACGGTCTGCAAGATTAAGAATGGGTTGAAAATAATGTAGTTATCTAAATTATCAAATTTAATTTAGTTTGATTGTCGTGGCGCATATACATAATTATTATGTGTGTATTAGGTAGGACATATTGATACTTCAATATATTGTATGAAATATCACCAAGAATTCTGAAAAAGAAACACAATTTGTTTTCGTCTTTTAAGTTGGCAATGGCGATTTGAAAACTTATAAGAAAGATTAAACATGGGAAAAGCACGTGACACATTAATAATAAAAAGGCAGTGACCGCAACGCTAACGTAAACAGGCATTTTCAAGTGTATCAAGTAAGTGTGTCAGTAAGCCAAACTTTGGGTTGCCTGGTGACATATTATAGTTATTTTAAATATTTTATACGCATGTAACGCCTGCATAACGAATTGTTCAGGTTTTTGTGATAAGAAAAAATGTTGGTAAGGCGTGGTGTACCTACTGAATCAGAAGCTCGCAGGTTCAATTCCTGCTTGCAGTCGGATTTTTATTTCCACAAAAAGTTTACTATAGCAATGTATTGAATCTAGAAAATAATATTAAACAATGATACAAATTAAATTATTTTAAAACAAATCTAAACTTGTTCTACCTACCGTACATCGGACAGAGCTGGTCCAAGTGACCCTCACTGACTTACATACAGCTAACAATTGCTTCGGGACTGTCCCGGGGAAGACTCGCGACATGTCCACCCTTGTTCATAGACAAATGAGCTCTTATTATTTTAAATATTTCTCTATTTTCCATGTTTGTTAAGATGATATTTGAATCTAATTGGGTGTACTTGAGATTTTATTCTTTATTTTCTCTTTAATTTGTTATTCTTACAGAGAGTATCAGTAAGGTGTGGGTCTTGTTTAAAGACTACCTTCTGCCCGCGACTTTGCTATTACTTTTTCCGATTTGCAAATTTTTTTTTTTGCATCTATAAGTTCGCGCTTGACCACTATCTCGACTGATGGTAAGCGATTTTTATATCGTGGAAAAATTATTTTAGTCCGCCCACCTCGGGTGGGACATGAGGGACTGTCAGACTCGTACTAACGGTAATCCTTCAAAACTCCTTTATGGTAAAGGGTCACGGTCACCTGACAGTCCCGCGACCCCGGCAGGCAGATGTTAAGTGATTATGTCACGCTTGCCTAATTGAATAATAGTTTAATAGGTTTAGAAATAAAAATAAAATTAGCAATAAGAAGACGAAAATCTTGCTTCCTTCTTCAATCCTACTCTTCATTTCTCGCATCATAAAAATTAACAAGTAAAATCTCCAAAACGCAAACAAAACCAAACATTTCGAACGTCGAAAATTGAAAATATAAATTGGGGTGTATGCGTGTTTCGTGGCTCAGTTAGGAGGCGAGTGGTTTCGGCCATTACTAACGTGAATATTGCAGCCTGCCCTGCAGCGACTCTATTGATTAGTCTCCGCGTATGCCACCCATCATTCATTCATTCTCGTGTCCGCAGCCCCCGCCTCACTCAGGGCTCTCGGTATTTTTCGCCATTACTAGCTGAAGGTAGTAGTGAGGCGTATTTATCGAAACATTTAAAAGGAACAGGTATCTCAAAGTCACAACATCTCACCGCAGCGTTACCAGATTAAGTTTTTGCCAAGTCGTGATTTTAAAAGTTTTTGAGTGAAAAAAGCGGGATTCTTACAATGAAAGCACGACATAGTAAAAAACATAACTTATTAGAGGTTTTTAAATATTTTTCTTTTTATTTGGGTTTAAATTACGTTTACGTGACATTGGATAGCAAAGATAGCCATTGAAAGATATTTTAATAAATATGTGATATTATAAATCAGATTTCCATATAGTGAGGTAGTTAAGTCTTCTTAGTCTTTTGAAAAATAAAAACAAAAATCTAAGTCATCCCCGAAAGCGGGACTTAACCTTTCCCGCGCGGGACATTTAATTTTGATTGAAAAATCGGGATGTCCTGCCAAAATGGCGATGTCTGGCAACGCTGTCTAACAGGTATCTCCATACCGAAAAAACAGTTCCTGCTTCTTCGCCTGTACCAGAAACAATCTACGACAAGCACTCTATCTGAAACAGCTTGAAATATTCTCTTTACTCTTCTGTCTTATTGTAATTGAAAGATATAGCATCTGTTATCTGGAACAAGCTCTTTTCTCCTGTAACTTATTGTTATATAATGCCATCTCTTTGGCATCTGTTTTATGCCTGTCACTGTTGCTGACCATTACGGATACACCCATCAAACAGTCATTTGTTTCAATGTACCAGGCAGTTTTTTTTGGAACAGATATTTGAAACTTTTTTCCTTGGAACTGGCACTGGTGTAACAGGTCCTAATATCATCGACTTCCAGCCCACTGCTAGCCGAAGGTAGCCGTGGTACATATTTGATTGTGCGTCAGGAAGGAAGGCGTCATGCGTAATTGGTCTTGCCGCCGGATAAATTCTGACAAACCCCCTGGGTTCACCGCGTCGGATGTCTCTTAATGAGATGTATTGAATATTTTGTTTTGTATTTGGAGTTTCTTTTTTTGGTTGACGAAATTAATCATTAGTTCATGAGCGGAGGGTGGTAAGTGTATATTTTTAGGTGGTTATTTGTATAGGTCATTATTGGTCTTGGCTTGATTACCACCACGCGATTGATATACCTAAACCCAAAACCCGCAGTGAATATACTTTGCATTGTGGATAAAATAATAAGGCTACTAAGAGACAAATGGCATCAAGTTTCTTGCTAGTTCTAAGTAGATTCTTCGTAGAGTTGCCGGTTCTTCTCCAAGAAAACGGTCAAGTCGAACAATGTAAATTTTTTGACGATTTATAAGTGCCCATTGATTAGAGTTTATTTGACATAAAATATGTTGATTTTGATTTCAAAAGGCTACATTGTCACGTTTAACTCTTTTTCTAAAACTTATACGAGTTTATTATTATGTTTTTATCTCAATGTCCAACAAACGATTTCTCTCGTCCATATCAAACAAGAAAAGTTACTGCAAAATTAACTAGTTATTCGCCGGAAGTTATGTCGATCATATTTTTCCTGTTTTGAAATACTTGCCGGCACAACAAGATAATCCAATTGTCAGACCAAACTCGTGGCCAACAGGCGTGAGGCGCTTTCGACTGTGCACTCCATTGAGGACTTACTAGCAGTTCCCGAACGGAACTCACGTGAAAAATGATCGTGAGTTTATGTTCATAAAGAGTAGGACCAGTTTACCATTTTTGTGCCTTCTAGTCACACCATGAAAGTAATGTCAAATTGATGTATATTTTGAATGTTCTGTTTTATTTATAAAAGCTTGGTTCTTCTAATCTTACAAATATATGTACCTATGTGTTGCTGGGGTGTTTGTTCCGCCATTTCTTCTTCCCAGCCAAAACGCTAGGAAGTGTCGAAGGGGGGACACTTTGAGGAACTGTCTTATTTGTGAAATTGACCTTCAAAAAGTGCTGATTAATCAGTTTATTTTGAAATGACTTTTGATTTGATTTTGATTTAGTATATGTATTTGTAAAAAATTCAAGAAAATCAATAATGACCATCTGTACCAGGTAGTGATCATTGATTTTCTCGCTCGTGAAGGAGGAGGCGGGCCGCGTGAGGAAGAGGACAGCGTCCTCCCTCCACGCCAGCCGCAGTGGTAGACGGCCACGGCGTCGGACGTCGCCAGACGATCTCCGACCACCGTAAGCGCGGGCATGCGGGCGGCGAGTAATGGGCGACTCGCTGTCCCACCATAGACCATGCCCGGGTCGACGGCGCGCTGTGTTCCACGCGCGCCTCAAGGAGTGTTAGCATAGTGACGGGGCCTGTAGAGGGCCAAAGCCTGCCGGGGTCGCGGGACTCACAAATTACCGTGACCCCGGTACGTAAAGGGCTATTGAAGGACACCGTGGATTTTAGTCAGTCAAGTCTGACAGTCCCTCCCACCCTGCCCTGGGTGGGAGGACTTACTGGTACTTACTTAAACTCTACCCTATTTCTTTACTCTCTTCCTACTATATTAATCTAATATGTTGATAAATGGATATGTAGGTCTAAAGATCCCTTTAGGCAGGGAAATATTAAAACTGTACTAAGCTTTAACTTTTTGTTTTTTAATTAAGTCAGCCCTTCGCTCAGATGCATTCAGCTTGTTTAGAACAGCTCCTGGCTGAAGTCTTTAATTAAATAACTTGATAAATTCCTCGTTATGCAACAATTAACAAGATTCTGAGCGCAGTTATTCATTTTCTTAGAAATCGGTACGGTTTTTAACCCTGTTTTCACTAAAATTTCTTTCCAGACACCAATACCTACTGTTTGTGTAAAAAAACCTTATAGCTAGACATAATGAAGATTTAAATTCGTTTTAAGCTGGTGGTCTCAATGATGGGGTCCTCCTCTAGAGGGCCAAAGCCTGCCGGGGTCGCGAGACTCACGAATTACCGTGACCCCGGAACGTAAAGGGCTATTGAAGGACACCGTGGATTTTAGTCAGTACGAGTCTGACAGTCCCTCCCGCTCTGCCCTGGGTTGGAGGACTCATTTGATGATTTTACCACATTAAAAAAACAAAAACCTGGTGGTCTCAGATTGATTCCCTTTTATTGCGTAAGAAAGAGTCAATTAACTTGTATCTTTTTTCTTAGTGGGGCAATTTTTGAAGTGAAAACTTCTTTAGCGGCGTTGTGCACTTTTTTGGAATGGGTAAAAAATGTTAAACTCGCGTCAGGACATGTGACCTGATCGAAAATTCGTAAGACGGCGCAGGGCGCTTGCGCGAATGTTCGTGTATGTTTATTACTATTCAAGTTTTCACTTCTGCCGGCACTCCCAGAGTGCAACCCGTCGATTTTTTTTTACCCCAGTCTAGGAATATCTCCTGTTTCGTCGTTGCGTTTACAAACACTTAAAGTCACATTCAAAAACACCCAGATCCGAAACAACTAGTTTTAGATCACACAACGTTTGTTCAGTGCAGGAATCGACCCTGCGACACGCAACGCAGCAATCACAGCGCCAATCGTGGCGTCAAAAAAGTCACTGAATGCATCTTAATTAGTGTAATGTGTTTGGAACAAAAAAAAAGTTATGCATGTTCATACAAAAAAAAGGCGAATTGAGAACCTCTTTTTTCGTCGGTTAAAAAGCGTTATTGAGTTTTTCCATTATGCCTTTGTCAAACAGACCGGCGAAAGCGAAGCGTTTCCGAAGCGATACCGAACCGACGCGAAACGTCAGACCGATAGGTCTGTCACGCTATCGGATCGCTTTCGCGTTTCTATGTGACTGGGTTCAAACAATTACATACATTACAAATGAAAACGTCACGCTTCGCATTCGACAAAAGCTTTAGGAATTCCGTAACTTCGATTTGTTCCCGATTGTAAATAATAGAATCACAGGGGTGCGGATGTGGGGTATTTGGAGATCATAGTCACCAAGACGGGTCACGTTATATTACGGATACTACCGAACCAATTTGTTCGTAGTGCTCAAAGAATAAATACCATATCATACGTTTTTTTCATTGATGATGAATTAACTACCTATACAATTTTTTGGATCGTCAGTTATGTTGTACACGTTTTTATCAAATAAGAACACCGTGGATTTTAGTCAGTACGAGTCTGACAGTCCCTCCCGCTCTGCCCTGGGTGGGAGGACTCATTTAATGATTTTATCACGATAAAAAAAAGTAGATCAACCGTAGTAAGGGAACAGAATTCGGCCGCTATGATATAGATGTTTGGGCTCAGATTACAGACTGATACAGGCTCGATGGATTTCATGTGGACCCACTGAACGGAAGACTCGATGTAACGTGAACGCGTCCCGATTCGTCACATAATGCGCAAAAAGGATAAACAACCAAACAGTTTTTTTTTTTGCAATAAAAAAGTATATCGACATAAACGGGGCTTTCCTTGCGTTCAAAGCGGAATTTCTTGTATGTTCATGTTCTTGCTTCAAACTTAGTCTTGCGTTAATAGGTCGTGCAGAAGATACCTGATGTTTTGTAGTTCGATACGTAATTATAATAAGAAATACAAACATAAAAAAAAGTTAGCGAGATTGATGGGAAATGTAATTCTTGGCGTTTTTATCAATAAAAATATCGATCAAAATAAGTATATTTGGCATTAAACTGGGATTCTCATGTGGTTAAAGGCAAGTTTTCTTGCTTCAAACGTTTTCTTGCATATTCACAGTGCGAAAGATATCTTATGTTTTGAAGTTTGATAAAAAAGCAATCGAGAATGCGCTTCGTGATTTCTCAACGTCCTTTTATGTTTGTTAATTTATTTTAAGGTGAACTCATAAATTACAAATTGGCTGCATACTTACCAAACACATCGATTTTGTCTTGTCTTGCGTGTCTTGGATGTGGTTCTGTGCACTTTAAATTTTAGATTAGAAAGAGTTAATCAGATTAATTAAATGTATCTACTTGTTTTGCTGATGTTGGTGGTCTGTATTTAGTGTGCATTAAGAATAAATATCCTAAGATTGAAATGTTGTTTTAAAATACTAATCTCGGTTTTAAGATTCTGTTTTTGTTTATTAGTAAGTTATTTACATTAATACTTCCCTTTGTCCACAAAAGCCGACTTAATTCACATTTTTCTTACCCTCTGCATAAAGGAAGTTTAAATCGAAATATTTTTGAATACTAATTAGCCATTTTGTCCACTCATTGTGTCATGGCGCCGTCAAAAAAGGGGAGGCTTGTTTACATAATCGTTGGATTTGCAATGTTAAACAATTTTGAGCAGATGTTTTCTTGCTTTTTAATCCGCTGGTTTTTACTTTTGAACAGTAAGATTCGTGAGGGTTAAACATTAATTTAAATTAAATGGTTTGTTATTCTTGATCAATATTTGTAAGTAGAAGATAAGAGAGAAAGAGGTTTTGGTACAAAATTACGATTAATTCATGATAAGTTACATATTTAGGATTTAGCTGGACGTATCGCACATGAGTATCATTATCACATATCGTCCCGACCCCGGAACGTAAAGGGCTATTGAAGGACATCGTGGATTTTAGTCAGTACGAGTCTGACAGACCCTCCCGCTCTGCCCTGGATGGGAGGACTTATTTGATGTGTTAACCACGAAAAAAAATAACAAGACATGCCGGTTTCCTCACGATGTTTTCTTACCCGTTCGTTTTGCAGAGGATTAGAGCCTTGATGATGAAATAAATTACACAAAGAAATGCTGAGGCTGAGTTCAAATCCACGACTCGTAAGTCGGGGACGACGACGAGCCACCATAGCTTCATACCTACCTGGTAAGGGCTGTTTTAACTTCTTCATAATTTCTTGCTTTTTACACATTTTTTTTTTCATATTTCAGTTGCGTGAGACTTGTGTGTTTCTTTTGAAATTCAGGTACTTCGTTGTAAAAGCTCTATATTATGTATATGTAGAGCTCTTTACTTTAGGTATTAGTCTAGCTAAATGATTAATTTCAGATAGATAGAGTTTGCAGACATACGATTGTGCAGTCACAAACTATAGACACTTAGTAAAATCAAAAGCGACTATGACACGTTTTACATTTTCAAAAACATAACAATTTGAAAGCCAGTAAATAAAAGAAATAGATTTTTTTTTTGTTTTTTTAAATCTTTTACTGTTTATGAGAAAATAGTTTTGGAAATTTTACTGTCTCTGACTGTACTAAAGACGAATTTCCCAAATAAAACTAAACTAGACCAGAACAGATAGGAATTTCGTTCAGAAGTGTGTAACAAAAAAAGTTCTGGCAGGTCTGTTTAAATGATGGAATCGGGAAAAAGTCGATCAGTTTAAATCTTGGGTCAGTAATAAAAACAACTTTAATAATTTACAAAATTTTATTTTCTCCTCCTGTCACCGGCTCTCTTAGGCTAGGTATGTATGTTCTTTCTTTGTGTACTGGTAACACCAAACTGTCGTTCTAACAAACCAACACAGGCTTCGGGATTGACTTGACAAACGGTAAGTAGGTTTCGGCAAACTTCGTTATTTTTCGACCATCTTCGGCGTCTGTGCGTAAGCGCAGCGTGGTAGTTTTGCAAATTTCTACTAAAAATGATGGTAGTTTAATAAAAGCAAACTCAAGCCCAAAACCTGTGTTATTTTCCGTAAATTAAACATATCGTTAGATGGCAAGATTCACTAAACGCTAACATTATATTGTATGCCGGGGCAACCATCAATGTCAGTTACAATATCTAACCACATACAGCATTAAAGTTCTAATGAATTTCAATCAAAAGAAGTTTCACGACGAATTTACTAATGTCATTGAATATTTGAAAGAATAAATATTTATTACACTATTCTGAATGAATATTAAGCGTACACTATTGAACAGATTTTATATGGATTTGTTTAGTTGGTGATATAAACCAATGGAAGTTTGGAAAATTGTATTGAATTTTATTTTCTCTTTACTTATGAATATATACGAGTCATCCTATGTCGGAAGAGAATGGAAGAAGAAAAAACGTTGCGTTTTTAACACAAAGTAGAATGGGATAAAGATAGGAAGATGATCGCATAAACTTAGGAATTCGGTCTATACGAGTATAATAGTGTCCATAAAAAAATAGGGTTGACCCAAATTTTTCATTTTTGTTAAAAGATAACTAGTCTTTTATGCGTCCAGTGCGAGCTTCTTTAAATGCGCCCTGGTCTGGCCAATTGTGGTCCATTTCTGGCCATTTCTGCGCCCCTTCAGGGCTCGCGCCCTGTGCTTGGGCAGCGTTGGCACACCCCTATTTCGGGTGGTGTAAAACTAATGTTTTAAACTGTAGACAGACTGTTTTTTTTTATCGTGGTAAAATCATCAAATGAGTCCTCCCACCCAGGGCAGGGCGGGAGGGACTGTCAGACTTATACTGACTAAAATCCACGGTGTCCTTCACTAGCCCTTTACGTACCGGGGTCACGGTAAACCCTTGGTCCCGCGACCCCGGCAGGCTTTGGCCCTCTACAGGCCCCGTCACTATGCTGACACTCTTTGAGGCGCGCGTGGAACACAACGCGCCGTCGACCCGGGCATGGTCCATGGTCGGACAGCGAGTCGCCCATTACTCGCTGCCCGCATGCCCGGTAGACAGACTGTAGAGATATATTTAAAAAATAATGATAATTTCTGTGTTATATTAATTCCCATTGGTTTATTTCGCCAAATTAAGATGCAAAGATTAACTAATAGGTACACATATAAAGGAATGTTAGCGTTTAATTATTACGTATATACATTAACTGTATACATTTAAATATCGATTCGAACAACTGGTAAAACGTAGATCAATATATACAGAGACCGTTAGTAAGTTGAATTTTAAAATTCAGAGACGTTGGCATCAAAATTATTGCTAACAAGTTTTGCGCCCAAACTTTTAGCGCAGAAACACATTAGGCAATTTTTGTTGAAGAAAGTTTGCCGATTCGTAATTAAAAAAAAGCAAGTTAATGGTGTTAAAGACACATTGCAATTAAAGGCGAACTTTAGCAGACAGAAATTAGACACCGATGGCATTTTTTAATTACCTTTGCGGGCTGTCTGTCAGTGTTGAATTTTTGACAGTGACAGTACTTATGACGAGTTTTTTTTTTAATAAATTACGTTTCATTTCATGGTGAAATTAGTCTCAGGGCCTATGCACACCTCGATTTTTAAACGCGCCGTCGACGGCACGCTTTTATCAAACAGAGCAGTTTGTATCCATTTAAACGCGTGGCACTGGCGCGTTTGTATCGATTCAAACGCGTATTTGAATTTATACAGGTGTGCAAAGGTCTATAGGCTGCGTCTGACTTGCGTGCGTATCGCTACAAACGCTCGTCAACGGCGCGTTTAAAAAACGTGGTGTGCAAAGGCCCTTAAGGCGAACAAAAATAGTTTTCAAATCATGAATCAGACTTTCAACAATGAAAAATTGCCTAGCAGGCCCACGCGCTTAGGTACAAGTTGTGTCTACTTAAAACTAAGATGTTTTATACTAATATTTACAATATAAACGTATAATAACGAGACATATTTGATTTACAGCTCGTTTACAAAGAAATAACAAAAGACGAGAGAACTATTTACACAGCAAGGTTGCAAATCACAGGGATGCGTGCAGGAAACACAGTTGTTGCTTTTATATCATAGCGGTACTTAAAATTATAAAAGTAAAAAGTACAATCTCTGGCAAGATTCGACAATGATTCATACATTAAATTTACTTTATGGCTGTTGCATTGAAAGATTTTCAGGGGACTCAAACGAACCATTACAAAATGAGTAGTCCCAGTCACAAGGCATAACTTGTGTTATAAGTAAGCATTTTTTAAATTGTAATATTGACTATGTCTGAAACAAATAAATAAATTTAAATAAATAAATCTAAGAAAATTCAATTCAATATTGGCCGAGAGTGAAAATTTAGTGAAAATCGTTACATAATATGACAGAAAATAAAACTCATGCAGTTTGTTTAATTTGGCTTTGGCATGGAAGATTTCATTAAAGATGTTATTTTTTGCCTGAAAAGAAAAAAAATAAACAAAAATGACCACCTGAAAAAGGTATTTATATACCTTGTGCATGTGCGTGTTCTTAAGTACCCCTGAAAATCTCTACATTGTTTCAAGTTTGTTCGCTAATTCATTTCTTCATATTTATCCTTGAAATGACAATTTCATTAGTAATTGCTAGTTACTTGTGGTACTACAACAATTTAAATTGTTTGTAAATTCATTTAAATTATAAAAAAAGGAAAATGCATACTTCATTGTTGGTTCGATACTGAAATGAAAACTGCGTAAGAACTTCAACAGTATTCACAAAAATACGCAGTTCCAATTCATTTTGTTCGATGGATCGAGCTCATATAAATTAAAAACGTAATAATCAAAAATGTGCTTCAAAAACAATAGTTTTTTAACATTAAGATATGCTTGATCTTCAACATCCACAATTCATTATCACTTTAATTTAAAATAGAAACAACACGCTTGTGTTTAACACATCTCGTTCTGTTCAACTCTTAAGTATCAGTAATTTAATGGAAATTTACATATAGCAAGTTAAAGTTATATAAATTGCCATTTTCACAACCGAAATTAAATATGTAGTAGGTACTAACGTATAACTTAACAGTTCACTGACAATAGAAAAAAATTTACTGACAGCCAGAATCCGAGCCGTCAGTAATCATTTTGTCTGTGTCGCGAGTTCAATAAATTGTCTGTGGCACAACACTTTCACTCGGTCTCGCCCTCGCTGGCCGGAGACGGCAGGTGACACTTGAGGGATGATGACGGCTTCGTCAGGTCGAGCGCCGGCTCGTGTGAGGGGCCGGGTACAGGGCCGGGCGCCGGGGGGGCCGCCATGGGCAGGCTGAGCAGGCCCGGCGGCCGGGCGTACGGCGGCAGTATGGCCGGGACCTCCCCCCCAGCCGGACACACCATCGCAGGCGGCGTCCAGCAAGCAGCACCCGCAGCCTCCGGGGCCATACCCGCCGCGCTCAAGTACGAACACGACATCATCTGAAACAATCACAGTCACATTTTAAAACATCTTACAGAACATAACCTTGAGCGAAATTAGGTTGATTGTGCGTGTAATCTCCGAGAGAGATTGGAGTAAAAACAGGGCTTACATAAATAATGAAATATGTAGTATTATGAGATGAGAGGCCTAAAGAATTCGTGGATGGGGGTTCTGTAATCACGCTAATGGCCAATGCGCAGCATCGCCGGCGGGCGGCGCCCTGCACCCCGCACCTCATGCCGCTTCAAGGAGGCTTTCATGCTAATGCAGATTGGGCGCAGGAGCAGTTCAGCACTAAATCGCGTCACACGTCCGACACCTTGTAACTTTACTGGGAACTTCTGAAGTTATCACTTCAGAAAATTACACTCTCCAGAATCGGATTAATCCTGCGTGTATCATGCAATATGTTACAGCTTTTTTTGTATCTAAAATCGCGGTCATACATTTCTCCATTGATACAAATGTTGTGTTTACCTTCTCACGTCCGCCAATATATCTTAAAGTAATTGTAAGTAAAGCATTTAGTGGCTATATATCACGCGCGGGTGCAGGCCGCTCGCGTCCATTTTTCACACATATCGCTGTGAAATTGATTACCTACACAATGCACGCGGCGTCCGAGCAACCCTTGCTTATGTTCTAACAACTTGCTTCAATAACATGTGTTAGCGAGTGGTAATATTGACAACATTAATTTGATACCATGAATTCTGTCCCGGAATGTGTATGAATGCTAAATTGATTTGCAGCTCGGTTGATAGGCATGTATTGTAGTAATAGTTTCATAGTTAATGCCGCGTACAAAAGCCTGCACACAATTGGCATAGTTGGCGGCAACAGCTGCTCGCGCACACGGAGTGTTCTAACAATGATATTGTAGCTTTAATATTTATTGCACTTGATCAACTCTGCGCAACTTCTATGGCGTGCCACCAAACATGCGCTCGCTATAAAAACGACGAATTTTAATGCATAAATTAAATTAATCCAAAAACAACAATCTACTCACGTCAAGTCTTTAAACAAGCAGAACTTAATTAACTTGACGCCATTGTACCCAAGAACGTAAAGTGCATAATTAAACCCTTTACGTAAACGCTTTGGTTAATATGTTTAAGCGTCGGTATTGCTTTAGGAGACCTAAACTCTCCTATGAGAATAAACAGGGTCTGAGGCAGCGGGCGCGCTGGCCGAGGCTGGCCGCACAAATGAATTAGTGGTGTTGTGACCCCCCGCAGCATGGCCGGTGCTGGGCCACGCTGGCGGGCCACGCAGGGCGGGGGGCACGTTGCGATTAAAATATAATTAGGCGCTCGGCAATTGTTTCGCCATCGAGCCAGGTGGTGCGGCTCAGGCGGCTAGGTAAATTAAATAGCCGTATAGGGTTTCCAATTACGTGCGCCCGATGGCCGCGGGAAACACGCTTATTGCCTAATAATGGGTCGGGGGTGCGCCATATGAGGATCTTGCGGAGCTCATTAATTATTACACGTTCGTGTTAAAAATCGAGGATACCTGTGCGGTGATAGGGGGGAATTATAACGCGATATTAATTGCTATCAAGACAAGGTGACTAATAAATCACGTTCACCTAACGTTGGTACTTTCAGCATTAATGAATTCAAACGGCCCGCGATAATTGCGTACCTAATTACGGGCGGACGGAGCTGTCTAATTTATCACTGTCGGATTATGAATTAGAAATGGCGTTAATTTAACATGCATAATATTTGTGGAGGCGATGTAGTGGCGTACGGTGGCGTTCTAGTACCAATTAGGTGTCACGGTACTTAATATATGAATATGTCTGTTCTTAAAACTCTAGAGTCGAAGCGATATCGAACCGATACGAGACATCAGTCTGATAGTTCGGTCACGCTATCGGATCGCTCTCGCTTTTCTATGTGACTGGATTCAAAAAATTCCATACATTACAAATAAAAACGTCTTAACGGCTTAAGATTGACAAGGATAATGTTTGCATTTTAAATGAATAAAGGAACATAATTAAATTATCTTAGTAAATAATACTTAATCGAATTTTATATGAGTATACATATACCTGTTACAAATAATAAATAAATAATCAAATGAGTCATCAAGCCTTAGCTAGAGTGGAAGGCAACTGTCAGGCTCGTACTGACTAGCCACCCTGTTCGCTCGGTTGTCTTTTGCGTTCCAGGGTCGTGTTCCTTGCTATTACAGAATCAACCGATTTCGATGAATAAATCAATTAAATTCTTAAATTAACAATAGTGACTATTTCAGCATTGTTTTTTTTGGTTTATTATCGATTTTTATTTACGGCAAATATTTATGACTTAAGAGTATAAGTTGTCATTAAAGACTTGGTATGTTTTTAATCGACCCTTAAAACATTCCACTTAGATTAGAGAAGTTAAAATATAAAGCAACACACTTAAAAATTTAACGGTGTGCCAAAACCACATAGGAAATCTTTCAAAAACTAGAAGACAACGTAATCTATAAAGCTTAGATTGCCATGCACCTTACTGCCCTGACCTCATCAAAGTGTAGACAGGGTTGCATTCAGTGAGGTCAGTCGAGGGGCAGTGCGCGACCCTGTATTGTAATCAATATTCGTTCCAAGGTTCTAAAACATTATGATGGTCAATCCTTAAGTGTTATAAGAACTACTTATTTTATAACGGTTCACCAGGGATAATTATTACGACATTCTTTTTTATTAAATTTAATTTTAATTTTCGGCCTTAATTGTTAATATCTAAACAAAAAATTTAATCTGAAAACCTAAAACTCTTTTTTTATATAATTAAATTAATCGAGAGTCCCTTCAGACATTTTTATAATTCACGACATTCATACCGACCTTAATTCGATTAAAACAGTCGCACAATTAGGTTTAATAAAACCGTATAGCCAAACGAATAAGCAAATGTAGAGGGGCTATCGAAAAAGTTGCCAAAAATAGTTCCATAAGTCGATGAGTCTGTGTGTGTGCAACCCTGTAGAGGTCAGGGACACGGAGCCAGGTCAGAAGGTCGCGTGACCTCGCCGGCTGCACCGTAATCACCGATATACGATATTACTCAAGAATGGAACGGTTTTATTAAGCCAACCGAACGCTATTTTAAGCTATTGTACCAGAAACAAACCGTACATTATGAACAAATTGTTGTGCCGTACTTCCGAAACGTACCTATGTGGTTTCGCAACGTATTAGCTAAAACAAATACATCAATTTTCATTACAGCACAACGAAATTATCTAGCACAAAACACACAGAATTACAATATATTTGCATTAATTTCACCATCTACATACGTTTAAGTACAGTATTGAGCACACAATGGTCGCTTTCACCACAAATTTCGGTTATTACAGGCATGCCGTTAAGGAACTTGTGCGTATATACGTTCAATTTAATATCGGCCATTGAATAGAAAACGCCTCTGCGCTCACAATGGTCCATCGGCATTCCATTAACTACTAGAGCAAACACGGGGACGCGTGCGGGCACTAACTCAATACAAAACGATTCCTAGCGAGCGATACTCGCACATTCGGGACATTCCTATACGATTGTAACAACACTAACGACTGTTTATACTGTCGGGCGGGTTGGGCCCGATCGGAGCGACAATCGAGGCCCGTCGGTCGGACTTTCGCGAGACAATGCAAGGCAGGGCCTAAATAATTTAATAGTTGTAGGCGGCCGTACTTCGAGCGGTCGGCAAACAGTTGGGCGACGTTGGGCGATATTGCATCGTTGGAGGCTCCAAGGTTTATGAAGTAAGCCTTTGTCTTGTATGTGTTGATTAATTATCTGTGGCACGTGTGAGAGTCGGCGCTTTGTTTTGAATCGAAGGCGGCTCTCGAACTGAACTTTGTCTGGTATTGCATTGCTTTGTTAGTTTATGTTTTGCTTTACAACGGAGATGAAAAATTCAAGTAGATGACCTGATTTTTACCGTCAAAAAAAAAAAAAATATATTCCACAGCTATCACACAACGCTATCTAGTCCCAAGCTAAGCAGAGCTTGTGTTATGGGTACTAGACAACTGATAAACATACTTACATATTTCTACACACATACATATTATAGATAAATTACACCCAGACACAGAACAAATGATCGTGCTCATCACACAAACATTTGTACTGGGTGGGAATCGAACCCACGACCTCCGGCATAGCAGTCAGGGTCACTAACCACTAGACCAACAGGCCTGTCATTAAAACTTTTTAAGATGTTTTCCTACTGTTTATTGAAGAGATAAGTAATAACTTCCAATAACAATTCTCATCATCATTATTTATTTGTAAACATCTCAAGTACTTGCAAATTCATTTTTTGCTAATTTTTAATTCAACTAAAGCTTCAAAAGTTTCCGTCTCGAAATAATTGCAATGCGGTGAAACTTTGAAAGACCTATGGACGCGGCCGAGCATGTCCTTTACAAAAGTTTTCTTTTTCGTCGCAATTATGGATGATATGGAGCTTTGCGGGCTTAAGGTCACAGATGTTAAACTGTTTAGTATTTTAGAGGTTATTTTTGTAAGTTTTGTCAACCTTGGGCTATTTTTCAAATATTCATCATATTAAATATCTGGCTAGGGAGGCTCGTGTCCCAAGAGTGGGAACTTTTTTTTTTACGTGTTAAAATCATCAAATGAGTCCTCCCACCCAGGGCAGAGCGGGAAGGACTGTCAGACTCGTACTGACTAAAATCCACGGTGTCCTTCAATAGCCCTTTACGTTCCGGGGTCACGGTAACTCGTACAGTCCCGCGACCGGTGGGAACATTATAGGAACATCAACATTAATTTCTACCCGAACATGTTTCTTCAACTGAGCACTTTTCTTCAAGAGAGCCACTTTCCTTTTTATACCAAAATAGATAAACCAAAAGGCCGTAGTTAGTAATTTCGTCTAATACACGAGTGCCATAAACACAAGGAGAAGCGCTAAAGATATGGCGAGGTAAGATATAAGAGTGATAGTGAGCGTTTGGTTGGGCGGGCGGTAATAAATTAGGGCGGGCGGGCGTAGGGCGGCGTCGCGTGCGCCGCGGCCGTTTGTCGCGTAGCGTGCGCGCGCGCTCATTGCTTATTCATGCACGCTAGACACGCACAGGTAGGGCGCACACTATGCTACAAAAGTGTTACCCTACCGATAATGGGTTAAACACTGCGATATTACACCGATTGCATACTAAGATTATTTTAGCTTGTACATTTTGATTTTGGATTATTTAGATTGTAAAGTTCTGACAATTTTGTATAGAAAATTGTTGTTGAAGTTAATGACTTTATAGCTTTAAATTGGTGCCACTTTAAAATAAAAGAAAGATTTTTATGTTGAATAATGGAATATCCAGTTTATCTTTACATTATGCGTTTTTCCGTAACACGTGTGTCGGAGCTTACAGTTCGAGCTGAGCGTGCGGCCCAGCTACTCGCGTCTGTGTCGCGTCTGTCGGCTCGATGACCGCACATTAATCATCATCCACGTCTTAGCGATAAGCCCTCATCTGCCGTCAACGCCTGTCTCCCGCGAACTGACGACTTCATCAAATCATCGTATTTAATCCTCCACAACAATTTCACTAAGCTCCCACAAACGTGCCCCGTTACTGATACACTTTAGTATCATAATTATCCGCAAGTATCGGTAACTCATTTGTTACCTAGATACTTATGAAATCAATTTCCCGACAAGTTTTACGTTCAAAGCGTTTGACTTATACTGGATATATTACTAAGAGCTCGTAAAGTTACAATAACGTAGTAGATTCTTACGTAAACTTTAAAGAAATAAGTGTATACGTCAAAGGATTTCGCATAATTCTCAATAACGAGCGTTCGAGTCGCTCTCTTACTTCAAAGCCGCGTTTCAGTTACAGTTTATTATTAATAAAATTTGGCCGGGTTTGCGAACGGGCCGAGCGGGGTGAGCGGGGCGAGCGGAGCAGCTCGGCGGCTGTAACGAGCGTGGTCCGCCTCGTTATCGGCAGCGCCGGCCGGTCAGCGCCGCGGAAAATTCGCCCGAAACTGACGCGCGTGAAAATTTAATGAACGGCCGGACGCTAGTTAACTAAAAGGTAAAGTGCACCCTCTTGACGTGTTCGGTAAATATTAATAGTGAGTGTGCTAGCGTGCGCCATTAAAAATGCACGAGTCCGCGGACACGCTGGCCCGCCGCGTTCATTAGCCTCTTTACATGCGGTCCCCGGGCCCTCCTCCGAATTAACTCCAGCCCGAGGCGCCACGTCACTGTTCCATCATAACAACAAATTAAGAATTCCCCGCTCGCCTTCTTTGCTGTCCAATTCATCCAATAAAACGCGACATTCAATATCGAAGTTCTCCGATACGGTGCTCTGCGTGGCCTGCGAACACTTCCGGAGAACAAGTTTTACTATTGAAGCCATTTTAAAACTCTTACGGATGCTATTAAGGATAATAGAAACTGTCTAGCTGGAACGATGAGTCAAGGAATTATGTCTGGGACTGGAATGATCTAAGTTTGACTTTTATGTCGTTTTCCGTTGCATGAGAGCGCGGATGCTCACGGTCCGTGCGAAAAGTACGAGTGGAGCTAGGCGTGGGTCACACTGTAGGGAGGCGGCGGCACGCGGGCAAGTGCGAGCAGGCGCGGGCGCGGACGCGACAGCTCGCGGTGTCTGTTACCCAGTAATGAGGATCGTTAATTATGTATCGCTAGGTGCGTAAGCTTTTCAATTTGGGAACGGTTCAGTGTCGCGGGCTCTCGCGAACGAGGTCAAGGGTTCGCGACTCTCTCAACCCTGAGGGGCTGCCAAATTAATGAGGCACTCCTTTGTAATAAAGAAATAACAAGAAGTGCGCACGCGAGCCCGGCCTCACCGACTTCGATGTCATTAAAGGCGTCGCGAAGTCCTGAAAGGAGTCGTTACCGCGCCTCGCCTAAACAACTGAGTTTTCATCAACATTCCGAAATATACACATAAATTGCTAAGCACTCACGCTAAGAAAAGGAACATTGAAAATACTGTTCAAAAGTTGTGGAAATACGCACAAATGGGAGGTATACAACTAGTATGTACTATAATACATTACAGTACTAATACAGTATGTTCATTTTAGCAGTAGTTGCAATTGTTTCCCGCAAGTAAGGCAGTGTGTACACGGTTGTGACGGTTCATATTAGTGGAACAGACAGGGTAGATTAGAGCGGGGGTGCGGCCGGTCCCGGCGGCCTGCGGGCACGGGTTTCTAAGTCCCGGCTAATTGGATGAGCCGCCAGGCCAGCCCAATTAGCAGCACCGTTGTGATTCATTTTAATCGGGCGCCCTTATCAGTGCACCACTCAGCGCCGGTGTAAACCTACCTTTAAATAAAATATTTTCGATATGAGTGAGAAATGAATTGCTCTCTACGAAAATATTATTTTACAGTTAAAGGGAAAACGGAACAAGCAATTAGTTGCGTAATTATTAAAAATAAAAATTCAAGGAAAATAATAAATGTGTAATTTCACTCATAATATGTTAAAAGAAAAATGTAGATAATTTAAAATGAAGTTTCTTAGAAGACCTCGCATATCTTCAAGATATGTTTCATAAAGGAAATGTTAATAGATAAAAAATAAAGTCTCACAAGGTTTTATTACTAAGATTAAATTTTATATCCGGGACATAACAAATGAAATTTCTCATAGTTTATGCTTTCAGTGTGTCTTAATATTATATGTACTTCAAAATAGTTTATCCGGTACTGGCAAAACACGAGTTTACGCACACCTCTGCCTACCGCATTTGTGAATGCAGCCGTAATGAAAGAAAGAAAATTGTGTTTATTGGCCGCAAAACTTTTAAATAATTAATATTAATCAAAGTTAAATAAACTAATAATATAATGACTTAGGGCCTCAGCTCGGCAAAATGTCAGATGGCAGGACACTGATTTTTACCAGCAGCCCACTAATCGTCATCATCGTCAGCTGGAAGACGTCCACTGCTGAACATAGGCCTCCCCCTTAGACCGCCACGCGGAACAACAATTCGCCACTTGCATCCATCGGTTGCCCGCGACTCTTACCTTCCTTGCACCTAGTGGGAGGCCTGCCTACGCTGCGTCTTCCGGTAGCCTACTCATCATCTGCCTAGTCTTTTCCCAACTATATTGCAATCGGCTTCCAGTCAAACCGGATGCAGCTGGTTATCAGTATTGTACATGGAGCGACTGCCTATCGGATCTCCACAAATAATGCTAATTTATTAAATTAGCAAAGGCATATTAAGTCTATGATGGTCCCACTGTTGGAACACAGTTTCCTCCCTATTCACGTGCCGTTGCCTAACTATGTTTTCCTTCACCGTTTTGAGAGCAGTGGTGATTAAATGTTACAAAAATTAATGCGCCTAACTGGGTTTGAACCTCTTAATTACAACTCGTAAGTCACTGCTACCACTGGATCACCACTGCTCTATTACAAGTACACTGCGTTAATTATAGATAGCTCTTTGCGTTTCAGGACCACGGTCACTCTATGGAATATTCTCGCATCCCAACACAAGACAAGTCCGCGTTGAAAAATAATATATTAAAATTATTTTATTTAATTTTACTGAAAAAGTGCTCCCACTTTTCACTGTTGAATAAATATGAATTTGTGTTTAAGTGGCTAAGTGTAAACACACTTGTATAAACAAAAACATTAAAATGATAGCTCTCATTGTTACTTTTTTGGCAACATAAGAATTTACAAAAGAAGTGTAAATATTCACTAACAAAATATGTCATTGACGACAAATTAACTTTTTATTTTCATTTCCACACGGCACGTGCATTTATTGTAGGTAATGTGTTACACTTGTGTTTAATTATTATAATTTAATAATACAAGCTAATAACAGTTTCATATTATCGGGAGTTAAAACTATCCCTTTTGCTAATAAAGATTATGAATCTGTTCAGGAGTTTTTGGGTGCAAAATCTTACAAACATCCATCCATTCATCAACCAGGCATAACCACAGCATTATTAAGTGGCCTGGCCTCACGTATTCTAATTTTCCGGAAACTTTCTTAAATACGAATCTTGTGTTTCATACGCTGTGGATCAACGAATGGCATGCTGCAGCGCGTTTCGCGAGTTCAAACCGCATGGAGCAAATATTTGATATTTTTTATCTACAAGTACATGTTCCGGATCGGGGCATTTGTGTATTAAATGATTTAAACGTACGATACAGGAGAAATTCCTAGTTTGGGGCGAAGTTTAAAAAAAATATTGGCTCAAAAAAAATATTATCCAGTTTGGTGCAGTCGATCGGTCTTGGTTTATCATCATCTGCCTAGCCTTTTCCCAACTATATTGGGGTCGGCTTCCAGTCAAACCAGATGCAGCTAGATATCTGTATTTTACATGGAGCGACTGCCTGTCGGACCTCCACAACCCAGTAACTGAGTAATACGATACCCCATGGTAAGACTGGTGGTCAGACTTAGAGCTTCTGACTAACAGTAATAACTGTCAAAAATCTACAAATGACTGCCGGGACCAACGGCTTTACGTGCTTTCCTATTCGCTATGACAGATGGTCACCCATCCACAGACTAACCTCGGCAAGCGCGGCTTAACCCGGAAGATCGGCTTGTGCGGCTGTTTTTATTTAGCCACGAGCTCCTCGTTCGGTCTTGGTTTATACTATGTTTAAATAATTATGATTGTTAATTAATATTGTGAGTTAACGACTAAGTAACTAGGAAGTTTTGCAAATTAAAACGTGGTGTACTCACTTTAGTATTTAACCGTAATTAGTTATGTTCAATTAATTTTATAGTTCCTATCTATTTATATGCACGCAATTGTTAGTTGCTATAGCTAACTACCTGCTTTACATATATTATTAAGTTAATATACCTAAGATATAATAAACTAGCACTTCGCCCGCGACTTCGTCCGCGTGGGTTACGTACTTTCCTAATTCCCCCTTTTCACCCCCTTAAAGGTTAAATTTCCAAAAACCCCGTCTTAGTGCTCCCCTACATTATAATAGGAAGCCGTGTGCAAAATTTCACATTCCTAGCCCCAGTAGTTTCGGCTGTACGTTGATATGTCAGTCAGTCAGTTCTCCTTTTATATATACTCGTACAGATTACAGGGATTATTTTCCTAATACTTAGGTAACGTGTTTTAACATAAAATTCTGTTGTGTGCCATCTCATTAAAAATGTCTTGATTTTTAAGTTGAATACTAAAATAATTAATTTTAAACAAGGGCACGATTTACAAAACACTAACTTGTCAGAGGCTTCGCCCACAAACTCCACAGAAACGTATGCTGGGATAAGAATTAGATTCTATGTGTTAATAAAGGTTATAAACTATCCGTGTACGAAATTTCTTCCAAATCTGTTTAGTAATTTTAGCGTGAAAGAGTCACAAACATCCCTACATTCTCAGAAAATTTTGCGTTTATAGTATTACCGACTTCATGTAATCTAACTTGAGATTATATGAAGTCGGTTAAAAACATATATAAACACAAACAACTAACATTGTCTCTATCAATTAACATGAAACTAGTGTTGTGCGTATAAATTACATTGGTATGGAGGCTAGTGGGGCGACTAAACAACCCGGGAACTCGATCCCGTATCCCGTGACGTAGGCTCGGTCCCCAGATAAGAATTAATCAAGCCAGACCCGTCCTGCCAGTCAATGAACGCGTTTGAGTGGAAAATAAAAATAGACCTACGAATTGCTTGTCTATTTGTAGACTGTATTTCTTTGCGTATTATTTTGACTGTCGAAATAAGGGTTGGGAATTCTTCATTTTTTATAGATTATGATCCCATCACTATTGGATGGTCTAAAGCTATATTTTGTAATCAATAAACTTGTTAGTTTACACAACAATTAAGAATTAAAAAAAACTTGGAATATACAGGATGAATTTTTCAACTGGGAGTGGATGGCTATATCCGAAACTATGAGGTATATCGAAAAACGTTGAAAGGAGTCTGTGCATCATTGGATTTTAGAAAAATCAATAATCCTGGCCAGGAAACGAACCCGCTGATTTTGGAAAAAAATCACACTCTGTATTATTACACCATTGATAGTGTTGCCAATAAGGATCAAATTCTGAGAAGTAATAAGTACTGCAAATCATGCAGCCTGGCAGTGTGACAGACATTCAATTATTATTACTACTTTATTTAAAAAAAATGGGTGGAAAATCATCCATTAAGTCATGGAGTCCCTCCTGGGGAGAGCGGAAAGGGACTTTCAGATTTGTACTGACCAAAAATCACCCTGTTCCTTCAGTTGCCCTTCGAGTTCCAGGGCCGCGGTATCCTGTTTAAACAGTCCCGCAAGTACTTTTCAAACCTTCCATTATAACTATAACACACAACCACAAAACCTCAACCGAACACATGTGAAAAAAAAACCTTCCGAAAAATATCCCAGTTTTTCATCAAGCGAAATGCATTCGATCGCGGCATATCAAGCAGAGTCCGTCCATTAACGGCACAAGTTTACAAAACACAAAACAGGCGAAGCTGTGCGAGAGAGACGACAAGAGAAACCACTTCCGCAATGAGATGGCGCACTTCCTGTGATTGAGGGCGCCCAACGCCGCCGTGCCGTCCTGACCGGATCGCGGCGTTCGTGGCCCTACACTTGGCAAACTTTCTCTAATGTGAAATTAGCTGTAGGAGAAAATTGCGTGCTGGATTGTGGTGCTGAAGTTGTTCAGGGACTTGTTAGTGGAGGTGAATGAGGTGATCTTTAGAGTTTAGAAAATCTTTCAGGTGTTTGGTAATGAGCGTGGAAAAAAGCAGCTTTCAGAAAAGTAGACTTAGGCAGTAGGTCATTAGGAAAATGACGTAAGATTTAAACAGATGTGTCTACGATATTTACTTCTGTTTACTTTTTGTTTTGAGCAATAATGCTTTTACATTTTTTTAGAAGAGACTTTTGACTCTAGGATCTTTCTATACTTGATTATCCTTTGGAAGACCCACACATCTCATCTTCGTTATTATAAGTGATATTCATGGATGGAGTTCTGTTTTATCATCCACAATAACTATGGTTTGATTAAACTATAAGCATGGACAATATTAAATACTAATAGTCCTTGCTTGTACGGGTCTTAACTGCGTAAATTTAGTCGCACATTTGGCAAATGCAATGGGTACATATTGTGCAGTAAACGAAGGCACGCATAACAGTACTGGCTGTGAAACACTGGCTCGCCGTGTAATTTCCAGTGCATCCCGTTCTCATCTCTCTCGCTCAGCTAAGTAATGACTTAGATCCATTCCCGGATAAATAGCAAATTGAATGTGTGCCCCTCGTAGTGTGGTGCACACCGCCACCCCGTCTGCGAGCGCAGCCACCTGTGTGCGCGTCTGTGTCAGTGTGTGTGTCCACTGATAATGCAAGCTGTATATTGTGGTGATTAGTGGCGCACGCCTATTAATTCTACCATACTCCGGCAGTTTTTGAGAAGGTGCTTCAACTTTATTTTCCAAGAGAGTGCAGATATTTGCCAAAACATTAACCCGACTAATTTTGGGTGCATACTTAAACTATGTTTTAAAAACTAATTCCACAGCAAGTATGGCTCCACAGATAACCCGCTACTATTTACAATGTTTTTCGTTGGTCGTATTTTTTGGCTTGTTTTACGGTCGGCGAATATGAAAAGTTTTGAGGAGCTCTCGCCGAGAGGCGTAAAGGCGGTTTACGACGCGTCTTCGTGTTGAATGCGCCACATGTTAGCGTGTTCTACTGAATTTCCTCGCGGTATAACCACATTACACGTGCTCCATGACCTGACCATGAAAATTTTAAACGTCTCGCTTCAAACTAACAGGCTCGTTCTCGCCGCCGTAAGTTGTTAGACGGGTGCATAATGTAGCACCCGTATTTGTTGAAGCAAATAATTTGGGGGTTTGGTTAAAACCAACGTCTTTTTAAACATTACACAATGCAATCCCGACTGGGCCAGCTGCAAAAACTCCCGCTCCGGGACAACAAAGAGATGTCCTTATAAATTCTCGATTAAATTTTGGATACGAGCTCCAATGAACACAAATTCCTAGAGTCGGTCCAATAAAGGACGCCGTGCAGCCGCGTTAGGAGGCCATAAACGAACGTATTATCCATGTAAGGCGGAATAGCCGTTGCACAATTAATTGTTTCATTTTGGAGGAGCTCGTGGCTAAATAAATACAGCCGCACAGGCCGATCTTCCGGGTTAAGCCGCGCTTGCCGAGGTTGGTCTGTGGATGGGTGACCATCTGTCATAGCGAGTTTCCTCCGTGCCTCGGAAAGCACGTAAAGCCGTTGGTCCCGGCTGTCATTTGTAGATCTTTGACAGCCGTTACAATTAGTCAGAAGCTCTAAAGTCTGACAACCAGTCTTACCATGGGGTATCGTATTACCCAGTTACTGGGTTGTGGAGGTCCGACAGGCAGTCGCTCCACGTAAAATACTGATATCCAGCTGCATCTGGTTTGACTGGAAGCCGACCCCAATATAGTTGGGAAAAGGCTAGGAAGATGATGATTTTGGGAAACAATTCCCGCTCCTCATTCAATTAAGAGCGGCGACTAAGGGGAGTGGGGGCGGGGGTGTGCGGGGTGCGGGCTACCCCGCCCGCTCATGAGACGGACGTATTAATAGCGCCTGCAATATTGATATACTCGTATCGTATCCCACGTACCGCGTTCGAATACGATATTGTTTGTTAGCGAATTCGATTTGTGTCGATCATAAATCTTGCGCCTTATGTTGAATTTGGAGTTGATTGAATTCGCACCCAGAAACGCAAGAGGAAGGAACGAGTGTCGCGAGACGCGGAATAAAGAGCACGCGTTTACGTTTTAATTAGTGTTTCTGGATGAATAATAGATTAACGAAGCGAGTGATGAGGAGCGCGCGGCTCAGGGCTCGCGCGGTGCTCAGGTGATACCGAAGCGGGACTCAATTAGCAAAAACACACAGAATTAAGAGAGACAAACATGGCGGGCGGGACATATGACGAGGCGCCCTCCTCAATCCGAATTTTATATTGCGCAATTCATTATTCATTGTGTTTGTCAAGAAAATTACTGTGGACCTTTTAATATAACTTCCCGAGTCGCACAAACGGAGCTACAAATTGGAGTTGTGAACAAGTTTGCTGGGAGTCGTGACTTAACCTTGGCGATTAGTAGTCGCGTGTCGAGCTGTCAAACAAATTTAATTAGGTGCTAAATTCACGAGGATCATTGGGCGTATTTAGTGGTTTAGTTAAATTAAGTTTTGCCGTAATATTATGAGCATAAGTTCGGTAGGTTCCTGTAGCTGTTACGCTAATGTAAGGAGAGTATTTAATTTAAAAGATAGCTACGTCTCAGGGCAGAGCTTTCAAATCAGTGCCGTTGGCTGAAGATTTGAGAGCAATCTGTTAGATTGGTTCATTACGGCCTCCATTAGTGGAGTAATGAGTCGCGATGCATGCCGAAGCGAGTGGCGAATAGACGGGCGGGAAAAACACGTTGGAAGCGCTTGTCTTTCTCTTCTCTTACTATTGTCACCGCAAATAGTAAAGTCAAGTGCACATACTAAATGCATTTTCTTCTACATGATAAATAAATAAATATAAATAAATATTTCACAACTATCACACAACGCCATCTAGTCCCAAGCTAAGCAGAGCTTGTGTTATGGGTACTAGACAACTGATAAACATACTTATATATTTCTAAATACATACATATTATAGATAAATTACACCCAGACACAGAACAAATGATCGTGCTCATCACACAAACATTTGTCCTGGGTGGGAATCGAACCCACGACCTCCGGCATAGCAGTCAGGGTCACTAACCACTAGACCAACAGGCCTGTAAAAAAATAACGGCTAAATGTGTTGCTAAACGCATAGCTGCTAAAACGACTTGAACAATTTGGCTGTACGAATGAAAATTTGTTAGTGAATTACAACCAAGCCGAACCAAGACTGGTTGATAGTAGGAATATAAAAAATACAAATCTATAAGTAAAAGACAAGAAATCAAGTCCATAGGTAATAAATCATTAAATAATATACTTATTACTAAACAACATAATAATATGAAGAGATTGAAATAATATAATTAATAGTCGTGATAGGTTACAAGCAGGCATGGATAGATTTATATATTCTGTCATATGGATATAATTAGTAATTGGTAAAAAAGGGGTTATTGTATTCATTATTATAAACAGCTTTTTCTATGGGACAGAACATAAGCATTATGCAGTATACGAGTATTTATGGTCTATTCAGGTTTATGTAACCTTGTATAACGAGAGCACAGCTCTATTATTAGCTTCGTACTTATATACCCTGTAAGGAAAACGCAACTTCTCTCACTATCAACTAACAGCGTCAAAAACGCAGCGTTCGAACCGCCAGTCTGCATCGTCGTAACGTTTAAGCGAAAATTAGCTGCAGCTTGGTGTGGAGGATTTCGAGTATGAATGCAGGTCGGGTTCTGTCCATTAGCCTAATTGGAGACGCGGCAGCACCGCAGCGCCACCTAGGACTCGACCCTTTGTTATGGCAGACACTAAATTTGACTGGAATCTCCTAATAGACCACTGAGGGTGCGCCCGTGTGGTAGGTATATGATTTTATGGGTCTCTTGATTTTAGCGGGGTTGTCAACCTTGTTTTTGTAAAAGCTGCATTATAAATACAACTTATTTGAAAGCTTTAACGTTTTAGTTGCTTGAATATTAAAAGAAGTTCTGCCTAAGTAATCGCAGTTAAGTTGTTAGAAATATTTTAAATTACCGTTAAAATTTTACAGTATATTTTGATTATTTCTTGCACTCTTGGGTAAAAACAGTCACTAACTGTTTGAAACTTAATACATGACTAATGAGAAACCCTAAGTTGCGCTTATACTCATAGCATTACGACAAAAGGTAAGGGGCGGGCGGCAGCTCCTTCTAATTAAATGGTAAACTTTCATGAGGTCCCCCGCCCGCCTCCCCCTCTCCTACCGCTAATTAATGCGCCCACGGGAAGCTCGGACGTCTCGCCTTTCGACCCTAAGACACTACGTCATACTAGGACTCCACTCTTTCAAAACCATATCTTATATGTACTTGTAGTTCTTCCCACTCAATTCACGTAATCAAATAACATTTTTAAAACCAAAATGGTCGGAAAGTTTCCTCCGATCTCAAGTATCAATGCGAACACGGCAATCCTTTTAGTAAGCGCTAAAAACTACGGCAGAGGAAGTCAATCCGCGGGCAGGTGGCGCCCGAGGCCCGCCGCCCGCGGCCCGCCTGCGTTAAACGTATTGTCGTGTACCGCTTCTGATGTGGTCGAAACTAAACCCCAACTACTTAATTGAAAACCGTAATAGAGAATCCAAATACACTGTATCCCTTTTGATCGCTATATTGGAGGTGCGATGCCAAATTAATTGATCGTCTCGTTAATGTGTCGCGTAATGGAATACGATTGTACTGGATATCCGCTGTAAAATTATACAAGCCACCGACTCAAATTTAAATGTATGAAGTTTTCTCTCTAAATAATTCTGAATTAATTCAAATCACTGTTAGTAATAAACGTCTGCGCTAGCGCCGCAACATCTTCTGGGAGCTCGAAGAATACGGTAAAATGTTCCAAGTTTCTTCAAGCAATCAAGGCTTAATACCGTAGTGAAGTTTCAAGTTGGGAAATTATAGGGCGCGGGGTGAGACGCGGGCGGCGGAGGGGGGCGGACGTCCGCCGCGTGTCATCTCGTAACATCAAAAATGCATTTAAATTCTGCGCAATAAAAAACAGCGGCGGGAAGTTTCACAGCGGCCCGGGGATTGAAGACGCTTGCCTCCAACCCGTGCGCTTTATAGCACTACACAATTCTGTCCACCCGCACTTTACACGATCCCCGATCTACTTACTAATAAAAGTGTTTTATAAAATAAGTGTGATCCGAGCGAGCGGAACAAATATAAGGCTTTCGACAAGTACGCCAGGATTGTTAGTACAAGCAATTGCTCATTGAATCGAAGAGTTCTCCCTACAAGAGACTCTCTGGCGCCCTCATTTCTCGTTGTTTAGCGGTGCACTCATAGTTGCACTTTGTTTAAGTTGTAGGAAAAACTAATTTGATTCCTTTTCTAGATACCATAGGATCTGAAACGTTTACTAAGACATATCACAGACAGTAATACATTATTTTTGTAAACCAGTAAAGCAAGTAAAAGCAGCAAGAATTCTGTGCCTACCATCGTTATAGAATAGAATGGAATAATATTTCTTAAATAGAACTTATTTGGTCGCGGGACTTTCACATTACCGTGACCCCGGTACGTAAAGGGCTAGTGTAGGACACCGTGGATTTTAGTCAGTACAAGTCTGACAGTCCCTCCCGCCCTGCCCTGGGTAGGAGGACTCATTTGATGATTTTACCACGATAAAAAAAAAAAAAATAGAACTTATTTTATAAAAAAATATGCAAGAGGGGGAAATTTCACTAAATTAGCACACAGTCTACTACAGCAGTTGTGTTTATTGAAACTACGGGACGAGACATAACAGGTGATAACTGCTTCAAAAAAAATTGAAGGTAAAAATACTTTCCGTATCCGGGCCGTTGTCGAGCCGGAGTCGGGCCGGGCCGGCTCCCGTCGGTCGACTTGATGCGATAATTAGCCCGCCCACTGTCGGATAATTGCGGGATCCGATATTGTACCGGACATTTCAAGAATTGTTTACAGACAACGATTTTAAGCGTTCGAGTTTCTACTTTATTTCGAATTTCGGTTTGGAGGTGATGTTTTTGTAGATATGAGTTGTTACAGGGTATAATGTGATTGATTTGGAATATAGATATAAAACGACTTTAGTTTTATTCTGTTAAATGTTAGTGAAACTTAACAACTAATTCCAATTTTATGAAAATTAATTACTCGCGTAATTACCGAACATTAATCAAACCTCTACAAATACAGCCCTTCATTGTTACAATCAGTAATTACAACCACATTCCATTACCGGTTATAAATTGAATAATACAAAGGAATCGTCACAATAACGCACCCGCAGTTACAATAATACCAACTAATTACATTGTGACGGGAATTCTTTCATTAGCAAAATGAAACATGTCCGCCGCTGCGACCTGACCACCCTATCAATTACAAAGCAATGCAATTACATTCGGTACCTAATAAGCCACTTTATGGTACACGTGAAATACGACAATTTAACAGGAAATTAAAGTTGGAGCCGCAAACCACAGACGTCATTTTGCAATAGTTTGTCCAATTTATCAGTGTTGAGAGTCGTTAGGAAATAATCGTAATCGAAGCGAGCTCCGCTGAACAATATGGACCGATGTCGGCCTCTCTAATTGGCCCTTACCTGGAGCGCACTCGAGAATGATAAAGCCCCCATTAGCCGCCCTATTATTTACCTACTCGTCATTAGCGTAGACTTCATTAGGATAACGAGATAACGGAGCCCCGGCTCGAGTACTCAGCCCCTGCAGTATTTTTGGTGTTTTTGAACGAATTTCAAGAAACGACTGGCGAGCTAATACGGTTCTGAGAAGACGGGTTGTTCCTTCATCTAAGAGAGAAAATTGAACTAAATGATGGGATTTAATTGCTAATAGCGACCAGGAAACCTTGTCACAATACCACGAAGTATCACTCGGTACATTGTTAATGGCAATCATCTTCAACGCGATGTTTCCCTGAAATAATTTGACAAACAAAAGCGGAGTTACAATAACGTAAGGAAAAGCATCATTACACTGATCAGACGTACTCGTGTAGAAGTGGTATGATAACAAGCGGCGTTCGGAAGAATGAACTAATTATTTCCGAGTATTCTATTTCCCGCGCTCCGATGTTAACTGGTGATGTGCGAATAGGCAATAGGGACCACCCGATAGTAGCTGTGTTATTAAGATCAATATCTGAGGCAGGAAAAATGGATGCACCAGCCCCCAGCCGCGGCACCACAAAAAACATACCGAATTTATTGTTAATTATAAAACTCCGGCGCGGAACATTAACGCAGAGATGCGATACACCGATAGCCGCTCGTCTATTTATTTATTATTTAGATATCGGCCGGTGCGGTCACGACTCCATATTGTTTCGCTGTAATGGCATTAATGACCTCGGTTTAAAGTTGAAGTATTAATTTGATTTAAAATTATGCTCCCGATTACAATCTTCACGTTCAACTTTCGCCCCGAAGCTTTAATTACGGCGGTGATCCCCGATGGAGCCGTGATATGACCCCCGCGTTCATAATACTGCTCGATGCTAATAAAAGCTGGACGTAAACCACATCGGCTAGTAAACCTCGCTGCAATGCAGCTTAATGCACAAGTTGACATTATAAAAGTTAGAATTAATGATTTTAATCTCATTCGCCTTATTGCTGAATGTACGCTTTACCGTGCATGTGTTTAGTGACAAATTATGCAAAGCGTTGGCCGTTTTAATGCAAAGATGCAGAAATATGGACGAGGTAGCGCCTAGATTGTTATCTGAACATTAAAAAACAATTGCATAGCGATGCCTTTTTGTATGTTTACAGTATATTTCGTTTTAACTGAGTAAGTTCTAAAGTATTTTAAAATAAAAGATTAAGATAAGCATAATAAACCCTTTATCACGACTGCTATGTAGTTAAGTTAAATGAGCATTTTAAATACAGTTTCTGTTTAACATACAATGGTGACTAAGTTTTCCGAGATGGTTTCCATAGTATACCTCACAATGGTGGAAACGTTTGATGCAGGGTGTTGACGGCGGCGCTTGAAACACGAAAGGGCACCGACGCACTGTGCGTGTTTCTTACTAATAACTTAACGTATCATTAGGACTACTACTGAATAAAATAACACGACAGCTGATAACTTAATTATGAATTGAACACGAACTAATTGCCTTATTACTTTTCAAAAATAAAATACAAATGTCTCCTCAAATAAAAAAAATGAAATCTATTTTCAAATACTACAGAATTGCCATATTAAAGGACGATTATACCAATTATATTCGATGCTTTCGTGAAAAGAAACGTGCAATATTTTTTCCTGGAAAAGAAGAATTGACGGATCGGGAGCGGGCTGCGGGCCGCGGGACGACCGTCGCGGCCTGAGTTACGACCGCCGGTACTCGTAAACGTCACATTAATTAGCATGCCCACTAATGAGGAGTTATGGCGCTCTAATGAGAGGACTTGTACTCGACGTATTTATTAACGTACGCCCAGGGACGGCCGTTGTTAATCTGATAGATTTACGAAATGTGCACTAGCTAAGTTTTTTAAGAAAAGATTGTTTGAAAGAATGCAGTCTCAGAGTAAATTGTTCCAATAAATCAACCAACATGTAAGGACGCAGTGACAACTTAATAATATAATTAAACGCTTGACACATACCTAATTGCATTTAAGTGTGCAGTTTTTTCTTAATAACACTCTTGGGTTAGCAAGGCCCCGTCAATGTCGCGGGCTAATTAAAATTCTGTCATAATCACCGCAGATAAGGAAGACGCGGTCCTTCCACACAACCCGTCCGTGATTGAGATAAGTGTGATTCGATGTTATACAAAACCGTGCGAAAGAACAAAGCGCGCGTTACCCCCACAATGGAGGGGTGAAAAAGACGTTAATAATATTCGTCAAAGCACTCTGGTTACATTAAATCAATTTGCCCTTTCCGCGCGGTAAGTAGCGAACGGTGTAATTGATAAGTTGAAACCCTTGTACCGAGAAGGCTACAGTTTGGCACTGCCAATATTCTGGCTGAGTTTCCACGTCACGTGATTCCATCTCTCTTCTCTTTTATACAAATGAAATCTGTGTCGGTGTATGTTTAGAAATGGGAACTAGTTACGACTAACTGCCCGACTTTAACAGCTGGAATGATCGGAAACTGTACTTGTAAAACTTATATTACAATGACTGTTTTAACGTTTTCGGGTGCTGAAAATTTTTGTGAACTGAAACTTGAACTATTTTAAGGTTTCAAATGACGGTTAACGTTATCAGCGGTATGGAAATGGACTTTTGGAGAAGGTCGTAACATTCTAAGAATTGTATAAAGACTGTAAAGTCCTTGAGAACTTTAATTAATGAGTTTTTGAAGAAGGAAAAGATTAAAGTCACACTGGTGGTGCTGGTAGCGAACCGGCAACATAATACGGTCAATAAATTGTTGAACGACAGGTTTTTCAGCTCTAATATTTACCCGATACTAGACTGCAGTTCAAATTAGTACTCAAACAATTTTATAGGGATTTCAAAGTATCGATATCGATATTACAGAAAGATCAGTAAAAGAGCATTTAAAAGTGAAAGCTCCTCTCCAGCCGAGGATTTCCATCGTTTAAATTAAATCGCAGATTGTTTTCAATGCTCAATATCTGTTATTTGACGTCGGTTTATTTTCACTTCGACACACGAGTGTTGTGAAAAAGTAAACTTTAAACGCGCCGTTAATCGAGGGAGATGGTTCATTAATATTGGGTTCAGAGCAAGTGATTACAGGGTGATGTAATCCTTCATTGTGTCAACGTGCTTTTTTGCTGGTTCATCCAGAGTTTCAGTGGCGATTTTCATTTTTGCTCTGCGATTTTAGATCTTATTGGCATTTATACTAATACTAGTGTTGTTACGAGGTAAAATTTGTTTTTGTAGTTTATTAATTTGTAGATTGTAATATTTGGAACTAATGATCCAATTATAATTATCTTTTCTGGTAAGAAGCTACATTATTACAGTGAGCTTTAAGAGTAAGAATATATGATATATCATTACATGGAGCAATTTTGTCAAGCTATCACAAATAAAGTCGCAGACAAAAGCTAGTTTACTTAACATTTTTTTAAGCTGTATGTAAAGTGTGCGAACAAATACAATGCAATAAAAATAAAACTTCAAGAACCTCTTAAGACAATCTCACCTTGAAATTGTCTCTAGGTATGTTTATCTTAATAATATAAAAGTTTCAATAAGTACCTTTTTTTTTTTTTTTTTTTTTTTTATTTTTTTTTTTTATCGTGGTAAAATCATCAAATGAGTCCTCCCACCCAGGGCAGGGCGGGAGGGACTGTCAGACTTGTACTGACTAAAATCCACGGTGTCCTTCACTAGCCCTTTACGTACTGGGGTCACGGTAATCCCTTGGTCCCGCGACCCCAGCAGGCTTTGGCCCTCTACAGGCCCCGTCACTATGCTGACACTCTTTGAGGCGCGCGTGGAACACAACGCGCCGTCGACCCGGGCATGGTCCATGGTCGGACAGCGAGTCGCCCATTACTCGCTGCCCGCATGCCCGCGCCTACGGTGGCCGGAGATCGTCCTGCGACGTCCGACGCCGTGGGCGTCTACCACTGCGGCTGGGGTGGAGGGAGGACGCTGTCCTCTCCCTCAGGCGGCCCGCCTCCTCCTTCACGAGCATGACTGCTTCGCAGAAGGAGGCGACCGCTTCCCACTCCGTCTCGCCCCGCAGCATGGCCTCGACCAATGCCGGGCGCGAGAGGTCTCCGCCTATCGCCGTCGTGAGGACACGGCGGTGCTCTGCCCAAGCGGGGCAGTCCTGCACCGTATGCTCCACCGTGTCCTCCGGACGATCCTCGCAGTGGTGACACCCAGGCGTTTCTTCCCTCCCTATCAGACACAGGAACCTCCCGAAACTTCCGTGTCCGGTGAGGACCTGCGTCATGCGGTAGGTAAGGACGCCGTGACGCCTATCCAGCCACTCCTCAAAGAGGGGTCTTACCGCCGCGATTGCGGCGTGCCCGGACCTCGGTTGCGACAGTCGCTCCCTCCATACTGCCCTGAGATCACGCCGGAGCTCTTCCCGCTGCGCCTCGACTTGTCGAGGCAGCGGGGATTCGCCCCGACGCTGCGCCTCCACGCGCCATTCATAGACGCGCTGGAGGGCAGTCGCCTCCAGATCCCAGGGCAGCAATCCCGCTAGGAGGTTGGCTGATTCGCCGGCGATCGTGCGGTATCCCCGGATCATCCGGATAGCCATGACCCTCTGGCATGCGACCAGCTTGACTGGTCGCGTCCGGATGCTTAGGGCCCACACGGGGGCCCCGTAGAGGGCCATGGACCGCACGATACCGGCGTACAGCCTCCGGCAGGAGGCATTTGGCCCGCCGAGATTGGGCAGGAGCCGCTTGAGAGCGGCTGCTGCCCGGTTCAGCCTTGGGGCCAAATGCAGGAAATGCTCCCTGAAGTTCCACCGGCTGTCGAGGACGAGTCCCAGGTACTTCATCGTCCTCCCGACGCCGATGCGAACCCCCTCCACCGTAATGTGGGACTCTGAACGTGGCGCGTTCAGACGGCCATGAAAACACATGGCCTCTGTTTTGTGCAGCGCCACGTCGAGTCCCAACTGCCGGATCCTACTAGCGACTGTCGCTACCGCCTGCGTCGCCACGTCGGCCGCCGCCTGGTGCGACTCTCCCTTCGCCAGGACGAGCGTGTCGTCGGCGTAACAAATTACGCCGACGCCGTCAGGGAGGTCGCCGCGCAGCACCCAGTCGTAACCCATGTTCCACAGGAGCGGCCCCAAGACCGATCCCTGTGGAACACCGCACGACATCTCTCGCCGGTTCCACTCTCCCCGGTGACCGGGGTAGATGACGGCTCTGTCCGTCAGGTAGTCCTCGACTATACGACGGAGGTAGGTCGGCACCCGGTGATACCGGAGTGCATCCCTGATGCAACTCCAGGGCAGGGTGTTGAAGGCATTGGAGATGTCTAAAGACACCCCCAAGACGACCCCGCCCCGGGAAACCGCATCCCCCGTCGTGAGGGCTCTCACGCGCGTGACGGCATCCACCGTCGAGCGCCCCCTGCGGAAGCCAAACTGGCTCTCCGCAAGGTCCGGGCCCACCCGATTCAGGTGCCCGACGAGGCGGTTTGCAATTACTCTTTCAAAGAGCTTGCCCACCTCGTCGAGCAGCACGATGGGCCGGAATGCGGACGGAGAGTCCGCAGGGCGCCCGGGCTTCTGGATCAGGACCAGTTTCCCCGTCTTCCAACGAAGCGGGAACCGGCCCCTCTCCAGGCACGCGCTAAAGAGCCCCCCCAGTCGAGGCCCGAGAGTCCCCGAGGCCAGGACCCAGGCTTTTCCTGGCAGGCCGTCGGGTCCTGGGGCGGTATTTTTGGCTTTGAGCCGTTGTACCGCCACTCTCAGGTCTACCTCGGTCACCTCCGGAGCGTCGTAGACGTCGTCGTCGCTGTGGTCCGCGTTTGCGTCAGCGTCAGGCACCGCCGGAGACGGAGCCATGGGCGGGGGAGTGTGCTCCTCCCGCGAGGGGAACAGGGCGCTCACCACGTCCTCCACGAACTGAGGCTGGAGACTCTGCGTCAACGGGGGAGCCCAGGGGCGGAGCTTTTCTCTCACCCACTTATAGGGCCGGCCCCATGGGTCCCCGTCCAGAGCCTCCAGCATCTCCTTGCGGGCCAATTCCTTGGCCCGCCAGATCTCGTCGCGGAGGGCGGTCTTCGCTGCCCTGTAGCCATCCTGCAGCTCCGTCTCTACAGCCACCGCATCCGGAGGTCGGGTGCGGCGCCTGCGGAACCTGGTGTACCGGCGTCGCGCAGCAACGCACGCCTCGCGCAGCGCTGTTAGCTCGCGCGACCACCAGTACAACTGACGCCGGGCGCGTCCTAGTCGGACCCGGGGCATGGCCACGTCGCAGATCTCCGACATGGCCTCCTGGAACCACCCCGCCTCGTCGTTGATGTCGGCAGGCCTGTCCGGTGGTGACACCCAGGCCTGCACGATCGAGGCTTCCAGGAATAGCTCCCGGTCCAGCTGCTTCAGCGCCCATCGCGGACCACTTGGGTTCCGTCGGACCGGCGCGTCTGAGGTCTGGGCGGAGACATCAAACCGGATATACCGGTGATCGGAGTAGGTCTCCACCTCCTCTACAACGCGCCAGTCTGTGACGCGCGGCGACAGGCCGGAGGTGGCGAACGTGATGTCCACCACCGAATCGCCCGTCCACCGCACGCACGTGGGGACGGAACCCAGGTTCTCGATAACTAGGCCATGCGCCAGGGCCCAGTGCTCGAGCATCCTGCCCCGCGTGTAGTCCGTTACCCGGGAACCCCAAGCCACATTCTTGGCGTTGAAGTCCCCGAGGACGAGCGCGGGGAGGGAACCGAAAGCGACGACGACGTCTCCCAGCTCCGATAGGGAGTCTTGGAACTCGGCGATAGTTCGGTTCGGGGAGAAATAAACGCCTATCACGGCGATCTCCCCGAACCGTGCTGCGACGATCCCACGCCCTCTCTCGACGCGATCGAGGGGCGGGGTACCGGCGGCGGCCGACGAGATGAGTGTCACCGAGCCGTTCAGGTCCGCCACCCAGTCATTCCTGGGCGGGACAAAATACGGCTCGGCGACCACGGCGACATTTATCAACCACTGCGCCATGCTCTGGAGCAGGAGATCCTGAGCAGCGGCGCAGTGGTTGATGTTCGCCTGGAGGAAGCGCAATGGAGCCATTAATCGGAGTCCATTGCAGCCTCCTCCAGGGCCCTCGGCGAGGGTGCGGCCACGGCGGCAGCGGCGGCGGCGGCATTGGCGGCGGCGGCGGCGGCAGCCGGAGCTGCGGCGGCGGGAACGGTGGTAGCAGAGGGCCTACC
This sequence comes from Agrotis puta, assembly GCA_943136025.2. Taxonomy (NCBI): domain Eukaryota; kingdom Metazoa; phylum Arthropoda; class Insecta; order Lepidoptera; family Noctuidae; genus Agrotis; species Agrotis puta. The sequence continues at coordinate 13,423,355 of OW964170.2, read as the reverse complement.
TCTGCTCCTGGTTTTAGCGGGCGGGGCGCAGGACTTACCCCCTGCCCGGTGATCGGCCGGCTTGCCAGCCGCCGCACATGCGAAGCAGTGCGGCGGGGCCGTACACGAGCCGGCTTTGTGTCCGGGCTGACCGCAGCGGAAACAGTTGTCGCTGCGGTCGACCTCTGAGGTGCACATGCATGCCGCGTGGTTACCCACTTGGCAGCGGAAGCACCTCAGGGGCCTGGGTTCCAGCAGTTTGACCTGCGCCGAAACCCACCCAACCAGGAGCCTTCGGCCCTCCTGCAGCTTTTTGGCCGCCGACACGGGGCAGCTGACCGTGATGGTCTGCAGCCCCGCGTAGTCAGGACGCAGGGCGCCCGCCCTCACTTGGTCGGGAGGGCACCCCCCAGTCCCGGCAACGGCGGCCACCACGTCCTCGACCGTCACGGAGTCGTCCAGACCCAGTATGCGCACGTCTGCGCGCCTGGTGGGTCTGGACACTCGGGCCTCCTCCGCATTTAAGGACGCTCTGAGCCGTTCGGCCAGAGCGTCAGCGGTGGGGCCACTGGCAGCGCCGGGGACCTCCAGCATCCGAGCCCCCGTTGCGGTGACCCGGTAGCGGAGACCGCCGACGATGCCGAGCTCCGTGAGGTTCACCGCCTCCTTTGCCTTCGCGAGCACGTCGCGGTATGATACGCCCCTCTTGACCGCTTCCGGCTGCAGTGTTATGACCACAGCCGCGGTCTTGGGGGCGCGCAATCGTGCCGCGACATCGCGCTCCTTGCGCCGCCGCCGCCTCTCCCTCCGCCTTGAGGTCCTGGCTGCCCCATCAGCCCTCCTCTTCTCCCCAGCCACTTGCCAGTCGGCGTCGGCCGGAGGAGTCTTTGGAGGAGGCTGCTGGGACAACTGGTTCCCGGCCTTCGCCTTCGCCTTCGCCTTTTTGGCCGCCTGTGCCGGCCCCGCAGGTGTCGGTGTCGGAGGCGGCTTTGGCGAGCCCGGTTTCGCCTGGCCAGGCTTGGCCGGGGCCGTCTTCGCCCTCACAGGGGCCGCCCCTCCCGGGGCCGTTCGCCCCGGGGCCGTCTTCGCCTGGGGCGGCTTCGCCTGGGGCGGCTTCTCCGGCGGGGGAGGTTTGGACGCGGCCGCAGCCGCGTACGAAGACGCCAGCGGGGGCCGTAGCACGCGGCTCTCCAAAACGGAGAACCGCTGCTGGAAGGCGGCCAGCTCCTGCCGCACCAGGGTGAGAACTGAGTTCTCCCCCGATGTGGGCTGGCCTTTGTCCTTTGCGCCCCCCGGTGGCGCCTCCCGGCGGCCTGCCTTCTGCAGGCCGGCCAACTCCGTCTTGAGATGGAGGTTCTCCTTCTGGAGAACCTCCATCGCGGCCGTTAAGCGGGCGACCTCCGCCCGCATTTGGGACATTTCGTCCGCTTCCGTCGTCGATGCGGGCGGAGCCTGGCCGAGGCTGGCCGCCGCCACTGCCGCCATAATTTTGGCAGTGGCTACGCCCGCGGCACGATCCTTCGTCGCCCGCTTTCCCGGGTTTGTGGACGCCAGACTGCGGACGGCTGCCCTCACCGCCTCCTCCAGGGTGGGCTCCTCCTGGCACCCTCTACCGCCGGTCCTGCCTCGGCCTTTACCCCGAACACTAGTCGGGATCTTCCGGCTCGAGGCAGGCTCGTCGTCCGACGACAACGAATGGGGCCGCTTGAGGAAGCGTTTCCTCCTCTCGGCGGCCCCCTTTCCTCCGCGCCCAGAGCCAGGACTCTGAGCGCTCATGGCGTCTGACGCGCTGTCGGACTCCGACCTCGAGGTGGGCGTCAGCACCATCCTTTTTTTTTCAATTTGAGCGGCACTCTGTGCCCGCTCCGTCGGTGCCGGTGAGGCGGACGTGCTGGACAAGTCCAGCGACTCCACCTCACGGGCACGTGAGCCTCCCTGGCTCTCTGCGGCGACTGCCGGGTCAAAGTGGTTATTGTCCCCCCCAGAATACGAAGGGACTGACCGGACGTGTCCGGTGCGGGATTCTCCAGCTGCGGAGCAGCTGGTACCCGCCTGGGGTAGTTTGTTGGATAAACACTTTTTCATTTGTTTTTTTCACTTTTTTAGAGAGGTGAGTTCCTCTGTCCCTAACTCCCCGTTTCCCCTCCCCTGGTTCACTTCACGGTTACGTCTGATGATCAGACGCATACCGGAAGCGAACCTTTCCCCCCCTTGACCCAATCTCTGAGATTGGGCCGCGCGCCGCCTAGAAGCTCGAACACTGCTCGATCCTCCAGGCGGCGCGCCTTTCCCCGGTGTGTCCCTCTTGGTCTGGTTTCTCCCTCTGAGCCTGTCCGACATGAGTGCACGAATGCCTCTACCGGCAGGGGCCCAGAGATCATTGAAACACGCAAGCCCCACCACGACGACAACGTGGGGACACAGTTGGTGGGGTTCAATAAGTACCTTAACAAATAATACCCCCACATCTGCGGATAACGTTATCAAACATCTAATTGAATGTAAAATCCTTAAATCGATATCGTCCCACTCGTTCGCCTACGTATCAACTTCTAGCTGCAAATGAGGATGGCCCAAGTGGGATATCCTAATTGTATTGCTCTATCAATATTTAATCTGTAATCATCCGTATGTATGTATGAATGGTAGCATCATAAAGGAGTGCACCGGAACAGATCGTACGACAATATCCTAATTCACTCGCGCGAATGTAATCCATTAGTGCTCCCTCCTCAGGGCACCCCGAACCTCCTCCGCAGCCCCCACCCCACCCCGCACCAGTCTGTCATTCATAAACCTCCCATATAATTTGTATTGGCACATGTTTCATATGACTAATGGACGAGGCCACATTAAATATAAAAAAGACGTACTGCTTATTGCTGTTTACAAAACTGAAACAAATTTTTATTTTGAAATGAATGTGAGTAAGAGATGTTGGAGGGAAATTCTCGGTACGAATGAATTGTATCGACGGAACCTTAGTATGCTAAAGGCCTACTCTTTGTAATGAAATGCGAGCCTTATTTTTATGCCTTTTCTCACTGCTCATAACGTATCTTTGGGATCATTTACTAAAGAAGAACGCTCTATGTGAATGTCATCCATTAATGTTTTTACTTTTTCCATTAATTCGTCTCAAACTTTTACCTGAATTCTTATGAGAGATAATACTTTTGTAATTGTTGTTTACTTTAATTAGGGCTAGCAAGAAACTGAGGTATTTTTTCTGAAAGATAATTAAAAAAATATGTAAGATAACAACTTTGATTCGTAATTATACCTACTTTTCAAAAAGGATTATGAGCTCAAAAACACACCAAAAAAAAAACTTTACATTGCCATTTTAATGATGTACCTAGCCAGTAAAAGGCAGATGTTCTGTTTTTTATAACCCCACGAAACTACAAATTACATACTTAATTTAAAAATATATAATAACCATCATTATAATCCTCGTTTTAAACACGTTGCCCATTAATGTGGTGTTTTTTATTATGAGCGTTATAATAAAATTAAAACTAATGTATAGTGCTGGCAGTATGGAGGCAGGTAGTTTTATTAATTATTATTAAATTAAGCCTATTAAGTGCAAGAATTACGACTGCATCGAAAAAAACATCTTGTTCCAGCTCCGTAATGTTATGTTGATCAGAGTAATGGCCGCGCTTAATAATCATGATAATACGTTATTAAATATTTAATTTATTTTTGTTTATAAATCTTAGAGACACTAAGTTTATAACTTATGACAGTTTAATTAATAAATGAAATGTGTTTCGTAGAATCACGTATCAAAGATTGAGATTATGTTTATTTCATTTGTCAATTTGAACAAATCGTAAAAATTCAACGTATCTTTTTATCTAGGACATTTATTTTGAGTTATAAGATTACAGCCAGAACTTCTAGGAATTTCTTGTTTTGACAATCTGTATCCGATCGTTTTCGTTACAAAGCTTCTGATTCAAGGAAAATAAAAATATACAGAGTATTTCTTGATACTTTTAAAATACACGAACTGTCTGTCAATCATGGATTTATTTTAAAAAAAGGATCCATGCATGACCTATATTCTTTAGAGCTAATGAGTTAATTCTAATATTTAAAAATCTCGTGTCACAGTGTTTGTGATTCCACTCCTCCGGAACGGATCGACCGAATTTAATGTTATTTTTTTGTTTGTTTATTTGGAAGATTATTAGGATTGATCGTAAAGTATTCTCCCCAATGAACACATTAAAATATATATATATATAGGCGCCCTAGAGACGTGAACACAGAAACAGCAACTCTATTTATAAAAAGACAGTAAAATGACAAGTTCTGTTAAGTTGCAGTTCTACAAAAGCTTTAAAAGATGCAACAGTTAAAACCACAGACGATTATGAATCATAAATGGACAAAGAATATGAAAAAGACATTCGAATGTTCAAACGCTTCTTCAATATTCGTTAACGAAAAAAAGAGTATTTTGTTTAAATTTTCATCCATTAAATGTGTGCTCTTCCCGAAGCCTTAATACACTTAGGCACAGGCTGCGTTTTCAGAAAAATTAAAGAAAGTAATCAGTGAAATTACGGCGGCTACTAAAATATGTATTCGTCATAAAAGTATGCGCCGACTTCTGTCGAGGATAAATATTCATTATGACGGATCGTGTAGCGTTTTAGCGGGATTAAACGCTATTAACCCGCGTCGCTATGCTCTTAGCTAAATCAATCGGGTGCCGTATGTGTTGTTATGTATTCTGTGTAACATTGTGTTCGCCCACTCTCGAGGCCAATTACTTAAATTCTTCGTGAATTATTTAAGTTTTTTGGACTTCTATGATTGGTTGATCATATCGATTTGGTATTTAGAGTTTATTTTAATCCGTACCCTGCATACAGAGAAACTATCAACTGCTTTCACGTGTAAAAACGCAACAAGCTCTTCCCAGACATAGTTATGCTAAAATTAAGATATTTCTTTGAGATCTCTTGATCTTTCTGTCAAGTTGTGATTATTAGTCATGAACATTGCGTGTAATCTTAGGCGATCCTCATTTTTCTCTGTATCCTGGGTCCTAGTTACTTCGTAGCGAACATAAAACGAAGTGCCGCCTACCCTATAAATGTTATAAAAATGCGAAAAATATACAAGCTAGATTATAATCTTCTTACTTAGCAATTTTTTAGAGCCTTGTTTGTTGTAATGAGCTTATTAGTATTCACGTTTAAATATAAAGTCTGGTATAAAACTGGAATGTCATGGAGACGGAATTTTACGTCACTTTTATTATAAACAAAAATATAAAGTGATGTATGTCTAATCTGTGTTAAGACATGTCGCGTCGTCACTCACTCAATATGTATGAGAGGCTGTAAACACCAATGCGGGGGTTCGCTTCATCCGGCTGAGAGCTCTCATTCGCCTCTAATTAATTACTCAACTCAGTTTCAATTAAATTAACTCGAGATCGGGGCATCGACACGCAATGAATCGATGCCAGCCGCGATTCGATTAAGATCGTTAATGCCGATCAATTTTACTCGTTACTTATCAATAAAGTTATTAAACGCGCGCCTCGAAGCCCCTACGCAAACATGCAATGCCAGGTGCACGTACTAGCGCTCGTTTCATGAAAAAGGGTAGGAACGATGATTGGTTCGTGAAGTTGTTAAGTGGGAAATGATTTAGATAAATGATAGGCTGGCATTATTTTGTAGTTGGCAAAAGAATGAAGACATTAAAAATGCATGTTGGGGTGGTTCTGAATTGAAAATGTTGTTGTGACATGATTCCGTGGTGACACGCAATAGGTATGTACGCAGTCAGTCGCGTCAGTTTGCGGATAGCGTGATCCTTCGGTAGTCCGTGACCTGCTGTGACATCAATAATTTGTGACGTCTACGGCTCTTTGCAGCGAACAAAGGTGAATATTGTATTCTACGCTACATTAACATCAATTCTTATTACCCTAACTTAAAGTTACTTTTTCTCTTTTACTTCATTTGAAAAGCGACAGTATCAACACTTCGTACAGGTACAGTTTTTGTCCGAAATTGGTCGTAGTACTTCTCTTTTCAAAATCCGACAAATGGATCGGTCAGTAAAGGATGCCAGTAAGTAAGCATGCCAGTCATGTCGTGTCACGTCTATCTTGTCTATGACGGCAAATGTTCGTACCTTCTGACACGAGTGCTTGACACACTTCGGGCCCACTTCAGGGTTAAATGGCATAAATCTAGTGTTCTTTAAGAAAATGTTCTAGAAAGCTTACTAATGAACTTTGGGGATGGTAGCATCAGGTTTCGGAAAAAAAAGTTGTGAGTTTTTCGGAAAAATCTTTTAACATTACAACATTTTGTAAGCAGATAGCTTTCCAAATTTTTTTGCGATCTGATAAGTTATGGCTCTCTACCGGTAGAGAGTAGGCAGTACTAAATATCTTAGTAGTCTTTGAACTAAACTTAGTTAGTCTAAGCGCCAACTAATAGTAAATGCTGCAATAAAAGCTCGAAACTCATTACAAACGTTACTATGACGCTTTTGATACATCAACTTAAAATTTGTATCTCAAACACGGAGTAACACTAAAACTAAATTGGCCACTCGAAACTAGTTGAACCGAGTTTAAAACTGCGCCCTTAGCGGGGAGGGGGCGTTTTAATTACGGCGTTTAAGTAAAAGCGACGCTGCGTCTAGTGTAGCTAGCTGCATTACACAGATTCAGCCACCAAAAGCCTTCCACTTAGCTAATGAAACATGTTCGCGTGTAGTGTTTTAAGCGCCGTCGTAGCGGAGCTCTGTGCGGGGTATTGTGAGCCGAGCGGTCGCCAGCTTCGGTGGACTCGTCTCCGCAAATCCTCATTTACTTGCATTATTTTAATGGAACTATTGTGGGCGGATGTCCTTTGTCGCGTGCGGATGCGGATCCGGCGCACCGGGCGGTGGGAAATGTGCCGGTGCATAAGTGCCTCACCGCTCTGCCCCAAATTGTACCGCCGATCCTAAATTAAATGGCAGAAAGCTCTGTTTCAATTTAGCGGATTTGAGTAGACGTTCACGTTGCAACAGGGAACTGGGTTTATTGTACGCGTCTATAAAAATAGAGAAAAGAAACAACAACGTATCCATTTAACTAATTAAGTGGGGCGAGTTGGTTTCGAGGCCACGCACCGCGTCCGCAGAGAAATCCTACGGACCTCTAATAACTGGCTTCCCTAATAAGCTAAGAGGTTGTCTTACTCGTATAAAAATGCAATCGGCGGAGCGAAGGCCCAGCGACGTCGTTCAAACTTTTCAAATTTTCCACCAGCCCGACGGTATTAATTTTAAATTAGAGCCAGAGACGTAAATTGTCTCCACATGTGAACGACTGGCGTTAATTAAAGTTTTCTTTATATTTCATGTTTTATTCTAATGTAGGTATTAGAGGATTAAACTTTTTTATGAGTCCATAAATCCGATTTTCTGGTCCTTTCGGTCGCAATGCTCGTAAATAGTGGAAATACATCTAGAGTAATAAGTAAGCTTTTAGCGTTTTTTTATTTTTTATTCGTGGTAAAGCATCAAATGAGTCCTCCCACCCAGGGCAGAGTGGGAGGGACTATCAGACTCGAACTGACTAAAACCCACGGTGTCCTTCAATAACCCTAAACGTTCCGGGGTCACGGTCATTCGTAAGTCCCGCGACCAAGCTTTTAACGTATTAACGTTAGTTATTACTGAACTGTCTGTCGCTACAAAGAAACCAAGATTTAATTTCGATAATAGTGTATTAATTTAGTGTCGTATCCAGCGTTAGAGGCACGCGCTAACTTAGGTCGAGCACACACCGTCGACTGCCACTTAGCATGATCAAGTCGTGACTGAATTACGAGCCGTATGGCTCATAATGTAGGTCTCGCGATTGGCCACGAGCGGCGGGCCAGTTTCACACGGCTGACCGTATGATTTTTCTTGATCATAGAGTGCGGGGCGACGGCGAGTGTGCGCTAAGCCTTAGCGTCACGACGTGATTAATTTCTAAACCTCCTGACGCTTTAACTACCTCGTAATAACTAAACTAGACACGAACCCAAGCCCAATGAATAAATTAAATACTAATTTCTTGACATACTTTGTTTGAAGCGGATTGCCTTGCGAGTAATTACGGTTATATTTTTATTAAGGTTCTGTACCTAAAGTGAAAGTAACATTTCATCAAAAATTTAAGACGGGAGTATTTTCATTAATTTTTGGTGCTTTGTTCGGAGTTAAGACTGTGAAATGTTGTTTATCATGTTATCTGCTATTCTGGGAAGACGCTGTATTAAGGTTAAAGAATTTGATTTTACGTCGTCACTAGGTTGACTAGATGCTTCAAGTGAGAATGTTAATATAACCCGTAAAAATATACTTGTAAAATATACCCGCAGCATATGAATTAAACGAACATGCTATAAAACAAATCATTCTTATAACATTTGCTTGACTTAAACTAGGTGTTAAAACAACGTAATTAAAAAATATCCAGACATAGTTACACACATAACATAGGTATCGATTTAAATTGTTTATTTTTTACAGCGTCAGTTGAAATGAGTAATTAGTGCGGTCTGATTAGAGGTGAGAGCAGCTGATCAGCCGCGGCACGCAACGGTAGCGGGTTCGCCGACCGGCCCGCTCTCACGAAGGGCGTTCGATAAAACTACCTCCAATAAAAATTGTAATGTAAACAACCCCGACTTACTTTGTGAAGAAAAATTAACGAAGAGTAAATTGGCCGTGATTATTGAAATAACAGAGTGCCGTGTTGGCTCACGGCTTATTGGAGTCATTTAATTTTGGACGAAAATGTTTAAAAAATAATACTAAAGTTCATAAGGTACATAACAAAAACCGGTTATAAAACCGCTCACCTGCGAGGATGGGCGGAACAGCAGGTCTCATATCGTATTGACTTGCGAGTCGTAGATGCTTAACATGCACCGCCACAACGCGTGGTGCACTCTCCATACATTCGCTTTACCACATCTCCGCTCGACCGCGCGGACGAACGGTGCTGTATGAGCAACGCCTTAGATAACGAAAGTGCAGAAATTGTATGCAAGTTCACATTCAATTATCCTTTCACACAGCAGACTAGACACTTTAATTTGCATATTTCTAAAAACATTTCGGGTAGCACGGACTAATAACAAAAGGTACACAGAACTAGCGTGTCGTGCACAGTGCAAACGACCCCTTACTTCGCGTGCTTCAACCGCTTTGAGGCCGATTGAATTAGATAGACAATAGATATCAGTCATCAATCAAAACGTCCCAGAGTTTAATTGTCGAAAGTGAATTGTTTATGATTGAGTACCAACTAGAACCTCTCGCGGTAAACTCGATGAGTACCTATTATCGATAAAAGGTTGAAGATCACAGCATCACCTGTCCACTGCACTACATTGAGATCAGAGGAACCTAGCCCGCAGCAGCCCTTTGTGGAAAGATTCCCGTAGCGAGCGCGAGGGCACTTTGATGTCGAGCCCGCCAGGTAATTTGGAAAAACGTTATTTAATTAACTTTCGACAAGTCGGCGTAATCGTGTTACAAAGCCGCCGGGTGAACGGTCAAGTCTTTGAGCTACCGGCCAGCGGCAGTTTCACCCGGACTTGATTTTTACGCCAAACATACCGACCATAAAGGCGCTGTCATTTTCAGGTGTTTCCCAATTAACATCGCGCCTTTGACCACGTCCGTACAAAGTAATAACAACTATAGCCTTTGTTATTACACTGGTAGTTTTATTAAAGGGTGGCGTGTAATAGAGACGCGCTTTTAAATACTGGAGAGCGGAATTAATTCAATTTATAGGCGTGTAGACGCGTATACCGATCACTTTATTTTACACGTTTTTGACAGGCCCAGTTACGCAGGACGATGAACTAGAGGTGTTGTTCCGTCGAGTGTGTACTAGCCCAAATTGTTAGTTCATTAACAAGGCTGGACAATAGTTTTACGAGTTGCCGAAATAAGTTTGGGAGTGTTTAAACTTCGGAATTGGTTAGCGGTGCATTTTGTGTGAGCGGAGCCCGTGGCCCGTAAGCAAGTCCGGGGCGAGACGAGCCGGCGCCCGCGGCACCGGACGACGCTCCGCTCGACGGCGTAATTAACTGTGCGAACTATCCTCTTGTCTGACAACTACTGCAATTAGAAATTTGCTTTAAAGCGCTAATAAATATCATTAACGTTTGAGCCTAACTGCTGAGTCGTAAGCATGTAACGGTCCTTAGACATGTGTTTAGACCACGGAGTTTTCAATCAATGGAGTGCGTACACTTTTTCCAGAAAAAAGAAATAATGTCAGTCAAGCTACGCCGTAGTCGCGTAGCAGCATAGTGGCTACGAAATTACAAATTGACAATATTGTCTGTGGAATCAACCATTTTTTCTCAGCGAAAGTCAGTTTATCTGTGGTTGCACGCACATTAGCACTTCATTTGTTTGCTACGCCGCGTGCAGGTTTATAAAATGTGTTTCGAAGTGCGTTCCGTGCGGGTAACTCCATCACATAAACAAAGGCGCTCTTTGTGCGTTGCTCATTGAACAGCTTAATTGTATTTCTTCGCCACTTCTATTTGCGAGTTCGCATGTCTAATAATTTCAATTAATGAATACATCTTTCAGGAGCGCGGTTACTGTGAAATGTATTCGAGAGATTTTTACATGGTTATTAATGATGACGGAAGATGAAAATGCATCATAATTTACAACTGTAAAGTGAAATTATAGATTAAATTACACTTACTTTTGAGCACTGTATTACTACTACTTTATACTTACAAAACTTATAAGCGGTTATCTCATAAACATTATGAACACCGTATTCCAAAAACCATACTTTAATAGAATTTTACTCAAAGTTGAAATCAGGGATTTTGTTTTAATTATTGATAGACTAGACCAGAGTAAATGCTCCCCACACGTTTCCACGAAACCTGATCAATAAAGCTTACAGCCATGTATTTCAATAATTATGATCGCCACACCGCTCCCCGCTCCCGCGACCGCTCCGCTACCTAATCCGCTCGCACTGAGTGGTCTCGTCGTGAGTGCAAATGGTTTCCGCCACAGCCCTCACTTCATCCCTCTGTTTCGCTTATGATTCGTGAATTTTTAACATGTCTGAGAGACCGGCTTTGCAGTGTTGCCTTTTTAAAATATTGGTATTGGCTTTTAGAAATATGGTGTGTAAAATGTTTTTGATTAGTCTTTTTTTGTCTGTGGTTCTGAAGTCTTTGGAACTTTCGTTTTTTTTGATTGGGAAATGTGATTAACGGTTGTTTCAGATGAATGGATGGTAGATTTTAAGAGGTTTTTATATCTTTTCATTAATATGTTGAGTACAATGGATTTTTAACCTTCACCACTACACACATACAGTTGCTATTCCAACGCAATATTGTCCAGGCAATCATTTAGGCGCTGAGTAGTGTTGCTTGTTGTATGACAGTGAATCTCATATTAATATTAAGCCCATTATATAGGTATTAGCGGCCATCGAATCAAGAAATTCCGTAACAAAAATAAACCTAACACTGTCAATGTCACATCTGTCATGTCAACGTGAATGAATAAAATTTGAATGAATGATTTTTTTTCTTGACGTGTCACATGATAGACGTGGCTGACCATAGCCTAATTAGTAGAGTAACTTCCCATAGAGCAACGATGGGATGATATTCTCGTTAATATTCGCGCTAGGCGATATTTTTTTCTTTTTTTATAAATAAAATAAATAAATAATTATAATTGCATAAGTTGATAAAAAATGCTATGCAATAGCTTTACCGCGGCAGTCCTCGAGTGCCACGCGTATTTTTTTTTGTAGTATATTTGAGCTAGATATAGATTATAGCTATTATTAATTGGTTCCGTGAAAAAAACCTTGTCAGTTTGATGATATATACCACAATTTTTTATTATAAAGAATCCTTTTAATCTAAATTGCTATAAGAGCCGCAAAAAAATAATAGCCGATCCTTTCATATCTGTTACCCCACAACACATGACAAAGTACACATGTAACCTCGTATTACAACCGTACTACACTACCCACTACTTGCACCACTTTACGAGCTCAGTTACTCTGTTACTTTTATCTCTACGCCTCAGTTACTGCAATAGACAAAAGCAAATTACCCGGTTACACGACAAACAACTCCTTAATTAAACCGTTACGGGCTAAAATTGCTTTTTATCAACACTTTCCGTTTGTTAAATGTTAATAGGTGAAACTGTTTGTGATCTGGCATAGTTGTAAGCTGATAAGGACAGGGTACATAGGAAAATGTGTAGGATGCATTTAGTATTAGCATGCATGCATAATTGGCCCTGGTTGTTGCGGAAGAGCAATGGTGGCCCAATGGCATCGGCTCCGACTTACGGGTTTGTAGGACGTGGGTTCGAACCCAGCATGGCGCATTACTTTTTTTTTGTATCGTTTTACAATCATCAAATGAGTCCTCCCACCCAGGGCAGAGCGGTAAGGACTGTCAGACTCGTATTGACTAAAATCAACGGTGTCCTTCAATAGCCCTTTACGTTCCGGGGTCACGTTAATTAGTAAGTGATAAGTAAGCAGGACGAGTGGGGTCGGCACGGGTCGCGCGTCTTTTGCTACTAGAGACAGGCTGACAGTCTTTGAGGCGCGCGTGGAACACAACGTCGGTCGCCGTCGAACCGGGCATGGTCCATGGTCGGACGGCGATTCTCCCATTACTACGGTGGCCGCAGATCGTCTAGCGACGTCTGTCGCCGCGGGCATCTACCACTGCGGATGGGGTGAAGGGAGGTTGCTGTCCTCTCCCTCACGTGGCCCGCCTCCTCCTTCGCTGGCATGACTGCTTACTTTGTGTAATTTATTTCATCACCACTGCTCTCAAAAAGATCAGGAAACGGGCATGTCCCAGAACCAAAAATTTCAAGACATGTGACATCTACCAACCCGCGCTGGGCCCATATGTCCGAGTATAGCACACTTCCACTCACAGATAGGAGGCTTTTGTCTTAGACGTGGGATCATCTATAGATGATGATGACCTATGGGCCAGGCCTCCCACTAGGTGGACCGACGACGTCGTGAGAGTCGCGGGCAACCGATGGATGCAAGTGACGAATTGTCGTTCGGCGTGGCGGTCTAAGGGGGAGGCCTATGTTCAGCAGTGGACGTCTTCCGGATGATGATGATTACCTATGGGTAGCATATATCTGAGTTACTGGGTTTTGGAGGTAAGATAGGGGTCTCCACGTAAAATACCGGTTTACAGCTGAATCCGGTTAGACTGGAAGCCTATTCCCAACAATATTAAGGTAGTTGGTGAATAAGCATTTAATGTTCCCACAGCTGGGACACAGTAGCCTCCTATCAGAGAAGGAGTGCTCTGCAAGATGATGATGATCACAAGATGTTTTTTTTTACCATTGAGAGCAAAATACACAAGTTGCCTGGCAACGATGCGTAGTACAATGTGTTGGAAGTATTTAGTTTTGTACTAATTATTATTTATAAAACTAATGATGGGAGTCTTAATAAATTGTAATTTTTTTACTTTTGTTGTTTTTGTTTATCATTTTCCTTGTTCCTTGTACGTTTTTGTTCGATTTCAGAATTTAATATTAATAATAAGGATGTTTTTAAGCAATACTCTCAATGAATCACTTTGTGAATGAATAGTAGAAGCATAGCCAGTGACGTTCCTGGAAGTCCACGATTTGAATAACTAGGATACGGGTTGCTGAAAATTTATATTCCCTAGAAATAGTTAACAACCAATTATTCCTGAAAACGACAATTACTTACGAAACTAAAATAGTCTACACAAACATTCCCCAATTACGTCATCAAATTAACGGAAGTACTTACAGAACTGGAAATACCGATTTCTGAATACTCGATTCAATTGGCAATTCACTGTGGTGTCAATCAACCCGGGCCCCCGCCCCCCGGTAGACAATAATTAACGCAATTAATTAAGCTTAGGAAATACCTTAATTAATGATCACGCTAGTCACGATGTGTTAGGGTCAATTCACACCGAGACGCGACGCTGTGCACACATTTCAATAGAGCGATTCAAATCTACTTTTTTACTACACGAAAAGATACACATTTCATCGACGACGCGACGCAGCGCGGTGCCGCGCGCCGATTTTAATAGCGACGAATCTAACTTTATTTTCTGCACGGGGCCTACCCCTTCGTCGACGTCATTTAACGCGATGGCGACGCAAGTCTCCGATACCTTACGATTTCGGTATTCATTAACGTGTTGTTGTATACGAACCTCTATGGATTTGTATTGCGAGAGTCGCCTTATGTACAAACGGGCTAAAGATACACATTTCCAGTATCGTCGCGTCACGTCGCGTCGCGTCTCGGTGTGAACTAACCCTAAGTGTTTACTGGCAAAGGTCAAGCGTGAACCCGCCCACGAGTTAAACCTTCAAAGGTTTATTAAAGAATGTTGAGGCGTGCCTCAATGATCGAGTCCGGTAATCGATTCGTTGTCGATTAATTTAATCATTGTTGATTTGAAATGTTTTTATTCAATTAAATTAATCGATTCTGTTGGAAATTTATAGGGCATGCATTTGGTTATATGATTATGTTCCGGTCTTTAAAGTTCATTTAAAATATCTTATCGATGAATGGAGTTTTAGTTATGAGAACTTATTTTATAAACTATATTAAAGTCTCTATGAAGATCTTGCTTGCAATAACCCTTTTCTGCAATTGATATATGACAAAACACTGATAAACTACCAAAACTGTTTTGTTCATCGAGATACGGACGTGAGGTAGGTGAACGCTGATGTAGGTGAAAGCGACAATAAGTAAATTATATTTGAGAAAATTATGAAAATCTTTCCACTTTTAAAGGCCTCATACTACACCTTAATCAAGTAAAATCAAATACAGGATAGAGTACATACCTCCTCATAGTCTTTATGCGAGTGTTGTGGCGCGTGCGCGCGCGCAGCCGGCGCTCATTCGCGCGAGCGGCGCGGGCGTCCCACTTTGTTCTTGCGCATGGGCGCGCCCGGCGCTCCCGTCGCGTTCGCGCTCTTCATCAGCTTTTGCCAATCCTGCTCGCAAACTAATGCGCCCGCGAGCATATAATACCTGAAAAAGAAATGACTGATTGAAAGAGCAGCTTTAGTGATCGGTGTTAGATTCTCTGATCATATTCTTTTTCTTTCTGAAGCCTCATTGACGTTTGACGTTTTAAGCTAGAATACATATGACGAGGTCCCCTTTAGAGGACCAAAGCCTGCCGGGGTCGCGGGACTAAACAGCTACCGTGACTCCGTAGAATAGCCTAAAAGCCCTTCTATTGAAAGACACCGAGGATTTTAGTCAGTACAAGTCTGACCGTCCCTCCTGCTCTGCCCTGGGTGGGACGACTCATTTGATGATTTTACCACTATAAAAAAGCTAGAAGCCATGGTTTTCCTGATGTTTTTAAGGACCAATAGAACAGCTTTGGAAGGTCAATTGTGCTCATTTCATACACCATATGGGCAGAATTCTCTCAGGCGTCTTGCATCCACAGATATGTGAATAAGCCAAAGAATATTTTTTGGACGCTGAAATATTGCTACTAGTTCATAATTTCAACTACAAAGAATTTCAATTGTCCAGTTTTAAATTTATATTACATTCTTTAAGGTCACCTCTTCTGCAACGACCACGAGTAGTCATAATTATTTGCTGTAGATATAACTTTTCGTAGGTACGCAACTTATCTATCGGCATACCCAACGTTTATAGGCGGTAGTCTCAGTGATGTCCAGAGCTATTTTATGGATTACTTATTGATTGAACTGATTCTGAGCTGAGCTGATTTGAGCTTTTCCCCGTGGTTTCAGCTCTATTGCTCGGCTCCTACAGGTTATAGCGTGAAGTTATATAACCCATAGCCTTCCTCGATAAATGAACTGTCAGTTACAAAAAGAAGTTTCTAATTCGAACCAGTGTTTCCTGAGATTAGCGCGTTTAACTAAATAAACTCTTCACCTTTATCATATATTTTTTTTAAACCGTTGCCCCACACTAGGAATTTCTCCCGAGTCGTGGGTGCGTTTACAAAACATAGAAACTCACATACACAAACACCTAGACCACAAACAAACACTTAAGCCTTTGTCAAACAGACTAGCGTGACGAATGCGAAGCGAGGTGTTTTTATTTGTAATGTATGGAATTGTTTGAATCCAGTCACATAAAAAAGCGAAAGCGATCCGATATTGTGACAGAACTATCAGACTGACGTCTGGCTTCGGTTCGGTATCGCATCGGAAACGCTTCGCTTTCGCCTGTCTGTTTGACAAAGGCATTAGAGATCATTCAAATATTTGTTTCGTCCGGGCACAGATAACATAGTAGAGCGGGGATCGTACACGCGACACGTTGCGCAGCAGTCGATTGCTCAATCATTGCGCCAACCGTGTCGTCGTTGTTATATTAATATAGATATACTGACCTATCGCCCTGCATGAGGTGTGATCCGCACTTGGAGCAGGCGAAGCACTTTATATGGAACACGTGGAGCGGCTGCTGTGGCGCGTTTGTCCTCATCACAAACTCGCTCGCAGGGATGGCCTGCCCGCACGCTGCGCACGCGCCGCCCGAGCCGAACATTCTGGAACAAGACAACCTTATTTTAGTTTGATTTTGAAGCTCAAATACCCCAGGCCCAGGGCTTGGGCAAACGCCCAGTGAGGAGACAAACTGTCGTTTGATCTCCAGAAATTGGGAGAGGATTTCATTGGTACATTTTAGGTTAGAATTGTTGGATCTAGCATGAAGAGAGATCAGAATTTAAGGACTCGGTTTGAAGTTTTCATCAATCTGCCTAGCGTTGTCCAAACTATGTTGCAATCAGCTTCTGGTCTAACAGATGCAGTTGAATATCAACAATTTACATGGAGCGACTGTCTATCTGACTTCCACAATCCAGTAACTGAGTAATACGATATCCCTTGGCAAAACTGGTTGCCAGAATTCCTGACAACGACTGTCAATGATCTACAAATGGCAGCCAGGACCAGTGGCTTTACGTGCTTGATGTTAACGGGTTGAAGTCCGTACGATGAACATAAATTGCCTAACTTTATTGTTAATAACAAATACGAACAAAATTAAAACACCCTTAATCAAACAAAAAAGCAATTCAAGACCTACTAGTTGCTAATTTGTAACGGTGAAATAAATTTATTCTTATTATTATTAATTAAAACGCGAACTAATTAGTAATATTGAAATATGCTCTAATGAAGTCGAGAGTATTTTAAACGACCTGCTTCTACAAAATGTCTAAATTGAAGATTAAAATGATCGACATCCGAAGTACTAGGAGCTAGAAATTTTAACAAGCTAGCTTCAATCCTTTAAAATGCCACGATTATTGGTCGTTAAGCTTTGATAAATGGTTAATAAACTAAAGACGTTGACTATAAATCACTCAAATACACATGCTTATTTGTAGTGCTGTTTGAACACTAAATTATTGAGTATATTTATAAAATTATTGCTGGTTGAAACTAGCCAGAAGCTTTGTTTAAAATTGAGGTCAGTAAGCTGTCGACGCATGCGGACGGCGAGTAATGGGTGACACTACGTCTGATCATGGACCATGTCCGGCGGCGTCGTGTTCCACGCGCGCTTCAAAAAGCTGTTGGCAATCTGACGGGACCCTCATTAGAGGGTTGAAGCCTGCCGGGTTCGCGGGACTCTCTCATCAGGTAACCCTGGAAGGTAAAGAGCTATTGAAGGATCGCTGTGTTATATTTAGTCAGTATAAGTCTGACAGGCCTTCCCGTCCCGCTCTGGGTGGGAGGACACATTTGATAAAATAAGGCTGACTGTAGCCCATACTTCCAAGACAAGTAAACTGCCAAATCTCGAACATCTTCAAACATTTTCCTTCAACAATTTCTTCGGAAAACTTCTTTTAATATAATCACAATATGACAAAGAATTTCCCAGAAGACCTAGTGTTAAGACTATACTTCTTTCTTACATTGTAATAACGCATGCAATTGCATGTAATTAATCTTTGTAATATTAATCATGATCATCATCATCACAGCCTTAATTCACCTACTGCTCAGCTGGTCTTTCTTTTCTTGTAACAATCTTCTTGTCCTTGAGAACCATTTTTTTTTAAAACATTGCCCCGCATTAGGAATTTCTCCTGTGTCGTGGGTGCGTTTACAAACATATAAACTGACATACAGAAACGCCCAGACCCGGAACAACTACTTGTAGATCATACAAATATTTGCTCCGTGCGGGAATCGAACCCGCGACACGCAGCACAGCAGTTCAATCGCTCAGCCACTGCGTTAACCGTGTCGTCAATATCGCGGGTTCGTCCCACTTGCAGCTGAATTATTCTTTCCTCAAAAATTCTTCTCAATAAACATGTTTGTCTGCTCATATAACAAGCCTTTATTTTACTCTCATAACGTTCAAAAGAAGTGATGTTGAATTCCTAACAACCATAGACCACCGAATTCGAATTTAAATCAAACAATTTGTCAATCATCATTTCACTGCCATAAATATCTTTCCTCCTTTAACTTTTTCATCGCTGTATTGTAAAATCAATCATTCGTTCCGTATTGGTTAATTAATAAGGCTTCAAACCGCCATTTTGAATTGTTTATGGTCAATAAAACGTGTGAACACAGTAGATAAGACAAACTTTATAATTCGAGTACCTTTGACGAGTGCCATCGTCGTGTTTATAATTCGCGATAAAAAATAATTACCACATTTGAGTCATTTTTTTATTATTGTTGGTTGAAATTGGAATATTTTCTGATGTGGAAAACCTTGTGGTTTTTACAATAGTTAGGTTAAATATTTTATGATACATGTAATTTTGGTAATATACGTTCTTAGATTTTTTTCCTTTTTATTATTGGGTTTTTTATCCACACGGATTTGTCAACCCCATCATACCTCGTACTTAACTTAATACTATCAAAATAAATGAATATCATTAACTCGATCTAAATCACAGAGACTATGAGGTGCTTACCAGATGTTGGTAGATAAGGTGAGAGGTTTCAAAGATTATATTGTTTTACTTTTTTTTTAAACGTTGCCACACTATGAATTTCTTCCTGTATCGTGGGTGCGTTTACAAACATAGAAACTCACATACACAAACACCTAAACTCAAAACTACTGCTATAATTTATTGATCACTAGATTTTGGAAATAAGTTAAGGAATGACTGAACAATTTAAACAGAGTGTTCTAATTTTAGTAACTGTTTTATATTTGTATGCTGTGGTGATTTAGGTTACGGATATAGGAAATTTCTCCTTGAGCTCTGCCACAAATAAACATACAGCAACAATTAAATGCTATATCTGCATCAACAAGCCTAAATGTCTACATGACAGTCTAACAACCTCGTTGCAGCTAAATAATTACAATCTGTATTTCATTTCAGTTTAGACGTCGCTTGCCAACTGTAATAAAATAAATCTATTATTATTCTGCTTGTTAACTACCATGATTCCGCATAAAGTTTCTAAAATGTTCGCTGTCTACTACTGACTGACTCAAGTCCTTGTAAATCATAAACGGAAAACTTGGTTTAAGTTAATCACATGCATCCTCCCAAAAATTGCGGCGGTCTGTGAGAACGGGCTGTGGCAGTTTAATAGCAGTATTTAATACTTAATGAGTCATTATTGCAATCGCTATTAGCGTCGCCGGCGAGCGGATTATTTACAACCAGCCTGAATATTAATAAATCGCAATAACAATCCGGCCGAAAGCAATCAAAACTTAATTACCTGCGCTTCTTAACGTTATTCCTTTTGAAATGATTCAACGCCGAACATTGGCAATGGGTTAAAGATAAATTTGAAAGTCTTAAAAGATAAATTCGCTTCAATCACTCGGAGCAAATAGTATTTCGTTTCATTTACTTCGGTAAGAGCGTTTTCAATTAAGGAGCGCCCGACAAACAGTATCGGCGTATGAAGGTAAAATTAATTAAACCGAGCCAAGACAAACATGTACGAATCTATTTGTGTTGGACTCGCGGAGTGTGTACGGGAAGATCTGCGGATTATACCCGGCAAAAATACGGGAAACAGCCCAACACTATACATGTGTCGAGTCTCGGGTTCGAACTATACATAAAGTAAAAATATAAGCCGAAAACAAGGTTGACAGACCAATAAATCTCCTCGCTAACCTAAGTGGGTCGAACTCCATGAATACCTAAATAAATCTACTCTTTTTATAAACTAGTCAATTGTGAGCACTTAATTTGTACGAAAGAGATATATTATGTTGTGATTTGCTATTGAAGGTCGGTGGAGCCGTACTTTATATTATAATTAATTAAGAAAATTAATACATTTAATATTTCCTTACGATCCTTTGGAACATACATCGCACATCAATTCTCGGAACGGACTTAATTAAAACGAGGACATTAACACACGCGAAGTTGTTTTATTTATTCGACCGTGTGACTTTAACAAGTTAAGTTTGGGTATAACATTTCTAACTGATACAGGACGCGTTTAGTTTGATACCTTTCACGGTGATCTGTAATTTTATTAACATAATGTAGTTGAAAGTTGTTAAGAGTTTCTAATCGGCAACTTTTAGGTTTCCTTTCATACTCATATTAATTAAGGCGGTGTGTGTTTAGCATGTGTTTAATAAATGCGAAAGTTTCGCGCCGTATACGTTCGTACGGGCGGGTGCGGTGCCTACTCGAAGTTTATTTGCCTTCGTTACTTGTAAAATTGAATACGTCGCCGTGAATCCTCATTAATTTAAGATGTAGACTGTATCTTGACATGTTATTTTATTCATTAAGGGAGCGTCTTGAGTCTCACGGCTGTGTACGTGTCGACTTTGGATTGTTGTAAGGAACATAATTTAAAACCTCTCTACAAGATCATTAGAGCGAGGGTGTGGAGAGTCGCGAGAGGGTGCTGTTATGGCTTTTAAATATAACGTAGGAAGAATAACTTGAAAAGTATGAGAGATGGGCCGATTATGACTTTGGTCGACTAGCTAGCTGTCCATCCCTTCTTTGTACGTGTGCCAATATGCATTTATTATACACTAGCTTCCGCCCGCGAATCCGTCCGCGCGGATGTCGGTCTTCGCGTGGATGGTTTATTTCTCCATTTTGAGTAACTCTGACAATGACATCTTATAAATATCTATTGGACCCAAATACGGCTAAGCCACATAATTAAGGAGATCCCTCTATTGAGCTACTGCTGTTGAGCTCGCGTTCTGTACTGAAAAATATGATTTTTTTTTTCTACGTATTTTTCAGGATAAAAAGTATCCTATTTTATGCCCAGGAAAATAAGGTATAATTATACCAAGTTTCATCGAAATCGAACCGTTAGTTTTCACGAGATGCCTGCACAAACAGACAGACAGACAGCCAGCCAGACAGACAGACAGACAAAAATTTTTTTAATCACATATTTGGGTTTAGTATCGATCCAGCAACAGCCCCCGCTATTTATTTTTTCAATATTTTCAATGTACAGAATTGACCCTTCTACAGATTTATTATATGTATAGATATTAACCTTCCTCTTGAATCACCCAGTTTATTGATAAACCGCGTTAAAATCCTAGATTTTAACGTAAGTACAGACGCACGCGGATAGCAACTTTGTTTTAACTATGTGGTGTTCAAGTTTATTGCTTCATTTCAAAATCACTGTGTTTTTACCGACTAGTCGGTTCAATTAAAAATAATAATATTAACGGATTTTCCGAGAATATACAGATAATTATGATCAATATATACGAGTGGATAACAACTAGTTAGTTATAATGATTTAGGTATAGGTAAATGTACCGACACGGATCAACGTATACATGTTTAATTAAATATCAGATTTTTCATCTTTCCTTCCTCTTGTTATATATATGTTTTTGTCCTTGTTTTGGAATTAAAACAATGTTATTTCGAAACTTAAATAGGTACTCGAAATTATATGAAATTATACCTATACTTTGCCAATTAAAATGCGCTCGGCAAAACTAAAATAAAAGTTATTTGTGGAATTTTCAGGAAGTTTAACTTGGAAATTCTACATTTTAATACGGTATTTAAACGTTTTGTAGTTCGAGTTAAAACAGATATAAGTAATTATTATATTTAATTAGATTTTGACCTGGCTTAGCACGCATTATGATTTGAGATTACCTCTCATTCGGTGACAGTGTCACTTTTATCACTACTGATATATTTTTTCGTAATTTATTAAATTAATATTACGCCTGTAATCTTTGAAAGTTTACGTAATAGTCCGAAGATAGCCCCTACCAGTCAAAATTACAAATACCATTTCTTTAAGGGCTCATGTACACGACGCCGCCGCCGCTCCGCTGCCGATCCGCTACCGCTCCGCCACCGCGCCGCCGCCACCGAAAATCAAGCAATAGCGAATGGCGGCGCGGTGGCGGAGCAGTGGCGGCGCAGTCGCGAAGGTACATGAGCCCTAACGGCCCGTTCTCGATCTTGCTGCTGTGAGCGGACTTCTCGCGGGGCGGTGAGCGGTAAGATCAATGTATATAAATGTTTGAAACACGCCACGAGTTGCCGCTAGTGGCGGATTCGCGTACTTTCGAAGTAATTAATGTCTTACTCACCGCCTGTCGCACTGCTCACCGCTTAGACTGAGCCGTAAACGTGTCTTAATGTAGATACACTATTAAATACTTACCAAACCAAATAAAACAAATAAAGTTATCCAACAATAAATCAATGTGCCATACTAATAATGAAGGACGGGCGACATTGTATGTGGGGAGAGAGGGGACGATTGGCTCAAGACGAATGCCTCTCAATAGAGCCGAGATGCGTCCCAGCCGGTATCACTTGTTGCTTCATGGTGTTTGCTATCAGACTTAAGGACCCTAGAAATCTTTAAACGACGCCATTATGAGTATCAAAGAGGATTATTAAATTTAGCGTCGCCTACTTAAATTTTTATTCCGTTTTATTAACGTGGAGTGCTTATGTCGACTGAATTTGAGCAAATAAAAGGTAACGTTAGGCTAATTTGTGTAAATAGTCTAGGTTTTGTACCTTCCTTTTTTTTGGATCGAAAATCGTCTAATGAGTCCGACCTCTGCTGGGTGGAGCTGAAGGAGCTGTCAGACTAGACTGACAAAACCTCCCTGTTATCGCTTCAGTAATTTTTGTATTTCAAGGCCTCTGAAATCTATTAAGACAATCCCGTGACGTAGGGGGAACAACGAAATGAAACAGACGCGGTGTGAAATGGATGCCATAGAAATCTTGAAAATTTTTAAGCAATAATATAGGAAATATCTTTTCCTTCACCCATCCTGTAGGTTTAAAAAAAGTCACTTTAGTAAAATCACAAAATGCATTGCGATAAAAATCGTAAATTGGAATATTCTATTTCTGTCCTGTTCCTAAACCAGGAAGAATAACTGTCAAATTGCGGTTCTAACCTAACCTGACGTATAGAAATTATATAGCCAGACAGTCTTATTTTCATAATATACTTCCGGGGTCACGAGACTGTTTCATCGGTTAGGTTACCGTGACCCTGGAACGTAAAGGGCTATTGATGGATCACCGTGCATTTTAGTCAGTACAAGTTTGACAGATAGGTGATTTGATGATTTTACCACGATAAAAAAAATGGTATATTAATTACTTAACGATTTATTAACAGACGTTAATTTTAGTTACTAAATAGAAGAGGGCTAGTTCTTGTCTTAATATATCTTTAAAAATAACTTTCAAAATTAATTGATCGTTTGTGAAAGTTTAAAACAAAAAACTTTCGCTACTTATTATTTAGCCGCGGGCACTAAACCGAGTAATGTCATTTCTAAATTAATTGATCATGTCTTTATGATGTAATTAGTTACAGTGGTCATGACAGTCTTTAACCCAAATAGATCAATTTTTTTCCTATGTTACGTGGTTGGTCGCGGGACTGTACAAATTACCGTGACCCCGGAATGTAAAGGGCTATTGAAGGACACCGTGGATTTTTTTCTAAACTGAACAGTTTGCGCGAGAGACACAAAATTTACTTATTTTATTTATTTTCACAATTTTTTTATTAAGGTGGTAACATGTGTGGGAGAACATCATTCTCTTATTTAGAAGTTACAGGGGGGGTCCCCTGTAACTTCTAAATAAGAGAATGATGAAACTAAAGAAATATATGATGTACATTACGATGCAAATTTCCAGCAAAATTGAGAGAACGAGATCAAATAATTAGTTTTTTTTTAACACGTCATAAATTGTAACCGTAATTTACCTTTCATTCAATCAACTCAAATATAAAACAAACTTACAAAGAACTACAAGAACTTTTATATTATGATGATACTTGCTGTTACGGAACCCTTCATGGGCGAGTCGGACAGGCGGCCGCTTTTTAAAATTAAGTTTGCTTAACAACTAAAGCTTGCTGCGTTGATTCTCTTAATTGATAGCAAAATAACCCTTTTTTTCATAGAAATACAATACTTCTATCGTCAAAAATTTCTTCCTCGTCGACAATTAAGTCAAGAAACCAAAGACATCGATAGTATGATTGTGTACGATCACAGTGCATGCAGTCCTTGGGAGGCGGGACGCACCATCGTCTGTGTATCAAGTTAGCACGTCGTTAGAGCAACTCGTTAGCGGCGCGTGGCGACGACAAGCCAAGAATTTGCTAATGACACATGCTCGCGATAGGGTTGACTAATACAGCCCGTTATAAAACGTACGAGCGTATATCGTAGCAGACTAATTAATGGGATTAAGATTTTGCATCAAACCGTAGTTTGTGGTTGTGTTGTTGAGAAAATGTTTTGCTACAATGTCATCGGTGCTCTGTTTATTTATACATACACAGTGAAATATAATAACCATCAAATCAAAGTGCTTCGTTGCTAACCAGCTGCTAAAGAAACTTTGATTAAATTTAACCAGAGATTACAGATCATAATTTAAAGAAACAGTAGAAGGCAGAATGTTTTATTCATCAACTTTAGATACTAGTACTTACTCGATGATTTTAATCATAATGTAAGAAATATTAATTCCTAATATCATGTAAATACTTTGATCCAAAAATAAGTTAGTATGATATCAATATCAAAGAAGATCAGTTACTGATGGTAACCCTGTTGATATTCGCGGTCGCGGCGTCTACGGCTCGTACGCGGATGAATCAAGCGGTTTGACAAATCGGATCGCTTTAATGAATATCATGTTTATTATTCCGAACGAGTCGCATACGATTGAGCTTAATGACGTAGCATGGTGGTGTCGGCCTAAGTGTGAGGATTACATGGATGATCTAATTGGTGACTTAAGTCTTGTGGTTAAGGATGTTTTTGCGAAAGTAGTTTTCGGATAAAAAAAATGTAGTGGATTAAAATATATTTTTTTAGTCTAACATTTAGTGTGTGTTAGTATAATATTTAGTGTCAATAAATTAGATATTAATGAGACAGATTGTCGTCATAAATATTTTTTCGTACAACAAATTGTTTTCTATATACATATTCCGAACAAAATTTTATTTTGAGTTACGTTCGTTAACCGTGAGGCAATCTCGTATTCAAATTGACATAGTAAAACAACAGAGGCTCCGGACCAAGTTCCATAAACTCGTTTCAAACTCCCCTCTACACATTCTATCGGCGATTTTTAATTAAGTCCCTAGCGAGCGGCAAGCGAGCAAAGTAACACCATCAATTCATTATCCTAAACTCTGGCTCGATTGTTCCTCGCTCGCTACTTACGCAAACTTTCATTTTAATCAAGCGTTTAATTAAAAATTATCCGAGAAAAACAAAATAAGCCCGTTAGGGGGCGGTCTGAACTAATTAAGGCGCATGCGATGAGCCGGCCAGGCTGAGGTGAGCGGCCTTTCATTAAACGCCTTGTCCGACTCCAGTGCGGCGCTTAGTGAAACTATTACTTGGTACTAGAGTAGAAAAACCTGACAAGTGTTAGGGGCGTACTCCAGTGATTGTTAGCTCGTGGACTCTGGCACAGACTCGCTGTAATGACGATGTAATGGGCTAGTTTCTAGCATCAATTAATTGTAAACCTAATAAGTCTGTTAGTTGGAGTTTTGAAATATTATGAACAAGACAACAGTTTATTTGTTTTTATATAATGGAATGTTGACAAATGTAAAACGAATAAAAAAATCGAGAGTATCGCGACTAAAAATTATATGAAACGCGTGTCGTATTGTGAATTTTAAAAGCGTGAATTCATTGGATCAATTGAGTATCTTCGATTGTCATATTTTCATCAATTTACATTTATGTAAGAAAAGAAATACGGGTCAAATATTTTTTGATAATTTAATGTTACTGACGGACTACTTATATTATTTCAATATACAAGCCTACTATGTGCGAGGTGTGTCAAAGCAATGCATATATTAATAAAACAGAGAGGTGCCGTCCATTAAATAAATAAAATAAATATTCCACAACTATCACACAACGCCATCTAGTCCCAAACTAAGCAGAGCTTGTGTTATGGGTACTAGACAACTGATAAACAAACTTATATATTTCTAAATACATACATATTATAGATAAATTACACCCAGACACAGAACAAATGATCGTACTCATCACACAAACATTTTGTCCTGGGTGGGAATCGAACCCACGACCTCCGGCATAGCAGTCAGGGTCACTAACCACTAGACCAACAGGCCTGTCATTACTTAAATCTCTTCATTGTACTGTGATCACTGTTTAACGAGACTATCCTACAATTATGTTAACGAGAAACAATTATATTTCGCTAATGAGTTCTACCAGTTTTTGTAAAGGAATAATACTGTAATATTACAAAAGATTTATACACCCTAAAGGCCCCGCTATGAAATATAACGTTGTAAATAATTCTATAACAAAAACGGTATAAGCAAACTTTTCTAATTACTGTTAATACCAATATCAATTAACTTGCTAAGAATTAATTATCTCGGTATTACGGTCCCTCATTTATTACTAAACTTTCACTAATCAATCTTCCAAAGTAGCCAACATTGGTATAATATAATTCTATAAAATTACCACTATACGTTTTCTTAATGAGAAAACTAAGTTTATTAAAAAATGATGAAGCAAATATGAGCAAAGCACCATAACAGTTTTTTTTTTCAGGAAAATATTTTTCTTGCAATTAATAAAGGATTAAATTAACATCGCAGGAGTAAACTATAAAACTTTTAATGTATTCACAATAGTAACTTACCACTAATAACAATAAACAAGTTTTCCATGTGTGAAGTGTGCCTACATGGGTTTCTGCATTGTTCATTAAAGCTTAATAATGATTGAGTCACAACAATTTATTATCTAACTTGTTAATAAAACTGCCCTTTACTTCAACAAGTTAACATATAAACGATCTCTTATCACAAACTTTGACAGCTCAAATGTTAATACCCGCAATAATTCACCCAAAGGTGTACGAGGATTGACATAGAGATATTAATTATGACAATTATCGGTTACACGCATAAATAATAATAATTTATTAAGTGGCAACATTTGTCAAAAGCCGCACACGATGAGCTAATCGACTATCACCGCTAATTGCGCACCCCGACGGGGGAACACCCCCGTCCCGACTCCCCCCTTCCACCCCTAACTAATTAGATAAGTTTGCAACTCCACTGTAGTTCTGGTGCTCCACTCCGCCGGTAAGCATCAATCTTTTTAATTAAACATTTTTGACACCGCAACGATTAGCCATCGAACCCATTTCTATGCTAATATTGTGAATAGTTTTAATTTAAATGCAAAACTAGGAGCGAATATGGCCACAAGTTTACACTTACGCCGAGGTCTGCATTGTTATTGGGTTTTTCAACTGTTCTTTGAATGCATTCAGGTGTTTAAACTAATATTTAACGGCTACGTTGGAAGCTTACAATTAAGATATATCATGTCGTGTCCATCAATAGAAAAGACATTATGTAAATATTTTGCCCCAAACGCAGAATTCATACACAAAATAGGTTGTTATCATAATTAATTGGTTATTGACTCAATTCCCGTGCCCATAATACGTGTTTTAATCAACCCATTTATAAGCAACAAAACTTAAATAGACGAATCAATTTCTTTAATAGTCCAAGAGCGGTGTCGATCGACGTTAACTCCAATAGATTTTTATAACTCAAATATTACTTTTTAAGTAGACATGTTTATTAAAATCGATCAGATTTACGTCAAATTGATCATAATCAATTTCGTGAGCAATTAATTTATAAGACAAGTGTAGATGCTTGTTAATAAAACAAAAACTGACTCCATTATAGATGAACGCGGAGCAATAAATCAGGACATACAATGGCACATTGTCTGTCGCTCAACCTGATTTAATAAATAAATAGGTGCCGATCTGAGACGCTTGCGCAGATCTTATCACACATCTTGGGACATTTATAGAAGCGAAAACGCCGAAACGACCTCTCTATATAAGATAATAAGGCTTTAAGTATCAGTGTATGAAATCGCATGTATCTAATCGTTGTCCGTGTTTGGCTTGCCGAAGCGATTCAGAGCTTTGTTAGTATTGTGTTTTGGTTTAGAGTTGAGTGGTGAGGATGTCTTGTTAGTTAGGACGTGAGACGGTTGAGATGGATGGCGGCGAGGAACTACGAAGGTTTGCACTTCATCTCTCATCGTTATATGTTTAGTGACGTGTGATTTAGAAACGTAAATGAAGTGTTTCTAGAAACGGCAAGTAAAGCCTTATTAGGAAAACGAACAATTTTAATGGTGTTATAAATACTTCTTCAATGAAATCAATTAAATTAATTGCCACGTTGTTATTGACTATTCAATAAAAAGTTTCCATTTTCTAAGAGATCAGGGAATCGAATCTATTTAGATTTGGCAAAGAATTTTGATATTCATGTTCACACAATTGTTTGGTATGTTGCACAAAACGTAACTAAGATAGAGTATTAATATCGGTGTATCCTTGGCGAAGGTTCACTATGTCCTACACTGTTAGAAAAAATAAATAAAAGCACTTTTTTAATTTAAAATGTTTTTTATGAAGACAACTAACTACCTATATGTATTTAGTTTATAAAATTACAACACAGTAAAAAAAAACATAAAGATGAGTATTTTAGAATGTAAACAAAAATAACTATAACATGTTTCTGTAATTATACATAAATTAGCTAATGCCACAGATTGGCCTCAACATACTGATAAATAAAAATCTGCAACGGCATCTGGTAAAGGAGTGTCTTAAAAACATTTAATTTTAAAATAATGATACGAGAACAGTCGAAACTAAACATTATGAATTATATAATACGTTTCATTTACCAATAATTATAACCGAACGACAGCTAACGATACAGTTAGGCACACTACATAAACTGTGTCAAAATATGAGCCAAGTTAGAGCGATAATTAAGTTGCACGTCCACATTACACGCAACACATGACATTCACAATTTACATGCGATATTAATGAATCTCGACGCAAATTTTAAGCGTGTCCAGTAACGGTCGTTAGGGAGCATTATTTAGGGTAAAAGGCCCAGTAATTGGCCCCGCCGGATGCAGCGCACAGGTGCCCTGTGCGTGCGCCCTCTCGCGGTCGCCACAGGAAATGAGAGCCAATTTGAATTTCTTCCGAAGCGAATCGATTAATTGGAGAGCTATTAAATCATTTTTCGGTTATGAATTCAAACGAATATAGCGCGGTTATTTATTTTTTCCCTCACACCTGTGCCACTCAATGTAATGAAGTACAAACAAAAAAGTTTAGAGACAATGAAGACAGAATGATTAACTTAGCTACAGTTTTTATTCTCACATAAAAAGAAAAGTTAATTAAATAAGCACAAAAAGGCGCATCCTGGTGCAATGATGATTTAAATGAAAGAAATCTTGAGCACAATGAATGCGGTAAACAAAGGTACGAGCCGATGGAAGTTCGTTTCCCTCAATACATTATGAAGGCACGTACTTCATATTTCACTCGATCTTGATTCGCCATCGCAAACAATTTGTAACGTAAAAGGGTAATTAGGAGTTTAACCTGCACGAAAATAAAGGAATTATTAGAAAACAATCCGGACAGGGGGCGAGGGGTGCAGGTCGGTGAGGCGCGGGGGGTGTTCGAAGGAAGGGTGTCTAATTAGGGAGTGGGGGCGAAGGTAATGAGCCGCGATCGCCGCTCCGATATAACGAAGGCTATTTACGCGGTGGTCGCTCTGAAAATTGCGAGGTTTTGTTTTAAAAGCGGTTACCGTTTGAGTTTTGCGATTAAGGAGTTTAATTAGACAGTGTTGTTTACAACCTCATTACGGTAGGTAACGTCGGTGGGAAATAGCCTCGGATATCGGCCGATAATTTATGAAGTTGAAAAATGAGTTTCTTGCCGCTAAGTAGATTTTGTTGTAGATTATAACCAAACAATCCGGGCTTATGAATAAACATGAGCTCAATCTCCTTGTTTTTCTGTTTAAGTAATGATTGTGAACCTTATTGTGTTCTGTTTAAAGTTAATTGTTATTTGTTGGCGGGTAATAAGGGTGACCTTCAATTGTTTTAGAAAATTACAACTGCCATTATCGTCAGTGGTTTGGTATATATTAATAAGCTTTGTGCGAATAATGGGATAATAATCAAAATGTCGTTTGAACCACCTTGTTACCCATTGATTTCTAAAAGATTATTAAAAAAAAACCTATTCAAAAACCAGTTAAGTAGTTAAGCATAAAAACGAACAACTATTTTTTTTAATGTGTTTATAAAAAAAACCGAAAAAATCAAGCAGTAGACGCAAGTTAAAAATAAAACTACTTATTTGCAATAATCAATAATAGTTTACACACACCTTTACGCCGGTGGCAAACTTTTTGAAAAAATACTAATTTATCACCTACTAAAGGTGTGCAATGTGTATTTTACATATTCATTATACTTACCCTAGGCAAAGCTATGTATATTATGTTTTTTCACTCTCCTCCAACAACTATTCATCCCATAAATTAACAATGATTACCATTACAAACAGCATTTATAGCATTCTTACATAGAATTTTACACCTATTTACTGAATCGTCTCTATAATGCCGTTTATGCTAACAACCGCTTTAGAATACATTACAAAACATAGAATTATTCAAATTATTTATACACAAGCACTTTGATTTACATTTTCTAAAAGAAACTACCAGCTAACTATGAGTTATGTAGTGTCTTTAATTAAAAACTTATTACTTACAACTTAATTCATTTTAATAGTATTTGCTAAGGCTGTGCATTTTCGGGCATGCGGGCAGCGAGTAATGGGCAACTCGCTGTCCGTCCACGGACCATGCCCGGGTCGACGGCACGTTGTGTTCCATGCGCGCCTCTAGAGGGCCAAAGCCTGTCGGGGTCGCGGGACTTATGATTTACCGTGACCCCGGTACCTAAAGGGCTATTGAAGGACACCGTGGTTTTTAGTCAGTACGAGTCTGACAGTCCCTCCCGCTCTGCCCTGAGAGGGAGGACTCTAAAAAAAAGGCCGCGCATTTTGTAAGTTGGCAAATAACGTCGCAAATAGCTGTCTAAGTGTCTGTACCAGGTAGGCTAGAACAATATTTGATTGGAAAGTTTAGTGATGTCAGACAATTTTAGTAGAAGCGAATAAAAATAGAACGAAGCCCCAGAGCAAGTAAGGTATAAAACTGAAAGTGATCATTATTTGTCAAGAAATAATTACTGTTTCGTGGAATCTCTCTGGATTGAACAAAGTCATCCTTTGACATAGGACACGCCGTTCACCAATTAAAGTAAGAAATATGTTCCAATTAAATAATGAACATAGTGAAGGACCAAAGAGAATGAGTTATATTCAATTATATTGTAATTCAAGGTCTGTAAATAATTTTAAAGAAAGTCACATAAAATTAAGGTTCCCTTTCACTAATGTCAATATCGGTGTTGTAAGAGACGGGACAGTGGCGCGTCTCGCGGATGCGGCACAAAAGGGACGTTTTTTCCCCGTAATAGACGTCCCGCCGACATCATTAACGTATCGACAAAGTTGGTCGCAGTTATTCGCTAATGTGACAACAACAGAGAAAGCCCGCCACAAATGAGGGACCATCTTTTCGGCTTAGGATTTGGGCACACCGCGGATTTGCGAACGAACAATGTTAATGTCAAAATGAAATGTACTTAAGGGACTTTCTGATTTACTTAAAATTTTATTACTTTTAAGTCTTTTTGTAATAATTGTGTAGAGAAGAAAAGTTTTACTTTAGTAAAGACACTCAAAAGTTTGAAGAAGAAGTCGATAAAAAGATAATTTAGATTTTACAACTCTTTTCCGGTGTTCATAGCTCGTACGGAGAACTTCGTAGGCGCTGAGCATCCCTAAGCGATAAATTTATGTGGGCGTGGTAATTTAACATTTATTGTCTAATGATAGTATCTTTATTTATAGCCGCACTAATCTCATAATTAAGCACACTTAGCCGCCGCTAATAATTAATTTCTAATTAGTGGAAAAATAAGGATAATATTCTGCACGTTACGAGCCGTTTAACTCCAGAACAAAGGCAAAGTTGCAAGAATGACCTCTACAAAGTGCAGGTGTTTTTAATTATATTAGTAATTTAATTTAATTATGTATTAGTATAGTGTTTGCGTCCGGTGTGCCCCGGGAGGCGGCGGGGGTGTATTCTAATCGCGTGTTAGCGTGGCCCGTTTTTGCGCTAACGAACAGGTTGCGTTAAGGCGACGTAGACGGCGAATCGACGGGAATTTCGCCTCATTAAAAGTTGTGACCTGCGGAGGAGGCAATTTGGAGGCTCGCGACGACTTCGCCCGCTACTTATTAACGAGCCGACTTTACACTATCACTGTGACGCGACTGACGTCTTCGTCCCTTTATACGTATTTTATTTGTATCGCGTTAGTGGCGTACTATTATTATTAGCAGCATCCCTCGCGTGCTGCGGCTCGCCCCACCTGCCCCACTCGAATTAGTAAACAAACGTCTTTACGAGCGGTTTTACGAGCCCCGCGATATTTCGGTCTCGCGCACGCCGGTTTACGACATAATGAATTTGTTGATGAACTAGGTATTAGAAAGTTTGGAAATAGACGCGTTAGTGACCGACGCATCGGTTGCGCTGTGTCCTGTGGACCAGAAGCTCTATTCATGTACTTTATGAACAATTAAATACGTGACAGTACTACTTAATGACACAAGGTTACGTTGTATTCACTGCTAACTTTATCTAAGACCGTGGAAAAATAGGTACAGTTTTATGTAGCAGCACATTCACTGAACATAACCTAGAATCGTTACGAAACATAAACATGAATAGTTCACTAGTAAAATTGATCATACAGTTTTATGACCCAGACGAGAATCGTAATAAAATTATACCAGAAATACCTACAAATTACCTCGTTAAACTTTATTTTTTTCTGAATTATTAAATGATTACATAATTTTTGTAATGATACAACGTGCTACTATAATTTACTGAAGGAATTTAGAGCACGATGTAAAAAGACAGGATTAATAGCTAGGAGATAACAGTGGTAAAGTTAAGCGCTTTACTATTAAATTACAGCCTCTCTGGCACATAATTAAGGCATCTTCAATAAAGTTAAGCATAAATTTACATATCGGTGCGAGCATACCTCCTCTTATTAATAAGTAAGTCGTAGTAAGTTAGTAGTGCACAGAGCACGCGTCTCATAGTTATGGCGAGGTTAACACATGAGGTTAATTAAGATCAGAAGCGGGACCTATAACTAGCTAACGTCGCTACCGACACTCCGCGCGAGTTTACTGAGTGCTTCCCCTTAATTGATACGATTTGATCGTCATCACAAGCTCTCGCTTATTCCCGGTATATAATTTAATTAAAATTTATGTTACGATAATTTAATTTATATCCGACGATAAACGTAATTGGTTAGATTCCTTGCCGCGCGAATGTGCGCCGCAAAACACACGGAATACGCGACAAGCTCTGACGACTGACAATAAAAATCACTATCGACGAGTCACAACAATATCTTTTGACTGGATGTGAAATTGTGAACTGTCAGAGCGGCAATCGTAACAAGTGGGAGGCCAGCCTAACCAAATCTCGGGCAGTAAACATTATTAAAAATTCCTTTGACAGCGGTGGCTATCGAATAATGATTTGTGTACGTCACGCCGGCTTCCGCTGTCATACTTGCGCCAAATTTTCACCGGGAACATTTTTTACTATTTTTTGACGACCAGCCGGACGCCGGGCACTGCGTTTATTTATTAACGAAATTCGTCCGTCTATGTAACACGTCGCGTTCGTTACACGCGCTCGCACAATATAGACTCCATATCGATGCAGTAGAGTGCAAGGTGCAGTGGCCAGGGTGACAAGCAATAAGCCTTTTTCAATCGGGCGGGTATCGTTTACGAGGCTGCATAGGCGCGACGCAGCATTGCGCCCGTGCGCTCCACCCATATCAATTTCGAATAGGTTTCCTATTCGGCCAGAGAGATTGCGTTTTGATCGTTTTGTGTGTAAAACTGTTGCCCTAAATTAAACGCTTTAATAATAGAATAGAAATAAAACTGGTCCGGTTCTGTTGACATGACAACATTGGGCGATATCGAGCGTACAGTTGATGTTAATATTTCATTAGTCGATCGTTGGTGAAGGTAAACGTTGGCTATT
Source organism: Agrotis puta (assembly GCA_943136025.2). Lineage (NCBI taxonomy): Eukaryota > Metazoa > Arthropoda > Insecta > Lepidoptera > Noctuidae > Agrotis > Agrotis puta. Next base: position 13,388,606 of record OW964170.2, on the reverse strand, counting down.
TACGGTCGTCGAACGTGGCTAGGCGGGACACGTAGAGTTTCAATGTTGGGATCATCAATTACAAACTACTTCCAATTAGTGATAGTGCAGTAACAAATCAAATTTAACCGAGTCCTGTTGGGGAGTCGTTCGCTAATTAGAGCTGCGGGCGAGGTGCTTCCTGCGAACTAATCAGGTGGCTAAATAATGTAGTCGTGACGGCGTCGTTAGCGCTCGTGAGACAGACGTTATTAATTAACATCACATCGAGCCACCCCCTGCCCCCTGGCCCACTCCCCTACACCCCTCTGGACGCCCCCCTGCTATCACTGCGACACTCACTGTACTTAATGAGTTAATGCCTATTATGACGAATGTGCATTCCCTATTGCAGCCACAAGCGACCAACAATCAAAAATATTTAATTAATTCGTGACTATGGTAATCACTACAGCTGGTTACCTTGTCCAATGGCCAATTGAGTTCCTTTTACGGTATCGGAATGGTATGAATAAGCCATTGAATTAAGAATCTAATCTGTGGGTAGGTACAACATTATTTGAATTGGACTTGATAACTACATACTTTCGTGCGGTCGACCAGCTTTGAAAAAGCATAGAGTTGTTCTACGAAATAATTGACATCGAATAAGTATTTGTTGAATTAATACTACTTGTCCAATAAAAAAATATATATATATTTCTAAATTCAACTTTATGGTAAGAGATTAAGGTTGAAGTTAGAATTGAGGATCTACTTACAATAATTGCGAATACTGCGAACCAAGTTTATGTTGCAGTAAATTGTTTTCAGTGATAGTAAAGTATTCTTATATGTATTTAATGTTACGGGAGCAATGCTCATTTGTTGCAACTAAAATTGGAAAGTTTAGAAAACTCCAAAAGTGACTGTTATTACGGCAGTCAAAGAAAATAATAAATACTTATGACTACAAAACGCCCTAAGGAGCTATTTCAGTAATATAAAATACAATACAGTCATTTACAGAATAGTTTTAGTACGTTACCTAAAACTAAAAGAAAATGCCAAAAATGTCGAGTAGCGCTGTCAAATTTGGCGCGTAGCAATCGGCGTAGCACGTTACGCGCGTAGCAAAAGGCGTAGCGTGCAGCGTACTACGAGTCTACGTAAAACTTGGGGCCACTTGTTTGGACCTATTAATGAAAATGATATACATACTTTAAACATTCGTTAAAAAAAAATAACTAGTAGTTTTCAACTATTGGTGTCTATTATCTTCCCTTTATTCCTTTTTTTACTGATTAAAGTATAGCATTTTTAAATATTTTAATACATAACTCATATATCAATAATAAAAAACATTTCAAAATATTAAAAAAAGTATATTATTAGTGTATTTTATCGTAATGTTAGTTAAAGTGCCACACATTTTTTACCATTTGGTACAGGGAAAATTGATTTAGCATATTATTTCAATGAGGACAATGTCGATAACTTGAAAAATGCTCTGCACTGCGCTCTGCCCTATAAATGCATGGTCAGTACCTGATTGAAAAATTGAATGATTGCTATGCGCGTGCACATAACAAGTTGCCACTATGCACAATTGCACTCATTCGTTCATTCTGCAGGCGCCTACGCTTGACCCGATTAGACCAACTCCTTAGCGTGGGTTGATTGGCGGATACAACTTTATCGTCGAATTTCATGTCAGTGGGATATTTGTGAAGTTTAAGTATATATTTGTACTATCTGTGCCATGTTTAAGTTAACATTTTAACGTAATTCTATCTGGTTGGCTAGAACTTTAAAATCTATTTTACGAAAATTACAGTAATAAGTGGATAATGTTGCTGGGTGGTACAATCAGTATTTAATTTAATTCGTATTATAGTATATAATATGTAACTGTACTTAAATAATATGTAAATAATTATGAACTATGGAATTTGGCACAGTTAAAGTTTTTTTTTTGTGGCAAAGAAGCACTGAGGGATGTAGAAAGACATTGGAGTTTAACTTTATTTTCACTTTTGAACACGTATAAGATGCGCCCCGAATAAGAGAGATCGAGCTACGAACTAACGTTTTTCCGTAACGACACCGGTCTGAACATAGCCATGCAACGCCGTGGTAAAGAAAGAGACAGAAAATATACCTTCTAAGTGCATCTCCATCTCCATCTTTCGGTTTCTTTAGAATTTGAGTCGTCAAAACTAATTTTACACAAATTCGTCATAGCAAAAGGTTTATTTAGTTATGATATCCGTGTTCTGTCCTCCTGTATCATATTGTATGTCATGACGATTCATCGCATAGAATCTGTATCGTATTAATTAAATGCAGTCTACCTCAAAGGCAACGGATACCGAGGAGATTGGGAATGGATGCTGCAATAGGTATTGCAGGTGGACCCAATACCTATTCCATTAGTTCAGAAGCAGATGGAGATGGCTGTTAATTAAAGATGTGATGCTGTAGTCATAGAATAGCGAGATAAACTGAGATTCAATTGATACGGAATTAAGTTTAACAGTATGTAAACTTTTTTCTTAGATGAACTTCCGTAAATCTGATTTTAATTTTAAGGACTAATTGTGAATCAGTAGTTAAGCAAACTATTCGTTAAAATTTGCAATTAACTTTAATTTTTAACAAATGGTTAAAAAATTTGTATTTTTTTTAATAAATAGCTTCTACTCGCGACCTCTTTCGCCTGAAGTTTCGGGTCGTAACCACATCGCGTCGCATGAAATCGACACTTTTTCTGACTTTATAGACAAAGTTATAATAAACTAATCGCCTAATAAATATTATGTAAATATATTTCGTAGCTTATAGCACTCAGTGTAGCTTCCAAAAAAATATGGATCATAATTCAGTTTGGACATTACTCCTTACGTACATACAAAATTTTGGTCGCGGGACGTTACGAATTACCGTGGCCCCGAAACGTAAAGGGCTATTGAAGGACACCGTGGATTTTAGTCAGTACGAGTCTGACAGTCCTTCCCGCTCTGCCCTAGGTTGGAGGACTCATTTGATGATTTTACCAAGATAAAAAAAAAGATTGAAAACTTTTGCCTAAAGTTTAAAAAAAAATACTAGCACCGAGGAATCTTTCCGAAAAATTAATGTTCTACAACTACAACTTTAAAAATTAATTACATTCTAACAAAACACCCTAAAACAATATTCTCAATAGCTAACACAAGTTATCTTGTCACAACATGAGCAAACGTTACTATAACTTGTAAGCCAAGACTGTCCAATTAAGAAGCCAAACACAGTATCAATTTAATGTAACAGACATGGACGAACATGTACAAGATTGGTCCATCTAGTGCATTTCTCGTGGCTTTCCGTGGTACACGATGGCGACGTAGCTTTGCAAACATGTCCGATGACGCTCAACGACGGTAAATTGATGACGACAAATATCGGTGGTGTATGGCGTCTGCATGTATGTCACAGATAACCTCTTCTAGATTCCGCATACTGGTCAGAAAAGTAAAGCCTCTAAGATTGTTTATGAAATGGCGATATGTTGTTGACTCTCTTGTTAATCATTTATTTGTCGTTGTAAGCGGATAGTTATAGTATTAGGTATTGTAATTTAGTTTATCTACTATCATGCTATTAACCGTATAGTTCGGTACCGGGTCCTAAAGGACCCGAACACATAGACCTACGCCGGCTCAGTAGCGGGTCCTAAAGGGGCAGACTTTGTAGTCATACGACATCCTCATTATAAATTAAAAAATAATAATATTCTGAGCGTTAAATCCTATGAGTGCGCATTAATTAAGAATGTTAAATAAAAATCTGATTTGTTCACGCCATTAAAACTTCTACATTTAGCGCGCATTTTCTTAATTTACCATAACAAAATCTAGAAGTCTAAATACGATCGTCGCCATTTTGATGGCAGTGCTGGGTTGGGCTAAAAATCATAAAAAATGTGGTTTCGGGACATCTAAGGGATCATTATAGGAGGGATGAATAACTCGTCATTTAGTATTGTAATGAATTCATACATAATTCAATATAAATTAGCAGTGGTAATGAAGAATTTGATATCTGAAATCGAAGTTTCGCGCCACTCGTGTTTGTTTACATTTTTATTTTTCACTTGGATCACACATATGCGTTTATACTCTATAACAATTACGATAAATATCATGTCAAATATTATAAATAACGTAAAAAAGCCCAGATCTTAGCGTAATTCTCTAATACAGAGCCAATAACACGTATTTTTCATTACCACTGCTCAATTTGTATTCATAATCGACAACCATGCTTATTTTTTTAATTGTAATGATGTGTGAAAGCGAGTATTCTAATCGATTCCATAATTGAATTTTTCGTCAACTCGAATGAAAAAAGTAAGGAATTGAAGAAAACGATTAATAAAAATTAAAATAAATTTGTTTTAAGCTTAGAATACAGTTATTAATTGTTATAATATTTTTTAAAGCTTTTATAATAATTTTACGTACATTGTAATTACCAAAAAACAGTAATAGACAAAAGAACAATGTCAGTAAAAGTAATAAATGTTTGAATGCGCGCCAATTGTTAATTCCAAAACTTGGATTTGGAATGCGCTCGGTGTGGTACTCGCTATTCAAAATAATACATTTTAATTTATTTGTTTTTTTTTTTAATGTACATTTTGTTTTGTACAATAATATAATTAAGGTTGAATGAATATGGAATGCCTTGGATCTTGATAGGCTTATTAGAAATGAGTTTGTTTCCCACCAAATAAAAGATAGATAAGTAAATTATTATATTCTCAAAATTGTTTCGTAACATTGGTTTGGCCATGTTAAGTATAGACACCAGCACATCAACCTACCTCAATCTGTAAAATTTCTTCAATCGATTTTCAACCTTATCACAATAGTGGAAGGTTAATGTTCGATTGGTAAATTTTGACAGATTTGCGTAGGTTGATCTGCTGCCGTGCGTACAGATATTTAATCGTCAGTATTGACACCAGGATAATAATATTTTTATATAGGTATTTGTTAAGGATACTTTAGATGTGATGCAGTTCGCGACTTAACTCCAGTAAAACACACTGTTATAAGTTAAAAAACCTTTAAATGATTCTCTCCCTGGGTGGAGCGGAAGGAGATGTCAGACTATTACTTACTTAAAACCACCCTGTTCCTTCATATGCCTTTTGCGTTCTAGGACCGCAGTACCCTTTTAATGATTTTAATACAATTCCGTGAGCCAGGCACGCGTTTGGCACTATTTTGGCCTCGTCAGTTTGCTGATAGTTCCTTAAAGCCCGCTTGGAACACGACGCGAATTCGTCTCGGGCCTAGTCCTTGATCGGACGGTGAGTTACCCTATACTTGCCGTTCGCAAGCCCGCACCTACAATCGCAAAAATTAAGTCTGCGTCTTTAGATTTTTGCTGGTCAGGAATAAAGCTTGTAAATGAAAAAAAAAGAACGTGCTATATTTTTACACTATTTGATAGTGTCGCTGTTAAGGATCATATACAGTAAAGTGATATTAATTTGGTAAAATATGAACGAATATTATACAAACAATAATTTAGTCATCGTACGCAGATCAAAATCAAAATTCGCGCCAATTCACTCAATATTCGAATTTCAAAAATTTTGTTATTGTATTTGTACCGCGAAGTGATTACTCGTAAAAAAAATTGAAATGAGAACACGATGTTGTGAACATGTAGTGAGCTACGGCCATTGACTAAAGTTTGAATCGATTTATTAAAGAAAACCTTCTACTTTATGTTTGTCGCATGTAATTACTTCACAGAACATTAATGGTTTGATTACAAGAAATTGATATTTCAAAAATTTAATTTTATGCAATGTAATTTACATTTTTTATCAAAATCGGCCACGAGACTTCTTTCAGTATTTTTCGCTATTCCTCATAGTTTCGAATTTAGCCATCCACGGCTCGTTGGAAATTTAAATTGTTTATTACTGCAAGGAATCATTTGGAAGTACTCCCATATCTCTCCCTCCAGCAGTTGATCCGAACCCGGTGTTTGTCTTTTCACGTTGTTTAGATTCGTTTTATAAGGTGAAATGATCAGTTAAATTGAAATTAAATAAGACACAATATGGGTAAAACTATATGGTTGAATTTAAATTTAAAAGACACACACGTTTGGCCTCCAATGAAACACCTATATTTGTTTCTATCCCAATCATTCAATAAAAAAATTAAATAATTTATTGCGTAGGTACCTAATAAAAAAATCATGTCGACGCCTACCCAACGAAACAATATTTTCAAAACGAAATAATACTTGAAATATTATATTATTATATTATATAGGTACCAAAGAGTCTACAGATTCCGTTCCATAGATTTATTGCATGGAGTAAACCTTCTCTAGTTAAATAAGCAGATGAATCGGTCCATGTCTTTGTACTACTTTTTTTCCAAGTTCGATTATATTGCGAGTATCGATTAGGCTGAATGAACTTTTTCAATCGTTATATGAACATTGGGATTACGGTCAGCACTAAGAAGTGTCATGTTGCAACATAGTTTTTGGTAATTTTTATCAAGTCTTTGATCGTTATTATTTATGAAATTATGTATGAACACTGGCAAATCTAATAATGCATGTAGTAAGTTACTTCATTTATTTCACTGTTTAACCATTTTTTATCACGTGAGAAGCTTGTTTCTGTACATATTTTCAGCACATCTAAATTACATAGTTTTTGGAACGACATAGCATTTTGTACGTTACACACATTTTACAGTGGAATGACGCAGTTTTAGTGACCTCAACACGTTCTTGGAGATATTTCTCACAAACTTATCGTATGAAATAACTGTAGTAACATATTTTTGATAAAAAAATCGAATGTTGAAAATTGACAAAAATCTTCAATAATATCTCAAATTTCGAATCACCCGGCCGACTCAGCTGATGTGTCATGTGTCAAAATGTTATCGTGCAGAGTGGTTAATCCTCTATAAAAGAACCTATAACAATTAGCTTATTGCCAACATTAAAACACTCAATGATATAATGATCATTATATCATCCAAACGCGTGTTATAATGAATTTCAAAAAAAGAACATTCTCATGCAATGACATTTTCACCACCAGATCCCTAAAATTTTGAAAAAAGAACAACTCGTCTTATCATGTTATATCCCGCCATTTTTTCACTCGAATATGGTATGCGAATATGGTATGTTATGAGAATCTTTTATGAGGATTCACAGCATGATTGTAGATAAAGTCTTGTATGCAACCGTTATAATTAGGTATTAAAACACTCATGTGATACTATTATCACACTCGGCTACGCCTCGTGTGATAAACCCACATTCGTGTTTTAATACCCCTGATTATACAACAGTTGCATAAATAACTATTATGACACGATGGGGCTATCATGCCTTATAGGATATAAGACCCCTAAAATAAAGAGAAAAAAAAATATGTATGGCACTCGAGGACTGCCGCGGTAAAGCTATTGCATAGCATTTTTTATCAACTTATGCAATTATAATTATTTATTTATTTTATTTATGAAAAAAAAGTGTCGCCTACCGCGAATATTTAACAAGAATATCACCCCATCGTTGCTTTATGGGAAGTTACTCTACTAATTAGGCTATGGTCAGCCACATCATTCAAGAAAAAAAAAATTCATTCAAATTTTATTCATTCACGTTGACATATCGTCGTTGATAGTCCAATAACGCGTAACTAACACTGTCAAATACTGCGTAACTACACTTTCACTGATTTTACAGGAGAGACAAAAAACTAATTTTCTAAAAGACTAATCGACTGATCTTTGACTGAACTTGAGTAGAGGATCATTTTGTTTTCTTTCATATAATGTACTAATTTTGAAGTCAATATTATCAATATTTTAATTACAAAGTCACTTACGCTGTATAGTTTGAAACGATTTTGGATTATAGACAGTACTTACGTGAAATTGTAAAAATAAAAAATAATACCACAACCTCAATCAATTATTTATTTAACAAAATCAAGTGTTTAAATGATAAAGTTTAATCACAAATGGTATATATTAGAAAAAAATATATATATCAATCAACGAGTATGAAAACATAATTGGAAAAAATGAATAGGGAACATTATTTCTCTTATAAACTTACTAAGAATATAAATGCTGCTAAAATGCAATTATTAACATTATTATGAAATAAAAACCAAACATAATTATTAAACAAAATAATTTCTTTAATTAGGAACAAAATAAACAAACAGTCTCAAAATTATAACGTTAACTAAAAAAAAAACCTAGATACAATCTTTTCATCTCTCCTATAATAATGATCTATATTTTTAACAAATTAACTTAGAGATTAATTATCTGTTAAAAAGTTAAACTTACAATCATGCCCAACAAAAATAAAGATTGATTAAATCACACAAGATTGCTTAAATCACAAAATATTGCTTAAATCACAAGCTATTTCTTTTTAAATGGCAAATTTTCGTAAAATGCATGGCAATCACGGGGTATGACATTTTTCAGTTGTTGCAGCCAGAAGTGTTCATATTTTGTTTCCTGAATAGGTAGTTGCGATGAATAGAGAGGAGGAATGGTGCATAGACGTGAAGGAATATTTTTAGGCCTCCGAGGTAGAGGTGTGAAATCTGCTTCAAAATGATTTTTGTATTCGATTGTTCCATTAGGATTATACTTCAACACGCGGAGATCAACAACACAGCCATCACCAACCCCTCGTCCAGGTCGTATCGAGTCGTATATTTGGAACTTCTTAGCACTGTAATCTTTGAAGAACGTGTGGTCTGGTTGGATAACAGTGTAAGGAAATGGTCTTCTTCTAGCTTCTTTTGTTATGGATGCATACTGTGATGGCAAAAAAATCTCGTTATTTTTTAATTTTCTTTCAATAACTGAATGTACTGAGTCCACCTCCATCTGTGTGTGGCCTTTTTCTAAATACTTTTGGGTTATAGTCACGTTCTTTTCCATTGCTAAAAGGAGAAGTGTGTTTGATAGTACACTATTCCTATTTTAATAACACAATTTTAGAATAAAAAATATCCCAATTTTAATAAGCATAACGTATAGAATACGTGTGATATACTTACCTTCAAATTAATCCAGTTATTCTGTGTAAAAACAATTTTTAACTGGAGCGTCATACAAAAACTGCACGTTCCTAAACAAACTGGTGCGAATACGCGGTTTTCGTGTCAAAACTTGTTCGTCCAAAGATCCGCGGTATTGTTATTTTTGATTTACTCCTCTTCTTATTGATCAATTAAAAAATTTGTCGCACAGGTCGACGCCAATCACAATCAGTTACCTACTGCCGCGAAATCTCATTTTTGCTGTTTTTGCAGATACGCGGATTTGACCAATGTTAGTTACGCGTTATTGGACTATCAACGACGATATCAGATGTGACAGGGACAGTGTTAGGTTTATTTTCGTTACGGAATTTCTTAATTCGGTCGCCGCGCTTAAAATCCTCGATTAAAGCTATGCAATAGCTTAAAAAAAACCGCAATGCAAGGCAACCAGTAGTCAGTGCATTTGGTACATCTTGTGCTGTCTACACTACGTTTTCTATCAAATAAGTATTTATTTTCAAGTCAAATTAAAATCTATGCTAGTAGATTTCTAGAATCTGTTAGCGTCATCACGGCTTTAGTGTTAATTATAAAGAGAAAACATCTCAACATCATATTATTTACCCATGTTTGTTAAGAAGTAAAAGTTGATACTGAGATGATCAAGAACGAACATCAACTTAAGTAGAGGCAAATGCACTAACGTGTGGCGTGCGTTTCCGTCTTTTGCGGATACTAGAGGGGGTTATCTGTGGCATGTATGTATACATGTCCTAGGTTCTACCGTTATTTGGCGTTCACAAATTGCTTTCTGTGTTAATCTAGGGTGCGAGTGCTTATATGTGTTGTGTTAGTAAATTGTAACTGGACGGGGCATGGATGAAGAGATTGGCAGATGACCTGGGGTTCGAGTCTACTATTTTTAATAATTCATCATATTCCACCACGAACCCATTGTCATTTTGTTAAAAGTTCGTAACCTACAAAATTCATTAGTATCATTCGATCATTGGTCGGTCAATGGTCTCGCAATAGAATTGTGTTTGAACATTTATTTATGCCAGATTTCATTTATAAATAATTTTGAAGTATTAAGAAGTTTTTAATAACAAAAATCAGTACGGGAATACCAATTTATGCCATTTCTTATATTTTTGTGTCAATCGTCAACGATTCCCAGTTGAGAATCAGCATTGCCACGTTGGATGGCAATCCATTCTGCGTGGCAATGCTGCCAGCATTCTAGGCACTTTCCGTTGATAGTGACGCCCTGTAACTTTATTAATTTCTCCTTTTTTATTTCGTTTTTTTATTAATTTTTGTATATTAAGTATGTATGTATGTATTTATGTATTAATCAGGAAGAACAATTAAAAACTCAGTTAATTTAAATGGCTATACTTGCTTCGATGGACTCATAAAAGTTTGTTTTGTAAAATAAATTATAATCAGCTATGTTACACGAACACGTATTTCAGGAAATCGCCAAATGGGTGGTCGACTTTACTACTAAAGGATCAGTATTGTCATCTAATATGGCAAGAGGTGCCAGTCTTCTGGGCATTTTTTATGTTGACAGCGACAATGATGCAGACGAATTTTGATGCATATGCATTTATTGTAATTTTAATGAGTAAATAATGCGCATATGTTTATAATAAAATAACTAATTATAATTCCCGTCAATACCAAAGTTATTTCAATTGGTCACCACTGGTGGACAATGATACAATTGAGGGTAACATTTACTCAACAGTCCGATCCATCCATCTTGAAATAAAACAAAAATGAAACTACATAACCTAAGCAGTTAAAATCCTTTGCTGGAGTATTCTCTGTGTCCACCACAGGTGGACAGTGATATTTTTTTTAGAAATATTTCACTGTCCACCACTAAACTGGAGATGGCAAGAACTATTGCTGATTATGAGGTCCTGGGTTCTATTGCTAGGTCGGGAAATAAGTGTGCGGACATGCGGGCAGCGAGTAATGGGCGACTCGCTGTCCGACCATGGACCATGCCCGGGTCGACGGCGCGTTGTGTTCCACGCGCGCCTCAAGGAGTGTCAGCATAGTGACGGGGCCTGTAGAGGACCGAAGCCTGCCGGTGTCGCGGGACTCACAGATTCCCGCGAGACCGTGACCCTGACCTCGGTACGTAAAGGGCTACTGAAGAACACCGTGGATTTTAGTCTGTACAAGTCTGACAGTCCCTCCCGCCCTGCCCTGGGTGGGAGGACTCATTTGATGATTTTACCACGAATAAAAAAAAAGGTCGGGATATATGTCATCGGGTGATTCTCAGTAGCAGCTACGGTAGCAGTGGTGGCCAGGGGTAACTTTTATATCAAATCTTCCTTTTGTCCACCCCCGGGGGAAAGAGGGAAAGTTTTATATAAAACGTTTCGTTGTCCACCAGTGATGGACAAATTGGGGGTGGACATTGGGAATCATCGAGTTTTTTTTTTTTGAAGTTCATACTATACTGGAAGATTGAAACTCAAACAAATTGACATTGCAGTTAACAATTCAACTATTGTTTACTATCAATTGTACTTATCTTACAAGGACAAAACAGCATAGTACTTTCCATTCATAAATGAATACGAAAACATATGAAATTCCAAAGAGAGGAACAATACATTAGAAATATTAATGATTTCTTTGTAATAATGAAACGAACCTGTTAGACGAGTTATGCAATGAATCTTATTTATCGAGTATGTTAATGTATTTAAATTTAAATCCATTAGTGTAACGTTGTGAAGACTCTGTTTATTCTGACTATAGTAGTTTAACATTGAAATTTTAAGTAGATGAATGTGTTTGAGGATGTAATGTGTCTTTTTTGGATGTTTATTTTGTATTACTTCTTTTGGAAGGGCTTCTTTTGTAGCTTCTAGACACTTTACCGTTGTCCATATCCCATTCATTTTTGTGCTTAGAAAGGACCTGAACTAAACACTTCGCAATCACTTTCAATGTGCTTATAAATAATTAAACTTACTTGAATATATCGTATAATATTTTTGAGACCATCCCCCTTTTTCACATAGTATGATGATTAAATTAGTCCTCCCGCCTAAGGCGGGACGGAAAGGACTGTTATGACTAAAATCCACAATGTTGCTTCAATAGCCCTTCGTTCCAGGGTCTCAGTTTCGGGGTCGCGGGACTGAACGAATTACCGTGACCCCGTAACGTAAAGGGCTACGTAAGGACACCGAGGATTTTAGTCAGTACGAGTCTGACAGTCCCTCCCGCTCTGCCCTGGGTGGGAGGACACATTAGATGATTCTACCACGTAAAAAAAAGGGTCTCAGTTTCGTGATAACACAGTCCCGAGGCACGGCAGGCAACCCCCCTTGATTGATTATATATCCCCGCATTTTTCAAACGTTAAATCTCAAAGCGCTAGATAAAAAAAATATTGGAAAATTAAGCTATCTACAATTTTTTTGTCAAAATATTTCTGTTCTGAAATATTTCTAGTCCCCAGATCGCCACGCTGAACGATAACACATTCACTACTTGTAAGAGGAAACATTCGTTTCTTTGAAACTTTGAATCATTCATAATACGATTCTCTGTTTAGTGACAGGAGTATCAAGCATGTGCTGGGACCACCATGACAGAAAACAATTGAAGACAGCTTACTACGCGAGCATAGACAAACAGCATCATGAATATAAACTACACTCGCGGGCAAAAGTATGGAATCACTTACTCCGACTCCGCGTCTTGAGTACTTAATAACAAAGTTAAGAACAATAAAAATGGTACCATTCTAAAGGATTAATTTGATACCAAACTTTAAATTGATACCAAATTCACGCAAATCACGCCATTATTTAAGAAGCTATCCTGGATCAATTCTAAATAAGTGATTCCTTACTGTTGCTCGCTAGTGTAAACACCTGTATTCATTGATGCAACTCGAAGGAGGTTGAGAATCATTGACTAGGCTGTATAAAGTTTATCGATAACTAGTGTTGGCCTCGCGGCTTTGTCTGATGTCGAAAATAAAGCGACGAGAGAAATTTTATCTAGTGTACTAAACCACGACCATGGACCATGCCCGGGTCGACGGCGCGTTGTGTTTCACGCGCGCCTCAAGGAGTGTCAGCATAGTGACGGGACCTATAGAGGGCCAAAGCCTGCCGTGGATGCGGGACTGAAATTACCGCAACCCCGGTACATAAAGGGTTATTGAAGGACACCGTGGATTTTAGTGAGTAGTAAGATCTAATACTAAATGGTCAAACACGAAACCAGGTAACACATCTAAAAAAAAATCTATGGACAGATAAATCGTTCATAAATCAATATTCAGAAGCTTCCAAATTCAAATGCTTTCAAAACATCAATCAAACGTCAATAGTTCAAATACATGTCTCTCTAAATACATATTGTGTGCCTCAATGATTTACAGATCGGCAAATATCGTGCCTAGGAACACATTGCACGTCGTCGCCAGTTCTAGCCACTAAATTGCTCCTAACTAATGTACCTACTACTAGTGTTGCCAGGTTCGGAGCGTCACTTTTCGGAAAGGTAGTTTTACATAATCGGGATTTATTTTTAAATCGGTATAGACAAAGGCTAAACGGGTACAAAAAGGGTTTTATTTAAAAAAAAATCCTTAAAATTTTTATTACTAAAGCAAAACTATTTTATGCAAATAAAAATGATTATAAAATGGTTTCTGCATTTGTATTGTTTTTTTCTGTTAAAACTATCTAACGAAATACAGACTACGAAGGTTTATCAAAAACAGGACATTCGGCTACACGCCGAATGTCCTGTTTTTGTGGTCGGGATTTATGAGTCGGGATTTAGTCATACCACACGACTCCTGAAATCGGGAAGTCTCACGGAACTCGGAACGCGTGGCCATACTACCGACTACCCGCTGTCAGATCTAACTGCTATCGGCCTTGTAAACGGACGAATATATTTAGATCACCAATTAACGGTTAAAAGCTGTCTTAATTGATTAAGCTGCGCGTTGCTTAGTCACGGAAGTGAGAATTGTTTAATGTGTCCAGTAATTGGAATTTAGTTACTACAATTAAAGAGCTTAAAGTTTAACTATTGCGAAAGTAATTTAAATTCAATTGCCAGTACTTTAAGTTTCAAAATGCAATGACTTTTTCTGCAAAATTAGGGTAAGTCTCCTTAATTTGAAAGCTTGATTCTAGTTTAGACTACTGCATAATATACGATTCGTCGTATCCATAAAGTTTTCAGAAGAGTTTTATGGTATAAACGACCTATAAATCTATTGCCATCACATTAAAACATTGAAATAGACTAAAGTTTGAAAGAAAAATAAAACAATATTTCACATTAGCCTTAGATCAAAATAATTGGAAGTCATAGGGAAAGACATTTATCCAATAGTGGCATAGCGCAGACCAATAGTAATAGTATTAAAGAAAGTTGACTATACATTAGGAAAATCTTGTCTCCATCAATAGAAGGAGGCCTAAAGTTCTGCTCTCAACGTCCTCAATACAGCGATGAATATCGGTAATTGAATTGTAAGCAAATATCGTTTGCTGGACGCTCTTTAGGTTCTATTTAGAGGTTCGGAGACGGCGACGAGCGGTCAAGACGACGGACAAAGACACAAACGAAATTAATCGAGACATGCGCCGACGGCCTAATCCAATCGTGGCTATCCGGTCTGTGCCTTTTAAACAGATCAGCCATGGCTTCGGGCGCCTCTCTTGCAAGAAGTTACGCTTTCAGCAAGGAATATACCAGGATCTCCAGTTAATCTTGTTGGGACAAGGTTTAGTCAGAAATAAGACTAGCCTAATTAATACAGAAATATAGTATGAATTAGATGAAGAAAACGTGTCCGTTTTTCCAAGCTTTAATTTACTTTTTAAACAAAAACGTGTCACGAAAAACATCAGCATTGTTCGCAACAATAAACTTCACTCGCCATTTTATTACTCCGCGAAACGAAAATATATAGCTGCCTCTATTCAACCACAAATCTTCGAGCCACCAATTACTGACACCCACACTCCTAGTAGAACATGTAAAGACTTTCATAATTAATAGAAGCGGAGTTTTTAATTACCACTGGCAACACCATCGTTTGGCATCGCGTATCGGGCTTTGGCGACATCAATTTACGTACAATGTCAATTTGCGCAAGAGAAGCGCCGGAGTCCGGGATACAGGGCCTCATTAGAGGCGAGCGGTTGCAATTAAACCGTGCGTCTTTTGCGACTTAACGAACGCCCAAATTGGACGGCCCGCCCGCCCTGGACACACATTTTAATAAATATACATTTCGACGTGATGCAATAAATATATTCACTGATGCTATCGCTGTGAAATGTTGTGTTCCCTTTGGGTTTAAATGAGGATATAATGTAGAACTGATAATGATGAGGGCGAGGACATGTTGGAGTGTGCCTGTTGAAAATAGAAAGGTTTTAATTGGTCGTAATTAGATCAGTTCGCTTTGAACAAGTGTGGTTAATTGGTGATCAAAGCTTGTGGACGTCTTTGCCGTGCACTGGGAAAGTTGTAGTGTGTGATATCTTTGTTATAATTTAATAATATTATGTTTGAGCATGCATATATTCATGAGTTAATTTTCTCTTTCTCTTTGCACTCACTTTCGTCTACATAATGTTTTCTCTTTTTACAGGGCTGCTGTCAAAATTTTCTTAAGAAATAAGCAGTACAATTTTGTTAATTATATATTATTTTTCTGTGTCTATAAATCCCAACCCCCTTACCTAAATCTATGAAATATTAATGTATTTTTAACTTTACCACAAGAGAAAAAGGACCACGTTCGATTTAGAATTTTTTATAGTTATTGATAGTTTATGTACAGATGACACTGTACATACTATGATCAGTATTTTTTAACTTAAATTTGATATATGCACAAAAATTCATTACCTAACCAAACATCATTCAACCATAACCAACCATAATCATAATCAAACATAATATTGAAATAAGCAGTGCCTTTGTGCTCTTTTATCTATATGTCATTTCTTGTACTATCGCGGACACTCCCGCCTGACCACCACTAGGCTCATTTTTGCTTGCACTTACAACATAGAAACGCTCTCTAGCCCCGCCCCGTTTCCTTTGTGTAGAAATAATGAATGAAATACAATACCGGTCGGCCGAGCGCTCTGACGAGGCACGCCAAACGAGTTTTTTTCTTAAAGTGCTATTTGAATTATAAAAATACTTTAACTTAAATTGGCCTGCGTTACTGATGATAAGTATGTGTGTGTGTGTTTTTTTTTAACTTTGTTGAAACTGGCTTGCGTTACGTTATGTGTTTGCGTGTGTCGGAAATTCGGAATTCAGCGATTTCTGTAATTATCTTTTAATTTATTATAGAAATCTTATAAAATCCTATACTATTGACTGGCATCTTTTTTTTTAGCGTTGTAAAATCATCAAATGAGTCCTCCCACCCAGGGCAGAGCGGGAGGGACTGTCAGACTCATACTGACTAAAATCCACGGTGTCCTTCATTAACCCTTTACGTTCCGGGGTCACGGTAATTCGTGAGTCCCGCGACCCTCCGGCAGGTTTTGGCCCTCTAGAGGGGGGCCCCGTTATTTTGCTGACACTCAATGAGGCGCGCGTGGAACACAACGCGCCGTCGACCCGGGCATGGTCCATGATCGGACAGCGAGTTGCCCATTACTCGCTGCTCGCATGCCCGCGCCTACGGTGGCCGGAAATCGTCTGCCGACTACCGTTGCCGTGGGCGTCTATCACTGCGGCTGGGGTGTAGGGAGGACGCTGTCCTCTCCCTCACGCGGCCCGCCTCCTCCTTCGTGAGCATGACTGCTTCGCAGAAGGAGGCGCCCGCGTCCCATTAGTCTCACTCTAATAAATAAACCTAAAGTAAATAAAACAAACAGATATTCATAAAATATTTATTAGGTTCAATATAGGAACTGAATCAGTCAAAATAGGTTAAACACAAAATCAAAGAAAAAGTTATGAAATTAACTTCAAGGAGTTTGCCGTTTAAAGAAATACAAAACCTCCCTTTCTGTGACCTATTACTACAAGCATCAGTTTTTTTTTTATAAACAGTAGTTATTTGTCCTGAGTGAAATAGGCATTAAGGGCAGGGAGGGGGTGAGCGGGCGCAGCCGCTGGCAAAAGCTACTTCTAATTATATTTTAAGTTAATACTGATAATATCTATACAGTGGCAAACATTGTTTCATAAAGAAACCAAACTAAGAAAATGAAACAGATAATGCGTGAGTAAGCGAGAAAGTATACAATAGTATCCGTGCATAACGTAATATACAGAATTATTTCATTTTAGTTTTCGCTATTATTCAAATTTTCTTGAATTTCTAGTTAAATGGTTCAACAAATAAAATATTAAACACAAAACAATTATAAAATAAACAATATCTTCCCTATAATTAAATTAACAGTCGGTAAATAACAATTACTTTTCACTATATCTAAATAAATACAAAGTTATCACAATAATAAATCAATGGCTACTCGAACATAATATTTAAAAAAAAACTGACTTCGAAAAAGAAGGTTACATATTTTTTGATGACGCCTGGACCGAATCGAAAGTTCTTTTTTTGTTTGTAATGGTATACTTTTCAGATAGTCCCATGATAATATGGTCAGGATCTGATCACGGGATCATGGACAAATCGAGGGAACTCTTCATCAAATTTTAATGATAGCAAATCAACTGCGATTGCTGCCATTGCATATCAATGAAAATGCTTACTAAAAAAAGGGGAAAAAAGTTAAACCGATTTCTAAAACAAATACAAAACAGTGTAAAATAACTTTTCCTGTGATGCACAGTAGGCACCATTACCGTTTTTAACAGTTCGCGGTAAGCTGCACCACTTGCTCTCCCTGAGATATGGACAAGCTCTCTAAGACCACCAGCACTCACTCATACACACTTTTCCTCAATTATTATTGGGAATCGCGTTCCTTGGTTCGTAACGCCTATTTGTGACGCGCCTTAAGTGTCGACGACCATGTTGGCTAGACTTAAAGCACTTCTCATCTGCAAAGATGGCGCTTGAGAAATTCACGTCTGTGATATGTCTTGTCACTTTTTGTTGCTCGGAGATCACGATTTTTTTCGCCTGTTTCCTATGATGGAGCCCCTTTCTATGCATAGCACGATGAACTGTGCGCAGTGATACGTCGTACTCCTCGGTGAACACTCTCGTCGGAGTAAACGCGTCCCCTTGTTTGTGGTGTAGGTGTTCACCATACGTTGGAAGTTTTCCTCAGAAATGAGAAACGGACGTGGAGCCCGCGGTTTTTCCTCTAAGTCATACTCTTCTTCATGGCGTTTGATCCACACCCGCACAGTGTTTCTCTACAAACAATAAACAACCTCATAAGTCACAGAAACAAGTTTTTAAAAGTGTTAACCTGAAACTTTTAATCGGTTCTCTATCTAAACATAAATCTGAAATGACACAATTTATTTCAGTTAAAAGACATCACTTGTCCGAATAATAACTTGCCCCAACATAAGATCACATGTCATAACATTAAAATTCCTAAATACAATATGTCCTAACTACTTAGGACATATGACTAGAATTTTTGATCAATATATTTATTGAATTTTTTAGTAAGCGTGTTCTAGATAATGATTTTCGAATAAACAATTTTAAGAGATGAAAAGGGATACCTTTTAATCAATACAAAACATATATTTTCCCCTTTATTTACACCTACTCTGGTGTTATTTATGTGTAGATAATAAAACTGTGGCTTGGACCCGATTTTTTTGTCATAAATTATAGATATATTATAGAACAAAGCGTGTTCTTACTTCGGCATGCAATTTGACACAAATAAAATAGTTACGCAAACAAAGGGCGGGCGCCTTTTGTTTTTATTTTTAAGCAAAAAAAAATATAAAACCACAAACATAATAGATAATGCGCTTTGTTATCACTCTTTAAATTTTGTCGGCAAGGATTAAAATTCTTTGATGCCTTCTGCTATTTGTAATTGCTTTATTATACTGAGGTAAAAAAAAGGAAGTTCGGATTTGTCCGAGATAATAATATCATTTTTCATTCTAACTAATCTGAAGCTCATACAAAATAGATACGAATGATCTTTTTGTAACAAAAGAAATGACGTTTCTATTGGCATTTAAAAAAATAAGACTTATAATTGAGTTCTTTTCTGTTTGGACACAACTAGCAAAGTTGTGTCCGGGGGTCTAAAATGTCCGCTTTAGTCGAAGCGTAAATAGGATCATAATATGAATTACATTACAATTCGTAAACTAATGAAATACCTAATAACTAATGAATTACTTATAAGATACAGTGGCAAAGATTGTTATTTGAAAATCAACAACAGAAATAAAAACAGATGAGATAATAATGCGTGTCTTAGCGAGAAAAAGGAAAATAAGTATTTGAGTTTGCGTAGTAATATTCTATTTGTATCTAGTTTAATCATATTTATGAAATACTTTTACTCTTTATATAACGAGCTAAAAAGTTTTTAATTATTTGCATGAAACACTTTGCATCGTTTGTATAAAAAAAAATAAGGTAATTTAAAAGAACAAAATTTATCATAATAATAATTATTACAATAATCTACTACTTACGCTCATATGCAGCTGCTCAGCGATTTGACTGATGTTAAATCCTTGTCCATGCAAAATTATAATTTCATTACGTTCTTCTCTTCTGAGATTTCTGGAAGACATTATGCACAAAATGTTCTAGCACAGGTTCTTATGAGCGAAGGTCAGGTAAACAGAGCAATGGTCAATATTCAAAAGGTCCGGTGAGCGCACCAAACTACGCGCGTAAAATTAAAAAAAAAGTGTACAGAGGACACGTCAGTAACCTGCGTAGCGCAGATTGCAACTAATAACGTTGACTCTTTCCTAATAGGCCCAAACTGTATGGGGGCGTGGCTCGGCGCCTCCGCATGATTTAAGCGAAAAAAATTTTAACTGGTCAGGCGGAAAAGTCCGCGATAGTACCTATGTGTTCTGTGTGCATAAATAAATAAATAAACATCACACAAAAGAAAACATTTTTCCCTTGCAATACACACATCCAACTCAAAATTCAATGATACCACAACAATTATAAAAGACGTTAACTGTCACACTACGGCTAAGCATGGACAAGACCATCGTATAAAGTCGTCTTGTTAGTGATGCAGGCGTCTCCTCCACTAACGAGATCCCTTCGAGATAGCTACGGGAAACTGCTGCTTGTTGATGATAAATTGCCTTGAGATTCGGTAGGTAAACAAAGGAAGTGTTTGACTGGTGAAGGTGGAGAATTCGTGTTTATTGAACCGATATTTTTTTTTTTACGTGGTATAATCATCAAATGAGTCCTCCCACCTAAGGCAGAGCGGGAGGGACTTTCAGACTCGTACTGTCTAAAATCCACGGTGTCCTTCAATAGCCCTTTACGTTCCGGGGTCACGGTAATTCGTGAGTCCCGCGACCAGAACAGAAACAATACAGAAAATAGCTCTTTTTTTTCTGAATCGAAACTATACTGAAAACAATAAACTGTCACTTAAGGGATATCTTCCGTTTAAGTTATTTTGAGCTCCCGATAATTTGAAGGTGTAGCAAACGCGATTATCGCGATTTGGCTGGATGCCCTATTATTATCCAACGCTGCACACAAGGTTGTATCTGTACAGAAAATCGCTGCTGCGGAGACGTAAAGGCAACAAGGAGTTTGACATTAAAATAGGTCAAAATAGCGATTATTTTGACCTCCATAACCCAGTTGGTAAGACTGGTTGTTTTACTGTTGGCCCACTGCCGTCTGTCAAAGATCTACAAAAGACAGCCAGGACCAACGGCTTCACGTGCTTTCAGAGACAATGTGCAAACTTGGTACATAATGACAGTCACCCATCCGCTTACCGACCTAAGCAAGTAGGGCTTAACTTTAAAGGTACTTGCGACACCTATCACATTTTTTAATGTAGAATTATCAAATGAGTCCGCAAATCTCAATCAAAAAAACGACCGTCTACCGTCACTCAGTAAAGTACTAAGTTGTTTAGCTCCTTTTATTTATTTACAAATGTCATAAAAAAGTGTTTGTCTATAATCGTGTGTGATATCGTTGTAACGCTGGTGAAACGAACTTTCTAAGAGTGGAAACAGTACTTCAATACATCCACGGGCTGCAAAGTTATAGGTAAAAATCTTTTCAAAATTTTATCTAACGGCTGGGACCCTGACCTACCACAACCCGCAGCGCGCCCGATAGCCCTCGCGAGCCCGCACTTCACCCCCGCCGGCGTCCGCGCTGCTTCGACACTTTAATGACTCAACTTCTGCGAAACAAATATCTCATTAGGCTCAAACTTGCGTTGGCCGACCATCACGCTTGCGTTGTTTGGCGCTCGGCGCGTAGCAGGAAGATATCACCAACATCAACATGCCGCGCACGCCGCGATCTCCTCCTGTAGTTACAGCTAAGCAGAATGTCTTGCAAGAAACTGAGCTGAACGTAATACCGACCACCCCTGGTTGTGCCAGTAACAATAGTGTCACAGACACCGCCAGTAAAGTGACTGTACGGTGTAAGCGACCACGGCTGAACGACTCGTCGAACCTCGACGTTGCACGCGAGCAAACATCGGAAGACTGTCCAAACAGCCAAGATTCTATTATTCATTCCCGTAAATTGGATGGAGAAACAATTTCCGAACTTCGCAATGAAATTGAGTCGGTGATTACAGAGCAACTACAAAACTCTTTCAAATCCTATTTCGAAAATGAATTTCTGGCATTAAAGAAAACCTTACAAGGGCTAGAGGACTCCGTCGAGTTTATGAGTAAGGAATATCACGATGCGAAGATCGAATTGGACCAGAACAAGGAACTCATAAATCAGCTCAGGAAAGAAAATGTGGAGTTAAAAACCTGTGTTTCCGATTTAACAGTTAGGCTTAATATTGTAGAACAACACTCACGTCAGAATAATTTAGAGATAAATGGAATCCCTGAAAATCAAACCGAAAACCTAGTAAGCATGGCGATTCAACTAGGAAAAACTTTATCATGCAATATCGAAGCTGATGACGTTTCTTCTATATCTCGTGTGAAGAAGCTCGACTTGCAGAATAACCGTCCGCGCTCAATTATCGTTCAACTTAAGAATACACGGAAACGTGACGAAATATTAGCATCAGTCACGAAATTCAACCGTGCCCACGCAACTGACAAGCTCAATTCGAGCCATTTGGGCTATGGTGGCACCAAACAATCGGTTTTCGTTGCAGAACATCTGTCGCCTCTAAATAAAGCTATACACGCTGAAGTAAGGAAAATGGCGCGTGAGAAGAACTATAAATATGTTTGGGTCCGTGACGGTCGCATATTGGTTCGAAAGGAAGATGGAGCTCGCGCTGTACAGATAAAAAGCCTACAAGCTGCCTCTTTAATGTAAGTCCCACAAAACCCAGGAGTGCTAAACCCGTGAGCATGTCTTTGAAATTCACTATATACTACCAGAATATCCGAGGAATGCGAACAAAATTAAATGACATCAACATGGCGGTTAATGTCAATCAATACGACATGATTGTGATGACTGAGACATGGCTGAATGATGGCATCAACGACGGAGAGCTATTTAACACCCAATACAATATATACAGGAGAGATAGGTCATCAACAGCACTCACAGGCAAAGAAGGAGGTGGCGTTCTTATCGCTGTATCCAAGGCATATGATTCTTCTCGGGCTTGTCAGTGGGAAACTACTGCAGAAGATCTCTGGGTACGTGTAAAAATAAATGAGGGGAAGAAAATAAATATTTGCGCTATCTACCTACCACCCCCTGTGACACAGCAGCACCTAGAAATGTTCCTTGGTTCGGTCACGAGCGTTACTGAAACCACAAGCGAAGAAATTGTAGTTGTCGGAGACTTTAATCTCAGCTTCATTGAATGGAACCAGGATCCGTCTCACTCATCTGTAACATCTACTATTCCAACGAACTTTACTAACAACCTAGGATACTCTCTTATAGATTTTATGTCTCTAAACAATCTGTGTCAATACAATGCCATTAAAAACACAAATAATAGAACATTAGACCTAGCGTTTTCTAATATACAAAATGTTATAATCAGAAGGTGTGCTGCACCTATCGGTAAAGAGGACTGTCACCATCCCTCTCTTGAAGTTGATGTTATTTTAAAAGCGTACACACCATTAAAACATGTAAAGCAGGCCAGATTTAATTTCAGGGCAGCTGATTATGTTATAATCAACAGAAAATTAAGAGACATAAATTGGAAAGAGCAACTTGAGTCATGCGCAAATGTTAACTCAATGGTGGAGGAACTATATAAATGCGTCCAAATAATCATAGATGAAAACATTCCTAAAATCAAGTATGTCAACAAAAAATTTCCATCCTGGTATTCTAAAACCTTAGTGAAAGTTCTAAACGAAAAAGAAAAGCTGAGAAAACGATACAAAAAATACGGAAACCCGCGTGATGGGATTGAGTATAGAATACTTGATGATAGGGCAAGATCGATCATTAAAAGCTGTTACAGAAAATATGTTCATTCTGTGGAGAGTAGTATTCAATCGAACCCTAAAGCGTTCTGGTCTTTCGTTAAGACAAAAAATTCTAAATATAGCTCCATACCATCGGAAATGAAACTTAACGAATCGACCGCCAAGACAGGCGATGAAATATGCAAACTGTTCGCTGCTCAATTTTCATCTACGTTTTCTGTCACTAGCGGAAATGCAGGAGCAGCAGCAATGAATGCTTTGTTATTTCCTCAATTTGTGTTAAGTAAAATAGCTTTCACTGAGAGAGAAGTTCTTAAAGCACTGAACAAAATTGATGTTACCAAGGGTGCTGGTCCAGACGGCTTGCCGCCACTCTTAATAAAAAAGTGTGCTCGTAATTTGGCATATCCCCTTGCTATCATTTTTAACAAATCGCTCGAAACATCTACATTTCCCACAGAATGGAAAAAAGCTAACGTAGTTCCGATATACAAAAAAGGAGATTGCGCAGACACCAAAAACTATCGACCAATATCAATTCTGTCCATATTCTCAAAACTTTTTGAATCATTGGTTTGCCCTATATTAACATCCCACTTTAAAGCACAGCTCTCCCCTCGACAGCATGGTTTCTGCAGCAATAAATCTACTGTCACTAACTTGGTATCGTACATTGACGAGATCTGTATGAGTATTGACTCTGGTCAACAGATCGACGCTCTGTACACCGACTTTAGCAGTGCTTTCGATAAGGTTGACCATGACATCCTTCTGTTAAAACTGCATGACCTTGGCATCAACGGACCCCTGCTGGAGTGGTTTAGGTCGTATCTATGCGGGCGAACACAGAGAGTGGTGGTAAGTGGCTTTCAATCTGCGGAGTATATTGCAACGTCCGGTGTGCCCCAGGGATCACATACTGGACCAATACTCTTCGTCATATTCATCAATGACATAGCAAATTGCATCAAACATAGCCAATGTTCCTTATTTGCCGATGACCTTAAAATATATCGTCAGATAAAAACCCAAGAAGACATTACTCTACTTCAATCAGATCTGGACTCCATACAAAGCTGGTGTGTCGCGAACAGAATGGTTTTGAATGCTGGCAAATGTTATCACATAACATTTACGCGAAAAAAGCATCCTCTACCATCATGTTACTCTCTTAACGGGACGTCATTGGAACATGTAAAAAACATACGTGACCTTGGTGTTGTGCTTAGCAGTGACCTGTCATTTGCTACACACATCAATAATATAATTAAGAAAGCAATGAAAATGGTTGGGTTCATAAACAGAATTGGTAAAGAGTTCAAGGGAACATTGACACTGAGAGTGCTATATAACACATTTGTGCGTAGCCTCCTAGAATACGCATCTCCTGTCTGGAATCCGGTTTATAAAATACACATAGACCGAATTGAGCGCGTCCAGAGAAAGATGACTAGGTGTTGGCGGTTTAAAGACCACAGGTGTCCGTATAGAGCCGATTATTTAGAACGGTTAACTCACTTCAATCTAGAGCCATTGAGCCGACGAAGAGCTGTAATCGATCTTACGACACTTTACAAAATAGTTAATGGAATAACATCAACTCCAGACTTCCTCAGCAAAATTGACCTGGCCGTACCTCGTTATTATCACCTCCGGTCCAAGCGCACTGCCAGGACGTTCGCCACTAAACCGTGTCGCACAAACCTGGGGCAGCATGCTCCTCTAAACAGAATTTTGACCCTCTACAACACAGCCTGCACAGCAGACAATGATATAGATATCTTCTCTGATAGTTTTTCAATGTTTAAAACCAAAATTATTCAAGTTGACCTATAATCAGCTGCCCTCGTGATCATAGTTATCATAATTTAATTTAATTTTTCATATCATAATTTAAATCCATTGTCATTTAATAACCACATTTTTTATGTATTGACATTTTAATAGTTTGACATCGTAAGACTCCATTTATTTGAATGTAATTGTAATTTTAATTCTATTATGCTTTCACTATGGCTATTATTGTATTTAATTTTAATTGGTATTTTTTCAGACTTAGTCGATAATATTATCATAATAATAATGTTTGCTATTGTTGTATTGTCCTCGTGCAATGCAACAAAACACATAAATTTATTTTAAAATTTTATTAGATAATTTTCATAATACTCTAGAATTGTTAATTTAAAATTGTTATTTTTCCCACACTTTGAAAGTTGTGCATGCCTGTAAGTGATGTATTTACACAGCACCGAAAACCTGTAATTTAATCATTGTCATAAATTTTGTAAATATGTCGTTGGTGTGCCTTGTCAAATAAATAAAAAAAAAAAAAAAAAAAAAAAAAAAATCTCCATCCTCTATCAAATGAGGGACTATCAACTCGTACTGACTAAAATTCACGGTTATCCTTCAATAGCCCTTTACGTTCCAGAGTCACGGTTACCTAATGAGACAGCCCCCCGACTTACTCTTACACTTAGTCTCAACAATGATACACGTGTATGTAAGAGATGAAGAAAGAAAGATCATTTAATTTTCACGTATTACAATGTAAAACTCAAAATTCCAGTACGCCATTTTGCAAAGGACGTTAGTTAACGAAAGTGTTAGCAAGAATGGGTAAGAAGTTGGTATTTTAGAGGGGTCTCGTTAGGCGCGCGGGCGGTTGATTGCCGATTGAGCACCAATTGCCTTGATTGACGGCGCCCGCACGGCTAACGAACCTGCTTTCAACGTGGACGTGCCGCTCATGCACGTCCCACAGACGTACGCCGGGAACCTACGTACGTCTTACAGACGCAACGGGTATGTAGGTCAGTTATGTGCGAAATAGACAGGTTACTGGGCTGATGAAGTGTCGATACTGAGATATTTATAAACAGATGGATGTGGAATAAGATGTTGTTTTTAAAACAGTTTGTTCTTGTCGATCAACAACTTTTTTTCAATTTATATCTACAAATCAAGACTGTTACAAAAAAAACTCGTGAGTAATACGTAGATAAGCTTCTAAAATTCCCCAACATGTTCTTTTCATTTTTATAAACCTGAAAAATCGTAAACAGAAATAGCGAGCGCGCGTCGCTTCGCAAACTCGTCATGTTCGAAACTCGTAGAGGTGCTACGCGCTACGACAGGTTTCTGATTGCTGACTGGCTCCAATAATTTGGTCCGATTGACGTCGAGAAATCCCCACTGAATTTGGTTCATTTGTACACAATCAAGGAACTCTGTACCACCTACCGCAACACGCCCGCCCTGAACTGCTTATTGCCCACACATATGAAACATAATGTCTTCATTCGAACAATGCCAGACGAGCTATAAATCATTATAAAATTCGAATTAAGCCAGCTTAATGTTTATGTAACGCTTCCGCCGCTTTTATAGTCGCACACACGAGGCGTAACACCTCGCCGGCTAATTCGTTCGTACACAGTAATCAGAAGCACGTAACATCATCAGCGTCTTTGTGGAGCGAGACCGCAATCCATCATATCGGGACAAAAGGAGGCGGATAAACGCGCCAGTTGTTTGCGTGAGAGAGCGTTAATTTTGTTAAGGAGTCTCAATCAGTGAAGGCGTGTAAGTAAAGTCGACGCGCGACCGCCGCGGGAGCGATTCGAGCGAATTACCGTACCTGGAGGCGCGGGGCCGACTCGTTAGTTGTTGTTTGCCGAGTGACGCGGGTCAATCAGCAGAGACATGCACGGAACCGCACTTCTTCATCCCCCTCTGTGGCCCCTCACCTGTGGCCCCCCCTCCCCGCCCCGCTCGTTAGGCCGCGCCGTCTCTGTCAACTGTGAGACGAGCTTTATCGAATCTACGACGCACGACCCGCGCCGCGGTCGGCCCACTCTTCGCTCTAGTTTGACTCACAACCGCTGGTAAACAAGAGAAATCAGTGTAAAACGAATTTATATGAACGACAAATAGAAGGGGCTAAATAACGTAACGAGACATTATAGGCGTCTGTGATGACGGAAGGCGGGGACAAGTGACAAATTATTCAGCAAAGATTTGACCCAAATCTTTTGTACGGTTCGAAAAGATCAAAAGAACATCGAAAGACTTCAATAATTAACAAAATGTGGCATGTCTAAAGCCGTAATGGAGTAAAATAATTGTATGGAATGCGTTTAGCTAATTAACGCGCAGGGTCAGACAGCTGCGGTCCACGTGCGAGGCTGCGCCTGCACAGACCGCGTTCTCTACGACCGTCCCACCTACAGCGGTGAAAATGCAATTTCTACTTATTTCTGAACAACTATCGTATGCACTGCATGATTACCACTTGTTTTAATAGCTGTTAATACATATTATTTCATGCCTATAAATCCAGACTGGTAATTTTTATTCCATTATGGTTTGTCCTTGTGTGCAGTCAGTTGCAGCTGCTCTATTTTAAACAAAATAATGTAGAATCAACTGTTTATGACTGCAGTTATTCCATAAATAATTATATTTATTTGTATATTTTATTAGTGTTCCTTAATCGCATGCAACAAGTGGGCAATAAACAATTTTCAAGTACTTTAAATAAACATTAGCTAGGAACTTGCGCTATGGACGCCGTAATTATCAACACATAAAAGAGACATGTAGTTGTTTTTACGAAGCAAACAATTATTGCAGTAATTATAGAGGAGTGATTGTACGTAACTCTTACGATTATGGCTTGTGTAAAACTTAATGGAAATCGTAGGACATAATTGTACGTACAACTTAAGGAATTTATTGCCCTAGATTGCTATGTCTTATTCTTCAGAAACAAGGACTTAAATTGCCTACACACAGTACATTTATCAACAACGTCGCATAAACCACTAACTATGGTTATTCATTAGTTCGCAAAGAGACATAAAATTTCCATAATCGTAGATATAGCCGTAACGCAGCTACCTAAACACAGTCGCGGTCTCGCGGTGCGCTGGCACACAAAGCCTGATTAGTGCGGACTTTCGAATAAAAACTTTGTTGCCTACATCTTAAATTAGTCCTCAGCTTCTCTAACGAGGCCAATTTAGTTGGTCCGCGAGACGCCGTCGATCGCTTGTTGTGTGCAAAACTGTTCACTTTTTGCTGCTCTCCAGGTAGAAAACACAACGGTTCGGAGCATTTTCATAACAATGCGCCTGCGGCTTTCTCGGTATACTTTTTTGGACGCGATGCGTTTGACAGACACGCCATTGTCATCGTCAGATGACGGACTAAAAACTAAACCTTATATTGATGATCAATGGGAAAGATCGATGCGAAGCCGAACACTTGGAATACCGAACCATAAAAGGTACCAATTAGTCCTGTAGGAGACGGAGAAGTTGGAAATAATTATGAAGAATAAATCTGGCTCACCTTGTGTAATCGCTTTTGCATAATATCATTCCGCCTTTGAAGTAGAAGGAGCGGCCCATGTCGGCGAGCGCCTGGCCGCAGCAGGCGCACTTGAGGCAGCCGTGGTGCCAGTATCTGTCGAGGGCGTGCAGGAGGAACCTCTCCACTATCTTGCCGTTGCAGCCGGCGCATTCTTTGAGCGCGGGGTTGTTGTTGTTGTGCGGGTAGTCGTGGCCGTTGGCGGCGGCGAAAGCGGCCTCCGGCGAGGGCGGGTGCGGCGAGCTGAGCTCCGCGTACCCGTGGTAGTGCGGGTTCATGCTCAACGCGCTCGCTGCCAGCTTGACGGTTGGAGCGGGGACCGCTCGCACCGACCACCACAACTACACGCCCTGCGGACAAACAAATGTTTTGGTCAGGAGCTGCTTTTACTGCTGAATTAAATTAAAGAAGGGTTAGCTGTTTGGGACAGAGAAATATTTCCACTTTGACCTCTTTGAAATGATGACCCGTTGTTTAATTTTTCTTGGCAGCCCTTGGCCAGGTCGCAGTGGTTCGGGCGTAGGCCTGCGGGCGGCCGCGTTTATAAAATTTTCCAATTAGCAATTTCATACAATTAGGAGCGGGGTGAGGGTGCGGGTGCCGGGGCGGGGGATGGTTAGCGCGGGTCGCGGGGGGAGTGCGTCAACCCGATCCAATTAGCTCGCGGCCGGCGGAGCGGCGGGACGCCCGTGCCGTCTGAGCGGCCCTGTCGCCATAAAACTTAATTAAACGTTTTAAAACAAGTATTCATTAAAGAATAATCAAGCTTATGTAGTCATAAATAACCGGATTGTCCCGCGCGGAACGGGTGCCGTAATTAAGACTGCACAGAGTTGATCAAACGCACTGATTTGAAACTACCCTTCATTAAGAGAGCGCGAGTCGGGCTCGGGAGCTTCCGCTGCGGTGCAGAAACTAATTAAGAATAACGGACGCTTTAAAAGCGTAATTAATTTAGATTGTAATTCTATTTCTCCGAGAGTAAAGTAGACAATTATTTCAGTAGCCCTTTCTTTTGGAACGATTTGCTTTGCTGAATGTAATTTGCTTAATTTCTGTGTCCAACGGGATAAAGGGTTGTACTGCTTCAAGATTTATTTCTTACGTCAACATCGACAGTTGGAGCATGACAAATAGCGTTATCAGAAGCGAGTGAGTACGTCTATGATTTTATAATGAGTTACTACGTACTAACGAGCGTATCGTGATTAATTAAGGTTGTAGACTTCAATTACGATTGGTGCAATGGTGTTGTAAACATTACTCGTGGTTGCATCACGAACGACGGTGTTATAGTATATCTGTAAGAGCGTGAGGAAAGTCATTACACTTGTTGGCGCATGTCTAATGAAGGCTATAAGGGCGAGGATATGGCGTGGCCGTTTGAGGCCGGTGTTGCGTGCGTCCTAATGAGCGGGAACGTCGCGTGCGCAACTATCGCACTTCGTTAAATCGCGCCCGAACTACGCGGTATTAATGTCTTTGTTTAGTTAATTCTGCAACGTAAATGAGGAGTGGAGGTCTTAATTGTGGTGTGCGTGCTACATTTCCTATTTCACGTTTATCAGGAAATTGTGTTTGAAGTTAGGTTATCAAGGTGTCGGTTATACAAGGAAATAATAATTTAGCTGACAAGGAAAATATTTTATAGTATATTATTTAAACATTTCTTAGAAACCACTCAGTAAAGAGTCAATTTTAATTAATTAATTATTCTTGTAAGGAACTATATTAGTTTTACTGATCATTGGCAACATAGAGCACGGAAGGTCTCAGCTGCCTCTAGAAGTGGCACTGTAAAAAAATTCCCTACAAACCCAGTGTGTCACTGTATACTCACAATACGTTACTTTTTTGAGGCATGCGGTGATTGAAGTGAATGCTCTCAAATATTAGTAAGTACAGCCAAGTCTAGCCACTGTACTGAGTGATTCCGTGATCTGTGGTTTTCGAGATTGGTTATCAGCAGCTGCAAGCGCAACTGTTGAGGTTATTGGGTATTTATCTTCGGATTTCTCAGAAGCAGTCACGGGGCCAAGCAAACAGCTAAGCACCTTTGGGTTGATGGCAATTGGTTTACCCTCAACTGGGAGAAATGGAGATGTACTTTATCAACTTACAATGGGTCAGCTCACCCAGAAGGAAATGAAGCTCCTGCACACCGACGGAACGCAGTAAAGACGGACTACAACAGTGGTGGACGCGAGACAGACAACCATGGTATGAAGCCCACCACCGTCAGTCGGATCTCATCATCATTTTAGACTACAAGTATCCTAAGGTGCTGTTGCCCAGGGTCCACCCTGGTCCAGGTCCCAGTAGGGAGACACCTCATACATCTCTGTTTTTTTTTGAGTGGCGTCGCGCAGTTCAACCAGCGGTCGTATTATGACGTCTTACAACCAGGCTTGTTCCAGTGAGTGAACGACGTGGCGCTAGACGAATTGTATAGCTCTGTCTCTTTCACTCACTGGAACAAGCCAGGTTTTAAGACGTCATAATACGGCTGCTGGAGAAGGTTGTGAGCTGTTTAACCGGGCTTTTCTGTGGATGCCTAAAATGACCCTAAGACCTCCAGTCAGGGGCTTACAATTATACATATCTAGACTCTTCGAGAATTTATATCTAGGCGTGCTATGATGATCTATTAAAGAATTGTGACGTTAAAAAAGCGTGGGAATTCTGGGCGTGATTCTAGCCACTAAATATTTTTACAAAGTAGACTATAATTGCTAGAATATACCATAAATCTTTATGATTTAAATACAAATTAGGTATATTTGATCATTATGTTGCGGTCTAGAATTTTATATGCGTCGTAAATATTTCTATACAGATACTTATTTATAATTTATGACGATTAATTGCATATATTTCAATTTAATTAATACATAATTAATCAGAACAACTACAATGACCGACAAATTGAAAAGATTCTACTCATCTCATTTTAATTAATTTTAAATCTAGATGATTTAAATTAAAACTACTGCATACGCATTGTTTTTGGCTATTTATAAAATAAGACATTTTTAATCTGTGATAGTCTTCATTATTTCATGAACTCAGCCTAATACAAGTTCATAAATAAAAAACAAAATGCCTGTTTTGGGACACGAAACAATTGTGCATAATTACTAAAACTTATGTCTATTCGAATTTCAACGCGCTTAGTTGATACCGAAATGTATCTTATTGACATTAGAATTAAGGTTTAAAATATGTTTTATTGTTCGAACGGTGCGTGTTTAGTCTGTCGGGGGTGGGCTGTGAACTTGGCAGGTGCCGTTTTCATTATTCAAGCCCCATTGATTGGATATACTTTGTTGCCGTTTAAAAATCTTATTAGCAACCGGCCGACTACAAAGCGACCGATGAGCCTACTCTCAGCCCCTCTATTTACCTGTTAAGTGATTTTTTTTCAATTACCGCCATGAGCTGCAGGTTCCGAACGAAAGTGTAAGTCATCTTGTTAGTGAATGTTTATTTCCGCGCTTTCCATCGTCTACTTTAAAACATTTGTCAGCTGAAATAAACGCGATGATTCGACACAAAATGTCGACGGAAATTCCAAAAAATAGATAACACAATGACGTTCGTCAACGATTCCACGTGAAAACCATAGAGTTAATTAATCATACTTATTTACGTGACAAATGTTGTTGAACAAAACAATTTCCTTTTAAAATTAAACAGCTGTTACGAAGCTAGCTGTTCTAAAGCGGTAATAAAGCTAAAATTATTATCTAGTAAAAAAGCTAATGTAAGCAAACGTATCGGTCACTTGTTTTAACTGCAGGGTTCCCTAAGAACAGCCGGGCGCCCGCACGCCGCGAATAATGTAATTAAGGCGAAACCGCCGGCGAAATTAAACGCGAAAACGGAATGAGAATGTGAGCCTAATTAGCCGGGAGCGGGGCGGAAGACGGTGCAGCGGCACCCCACTCCGACCCGTGCCCTCCGCGACCCGCGACGACCCGCCAGTCCTGTGCACGGGACCCAAACACGTGACGTAACGTCTTCATCCATCGCACGTATGAAACCAAAAACGAATAACAGCTAATGATGTTAGCCAGATTGAAAAAAAAAACCAAATTAAGACCCATTCAAAAAAGCCAATTAATTTTAATTTCCAGCAGAACTAATGACAAACTACGCCAGTAATATTAATTCTGCGCTAATGAGCCGCGTTTTAACGAAGCTATAAAATATTAGCCTTTTTTTCAGCTTTTTATATTGCACCACGCAAATAATCACAGTACAGCGCACGTCGGTCGCAAGCATAAATCCAATTCGTTTTCTCTCACATACATACTAATTAAAAAACTGCGGACAAATTGGAGCCCACTCTTCGCCCACGGGAACATAAAATATCCATTCCATTGACGGCACCGGTCTGCCATTGATTAATTTTATCCAATCGGATGCGAATTCAAGTTTTTCAGGAGTTAATTGTCATGGTTCATTAGGTGAGTGACTTTCGGCGTTGTGTACAATTACCGATTTATTCGCTTATCGAAGTGCCGAACGTATTCGGTTTTCGAATAAATACCGATTTATTCGGTTATCGTAGTGCCGAACGTATTCGGTTTAATGAATAACTAGCGACTCGTACTATTGAAAAAGAAATGAAGGCAGCAGTATCAGCCCACTTATAGTAAACGAGTACACAGTACATGAGACTAATGTGTGTAATATTATTTGCATATAATGACCGTTAATGTGCCCAGCGCATTATTCATCCGGCGTGACCTCAAAATGGCCGCAAGAACCGTTTGATCGATGTACATTCCCTCTCCATACATCTGTGTGTATTTTAAAATGGTTATTTCTTGATAGGCAGGTAATTACTAAAGAATCACGTAGCTCATAGATAATTTTATAGAAATCATGAATGGTAAACGACGTAATTGACGCACGACGGTATCTGATCCAACAAAATTGTGTGCCATATTCTAAATGATGGTTATTATGTGGGCATTAAATAAAATACTGTTTTTAAATGGTTATGGACAGGAGGTTTGAATTTTTAACTGGACGATATGATCAAAAATTCATTCATCAAGGCCATACTCAAACGGCCAAAAGTCTACCTAATGATGAAGTAACTTAACCTTTGAATAATAATCGTTATACTATAATCTCTATACAGTTAAAATTCAAATATATGACCTAATGAGCTCCAACATAAAGAAGAAAAAAAAAACTAAAACGAGTTCCTAACCTTGCCAAAAATATTTTAATGATTTTATCTACAAGTTAATAAGTATCAGTTTAATTTGAAAAACAACGATGACCTTGCCCAATTTGCTGTTATTTTGACTGTTTTATGTGTTATTCCATCAAGTACTATAGTTTTAAAGTAATTTTTATCATTTACCTTGTCACTCCTAGCCGTGTCAGGGTTTCGTGTGAATAGTCTTATTTGGAAACACTGCGTCCTTGCTTTGTTACCGGCGTATATTAATTAGCAGTCACTAACATACGACGAAGAAAAACACAACACTTTATTATAAAATTACACATATTTTTATTACACTATAAGTTCAATTTACCTCGTAGGTATGCAATCAACTAGTTCATGAATATTCTTATAATGGTAATTTTTAAGTACAAGTTAACTCATTTATTGCTTCTGCATTAATTAATAACGTGCTCACCAGAAAATATTCTACAGACTTTATAACTTTTCATAAAATGTCTTCACATATCATTAATTTTTTAGGGACTATTCTTGAAGAATTAACCCCTAGTAATAAAATTACGAGCGAAACGTAAGTGAATGAACTGGAAGGCGCACGCGCGTGAAGAATGTTAATAGGAACGTTTTGTAGTACACTAATGGCTAAGGATTTGTCATTGCCGCCAAGCAGGTGTCGTGACGAAAAACACGTAATAATGACCGTACAAGTGTAGACATTGTCTCCGACAGATCGACCGCTCTCGCCCGTAATTAGAGGCGGCCGACCGAGGACGACCGCGAGCTCCGAATGATAGAGGAGGCATCGATAACGACAACTGAGTACCTAATAGAAAATCAGAATTAAGGCTAATATAAATATTAAGGAATTGATTATGAAGTATGCAGATAAAATTAGCAATCCAACCCGTTCCCTGATGTTAATCAAACACAGATATCAATTCCTGATAATAAACCTTAATTCAACGTTCTTATGTAAAAGGAAAATTTACGCCCAAAATCTAAATTTCAGCTTTATTAAAATTGATAACGATCACTAATGACTTATCAGATATTAAATCTGCAATGTACAAAGCTACCGTTTTCAAATTACGCACAGATATGAAAGGAAAACGATGATCTATGTGCGATAAATTAATTAGCTGATCGTAGATTACTTAAAATTTTGATAAAGCATCTGTTAGACAACATTATTAATTAAATTGATAACGATTAAGTTCACAAAACAAAGGTGCCGACAATCACGCTTAATTGGATAACATGGTTCTGATGTCCTTCTAATTATTAAAATAACAAAAATAATTAATTAAAGTAAAACTTACAAATTATTGATAACATAATAGGTATGTGACAAAAAAAACCGCAAACATCCTGTCTTTTGTAATAAATACATTATTTGGACATTTGTAGGAGCCCCAATGCGTTCCCGTGGTGCACTCCTACTAATATTAGTACTAAAATAACATAGCTAGATAATATCTCACATATGTTTTCACTCAAATATATTACTCTTACTATGCTTTATCATTTGAACGCTTTCCTTTAAATTACAACATAGCAGTTGACGAGATTTACACAATGTACCTCGTCCAAAAGCGTAGCCCGGTTCAAGCCTCCGCGTCAAACGAAGCGGTCCGTCACGGCGGACTGACCATAATTGTGCCTCGTCCAACAAATATATTAAGTATTCGTGATAGAAGTGAGCAGTGTGTAATTTTAGAACGTTTTGCCACAAATGTCAGCCGCGGGCAGGTCCCAAGTGTCGGCCACTTGGAATTGTTGCTAGCCCAGCAGGCCAACATGAATGATTGCTGCAGTATATTTGCTTTGATACCGTGGCAGCGATGGCTTATTAACAAGATCATGGAAATACGAGTACCTATACATTAAATGTACCTAATCAACGTTGCCAGTTTTTAAGAATTCCCCATGTAGGTATAGTGAGGTTAGTGGAAGATATTCTTGAGTTTTCTTTTACGGCGTTAAGGAAAACAAACTTAATTACTAACTCACCACACGTGATAAGAAGGATTATTATTTATAGTGGAGCGCCCGATGGGGGTTTCCACCGACAGCGATTACGTAACTACTACTTAAATTAAATAACTTCCATGTATACTTTCATGGTATAATTCACTTTTATGAGGTTTTAAAATCTTTCCAGAGTTATCACTTTCGCATTTTTTTCGAAACTCCTGTAGATACTCGTACATATACACAACATAGGCATCTAAATTTTTATGCTGTGCGTTGCTGTCAGTGAAGTTAAGATTTTTGAAGTGGTTTAGTACAATCAGGGTTTTCCAAAACCAGAAACAGAACTCCTTTGCAAAAGGATTTTAAGTGTACGCAAACGTAAATCTTATCTCTAATTGGGTGCAAGTTAAAATCTTAATTGGCACTCGACCCAAAATGTTTATAAGCTGTCGAACATTAAAAATACACGTTAGTTCGACGTGGATCATAAAATTCTTTGGTATTTACGTCTAATGTCCCACAGCTCATTATTATCTGATGGTCGTACAGTGATAATACCTCACAACGCATCCATTGTTTCCATCAGTGAATGAACTTTATGTCATCTGGTATTGTCATCAATATTATTATTTTTGTTTTTATTTGCCTTTTAGAGGTCACAGACCTATGCAGCGACGCCACCTTTGATATTTTTTTTATTTTATGATATTTTTATAATGACGTCATCGTGTTGTGCATTGTCTTTAATAACAGATGTTTAAGCAGAATGTATATTGAAAACGATAAAAATAGCTGATTTTGCTATTTGAAGTATTTACACTCGTAAACATTTTTGCTTTGGCGCCAGAATAGTCATCAATTTGTCGAAGGACTAATCTATATCAGATATTTCATCAGCAAGTTTTTGACGATAAGGCAGAATTTCAAGTGGAAGCCGCAGACCACAGGAGACTCCACTTGAAACGACCACGAAAGGCTAAATTATTGCAATGCCGTTTTCTAGTGGGATGACAGATTGATATATTGACAATTTCAAGTGCCGTTGGGGAACTTTCATCTGTCCCTTTGTCTTGTACGATTTCCTGAGTATGATAAATGTCTTATAGTTTAAACGTATGTATAGTATCTTTATATGTGCTATAAATATAGGTATAGAACATATTGAATAATTATGTTTGATACCTAATCAAAATGAAAACTTATCAATTTTTATCTCTAATAAGAAAATTAATTAACAACAACGTACAAAAGCAAATATACTTAATTAATTTTAACCAGTGCCTGAAAACATTTATTTTAATTAAAAATTAATTAGCCGTTGTTTTCTAAATTAGTTATCCAAACAATGTGTAAAATATATTAATCTCTGTTAGTCATGTTTTTATTGCCATGTCTTAATTATCCAAAATTATAATTAATTCATTTTTTATTTGTATGTATTTTTTTTATTAAAATATACAATAATTTAAACCCATTCAGGGGCCATATTATGACGTCTTAAAACCAGACTTGTTCCAGTGAGTGAACGAGGTGGCGTTAGACGACTTGTATAACTCTGTCTCTTTCACTCACTGGAACAAGCCTGGTTTTAAGATGGCCGCAGAACAATAAAGTGAATTTTCGTATTTTCTGTCAAGTGTATGTTTCATCAATTCACCATTGATATTGTTTATTGTTACTTTTAGTCAGCATCATCTCAGTGCTAAGCAAAGATATCCTCCTGACTAGATAGTACCTGTTCTCTAAATTCCATCATTTTCTACGAGGTCTACCGTGATGATTTCCAGCTGGGTTAGGCCAACCGACAATGACTTAGGCCTTAATTTTAGCCTACTGACCTTTTTTTTACGTGGAAAAATCATCAGATGAGTCCAGGGCAGAGCGGGAAGGACTATCAGACTCGTACTGACTAAAATCCACGGTGTCTTTCAATAGCCCTTTGCGTACCGGGGTCACGGTAATTCGTGAGTCCCGCGACCCCAGCAGGCTTTGGCCCTCTAGCGGGGGGGCCCGTCATAGCCTTCTGGCCTTGGCTTATCTTAAATTATTTATTTATTTCAACTCAAGATGTTTAAGTAAATATTCATGTAAATTGTAAAGCATTTGTCCTGTAAACCTGATGTTTACTTTTCTGTAATACGGAGTATTTCGACCACCGGAGATGGCAAAACCGTAAATGTCGGGATTTAAAATAAGAACTTCTATTTCTGGCTGTCTGTAACTCCCGGTCTATTTGTGAACTTTGTTTTCCAATAATACATACAATAATACAGTATATTGAAATGTTTCAAAAGCGTATTACTTTTAAATTGTTTTTAAAGATGGTAATTTGTTGATGGAAGTTTGAATTTGGAACTAAAATAATCTTCAAGTTTAAAACTGACCAACACTAAGGTCATAAACGTTTAAAAAAAATCAAGTAGTTATTTTTTTTCTTTTCATTTATAAATAAAAAGGAGCTATAAAAGCATTCAGTCCAAACGGTAGTTTTATTACAACAATTTCTACTATTATGTGCATATTTGTGCAGTAAAGTTAGCAAGTTGAATACTATCTGCAATCCCACAATTACTATATCCATGATCGTAAAAGAACAATTAGCTAGATAGGACTCGTATACCGCTGTTAGTTTTACAATGACTAATATGAAAACACAATATTTTTTTTTAAATAAGGAATTTCTCAATGACCATTAAGTATCTAAGCACGAAACTCGTAGTTGCGGCCGACGCGCATTTCGGACGTTTCGTATTATTTATCACTTATAACGGACATAAGATTAGTTAGTGATACGAACTGAAAATTGGTGACAACATGATTGGATAGTTTTCCCGACTCCCTATATGTTGTCAGAACTAATAGGGAGTGGGGTTCACACAAAAGTTCCGGCCCGAGCCCGTATTTTTGTTGACGAACTAAGAGAGTAGGACCCTTTGATTCATGAAAACATTCTTGCCTAATTTTGCATGGCTCTAATAATTACTGGCAAAATGTAAACTTTGTCTATTAGGTAGACTTCTGCCTTATCAATCGAGTTAAAAAAAAAACATTGACACTTTAAAATACAATATAATTATTTCTACCCCTTATGTATAGCACATCAACCTTGTCAATTTATCCCAATCAAATATGAACCTTCTGCTTTTGTGTCAAAGTTGACAAAAATATTTATTTAAAACAATCTATTAAAGATAGAGAGATTGGGCAGATTGGTGTGCTAGCGTCTGTACTAGGAATTCCTATATCACAAGAGCCATATGCGTAATGATTATTATACGTATATGGTACGTAAATAATTATTTAAAACTATTAAATTTTATTAAAATAATTATAAACAATAGTCCTTGAGTCTTGACTATTAAATATGATTTATTAATATTACACTATTTAATTTTTAATAACTTTACATCGCCATGTTTTTTTTTTATTTTTACTGGCGGTTAAAATTGTATTCTTACTCCACTAATAGTTATAAAAAGCCATTTAATTCCAAATTAGTAGTAGTTGTTTTCGTTGCCAGTCACCATTAAAACTTAAACTAATTTTATTGTAGATAAAAATGGCAATTAATGGTATTTATTATATCTACGTTGACACTAAATGCATGGAACGTAAGATAATTATTAATGTATGGAAATCTTAATGGCTGTTTGGAAACATAAAATTAACTGTTTGTTGTTAAATAGGCACTATTCATTTTGCATAATTAGCCTGCCCCACTGCTGGCCTACTCTATGTGAGAGGAAGTGGGCTTGAACCACCCGTGATAAAAGTTAACCAATTATAATTTTTAAGGTTTGAAAATCATCAAATGAATCCTCTCGTTCTTGGTGGACCGGAAGAAACTGTCAGACTCTTACTGACGAAAAGTCTACACTGTTTCTTCAATGGATCTTTGCGTTCCAATGCCACGGTGTCCTTTTAAGATGGTCCCGCGACCTCAGCATCCTAGTCCCTATAAACGATCTTGTGGTTGAGATTTCTTGTGAAATGTTCTGTTAAGAATACTACTTTTTACAAAAACTCCTGTGTATCATACTGGCTGAATTCCAGATAACTGAAATTGAAAGAGTAAGTTGTTTGATTCTGGTTTTAGAATTTCAGAAAACGCGAAAGATTAACAAATAATACCCCAGAAAGTACTGCCTTCTAAAGTGCATTCAACAGTCCAGAGAACAAGACCACCATAAGATATTGAGGCTCACGTATAATTTTATTATTCTATCTCACACCGGATAGATAATGTCGTTATTTGGTCACTTTCACACCGTTTTATAGCTCATCGCGTATCGAACCTGCGCCGGCGCAGCTCGATGCGGCGCGGACGCACCGAGATAACCACGATACCATGTTGATTTATCGGCTTTACTGCACACAAGCGCAAACTACTTTCTATCATTCTATTAGATACATATCATAGAATTTTCTTTAATAAAAATCTTGACATTTAATTGATTTATTTACTTTCTTGTACTGCAAGAGAAATGACGTGCTCTAGTGGAATAGCTGCATAATTTCCCGCGTGGTTCGATTGAAGAAAGTTGTGAGCTGATTGGTTGATGGTGTTTGTAAACCATGTAGATAATCGAGTTAGTTTATGTGCAGTAATTTATAACATTACAGTGAAATTGTTGGTTACCGTTTGGAGTAGTAGTTTTAAACTTTTTAGCTATACATTTATGAATCAGTGCTGGACTACTGTCCGCTGTACGCTGAAAATTCAATACAAAACGTGAGTTTTGCCTTACTTTTTCACAAACTTGCCGAGTCAATGATTTCTTGCCTTTTTTTTCTTGGATTTTCTTTTGCCAGTGAAAAGCCATTTTGAAGTAAACACCATTCACGATGAGTGTTGCAAGGCGTAAAACATTTTGTTTCTGGTTTATGCATACTTTTTGTGCCATAACTGTTAAGTTAAGCGGTTAACTGATGTCTACCGTTACCTGCGCATGCGATGTCAACCGCAGCATTAACTTCTATAACAGAACCGTATTTATTCCAATTCCTTTTCTCCTTCAAATCAGGCATATTATTTGTTGTGTATTAAATATCGGACGATTAATTATCTTCTCTGATCAATTGTCGAGATTGCTCGGAGCTATGGTTCGGATTGTAAAAGGTTCAATTATAATAAATGTAGCTAATTTCAATCAAATAATACTACTAATTAGCTGACATGGAGTCTTCTTTGTGCAGGCCGCTTAACAAATGACTCAATTGATGTTGTTAATAGTCGTGCCTTCGCAGGCTCATTATAACCGAGTCATTGGGGTCTCACAGACAGTCACGACAGCACTAAAGTAATAGAAATTTCACTATTAAAAAATGAATACTGGATGGTATTCTAATAAAGCTAACGATAAACAAAAAACAAAATCCGCAATGGAGATGAAACTAAAAATCAAAACTGATTTGATTGGTTTTCGACGGGCTGTGTTAGGTATGCGTATATGAATGTGAAAATATTACAACCGAACTAGTGTCCAATATTATTTTTTTATATGAATCAAACACACAGAGGCTAGCAGCATTTGCCATAGACTGGTGATAATTAAAGGTATCGTCAATGAGTAATATAATGTAGGGAAACAGTGTATAAGACGGGGACGCGAGGTATGATGGGAAATCACACACTTATGGCAAACTTAACACAATACTAACGTAGCGCAAGCGCCAACAGGACGCCATTTGTTAAAACAAAACATTTTCATGCTCTTCTTGAAGAACTCTATGTTATGAACTTGTAGCTCACTAGGAAAACCTCGAAAATGGAACAAGGGTTTTTAAATTTTAAAATCTAGGATTGACTTTTTTCAAAATACTTGTTAGCATTAATTTTCACTCTAAATTAATAAATAAAGCGCATGCGTATTACCAAACAGATAATTCGAAAAAAACAACAGAGGTCTGTTGAAACTTATCTCCCATCATTTGTCAATAAGAATCATTATATCGCAAAAACGTGGCCATGAAAAAAAGGCATCATCATCATTATAAAGCAAGGGATATTAAGTGCCTTTGATATTAATTTAATGACCTTTAAAAATAACCGTACACTGAAAAAAAAGAATGATTGATTTTACTAAATTCCGCGTAAATTTTATCAAATCCGCGGGTTAATATAGGTCCTACACACGAAATTGTTGATTTTACCAAATAGAACTGGTTGATTATGTAACACATACGTTTAGTAAATTTACACATTACATTTTGTTTATTCAACTAAAAAGTTCTGTATATTTCACATCGATTATTTTCGATATTTTACGATGAGATTTAGTAAATGCCACTTAACGTGTTATGTAAAATATGTGAAATTAATTTTGCTACATTTACTCATTTTATTTTGTATATTCAATTAAAAAGTACTGTACATTTCACTTCGATTATTTTCGATATTTTACGATGAAATTTAGTAAATGTCACTTAACGTGTTATGTAAAATATGTGAAATTAATTTTGCTACATTTACTCATTTCATTTTGTATATTCAACTAAAAAGTCCTGTATATTTCACTTCGATTATTTTCGATATTTTACGATGAAATTTAGTAAATGTCACTTAACGTGTTATGTAAAATATGTGAAATTAATTTTGCTACATTTACTCATTTCATTTAGTATATTCAATTAATCCAGTCCTGTATATTTCACGATGAGATTTAATAAATTTCACTAAATGTGTTTTGTATAATATATGAAATTAATTATGCTACATTTACTCATTTAATTTAGTATATTCAGCTAATCGAGTCATGCATATTTCACGTGTATAACTTTCGTCCATTTAACGATGTTGATTTTATATGTTTAACTAAAAGTGTTTGGTAAAACATGTGAAATTAATTTCATACACTTTACCAGATATCTTCTTGTTGGTTTAGTATATTTTACTTAAAATATGCAAAACTAATTTTGTAATATTTACTAGTATGATTTCGTATATTACATTAAATAAGTTTTGCATATTTTACGTAAGGTATTGTAATAAAATATGTAAAATTAGTATTGTAACATTTACTCATACCATTTCGCACATTTTAGGAGAGCACATTTCGTATACTTTACTTCACTTTTAGTAGTAAAATATACAAAATGCGCTCTCCTAAAATGTACGAACAGGATGTAGGTATATTCTATTAAACATGTTTCGCCATTATACATGAAAGCTGTAAATTATTGGTTGACTGAAAATCTCTCGTAGCGTAATATACTGGGTGACTAGTGCGCATAACTTATAAGGATGTTCAGACCATCAAACTAATGGTCCGACTGAATCAACATCCTCAAAAATTATGCGCACTAATAAAGTCACCGTGTATACTTTGTCGCCAGAGACTTGTAGTCAGCTGCCTAATTTACAAATCAGTAACATACCAATCAAAAAATAAACTAAAGACAAAATCACCCGCCAGTGAGCGGTATCATACAGTACAAAATAAAAGAACATGTTTAGCAAAATTTACCAAAAAGTACTCCAATTATAACTGTTAAAAATACATATTTAAATGTTAAACAAATTAAATCTGAATTGTATGATAAAATGTTACAATAATTTTGTTCGGGTCATAACTAAAATAGTAAAAGAAAACAAAATATTAATGAATAAAACTGAGTATATTATAATTGTTATCAAATTACTTTTACAATAAAACTTAAATAATTCACTTACAGGCGAGGAAATAACTGAAATATCACATAAAATAATCAACTAGTGTGTCACAAAATAATCATAAAAGGCTTTCAGGTTCAAAATGAACACTTCCCATAGTGTACACCTGTTTCAAAAGGTAGGTACAA
Source organism: Agrotis puta (assembly GCA_943136025.2). Lineage (NCBI taxonomy): Eukaryota > Metazoa > Arthropoda > Insecta > Lepidoptera > Noctuidae > Agrotis > Agrotis puta. The sequence continues at coordinate 13,344,615 of OW964170.2, read as the reverse complement.
CTCCGGAAATGTCCACTTCCGAAAAAGTACTTTTTCCAAAATGCACCTTTCCCCTAATGTACATTTCCCAAAATGTATCTTTTTCAAAATGTCATTCTTAGAACAGATGGAATAAGTGACTGAACAGATTTTAAGAGGCCTCTTACAGTCCACTAGCGCCGCCAATCGAAAAAATGTCATAACTCGTAAATAGAACAAAAAATACAAAATGTGGTCTGTACTTACTGTAGAAAAGGCAATAACGTAATTTTATAACACATTGTCAACACTTGAAATATAGCTGTTTAGCTAAATCGTGCATTCTAAACATAAACGGCCGTTTTTGTTACAAATGCACGATTTAGCTAAACAAATACCCAATTCAATACAACATAACAAGACTGCCATAGAAACCAGAGAGAGCAAATGGAAAACGTACACAGACCATAATAATATCTGTCAACATCAATAGATTATAATTTTAATTAAAATTTGCTTTCACCCAAAATAAGTATTTTTTCTTAATATACATATTCATGTTTAAATGTACTTAAAACTAAGGTTGGGGTAACCTCTTACAAAAGGCCCGTCTTAAAGGATGTCCAGAAGGGATCATCTTCAATCATGTGACTCTAAGGGTAGTTAGATATGCTGACCCATTCTGCAATAAAAAGAAAGAATTATCCGCCCACAATGTCCAGCATACCAACGCCATACAAAACCTTAATATTACATGTACATATTTATATTTAAATGTACTTAAAACTAAGGTTGGGGTAACCTCTTACAAAAGGCCCGTCTTAAAGGATGTCCAGAAGGGATCATCTTCAATCATGTGACTCTAAGGGTAGTTAGATATGCTGACCCATTCTGCAATAAAAAGAAAGAATTATCCGCCCACAATGTCCAGCATACCAACGCCATGCAAAACCTTAATATTATATTACTTAACATTATTGCTAAGTTTACATTTAACGCAGTTACAATTCAGCTTAATACTATATGAATACATACAAAAAAAAATCTAAGTTTTATCAAAATATACTAAATAATTTTTACAGTCAAATCCTACTTATCATATTAACCATGCTCTGCTACCATGTTGGAAATGTCACGGGGTAGTATGATAATACTAGTTACTCAACACTCCTCATAATTTTAATTAAAATTTGCTTTAACCCAAAACACGGTTCTATAATCTCTCTAGTTACATGTACTTAATTCTACAGTATGTATCTCCATTACACATTATATGCGAATAAGTTGGAGCTATAATAAGATCCTCAGGTTTTAAAAATTTCCATGTGTCAACCTCAACTAAGTTGAGATCAAACGCTTGTAGGTGTTCATTAAATCCGTTACAGTTAATTTCTTTACACAGAAAATAAATGTCTATTATTGAAGCCGTTACAAAAATAAATTTTATTTCAAAAAACTGGTACCTTTCTTCGTTGGAAATAATTAAAATAGCATGTTGCATATATTTGATCCCATTGAAAGAAACCCAGTTGAATGTACCAGTTAATTCTACATCTTGAGGAATTAAAATATTTTCAATGTCATTAATATTAGAGGGAATAAAGTTTACCCGTGAACTTAGTTTTATTCTAGCTTCATGCCTTTTTACAGTATAAAGTCTATGAGCAAATGACAGTTGTTCCTTAATTAACAAAGTTAATGCTAAATTTTTTCTGGAGGTTATTATTGAAGCAGTGTTTTTTAATTGTTTATGTTTAGCTTCAAACCTCATGCACCAAATTAATCGTAAGGGACCAACTTGTTTAATAATGTCAGGGTAATGAACCATAAAATGGTGTTTAGGTTTTAAGGTGTCACGAAATAGCTTTACGTAACCCTCATGGTGTTCGGTGATTAAAGATTCAAGTAAAGCAATTGTACTGTAATCAAAATTCCTGCTAAAAAGTATGTCAATTATTTTAAGCAATGTAAGAAAAAATAACCATACTTTATCATCTTCTGGGATTAAATCTCCTACTAATAGAGAGAAAATGTGTACAAACAACATCATTTCAGAAGCTGACATATTAAATTTGTTCTTTAATAAATGCTCCCGTTTTACTTTTGAACATTTGTCATTTAACTCATTTCCTTTATAGTCAAATAGTCGTAGCCGGTCATTAAGAGTATCTAAATTAAAAAGTTTTATGGTTTCCGTATAATACAAAATAACATGAGCAAGGTCATAATGACAAACACCTTCAAATATGTCATGCATTATATCAACACATAAATTGTCCACCACGTGATAAGTATTAATGTTGTTAAATATACAAGATTCATTAATACCTGTCACTGATACATCATTAGTTTCAACATCACAGGAATAATTATCTCGATTTCTCAGAAGGTTGTCATCTTGTTTACATTGTTTTTTCATTATAGTTTTATCGGCCTTACAAATTCGACAGTAATAATTACTTGAAAATGATTTTGTGAATCCTAGTACAGTATTAAGGCCCAAATTATCACCGATGACCATTGCAAAAATGATTTATAGTCGTTTAACACAGACGAACACATAAAACAAATAAACATGTTTAAATAAACTATAGGTTCGATGGAAACAAATTAACTTTTTTTTTTATCATCAATTCCTTAAATGTCTTTGGATATGTACAAAATAAAATGTTTGGCACAAAATAGAAATTTCAGTCTAAAACGGTTTTAAGACAAATCCGCCATAAAACAAGCTACACTTGAATTTTTTTTATCAGATTTGCAATCAATTCCGTAAAAATATTTTTGTATAAAGGTCCACACGTTAACACACTCTGTTGGATACTCTAAATTGAAAACATGGAAAATTTTAAAGCATACATCTACTGCTTTTAGTAGGGTGTCGATCTTATAAATGACTGATTCATACTGGACATAGTAATCGGTTATTTCTTCTATCGATGACCCTACCACGACTATCAGTGGTTGGCAAGTAAGTCCTTTGGCCAAGTGCTCATCCTGACGCAGCTTGATCTTTGTTACTATTTCGCTCTGATTCTGTAATAGAACAAATACAAGGTTGAACAAATACAAATATACAAGATGTTCTGGGTCATAAATAATCTACCACACTGGACCCAATGCCTGGAAACTAATATCACAAGTCTTCATTGGGTTGAATTCTTAAGACTTGCTGATTTTCTCACGATGTCTTCCTTCACCAAAGAGCAAGTCATAATAAGAAAAAAAAACGAATCGGCTACCACAGGTAAGTACTTTGTATTGGTTAATTTTATTTATTGCGCACTTTATTTACCTACCGCCACATGTAAAATGAAAGCCTTTTCTGATTCAGCAATGCTTGGTTTATAATATTTTTTCTTATTTTCTTCGGTTTTAACTGGAATTTTAATGGTGGGTGGCATCTTCGAACTCATCAGTTTTAGGTAAACATAATCTCTTACATCTGCAAGGAGTTAAAAATGATTACAAAGCTAAGCCTGTAAAAATGAGGACTGTCTATTATCTTTATTTAAAATATTTTTTTTTATCGTGGTAAAATCATCAAATGAGTCCTCCCACCCAGGGCAGGGCGGGAGGGACTGTCAGACTTGTACTGACTAAAATCCACGGTGTCCTTCACTAGCCCTTTACGTACCGGGGTCACGGTAATCCCTTGGTCCCGCGACCCCGGTTATTTAATATAATAAAAATAAATTAGCACCTACTGACCTGATGTGATACTATCGTCGTTCAAAGTTTTCAGATTATCCACGCAACTTTTTATTTTACTGTAAATTGGCAATGCTTTTTCCATGAATATTGGCCACTTTTTGAACAATTCTAGGTCATGGTTTGGGTACATGAATTCAAAATCTAATTCAACCTAAAAAAAATAAAAAATAAAATTGAATGATTATCTACACTTAATTTTTTGTCCTAAACATAAAACATATACTGTTAAATGGCATAAATATCAATTGGCATAATATTTATTATTAAAAATTCTAAAAGCATAATATCATAAAGCCGAATTTTGTCAAGCATAAACATTGCATGGCATATTTGCAAAAAACTTAAATATTTAAAAAATATATTAAATATTTAATAATAAATTATACGAACAAGTTTGTAGCCCAAGCTTGCTTTGATTGAAGGCCACTCGTTAAATAAGTCCTGGATGGTTTTATCTTTTCCAGATAAATCTTCTTTTCGTAATGTCCTTGTTAGTTTCCACTTCTCCACAACATCTACCCAAGGCTCTTTATTAAATTTCAACCATAGCTTCATATTATTAAGATCTTCAAGTGATGCATTTTGGGACTCTTAAACAAATAACATTCTATGTCCATTGAAATTGAACTCGTAAAACTGTGAATTTGTGACGTTAAGATAAAACCTCACAAAGCAGATTGGTTAGTTGAGTTCCACCGCGGTCACCCGCCAACCGATCGCAGAGCGCGCGGGCGCAGCGCCGAGGCGGAGCGCCGAGGCTACGGGTGACCGCGGTCCGAGCGATTCTATTGGTTGCCCGTTCGGAGCGGCATTTAGAGCACATCACGTCACTTCGCAATTAATCCACTTGGTCCAGTTCGCGAAACGTCCATTTGGCATTTGGTCCATTTCGCAGATTGTCATTTCCCATTTGAAAATATTTCACGTAAATATGGGAAAAGGTAGGTAAGTAAATGTTTTTTTGTTCTTTTTTCATATTCTACAAATGTCAGATTTTTATTTTTACTGCGACGTACTAAGACTATAAGAAAAAAATAATAATATCAAGTGATTGAATATATGTATAGAAGCTAACCTTTTCTGCGAAATGGACCAACTGCGAAAGAAACGTGTTTTCGGAAAGTGGACCAAATGCAAAGTGGACTTAACGCGACTAAACGATTTTTCATATAAGCAAAATGATTTTCAAACCCGATAGTGCAAAGTTGAAATTTTGAATAATATGTATATACCTTCATGAGTTTCAGTTATGGTAATGGTGGATGTTTCGTGTTTCTTTATGAGTCCTGATTTTCTTAAAATCCTTCTTTGGTTATGATACCGGTCTACCAATTTCCCTCTTGCTGGAATATATGACTTCCCATATTTTCTACTAGGAACATAATATGCATCCTGAAAAATTGTTTGTATAGTAGTAAATTCCAATTTGATTTCTTTTCAGATATTACCCATTAATTGATATTGCCATCGACCAAAATTGCCGATAGGCAGCAGAGCAATTTTAATAAGGTAGTTTTCAAACTTTTAGAAACCACTTATATTAATTAAAGATTGGGATGAACGATCCATCAGAAAAATAAATAATCTATTTTTCTCCATGAAACCAATTAAGAAAATAAATGGTTTGTAAAAATTTGGAAAATACCCTATTGCCAGTGTAAGCACTCCTTGCAACAATCTGGTTATTGATCTGAAACACTGAAGGAAAAACTGAAACATTTAAAAACATTTTTTTAAATAACGTTTCCGTGTCGCAAATGGTAAGAGTGCGCAGAATCCGAGAAAATTCAAGACTATACATAGTATGCTATCTACACTTACTATAAAACTACTGTAACTATAATACCATAACACTACTATAGTAGTACCAATTTACTATTATCTAATCTACCATACCAAAATATTTTTGCAATAAAAATATAACCTTCGACTCGAATGGGAAAAATTTAACAATTTGACTGGACATGTCCTCATAATTTTTTGCATCCATCGAACCCTTCCTTTTTATGAAGTATTCTATAATACATTTTGATAAATTGTTTCTTATAGTTGAATCATCAATCTTCTTGTTGATATACTGAAGGCATATTTGTCCAATACTAGTGGTCTTCAGAATTTCTTTTAAATTAAAAGACTAATGGGAGAAAAAAAAATTGGACTTATACAAAGAAATGGTAAAAATAGTCAGTATTATTACAATATTTTTTAAACAATGCGGTAAATTTTTTGACAATATTGTTTGAATGACACAACATCAAATTTAAACAGGCGTCTAAGTTAAAGTGTTTAAAAATCTTTTGTAATAACACTAAATAAATAAAAAAAATCAACAAAACTATCAATTGGAAGAATATACCTAGATAAAAAAAATATAAAATCAAAGTTAACTTCAATATAGACATTGAATCAAATTCGACTCACTAGGAAATAAAAATCACAAATCATCCTGGAACCATGTTCTGGCTCCATCATCAGACCCGAAACATCATCTCATCACAAAGCACTCTTTAAAACCAATCGAACGAGCCCTAACACAGTGAGTTTCCCGCTACCAGGGTTCAGATCCTGTGGCCACCTTCCGACTCCATTCATCATCAGACCTTGAACATTACTTCATCACAAAGTGCTCTTCAAAACCATTCTAAAGAGAGGAACATAGTTAAGTACCCCAACACATATACAACACGAGTACTTACAAGTGAATTTCATGAGTTTTTTGTTGATTGACCTTAGTTCTTCCATATTTCCTGACATTCTTAATCCTATGACCAAACTAAGTTACAAAATTGGAATTAAAAAATAGGTTACGAACAAAAAACAAACACAAAGAGGCAATAAAATTGACTCACTCCTGGAAAACTGGCCATAGCCATACAGCAGGGCAATTCTTCTAGCATTATGGCCGTTTGTAGGAACAACATAGGGCGGGCTTTTTAATAGATATTTAATTTTGTAGTAGGTATTTATGGTAACAAGGCAATTTCAAAATAAAGTGTAAAAAACTAACCTCTTCGTTCGAAGTAGCACAAGAACAGCCACTAGCCGCAGAACTATAATCGCTGCCCACATGCCCCATAGAATCCTTATCTGATTCTATTGATTCTGTGTCTAAAGAACATGTTTTCTGTAAAAAATTAAGATAAGATAAAACTTTAAGCATATAAGTTCATTTGTCAATGTTATTATTTTATTAATGTGAAAAAACAATTTCAAGTTGACTCCAGCTAGATCAGTGCTCATACTATTAAGAGCATTTGATCTGAGATACATTGGTAATATTTCTACCAAAACTAAAAATCATTTAAATAATAATCTTTACTAATATTATTAAGCTGAAGAGTTTGATTACTTCTATGTTTGAACACACTAATTTCAGGAACTACTGGTTCGAATCGAAAAAAAAAAATTGTGTTGGATAGTCCATTATTTGAGGAAGGCTTTAGGCTATACAACATTATTTTTAGTATATGCGAAACCTGAATATAGATTGTTCAGAATCAGTAACTGATTCGATTCCAATAATTTTTACACCATGTTATATTTTTTTTCAAAAATATTTTAATTACATTTTATTACCAGTTAATTACAATACAATCACCGTACGGTTACGTACCTATTGCCAAGCTATTATCACGAGTGTGTAACACAGGAGACGCGGGTGTACCGCGAAATGAGCATGTTTTTGAATGGACAACCAGCTAATATACAAACTTATAACCTCGTGATTTTTTATGATACGGTTTTAAAATTTTGTACATAGATTCTTTACACAAAAATACTAGACAGGTGGATTGGGTTTTGCATAAACAAAAAATAATGTTGTATATCACAACGCTACATACAACCATGGGACATTTTCAAATTAATGCGGGTGAAACCGCGGCGAAAAGCTAGTAATATATATAGTTTATTTACTTCTTTTCTCTTTTAAAACATCAATCATTCATCATACATTCTGGAAAGTAGGTACAATAATAGGTACCGGTATATACTTCAAAATACTCACCAGGGATTTATTTTCATTTTTAAATTGAGCTAATCCAGCCTTGAATTTAATTCTATCCTTTATTCTTGATTTTGGAATCAGCTCATTTATATCAGAATCAGAAATATTTTCTATGCAAAATACATCCAAGTCATATTCTAAAAAGTTGTATTATTTATTAAACAGAAACTTGCATTTACAATTTACAATTAGAAGCATTTATTAAACAGGGCCTAGGGAGTAACATTTAAATTTGGAATACATTTATCTGAAGTATCTACCTAGTTATATAACATATTAATATTTGTATCAAGTAATATGCGGTGTGTAGTTAGATACTTTAGATACAAAAAAATACAATATTTTGTGGTTATCAGTAGAAGTGGGTAATCTTTATTCCAGAAAGTGAATTGATTCACTTATTCCGACTCCGAGTCCAACGGTTCACCTTAGTTGTTCTATTGGCACCAGCATTAATTCGGTCATTCTGGTTCCGCGGTTTGACCAGAACATTTTATTCATTCGGTTCGTTGGATCATTTAGCACATTTTGAATTGAACAGTTTACAGACTTTATATGAACAAAAATTGTTACCTAGTTATTAAAGTATAAAACTTTAATAACTAGGTAACAATTTTTGTTTTGCTAACTACGAATTAAAAAAAATACTTTTGTTTATTATTTCCATTTTACTTCCCCAAAATAAAAATAAATACGACTAAAAATGTTTGATATTGACAAAAGAATATCTAATCAAATAAAATACTTACTTAGATAATAATAAAAGCGTGATCAATCTTTAATACAATGACACAAAAATCACATTATATGCGAACTAGTGAATCGAAATTAAACTAACCCCATAAAAATAAGCGATCTGCAGTTTACCAACTTTGCTTGCAGGATGGCACATAGTAGGCTGCTAATGCTAACTGGCAGCCGCCGTTGGATGGCGACCGCGTACTTTAGACCGTATACAGAAAGAAAGCTGGAAACTTATAAGCGCTTACCGGCGCTTGACAGTGCTGGAACCCGCGCAGGAAAATATATGAACGCGCGCCGATAAGCGCTGAACGGTGCCGACAAGTTCCGACAAGCTTCAACACGCGCTGGTCAGCGCTGGGCGCTGGGTCAGTGGGTCATCTTAGCGCTGCCATTTAAAATTAATAAAACAACTTGCTTCAATATGCTTCCTTTGTGTAGAACGTATACCTGCGCTGTCAAGCGCCGGTAAGCGCTTATAAGTTTCCAGCTTTCTTCCTGTATACGGCCTTACGATAAGCCTGACCTGTTAGGATGGTACCTATTCTACCATTCTAAGTTGATAATAAGTAGGAACTTAGAACTTACCTTGAAATACAGCTTGTGTTTCCTTCGAGACTCCCCAGGAATCGAGAAGTGCTATGGCGAAGTTGCAGTCTAATGTAAATCCTAACGTATTTTGTGACGTCCAGTCCATTTTCACTCACTATGAACTGCTATGAACATTGATTGAAATACTATTACTGTAGCGTAACTATGAACGTTTTAAATATCTAAATATTTAATCCAACACAGAAAACCGCGCACACGCACGCCCCGACAACCGACCGACCGAAAGACAGAATTTGAAGAACAGTGTTGCCAACGAGATATTTTAAATTCCACTATGCAAGTTGGAATTTTTCCACCAAAAAAATTATATATTTTATTTACGATTATTTCATCGGGTAAATCGGACGAGTAATATGCCTTGGCATTTTTTTCAGTCTAAAATGTATTTAGAAATGGTATTAGCCATATTTTATATACTTCATTTCCATTATTTAGATTTTACCTCATTTCTGTAGATGCTCGGAACAAATGAGAGAGAAGCATGTTTTCGTGTCCGCATAAAAGTTTTTTATTTTATTTTCATGATATTATAAATCTTAAAATCAGAAGTTTATCTAATGGCAGTAGCTTCTTGGCATAATTATGAATTTTATACGAAACGCACAAGGGTGTCAGCGCGACACCCTTTCTTAACTTGTTCAATGGTGTCAAAATATTAGATTAAAAAAAAACTTATGCGCACGGGAAAACACGGTTCTTACCACCCAAAATCTACAGGAATACTATTTGTCACGCTAAAAACGTCTGGACATGATTATGATCAGTAGGTACGCAATATGTCTAAAAATCGGCCAAGTGCGATTCGGACTCGTGCACAAAGGGTTCCGTACCAATCGTTATTAATATCGAGCAAAAACAGCAACAAATCAAGTTTATTGTATGGAAACCACCCTTAAATATTTATTTTATTCTGTTTTTAGAATTTGTTGTTATAGCAACTATAGAAATGCATCATCTGCGAAAATTCCAACTGTCTAGCTATCATACAGCAGCCTATGATACAGCCTGGTGATAGAGAGACAGACAGTGAAGTCTTAGCAATAGTCCCGTTTTTATCCTTTGGGTACGTAGGGAACCCTAAAAACGTTTAATTTTACTCAAAATTATTCCCGTCATTTCCTACGTCAAATTTCTTATAATAAAATTAAAAAGGGCGGAGAGGTGTTAGTCTGGCAACTCTAAGTCGTATCGAGTCGAGAACGGAACGCGAATAGGTGGAAGAATAGGTATGACGTCACGTCAAATGACATTAAAGTTTAGTAAAATCATCTTAAAGATGTTTCGTAAAATCAACATTTTAATTTATTAAGTAACGTGTAGGTATATTGGTATGGTATAGATCAAAACAAAGAGTTAAATCGTTACTTTTTAATACTTAATCTTACTAATATTTTAATTATGTGAAAATTTGTGAAGATGTTTAGATGTCTGTAACTCAATCACACATAAACAGTTTAACGGATTTGGATAAAATTTCGCACACATATAGAATATGATCTGGATTCTCGGAAAAATTAGTGGTTCCCGTGGGAACCACAAAAGTTGTAATAGTGAAGAGATTTAGTTGAAATTTGGTATGGGGATATCTTTCATGCCGAATTAACGTTTTAGGTACCTACCTACATTAAATCCCGGAATATGTGCAAATAACGAACGTGTAGCCACATTTAACTGAAATTTGAGCGTAGAAACTACTTTTTTTAGTTCTTATGTTGTAGAAGGTTATTTATGCCTGCGTGTGAACCCGGTGTTTTGACTTACCTAACGTAGTTTCTGTACTCAAATTTCAGTTGGCCTTAAAGAGTATTTTGATCACAGTATGAAATAGGATCATTTGGCAATCTATACATATAATAAATCTGAAGAAGGGGTGAATTCTGTACATTGAAAATATTGAAAAAATAAATAGCGGGGGGTGTTGCTGGATCGATACCAAACCCGAATATGTGATTAAAAAAAAAATTCTCTGTCTGTCTGTCTGTCTGTATATGCAGGCATCACGTGAAAACTAATGGTTTGATTTCGATGAAACTTGGTATAATTATACCTTATTATCCTTGGCATAAAATGGGATACTTTTCATCCTGGGAAAATACGTAGAAAAAAAAAACTTATTTTTCAGTTTTATTCATAGACATTGTTCTGTAGAACCGCGAACACACTTTGCATTACCCGTAGTGGATTCAGCGCCGTAATATTTATAAGATGTCATTGTCAGAGTTACTCAAAATGGAGGAATAAACCATCCACGCGAAGACCGACATCCGCGCGGACGTCGTCGCGGGCGGAAGCTAGTAAATAATATTTAGGGTTGATTTATCGTTTTTCTATTCAAAATGTATGGGAAATGATTTGACGATTGCTGTCATTTCTAGTACTCATACCTTAAATGGTCTCATAGAGTCTTTTGATCCCCACATGAAATAGGATCGATTGGCATTTTTTTTTGTATTTTTTTTTGCTGACTGTAACCTTTTTCCGAATCTGTGAATGCAGTTCAGAATCTCTTAAAAAGTTATGGATGGTCTCATAGGAACAATTTCCTGTAACTATACTTAACTGTTAAGGCTATACCTAGTATGAATGAACTATGTTTAAAACTTTGTAAATTTTATTGACAAACTTGTGTAAAATGTACATACTTATTTCTAATCTCATAATTTGTTTCAAGTAAAATCAATCTTCCAGTTTATTAGTTTTTACTGTACAACTTAAGTGAACAACTTTAGTATTTGTAGATTAGCAAGCGTCACCTGTCGGGAGGAACCGACTTCGAAACTCGCTCTGTTGTTTAAACAAAAGTTCTTTGTTGATTTTATTGACAAGCTTGTGTAAAATGTAAATATTTGTAATGTCAATTATATGAAATGTATCTCATAATTTGTGTCAAGTAAAATAAATTTCCTAATTTGTTACGTTATACAAACAACTTTAGTATTATCAAGCTTCACCTGTCCGACATTTGGAAAACTGTTTTGCTAAACTCGCACTGTTGTTTAAACAAAAGCTTTCTTTTATTTATTTACAATCTTGAGTAAAATTAACATATTTTTCCAATGTCAATTATATTAAATGTATCTCATAATTTGTGTCAAGTAAAATCAATCTTCCAATTATTTAGTTTTTACGAATAACTTTAGTAGATAAGCAAGCGTCACCTGTCGGACATTTGGATAACTGTTTTGCTAAACTCGCACTATTGTTTAAACAAAAGTTCTTTTTTGAATTTATTTACAAGCTTGCGTAAAATTAACATATTTCTAATGTCAATTATATTAAATGTATCTCATAATTGTGTCAAGTAAAATCAATCCTCCAATTAGTTAGTTTTTACGAACAACTTTAGTAGATAAGCAAGCGTCACCTGTCGGACATTTGGAAAACTGTTTTGCTAAACCTGCGCTGTTGTTTAAACAAAAGTTCTTTTTTGAATTTATTTACAAACTTGCGTAAAATTAACATATTTCTAATATCAATTATATGAAATGTATCTCATAATTTGTGACAAGTAAAATCAATTTCCTAATTTGTTAGATTTTACGAACAACTTTAGTAGAGTAGCAAGCGACACCTATCGGATATCTGGAGAACTGAGTTGCAATACTCGTACTGTTTTTTAAACAAAACTTCTTTGTTGATTTTATTGACAAGCTTGTGTAAAATGTACATATTTCTAGTGTTAATTATATTAAACGTATCTCATGATGTGTGTCAAGTAAAATCAACTTTCTTATTTGTTAGATTCTACGAACAACTTTAGCAGAGTAGCAAGCGACACCTATCGGATATCTGAAGAACTGTGTTGCGAAACTCGTACTGTTGTTTAAACAAAACTCCTTGTTGATTTTATTGACAAGCTTGTGTAAAATGTACATATTTCTAGTGTTAATTATATTAAACGTATCTCATGATTTGTCGGGGCCTGTAGAAGGCCAAAGCCCGCCGGGATCGCGGGACCTAGGGATTACCGTGACCCCGGTACGTAAAGGGCTGTTGAAGGACACCGTGGATTTTAGTCAGTACAAGTCTGACAGTCCCTCCCGCTCTGCCCTGGGTGGGAGGACTCATTTGATGATTTTACCACGATAAAAAAAAAAAAAAAAAAAAAAAAAAAAATCTCATGATTTGTGTCAAGTAAAATCAACTTTCTTATTTGTTAGATTCTACGAACAACTTTAGTAGAGTAGCAAGCGACACCTATCGGATATCTGAAGAACTGTGTTGCGAAACTCGAACTGTTGTTTAAATAAAACTTCTTTGTTGATTTTATTGACAAGCTTGTGTAAAATGTACATATTTCTAGTGTTAATTATATTAAACGTATCTCATGATTTGTGTCAAGTAAAATCAACTTTCTTATTTGTTAGTGTTACGAACAAATTTAGTAGCGTTACCTGTTGGAAATTTAGAGAACTCCTACGAAAGTATTTTACAAACTTTCTTTAGTGTAATCAAATATTTGTTCTATAAATTTTACTATACTTAAAATAGTTTTAGTCCATCTGTTTTGTTATGTAAAATCAACAAAGTGGATTTTGTTAAATTCACTCTTGTTATAGTAAAATTAACTATGAAAAGGGTTGACTATGGCAGTTCTTTACTCAACCTACGCTACTTTAGTATATTCAACAATTCTTTTTTTTCAGTGTAGTTACTTAGAAAACGGTCAAATACCGATGTTAATCTAGAGCTACAATCATTACCGGTTAATTATAAAAAGCCTTAGGCATGCCGTCTGTCTGACAAATATTTTGTTTACTAAATAAAATTAGACAATGCTTTCACTCATTTATTTTAAAAATAATTGGTACTCTTGCCTTTAGTTAAAACAAAACATTAAAAGAAAATTTCACTTCGGCGACAAGTCGTAAATGAAAAGCAATGTTAAGTTTTCTTTTGCCAAAGAACGATAAGCATTAACAAATTTAATAGACCTCAGGGAATTCGAAGAAACGCCAGATTTTTTTAGGTTTTTAAGATGTCAGTGTAAAAAAGAAAACATACCAAAACCTTCCGTCAAGACTAAAAAAAAAGATACATTTTTAATTGTAAAAAGAAACTGTGTTTTTGAACGAATGCACCAATGGTTTGGATTCTCGTTATCTATGAATGAACGAGGAGTGACATTGACTGACATTAGACTCGGATAGTGGTTGGAAAGCGACGGGCGGTCTGTGAGACGTGGTCTCCGAGAATAAAACATAAAATTAAATACGGGCAGTTAATTTTTTTGTCTTAAAGTAAACGACTCAGTACTAAGTACTGAGTTAAACTGCTCAATCAGACTGTATGCTTGCTTAGAAACATTTAGACTTGTCTTAAGAATTGAAGCATCAAATTCTGATCTGGGAATCAGAAATTGATTGGATTCTCTATACCTATACTAAGGCCATTTTTATCGTCATCCTTAACAGACAGAAACTGCTGGATATGGGCTTCCCTTTAGTATACTCTGCTTTTTGCATTCAGTAGGTTTTCAGGAAACCAAAACTGATGACGCAAAGATACGACGCTTTTTAAATTCACAATATGTCATACAAATTTAAGTGTATTTTTTTACGTGGTAATATCATCAAATGAGTCCTCCCATCCAGGACAGGACGTAAGGGACGTCAGACTTGTACTGACTAAAATCCACGGAGTCCTTCAATAGCCCTGTACCTTCCGGGGCCACGGCTTCCTGATAAGACAGTCCTTTGACCGCGCAGGCTTTAGCCCTCTAAGGTCCCCGTCATATTGTTGATAATTCTTAGACGCGCGCGTGAAACACGATGCGCCGTCGACTCGGGCATGGTCCATGGTCGGACGGCGAGTTGCCCATTACCTGCTGTCCACATACCCTTTGGTGTATTCTGAAGTAATGACGCCACTCCTGAGTTTTTATGCGTTTTATCTTTGTCAGCTAGCTCTGTCAACTCTTTTAGAGAACGGGTCATAAAAATTAAATTGTTTTGAGAAACCAAATTCTGAATCGGAAGTCATCGTTTGTCTGATGATGCGGAAAAGTAAACATTATTGTATGGCTAATGCATGCATGCGTAGGCGCTGTTAGGTTCAAACACCACTGTTTGCCGAGGCCATCCTATGTTAGCATTGGGTCCAACAATTTTATCATTGAATTTAGGTGTGACGACTTGGTCTGAGGAAGGAATGCAGCTTATTTTATTTATGAACTGTGAGGAATGTGGCGGTCATAATTATGAATGAAGAGAATTATCAAAGGGCAGAAGTTTTGTGAAGTGAAGATTTTTTCAGCCTCATTGTGATTTGAAAGTCGATCAAACGAAAAAGCGACAGTAAAAAGAGATAGATACATACATTCTTAAGATTTAACGAGGGATAAATGACATAGGAAGCTCATTATCCTGAAGCTAAAATTTTGGAAGGTGTTCTTCTATCACGTGTGAATTGCACACATTTTTTTTTACGATGTTCACCTGGCCACCTTATAATGTATGTCACTGGTGAACAAAGGCATTTCTCCTTCAAAACCTGCTTTGGGCAATTTCCAGACAGCTGACCAACGGCTGGTTGTTCCGCCGCCCCATGGAACTGTCAGCAACCGACGGGCCTAAATGCCTGCCGACGTCGCGGGGCTGTAGTCAATAACTATAAACCAAGTTCTTAGTAGTCCAGATATGTAAGAAAGAAAGTAAAAACTGCTTCACCTTATAAGGCCAGCACCTCCAAAAATTGTAACAATCTGTTTGTAAAACCATACCATATTTTAAAAGAGTAACCATGGAGTTTCTTGCCGGTTCTTCTCCATGGAATCGACCAACCCGAACCGAACACCTGCAGTCGATGTTTTATAAGTGCCCTCATGGGCCTATGTGAATTAAAAACTTTTGATTTTGATTTTGAAGGACACTTTCGGAACACTGGATTTGCAAGAGTTTGACAGTCCCTTCCGTTCCACCCAGGATGGAAGAACATATTTGACAATTCTACTGCCCAAAAAAAAAAGAAAGCACCCGAGAATATCAAAACGTCTAAAAACTGACATCCAAAATTTTAAAAAGTAAATCGTGCAACGTTGAAGCAATGCATACCCTACATGTATACGCTTCAGCGCAGCTTTGACGAGCACATTAAAAGTTTTATTATATAGCACAAGACGGGATAATAAGCGGCGGCCCTGGTTCACATTGACGGACGTTTGACTCGACTGACAGGCGGTTGCCAGGTGGTCCTCACCCTTATTGTGACTTCAGAGTTCGTGAGTTTGTGACACATTTTATACCCAATTGTTATTAAAATGAAATAAAAATAGCCTTTATTTCTTTTATTCATCTTTTCACTTATTTGTTGCATTTTTAAATATTTTTACAAAAAATAAAAAAAACATTAAAAAATGTAAAATTAGTGGTCCGCCGGCGTAGGAGTAGGGTCCAAGCTACCGGTGGCTAGGGTTCCAGAGACAGGAACCTTCTCATAGTGCGAGCCGTATCAAGGAGTACAGCGGAGATGCTCGTCGAGCCTCGTGGCCATCAGGCCATTCGCCGTTACAACAATCGGCACAATGATAGCCGACCTCACAATTATTATTTACAACTACAAGAATATCGTGATTATCTAAGTTGTAATTTTATTGTTATAATAACTTAGCTATAAAATTATTTGCATGCTGAATAGTAAGCGGAATATGTAGAACTGTTTAAATTTAACACCCCAATATACCATATTTCACGCAAATAAAGATGTTCTATTCTATTCCAGTTCTAGCTTTACATAAAGTTAATCTAGTCTAAAATAGTACACGTATAAGTTTATCTGATTAATAATGTATGTATTATAAGTTAACTAATGTTTGTGAGTAGTAGTCGCTTCTGCAGCGTAGGCCTCTCCTGAACTTTTCATTACGTCTCTCTCTCGCGCTTCACGCATCCATACGGGTCCACATCTCAGGTTAAGATGTCTCTCCGACCACAGGGTGATTAGATGTGAATTACCCATTTGTTATTAGGTATGTTAAAATCATCAAATGAGTGGAGTAGACGGAAAGTCAGACTCGTACTAACTGTTTAAAGCCCATTCTGTTCCTAAGGTTGTCCTTTGCGTTCCAGAGCCAATGTGTCCTGCTGAGACAATGCCACGAACGGGCAATTTTGTATCCTACACTAGCTTTGTGTGTTTAGACATTATACTACAGGAACATTTTAAATATAACCTTTGACACTTGGGGTAAAGCACTATTCCTCTGATGAAAGAAATTTCAAAACTTTTTAAATTAACTAGCTTACGAAATTCAGTAATTATTCTACAGGATCGTCTCCTATGTATTAATCCAGGGCATGCGGACGGCGAGTAATGGCGCTTCGCGACTCGCTGTCCGATCATGGACCATGCCCGGGTCGACGCCGGCGCGTCTTGATCCACTCGCGTCTCAAAGAGCTGTCAGCCGGGGTCATCAGGTAACCCCGGAATGTAAAGGTCTATGGAAGGGCACCGTGGATTTTAGTCAGTACAAGTCTGACAGTCCCTCCCGTCCTGCCGTAGGTGGAGTCATTCATCCAAATTATAAATTATCTGTGGACCAAATCACAAGCAAATCCGGTCAGTTTTTATTTGTATGAAAGAGTACAAATCATCCAACTATTCTCAAAAAGTCTTACAATCCTCGTGTTACTTGATTGGATGCAGTTAGAAAGATAAGACAGTTTTGGACCCCGTTATTAGTAAACTACGCGGTACGAAAGCGGGTCGAGATCGCGACACTTATGACAATTTCGAATCGTACGATTTTATTTGTCGCGTGTGATATTGGCATTAGAATAAAAGCTCTCGTGTCTGTACCAGACCGGGCCGTTTCCATGCGTATGATTTTCTCTTTTACTTGTCGCTTTAACGAGCGCGACAAAACATTACCGACGTAGGTCACCCATAAAATATTTTCTAGGCAAGTTTCCAAAGTACTCAGAAGATTCCACAGTCGATATGTCTCAGTCAAAAGCACGTTTAATTAGCAAAATCAAGAAAAAGTAGTTTTAACCGTATGCTTTCGACAATACTACTTTTGAATTAAATAATAGTTAAAGGTAAATGGAGCCCTGTTTTGCGGGACTCCTATTTCTGTATACAGGGTTTGAAGGAACCTAACCAAATCAATCAACCCGCACTGGGCCTACGTGATGGATCATGGCCTAGTCCCTCTCACACAGAGGAGGCCTGTTTCCCAGCAGTGGGAATATTTTAGGCTTCTGACGCCAGCCGTATTCTACCCGTTCAAAAATACGAGTACAATTATTTTATTGAACAATATCTTTAAAACTCTTCTCAGGCACTAATAACCAATGATTTTCAGTAAAAACCACTTTTGGTGAAAATGTTTAGTCAAAATTACTTTTGCCTATTTATTGAGTCAAAAGTACTGACTGTAACAGAAACATGTCACAAAAACGTTGGAGAGCAAAGCAAACAACGTAGAACATAAATCTAGAAGTTGTAATGAAGCGTTATTGGTACGATAATAAAAGCTAAATTGATTAGCGGTGGTCCCGCGCAGGTAGACCGCATTCCGGTCGCCCCCCTCCCCCTTGTCCCGCGCCTCCCTGCCGCGATCGCCGCCCGCCACGGGATTTAATAGGGGAGACGGGAATGTTTGTCATAACATTAGAGACACGTTAAGAAATTACGTTATAACAACTGGTTCGGAATTTTCATCAATTTTTTTCTATGAAGTGTTTTAAAGGTAAAAATTTTAAAAAGTTCAAAATCTTCCCTTTTTTAAATTTCACCTCCCTCACGTGCTTTCAATACTGGTAACAGCCAAAACTCGTCTTACCTGTAACAAAAATAAAGCATTCGTTAGCAAATCCCAACACTTTAGGCTTTAGAGGGCATCCATCTTCAGGTAAACTGTAAGGTATTTTACCGTTGTGTTCGTGTATTTGTGGGAATGACCACTCTTGTCAACACGAGTCGTCTTGAGCTGTTCAAAAAGAGCTTTAATTGTCAATTTTAATAAAGTTAATAGTCCCGTGTGATCTTGAACAGCTCAGTCCAAAGGAAGGCTTCGCTTATACTGTTTGATGTTAGGCTGAAGCTACATTAGGCCGCGACGCGATCTGCGACACATGAGTGATTAAAACAAATAAATGAATGCTCACGTATATGGCTACAACGTACATCAGCGATACCACGTGTAATCTGTTTCGCTCTTCCACTCGCATCGCAAATCGCTGTCTAATGTAGCCTCAGCCTGAGACATGGGTAATTCGCGAACGATTGAAGGTAATGAACTACGTCATTCAAATGTGTCTACTTCACTTAGTTCAGTCTTTCTTTGGTTCACTCGGACACTCGTACATATTCGTGTTACTTCGCCGTAGGATGAAGTTCGGCTGACAAAGTAACGAGCGACAACAGTGGTTAGTCTAATCACACTGATATGAACTTTATTTTTAAGGTAAACAGTGTTATTTTCACTTACAACAGTATACGTAAACCAAAATAGAAGCACGTTAATGAAATATAATTTATTATTGTATCAACTGCAATCAGATCAGAGCTTTTTGAGGTACACATAAAGCGAATAATAATTCCATAAAAATATTTTTTTCGTTATCTTGGTAAAAACAAGACATACTTTTTTTTTTTTTTGCGTGGTAAAATCATCAAATGAGTCCTCCCACCCAGGGCAGGGCGGGAGGGACTGTCAGACTTGTACTGACTAAAATCCACGGTGTCCTTCACGAGCCCTTTACGTACCGGGGTTACGGTGATGGGTAATTCCCGCGACCCCGGCAGGCTCTGGCCCTCTACAGGCCCCGTCAATGTGCTGACACTCCTTGAGGCGCGCGTGGAACACAACGCGCCGTCGACCCGGACATGGTCCATGGTCGGACAGCAAGTCGCCCATTACTCGCTGCCCGCATGCCCGCGCCTGCCCGCATGCCCGCGCAACAAGACATACTAATACATATTTCTAGGTTAACAGTCTTAACCCCGTTTAAAGTATGAAGGAAAATCGACATACATTTAGAACTGAACTAGTGAAATGCATAATTTTGTCAGCCATCTCAGTCTCATTATCAGTAAGGAACTCGTTCTGATTTGCTGACCTAAATGAAGTACTGAACGAAATGAGTAGACTACTTCGTTAGGCGAAAAGATATACTTCATTCATTTCTTCTTACTGACACATTTTGAGCATCTCTATTGATGTAAGAAGAGTTTTTCGAGCGGAAACAAGAAGAATGGCGTCTCTGCTGGTTCTACTGTTTGAACTAAAAGCTCTCTCTATCTGGCAGCTAAAATCTCCAATAATACATCTTTTATTTTTTCTTCTCTATGAAGCTTGATACTGACCGTACTTTAAGCACTTGTCAGTGCCTTTATAACTATCTGCGCAAGAGCATGATTCATAGCAGGGCGCGGTGAAAATAAGCGTAAAATTAATAACAGTTCAAGGTTGCTATCAAAGACCGTCTGCACGTGTACAAGAGGCGTATTTTTATTTTTTTTACGTAAATAAATACCACTTTTACGAGTGTTTTTATAGTGCATCAAAGAATTTCATGCAATCGTCCTAATCCTAACAAATTTTATAAATGCGAAATTATGTTGACTTGTAACTTTTTCATTATTGATCTGTGCGAATTTCCGGGGAATACCGGTAATCAATTGTTTATGTTACATAGCAGGAAACTTGAATATATCTTATTAATGTGCCTCATTTATAACTTAAAATAGAAACACCTACATGGACATAATACCTCCTAAACGATCAATCATATATCCGAGTTATCATGCACTTAAGGTTACATTTCATTTATCATTTTCTATTCTTAAAGTTTATGTCCCATAAAAGTTCCATACAACGTCTTTACGTTCATATTATTTTATTATCTCAGCTACTGAAAGATTAAGCGTAACCAGATGATCAATGTTTCAATTATACAAACAAACTAGCATCGGAACATTCGTATCGACGAACTGATCTTAGAAAACGTCTTTACATTTTGTTACAGTGTGGTCCCACGATCCAGTGACCATTTTACTGGGAGAGCGTGCGTGGGCGCAACTATACAAACTATAAATTTAAAGCAGCTAATAAAAATACTACTAACACATTTCCTACACTTTGATTCGACCTGTTTATATAGATCAAAGAAGTATGAAATAAAGTTTATATAATCTTCCATAACAACTTTGTATTTTCAGAGGATGTGAATGAGTCAATGGCCCAGTTGCTGCAATTTCAGCGTCCTGTTTTTCCTCAGACGGAGATACTTTGCGTCCAAATAAATGTTAAGATTGAACATCATTATGAACACCTGTAAGATAAGCAATAACGAGGAAAAAGACACGCAAGCACCAGACATATCGAGACGCACGATGACAGTGTTAATTGGGATTATTTCATTTAAGCTGTGCTCTTAATTCCTCGTAAATAAATCGATTGTTAAGACAAGTTAATGCACTCAGATGAGCGGCTTAATGAAGTGGTGACTGTTAATTACTGAGGCATGTATGATCGTAAAGATTTCGAGTGAAGTGATATGCGCGAAGTTCCACGTTGCAGCGTGGTCGGCGACGGCGGCGCGGGCGCGGTGTCCCCTCGCGTGATGGCATCCCAGCTTCATGAATGAACGCCGATCGGACTCCATTCAACCAGTTTGGTCGCGCACTGATTACCGCTTACCCACTTTTAATCTTATCTACTACACGACTTGGTACCACCACGTGAACTGGACCCGCCGAGGGACGACCGGGATTGGTCGGCTGGCCGCTCGTCCCAAAAAACCAACCGCTGCCTTCCTCTTTTCATTCACACCTTTTTATAATGTTTTTTGGTGAATGAAGTCGTGTTCGGGATAATTATTGAATTTCGACGATTCGTTACGAATATCGATGAGCCGGAAGCCTATCGGCGCGGGTGATTGCATCGGGTGATAAAATTCCGTCGCTCAGAAAGCAATTTTATGGTTTTTAAACTGAATTTTAGTTTGATCTGAAATATATTGTTTGTTACGTTTACGGTTGCGTAAATAACAAGATGGTTTCCCGGAATCAACATGAAAGTAAAATAAAATACAACAACAGTCATAATTAGATCTGTCTCTAAGGATGGCTTAGAGCTCTACAACAACATTAATCCGGAATGTCAAATTAAATTAATGAACAAACAAGCGTCGTGCAGTGGCGGCCGCGGGATGGATATTAGACGAGCATTATAAAACGAATCAGTGCTAATAACGCAGGGGATCTAATTAAATTGCCGCCGATAATAATGGCACTCAGTCTCCCCTCGCAGACCCATCGACATTTATTATTCCAACAGTACCTGCACAATACGGAAAGGGAACAACATTTTTTCAAAATTTCTCACCAGCTCGTAAATACTTTAATAGCAACTATGCGGTAACAGAACAATTATTTTTAGCAAGATTCAGATTAAATTTAAATGTAAATAACTGGAAACATTCTGTAAGTGGAACAAGGGCAGACTGGTGTAATGTAATTAAAGGGCTCTGGGTTCTCTTGGAAAACGTGTCAAGGAAACCGTAAAAGTAAATTTTATAGAGTTACTCCAGATGCAAACACCTAGATACTCCTACATGGTTTATGAATCAGGACATGCGATTTCCGTAATGTGGAGTCGCTTGGCGATTCTCTGCATCGTGTCTACTCGTACATTGTCCGCTACTCCGTCGAATTTCAATTCACGGCAATTCAAACGCACACCTTTATATTGTTATATCTCCATTTCATTGCTCGCCTGGGACTACATCTGCTCGGGCTTCCCTCGTGCTCCCCGCGCCCCTACCCCACGTCCATTAGTGTTTTGTGAATGATTTAAAAGCTCTTTCGGATAACTACTCTGTAAGTGAGTAATATAAGACTTGCTTCCTATTTCATCAGTGCTCCCCAAATTTGAGTGCGCATTAAAACATTAAGTTGTATTACAGGCATTATTATGAACTCCTCGCAGCTGTTATATCTGCGCCAGTAAAGGAATGTAACTCGTTCAGCTCCACAAATTAATGGACCGAGAATTCTTGGCGAGATATAAAAAAGTAAATGATTAGAGACAATAAAATAGCTTTTAGCATAACGAAAATTCTTTGGCATCGCTGAAAATCTCGTCTGAAAGTTACTGTCTTCGCCTTATAATGTATTTACCTAAATAGAACGTCTGGCAACATTAATTTCATCAGGCGAGCATGGCATTCGATTGGAGACATCCCTGAGTATTTATACTGTCGTTATGTACCTGATATATTACACAAGAAACATCCACAATGCCGTATAAAAATATTCGTGTATCTATAGCACAAAACACAATAACACGAAATTTCCCAATCCGAGTTTTAGGCAGAGGGAAAGCGGAAGAAAATCCGTCATCTGTGGGTCGTAAACAATGGTCGTCGGTACGTAGGTGCATGTAAATGAGAGTTATGGTAATTTATCGGCGGGGATGGGGTGTTAATGATAAGATAACGCTTTTGTTGCCTCGCGGCCCGGAGATACGGCCCGTGGACGCGCGACTCGCCGCCGACAACACCGAATTATTTTTAGTGTACCCTAATGAAATTGGGAAAACGGAACGCTTATGGAATTGTCTGATGTCTCCGTCTGTGTTTTGGTGTCACGGCCTTTTTAGAAATTGGCCGGTAAATAGAGTTTTAGTCTAGAGTTTTGTGTGCGATTTTATTTTTGCGCAAGGGTAAGATGGGCAAAAAAGGGTCACTTAGAAGTATACTGCTGTGCAACTGACAAATTAACCTTAAAGTGCTCAGTAATAAAATCTTGAAAAAAAAACCCCTCGCTTAATAAACCAAGTAATAAAAAACAGGTAACGAGGTCTACCTTGAGGTAAAATTGTCAGCTGCACATTACACAATAAACATTCTTTAACACACATAAAAATATTTATTTAAACAATTTGTTATAGTTGTAAACAGTACGCCTAGAATGTTTCGGAACATTTATCACACGTCGGACTCACACTTGACCGGGCTTTTTATCGTGAAAAATTACAAAACAAAAACAAGATTTCACACTTAAAGCATTTTATTGGACGACGCAAGAATCCGTTGGACCATTGAGGTGAATGGTCGAGGATAATTTTTAACGTGAAAGCTTTTACTGAATGTTGTAGTACTGACTAAAGAATTCACATTAACGAAACTCTTTTAGATTCTTTTAATCCACATAGACGCTAAATGTGTCATTTACTAGCGACTGAGTTTTGTATTTCGTTCACAAATAGTATTTTTATGTGCAATTTTGAATGAAATTAGGTGGAATAACTAGTACGCGCGTGTAAATTTTTATTGCCCATCATAATCGAGATAAAATCTTCATTTTCCCATTGGTAGTGAATTAACGTTTTGTCACTAAGCGATAACTGTCATCGCGTATCTACAATAGAGGAGATTGGGGTAAATTGGCAGATAAAAATACATTTATCTGTGTATGTGCAGTTAACGAGACCCGCCAGGGGTCCGTGGCCCCATCTGTTTCCCTTGCAGACATTGTGATGCCGAAAACTATTATTATTGTTAAAATGATAATTCATAAAATTTGTTTATTCAAATACACTTCGTATTTACGTACGGATGCTATAAATTGCCGCTTAAATAGATACATAAAATACATTTTGGATGAAAAATTGGCGGTCGTGTCAAAGTGGAAGCCACGTGGTATTTTTTTATTTCGGACATAAAATACTGTAGCGGTACTTGTAATAATGAATAAGTGTGACAACACGTAATGCATACGTCGCATCCTATCGAACGTTACTTATTTATAAAAAGAAAGAGAAAACAAAACATGTTGTGTCCCTCTAATCGTTTAGAAACTAGGTTTTTCTTTTAAATGAGGTTATATTATTTCTTTTTGAAGGTAACCTTATAAAACAGTAGTATAAATGTTTCACAATACAATATGAGTTTTGTTTTTTGTTATGTAACAAAGTAGGGTTGTGATTTGATGCACTTTGTGTGTTTTCATCTTATTTTAGTTAATATTCTGTTCTGGATACGGAACTTCCTATATATATAAACAGCATATTGGTTTGTAATGTATTTTGATGTCAGATATTATTTATTTAAAAATTAATATAAATGAAGTAAACGTGTATGTTTTGAAACCATTGCAGTAAATATTATATGGTCAGCAAATTAAAAACATTGCTGATTCTGAAGTATTGCAATAGACTTTGACTTGTTACTACGCGAATCTTTATGCTGAGCTACCGTATTATAAACCAGTATTTTACAGTTACTAAGCTACACATTATTTTAAACATTTACCATTTTTTCTACAAGTAATCACGGTCATATATTTGCAACCCTTTAGTCTGTGCCAGTTAACCCGATTATCCTTAAACAGTTAAAAAAAAAAGTTTTCAACTTGAATTTAATTAAGATAAAAACATTGTATCTAATCCATTAATTTCGAACTAAAATTCGTTACATAAAATTGTTGTAGAATCACAACCAACCTCAACTAATCTTTACATACATACTTGGTTCAAAGTTTTCAGCCAAATAATTAAAACAAAACATCACACAAAAATTACTCAAAAGAGGTTTTTTTTTCATCTAAACCAAGGGTCAACAGAGTGCACAGAGGTGGTAAGCGTTTAAATAATTCATAAACAGGTAGCGAAGCGTTCGAGTGCGTGTGCGCAGGTCCCCCATTGTTCGCTGATGAGTAGTGTCAGAGGGACAAAGAGGTCATACCATGGAACAATGCTGAATAGTGCCTAAATATTGGTGATTACCTAGTAAAATGGTTATGATTTCTAATTTCTATGTTTGGGAAAAGTAGTGTGTTTGTGTGTCGCAGGCGCAGCGGGTTGCTGTCTGTAGATAGTCCTTAGTACCTTAGTCCCCTACACCCTGGAATAAAGCTATGAGTTTTTCGGGCACTTGTAGTGTCTCTGACAGCAAGATATATTTCGATTTCCTTGTTTAGACCTGTAGATTTTTCAGGATATAATTATTGTTCTCAATAAATCGAAGACTCGTTTTTTTTTTTACAACTTGACGGGTACAAATGCGACTTAAAGAAGTACCTGGAAGAATAGTTGGAGATTCAGATCATTCATTGGGACAATATTTTCTAAAGAATATGGTAGAAAAAATGAACAGAAAAGTTGTGGCCATCTCATAGATACAAAATATTGCATCATCTGGTGAGTTTATATTTTTTTTCATCTTAATCTCGTCGCATCAAACATTAAACAGAAACTGCCATACATATTTAATTTCAAAATTATATGCACAAGGAGGTTTTATAGCAATGTAATTTGCTCGCATGAAAACTCTTTGTTTAAACCAAAGGTTTCTGCAATGAATCACGATAAAAGGAGAAATCCTTGTCTTTATTGTTTGCCCTTATAAGTGACAGGTATGTTATTATAACAATAATCATTGTAGCAAGTACGGAGTCCGTAATAAGTCAACTATTAAGTATCACGTTACTGGATCTACCTCGTTAAAACTTCACACGTCTCGGAATACTTTAACAAGTTCGACTAGCTTGATTTTAGACGACTAACATTTAATTTGTATAGAAAATGGCGGCGTCTAATACAAATTGTCACGAAGTTCACCTTGATATTGGAAAAAATATTGCAATATACGTAGTATAAGTTGGTGTCATTCTTTTTTTATCTGCTTTCATCTCTTTATGATGTTGTGCAGATTTATTTTTTTACATTTCTCTAACTGTCATATTTCTATCCTGATTATCTTTTAACATCCATGGTTTTGTTGGTGTTTGATCCAACATGGCCACTTGTACTTCAACTTGCTACTTGGTTGTCTCCTACTTCTCCGATGTTCTTTTATTTTCTGTTTGATTTCGTTTTAAGTCTCAGAACAATTTCTCTGATACTCTGATCTTCACTTATTTTGGTTTAAGTTTAGTGTCGATTCTAGCTTGAATGAGTTAAATTAATTTTGGCCTGTTCTTAAGAAATCAAAAGTGCCTGTAACAGGCCTTCTTTTTGGACTGCACTTTTGGAGTTCCACGATGTTCTTTTATTTTCTGACTGCTCTTATTGTGACTATCAGAACAATTTCTCTGTGACCCTGATCTTCATTTATTTTGGTGATTTCTTAGTTCACTGTAGATTAGGGCTTGAATGAGTTGATATTTCGCTGCTTTGATTTTTAATGTTTGTGTCGTGAGTTCCGAGACCTGCATGTGATTTTTGGGTAAGTAATATATTAATATAATCCCGACTAAATGATCTGGCTTATTTATTGTTCCAATATTTAAATATTCAATTTCAAAGGCACAAAGACAAAAAAAGATCTTTAAAAATGTCTAGCTTGGTTTAATTTTGCTACTACTCAGTCAGGTCTGCATTGCTCTGTAGAGATAATTTGAGAAGTATGGGAGAAGATTTCAGCGTGCCTCTTACACCTGCCAAAAATCTCATGAAGCTTTCCAGCCTAAAAGGTTGGCATTTAATTTTTTGTTACAACTAGACCAGTCAAGCTTCTTCATGAAACCATTTTGCATCTATCTTTTAAAAGCTGACTCCCAAGATAATTTCTTAAAGATCCCTATCATTAACACTGTTTAACGATTTAAAACCGAATGTGGAAGTTTCGCATACAATAGAAGAGAGAGTCAAAGGAAGATTGCTTGATAACCTCTGTTGATAATGTCGCACGGAAACGCATTTCACGGCGCGAAGTCGCACGTAATTGTGGCCGTACATCGGTTTTAACATAAACTAGGTTTTTACCCGTGGCTTTACTCACGTCATAAGCGTGTATTATTCCATAGGAACGGTGCAAATATCTACGCGGATATTATTTAGCTACCCATTTGTAAAAAAATTGGAATCGGACCATTAGTTTCATAGATAACACCTTTTTTGGTTTGGAAAATCATCAATAAGTCTTCCCGCCCCAGGTGGAGAGGAAAGAACTGTCAGATTTTACTGACTAAATGGGCCGTCGACTCAGGCTTGGTTCTTGATCGGACGGCGAGCTCTCGCAGTATATCCCTTATATCCCAATTTGATACTTACAAACGTACAGATTTATCTATTCATTTGTTTGCATAGAGAATATTATACAAAATACCATGTTTATACATTACAAAAGAGTATTTACAATGAATGTTAGTGGACAATTTGAAAAATGTGGACCGACATGTAAGCATTTAATGATGCTAATTTTGCGCTTGGTTTTGTAACGTTTGTCCACATTTGTTAAATAGTTTGTGAGAGAGTGGCCTTTTTGTACCTCGATCGTAATCCTTAATTAATGGACTTTTAATCAACTTGTTGCTTATTTTTTGCTGAACTGGATATTGTCGACGCTGAAGCCTTGTTTTGTCTTCGATTGTGTTCTGTCATTTTAATTATATAGACATCTTAATTGGCCACCCACATATACGCAAGCTCCATAATGTTTACTTAGCTTATGCAGTTTGGTCACACTGGGATAAAGTGTAACAGTAGCAAACATTTAGCCATCCGTTTATCTTCACAAACATTCGAATTTATTATAATAGTAATAAGATAATGTCCCAGTTAAATAAAATGCACGGCATCATTTGTTTAGGATAACGCTTTAATAAAAATCCACCAGAAAATAATAACACTTAACGATAAAAAATAATTACAATATCGCCAATGAATGGTGACCTAGTGAACTCGTCGATTTCCACCTCAAATAAAAAAGATGCGTAATTGATTGCATCGACGCGAGCTCATTTGACTGATTGTATAGAGCACCAAATTGCGTATTTAACGTATGGAAAGAACCCTCGTGAACCGTTGCAAATTTGGATGGCACCCCTGGAGTCGGGGACGGCACTGCTCCCCCCAAACATGTTTATATTGCATTTAGATTCAGATCATTCAAAAAAGCAATACGTCCAATTTTATTACCGTCAGACACACTTTTAGAAGTAGTGTGTCGCACGAATATTGTAAACTGGAAGTGGAACAGTGTTGCAAAATGCCGATCCGTTAAGGGCCATTCGCAGTTTTATCAGAGTGCAAATAACCCGCCCTGAAGAGATTAGATAAACTACAGAAAACGGCGCGACATGGGAAGCGAGCCGAGAATTATGACGTAAACACTGTTTTAATTACAAACGTTTGTGTGCAAATTACTCGCGAGCCATTTGTCTGTAACACCATTCTTCATTAATAACTATTTTTTGTGTGAGGTCGGTCAATGTGACTCCTGTGTCTCGGTCCTCGTTAAACGTATTAGGATCCGTTGTATTCGTTGACAATTTGGTTGGAATTTATGGCAGTGCAAATGAATGCGCATAATTTGTCAAAACTGTCGGATTTGCAGGGAGCGTGTACTACCGATTCCCGGATCGTTCGGTATCTATGCAGATCTAAATTTAGAGGGTAATCGCTTGTTTAATAATATATGCCGCGGGGAGCACTCAGTATAATCTATTTACATTCGGAGTGGACCGATCTATTCAGTCGATATTACATGAACGGGTATTTACTATTATCGTGAAACTCTCCGTCGCCACTCATTATTATTTGCTTGTTCAACGTCAGTTTGGTTTTCCTCTTACTCAGCAAGTTTCTTATCAGTAATAACTCTTTTATAATCCAAGTTTGGATTAAATTCATCATTAGCCTTTCACCGTTATAAACTTTGAATAGTTATCTTTTTAATCTTAATATTATTGGACTTCAAAATCTCTCGAAGAATTTAATAGAATGCAGTTCAACGATTTTTCAACAATACGATTCCTTTACAAATATTTTACATTGTAATCACATTCATTCTGTTTTCAACGACCCCATCGTTTGTATTCATGATATCCGTGCATAAACATTTATCTGTGAGAAGTAGTTAATTAGCAGCCATAACTAAGTAAGTAAAGCAGATAATAGCGAAGGTATTCCTGTCATGAGGTCACGGATATCGTCAGTCGTCGCCACAGTAACAGATGGTTCATTGTGTTAAAAGGTGGAGATAAGCCATGTCTTGATGTAAACACGCTTCATCCAACAAGTCGACTGCTCACCTACTTAAGGAAATGAAATTAGAGAAACAAGAAGCTACGCGAAATGTAGATTATTGTGAAACTGGCAGAAACTGCCAAGTATTCAAATAAATGAGGTTGAGCATATTATAAAAAAAAAACTAGATTGAAAACATGAAATTATAAGGTTTATATACGATGATTCAGCTCAACGTGCAACGGCTCGGCGTAAACATCAGCATTGTCTTCACCATTATAAAATTAATAACAACAATGACTCAGTGTACCAAATAAATCAAATTACATCGCCCACTATACGGGAACAATGAAACAAAATATAACGTTTAAAGCAACAATTAAACACAAGACAATGCCGCGGAAAGGAGCTCCGCGTAAAACTGAGAACTTCTTGGCTCCTCATCAATCAGCTATCACGAACCCCACCCCGGCTTTGCTCGTTACACATAATTAATCACTGAATATAATTAAAATTCCCGATGACAAGGCGCGATCACCACAATATTCATCAGAGAGGAAAAGCCTCCGAAAGAATATTGGTGAGTTCAAAGAGCCAATGAAAGGACATTTTTTAACCCTTTGGGACCGTCGTCTTCGAGTGATTCAATTTTCAATTAATATTTGACGTGACTTGCAAATGAGAGGCTAATTCATTTATCTGTTGTGTAGTACGATGAAGATAGTTTTTAGATTGATTATTGTGTCTTCGGAGGCTTATAGTGTAGGGGCCTAAGATAATGTTAGATTTGAGGCGCCTCGCTGGCGTCTGCCTTGGTGTAATTACCTAGTGACTCAGCATGGCTTTGTTCGCCCTGCATAGGATCCGCGAACAAACTTGTTTTAATTAATTTCGTGTCTCGAACAAGCCTTCAGCTGATTGTTATCTACTTAGTTGCTGTTAGCGCTCCGGACGCCCTGATAATGAAGCAACAAATTGTTCTAAACTAGACTTATGATTTTGATATCAATGAGAACGCTATTATGCTCTTAGCTAACTTATGAGACGATGTGTTGTTGTTCCTGATAGTTTGTAGTTAGAAACTATTCTTTGTTATGAGTTAGTATCATCCAGGGATGATTCTTTACTTGCGTATCTTTTTTTTTTTTTCAAACTTCTATTAATTACTGTAAAGTTATAGGACTTATTGAGTCACTTTGAATAATAATGATGTTGTGTTTGCTGTCCTGCTGTTCTTGCTTATTTTCAATAAAATGCAAGTTCATAGTTTCAATGCCCTAAATTCGTGATGATAGTTGCATTCGCAGTTGTCATTATGTTACTTTAAACTAAATCTTTTAAGTCTTCAAATAATAATCTCGCTCATGAGCCAAATGAGTCAATGAACTTTTGCATGAGCAACGGTCAAATTGATTTTTATATTGATACAGGTTTCAATATTATTGTTGGCTCAAGTTTTTCGATATGATACATTTATCGATGATCCTTTCCAAAAAGCTCTTTGGCTATACTCATTATAATCTCTTATTATTGTGTTTTATGTAGATGTAAATCAGATATCGACACGTAACTGCCGTTATATCTCCTCAGTGTTCGTGTTTGGCGCGCCAGTTACCATGGCAACCGGTGAAATATGGGCCCGTCTTTACTAAGCTTATTGCCATTATTACTTAAGGATAGCTATTAATTTCCACTTCCATTCTTCTGTACTTGCATTCATTTTATAGTGGAAACCACTCCAGTCCAGAAATTGATGCAATTTATTTGATTTGTTTGAGTTTCCTTATCATGCAACCACTTTCCTGTTTCAAGACACTCTTGGGTAACCTAAGTAATAAAAAGTCTTGATCTGTATGGAACCTGTTTTGCCATTTGTCGTAAGTGTATTAGATGTGTCTTGATATGTCATATGAGAACGGCATTATCAAATAAAAAACAACTCAATGGATTTTTATTGATAAATAAATCTTGTTCTGCTAGAATTGAAAGTCCATTAAAATCACATAACAAAATGTACTATGAAGACTATCAATGAATCATAATCCATCGCGATAAAACCACATGTATTTTACAACAGCCCATATAACAGAATGCCCTCAAAACAATAATTAGTACCAATTACGACACGAAATATCCTCAACAATCAAATGGGATGACTGGCACAAGTTGAGTGGCCGCACGCAGAGAGAAATTAAGGAGATCATCCGTCTCTCTTCGGTGAAGGCACAATAACAGCTGTCCCTTGCCCTCATTCACAATTCAATTTAAGCTTTCAATCATCGACAACGAAAACTACCATTAAGATAGCGAGAAGTGCACTTATTTTGATTGAATAAGGCCAGCATTGTTTGAAAGGAATGTCTTCCTTCAGAAGAATTATTTCTGTTTTCTTCATTGCTTTTTGTAGCTTCAGTAAATATGTTGAAATTTTAAATCACAAATTCTTGAGGATTTTATTAGAAATTTTCTGATATATTTAGCTTGACAATCTCCAGTGCTTTGTGTAGTTAATATCTGTTCTGTTTCTCTTTTTAACTGTCTGAGCTATATTAAAATTCTTTAAATCAAAGAATGCGCGTCTCATTATTATGATAGAGGTTAAATGCTTGTTCATAACCGCTCAGTTGCTTACGCGCAAAAAAAAAAGGGTCTCGATTGCTTACGACTTTTGACCGCATCTGGGCGTACGACGCGCCGTAATAGAACTCTGATTGTGACTCGCTCCTGAGGCGCACTTGAAATGTTTTAACTGTTCTGAATAGGCAATAAAACAAGCTTAAACACTGTGTTTGTTTTTTTAATAGATCTTGATTCCGTATTTTTCAATTACCTTGAAACTTTTAACTACCCAAAATATTAGCTACTTGTATGGAAAAATGCGTTTTAGTAAAAATTTAGATCGACAAGAGCATTGTTTCTTATTTTATTCATAAACTAGATTAATTACTAGACACATTTAATCACACATCGATATATTTTATGTGGAATAAAATATTTAAAACATTAAGGGAATCCTAGCGTAAAATGCGCTGGCTGAGTAATTTACCGCTAAATATTTACGTAACTTCCATGCGACTTTGTAAAAAAACTATAATACATAGAACAAAAATAAAAGTATGTATGTAAAGGACATTTCATTATCTTTGTTTTAAATGTAAAGTTTATAAACTTTAATGTGAATTCGAGTCAATATTTACAAATTAAAAATAAACAGCGCGTTTTTTAGTCAATTCGCATACTGTGTTTTATTTGCTAATTTAGAAATTATGACCAATCTTTCAATCAATCAAATCTTTACATTAAATATGTATAATAATCAAAAATTAAAAAAGTACAATACTGGTTGTTAATGTATTCATATAAAATTAATAAAAATTAAAACTAAAAGCAAATAAATAGACCAAATCCGCTGATGGCTAATGACGTCACGTGACATATCGCAAAGATGGCGGCCATTAGAGCTAGGGTTGTCGCGCCTTTGGCGTGAAATAAAATACAAAGAAAATGTATAACATTTATTTATTAGTTTCTTAAAAAATAATTATTTTAATTAGACTAAGTTTTATATAAAAATATATTATGTTTATTTACAAAAAAAATATATGTACTTCCTACTTCCAGATGACCTAGAAGGATGAAATTTGGAATCCAGCTTGGTAATTGTGTTAGCGTAGGAAAAAATCTAAAAATAAAAAAGGTAGAAAATAGGGGGGATCCCCATACAAAAACTTGTAAATTTTAACATTCAGGAGAAAAAAGAAAATAGCATAAAAAAGAAAACCATACAGCGGAAACGCAAGAAAAAACATTAATTCTCAATACCAGCCTAGTTTTCTTTACAAAAAATAATGATATCCCACCAAAAACATAAATTCAGCATTGTGTGAGTACCATGTACTTCAGAGCTATCTTTGACTAGAAACCTACGTCTTTCATTGACTTGAATGACTCTGGCGGTTGAGAATATGTCATGCTCACTCAAAAGTCTCGCTGATGGTGGCGTGTGTGTCGGATCATTTAGTTCCCTTCAAAATGGTTGAGCTGAATGGTGCTGATATATGTGTCATGTTCGTGAACGGGCACTGTCAGTTGGGACTGGTCATCTCTTAGCTGCCCCGGTCTATTTTAATTAATACAAACTTTATTTTTGAATTGTCTTTTTTTATATTTACTATGGACACTATTAACTTGCCACATCGTTCTCACATACCATCTCACGATGAATGATGTAAAAAAATTTTGTAAAAATTTTGGAGATTGAAAAAGAGTGTCCATGGAGTTTCTTGCTCATTCTTCTCCATAGAGATCTACGCTTTGGAATGAGCACCTACGGTACTTTCACAGTTTTTATGTCTTGTGACTGGGACTGTAGCACCATAACTATTTTTGTACTAGTTTTATTTTATGTCTTTTGACAATTCAAAAGTGCCTGTAATTGACCTAGTTGAAATAAATGATTTGATTGTGATTAAAAAACTAGCACTTTGCCCGCGACTTCGTCCGCGTGGGTTACGTACTTTTCCATACAAACAAAATTCCCCCTTTTCACCCCCTTAAAGGTTAAATTTCCAAAAACCCCTTCTTAGTGCTCCCCTACATTATAATAGGAAGCCGTGTGCAAAATTTCACATTCCTAGCCCCAGTAGTTTCGGCTGTACGTTGATATGTCAGTCAGTCAGTTCTCCTTTTATATATATAGATAGATAGTAAAAGTTTGTCATGGCACGGTGTGGTATTCTTTGTAACATATTTCGAGGCACAGGGAAACTTGGCATTGTTCACAAATGTACCTTGTGCGACTTTTTTTGCACCACACACACCGTGCCACCTTACTTGGTCCTTGGCAAATAAAATGGTTCCCACTTAAAATGGGCCGTATTTTATTTTTTTTTGGTGCCTGTATCGTCTTTATGGTTTGTATGGATTGTACAGATCGTCCAATTTCAGCTGGCTGAAAAACTTTTACAAGTCTTTCAGCCACCTGTCTCCTAAAATCTCGCGCACTGCATGATAGGCGAGTTGAATATATAATATGCGCGTTCATCAACGTGACATTAACAAGGCGGCGGAAGACCTTTTTATACCAAACACTATTTCGTACTCGCTCTATTGGGAATGCCGATAGGAGTTGATCCTTCCTATCGACACCCCCCATAGAGCGATTGTAGTCAAGCACGACATTAGGCTTGTACTTAAACCGGCCATATTTCTCCGCTCCCCCAACAACACCATCATGATAAGTTGATATCAGTGACACTATGTTCGAATCACGCCACAACACGACACTCAAATCTTCAGTGTAGCTACTGACGATCTCGCCCTCCCTAAGCTCGTGCTTTTGCAGGTTCTTGATGGCTTCGGGGACAAACTCTCTATTTACTCGAAGAGTTCCGAAGCAGTCTGTCTTCTTAGATTTTAGGAAACGGGCAAGTAAAGGCGAGTTATAAAAATTGTCCATGACCAAAGTGTGCCCTAGGTTATACAAGGGCTTCACCAGATCATGGACAATTCTGGCGGTAGCGTTGGTGGGTAGTGGTGGCATGTCTTTCGGTTCTTCAGTCAAATCTATCACTGCGTCTATCGATTCTTCAGGCAAGTCTGTCACTACGTCTCTCGATTCTTCAGTCAAGTCTGTTACTGCGTCTCTCGATTCTTCAGTCAAGTCTGTCTGTCTGTCTG
This sequence comes from Agrotis puta, assembly GCA_943136025.2. Taxonomy (NCBI): domain Eukaryota; kingdom Metazoa; phylum Arthropoda; class Insecta; order Lepidoptera; family Noctuidae; genus Agrotis; species Agrotis puta. Next base: position 13,308,985 of record OW964170.2, on the reverse strand, counting down.
TGACCTCATTTGTATGTCCGTCTTTCTTTCCAGTATAGATGAAAAATCTCCACAAATAGCCGGTCTCTGATTCGCACAACTCGTAGGATTTTACTCCTACTTTCGCAGCTTTGGTAGCGATTTTTTGTGCGAATGACAGACGACCTTGCCATTTGAGGAGAGATTCATCTATAGCGATCTCCTGTCGCGGAAGATACAGCGAGCGGAACTTCTTTTGCAAGTGATTCAACACTGGCTGTATCTTCTGCAACTTTTTTTCGTCATTCGTCAAAGTTTGGTCGTCAGTCGGGTCACTAAAGTGTATAAGTCGTTTTAGTAACACAAATCTGTTGTATGTCATTATGTCACCGAAATATTTAAGTGTGAGATAGCCATTTTCCCCCCAATAATTTTTCTCGACAGGATTCGGGAACAAACCCTGCAAGATAAGGATTGCGAGGAATTTGGCTATCTCATCTCTGTCCACATTTTTAAAATAATTAAGTCGTGAGTGAGGTGTACAATTTCCGACTATCTTTTTAGTCGCGTATTTATTTGTCTGTGTTACTATGAGGTCAAAAAGATCGTCGTCGAAAAATTTCAAGAAAATGTCGAGTGGGGTCATATTTTCAGTCACTGTGAAGGTCGGTCCTGAAGTTCCAGTAAATGGTTCACGTTTCCCCCGGAAAGAGTTATGGTCGTGAACCCAGTCAAAAGATAAATGGTCAGTCGGAATCATTTCTGTCAAAACTCGATCAGATTCTCGGTCGTCGTTTGTCAGCCAGGTATGTAAGTCTGCCGTGATCTCGTCAAAGTCGTATGCAGTCGTCATTTGATGTGGTAATATGTTAGTCGGTTCGACATTTGCCACATCCACCATGTCCACCTCGTCTTCGTCCGAGTCCACGCTATCCAACCACATTTTCAGATCTGCTTCGGTTTTTTCGGTATAGGAACCTGAAACAAACACTTTGTAAGGCTGAGTTGTACCAACTAAGTTTAACCATAATCAGGCCAAATACAAAAGTTGCTGTAGCTGGGAAGCACTGCTGGAGCAACGCCCAATACCCAGAATACTATGATGAGCTAACTTTTGTTGCTGTAGCTGGGAAAACATCGTGAGGAAACCTGGACTTAACATATATATAACTACCCAGGTTTATTTTCTGGGCGTTTGCCGGTGGTGCCTTATTCACTTTCACCGCCGCCGCCGGGGAGTTTATAGCTGAACCTGAAATCAATTTTTATTGTTAAAATTCGTTTAAATTGTAAAAATCTGTTTACATAAAATTTTACACTATATAACCCACCAGACAGATTTTCTGTTTCAGAAGTAGGCAAGCAAAGCCAATTTTGCGTATCACTTTCTGAAAGATAAAGTAAGATCATTATATGTTCAATAGAATATTTAAAATTAATAAAATAATTTATTTACTTACTTAACAATCCACTTGTGAAATCTACCGCGAGTTCACCTACGACTGAGCTTTCGGCAGCGCTTGTAGTGCTGAAAATTTTATCAGTCATATAATCACAGTAGTGACAAAGGTCAAGTAAATCCTTAAGTTACGATATACCTGTTTGGAGTAGGACACGAATCCGGCCTCGCCAATACATGGCCTTCTAACTCTTGGTTTGACGCTTTTGCGGCGTCAACTTGCTGCTTGCTGAAAACAATACAAGATGAGTTTGCGATTGTACTTAATTTTTTAAATATTGTACCGTACCATACATACCGTATTTCCCAAGGCTGTAGCTTAGGCGCTGGCGGCGTAGTAGGAGTTCCCGAAGTCAATCGGCAATGGACTCGTTCAGGAGATATTTTTCTAAAATTTGATTGATTTTATTACACGTCCGAATAGTATTTTTATGTCATATACCTATATATTAATAATTTATAAATATATCCTATATTTACTAACCTTTGTCTCTTTCGCGGCGGTGCATCAGGTAGAAGCGATCGCGAAAGTTGCTTTAATCGTTTTCGTGCATCGAGCTCTTTTTGCACTCCCGGTTCGAGCTTGGACAATGCTTTCTTAGTCTTTGTTTTCGCTTTCCGCATCAATTCCATTTCTTCTTCATAGCTTCTGAAGTTGGGAAGACAAAAATAAATAAAAATATACATTCGATATTTCAAAATATTTTGTGAAATAATACAATACCTTGTACTTGGCCCAGGAACAGGTTCTATTTCACTGCTGCTTCGTCTCGCCCCTGTTACATTTTCACCTCCTCTACCTCTTCCTCTCCCCCCCCCCCTACCACTTTGAACACTTCCTCTCCCACTCCTACCACTTTGACCACTTCCTCTGCCCCCCCTTCCCCTTTGACCTCTTCCTCCACTAGCCAAACCAGATGCTTCTTGAACATTACTACAAATTAAAAATATTATTAATAATAAATAAATAAAATAAAAAATATGTATAGTATTTACTTCAATAAATAAATAGTTAAGTACCGCCAAAGCTTTATGAAATGAGTAATGAAAGCCTTAGTCGAAAAAAAAAATCGAGTAAATTAGTTTGCCGTTAACCAAAGCATAAAAACCACAAACACCTAAAAACAGCAAAAAAAAAATCCAGCCACCAACACATATGGTCCTAATAAAATGAAAAATGCAAACGTGAGGCGCGTGCTAGGTGCCAGCCCTGAGAGCAAAACTTACTTTGCTTGTGGCAACGATTGTTACCAAAACACTTCTCTGTTTTGTACATACTCACGGGTCGCATAAATTCGAGTAATCCAGGATGTCTATAAAATGTTTTAGGATTTTAGAACATATTACAGTTAAAATAATGTCTAAACTATATATGTCATGCAAGGTTTTACGTGTTTTTGAATAAAAGAGACAATTATCCTCTTCAAAATATGTAACCACGCGACGGCAGCGTGAATGTGTTCGGATCATTCGATTTTTGTTTCACGAAACTTAAAGTATTGTATAGAAATATTAAAATATGAAAGAATAGTCCTTCTAGATTAATATAATACCTCAACTTTATTAATTAACAATATATTAAAGTACTTACGGCATTTTTTCTTCTAGCACACACTGACGCTCACTTAGCAGAACACAAAATGGCGACGTCAAGCTTTATTTCGTCTCGTGTATTAAAAATTAGTTTTATTATGTTGCCAACTTGTATTTGAAGGTCGGATAATCTATTAGTCTATGGTTTAAAAATGTTTCACGAGGACTTTAAGCACTACAAAATAAGGTTTAAAGTCATTTATTAAAAACTGGTCGTTGGTAACAATAGTTACCAGAAGCAATCAAGGGTGTTCAGTTTTGGTAACTATCGTTACCACAAGCAACTGAGCGGTTAAATTCTTCAAACATCATTATTTCGTGGCCGAGACCCTCTTACCTACAGAACAAATAAACATCGGTTGACTTTGTTTATTTTTCTATGGGAGTTGAATTGCTTCTTCCTGGAACGTGGGTAATATTGGTAATCGTTCTGTAAATATCATTCGAAATTCTAATAATGACATGAGTAGTCCATAAAAAAAAGAATACTAAAGATCTAAGCTATGGTCATAGCAAATTATATACATCCGAAACAGAATCAGACGATGAAAAACTTTAGCGCGTTGTTAAGAGCTTGTTTGGAACAGTTTACAAACATAAAAACATCTAATTGTACGTTGTATTAAGAATATGCACAACAACCTACGTGAGAGGTTCGTTTCCGCCAAACGGATAAGTAGGTAGCTATAACCTGTAATCGAAACCGGTTTAGTCAATGTGGACTTACGGACTGGGGAGAGGGCCATGCGCGATATCATAGCAGGTGTTCCACTAAGAGCCTACTGCCTCAATGAGAATTCCAATTCGAGCCTTAAATAGTTAGTCTGAGATTTACTTCGCAGTCTAGCTATAACTCAAGATAAATGTTGCCACACAGCTGGCCATGATATAAGTGCGATGTAAGTTTGATAAACGAAGATAAAAACAGTTGCGGAGCTCATGAAGTTGTCGAGGAGGCCATCATTCCACCATCAGGACTCGCCATGGCCGTTCGAAAATGAGTGTAGGGCGGCGTGGATGTAACGCGTGTTTAATAATGTAAGGTCTGAAGGCGCGCCGTCCCTTACCGGCCTGTTCTCTGAATAATGGATGCAACAATAATATGACTCGAGTACGCCGTCTCAATTTATTCAATACCCAATTCCATATTACTTGATCATAACTCCAACATGAATTTTAAACTCTGAATATTTAGAGCTCTAAGTAAAATAAAACTTATATTAAATATTGATGTCATTGATACTTAGTAATCCTCTTAGTTCAACAATCAACTCTCATTTGTGGCGTTGGAATATCCTCTTCTGAATAAAAGGCTTTTATAAGAGAAACATGGGAACGTACACCTGTCGCACCCCGCATTTTAGAACAGCGTCTGGCTAGAGTATTAAATATTAGTATTCATTCGAAATGTATCACAGACGAAATAGCGGTTCCAGAATATTTCGCACAAATTATATTATAGACTTATTCGAAATATGCCATTATTGTTTAAGAAAATAGAAGTAGGGTTTACGTAGCTCGGGCATGCCATATGCAAGCTTTATTTGCATACTAAGCGAGTTGTTTAGTTGCTCTTTAAATGTAAGGAACTAATGTGTAGGTAGAGAGTTAGCTAAGCGGAACTGGTTATGTTCTGCTCAGTAATGTTAAACTTAGTAAAATTAACATTAGCTCTTCAGGGGATTTTAGCATTCCCAAAGTTTTGATTGAAAGAAACACAGCTTGTATTTGGATTGTTCCAGAGAACATCCAATTTTCTTTGCAATCTTGGACGGTTCCATTCGGGAACTTAACGTGGATTCAATAAAAGTTTATGATTATGCTAGGCGATGCTTCTTTTTCTTTAATCAAACTCCATTTGTGTAGGTACATGATGTTTTCACGAGGGTGCAGCAGAATGCGTTTAATTCGTTAATAAATCAGGGTGCGGGGTGGTGCGGGTTCATTAGGCTGATCGCCCGGGGCTTCCGGGGAGCCGCCTGTCCGGCCCACAGGCCCACTCCATGCACTCCAGCCTTCTGTTGCTTGATGCATTTAATTTTGCGAGGGCATTCGATGATGGATGCGTCGCTAATTCCATTTGTCCATCAGCGAGCTTGTCGTTTACAAACCACCGATGCACGAAACATCAACTTGCTTTTGTTTCATAAATTCATTCATTACTTTGTCTACGTTGATGATGCCTTTTTGTAGTTTTACAATTTGATTTACGACATTCAAAAAATCTGCTGCTTAATCCGTTTTGATATCCAAATGAGAATCTTAGTTAAAATAAGTAATTAATTGGCTCTCATAACTTGGGCTTATCGCTGGCATAAATTAAGGTAGATTCGCGCGGCGCCTCGTCCACGCACGTAGTGAAACTTTTAATTGCATTGAGCTCTATCACTGTCGTCAACTGGGAGTTATGAACACCCACAGAGATTGTACTCTTCTCTGAGCTACTCACAAATACATTTTAATCATGTATCATACAAAACCAATTAAGCGCATTATCTGGTATTGGATGCGTGACATTATTTATAACTGTCTAAATATTTTAGAATTTTATTATCATTAAGAACCATTTTAATCTATAAAACTTTAAATCTATTATACCTTTCAAATTAAAATCCTCGGAAATTATTTAGGATCTCGAGAGTCAAGCACGAAATGAATAATGGATTAATTAGAATTTTTAAATTAAAATTGTCACCGTGTATCCGTTCTGTGGCCAGCACAAACATAATACAATAGAGGCCAGGGCCGGACGAGAGGACTCATTAATTTAGATGATTGTACAATTATCTAAATATAAGCGGAGCGAGACGCCCACGCGGGCGCAGGGGGTACTCCAACCCGAAAACGAGGGAGGGGAGCGGGCACTCGTTTTTAATTAAACCGGCGATGAAATGAAGTGGTCCGTATAATATTGCTTAGACATGTTTTAAATTAATTTTAACCCGTCTTATTACGAATGATTTGATGAAATAATTTGTGCGCTCTCGGGAATAAACGATAATTTTCGTAGTTCATCACTGTAAACCCTAGTCTGTACAGCTTCGATGTAATATCCTCATGATCCTCATCAACGGGGAAGCAATAATACGTTTTGTTTAGTTCGTGGCTTAATGTAGATTGGCCGGCCCCCACAAGCCCACGAGGCCGCGTCTCATAAGCGTATAGGCCTAAGTCCTCAATAACAATGTTGGGGCCGGGGCCGGGCCGGTGACGGCGCTCGTACGCAAGGGTTGTGCCTCTCCTCTTCTCTATTTGTTTTTCGTTAAAGCTTTAATTAAAAGTAGGTTTATTTTAAAGAAAATTGATGTTCAAAGTAAATAAATCCTTGATGGTTTAATTATCTCTTAGTAATTGAGTTTCACCTGACGGTAAAATAATTAGTGTTGTGCTCACGAGATGCTTATTAATTAATGATTTTGGAGATACTGTTGTACGGGGTAATCTATTATGATGTCTTCGTTGGTGATAAAAGTTTTAATTAATTTATTAATTCCTACACGTTTTTTCGTTGTGCTCACATTAATTATGTTTTTAAATTGTATCCTCATGCAAAGTTCGTTAGCCGATTTGTCTAATGCAATCGCCTTAAAATTAATTGCAATGCTAAACTGGTCTTAAAAAAAAAAAACTTGAAAAACTTTTAAGTTTGTTTACTGACACACTCCATAAATAATTACTGTCGAAGTAATAGTTTTTGTAGGTTCTTACTTCAAAAAGTTACAGGTTAGGTAAGTTGACATGTCAACAATCGCACATCACTATGTTTGGAGCAATTAATTGAGCCGCACGTGGTCGCTTGAAGTTCGCAAGCCGTCGCGGTGTGCACCGGCCTTCTGACGCCTCACCACACTAACTGAACTACATCCAGCAGCTGAGCTACTGTTGTAATGTCCAATGTGACATAGTTATTAGTTGATGCAGTCTGTTTACAAACATGCTGCATTGCAGTTCGTCGCTCAAGACGTTCGATCGTTACAGGCCAACCACCAACTTCTTCCCGATAGTTACCTAAAGGCTTTGTCCTCTGGGGTCTGTAAGCCGCGCGTCCAGGCTTGGTGCCTCGAAGGGACCCGCCGGTCTCCGGACCGGCACGATGCACCAAACAAAAAAACTTAACAATAACAAAAAAACACAATAAACGTATGAACTCAAGAAACTACACCGCCGAGCGCAGTCTCTTAACCTTTAAGTTCGACAGGATAAAAGACTGGTCACATAAAAACTTCCTTGTAAAACTTTAAAACAAAACTGTACAGAGAACTTCGAAAAAAGTAGAAATGTTTGTGGGGATCGACGACACTTCCCCGTGCGGCGTTTCGGTCGCGACTGAGCCACGCGGTCGGAGAGGGGCCGCGCGGGGGGACGGGGGCTGCCGGCCCCGCACCTCCGCGGTATTATTTGATTAATTCGCCTCCCCCTTCTATACTCGGTGAGTCGTTACGACGACGGCGACGTTAAGTTTTTAAATTTCAGTGAGAGGACCGCAACCTTCACCTACTCCTTAATACTTTAATTGAATTAATTAAGATCGACGGGCGCCAACAAAGATTAGACGTTAATAAGCAAACGCTGAAGGACCCGTCCCGTTCATGGTTAATTACAGCGGCCGCGGCTGCAGTACGCTCGCAGGAAAAAATCTCAGCTTGAAATAATGAGTATTACCTACCGAACAACGTAAGACCCGCTAATTGGTGCATTTACATACAGACGTAAAATAAAGTCAGAGTGAGTTATTTGACGATGTCAGATGTTCTCAAACGAGTGACAGTACACGACAACGTTGCTATAGATTGAGTCAGTCCCGCCGGCCGGCCCGCCGAGGACACTTTATGCATTTTGGTGAATATTAATCAATGGACCGAATCCTTTTAGTGCTTACAGCCTATTGGAAAACGAAACACAAGAGTATTGGAGTTGCATTAATTAAATTGTTCAAGAGTCAGTTGATAAACTTTATTCAACTTTTATCCTTGTTTCTTTTCAAAGTAAAGGCGTCTAATGTCCCAACGATTAGTTTACCAATTAAGCTAACTAAAGTCGATTAGACGCTGACTATTGAACCCAATCCGTTAAGTTCATTTGCTGTTCCCACGGGCTGGCTGTGAAACTGAGGCAGGAATTAGTGAGGCGAGTCCCTCATTTGAGGTGACTTGAGTTGGAGCTTCACTTGAGGAAGTTTTGGAAAATATTTGTGATAGAAAATGTGTGGAGACAATGTTAGTGATGTAACTAAAGATGTGAGAGAAGAATCGAACTATCTAGAAGCTGATAATAAACTTGATGGTATCAAGTTTATTTATAACAATAAAGTGGATACAGGGACAGAAATTAAGTTTTTTTTTGCAGAGTTGGAACTTTAGAACTTTTGGTGAAAAAACAAAAGGTGTTAGCCAATGTTTGGAACTAAGGTTGATGTAATAGATAAATTAAGTTTTTTAAAAGCTGTGCGTCCAAAAATATTAATAGACTACTCAAAAAGTGTATGATGATTTTTACAATATTTGTGTTAGTAGAAGAATTAAAGATGTCCTAGAAACCGAAAAAACATTCCAAACTTGATTTTTTCTGATGATAAATATAATTTTCTTTCCAAAGTACAAATTAATCGAGATCTAGATTTGCAAATATTAAAACTTATGCAAATATCATCTCCATAGATTGAGAACAAGAATTACTTGTATTAATAACTTGTACTTAAGCTTATTGGTTACACCACCTACCACTTACTGACACTCAAAAAAATCATCAAATGTTTGCTGCATGGTGTCAATTCATATCAGCCTAAAAATAAGTGAGTTGAAAAATAACCTTTAGGCCGTCCCGACAGGAAAGTCATTACAAATTCCGTGTCGGGTTACAAGAAAGAGGCCGGTCTTGATTTCTGGTTAATTCAATAATTTTACGGATGGAGCATTATCGGGCTAATTCGGTTTAGTTTGGTTTGGCCCGATCCATCAAACGATGTGCAGGCGCAGGTGGGCGCTTTAATAAAGTACACACCTCCGAGCCATATTATGAAAGTTTGGTGTGCTTCAAATTCTCGGTATCGCATTTTTTTTTGCATGTTGAGGTTCTGTATCATGAACCTTTTTACCTTTTTACACCTTGCATTACGCAACTAACCTAACTTACTGTTATTAACATGATTCAATCGATTCTGCATCTAGTAAGGCATAACGCATTTTACTAACTTTTATATCGATGATTTATTTTAACATTAGTCCTTTTAATATTTACGGGTAACGGGCGCGGCTGCAACCGGCGGTCGCAGGTGCCAGCTATCATTTCTGCCGCCAGCCACTGCATTGCTGTCTAGGTTACTTCTTAGCCCTAAGGGCTTAGACGCAGACGTACAATGTAGCTTTTGAAAGAAAGAAAGAAAGAAAACAAGAAAAAGTACAAGTATTTTTTTTTTAAAGTATAAAGAACTACTTGTACTTTTTCTTGTACCCACTTGTACTTCAATTTTGTAATAATCGTCTTTTCTAACGCTGTATCTCAAGTGAAAATTTTTCGCAATTTCTTCCAACTCCGCACTAAAGTGTGCTTCTATCATAAAATACTCTTTATAAATATTACGTTTATGAATGTCCTTAGTTTTCGTGGTACAAGGAAATCTCGTACAAGAGCGCTCCGCTCCGCTTCGAAATTAATCATTGTTTAAAGTTAATGGTCCTTATTAATCATAGGCATTATGTCTAGATGAATATAATGCGGTAATCGGTGACTCACTCCAAAGATATCGAGGCTTTTATTACGAAAACAAATGCACCGTTACCCAACTTGTCCGTTGCTTCCACTACTAACGATCCAAAACACAATAGAAATTACACTCTAAACCACAGCATTAAAGCTCATAATGAACTTAGAATTATTCATTCAAAGATACCCGGGCAGGTGAATGTGTTACCAATATTATATTTCTTAATTAATAGAGGTGAGAACACTCAGATCCACGGGAATTTAATATAATGGGCTTTATTCCTGACTAATTTAATTGTAATGCTTTTAATATGGTTTTATAATTTTATGGTTCCCTGTCTATTATAATTGTATTTATAATAAAGTTTGTACATTGTATCGACAGCTGCTTCAATTATAATGGTTATGTAAATAGACTTCTTGTGAAAGTTGTATTAACGACTACACTTGGGTATTGTGGGTGTATTTTAGACAGGCTTCTTAATCCTTAGTATTACAGCTGCTGTATTCACGTAACCGTCTTTTCATCAGTATTATAGCGGAGAGACTAATGGGTGCACTCCCCCTATGTCTGCCAAAACGAACGGCGCTCCGCGACGTCTCATCCAATCAGGATAATGTGTGATACTCGTCAATCGTGTAAGTGGCTCCAAATTGTACTCGAAAAGGTAAAGTCTGCTCTCATTGAGTGCACTTTGGTGATTAGCTAGTAGTAGTTCATTTACCATGTTATTTGAAGGGACTTTCTGTATGATAGACAACAGAACAAGAAGCGCAAATGCAGCTAGCTGACATCTTATTTCAAGATTAGTTTACATATTCACATCTCTAAAGCGGGTAACAACGAGACAAGGGTACAATTAAGGCGGTGGCACAGTGCACCGTTGCAGCGGAGGGCGGGTGTCGCGCGTCGGTCACAATGCGCCAAATGACGGCCGGTACGCAAATGAAGAATATTGTCGGACGGCGTGAATGCTCCTTAATGACGCGTCGGGCAGGGCCCGTGTGCCGTCGTCACCCACACGACATTTACGCGATTGTCGAGTGTTAATTATTGGATCATTGTCGAGGTAACTCCACATGGGGAGTGTCTTTTGAGGTGGTTTGTGTGTCTGCAAGGAACAGTAGCGCAATCATCACTTATTCTTCATCTGCGTGTATGGAAGATTACCTTGTAAGGGTTGTAGAAAAGGATTACGAGATAGAAGCTAAAGATTCATTGCTTGCAAAAGTTGCAACAATTAAGACAAAAGCCGGCCATGAAAGAAAGCAACTGCCCTGTTCAGTAATTCCACAAAATCTACGTAAATTATTACAACAACCAAAGCTACATTAGCATAGTTAAAGTTGAAACTATAAATATTCAACTGTCAGTCAATACTTTGTTGTGGAATTCGGTAAGTATTTGAGCTTGCGTGCGCGTACGCACGTTCGGGTGCCAAAGCAACAGTTACACAAACTCCGTCGAGTGGCGAGCGGACACTCCACCGACTACTGTCAACAAAATATACCAACATGTGACATGTGCCCGGACATAAATCAACAGATTTCACCGTTTGTGAACACAAAATAAATCTGATGTATACAGTCACGAGCAATAACATACAAAACACTTAACAAAATTCAAACGCAATTTACTCATATTATACTGGTTTCCACTTCGAAATAAGACCCATTTCGTATTCTATTTATTCTATTATTCTATTTTGGAAGCCATACTAGGTATGGCTTCCAAAATAGAAGTCTAATGAAAAGGCAAAAGTTTAATCAATATGGTAGCAGAACATCGCTTTTGAATACTGCTTAGTGTATACATATTGCTCGTGACTGTACAGTACCTGTTGGTACAAAAAGATCTAGTTGACATAGATACTACAAATTTTTTCTTGAACAGCAAATATTGGTTTACTAAACCAGTTTTTTGAAGTCAAATTCTGCTATGACACTAATATGGTTCTAAATATAATGATTTCATCAAACGCTTCATCATCAAAATTATCATCTGCAAATGTTTGTGTGAGTTCTGATTTTTTATGGCCATATTTGGTCGGCCCTAAAAAGACTTCAAGTACACGATAATCACAAAAATTAACATAACCCTCCTAGTTAGTTGTTAGTTTATAGTTTCACTTGATACAGTTACAAAAACATTAATAATTTCGTTCCTATCTTGAAACGTGAAATACTTCGCTTAAATATCATATTCGTGCTTAACATAAAACAGTTGGATGTACTAGATTTGGATATAAAAGCTAGGCAAGACAAACCGTGGTTGTTACATTATGAAGGCACTAAATGTCGAAGACTGACCCTCGCGCGGCTCCAAGACTGGTACGCGAGTTTATGAAAACTACTTTTAAATGCTCGTAGAACTGGGTGTTGGAAATGTTCTAATTGTAGTTATAGATCTTAGCATAGTTGAGGTGATTTGAGACTTTAGAAGACTTCTTTGATTTGTGAGTGTAGTATGTTTTCCAGAAGTTCTTTCATTTGAAAGGCTTGATTAACGAAAATTTAGAAAAGATCCACTACAATTTACAAAATAAATCTGCAATATTACGCAAACGATATCAGCTATCATGTATAAATTGAAGAAAAGTTCAGACTACTGCTTTCGTAAATCTGCGTTCAAGTGGGACGTCTGCCAAATTTCTAAAAAGCACGCGTTGCGGTTGTACCATATCTTTCTATTGTAGTATTATTACTTCTTAATCACATGTTAAACATATGATTAGTGAAGATTACAAGTCATCCGAGAAAGGAATATAATTACATACGACTTAGTAGTTTATGCAATGGGGAGTTTAAACTCAAAGCGAAGAAAGTTGGCGCGACTGGCAGGTGCAGAGATTTACGGTGTGCATTTGACCTCTGCCAAGCAAATTGCCTTCACAAAAGAAGCGTTGACGGGGACGCACAAAACGGTTGACCCTAACCTTGAAAGTGCAGACGAGGGACCGAGATTTGTGAAAAAGAGCTTAATTGACTACGAATTTCAATGTTTTGTGACCTTAATTACTCCGACGTAAAGCATTGCGACATAAATAATACTAGCGTCTCCATTCTAAAACACGAAACGCAAATAGAAGTATCCATAACAGCGGAAGTTATCAGCAATTATTTTGAAACCGGAGAACATTGTTTATACACCTTGCTGATGTGAACACCAGATAACTAAATTAGTGAGCGTTTATTTCTTCTAACAGATAATAAACCTTGTGCACAACAACTTAAATTGTTATTAGTTCTAAGAACAGACATTACGGGGGTGATTTCGGGACTGGGAGATCAAGGACGAGCAGCTTGGTGGCGTCATCGAACGAGAGAGCATTACGTTCGATTGTAGGGCCAGGCGCGGCCTAATTGCCAGCATTGTGTCGGCATGCAGATGTGAATGGGCTTTGATTTGGGCCCGGGGGCGAGGGGGCCGGGGCCAGGGGACAAATCGCTCGTTACGGCTGCAGGTAAACTTTCATTGAGCGTCGGAAGGCGTCGGACGTGAGAGGCGGCCGACAAAATGCCCTCGTTATTCGCCGCCGAATCACTCGCTCATTGTGCTCCGGGAAACGGTAGACGCGGTCGCCGAATCACGAAAAAGACTTTAATGAGGCGTGAGAACGTTCTAAATGAACGATTGTGCAGGAGCTCGGATTAATGAACGATTGATATTAGAGTGGCTCTGATTAACACCCATTACGAAGATGTTCCAAACGGTGTACCGGCAGCGGAGTCTTCTTCATTTCTTCGGCATAATGTAACAGATTCTCGGTTTCGGAAATTTCGGCGGTTCATCAAACCACTTGTTGCTCTGTAGAGGGTGAGAGAAAAACTGAGTGTCGGGCGAGAGGCGATCCTCCCGCTCCCCGCGCCCTCCCCTCACACTCCTCTGGTCCGAACTCGACACCACGCCAATTAAAACCTGACTCCTGGCGTTTTGTCATGTAGGTATGGCACGCGTTAGATTTAGCTAGCTGTGTTGAATTTTAATTGAATCAATGTTCTAAAAATATTTTTTAATTGGCACAGTCTGGTGTATCGTGAGAACATTGGACAAAATAAGCTAAGGCTGTTAATTTAATTAATTCAATATTTTAATTGTTATTAGGGTGCATAGTATGTCCTAGCTAATTGGACTACGTACAAGTACGTAGACTACAATGTGGGGTGCTTAATTAGTTGGCATGAAATGTGTAGTGTGGTGCATACTGCAAATATCTGTGTGAGCACCCCAGTGCGTGAGACAGGTGGCGAGGGGCCTTGCGGGGCCCGGTAGTGCGGGGCCACAGTGCGGGGCCGTCTGGCGGGGCCCGGGGCGCAACGGTGTAACAGTTGCCTCGCATAACCGACATGTGCCCACTATTTGTATGTAAATTAAAAATTTAATTAACAGCTAAAAATAAACAGTATTATTTCAACGACTATGTACGTAACATATGTGTAAATACTAGTTGTTTTGACGTTTTTATTTTGAAGTATATTCTGATAAATATGTTCGCGTAAAGAACTAGTATTTAATTACTTAGGTATGAATTGCTAAGCCTTTCACTTCGAGTTGCCCGCGGCACTGAATCGGCTTAGTATTTCAATCTGATGACGTAATTTAAGGATAAATTGACAATGATTTACAATGTTTGAAATGAGGTCGACAGCTATGTCAGTGAGCACTTTATTAATGTCAGATTTTTCAGTATGAAATGTCTTTCTATGTTTTCATGAACGCTGTAATATTTGCAATTTGTATAGTTAAGTATAGAATTTCAAAAGAGTAAAGAAAGTTGGAAACGTGCATTTCCGACTATATTAAAAAAAATATCTGATAATAGCTTTTTTAGTAGCTTGTATACATATTACAAAATACTTTCTTCCCCAATAAAAAAAAAACAAAACTTTTTCTACCCTCTACTTTGTTTGACCTTCGTCTTTCACATTTTTTTTCAGTTCTTAATTACTTCTTGAAATATGACATGCTATAACAACAACCATTTTTTTCGAATAATCTATGAATATTTAATTTATTTAATTCACAGGGGTTTGGGCCAGCTAGGGATGACAAATAGTACAAAAAGAGTCCCAAAAAAAACTCGTTGGTTGAATAAAATAGTGTCATAATACATTAACATTTTTGGAGTGAGCTCCAACCGTAAACCAGAGTCAAGTATCCTTAAAAAATATCATCTGTTTACGTTAACAATGCCTTAAACATGATACTTTTGTTCAAAAACCTTCGCGGTAAAACGCATTTGTTTATGCTTAAACAACAAAACCAGTTAGTGAAATTAAAGGTGTCATGCTCTAATTAAACTCCCAGTAGCCGGTGCATGGCTCCATGAGGAGACGCACGCACGTGATTTCAATATTTCATCTGTAAGGCTGCATACACACTGCGGTCTCGGACCGACTCGTTCCACTCCTACAATTACGCGCTTGTGTCATATTTACAGCCCAGGTAATTGCCATTCAATTACGAGGCCAGCCCGCTGTGCATCTGAGAGAGAGGTCCGACACCTCACCGATATGACCGTCCCGTTCAGACGCGGCGTGCAGCCGGCCAGCCATCAATCATCGAACACCCCCCGCTGGGTGCCTGTAGGGATGGGAAACGTCACAAAGCGAGTATCTCAGTCGAACAATGCTCGATAAGTGGGCAAACGCCACGCTAAATTGATTCCGAACCGATTCTGATCCGAACGTTGTTTAGCCGTATTAATTTAACTCGCCCGTTGTCATTCGTGTTCCAAATATAGTTATGATGGCATACATATTTTAAAAGTATTATGAATAATGATTAATGTTATTTGTAACGATGTTCTAGGGTAAACAGGTGTTTCTAAATGTCATCGGATCGTTGTCTTTGACATTTCTTAACTAAACATTATTTTAAACATTATTGTAATACCTATGATATTTTAGAAAATTATAAAATTTCTAGACCAAGCAGTTAGTCCTTTAAGTTTGCATAAAGGTTGGCTTATAACATAATAATTAAAGTTACACTACGTAATTGTTAGTAATTAATGGCATTGGCGGTTTCAAACGCTTAGAAAAAAGATAACAAATGATAGAGGATGTTAACTTTAAATAAATACGCCAATTAAGAAAGATTATAATCATTTTTAATGTCAAGATACACGTAGTGGTATTTAATTCGTTAGAACACCATGCTATTAATATAATGATAGGTTGTAAAGTATCGATAAAAATAGCGAGAGTGTGTGCCAGCCCTAGGTTGTGGCACAGGTATGCAATCTCGCCTTTATACCATCACCCTATTGCACTTCGGTGCTCGAGCCAATCTTTCAAATTGAGTTCAGTGCGATGCAGGGAATAATGTGATTTAAAACCAATAACTTAGTTATCTGTATCATTTATTTATGTTTTCATGATTCGATTTTCATTTATTACCACATTGTAAAATAGAGGGGGTGGGAACCTAAGTGAGGCTCATCAGGGTATTCGGTATACACGGTGTATCAGAAATGTGTAATATTATTCAAGGATTTCTTCCAAGCTCTCAAACTGAACAACTTAGGTACTGTTTGGGACCAACATCCATCGTTATTCTGAAAAACGTTGAAGAATAACATCGTGAGGAAACCAGGATGTCTTAGAACCGAAAAATCGAAGACATGTGACATCTACCATCCCGCACTGGGCCCGCGTGGTGGATTAAAACTCACTCCCTCTCACAGAGAGGAGGCCTTTTTTTAAGTGGTAAATTTATCAAATGAGTCCTCCCACACAGGGCAGGACGAGAGGGTCTGTCTGACTTGTACTGACTAAAATCCACGGTGTATTTCAATAGCCATTGACGTTCCGAGACTACTGTTACCTGATAAGACTGTTCCGCGACCCCGACAGGCTTTGGACCTCTAAGGAATCCCTCGTCAAGGGCGGAGGCCTGTGTTAGACTTTAGGACTGTGGCAACATTATAGGCTGATTATGATTATGGTCGAAAGTAAACGGTGATTGCAAAATGAAGAAACAAGGTAGTTTTTAGTGAATAAGATTCTGACAGTCTTTTCCACTCCAACCAGGGTGGAAATGCTATTTGTTGAATTTTTTAACTTCAGAAAAAGAAGTACATTAAAAAAAAACGTTACTTAAGTGAAGTCAATCCACGACACATAGCGCAGCAGTTGATCGTTTGTCCACTGCACCAACCATGACATTATAGTGAAATAGCGTAGCATTACAGTAAGCAGCTATAGCTGCCATCTCATTATTTCATACTCTTTTCTATTATGAAACGCCTGGTCGCGGGACTGTACGAATTACCGTGACCCCGGAACGTAAAGGGCTATTGAAGGACACCGTGGATTTTAGTCAGTACGAGTCTGACAGTCCCTCCCGCTCTGCCCTGGGTGGGAGGACTCATTTGATGATTTTACCACGAAAAAAAATATATTATGAAACGCCTAGATTGTGTAAGATGTGAAATTTTGTAATATGAATCCATAAAATATCGCTAAAAATAATTAAAATTATTAGACAACCTTCGCTGATAAGTATTAACATGAAACCGATACTGTTTGCCTCGTTTGTGAAGTATGATTACACCCAAGGTGAGATATTTTAGGGGAATCACCCTGGTCGTGGGACCATCAGGTAACCGTGGCCCTGGAACATAAAGGGCTATTGAAGGATCACCGTGGATTTTAGTCATCACAAGTATCCTCTCCTCTCACTCCTTCCGCCCCGCGCCCTGGGTAGGAGGACGCATTTTATCATTTTACCACCATAAAAAAGGGGAAACACCCTGTAGATTAAATATTTATTAAATAACTGAGATCTTCAATTGAAGGTAGCCCAGTGGCGGACCGATTGACGGTTGCGCTGTGTTTCACGGGTTTGATTCCCGCACGGAACAAATATTTGTGTGAATGATTCAATCAGTAGCACTTAATGCACCTGGTCCACGATATAAAGCGATGGCAGTGCAGGCACTACATAAAGCCACGATATAAAGCACGATGGAAAAATTATTCTTTAAAAAATAATATTATATGTCCGTGCGGAAATCAAAATCGCGCTATTTTTTTGTAAGTCGCTTTGAAAACTCATAAAAAAGGATATGAGATCTGCTGATAAATAAAATAAATTAACAAAAAAACTGCTTTTTATTCAACTACATTTTTATTTTTCACGTTTGTTCACAGAACATGAAGTCTTTTGTTAAATCGTAGCGTTAATTAAGCATACCTGACATTGAATTAAATACCAGTTTTATATACTTTTATAATTAAAACAACAGGCAATGGAAATTAAAGTAAAAAATAATGCAAAGATGCAGGTTCATTATATTGGCTACGGAATAGTTAATGTTAAGATAATGTGACCAAATGTATTTTTTTTTGTGAGACTTTCTCTTTTAGATTAGAACAATCTTTTTAATCAATGACGTTATGTAATGTTTTTGTAATTAATGGTTCATCGTTAAGGTGTTATAACGATTTAATAATAAAATGGTGCGCAAACTTGCTTATGCAAGAAACTTTTTGTAATTAATCAAATTAGTACCGGGTAGGTAATTACTTTTGACCAAGATTGTTCTTGCCACATAAAAAGATATTTTTTATCTTTTGCAGTTTGTCCACTACAATTTTAATAAGTTACAGTTTTTGGTCTATGAATTATTAAGATCCAAGGTGGATTCAATGGCTTACGTCACTATCTAAGCAGAAAACCGTGACCCTGGAACGCAATGGGCAACTAAAGGAACAGGGTGGATTTGTACACTTGTAGTCAGTAAAAATCTGACTGACCCTTGCTGCTCTGAATCCAACTAGAGTGAGAAGAGTCAAAAATAGGTAGTCTCAATCACGTACACCCACACGACACCGCTCGTCCACGTAGTCAAGCAGGGGTGGCGAGCATTGACAGAGCGCCGCACGCCGCGCGTAGATGCGTTCAGCACCGCTTATCCGCGCGGACAGGAGTTAAACGTTAGTCGTCAACAGATTTTATGCAAAACGGTGCGTCGAGATCTGCTTCACTGAACGATCGCGCGTTCGTATAATGCTTGTGATAACCGTCTATCACGGTCATAAACTAGGCTATGAAAATTTCATCGAATCAATAAGCAATTAAAAAAATAAATAAACATACGATTCAAAAGATCACAAAACGAGGTTCATTTAGAGTTGTAATGCCACAGACAGATACACAGATACACATACACATAGCGATCAAACTTATAACACCATTTTTTGCGTCAGGGGTTAATTATGTTTTAATTTGTACACTTCGAATTAATAGATATTTATTTAATTAATTCTAAGAAAAATAATTACCAACAAACTTCCCTCTTCAAAAAAAAATGACGAACCATAAATATCAAGTGTCCCGCTTTGAACTAAAAACCTTGCCACATTATGTATAGACAAAATTAACCGGGGATTTTTCTCGGAAAAATCCAAGGCTTGCTTGTTTCAATTACGGTTACTAATGAGTTGACTTGTGCTCACTAATTAGGCACCTCGCTAATTAATCACAACCAGTTCACCTTGTTCGAGAAAGTTCGTTTTACTCCTGTTCTTGTTTACACTCCTAATTATTTCCCTATTATAAATAAATACGTATTTGTATTTTGTAGTGTACCTTATGTTTTTGGTGGTGTATTTTGAGCTGTCGTTTTAATGGCATATAACAGTGGTTTTTTGTGGATTTGGAGAGGAAGAAGTAGACCAAAGAAAAGATGAAGGAATTGTGTAAGGAATGGAACCCCAAATAGAATATAGGCAAGAACATGATGATGATGGAAACGATTTCATTCTTAAGTCAGAATGAAAATTTGATTAAATGAACAGTGTTGATTTGAAACTGTTGTCAAACAAAGGGATTCAAGGCAAATGGACAAAAATGATTTATGTTTTGGGTAAAAGAGTATGGTCAAGTTGTTTCTATAATGCTGAATGAAATCTTTTTGAAACAATATTTTATGAAAAATATGTCAATAAAATTAGTCTTTAGAAAAAAAAACATGTAGGGGTAAGACGAAATGTCCAAGCGGTAAGATTGAAATAGTGACTAAAATCGTGTTTATGGTAATGACCATAAATACGATTTTAGTCCACATTTTATGCAAGATACAAATCAAATCACTACACATAAAAAAACAGGATAAAGAAATCAAAACAATCTCTAACAAAATATAAATAAATGAACAAAGTAAATCTTCAGTCTCGAAGGCAATACAAATGAAACCCCAATGAATTATCAGAGGCTTTCACAGGAAGCTCAAAATGCCATGTGTGACCGCCAACCAGTACCAATTAACAGCATTACACTTATCTAACAACCTCATTATAACAACTAATGGTGTAAGTGGTCTCAGTAAAACTACATAATTTAACGCCAAAGATTGGAGCTTTAGTCACCCATCACGAGGCGACACTTGGGTACTTGTTCGTGTATCATTTCAACTCCAAGTTATTTTCAACTGTAACTTGTGACGTATAAAGTTGAGATTCAAAAGGTGCCACGAAAATACCCATGCTTCAAACAGTTATAGTGGCGTACTTGTGGTATGTTATAGTGTATTCAGGCAATGTGCCACCTGTCAGTTTTGTATCATAGTGTTTGAAATGAGAGCTTTCATTTATTTTGACAGCTACGGATTTATGAAGCGTATCTTCCTTGAGGAATGTTGCAGTACATACACTTAGGTGCAATGAAAACTTACTTTCACCTTTGAAATTTTTTTTGAATAATTTAAAATTTCAAATAATAAAGAGCCTATCGTGTTATCCAGTAACTGGGTTTTTGAGGGCAGATAGGCTTCACTCCATATAAAATATTGGTTTTCAGTTCCACCTAGTTAGATTGTAAGTCGACCTCATCGTGGTTGGGAAAAGGTTCGCAGGAACTTGTAAGACTGGACTGCCTCAAAAGTCATCTAATGGACGATCTCCGGCCACCGTAGGCGCGGGCATGCGGGTGGCGAGTAATGGGCGACTCGCTGTCCGACCATGGACCATGCCCGGGTCGACGGCGCGTTGTGTTCCACGCGCGCCTCAAGGAGTGTCAGCATAGTGACGGGGCCTGTAGAGGGCCATAGCCTGCCGGAGTCGCGGGGCTTTCCCATTACCGTGACCCCGGTACGTAAAGGGCTAGTGTAGGACACCGTGGATTTTAGTCAGTACAAGTCTGACAGTCCCTCCCGCCCTGCCCTGGGTGGGAGGACTCATTTGATGATTTTACCACGATAAAAAAAAAAAATGGGTCTTCTTGCCCTGGGTTGAGTGATAGAATCTGTCAGACTTGACTGAGAAAAAACTTCCCCGTTTCGTCTGTAGCCCTTTGCATTCCATGACCACGGTAAACCCATTTCCGCAACTCTAGGAACTTTCAACTTTTGGTTCCGTTTCAATAGTCAAAACCGATGAACAGCATAATCAAGCAACAAAAAAAGTGAACATAAATTGATGCCCAATTATCCATTCAAAATCAGATTGGCATTGCAAGCGGTAAGCATGAAAGAAACTGATGAAATAGGGCCCTGTACACATCGGCTCATTATACAAGGTAACTTGCGAAATACGTTGTTTTCGAACTCAATGCGAAGCCTTGGGCGAACAATGTGTTTGAGCTTGTGTATCATTAATACATTTATTACCAATGGGTTATGGCTGCATCGGTGTAAGCTAGGACTTATCTCATTCAGAAGAGACCATCTTTAAAAAGTAAAAATGAAGTTCTAAGAAATAGGCAGTCATGTTTTCTCCTTTCCCTAGAACAGCGATGAGATGGAGTTGCAAGATTTTTTTTTTTTTTTAATATCAAATATTTAAATGTTTGGTTAAAGGTTCGCATCTCATGTGTGAGGGTTCGCTAGACTGACTCATCAAGTAACCGTGACCCTAGGACGTAAAGAAAGGGCTAATGAGAGATCACCGTGGATTTTAGTCAGTACAAGTCTGACAGTCCCTCCCGTCCCCCCTTGGGTGGGAGGATTCATTTGATGATTATAAATGCCAAAGTTTGGATGTTAATAACAGTGGAACAGATTATGATAAAAATTTGCTCACAGGCATACTCTGGATTAACAAATAGGCCGTTGATTTTTATCGCGGTATTTTTATCCCTAGGGATAATTAAAGAACTAGACGCGATTGAAGCCACTGGCAAAAGTTAGTACGCCATAAAACGCTAAACACACAATCCTCACTTTGCGCAAAAAGTTAAAATGCAAAAAGCCTACCATCGTATGACATTGTTGACAGAACGGAATGACGAATGCTGGACAGGAAAAAAGTTTTCCAAGAGGCAAAAAATAGTCAAGTGGTGCCTCCGAGGTTTTTTTATTTCTAATTTAATAGAAATTGTGTGTTTAATTTAATATAGCTATTTAAATATTTCATAACTTTTTTTTTATTCTGGTAAAATTATCAAATTAGTCCTCCCGTCCAGGAGGGACTGTCACACTCGTACTAACTAAAATCCACGGTGTTCTTTCAATAGCGCTTTACGTTCCAGGGTCCAACCGTGACCCACAAAGTAGACACTAACTTTAAAAACAAGGCTTCTGCTTGAGTCTTGGATTTATAAACAAATATTAGTTAATATTTTTAAGTATCTCAAATAAATAAATAAATATTCCACAACTATCACACAACGTCATCTAGTCCCAAGCTAAGCAGAGCTTGTGTTATGGGTACTAGACAACTGATAAACATACTTATATATTTCTAAATACATACATATTATAGATAAATTACACCCAGACACAGAATAAATGATCGTGCTCATCACACAAACATTTGTCCTGGGTGGGAATCGAACCCACGACCTCCGGCATAGCAGTCAGGGTCACTAACCACTAGACCAACAGGCCTGTCAAATACAAGAAAAAAAAATCTCTTTCGGGCGCAGTCGGGTAAAAATAAATACAAAGCTACTATTTCAAAAAAGGCTGTCTTTGTTTGCATATCGTTATATAATTAAAAAATAAAAACATCTCATGCCAATTGTTGGTAAAACTAATATGTATAAGACCTACAAATTAACACATCAAGATCAATAAACCTTAACCCCCATTAGTTAAACACCAAACAATCGATCAAACAGATAACTACCAAAATCGGAATAAACTATTCAAAGCTTTATTATTAAGCGAAATTACAAGTTAACGCTGTAGAAGACACGCCTAATCGGATTGTGGGAATAATGAGATTCCGATAGCGGCCGATGTATCCGCAGATAGGATCTACAGATAGTCGCGAGTCACGTTGCGCTTGCGCACGCCTTACAACTTCATCAACGACGAACAAACCCATATAAGGTTAAGCCCGAAACAATTATTCAATGTCGCCGACTCATAATTAAAAGGTAATATGAAATGTATGGGCGATTGTCATTTGTCAGCCGTATCCATTTATCATTTTTCTGTCGCGAATAAAAAAGTGTTTTTAAAAGGTGCATTTGAAAGTGTTAAAGATCGTTACGTATTTCTGAAAGCAGTATTCTTTCTGCTCGTGTAAGTTTTTAATTAAATTGAAAGCCTTATAAGGATGTTATAAAATTAAAAATGGACAAAGTTGCGTTTGTACTGTGTGCAGATGAAAAAGATACGAGTATTAATGTTTATAGACACGCAAACAACGATTAATATCGTATTAGAATTTTGTATAAATTATAATTTATAACTTTTATTATCTGCTTTTTGTTATAATAACCGCTCTTTACGAGAACTAATAAAAAAGTACGTTATTGACGCTTAATGGATTATGAAGTATTAATTGTCTGTCCTATTTGCGTTGTTGACATGCGAAATTAAACCTTGTGGTTAAGAGAGTAAACTCTTATTCTTAATGCAACCGTGTCACTTAGAAAGTGTTATAGCTTATCATTTTTCTGTTCAAATCCGGGTAGTTAGATCATTTGTTTGCGAAACTTCGTAAATTGTTGTATTTATTTTCGTCATACACAACTAGAAACTGGCTTTTGCCCGCAACTGCGCCTGAGTGGATGATGGAATTTTTTCTGTAGGTATGCCACTTCACCGGGGTAGTGGGACCCCGGGTTCGCAGGACTCACGATTTACCGTGACTCCGGAACGTAAAGGGTTATTGAAGGACACCGTGGATTTTAGTCAGTACGAGTCTGACAGTCCGTCCCGCTCTGTACTGGGTGGGAGGACTCAGTTGATGAATTTACCACGCTAAAAAAATAAAAAAAAGAATAAGATTTTAATATTATATTAAAATCTCCAAATGGCATTCTAATTCAAATGTTATTAAAATTAGCGATAAATGGACTATCGAACACATAAATATTTTTTCAATTCGATCCCGTAGTTCCTGAGATTAAGGCGTTCAACCAACCAAACGAACAAACAAATACTTTAACTTTTTAACATACAAGCTTTTTCCAGCGACTTCCCCCGCTCCCGCTTTCAACGGGTGAAAATTTTTTTGAAATCGGTCCAGTAGTTTCGGAGCCTATTCAATACAAACAAACAATCAAATCTTTCCTCTTTATAATATTAGTGTAGAGGTTTATATGAGCTTTTACATGTTTCGAGAGAAATACATATATCTCATATCGGATATATTCGCGGAAAACGTTTTGCTAGATTTTATATGACATTGCGAGTTTCTGTATACTTACTCGTACGCTTGAAAGATTTACCCAATCACGGGAATTCGCGTAGCGTTTTCGTAGGCGTCTACGAAAACTATTCAAGTTATATTTTTAGGGTTCCGTATAAAGGGTCAATTACTAAGACTTCGCTGTCCGTCCGTCCATCTGTCAACAGGCTGTATCTCATAAAGTGTAATAGTTAGACGGTTGAAATTTGCACAGATGATTAATTTTTGTTGCCCCTATAACAGAAAAGAAATACTAAAAAACGGAATAAAACAAATATTAGGAAGTTATATGTTTGCTCTGTTTATACATAAATACCGCGGATACGGAACCCTTCGTTTTTTTTGGTATGTCTGTTAATGGTTTGAAAACGGTATAAATATTAAAAATAAGTATAAGGTCAAGCCTAGTTTACATTTTCTGCAAAAAAAAAAAAATCTTAATTAAAACCTCCATTATCAGAAACGAAACAATCGCAGTATTTACGTTTAAAATGCAATTTATCAGAACATGGTCTTGTTTAGTCCACTCAGTAATTAAACGAGAGTTTTCACTACACTAATGGAATTCAATTAAAACTAAAACGTAGTGCATTCAGCCGTTGATACTAACTTACTAGCCAGCGTAAACTTCCGCTTAACAATTAATTAAATTATCATTGAAAAGACTTGCATTTTTACAAGTCTCATTTAGCTATTTAATTAAATTTCTTTATTGTTTTCATACAGGTTAATTTAAGCTCTCAAAAATTCAATTAGCTAATTAAACAACCGGGCAAGAAAGTACAACAAAACTATAATGGAGAAGCGCAGTAAAGGCATCTCATATTGGCAGTGAAGTCGCGATCGATGGCGCCCCTCGCGGCCCCAATCAGCTCCATCAAAACTCGAGCTCATTACTCAAAATCAATTAGCGTTATTAGTGCGGCGCGTCTTCGTTAGCCCGTGATGGAGGGTAATTTATTGGCATCTCTTAATTAGGGATAAGTCTAATTGGAGGCTTAGTCGTAACGAGGCTCTCGAAATCTGACGTCCCGACGAATAAATTGGTCGCCCGGGCCACGGCGGGGCACGACTCGGCGCGGTACGACACGATGCCGCGCGTACGCTATCAACGCTGATATTTTGACGTGCCAACTCGATTTATGCTCCTCCACTGTACTCACTTTAACGACAGCTCTAATAAGTTTCAAACATCGACTTAGACCTGGCTTAAAAGGATAACGTCATAACGTCCCATACGTTATGACGTATCCTTACGTTGACGTATTTAGGCGGTAGTGAAAGTTATGTGGCTCTACATTTAGTGTGGAACTACAAAAACCATTTTAAAGTCAGAGACGTTAATAGTTAAGAAATATTGATTTTTATATGTGGTTTGGTAGAACATAATGCATTCTACTACGACTAATTTGGTCGGGTAGGATCTGCGGCGAGCGCTAAGCGGTGCGGTCGGGCGGTCGTTCAAAGCGGTTCGAACAAAAATAAAGGACGCACATAAAGCATATAAATAAAAGAGTGCAGACAACGGCATGATCAAGTGCACCGCGCGATGTAACGCGATACTTTGTAGCGTGCTTTATTCCGACGAAAGGTGCCCCCTACCCCCTTCCCCCCTACGGCCCCCGGAACTGGTCAAGTCTATAATTAGATCGGTCTTCTGTGACACACTGCGTGGAAATAATTTGTATTTTTAATAATGAGATGAGTTTAGATCTCTTAGATAAGTTCCGCTTCTAACGCGGTAAGTGACGCATAAAATAAAACGACCAGGAAATTGTTGAATTTCTTGAAGGAAGGGTAATTAGTGAAGTCGGATTAATTTAAGATGAAAATTAGATGAAATGTATTCGCTAATCTAAATTTCCCATTCGCTACTATCAAGCAAAACTCTCCATTGAAAGAAACGAGTCTTCCTTAACACTTCCTAAAATATTAATTCTGCACTCGCCAAACCTGCTTATCAATAAAAAACATGTATGAAGTATTAAAAAATCTCTCACTTAATTGTTCCAAATCGATACACGGGCCGAGAGCGCCAAAGAATCGGTTTAATGCCAAATCGAATTACGATCAGACGACGCAGGAACAGAGGTGGCATGGAGCTGTGTCCACACTAAATATTTTTAAGCCTCCACTAATTTTATTTGAACAATATTGACTTTGAATGTTTACACAGGTGTCCATACTCCATTCATGTTCAATACTCGAATAATTATCAAATTAGACGCACTTTCGTTTTGTTTGGTTGACGAAAGGACCTCTTGTCTGCGTCTATTTATAAAAAAAATACCTTTTTATAACTTTTGTTATGCTGCTATTAAATATGTTTATACATCTTTTGATTTCAGATAATACCATACCTGTTTTCGTCAGGTTCTATATATTTCTTGATTATACTATTTCTATTACAAGTCATGAAAATACAATCGGCTAAAGTTGAATATTATATGGGAAATTGACAATCAATGAATTCCCGACTGAAAGACTACGAAAGTACTAGGTTTTACGTTCAAGACGTGTGGAATACAACACAAAACTTTCCTTCAGACCAAAATACTGAGAAGCCAACATAATGACTAAAAATTTCTCGCTATAGAACAATTCGCCATTCAAAACGGTCATAAAGATCACCGCGCTAATCCCCGAGCGTTTCGAATAAAACAGAATGGACCGGCTACGTGGGCCATACATTACCCTTTCTTAGGACGACGTCTCGGCGGACTAATGCCTACAATGTGTATTATAGCATTTAATATAATAATAACGTAATGAAACGTCTCGCGCGAGGGGGCGAGGGTGCGCGGGCTGCGCGGAGGGACCGCGGGAACCGGTTGCCGGAGGTCATCGGCAGCGAGCCTTCCGCGACCGGTGTTGCCCGCTTAGGCCGACTCGGTTGCCCATTTATGTAGTTTTTCGAAACGGCTGAGGTTAACTGGGACAGCCCGTAACATTTGCTGCCTTTTTAAGTCGTCTATTAGTCTTGCACGCGGCAGCTAAGGACAGGATACATTAGAAGTAATGATCTCTGCATGCAGCTCTACATTATGCAAAACATTTTTTCTTCCTTGAAGTACATATCCGCTTTTTGCGAGTCTTGGATTTTCTTGGTAAATGAGAGTACTATTAAGGGCACTTTCCAGTTATTTACGTGACATCACTAGAAACGCGCGTTTCGAAAGTGTCCAAAAATCCTGGTTGTTCAGAGGCTGGCAACCCGCCGCCGGCTATGGTAATGCTCCGGCGCGTCGCCCGCGCGTATGTTAATGCTCCATTAAGATTATACTAATTGAAAGCCAATAAATACAACGGCTATGAATATTAATTTTATTTGGCTTCGTGCTGTTACTGTACAGACCAGTTTCTGATTACTTGCGACTCCTTCCAATATTTTATGGAAGACAAGTGATGACGTATTTCGTAGAATTCTGTCCATGTTTAAGTTCAGTGAAAGTCGCTTTAAGTTAATCGCTGACAGAGCTTAATTTGTTGATTGTGGATTAAATTGTCGCAATGTTTTTAAAGCAAGGTAAACTGGGATATCCTGGACACGTTCGTACTTTCCAGCAACTCTTTCTTGATTTACATCAGGCAAAATTGAGGTCAAGAAGAGGAAAAATCGTTTAAAGGAAATATAATTCTGCAAAATAGGCAAAAATTGCACGTTGGAAAATACCCAATTCATGTTAACAAACTGCCACATAAGTTAAGTTTTCAACCACAATTGAGTTTATTTTATCAATGATAAAGTATTGGTTTGTCTACTTGAGTTACATATCTATCTACATTGTACAATCTACCTTAAATTCATAAACAATCAGTGTTTAGTATCAGCAAGCGTGATTGTAGCTCTTATCTACAAGTGTAACGGTGACCGTCACCGTCCCCGGCGGCTGCGGTGGCGGCGGGCGGTAGCAGTCAGTTGCGTGCGTATCTTCGCCATCCGGCTGGCGTGACGTCTCGATATTCCTGTCAATCCCGCTCGTCGATTACACAGGACAAATCAATTACCGCTCGCATTCCACCGGCAGCCGACCGACGAATTCTCTGTCACCATCCCGTCGGACGATGACGAGACCTCTCATTGAACGGTATGCGGAGCATTGCGCGCCCTGTCCGCCTCCAAAGACTAGATTTTGCACATAGAGAGCGATGGATCGCGCGCTTCCATCAATTGCCTGTAAATTCCACGCATTCAAACATACGTCTAGATCGAATCGTTGTGTACCCTCAAGCATAGCTCAGCTTTGACCACGCCAAGAATTTCGTGTTCGATACCTGAACCGGAATGTTATCAGTGCGTCGCATCGGCACTCGGCATCAAACATGTCAGACACTATCGTACTACATTGTAAACCACTATTTAAATGAGTAGATAAATTAATTGAAAACGCAATCATGTAACGCGCTCGATATAATAAATATGTACGTATTACATGTACATCCTGCGGTAATCAGCTAATTGGATATGAATTATTGATCCCGTAAGTGGTAATGATCGGTTTGTGTGGCCGAGCGGATGAAAGTCGTACTGAGGTGGCGTGCTCAGTGTCTTGGATTTTTTGTTGATCTCGATTACTTGCCGCGTAAATGTACATGATATTTCATAAACACCAAAACTGCGTCGCCGTGTCGTGGTGGTGGATCGCTCTGGCGCGCTCGGCGCTGTAGACTGAGTGGGGCTCGCCGGGTCAATGTCAGCGCGTGCGGTTTTCCTTCGGCGTTGGGCCGCGAGGTCGACTAACTGCTAATTATTTTTCGACCAATGAGTTGCAACATCAGCTGGTTTATGATGACTAACTGACTAAATGCGGTTTAGTGGTCACGAAATACTTTAGTGATTACCGTGCTGTGGTAATAGGATTGTGTTTGCTGTGTACGTTTGTTTTGTGATAGGTTTATGGAGGTTTAGAGGGAGCGAGATCCCAATATAAGTGTGGGGCGCGGTAGATGCGCAAGACACGCGCCCACGCAGGGTCGCCGCTGTTCGCCTCGATTTTATGTTAATCGAAGAGCCGTGTCGTCGGGCGACGTGTACATAAGACACAACGGTTAGGTAATACGGAACATCCAGTCACAAATGCATTAAATACGCCATTATCCACAGCCGAGAACAATTTCACATTTACGACTTTACACTGACACGTCGTAAATTGACTTTATATAGTTTCTATTGCGACCTTATTTGCACGTGAGCTGATTGGATACCAACTCGATTGCAGGACAAAGTGCAGCGAGTCAGTTTAACTATTATTATATTTGAGTTAAAATAAAGGGGTAGTAAATTCTTTTTTCTATAAATAGCTAAATAAAACTCGCTCCACACGATCGGTTTTGTGTTTCATGATATTTTATACACTTAATGTTAGTGGTGTAATTACCATAATTATACAGCTAATTAAATAAGAAACATATATTTCCCCACTTTATATATTACGCCTTTCTGAAAGTTAATAAGTTTAATAATAACGAACTTATGGAAAGTGAGGAAAAAACCGTTTTATCGTGCAGTAATGGTAATTTCTATAATAGGTTATTAATAAAGAGTATGTGAGGGAATGTAAAGTCGTGTTCGAGATATTGAATGTGCTCTTTATTCATTTGTATTGGCTCATAAATTAGCTATTTAATGTAATATTCATTACAGCGAGCCACATTTTTGTTCGCTACCGTAGCTTGCAACTGTTAAGAAATTCCGTGTTCAAGTAGTTGTTTTAATTCAAGTGTCGAGCTACTAACTACAAGCGTGATGAAGTTTTATTTGTAAAATATGGAAAAATCCTTTAATTTATAAATGTTCCACGTTAGTGAAAAAATGATGTATATTTGTACTTTTTGCTGTATTGCTTGTGGTTACGAGGCTTTTATTAAGTTTACAAGCATTACAATATACAGATTTACAATTCGTTTTTGAAGTGAAAACTTCTTTAGCGGCGTTGAGCACTTTTTCTGTAATGGGTATAAAATCTTAAACTCGCGTCAGGACACTCGCGTCAGGACACGTGACCCTGACCGAAAAAGCGTAGGACGGCGCAGGGCGCTTGCGTGAATGTTCGTATGACTTTATTACTTTTAAAGAAGTTTGTATGCTGGATACATTCGTTGCTAGGTAACATTGTTTATAAAAGATGTACGTCACATTGGAAAATTATTGAAATAAAAAGTCAACCATTTTTGCGAGTTTTACTAAAATCTGTTCACAAGATATTTCCAACAATTACTATTCAAGTTTTCACTTCTGCCGGCACTCCCAGAGTGCAACCCGTCGTTTTTTTTTTAATATGTATTACACAACTATCACACAACGCCATCTAGTCCCAAGCTAAGCAGAGCTTGTATTATGGGTACTAGACAACTGATAAACATACTTATATATTTCTAAATACATACATACATATTATAGATAAATATATTATAATTTGGAATGTTATAACAAATATAGTATTATTTGACGGTGGTATAATAATCAGATGCAATGTTAGCAATAATTAAATCTTCCCTTGTTGATATCAATATTTTGACATAGATTTTTTTTTTGAAGTGAAAACTTCTTTAGCGGCGTTGAGCACTTTTCTGTAATGGGTATAAAATCTTAAACTCGCGTCAGGACACGTGACCCTGACCGAAAAAGCGTAGGACGGCGCAGGGCGCTTGCGTGAATGTTCGTGTGACGTTGCTAGGTAACATTGTTTATAAAAGATGTACGTCACATTGGAAAATTATTGAAATAAAAAGTCAACCATTTTTGCGAGTTTTACTAAAATCTGTTCACAAGATATTTCCAACAATTACTATTCAAGTTTTCACTTCTGCCGGCACTCCCAGAGTGCAAACCGTCGTTTTTTTTTTTTTGCGTGGTAAAATCATCAAATGAGTCCTCCCACCCAGGGCAGGGCGGGAGGGACTGTCAGACTTGTACTGACTAAAATCCACGGTGTCCTTCACTAGCCCTTTACGTACCGGGGTCACGGTAATCCCTTGGTCCCGCGACCCCGGCAGGCTTTGGCCCTCTACAGGCCCCGTCAATATGCTGACACTCTTTGAGGCGCGCGTGGAACAAAACGCGCCGTCGACCCGGGCATGGTCCATGGTCGGACAGCAAGTCGCCCATTACTCGCTGCCCGCATGCCCGCGCCTACGGTGGCCGGAGATCGTCCTGCGACGTCCGACGCCGTGGGCGTCTACCACTGCGGCTGGGGTGGAGGGAGGACGCTGTCCTCTCCCTCAGGCGGCCCGCCTCCTCCTTCACGAGCATTACTGCTTCGCAGAAGGAGGCGACCGCTTCCCACTCCGTCTCGCCCCGCAGCATGGCCTCGACCAATGCCGGGCGCGAGAGGTCTCCGCCTATCGCCGTCGTGAGGACACGGCGGTGCTCTGCCCAAGCGGGGCAGTCCTGCACCGTATGCTCCACCGTGTCCTCCGGACGATCCTCGCAGTGGTGACACCCAGGCGTTTCTTCCCTCCCTATCAGACACAGGAACCTCCCGAAACTTCCGTGTCCGGTGAGGACCTGCGTCATGCGGTAGGTAAGGACGCCGTGACGCCTATCCAGCCACTCCTCAAAGAGGGGTCTTACCGCCGCGATTGCGGCGTGCCCGATTTTGACATAGATAGCGAAAGTTTTTAATTTCAGACCAAGAAATACCGAAATACGTTACGAAATATGGAAAACAGTTAGTAATGGTACAAAAGAATTCTAGAAAGTATCTTGCAAATGTTTTTTAATAAGACTTTAAAAATGTAATACCACCCAATGAAAACAGTTTTATTTTCCAGTAAAAGTATTTTGTTTACAAAAATATGTTTTATATTTTTTACAAAAGCTAAATATCAGTTTCCAATAACTCAACTAATCCCCCAATAAAGTACAATTCTGAAATAAAAAGCAGTACCTACATACAAAAATCTACATTTCATCCACGATCTAAATAACATCAAAGGATGTCTCAATTTATACAAATAAAGACGTAACATAAATAAAAACCTTATTTTGTAACAAAAATATCGTATAGTTGGTCCAATACTGTGAGCCGAAAGCGTCTCCTACGCATACACCTACTCCTAAGTAGGGTAACCATCTGCCCGGAGATGTCCTTTTTTTTATCGTGGTTAAATCATCGAATGAGTCCTCCCACCCAAGGCAGGGCGGGAGGGACTGTCAGACTTGACTTACTGTCCACGGTGTCCTTCAATAGCCCTTTACGTACCAGGGTCACAGTAAATCGTGAGTCCAGCGAGTAAACCCCGGAGATGTCCTAGTTGATTTTAGTCGTCCTGAGTTTTTCTGTTTTTGTCAATTGTCCAACTTTTTGCGGGCTAAATTTCTCTTTTCGCCATGGAACTTTTTCTTTGAAAAATTAATAATAATAAAAAATAAAATTAATTTATTTCAATAAATCTTTACAAGTACGTTGCCGGGAAGCCCCGGCAACGTACTAAAATACAAAAATTAATTTGGTAGTTGCGTGAGGAACCGATACCTATTTAAAAAACAACTTTACTAGACTGATTCCTACATTTGTTTTGCAATAATTAAAACTCTGAATTATTATATACAAACATCAAATAGCCAGTATGCGAACTACCGGTTGGGAATCGTACCTGCAACACACAACGCAGCTGACAATCGCTCAACCACTGCACCAATTGCCTCATTTTCTCAAAGGTCAAATTTTTTCAGGAGTTTTCTCGAAAAGTCGTTCAAATGTCAATGATCAATAAATAAATAAATAAATACGATCATCATCTGCCTAGCCTTTTCCCAACTATATTGGGATTGGCTTCCAGTCAAACCAGATGCAGCTGGATATCAATATTTTACATGGAGCGACTGCCTGTCGGACCTCCACAACCCAGTAACTGGGTAATACGATACCCCATGGTAAGACTGGTTGTCAGACTTTAGAGCTTCTGTCAAAGATCTACAAATGACAGCCGGGACCAACGGCTTTACGTGCTTTCCGAGGCACGGAGGAAACTCGCTATGACAGATGGTCACCCATCCACAGACCAACCTCGGCAAGCGTGGCTTAACCCGGAAGATCGGCCTATGCGGCTCTATTTATTTAGCCACGAGCTCCTTACGAAAAAAAATAAATAAATACGATAATATTAGATAAAATGGCTACCCTACCTGTGAGGTACTCACTGCTTACCTTATATAAATACAATATCTTAATTTATTCGATCCGGTCTACCACGAACTATGATATTGTAATCGTAAATTATTATTTTTTTAAACAATAATATTATTTTCCTTTGTAATGTAAGTAACACAAATATTTATTTCCGGAAATGGTCATAAAATCATAAAAGTCTATTTCATAATTAATTTATGGTTCATAGTGGTAGTAGTTTATGGGTCGGATAGTGGATTTTACGAGTTGTAAAGAATCTTTAAAAAAAAATATGTGGAGTCTGTTGAGCCCATCGACCACACAGCCTATAGACACCTAATACACGATAAAACGCACGAAAACTATTCTGCCAACTTGCTGAGGTATGACGTCAACGAGGGGTACGGGGTACTGCGTCCTGATTGGTCAATTCAAGGTCAGTGCATGTCACTAGGGATGGGACGGTTTTAAATCAAACAAGAAAGTATCGACATTTTTAAATTGTATTTAATAAAATATGTTTTTACATACTTGCATTCAATTATCTTCTTTTATTGTAATTACGATTGAATCATGTAGGTAAAATATAAAAATGAATAAAAACAATTTTTAAAATTTCCGTAATTATTGTAAGCTATGTTCGAAGTCTTTGGTGAGGCCTATTGTTTGGGATGGCAATTATCGGAAGAACGAATAAGGGGCAGGGCATGGCAACACCGGGACGCCGATAGAGGTGTCATCAGAAAAAGTGAATACACCGTTAATGAAGGATGCTTGTTTTATTTTTTCCTGCCACAATAATATCATCATAATACACCTGAACCCCCTCAATGTCACCGAATATTTTTGAATTAACTTTTTGCATAACCTCTGGGGCAGATGATATACCAAAGGGCATTCTCAAGAATCTGTACCTACCAAATGGGGTGACAAAAGTACAAACTTTATCCGGATCGTCTAACAAAACCTGAAAAAATCCATCCTTTAGGTCTAACACAGTAAATACTTCTTTTTCTGATAAATCGCTGTAAATTTCCTCTGGAGATGGAATCAAAAACTTTTCCCTTTCAATACTGTTATTAAGTTCTTTAGGATCTAAGCACAATCTAAGAGATTTATCCGGCTTTTCCACAATAACAATATTGTTACACCATGCAGTAGGGTACTCAACCCTTTCTAACACACCTAATGTTTCATACCTATCCAAAGTTTGTTTCAATCTGTATTTAATTTTCTCTGGAATACGCCTGATGGGCTTACTGACAGGCTCTGCGTCTTGCCTTAACTTTAACTTATAAGTTCCTATCTCTCCTAACCCAGTAAAAACATCCTTATTTTTTTCCACAAACCCTTTCATTGATTGATCTTCCTTTTCCACTACATCTACTCTTTTCAACAAGTTTAACTTAATACAGTCTTTCAATCCTAACACTGACTGTACAGGCAAATCAATCACATTAAAGTTTAACTTATGACTTATACCTTTTACTTTGCAGTTCAAAGTATCACATCCAAGAGGCTTAATTTTCTCACCATTGTAGACCACTAGCACCGTTTGACTTTCTTTTAAGGAATTTTTGTTCAACTTTACATAGTCACTCCGAGATAAGGTATTGCACTCTGCTCCTGTGTCCAGCTTAATTGCCAAATTTACTCCTTCGATTTCAACATTTTCTTTCCATTGCACTTTACCTACACTGTCTACACAACATATTCCTTCTAATGCGAACTCTTCTTGATCCTCTTCTTCTTCCATTAACATCATTCTCCTGCTCCTTGACTGTCCAGCTGCCTGCTTAGTTTTCCCAGTCTCCTGCTTAGAACTTCTACATACTGCTGCAAAATGATTATACCTAGTACACAATGCACACCTTTTTCCATACGCAGGGCAGTTTCCTTTTACATGTTCTTGCCCACACCATGAGCACTTTTGATGAACTTGTTCTGTCTTACTTTGTTGGTTGACTGTATGAGCTTTTTTAATGACATGCACCTCTTCACTCTTTTCTAAGAACTTCATTTGTAGTTAAAACGGAGAAGGGGAATGAAGTAAGGAGAAATGAAAGACATTTGATGCATAGTAGAAATGTGTTTATGGAAAAACCAATGATTATGCATGAGCCTAAAAGTAGGGATTCACAGATGGTTGTTCAGAATAATGAAGCAAATGATGATCAGCCCTGTTCTGGGCAACTTATGTCAACTCAATTAGAAGCTAGTGGTAGTTCTGAAATTAGGCAGACTACTAGGTCTGGTCGCTCAGTGCGTCCTCCTATTAGATTTGCTGATTATTCTTTGCATTAGTTTTTAAGTTACTGTCAGTTTCAATAATTTGCTTATGTTGATTTAATTAATGTAAAGTTTATGTCGTCCCATTATTGTTACAATTGTATAAGGGGGGGATGTTTGGGATGGCAATTATCGGGAGAACGAATAAGGGGCAGGGCATGGCAACACCGGGACGCCGATAGAGGTGTCATCAGAAAAAGTGAATACACCGTTAATGAAGGATGCTTGTTTTATTTTAAATATACAGTGCCTGTCTAAACACCTATCAAATTGAATGCAGCGCGATGTTATAGAGTTAGCCCAAAAACATGCAGCTAAACGGATCTCTTCGCCGCTACCGACAACGCGGTGGAGATGACGGGGTTTTGGGCCAATAAAATATAAATACCGTCGCGGCAGCGACACGAAAAAGAAAAAGAAGAAAGGTTCCGAAACTATATTTTTGGCCTAGGAGACAGAAAAAAAGTTCAATAATTAAACTCACCAAAAGCGGCAAATACTTAGTTGGTACTGCTCAACTTAGTAGACATCGACAGTTTTTCATAAGGATAAAACAATCTTCGCTAAAATGACGTGAACATATTACACTTTAAGTAGATGGGATCCAGTTCTCTTGCTTGGTTGCAATTATCCATTTATTTTTTAAATCAAGATCGTGTGGGTATCTAAAATTTATAAATTAAAGTTTCACAATTTATCAGATGTACATCTGTTGTAATTTCTAATTATTGAAAAAATATTTTTTGCATAAACTAATAGTTATAGGTTTTTGTTTTGCTTTATCGACAACAGAGGTGGTTGTACGATTTGGAACATCACTAATATGTGTACTTAAAATCGACGAAAAGAGATGGCGAAAAAAATACTTGCAAAAGAAAGGGACGGAATCATAAAGACACCAAGTAAGACCAGTATAAGATGAACCCCGATAAATATTGTCAGAAATTTAATGTAATTTAGATTATGGAACTATTAAGTTACCGATGAAATGTGATACTGTCTTTCAGGAAATTTGAAGTCCGGCTTTTTTTATCACACAAACGTATTGTATACGGGAACATATTATGTCTATTTTCTCGATTTTTTAAAGGAGTAATGCGGAAGTGTTTACGGCTCACAGGAGTGGTCGAAACTAATACGAGCTTGGTGAGTGACGACGGTTATAAGACATTTTTGCCTAATGTGTTGACAGACATCGGTCGCCTGTTATTAGGAGTCTATTGGCTGTGTGGTCGATGGTTGAGCCCTTATAAATCGAATGGAATCTGTTAAAAATATTAGTCTATGGCTACGAGTTGTTCATATGTATCTATTGCCTTTATGTGCTTATTAGTTATTAGACTTACTTATTTTGTTTCAGTAAAAATACTAAAGTAGAAATTACTTGGTCGCGGGACTTACGAATTACCGTGACCCCGGTACGTAAAGGGCTAGTAAAGGACACCGTGGATTTTAGTCAGGACGAGTCTGACAGTCCCTCCCGCCCTAACCTGGGTGGGAGGACTCATTTGATGATTTTACCACGATAAAAAAAAAGTAGAAATTACTTATTTTGCCTGCTCATTACCTATTTTTCTGATTATTTTCATTGCAGGATCCAACACAGTTAAATATACTCTCCTGGATCGTTGAGCTGCATTGTTTTGTTTCATTTTTGATGGTCACCACTGTTGATTCTGGCTTTCAGGAGTTGCAATGGTTTGGGAATAGTACGGTGGGATTGTCCCATAATTATGGCCATAGGTTACTATCCAGAAGTGATCAAATCAATATCCTTATCCTTATTTTGACAGGCCTGTTGGTCTAGTGGTTAGTGACCCTGACTGCTATGCCGGAGGTCGTGGGTTCGATTCCCACCCAGGACAAATGTTTGTGTGATCAGCACGATCATTTGTTCTGTGTCTGGGTGTAATTTATCTATAATATGTATGTATTTAGAAATATATAAGTATGTTTATCAGTTGTCTAGTAACACAAGCTCTGCTTAGCTTGGGACTAGATGGCGTTGCGTGATAGTTGTGGAATATTTATTTATTATTTATTTATTTATTTCAGTAAAATTAGGTTCCGGCGTAGCATATCTTTACATTTTATTCATCATCTCATGAATCATGAAGTCATTAGTTTACGCCTTTCTAGTCACATCATCTGTCCATCCATCGTGTCTTTGGTGTTCTCATTAACAAATAGTCATCATTAAAACTCTTCCTTTTTTCCTTATTCCGCGTGGTATGAAATCATGACAACCAATTCTAGAGTAACAGTCTCAAGATTATAAAAAATAATAAAAGGTCGTCATCATCATCACCCTATATTATGTTCCCACTGCCCGGGACACGGGATGATAATTAAGGCTAAAAATAATTTAATATTAGGTATTTTTTTTACGCCGTGAATGTGGTAGAGTTTTGGTCGAAACAAATAATTTAAAGGAATCATCGACACGACGAAGAGAAGAGGTATTTCTTTGAATAACATAGATACATCATCATCTGTATTTACAGGTCTTTAATATTAATATAATCATAAACTCATTCCTTACATATAATTTCATAACATAACATTACAATTTCCATTGTACTCAAAGCGGATAAGGGTTAAACAAAACTTCAAATGCTTTTTTAACATTTAATTATAATGTTAACACAATACCCACTGATGTTTTATCACGAATTAACAATTCAAACAAAACAGTCGAGGTAAGCATGAGGGCCTTCTAGGCACAAGTATTAATTAAGAGGGTTGAACCACTCCGTCTCTAATTAACCGAAGACCCAAGCCAGCCACATTCGGAGTAATTAGTTCCCTCCGAGGGCTGTTCTCACGCTCTCGGACCTTAAACATCGCGAAATAATAGGAATTTCATCGATTACAATTATGCAGATGAAGCAAATATAGTTGAGCTTCCAGCGAGCGGACACATTGAATAAATTAGACGTCATTAATACCGAGTTGAGAATGGACGCGGCCGCACCGGACAGTAAGAGAGATGTCACACGTGCAGTGTCATTACGACGGAGCGCGCTGGCGGCGGGCGCGGCGTTCAGCTCATCAGCTGGCGCAATTTGTCCCCCGCTACGTGGATCGGTTATTAATCTGTTGCTACAATTACTCGCCGACCATTGAATTAATTGTACCCCTTATCTGGCGAATTCACTCGCCAACGTCAACTTATCGAGATGTTAAGTTCTTATGTAGCTGTCAAGAAACGTTCGTGGTGATATTTTTATTATTGCAAAAACTGACCAATGTGATCTTGCGTTGTTATAATGTCAACCACTTGTCGCCGTTACAGGCGCGCTCGCAAAAAACTTTCTTACTCGATGGCTCGTTTTACTTAAAAGAACTCATTTAAGGCATTCGATCGAAAAGCCGTCGACAATGAAATAAATGATCCCTCTCGACGACACAGCAATAAAAATTTCATAATAAGACTTTTTAAAACAATAACACTCGAACGAGGGTGGTCGAGAATCTTTATTAAAATCTCGAGAGAGTAATAAAAGCACAGTTAAATGCGGGGAACTCTGATGAAAATATTAATTAATGTTTCGGAATGGGAAACATGTTGCTAATTAAATGGCGATATCGCATAAAACGTAATTAGAGGCCGGGAACATTCGTTTCTCACGGGGCGGGTTGCATGCGCGTCCTGGCGGGCGTCGCGTGCAGTACCGGCCCGGGACCGGCACGGGTCCGGCGCGGCGCAGCACGGCCCCGACGCGCATCTCACTTTTATGAAAGGAATGCAACGCGTACGCTTACACAGCAAAACAGGTTACGCTCCAACTGCGTACTGCATAAAGATTTTCTTCACTCGACACATTAAAATTCGCTCTTAATAGTTGTTAACTTTTTGCACTCTACCTCCTGTTAACAATGTTCAAATTGCAATTTGTAACGATGATTAAATAAAATCGGTTAAGTGCGAGTCGCGAGTGATTCTTTAAGATTTTAATTTAAAAAATAGATTAAAGAAGGAGGAGTTTATAATAGAAATTCCGCGAGAGCGAAACTACGAGAATTCCGTGAGTCGTCGGGCGTTATTAAATGCACTGACTGGCAACTATTAGCCGCGATGATGGACGCATGAATGGGCGGCGTAATTAAAAAAATCAATGATCACTTATTGTAATTAGCGGTGTATCGCTTGGCCGACAAAAAGGTAATTGTTTCCTGACGGCCGTCAATCAGTTCGGAGAGAATGGTGAGGGACCGACATCGACACGTGCGCTCGCGCAGACCCACAGACGTCTTTCTATTCAATTGCGATGCATATTAACGCGGTATTAAAACTGTGAATAACGGAGTGATCAATGGAGAATGGTAATTATTGTTTAAATCATTTGTAATACTTTTCGATGAGTAATGACGCGACGTTTATGATTTATCAACGAAAATGATAACTCTATTTTGGGCTGTTGAAACCGCCATCATTACTTTATGCATTGAAAAGTAAGTAACAAAGCTGTAAAGTGGTGTGGTAGCCCTCGTTAGATGGTGGGATGAGTAGAGGTCTACATCAGTTATTATAGGACTGATGTAGACCCTGCTCAGGATCGAATCATCGAGGCTTGATGACGCAGACTAACAGTGAAAGAAAACTAAATTAAATCATAGAGGTAATTAAAATGGGTTTGTAAATCGTAAACACAACTGCACATTTTTTAAAGGGCCAACCCAACTCGATGACATACAGAAATAAACTTTATTTTAATTAATGTAACCTTACATTGTTTACAATTTCAGTAATTGAACAAAGAGCATGATCATAAATAACGCCGCCAACACAATATAAGATACACACAGTCGTCGTGTTATCTAACAAACGGCAGAGCCTCGTATATTTCATAATGAGGTTATTACTGAGCATTCTAGTTGCCTTATCTCCAGCTATTCCGAAGCAGAGACTAGCGCCAAATTGGCGTGGCGGAGTGCGCGGGCGCAGGCGATCGGTCGCGCAGATATAGCTAATTAAGGGCCGCGCGCGCCGATCTATTTGGAGAGATCTAGCCGCTGACGTGTGAAAATACCCAATTAATTAACGCGAAACGCTCGCCCGATCACGGGGCATCGCACCTCGCGTGCTACAGGAACGACCTAACGCTACCGAGTTTCTATTACAACTTTAATTTGAACTATCTCTCGTTAGCGACGCCCATTACTAGTCTACTTAAAGCTCAACTTTATTACGAGCCGTCCTCACTGAAAGTGTTATACTCGACATATTTACAACTGGTGACGTAAATCTAATCACGGTAATCACCCACTGACCACCAAGTTCACAATAGCGCCATAAATCCAAAGAATTCGTGCCATAAATAAGTTCGATTGCACATTAGCCGCACTACCTATAAAGTGGAACATTTGAACGTTTATTTATGACAGCGGACTCCCGTCAATTAAACAGGCTTCCCCTCTGTCGCCGTGTAGAGATGAGGCCGCGGGGGGCGGGGTGGGTGCGGGCTGGATTGGCGGTGCACTAACAGGCGAATAGATGGAGGTGAGCGATGGCCGCTCGGTGTAAAGCGAGTGTTAATGGGCTATTAGCTGG
The DNA here is from genome assembly GCA_943136025.2 of Agrotis puta. Taxonomy (NCBI): domain Eukaryota; kingdom Metazoa; phylum Arthropoda; class Insecta; order Lepidoptera; family Noctuidae; genus Agrotis; species Agrotis puta. Next base: position 13,267,728 of record OW964170.2, on the reverse strand, counting down.
TGGTGCGACGGGCGTCTAATTGGCGCGCGAGCACGCCGGCACGTCGCGCGGGCACGCCGCTCCAGCACGCGCTAGATGCGCGCTGATACCACGCACGCTAACTGCACTATTTTCGGATACTTAATTGCCTATTTCCCCTAAGTTTGCTCTATCGTGATTTTGGAAAGTGCATTCACGTGAGGTTCACCCCCTTTACTGAAAATACAGCAAAAAATGGTATAAAAACTTGTAGTATTTGATTGATTGAAACAATAATCTTATCACAATTTTTTGAAAAAACACCAAATGAGTCCTCTCTGGGTGAAGCGAAAGTGTCTGTTAGACTTACTGACTGAAATAATCAACACTTTTTCTTCAGTTGTCATTTACATTACGGCCACGGTATCCTTAAAGACGGTCCCAGCAGCTAATCGTGAAGTTCGACTTTCGAACTGACCAGCGACTTACAAAAACCATCACAATATACTCCCCATCGTCCAACAACAGCACAGATCCCACAAAACTAAGTAGGAAAACATTAGCTTCCAGTCTTGTGGACAGTACGACTTGTACAATCAAGCGTCGGGACGCGACGTCAACCAGGAAATTAAACGCTTGGACAGTGCTGCCTGGGACGCAACGCTGTCGTCGCGTCGTCATGACGTCATTCAAGCCACCGCGGCTCTATTTACAGGCGATTTTGAGTGAACACCTCTGTTTTCTCGTTTCTGGAAATTGGTTGAAGGAAATTGATCCTTAATTAAGGAGTTGTTAAGACGTTTTATCGATATTTGTGATGGCTTGTCACACTTTAGACAGATGTGAGGTTTGAAACTATAGACATACAATTTCTTGGTGTGCAAGTGGCCGATTTTAATCTTTTTATTTTTATTTTTAGTTGCGTACGAAAATTACGCGAGTAAAGTCATGGGTCAAATTTATTAAACAAAAAAAGAAAGGACAAATGTTTATTGACACACGCCACAAGTGCACACAGTTTTAGAAAAAAAAACCAAAACAAAAATGTCCTTTAATCCACATATTTTTAATCTTTTTCTGACATGCCCATAACGGAAATAAAAGTAAGAAGAACAAATAAAACCATAATCTTTCATTTACGATATAATCCTAACATTTACGACCACAATAAATCCATTAAAGCAAAGTAATCAAAATCCATATAAGTAACCATAAGTCAAAGATTTCAAAGGCTGTTAAAACAGAAGCTGAGCGTAAACCAAGTAGTTTCAATGCACAGAGTAAGCAAGCCTGAGCATAGACTCATAGAGTAAGCAAGGTAATTGAGCAGCCATAGACAACCCGTCCTCAGTATGTCGTCGGTTAATTTCCTGCTGCTGAGATTCGCAGCGTGCGTTGTGGCACGTTGATTAGTTAGGTACAAACTTGTGGGTAGTTAGTTGGTTTTTATAAGGAGCTTAATTATTATAAGTTAGTTTAAGAATACGTTACGTGGTCTTTAATTAATTGGTAGTATTTTATAAATATCTAGACATTATAGTAGCTTATTTTTAACGTTTATTATAAGTAATAGTATGTCATGATTTAAGTTTTAGCTAAACTATTTAGTGATCGACTAGTATAAAACATGTTGTTGGGACATTTTTAGGATGTCGTTGCTAAATAAAAATGTTAAAAATAAGCTAAGCAACATGTTTTATAGTAGTAAGGATTCACAGATCAAACTTGGAAAAAATTAGAAACATCCACAACTAAACCCAATGCGTTTCAAACGCGTAGCAAACTCATAGCCTCGCATAATAGTAGAACACAGTTATTTATAGAATCGTAGCGTCGCGAAATATCCGTGTAACAGAACTACATTTAGCATATTCGTGGCGCAATCCGCGCAAGGGTAGCATATTCGTAGCAAACCCAGCGAACTCGTAGCATGAGCGTAGCAAACTCGTAGCAGACGCGTAGCAAACTCGTAGCTTACTGTAGCACATGTAATTACGATCACGACATTAGGCGTAGCAAATTCGCGACAAATGCGTATTAGCTAACGTTGATTACGCGAGTCTACACGGTTATTTGTAAAACATTTACAATGGGCTGAAAGTACATGGATATAAGCAACGTTTACTATAAAACCAATCTTTAAAAATTAAAAAAAAATTGGTGTTCCACACACAAAATGGAATATTTTTTCCGGTAACAATTTATGAATTACCTTTGTTTTTTTTTATATCTTGACATCAACGTAGCGAACACACAGGTAGAACTCGCAGTGTACGTGTAAAACTTTTAAATTGTAACGTAAAAACTAACCAAAAACCTGCCAACTAACAACTCAATTAAAATAAAAAGCCTTATATTTCGTGCAGATTACAAAATACTTTAGGTTAGTAGTAATATTATTTTGAATATGGTTATTTTATTTGCACGGCCCCGTACTGCAGGAGCAGGCTTCCTCCAAATGAACTTAAACCAGCTAATTTACATAATACCTCTGAGTCTAGCTAGACTTTAAAAGCACAATAAGACAAGAATCGTATAGCGCATTGTTCCGGAGAAGAAAGTGACCATATGACGTTTAATTTCCTCCCTCCTCCCTCTCCCCCCGCGTGGTTGCAAGCTCACTCTCGTTCCCATCATCTGATAGTTAGAGATTCAATTAATACAGCAGAGCGAAACCAGGCCTTTGTCTGTTATCTTTGCGCCTTAGAATCTAGATTAAGTTGGTCCATGATAAGATGTGCTGTTAATCTATTGACGATTGTTATTTTGTATGATAGTTTTTTTTTGTTGTTATTTATGTGGTTTTTGTCTTTTTATTGTTGTAATCATTTTTAATAATAAATGTCAATTTGGAGTACGTAAACGGTTCTAAACAAAAGATGACGCCAAACACAGTCAAGACGAGCTTATAACTTAATAAAAAAGGCCGTAAAGGTCGGGTCAGCCGTAGAATTCGCTATGTGTGCCTTTGTGGATTTTCTACTCATTGCTGTTAGACTGTTTTGTTTTAAAACTTCGCTACCGCTAGCGTTTCGTAGCGTCTTCGGTTTTCGCTTTGACTTTGGTTTTACCATCCGGCCACTTCGCATCAAACTGCGCGTGATTCCGCGCGCCCTATTTGATTTGGCCAATTCTGTTCTACTCCCACAGAAACGATACCTAGTAAAGATGTAACAAATTAATATGTATCGAAACAGAACTAATCAACATCACTATTGAACTCCGCCTGCTATTTATCATTAAGGGGAACAGTGTATAAGACGGGGACGCGAGGTATAATAGGGACATACACTCTTTAGGCATATTTAACACAACACTTACATAGCGCAAGCACCATCAGGATGTCATTTGCAAGCGGCCATTAACAAATGGCGTCCTGTTGACGCTACTTAAAGAAACCAGCAAAAAAAAAACAGCCACCAAATATCAATCATGAGAGACAAAAACCTTTGATACACTACTCCGACCCTGAACAATAAGGGGCTGGTCTAGTCACCAACGCTCCGAAGTAATTTTCCCGTGCAGGTTTCACGGGGCGTACGACGCGTGTTTGCTAGTTAGAATTCGGGTGCAGTTCGGAAATTAATCAGAGCCCATTGTGGGCGCTTTGTCGCGGGCCCTGCTGCCAATTATTGGCTGCGCAGCTCCCGTAATTGAACCAGCCTCGAGCAGTTCCCAACTAGTGGGTGAACGAAAAAGTTTGCCTATCTGTGCTGAAGAATGTTGGTAATCGGTGAGCTAGTTGTTTTATGTGGGAAGTTGATGTTGGTTTTAAAGTGGAAAAGTGAATTAAGTTGTTGTTCGTCATCAGTTTAAATAAATATTTAATAAATTCGGCTTTTTTTTTATCGTGGTAAAATCATCAAATGAGTCCTCCCACCCAGGGCAGGGCGGGAGGGACTGTCAGACTTGTACTGACTAAAATCCACGGTGTCCTTCAATAGCCCTTTACGTACCGGGGTCACGGTAATCCCTTGGTCCCGCGACCCCGGCAGGCTTTGGCCCTCTACAGGCCCCGTCACTATGCTGACACAATTTGAGGCGCGCGTGGAACACAACGCGCCGTCGACCCGGGCATGGTCCATGGTCGGACAGCGAGTCGCCCATTACTCGCTGCCCGCATGCCAATAAATTCGACTTAGGAAAAATAATATTTTGAAAAGAAAAAACATTTTGTGGTAACTATTTTCTCATTATGTACAACACGCAATCAAGTTACTGTAGTTAAATTTTACTCGTTTCAAAAAACGTGCAATAAATATCAAAGTTAAGGGCTTACAATTTATTTTAAACGCCACACAAACATGAAAAATTGAACCGTTTCCGGCCCTACACTGTTGCGAGTTACACATATGAATCGAAAAATATTGAGAGGAAAATGCAGTTAACAATCACATCATAAGCAATCACTCGCGAGTGAATGAAATAAATTGCACGTTCACGTTTACAATATTCGTTGTTGAGAAAAATTGGGATGAAAACATGGTGGGTCGGCAGCTTCGCAATTTGCGTGGTTTGTGTCGCCCGCGCCGCCACGCCACGCCGCCGCCACGCCGTCCCCTGCCCACCGCGCTGATTGATTACAATAAAATAATTTGCGTGAAAGCGCAAACCTCGTCACCTTTGTGTTACAATTTCTTTTTTTTTTACATTTCAATCACAGTATTTACTGCGCAAAAAACATTTAAATTTTCATTACCTACCGTAGTTTTAAATCCGATGCACGGATGGAAATAACGCTACAGCCCGTTAGTTTGTGTTGACGCTTTTTTAGATTAATAATTTAAAGTGTATCTATGACTATTTTTTATAGTCCTGTTTTGTAATGGAATTATGCATCTATTGAATTCGTTCATTTAGTATAGTGCTACGATTAGACGAAAAAAAACGTTCTGATCCATACCTGTTTCAATGGAGTTGTGATAAAAGGATTGACTGCTGCACTGCGCGACACGTGTTCGTGAAAAAATTGAAATAAAATACTGAACTTTACCTTTTACAAGGGATTTTTTTTTATCTTGGTAAACTCATCAAATGTGCTCTCTCCCGACTTGTACCGACTAGAATCCCCCAGACTTGTACTAACATCCACGGAGATTCTTCAATAGCCTTTTACGTTCCAGGGTCACGGTTACCTGATGAGACAGACCCGCAAACCCCCGACCCGTGACCCCGGTAAAAAATTTGTTGCAAAAACTTAAATTAAATACCACACTTCACCTTACAAGGGATGATAACAAAAAACAAACAAACTGAAAAAGACCCCACATAACACCCCAAATATTTATATTACAACACATCGTCCGCTAAACAAAAACAAAGGATTAGCACTAAACTCCCGTTATTCGGGGGTTAACGTATTAAAAGGTATAAAAGTCCAAGGGTGGCGTAAAGCGGCGGTGTTAAAACAATGGCAAGTAACTCGACGGTAACCACCACCGAATTTGCATTCCTCATTGCGAGAGCACATAAAAATGCTCTCATTAACCTGGGGTGGTCAGCCTGTATACCCGCCACAGTACACAACACACGCTGTACCAACGTGCGGTATTGCCCGGTAGGTGACGCTTGTCATGTTAGTGACGTGAGACGTTGCCAAACATTAAATTCAATAACGTGTAAATGATATGGCTCGATGTGGTAATTGAATACGGTGGTACAGCTTAAATAATTATAGCGTCCAGTAAATGATAAAATGAACTTGGTGTAATTAATTTTCAGATTTCAGAATTTGTTTGACATTGCGTTTTTTAATTGAAATACAAATAGGCAATAATTATGATTGTGTTATGTGAATGTCGTGTTTGTTCTTATTCTGCCTTACGAGAAAAGGAGCTTCCTCGAATAGCGTTAAAAATATCGTACTTCAATTCCAAACGCCTAGCGCACCTTGGTCATACACCCTGGACAATTGGACATCTAACACTCGGTAACGCAGAGTCAAGCTGACTAATCATTTCACCACAATGACTTTAACTTCTTCTGCCAATATAAATAAAGAAGACAAGGTCAGCCTTATCTTAAAGCAGATTTCGCGATACAATCAATCGACGCACCCTCTCCAAGCGAACGTCTAACAACACACAGGGTGTAGAATTCCCAGCAAGATCAGAGGATGCGAGTAATCGTGTATGCGACGCAGTTTTCATTACTACTGCTTAACATACCGGCGTCGCGTGCCCGCATTCCGCCTCTTTTTATTCCATTTTATTCTGCCTAATGTTTATTGCTCACCGGTCAAGTAATGCGACACTAATTTCGCATGCCTTCGTTTAGCAATGTCCTAGAAAACTACGCTCGTAATACGTAAGCGTTTACTGTTATATGTCGCTGTTTTACTTATAAATAAGCACAAGCTTGTTTTGTATGTTTTTCTGCACGGTATTTCTACTCCTCGTAAACGTTTGCCTGTTTTTAGCTGCTTTTAAAAAAGGCGTTGGAAGCTCTTGATTCTCTTTAATTTAACCATTTTAAATGACACCATTAAAAGAGACTACTGAAGAGATCAACAAAGATTACCATTAAACCATTTAATTACACAAACCATTAATTTATTTGAGAAACTAAATTAGAACACTTTCAGTATTTCGTATATTTACGTCGATGCTCGTAATCTCCCCGCTTCGAGGGTTAAAATTCGGTCCACAATGGCGGCATTGTTCCATTAACACAATTTTATACCCGACATATTAAAATAATAAAAACTTATGCCTCTCTTAATTAAATAATTTAGCGGCGGCCTGAGCCGAGATATGTAAATTGTTTTAGGGGATAGATCAAACAACCCTTTTTTATGACTTTAATATGCGGTCGCCGGGAGGGAGGGGGGGCTCGTGAGACACAGTCGGGGCCGGGGGGCGAGGTAAGTTATGAAATATTTAATAACGGCGCACACGATTCCATTTGAATTACTTTCGAGGAAATGACGACGTGCAAAGCAGGCGGCACATCGCGCGATGCCCCGCGACCCACCCCGCACCTACGTGCGCGCCGAAATGAGCTGAGAAACAAATATTACTACAAACAAACTTTTTGCCTTATTAAAATTCACGTACGCAGAATTATGTAACATGGCTAACGTTTTGTTTTGCGGCGACGCGATGGATTTTCCTTACAGTCATAATATTTTCAGGGCGTTTTTCATTGAACCTTACCGGCTCAGTTACAAACAAACCTTGGCATTGACTAAATCAGTTACTAAATTGTTTTTTTGTTTCTTCAGTTCTTAATTGTTGATCTCTTTCAATCAATTAAAGCATTGTACCAAACTAGAGTTTCCTGTCCTTGTAAAAAGTTAACGAATAAAATAATGGTATGAGTAATCTGCGCCCGATGTGCGCGCGCTATTACGCGGGACTTCACTGTCTCAAATGCCGAGGGAGTGTTTTAATTAATGTTTCCCGACAAATTGCGAAAAAAACCATAGCAATGTGACGTCACAGGGCTCGTGTGCGGGTAAATGACGCGGCAGTGTAATCAAGTAATGACCCTTATTATTGTAATGTGACGTCATCAAGACATGTCTTTTAAACGATGGCTGTTTAAGTACAAATGCGTGTAAAGAAAAGGGTTACTGTTTATAAGTGTCATTAAATTAAACGTTTATTTTGCAAGTCATTTTGTTTAATTATGGTTTATTTGTCTCTTAGGATTAGGGTACATCACACCTTTTTGTGATAAAACACTGTACGCAAAAAAAAAAAACACAAATAAAAAAAGTTTTATCTACTAAAGTCTACGACCGAAATGATGTTTAGCTATAACAAACATGTATATTTTTTTCATCTCGTCCTGAGAATTGATGCTGGGGCGCTTCTCACGCGTTTGTAACGAGTCTGTATTATCGGGCGTATCGCGGCCGCCTCGCCTTCAGTGTGTACACGCCCTAAACCACGTTCGACGAACAAATGTTATCAGTGAAATGCTGATTACTGAAATATATGATCTAAGGGTTAATAAATTTTGTTTCTTCGTGTTTTCTACCCACCGTCGCGGTAAATTATGTAATTGGGGCAGGAAGTTTTAAGTATGTTTTTATTACCATTCTAGTCGTTAAGGACGGTTAAAATTAACTGTCCTAATTGATACTTATTAATAGAAGAAAAAAAACCAATATTTTTATTAATTAAAGGTGGAAATTGCCTTGTGTTTATCAAACTAAGTATTTCTGGCACTTTAATTTGTAATTAACTAATCAAATATAATTATCTTACTATATTTATTTTCTTGATAAGTCAAATGAGTTAAAATAACATCTTCGTTCGAGATGGATCTTCTAATAGAGATTTTATCAACATTCTACACTTTGATTGACTTTGTTCATTATCATTACCATCCAATTGCATTATGACCGTAACTCTTAGATCTTTTTAACTCGAAGTAAACTCTTGTATTTACAACCTTCACTCCATTACGAAGAGTTTATTTTACATTGCAGATAAAATTATCATAAACCTTATATTTTTTCTATGCCATTCTAAAATTAACTTTAATTACATATAATCAAGGTTGTCATTAGTTTAATCAGTAGTAAGACGGGCTAGTTTTCCGTGTGAGTGTACTAAGTGGGCGCACTGTTATTGATTGCATGATCTGTAGGGACGATACCAAAAAGATTCCTTAATGGCGGTGATTTGACTCAGTAAATCACCGAACATCATTAAGTTGTTATAACATGCCATTTCTACGTGACTCGCCCGTACACCGTACTTAAGTATTGGCAGAGTCAGCAAAAAGGGTAGTATGCAAACACGAGATGAATATCTTGATCTTGTTCAGTTAAAAAAAAATACCAGCTAAGTGCGAGTCGAACTTACACAGGAAAGAAAAGTATCGTATATATATTATTAATTTATTTTCATAGTAACTCACAGTCAGTGACATTTTTAAGAGTCTACTCATTACGTTTCAAGAGGTAAGGAGACTTGACGAACGATCAGACGGACGGAGGCCTTCGCACAAGAATTCCATATTTTACGGCGTTCGTTGTATGGAAAATGGAAAACGCCTTTAGTGTACAAACGAGAAACTAATTTAAAAAAAGTAACGTCGAAATTCCAGTTTACGTCACAAAAGCGTAAAAAACTCGTGCTAGAAGCTCGTAGACACAGAACCAAAATTATTCTATTTTACAACCTGTTATGCAACCTCCAAAATAAAATACCAAAAATTTGCCACTCAACACAATTAGGCGTAAAAATAGCAGCCTACAGACCGATGTTTTTTGTTGACTGTACCATGTAAACTCATAAAGCATAGTTACAAGAAAAAGAGTATATTTTTTATAAATCTCTTCATAATCTTCAATAAAAGTATATCTTTATGGGTTCTCGTGATTTACTAAGTCAATTATAAAAATTGAATGTTAATTAACGACTTAATTAGGAAGTCAAATTAATGTCAATAGTTTTCTATCGAATAATGAAGTTATGTTCCATTACTAAGTTATTTCTCTTTCAAGTTCGTGAGGTTTATCGATTGAAGTTTTAATGGTTATATTCAACTTCCCATAAAAATGTTCGTTTAGGAATGATTTATGTTGATTTTGTTTAATAGATCTAATAATAATTTAAAAGAAATATAAATAATAATATAAAATACAGGCTTTTTGCCTAGTTTAGGACTCAGATGTTTCGACTTTAACTATAACACTCTTGTACAACTTAATCATAAGTCCTTGCCTAGTATGGTACTAGGCTTTTGTGTACAAAAATAAACGATTTTTATTTATTTAATCTTGTTTGCAGTGTTTATTTTAATGAGAACCTTTTTGAGATACATCCCATTTCATCAATTTATTTATTTCAACAGTTGAATAAAATAGCACATACATTTTACCACTATTTTAATTGTCATCAATTCGTCGAGTCTCGATTCATAAATTTTTGACTTTGCATAAATTAATTCCTGTTACGACAATCAACATAATTGTAGTAAAGAAATAAAAAATCTTTTTTTTTAATTTAGATATTTATAATTTGCTTTTATAGCGTTAGATTTTCAGTATCCCGTGTTGCGCTATTATTAATCTACTAGCTTCCGCCTGCGACTCCGTCCGCGCGGATGTCGGTCTTCGCGTGGATGGTTTATTTCCCCATTTTGAGTAACTCTGACAATGACATCTTATAAATATTACGGCGCTGAATCCACTGCGGGTAATGCAACGTGTGTTCGCGGTTCAACAGAACAACGTCTATGAATAAAACTGAAAAATAATTTTCTACGTATTTTTCCAGGATAAAAAGTATCCTATGTTATGCCCAGGATAATAAGGAATAATTATACCAAGTTTCATCGAAATCGAACCGTTAGTTTTCACGTGATGCCTGCACAAACAGACAGACAGACAGACAGACAGACAAAATTTTTTTTAATTATATATTTGGGTTTGGTATCGATCCAGCAACAGCCCCCGCTATTAATTTTTTCAATATTTTCAATGTACAGAATTGACCCTTCTACAGATTTATTATATGTATAGATTAAAAAATACATGCACATGTTTATTTAATTGAAAAGTTACTAGAATCAATTAAGTTCTGATAGGCTGCTCCTGGTCGCGGGACTCACGAATTACCGTAACCCTGGTACGTAAAGGGCTATTGAAGAACACCGTGGATTTTAGTCAGTCAAGTCTGACAGTCCCTTCCGCCCTGCCCTGGGTTGGAGGACTAATTCGATGATTTTACCACGATAAAAAAAAATGGGTTGCTCCTGTTTTTTTTTAATGGTAGGATCGCGTTTGACCATTATCTCGGCTGGTGGTAAGCGAAGATGTGGTTGGCGGTGAAGCACGCTTGCTTAGAAGTAACCTATTCACTCTTGACTTGAAGTTTCCTTTCTGATGTTTTAGATTTAACCAGGTAAACATACAACACAAAGTTGCCCTTTGATCCAACATAAATAATAACTTTAATATCATAATATTCCCGCTTATTCAGTTGAACGAACTTCCCAATAAACTTTTGCATCGTTTTGCATTGCCCACATAAACAAAATAATTAATTTACACACAATCTCTTCAATCTCCATTCCAAGAATTGAACAACAAGAGAGCTATTAATATCTGGATTCGTCACAGTCTTTTTTGCCCACACTGTGGGCGTATACTTAGGGTTCAGTCAGATGGACAACACCAGTAAAAATGTCGAAAGTGTGGTTAGTACAGGCAAAATGGCAACCACAAAACTAAGTCAAACGATTAAATCACTTACCATCAACTACGAGTACCTATTCTTTTCCCAGTAATGTTAAAATTGGTTTCCAGTCTAAACGGATACAGCTACTTAGCTATTATCGTATGAAGAAACTTCTTATTTCCACAACACAATTACCAATAGGAACGTCGTTGCAACACAGGACCAGATTAGTAGTTTATAATTTTTACCCTACTTCGCCAGAACATTCAGAACAACAGAAAAAAAAGACGTTTAAATCATGATGTTTATTCGGAGGATATGCAACAGCCTCTCATAGTTAACTAACTTACCAAAACCATACGTATCTTCCGACTGAACAGCATGATTTTGAAGGAGCTTATTGCAACTGTGGTCTAGTAATTTCGTGTGGTCCATCTGAACAAACCCTTAGACTGTAGTCGTGAAAACCTTTGGCAGATAACTCGATAGCTAATTCGAAATGGTTCATTGTTGTCTGTAGTTTCAAAGGCAGTACTTTCAAAGATATTGCTTGCAGTGTCTTGCACAATAGTCTTGGACGCTAACTAAATGGCCTGGGTTTACTTGACATGACTTGAAGTGACAATGTATGAAGAGAAAAGGGGTTTTAATTTTGTTTGTTGTTGTATGTTTTTAAGGATGTGACTTTAATTATTGTTTGTTTTGCTAGTAGTGGTTTTAGAAAGATTTTAAAGCTTTGCAAAGTTATTTACGTGGTTGTTGGTACACTGGTTATTATTATGTTCGTGAAAAGCTTGTTTTTTGGAATTCTTCAGGGGTTTTGTGAATTCGACTTGCAGAAGGAATTTGAATTATACACGTTCATTCTGGCATGGTTGACATTAGGAAATTTAGTAAAACATGTAACTGGTATGTTGTCAAAAACCTTATGGTGAACGAACAATAGGTAAAATTGGCTACTCGAAGTATTGCAACAGCAACCAATATCAATAACCAATAACTGCAAACGCGAAAAATGGAAAGAAGTAAGCGAAGTAAGTCTTTGTCCTCTTTTTTGGCTGGTGATATCATTAAATGAGTCCTCTCGTCCTGGGTGGAGCGGAGGGACTGTCAGACTCTTACTAAAAATCCACCCTTTTGCTTCAATTGCCCTTTGCGTTCTTTTGCGGTCACGGTGTCCCTGTCCAGCAGCAATAACGGAACTATACAGTGTTATTTGTGAAACACTTGTTGTTTGGAATTCTTCAGGGGTTTTGTGAATTCGACTTGCAGAAGGAATTTGAATTATACACGTTCATTCTGGCATGGTTGACATTATGAAATTTAGTAAAACATGTAACTGGTATGTTGTCAAAAACCTTATGGTGAACGAACAATAGGTAAAATTGGCTACTCGAAGTATTGCAACAGCAACCAATATCAATAACCAATAACTGCAAACGCGAAAAATGGAAAGAAGTAAGCGAAGTAAGTCTTTGTCCTCTTTTTTGGCTGGTGATATCATTAAATGAGTCCTCTCGTCCTGGGTGGAGCGGAGGGACTGTCAGACTCTTACTAAAAATCCACCCTTTTGCTTCAATTGCCCTTTGCGTTCTTTTGCGGTCACGGTGTCCCTGTCCAGCAGCAATAACGGAACTATACAGTGTTATTTGTGAAACACTAATATAACCTTTCATGGGCTGAAAGTACTTAAATATGGTTATAAACAATTTTTACTGTGAAACAAACCCTGAAAAAAAATCAGTTGCTTCATATATTGTCAACGGAAAAATATTCAATTTTGAATGAAACACAAGTTTTTTTAAAAATTTAAGTGTTGCGTCTACTAAAAGTTTTTCATAGCATGTTTTACAAAAAACACTGTATATAGTCTTATTATAATAGAAAAGATAAATAAATAAAGAAAAACAGAGACTAGTAATTAATAAAATTAAAGGTCATTTGCATTTTTGTACAATCGATGAGTTATTTTATAGTAAGTAGTTAAGTACAAAATATTATTAGTTTGTATACGAGTACTAAGTGCAGTGATTAGTTAATGCCGTTCTTTATTACGTTTTATGATAAACTAAGTCCTCAGGTGATGGCCCCTCTAATTTCCGCACATTTGCGGTATTTTATGACTATAAAACGTTTATTACGACTGTATAAAGGCGTACGAAATATAAGAGTTTTAGAATAAGAGCTCTTTAATAAAAAGAATGATTTACTCTTGGTGTTGAGATAGGAACACCAACAATTATTCATATATTTTTAATAAATTATTAGCTTCGTCTATATCTATAAGAAAGGGGTACCTTTCAATGGTGACAACAAAGTTGTATAACGAATTGAGTACATTGTAAATCCATTTAGGTTTATAAATAATTTACCTTTTTTGTATGTTCACAAGTTTTAACAAGAAATAAACAAGTTTATGGGAATAAACCGGAGATACAAGGTTGTGAGCTAGCGCAAACATAAGGGCGTGGACAGAGAGCGGCGAGCGGGCACGCGTGGGCGCAGACACAGCCGCCCCTAACAACTTAATAAGCGGTTGTGTGCGTGATTTACGCGCGCTCGCGGCGCCGGCGCACTCGCTCACTCGCCCCTCCGACTTATTTATACTAATTTATGACAGATAAACATCGATTTTACTTAGCAATACCAAGACAAAGGTTCGTAATGCATCCCTCTTATTATTCTCAAGAATTCATACAAAAGGAAGACAACGGAATTGTATTCGTGCTCTCATAGTAGACGGTGCGCGTATCATTAAAAGCTACAACCGTCAGAATGGCTCATTAGCGCTAAGCATGCCATTAAAAAGTGGCCACAACTGGCTCACATTTATGTTACAAATTCAGATTATAAATCTAAGCGCGCTAATTACGCCGCACCCAATAAATCTCTCGCATTATATAGGCCGTAAATATACCACAAATATACCATAAATATACGATTCCGTGGTCGTTGGCCATAGACCTCACTCGAAGCGGCTCTCGGGCCGAGTTCGAATCGGTGTGAATCGGAAATAACCGGAAAATTTCCACAACTTGTCTAATGGCGTATTGTTATACGATTGTGGTGTTATTGTTGTTACAGCTAACAAATAGCCGTGTTGTCAACGTGTTTTAAGCGTTATTTAGTGAGCACTTATGCGGAGAAATGTCCAAGACTTATGAAATGTTAAAACACGTAGAGAAATTCAAATGGCCCGTGAGCCGGTGAGCTTGCGCACTATTTATTATACATCATTTGGCGCTCCATGAATAAATAAATAATGCAAATCAGTCAAGTGCGAACTAAATTTAATTGTAGGTTTAAGTTCCTGTTCAATATTCACATTTAAAGGTTCTGGTTGTGTTTATAGATAGATAAACCAAGACAATAATAAGAGATTTTGATGCAATTAAAACTTGTGAGATTACGAAAGCTCGGTTTGCAAATCACCTGAAAGATTTTTAAGCTGCTTTAATCATTTGAAAGAAAGATAAGTAGGTATCCATTCAAGCTCCAATATCCGGATACTCCTTCAATAACGTCAAAACTTTGCTAGTTCAGCTCAAAACACACAATCTGTAGGCTATATTATTATTATTTTTATGTTGTAAAATCATCAAATAAGTCCTCCCACCCAGGGTAGGGCGGGAGGGACTGTCAGACTCGTACTGACTAAAATCCACGGTGTCCTTCACTAGCCCTTAACGTACCGGGGTCACGGTAATTCGTATATCCCGCGACCCCGGTAGGCTTTGGCCCTCTACAGGCCCCGTCACTATGCTGACACTCCTTGAGGCGCGCGTGGAACACAACGCGCCGTCGACCCGGGAATGGTCCATGGTCGGACAACGAGTCGCCCGTTACTCGCCGCCTAGGATAAAGATGGTGGCTTTTCCCGTACACCAACAGCAGTATACTCGTTCTCAATTAGTTTAAAGTACACAAAACAACAACTAGGGACAATAAGCTATAACTGAACATGAAGCAAAGCGCACAAGTTAGAAAGAAAAGCAATAGAGTTGCCAGCTCGATCACTCTCTGCATAAATTAGCGTAGTTTACAACGCTACGCTACGCTACGAACGTACGTGCAAACATCATGAATACCATTAATTAATTATTAATTAATGCAGCGGTTGTTAAAGAATAGTTGGACGGACGTGAACTAAGTGCTAATTTTATTGTATTAATTTTTAATGTGTTTTTGTGGAATTAGCTTTGTAATTTTGTTTGATATTGTAGTTATTGTTTTATGTTAGCAGCTTCTGTAGTGTTTTTAGGTTTAGCACAGAATCTATTCTGATTTTGTACACCAGATGCCAGAGATATAGTGTAATTTTTTTAGCGATCACGTGATTAAATATTTACAATATGTTGTATTGACGCAAATAGTAAGTCAATTCTGTTAAAAGTTTAATATGCGCTTAGGATAAGAGGCATTTTATAGTTATTGCTATAATGCTCACGAGAATTCCGTACCCCAAGGATAGTACAGCCCTGGGCAAGTCCCTAGGGTGCCCATTAGAGAAGGCGGCCCTGGCCTGTTGGTTGACCATACACACATATATTTGAGGTATGTATACGTACAGGAATCGAACCTGTTGTCAATCGCTCAGGTCTGTACCAACCCCGTTACTATTGTTCGTGTAATTGCTGTACAATTCTTAAAACGCTCAAAGTTGCTTATAGCAAACTTCTTAGAAAATAGAGATGCTTTTCTCAGTCTGCTTAATGTTAAACGGCATTTTCTTCATCCCAAGAAGGAAATCCGTCCTTAAGCAATAAATTCACAAATTCCCATTATTTACTTCAAGTGCGGCGGTAAGGATGTAAAGAATTAAATAACACTAAAATCCAACGAAGCAGTTTATTGTAATAACTTCCTTAAATCAAATCAGAATCCATTAAACAAACAATCGTACAGGAAGTGCCTTAAAATTTCGATTACACACTTTCTGTTAACGTTCGAACTTCGAACGTAAATCGTTTGGAAACGGTGACGTCACGGTCACGTATACTGGCTGCATGGATGTTTTGGCGCGTGGACTTAATTGGAATTAATGCCGCCGTCATCGTCGCCTTAGATTTAGTCTTAAACTAAGATAACGTACTGATAAAGTAGTGATGCGAGCGGGACCCGGAAAGGCTACACTGTCGACGCTTCCGTTTGGCACAGAACTGTATATTTTTAACCGTACTAAGTAGGTAATCTATACACACGGAGTATGACAACAACTAAAAAAAGAAACAGTTTAAAAATGGAAGGCAGTCCCCATAATAGAAACTTTTTTTTTTCGGAAGTATTTGCATGCCAGTCAGTCAGTCTGACTCGCACTTGCTTTCTTTTTTACACTTTCCAAAGACAATTTCAATGTTTACAAACAGCACCTCCTTCCAATGTCATTCAAGCACCAAAAGAACCATTATTTTAAGACGAATTCGAATGAAGAACGCGTTGAACGAAGAACGAATGAACAACTCTTTACATCTACAATGGCGGTGGTAACGAGGCGATTCCGCAATCGTTCGGTCACTCTGGGAGTCTTGCGACCACTTGTGGTAATGACCGTTACTTAGATTGGTGAGAAATATGTTTTTTTGAATGTATTTTTTAATTTGACACTCGTTAAAGTATGCTGAAGAGTGTCTTGTTATTTTCCAAGCGTTTTCTGCATCTTCTGCTTCTTAAAAATCGTTAATTTACTAGGAAACACATATTTTATCCTTAACCGGTGGGTCTTAAAATTTGAAACTTTTTCCTGTTTTCTTACGGCTGATCGACTGTCGCAAGTTCGATTCCCGCACGTAACAAATTATTGTATGTTCTACAAGTATTTGTTCCACGTGAGTTTTGATGTTTGTAAACGCACCCACGATACAGGAAAAATCCTAAACTATGTTAGGATTTCGAAAGTTCATCCCTTATAGGTTACTAGGCTTCGCCCGCTCACCCCCCCACCCCCCTTATAGCCTATGTCACTCAGGACCATCACAACTTTCTACTGGTGAAAGTATTTTCAAAACCGGTTGAGCAGTTCCTGAGATTACCCCCTACATACAAACAAACAAATTTACCTCTTTATAATATTAGTATAGACAGTATAGATAACTAAAGGACTGTCTATGGGGGTTTGTCCAGCATTTTCTGTTAATGAGTATCATATCATCCTACTTATTTTTTTTTTAAATAGAGAGTGAAATACATATCAACGAGATACGCACCCACGACACAGGAGAAATTCCTAGTGTGGGGCAACGTTTTCATTTTATAAAAAAAAAAACATAACATAAACATCAACATAGCTCAATAGCGACAACATACGTTTCATTTAAACCTCAGGTTTGCATGTTCCTCAGTTCCTCCTTACATTCCCTCATCATTCAGTTTGTGCGACCAGCTCGAAGGATCCTCGTCAACAGGCTTATTTTCCCGCGCACCGGTAAACCGAAGCGGAAATATAAATTCGTATTGATAACATCTTTGAAAAATACCTGCAAATATAACAGTATTGAATCGTCGAGAAACATCCGTTGGTGTCGAGTCTTTTTATTTTTATATTTCGAACTACACGCTTCAATTGAATTTCGAATTGAGGTTTTATTAAATCTCCTTGGGAAAAATGTTTTTTGAACATTTATTACCTGAATGATTATTTGAACATTTAACATTTAAATAAGTTTGTAATCTAAAAAACCAAATTCATAAACGTTTTCATTGGGTTTCGTTTTCAATTAACAAAGCCCTATATTTAAATAAATATTAACCACAAAATTATAAATTAATTAATTTTCCCATAGACACAATCCCAAAAAAAACTTTAAACTGCCATTCCTAATTTAAATTTCGAAATTAGAACAGCAACAAAAAAAAAGAAAGACACCCTTACAAACCCAATTAACACGTAATAAGTCTCATAAAATATGATTCATCCCAACAAAGATGTCTAATACAGGTCGGCAACACGTATTAATATAAAACAAGGCTATTCATTACACTTTGCTTGGTTGCCGCGGCACCATATAATTAGGGCTATCGACTGGGTCATTTTCGATAATTCATAATGTATGTTAATTATGGAGGTTTCTTAGCCCCGGGACAAGCTTTCCTCCAGACTAGTGATGGACGATCCGATCCGATACTTTATAGTATCGATACAATATGATGTTATATTCTGATATTCAATGTAAGAGTACCGTTAGCGGAATTAATCAATCGTATCGTACCGCATTTTCATAAATTGTATGATGAGTCACAACAGGTGGACACAAAATAATTACAACAGTACGGAAATTAAGTCTAGACTCTTTTGGTGCTTATACAACTAAGGCATCGGGAATGTCAGCAACATGGTGTCTATACAACAAAGCTATCTAACATGTCCGGCATCTTTCCAACGCGTTTAGTTGACTTGCCCATGATTGGCTTTGGCGTGTACGCTTCATAAAAAGGGTTAGTAAGTACGACGCGTTGGTATCGATACAAAGTTACGATACAAGTGCAAGTATCGTACATCACTACTCCAGACCCCTTGTCCGCGAACTGTGTTTATACTGTGCTTGCACACTTACAAATAAATAATGATAGACAACAGTGGGAATTCTAAATAACGCGAACTAAATAACAGCTTTTGTTATTTGATTTAAGGGAACCGAAACATGCTTTATTGTTCTGAGCTGTGCGTGAATTATAGTGTAGTTTTTTTAAGTGTTATTATTGTTTTTTGTTGTATGACAATGTATGGCCAATTGTCGTATCAAAACATGTTTTTTATGTCTCACAAAATCCGGGCAGAGCTTTTTCTAATAAAAGTATTACTTTTTCTTTCTTTTTTTTTTAAATACGTTGCCCCACACTAGGAAGTTCTCTTGTGTCGTGGGTGCGTTTACAAACATTGAAACTCACATACACTTACACACGTTATACGAGTATTATGTTAATTTAAATGATTTTAAAAAGGTTCACAATTCGTTCGGTTTTTTTATGAATGTACACCGATTTGTGTGATTAATTTTCACAAACCTTTTCACAGAGAGGAAGCCTGTGTCCCAGCGGTGGGAACATTATAGGCTGATGATGATAATATGTTGTCACACAGTTATATTTTAGCTAGAACTTCAAACTTCAAGAGGACCAAACCCACGCCCAAAAGTTGCATGTCTTCTCACCGTGAAGCTAAGTAGTGAACTAAGATCTGTAGGCTGATTAAATATTGTTACGTTGGTCGAATTGCGAGACCAAGCTATAAGGTTCTCGACAATTCTACTGAAGATTGTTTGGAACATTGAATGTCCGGAAGTTTCTAGAAATTATGGGACTGAGTAGAAGTCCATGGATTTTCCAAAACTTTCGACCATCTTCTCTTAACATCCAGTGGGTCCGGCCGGTGTATGAAAAGGGCGCCGATAGGGACCGGCAATCAGTCTGGTTTTGACTACGATCGAGGCGACTCGAAAGTGAACACGAAGTGAAAATCTCGAAGTGACTGTTTAGTGTGTGTTTTAGTGTTTTAGTAGTGAATAGTGTTGAATCGCGTTTAGTGATTGTTGTAATTAGTGATTTGTGTGAAAATATTTGATGATAAAAATTATTTGGTTGTAATCGGTGTTAATCATTTATCCCGTACCCGGCTCGTAACAATATCAAGCTAAGCAAATAAACAATAATGACGCAAACAAGTTGTAAAAGCCATCGTGGCTTCTTCAATATTGGTCCAACTTTTATTTCTTTACATTCCAAAACCAAATTTTCAAGTCATAATTAGCACTTTTTAAATGTCAAAAGGACAAGACAATCACCCAAAAAAGCTTGCACTCCCTAGTGCTGTAACTGACAGAATTAGTCAGACAGATGTAAGGGACAAAATATGGTAAAACTCAGTCTCCAGCATCACATAATTATGGTCTTCCTTAATTCCTTAACATTATCATATTTTTTTTTTATCGTTGTAAAATCATCAAATGAGTCTTCACAAACCTCGTACAGACTAAAATCCACGGTGTTCTTCAATACCCTACGATCCGGGGTCACGGTAATTCGTAAGTCCCGCGACCGAACATTATCATACCTAATAAAAGATTCTCAAAACAGTATCATTGAAAAAAATGTATTCTAAGTAAGCAAATACATAACAAATCATCTTCACAACAACATAAAAAATCAAAAGCTCGCTTTCAATCTTCAAAAATTGCGCACACATTCACCACACGCAATTAACATTGCAGAGAGCATATTTTGATGCGAGCGAGAAACTCGCGCATCAAACTATGCACAACACTTTTGTGTGTTTTTCACGGCATCAACGAGCGCGATACTGAAAAGCCTCAGGCTCCTAATTAGGCTGAAGTCGGACGTGCCAATTAATTCAAGTTTCACTCGGAAACTTTGCCGCGTCAATTAATTTCATAGTTAATTAGCAAGCGCGGCCCGGACAAAACCGGGTGAGGGAAAGAAAGGCTAACGATGGTGGCCCGCGGCCTCCTACAATGCACCAATTACATCAGCTTTGTTGCGTCCAACTGTATAGTATCACGGATTCATTCAATCTGCGTTCGCTTCATTTGCGAGGATATTTTTTGATTTGCTGAAAATCTGTCTTTTTGTCGCGGCGCAGTGTCTATGTCATTACATCAATTTGAATTTTGAACATTTAGAACGGGGACTTTTACGCAGGGCTTCAATTATGGTCGCAGGGCTGTAAAAATTACCGTGACCCCGGAACATAAAGGGCTATTGAAGGACACCGTGGATTTCAGTCAGTACGAGTCTGACAGTCCCACCCGCTCTGCCCTGGGTGGGAGGACTCATTTGATGATTTTACCACTTAAAAAAAAAAGGTCTTCAATTTTAAAACGATTTGGCTTGCAATTCAATGAAAACAATAACAATAAAATAATGAAAATACTAAATAGAAAAACCAAAAAGTTTTTATCTATTTGCATACTTTGACACAGGTCATTTTTGTCAAGAAAACAAAAAGATGCCATAAAAAAGAAAAACAATTTCGTTTATTTTTCATACTTATTGGTATCTTCAACTATTTTTCGAGGATTAGTTGCCTGTGTGAGATATAATCATGCAGTTTCCAAAGAAAGAGGTTGTAAATTAATTATTGATATTTTTATAAAATTTTTAGTAATGGCATGGTAAAGTAAAGATGTTTGTTTGTACCCTTGTAACATGATCAACTGTATCAATCAAAGAATGTTATATAAATGTCTTTTTTCTTTTTCCATTGTTTTTTTTTTTTAATCCTGCATCATTGTTCTTCCAATACGCTTTAGTGATTGGCAGAATATTAATCGACATCAATTTTGGGTGCCATAGCAAAAAAAAGTTAGTTTGAAAAGATCTAACATATTTTTATTTTGAAATTGCATAGTCCGAAAAGTTCAAATAGATGAAAACTTTTCATGTATTTGTGTGGATATATACGAACTAAGAACACAGATTTTATTTTCAAAACATTTGTAACCATCAGTGATACAATGTCATTATTTTGTTACCGTGACCATCTATCTATTACAAGACACTTCAATCGAACAAGTCCCCTCGATATTCTACGAAGCAATAAATAAGAGTGAGTATTTTATTTTATTTGTAGGCATTGTCTTACATCAAGCAATAATGGCCCACGAACGAGCTCGATGTACCGCGGAGAATTCAACAACATCACGCCGAGACTCGCCGGCATTCGAGCAATAACTCTAAGCAAATAAAATTTTAACCTCTGCTTAATATCTGGCGGAACATTTCGCCGAAGTGAACCAGACAAATTGACAGACAGTAAAATATTTTATTCGCGCAATAATTTCATTTGTAAGAAAAACAAGGAAAGCGCGCCCCGCCATCCATCGCCGCCGTGCCGCGGTGCTCCACAAACATCTTCCACGTGAATTAACCTATTAAACACCAAATTCGGGAAATAAACTTCGGTTACCGACGTTCCGTGCGTACTCGTAAAATCGGGATATATTTTTTGGGTGCCATTAAAATTGTAAAATTTGTTTATTTCACTTGTCTATTCGCGAACGTCTTCATGTAGCTTTATTGTTCGTATATCAACCTTCTTAGCAAGGCAAATAACAGCGTCGTGTATTTTCGCTGTTTACGTCTTCAAGAGGGTGTTAAGATCTTAAGGCCCACGCACACTTATACCGGTAAATCAGTCGACGTCTCAGGCTCAGAACTCCCATGACTCCTCAAGTCGTCACACGTCCTTAGGCCGTATTTGAATCGGAGCGGGAGTTAGATGGCGCGGCAGTCGCTCGGCTGTGTCGACCCGGTTCGCTTTGTTTTCCCGCGCGATGTCATTAGTGGAAAGCCCTCGATATTTTCGCAAGCATCGATTATTTTTAATGGGCCGCCGCCGGCACAGCCGCACGTACTCGCCGACCAAGTAATTCGATAGTACATCCGCACTCAACAGGACGTAAGAATCGCTGTTTCTATAATTATGCAGAACTACAAAAAATGCAAAGTTTTTAATAATATTAGTTTTGTGGCAAACCGTGACTGCATGTATGCTTTAACTATATTTCTTTCCTGATTTGCATATGGCATTGAAATTTGTTTACTTTACGTCGTCTATGTAGTTTGGTGTATAATTTCGTGTTATTTCAAAATACATAGTAGAAGTGTGAGGACGATTGAAATTACATCATTATCTACTTCAATTAAGTACTTTAATATTCATACCATGAACTTCTTTTTATTCCCAAATCGATCTCTTACATAGGTAGGTAATAGGAATAATTTAAATCAGTCCATTAGGTTCAAAAAGAAAGCCTTTCTTTTTATAATAATCCTCTGTAATTCTAATTCCTACAAAACTTCACAAATTCGTTCTCAAATCGACAGCACGCAACAGCCGGGCCGGGCGGACTCAATCATTAAGAAATCATTAATGGCGCTTACGGACCGCTTTCGTGTCACCGGGGTCCTCCAGTGTGCATACGCCTTAATAAGTCAGCACGCTGCTTAAATATTGATGTCTTGAGCTGTTTTGTAAAGTCGAGGAAACCAGTATTTTTTTTTCTGAGTTGACTTTGATGACGTTTTTTGACAATTATATGAGCATTTTTTTTTTATCGTGGTAAAATCAACAAATGAGTCCTCCCACCCAGGGCAGGGCGGGAGGGACTGTCAGACTTGTACTGACTAAAATCCACGGTGTCCTTCACTAGCCCTTTACGTACCAGGGTCACGGTAATCCCTTGGTCCCGCGACCCCGGCAGGCTTTGGCCCTCTACAGGCCCCGTCACTATGCTGACACTCTTTGAGGCGCGCGTGGAACACAACGCGCCGTCGACCCGGGCATGATTCATGGTCGGACAGCGAGTCGCCCATTACTCGCTGCCCGCATGCCCGCGAATTATATGAGCATGGAATGATATGGAAGAAAAAGGAGTAAATGATACTGTGACGTCTGATAGAGGAGAATGGAAGAAAAAAACGTGTTGCGCCGACACCAAGTACAATGGGATAAGGGCAGGAAGATGATGATCATGAGCACTAGCTGCGGCCACAAGTTTTGGCCCTTAAACCACTTGCTTTTTGTTTTTCATACAAACTGTCAAACCAAAAAATAACCCCTTAGGAATCGAATTTCGTAAAATTCCGTCTAAGCGAGCACCTACGTCCTAAAAAGAATCCGGATACCAAATTTTAAATTCCTGACACTTGTAGTTTTTGAGACTTCGTGATGACTTATGAGTGAGTGAGTGAGTGAGTGGGTGAGTGACTTTTCACTTATATAAATATGAAGAGACTATTCCATCAATCTTTTTTTTTATGATTATGATAATTTTGATGATGACATTTAGATACTCTCTGTAGTCTACAGATACGTTTCTTAGGTCTTAGTAGCTAAAAAATAGATCAAAAACAAATATACACAAAAGCTGAAACCTAGTGACGTCACTTAGCTAGTATAGACTTATATCACTTTCTAGAATATTCTTATTGTTTGCGAACCGTTCAATATAGTTCATTTTATTAGTTTTAATCGACTGACTTCGATCAACAGTTTGCGTTAATGAACAAAGTTTATAAAGTAGCGTAAAGTGGAGTTCTACGAGGGAGAACTTCGGAAAAATATATATACTTTAGTAGTAGCTCGTTCAGAAATGTATTAATATGCTATAATTATCTCTCGTTTACTGCATCAATGTTTAGTGTTCTTGCTTTTTGAATTCGTACATAAAAGGAGCAAAAGTAAGTATACTATAATGCCTTTGTGAAACAGACAGGCGAAAGCGAAGCGAGTCCGAAGCGATACCGAACCGAAGCGAGACGTCAGTCCGATAGTTCTGTCACGCTATCGGATCGCTTTCGCTTTTCTATGTGACTGGATTCAAACAATTCCATACATTACAAATAAAAAAGCCTCGCTTCGCATTCGTCACGCCTGTCTATTTGACAAAGGCTTAATACTTTTGCTCCCTTTATTAACTTTAAAAGGTACACAAATGTAAACTATTAATTCAAGGGTTACATATTTTTTAACGAATGGTTAAAACAGAATTGACAGCATGGTTGGCGCAGTGAGCGATCGGCTGCGTAGCGTGTCGCGGTTCGATCCCCGCACGGAAGTAATATTTGTATTAGTGTTGTAACCCACGATACACCAGAAATCCCTAGTGTGGAGAAAAGTTGTTTTAAGGGGAAAAAAAATATCCGCTGTGATTACGAACACTATCGAAAACGCAAAATCGGATATCATTTTTGTTTTATAGCAGAAATTGAAAGTCTCAGATAAGCAAAGAGATTTTTTAAATTTAATTTAAAAAAAAATTCACTTCATCAAGCTTTGCATAGAACAAAAATAAGTTAAAAATAACTAAAACCCGACTAGGAAAAAATCGGGCACTGAAAAGTATAAAACAAGAACAAGCCGTGGTCGTATGCCACCTAGCCACTAAAGATTGTGTGAAACAACCGCAGGTGGCATACGACCACGGCTTGTTCTTGTTTTATACTTTTCAGTGCCCGATTTTTTCGTAGTCGGGTTTTAGTTATTTTTAACTTATTTTTTATTTACACTATTTTGGGGTTATATTATTTGAAGTAAGTAATTTATGTTATATGTATAGTTTCTGAGTTGTGAATTTAAGATTTATCATTTGATGCCCATGTTGACACTGTTAGAAACAGAAAATTTGCTAGTAAAAGCTATATAATGTATAATAATGTATATATATTTCAAATGTGCTCATCGAGCCCTTTAATTTGATACCCATGTCGATACTGTGGGAAAATATTTTTTTTTTTCGGTAACGTCTTCTCATCCCCTAGAGGGCGCCATATTGGATTTGGTAACATGTCACCTACCCTATAACCAGCGGACAACTGAGACGCTTTTAACGAGACCTCGTTTGTCATGTAATGATAAGTAGTTTAGAAGTTATGAGGGAACAAACAAACATACATACAAACATACATACCTGTCAAAATCATAACCCTCCTTTTGGCTTTGCCGTAGTCGGGTAAAAATCGAAACTGCAACTGCATTATACATCAAAATAACTTTAAATTGCTCTCTTGTAAAATACGTGATTTGCAGTTTCGATTCTGTTCGTAGTCACAGTCGATATACAACAGTATTTTAACAAATAGTTAGCTTAATATATGTACCTATATGTTTAATTATAGACATATGTACTCATCATGTCGCACCTTTAGAATTAAAGTGGCCTAACTAAAAATTTTAAGAAAATGACTTTAATGCATCGAACGACTAATAAACATGTATTCTATTAGTTTATTAAAAATAAACCGACTCAGAAAAGGAAAAACGCACTGTTTCCGTCTCTTTCAAATCACGCTCTTTCCCCGCGTCCCTCGGTATTGAATTAATAAATAACATTTTTAGCGTTTCCCAAAACACTGGAATTTTGGATTACGCCACTTCTATTCTAAAGGTGCGATGTATATTCTTCACAAACACGTAATTTATTCAATAAGTAGCTTTATAAGTGTCTCTTGGATTAATAATATTTATCTATTAAACAATCCTACATTTCTTTCAGTGTCTAAAGTTTAAAATGTTTTAAACTATGTTTGTATACGTATGACATAATATTTGCAATGACGTTTTTCATCGTAATTAATATTTACAAATGATAAATACTTCCTAGATACAATCAAAATAATCATAAAAAATAATCTTAGTTCTTTTTGTCAACTTAAAAAAAAACCGGGTTAAGAAAAAAAAAGAAAGACATAAAAAGATATACCTAATCAAAAAAAAAAATTCTTCCTTTTTTTCTCAACAGTATAGTAAGAAAGAGAATGTGTAATTTTTTTTGCTCTGGACTAGTATTTTTTTAATGCTGACACATATAAAACTAAGAACCTCTTTTATATTATTACGATAGTGTATTATGTTAAGAAATAAACAAAAAAAAACGTCTTCCTTTTTTAAGATGTCCGTCAAAAACAATCACTATATGTTTAAACAATCAAGAATACGAATCAATAATTACAAGAGAACCACTACCGTGTGACTAAACTCTGCCTTAACAGTAGTCTATAAAGCCGACTCCCACAATGACATACAACGCCTATACTATAAGGCAGTGTGCACACTGGTACATCAGGGTGGCACGCATCGTGTAGCCTGCGGCTCAATCATTAAGGGATCATTAAAAGTCCGCCGTCAACCTGTTGGCCGCTCAACCGATGCCCTTTCTCTACTTTTTCTTCATTTCTCTCCACTTTCAAAGGGTTTAGATATTTAATTCCGCGTTTTGATTTAACTTTATTTCTGTGAGTTAGTTTCTATGGTTTTGTTTAGAAATGTACGCGGTTTTTTTTTGGTATTGATATTTATTGTTTTATAATTATCATGGATAATAGCTCGTTTTCGTATTGTTTAGTATTGCATGTGATAGAAACTTTGCTAGTATTTTCCTGTGCATTTATGCTCGGAAAATCACTTGAAATACGATTGTACATAGGGTTCCATACCCAAAGGTAAAAACGGGACCTTATTACTAAGATATCGCTGTCCGTCTGTCTGCCCGTGTCAACAAACGTGATTTTCTTGCTTGTGTTTTTATAAATGGTCAAAGAAACCTTCGAGCGCGAGTTTCCGATGGTCAGGTTTTAATGACCAAGTTCGTTACCATAAGCATTAGTTTCTAAAAGCTTGACTCATGCAGTGGAATATGGAAATATTTTAATAGCAAATTAATTACTCCACAGTTATTGCATCATAGAACTTGCCTCATAAGATTTCATACGGTACCAAACCATTTGAACCTAACCCCGCAAATGAGATATAAACAGCGATAAAATATAAAATCAAGTGCATAAAACATTCATAAAGTTTTATGACACCGATTTATCACTTCGGCGGATAGTTAGAACGGTGTCGGGATGAAAAGAGTGGTAACAAAGTCACGGGGAGCGGGCGGCGCGGCGCGGCGCGGCAAGCAAATGAGGCGCGACGCTCACTGCTAACTAAACCAATCGGCCGTGCTGGTGCTGCAGACGGGCGGTTTGGACGCTGCGTTTTTTGTTAAATTGAGCTTTTTGATGACGTAATTCAGAAATGGATTTGAAATTATCTTGGGAAGGCCCTGTTTATTCCAACGAAAAAACCACAGTGTTTTCTCTCCTTCGTGATTTAATTGAAAAGTTTTGCTGTTTAGCAGAATACTTTTTTAAACAGCAAGTTTCAGGAACTGAAACATTGTGCAATACATGCAAGAACAAGATAAGCAAAAGACTTCAACGATCTTTTTCGCATTTTTTCCAACTATGCTCAATTTTTGATTAAAATTAAAACAGAAATAATCTCAGATCAAATCACCATAGTCTTAATCAATTCACATAACGACGCAGTTTAAATTTCGAAATTGCATAGCATTAGGTAAGACCGCAGTTTTTTACTTGGGCAATAAATGGCTTGAAAATCATTTTAAAGCCATAGTGTATACGAAAAACGGTTCAAAGTATTTTAAGTAGGATAGCATACTTATTTTCGACCCAAATGATACTTATACACTATAACTCTTAACCGTCAAATATATACTTAAAACCGTTAAACTATACAGTCCAGCGTTTTTGAAATTCGCGTTCCAAACGCTTGTTTAAGACGATCATTTAGCATCATTTGCGGGTTGCTTTTTAAACCTCATCTGTTTTTAATGCGACCGCTGAATCCTTTCGCGTTGCTTGTTATTCGGATACTATATTGCGCACTGATACCCAGGTATCCGTATCCGTTCTCTAGTTATGAAATCTCTGTGAAGATTTGATACCGTTGTCTTTATGTACCAAGCTTTAGAAAAATAGTTTCTTTAAGTATGATTGTAATTGAAATTCCTGGAGTAGAGAAAGATAATGGAATGCTTTAGGTATATTGTAGACTATTATTTGAGTTATTTTTAATTTTGAAATGCAAGTTACTTCAATTTATGAAATAAAAGAATAGTTCAGTTTTATTATATTCTTTATATCAAATCCTCTGCATATTTAGTAACACAAAGATGTCACAGTACCTGCTTTTACCATCCCATCTCCGTCTTTGAGTGAGTGTACTTCATCGGGTTTTATCCCAAATCGGCCGTATTATTAATATTGTACAAAAAGACAGTAAACCATATTTAAAAGTCATTTTGTAGTTTATCAAATCCAATCACTGAGTGCAAAAAAACTATTTGAAATAAAATAAAAATCAACAAGTCTGATTAATACGCGGCGTTAATCCGGTGACTGAAATATCATTTATGAAGCCATCAGCACTAGCGATCCAGCGCTAGCTGCATGTAAACACATAAATATTTATCTCATAACGTTCCCGACCTCGTTACACGACACAGATTAAAAATCCATCCAGAGTGAGAACCTAACACACAATTATCCTATTTCAGTATGCGAAAAATTAATTAAGCTAGTATCCGGAATATTATGGTGACGACAGGTTAACGATTACAGAGGTTTTGCTCAAGATCAAGTTACATTTTCATAAGCATTTCAGCTGACTTTGTGGAAGCCATTTTTAGCTTTCAGCTAACTTTGTGAAGGTTTTTCCCAATTTATTTCAAGACACATTTTCATAAGCATTAAGTTGACTTTATACAAAACCATTTTACTTTAGGTAATGGTACTTCTAATATCAATTAAGCAATATTTTTATCAGTTCCTTAAATTTTTGTATATATTGCTTCCGGTTTTGTCTCTATACTCATTTATGGCATTTTTTCTTCCGATTTCCGCCGAAATATCAAGTTCAATAGAGAGTTTTGAACTCCGATTAGCACTCCAGTAAATTCATACTCCGTGTAACAGACGAGTATGTCATAACTGCTTCATTTTGAGCTCTAATTTACTAAAGTTATTGCCACGTTTGGATGTCGTACCAATGTCACTTCCTCTTCTTAATTACTAAACATGTTTTAACAAGCTTTGAAATTAATTGAGAAAGCGATAGATCTATCAACACGTTTTTAATGATGAGCTTTGGAATTGCTTTTAATTGGTTTATGATTCCTAGAGAATTTATTTCAATACTTTTTTACAAAGATGTGACAAGTTATTGGAAACATAATCGATAGACATATTTATCACATATTTAAATTGTAATTAAATACTGATGGTATGAAAATGATGATGCTGAATTTTATAAGACATAATACTAAACTATAAATAGTTATATTCTCAAACAATTTACCGTAAACTAAAATGATAGATGATTGTTCATAGTTCTGGGATTTTTGTACCTTTTTTACGTATATTTCGAAACAAAAAAAAACCACGGGTTGCACTCTGGGAGTGCCGGCAGAAGTGAAAACTTGAATAGTAATTGTTGGAAATATCTTGTGAACAGATTTTAGTAAAACTCGCAAAAATGGTTGACTTTTTATTTCAATAATTTTCCAATGTGACGTACATCTTTTATAAACAATGTTACCTAGCAACGTCACACGAACATTCACGCAAGCGCCCTGCGCCGTCCTACGCTTTTTCGGTCAGGGTCACGTGTCCTGACGCGAGTTTAAGATTTTATACCCATTACAGAAAAGTGCTCAACGCCCCTAAAGAAGTTTTCACTTCAAAAATATGGATAAAATACCTACCAGTTTTAGATATAAAATACATAAAAAATTATTACACTTTTCGTGCAACAACAAACCGATTAATTACAGGCCAAACTGCCCACTATCCCATTCACTAAGCCTGGCTAAACGCATCGCAAACGCAGCACAAACGCACGGCGAACGCACGGTAATCGCACAATATGGCGGTATGACGGTGTCTCCCTAATCCGTGGTGGACCAGGCTCGTTATCGCACGGCGGTGGTGTCATTAAAACGCGATATCGGTAACCGCCCGTTATCTTAATTTGTAGCATATATGCATTTTTATTGCTCGTTGTTGGATTTTCGGCTATTGTTAAACCGTTTTTTGCGGGTTAGTTTAACATAGATTTAGGTGATAAAGTTATAAGTAGTAGTATACTAATAAGTATACAGTATAAGTACTGATAATTTTGTGTATATCTGATTTTGTAGTATGTTACAAATCAGTTCGAATCTCTTTTATTTATTTGTAGTACCTATTTACAGTTTTGCGCAATTTTTACTGCTGTTTACTTTTTGATTTTTATTGTTCTTTAGGACGGTTCTCGTGAACCATATTAAAAAGGGTTTAAAAATGTACCGTAATTCTAATGTTGTTGATATAAATCAATTTTGTAATTAAAGTACCTGTTATCTTAGGAATTTATTCGTTTCCCATGCATTATTATTGAAATTCACGGGATTTCCGTTAATGTTAATAGTGTTTTTCACGGGTTAGCTTAACTAGAGTTTAACACGTCATTACGATGATAAAGTTTGATAATGATCATTATTTGTAGCACACGAATGTATTTGCTAGATTTTCGGAAATAGTTAAGTTATATTATTAGAGCTGTACTTTACAGGTTAGCTTAAGTAAAGTTTAAAACGTTATAGCAATTAAACAAATCAATGTAGTAATGTGTGTAGATATACCTAGTACTTGGGAAGTGGAAACATATTTTCCCTACTCCTCCACTATTATTTTGTGATTAATTTCCTTGCAGGATCCAAGACAGGTAAATTCATTCTCCGGGACACGTCGAGCTTCATTGTCTCGGCGCTTTTCTGGTTGCCACTGTTGATTCTGGCTTTCAGGAGTTGCAGTGGTTTGGGAATATTGTGGTGGGTTTATCCCAATAAAAAAAAAACCTAGTACCTACTTAGCAGCACTTAAATAGGTCTTTTTTGTCATGGTAAAATCTTCGAATGAGTCCTGAGCTCTGGGGTGGCGCGGAAGGAACTGTCAGACTCGTACGGACTAAAATTCAAAGTGATCCTTCAATAGACCTTTACGTTCCAGGGTTACGGTTACCTGATAAGACGGTCCCGCGACCGGTTAAATAGGTCTGATATATTTTATTTGTACCACATCCATTTTTGTTTTACGTTACTAGTTTTATGTGCAAAACATTATTATACATTCAAAACATCAAAATTTGTAGGTTTTTTTTCAGTTTAGTCTAACTAGAGTTTAAATCATAATTAGTAGTACACTTAAATTATATTTGGTTCAATGTAGAAGAATAATTAATTAGAATATTATGTACGGTCAACTAAAGAGTTAAAAATGGAGAAAACAAGTTTTAAACGTTTTTTCTGTATGCTATGTGCTGAATGTTGCATTATTGTTATATGCAACATACAATCAAAGTAATTGTTACGCAGATACATTGAAACTTGTACAGCATTGGAACACATATCATAAGGTCTAGAAATGTTACAGCAGTCATTACATACTATATTTGGTGGTCAAATACTAGGTAATAAATGTATGTTTTTTTTTATAAAATTTCTATACTAAAAGTTTAATTTAAAGAGGTACTTCTTTATTACAATCTGAATCTTAAACAAGTTTTAATAAATATACATAACCAAAACTAAAAATTTACAAACATTGTGCACTTAATATTATATGTTATATGTTTTAGTTTAAATCAGTTCAGATCATCTAATCTCTGTTCGCCTAATCTTATCATATTTGATTTGTAAAACATGTGTTTTTATCACCTATCATTAGATTTTTGATACTGTTAATTTGATGTTACAAGTAGTTATTTTTTTATGGAAGCTTCCTGTGTTTATTAGTTAGATAACTTATCACAAAATATTATTAGATTTATCAGATAACAAGGTATTTGATGGTCAGTTAAATTATCAAAAAATATTTGACACGTCTTTCTTCTTTAGTAACGTGAACCAAAATTGACGAAAATTCGACACTTAAAAAAACTGCAAATACGTCACAAGCAAGTACAGTTTGTACTTACTTCTGACGTCACGAGGCCCCACTCTCGAATTTTGAAGCATTAGCGTTATATCTTTGTAAATATGCATTGATTAAGGAAAAGAAAACTACGTGTCCATTATTTTTTAAACTCTAGCTGACGCACTAATTTATGCAATTTATTTATGTGGTCAAGATGCCTACTCGTATTAAAACTCTAGCTGACGACCTAATTAGATTTTCAATTTATTTATGTTGTCATCATGCCTATTATACATACAGATTAACGACTTCTAAATTGATTATAAAATTGTTGTTGTAGTTTAATGTACGCTGAGGATTAGTGTAAAGATCATCAAATGAGTCCTTGAACCCTGGGTGGAGTAGGAGTACTATCAGTCTCGTACTGACTAAAAACCACACTGTTCCTTCATATGCCGTTTGCGTACTAAGGCCGCGGTATCCTGCCAGACAGTCACGCGACTACTTAGGAGTTTAGACAATTCTGAAATAGCTTACTAAAAATGAAAACATGGTTTTAATTGTTATTGGACAATGATGAATAAATAAATACCGAACTGCGATATTTTTTAATATTAGAGTATTTTTGAGCATGGAAATGGAACAATGCTGTTGTTGTTTTAAAATAGAACAGAGGCAAAATGAATCCTCTTGTTACACGTTGCTAATTGAGTTTTTACTTCGATGTTTCATTTTTAGTCAATAACATAAATTGTGTTGAATTTTATTGACTAAAAGTTTTTGGACATTTATTTAAGTTTTATTCATTTAGGAAAAATATTTGTTGACGTAAAACAAATTAATTGTCATTTTTATCGTAGTCACGAAATTCACTGGTCTCATCTAATATATTTTGGCCGGAGAGATCATTCAAAACTAAGAAAAAGGCACATAATTCTTCTTTTAAACAGCAAAATTGGTAGGTAATTTAAATTGTTGCTGTATAAAATTCGGCAACAGAATTAACTTAATAAACAGAATGAGAAAATATTGATTGTCTAAAAGTATTCTGGGGCATATAAGTACTCGAAGCAGCGTAGGCAGGCCTCCCACTAGGTGGACCGACGACATCGTGAGAGTCGCGGGCACCGATGGATGCAAGTGGGAATTGTCGTTCGGCGTGGCGGTCTAAGGCGGAGGCCTATGTTCAGCAGTGGACGTCTTCCGGCTGATGATGATGATGATGATGGTGATGTACTTGAAGTATTCTGACGGTAACTGTATGGAAAATGAAAATGCGCCTCTAGTGTACGATCTATTGGTCACGGGACTCTACGAATTACCGTGACCCCGTTACGTAAAGGGCTACTGAAGGACACCGTGGATTTTAGTCAGTCAAGTCTGACAGTCCCTCCCGATCTGCCCTGGGTGGGAGGACTCATTTGATGGTTTTAACACGTAAAAAAAAGTTAACGTCAATGTCCCGTTTGTTTTACGCCGTAAAAACGTGAAAACTCGTGGTAAGATTTCTGAAATGCTGACAACATAAATTCAGGCCTCTTATTTAAATCCGCCCACAACTAAAAGACCAAACACTATGAAAATAAACAGAACATAAAAATTCATTTTCTTTTCGAAAAAAATATATAAAGAAACCGCAAGTTTGTAGTCCTACAAAGCACCCCAATCGAAATGGAAAAACGATCCATGCCAATTGCCATAAAAAGATCGTCGGCCCAATAAAACGGAATCGACATTGTCAGCGATGATTTGAGCGGGCGCGGGAGTAAAGCTCAGCTCACACGGGC
This sequence comes from Agrotis puta, assembly GCA_943136025.2. Classification (NCBI taxonomy): domain Eukaryota; kingdom Metazoa; phylum Arthropoda; class Insecta; order Lepidoptera; family Noctuidae; genus Agrotis; species Agrotis puta. The sequence goes on along the minus strand of OW964170.2, from coordinate 13,233,590 downwards.
AATTTCTGCTCGCAATAATTGCTGGAAGTTAAACAGTCTGTTTTATAAAATTGCTAATTTATTTTGTCTGTCTTTGTTTGAAGACCATTGTCAAAAAACTATTGTATGTATGTTGGAAAACTTTTAGGTTATTATAATTGTTGGATATTAAATTATTTTGCTATCTGTTGCTTAACTCAAGTTCTGCTACTTGTGTATCAACTGGATTATAAATTATATTTCTATATGTTTCGCTCAATATGATATTGCACCATTTAAATCAACGATTTCCGTAATCAATGAACGAAAGAAAATTCAGTTTCTTGCTTTGACATGTCATGCCAAAACATATGTTTTAACAGCCAAAATGTTTGTTTTAACAGCCAGACTGCAAAAAATCATTACATAAAAAATCAAATCAAATCCGCACAAAATCATCATCACGCACAATAATCTGAGACTATCGCGGACTGTCATTTCATTAACCAGGAACGTAAAGAGCTATTGAAGGACATCATGAATTCAAGACCAATCAATACAAGTCTGTGAGTCCCTCCCGTCCAGCCCTGGCAGATAGGACTCATGTGATAATTTTACCACGATAAAAAAAAACGCATACAATTGTTCGCGCGTTCATAATTACTCTATTTAACGTCCCCGCAACTTTTCTTGCTCAAAAAAGCGATAAGCGCGTTCTTCTTTTGCCCGTGTAAGCCGACCTTTAGATAGAGTTCGCGGTGCGGAAGGGCGCGGGAGCGGGGGAACACGGTTTGGGCGGGCGGACATTTTTATACGGCGACAGGAAAAACTGGCATCTCGCAACGTTAGTGACTGGAGAGTCAGTGACGACTGATTTGTTCCCATTCCTATTGGTTTTAAAAGATTATTTTCGTGACGTGTGTTTTTCAAGGGATCTGTAGATTGTTTTTTTTTTCAGTTAGATGGCAGTCTAATAAAAGAGTTTAGTTAATTAAAGAACGTTTGGTAAGTAACGACAGTAAGAAGAATTTTAATTTTTAAGATTTGTTTTTTTTTACTTTTCTACATTATATTGTTTTAAATCAACTATTTAAATTAAAACAACTCAGCATAATAGTATTAAAATCATTCGATAATATAGAACCATAGCTGGTTATTTTATTTCACAATTCAAAGAAGAAATTGCTGTAATGAAAAATAATCCATAGAAATGAAAAAACAACCCAATTTATCGCAGGTTCAACAAATATTTAGATTATATTATTATGGGTATTTTTACCCAGTTACTTTATCAGTTATCTATAGAGTTGGGTTATTCTTATTCTTACTGAAAAAACTGTTTCAAGCATTTTAAATACCTTATTTACTCATAATATGCTAAAATTATTATGCAAGAATGAAAGTATCACTTATCTATTCACAAAACAAATAAAAATAATTATGATGTTGTTAAGGTATAATATTAATAAATTAAAATATAATGAAAAGTCACGCGACGTGGCATGTGAGATGTATGTCATCTAGTAGTAAATTATTTTTTGTACTTTGAACATCTCGTTTATACGTAAGATTACAGTTTTATAAATTTTATGGAATGTCAATGAAGACTACTCTATTTATTTTTATATTGTGCTGTGATTTTTTTTCGATAAATACTGCATTTGAAAATTGTGATCAATTTTTTTGTCACGGCCATGGCTCGTAACTCAATCGTGTGTAAAATCGGTATAATTTATGGTTTAATTTTGGCAACACTATTTTTTATTTTAGGCCTAGCAATACTATCAAACGTCAATCAGTTCTGTCAAGATGGTGGCTTAGAGTTTTTGTGAGAGTTATTTCTTCATACATTTATTGAGTTTGGTCGAACATAAGCGTCAAAACTGTGTTTACAATATTCAATTAAAGTATTTATAAATACCTTTATATTTTGCATGTATTAATTAGTCAGGGTGAGGCGTACTTACAGTGATGTAATCAAAATTATAGACCGAGCCGGTTTGAGGTTATGTGAGCCACGATTCAAAATTGTCACAACCATAGGAGTCACAACCATAGTATATGATACCATGGTTGTGACAGTTGGTCATGGTCGTTACTTTTTTTTAAAGTTACTATTTTATAAAATAAATATTAATTTAGTTAACTTTATATAGGTATTTAAAACAGCGTTGAGAAAAACGAGAAGCTGAGAAAAAGATAAAAAAAAATTGTGGTTTAACACCGCGACAGCAACCGTAGCAGTGCTAAAACTATTTATTTTTGTTTTTTTTGTGTTTTTCTACAATTTAAGCTCGGCAAACCTAATAAACGAAGTATTTGATATGTTATCTAACGATTTGAAATAAAACTTACATAATAATTGCAAAACACTGTATTTTTTTTTCCATGACACTAAAAATAAGAATAACCCAGTTAACTTACTTACCTATTTAATAAATTCCATAACATTTAATGAATACAGAGATAATCTTTAGTTTGTGATCATTCGATGATGATCATCATCATCTGCTTAGCCTTTTTCAACTATATTGGAATCAGCTTCCAGTCAAACCGGATGCAGATGAATATCAATATTTTACATGGAACAACTGCCTATCTGACTGAATAAGGTAACAATGATTGGAAAACTATAGCAAAGTAAAATAAAAAATGTTGCAGGAAACAACATTGTAGTAAAAAAAATATATTACAAGATACATTTTATTAGCTTACAAAACGTTTTTTTTAGTTTAAAAAACTGTTCAACTAAGAAGTAAAGTACATTATACACGATACATTAAACAAAATAAATCTGTCTTCTTTATTTGGAACTTTATAAAAGTTAAAAACTTTTCAAATCTTGACATCTCCTTTTGTAACTTACATTATATATACTGGCATTCGCCGTATAAAAGCGTGGTAAAAATGAACAGAACCTTATAAAGCTGGGACGTGCTTAATTTTATTGTGAAAGCATCATTTAGAAACTTATTCTTGTATTTTTTAGTTCAGTGGTAATTTTCAGCTGTGCTTGAAAGAAAACTTTTTCTTTCATTTGAAAATATGTCGTTGGTATTTCATTAATTAATTTCGTAACAAAGTAACAAAATAGAACAAAAAAAAAGTTTTTGCTGATGTCTATGGAAGTATTTTAGCCTCAAAAACTTATCATCGTTTTATTTAAAGAACTTTCAAAGAACTTTTAGTTTCATGTTTTATAGCGACAAAGTCTTAGAAAACTAGGAACCTCCTGAAAAATCTGAAAAGTTTCATAACTTGAATAAAAGTTTTCATGAGTGAACTTACTTGGCGTGCGTGTGGGGCCGTGCAGCGACTGTCACAACCACGTGCGAGACGTGCGGGTCCCCCGGACTCACGCCCACCTGCACACAAGTAGCACACCGCAGACCTTACGTCCCACAGACGCACCAGCGACCAGGGAACAGCTAGAGATACTTTACAAGTTAGCGGAGCATCTGATATCGTAAACGATGTTGAAAGTTATTCCGTCGCCGTCCGCGCAAAGAGATGAGCGTCAGACGTCGCGTCGACAGACCGACTGAGCGGGAAACGGAGCGCGCGCGGCGACGAAACCGGCGCGCCGCTGGGCGGTCCCGCCAACACGCCCCGCCTCGGACCCGCCCACTCGCCGCCACGCCCACCTGAATTAATAAAGGCGGCAAACACCGCCGGACACGCGGACAATGCCGCATTGTCCTGCGACCAAAATAGTTTCAATTAGAATCGAGGACAAGGCACAAAAGCGCCCGCCGGCGGATCATTCACGCCGAAATTGGCCGCTGCATGAGCGATTAGCGAAACCTCATATAAAACTGTCGATGATAGCCCAAACTATTGTCCCGCATTCGAACTAAACCGCTCGTTATAATCGAATGAGTCTGCTTTATTCGTGACGTGTTATAGTGAGCTTAATGGCTTTGAATATCTGTCATACATTTTCAAAGTTTGGATATGAAATAGTTTTGTGAAATCTAAGCTCCGCAATCTAGTCGTTAATTTACCCTATTTTGACAGATTTGAACTAATCTTGATACTAGTTGAAATCGCAATTCATAACTGAATACCCTTCAATAATACAGACCTTAAACATTAATGCCTTTGTCAAACAGACAGGCGAAAGCGAAGCGAGTCCGAAGCGATACCGAACCGAAGCGAGACGTCAGTCTGATAGTTCTGTCACGCTGTAGGATCGCTTTCGTTTTTCTATGTGACTGGATTCAAACAATTCCATAAATTACAAATAAAAACACCTCGCTTCGCATTCGTCACGCCTGTCTGTTTGACAAAGGCTTTAAAGATCACTCACACACAAAATGTGAACTCAAGTTTTCGCTTAATGACATCGTGACTTAAATCTGCATATCTATAAGAACGATAACAATAACGTACGAAGACAATGCTCGGTTGCACTGTATTTTTGATCACTCACAAAATCCAACTGCAAGAAAGCTTTTAGAAACAATCAATGGAACCCCAGTTTTTCCTTTACATGCTGATATTATCTCCACCAATAACATCGTTTACAAAGACAATCTATAGAAACCTGGAACAGTCCTCTCATAAGAACAAGTTCTGGTGCTATTCAGACATTTGAGCAGTAAAAAGTAATCGGCAATATGATACTTTACTAACCGTGCCTTTCCAAGGGCCAACGATGACGAAGACTGACAAAGATTGGAATACGATTAAAGACAGAAAGAAGGTAAATGGCATGCTGTACAGATCCCAAATAAATTAGGATAAAGGCAGAGGAGAATTGGGAGAAAGTTGATTACGTAAAACAAGATTAAAAGTTCTTTTTAGCTGAGTGTTTATCGTAGTATGAACTGCTAAAAAACAAAAAGTTGTAAATGACACATTGCAATCGCGGCGGTAAGTCCTCGTTTTGACTAGTGGGTGGAAAGACTTCACGGCATCCTCATCTTCCACCTGACGTAAGTCCTCAACGGATAGGTTGTTTCGGGAGACTACTGCGTCAGATTCGGTTATCACAATTGTGTGGATTGCCCGGAGGACACAATGGAGGTTTGCTCTGCTTGGGAGGAGCACCGCCATGTAAGTTACTATCAAATTAAGAAAACAACATTAATTAAATTTCGTTCCTTCTATTCCTAATAACGTCCACCTGCAAGGTAGATAGACGATCTGATGAAAATCACAGGATCACGCTGGATGCAAGCGGCTTCCAACCAGTCCTATTGGAAATCTATGGAGGAGGCTTATGTTAAGTCAGTGGACGTCGGACGGCTGAAATGATGATGATGACTCCTAATAAATAAGCAGACTCACATAACAGAAGAAGACTCACATAATACCATATATGTCATAATGCACAAAAAAAAATACCAAAACTACAAGATAATCGAATGAAAACCAAAACCGAAACCACTTTTTATTGTAGCCCCTTTATGGCGTACCGTAGCCGTAGGTGCGTTTACAAATATTTACTTCTTTCTTTATTTACTTCCAAGCCATATTTCTGCTGGTCGCGGGACTCACGAATTACCGTGATCCCGGTACGTAAAGGGCTATTGAAGGACACTGTGGATTTTAGTCAGTACGAGTCTAACAGTCCCTCCCGCTCTGCCCTGGGTGGGAGGATGGGTTTACCACGTAAAAAAAAGCCATATTTCTGCTAGATAAATGAAAAACAGGACATTAACTGAATGTGACGATGCTCAGAGAGGACGAAGCCTGGCAGAAGACTTCTTGCACAGCTAAAATGATGACAAGTCTTCCTTTTTGCGGATCATTACATAACATAACCTGCCCGTTCCTAATTTAATATTTGAAATAGATGCGACGGTAAGTTTGTTTGTTCCGTTTTCATGCTTAAATCACTGAACCGATCATGCTGAATCACAAGTTTTATTTACGAGGAAATCTTTTTTTTCGAATTGTTAACGACACTAGCCTTAATTTAGCTGGAACTAAAAATCCATCCCTCACAAATCTTTAAGACATCTCTAGGTATATCTGACGTAATGACGGGGCCTTACTCTAGAGGGCCAAAGCCTGGCGGGGTCGCGGTACTTATGATTTACCGTGACCCCTGAACGTAAAGGGCTATTGAAGGACACCGTGGATTTTAGTCAGTACGACTCTGACAGTCCCTCCCGCTCTGCCCTGGGTCCCACCCAGGGCAGAGCGGGAGGGACTCATTTAATGATTTTACCACGCTAAAAAAAAGGTATTTTTAATTGCTGACGTATTTTAATCCCTCAATCAATCTAGAGCTTCAGCCACGGCCATGTTATTCGCCAACAGTAGCCACACTCGCGTGCGGTTCTGAACAATAAGTTTCAGTGCTAGAATGATGGGGCGTTTTGTCAACTAGGGCCATTGCCCAGTTTGGGTATTACCCAGTTTTCCCCATATTAGTCTTCATATATTGGTTGTTGATTAGTCAGTTTCATTCAAGGATCAATGACGATCCCGGGGTACAAGGAGAGTTTCATTAATGGATATGAGAAACTAGCTGTTGCCAGCGGCTTCTACCGCTATCGCTTGAAAATTATCCCACGGGAAAATAAAATTGGGTTACAAACAGTGTTAATCCAAGTTATAAACTATCTGTGTATATTTCACCCAAATCCGTTCAGTAGTTTTTGCTTGAAAGAGTAACAAACATCCATTCACCCTTCCGTACTCTGTCAAAGAAAACTACCTACATTTTCTTGACAACTAATATGTCAAGTGTGTAGTGTGAACATAGACAAAAGAATAACTACCGTCTTATCACAAAAAAAGTTAAACATCTGTTGAACACTCGTATAAAGAAACTGTCAAAGTCAAAATGGCATTTCACTTTGATATAAGAGTCGTTTTTCAGGTACACTTTTTTTAGACAAGCGTTCAATGGATGTTTATATTTTTGTAGTTAGGTTGTTAATGTTTTTGTATCATAGCTGCTGGTATTTTGTATTTTTCTGCCATCAGACAGGCTACTTCTAACCTACGACTCGCGAACTGTGATCCTGTTGCAGTCAACAGAATCACATCAATAACAGTCTTTACTGTGTTCGGTGCGCAAGAGTTCCAGTTTCTTCTAGGTAAACTCCAATCCATCTTAGATGCACATTTACCCAAGAAGATAAATAAAACTCAAAAGGTTTTCCCCTTCGCACACGACTCAGTTCAAAGCGGATCAAATTTTCATGAAAACTGGAATGTCACTATCATCATGAATATATGACAATCGACAAGGCAAAAGTATTAATAACGAAGAAGGCGGAATACAAGGAAAGCAGGCGGCATTCTCATGGAAAAAAACATGACTTGAATTTTCCGATTAAATGCTCCTCAAAATAATAATCCAATTTCGAAAACTCATCACAAATGAAACGCGAAAGGTGTTCTCTGCACACGATGGTCCGTTCTCAGCTAATCACTGGCTTTTCCATCATCACCAATAAGTTATGATCAATTTGATTATCTCTCGCTTAATTGGTCACCAACCTGTGGCAAAAAGTTAATTTTTTACCAAAAATGTAATCGGGTTACATTTTTGGTGAAAAAAAAAAGAATGAACTTTCTACTCTACTTTTAAAGGATTACTCCTTTAAAAGTAGAGTAGAAAGTTCATTCTTTAGGAGCAAAGCAGATGACTATTTGTATGTTTCCGCCGTCATGGAATAAAATCCGGAGTTTTAAACTCATCATCACCAGCATCACCAGCCGTAAGACGTCCACGGCTAAAAATAGACCGCCACGCCACGACACGCCAAACGACAATTCACCACTTGCATCCATCGATTGCCCACCACTCTCATGATGACGTCGGTCCTCCTAGTGAGACGCCTGCCTACGCTGCGTCTTCCGGTCCGCGGTCGCTACTGAAGAACTTTTCTTCCCCATCGGTTATCAGTTCTACGAGCGACGTGGCCTGCCCGTTGCCACTTCAACTTGCAAATTTTACGAGTTTTACAGTGCAGTGCGAAAAATGGTGTGAGTTTTTCGATTTTGGGCTCCTATAATGATGGGGCCGCACTAACGACAAATGCCGTTAATTATTGCCACGTCTGTACAAACATTTGAGCCTTTGTCAAATAGACAGGCGAAAGCGAAGCGAGTCCGAAGCGAGACGTCAGTCCGATAGTTCTGTCACACTGTCGGATCGCTTTCGCTTTTCTATGAGACTGGATTCAAACAATTCCATACATTAAAAATAAAAACGTCACGCTTCGCATTCGCAACGCCTGTCTGTTTGACAAAGGCTTTATAGTTCACTAGAGACCCGCATCCGCTCCGCTAGGGTACAATATCTACTATATTATGCATGTTATATACATATAAACCTTCCTCTTGAATCACTCTATCTACTAAAAACCGCATCAAAATCCGTTGCGTAGTTTTAAAGATCTAAGCATAGGGACAGACTGCGGGAAGCGACTTTATTTTATACTATGTAGTGATTATCGCAATAATCCCGTAAGTGTAGTCTCCGTATAATAAACTATTCAATTTACTTATCCAAAAAGACAAATGTAATGCGAAAGGTTTTCTGGGCTCACAAGTCCATTCACAGATCACTGGCTCCTCCGTCGTCACCAATAAGTAATGTTCAAACTGAATATCCGTTTGCTTTGCTGGCCACGGGAAGGGATTTCTCGGCTGAACAAACAGACCGTCTCACTTCAAATATCCGAATAACTCGAGTATCCCGTTGTAGGAAGGTGTGACTATTGTAAAAGATTACACGGTAGGAAAATGTATGGAACCGAATATAAAGGGAGGTGTGCCCAGAGACGCTTTTGTTTGTCGGGAGCTTTGTATGCATATTTCTTGAAACGGATTTTCCCGGACTGTTTCTGGAATTCCAAAAGATTCGTTAGCTGACTTACCTCAACTATTCTAGAAATGCATGCGGATGGCGAGTAATCGGTGGCTCGCAGTCCAATCATGGTCCATGCCCGTAGTGTTCCACGCGCGCCTCTAAGAGCTGTCTGCAATCTGAGGGGCCGTTAAGGACCAAAGCCTTCCGGGGTCGCGGGACTGACTTATCAGATAACCGTGACCCCGAAACATAAAGGGCTATTGAATGACACCGTCTCGCGCTGGATGGGCGCTCTTTTGATAATATTACTAAGTTAAATAAAATAAAAAACTATTCTTAATAATACGGCTTTTTCTATATATCTTTATCCATACAGCTTTATCTATGTAACTTTAGAAGATAAATATTGGCCATTTAAAATAGAAACTGAGTCATCTAACCCCTTTTAAATACCAAAAATTAAAATCTTAAGATTTTTAGTATTCTAATTAAACGCTCAAGAAACAAAAGTACTACGATACGTTTGATTGACCATTGATACGTATTTAGGAATTATTAGGAACAACTAATACTTAATATATCATCTATCATCAAAAAAATAAACATCTTTGTTCTGAACTCCATGCAACAGAATACCGCGTCTGTCTCTCCAACCATAATAACTCAATGGAAAATTTAAACAAAGCGAGAAAGCAATGAGTCGTAATTGGAACGAGTTAGTCGGCAAACAGTGCGAGTGTCCCGTCGCCCCGTAGTCCCGTCGCTCCGGTCACGTGGACCAATATTTATTTTATCAATATTCAAACAGCTCAGACGTCGAGTTTTGTCTTGATCGACTATAGAACTTTGTGGAGTGAAATAAATAGGTATGTTGGTTATTAAAGGCTGAATTTTGGTGCTAGAGATTCCTTTTTCATTGTTTTCAGATTTCTTGCCTTTTCTGCTGTTTTCATTGTCACCAAATGTCTTCAATGAGCTGATACTTCACATTCTTTCTACCTCTTTTTACATTCAGTTTAAAAAAAAAAAGAAACAAACCTTGTCCTGCCAATTACAAACACAACAAAAAAGAATTAACAAAATAGGTGCACATGCATTCTGAAAAATTATTTTAGTTTATTAAACAGCGTTATTTGTAAAACATTAACATGCTTTCATGGGCTCAAAGTACTTATACATATATACTACTACTATAAACAACTTTTGCTATGACAACAACAAAGCACTTTCAGCCCATGAAAGGTTGTTGATTTACACAAATAACCGTCTATAGATGACCATAGAAGATAGATTAAGTTAACAAGAGTTATTATCGCTCCATCAACAACCCTTAAAAACAATCAAGCCAGTCGATCATCAAACTTCATAGGTACCGAAACTATCGACACATCTCCAAGCGTATAATCGTAGCCCTTCGCGCTATGCACAATCCCTTGTTAAACTCTCTAATACGTTAACGAGCAGCCATTCTACAAGTTTATTCTAACCGTCGACGCCCCGCAGCCGCTCCGCACCCGCACCGCACCCGCCACGCGCACGGCCCGCACCTCAGAATGCTAAGTAGACCGATTGACATTCCAGTGGCGGAGCAATCGAACAGAAAATACACTTGTCATACATTTAACGTGGAATTTTTATGATTTAACTCGAACCGAGGGGAAATTATTACGGTTTTATTAGAGTAGATTTAACAAGAATGGCAAACGATTCAGGTGGTGTCTGGTGGTGCATATTTTTATGTAAATTGAGGGTTTTCAGCGGCTTATAAAATTTTGGTAGGTTTGTCAGTGAGTACGCTTTAGATTTAGTGTTTTAAGGATGGTTTTAGAACTTTTGTTACTTTTTTTACCTGACTATGCAGTAGCTTATTTTTTCTAGCTCGCACTATACTATTGCTGAACTTTTTCAAAAAGCTCTTGTCCTGCGCCACCACAAGGTCACGCCGAGATCAAAACAACCTGTTTGTTCACAGTACAATTATAAAAAAACACATATTTTTATCCTCCCAAAACCATCACTAGAGAATTAAGAAAATATGTGTAACAAATAAAAAAAAAAATACATCATCTTCAGACAAATGTATTCACGTACCTCTAACCCTCATGAGCTAATAATTTGATCCGATCCCGTCGGGCCCAGTAGCGGGTTGCGGGTTACCTGCGACTTGCGAGACGTCACGTCAAGTCGAGCCACTCGTCATCGGAGCAAACTCACGAAAATACGACGCCACCATCGTTCGCGGGACCTAATTCTTGGATCCCGTCGCACGTCGCTCCTCGCCCGTCAAATTTGCGAGCAGGGCTACCGCGAAAATGTGTCAGTTTTAGCGAAAATAACAATTTTCTTATTATTTTAATTTTAAAAAATAATTGTGTGTAACTCCACATGTAGTGTGGTCTTACCATTACTATTTGCGCGCTATTTAATATTTAAAAAAATATATTCCAAATTCAAGATCCTAACATCTATCTCTCAATGTTCTAAATATAATGTGAATACATTACGATTATTGCAAGAAAAAGCAGTAATTTTCATGAATTCATGATAAAACGTATGCTTTATTAGGATGTCTGTACATTTACAAAGTGCTGCAAAAACTTTTACAATTGCATTGTCCCCACACAGCTCAATTTGTCATACATTTGTATACAATATCGATACGCAGTTTAAACTTTAAAAGGCACAAAATATCATGCATGCACCGCTGTATTTGGTATTGAATACAAGCATTGTCAGACAGGTTGAGAAATATTTATCAGTATGGCAAGTGTATTGCAGTGGCAGCCTGGCAGTTGGCAGTTCGCGCCTCGCGCCTGTCACTGGCACCCCTGTCGGCCATCACAGACAACGTCTTCGTCGGACTGACAGCCGGCGACATATTTTATTCACGGCGCACCGTCGTAATTCCGTCGATGCAGATAAATTGTTTTACCGCGGGAGCGAGCCACGTCCCACGACTTTGGCGTTTGCATGATGAGCTCGTTTTTTATGCTCGAATAAAATTGTGTTAGCCACCGGCAGTGGAGCGACGTGTGAACACCGTTGGATTCCCAAGAAATTGTTTTCGGGAAGGCTGCTTTGATATTTATGAAAGTTGGCATGTTGAGACGTACGTTTGAGTGAAAGGTACGCGATGGATTTTAACATCAACTTTGTATTTGTGGTATTATTTCTCTAGGGTACCAGATATCGGGCACGCCGCAATCGCGGCGGTAAGACCCCTCTTTGAGGAGTGGCTGGATAGGCGTCACGGCGTCCTTACCTACCGCATGACGCAGGTCCTCACCGGACACGGAAGTTTCGGGAGGTTCCTGTGTCTGATAGGGAGGGAAGAAACGCCTGGGTGTCACCACTGCGAGGATCGTCCGGAGGACACGGTGGAGCATACGGTGCAGGACTGCCCCGCTTGGGCAGAGCACCGCCGTGTCCTCACGACGGCGATAGGCGGAGACCTCTCGCGCCCGGCATTGGTCGAGGCCATTCTGCGGGGCGAGACGGAGTGGGAAGCGGTCGCCTCCTTCTGCGAAGCAGTCATGCTCGTGAAGGAGGAGGCGGGCCGCCTGAGGGAGAGGACAGCGTCCTCCCTCCACCCCAGCCGCAGTGGTAGACGCCCACGGCGTCGGACGTCGCAGGACGATCTCCGGCCACCGTAGGCGCGGGCATGCGGGCAGCGAGTAATGGGCGACTTGCTGTCCGACCATGGACCATGCCCGGGTCGACGGCGCGTTGTGTTCCACGCGCGCCTCAAAGAGTGTCAGCATATTGACGGGGCCTGTAGAGGGCCAAAGCCTGCCGGGGTCGCGGGACCAAGGGATTACCGTGACCCCGGTACGTAAAGGGCTAGTGAAGGACACCGTGGATTTTAGTCAGTACAAGTCTGACAGTCCCTCCCGCCCTGCCCTGGGTGGGAGGACTCATTTGATGATTTTCACGCAAAAAAAAAAAAAAAAAAAAGGGTACCAGATATTGTAGGATCGTTAGTCGTAATGTTTGCAAATAGCCACCAGTTGCAAGATGTCAGGTATCGTAGACACGTTGACACAGTCGCTTTGCAGCGCTGCAGCGCCGCGGGACCGGATCCCGCTATCAATATTAAATCCCGCCGCGCAAACATCTGCTCGCGACTGCAAACGTATAAGTTTAATCAGTGGTGTTTCGATTAGTTAGAACATCGGCTTCTGCTGTTGACGGGATACACGTTTAATTAAATGTTCTTGGTTAACGTAAATGTTTACATTAAGAGCAATATTGTTTTTTAAAACTGATGAGAATAAAATGACTGTTTTAAAAGCTTTCACACGAACTGACCATCTTCCTTGTTTTATTCTAAGACAATCTTGATCCTGCGTTTCAAAATCTTCTTTATTTACCTCGCTTCTTCCCGATACGTGTCAGATTTCTTAATACTTTGGCGCCATCCACTTCGTTGGTAAACATCGTCATCTGCAAGGCCAAGCTTTTGCATATCCTTCCGGACATTAGTCATTAAGGTAGTACTTACGCGGTCTAAATCGCCCTCTTTTTTGTATCCTGCGTTTCAAATAATAATTTAAATTAACGTAACGAACGACATTAACAAATTAAACACCAAACTTTAACCTTCTGCAAACAACTAACTTGCACAAAACCTACAAACCGCACGTTCCTAATTTAAAATGTATCAACCAAAAAGTACGATTGACTGAATGCAAATATTCCCTTGTCCCACAGAAAATAAAACAAGCTTTGACCCGAAGTTTCGTGGGATTATGAATGTTTATACTGAAAATAATGCGCGGTCGTGGCGTTCGGCGCAAATATTTGAAGACGTAGTCAAAGGGCTGGCTTTTTGCGAGGTCCTTTGAGCGTCCGCGGTCTGCGGTCAGATAACCCGATTAGCCGCCGCTCGACATCGCGATGTACCATGAGAATTGAGAACATAGCTAGTTTACCTCAAGCGGTGGCAAGAACTTTACTTTGATTTATTTTGTTTTAAAGCACAAATTAATAATTAATTTTCAGTTTTGAAGCAAATTCCTTGCTTCTCCGTTGTCATATAACTGCTATTTTTGTTTTTTCTTGGTATGCTATGTCACGTTTTACCACTAGGCTCCATTTTCCTTCTAAACCTTGTTGTAATTTCTAGCCACCGCTAACATATTGTATATATTTTTGTTATTATTTAACATATTTTGTCCTTCTATTGGACAAAATTCTTCCCCATTACCTTCCACTTTTTTCTGTGTGTAGTTTTCACTGGCGAATCCCAACATAATCCCGAAATAAGCCTCATCAAAAGTGTGGACAAAATCAGAGAGAATATGATTGTCGGTGCCCATTTGTTCTATCAAACCAACCCCAAACAGATAGAGCATCCATTTATAACATAAAGAAAACACTAAATTCCAGGCATCAAGTTGAAGACCTAACCTTAAGTTTGATAGCAAAACATAAATTCTATGATAGTCTTTACCCACAAACTGATGTTTTCTTTTTACGACTGACTGACACTAAAATGTTGCCGAATAAAATTGTTATCCATCAAAACAGCGAGTTCCTTTAGCATAAGAAATGCAGCGGTATGCCTACAAGCAGTCGCATCTCAAGATGTAACGCGTGAGATGTTCTGGATAAGATATAACATCTTGAGAATGTCATAAACCCATGTGGAGCTTCCTTCTTTCTAATTTGCAGAAAGTTTCTTGATTTGATTCAGGACATAATATAAGTCATGTGGTAACCCCATGATGACCCGCCGTCCAATCATGGACCAGGATGACGGCGCGTCGTGTTCCACCCACGTCTTAAAGATCTGTCAGCAATCTGACGGGGCATTAGAGAGCCAAAACCTGCCGGGGTTACAGTACTGTTTCATCAGGTAACCGTGACCCTGGAACGTAAAGGGCTATTAAAGGATCACCGTGGTTTTTTGTCAGAACAAGTCCGACAGTCCCTCCCACTCCGTTCTGAGTTAGAGGACTCATTTGATGATTTTATAATGATAAAATAAAAAGATGGTAACCCCACATGACTGACATATTGAGTCTTATGTCAACATGCCTAGTTTGTTAAAATCTCTCCTTTTACTCTTTTTTTTCTCTTAGTAGGTAGGTATACCTGCTACTCTGTTCATTTATTTTTTCTTTTACTCGTACTAGAAATAAATACTATTAAATTCTGTTACTTGATCGAATAGAGCGAAATGTCCCAAAAACACACTTCAATTACTGCCTTATATAAAAGTTCTGATAAACCTGTAATCGTATTTTTTTTCCCTTCTGAATGTAATAAATATGGTAAAACAGCGTATGTGTTATTTAAGATCTATTCAACGTCAATAAATTAGAGAAAGCTCAGTTAGTCAGAGCTTCTTTCTTCGTCAGATGGTTGAAGATTGAATATTCACAATAGAATTTTTTTCCACAACAAAAAGTTTAGCAATTAGAGACGCAGGCAAAATAATATCGGTATTTCTACATCAAATAGTTCATAACTCTTCTAGCAAACTACATCCATGCTTGCTGACTTATTCAGAACTACCAGCAAAGGCTTCGCGGCCCTCGAGCTGCGGTGAGGTGTAACTTAACGAACCCTCCCTGAATCTTTAATATAGTTTCATTTAATGCTTGCCAACTTCAGTATGGTCCTCTTGATGTTGATTTTCAAAGTTTTTGGTTAATAGTGGCCCATGTTTGGTAATGTTTGGGAAATTATTTATGAGAAGTGAAACCTGAATATGGTGCCCTATAATTTTATTGGCGTAACGTGAAAATTGTACTACTTATGTATAACTTTTTGGATAGTTTTTGGCCATGATGCTCTCATTTTTTAAAAGCAAAGTAAAAATATGCAAGTAATGCAATTATTGTTCCATTGATAAACATTGATTTTAAACTATTCGATAAAACATTATCATATGATAATGTTTTGGTGTGAATAAACAAACAAGAAAACATAGGTATTTAAGATTTATTATTCAAACCACTTTAGTTTATTTTTTCGTTAAGTATTGAACAATGATCACACAGGTACACGCAAAGCTAATGGCTTTAAAACTGCTGGCTTAAAACTTCTGAAATAATTACAAATTTTCTCATTACACAATAAATCAATTAACTAAGTTAACAAAATTGTTCCAAATTGTTAATGGTTCTTAAAAGCTTTTGATTTCTCGTAATTATATTTACACTGTTGATGAGAAAAGATGACAAAATACGCGCCTAATATCAATTAGATTCAGTAGGTAATTCTAGAGCAGAATTAATTCAATTTCTAATACAAACATCTACCTTGGCTCAGGTACTCGTCAAACGAGGCGAGTTCCCTACTTGGCAAATTAGATTTCGCATAAAGCCTATTTTAATTTGCGCCGTCGCTAAACATTGGGTGCTCTTAAATGTTTAAGCGAGCGCACAACTGGTAGCTGTACGCGGAGCGGCAGGGTGCCCCGTGCGGTGCGCGGGCGGCGGTGTGCGGCCGCCGACGTCGTTGACTTTCAACAAAGCAAATATGTTCTTGTCGGTGGTGCCCGGCCCAACGCGATAATAAGCTTACCGGCCGAGGGCGGGCCGCCGCCGCCCCGCGCCGCCCGCCCGCGAGACCGCCCTAGCCTCACGGTGTTATTAAATTCTTTTGTTGCCGGAATGCCCAGTTATTTAGCCGTGGTCCGGCTCTACGGGATCAACGTAAATATCTCCAACATGTTTGTCTTTTGAACTCCACTAGATGTGGGATGAAACGGATTATTTGCATCCCTGTGTTTTTCCACGTACGAGGGTTCCCGACCTTAAGACTTTAGCGAAATAAATTGTGAAACAATCTTATACTCGTATGATAAATTCGAAACAGCAGGTGTTTGCATCCAGGCCTCGCTACTTCATACATTGTAAAATAAGCTGCTGGAATTAAAACATTAAAATCCGCGCTCCCCCACTCGGTATGAATTTAGACAACATCTAAGCCGAGCGCGCTTCATTTCAGCACATTACTCTCTGTTTAACAATAAAACTCATTAAATCGCTCGTGCGGTCGCGTTTTATAAATGTTTCACGTATTAATAAAATTAACAAAGCTGTGGTACACAAGAGGGCTATTTCCCGACAAAGCGTCGGAGCGTGGTACAATGGAATCTAAAATAAATACGAGGACTTTAGCAAACAGTGGAGCACAAAGCGTCCACCTGGTGAGTGGTGGGGCCTCGCTCCGGCTCTATTGAAAATTAAGTGGCGGCGACGGAGTTCAATTAATGGCCGCGAGGCGTCCGCCGGAAAGTCTCTTCACATCCTGACGGAGACGCCTTTGCCTGCAAATTACAAACATTACGCTTTAATGCCATTATTGCAGCTCTTGTATTGTAATTTACCGAGCGCTCTTTTGCTTTGGATGCATGGGTGAGAGACTATAAAGATAGGTAACTAACTAAAGTAGAAATAACCACAAATAGTAAAATACCTATTCGATCTTAGTGTGATATTTTTCTCATAAACTGGGGAGAACACCTGCGCATGATCAAGCGAAACAAATCGAAACAATCGTCAAATGTCCTGTGATCAGCAAAAAACCGCAGACAGATACCACTAATGTATTCAATCCATAATCCTTATCAGTAAAAAACCTCAGCTAAGACCACTCACTATCGAATCCACCCCTCTTATTGGCTGATCTCTATCGGCGCACAGCGTCCAGCTAAACCGCCGCTTATCTCACAAATTACACCATTTTACTCGATCCTCTCGAATACTGCGAAAAGTAGACCTTTTTAACACAGCTTAGGACATCACCCCTACCATGTACTGAAGCTCTTTGAACACGGTGAATTCTTTGAACATAACATCAAAGATGTTTTTACTACGTTTTGGATCACTATACAATCATAGAAAATAGTCATAATTAGGAACGAGATACATGTCTGTGTAACTGTGCACCGAAGGCTTCGTAGCGGCGTAGACGCATCGTAGCTGTCGCGTAGGCGCCTACGCAGGTCTAATGCACGATGCAAATGAAGCCTTTTTAGTTCGCTTCTGAATTATTTTCATTGATATTACACATATGAGAACTATTATTTTTAAATAGTAATAAGATTTTTATAAAACAACAAACCAAACCAAAAATGTGCAATATGCTTTTTATTCACAAAAAATTGCACTCCATTAACATTTTATCGAAATCAGTTCGTGGTAGGGGCGGGCAGCTTACCAATCGCCTGTTTGAACCCCCGACGGCGGATTTTATTGCCATTCGTATTGTCGGCTAGAGATTTACTTTGACACGTCGGAAATTCGTTTGTTGACTCTTCGCCGCTATTTTCGAATGTCTATTTCTCACTGTTTTCCCCGTTTTTCTTCGTCGTAAAAGCTTAATTGCGGTAAAACTGCTCGTACGTTCGCTTTAACTGTACTTCGATAGCTTTTTAACGAACTGACACTTGAGGATTACCTCGTTGTGATTTAGCTTCGTACATACATTGTACGAAACAATGCAAATTTAACCACCGCTTGAGTAACTTTATCTAATTTATCAATTTAGCGGTACTTCTTCAAAAACACGGCGCTATTCGCCCGCAGATGTACAACCACGCGTGTCAGGTAAAATGCATTGGGTAACACATTAACAATGTTTCCTCTGAAAGCCTTTGTCTGCACTCAACGAATTACGGGGAAAGGCGAAAATTTAAATACCCGCCGGGACTGTTTTACATGTAAGAGATGCACTTTGCATGTAATGCGGCGATTAAATGAGACGACAACGGTCTGAGCCGACGCCGACTGAAGCTCGGTGAAAAAATTTACACTGTAAAAGTGATATAATAATTTTGTAAAACAAACTGTTCTTGTAACAACAATCCTTTACAACAGGACTGTGTGGTGAAGCACAGATGTTGTACAGATGAACTAATATATTAAGTAACTATGTCCAAGTTACGGATTAAATTGGACATAGTTACTTATAAGAAATTGTTGAACGGCATAATTGGTGCAATGGCTAAGCTACTGACTGATTTTCTACGTACCACGGGTTCAATTTCCGCATTAATTGTATGATCTATAAATGTTTGTTAACACACCTACTACACACGAGAAATTCCTATTGTGAGCTAAGTTTTTATTTAAAAAAAATCTACAATATTCCTATTCCAACTCTCCCACTATTTTTTTTTTTCTAATTTCAAACTATTTATTTCCATAAGCATTCATTTGATTTAAAGCAATAGATTAAGATCCTCCTTTATCTTTGGTTCAATACGTACTGAAGCAAAAAGTCTACGGGTAAAACTCTTCTTTTTTCTCTTTTCAAACGTCCAGTTGACAGTGGAGCCACCTCCAGCTCATAACGTCCTACCCTCGAGGGTGACACCACTCGTCGCCACAAAGGTGCAAAGGGAAGAAAACTTAATTAAAACAACGTCGCACTTGTCCGGGTTCACATTACCACACGATTAAGCTCGCTGTAAGGTAATGTCGCGTACCGTATTCATTAGATATATTCGTGTTTTTGTGAAAAATAGAGTTTTCCAGAATGTGAAATTTATGCAGATTGAAGATTTTCTTCTCGTCGCTCTATGGTCATGAATGTTGTCTCTTTCTAGGTTTATTGTACTAAACCTGTATTGCTTTGACAGTATTTAATTTTTCTTTCAATTAAGAGACGAACGAAGACATGTTGTCCAAAACATCCTTGCAAAGTTATTGCATTTATTGTGACTTCTTCAAAATTCGTATTTGTGTTTATGTTATGTAAGACTGTGGTTGATTTTGTTCCTCTTGTGACGATGACTAAAATGTTGTCAAATCAATACGTAGTACGATAGCTCAATCTATACTTATAATAAATCTGTAGAGAGGCCAATTCTCTACATGAAATATATTTTAAAAAATACTATCAAGGGGGTGATTAGGGATCGCTATTGATGCCAAAAATGCAATCAGCAAATTTTTGCCTGTCTGTCTGTATGTTCATTATAGAAACAAAAACTACTCGACGGATTTTAACGAAATTTGGCACAATTATTCTTCATACTCCTGGGCAGGTTATAGTATACTTTTCATTACGCTACGATTAATAGGAGCAGAGCAGTGAAGGGAAATATTAGGAAAACGGGAGAAGTTAGTCCATTTTTTAAGCTTCCGTGTGCAGCCTTAATGGTTAAAGCTACATAGAAATCATGTATGACGGAAATTTGATGCGTTTTTTTTATAGATAGAGTGATTCAAGAGGAAGGTTTATGTGTATAAAACATGCATAATATATTAAAGATTGCACCCGAGGCGGGTCGCTAATCTATACTTATAATAAATCTGTAGAGAGGCCAATTCTGTACATTAAATATATTTAAAAAATAACTATCAAAGGGTGATTAGGTATCGCTACTGATGCCAAAAATGCAATCAGTAAAATTTTTGTCTGTCTGTCTGTCTGTATGTTCGTTATAGAAACAAAAACTACTCGACGGATTTTAACGGAATTTGGCATAATTATTCTTCATACTCCTGGGCAGGTTATAGTACCTATACTTTTCATTACGCTACGATCAATAGGAGCAGAGCAGTGAAGGGAAATATTGGGAAGACGGGAGAAGTTACTCCATTTTTTAAGCTTCTGTCGCGTGTGCAGCCTTAATGGTTAAAGCTACATAGAAATCATGTATGACTGAAATGTTCCCCTTAAAATTATATAAAAATATTCCTTGACAGCATATGTCTATATTTTATGGGTGACTCACAATAACACGTGAAACTCCCGATAGCTTAGTAATTCGGAGCTTTCTGATTATATTTGTCTACTCTTACGTTTACAACACTCTCACTCATCCCTAATAAAAAAAAGTTAACATTATTACCTATTCAATAAAAAAAGAATCATGTAAATCGGTGTAGAAACACCAAAGTTATATATGACATACGCTAATCAGTCTTCGCGCGTGAATACAGAATCATGCTATAAGGACTATTTTTGTGTAGTGGTAGCCACGCTCGACGGCAGGTATAAAAAGGCGGGGGGTCCGCAGGCCTTAAGGCATCTGCAGGAAAGTCCGGTTGAGCAGTACACAACCAACTAGAGGTTGACCTGCGAGATGCTACACACAAAAAAAAAAGCGCGCATGCTTCATACAATATTTGGCTGTTGATGCGAATAGACGTTCAGACTGTTCAACCTTATTGACAGACAATAATTGTTATTTACAAACCGTGCTTATCAGCGCGACTTTTAGTCTTTTTTTATTTTTTTAGCGTGGTAAATCATCAAATGAGTCCGCCCACCCAGGGCAGGGCGGGAGGGACTGTCAGACTTGACTGACTAAAATCCACGGTGTCCTTCAATAGCCCTTTATGTACCTGGGTCACGGGAATTCGTTAGTCCCGCGACCCCGGCAGGCTTTGGCGCTCTACAGGCCCCGTCATTATGCTGACACTCCTTGAGGCGCGCGTGGTCGGACAGCGAGTCGCCCATTACTCGCCGCCCGCATGCCCGCGCCTACGGTGGCCGGAGATCGTCTGCCGACGTCCGTCGCCGTGGGCGTCTACCACTGCGGCTGGGGTGGAGGGAGGATGCTGTCCTCTCCCTCACGCGGTTCGCGTCCTCCTTGGCGTGCATGACTGCTTCGCAGAAGGAGGCGACCGCTTCCCACTCCGTCTCGCCCCGCAGCATGGCCTCGACCAATGCCGGGCGCGAGAGGTCTCCGCCTATCGCCGTCGTGAGGACACGGCGGTGCTCTGCCCAAGCGGGGCAGTCCTGCACTGCTGTCCTCCGGACGATCCTCGCAGATCTTCCCTCCTTATCAGAAACAGGTACCTCCCGAAACTTCCGTGTCCGGTGAGGACCTGCGTCATGCGGTAGGTAAGGACGCCGTGACGCCTACCCAGCCACTCCTCAAAGAGGGGTCTTACCGCCGCTTTTGCGGCGTGCCCTTTTTTACTTATAGTCTTTGAATAGTTTATTTTTAGATTTGTTTTGTTGTTATTTTATGAAATAGGTATTAGAGCTTTTGGTAGTGTTTAAATATATTATTAGTTTACATTTCATTTCTTTATAGTTGAACCAATAGTAGGTACGAAATTAGTTAATTTGGTAGTCTACACTAATCTACACTAATATTATAAAGAGGAAAACTTTGTTTGTTTGATTGTAATGAATAGGCTCAAAAACTACTGGACCGATTTTAAAAATTCTTTCACCATTCGAAAGCTACATTATCCACGAGTAACATAGGCAATATTTCATTTTGGATAAAAATAGGGTTCCGTAAGATATTTGGGTTTTTCGGCCACAAGGTGTAAAAAATCAACCAGAAAAGTTACTTATTTTGCGTACGCTGCCTAAACTATAAAAGGTAGAACCATAAAATGTTCTTATTAATTGTTGATCTCATAAATATCTACAAAAAAGTCCGCGACACACTATATCTATCTATGTCGAGTGTTTGTGATGACTGCGTCGTCGATGTAGTGTCGGTGTCTGTGAATAGACCTGGAAATCACGTTGCTGACCGTGTCTTTCCTGAGTAGCCTTTTGCAGCGGTAACCGACATTCACACGAGCGGAGCCGCGGGCGCCTGCTAGTCCTAAATAAAATCATAACTTTTATATTTTTCTGTAATTTTATGAGTATCCTATGTTAGATACCAATTGAATTGCACTAGACATTGAATTACATATAAAGCTAGCTTTCAACAAATATTTAAAAAAGCCCTTTACCAAGATAAGTTATTATTCTGATGACTGAACATTGAAGATTAGTATGAATACGAAGTACCTCCACGTGTACCTTTTATAATACGAATCGTAAGTTGTGGAATCAGTCGTAACTTTGCGGAAATCCATGACACCAGTTTAATGCAGGAGATATTAATTTATCACCCAAGGCAATTTCCTTTTATTATTTTTAAATACCTTGCTTACTTGATTAGAAGCAGCTGCCGCCTCTTTGTTAAAAGAGTCTTAAGTAGTCGCAATTTTTATAACATAAAATGTTGTATAGACGTTTAAAGGTAATATAAAATACTGAATAAGAAACTTGAAGAAAGAAACTTATTTATTTTGACACAGACATGCATACATACAACAGAGACAAAAACATATTAAAAAACAGAAAAAAAAATTACAAATGAAGTCAAAACCATATTAACAAAAAAAAAGAAGAAATACATAGTTGTACGTCATGACTGTGACAAGAAAGGCGACCACTCAGCATAAAGCTGTGCTGTGGGGGACCCACAGCACAGCGCTGATTTTCAGTAGTCACCTGAAGAAAGAAGAATAAAGAAAAGTGTACGGAAATCAAGCTAGGATCATGATAAATAGATAAAAAGACAGACAAAGGTACAAAATACGAACAACGTTATTAATAAAATGTGAAAAAATAAATAAATAGGTTAATAATTATAATAATATAATATAATAATAAAATATATAATAATAGACACAAACATGATCAATATTTTTCAAATTATTAATACGAGGGTATTATCACAACAAACCACAGGAGTATTAGGTGTTGTGTCTCGCTCATACCCTCACTTTCGCGTCGACCGCGCTCGAAACAAACCAAATTGTTCAAGAGAGTTGTTTAATTTTGAAATTGTAGAATATCGCACATAGATCTGCAGTTTTTTGATATGGCATAAATAAAGAAAAAATCATTGTTCAGCCCCATGGCTCCCATGAGTAAACGCATTTGAAAGAAAATGATGGATCACAATATATTATCCCTGCATTTCTGAAACAAATAAATAAATATCATGATAATTATTATCACAATATTAATTGTCGTGTAGCGTTCGCCATAACCGTCGAAATATAGCAAACTTTGTCTCCATCTAATAGATACAAAAATGTTACAAACTTTTTCTTTGTGTAAATGATACGGGTGTCCGTATAATGTCTTAGTGTGGGGCGTAAATGTGCGACTATCTGACCAATGGCCGTCTTCGGAGGGAGGATTCCGATACGAGTGTGAGATAACGGAGACATTCCGTGGTTCCGCACACAAAGCCACTAAATCGCTGTAATAAATGAGGCTGTTAAGACGCTTTTAGCAGTGCTAAAAGCGTCTCTTAAAAATAGTTACATAGAGATTTCTCTTGTCAAGATATTTTTGTGAAAGATCAGATTTTTGAAGTGAAAACTTCTTTAGCGGCGTTGTGCACTTTTTTTGGAATGGGTAAAAAATGTCAAACTCGCGTCAGGACACGTGACCTGATCTAAAATTCGTAAGACGGCGCAGGGCGCTTGCGCGAATGTTCGTGTGTGTTTATTACTATTCAAGTTTTCACTTCTGCCGGCACTCCCAGAGTGCAACCCGTCGTTTTTTTTATTTTATGCGTTTGCTCTTAGCATCAAACTAACACAAAACCAAAGATGAGGCCTATGAAGTTGCAGCTCATCCAGAATGAGCTGGAACTTCTGCGCACTATTCGATTGCCGCACGGAGCAAATATTTGTATGACCTTCAAGTAATTGTTCCGGCTCTGGGTTTTGGTGTATATGAGTTTCTATGTTTGTAAATCCACCTACGATACAGGAAGAAATTCCTAGTGCTAAAAAAAATATTTTGGTTAGACTCCGAAAATAACGTGGTCGTGAGCTAGCCGGCTCTGGTGAGGCCTATCACCGTCAGTGTGTCTGCAGCGTTTAGCCTACAGTGCCTATACATGGGGTGGAACACTAAAGGGTGGGTGATCATTTGAACTAAAATCCACGATCCTGAACAAACTGTAATTATGATTCTCTTGCCCTTATTCATTTATGATCGCATAGCATGTCTTGTTGTATCATACCTCTTTATACGTCAACAAACACTGATAAAAAGTAAGAAATGAAGTGGAACTGGGCGGGTCACGTCAGCCGCATGAACATTGACCGCTGGGCGAAGGCCGTCACACAGTGGTGCCTGGAGATGGACGGCGCCGCCGAGGCCGGCCCAGAAAGAGGTGGCGAGATGAGTTGGACTCGTACTGTGAGGGCTGGTTCAATGTGGCGCTGGACAAGAATAACTGGAAAAACTTGGAGGAGGCCTTTGCCCAGCAGTGGGACAGTGTAGGCTGAAGAAAAAAAAAGTAAGAAATAAACCTCTCAAACAGTTAAATAAGAACAACAATAAAAAAGCACCCTTTGAATTACTCTAACAACAAATGAAACGTGCGTCAACATAACGCGAAAAACAATAAAATTTCATTTTACGTTCAAAAGTCTTAGTATGAAGCGAGTAAGACCGTTATACGGAACACCTTTTAAGTCCCAATGGGGTAATATATTTTCAAGTTGGTTCATTAATTAATTGACGTCTACCACGATGGGCCGCGTGTTTTTTACGATGACTATAAAACTTGTGTAAATGTGGGTAGCATTATTATCTGCTAGTCCTGTTGAGACGAGGGTGTTAGATATGGATGCGGCACGTCAGGTTATACTTTCGTGTTCGTAATACAAGTCTTGAAAACTGGGACTTGCTTGCATAATCTGGGCTCATGGTGAGAAAAGTGCCTGAAAACGTAGCATGTCATCGTTGAATCGAGTTTTGTCGACGGAACAATAGCCAAAATATCAGAACGTCGAAGGACTAGAATGTAGAAGGCGATATATGAAAAGAAATGTTTGAATTGTTCATAATTAACTAAAAAATTGTCAGGTTATACCAATACATAGTATAAAACAAAGTCGCTTCCCGCTGTCTGCCTGTCTGTCCCTATGTATGCTTAGATCCTTAAAACTACGCAACGGATTCTGATATTTTTTAATAGATAGAGTGATTCAAGAGGAAGGTTTATAACTATATAACATGCATAATATAGTGGAGATTGCACCCGTGCGGAGCCGGGGCAATATAAATGTTAATATTTTAATAAATACAAATAGACATGATCAGAATCTGAATTTGACTGTCATGCTGCGCGTCCTGGGCTTCCTGCTTTCAAGAGAAAATAGTTAATGACACTTTACAAGACCAGAAATACCCTTGTGATACACCTACACCCACATAAACTTGGTTTTATTATGTCACATAATGAACTTAAAATAGTTATTATACTACCAAAAGTCGGTCTATTGTGTATTTAGTTACGAGATCTTTATGCAAAGATAGTTTCAAAATAACTTATGGTGGTATGAGAAGTATGGGCGAATTCACGAATTCTGAATTCAGTCAGAATTCATATTATTAACTTGAAAGGCCAGAAATGCATACAATGCCTCACCACACATTCTGATTAATTGTACAAATTATGATTTTCTTAGATCGATCTGTAAGAATTAGTATAACAAAAAGGTTTTTTAAGATATGTGTGAGGATGAGGCTTTTTTTATCGTGGTAAAATCATAAAATGAGTCCTCCCGCCCAGGATGGGACAGGAGGCACTGTCAGACTCGTTCTGACTAAAATCCACGATGATCCTTCAACAGCCCTTTACGTTCCAGAGCCACGTTTACCTGATGAGACAGCCCCGCGACCCCGGCTTTGTCCCTCTAACCTGACGGCGAGTCTTCCATTACTCACCATCCGCATGCCCGCGCCTACGGTGACTGGAAATCGCTTCGCGACGTCCGTTGCCATATGCGTCTCCTGCGGCAGCTGGGTCGTGAGGTGAACGTTGTTTCACACGTCCCGCCTCCTCCTTTGCTAACATGACTGCTTCGCAGAAGGAGGCGACCACTTCCCATTCCGTCTCGCCCCGCAGCATGGCCTCGACCAAAGCCGGGCGCGAGAGGTCGCCGCCTATCGCCTCCGTGAGGACACGGCGGTGCTCTGCCCAAGCGAGGCAGTCCTGCACCGTAGTGAAGGGTAAATTCAAATTATGAATTCCGACTCTGAATTTAAAATGAGTGAGGCCAGCCTTTAATACATGTTATACGATGGTACACCAATACCTGCTGCAGCAATCTATTTTTTGTGGAATGAAGTAAAGTTTATTGTACTTAAGTACAATGAAATTATGCTAAATAAAAATTTCAATAGTTATTTGCTTTATATAGATTCCAAAAGTTACTTGGCAATCGTTAGGTATCTTACCATGAATCTGTGAATCTTACCATGGATTATTTTTTCCTGACTGCTACTTTTATTTGGTTGTAAAAAAAGTACCCTTGCCTTGTCAGACAATATTTTCTCCTAACAAAACAAACAATACATCTCCTTACTCTCGCTACTCCTTTTACGTATATTTAATTGCCAGCTACTGTTCTCAATTAAACAGTTCCTAGGCCAATTCATTTTACGATCGAGCCTCCGTTCGAGGCTTTTCGACGCCGCAATCAGTTTTACGATGCTTTTTGTCAGAAATTTGCCATTTTATAGCTGAGACGAATAAGTTTGTTGGTGTCGGTGGCTGCAAATGGTTGGGTTTTCGTATCGACGCTGATTTTCCGAGCGGCTGCGCCTTATTCAATGTTAAATAAGTTACTTGAAATCGGTATCGTTAAATAAGGTACTGTCCTAAATAATATATTTACTACGGTAATTTAACGATCTATTAACCGACTTCGAACAAAGAAGGAGGTTCTTAATTAGTCAAAATCTTCTTATATTTTGGTTTTTTTGTGTATGTAATTTTAGCGTGGTAAAATCATCAAATGAATCCTCCCACCCAGGGCAGGGCAGGAGGGACTGTCAGATTTGTACTGACTAAAATCCACGGTGTCCCTTAATAGCCCTTTACGTTCCGGGGTCACGGTATTCGTTAGTCCCGAAAACACGGCAGGCTTTGGCCCTCTAAGGCCCCGTCATTGTGCTGACACTATTTGAGGCGCGCGTGGAACACAACGCGCCGTCGACCCAGGCATGGTCAATGGTCGGACAGCGAGGCGCCCATTACTCGCCACCCGCATGCCCGCGCCCACGGTGGCTGGAAATCGTCTTGCGACGTCCGTCGCTGTGGGCGTCTACCACTGCGGCTGGGCTGTGAGGTGGACACTGTCCTCCCTCTCACGGGTCCCGCCTCCTCCTTCGCTAGCATGACTGCTTCGCAGAAGGCGGCGACCGCTTCCCACTCCGTCTTGCCCCATTTCAAAGATACCTGGACCGATTTGGGAAATTATTTTTTTGTTTGACACTTTACAGATGGTCCCATCATATTCAGCTTAGGGTCTGATGACGGGGTCTTGGAGAAATCGAGGGAACTCTTCAATGAATGACAGCAAATTATTGGCGATTGGTGCTATCACGTATGTATGCATTGTTTACGCAATCACACAACATAACATTACGCCTATAAAGGGTAAAATGAAAAAAAAAACGATTACTTTGCTTTTGGAAGTCGGTGGCAAAAGTCGATAAAATAAGAAAAAAGTCACCGACTTCCGAAAGAAAAGTTACTTTACACTTTTTTGTGTTTTTTTTTAGAGGTCTGGTTCAATTTATTCATCCTAGAACGCTGAACACCAAACGATCGTCAAACTACTTATTTAAAAACTATTTTTTGCCAGCAGCTCCATCATCATCATCGCCGTCATCAGTTGGAAAGCGTAGGTACACTCCTGAACAAAAGCCTTAGACCGCCACGCCGAACAACAATTCGCCATTTGCATCCGTCGGTTGCCCGCGATTCGTTCGATGTCGTCGCGTCGGTCC
This sequence comes from Agrotis puta, assembly GCA_943136025.2. Taxonomy (NCBI): domain Eukaryota; kingdom Metazoa; phylum Arthropoda; class Insecta; order Lepidoptera; family Noctuidae; genus Agrotis; species Agrotis puta. The sequence continues at coordinate 13,205,317 of OW964170.2, read as the reverse complement.
ATTTAGTAGACCTGCCAGCGGCTTCGTCCGGGTGGCGTATTTCCATTTCCGTGTTTATTAGGAGGCAGTACTGTCTTGAAACACGCACGGGTTTGTCGCGCTAACTGCCTTTACAAAATCGTGTTCAATCCAAGCCATGTATCCTCCAATCGCGCACGGGTTTGCAACGCCAACTATTCTTCCAAACGCGTGTTCAAGGCGATGCATGGAACTTAGCCATGAAGTTCGCGCGTAAACAACTTCGCTCGCGTCTCGTCACTTCGCCAGTCGCATTATCATTCGTTTGTTTTTCCACTGTGCAGCGTTTGAAATACGTGTGCTTTTAAATAATTAAATATTAGATTATGGAACTATTAAAAGATCGAGCGAAGCGAGCTCGGGACCCGCTGGCACCCCGACTCGGACAATTTAGGTAGGTCTCTTCGTGGTTATTTTTTTTAAACCACCCAGAAGTAGGAGCCCCGCAAAGCGGGGCTCCGTCGACATGCTGCTTTATTGCAATGAGAAACGCGCGAATCCAACTTCGGGCGCTGTCGCCTGCTTCGGCCCGCACGATTTATCCCGAACATTTACGACCGCGCTAAATCAGTACGGATTTGTTTGGAATAGACAGGTTAAAAAACCGTGTTCAATTCAATTGCACATTATTTTGTAAAACTTCATTTAACGTTGCTTGATCGTGTTCATAATATTGCATCTAATATTGATGATAATGAGCCTCCTGCCAAAAAACATTGATTATATAAAATTACTACATTATATTTGTTTATGTACCTAGGTATAATTTTGGTCTTAATAAAAAGTTAAAGATTTTGTTTGAGTTTTCTTGCCCATTCATTAAACACAAAAATGCCTTCGAACACACACGGATTTGTGGCGCTTAATCAAGGTGCATACTCCTTGCAAACCCGTGCGCGATTGGAGGACGCGTACCCTGAATTGAACACGTGTTTAGAAGAACAGTTGGCGTTGCAAACCCGTGCGTGTTTCAAGACAGTACTGCCTCCTAATAAACACGGAAATGGAAATACGCGTCCGGGTGTCAATGCGATATTATCCCAGAGGAAGATAATACGGACATAAAAGGTATCCTAGTTATTCCAACAGGGCCGAATTAAACCTAAGGCAAAGAAGACAACTGCCTAAGGTCCCCTCTACGCCTAGGGGCCCCATGTACGCACCAAGAAAATTAAGTCGTGGCAACAAACGAAAATTTGTATTCTTCTTCAATCATAATACTACTGTCTCTTTCTCATTTGTTGAAAATAGATGGGGCGGTAAAAGGCAAGGCCTAAATTATGTGGTAAAGACTGACCACTGCCTGTCATTAAGCTATTGGAGTCGACAAAATCGCTAGCCACGGCCCTGTAACAATGTGTAAGGGGCCCCGAGAATTGCATTGTATATGGGACCCTGACAAGGGTAATTCGGCCCTGTATTCCAGGCTATAAATTTGTCTCCGAGTGCCAAAGCATGCCGGGATCGCAGGACTAACGAGCTACCGTGACCCCGGAACGTAAAGGTCTATTGAAGGACACTGTGGGTTTTAGTCAGTACAAGTCTGACAGTCCCTCCTGCCCTGCCCTGGGTTCGAGGATTTGATGATTTTATCACGGTAAAAAAACTGTATATGTATAGAGTTATTTATTTTCAATTAAAGTAATTTGTATACTAGTGTGACGTCATACTTGTATGTAAGACTTGTATAATGGAAACGCGGTTTAAACAAATATCACGTGCCATATCTCAGGGTGAGTTCCGTCTTCCCGCCACAACACCCAAGTCAGGAGCCAGTTTGTCTTCTACTTTTAATAGCGAGCAACGCGTGTCGAATGTAAATCACCACATCACATTTGCCCAACACCTGACGGTTTATTTACGTTATTCTACTCGTCTCCTTCCCAAAGACACATTTTATAACTTTTCCAACTTCCCGAGACATTTTGCGCACGTTTCACAAATAATTCCCATTCAAAATGGCGGATTTTTGCATATGAAATAAGTAATAGACAAAACTTGTTGTAAATACATATATTTTGTAACAAATTAAACACAATACATGTTCTTAAGTAAAATTTATAGTAACAAAATATAATATTTTCTGAATTGATTTCAGGTACGTGAATTATGTTGGTAGTTTACACAATTATAACTTTTTTATAAGAAAGTGTGCAATACGAACTTATATTTATAAATACATTGAATACAGCCTACGACGGGTTATTCTAATACGGGTTGTTAACTAGGATTTAATATTTTCAAAGTTGAATTAAATATAAGCCATGCTTTTTTTTTCTAAAACAGAAGTAAACAATATTTTTTTTTATTAACCAGAGGTATTTCAGTAAAAAGTGTTTTGTGTGTAATGATACTTTTTTTGTACACGAGAATTGTGCGGGTCAAGTAGAAAAGTTGTGCATTTTCAGTTGTTTTTTATTGCATCATCAGTTATAACTTTGAAGAACCTAATACTGTTATTAAGTAAAATCACATGACTACACAGACACTACAAAAAAATAAGCATAAAAATATTTTGATATACGAGTAGCTTCTAATTTAATAGGTATTAACTATCTTAAAACGTTTGTCAACTTTTATTTTTCTTCAAAAAAACCATTGATATTAACAAAATTCCGTTTATTGTTATTTTATTTACTAATTTTAATGTGTTCATAAATAGTTTAAACAAAAAATAAGTAATTAAAATACAAGAAATAGAACCCGTGTTGGAAACATGACCGAAAATTGTTATTATTATTTTACGTGTTCAAAACTTGCGGAGAACTATAACAACAGGCTAGTTTCGGCTTCTTAGAGCGTTATCTCTGTCACAGACCTACCTATGTGACGTTTTCACTAATTCGTAGTTATTTATGGTTGGTTAGTGCTACGTGCGACAGAGACAATAAATACTAAGATATTAAGCAATAAGTACTGCGCTAAGAAAGTAAGTAAATTGATCTTCAAAATATTTGATGGTTAAGTTTTATGCTCTTACGCACAATAAAATACTGTAACGTTCAAATTAAGTAGGTACTTACAATCTAAATTACTTACAACTCTAAAAATATATCTAAAATCACTACTTGAACTTATTATTTATAGGTATGTATAATATAGGCTATTTTTTATAATATTTACATATTAAATACTTTTCACACTATTGTACAATTTATTTTAATAATAAAAAGTAACAGCCAACATGGATAATGGATCTACTTAAGTACTTACTTACTTATTTTATAATTATTTTAAATACTTTTTCAATAAATTAAAACCTAATGTTAGTAACTCACTTATGAATTTTTTTTAATAAATATATTTAATTACTATTACTTATGTATATACTTTTACAAAAGATTAACGAATCGTTTTTTTCGATACACAGTTTATAAATCAGAATACTTATATTACAAAAATACATTTATATTTGAACGATGGTTAAATACCGTAATCTATGAGATGAATTACAATGTAGTATTTATTTAAGAACGGGCCGAAAGCAAAATTATACTCGTATATTTGGACATCATCCATTTGTACAACAGTTTAATTCAAAGAAAAAAAAAATTGTATCACTAAAATAAATTTAAAGTTTATTTGTATCTGACTAAATAGATTATGAATTTGTTATTTTTATTTAGTATTTTATATTTATGTATTTTAGCTTCTTAAAATTAAAGTTATTTCTTCATTTAGTTAAGTTAATTATTCATTAAAAAAAAAACAAATTTAAATAATAAGTACTTTTTAGGTTTTATTTAATTTTTGATTGGTAATTACTAATATTGTTTTTAAGTTGCTCTGTATAACGATATCACTAGACTGTAGTCTAAATTAAATAAATAATAATAACAAAGCCCGCTCTTAAACTTAGTTATTCTCTTTCACTTTTTTAGCATCTTGGAGAACATGTAAAATTATATTTCCAAAAAAATATGTTACATATTTTTTACACACACGCATATTTTTTTGCAAGCTGTGTAAGCATTTACAAGGGATATATTTTCACTATTACATGGTTAGTTTCTTGGTCCCATTCTTGTGGATATTCTTTTAGCGAATACCAAGTATATAATACTTATGGCACTTCATCACTACAACGTATACACGTTAAGACAGCACTTTTATGAACGGAATGACTTTTCAATCAAATTTAACATAATATTTCTACAAAATATGTCTTCTTTTCAGTTAGGCCATAAAGATTTTATGGGCAAAAAGGATTTGCCATTTATGTCTGTTAATTTTATTGAGAATAAATAGTTTTAACTTTAGAAAGACATCAATATATAGCCAACCAACGCGGAACATCATAGACAATAATGTTGAGGTAAGTATTTATAAACTAGGGATGTACACATTATAATACTATTAGGTGATTAAGAAGGGTTCAATTTTCTAATTTCTACAAAGCCCATATCTTTATTGAGATGGAAATTAAATTAATCACTGATTAAAAGTCTGTGTGGCTGCAAAAGTATCTTCGTCAAGACAAATAACAAATACACAAAGTATTATCTGTTTGCTCTCACCTACTCGATTCGCCATTTATTTCAGTCTGAAAAAAAAACAAAAATATGAATAATTTTATTATGCGCACAACTACAGATGTTATTTCCCGCCGGTCTGTATTTCCTGATAGCTACATATCATGGGGTCTTTAAATCAGAAGTGAATAGGTTACTTTCTAAGCAAGCGTGCTTCACCGATGACCACATCTTCGTTTACCATCAGGTGAAATAGTGGTCAATCGCGAGCCTATAGTTAAATAAAAAAAAACCTAAAAGGTAGGTATGGTTACATTAGAGGGCCCTATTTTAATGGCCTTAGTTATTTTGAGGGCCACGTCACCGGTAGCTTAACGTGGCCTCTTCAGTCTTACATTAACGATTCTCGTCAGTCTTACATAAACGATATGAACTGACTATTTCTAATATCTAACTCCAATTTCAACAAAATAAGATCTAGACGTTTGATTTAAGCAACTGTTGGAGAAAAAATAAATTGTTGCTATAAGAATTCTCACAGGCATTTACGGTATATTTTAATTCATGTTAATCCTTACTTGTAAATAATGTAAAGTGAGTGTGTATGCTTATTTTGGTATTACAATTATACGCCATAACCGATGAAGCGATTCTGAGAATCTTGGTATTGAGATAGATCCCTTTTTTTATCGTGGTAAAATCATCAAATGAGTCCTCCCACCCGGGGCAGGGCGAGAGGGACTGTTAGACTCGTACTGACTAAAATCCACGGTGTCCTTCACTAGCTCTTAACGTACCGGGGTCACGATAATTCGTAAGTCCCGCGACCGAGAGATAGATCCCTGGATACGGATAAAGACTAAAAAGGGGAGCGAAGCCGCATGCAGAAGCTAGTTTAGTATAATTGAGAGTACACATTAATTAATACCAACAAAAATCAATACTATCTATTAGATACATCTTAATAAATATTAAATAAAAAATAAGAAACTTATATGTATAAAACTTCTGTAAAAAATCAAAACAAAGTGCCCAAACATCAATCGTTTACTAGGTACCTCTTTTTTGGGTTAGAAAATCATCAAATGAGCCCTTTCCACTCCACGTCCTGCTCATCAGGCACCCCGCTCTGTGTAGATCGGAGGAGACTATTAGGCTGTCTATCCAAAGGAGCGGAGTGAGACTGCGGAGCGAAAAAATGGAGAAATACTAACCAATAGGATTGCACCACTAAAGAGGAGCGGAGATTTATTGCAAACCTATACAAGACACTGACAGGCAGCCTAAGACTTGACTGACTGAACCAACCTGCCCTTCAGTTGCCCTGTCTTCCAGGGCTGCTAAAATCTTTTTTTAGTATTAACCTCTTGGATTGAAGAGTTGTCGCATAAATTAATTATCCATTACTGCATGTGACTTTCAGTGACATTGAACTATCAGCTGTTCAAATAAAGATATATCGAAAGATAATAAATAGTATATCAGATATAATATATCGAAAGAATTCTAGTAATACAAGTTGATTCAAAGTTAACAATATTTTTTATTCTAAACGAGTACAATAAGCAAGATGACTGCAAGAAGTTTATTATTACATCAGCTTTAAATTTTCAATAAACATTTAACCTGTACTTTTGCTTTTCATAAGTACGAGGCTTTTAAAAATTCGTCACAATACGTCACTTCTAGGTAAAAATACACATGGTTATGGCGTCCCTCCCGAATTTTGATGTTTTAATATTGTCGATAACTACTTGTCAATGTAAGCATAGCCCTAAATAACAGACTAAATACATTTGCAATTTATTCAGTTATCATACTTTTCCTTTGTGTGTACTCAGCCCTTCACGGGACTAACGAATTACCGTGACCCCGGAACGTAAAGGGCTATTGAAGGACACCGTGACTTTTATTCACTACAAGTCTGACAGTCCCTCCCACTCTGCCCTGGGTGGGAGGACTCATCTGATGATTTTACCACGATAAAAAAGTAACAAAATCATTGATTAAAAAAAAACGAAAAATACGTGTCCTTTATTTTTCAATATTTTAATTGACGGACTTAACAGATTTTCAGTATAATATCCTATTACATTACCTTATGAATAGTGCTCAGTATGAGAGGCGCGGCCAGCGCGGGCGCAGCTCCCCGGTCAGCCAGCGCCCGCCTGGTGTCCCCTCTCCTCTCGATGGCCTCCTGCGGCAAGAACCTCCACATGCTGGGAGTGTACAGCTCCGCGTCCATCTTCAAGGAGTCCTCCTTGTCCAACAGCCAGCCCACGATCATCCCAACGGTGAGCGTGGCCACGAAGCCCATAGGCGCTATCCAATGGTATGATAACCGGAATAGAGGGAATACCGTCTCTGGGTCCTGTTTATAGAGAAGGGTACTCTTTACTAATTTAATGGATCAAATTCAATTTTATTCGTAATAATATAAGGTCGATTTTAAACAATCCTATGAAATTTAATGATACAGTTTTAATCTCATCATCAAAATCGGCCTCGAGACTCTTCAGTACTTTTCGTTATTTCTCATAGTTTCCTCTTTGGCCATCCACGCCACGTTGGAAAATTCAACCTTTAAAATCACAATTTTCCATCAAACGTCTATCGTCACTCTCCAACCAACAACTTACAATATTTAATATTAACATTAATGATAATTAAAAAAAACGTTATTAATTTAAACCGTTACTAAACGAAAGTTGTTGGTTATCATATAAACATATAATAAATCTGTAGAAGGGTCAATTCTGTACATTGAAAATATTGAAAAAATAAATAGCGGGGGGTGTTGCTGGATCGATACCAAACCCAAATATGTGATTAAAAGAATTTTTGTCTGTCTGTCTGTATATGCAGGCATCACGTGAAAACTAACGGTTCGATTTCGATGAAACTTGGTACAATTATACCGTATCATCCTGGGCATAAAATAGGATACTTTTTATCCTGGAAAAATACGTAGAAAAAAAATCTTATTTTTCAGTTTTATTCATAGACGTTGTTCTGTAGAACCACCGCGATCTCCTTAATTATTATAGGCTTAGCCGTATTTGGGTCCAATAGATATTTATAAGATGTCATTGTCAGAGTTACTTAAAATGGAGAAATAAACCATCCACGCGAAGACCGACATCCGCGCGGACGGAGTCGCGGGCGGAAGCTAGTTTTTTAATAAATTGATTAAAAAATTCATTCAGTAACGGTTTGTCATTAAAGGTGCAATAATTATAATTTCACTATGAATAACAAAATATACATACAAAAACGTCATCCAGTGACTCCGTATAAGATGCGTTCAGAGCACATTCAGAGCTCATACCAAGCGGGGGGGCCTTGAGTCCCTGTGCGGCGGCCGCCTGCGACCCCAGCGACACAGTGCCGGCCAGCAGGGCCCCCGCCACCGCCCCCGCCAGGGCGCCCCGGGGCCCCACCCACCAGCACACCATGCCCAGGGTGAACACGCCGCATGTTGCGCTTGCGGCGATGGCTGACAGAGCAGTTGCTACACCTGGTGATGACACAAAGTATGGTGAGGTTTTAGGGTAAAACAGAACATAATATACTAGCCGTTTCCTGTAGTTTCATCTCCGCTCCTTGGCTCGTAAATCGTCTAAAGCCAGTCTAAAGCCTTCCTCGATAAACGGAATATCCAACACAAAAATAATTTTACAATTCGGAATATTAGTACCTGAGATTTGCGCGTTCAATCAAACGACCATATAAACTCTTCAGCTTTACAATATTAGTATAGATTTTTTTGCACAACTATTATTTAAAAAAAAATCACCATCATTTTCCTGCACTTTTCCCATTTTACTTGGAGTCGGCGCAACATGTTTTTTTCATCATTCTCCCCTGTCAGACGTTACGACGCTGATCAAATGCATATATTATCAATGTGAGAAAAGTTAATTTGACATTTATCAATTGTTTTTATTATATTCCAATAAATAAAAATAAAAAAAGTATTAATAGTTCGTATTGGCAATGAAAACCAACGATCGAATATGTCTATACATATAATAAATCTGTAAAAGGGTCAATTCTGTACATTGAAAATATTGAAAAAATAAATAGCGGGGGGTGTTGCTGGATCGATACCAAACCCAAATATATGATTAAAAAAATTTTTGTCTGTCCGTCTGTCTGTCTGTTTGTGCAGGCATCACGTGAAAACTAACGGTTCGATTTCGATGAAACTTGGTATAATTATTCCTTATTATCCTGGGCATAACATAGGATACTTTTTATCCTGGAAAAATACGTAGAAAAAAAATCTTATTTTTCAGTTTTATTCATAGACGTTGTTCTGTAGAACCGCGAACACGTTGCATTACCCGCAGTGGATTCAGCGCCGTAATATTTATAAGATGTCATTGTCAGAGTTACTCAAAATGGGAAAATAAACCATCCACGCGAAGACCGACATCCGCGCGGACGGAGTCGCGGGCGGAAGCTAGTAAATAAATAAAAATTCATGACAATGAGCTAGATATTTGTGGAAAATAAGTTACATGTATAAAATTAAAATCTTACCGAGCACACCTCCCAGTTTCTGAATAACGAACACCATGAGCACAGACACGATAGCCAAGAGAGCTGTGACCGCTCTCGCCAGAATACCTTCAATCATAGGCTTCAGTTTCAAATTCAGCCAGCCGTGAAGGAGATCTTCAATCACCACCAGGGCGCAAGCGTTTAACACTGCTGAAAGTGAACTAAACCAAGAAAAAATACATTTCACAGGAATTTCTAAATCAACTTTAACACATTATGTCTGTCAAGGATTTGTAGCAAATAACATCGATTAAATTAAACCCACAATGTCTAGAAGACAGATACTCATCAGTTTCCCAGAAATAGGCAAGTGGAAACCGTGAATCAATTCCAAATTATGTAAGCGAAAAAATAAATGATATGTATTTTTTTCTTTTAATGAGTTAATGCACATTTACAACAACAAAGATTTAACACATCAAAATTCGTGTGGGGTTGTGTCGTCAGAAGCAAGTTAAAACTATACTAGCTTGTGACGTATTGGTAATTTTAAGTGTCGTGTCTTCGTCATTTTTAGGTTACGTAACAAAAGAAAAAACACGTGTCAAATATTTTTTAATAATCTTACTGACGGACTAATTAGATGTTTTCACTCAAATACCCTACAGCAAATAACACTACGTATCACTAACTCGAGTATTAGTCTTCTAGAAATTAAGAGGTCTACTTTTAGAGATGTAATTAACTTAAAAGTTTACAATAAACAAATAAATATTGCTCAACATAAGAAGATCTTCTTACAGCCGGGCCACACTAACGGCATTTCCCGTTGGTTATTGCGATAACAATCTTAAAGTGTTCGTATAAACGTCTATCATCGCGATAGTTGACGACATTTCCCGTTAGTGTGGCCTTAGTGTTAGTCACATAACTAATCCTTTCTCATATTTCCCCCTTCATCAGGTAATCAGGTGACTTGAAACTCTATTATTCTAAGGAAAGATTTTATTTTAACATTCACCAGTATTTTTTAGACACAACTTACCTAAGACCAGCTCCGAACACTCCAGCTAGAAACACACCGGCCAATCCGGGCAGGTTCTTGATCCTGGACACGTAGGTCACGAATGCCGGTAGAAGCCTGTCGTCCACCAGGGGTTTGCCGCCGGGGTCACAGCCTCCTAGCACCCATGTAGACCAAGCAGTCAGGCCACACCAGGCGCAGAGGGAGATTGCCAAGATTACGCCCAAGCAGAATATGAGTAAGGCACTGAAAAAAATGAGTTATAAAGTTTAATATAAAATTACGCTCCGATGGCTGTTGGATTAAAAAATCAGGACGTTGAACAGTTGCAAGTTTATTGAGTTTCTTTGGAATGAGGCATCCTACACATAGACTAAATCGGGGAGTTATTGATTATTTTATTTATTACAAACATACATAAACTAACGCCCCTGTAGGCAGAAACTACAGAGCGCTATCTGATACGAATTAAATTTTACTTTACGGGTTTTGAAAATAAACCGTATAAAGTGTAAAATAAGCTTCGTAAGTCAAAAACACTACTTTAATATAATAGATCAAGTAACTCAAAGAAAAAAAAACTTTAAAAAAAAGAACCGTCTTCAAAAACAAATACCAAAACGTTTACAATAACTTTTCTTTCGGAAGTCGGTGGCTTTGTTTTTTAATTCATTGACTATGGCCACCGACTTCCGAAAGAAAAGTTATTTTACACTTTTTTGGGTTTGGTTTTGAAGTCGGTTACTTTTTTTTTCAAAATGTTTTATTTTAATTTTACCCTTTTTAGTTCAGATATTCAATGCAAATCTTCATGTAATCGGCGTCTTTGAAAATCTACAATCCAAACAAGCAACAAAAACGGATCTATGCGGGCAACGTCACGAGATATCCATTATTGTTGTATCCTATATTAAAACCTTCCCCAGAATGTAGCGAACATTTCTTAAACCGCATCAAAATCGGTTCAGCCAAACGCGAGATAATCGCGGACAAACATACATACACACAGGTCGAACTGAGGAACTACTTTTTTTTAAGTCGGTTAAAAATAATTAGCGTTATAACATTAAAATCATCCATTTTAGCAATAGAGTAGGAGTCCGTGGCGGAACCATCTGTCGCAGTATCGTCTGTAATGGTAACAGTGGAGGTAACGTAGAGGGCAAATTAAGAAACAGGGTGGGTCAGTCCCATCCACTCCACCGGGCGAGAGGACTCGTTCGATGATTTTACGAACCAAAACACAAAAAGGACACCGTAAATTAATGACCACATCAAAATTCAGACATATTATCAGCGTATTCCCGAAAATTACATCCCCTAAGGGCCCTAACAGGGTTAATCCGGCCCTGGCTATAATAATCAGCCGTGAATAAATAACACTAGTCAAATAGAATCAGCATATTTGTCACGGAATCGTGTTTGCGAAAAAAAACAGGTTACTGACGTACGTCATCGTCGTTGTTTTCATCACCCACAAAAGCAAAGGTCATTCCATTCTTTGCACGTACACAATCGATTGTTGACATTTCACGACTGTATTTTAAAACCTAACTTTTGAAAATGGCCACCACAACGAGTGGAGCGAACCCATTAATGATTGCCTTTACCTCGCAAAAGAAAACTATTAAGGTAGGTGTGCTTCCACCAAGAGAGAGAGAGTCATGCGAAAATGACTTAGCGAGCAAAAAGAGTAAAAATGAGCTCACTGTTGGAATCTGATGGCTGTACTCTTTCTTAGTGGAAACGCAAACCTATTGAATTTAAGTACAGGGCGGGAGGCAGCGTTGCCTGATGTCCCGATTTTGGGGAGACACGGCCCGCTTTTTAACTCAAAAATAAATGTCCCGCGTGGGACAGTTAGTCCCGCTTTCGGGGACGACTTTGACTTTTTTATTTTTAAGACTAAATCAACTATCTGACTATAATCTGATTTAAAATATTTTATACATTTCAATGGCTATTTAAGCTCTCAATTTTACGTAAACATAATTTAAAACCCAAATAAAAAGATAAATCTTTTAAAACTTGTATTAATATGCGTTTTTTTACTATGTCCCGCTTTCATTGAAAGAATCTTACTTTTTTCAATCAAAATGTATCGAATTCACGTCTAAGCAAAAAAAAACTAGCAACGCTAGCGGGACGACTCATTTGATTATAATAATTCAACCCGTAAAAATGACATATAGAAAACATTTTAGTCTCAGATGGTACGCCCCTGAGGGCTTATTTTCATAATCAAGCAGGCAAAATCGAAGTTAAAACGAAAGTTGTATACTTGTATCACAAACTAGTTCTTTATCACGTCTTCGTGTAGGTCATGATAGCGTTCGTACACACGTGCGACATCGCTGCGACAAAATTCGATCGAGCTAAGGTTACGTGGACGCTGGACTGTCTTAAACAGGTAACCGTGACCCTGTAACGTAAAGGGCTATTGAAGGAACACAATGCATATTAGTTAGTACGAGTCATACAGTCCCTTCCTCTCCGCCCACGGCGGGAGGAATCATTAAAAAAAAACACGTTAAAAAGTAAAAAACTGATGAGTTAGTTACTGGTGAGTAAAGTTTTTGCAGCTTTTTTCAGTTGCGTTCTAGTTGCATTTTGTTTGCCGCACAACACCTCATAAATGAATAAGTTGACCTCGTTGGGAAATAGTTGGGATGTGATCAATATCACCCATACGGGCGAAAATGCGATCCATATGGAATAAAGTATTTATTTTCAATACAAAATATGCGACCGTCCACATCGTTCGATTATCGTGTCGTTGCGACTGTCGTGTGAAAGAGCCTAAAGCCTCAATTAGACGGAGTAAGAACTCGAATGCGAGTTTCACTACATCACGGTATTTGTTTGATCAACTGAATTCGTTGTACCTATAAAGTCCGCAGTGTAACTCAACTCGCGTGCGAGTTCTTGCATCGTCTAAATAAGGCTTAAGTGAAGCAATATTAATTATGTAAGTCTGACGATTTGACAATATTTGTTACAACATCACATGCATCTTCTCCGCTGCCGTAAATAGATGTCCGTCATCGGACCGGCTTGACATTCAGCAAACAAAAAATTGTGGAATTTTTGTGAGACAATATTTTGTTGGAACATTTTGATGAAGCGTCAGGTTAGAATCGATTATTTTATGTTTAACATCAGTATACAAGTATTATGTAGTATAATTAATGCCCAAGGTCCCGAAACTAAAAAAAGAGAATTAAGTTATAAAGCAGATTTATATTGGAGTTAAGGCTTAACTATTTCTTACTAGGAATTTCTCCTGTGTCGTGGATGCGTTCATAAACATATAAAGTCACATACACAAACGACCAGACCCGGAACAACTACTTGTAGATCATACAAATATTTGCTCCGTGCGAGAATCGAACCCGCGACACGCAGCACAGCAGTCCCATCGCTCAGCCACGCTAACCGTGCTGCCAACAGCCGTAATTGTCCACAGTCTCGTCCTCCGATCCACTCGTTAAGCAGCTAGATCAAGGGCTTCTTTTAAGTGTAGAAAATCATCAAATAAGTCCTCCAGTTCTAGGTGGAGGGGAGGGGACTCGAACTGACGAAAACTCACTCTGTACCTTCTAATAAACAAGAAAGTGAGCTTACATGTTTTTATTTATTAGTTTTATGCCCTAAAATACGAAAAGATCTTGGGGATTTTTTATACAGCGAGAAAAGGGAGCTTGGAGACGGACGGCAGACGGCGGAGCAAACCCACTGGCATAAACTAGTCTTTTTTATTTTATTTTTAATATCTCTTTTTAAATGTAAGTGAAAAAAATGTTACGAAATATTTTATCATGTTTTAACACCATTATGAGATATCTAAATATAATACCTACTACAATAGCATCTAGCTACATTATATCTACGCAATATTTACTAACATAAAAGATTGCCTTACTCCTAATTACAGATTACAGTACACTGTTCTTATGAAATAAACTACAAAATAATGATCTCATAATCAGTGTCTACTGCTCTATTCTAAACTCTCCAAATATTGGCATTGTCTAGAGGACAGGAGATTTATCCTGCCACAATTGATTACATGTTGTATTATAACGGTAGATAAAACCAACACAACGTACTACCAGAAAGGTGGGGTCTTACTTAAGGATGTAATTCGGGTTCGCGGGACTTATGATTTACCGTGACCCCGGTACGTTAAGGGCTATTGAATGACACCGTGGATTTTAGTTAGTACGAGTCCGACAGTCCCTCCCACTCTGCCCTGTGTGGGAGGAATCATTTGATGATTTAACCAAGTTAAAAAAAGGGTGTAATTCGGAACGTTTTGTTTTTACTTTGGCCACTAGGAACACACTAGAAAATTATGCGGTATCGTGGGTGCATTTACAAATATTTAAATTCACATACATAAACAGTCAGACCAGGAACAAATCATTGTAGGTGATACGAGTATATTTTGATCCGTGCAAGATCGATCCATAACAGTCGTCGATTAATTAGCCTATGTGCCAACCATACCGTCAAACACTTTCCGCTCTCGGTGTAACAGAAGGGACTATCATACTCATAATGACTTTCAGTCAGTTACTAACCCAACCAGTTCCATCAATTGCCCTTTACACCATCAAAATGAACGTTTCTCTCCATTGGACCATTGCACTTAAAGAAATATCAGTTCAGTACAAAACTTCATACATACTGAAACCTGGAAAAACAATTCTTCGATAAAATAGTAGTAGCGCTTTGCCAACACTTTTATTGTGCGCACAGTTATGCCTTTGTCAAACAGACAGGTGAGTCCGAAGCGATAACGAACCGATACGAGACGTCAGTCCGACAGTTCTGTCACGCTATCGGATCGCGTTCGCTTTTCTATGTGACTGGAAACAATTCCACACATTACAAATAAAAAAGTCACGATTCTCATTCGCCACGCCTGTCTGTTTGACAAAGGTTTTAATGAGTAGAATTCCCTACCAGATCTGTATTTCCTGATAGCTACCACCTTGGGGTGAAGTCAAGAGTGAACAGGTTACTTCCAGGCTAGCGTGCTTTCAAAAATTGTAACAATCTTGTTCGTAAAATCATACCATATTTTAAAAGAGTAACCATGGTGTTTCTTGCCGGTTCTTCTCCATGGAATCGACCAACCCGAACCGAGCACCTGCTGTCCACGTTTTATAAGTGCCCTCATGGGCCTATATGAAATAAAAACATTTGATTTTGATTTTGATTTCACCGTTGACCACATCATCGCTTACCATCAGGCGAGATTGGTCAAACGCGAGCCTATATCTAAATAAAAGTAAAAAGTACTCACTAGATAGCATTTTTCTCGCTTGGCAGAGATATGTACCTCTGCACCATGGTCTGGTTCACTGAGTTGAAGCATGTCCAATATATAAAGCCGCCGATTATAGCGCCCCAGCCTGTCTGTCGCTCGTACGGACTGAAACTCCAACTGTGAACAAAATTTACGTTTTATTAATTGTAGAAAAACTGGAAACATGCTGGGGAGGCTATAAAAATACGTGTGGCACTCGGGGTCTGCCGCAGTAAAGCTATTCCAAAGCATTTTTTTTATCAACTTATTATGCAATTATAATTATTTATTTATTTTATGTATGAAAAAAAAAATATCGCCTACCGCGAATATTTAACGAGAATATCATCCCATCGTTGCTCAATAGGAAGTTATTCTACTAATTAGGTTATGGTCAGCCACGTCAATAAAAAGAAAGAAACGTCGAGAAAAAAAATCATTCATTCAAATTTTATTCATTCACGTTGACATGACAGATAAGACAATGACAGTGTTAGATTTATTTTCGTTACGGAATTTCTTGATTCGGTCGCCGCGCTCTAAGCCTGCGATAAAAGCTATACAATAAGTTAAGAATATACATATACTGACCGATCCATAAAAGATACCTTTTACGTACCTTTTGTGTACCTGTTTATGGTTCGGTCAGCCTAAGCTTTAGGATACTTTACTATATACTTTACGATTCGTCCCTGTATACGTTAATACAGGGACTTGAGCTACAAAGGGCCTCACACACTACGCGACCACATCCATATATCGTCGCCTGCCCTCTCTGCCTGGCCGTTATTTTGGCCGCAGAAGCTTCGACCAAGAAAAAAAGATTGGCTGTAGAACTAGACGTCCGAAGTGCGCACCTTACTCATGACGCGATGTGATGCAATTTGACTGATTTGCGTTACTGACCAACTTGAAATGATAGTGATAGTGATTACATTTGAACTACGAAAATTATGCTTACTACTACGACATAACCGCAATGATTTGTTGGCGTGTGGTCGTCTGTAGGTAGTGAGTAGTTTAAACATACGTAAGAATTTCCTTTACAAAAATGGCAAATTAATTGATCCATGATAATTATTATTAATTGTTACCTTGTCTCAGCCCTCTTAGTAAATTATTAACTTACTGTAACTTGATTTAAATGAATAAATAGTTTGAATAAAGAGGATTCTATTTCCCATTGCAGGTTTCTCAATAATCAGTGACGGAAAAAATCATATTAAAGTTAAGTGTGCTCACTTCAATCACCGGTTTCTGCATTATCTCAACACTCTTACTTTGGGCAAAAAGCCAATAAATTCAACATTGTCGACTGACCGATGTGTACCTAACTGTGGTATTTATACCTTATGAGTAATGTGTAATTGTTTAGTCTATCAGACTTGATCAATATATGTAGATAGTAGAATGCATGAGAAGTGCAAATTCATACGAATGTTTAGTACGAGTATGTAACCAACTGGCCGACAGAACTTGATTGGGGACAAATATAGGAAACCTTGAAAAAAAAACTTCAGTCTTAAAACAATCTGCCACAAAGACAGTGTAATTGTAGTAAGATTTTCTTTTGTTAAAAAACGTTGGCCCACACTAGGAATTTCTCCTGTGTCGTGGGTGCGTTTACAAACATATAAACTCACATACACAAACGCCCAGACCCGGAACAACTACTTGTAGATCATACAAATATTTGCTCCGTGAGGGAATCGAGCCCGCGACACGCAGCGCAGCAGTCCAATCGCTCGTCACAAGATTATGATATATTTAATTAATAAATTGCTCAATTAATACTATAGGATACTATACTTAGAGGGCTTGCAATATTTTAGTATGAAGCCTGACCTACCCAACATTCCAGCTAATATGTGACTTGCATTGCTCGATAGCTGTTATCAATAAAAACAAGTACGAGACGAAAGTTTCTCAAGCGTAACGGTTCAGTAATTATGATCTATCAAAGTTATTACGGTCTAAAAGATATGTAAAAAACAAAACAAGCATCTTAACTTTTAACCTCTCGGGCGCGTTACGTACACCCGGGTGTACATAAGCGAAAACGCCCCAGCGCCTTACGTACACACGTCTGTACATAACAGACAGTCGCTCATTGGACGTTGATTTTTATCATTTTCAATTATAAATCGCCCGAGAGGTTAAGGCGCGTTTCCATTAGGCAAGTATTGTATACAAGTATGACGTCACATTGGCATACAAGTAGCTTAAATGGGAAACATGATTTCTAGAGTGTGCAAATTGCCTGCAGGTTTTACTGGCATAGTTCCCAATTGAATAGATTTACAGTACTACATATTTGGAACTTGTAGCTTGGTATGCAGGTTGCATACAATTTGCAACTTGTATACACAAACTTGTATAATGGAAACGCGGCCATATGCACGGCGTATCTGCAATGTTAACATTATTTTAGGCTGTGAAAACACTATATAGCTCTAAAATTAGTAATAAAATATTAAATTCATCATCGCCGTATTACCTACTGTATAGGTGCCTACCTTTATAGCAGTTAAAGCCAGGTAGATAAGTCTGAGTTTCACCTCACGTAAGCAAAAGATATAGGTACTGTGACGCCAGTAGATAGTCATTATTATGTCTAGCTATACAGTTCTGGTATTTTTTGTATAATATTAGCTGACGTCATTCCTCAGGTTGTTTTTACTTTACATAAAATTCCTTTACGTGACCAATTTACCTATTTTTACTACTTATTTCTCGTAGATATGCCTGGAAACTCGGGCTCTACTTGAAAGGTTATCACAGCGAAGTTCATTACTACTAAATATTTAAATCAAATCCACGTGTGTTTGTTGTCGGGTTTTAGATTACAAAGTTACATAAGAAAATGAGTTTGACTAGGCTGCATGTATACAACATTATTTTTTGTTTATGCGAAACCCGATACACCTGTCTAGTATTTTTGTGTAAAGAATCTATGTACAAAATTTTAAAACCGTATCATAAAAAATCACAAGGTTTGTATATTACCTGGTTGTCCGTTCAAAAACATGCTCATTTCGCGGTACACCCGCGTAAACCGCGTCTCCTGTGTTATACACTCGTGATAATAGCTTAGCAATAGGTACCTAACCGTACGGTGTTACGGTGGTGTACGGTATTGTATTGTAACTAACTGGTAATCATATCTAATTAAAATATTTTTGAAAAAAAATAGAACATGGTGTAAAAATTATTGGAACCGAATCAGTTACTGATTCTGAACAAACTATATTCAGGTTTCGCATATTTTTTTTTTTTTTTTTTGCGTGGTAAAATCATCAAATGAGTCCTCCCACCCAGGGCAGGGCGGGAGGGACTGTCAGACTTGTACTGACTAAAATCCACGGTGTCCTTCACGAGCCCTTTACGTACCGGGGTTACGGTGATGGGTAAGTCCCGCGACCCCGGCAGGCTCTGGCCCTCTACAGGCCCCGTCAATGTGCTGACACTCCTTGAGGCGCGCGTGGAACACAACGCGCCGTCGACCCGGGCATGGTCCATGGTCGGACAGCAAGTCGCCCATTACTCGCTGCCCGCATGCCCGCGCCTACGGTGGCCGGAGATCGTCCTGTGACGTCCGACGCCGTGGGCGTCTACCACTGCGGCTGGGATGGAGGGAGGACGCTGTCCTCTCCCTCAGGCGGCCCGCCTCCTCCTTCACGAGCATGACTGCTTCGCAGAAGGAGGCGACCGCTTCCCACTCCGTCTCGCCCCGCAGCATGGCCTCGACCAATGCCGGGCGCGAGAGGTCTCCGCCTATCGCCGTCGTGAGGACACGGCGGTGCTCTGCCCAAGCGGGGCAGTCCTGCACCGTATGCTCCACCGTGTCCTCCGGACGATCCTCGCAGTGGTGACACCCAAGCGTTTCTTCCCTCCCTATCAGACACAGGAACCTCCCGAAACTTCCGTGTCCGGTGAGGACCTGCGTCATGCGGAAGGTAAGGACGCCGTGACGCCTTTCCAGCCACTCCTCAAAGAGGGGTCTTACCGCCGCGATTGCGGCGTGCCCGAGGTTTCGCATATACTAAAAATAATGTTGTATAATTTAAACAAGAACGCATGCGATTCGATCGTATCGCCGAAACGGATCGCTCACTGGGAACACCGTCTCTTGTACACCTGCATGCAATTTGCACACTCTCGAAAACATGTTTCCAATTCAAGCAATTTGTGTACAAATATGACGTCATACTTATATGCAAGACTCGCTTAATGGAACGAGCCTTTACACAATTGATTATAAACAAACATATATGTAATATGCACTTACTTGGATAAATCAATTCTCCCAGTTTTGTTGGCAATGTTGAAAACGGCTTGAACGCCGCCGACGGCTATCGTCCCGGCGGCTGCGACAAGGATCACTCCTATGAACATAATACCCGTCTGCACTGTATCCGTCCACACCACGGCTTTTAGTCCACCCTAAGTACGACAGAATATTATGATTAAGTCCACATAACATATAGTTTAGATATATTTTTAGAGGATTTAGAAACAATAACGTATTGTGCAATATATATTTTTAGTGTTAGAAGTGAACACTCAGTGCTGTTACTTCTCTCTCCCATAATTACTCTATGCTGAGCCCGATAGGGTCCAAAATTGTGTCTTTATTAGCACCCACCAGCTTATATAAACTTACATCGGACAAGCCGCAATCGCGGCGGTAAGACCCCTCTTTGAAGAGTGGCGGGCAGCGAGTAATGAGCGACTCGCTGTCCGACCATGGACCATGCCCGGGTCGACGGCGCGTTGTGTTCCACGCGCACCTCAAAGAGTGTCAGTATAGTGACGGGGCCTGTGGAGGGCCAAAGCCTGCCGGGGTCGTGGGACTAACGGATTACCGTGACCCCGGTACGTAAAGGGCTATTGAAGGACACCGTGGATTTTAGTCAGTACAAGTCTGACAGTCCCTCCCTGCTCTGGGTGGGAGGACTCATTTGATGATTTGACCACGATAAAAAAAAAAATATAAACTTACATAGGTATAATATTATGTTCGAACGCAATAAAAAAATTGAGTATTAAGTACAGTCAGGAATTAATGGAATGAAATGTCTAATGATATAATTTTGATCTCAAATTTGTTTAATTTTAAATTTTAGTCAAGCATAATTTTAATTTTAGTTTATAGTTTATTTCCACATTTTATTTAGTACATTATCGTGTTCGTGAATGTTGGTTCACCTGTTATTGGCAACTGTATAAGCTTTTTACTCGTAAATACCTACACTATTTGTTAATTTATATACAGAAGCTGTTGGTGTACCTTTATTAATAAATAAATGATGAAGGATTATCGTTTTCACGAACATAGAACTCGTAAACTATATTATATTATCCACGCTCGCGGTTCGATTTTTTCTTTCAATAGAAAATCTATGAAATTCGCGACGCATGCGTTAATGCGTATAACATTTATAAATTGTTACAAAATTGGTATTTTCTCATAGTAGGAACCAAAAAAAAATACACAACAAAATCGCTTTTGAATTCTGACAAGTGTTATGCATTGGTCGTGTCACTAACTTTTCACTGCTATATTTAAAAGGTAAAAAACATTCTTCCAAGATGGTGGCTTCAAAAAATCTGTTAAAATATTAGATACAAGGTTATACTCCAATACTAGTTAAATAAAAAGCTTCATAAAAGTACCTAAACACAATAAAGAAATCATGAGAACAAAAAAGCAATACAAAACAAAATTAATTCTACTTACTAATGTTGTATACAGGCCACATATTATAACCATAGTACCAGCTACGGCAAATACACTGAAACCCGTCACTGAAAATGAAATGGCATAAAAATAAAAAAATGTAAGCTATTATAAATAAAAAAGCAAATAATATATATTTACCTATGTAAATATCCAGTACAATTTGAATTTGAACTTACATTGATTAAACGCTAATGCAGGAACAAATACGACCATTGGCAGGAAAAGTACCTGAAAAAAAAAACCTGAATTAAAAAACAATAACAGAAATCGGGTCACTCCCTCTCACAGAGAGGAGGCCTGTGTGGAGGCAGTAAGAATGTTATAGGCTGGTTTTACGTCTATTATTTTTATTTCAGACTGTAGAAAAACTATCCCCAAAGTGTCCAGACTAAATTTAAAAAAAAAGTTTAATTCGCACTTTTCTGTTTTCAAATAATGTTGGATATTTAGGACACATCATATAGAAAAAGTGCACTTTTTTAATATCAATAATTATTAGAATACATTTACTGCAAACTCAAAGAAGGTGCCCTTTGTAAGTGGTTGATTCCTACCGTATAGCAGACCTATTGCGTTCATTTTATTCATCATTATCAGCCTATAAATGATCCCACAGCTGGGACACAGGCCTCCTCCCTGTGAGAGGGAGTGAGAGATAATCCATCACACGGGCCCAGTGCGGATTGGTAATCGTTACATGTTTTCGAATTTTTGGTTCTAGGATGTTTCACTGTCCGATTACGGACCATGCCCGGGTCGACGGCGCGTTGTGTTTCACGCGCGCCTCAAGGAGTGTCAGCATACTGACGGAGCCTGTAGAGGGCCAATGCCTGCGGGACTCACGATTTACCGTGACCCTGGTACGTAAAGGGCTATTGAAGGACACCGTGGATTTTAATCAGTCAAGGAAGTCCCTCCCGCCCTGCCCTGTGTGGGAGGACTCATTTGATGATTTTACTACGACAAAAAAAAAGGACTTTTCGGTTTCTTCACGATGTTTTCCTTCACCGTTTTAAGAGTGATAAAATAAATTACACAAAGTAATGCGCCTGGTTTGGATCGAACACACAACTCACAACTCGTAAGTCCGGGTCTGGGGGGCTGGAGAGCTGCGTGCATTTCGGTGCCTCAAGCAGTTTTGCAAAAATGCACGTAGCTCTTAGTCTATTTTATTTAATGTCGCGTTCAAAATCTGTGATAAATACAATAGGCTCTTTTACTCAAAAAATAATAATTAGACCGCAAGATAAATTGTCAAAAAATATTTGACCCATATTTTTTCTTTGTCACGTAAACCAAAATTGACGAAGATACAACGCTTCTAAAAATCACGAAATATCACTTGGTCGGTATAATTTTACAGACTTTATGACGTCACGAGCTTGATTTAAAAAAAGAAAAAATACGTGTTCATTATTTTTCAATACTCTAACTTACGGACTAAACAGATTTTCAATTTATTAATGCAGTAAGCTACCCTATTGTACTCTCACTTGGATGAGTTGACCTCATGAACGTTACAGAATAACAATTTATACAGTACTAAGACTTATGTTTCCGCATTCTACAGTAATTAGCTATTGTTTAGTTCATCAATTTGTTTGTACTTTGTAGCTAGCCACTCGCTAGTCGCTTATTAAGCCATCAAATCAATGGTGCAAAGGTTGACCAGACCATAAGCAACTTGTAATTATTCCCATGAGTAGCAATGCTATAAAAAGATAGATTTATTGTATTATTTCCTTGAATCAATGTTTTTTTATTTAGGTACAAAGACTGGACCTGAAATATAATAATATGAACAGCAAGAAACATTCACATTTTTATATTTCATGGTCACCATCTGCTTACATTAAAAATAATTTATGGTCTTTTGCAGTTCCTAAATGAATGAACCCATAGGTAAAGTCATCCATGCTGAGTATGGTACGCGTAGTCGCACGACTATGCGCTGTTACGGCCTACAAATTGATAGGCCGTAACAGCACAGCGATTATTTCGCATGGATTGGATGCTACTAATATGCAAAAACTAATGTACAGATATGTATGGAAACACAAATAGAATTTAAAAAAGGAAGGAAGAAAAGTACGTTTATTGGCATTAAACAAATCTTGAAAGTAAACAAAATAAAATAAATGAACAGTTATCATAATGCCAAAAGGGCCCGAGCTCAGCATAATGTCAGATAGCGCCACCAGGTGTTTCATCTGACGCTGACTTGCAGCTATAGCCCACATTGTTTAGTCAGCCCAGATAGTACATGACCTGAATTAAAACATCCCCTATGTTTTATGGACAATTACCCAACTCCACTAAGGTGAAGCCCGAGGCATAACAAAAACAAAACATCTATTTGTTTTTATTACATGAGTACACATTTTCCCAAGTGGTCAATTGACCATTGCAATGTTTTGAGTACAAAGTGTATGCGCAAATTGCCCGATCAAAGTTCAGTCGCGACCATAAAAATAACCTTGTCCGCCTGAAATTGTTCTCAAATACGCGAATAAAATCTACGACGTCTGCTTTTGTATGACACCGACTTTCTACGCACATAGGACTACGCGTATGACAGTTGTTACATCAATAGCAAACGTAATATGGTGGCAAAGTATGCCGAATCAATAAGAGGCCAAAAAGTGTGTGATTTCCCATCATACCTCGCGTCCCCGTCTTATACACTGTTGCCCTACATCTAAGAACTGCAAAATAATCATCTATCTCTTGTTTTGCCTTACTATAGATATAAAAACTACTTATATCTCTAAAACCAGAGAAAGGTTGAATATTGGGAACGGTAGTTAGAGTGTTAAAAAAAATAACAAGTTTAAAAATGTGGAGAAGGAGTAGCACGCAAAAATTACGGAACAGATTTGGATGTTTGTCAAACAGTTAGTTTATAACCTGTATTAAGTTTAAGGATAAGTGTTTTTTCCCAGCATTTTGATACATAATATGACAGTAGCTTATAGTCGACTGCTTTTTTTTTACGTGGTATAATCATCACATGAGTCCTCCCAACCAGGGCAGAGCGGGAGGGACTGTTAGACTCGTACTGACTAAATCCACGGGTCCTTTACGTACCGGGGTCACAGTAATTCGTGAGTCCCGCGACCAACTTCGACTGCTTTGATAATTTTAGATAATTTATATCTGACGTTCTCCGGGAAACAATCGAAACTATTCCATTTATGCTGAGATTGTATAAATTTATCATCGTAGTGTTTGTGCATTCCTATAATGTTTATATAACTAAGAACAAAGGCCTGGTTAAAGTTTTAATATAAAATATTATGTAAGTTTGAGTATTTGTAGATTTTAATATACTACTAGCTTCCGCCCGCAACTCCGTCCGCGCGGATGTCGGTCTTCGCGTGGATGGTTTATTTCCCCATTTTGAGTAACTCTGACAATGACATCTTATAAATATTACGGCGCTGAATCCACTGCGGGTAATGCAACATGTGTTCGCGGTTCTACAGAACAACGTCTATGAATAAAACTGAAAAATAAGATTTTTTTTCTACGTATTTTTCCAGGATAAAAAGTATCCTATGTTATGCCCAGGATAATAAGGAATAATTATACCAAGTTTCATCGAAATCGAACCGATAGTTTTCACGTGATGCCTGCACAAACAGACAGACAGACAAAATTTTTTTTAATCATATATTTGGTTTTGGTATCGATCCAGCAACACCCCCCGCTATTTATTTTTTCAATATTTTCAATGTACAGAATTGACCCTTCTACAGATTTATTATAGTAGAAGATAGAAGACAATATAGAAAGACTTATTTCTACACAATTTGTGTATCTTGCTATTCAATACCTTGCTTCAATAAATTGAAAATGTATTGTATTAAAAAATTATGCACATATATATTTTTAAATCAATGAATTGATGTCAGAAGTATGCTTAAATTATACCTACCATGAAGTGACGTATGGAGAATTATAAAAACATTGTATCTTCGTAAATGATGGGTTGCTTAATAAAAGAAAACATACGGGCCAAATATTTTTACTGCCTAATCTAACTGACAGACTTATTAGACTCATTCCTATTAAATAATTCTTACACTTTAATAAACCCGCGTAGAAAAGCATGCAAAATTTGCGCGCCTCCTATGGACGTGTAAGATTTATTTTGCATTTAACTATATGGGTACCCCTGTGGTCTGTTTCCCATATAGTTTAAGTTAAAATATCACTACATAAATTCATTTTCCGTATAGCATAGTGATGGTTGCTATGGCCAGCGGTGCGGTACTGTTACTGAGTACAAAGTGACGCGAACAATTGATGTTGATTTTGTTGAGCCGACACCGCGCGGTCAAAGTCCAATATGACAGAAGCGAACGACCTTTTACTGTTAACTACTAATAAGAATTGCTGATTTCAAAGTAACGTTAATAAACCTGACTTCTTCGGTATTATTAGAGATTTATAATTTTGGGCGTTCCTGTGACAAAAATGTTGAAAACACAAAATTTCGGACGGACAGTATGACATGTCCACATCACAGAAGTGATTTAATTATTTAGTCTTAAAGTTTAAGTTGTAACCGTTCTACTTTTTTATTAGACAATTACTTATGCTTGCGGCTTTGCTCACTTTTGGAAACTATTTTGATTGACCTATAGTTGTCAATCAAAATAGTTTTGGTGCCACAGTCCCAGTCACAAGACAAAAAAAAACTGTGAAAGTACCGTAGGTGCCCATTCCAATGCGATCTCTATCGATGCGATTTCTAATAGATCTCTATGGAGAAGAACGGGCAAGAAAGACTAACTACGCAGAAAAAGTCGAAGTCATCATCATCACTTACGTCATTGATCATCATCGTAAGTGTTTTGAGACATTATTAAACTAATCAAAATGTACTCAGTCAATACTTGAGTACAAAGTGCAAGTTCGGTACTTTTGCAAGTTCCTAAATTTATTCATTTAAAAGGCGTGAAAAAAAAAACCAAACATTGAGCATGTGCGTCAGTGATTGTGTATCCTACTAACGTTAAAAATCTAAAAGTGTATGTACGTATGTTCTGCTTTTACGTTCAAACGGCCGAATCAATTTAGATGAACTTTGGTACGTACAGAAAGAGATGGAACCCTAGAGAAGGCAAGCAAAGTCACATACAACAGCTAGTATCAAATAGAAGAATAAGACCTTGTTCTAACAAAGTTCTAACAATAGCAAAAGTAAGTACTATATACCTACCACACGTAATGAACCAAAATTATCAAAACAAAATGGAAATTTCAACGGATTGTTCAACTAAACTAATTTAATTAACTTATCAAGGTAGTATATTTAAGTTAGAATATTTTATTTTATGGCGACTACAATGGGAAGTACTTGAGTCAGAGTATCAATATTGTAGATCTAATTGATTTAATGCCAGCGCACGGGGTCGCGGGACTATCGAGTAACCGTGGCCCGGAATGTAAAGGGCTATTGTAAGAAACCGTGGATTTTAATCAGTAGAAGTCTGACAGTCCCTCCCGTCCTGCCCTGGGTGGGAGGACTCATTTGATGATATAACACATAAAAAAGTGACAGCTCACACCAAAGCGGTATGGCAATTTTTTGACAAACGCACACTGATGTTGTCAACGGTATTAGACACCGAAGCAACCGGAAAAAGATCAATCAATTGGTAAAAGACAACCAGCGGCATGCCGACGGCCCGCGCAGTACAGAAGAGACGGCAAGCCAGGAGATTTCGTCACGGCATACATCCCCGTTTGCACTATCGCAACCCGCGATATTAAAGTCACTGACTCCTGCGTATACCAGTCAGCCAAGGCATGAAGTCCCTCAGCATGCTATAGCATGCTTTTGTTACCTCCCTTCGCACTCCAACGCATGCTATCGCATCCTGGGGATTTAAAAAGGAAAATTCCACATAATCATTACATAAATTGCGATAAAAATATTCTTTTGCCATTATCTTCTATATTACTTGAGGAAAAGAATAGAATATTTCATTTTACAAATAGTGTCACAATTGTTACGATGATTCTGATTAAGTGGCATTTTTAGAGCACCTGGAGTAGCATCACATAACCCTTTTTTCAAAATTTTCCTTTGATGCCTTAAATGCAATTTCTTAACAATGGAAACTAAATCTTGTCACCACTGACTACATATGAATTCACGTTGTGTAAAGATTGAATGTTCTGCCGTGTCGTGTGCGCGCTGGCCTTTAAAAGTAATGAATGAATCTTTATTCTTTTTCCGTGAATCCAAGAAGCGTCATCAAGGCTATAATAATTTATTGCATCATCACTTGAGACGTACTAAGAAGGGAAATACGAGTAATGTTACTTTTGTAGTGTTTATCTATCTATATACTTATATAAAAATGTTATGTTGGTTTGTGTACGCTTCAAAAACTCAAAAAGTTTTGCACCGATTGAGCTGAAATTTTAGCATGATATATAATCCGCATCAAGGATTGTTTTAATCTATTTTTTGCATCAGTCATATCCGCGACCGCGAAAAACAGTTTTTTGTGCCACAGCGAAGCGTGGCAGGGTACAGCTAGTACTATTATAAAGCTGAACTCTTCAGCTTCTTTGTTTGCTTGAACACGCTAATCTTGACGTGCTATCTCTACGAATTAAAAAAAAGTTGTTTAGTCCATTTTCCTTTTTCCCACGGCGATAGGCAGGAACTACAAAACGCTATCTGGTATAATTCTTACATACTCATGTCGCCTACTCTACGAGTAGTACCACGCAGTTCACATTTCCGAAGAACCTCACCTCACCAATAAGGTAAGTGTACGTATGTCTTTCTAGGCCGGTGCATTAAATTAATACTCTTAGCGTATATACTACTTTTTGTGTACACATTAGTATTTTGGAAGTCGTAATATTATGAAAAAGATTTTATTTCAAACTCGTATACTAATTTTACATATTAGGTATGTGTTTAAAGTTTGCTTTGATAGTAGGTACACTTCTTACCACTTTTTTTTTTAACATGTTAATCATCAAATGAGTCCTCCCACCCAGGGCAGAGCGGGAGGGACTGTTAGACTCGTACTGACTACAATTCACGGTGTCCTTCAATAACCCTTTACGTACCGGGGTCACGGTAAATCATAAGTCCCGCGACCCCGATCACTTACCACTAGGTATATTTTGCTGGATGGATGTTTGTAACTCTTTCGCGCAAAAACGATTAAACGGATTAGTATAAAATTTATTTTTAACTTATTCATAATACTTCTTTATTAAATGTCAATAATTCATATTTATTATATTCACATCGGTGAATCATTAAAAACTAGCTTTTGCTCACGGCTTTTCCCGTTTGCAGTTCGGTTACTGTCCCACGGAATCGCAATAATGGTACCTATAAAAAGTTAAAGTTATTAAATATACTATCTGTGTACGGAACATTCAAATAGGTTACGTAGTTTTTTCGTAAAAAGCATCCATCCCCACTTACTTGCACATTTATAATAGTAGTAAGATAAGTTAGTCAGCTCTAAGTAGATTTCAAGATAACTGTAACTACATTAGGCCAATTTGATTGACAGTAAAGTCTCAATATCTCTGTAATAGTTATTTATGCAACTGTTGTATAATCAGGGGTATTAAAACACGAATGTGGGTTTATCACACGAGGCGTAGCCGAGTGTGATAATAGTATCACATGAGTGTTTTAATACCTAATTATAACGGTTGCATACAAGACTTTATCTACAATCATGCTGTGAATCCTCTATAAAAGATTCTCATAACATACCATATTCGCATACCATATTCGAGTGAAAAAATGGCGGGATATAACACGATAAGACGAGTTGTTCTTTTTTCAAAATTTTAGCGATCTGGTGGTGAAAATGTCATTGCATGAGAATGTTCTTTTTTTGAAATTCATTATAACACGCGTTTGGATGATATAATGGTCATTATATCATTGAGTGTTTTAATGTTGGCAATAAGCTAATTGTTATAGGTTCTTTTATAGAGGATTAATAGCATGATAGTAGATAAAATTCTTTATAGTCATCCGAATCGCAATTTTATCTTTGATATCTGTAGTCTTCTAAGCCTGCGTCCACACCTGCGCACGTGCACAAACAGTTCGGTTTGCGCGCTTCATCATCATCTTCCTGTCCATATCCCATTTTACTTGGGGTCAAGTTAGACTTCTTCCATTCTCCCCTATCAGACGTCACAGTATAATTAATTCGTTTTTCTTTCGTGCTTCATAATACTAAATAGCTTTTTGGCTATATCCGCGAATAGTTCGTATGTAAAATTCGCTCAATAATAATTATTGATCAAAGTATGTAAATTATTATTTCTTA
This sequence comes from Agrotis puta, assembly GCA_943136025.2. Taxonomy (NCBI): domain Eukaryota; kingdom Metazoa; phylum Arthropoda; class Insecta; order Lepidoptera; family Noctuidae; genus Agrotis; species Agrotis puta. The sequence continues at coordinate 13,175,904 of OW964170.2, read as the reverse complement.
TTAAGAACACGAACAGAGCGGTTCCATGGACACCTTTGGAAAAGGCGCTGGCGGTATTACTTACAGAAATGTGCTGATCTTAAATTGCATAACTAGACGCCTTGCCTTTTAATTCAAACAATTTCATAAAAAAAAGATTGTTTTCTTTTGAATGTATTTTCGCTTCCGACAGGGATCTGCAAGTGCACTCCCTTGCACGCTGCTCCCGGCACCCATGACTTTGAACATGTTCGCGAGAAGCGCTCATTCTCTAGAATGTGACGCGTCCATAGCCATTCGAAAACAACGCCCGAAGCGTGCACGGTTCGCACGCATACATAGCGCTGTAGTGTGGTCGCAGCTTAACACTTAGCATAGTAAAGTGTTATCTATTTAAGTACCCTTGAAGTTATTACATAATTTTCATATATTATCATTCAATGCCCCTCAGTATCCGCATGCGAATAGAAAGATAAAATACTAAGGGCAAGCACGTGGTTACAGTCGCTTTCGTGATATAATTGTATTATTTTTCCTATAAGTTATGTGCATATTGTACAGTAAGCAAGGTCTTGACTTTGTTTGTAGGTAATTAAATATTCCATTGATGGGAATGTAGGTAAACTGTATTATTAAAGAGGACATTTTATACACATCGTGCTGTTTCATTGTTTCTATACATAATTTAATTAATTAAAAACCTTCCTTACAACTATTTTCGAATGTTCCTAACAACAATTTTAAAGAATTTTGTTGTACAGTGCTTTTTTCCTTTAATCAGTATGTTTCCTTTATGACAATTTGGCCGATGACGTGATTTGGAGTACACACATCAAAAAAGTTTGTGATCTAGAGATCACAAACTTTTTTGATGTGTGTACAGAAAGGCTGTTTTTTTAAAATTTATATGGAAAATCAATTGAACTGTTTTCCTGTTATATATTATTGTAAATCTGCATTTTTAAATACAGAATAAAAAGAAGACGATATCTACCGTAACAAAAATGGATTTCCATTTTTAAAAGTGATCGCAATTTTTTTAATGTTTTTTTTTTCGCAAGATACAAATCAAACTAAACCAGAAGTAGCAGGCAGTTCCTAATTTAAAATTAGACTGGTAGGGAAGGTGGAAAATCTAGGAGCTCGCTGTGATCATCAAATGAGTCCCACCCAGGGCAGAGCGGGAGGGTCTGTCCTGACTAAAATCCACGGTGGCGTTCCTTTACGTTCCGGGGTCACGGTGATAGCAACTGATTTAAATTCCCTTAATAAACTAGAAGAAGAATCAATATAATTACAGTGCAAAACGTTACACAAGCATTAATTCTAATACACTTAACTGTTGTGACTGAGGTTTAATTAATTAGTTAAATGAACTTACCTCGTCCAGTAAAAACAAAAAGGAGGCACACGCACGGACATTCTTGTTAAACCGCAGTTCTAGGTACTGAAACAAAACAAAAGTATTTTAGACACAGATAATATAAAAAAAAGCATTTCTATATTTAAATATAAATTTAATGTATCGTCGGCTTATTGCAAGAAGTCATCATGTGACATATTCACTATTCTGAGCTAAACGGTATTTTAGTTCGATTTAGTTAGTGGTTATGTTGATTTGCCCATATCATCCTATTATTCATCGTAATATTTAGGATGATATAGTGAATATGTCACATAATGACTTCTTGCAATAAGCCGACGGTATAATAATTTTAATAAATAAAATAGGAGTTCAGCATAAGCTAATTAAAAAGTTTATAGGAATAAATCTAGATATATTATAGTAATTATATAATATCACATAGAGACACAAGTATCTAGGTTAACTAGTGGTCACCCAACTATCGAAATTTGACCAAAATTAAAGGATTAGCAATTTTTTGTTCAATCTTCGAAATTACTAATGAGTATTTTTGGAGATTGAATAATAAACAGCACTTTTTCTTCAAATAAACTTTAATTATGCCAAATATCTTTCACCCCTTTTTACGTATTTTTTGTAAAAAGAAATTGGATAATAAATATGTATTAAGTAAATCCAAACCGGCTTCGAACCAGAGAAAGTCATGGCATGTAACTATTATAAAAAAAAATGTAAGTTTATTTGTGGGAAGTAATCTCTGGAATTAAAGACCTGATTTTGAAAATTCTTTCACCAGTAGAAACCTTCACTATTCTTGTATAAACTTGTTATTATTTTCAAATTCCATAGTAATTATTTAATAAAAAATATTTTATCCTATAAGTGAACAGACGCTTCTCATGTTGTATCTTAGACCACTAAGAACTATTTTTAAAAGGGCACAAAAACTAGTTAACTATAAACAATTCCATGTCTTTTATTAACTCAGTAATACATCCGTGCGTTTTTTACTGCAAGAGAACAAAGTCCAGTGCGAAACGGCTGTCAATTTGTGATAGATCACCTAATGCAGTGATAAGATCTATACGGACATAAGATAAATTATTCGAACACAGAATGAGATGATTGTTCAACGATCTTAATAATATTTCATCGGTATAAAATCATTAATGTTAATTATTTTAATGATTTATGTACATGGTCTTGAAATTATCATTAATTTTCAGACCATCCATAGTCCATTTGGTTGTCTTCTCTGTTACATTTAAGAAACTAGTTCATGCTCGCGTCTTCGCCCATGGGTCGGTAACTGTCCCACAAGATCTTGTTGTCGGGGTAAGAAAGAAATGTGTGTGCCAAGTGTCACCCAAATCGGTTCAAATTCTTCTTTTAGCTTTAACCTTGGGACTTAAAACTGAGGGAGAATCTAAATCTACTAATATTATAAATGCGAAAGTGTGTATTCGTCCAGTCAAAATGACTGGACCGATTTTGATGAATTTTGATACAGAGGTAGTTGGGCCCCTAAAGACAGTTACCTATAGGCTATAAAAGGGGAGCGGGAGAGGCGAGCAAAGCCACAGGCAAGGGCTATAGTTTATAAATAAAACAACAAACGTACCTCATAGGACGAAGATAGCCTGAGTGTGCAGAAAACGGGCAGGTATATCGTGGCTACTGCCACACAGCTTAATGTTACTCCTATCACGACTAGCCAGTACTGAGTACCGTAGTTGTATATCTCTGCTGGCGTCCCCAGCAGCGTCACCCCTGACACGTAGCTGGAATTGAAACATTGGTTAGAACAGCGTTAACCAAAGGGTAAAAGACCGACAATGGAGCTCAACGAAGTCCCAGGTAGATTTTTAGGTTGTTCTTCGTTTAGTCAAGTCTGGTAACCACTGGTTCAAGCCACGACAAAGCCAGAATCATCAGTCGCAATCACCACCAAAGAAGCGTCGACAATGGAGCTCAACGAAGTCCCAAATATAATGAATATAAGTTTTGGATCCCGCAAAGAAATGTATTCGATAATAACAGGAGTAGGAAACACATTATTTCTACTTCCCTCTATTTGCCTGACCGGGAATCGAACCCACGCTTATCATAGCACTTGCTACCACTAGACCGTATCACATTTATTGAATGTGTGTTTTTATTTAAAGATAATTTGTGTTCTCATAATTTGTAATAAAAATGTATTGTTTTAGTTCCAACACTATGTTACATTTACTATCAGTTAAATTCTAAGTAAATAAGCAATACTATGTTTATTCTACATAATCATCTTCTAAATACAAAAAGTAGGTCATGAAAAACTTGACATTGACATAAACACTAGTGAAAAAATGTGTCATGGATTTCAAGAATTCTAAATACCTAAATGCAAATACAATTGAGTCGACATAACGAATGTACTGCTAGTCGATAGTTTCTATAAATCATCAACTGCAAGACTAAAACCCCGGGGGAAACCCCGTAACTATTACGTACTCGTAAGCAAGATACAGACGCCAGTTCATTTGATATAGGTTGACGTGATACTCGTAGCCCTCTAGAAGACTTCTTCAGTCGTTCATAGAAAACAAATAACTTATTAAAAAAAAAAAAACAAAAATATTTAACCGAATTCCAAAATAAAATATGTTGTGTGATTGCATAAACAATGCATAGATATGCGATAGCAGCAATCGTGGTTGATCTGCTAGTATATATTGAACAGTGCCGTTTTCCATCATGAGATATTTACGCAATTTATATGAAGCTCTTTGTACCTTTGGTCCCGAGGGATTTATGAACTAGTTCATTCATCCCACGGGTCCGCGATGTGGTTCACGTTTTTTTTTTATCTTTGGACAATTTACCCGCTGTCAAAAATAACATTTAATTTTAGTACAGGCTGACTATTTCGGAATAAATCTCTTTGAAATAAAATAGGAACTTTGCAAATCCGTCTATACATAAATAGCAAAGCTATGTAGTCTGAACATACAAAAAAATTAAACACAATGAATTTGGTTAAAAATATTGTTTCCTTTAAATTAAGGCCTCTTTTGGAAACACAATCAATTCTTCAAGTGCCCAGTATATGGAACATAAATATGATAAATATAAAATGACTAAATTAAAAATACTCACCTGGCAATGAGAGACATAGCAACAGGGAAGGTGGACATCGTTTTTCCACCAAGGAGGTAGTCATTCACATTCCCAACATTCTTGGCCCTGGAGCCGATGGCACTGTACCACAGGCCACCAGCACATGACGCTCCACATAGGACGCCGAAGACCACGTAGTCGCTGACCCCGAAACCACCTTCTTTCATAGTGAATGAAGGCTGCATTTTGATTGAGTTCTGTGAAAATAATAGGAAAGTGAGTAAGCAGTCATAAGTTATATTTCTTTTGCAATTTGGTTTTTACAAAATTATCTACAATAGATTACACTTTATTATGCACACAATACAAATTACAGTTACAAAGTAGATCTTATACATAGGGTGACACAATGGGCGGTCTTATCGCTAAAAGCGATCTTTTCAAGACAACTTTTCGAAGGATTTGAAGAGGAGGGAGATACTGTAGGTTGTCTTTGGTGTACAATTTGTACCTAAAATACATACATACATAATTACATATGTAAATTTTATAATAAATTTTTTTCATGTCAGATAAGCAGTAGTTCTGCATAAAAACTGGTAATATTCTACACGGAGCGACTTCCCATCTTAGCTGCATCCAGTAAAACTGGAAGTCTCTACACAATTGGAAAAATGGTACGCAGATAATGATGATAACTTGTGATTAGTGATTAGGATAGTTAACCATAGATTCACGTTTTATGAGACCGGAAGTACCAATTACCCTTGCCTGACCGTAACAGGATTTCAGCCGAACCTGAAACTGAACCGTTGGCTCTGGTCCCCTTCGAATGGACATCAAATGCAATGGTCTTCATGGTCCAATAAGTGTAGATTCGTGGAAAGTTAATGACGTCGCATTTGAGTACTATCCCAAGCTCCAGGTTCTTACTGTGAAGGTCTGCTAACAAATGAGGAGATCGAACTCAAGCCTTTCGTGCTGCATAACCTATATTTTATGAAAGAAGCCTTTCACGAAAGCCCCCGGAAATCGATATTTTTGACGACTTGATCACGAAATAACGTAACTAATATTTTTAATAAGTATACATTTTGACCTTCGTCGGGAATCTTTGATGCACAGCGGTTTTTGAATTTATTACGAACCGAGAGATTTTGTTTTCAAATGTGTAGTGATTAAGTATACCTAATAAAATTAAAACCAAAAATAAAAACACAAAAAGGAGACACTTAGGCGTCAAAGGACTCCTCCGCATCGCTGTCATCCTAATAAAATAGGTACTTAATATTAATTTGCAAAACGTCACCTTTTTATTTAACAGCTAAAAAATTTGTATTTGATCGAGTTGCTGACGCAGTTGCCTAGCCTTTACATCATTTGAAATTGTTTATTTTACGTTCTAGCACGTTTTGATACACTTTAATCTCATAACATGAAAGGTAATCATACGTGGGAACTACCTAAATGGGCATAGTTTTCTAAACAAAATGCATAATTTGTCTGATTGATAGATTTCAATTTTATAATTCCATTCTCTTTTGGATATTAAATAAGATACAGTCTCGCTATAATGTTCGCCTTCACCTTGAGGACTTGTTTTAAGCCGAGAGAACTTTAACATATCAACTTCAAAAATTAATATTAAAATAAAAACAGAAACTTAATACATGTGACAGAATATTATTTTTTTATTTGCCATAGACGTCACAGTTGACGATGGTATTTCCTATGATCAACAAGAGGATTTCGACACTTGATTTTTTTTTTTAATTTCCTGCTTTGACGAAGGATCAAACAGAAATCATCCATCATAATAATGGCACCAGCCCAGCAGTGGGATGATGTAGGCTAGCAGTATCAGTATCAGTATACATAATTATTATGAAGTATGCGATCTATACATACATGATTATCTGAGTCTAGAAAAATAGGACCAAAGTCTTTACTTTGGTCCTATTTTATGGAAAGACCAACTTCAGGACGAAAAAACGTATTTTTAAAATACTGCAACTTCTTCTTTGCAAGTCGATGGACTTAAATCGTATCCGACCAATACGTGGCTACCTGCACAGCTCTATCGTTCACCTCGTTCAAATTCTGAAAGGTGCAGGTGGTTGTGCAGGATAGGTAGCAAAAGAAGTTGGGACATATCTTGCTGAGAGGCTCCACAGTTGTATTTGGGATGGCCCATTTTGCCCGATTATTTTAACAACAATCGGTTGAGAGGACAACTAAATAAATAGGACAAATAAAATGTCCCGTTTCATTAAAAGCATCAAACGAAGTCTCGCAGTAACGCGATATTTTAAGTGCACGCATTTGCTATTTTAAGGCATGGATAGACAACTCAAGGTTACCTACTCGTCTTTGATTTTAAATGAGTTCAAGAAACTCGTTCTTAAAATGGTTATCTATTATTGATATAGGTACCTACTTATACCCAGACAATAAATAATTGGCTATTGAAATCGATCAAATGACACGTTTTTTCACAAATATCCCGGCAAGACGGAGTGGGAGGCGGTCGCCTGCTTCTGCGAAGCAGTTATGCTAGCGAAGGAGGTGGTGCGCCACATTAGGGAGGGGACAGCGTCCTCCCTCCAACCCAGCCGCAGTGATAAGCACCCACAGCGACCGACGTCGGCAGACGATCTCCGGCCACCGTAGGCGCGGGCATGCGGGCAGCGAGTAATGGGCGACTCGCTGTCCGACCATGGACCATGCACGGGTCGACGGCGCGTTGTGTTCCATGCGCGCTTCAAGGAGTGTCAGCATAGTGACGGGGCCCCCTGTAGAGGGCCAAAACCTGCTGGGGTCGTGGAACTCACGAATTACCGTGACCCCGGAACTTAAAGGGCTACTGAAGGACACCGCGGATTTTAGTCAGTACCCTGGGCAGAGCGGGACTCATATAATGATTTTACCACGTTAAAAAAAAAAAAGTTGAAAATAACGAATTGTCTTTATGACCAACAGAATCAAAATCGCTAGTCAAGACATGATTTTCAATTATTTCTTTTTCAATTTGTAACGTCGATAACCACGAGCACTGCACTAGGCTATAAACTACAGATTTTATGTTTTAAAGACAGAGAAAACCGAATATTTCATGCATCTGTTTTTTTAGTATAGAAATCTCTACTATGTACCTATATAAATTCCTTAAGAGCAAACTGACAGTCGGAGCTCCGAATTTAAATTATGCGGTGACTTTTGGTAATAGATGCATTTTTCTATAAAATAGGTACCTACCCCACTAAATATTTACGAACGAAATAATTATGGACCTTATTTAATACATTATGTATATTTATGCTATCTAAACTTTACAATAAATCAATGCCGCATATCATTACTTTCTAGAAATTGAATAAGCGTGTATTTAATACAGGGTGTGATTTTTGTCTAAAATCAGCAGGTTCGTATCTTGGCCAGGATTATCGTTTTTCTAAAATCCATTGATGCAGTATTAGTTTTCGTAAAATCGGCCTCGAGACTCCATTCATCTTTCGATATTCCCCATAGTTTTAGATATAGCCATCCAGGCCCAGGTGAAAAATTCATCCTGTATACCTACCTGCCTTCATCTCAGAATTTTGGACTTTTTTTTTTTTTTTAGCGTGGTAAAATCATCAAATGAATCCTCCCACCCAGGGCAGGGCGGGAGGGACTGTCAAACTTGTACTGACTAAAATCCACGGTGTCCTTCACGAGCCCTTTACGTACCGGGGTTACGGTGATGGGTAAGACCCGCGACCCCGGCAGGCTCTGGCCCTCTACAGGCCCCGTCAGTTTGCTGACACTCCTTGAGGCGCGCGTGGAACACAACGCGCCGTCGACCCGGGCATGGTCCATGGTCGGGCAGCGAGTCGCCCATTACTCGCCGCCCGCATGCCCGCGCCTACGGTGGCCGGAGATCGTCTGGCGACGTCCGTCGCCGTGGGCGTCTACCACTGCGGGTGGGTCGGAGGGAGGACACTGTTCTCTCCCTCACGCGGCACGCCTCCTCCTTCGCGAGCATGACTGCTTCGCAGAAGGAGGCGACCGCTTCCCACTCCGTCTCGCCCCGCAGCATGGCCTCGACCAATGCCGGGCGCGAGAGGTCTCCGCCTATCGAGAATTTTGGACTTGGATCATTATACCAAAAAACTCGAACATTAGTCAAACCTAACACACACATTGATTCATCTGATTTTAGTAATTATATTGCTACACAAGAAATTAACCAATCAGTTTTAATTACTGCCTTAAAAAAAACAGCACATATACCTACTTAGCGAATAATTATATGAATTTAGAAAATTTTGTGGTAACCGACTTTTGTTGTTGACCGTACCTGTGACCGTAAATTGATAACTAGCCTAGGACATCAATGCTAACCACATTATTATTTTTTAACCTCGATCTAACAATAACTTCCTATATCAAAGCATTAGCAGATACACGCGACACTGCTAAAATGCTTTATTACTAACTTTGGTTTTATTATGATAAGGAAAATCATATTTTGTTTTATCCATAAATATGATTAACATTAATTATTTACAATATCAAATCATTGGCTTACCTTAACTTTTATTAAAAAAGTAATATATTCGAAATTACTTCACTATTGGAGGAAGTAAATAAAAGGAATTGTTCACATATATGGGAACTTGCCAACCTCGCAAGGGCATACACTTATGTATTGGCAAGAACAACGTCACCAAAACTACACAACCGCATTGCATAGTTTACTTTCACTCAACATAACATGAGAAAACACTGACGCGAATATTCCATACGCGAAGGAGACTCCTGTCGCCACAAAAACTCAAAATTCCCGCGCATTCACATGTCAATGTCACTTCATAAATCAAACCATTCAAGAATTTTGCACTAGGAAGAAATTATTATTTACATTATCACACGCGACTAATTTATTCGGAAGTTAGCATTAAGCTCCCGCTAAAAATAGATTTTACGACTCAAAAACTACCTTTTAAATCATATAACGTTCTTTTAATGTTGTCATTCCGTCAAATAACAAAAATGTTTTATTCGACGTGCTCTTTGGCAGCTGTCGGTCGCGAAACCGTGCCACAGATTGAAACCACATGGTTTTGAAACGAAATTGAAATAGTTCTTACTTGTTCTAGCTAGCGACATCTAGCGTAAACGTATGAAGGTTGAGCAATACTTACTGTTTTATCGACATCTACATGCGCGAAAGGAAAATCGTATGAAAACTTTTTGAACATTTTCCAACCATTATGGTAAAATGTATTATTTATCTGTGATTTCAACTGTCACGCATGAAGTAAACAATATTTTTGTGTAGTTAATTATTTCACATTTTTAAACATTTTATTATACCAGCGTATTGTCTGATTCATAATCTGGAACCAAGTTTATATTCATAACAGGAAAGGAAAATTAAAAGGAAGTCATTAGTTTCAAAACTTACAGTCTAAAATTATTTTAATATACGTAAAAATAAAAAACATAAAATGCCTCCAAAGCCTAAGGAAGCGCCTAAAAAAATAACACCTACTATTATACGACCGGCAATCAGTAGTTCTAGTCTACTATATATTCCTGATGGCGTTATAGAGGGTGAGTATGTTCCATACTTTAATAATTTTGATTATTTTGGTATTTTCTTTGAACATAAAACCATACCTTTGACAGTTCTTTGAATAGCGGTATTGAATAGTAATAATATTACAATCAAACAATTTTAGCTATTTACCACCTTCCTCTGCTGTAAATTGACTTTCCGAAAATACACCACCATACCCTTTTCTTCGTATCCAGTCTGGTTGTTGTCGTCCTCAATCAAACTCCAGCGAGCTGGACATGGCAAGAGCAGAATTGATAGCTCCAGTTCTTTTCCACATTCTTTTATCTCGGACTTTACTTTTCAAAAAAAACACACAATTATGCTACAAGTGTAATACCTGGGATCATTGATACTTTATGAAAGAGCAGCTCACCACAGCTCTCAACAACCCAAAGAAAAACACATTTTTTTACGTGGTAAAATCATGTTATGACCACCCAGGGCAGAGAGGGAGGGACTGTCAGACTCTTACTGACTAAAATCGTTATAGTTAAAGTTTTAACCCCAAAAAAAAGTAATAGTTTTAACCCCAAACGTCTCGAAAACAATAGTTTCATTAAAAACAAATTTCTAATCAGCGTTTATTTTTTTCTGACTAGGTTTTGACAAGCGATTAGAGACTGGTATAGATTGGACACTTCTCGGTTACGCACTACGTAACCACAAGGCCCTTTGTAAAAGAGAAGAAATACCAAGGGTGACCTTTTCAGAAGCTGTCGAAAATAAAATAAGGAAGAGCATTGTTAACGGTTTCCTTGATGAGGATTCCGGACTGAGTCTAGAGGAGCACTGGGAATTCTTACTGCCTGCAACGTTATGGGACAATGAGAAATTCGCAAATGAAGAAGGAAAGATATGTTTTCACCATGATAACTGTATCACGGACAATTTGGTGAAGTTGATTAAAAAGGCAGTGAAATTAGGCGATCGGAAAATCTTGAAAGATTCCATGAAAATGGTGAACGTGTTGCGAGTGAATGATTCGGAGGTAAATGATGCTGAAGTTAATCAGTTTGTATGTTGTTAATTTTTCAATATTTTTACCTAGGTTCTATAGCCAGTGTATCATAATAAAAGAGAAATAGCTGCTTCCTATATATTCGATAATTCATATAGCGTTTTGCCAATACTTTTATTGCGCGTACAGCTAAGGAGTGGAATTCCCAGCCGAGATCTGTGTTTCCTGATAGCTACAAACTTGGGGTCTTCAAGTCATGAGTGAATAGGTTACTTCTAGGCAAGCGTGCTTCACCGTCGACCACATCATAGCTTACCATCAGGCGAGATAGTTGTTAAACGTGAATCGATTGTCAAACAAAAAAAAAATTACTTGGTGAATTCTGTGGTTATTATTATGTAGTTTAAGACTAAAAAAATGCTTTAGGTGACCTTGCGACATATTTTCCGTACGCTGAATACGCGCTCTATAGCAAGTTCTAACTAGGTCGGAACGGCAAAGGTGTCCGATGTATATTGCAATAAGTATTTTAAATACTTTTTTTTTTTTTTGCTTACTTTGCCCAGCACACATTTTCACCTGTATCGTGCGTTCGTTTATAAACACAGAAACTCACATACACAAACACCCAGACCCGGAAACAATACAAAAACACCCAGACTACTTGCAGATCGTAACAATATTTGTTCCGTGCGGTGATCGAATCCGCAACACACTTCGCAGCAGTGGATCGCTCAGCCACTGCGCCAATCATTCACAATGTAGCCTGTCATAAAGAAATTTAAAAAAATAAGGTCCACGATTACTATCGAGTCGGATATAATATTGGCATTCCGCTTTGTACATGACTTGGTTGGCGTGTACAGTCACGAGCAATAGTATGTATACACTAAGCAGTATTCAAAAGCGATGTTCTGCTACCATATTGAATAAACTTTTGCCTTTTCATAAGACTTATAATAATATAAATAGGTCTTATTTCAAAGTGGAATCCAGTATTTCACGAGTAAATTGCGTTTTAATTTTGTTGTGTTTACATGTTATTGCTCGTGAATGTACGCAGGAAGGACTCATCAAATGAGTTCACAGCTTAGTCAAACTAGCCAGCCAATTTTAGCGGAAAGATTTATTCGACTGCGAGTAGGACTCAAACCTGTGTTCTTCAGGATAAATCGTGGTAAAATCATCAAATCAGTCCTCCCACCCAGTGCAGAGCTGGAGGGACTGTCAGACTCGTACTGACTAAAATCCACGGTGTCCTTCAATAGCCCTTTACGTACCGGGGTCACGGTAATTCGTAAGTCCTGCGACACCGGCAGACTTTGGCCTTCTAGAGGGGAGGGGGGGGGCATTATACTGAAACTCTTTGAGAAGCGCGTGGAACATATCGCGCCGTCAACCCCGCCATGGTCCATGATCGGACAGCGAGTCGCCCATTAATCGCCGCCCGCATGCCCGCGCCTACGATGGCCGGAGATAGGCTGCCGACGTCTGTCGCCTTGGGCGTCTACTACTGCGGCTGGGGCGGAGGGAGGACAGCGCGGCCCGCCTCCTCCTTCGCGAGCATGACTGCTTCGCAGAAGGCCGCTTCCCACTCCGATAATATAGAAATATTTAAAAAAAAGTTGCCCCACACTTGGAATATCTCCTGTGTCGTGGGTGCGTTTACATTACATAGAAATTCACATACACAAACGCCCAGACATTAGTATAAAAGTATAGGTTTAAAATATTAGTCAGATTTGGATTCCACTATCTTCTAGACTTTTTGTATCTAACGCAAACAATGACATAGTTTTCCTTTCTCTTCAGATCACCGAAATAGATGAAGGATTAGCTAAGTACACGAAATTGATGTCGCTCAATTTATGTGGAAACTTCTTATCTGATATAAACCCAGATTTAATTCCACCAACTGTCAAAAGTCTAGAGCTCCAAACAAATCGTTTCAGCAATATTTCAGGTTTTGCTGATTCTTTACCCGTCGAACTGCTGTACTTGGGTTTGTCCAAGAATTTTTTAACCTCCGGTAATAAAAGGCTTTTAATACACTAAATTTGCTGAATTTTAGAAATGAGTGTTAAAAATCTATCCAATTTTTTCAGAAACCATGGAAGGAATAGAATTACTGCTTTTCAATTTGACGGTGTTGGATTTATCAGACAACGACATCTATCATTTGGAGCCAGTACTAGAAGCTCTATCGCGATTGCCAAATCTGAATGGGCTACAACTATCGGGCAACCCGTGCTCGGTACGCTACACAACGATTAAATAGTACGTAATGACGAATATAGATGGCGCAATCTGAAATAACTACATTTTAAGTGGTTTTTTAGGTTTGTTCTGCTTATTCTCTTGCTACTTTGTCGAGACTACCTCGTTTAAGATGGCTCGATTGCCGCGAAGTTCTTGAAACTGACAGACCAGCAGTACCTGTGGAAATACATCCAGATGATTTACGATCGGCATACTTTCACTTCACTATTATTCGCGTTATGTCCACTCCTCAACCACCAAAGGTGGAAAAGGTAATTTGAATCTCTAAATAAGTAGTTAATTAACACTGAAAAAACCCTTTACTAGTGCTGCAAGTGGGATTCACACAGATTCACAGGACACCATCTCATAAAGAACAAGAGAGTGTACCTATTAAGGGTATCTGGAAAGACTGCTATAGCAATGTTTTAATATGAACTGTAAACCTTCGATCAATCGCTGTATACATTCCAGCGGGTTTAAAACAGCCAGCAATATTCCTAATTCACTTCGTAAATGTATAAGATTAGAATAGCCTGTGATAATAGCTAACGAGACGTTGCGATGGGATTCATTAGAAATATTGCTTAAACTGGCGGTTAGAGGCCGTTTTAGACGTGTATTCCCATTGTCCCCGTAATCTGTGTCCCCATAACGAAGACAACAGAACGTCATATAATTCCTTACCGTTGTCCCCGTAATCTGTGTGCCCGTCATGGGGACAACAGAACGTCGTATGATTCCTTACCGTTGTCTTGTCCCCGTTATGTACTCATATGAGCAACGTGGACAACGGATAGTTAAGATTTCACGTATCTGATTTAGAATGAACCAATCAAAGCTTTACAAAAATAGACCCTCAGGTTTCTGATTCTTACCTTATTACGTTAAACCTTATTTTAAGTTGTCGTTTTTAGTTTTTATTTAAGTTCTTTTATCACATTATGTAGAGATGTATAAAGTTAGAGAAGTAAAGGAGTACCTATGTAAGTACTATAGCAGGGTGCTCCGTGTACTTTCTGCATATCGTCGGCTTATTGCAAGAAGTCATTATGTGACATATTCACTATTTTGAGATAAACGGTATTTTAGTTCGATTTAGTTATGTTGATTTGCCCATATCATCCTATTATTCATCGTAATATTTAGGATGTTATGGGCAAATCAACATAACCAGTAACTAAATCGAACTAAAATACCGTTTATCTCAGAATAGTGAATATGTCACATAATGACTTCTTGCAATAAGCCGACGATATAGGTTGATAATTTTAATTCAAGTTGCTGTTAAAAACATTTTTCTCTATTTCTCCAGGGAGTTTTCACAAGCTTCCACGTTGAGCTGGAGATACCACTGCTAGATGTAGTAAGGAGGAAATTCCTGATGTTTCGAAGTAATGAGTCTCTTATTGAATTTTTGCCACCACCGGAAGATGAGGTGTCGAGCCAAGTATATTCTGAGTCCATTTTAAATAAATTAACTCCGTGTATGTTATTTGTAATCAATTTTATTAATATTATTTTCACAATGACCTAATGATGTTATTAAGCTTATCGAAGCACACTGTAGGCAGTTTGATGTGCCGGGGCTTTGGGGTTGTCTAAACAGGTAACCTTGACCCCGGAACTTAAAAGGCTATTGAAGTAACACCGTAGATTTTATTCAGCACAAGTCTGACAGTCCCTTACCGGTCCACCCAGGGCTGAGGGACTCATTTGACGATTTTACCACGCTAAAGATAAGCACAGCTTGGTGTACAGACGCCAGCACATCAAGCTACCTCAATCTGTGAATTTCTTCAATAGATTTTCAACCTTATCACAATAGTGGTAAAATTTGACAAATTCGGGTAGGTTGACCTGCTGGCGTCTGTACCTAATTCATTTTTTCTCCTGTAGAACAATGACTGAAAATTTAAGCTTTATAGAAATTTAGTTTAATAAATATAACCTAGTTTATAATCGAAGTAAAAAACAATTTTAGCGGCAGAAGAATCATCTTCGCATGCATCAGACATCTACGAAAAGATGGTGTTGATGAATCCTCGAGAGATTCACAACTTCACCACATTTGAGAGCAACAAGCTTCAGTGGAACAAAATGATGAACTTCCAGGAGCCGACGTTGAAGATCTTCTGCCCTGACCTGACCGCCTTGAGGGACACCTTCCGAACAGTTATTACCCTCAGACTAGTTTATTCAGTTGTAAGTTGTTCTTTAACTAAGACATAGACTTTACATAACTTGGGAATACGGATAAATGAGTTGCGAAGTTCCTGGCAAATTTTTTGCAGGAATTGTTAGATTGTTCAATATTCTCTTTTCATCCAGATACATGCTCCTCCAAAACCGGGGAAAGCGAAAAGTCAGCAGATGATACAACCGCCTGGAGAGATGAGAGTGACCCTGGCAACAATCAAGTGTGCTCTGAAGCCTCCAGATTGGAGCCAGCACAGCCAACACTTCCACTGGGATGAAACCCTCGGTACTAACGACGCGATTCATTGGGGAGATGGAGACCTGTCTGTAAGTCAAATAATTGCGATAAAGACGATAACGGTGAATTCTGAAATTACATTACTATTCGAACACGATAAGTGCGACCTCAGACTGTAAGAAATTTCTGTCAGAAAATTTCTGATGCTGGCCGGATGCACCCTGCATTCTTTTAGATATAATTTTCCGGTAACTTTTTCAATACAGATTATGCCTTCCGACGAGCATCAGAAGCGGGCGATCCGTCAGATTTTTTTTTACAGTGTGCGATAACTAATACTTGAAAATGTATGCAGCGAGTGCCTTCCGGCGTACATCAGAATTTTTCTGACTGTATACGGTCTTATAAAACGGGGTAGGTTGATCTGCTGGCGTCTGTACTAGAAAATGTGGAGTTGTAGAAAAATTAGAATAATAACATCACAAAAATTTCAATGGTGATTGGTGAGCGAAATTTTGCGTGCCACAGAATAAATAAATTAAATGTATTCGTTCTTTTGTATGAGAATCCTGATACAAAATTAAAGAATATGTTATTCATTTAAATAAGAGCAAAGACTTATTCTCGCATTTAGTATCCAATGATTTATAGTCATGAATCAATTTCCAACAACATAGAACACGATTCTTAGAACCCATAAATAAAGGCCTATAAAATATTAAAGTGCTCATCAAAATGATATATGGTATCAATAATTGGTAATATGTTTAAAATAACATAAAGATGATGATTCTGTTTAAAGTTTTGTAGTCAGAAAGTGACGTAAGTATATGCATAGTAAGTTTTTAAGTATATGCATGAGAAGCATACAATTCACAGTAATAAAAAAAATAACAGGCTCTGTCTGCTCCGATGTAATTCTACTAGGTTTTTTTTTTTTTTTTTTTTTTTTTTTTTTTTTTTTTTTTTTTTTGCGTGGTAATATCATCAAATGAGTCCTCCCACCCAGGGCAGGGCGGGAGGGACTGTCAGACTTGTACTGACTAAAATCCACGGTGTCCTTCACTAGCCCTTTACGTGCCGGGGTCACGGTAATCCCTTGGTCCCGCGACCCCGAATTCTACTAGGTGGAAATAATTTCGCAGGCAAGGTGTTTTTTCATAACTGAAGTGCAAAAGGGTATGCAACTTTTAGTATGGACCTATATATACATTTAAAGGGGTATGCAACTTATTGGCATCATTTTTTTTTTAAACTAGAATGGAATGCCTTTGCCCCGTAGTGACACGAAATTAACTGAAAGACCAAACGTTATCTTATTTCGATACTTTAATCTCACAGATACTTCAATACAGTCAAGATGCTACAAAAAAGGTAATAAAGGGAAAAACGGAGGGTGTGGAAACGAGTTCCCGGCAAGTAATACCTGATGAGCTAACCTGCCACTTTGGTTTCGGAATTGATACTATTAACAAACTGAACCTGTAACTAATAAAAATAAGAAGTATCTAGCTTTTAAATTATTGAATTAAATGAGTTGCACAAAAATATTCTTTTTTGTAACGCGCAATGTGAGTATACATTAGTCTCATTATCGTATTGATAAACTTAGAAAATGTCGTCTTAAACAATCATGGTCGTCTCATTCAAAAGTTTCTTAGTCCTGAATACACTGGTCGCGGGACTGTACGAATTATCGTGATCCCGGAACGTAAAGGGCTATTGAAGGACACCGTAGACTTTAGTCAGTACGAGTCTCTCGCTCTGCCCTGGGTGGGAGGACTCATTTGATGATTTTACCACGTTAAAAAAAAAGTCCTGAATTCACTACGGTTACTTATTGCCAGCAGCTTAAATTGCGTACTCGTTTGTTGAGACCCCTTACAAATCAGTTGTCCAGTCATGTTGTTCTTGAGAACCCATTTTAATCGTATTAAAGTGTTTCATAGCAAGTATTCATATCCTCAATTTGTGGTTGGTTGTCGGGAGTCCCAGTACGAGATTGGCTTAAGGATCTAGCGGTCGATTGTCTGTGTTAATGGCCGGGGTCCCTCACGAGCGTTGGGGCAGCCAGACGGAATATTTGCTATCATGTCTCGGATACGCTGTTGGCATTGGCAACCTTTGGAGATTTCCATACTTGTGTTATCGGAATGGAGGAGGTGAGTAACTGTTTTTTAAATTAATTTCTAGCCTGCTCTGTCCCACTCCTGGGCAAAGGCCTCCCTGCAGTCTTTCCATCTTTCACGACACTGTGCGTCTTCCTTTCTGGAAGCAATAACTGTTATTCTTCAATTATTTCTTATGTTGTGTTTTTTGTTATACCATCCCAAAATTACTAATGGCTGAAGCTGAAATCTTCAAATTATACCAAACTATTTGTGAAAGTCTTTAATAAATGCTAGCCTTTCATACTTGCATTCGAAATTAAAGTATTGTCAAAGTTTTTCATAACTTACTCATTTACAGACAGTATTATAGTTTTGTTTTCTATGGTATTATATAGGTGTGTTCCGTCCATCAACCGTTTTTCAATCGTATTCAGTAAAAATTGTAGCTATTTGTACTTTCCCCGGTATTTTTTTAATTTTCGTTTACCAAATGAAAGTCAGCAATCATGTCGTTAAAATTACAATGTTTAATTGCTTTTGTTTCAGGAGCGTTCCTCATTCCATACTTCCTCACTTTAGTAATATGCGGCATACCCCTTGTTTATTTAGAAACTACGCTAGGACAATTCGCTAGTGCCGGCTGCATTTCAGTTTTCAACATTAACCCGTTTTTTAAAGGTAATATTTGCCTTGGCATTGAGTTTGATTATGATTCCAATGTCTACGTTTAGTTCTTCTTTGACAGGAGCGGGCTATGCGGCCGTGATAGCTAATATAATATGCGTAACATACTTCTCGGCCATCATGTCGTATCCAGTGCTGTACATTTATCACTCAATGAGCTCACCCTTGCCTTGGCAAAATTGTGGCAATTCCTGGAATACGGACAAGTGCACCGAGGTTGGGTAATTTTAGCTTTATGGAATAAGCCAGGGATTCTCAAACTTTTTCAGTTCGCAGTGAACTTAGAGGATTAATATCGTGTTTCGGCGCCCTAGCTAGATAGACTATACCAGGTTACGATGAAAGCTACTTATACTCCACCAAATCAGAAAACATAAATCTGGTTATAAGGCTATTAGAGAGAGCTAGAGCGTTCAATTAAACTACCTTTTAATTTATCCACGCAATCCAATCCTGAGTATGTTCTACAAAAGCATATCTTCTCACTCCTCTATACTTTCTGCGGCCGGTGACTCACAGTTTGGGAACCCCTGGAGAAGCAATTTATTTACATGACCGTATCTTACGCATGAAGGCATTATTTTCAGATAAGCGCTAACTCTAGTTTCTTTACCTCGAATGGATCTATCACTACGCCGGAGGATGAATTTTTTCAGTAAGTATTTCTATGTAGCATGGAACTTATTTAATAGGTACTTGATATCCTTTGTTTACTCTATTTTTTTTTATATACCCAGTATTCGTTTATTGAGGATGTCTCCCAGCATCAGTCAGATTGGCGGCGTCGTGTGGCCTGTGTTCTGGTGTAACGTCATATGTTGGATCATCGTCTACCTCTGCATCTGTAACGGTGTCAAGAGCGTCGGAAAGGTAAGCTTTTCAATATTTCCCGATTGATCTTTCTTGGCACGTTGCCGTTCTGTCAGTCACAAAATAAATATAATACTTTTTCCTCAAACCTTCAGTTCCGTGAATTGTTGTGTATTTTTGTTCGCAGATCGTGTACTTCACGGTGCTGTTTCCTTACGTGGTACTCTGTGCGTTATTTATTCGCGGCGTCACTTTGCCTGGCGCTTGGAAGGGCATAATGTTCTATATCCTCCCGGATTGGGGGCAATTGAAGAAGCCAAAAGTACGTATTACTAGTAGCAATGAGGTCAAGTTCGAACATCACTCTCCTAAATTACTTTACTGGTGTTATTGTTGGTGCTTTATTTTTCTAAATGTTTTTCACAGGTTTGGGTGGACGCAGCTACACAGATATTTTTTTCTTTAGGTCCTGGATGGGGAGGTTTGATTAGTATGGCAAGTTTCAATAAATTCCACTATAAGAATCTGAGGTTGGTGTTTTTTCACTGAAATGAAATGATAGAATGTCATGAAATGATATTTACTTTCTTAATTAATTGCAATCCTATTTTTGTTTCGGTCTTTCGTGTCTGACTACTCTGACTGAGAAGCCAAATGAATTAAATGAACAGCCAAAATAAACTCAGAGTTCACTGCCTTTTTTTTCTCGTCCAACTATTGTTTCATATGAAAACCATTACGTTACCTATCGACGGAGTTTTATAGAAAAAAGTACACGAATTTGATTATTTCCATCTTACAAGAAAGATAAACATCTGTTGAACACTTCTCAAAAAAAACTGTCTAATGTCAAAACAACATTTAACGTTGATATAAAGGAAGTTTTGCAGTAACACTTTTGTAGACAAGCTTTTAGACTAGACTAGCTAGCCAGATGTTTATCTTTTTGTAGTAAAGCGGTTCAAGTTGTTTTATTTTTACCCGACTACGGCAAAGCCAAAAGGAGGGTTATGATTTTGACCGGTATGTATGTTTGTATGTATGTATGTTTGTATGTATGTTTGTTTGTTCCCTTATAACTTCTAAACTACTTATCATTACATGACAAATGAGGTCTCGTTAGAAGCGTCTCAGTTGTCCGCTGGTTATAGGTGACGTGTCACCAAATCCAATATGGCGCCCTCTAGGGGACGAGAAGACGTTACCGAAAAAAAAAAAATTTGCTCAGTATCGACATGGGTATCAAATTAAAGGGCTTGATGAGCACATTCGAAATATATATACATTATATAGCTTTTACTAGCTAATTTTCTGTTTCTAACAGTGTCAACATGGGTCTCAAATGATAAATCTTAAATTCACAACTCAGAAACTATACATATAACATAAATTACTTACTGCAAATAATATAACCCCAAAATAGTGTAAATAAAAAATAAGTTAAAATAACTAAAATCCGACTACGAAAACATCGCGCACTGAAAAGTATAAAACAAGAACAATCCGTGGTCGTATGCCACCAAGCCAATAAAGATTGTGTGAAACAACCGCAGGTGGCATACGACCACGGCTTGTTCTTGTCAGAAACAGTTATTATGCATATAAATGTAATGTTCCAGGTCATCAGTAATAATCCCACTAGTGAACAGTGGGACAAGTATTTGGGCCGGTTTCGTAGTGTTCTCAGTGCTGGGCTTTGCAGCTGATCGATCAGGAGTGCCAGTGGGTGAGGTAGCGACTGCAGGCCCCGGCCTTGCCTTCGTCACCTACCCTGCAGCAGTCACCATGATGCCGGCACCCAATTTTTGGGCCGTAACATTCTTTATTATGTTGTTTTTCCTTGGCATTGATTCAATGGTACGTATTTTTGTTATGTTTCTTCAATATGGATAGATTAGGGTTAAACTTGATAATCATCTGCCTAGCCCTTTTCCAACTATATTGGGGTCGGCTTCCAGTCAAACCAGATGCAACTGGATATCAGTATTTTACATGGAGCGACTCCCTGTCGGACCTCTACAACCCAGTAACTGGGTAATACGATACGCCATGATAAGACTGGTTGTCAGACTTATGAGCTTCTGACTAACAGTAACGACTGTGAAACATCTACAAACAGCCGACCAACGGCTTTACGTGCTTTCCGAGGCACGGAGAAAACTCGCTATGACAGATGGTCTCCCATCCACAAAACAACCTTGCCAAGCGTGGCTTAATCTGGAAGATCGGCCTGTGCGGCTATAAATTATTTAGCCACGCTCCTCCTAGGGTCAAACTTGGTAATATTTATAGTAAATAAAAAGGCCAACATGGCCAATAACGAGGGCCATGTTGTACGCCAACAGTGGCCACACTCGCGTGTGGTTCCGAGCTGTAAGTGAACTGACGGGAAGTTTTGTCAACTAGGGCGTATTACAAAGTTTTATCGTAATGGATGCGATACCAAGGTAATCAAAAGTTTATTGACGAGCTTTTAACTGAAATTTAATCCCTATCTAGGGAAACAGCTGTGATGAAAACTGTATTGAAAGATTTTGCTAATTTATGTATTTAATACCTAATGAATATTTATGAATTAACTTTTCAGACTTAAAAAACATAAATTTACAACTGTAATGCTATCTCCTTTTCAGTGTTTGATCAAAGTGATTATAATTATCGTGATAATGATGGCTGAAGAATCTAATTAGTCCGTCAATTAAATTTTCAAAAATGATTACCCGTCTTTTTTTAGTTGCGTAAGTCAACATTTGCAAAGATATACAATTCTTTTAAAATTTTCAATCCATCACTTAAAATTTTTACATAGTTCTGACGTCACGATCCGACTTCCGATATTTGAGGCGTTCACATCTTTGTCAATATTCATTGATTTAAGAAAACAAAATATACGTGTTTATTATTTTTCAAAACTCTGACAGACTTATTAGATTTACAGTTTATTCATGCCTATATACCATCAATAATTTCAGACCTTAGACAGAAATTACTTTGGTATACTTCTATTATGTATCGTGTAAATAATCCTTTATTATTCACAGTTTGTCACCATAGAAGCAATAATAGCTGGTCTAGTCGACGAATTTCCAGCGTTTCGTGCACGGAAAAGACTCATCACATTCCTCACGTGTCTGGCGCTTTTCGCCATTTCAATCATCTGCAATACGGAGGTTTGCACCCAAATGTCTTTATATCACACTGAAAGATACTTAAACCCAGTTTCCACATCAAGCGGAGCGACCCAGTAATGACTTATTTTACCTCAACTAAGAGTGGAGCGAAAATGCCTCAGTAAGCTAAAAGAATAAAACGAACTAATTGCGAGCCTAACTCGAGGACGAAAGGTTCCGTACTATATCTATAGAAACGGCCAAAAAAATCATGTCTATGGTATGAGTCGCATAAATATTTATTTTATATTATACATATTTATTTTATTCTGTTTTTTTTTAACTGTTGCTCATGCGGCAAAAGAAATAAATCATCTATGAAAATTTCAACCGTCTAAATACCACTGTTCATGAGATATAGCCTGTTGATAGACGAAAAAACAGACAGACAGACGGACAGCGTAGTCTTAGTAATAGAGCCTCGTTTTACCCTCTAGGTACCATGGAAATGAGCTCGCTCTGCGAATCAGACGACTGAACTCTTTTTTAGTGGATACGCTCCGCTCCGCTTAGTCATTTTCGCTCCGCTTAGTCATTTCCGCTCATTACTCTTTTACGGTGGAAAATGAGCTATCCGAATTGTTACCTAATAAATAGTTATCTAGCTCCAAGTACATACAAGTTCAAATTGAATGACGAGTTTGCGTGACAACGATGCTTGAAAGTTCCACATGCATGACTGCCAACTTCTTTATTATGTACCTGTGATAACAACGGATTGTTAGTGAAATGGTTTAATTAATTGGAGTAGTGTTTTATGATTAGCTTTCACGATATGTGGGTTTTAATTGTCGTGCAAAGCCACAATGTTTGCGAATTAATCATAAATATTGTTTTGTGTGGCGCCATCAAACTTTTTTATGGGCTGCAGGGCTTGACAGTTTATAATAGTAAATTACCTGTGAACATTTTATTAATTGTTCAACGTGATTTATATTGTTATAAGCACCTTTCAAACACCAGATTCTTTTAGAAGATATATTTTTGCTTTATTAATATGTATAAAAGGTTTCGAAAACTTTGACCTTTAATTTTAATTTACTATGGGCGCCCAACGGAACGTTTAAAACTCGACCATAATTCAAATAATTCGTTTAAGTTCGATGTTAAAATTTGTAGTGCAGAAATGCACTCTTTCTTCATAACTTTAACTGTACCTTTCATACTCCTCCATCCAAGTTTTTTCGTAAATAAATGGTACACATTTTTTATTTCACGTAGATAATATAAATAATTCATAAATTTTGAATTTATCTTATTCTACATGAAATTGCTTTATCAGTTTTGGCAGTGGTATCATTTACCCTTTTTTATAAGCAACCCTATCAGGACCGCTTTTTTTATAAGGAACCCTATCAGGACCGTCTCGCGTTTCCGTTCACGTGTTTGCAGCTCCCGTTTTAAATCAATATCCGTCGCCAACAGGGAGGACTCCACGTGATTGGCTTATTGGACGCTCACGTGGCCATAGCCTGTATCCCGCTCGTCTGCGCCCTCGAACTTATATCCGCAGTCTACATTTATGGACCAGAGAAGCTCTCAGCTGACTTCTTCTTCATGACTGGCACACCCTTGGGAAGATCCTGGCTGATCCTGTGGAGATATATTGTCCCTGCGATATTAGCGGTACGACTTTATTTTTGTAGTTATAAAGATTAGATTACTTAATGTTTCCCGTGGTTACATCTCCACTGCTCGGCTGCTGTTATAGCGTGATGTTATATAAAGCCTTCCTCGATAAATAGCCTATCCGACACAAAAATATTTATTCAATTTGAACTTTAAGTTCTTGAGATTAGCGTATTGAACAAAACAAACTCTTCAGCGTTATAATATTAGTAAAGATTAGAATAGATCATAACAAGGTCCCTATATCCTGACCGATGACTACCATAGAACATTTTAAGATGATAACTAGGTAAGTAGGTACGGACACAGACACAATTTGTTACAGGATATGAGTAAGTCGTAAATAGGCCTTGTTGATCATGTACTCGTAGTAAACTGAATAATATTATAAGTATATTCGAGCAATCGTCAGTCCGTCCGTAGGGATCATCCTGGACATCAAATCATTTTGGCCTTTATATATATATAGAGGACTATAATATCAAGCTGAAGATATTCCCAAAAACATAATTATCTATTTCAAACTATGTTTTTGGGAAGTCATGACATTCTATAGACTTATTATCGGAATTGAATTTAAAAAAGGATAAAAATGTTACGTTTAATTCGATTTCTGCATAAAACAACATGTCCAAGGAAAACATTTAAATGTGTGCGTGGCTGGCGTGGCGCTCACTCACACATTTATAAAAAAGTGGCTTCACGAAAAAAGAAGTCCTGATTCCGTGTTCAAAACATTGAACCCGGAATCTGGACATTTTACAATCTAAGATTTTAAATTAGAATGCCAATCATAGTTATTAACAAGGGCCCTAGACAACACACTAATTTCTAACTTTATTGCTGATTGCTGACTATAGAAAGAACCTTGAGAAATTTTCAAGAAGTTGAGACACATGAAATAGCTGCGTAACACGTATGATGTACCTAGGTGACTCCGAGGCGCAAATCCG
The DNA here is from genome assembly GCA_943136025.2 of Agrotis puta. NCBI lineage: Eukaryota > Metazoa > Arthropoda > Insecta > Lepidoptera > Noctuidae > Agrotis > Agrotis puta. The sequence goes on along the minus strand of OW964170.2, from coordinate 13,150,844 downwards.
TAATAATCCGTAATACATACCATGTCATGTACTCGTATTAGACCAATGTAACTCAGTCGGTCTGATACGAACTACTCGGTCGGAGTCGGTCTACTCGAACGAATTTGCATGAAATTGGCAAACGGCACACAGGTTTCATCATCATAATCAGCCCATAATGTTTTTATTACTGGGACATAGGCTTCGTCTCTATTACATGGAATGGTTTAGGCTATAGGATACTTTGTATCCTGACACTTCTTCTTCTGTAAAAAAACGGACAAAGCCGCAAGCAAACGCATGTAGTCTATAAAACAGTAAAATGAATAGTAAACCTTATTTATGGCACTCCAGTAATTACAGTGAGTCTCCATTTATAAGACTGAGCTATTTCCAAACTTCTATTGCTTGATGTACTACGAGATTACGATAGGAAATAAGTCATCATTGATATTTTAAGATCTAATTATTTTCTGCATAATAAATGTGCTGTTGGACAGTTCCACTTGTTCTAATTTCACGCACTATTATATATGCCTTACGCCAGCAGAGTTTAGTGTATTTGCAGCCTTTTACTTATCTTTTAATTTACTTATCGTCTGTCTATTGTTTCTTGCCGAGTGGGCACTCCTTGCTATTAAATCCGTTGGCTAGTGAAGTACCGATTAAGATAAAGTGATTGGTATGGTTTTTTTTTTTAAAGAAAAGCCACAGCTTGAACTAAAACCTTTTTCGGGGCGTAGCATACTTATGTACCTAGATAACAATAAAAATGGTTTATTAACACGATAAAACTTCAGATTCGGTCTCAAGCTTCACGAGCACACTTCAGACCGAAACCGGAAAAAATCATCAGCTTCTTAATGATTTTGTTTAGTTAATGAGCCTTATAGGTATTTGGCCAACGTTCCAGAGGCTGGTTTGAGAGGTTGTTCCAAAGAGTTACCACAACCCTGAAAGGCAAAGGACTCACATTTGGAGGAACAGGGTGGGTTAAGTCAGTAGGTAGGATCTGACACTCCCTTCCATTCCACCCTGATTTGATTTGATTATTTCCCAAATCCCAAAAAAAGTATGACAAACCTTTTTTTTTCAGGTTATAATAGTATACTGCCTTAAAGAAGTGTCAGGACTGGCAGGCTGGTGCGTCGCCCTCGTATCAGTCCTTTTTATACCAATATACGCTATCCAAATGCTAGTCAGATCGAAAGGAACACTCATGCAGGTATGTGACTTATATTACCCACCCACAACTCCTGTCTGTAACAAGGCGCAGTCAAAAATTGTGGAAAAAATAATTAAGCCCGATCATTTAGTCGGGATTTATACCTCGCGAATCGCAAACATATTAAATAAAATAGCAACTGTGTAATAAACATATCTGCGGCTGTATTATGACGTCTTAAAACCCGGCTTGTTCCAGTGAGTGTAAGAGACAGAGCTAAACAAGTCGTCTAGCGCCACCTCGTTCACTCACTGGAACAAGCCTGGTTTTAAGACGTCATAATACGGCCCCTGTCTATCACAAGGGCACCACAATTAGAATTAGAATTTTTTAATATAATATTAAAGCCCACAGGTTTCGAAATAGCTCAAGATCAGACTACTTCTCAGCCTTTCTGAGTTTAAGGATAATTGAAGAATTATTAGTTTTTTTTTCGAAAATTGCACGTAACTCTCCATCTATAATGTACCGGTTGCAGAACTGTCTTATCAGGTGATCTTGAAACATAAAGGGCTATTGAAGGATACCGTGAATTTTAGTCAGTACGAGTCTGACAGTCCCTCCCGACCGGCCCTAGGTGGGGGGGACTCTTTTTTTATTTTTACCACGATAAAAAAAGCTGTAACGTACCTGCCCAAGATCGAAACCACGATCTTACAACTCGTTAGTCGTACCCAATACATATACAAACATGTCAATAATAAATTTGGGCAAAAAAAAAAATAAACCTACTGAAATAAAAATTATGGCACGATAAAATAAGAATCGCTGAAAGTACAGGTGCCAAATATTTATTTGAACTCATTAATATTATGAGTATTTCCAGTGATTCTGATATTCTAGTGGGTGGTGTTGCCAGGTCTAGTGTCTAAAATTACGGAAGGGAAGGTGAATAAAGTCAGGGTATTGTTTGTGTCTTTATGTAATGTTATTTTATTAATTACCAATTAGCCTGCACTGTCCCACTGCTGGGCAAAGGCGTCCCTCTATTCTTTCCAACTTTTACTTCTCTCAAGAACTCATCCAGTTGGTCCCGCCATCGCCTACGTGGTCTATCACGACCCCGTGTGTAATATCTTAATTTATTTACCTGTATTTATTTCTTTCGCAGCGCATTCGAGACAACTGTCGTCCAAGCAATGATTGGGGCCCTGCTGATCCAGAAATGCGTCACCTGTGGAAGGCTGCAATCAACAAACAAAGAAATAAAGATATCAGACTGAACAATTTTGATAAATCCTAATATTTAATAAAGTATACAACTTGCAGTTTTTTGTTTTATTTATATCTTGAAAGACACAACACCACGTCTGTCATCCACAAAGGGTGAGGTGTATCTAATAGTACAACCACATTGCACCTGTCTCATGTAATAAGGGGCGAGCACAGGTGGCGAGTCTGTTACAGAGACAACCAAGCACAAATCCAGATTCTTTGCCTGCTACCGAAAAAAATCTGATAGAAAAAAACCTCAAACGCGCGAATTTTATAGGTAACTAGCTTTTGCCCGCGACTTCGTTCGCGTGGAATAGTGACTTCCAGCAGATTTTTGGTTTTACCCACATAGTGGTGTTTTACCATCATAATGTACCATCTAAAAATGAATGATGTAACAAAGATTTTGTAATAATTTTGGCGATCTAAAAAGAGTGTCCATGGAGTTTCTTGCCCGTTCTTCTCCATAGAGATCTACTTCTTGGAACGGGCATCTACGGTACTTTCACAGTTTTTATGTTTTGTGACTGGGACTGTAGCACCATAATTTTGTAGTATTTAATTATATTTTTTATGTCTTTGACAATTCAAAAGTGCCTGTAACTGGTCTACTTGAAATAAATACTTTTGATTTGATTTGATTTGATAGTTCCCGATCTCGCGGGATCTCTTTAAAAATGAAATGTAGACGATATTCTAGGGAACTCTTCAAAAATCAACATAATGAGCTCTGCGTTTGAATTTAAGAGATGTACTTATACTTATTTAGGGCATTAAAGCCGTTTTGCCGATCGAAAAAGGCCAAAATGTTATTTTTCCCTTTTTTTCTCATCATTCTACTGATTTGGCATTTCAGTCCAAAAGGAAAAAAGACTGTTTCTCCCTTGACAAATTTTCTATTATTTTAGGCTTAAGAGATTATGAAAGTTTCTTACACCAAGATATTTCTGTTTACCACGTTTTTAGTTTTGCCATCCTTTGCAAAAATATAAAGGTTTTGTGGTTTCGACACTCTTGAGCACGCAACGTAGAGTTGTCCATGGGAGAAACAGTCTTTTTCAAGATGTAGGTACCCCCGCAACTTTTAGCGTTTGCCCTTGGGCTTTATTTATGGTCATTGCAAACGCAGTTTACAGCGGAAACTGAACTCTTTTGAATTGGAATGGCAAATCAGTTGGAATGATGGGAATACGGGGTTACGGAATACGGGGGGAAAAGTTTCGCCTTTTGCCATCCCAGTCATAATAACGGCTTTAATGCCATTCCGTCCTAAATAGGTTATTTGTAACCGTATGCCGTTATATAGTCTTGGTGGATCTGGTTATATAGTTTCTCATAAGCATCACAGGAACACGAATTATACAACGGAACAAATTAAAATTTACGAAACAGGACCAGTCCACATAAACTATCATACAACCGACAATACAATTTTGAAACCAACGCCATCTATCAATCCATAGTGACAACTCGCATTATTTATCTAAACTCCGTTCGGGTATTTTCTTTGTACTAAAAGTTTTATTATTTTGAAATTATTTTTTTCATACCTTTTTACTATTTATTTACTTTTTCCGATGAATTAAAATAATAACATGATTCGAACTCGTGTAACGATCGACACCATTGCACGATCACCGCCATCTATTGACAGTTTAAGGAATTATCTATACTCCGTTAGAGCATTTCATAAATTTTATTTTTTGTTTTTATTTTTTTGTAATAAAAACTATCCTATGTCCTTTCTCAAGTTCCAAACTATGTCTGTACCAAATTTCACACAAATCGGTTCATTAGTTTAGGCGTGAAGAAAAGACAGACAGACAGACAGACAGACAGACAGACAGACAGAGTTACTTTCGCATTTATAATATTAGTTAGGATAGAACTAGGTATAGGAAATAAATATAATTTTCATAAGGTCGGTGAATTAGAACCGCAACCAACCTCCACCCCAGCCGCAGTGGTAGACGCCCACGGCGTCGGACGTCGCAAGACGATCTCCGGCCACCGTAGGCGCGGGCGGCGAGTAATGGGCGACTCGCAGCCCGACCATGGACCATGCCCGGGTCGACGGCGCGTTGTGTTCCACGCGCGCCTCAAGGAGTGTCAACATAGTGACGGGGCCTGCATAGGGCCAAAGCCTGTCGGGGTCGCGGGACTTACCCATTCACGGTAATGGGTAAGTCCCGCGACCCCGGTACGTAAAGGGCTAGTGAAGGACACCGTGGATTTTAGTCAGTACAAGTCTGACAGTCCCTCCCGCCCTGCCCTGGGTGGGAGGACTCATTTGATGATATTACCACGATAAAAAAAAAAATGTCGGTGAATTCTGCGGAAAAGTCGAGCAATTTAAAGTCACTAGCCTCACGATAAAAAACTCTATGGTTACGATACCATCCACGATACTGACAAAAGAAATATTTTAAAACAAAATTATCACAACATGACACATAACTTGAAATAAAACTGTCATTTTTGTCGTGGCCTACCAAAATTCAAGGACCAGAATTTTTTGGCAAAATTATTGTCACAATAATATGTTGGAGCCGAGTTAAAATTTGTGTGTGAATTTTTTATATACAACGTTTTAAATTGTCAGTGGTTTTATTTTGAAGTATTGCAGTCCTAAAATTGTGAAAATGACAGAAGTACCAAACACAACCCCGGCTGAAAATGCTACAGGCAATGATGACGAAGACAAAGACAAGAGAGTCAAAATTCATGTAAGCATTTACATAGGATCACCATTAGCAACTTCATCTTTTGGCCAGGCTACACCCTCCGTCTTGCCTGCGCAGTCCGGGCCTGTGCAATGTGTGTGCAATCATGACTGTACAAAAAGACGAAACCAACCAGGTTGCTCTTCTCCAGTTGCTGGATTGAAAAATAGTAACGCTGTTAGGTGCTCTATTCCGATCCACCGCTGGATATTGGATGCTGTACTGGATTTGAAACATGTTTACATTATTCCAGTGCCAATGCAGCGCTGGAATCCAGAGACACTGAATCCAGCTCCTGGATCAATATAAATCAGCCAACACAGATTTGCTTAAATAAAATAAAACATCAGCCGTATAACACTTAAGCACAACAAGTGTGTTTAATCACACTACTAGATCGTAAACACAACGCAGTTGGTTAAACATGTAAAGTCATAATATTATGATTCCAGGTTGAAGGTGAAGATGAAACGGGGGAACATGAAATGGGTCGAAAACAAATGAAAAGATTCCAACTGCCAAATCTACCGCGGTGGTGGCAGGCTGTTATCATTCAATATGCGTGAGTAAAATTGATTTATATTTACCTACTATTCCAACGTGCAAAGATTTAAATCTTCAGATATGCTCTTCACCGTATAGCCTCTTCTGGAGAACATGCACGCTCCGCGTGAAATAATATTTAAGTAACAGTACATGTACCATTTTGAGTATGATTAGGTTACTATCCGTCCAAATGCGGCCATCTGGGCAGTGGGTAGCCTTAGGGGCGGCATCTTTTTGGCACTCTGTCCGTCTCTGCCATTAGTCATAATGGCAGAGACGGACAGTCACAACAGAGAGACTTCCAACTTCAGTTCAGTAAATAAGTAGGTATTAGAAAGTAATTATATCCAGACGTTTTTGCAAATATACCGGCTTTCTGAAATTTCGAAATGGGAAGTTCCGTAAGTAGGAGTAAGTGAAACCACTGAAATGTTGTCAACGAAATGGAAATATAAACATATGATACGGAAAGGCTATCTACAATTTAAATCTTTGCCTAGTCGTAAGTAACATCTATCAATGTCGAAAAGCTTTTCGGTAGGTGAAGAGTGAATCGAATTGATTTATATGTATTTATCTCATTTAAACACATTTGAAGTGATCTGGTTTTCTTTTTTTTATTTGACAGACGTCAAGAACGCGACCTCTCTGGTCACTTAACCTATTTTTATGCATTACCTAATGAAAACTAAATCGTTTATAAATGTTCAACTAAATATTACGTAATTAGTGTAGATAATAAAACAATGCGATGAACGAGTTTATGTTAATTACTTTGTATTAGAGACAAATAAAATCTAATTAGGTTGGCATTTTGGCAGTTTTGAAAAATAAGTACTATTCCAATGATAGCTATGTGTCCCTGGGATATCTGAGCAGGATACTGCGGTCCTGGAACGCTGGGCATCTGAAGGAACAGGATGTTTTAATCAGTCAGTTTCTTTTGCCAATACTTTTATTGTGCGCACAGCTAAGGGGTGGAATTCCCTGCTGGAGTCTGAATTTCCTCATTGCTACAACCTTGGGGTCTTAAGAGTGAATAGGTTGCTTCATGGCAAGCCTGGTGTACCGTCGACCACATCTTTGCTTACCATCAGGCGAAGTAGAGGTCAAATCTATCGCTAAATTAAAAAAAAATAGTTTGGGAGTTGTAAATCAAGTTTTTGTCAAACATTCCCTTAGCCTTGTTTAATTCGGTCGCAGGTCTCACGAATGACCGTGACCCGGTACGTAAAGAGCTATTGAAGGACACCGTGGATTTTAGTCAGTACGACTCTGACAATCCCTCCCGCTCTGCCCTGGGTGGGAGGACTCATTTGATGATTTTACCACGATAAAAAAGAGCTTTGTTTAATTCATGCTTCATAATAAATTAATAAGACATCTTTATGCTTCTACCAACAGTCATAACGTACAATATTTACTACAATCATTCGTAGCAACAGGAACAGATACGAACAAAAAAGTTTTTATAAAACATGACATATATGTCTTTTATCAATAAATTCAACTACCCGGTTCATCAGACCTCCAAATAACTTGACGTCAGCGTGATTATCATTATGTTTTTATAACACTAGTGATAAAAGTAAACATTATAGCAATGGTTTGTAAACATAGTGATAGGCACGTGCCAATAGATGACGTAACCACCTACAGTCACAGTATCGTAACATCTTTATTTGAAATGTGCTACACTAGAAGACAAAACGGTTTTACCTACCTGTCACCTACAATATGGCGATTGCTTTCATAAATCGAACGTGTTTAGAAATATATATGGTATGGAGCCTCATATGACTCCAAACTTAGGGCTCACTCACACGGGACCCGTCGTTGACGATTGGTGAAAAAATACAATATGTCAATAACGCATGACAGATAGACGTAAACTCGATTTTCGTTTATAATTTTTCATTTTTGGTTCTACGACTAAGTATAAGTTACACGACCAAAGTTGTAGAGAATTTAATTACAAAAAAAATTGTCTCTCATAGGTGAATATTGCAACCAAGAGAGCCAGATATCTACAACTAAATACTAAAATGAAAACAAAATAGACCTTTTAAACGCAAAAGAATTTAGCTTATGAATGCACTGATAACGGTCATTGATCCCAAAAAACTTTATTTTTAGGCAACGTCTGTAGACTTTTGCTAAATTACTACAAAGTTTACACAGATATGGACTCCTCAAAAGCTCCAATCAGAGAGGGGTCATAAGTTGATGAAGTTGGACAGGTCTGTCTGTGTATCTGTGTGCCTTTGGCATTTTAGCTTCTAAGCGGTTTTACTAATTTTGAAGTGGTTTTTTTTAAAGCTAGCTTGATCGAGATTGTTAATCATAGACTAATAATTGCTGATGACCTGTTTAGACCTTTGATGATTATCAGGTCAAAAGGGTCTTTTTAATTTTCAGTTCCGATTGATTTTAAATTGACAGTTTTTTTTTCCGTCGTGACATAATATTTATAGCTTTTTTTTATATTCTGACTGTACCTTTCGAAAATATGTTAACCTGAAAGAATTCCATTATTGTCGTGAGTCTGCGAAGGCCGCCGCTGAGGCATCCGGCTGACCCGGTCGCGACCGGCGACGTTGGTGCTATCCGGGTCACCTCCGGATGAACCGCCTCTACAAACGTGCCGCAGTTAAGCCAAGTGTCCACTAGATAAACACGATTTTTGACGGGAAAACGTTTACGAACCTAAAAAAAAAACAAAATACTATTCATATTTTTTACTGTATCGTTAAGAAAACCTTGTAAAGCTCACATATTAAGTTCTTAAAGAAAACGTTAAAAACAAATTCTCGTTCAACTTTGCATTGACTTGCAAATTAACTATTAACTTTGGAAAAAGAACTATTAAAACGTCTTGTAAGTGTCTATAGACAACCGTGAATACGTGGGGAATTAGCCATGAAAGGTGTCGAGCGGGGAGATTAATGTTCGCGTGTGCCACACGTCGGGTGTCGAATCTATGGGGGACTGGGGGAAAGGGGTGGAAACTATGATGGCGTCGGCAGTCATTGCACCTTAAGCCGCGGGTTGGGCAACATGCAACTGTGATCACCACTTCAAGATGCAGCGAACGCCGTCGAGTGCTTCCGAAGGCTCGTTCTGGACGACCATAGAACTGCTCGCTGGCCGTGGCCGGAGGAGATCAGCTGCGGACGGCGAAGATTACTCCCTCCTCGATGTCCCGTCCAGAAGAACGTCCACACTCAGGTTAAGATCCTCATTAAAATTAAAACTTAGTTGTTTATTTTTCACATTTGCACAAAGTAGGTTTTGTTAATATCTATCAGCTGTTGAGGATGTCAACAACTATCGCAGCACCGGATATAAACATTGCATGTAGAACATTCGTGGAATAAATCAAATTACGCCCACACAAAATAACTTTTGAAGCACACACACAATCTGCTTGTAATCGTATAATTTTACTTCAATAAATCGTCGGTGCTATTTTAGTTGTTTCACTAAGGGCGTCATAATAACGATGATATAAATAAATCACGTTCGTAAAATATTTGCACTTCTCACAGCGAATCAAAACAAGAGATGAATTTTAAGTTTGTTTATATCCGGTAAGTGGAGCGTGTTATGTGCCACAACGCGCCATCCCACATTTTCTCAGTTTTCCGCAGTAATTAAGAATTAAATTAGTTCTAAATATTTGAAGCTGTTATATTTATAAACTCGTTTTCAGTGCGTTGAACGTTTTTGGTGTAGTTGTATATATTTTAGTGTATGTTGATTAGTTACAAACTAAATCAAGATATCCAAATCGTAACTCAAATTAAATTAACCTAAACTAGGATTATTAGGTTAAATCGCCGCAATTAACTGTTTTTTTGAATATTTTGGGTTGATGTGTTTTAGTACAATTGGGGCCAATTTCACAGGGATAATAAATCATTGGAGCAAGTTTTCGCATGTTATCTGACAGGATGGGGCGATGAGACACGCTATTGTTATGGTTCAAAGTACCCGCATGATAATAATTGCGTATCGCCAAGTATGTTGCGTCAATCGCACCCTCTTAATGTGCACAGTCGGTTTAACGTAAACATTTAATTGGATTCCTGAGATAACAGAGGCCATTTTTATCTTTTTTGAAAATAATTAAATGTCGTATTACGTATTGTAACTGATAAAATGCGATTGGCTTTATCAGTTAAAATGACTTTGAACTTTTTTGCGCACTACGAGTAATTTGCATATAATATGGCACGGAAATGACGAGTTCAAATTGTAAACATTCATTTGGGAATCAAAATTAGAGGGAGACCGGGGTGTGAACAGGAAATATGTTGCTTATCAATTATTTTCTGAATTTCATAATACCGACAGAACAGATCTGGCTAGCTAGTTTTTATTTTCTCTACTACGGCGGCGGCGTCTGAAACATTAAGCTCGTCAATTTCAAATCGATTATTGATTAGTCAATTGACGAATTAATTAATACAGTTATGTTTTCTATTTTACTCGTTACAATTAACCAGCCCTAGTACCAACCAATTCTAGATTTTTCGTGACCCATTTATCATTGAAAATGTTTACATTTACAAAATCATCATTGTCAAGGGGGTCATCTGTCAGCAATAAAATAATAAACAACAGACTATAATCAAGTGTCGAATCGTCATCAAAATCCATATTAAATTAACTGCGCGTACTTACTGATAGCAGCTTATCAAAATATAGTAGGTAACATTATACAGATCTTTGTTTTCCTTGTTTACATCTTACAAATCAGTATTCTGTGTTTTAACGAGAGACAAAATACAAAAGTTCGGAGAAATAATTTGATATGTCATTCATACATAAAACCTACCGTTTCATAAAATACAAATAAATCTCTCAAATTGCGTATAAATAAAACAACGGCAAAACCAGGGTACCGCGGGGTACGCAAGTCAAATCATTGCAGGAGTCGAGGAAATATTGCGTCAAAAACACACACATCGCATTCGTTTCGATTTTGTTTAAAATTAAGTTTTAAACCATGGCTTTTCAGCCAGCACGGCAGGACTGAATACTTGATAGCTAAGTCGCATGTGGAGGAGTGACCATTTTTGTTCTGACCGAAGTTCCTCTATGCCTAAGGTTGCTATAATGAAAAGGTTGTTGGTATAGACAGGTGTGTACGGATATGTACTGATCGGGGAGGTAAAATACCGTGACCCCGAAACGTAAAAGGCTATTGAAGGACACCGTGGATTTTAGTCAGTACGAGTCTGACAGTCCCTCCCGCTCTCCCCTGGGTGGGAGGACTCCTTTGATAAATTTACCACGTTAAAAAAATGTTATCTTATGTACTTAAAAGACACGGAAGGACTTGACTGGCTCAATACTTAACCTGCTTTTTCAGTTGCCCTTTGCGTTCCAGGGCCTGTTATGTGCTTAATTCGACGAAACCGGCGAAATTAAGTAAAATATTTCATTGTACGACGAATTGGAAATCATAATGGTTACTCTAGGCATATTTTCAGGTTTCTTAATACATATTTACCTGCACCGATCGGTGCAGATCCGCATCATTATACCTGTCTGCACCGACAACTTGTTTTTTTATAAAAGCACCCAAAGAAAGCTCATTAAGCCCTTAGCCCGGGTGGAGGGACCTCCGCCGAAGAAGATCTTTAAGCATCTTCACACAGAAATATTAAGAACAGGTCGTTATAGATCAGACTGAAGTTTTAAAGATCGGGTCGTTGACATTTCTTCAAAAAAAAAAGATAAAAACTTTTATTTCTCAATTCTTGGGGCTTTTAATTACAAATAATTTTATAATCGTTATCATAGTAGGCATTGTTTTATTACCAGAAGTAACCGTGATATCCCTACTAATCTCAATAACGCGGTCTCTAACCCGTGTCCAATTAATTCAAAAATACGTAATCAAAATTTTATTTATCAGAGGTCAAACACATGCTCTGATTTATAAACAGGAGATTAAGACATAAACCCGTGTGAAACATTATCAACAAAAATGCGTAATATTATGTTTTATGGCCCCTGTAAGTAAGTAAGTAAGTAAAATTTTTATTTGTTTAAACATGGTGTACATGATACATTGCATGCAAGATAACAAAGAGATACAGATAAGTTCTAACATGTTCAGCCGCATATCGTGGCGTACAAATTGGTAGAAAGAGATGGTGCATAAACCGTGATAATATTCATCAAAATTAACATTATAAATTATGTAGGTACTTATTAATTTTTAACATATTCAGGTTAGGTATCATTACAATTCAGCAAGCATAATTATTGGATAAAATTAAATGTAAAATAGTCATTAAATAAATTAGTCAATAAAAATAATTCAAATTCCAAATTACAATTTTATTATTCAAAAAAATAAAATAACATGTCAAAAAAAATACACACAACATTGTCATCTCAAAGGCGAAGAAAAATTGTCCTCTTTCATAAACTCTGCTATACTATAATATAGTAATATAGTAGTTAACCGGAGGTTTGAAGACCTCCACTGTTTAGGCGTTTCTTACAACTGAAAACTACGAGTTATTAATTAAGAACAGAGACAGTGTTTATTTAGGTTTCATTGAACTTAAATCGGAATAAATAAATAAATAAATATTCCACAACTATCACACAACGCCATCTAGTCCCAAGCTAAGCAGAGCTTGTGTTATGGGTACTAGACAACTGATAAACATACTTATATATTTCTAAATACATACATATTATAGACTAGCGACCCGCCCCGGCTTCGCACGGCTGGACATTTATTTTTTAAGCTCTCTCACAATTTTAAATTCGTAATATCTTTTGAATGGATTGTCCGATTGGAATAAAATAAAAAGTAATTTATAGCTATTGAAACAATCTTGCTCAATAAATAGTTTATTTGGATAAGGATTAGTATTTGACGATAATATGATCAATAAACATAGGCTAATAATTTTAATTACTATTATTCTATGGAAAAGTGGTTATAATGGCTAAAATATAAATGTTTGGTTTATACTATCGCGGACTTTTTTGTAGGCATTATTGAGTTCTACAACTTTTCTATAGAAGTCAACCATACCTCTCTAACCATTTAGGCAGCGTTCGCGAAAATTGTTAACGTACGGCAGTTTTTTCGACGCCTTACTCCACAATTTTCACTACCACGAAAAATCCTATCTATTTTCCGGGATAAAATGAAAGTAATGGTAAAAGAAATTTTGAAATCGGTTCAGTAGTTTTTGAGCCTATTCAATACAAACATACAAAAATACAAAGGTTTCCTCTTTATAATATTATAGTATAGATATAGATAAATTACACCCAGACACAGAACAAAAGATCGTACTCATCACACAAACATTTGTCCTGGGTGGGAATCGAACCACTAGACCATCAGGCCTGAATCCTCAAAGGACGCAGCTTTTATTTATGTGGTAAAATCAACTAATAAGTCTTCCACCCTGGGTGGAGCAGAAGAGCATGGCCTCAAACAATACAGGGCGGGCGGGAGAGATCTTGATCACGAGAGAGCGATGCTCCGCCCGAGCGGGGCATACCTCTGCCGTTTGCTCCACCATGTCCTCCGGGCGATCTACACAGTGGTGAAACCCGGGCGTTTTGTTCGCCCAATCTGACACAGGAACCTCCTGAAACATCTTTGTCCGGTGAGAACCTGCGTCAGACGGAAGGTGAGGACGCCGTGGCCTCTCCAGCCACTCCTCAAAGGGGTCTTACCGTTGCGATTGCAGCGTGCCCGACAGGACACAGTTCGTATAACGTAATTCAATTGAAAATACTGAATATCATACAAAGACCATACATTAATGTAAATAAATGCCACCTAATAGGCATGACTAGGTGCCTATTAAAAAGAAAACTATACAAAAGTATAGCGCGTTTACTCTGAAGAATGACAAAGCATATAGCGCCACAAACACTTGAAGAATCACCATGATTTGTGCCAAGATTCTGTCCGATGAGTAATGCGTAATTTATGGTCTTTACTGATGAATGGTTCACAGAAAGCGTAGCGGGTGTTACTCTAAAGATATAAATCACTAGCTGAGTGATCCGGAATATATTCACCTGGAAATTATTCATTTCGTATCATTAATTCCCGGATCCGCATCTGAAATCGTCATTGTGTGGACAGGTGTTGCTTAACCTTGCCCACCCATCCAAACACAGACCGCGGCAAGAGTTGCTATTATCTAACGGTTGACTCTACCATCGCACGCTCTCATTGGTAAAATCAAATAGCGCGCTCGTTGAACAATCCTGTTCCAGTTCCGTTTACACACTTCCGTTACATTCCTCTCTCACAAGAACCGATGTGAAAGATGTTACACATCAAAAGATTTTGATTTCCAGCCAATTTTAATTTCTAAGGGGCAGTTCTCACCGAGACGCGATGCGACGCGACCAAGCGACACGATACTGGAAATGTATATCTTTTCGTGTAGTAAATAAAGTTAGATTTTGAATCGCAATTAAAATATGCGCACAGCGTCGCATCTCGGTGTGCATTATATAATTCTTAAAGATTCCGATATTTTGTCCAATATTATAAATATATATTTAGTCCGTTATTGGACAAAAATATCGGAATCATTAAAAATTAAGGTGTGTTTGTATACCATGTAAAATATTTAGTGTTCGATACAGTGTTCCGAAAACCGAAACACAAATGAAACACGCCTCAGGTGTCCCCAGTAAACATTGACACTCAATTATGTACAACGTTGCCGAGCAAACAAAGCAGAAATGGGGTGCTTGCGATGCGGACATGTTGAAACGGATCAAAAATACAAGAAAGAAAGAAGCTCGATTGCTTATAAGAAAACAGGTGCATTAAAACATAAAAACCTATATCTTGGGAGGTCTTATTTGATGATATTACCAAGATAAAAAAAAATGTCACGGACCCAGAAACGTGAACCTTCCCAGTTCTCATTGCTTCCAGTGTACTGAACCGACAACCATATTCCTTACATCTGTTCACAGGATATTACACATCACCGCATAAAATGCTCCGGTCACAATAACGTAAATAACATATAATGACGACAACTTGGAATCTCGCCCATTCACACTTGCAATAACATCATCCATTTTTATGCATAAAACATAAAATCTAATCCTCATGAAGAGTAGAATCGTGAAGTATATAAATTCTAAAATCGTTTAATGTCCGTGACGTTTAGTAGTTGTAAAAATATCGCGCTTACGTCTTTACTGCCGCGTTTCATGTACGACGAGCATCGAACAATTCATGCGATTTGCGAATTATTCCCTACTTGTTTAAGTAATTAAAAAAATCAAGACATTGTCTATGATTGACATACGTCAGTTTTTTAAGGGGTGGAGACTACAGGTTTTAGAGTCCACCACGCCATGACTGGAGTCGTTATTTATTATTATTATTATATTTATTTATTTCAGAAATCATTCCATATTATTATATTAACCTTCTGACGCGGGTGTCATTACATCAAATTGCAATTGCATTATAAAATCTTATTATTACTTAACTCGAATTTTCCGCAAATTTTAACTGTTTTTACTTTGTGAATTTAATTTAGCTTAGTCAGCGTACAACAAGTTTTCTAATAAAAATACAACTTTAAAATACGAGTATGCAGGTGCATGTAGCCTTACATTGTGTGAAGTACTTGAATGAGACTGCCAATATGAGTCAGTATATTGATTTTCAGAAGAATAATTAAGCTGCTAATGTACCTATGAAAGCTTTTTCGCCATATCAGATAGCATAAGGTCACGCCCTACAGTTTAAGGGTACAATAAAGAGGGAAAATAAAATTTTATTGTAAGCGCTCCTCATGGTCCATTATCATGCTGTTTTAGTGGTTATTTGTTGGTATACGTGACCACAAAAGCAGAACTTTAGGGCATTAACTGCCGTAGGTTGGCGACAAACTTTTTGACTAGAAAAGTAAACCTTTGAATTACGATGAAAATGATATTGTTCTTTGTAAGAAACTACGAATTTTATAGGCACTAAACGTAGCTAGTTATCCATAACTTACACGATCTTACGAAACATTGATATTATGATCAAACTTCAAAGCAACCTAATGTAAAAGCTTAGCTTATATTTTAAACAAACTGAAAATATAGAAAATATTTTTGAAAATCTGAGTCACATTATTTTGTATGAGTCAGTTACGCATTAATCACATACGTTTTAAACGTACATTTTATACACTCCGGTAGGATTTTTTTGCGTTTACTCTGAAACTGAAAACCAAAGTGACGAGTAAATGTATCGTCACTCGTAATTTGGGCTCCGTAAACATTGACGTGAAGGCGTTACGCTATGGCACGGATAACTAAAAACTATTTTATCTACTATCATGCTATTAATCCTCTATAAAAGAACCTATAACAATTAGCTTATTGCCAACATTAAAACACTCAATGATATAATGATCATTATATCATCCAAATGCGTGATATAATGAATTTCAAAAGGAGAACATTCTCATGCAATGACATTTTCACCACCAGATCGCTCAAATTTTGAAAAAAGAACAATAAATTGTGTCTGTCTTATCGTGTTATATCCCGCCATTTTTTCACTCGAATATGGTATGCGAATATATATATAGTAGATAAAGTCTTGTATGCAACTGTTATAATTAGGTATTAAAACACTCATGTGATACTATTATCACACTCGGCTACGCCTCGTGTGATAAACCCACATTCGTGTTTTAATACCCCTGATTATACAACAGTTGCATAAATAACTATTATGTTATGGTTTTAGATATTACGGAGATGCAATTCGTTTACTTGGACGTGCTGAAATTCAGACCGCGTGTGACTGGGTGTTAGTTCTATAGTAGCGTAGGTGTATTATTTATTTATAGACAGACAGTCTGGCATTGATCATAATTATTAAACATTCTGAATGATGGTTTTACTTGATGATTTGCAGATTTTGCGGTCATCATCTATTTTATCATCTATTTAGAAGCAAAACTAGAATTAAGAGTACATACCAACTTACTAGCCGTTTTCCGTGATTTCACCCCCGGCTGTCGTAGCGTGATATTTATAGCCTCGCCAAAGCCTGCCGGGGTCGCGGGACTGTACGAATTACCGTGACCCCGGAACGTAAAGGGCTATTGAAGGACACCGTGGATTTTAGTCAGTACGAGTCTGACAGTCCCTCCCGCTCTGCCCTGGGTGGGAGGACTTATTTGATGATTTTACCACTATAAAAAAAAATAGTCTTCCTCGAGTGCCTAAGATTAGCGCGTACAACCAAAAAAACATTTCAGTTTTATAATATTATAGATAAGATATATTTTATATTTATGTGAATTAAAATGTTTGTTAACGCTCCGATGATACAAGAGAAAACCGTTGAAAAGAAATACAATGGACAAAATCAAACTCATTTGTAAAGCCGTTAAAACGTTGGTCGCGGGACTCACGAATTACCGTGACCCCGGTACGTAAAGGGCTATTGAAGGACACCGTGGATTTTAGTCAGTCAAATCTGACAGTCCCTCCCGCCCTGTCCTGGGTGGGAGGACTCATTTGATGATTTACCACGATAAAAAAAGGCGTAAAAACGTTGCGATGCAGGGGCACCCCCATGTTACGCAATCGGTAATGTACTCTGTGTCACGCACCGGCAAGCGCATCAGATCATCTGTTCACATTGTAGGTGGACATATATACGATCTGCTGAAGACCATAGCATCGCGCTAGATGCAAGCCGATTCAAACCGGTCCTATTGGACACCTATAGTGGATATCAATGTTCAGCTGTGGACGTCCTACTGCTGATGTTATGATGATGATGAATTGGAATGAAGAAGTATGTAATTAGCTAGAACATGAATACTTCTGTGTAGACTAAACGATGATATAATCTTTAGCGCATTTCTACAAATTCTTGTACGTAAGTTATAACTGAATAATACAGATAGATCAAAAGTTATATAATTGTCAGACGGCTCACAATATTTTGGTGCACTGTCTTCCACTTATTTTATGAGTTTGGATATAATATAATATAAATTGTATATAATTATACAAGTTTTAAAGTCTAAAATACATAAACTATAGCTGACTATGGTTACAACAGTCGACCAAAATTATTCAGGAAATTCTGCGTTACCGCTAGCTGTTGCTTGCGCTTACGCCTTCAAACCGTACGGACCTAGTGTTATTCCAGACTGTCACCTATCTCTGAGCTAAATTTCATCATAATTCGTTCAGCCTTTCTGACGTGATTCTGTAACAAACATACTTCCAGACATACAAACCATCACATGTATAATTATTACAGTGGTCACGGAACTGAACGAATTACCGTGACCCTGGTCCGTAAAGGGCTATTGAAGGACACCGTGGATTTTAGTCAGTATGAGTCTGACTGTCTCTCCCGCTCTGCCCTGGGTGGGAGGACCCATTTGATGATATTACCACGACAAAAAAAGAGATGTTTTTGCTTCGCCCGCTACAACTCGAAAATTATCCCACGGGAAAATAAAATCCAGATAAAAATTATCCTATGTGTTAATCCAGATCGTAAACTATCTGTGTACTAAATTTTATCCAAATCACTCTAATTTTAATAATAGGAAGAATTTAGTAGATGTTTATCGACGCTGAAAACACTCTTAGCAGTTGTGTTTTAAGACTTACACTTTTAAATGATGGATACCAGTCTACTTAAATTGTGAATTTTAATGTCTTAACAACAATTTTCGTGAGGAATGGCATGTAGGTATAATTAAGTTGCCAGAAAGCGTCTCTCAAAACAAAAATAACAAGTCGTAGCGATGAAAATGCCAAAATAGACGTCTAATAAACTAATTACCAAGTCAGACTTAAAATATAGTCACGAAACCTAGATTTTATTATTCATGAGTTTATATCTAGATATATTTCACCTAGATATATATCAGGAATCTGAAATATTAGTACTAGTATTAATAATAGAAGTCAAAAGGTTTTGTAGAAATGTCTGCTATCCACACTATCCTTATTATAAATGCGAAAGTACCTCTAACTGATTTAAATACGCTTTTTTTAAGCGTGTTATAATCATCAAAAGATACACCCAGGATGGGGCGGAAGAGACATTCAGGCTCGTACTGACATGACAGGCCTGTTGGTCTAGTGGTTAGTGACCCTGACTGCTAAGCCTGAGGTCGTGGGTTCGATTCCCACCCAGGACAAATGTTTGTGTGATGAGCACGATCATTTGTTCTGTGTCTGGGTGTAATTTATCTATAATATGTATGTATTTAGAAATATATAAGTAAGTTTATCAGTTGTCTAGTACCCATAACACAAGCTCTGCTTAGCTTGGGACTAGATGTCGTTGTGTGATAGTTGTGGAATATTTATTATTTATTTATTACTGACTAAAATCCCCAGTGTTTCTTCATTGGCCCTTTATGTTCCAGGGTCACGGTTACCTGATTAGACAATCCCGCGATCAACAAATTTCATACTGGATTTTTATTAAATAAGTTCTCATCATCTACCCAGCCTTTTCCTTCTGTTTTAACTACGTTTAAGTCGGCTTCCAATCTAACCGGATGCAGCTGAATATCAGTATTTTACATGGAGCTACTGCCCATCTTACCTCCACAACCCAGTTGCTGGATAATACGATATCCCTCAATAAAACTGGTTGTAAGACTTTCGCTGGTGTCTAACAGTAACGACTTTCAAAGATCTACAAATGACAGCCGGGACCAAGGGCTTTATGTGCATGGTTTTTTTTTTATCATTGTAAAATCATCAAATGAGCGGGAGGGACTGTCAGACTCGTACTGACTAAAATCCACGGTGTCCTTAGCACTGCTTTGAATGGCACGGAGGGAACTATTAGTCCGCTATCCCACTAGCGTTTTACGAGCGTGGGCGCCTTTCCAACGTGTACGCGTTGACGTTGACGTCGCGTTGTCGCGTGGTAAGCGTCAATGAAAATATAGCCACTTGACCGCTCATACGGGCGAAACACATCAATGGAATAGCACTTATATGAGATCCCGATACGAATGAATGTTTTAGTACTGACCAGTTGTTGGATCTGTGCACATTCCTTAATTTTGGAACCTAAAAAAACATTTATCGAATAAAACCGAAGCAAAAATGAGTACCTGTGCAATTAAATGGTGCGGGAAATCGTCTAAAACATCTAGTTATAAAAAAGATGGTATAAGTTTTCATCGGTAAGTAAAATATGTTTATATTTATTTACATTATTGGTAATTAGAGGGCTCAAGCTAAACTGGTTGGTTACGAAAAAAGGATTACGCGTTGATGTCTTTTGAAAAGTCCTTTACTTTCACTAGAATATTAGATAAGTCTATCTCTTTCTATCCATAAGTACTTTGTGCGGTGTGCTGAAGTGATGTGACAACTTAAAACATTGTTGATAAATTATTTAATCGATAATTTCTAATGGTAAATAAAAAATAATGTTATTTTTCACGTTTACATTTTAGATTTCCAAATATTCCGGAAGTTAAAGAAAAGTGGATTAATGCCAGTAAATCTAAATTTGATTTAAAAGAGTGTCCATGGAGTTTCTTGCACGTTCTTCTCCATAGAGACCTACGCTTTGGAACGTGCAAATTAGCTTCAATTTTGACAGTTCAAAAGTGCCTGTAAATGGTCTATTTGAAATAAATAATTTTGGGTTTGAGTTGTCTAAATTTAAAAAAATGTTTTTATATTTTTTTTAGAAATGTCGTAAATAAGTAAGAATAACAAATAAAGGATATTATTTTTCGTTTAATCTTCATTTATTTCTCTACATACAAATCAACATTGAAAAAAGCAAAAGAAGACTTAATTGCCATCGATTTTATCGATATCGATATTATTGTTGCTGGATTTACTTGTTATCACTATTCTTACTGACATTGTTGCATCAACCAATCACAACTACCGCGGGCCGAGGAACGGGGGAAGACGCAATCCCCCGGTCCCCGGCCCGCGCTGGTGAATCGTTTTCCTAGGCGAAATCGCTCTATGAGCTCTCAAGTGGTTTTAATTCTCCTTGGTAAGCGTTAACGCCCGCTGAACGCGACGTTAACGTCGCACACATAATATTATGGCCAACATACGCGACGTTAACGTTTCGAGGTCGCAAGGCGAACGCTTGCCGCTAAAGAATCGCGACGCCAACGCTCGTAAAAAGCCAGTGGGATAGCGGCCTTAGCTATGATAGATAGTTTACGCCTGTAATTATTTATTCACATGCTACTACAATATAACGTAATTATATGAAAAATCTATTATATGAAAAGAAAAGGGGAACTCCAAAATTATTATCCAATTCTGTGCAGTAGTTCAATAGTTATGAACGTATCTAGTTCCTACATACTTTCCGACTATTTCTTTGATTTAGAAGATAGATAAAAATGTAGTACGTAGTACTGTCATGAACTTATGATGCTACAAGACTTACTTATTATTGACCCAACCCTTCGGTTTTGAAACTGATATGAATCAAATGAGCACTGAAAGTCATAGATACGAGATATGCGATGATAACTTATGGTAATTTGTACGTATTTCATATATTTTATAGTACAATTTGTGAGTAAACGTGTGGTTAACGTACACGAATTGTACTGGTTTTTGTGGAAAAGTAGGAAGTTTTGGCTGGTAAACTTTTACAAAAAAAATCGAAAAAAAAAAAAGTATGATGAAATGCATTTTTGGCTTTGATTGATATTTGAAGTATCTTTTCAATTATTGCATGGTATTCAGTTTTCTGTCTACTCCATTTTCTTAAAAGCCTCAATATGAAGCTTTACAAGCCTTCTTTTGGAAGGGACTCTCAGATTCTTACTGAGTAAAAATCAACCCTGTTCTCTTGGTTACCACCTGCGTTCCACCACGTCCTTTTTAAGACGGCCCCGTGACTTTTATTAACCCTCTAAAATCATATTTTTAACCAAAAGTAGGTAAGCACACCCCTCATAAGGGTTACTTGTTTACTACGTCTCCCTTGGAGCCGTGTCGACGTGTCACCATCCACCGACTCACCGGAAACGGGGAGGACTGTATCCTAGCAACTGTACCCTACACCATAGAACATAGAAAACTAATGGACTACACATTGAGTAATATTTATTTTCATAATCATCCTTTTTTTGGTAAAATCATCAAATGAGTCCTCCAACCCGGAGTGGAGTGGAAGGGACTGTCAGACTCCAACTGACCGCTATATTCCTTCAATTGTCCCATATGATCCAGGATCTCGGTTACCTGTTTAAACAGTTCCGAGAAGGTAGGGGTTATTCAGAACCGGGGGGTTCTAAATATCCCCTATCTTTTAAAAGAATTAAAATAATAGATTGTATGTTTTTCTTACTCCTCTTATATTATTATTATATCCTTGCGCAATCCAAGATGGAAGCTTTTCTCCAGATATAGTCGCACTTTTCCGGCAGTGGTGGTAACTGTTTATTCTACCTTTTAAAAGTTGCTGTGCTTGGGAAAGGAGAGACAGGATTATCCCAAAAAAACTGTCACCGTTTCTTTTTTTTTCTACACACGCTCCCTTTTTTTCACACATGCGGATTTTTGATTAATAAATAAAATAATTAAAAAAGTATAAAACTTTACTTTTTTCTTGAACGGAGAAGTTAACGCTCTAAACGTCTTATCAGTAATGAGAGTAATCTGTAACCCAGGTCAGCGTTATCATAAATATAATCCGGGTTTTTTGCCCTAACAGAGATAAATCATTTTCCTGTTTTAACAGCTTTCATGAAATGATAAGACTTTTTTCGTGGTTATGATAATTGTAAATGAATGCATTAATTAGTAGGATTGTTATTCATGGGTGTTAATAAAATTGGACTAACATTAGTCTTAAGTTGTTTATGTTTTACTAACAATATGGATTAATGTGATCTGAATAATAAAGTGATAATTAAATTAAAATTTTGCGGGTGACATCACTGAATTGTTAATACTTCTTAGGTAATTCCACTTTCTCCATAGGGATGGACAGAAAGTACAAAACTTACGTGTTACGATGCTAACGTAGGTCTATTTTTACTTTATCCATTTAATTCTCTTTGATAGATACACTATATTTTTTTATGGAATTCTCGCAACAGATTGAGTTACGAATACTCAGTATTTCATATGAATAGTCCTGTCTGCATGTTTACAAGTCTATAAGTAATTATTTGCTGTGCCTACATAATGGCGCTTTTATGTGTTTCACTTCGCGCCCTCCCCAGTATAAGGTTGCAAAATAAAGTGATTTATTCAACAATTGAATCAGCCAAATAGATTTCATAGCACAAATGTGCTAGCATCGTATATCATAATAGGTTATCGCTATTTAGGAATACAATGAGGTAAATATTTATGCAACTTTATGCACTGGATGAACAGTAAGTCAAAATTGCCATACCGGTGCCATGTATGGAGTTTGTTAAATTTTCTATAGTCACGTGAGCTTAAGAACCTTATAGAACGAACTTTTTTGATTAAAAGAAACATTCATATATATATTTTTATAAAGATATTTGAATTTTCCTAAATAGAAGTGTGAGAATGAGAAGACCTTTGGCCTGCGAGAAAATTCAGGCTAACAATAATAATGGTGTTTGGGTAGTACTTTACCTTATCTTAAGAATTTGTTTTTAATCATAGTATGAGTATAATTATTATGTCTCCACATATAAGTACTTAGGAATATGTAACCTTGCAACGTTGAACTCTACTTCGTCTGTTATAATCAAAGCAACTTAAAGGGATAACAAAAAATATCTACTGTTTAATCACTAACGAAGCCGTCAATGCTGAAAAATAAATTAACAAATATTCGTCATCCCTGACCCTCGTCATTTTAACTCTAATTAACGTAGATAACAAGTTACATTAACAATCTTTCAAAACTTACAAAATAAAATTATTACAAAATATCGACAAGAACTTTCAACAATATCCAAGTCTTTTTTTTGTTTCTTAAGTAAAAAGTTTAAAAAAAAATGCTCAAGAAAACAGTGTTGAAAAACATTTTAGATTGACGCCATAAACCGTAAATATAAAGGTGTGAATACTTCTTTACACGAATTTTGTACCAACATGTGGTGTCGGTGGGAGCCGTGCCATACCGTGCCAGGCCCATCGTACACCACGATAAAGGTCTCAACTATGACACTGAACATGTAGCGTCAAAACTACTAAAAGTTTACGGCAACGTCGAGACGTCTGGCCGACTCTGGTGGATATACCCATTCTGCCTGAGACATCGCCAAAACGAGTGCTGAAAGAGGTTCCACCGAATCCTCGCGGCTCTGGTACGTAAGAACTTAAGGGCTATAAAAAAAACTTAATTGTTTATGCTCACGTACGCTGTGTTCGAATTTCAACAGTTCGATTTTTTTTTTATTGTTTTCACACATTCGCATGGCACGTCGTTTTATTAGCTTTTGTTTTTATTTTATGCGTGAGTGATTTGCAAAAGTAAGGTTATTTGATGGTGAATTGGCGCCAAAATTGCTTTCTGTGTGTTGTTAACGTTTTGATTGATTTATTAGCAATGTTTATCATGTCTTGCTATTATGTAGACAAGCATACGTAATTTTATGAAGGTTTTTATAGACTAAATTGGTGTTTTCTGTGAAATGTTTTTTCTTCAGAGTTTCGTTCAGATCCAATATTATGTTATTTTGTTTCTGAAACCTTGTTAACATAATCAATGGTATTACCATTTTCAAAAAAAAAACTACTTTAATTTCAATTTATGCTTTTGTAATCTTAAAATGTTCTCTTTTATTTTCCATGCAGCTTCTCGCATCCGCATGTCCGCGCCCGGTTGGAGAAACACATGGGCTCCAACTTGGTGCGGCTCACTGACAAAGCCTTCATGACAGAGCTCGAAGACAGGATCAGAGCAGTCAACGAGGAGACCCTCAATAGGAGGATTACCACTCGTGTTGTGAGTACCTAACGATTTTGAACCAGAAATTAACAATTAACGCACGATGGTAGAATCCATAGTAGCCAACATTTTGGCTGGTCTTTTCATAATTTAAAGGATCTCGGTAGTCTGTTGCGATTGCTCCCACTTGCCATAATGTTGACCCTTAGGCATTATAGGCCATGCCGGTTTCCAGGATAGCGTAGATGAGCGTACCTTACAACATTCGACTAATCAAAGGAGAGGATTGATATGAATTCAAATTTGCAAGTAATGTGATTGGTAATTTCCCATACGCGCTTTTTCGTTCTCAAGACTTTGATGGAGAGCAAAAAAGAAAAAATATACCTATTTTCAACATGTATATCTGCCATAATTTCACCTGATAGCACTCAAATCACTTAAAGCCACACTATTATGTAATTTATTAACAAAATTTGAGAGGTTTTTCAAATGTTCGTAGATATTAATTGCTTTTCACTAAATAGATACACAGATAGATTTAAAACACAATTTTCAAGGACAAAACTAATTACCTTCTGCCAATCAATCAACCCTGACAATCAGCATGCCCTTCGTGTCTTCCACTTATTAAACGTGAACTTGCCAGTGAACGTGAAAGTAATTACCCACCCATCAGTCCAAGATTGCTTATGAACTTAACGATTTAATTATTAGTACTGTGACGAGTAAGAACTTACATAATAAATACAGATTTTATTACTATACAGACCTATTTTTAACTGACTTAAAAAAAGTAGGTTCGCAGTTTAACCTGTATGTTTGTTGTTTGTACACGATTATCTCCCGTTTGGCTGAACCGATTTTGATGCAGTTCAGGAAAGTTCATTCAGAAAACTGTTCATTACATTCTGGAGAAGGTTTTAGTACTCGTATATAACACTAATGGATATCCCGTGACACTGCCCGCATGGATCCGTTTTTGCTTACTTAGGTTGTAAATTTCAATGACACCGATTATACCAAGATTTTTGTTAAATATCTGACAAAACAGTCAGTTCTTTTTTTTTCGTAATTTTCATAAAGTTTTTTTTTACGTAGCATTTCTTTTTAAACGTATACATTTTATAGATTCACTGGCAACTCCTTTTATTACGTGGTAACGTAATCTGATGAGTCCTCCGGCCCTGGGTGGAGCAGAAGGAACTGTCAGACTTGTACTGACAAAAATCCACGGTGTTCCTTCAATAGCCTTTAAGTTCCAGGGTCACGGTTCCTTGTTTAGACAGCCCCGCGACCTCAACAGGCGATTAAAGATGTAGCTTTCTACTGGTGAAAAATGTTCAAAATTGGTTCAGTATTTCCAGAGATCCAACAAACCAAACTCACAAACTTATAAAGTTTACCTCTTTATAATATTACTAGCTTTTGTCAGTGGCTCCGCCTGCTCATTCTTCTTATAGTCTATGTTAAAATACTTAGTGACAATGTAGCATTTTAATGGTGAAAGAATTTTTGATATCGGTAGTTTTTGAGTTACATTACAGACATACAAATCTTTCATCAAATATTAGTTTAGAGGAATAAATTATCAATGAACAGTTTCATAGACAGTAATTTTTGTTTTATCAACAGATGGACGAGATGGAAAGGCTCAAACGGCTAATCTTAGTCGGGAAGACGCCGCTGAAGGAGTGCCCACCAGAACTGTTCCATCACCCAGTGTTCGAATTCTGGCGGATGGTCAACCGCGAAGTTAACCGTGCGTCTAAGAAGCGCGCTGAAGCTTACTACAGAAAACTGAAGGCTTCACAGAAAGCCGACCTGGTAACTACAGTTTTGTTAAACAAGCAATTTCAACGGGGTATGCAACTTTTTGGCATCAATTTTTTTTTTCTTTCGCCAGTAATGAAATGTTGGTCATTAGTAGACGGCAAACTAAGAACTTCCTAAAAAAATAATAATAAAAAATTTAAACCGTAACCAACCAGAGATATAAGTAACGGATTTTATTTTGTTCTAATCGGGAGTAAATCACTCCTGATTAGAACAAAATTAAAACCGCCATATCTCTGGTTGGTTACGGTTTAGAAACTTATTTTTTTTAAGGACTTCTTAGGTAGTAGTAATTGTGGCCAAAATTTAATCACTGGCGAAAAGAAAAAAAAAATTGATGCCAAGGTCCATACTAAAAGTTGCATGGGCCTTTCAGTATCTAAGCATATGCTTAATCAGCCTATAATATTCCCACAGCTGGGACACCAGACACTGGCTTTCTCTCTACTGTAATCTAGCACGCTGACCCAGTGCGGGTTGGTAGATGTCACAAAAATATGTCTTCGAATTTTTTTGGGATATGCCTGTTTCTTCACGATGTTTTCCTTCACCGTTTTGAGAGCAGTTGTGATGAAATATAGATTACATAAATTAATGCCCCTGGCTGTGCTCGAGCCTCTAGAATCCACTTTCTAAACAAAAACGTTACTTTCATAGTCCATTGGAGAAGAACAGCTAGCAGAAGAAGAGGCTGAAGGTGAAGGTGATAAGTTAACACCTGAAGAGTTGCTCGCGAGATGTCGTGCGGAATTGGAAGAACAAAAGCAGTTGGACATAGAGAAAGGTGTTCGCTTCGCTGACGAAAAATTTGCGCAGCTCAAATACGAGACGAATGAGATCAAACAGCTGAAGAACCTCACGGTAAGAACTGATCATCATCTTCCTGCCTTATCCCATTTTACTTTAGGTTGGCGCAAAACATTTTCTTCTTCTATTCTATGTTTTGATTTAGTAACTGGAATAATCTGGATCCATAGCTATCACCGTGTCACCAGGTCTTATTATATGGTTGCTATCTTCATTTGTTTATAATAAACTCGACTATAAACTTTATGTCGTCTAGTGCAGTAGTGATGGCTCGTGGTGAACCGGTTTAAAGCGGATTGACTCCAGCTTAGCTTGACCCGGGGGCCCTCCCGTGATAAATTCGACCTATGGACTGATCATACTCGTGTAACAGTCATTAGCCGGTACATCTGCACACAGACACACTTATAGACCGTGCAATTGTAACTCGTATCAGACCATCGCTTCAAATCTTAATTTTATTGGGAAAATACTTGAGTTTATTTGTTGAAATTAACCTCATAAGTTAAGAAGTATATTAATGAGTAACTGAGTACTCTTAATACTATTGTGGTCGTAATAATATCGTGCGTAAATACTACGCTCAAAAACTATACCTGATGTTTCTTTGTTTATATTGTACTTTGGTAAGTGCGTGTTGAACTCACATTGAATGAAATCGCGTTCCTTATCAGATTCGTAGGTAGCCTAGTGCGAGTCTAGCTACCTAATACTTTGTTCCAGTAGTTTCTTCCTATACAATACCTCCAAGTAGGACAAAGTCATATTTGAAATTGAGTTCAATATTTATGGACAATATTTGACTTTGAACGCATGACATAGTTTGCATGATATATTTTATTGGTACCTATAGAATCCAACAAATTCTGACCAAGTTCAAAACGGATCTCCAAGGAAAATCATTGGATTCGGGAAACTTTTAAAAAATACATACTTACTTCTTAGAAAAGCACTACCATGTGCACCACGTAGCTCGACAAAAGTTAGAAAGTTGTCTCTGAAGACTAACTCTGCGGTGCAATGTTCAGGCAAATTCAGAAAAGCGATAATTT
This sequence comes from Agrotis puta, assembly GCA_943136025.2. NCBI lineage: Eukaryota > Metazoa > Arthropoda > Insecta > Lepidoptera > Noctuidae > Agrotis > Agrotis puta. Next base: position 13,122,560 of record OW964170.2, on the reverse strand, counting down.
CCGAAGCGAATACCCGATAATAGATTCCCAAAAAACTCAAATTGTGTGCCATAGCTACATTGTATTTAGGTTTTTCATTGAAAATAAATGTTATTGAATATTTTTCGGAAAATGAAAATTAGAAAAAGCCAACCCAACATAAGAGGCTATATCGTTGAATTTAATTCAAATTGAACAATTCACCACAAAAATATTTTCATATTTTATCAAGTCATAATAAAGTGATAAAAACTTTCAAGAATTGCGAATTCTCCCTTTACTTTCGCGAGCAATAATGATTTCTTCACATACCTAGCGAGCTTTTAGTACAAATTCGCGTGACCCTGGTGCATTGAACTTGAAACTTTATCCATTAACTGTTCCGGAATTAATTTAACTACGCCTAAAACATTGATTAAAATCCTTTTAAGTCTAATGCACACCACCGATTTTAGTCGATCAAGCAATTACTGTACATCAATTTCTAATTTATTAACTAGTTTTCACTAGTCTTTATTAACTATAAAGGCCGCAGTAGACGCATTTCAATCGTCGATGTGCCGATACGTACTCATTTGTTTAACGAGTTGTCTGTCTGGGCCTTTAGGAAATTCGGCTAAAACCGGATAGAAACTGGACATGAATCACGTTCAAACACGATTGATAAGTAATGACCTAACCTCGGTCGTCACTCGTGCTATCCAAACGTTTGTTACTCATGGAATATTATATATCGACGTTTAGCTAGAATCATAACAATACTGTCCCATAAACTATAGAGCCTAGACTTGAACATAGGTATTGTTATTTAACTACAATGCGTGGTACTCCTTGAAATTTTTTCAGCCACTGTTTATTGACGGATTCATTTTCATGATTTTATGTAAGTTTTTAACTTAAGTTCAAGTTTAGTTTTTTTTAGTTTTTTAATATTTACGCTGGAAATTAAAAGTCGGTCGCAATCAGGATCCCAAACTTTGTCAATAACCAATCAACCACCCTGATTTGCTATTTGATTCTAAAATATGTCTAATCAGAAGCAGCCAAATCAAAGAAAATAGACCAGGCTTTGAGTTGGGATAGAAAATTAATTACGGGCGATAGACAAAGAGTCCAATAGTCAGGCTAGAGTAGTATGGGGTGACAGTTTTTTTTAAATCGTGTAGGTCATTAGTCTGTAAGCCTTCTATAAAATAATAGAAAAATGGAAATAGCTTTAGTGAACAATTCAAACTTTATAAGACCATTTATTTTACCCCCAAAGTTTTCTAAAGTAGTCATATTTCTCCATATCTAGTTAAACTACTTTTAAGTGCTCCTGAAACTGCTTTTATGAAGAGTTCTCTGAACTGCGGAATAGTAATATATCATACAATAAAATGTTTTCGCCGTAATAACCGGTTATTACGGCGAAAACATTTTATTGTTTTCGCCGTTTCTTGGCAATAATAAAACGTATGAAACTGTTCCAGTCACATTTTTTTTGGCATCATTTGAAATGAGGGTAACGTTGTGAATATGTTCAAAGTAGTATGTTTGGTAGGGGCCAAGGGGTCCTAGGGGTGGTCTTAGGGGCCCCCATAGAGGGCCAACCGTGACCTTGGAACGTAAATGTCAAAGACGAATCAAGTGTCAAAGTTATTTTGAATCGATTTATTAAAATGTATTATTTTCTTTCTGATTGCTGGATATCTTAAAATGTGTTGATTAGTAGCGACCAAACGAATTTTGTTTTTAATGTATTTTTTTATTTTTCCCTTTTTTTTGAACGTGGTAATATCATCAAATGAGTCCTCACACCCAGGGCAGAGCAGGAGGGACTGTCAGATTCGTACTGACTAAAATCCACGATGTCCTTCAATAACCCTTTACGTTCCGGGGTAATTCTTGAGTCCTGCGACCCCGGCAGGCTTTGGGCCTCTACAGGGGGGGGGGGGGGGCATCACTATGCTGAAATATCTTGAGGCACGCGTGGAACACAACGCGCCTTCGACCCAGATTTTTCCCATGGGATAAATAATCACCATAAGGTAAAGATATAACCCAAATCTCTTCTTCCATGAAGACCTTTAACACCGAACTGAACAGACTACACAATTGTTTAATGTAAATATTAATGCGTTACGTAATTTTAAAACAAACCGCTTTGTGGGTTTGTTTGTACTAAATACTAGTTAATTAATTATATAGTGTGCTTTGTTTTGATACACTAGGACATTATATTTACATAACAACGAGTCTAGTTCATTACAATAGTCACAGTCTTTTGTTTACGCGTTTATATAGTCGTTAATCGCACTTCTGGGACATTTCAATCCCCCTTTGTGGGATTCGTTGACTAAAACTTCTTCAATAAAAATATATTGGTTAGAATAAGACCAATATCTGTTTTAAGGAAAATAAGAGAAGAAAAAGCGGCCAAGTGCGAGTCCTTAAAACGGCAAAAAAAAACATGTCTGTTATACATGTAAGAGCGCCATTAATATTTGTTTTTCTAGTTATGGCGGCAATAGAGGGATGGATCTCCAAAACGGGCGTATTCGTGTGATCGCTCTGGTGCTTTTCAGATATTGATTTTTAATAGTAATTATGTATCTCATTAAAAAGAATGATATTCAAATAGTATATTTTTACTATTGGCCTTCAATTTACACAAAGAGTTATGAAAATATTTAAGTTCAAAAAATTTCGCGACCAGAGCAGTCATAATTGGTGCCAGAGCGATCATAAATGGTGAAATCAGTGAAACAAAAAAACTAATATTGATAAAATATTATTTATTTAGCCGTTTTCAGTCATATTCAGTGTACGAATAACAAGATTGATGTAAGCGAAATGTATTATTTTTGAAAAATATCGTTATAATTTCAAACTATTACATTATAATTTTAAAATAACAAATTAACATAGTTATAAAAAACAACTTTTGGCTTAGTTTCATTTATTTGGACTATATTTTCCGAACTTTCCCTACTTTTCTTCCTACGAACCTTTTGCTGGCTTGGAGTCAAATCACTCATTGTGTTTCTCAGCACTTTAAAAATCAACAGATTCAGATACCTCTCTGTTGTCGAACTCTATAGAATAACTCTGTATTTTTTACCATACCCGCGAGTAAACATTGGCTGAATGTTTTGATTTCTTAAGAGTAAGCTTCAATATAAACCAGTTTTCTGTTGGAAGGAATTGAAAACTTTGAACTGAATGCACATTTTAGGCTGAGAGCTTTAGTCCTGCTTGTAATTTTCAAAGTATCAGCTGACGATATTTCCACCGAGATACAGCCAGCTGACGTTTGTTCTTATCCATAACTTCATGTAAACTATCATCAGGTGAAATTTGAGTCGAGAGGAAATTACTGAAAGTAGAAAAAAAAATATCTGTTTGGGTGACCAGCTGACGTGTTTTCAAACATGGTACAGTCAACTGATTGGTTTTATTCTTCGTGATATAAAATAATCTTCAATATAAACCAGGTTTCAGTTGGGAGAAAATGACAATTTTTTTTTTTACGTATTTGAACGGCTGTTGCTGCTTATCCCACCAACGGAACCACAGCTGACTTCCACGAATCTTTATGATACGACTCCCTCATGTAGCCTACTATTATGGCTTGAGAAGAAATCACTGACGAAATTTTGCTCCCCCTTTTCCCCGATCTATAAAATGTTTTTCTTCGAGGCATGGTTTCCATCTGCAACAATAGTTGATATTAAATTTTAGAGAAGAAAAGGTTATAGTTGCGATTAGCTAAATGCCAATATAATAATACTTATCATCATAGTAAAATACGTCAAAATCTGTTTATGGGTTTAGGTTACCCAAAGAAACACAGAAAAGCTTATAAATTAAAGGTTATATGCATAGTTCTTCATTTGTTATTGTTACAATACGGACTTAAAACAGATTTATAACGTACAATTAATGCAAAATATCATTGCTCTGGTCTTTTTGGACAGAGCAATCACAGCCACAGCGATCAGAAAAAGTCACTAAATCATAAATTTAGCCGAATCTAAAAGTAGTAGAAAGTTGTGATTACTTCTCATAAAAAACATTATAATGATCACTTAATTCACATAGCAAACACATTTACAAGCTTACTATTTAATTTAAATAACGAGCCATAGCAATCATAAAATTCGAGAACCAAATCCAGAGCAATCATAAACTTACCTTCGTAAACTTACCTTCGCGGGAACGTAGCAGACAGGTATCCTCCTCGGCCGTTAGACCACTGCTGGCACTGCCCAGCGGGAGAGGAATAGAGTGTCTATAACGCGTAACTAGGAATGAGGGCGATGTTTTACCTCAGCGCAGAGCGATGAGATAAAATGCCCGGTCACGATTTTAAATTCAAATTGAGGCAAAAGTATTGTTAATATAACTGAAAATATTTTATTACTATGAAGATCAACTATTTGTTATGTAATCTAAATAAGTTGTTTCATATGAACCATCTCATTAAAAAGTTAAAAAATATTTTTTTCATTCAATCGGGAGTCGGGTCAACCCAGAGCGATCAGGATTTTAGGGTTTAAGATTTTTTTTTAAATATTTAAAATAAACTTATTCATTATATTAGCCTTGTACCACGTAGATTAGACACCGAACTGTATATAAAAAAATATTATGAACGCGGTTTTCGATTTTAAAATGGGTTTATCCAGCCCGACACGAAAAAAAATGCCTCTGGAGATTGTGCCTATACATCATCTGTGAAAATTTCAATTGTCTAACTAACTCAGTTCATGATATACAGCCTGTTGAGAAACGAGCAGACAGACAGATAGACGAACAACGGAGTCTAAGCAATAGGGTTTCGTTTTACCCTTTGGGTACGGAACCCTAAAAATTATATTTTTATGACAAAAACAAAAAGTTATGCTCTCCGACACACTTCCGTATCATTGATATAACTAGATATGACACGATACAATCATATAACTCGTTTATTTACGTTTTCAGAATTTCTGCATCACGTCATATTGCGTGATAGTCTAATAAGATATGACGTCATTTTTTGGGTAGGTACTTTCCCTGATCAACGTCAACCAACCCACCCACATAAATCAACTATCAGGGTTTCTCAATATATTGTCCGAGGAGGGCCAAGCTGTGAGGTTTCATAATATCCGATCCGACTATGGAGGACAGTCGATTTGTGCACTCATAAGTACATATCTATAAAGGTCAAGGGCGAAGGCTTCTCTTATCTAAAACGCACGTTCATTTTTCATATCAATCATTTCCTTGTAATCTGTTTTGTGTTTACAGAACTAACTACGAAACTTGATTACACAATCAGTTCTTCTGAACCCAATGGTTACTGGATTCCTAAGAAAATGCTTGTCATTTGTCTTTATTTGCATAACACGACACACATTTCCCAAGAATTCGTTGGAAAATAACTTTTCTATTATTTTCAGACGGTCGAGGAGCTTTACGCTTTGGCAGACAAAATCATCGGAACCAAACGTCTGTGAAGAGCTTTTTTTTATTTTTAAGAGTAAAATTTTAATCGCGTAATGTACCTGAAATATACGTAATCAGTTATGTATTTTGATCGGTCCTCGTCATTATATATTTATCAAACCATTTTTGTCTCTTTACGAGAACTAAAAACATTGTAAACTTCAACGTAGTGAAAGTAAGCAATATGTATTTTATATGTAATAAATGTCCAAAAAAATTAAGTTTCTTTTACTTTTCAACAGGATCAATTCAAACACAAGTTTAATACTTTGAATGTTTATTTAACTTAGTCGTACTTATTAGATTATTTGTAACAATCTTATATGGTTAGAAACCGCATTGAAACTGTAGCCAACATAAATTTAGTACAGTTAATCAAATTATTATAGTAAGAACTTGACTAGATTATATAACGAGTTATTTTAATTTAGATACAATTAATTAACGTGAATATAAAATAATGAACTTACAATGGCGATGTTTGTCTATAATTCTGAGAATGTTATAGAGATGAGTTAGGGGTGGTAAACAAAAACGTCCCCTTGTTTAAAAGTAAGATAATGGTGTAACGATTATATAAAACTAAAAAATCGTAGCGCTACGAGGCGTAGCGGCGCGGTGTCACAAGTGACTTTTGGGTCTACGGCGTAGCTGCGCGTAGATGAGGCCGGCTGGCTTGTCGATTGGCTGATAGATGACGTGGCGAGGGTCACCTTTCGTCACGTTCGCGGGGAATTTTGACATATCGATGTTGAGGTAGTGCTTGTTCGGCATCGTCATTTTGATCCAATTGATCTGTGAATAAAGAAAATTTTGGTTAAAAACTTTAATTCAAAAAACTACGGTGCAGGACTGCCCCGCTTGGGCAGAGCACCGCCGTGTCCTCACGACGGCGATAGGCGGAGACCTCTCGCGCCCGGCATTAGTCGAGGCCATGCTGCGGGGCGAGACGGAGTGGGAAGCTCTCGCCTCCTTCTGCGAAGCAGTTATGCTCGCAAAGGAGGAGGCGGGCCGCGTGAAGGAGAGGACAGCGTCTTCCCTCCACCCCAGCCGCAGTGGTAGACGCCCACCGCGACAGACGTCGGCAGACGATCTCCGGCCACCATAGGCGCGGGCGTGCGGGCAGCGAGTAATGGGCAACTCGCTGTCCGACCATGGACCATACCTAGGTCGACGGCGCGTTGTGTTCCATGCGCGCCTCAAAGAGTTTGAGCAAAATGACGGGGCCCGTGGATTTTAGTCAGAACGAGTCTGACAGTCCCTCTCGCTCTGCCCAGAGTGGGAGGACTCATTTGATGATTTTACCACGCTAAAAAAAACTAGTTAGTAGTTTGTTTCTTTCTGAATGATAGCGATGTTGAGGAATACTTTGACGCAAATTATTGTTTATTAGTTGTATCATTAGTTAGTTTATTGTATGCAGTGTCGTCCCTTTTTGTTCTAAATATTTGGTTTTTATCAATAACATTAACTTAAACTTCCTATATACTTTTAAACATAAACATTCGTCGTACCACAACAAGTTAAACATCTGTTAAACACTTGTCTATAAAAAGTGTAACTGCAAAACGGACCATAAATTAATGTCAAGTGCCGTTTTGCATTTACACTTTTTTAGACAAGTGTTCAACCGGTGTTTGAGTTACGTGTAGTAACACGATAACTCTTTAGGTACATAGGTATATCTGAATAGGTAAGGTCCAAAAACTTGTGGACAAATCCATAACATGTTATTCTCGACGTCATAATGTCGTAAGATCAAATCCGGGCAGATACATCACAACACATGACCAGTACTGGGAATTCATATATTTGTTGTTATGATTACATTAGATCGCGGTTTTTGTTATTGTTAACCTATTATAATATATTTAATATAGCAGTCATATGACTTGAAGGCCAGTACTGGTTTAATCGATATCACTAATTGAATAAGTATTTTGCAGAGAAATGTGTTGTGTCGATCGATATTATATGAATTATTAATTATTGTTGCAATACACGCTGCATAAAAAGCAAAATTGGTATCTATTCACGAGGAACTATACAGAAATGTACAATATACCGGAATTATATATATTTGTGTTTATTGAAGTATATATTTAAGGCTTAGATTTTCAAACAACTTCCTCAATAAGACAGAAATTGCTATCATACATGTTTATCGAACAAGTCACGTCTTTTTCCCATGGGGCTAGGACAAAACCGCAGGAGGCCACCTGCTGCGACCCTTACATACTCCCTTCACCTCGTCCACGAATGATCATGGACATCTGATCGTACACGCATGCCGGTAGTGATCACAAAATAAAAACCAGCTGTTCCAGTTTAGAAACACGCTGTCTATTTTTAACAAAAAAAAACGTCGGTTAGGTCACAATTAAACTCGATATAAACTTAATATATCTTATGACCTTTGCCTCACGTGACTGTGGCTCGAAAACAAGTAGAGTACGATTGTAACGTCACTACCGATATGGCTCATATCGCATTGTTACCAGAATATGCCAGTATAGAGGTTTCGCTTCCGCATAGAAACACTTTTAAATAGGCATGTTGACAGTATCAATAAATTGCAAATCTAATTAGTTCATCAGGTTTGATAAATAATCGACACGACGTATTTTTTTCTTTTGTTAAATCAATGCATATTTTAAATATATAACAATACACAGACATACTGGCAATTTCAAAACTCTCGTCAATTTTGGGTTTACGGAACAAAAGAAAAAAACCTGTCAAGTATAATCAAATTTGATTTTAAGTCAAATACCTACTATGCCCATTTGGGACAAGGCCCTTAAATGAGGGTAGTGATATAAGTAGGTAGAACTTTATTAAACTTATGATAATAATCGTCTGGCCATGTTATTTCATTGATAAGTGTTGAGTATAAATAATAATATCTTAGCACGTGCCATGCTTAATTATATATTTTTTTAAACGTGTTCTCTTATCGTTTTTGACGGTTCTTAGTGATTGACTTATCATTTGTAACATAAATTATGCCATTCCAGTAACTTCTAGAAGCCTTATAGACTAGCTTAGCAGATAATAATAAATCCCGTAAAAAATGCTACTTCTTTTAATGCTATTTTTTACGGGATTTATCATTATTTGTAATTAAAATGCTACTTGCCTATATAGGGAAGTAGCATTTTTTACAGGATTCCACTACTTTTTATTAATTTACCACAAAATTCGAACAACATTTTAAATACATAATAATTTTCTTGATCATCATTGAAATCATGAATGAGGGTAACACTGCGGGCTTTTCACCGCCGCAGCTAAACTTAGAAACTTGCACACCGTACTACAAAGGAGTTAAACATCTGTTGAACACTTGTCTAAAAAAACTTTCAACTGCAAAACGGCATTTGACGTTGATATAAGGCTCGTTTTGCAGTTACACGTTTTTACGCATGTGTTCAACAGATGTTTAACTTTTTGTGGTACGACGGTTAATTTTCATTAAAAAAAAATAGTTTTGCTTTAAAACTTAAAAAAATATGTACTTTTATCGCCACTAGCCTATATGATGTTGATAAGACAAACAAAAATAATAGCCTCAAAAAACAATTTTGATAAGTAATCACAGGGGTCACCGCTAAGGTTAAAAAAATAACCAACATCCTTAATTATTCTATACACGCAATCAAAAATACATTAAGAAACATATAGCGAAAGTAGATTCATTATACAATATGAAACTAGTAGTTAATACGACAGGTATGGACCATATAGAGGACTAGTATTATGCGGGGGCCACACAAACGCGAAATGCCGTTAATTTTCGCGATAATGGTTTTTAAATATTTATTATAAACGTCCAATTATCGATAATTAACGGCATTTCCCATTAGTGTGGCCCCCGCGATTTAACGAAATATTTTTTTCTATGTAGGAGGGTAATCTGCAGAACTAATGATCCAATTCTATTTTATTTTACATTATTCCTGAGTACGATAAGCTTTTAATAATATTTATATCATTCATTTTAGCTGAACCATCTCAATTTTCGTCTAATAAGTCGGAAAAAGTAATAACGCGGGCGCGCGATGAGTGTAGACGCAGTGGATTGGAAACAAAACTTTTCGCGAACGAAGTCGCGGATAGAAGCTAGTCGTTGATATAGTAAGTTGTAAAAGTATGTTATCAAACCACGAGCCTGCCACAGACATAACTTGTCTAGTTAAAATAGGGTGAATTAATACACATTTCATACAAGCGTAAGTTTCGCAATCAACTTCCCAGCATAGATAAACACACTAGTTATCCAAATGGCAAATGTTATCACAGTTATTGATAACAATATTTAGTTTTATACCTACAGTTTCATTATATGGGCGTGTGCAAATATTCAGAAATTTTAATCAGAATTTGTGCACGGTGTCAAATGATTACCCCGCTGACGCTCATCACCGAGTCAGATTTCCCCGCTGTGAGCAGATCAGAAGCTGACAGCGGGGTCTTTTAAGAATGGCTCAAGATAAGAAACTGCAAGCCACGATTGTGACCTTATGAATTGGGAGAATGATCTGAAGAAGAGCCTCCAAAAGATTTGATTCAAACCTATGTTGGTTCAACCTAGATTTTGTCTCTACCTACTACGGTTATCCTTCTTACCCCAGAATTTACTATGTTCAGGTCAGATATAGCCTTACCTCTGAAACTTTCTCCAGCACAGTCTTCTGTGCCTGATACAATGTGTGCTGCACTGATGGCGAGTAAACGCCAATATCTGCAGGACCAGCGAATTTATCCAAGATGGCGTCTTTGACAGTAAGCCAGGCATTATCGAAATCTGCTGTCCGCATGTTGTCGTATATCCACTCTGCTTCCACCACAGTACTGTTGAAAAGAAAAAAATTAATAAGCACTTATTGGACCAAAGACAAATTGTAATACATGACAATCTTCGACATATTATATGCACCAAGTAATTGAATGATTACAAAAGGAGGAATGAAAGACCTCTGACCAAGAACTAGATAACAAGTCAGAATCAATAATATATGGAAGATAGAAATTAATAATTACCTGAATATTCTTTCGGCTGCATCGGATAGCGTGGTGTATTCGTCTTGGACGAAATCTACGAATGCTGACTGTGTAGTTTTAAGTACGCGCAGACCACTTAAACCGGATTTCACAGTCACTGCCTCTGTTTGACAAAGGAAATAAAACATTACTAAAACGCCTGAAATTATAACTAAAACAATCACATGAACTTGTAAGCACAACTAACCGTGTCGAGCTTGGCTCACTTCACACCATCTGGTCGCAGTTGGCGAAAATACGAAAGCGTGGTTATGAGGCGCGCCCGCCTGGAGTCGCTCCCAAGGGTATTCAACGACTTTACATTTGGCCTCTACTACTTGCTTGTACATGTACAAGAAGTGGCCCACTACTACCGCCCCGAACTCTTCGGGCGTCTTCACTCCATGCTTCTTCGCCAGCAGATAAACCGTATTCTTCTGAGAGTCTGTCGCCACCACGTCTTTGTTATCTCCGATCACATAGGCACTTTCAGACTGCAACTTTAATTCCGTGTACACTTCAAACTCTCGGATGGAGTGGTATTCTGCCTCACGTTGAACATGGAGAAGTTTGACAGAGCTCTTGCCGTACCCGTGGTCGCTCAGTTCAAAGCGACCACCGGAATCAGCTGACGCTGTCAAAGCTGGACCAGCGATGATGCTGCTGCTTCCAGGAGGTTCCATGGAACTCGTGTTGGATGGTTTCGCGTAAATTCTGAAAACATGTTTAATTTAAACATCAATAAAGCATTATAGTCTATTTTGAGATTGAGAACCAAGAGATAACGATTCTGGGTTGATTTATTGTTAACAAACAAATTGATGGGTCGAGTTATTTACGAGCACGTACACAAACAAATTGTCACATTAAGTAATTTGACGATCAAAAGATAATTACCTGTTGATGCTTGCCCACGGCATTTTGGTTCAAGCCTAAAAATCGATTAAATCACTTAATTTTGAGAGAATGTAGGAAGCTACGCCGCCGCATAGCCCACCGTACTGACTGTTCCGGCAGAGATGCTGTCCTCACTTATAAGAGTAACCTGTGACCTGCGTTATCAGCGGCCAGCACGCGCCCGCGCCGCCGCGATATTGTAACACTCATTAATTATCTAATGTGCTCCAGCGCCGGATTTGACGACACTAATTAAACAGGAAATAAGTACAAAGGGCTACATCTGATTTAAAAGGTACTTTCTAGGAAAAGGACAAAAACTGTCCAATATAAACTTTTTTTCACTGTCTTTCTGCAGTTGAATTGCTAAACCAAAATCGTTAATTATTTCTTCCAGTTGTCTCCATATGTGCTATTGAATATTATTTTCTTTGGCACTGTGCATGCTGAATCCGCCACTGGCGCTATTTATCAAGTGTTTATATTCTATACCGTGCTATACATGAAGCGTGGGCTAGGCATTTGCTGACTTTCCTCACACACTGGGGACTTTAGACCTGTATTTAATGGACTGGTGAACCCCTGATTTTGCAAATAACACCTTGACTTCTGACGTAGAAGGTTAAAATTCGCCGAGAGAAAATACCATAACACTGGCCAGAAATAAGGAGATTGACGATATATGAATATGATACATCAAAACAATATTTTTATTGTTGACTCATAAAAATGTTATTCTAATTAATAGTTAATTATAATCGAACATACGACTTTTGAAACATTGGATAAGTAAAGGGTTATCAGTATTTCAGAATCGACTGATGTTCCGGTTTTTTTGTGATACCTTCGTTTTAAATATAAAAGAAGATGCTAAGAAAAATATGCATAACTACATAAATTAAATGTAAGTTATCATATCTGTGTAAATTACTGTTATAAAGAGAAACATACTACATAGACTTTTTTTATTTAAAATTACCCCTGTGCGAAACCTTGGCAGGTCGTTAGTCCAATTCTTGATTTATGTAAGTAACAGGTACTTTGTATGTATATGTAGTCTAGTTTAGAAAACTTGCCTTTGTTTTTCGTGCCAGTGACTGCTTAAAGACATAAATTGCCATACTTCTACTTTCAACAGAAGAGATTACAATTTCCTATCATTTAAACACGGTGGAACATGAAAAACCAACAAGTAGGTAACTGTTGCACGGTTTCAGCTGGTGCCAACGAACTTTCAGTGATAAGTTCTGTTAACCTTTCAGAGGAACGAGCTAAAAGATAAGTACTTTCTATCAGTTCTAATCTTCTGCTTAACAGCTAATGACCGCTGTGATAAATGATTTCCGGGAATTGCTAACAACTAAATCACCACACAGCAGACGGAGCGGCGATCGTTGTTCCTATGTGCTTCTTTAGAAAGGTCTCTCAAGGCCACCGTAGGCGCGAGCATGCGGGCGGCGAGTAATAGGCGACTCGCTGTCCGACCATGGACCATGCCAGGGTCGACGGCACGACGTGTTCCACGTGCGCCTCAAAGAGTGTCAGCATAATGACGGGGCCCCCCTTCTAGAGGGTCAAAGCCTGCCGGGGTCGCGGTACTTACGAATTACCGTGACCCCGGCACGTAAAGGGCTATTGAAGGACACCGTGGATTTTAGTCAGTACGAGTCTGACAGTCCCTCCCGCTCTGCCCTGGGTGGGAGGACTCGTTTGATGATTTTACCAGGTAAAAAAAAAGGCAAACTTTGTGCTGCCACTTGGCATTATACTGAGCTGAGGCCCTTTGGCATTGAAAGATTAGTTTTGGTTTTTTATTTAGTTTTAAGTTTTGATGCTAATAAACACAATTTTCTTTCTTTCTTTCTTTCATGCCTGATACCTCCGCCGTTATGAATGGATGATGATGATTGGCAGATGAATTAGCGATCGTATTTTGTTTTCTGGAGATGTCTCTATTGCCCATCATAATGGTGGATGGCATTGGTCAATGATGAATGCTGCAATTTTCATCTAAATATCATAAATGTAAACAAAGGTATGTTTTGATTTAATGTCTTGAAAAAATATTCTGTTGATTCCCAATACCTCGAATCTGCCACACGAAATCCCAATATAGTTATCATTCGTCATAAAAATACAACAAATGATAAAGTCTGAAAAACAATGACGCGACTTTAACAAAAACTTGCTAAAATGACGCACAGCCTGTTTTTTTTGCACTCGAATATTAATATGAAACGAGGTTAATAGGACATCGGAGATTTAATCTTTTCCCGATATAGGTATATAACTGATATATTTTATTTACTTTACTGATGAAATAGTATATGACAACTACTATTTACTTATACGAACTCGTGATCAAGCATATCGCGAAAGCTTGTATCAATGTCATCAGACATTTATAACTAACAAAGATAATTTAATCGCGTAAGTTAGGTACTTATACAAACCAACAATTTATGATACGCGCCTCTCATATCCCGTTTGTTCTAAAAATAAGGAGGACGCAGCATTAACGTTTAAATATACGTGAAGTATCGAATGTGAGTGGCACGCAATTTTTATAGTTCGATCGTAATATTTTATGTTCCTAGCTTTATTGCTACATTTTCATAGCTTTAAATAAGACATCTTTATATACATCGTAGGTATATAATAGTGAGAAGAAATTTCATTCTCAATAAATACATAAGAGTAATGTTTATGAGCGAGGATGTTATTCGCAACGCATCCTTCAGCTTCAATAAAGTGTGAAGCCAACTTCCGTAATCTTTATTTTAGTCTCGCAATAAAAGTCTAAATCTGTGTAGTGAGTGCCATTGTCGGTAGACATCGCGTGCTAGTAAACTTTAGTCTACCACTCAAAAAGCGTGTAAACATTCCGCCGCAATACTCGGCCGCCAACGTAGGTATTATTTGCGAAAGAACGTCGGCCTCTGTGACTAAATCCGTCCAGCATCAGTCATCATTTACTCTCATTCTGTATCTTTGTTCAGTAAGCGATCACTGAAGGAAGCGGCGACTGCTTAATCGTGTTTAAAAGCGAGCCGTAGCGTCGTAGATGATATGCCAACTGCGAGCGGGCGGGCGGCGAGTGCAGGGCGGGCGGGTTTGCGCAAGCGCGGCGGGGCGGGCGGGCGGCGCCGCCGTGACGTGCGGCTCAGCTGACGCCGCGGCTCGGCGGTGACGCGTCGCCGCCACGCATCGATCCCGCACGTCTGTTGCGAATATCTGCCGGTGCCGGGCAACGCTGTCCACCGCTAGTGAGCAACGTGTTATCCGCTCGGGAGTGCACGCTCCGTGCCGTGTTTACCTAATTAGCGATGATGGTGCGACGCAGCGGACGGTACACTGTTAACTGGCGAGGATTTAAGGACTTCGCATTCGGAAATAAACCACCCGATGAAGGTGAGTTTCAGTAGACGTTCGTCGGATTTGATTCGGTGAAAATCTTAGCTCACGGCATAACCTCAAAGAGTGGTCCGGTGTGTGTAATACATATAACAAACATTGCAGCGGTTTTTAAATTCTTGACAGTTGAAATCGCGTATAACGTCATAAAATTCTGAGCCGGGTGCAGAAATTTACGTTAATAATAATCTTCCGATTGCGTGAAACTCACAGCATTTTCCTCAAACTACTGACCCAGTATCTGAGTGGAATTCTCTTCACGATCTTCACGATCAGTTTACTACTAAATAATAGTGCCGACCGAACTGTAATGATGCACAAAACGAACATTACGTTTTCACGAACTACGATCAACAATTGAGTATAATAAATGTCAGTATTAACTCTATAAATCTGGCACCAGCTCATACTATCTGACTATTCGATTAATTTGCATTAATCAGAGTAAATAGCTGCAATAAACATATGTACTGTTTAATAAATGGCTTACATATTACCCACAGAATTAATGTCGTCCCATTAATATTCGTCGCTACTTTGAATGGATCATAAATTCGGGTTGTTTTTCATGATTTCCCACTGGTCAGATGCGGGCTTAGTTCCATTTCTCTTTTCTGAAAAATTTAACACCGAACCATCTTCTTGAAAAATATCTTCTTCGTTAAGTAGGTCAGATGGGTACTTTACTTCGAAGCAAAATCCTGCATAACGTGAGCATGAATCACTGGGTACATTAAAAGGAAAAACTTGGTGGTTTTATTTTATGAGAAATATAAATATATTTTGTAACAAAACAATACAAGGCAATCAGCTTCAATGACATTGACTTTTGTTGTGTTAGCGATGTAATTTTCATAACCTACTTTTGGATGTTATTAATAAATAATAAGGTAGGTACTTATTAGGCGTACTCGTACTCAAAACATTTCTCGAACGTCAGAAAATAAAAAAATAAAACTGTAAAAACAACAGTGGGAATTTCTGCTTTAAGTATTGTACTTTTACTGACAGACTCGTACTGACTAAAATCCACGATGATATTAGTCAGTGCAAGTCCCGCCCTGGGTAGGAGAACTTATTTGGTGTTTAATTATCACGATAAAAAGTATCGTACTTTTGTCGTTGACGTTTTATGTAGAAGTCATACTTGGCCAAACCCACTAATCAATCTATGCTAAGCCATACAAAAGACTTCGAAAGAACTGTTTGGCGTAGAATAAAAACCTAGGCTCTAAGCTATTGCGGTAAACTTCGCTGTCGTGCCGCCATCTGTTACCATAAAGTAAAGCCCAAAGCCAGTACACAAAACTTTTTATATTATTTCCAATTCGTAACGAAACTTTATCTACTATACTCGCTCGACCTGTGAGCCTGACATTGTTTCACTATAGACACTGTAAAGACTACAATAGTCGGGCATGCGGACGGCGAGTAATGAGTGACTAGCCGTCCGATCATGGACAATGTGTGTCGTGGACATGGACAATGTGTGTCGTCGTATGTGGTCGAAGGTGTGTCGTGTTCCACGCGCGCCTCAAGGATCTGTCAGTAATCTGACGTGATATATAACCATAGAGCTTTATTAGTAGCCCTTTGGCTATTGGAGGAAAACCGAGGAATTTAATCAGTACGAGTCTGACAGTCCTTTCCGCTCCACCTAAAGTGAGAGGTCTCGTGGGATGATTTTACCAAGTAGAAAAAAATGAATTTTATTACAAGGCTGATTCAAAACGCGTTACCACATTGTAGCCATTTGAATGTACCAGTAGTCCAGTTATAAACTCAAACTGAAAAAAAGTACATAGTGTCGGATCTTATGCTGATGCAGATGGACATTTCATAATGCACTGCATTGTTCGACAAATGGCTTTATCAAACAATGGGACACTGCATTAGCGTTTAGCGAAAATCACTTTCGTCACTCAATCTTCCACTTTCGTCACGATATCAATTTCGCGTCTACACAGTAATTTTAAGAGTTCAGCGGTGACTTGCGAGTCTCGGTTATATATTTAAACATTCTCTTCAAGATCGAACATTTTCAGAATCTTGTTCTTCAAGATCCTACTTCAAGGGTCTACTACCAAAGTCAACCAATTTAAAAACTTACGAGATTAATTTCTTAACACCATGAAAACTGTGACTATAACCGATCCCTACTACTAGATACTTAAAACGATACGATACCTCTATAAAAATATAAATAAAAACTACAAAACAGCTTGTCAAACGTACGTTATTAGCATTATTTGCATAGATTACATTATAAATGTTAGTTTTCCTTATTCAAACACATAATATAATTTCAGATGTTCCGATTTCCTTTTTCAACAACATAATATATTAATACACGTCACGTTCACGCCCTATGAATAAAGCGAGTGGAGTAAACGTTTTACGGTAACATTGCGTGTCGTCCGACCACTGCAGCAAGCGCAATTCTGTCGCAATTAGGAATGTAAATCTAAACACATAAGTACCGCGATTTCTTGTATGTGTTTATGAAGTCTTCATTTTGTTTCAATAAGATAATATTTCGTGAGTGGAATGGCTACGAGTTCTGATGGTGCTATTCCATTCCGTGACGAGCTCACTTCACCAAATTCAACTCATTGGTTTCAAAGTAATTCATTCTCTTGGGCACATTCCCAGCTGACAGCGTTGCGGATGATATTTTCGATGCTCTATAATAGTTTAGTTTAGTTTTATTTTAATTTAGTATTTCTATAGTTTAATTAATATTTATGTATTTGTGCAATTATTAAACTAAAAAAGAAATTCATCGCAGATGCTCAAAGAGACACCGTTCCAATATCGAACGTGATGTTTAGAGAATTTCTTTTCAGTGTTACGTGCAGATTCTAATAGCTAGAACAGACTCCCGGCGAGAAACCCCGAGAACGGGTGAGAAGTGTGAATGTGAACAGTTTCTCTGTCTCTTACTTTATTAGTAACAGACTCGGGGAGACATATTAATCGTAAATAGGTAAACAAAATGAATACCTTTACAGAGGTTTGCAGAAGCTAATGATCGAGAGCACCAACACTTTGGATTATCACACTAGGAAGTGTGATAATCCAAAGTGTTGGTGAATAGAGCGGCCTATTCTAGCTAAAGAATCAGTTTATTTCACTCGCGAATCTAAGTGTACCAAATAGTCTTATAAAAGTATTTTTCCATACGTTACACTTTATAATGGCAATAATAATGGTTGCCTAGCATCATATTTAAAAGTAAAAGAGTGACACATAACACTAAGAAGTCTTCATGCGTCAATGCCAGACACCATAACACATATCGCCATGACTTCTCGCCGTGAGTCTGCGATCATGACAATTACTTATTGTGCGCTCACTTGGGTGAATGGAGCTCATGAACTTTACAGCATATCACTCGTGAAAAGAAGCCTGAGTATCGACAAACGCAATGTTGTAAAGACCCAGCTAGCTAGGCTCATGTTCAATGCTAAGGAAGTGGACAGGATGTTTTGGTGCAGTTATGGACAGGCCTAAGTCTGGCACAGGTGTACAGGTAGTTCCACTGTGGGAAAGCGACAGAGCTATACATGTCGTCTAGTGCCATCTCGTTCCCACAGCTGAACTATTCACGCTTAAAGATGTCATAGTAGTCCAAATGTGCTGGACTTGCCTGACCCTATGAAAGAATAAAATTATTGATTGATTGACAAATTCAAAAACTTTTTAACGTAAAGAGAAATGCGCTTTGGCAAAAGGCACTTTTATCTAAACAATAGTAGGCTAGAAACCAAGCAACAGATTCGAAATAGAGAACCTGCCCCATTAAAAATTATAAAAATATTTAGTTTTAATTCCACGAGACAAAAATTCAAGCTTTGAATGCAGAATGCAGTCCCACTCGACCTGGAAGAGAACCCCAGAAGTCAACATCTGAGGAAGCCCAGTGCTGGGGCGTGACGAAACACGTGTCCACTATAGGTATAGGTTTGGTTGCATCGTTGTGTGGCATGCTATTTTTTTTTCCCCAATTTTCCTGAATGTGCATTATGCATGATTCTGCATCCAAGCCTGAATTTTTGTCACGCGTAATGAAAACTAAACATTTTTCATAACATTTAATGACATGGATTTCCGCAAAGTAACGAAAATAACGCCTGATTCCATAACTTATCAAACTTATTCAAGGTGCCAGATTGAGTTATTTACTAAATTATTAAAATTAGGGTAGGTTGTAGATGTTGGACTTACGACATATAAAAAGATTAGTTAAGAATAAAAACTCCCAAAGAACTACTTGCCTCCCAATCAAATTTGTCCGTTGTAGTCTACTACGAAAGACCTCTGCCGCTCTGTAAGTTAGCTCAAAAATTTATTTCTTAAAGAATTTCAAAATACTGACCTGCAATTACAACCATTCTCGCGTGTGTTTATTCAAAAAGGTTTTATAATAATTCTAATCTAAATACAGGACGCTTTTTTGAAAAACATTCAGATGCTATTTATTTAGTAGGAAAAATAAATGATTAAAAATAATATCTAACGGCATTTTAATTTTTTTTAACGACATCAGCCAGTTTTCAGATGCATTCTATATTTCGAAAAGAGTTCGTATAGGCGCACATGCTTCATTATCTTTTTATAATTCTCTCGACGGACCAGAGAACAGGGTCACCCGTATCTTAAGTGGCCGTTTCACTAACCTTAACTGATATCTGGATAAATGCCCACCTTTTGTTTTTGAACGTTCCGCTCAAAATAAAAAGGCACTCGATTGATGTTTTCGCGTTCCTAAAGTTCGCCCTCGCCAAACTCGATATACCATAGACAAATATATGGGGTGCCAGCTCATTTATAGGATCTTTTTTTTTTAGCGTGGTAAAATCATCAAATGAGCCCTCCCACCCAGGGCAGGGCGGCCATCGTAAGTCCTGCGACCCATTTATAGGATCTTTTTTTTTTTTTTTTTTTTTATCGTGGTAAAATCATCAAATGAGTCCTCCCACCCAGGGCAGGGCGGGAGGGACTGTCAGACTTGTACTGACTAAAATCCACGGTGTCCTTCACTAGCCCTTTATGTACCGGGGTTACGGTAATTTACGAGTCCCGCGACCCCGGCAGGCTTTGGCCCTCTACAGGCCCCGTCACTATGCTGACACTCTTTGAGGCGCGCGTGGAACACAACGCGCCGTCGACCCGGGCATGGTCCATGGTCGGACAGCGAGTCGCCCATTACTCGCCGCCCGCATGCCCGCGCCTACGGTGGCCGGAGATCGTCTTGCGACGTCCGACGCCGTGGGCGTCTACCACTGCGGCTGGGGTGGAGGGAGGTCGCTGTTCTCTCCCTCACGCGGCCCGCCTCCTCCTTCGCGAGCATGACTGCTTCGCAGAAGGAGGCGACCGCTTCCCACTCCGTCTCGCCCCGCAGCATGGCCTCGACCAATGCCGGGCGCGAGAGGTCTCCGCCTATCGCCGTCGTGAGGACACGGCGGTGCTCTGCCCAAGCGGGGCAGTCCTGCACCGTATGCTCCACCGTGTCCTCCGGACGATCCTCGCAGTGGTGACACCCAGGCGTTTCTTCCCTCCTTATCAGACACAGGTACCTCCCGAAACTTCCGTGTCCGGTGAGGACCTGCGTCATGCGGTAGGTAAGGACGCCGTGACGCCTATCCAGCCACTCCTCAAAGAGGGGTCTTACCGCCGCGATTGCGGCGTGCCCGATTTATAGGATCTTAACAAAAATATTTCCTGCAAGGAAACGTTGGCAAATCATTATCTTAATTCAATCGAGATTCACGTTCCGTGTTATAGCATTAGAAAATTAGAACACAAGGAAATAAAATAAACAGTATTGTCTAGTCTAATCTCAACACGCCTTTGATTTTATTGATAAAATCTATCGCCACCAGTTTAGGTAGCCGCGTATTCTGGACAATAACAAACGCCCTAACTGTGACATATTTTATTTATTTTTGGGGTTGAATACAAATGAAATCCCCTCCCTACACGTGTTATTGATAAAATACAATATGTTTGCGTGACCTTTATGTGTTTCTATACTTCTATACTAATATTGCAAAGAGGTATGTTTGATTGTGTGTTGTGGAACTAATGACGGAGTTCAATTTTTTCCTGAATGCTATAGGCAACGACCAGTGGATCATATTAAGCCTGGTATCGGAATAGTTATTAGTCATAGCTTTGCCCAGCTGTGTGAGGCTGACACAGGCTAACAGTAACATCTATAAATTTTATCATCATCCATAACATAGGCGAGCCTCACAATTTTTGTCTGGCACATCGAAAAAGGAAAAAGTTGTCCAGTTGGTCCCGGCCTCGGTGGCTTAAACTTCGCAAACGAAGTCGCGGGCAGAGGCTAGTATGTCAATAAAATTCGAATACAAAAAATCAAAGAGTCACACACGTACAAAGGAATAACTTACGAGTATAACTATAATACGTATCGCTATCGATGATAAATTACCGTTACCGTTATTAAATGTCACGGAGTATCGTATCCAGTTAGGCGTAGCGCTGAGCAGGGAATTAAATGCCAATAAAATGTTAAATTTTTTTTATTGGCATGTCACAGGTCAAACTAGAGGAGGTTGTGCGCTGCTCAACCACACAATCATGTGAAGGGACATTGTTAGTTAAAAGAATTTGGCATATTTTTGAACTAGCGCCGGACCCGAACTAACCCGGCGAATTTTTCACAAACTGTGAACCTTGTCCTGACAATAACTAACACACAATAAAATCTGATTTGGTACAGTCGTTTAGAAGTTATGCGCTTACAAACATACATTTCTATGGCATTTTACACCATAATCATGTAAAAGAAGTAGGTAGGTAGATATAAATGCCTGCTTTGTTGGTCTAGACTTCGTAAGGCTTAATAAAATTGGTTTTTTTTTATACACAACGCAAAAAAAGGCTCATAAGATGACCGCTATGCGTGTGTGTTTGTCTGTGACACTGTATTTCTACGGGTGAGCCTATATTTAAGTACAGTATTTTTTTTTTTTATTTCGAAGTCAGTTTTCTAGCTATGATTGTTAAATCGAGAGCGATCGTATTATCAAAATCAGTACGTTTGTAAATAATATTTTTGTGTAAGTATTTATCAAGAAAGTTTGTATTTATTTTATTTTATTTATAAAATATATGTATAAATAGGCTACAACTAATACGAGCCGAGCAGCCGGGGTAAAACCATAGGGAACAGCTAGTCCTACATAATAGGATTTGTAAAATCTTTACCTACCCGAAATTGATCCCAAATCGCTGGTAAGCCATTTCAATTATTTATTTCCTAAAACAGATTTATTTTATTTTAGAAAAGGAGGAGCAGAAACCTGAACAAGATTTAACTAATCATGAAGTAATATTTTTAAGAAGTATAGTTGAGAGTCCTGATTTCGGAAGGAAGTGCGAGGTAAATATTCTTAAACTACCTATGACGAAAACAATAGCCCATTTGTTTCGAGCTGCCCGAGCTGTTACTACTTATGTTATTTTTTATCCGCAATCGCCATAAATATTGTGTTAACAATAAACATCCCAATGAGCTCAGATAAAAAAAATAGTTTTTTTTTTTTTGATCTGAGCCAGTGAGAGTATTTTCCAGTTCAGCCATATTTATGATCTACTGGTTCCGCTTCTGCACACCCGCTGTCTTTGTTTTTCAAAAAAAAACAAAAATTTAAATTAATTAATAAGCATCGTTTATTTAGTAAACATTTAATATAACATTACTAAAGAATTTACAGAACGTGTCTTCTCATAACCCAACAAAAAATCGTAAACATCAGTCTGGAAAGTTATTTGCTATCCTTTTCTAATGCTACACTCTAACGTTTCGGAACAAAGAACGGTTTCATTCTCTTTGAACTGACAGAACACAGTGTTCCAGTGATACAGCCGTGGAGAATCGATAAATTATGACACAACTATAAACACTAAGTCAATGACATAAGGTTAAAAATTGCATACAGTTCCCACTAAAAACTGTCAAAAACTCCTAGTTGGAAAACAAGATTTAGCGAAATCGTGCTAGTGTTCGTTTGGGTGTGTTCTTTTATTACAACAAAAACAGAATTAGTACATAAATGTAGCTGTTTTATGCTACTCTCCCCAGTATTAGCTCGTAAATAGTTTATTAAGTTCTTATTGGAAATGCAACGTGGTGTCTGTACGCTAATATTGTAGTTTTCATTCAACAATTTAACGACAACAAGTGCCACGCCTATAAATGCTCGTAGCTCGTACTCTGGAGTGCCAACAGCCGTTCCCGGGTTCTATTTTAATTACTGGTGAGTGTTGTTATTACAGTCTATCGATTCGGAGGAGGACTTGATCGTAAAACCAGTCTCGTTGGGCAACGTAAACATAATACGCTCACTAAGCGAGTACCGTGGCAACAATATACGGACTATCGAACAAGCCGAACTCGCTATTATTGTGTCCAGGGCACACTTTAAGGTAGGTACACCCCTTCCAATATTAGCCATCCTTCAGCGACTTGTTTACAAAGTAGCACAAATATTTACTGCATGACTTGTTACGAGACGCCAGTTTAATGAGTTCTTCAGCAGATTTATACTGCACTTGTTATTGTATTGCTAATGAACATTAGAACATCCAAAACATGGCTATTACACAGTTACCATGGATACCAAATAAATAACAAGCCTTGCTGCCAAAACAGCCAGTATTCTTTAGTTTTGTTTAGTTAATATTATTACCTAATTTCATCTACTCACAGTTATTAATGTAACCCTTTTTTACAGGCTTTAATAGATGCTCATGACCAAATAGGTGCAATTTGGGTAGACCGAGGTATTGGTATAGAAGAAAAGCCACCACTGCCAGAATTAGAAGGAAACAAAGACACTGCTGCAGGTACTGACGGAACCACAGACGAAAACGGTGACATGCCTGTAGAGACCGTTAAAGTTGTGGGGCTCAGGAAAGTGCCTGGACAGCCATTAGGTTTAACTGTAAGTAAAATTACAAATACAAAACCATATTTTAAACTTTCTTTTGTTTTGTGCCAGTATCTTGTATTTATTGAAAGTTAAATTGAATATGAAATACTTTCAAATTATCAACTTGCTGCTATAGAAGTCATCGAGTTTTCATTTTTCACAAGACAAAAACACAGCAAATAAGTTAATTACTTATATCTGTTTTACAAATCAAAAACACATTACTATTCTGGCCTTGTAATTTTCATACAAACATGAATATTCATAATTTTTTTTTTCAATTTTTCTCCTCTATTTCTTAATAACATTCTGGGTAGCTTTTTAACCTTGCTGCAATTTTAAAATTCTTTTCTTCAATTATAGGATTTTTCTGATTTTCCACAACTGTCCAAAAAATTGTGTTGATTTCAGTCTTCATGTATTTCATTCATTTTTTATTCAAACAGGTAACAACAGATGAGCATGGACAGCTCATAGTAGCTAGGATATTAGCAGGTAGTGCTGCTGCAAAGCAAGCATTGGTCTCTGTAGGAGATGTATTATTAGAAGTAGATGGCGTCCACATAGACTCCGAGGATCAGCTCAAGGAAGCCGTAGCGAAGCCCAATGACAGGATCACACTTAAAGTTGGGCCTAACCTTAAAGAGAAGACTGCTCAGTTAACTAATAAGCTTAGTGTGAGTATGAATCATAATTTGTAGAAGGTAACAAGGTACAAATAACATATTTTAAGTTTTGTGTAACTCAAACTCTCTCAAATTATGTAACTCTAAGGCTGCAGTTCCCCTGTGGCGAGTGGAGAAGAGATGTGGTTTTCAAGCCATGTGATTGGTGAATTTCCCTCTGCTCTACTCCATTCCTCCTCAGTGGAATGGCATCCTAAAAAGTCAGCGCAGTAATAGACAAGTTCTAGGCTGATTTTGTTAAGATTGCCATCAATACACAATCTTTTGACAATGACAATAAAAGTAGTAAGTACGCTACCCTAAGATCAACAGATTACATAGAAAGTTAGAGAGAGTTACAGGATTTTCAATAATTATCTACAAATGTCATAATTATTGTAATAATCATGTAAGTTTTTAGAATCATGTACAGTCATTACAAAATAAATTACAATCAAAGAAAAATATCCATATAATTATAATTGATTACAACATGCTACATGATAAAATTAATTGTAATAACATAATTCATTGAATAACTGTTATAATTTATTTCCGTCATTTTCAGTGCTACATGAGAGCCCTGTTCGACTATGACCCTAAGGAAGACACCCTACTGCCATGCAAGGAAATTGGTCTAGAATTCAAAAGGGGAGATATTTTACAAGTAAGTTTTCTTCATTAGCTAAAATAAAAACTGGAAATGTTTCAACATTCTGGCTAAACCATGGACCAAATATCCAAAAGCCTTTATGTTTGAAGTACTTCAACAAGATATTCTATATTAGATTGATGTAAAGTAAATAAATAATCAGCTTCATTGACAAAATTTTGCTGCAAATACAAGATGAAAGCCATGCCTATTCTTATTGTAAGTTACTAATAACATAACATCTCACCGCCATAAAGTAGGCCCATATTTCGCACGCTATGTTTAAGTCCCAAGTAATAGGGGGTGGGTAATTTCCATCAACCGGGCACAAATCCAGTCTCTGTAGCTACCAATCAAAGTTTCCTTATGGAAAAACCCAGTAACACTGCCCAACCCGGGATTCGAAACTGTGACTTCGTGCTCATCAGTCGCGCTTGTGACCACTAGATCAGTGAAACAGTCACTTATACTAATGATATTTCTATTCAGGTATCAGATAGAAAAGACCCCAACTGGTGGCAGGCCAGTCATGTAGAGAACCCTGACACAGTGGGATTGATACCCTCGCCAGAATTAGAGGAGAGGCGTAAGGCGTATGTCGCGCCCGAAGCTGATTTCGTGCATAAAATCAGTATCTGTGGTGCAAGGGTAAGTTTATTTTTATTACTCCTATTATTTAAACATTTTAGATATAGTTTTAACTAGATGGATTTGCCACGCTCTAGGATTTACTCCTGAATCGTGTGTGCATTTGAAAACATTTAAACTTACAAATAACTAGACCCGGATCAACTATCTGTAGGCCACACAAATATTTGTTCTGTGTGGAAACCGAACCCGCTACACGCAGCTCATCAGTCGATGGCTCGGCTACTTCGCCAAACAGTCTGTCTAAAATGTGTATGTGACATGTATATGTTATGTATGAATCAGAAGATGTGGTGGTCCATAGTTTGTGCCTACCCTATGGGAAAACGGCGCGAGTTTACTGCACATTACCAATTTCGTCTCACAGTCCACTGATGGACACGGGCATTTCCCAAGTTGCAACGTTTTTTAATCAGTCCTATCCTAATGATGTAGATTTTTTTGCCGTGGTAATATCATCGAATGAGTCCCACGCAGAGCAAGGTGGGAGACACTGTCCGACTTTTACTGACTAAAATGCAAGGTGTCCTTCAATAGCCCCTTTTTGTTCCGGGTCCACCGTTGCTCGTTAGTCTCGCGACTCCCGGCAGGTAATGATATAGATAATCAGCTGTTGGCACAAAACTAGGATATCCGTGACCAAAGTTTCGGAAGCATCTAATTACTAATAATGAATCAACGTTTCGTGAAATATGGACCACAGTCAATGTACCCGGAATTTGTCAACATCAACACATTTGTATGACTAAACGTACATAATGCACATTGTTTATAAAACCTTTCATTGTCAATTTATGAATCAAGGTATTCTCACGATCATTTCATGTCAGCTATTTTGGCTTCATTGTTTTGATGCACAAACGTGTTATGTCTAACGAAACACATATTGTTGAAATACTGTAATTATGAGTCAGATAGTGTCGTTTAGAGGTCTCTAATTACATACTGGTCTAGACACAACTAATGACTCAAAGATTCTTATTAGGGACGAGACATCGCCCACTTTCTACCCACGTATGTTTTGACTACTTTAAAATATTCAGATGACTAATTTTTAGTTTCTTTGTTGTTCTTTGTGACAAATTCTGTTAAAATTAGGTTCTACATCAGAAATTATTTTATCCCAAAAACTTATGGAGCAGTGGTGGCCCAGTGGTATCGGCCCCGACTTACGAGTAGGTCGTGGGTTCGAACTTAGCCAGGCGCATTTCTTTGTGTAATTTATTTCATCACCACTGCTCTCAAAACGATTACGGAAAACATCGTGAGGAAACCGGCATGCCCTAGAACCATAAAAACACGAAGACATGAGACATCTACCAATCCGCACTAGACTCGCGTAGTCGATCCTGGCCCACTCATAGAAGGGCCGTGTCCCAATAGAGGGAATATTTATAGGCTGATGATGAAACTAGGTTATGCCCGTGACTTCGTTCGCATGAAATTTTGGTTTCCGACCCCCGCCGAGTCACATCCTATCGTCCACCCGCGCTTATTTTTTTTTTTGCTAGTCGTGTTTTTCCGAATGCATACAACTCTAATCTCTTCAAAGCTCTACTTCTGAGTAAGCGCACTCTATCGTAGACTTTGTCTCTGTCACCTTTTTTTTATTGTAGTAAAAAAGAGTCCATTTACTTGTTCTTATTAAAATCCACGGTTATCCTTCAATAGTCCTTTACGTTCTAGGGTCACGGTTATCTGATGAGACAGACCCGCGACCGTCTCTGTTACAAAAGTCAAGAACAAACCCATCTTAAATTAAAAAAAAAACGACCCGTTATCCTAAACAACAATCTTCTATAAGACAACTTTCATTTTCTATAAGAAAAACAAAGTTAAATAAAAAAAGAAAATGTCTCTCTCCTCTAGTTAAACTATTTTAAATACCTACACTTTTTACTTTTTACCTTATGATCTGAGCAAGTTAACTGTATCGAGAATCGGTCATCTGTAACGATCGATTGGTAAGGCTCGGGGTTAACGATTTCACTTATTGTTAAATGCTAAACAAGACCGCCCACGGCTCACGGTTCTTGTTGCGGAGTTACATATTCCTGCACTTTGTAGTTCGTGGCTTAGCTGTGTTATCGCCTGAGTCCAACGCAACCTATATCGACAGATGCACATATAAACTCAATTTTATCTTCCCATTAAAAGATAAAATTGAAGAAATCATCGGACTTCATCTGCGTCATACTTACAGCCTTTTTTGTTGAAATACAAATATCTTTATTTTTTTGTAAAAAAAAAAAATTGGGGTTACGTTTGGGTCTGACAGTATCTAAACCCAAAAGGCTTGAAAAAGCTACCCAATTGAATTCTGTACATCATGTGTTTCCTCGTAAAGAAGCTCGTACATAAATATAGCCGATAATTTCTTATAGAACTATAAAAAATGCTCGGCGTATAAACTGTCCTAGGCCGACCATATCTACGTACGTACGTACTTATAATAATACATCGTATGACTCAGCACGGAAAGTTGAAAATTCTACAGCACACTCGGAATGTCACCATCGATTATAGAAATAAAACACCAGCACCAGGGCTCGACACATATGTAGATCCTGTCAAAATAATCCATAATTATTTATCTGAATTACAGATATCGAAGAAGAAAAAGAAGTTCGTATACGAGTCTCGTTCGAGCGTGAAGCTAGAGGGCGCTGAGTTGGCGCTGTACGAAGAGGTTGCGCGTACGCCGCCCTTCTTGCGTCGCGTGCTTGCATTGGTGGGTACGAGGGGAGTGGGGAGGCGGACGATCAAGAACCGAATGATTGCCGAACATCCGGATAGATTTGGCGCCGTTGTACCTCGTAAGTTACTGTGAACAATTTGGTCTATTAAATATTTCTGTGATAATTTAATAGTAGCTGTATTTAATAGTAGAGGGCCAAAGACTGTCGGGGTTGCGGGACTGTACGAATTCATAGCCCTTTACGTTCCGGGGCCGTGACATGTGACATACGTAATTTTGGTGATATTAGAGACATCTTCAGAGGTCTTCGAAAACATTTAAATATAGTTCATTATTTCTAAAATCTAATTTTGTGTCTGTCTTTCCAATTATGAAAGCTACTTGAAATATTTTAATCGCCATTTAAAAATATATTTGAACCATATCATTGTTCACAAATCCTAAATCGATAGATGAATCATAAACCTGATCATTATGATTATATTATTTATTTTAAATAAAACAAACCCAAGTCATAACATTATTAGAAAAACACAACAACATACATTTAGTCATTAATCAATTACAACATGGAATCAATTAATTTAAATCTTTATTCCAATTATAATTAATTAATTTTATACACTACCTTTAAACGTTGTAGCATCATTCATCTATCTGTACTCCCTCATTTCTATTTCACAGACACATCCCGACCCCCTCGGCCAATGGAAGAGAACGGCCAATCATATTGGTTTGTATCTCGCGAGGAGATGGAACGCGACGCACACGCAGGCCGGTTCCTGGAGTACGGGGAACATAACGGACATCTGTATGGCACCCATCTTGATTCTATACGGAATGTTATGAAGGAAGGTGAGGTTTTCGATTTTAAGTTTACTTTTGTCTACTTTGATTCATATTACGTATATTGTTGTGTGGTTAAACAGCACACAACCTCTCTGAGAAGTCACTCAAATGCAAGATTCCTTTAAAAAATACTCATATGACAATTACTTGGGAGTTTTTCTCCAGTACTCAAAGAGAATAATATTTTCACCTCACAGGCTCGGAAAGATTCTAAGTATTTCTCATTCAAAATCTGAGCGCAAAACTCGATTTTGCGCTCTAGAGCACAAAACGTTTTCAAAATTCGAACACGCTTGTATTCAATTATTTTCTACATTGACAGTCGAGCCGGCCTCACTACATTTCCTCGGTGTAGTGAGGTAAAAAGTTGTGTGTTGCACTCAGCAGCAAAGTTTATTCTGCGTCTCGTACCTTTGAAAACTTCGCTGCGCTCAGGATTCTATTCAAGTACTCGCGCCAAAAAACAACTTATAACATAACTTTTTTGGACAATTTTACATTTACACATAATGCTCTTCGTACACAACGCGAAGCAAATCTCCGACACCATACGACTATGGTATCCATTGATTGGAGACTGTATAGGAACCTCTATGGATTTGTATTGCGATAGTCGCCTGGATACCAAAGTCGTAAGGTATCGGAGACTTGCGTCGCGTTGTGTACGAAGGAGCTGATACTTAGTTGTCTGATTGCTCATGCCAAAACATGATTTTATTGTTTTTTTTTTAAGTTTAATATAAATATTCAAGATGGAACAAAATTGACTATGGACGAAATGTCAGCCATTTCCCTTTATAGTACACTGTCTGTTCCTCGTGGTTTCACCACCGCTGCTCGACTCCTACTGGTTGTAGCGTGATGGTATATAGCCTATAGCCTTCCTCGATAAAAGGATTATCCAACACAGAAAGATTTTTCCAATTCGAACTAGTACTTCTTAAGATTAGCGCGTTCAAACAAACAAACTCTTCAGCTTTATAATACCTTTATTTATTCATTATTCATAAATAATACCTTTATTCATAACTTTGACAGGCCTGTTGGTCTAGTGGTTAGTGACCCTGACTGCTATGCCGGAGGTCGTGGGTTCGATTCCCACCCGGGACAAATGTTTGTGTGATGAGCACGATCATTTGTTCTGTGTCTGGGTGTAATTTATCTATAATATGTATGTATTTAGAAATATATAAGTATGTTTATCAGTTGTCTAGTACCCATAACACAAGCTCTGCTTAGCTTGGGACTAGATGGCGTTGTGTGATAGTTGTGGAATATTTATTTATTTATTTATAACTTTCACTTACTAAGTATATTTAAATATTTTTACAAAAACAAAAAAAAACGTTTAAAAATATAAATAATAGTGGTCCACCTGTATTGGGAACAGGGTCCACAGCTTATTATTAGTATAGTTTATATGTTTGTAAACGCACCCACGACCCAGGAGAAATTCCAAGTGTCGAGCAACGATTTTCTATTAAAGATTCATGCGTTTACTTTTCCAGGTAAAATGTGCATCCTGGATTGCGCCCCACAATCTTTAAAGCTCCTACACAACAGCGGCGAATTCCTCCCATTCGTGGTGATGATAGGAGCGCCAGGCATCGAACAACTGAGAAACCTCACTTACGCCTCCAATCGTAACTTATCGGTGAGAAAATGAACCTTTTTTTTTAATTTGAACAAATATATTTTAATTTAATTGATTATATGAATGACCCGTAGAGGGTATTTCGTAGTATTATTATGATTATTTTTAGAGTTTATGTGCCGATTGGGTCGTCATCATTAAATTATTTTTAGAAAGCCTAGCTTGCATCGTGGTTTTCATAGTTTTGTTCGAATTTCCCCTTTAATTTATTAGAGCATGACGTATTATCCTATTTTGTTTTACATAATGTTGATATGCATTGACGTTTGTTGCGCATGGGTTCCGTAGTTCGACAGGCAGAGCTCCATACGCTACAGTTCGAGACGTGCGCGCACCCTGGAGTCTCTTGCGTCGCTGTATGAGGTAAGTTTGAATGTACCTTTAGTGTTTTGATGTAAAACATCTTTCCTCTCGCTCTCCTGCAATCAGTGGGAGTTATTTCGTGAAATGGTATGGAAGTGTGTAGCAAGAAGCCGGGGAAGCGTGCTCTATTTGATTTGACTGATGAGTGCGCGCGGTGGTAGACTTGGCCATCAGATGATAGGAGGTAGGTGACAATAGTCCGGCAACGTTTGTCGAATTCTATCTTTGGATGGGTGACCAAAGTAAAGCAATGCTTCCCAAATTGTCTTTGTATGTATGACCTAATTATAGCGGCGAGATGGTAGATGTTACACATCAATATTTTACTGACAAAGACAAAAATAGGGTAGTTTACTGCGTAGGTACATAAATTGAAAATCTGTTTAGACCGTCAGTTAGAGTATTTAAAAATAATGAACACGTATTTTTTTGTTTTTTTAAAGCAATGACTATTGACAATGATTAAACGCTTCGAAATTCGGGAGTGGGGGCTTATGACGTCATAATGCTTGTAAAATTGTACCGACCGAGTGACGTTTTGTGATTATTAGAAGCGTTTTATCTTCGTCAATGTTGGTTTACGTAACAAAAAATACGGGTCTAATATTTTTTTAATAATCTATATTACGGACAATTTTTTTTTGTAAAATAACTTATTGGTGCCCAGCTAATAACTGCAGAAAAGCGAAATATAAGTATGGAAGAAGACAATATGACTGTTTTCATAATTTTGCTATTGACTGTACGTAGAATAGAAAAGTGTAATGTTTCCCAGTTTCAAATAGTTAATTAGCAATTTTGTCCGTTTGTGACATAATCTTTGTAACAATTTTGTATGTTATTTTCTTATTAAATGATAACCCACAGGAAGAAGACATGAAACAAACTCTTGAAGACAGCGCCCGCATCCATCGACAACACGAAAAGTACATTGATCTCGTAATCACTAACAATAATGCCGATACGACTTATTCTAAAATCATGGACGCGTTGCATTCACTGTCAACTGACCATCAGTGGGTTCCAGTCAGTTGGATTTACTAGCATCGCTCATGTTCAGGGCCTGTACCACCAACTCTTGAAGCGTTTCAAAACGCGCGAGTGCTCCCTAAATTATTCGTTCTGAAAAATTGTATGGCGGGTTTGTAAGTACCCACTTCGCATACGCGCCTTGGTTTAGCTGACGAGCGTATAAACGGAAAATGACTCTTGACTTCAGTGTTAGAAAGAGATGTATATATACAGGGCATCCCTTTCCCACACTTGAGTTTAATTAACAAAATTTGTACTACTTTAAGAGATCATGGTGGCTACAAGTAACAAAGGCGCATTAAAATGTGCTCTTGTGGTTTTGGATACGCTAGCCGCTACTATCATAGTACATGCGTCTTGCACTGACTTAGAGCACCGATAAAATTGGACACGATTTGCATTTAAACCGCAGTCAAAACCTGTCCGTAATGATTGCTATAGACTATTGACAGTAACATCTAGAACGTCGTTTAGATTACTAACAGCCCTTAGAATTTGGCATTGAAATGTTTTTTAACACATCTAAGCTTTTCAACTTAAATAGACGAACTCCGATAACAGTGTCATTAAAATGTTGGCCTAATAAAGGAATAATGTTTAATATTGAGTCGATAAGACAATAATAAAATGTATTAGCAGTAGTCAGATTCAGAAAGAAGCAAATTAAAGCTTTATTAGCACAATTTACATCAGTTTTCTGTAAATTAATAAGCATTAAAAGAGGGAGCAGAAAGGGGTATGCAACTTTTTGGCATCAATATTTTTTTCTTTCGCCAGTAATGAAATGTTAGTAATTAGTAAACCGCAACCTAAGAACTTCGTAAAAATTGATGCCAAGGTCCATACTAAAAGTTGCATACCCTTTTTGTGTGCCTCACTTTCGCCATTTTTTCGGCCACGCACAATACATACAATAATTGTAAAAGAATTTTGTATGAGATAAA
Source organism: Agrotis puta (assembly GCA_943136025.2). Lineage (NCBI taxonomy): Eukaryota > Metazoa > Arthropoda > Insecta > Lepidoptera > Noctuidae > Agrotis > Agrotis puta. The sequence goes on along the minus strand of OW964170.2, from coordinate 13,089,281 downwards.
ATCTTCGAAAGCCTGGAATTTTCGATAAATAAGCCATTAAAGTTATCTTAATCCATTTTTTTTTCAACCCCTTTATAATGGCTTTGCCGAATTTTTGAACTTAAAACTTCTTAATAATAAGAGTACCTAAACAAACATCACATGGTTGTATTTGCTTTATAAATTAATATTTTGATCTAAAATGATATCTAAATGAATTTAGCCTAATTGTAAGTGCATGAATGTATTAAAACGGAATATGTTGAAACAATGTGCCACATTATGAACTTTGCTGACAAAACAAAGTTGATATTAATTTAAAAAAGGCATTCCAATTAATATAAATACGCCATTTAGTTACCATTGGTGTAAATATAATGGCAATTGTTTATATCGTCAGGGGACCTACCACCATATCTTATAGCAGAGCTAGCGACTCCTCCTTGTTTCGCAGAGCGCCATCTGTCGGATCTAAAACTATCCTTACTTTCAAGCTTATACCAACTATAGACATTCACAAAATTTTATTGAAATCGATTGGATGGTTTCTGATCTAAAGGAAATACTGGCGTGAGAGGTGGTGGTTAGGCCCCAAATATATTATAATTTTATGTTCGAATTTATAATTCGGCATTATAATTTCTTCAAATTTAAAGTAAATATTGTAACGAAATGTAAAACCTGCTCATCAGTTAAGGGACTAAAGACTTATGAACGCAAAGAAGTACCATACATTTTACATAAGAAAGAAATGATTCAATTATATTCCCACCTGAGGTATTGAGCAATTGTATTAAGATATATTAGTCTAAGTTATAAGTAATTTGTGCAGCTGTATGGCCTAAATCAGTGTTCCGCAAAGTGTGTGCCGCGGCACACTGGTGTACCGTGATCATTAGTTGGTGTGCCGTGGAAAAATAAGGTTATCTTATAAAATTATTTTTAGTAAGAAAAATTTAGACCGTCTATGCTCAATTAAACAGTCTCATATTTCGCATTAAATACCTTTTCTGAAATTTAAAGTTTAAGTTTGTTGATTAATAATAAAAGTTGATTAATATTACTTAAAAACTGTTTTTTAATTTGTGGTGTACCTCAATTTTTTTTCGTTTTCCTAGGTGTACCTTGAACACAAAAAGTTTGCGGAACACTGGCCTAAATTATAAGTATTGAGTATATTTTGTACGAATTGATGGATGTATCTAGTTGTTAACACTTATCGCTTTTAGTTAGTGTAAGATAGATGCATTTCTCTTATCCTGCATCACACTGCCTATGAAAAAGCATGAATTTATTATTATCACATATTCTTTAATAACGCTGGAAATTATTGCATCACATGGAATCGCATCACATTTCGAACTCAAGTATTATTTTATTAATGAAATAAATTAACTTCAAACACTTCTGTTATGTTTACAGGCAGATTGTAATCACTAGTAAATTTATTCTCAAGTAAATACTTGTACTAATAATAAGAAACACGAAAATCAATTTAGGTTTAATTATTGTAACAACTGATAATTGTAATATTAGTTTTAAGATTATTTTTTTTTAATGTCAAGTGTATGTATATTTCTGTTGAGTAGAAAACAAGACAACTGGTACAAGAGTATATTAAAATAACATAATATGTAATGGTGCCACAACATGGCAGCATCAATATTTGCATACGAGGCCTCTTACAGTCCACTAGCGCCACCAATCGAAAAAATGTCATAACTCGTAAATAGAACCAAAAATACAAAATGTGGTCTTTTATTACTGCAGAAAAGGCAATAACGTAATTTTATAACACATTGTCAACACTTGAAATATAGTTGTTTAGCTAAATCGTGCATTTCCGTTTATGTGAATGCACGATTAGTAATAATAGGCCACATTTTGTATTTTTGATTATATTTACGAGTTATGACATTTTTTCGATTGGCGGCGCTAGTGGACTGTAAAAGGCCCCTTAAATATTATTGTATCACTTATTTAAGCTACATTTTATGTGAACCTAGCTTGTACTTCATTGAGAATCTCACATTCCGTCCATTTTGTTTTGTTATTTAGCTGTAAATTTTATTGTGTCAAGAATTATTCAATATACATTATGTAACTACATTGCTTCATTTTATTTCAATGCTTTAATATTTGAATAAAAACTCTTGCGCCTGGATATTTGAATATTTTATTAGTTCTTCAGTTTCTACTCATTGTTACAACAACGATTTATTGGTTAGTCTGTCGCGTAGTATTTTTGTGTTGACGTACCGATGTCTTGAATATATTAGGATCAATATGATTTAATCCAGTTTCACTTGGCACAGCTACCTGGCTTGACTCTATTTCAGATTTTTCCAATAAGTGAGGCGCAAGTAACAGGAACAATTGCTGGAAAAAAATTGGCGTTTAGAAATAGACATATAGATATACATAGAAATAGGGGTTCTATAAAAATCTTAATATACAGACGAATGTCAGTAAATTTTCTCAATTGAACATGAACCTTTTTTTGTTGTGATAAAATTAAAAATCTAATAAAGAAAGGGGTTTGAAGGTTTTGGCGCTATCAGTCGATTTTTTGCATTTTTGTGCTTTACGAAAGTTACATATTTAGATACTTAAGGTTGATGTGCTGGCGTCTGTACAAAAAAAGGGTGAATGCGCGGGAAATGTCTTAAGAGATAACCGCAGCCCCGCAACGCAATAGACAACTAAAGGAACAAATTGGAGCACTAATTTGAAGATATTCCAACCGAAAAAAGGGTTTCGTAAAAACTTACTTCAGCCCAAGGTATTAGTGGTAGATTGGCAAAGGCTGCTTGCCACCCAGGAAGGCCCAAATGCACGAGAGCCATTCTGAAGTACTGCGTGAATGAATCAGCAAGCCAGCCCCATGCACCTTCTCGTGTTGCCAGCCAAACTGACCATGCCCCTCCCGTGTATATCAGACATATCTGTGGAAAATAATCGATATGGTTATTCTTAATATACCTAGGGTTGCCATCTCTAAAATTTAGAAACCAGAACAAGACCCGTGAAAACTCCGGATTTTAGACTCCAGTACCCGGACATGTCAACAGGTTTTTTTCTAAATGTAGTCAGTGTAATGAAAAACAGTTGAAAATGTCATAAATCAGCTTTTTATTTATTATGTCGCGTCGGGAGGGGTGGGGGGACGGTGAAGTGTGCGTATATCGCGGGCGGCGCAAGACGTTAAATTTAAAACCCGGACTCTCCCCGGATGCCTTTTAAAGTAGGACAAATCCGGGGAAACCCGGATGGATGGCAACCCTAAATATACCTAATACTATTTCACCCCCGCTGCTCGGCTCTTATTGGTCATAGCGTGATGTTTTATAGCCTATAGCCTTTCTCGATAAATAGAATATCCATCACAAAATACTTTTTCAATTCGACCAGTGGGTAGTTCCCGAGATTAGCGCGTTGAACCAACCAAACAAACTCTTCCGCTTTTTTCCGCACGGTTGGTGCAGTGGCTGAGCGATTAGACTGCTGCGCTGCGTGTCACGGTTTCGATTCCTGCACGGAGCAAATATTTGTATGGTCTACAAGTAGTTGTTCCGGGTCTGGGCGTTTGTATATGTGAGTTTCCATGTTTGTAAACTCAACCACGACACAGGAGAAATTCCTAGTGTGGGGCAACGTTTCTAAAAAAGAAATGTATAAGTAGAAGTATAGATTTAATCAAGTGTCACAAGGTGTCAAGAAATAAAAAGTTTGGTTGGCGCAGTGGTTGAACGATTAATAACCGGGCGCACATTATTTTTTGTTTATAAAACTTAGTCCAACTTGAAGAATTTCTCCTGTATCATAGGTGAGTTTACTTATATAATAAATAAACTCACCTATGATACAGGAGAAATTCCAAAAAAAAAAATTTTTTTTTTAATTCACTTACAGCTTGGCAAAAAAGAGTGTGGAAAAATTGAGGTCGCTACTACTTGTCATATGTCATTATGGATAAACAAGTAAGCACTGATCGTTGCGAAATAATGTAGAAAATCGTGAAATAACACGAGGGAATTGTTTTTTGACACAGAAGCTACTCGTAGTTGACTTTTTTAACATGTTGCAACAACAAACGTTTCGTAGTTTCAATTGTCACCGCATCAGACTCTTTCTTGCCAAGCTGTACACAAAACATCCAGATTCAAAACACAAAAAAAAATTGTAGAACAAACAAATATATGTTCAGTGCGGGAATCTATTTAGTTGTGTAACCTCTGGGTAGTTTTTTCCGGATCTCGAATACCCATGACACAGTAAAAAGTACCTATCTTATAGTGTGGTTTTTTTTTCTGGAAAATCCAACCTAGTACCGCCATTGATACCTTTTTTTTTTATCGTGGTAAAATCATCAAATGAGTCCTCCCACCCAGGGCAGGGCGGGAGGGACTGTCAGACTTGTACTGACTAAAATCCACGGTGTCCTTCAATAGCCCTTTACGTACTGGAGTCACGGTAATCCCTTGGTCCCGCGACCCCAGCAGGCTTTGGCCCTCTACAGGGCCATTGATACCTTTATTTTATTTTACCTTTCCAATAGTCCTGCATGAATCCAACTCAAATACTTTGCTCTTGGTATTTAGTAATGGTCGAGGTCCACTTTGTTGACGCGTGAGTGAAAAATCTAGTAAGTCCTTTAAAGCCGGTGTAAGACACAAGTCATTCAAAGGATTAACTCGAATGGATCCAACGGGTAAAATTTCATCGGCTGTAATTATAAAACTATATTTATTTTCATTGATCAATTAACTACGCACAAATTATCAACAACCATTAAATAAATAATTTTGAACTCAATATGCACAAACCCGAATACTTATAATGCCAGGTTAATTGAAATCCGTCTGTAGAAGCATAGAAATTTCGGAGATCCTCGGGAAGTACGGCAGAATGTCTCTGCTCCCATGTGGAGATAGTTACACGGTCACAGGGAGGTTTGCGTTCTACACTAACATTACATATTCTTGGATCCGATTCTGCAAAATAAAAATGCAATACCTAGTATAAATCTCCACTAAGACTTGACTAAACTTTTTTTAGGCTGAATGGTGATTGGATCTGTGCTCAACTAGTCGATTTGACAGCTAGGGATGCACGTCAAAAGTGACAGATAAGATAACGAACGTCAATGTCATGCTGACTATCTGCCCATCGTGGAAAAATATAACCTATAATTCGCAAAATTATAGAATACTAGACATTGACATTAACAAAAAACAATTTATATATTTCACATTGAGATTAAATTTAGCATATTTCTAGTGGAAAACATGACGAAGTCAATGGCTGGTGTTTGTGCCATAAAAGAAGAATTTGTGATTCAGCGACCGGCTAATAGCAGCAATGCTGAGGACAATGTTGATTCCCTTAGCAAACGTAAGTTAGATGATAATAACGATGAAGAAAGTACTGTAGACAATAAGAAAGCAAAAAATGATGATGATAAGAAATTTAAAAAGACTAAGAAAAGAGGTCAAAATAAAGCGCGACCAAAAACGTATCAAGATGAAAAGGAAAGTAAACCATGCCCTTCTATCGTCAGTGTAGAAGCGCCTGAGTTCATAAATCCATGCCAATACAGTAACTGTAAGTATATTCATAACCCTCTTGATTATATTAAGTCAAAACCCAAGGATTTAGGTGAAACATGCCACTTGTATGATACCCGAGGCAAATGTCCTAGGGGAATTGGTTGTCGCTTTGGAGCCATTCATATCACTGATGAAGGCTATAATAAAGTTGATATAGATAAATGGAAGCTATGGAAAGATGATGTTAAAAATACACTTTCAACAACGCTTCAAATATCACTTCAGAAAAAAAAGTATGATTTTAGTCTTTCTGAAAAACTTATAAAATATATGGACAATAGAAAGAAACCAACTAATAAGGAACCTACTGAAAGCACTGTAGAACCAACAGATGACAATGAAAAACAAAAAGAAAACACGGACAATGATGTACAAGAAGTTACTAATAGCGGTGCCGTCACTGATGAAGACTTGATAAAATTATTACCAAGGGAAAAGAAAACTATAGACTGGAAAGATAAACTATATCTGAGCCCTTTGACTACAGTTGGAAATCTACCATTCAGGAGAATATGCAAGCAGTATGGAGCAGACATAACATGCGGAGAAATGGCCCTGTGTGAATCTTTACTCAAAGGAATGAAACAAGAATGGGCACTAGTTAAAAGGCATGAATCAGAAGACTTATTTGGAGCACAAATATGTGGGAATAATATTTATACTATTACAAAAGTAGCACAATTACTACAAGAGAACACTGAGCTAGACTTCATTGATTTAAATCTAGGATGTCCTATTGATTTGATATACAAAAAAGGTGGAGGCAGTGGTATGATGCACAGATTAAATACACTGGAGGCATCAGTGAGATGTGCTTCCAAAATCTTAAGCATACCTTTCACTATTAAAATGAGGACAGGTGTTTATCAAGATAAAAAAATCACTCATACAATAGTACCTAAAGTGTCTGAATGGGGTGCAGCACTTGTTACAGTGCACGGTAGGTCAAGAGAGGCAAGATACACTAGGTCTTCTGATTGGGAATATATTGAAACTTGTGCAAAAGCAGCAGCACCCTGTCCAGTGTACGGTAATGGTGATATATTGAGTTATCAGGACTATGCAGAGAAAAGAGCAATAGCTCCCACAGTTCAGGGGGTGATGATTGGAAGGGGGGCACTGATCAAACCCTGGATATTTACTGAAATCAAAGAGCAGCGAATTTGGGATATAAGAAGCAGCGAAAGATTTGAAATAATAAAAAAGTATACAAACTATGGTTTAGAGCACTGGGGCTCAGACATGCAAGGTGTAGAAAACACACGAAGATTTTTACTTGAATGGCTATCATTTTTGTACAGATATGTACCTGTAGGGTTGCTGGAACAACCACCTCAAAGAATTAATGAGAGACCACCTGCATATATCGGCAGAGATGACTTAGAAACATTGATGGCTTCAGGCAATTGTTCTGACTGGATAAAAATTAGTGAAATGTTATTAGGTCCAGTACCTGATGGATTTAACTTCTTACCAAAACATAGAGCTAATTCATATTAAGAAATACTTATTCATAATATTAATTTGTTGTAGGACCACTGTGTTATGTAAATAAATTATTTAAAACATTACATATTGCTTATACTGTTTCTCTAAACACTCCATAGGACCAGATAGATGTTCCCTTTAATGCTGAAACAGTTTATGAAACATGCGTTTGTGTTCCTATGCATAAGGATATGCCTTTGAAGGATTGAAAGAAACGTCAGGAAAGTAATAGCTAGCATGACGTGATGTACGAACGTAAACTAGGCTGAATGGAGCATGACGTTTCTTCCAGGCTTTCTATAGTTTTTGCCAACCCCATGAGCAAAGAAGCGTGAGTTTAGGTTTGAAGAGGTATTCGGTACTTTCAGAAAAGCTAAGTTACTACGTACCTAATAGTTTTGTCACCCCCAAAGTAATATTTTCATAAAAAGAATCTTCAGATACAAGGTCCACACAAAAACTCATTTTAAGACACTATTTTTTATATTTACACTGAAATGACTCTTTGTACATTTAATCAATGTTGAAATGACCGAAAAACTTAGTACCATTTTCACACCAAAAATAATTTGACATTAAATTGTTTACCTTCGTTGCTATAACAACAAAATCGGACTATACTTCAGTTTACTCCTTGGTTGGCATTTCGTTGTCAGTACGTTATTTGAGCATGAGGTCCCAGCCCTAGGTTTGATTCCCAATTAGGGTAATATTAATGTCTTCGCACATTACAAAAATTCGACTCACAATAAAGCATTTGAAACGTGGTTTCTTTCGTGTTCGTTGTGGTAGAATTTTTACTAGTTATCCATGTGAATAACCACCATTCGTAAACAGAAATGTAGAGAAGCTTAACTAGGTACCTATTATTTTCTTACCTATCTACTGATCAGGCAACTACGGCACGTTTGACACAGTGGTTGAACGATCGACTGCTGCGCAGCGTCGCGGGTTCGATCCTCGCACAGAACGAGTATTTGTATGACTTAGTAGTTATTCCGGGTCTAGGTGTTTGTGTATGTGAATTTCTGACTGTTAGATATTCCTAGTGTGGGGAAAGGTTAAAAAAACAAATACTGGGCTAAAAAACGAATTAGTGTTAAGTGTGCGAAGACGATTATAGGGTATGGCATTCTTAGTAGCAGGCCAGTGTCTGGCATCTGTGTCTTATTAATGACTAGCACTTCGCCCGCGACTTCGTCCGCGTGGGTTACGTACTTTCCTAATTCCCCCTTTTCACCCCCTTAAAGGTTAAATTTCCAAAAACCCCTTCTTAGTGCTCCCCTACATTATAATAGGAAACCGTGTGCAACATTTCACATTCCTAGCCCCAGTAGTTTCGGCTGTACGTTGATATGTCAGTCAGTCAGTTCTCCTTTTATATATATAGACAATAGGGTCGAGGGATCGTCGCCCATGTGAGGGTCATCCAGCACTTAGGGCCAATTCACACCGAGACGCAACTCAGTCTAACTTTAGAATACACAAAAAGATATTATTATACATTTCCAGCATCCTCGCGTAGCGTCTCTATGTGAACTGATCCTAAGAGCACTATCTAAAAAACATCACAATCATATTCACGCTGTCCACTTTGTCGGACGTTGGGGCTAAAGAACGCCGACTCAGTTAGCCGTGTTTCACTCGTGTCCCTTACAAAATAGTATGTGTGGTGTGTGTGCAGAAGCAGACACTCTGAGCAGCATAATGGAAACACTCGAGAATGTCGGTTGTCAGAACTTGGTGTGAAGTAAATCCTGTCACTGGCATTGAAAAAGATAGTAGCTCAGCAGCTTAGGTCAAAAACCACTGGTGTGGTTGCATCAGAAGAACAATCTAGTATCTTGGGGAGTTGGTTAGTATTGATAAACAAAAGACAGTTTATTAGTGTAAAACTTTAATTTCATCCACATATAATGCAGGTATTACAAGATACAATTCACTAGTCAAAGATTCATGGGTAAACCTAATGTAATTGCTTTGTTTTCATAAGACGGTACATACTTAACACAATCTAATATTCTGCTAAGAACTTAAATTGATCACAACTGCACTTAAAACACAAAAAGCAAATCCAAGGGAGCCTACTATGTGCCTTATGTTTAAATAAATGGTACAGGGGTCGTATTATGACGCCTTAAAACCGTTCCAGTGAGTGAAAGATGTGGCGCTAGACGACTTGTATAGCTCTGCCTCTTTCACTCACTGAAATAAGCCTGGTTTTAAGACGTACGGCCGCAGGACTGTCATCTCATACACAGTCAAGATATACTTGAATGACAGAACTGAGCCATTACATTTAATTTACTTCACAATTGTAGGTACAAAAAGGGCTTATCAGTACACAATATTACTAAATACCTACATTTATTAAGTTTCTGAAGAGCTAAATATTTAAAGATATTGAAACATACAATATTCTTATCTAAGACATTGTGACTAAATATTCGACACTTTAATTTTATGTACAAATTATAAGGTGATTGCTTCAAAGCTTGTGTTGTAACACATATTGCGTATCGAAAAATAGTCTTGTTCTAATGAATATACTGGCACTTTATATGCAGCTAAATATTCGATGATATACATATTATGTAATTATTTAATCTAAAACATCAATATAATGAAGGTTTATTTACAATGCATTATTAGAGTTATATAAGGAGTGACTACTTCAGTGAGAATTAGGAGAATACTTAAAACATGTGTCGTGTGACATTGCACTAATGGTCACACATTCAATAAATACAACATGGAATGGAAATAAAAAAGTCTGCGTCAAATCTTATGTTGCTAAGTTGCTTACTCCTTATGTTCCACGTCGTTTAACGTCTCCTGCGTCGGCGAGAGTCCCCATTGTATCCGTTTTCTGAAAAAGAAAAGACAAACATATTTAAAACGCGTTTTACGTATTATTTCCTTGTGACAAAGTTTTATAGAGCACAGAGTACAATAATATAACAACCATAATGTAGGTGTATATTATATAGTCGCATAATAAAAATCTTCAATTCAAAGGCCACCAAGACAGCTTGTCACAGTGTAATGTATAGTGGAGTAATGGAGTGGTTAAAATAGGTGAGTTGGCATTGGTTTGAATATAACAAACCTCAGTCGTAATCATCGCCGGCGATTTCTCTGGCGGTCGTTATTGTACCCCACGGAGCCATTTGCCAGCGCACCGTTGGAACCCATCTGATCCATACCAAGACCATATGGCCGGCCAGGCCCCATGTTTTGTGGACCATAAAATTCCATTCTACATGCAGGGTCGTTGTAACTCTCGCTACTTTCGTTTCCTTGCATATTACTATTCTGTTTAATAGTCTTAGATCCGTATGACCCGAACGCAGTAAAATTTGCACCCTGAGGTGCAACCCCGTCGCTGCCGCTTGGCTGTGGAAGCATGCGCGGCAAGAGGCTCCCGTGAGGTACGCCGAGACCGCCAGAAGTGTAGCCGCCGGGCGGTTGACCCAGCCCGCCGCCATCGAGGCCTCCACCGAGTCCTGATGAGCCGAGACCTCCTGAGCCCGAGCCGGCCGAGTCTAAGTCGTCGTGATCGCGTCCTCTGCCGCGGCGTCGCCGGTCGCGGCCTCGCGAGCGGTTGCCGGTCGGGCCCTCAGAGCCTAGTCCGCCGGAGGAACCGAGCCCACCGGACGAGCCGAGCCCGCCGCTGGAGCCCAGCCCGCCGCCCGCTCCGAGCGCGGCGCTGGAGCCCAGCCCTGCGCTGGAGCCCAGCCCTGCGCTGGAGCCCAGCCCGGCACTGGAGCCCGCCGAGCCGAGCCCGCCGCCGGCCCCGAGCCCGCCGCCGCCGGAGCCGAGCCCGCCCGCAGCGGGAGCATAGCCGCCTGAGGCACCGAGCCCGCCAGAGCGAGCCCCGCGTTTTCTGGAATCTGACTCGAGGCCACTTTGGCCAGGGCCCCTTTGCTCGTGACTTCCATTAGCCTGGGACTCAGAGGGTGGAGGAGGTGGCGGGGGAGGCGGCGGAGCTGCCCAGCCGCCCGGGGGGAGCATGGCCGCGGAGAAGTTTGGCATCATCATGCCGTATTGGTCGGCGGGGAAGTAGGGGGGCAGAGCGAAACCTTGTCCATTTATTGGGGGAGGAGGAGTGCACATATTCATTTGAGGATTAAGTGCCATTAGAGGCGGTATTTGATTAGGTTGCTGTAAATAATTTGTGTTACCGTTACTTGGGGGATTATTTTGATTTTGAATATTTCTATCAGGGACAGTGACTTTTTTTTCTATAGGAGGGGTGGAGGGTCCTTTGCCGACAAGAGAAGGGAGTTGTGGGCCAATAGGAGTCGGCAGAAGGGTTTTTGGCGTAGGAAGAAGAGCTTGGGGCGCCTGTTGTTGGCCCGAATCCATAGTATTCTTCTGGGGGCTGCACTTGCCTGAGCGAGATCGGCTACGGGAACGGGAACGGGACCGCGAATGACTTCTGGAAGACCTCGACGACCGGCTTCGCGACGATCTGGAGGAGCTGTGGCGTCTACGGCGACGATCACGGGAGCGAGAACGTGTGCGGGAGCGGCGGCGGCGTGAGCGGGAACGGGAGCGAGAGCGGCGCCCGCGACGATATCTACCGCCACGGCCTCGGTGACCTGTAAAATCATTATCATGATAACATATTTATATCTTAAATGACTTAAAAATTCCTAACTATAAATTTTAGAAACATGTTTATGTTTACTAATTGTTTTGAACTAGTACTTACGTCTGCCACCGCCACCTCCTCGTTCAGCTAGTTCCTGTAGTTTAGGATTGACTACTTGTTTGGCTTCTTTCAACACAGCTACAAGGTCGGCAGCCTTCGCTGCGTTTGAAGGCGTAAAGAATGTATATGCTGTCCCAGTTTTATTTGTTCGTCCAGTTCTTCCAATACGATGTACATAATCTTCTGAATTGCTTGGGTAATCGAAATTGATGACGAATTTAACATCATCAACATCTGGAAATAGAAGTTTTGAATTTGAGCGTATGAACATAAAGCTGACTATATTATGTAATGTATTATTTTCCAAAATACATACCTAAACCTCTAGCAGCAACATCCGTAGCTACTAGAATGGGAGCTTTCCCACTACGAAAATCTGTAAGAAATTATATGTATAAGCACCTTCAACACACGTGATGATTCATTGTTCCATTCAACATTAAAAACAATGTTGCTTGTGGATATTTGAAACATAACTTTCAAAAATCGTAGTAATAAGTTTTAATTTATGACAATTTTGAACATATTATGTAACTACATAGTAAGACATTTCAATTATTGTGTTCTATGACATTGCATGACTTATTCTTTACAATATCTTACCCAAGTCCAAACCTGCAGTTTTTTTAATAAATTCTTATGTTCTTCAAGAGACAAAATGCCAAAAACCTTAAAAAATAAGCTAGATGTTGCACCAGTATTTCTGGAGAGCTATTATTTCATTATTGAATAAAGAAATATACTCCATTGCAGGTATTGTCGCTTCCACAATAATGTCGGCAAAGCTTTTATATCAGCAAATAAATATTCCCAGTGTATCAATCCAAGCTTTATGAATGTTTAACTTGCTCAATTTAATTACCATTCATCTCACATTGCACCCCTTCTAGGCCACCAGTTATGTATATGTAGTAGAGTAATGATAGTGTTATGTTTGATAATGAATAAATTAAATTAATATGGGAAACAAAAATTTATACTTTTGCAAAGGAAATGAATAATTACATAAGGAACAGAAAGAAAATAATAACAAATTATCACAAAATAAGTTGTAGAATAGAAAAATGACATGACAAAGATAACAAATATTGAGGGCAACCTTAGGAGGTTTAATGAGAGACGTAAATATAATTTTATTCCATTCACTATTGTATTAGTAAACTTACTAATAATATCGACTCCGTCTGTCATATATCGCACAAAAAATAAAAATTGAGAGCGAGAGATGAGAGGTCGGCCATCAGCACGAGGTCGAGAACCGAGTGCCGACCACCGTGGTCGGGCGCGTGCGAGCGCCGGCGGCGACACCCGCGGGCCGCGCCTACACGAGCGCCGCGAGATGCCGGCCGCCGCGCCGGCGAGAAGCGGCTCAGACTAGCCGCGGGAGCGAGTCAGAGTGCATAGGGCTTAGCCCCGACAACGAGAGGCGGGCGCGGTGCGGGCCTGTCGCCGCCGCGAGCTTGGCGGCGACGAGCCGCGCGCTGCCGCCCCGCCGCACGGCCGCAGCTCTCCACAGCCTGCACATGCAGACACGGGTTCAGAAAATGTTTACTGACTGCGCTACACCCAACGCGCTCGCGTCTTATGTCCGACACCGCTTCTCGACAACCACTCGTGCTATTTTTTATGCATATTATTATACAACACCAGTTTCATATGAAATCAGTTTTGCTATTATTGTGGAGCTAGTATAATATAAAATTACTGTCAAAATAATAAATTAAATATTAAATCATCATAAGATATCAACAAAGTATGTTTTTGTATTGACATTACCTTGTAAGACCCAATCACGTTCATTTTGTGATTTGTCTCCATGAATACACACTGCTGGCCACCTAGAGAAAAAACAAAAAGTCTGTCAGTATAATAGTTAAATGTTTTAATGATAAAATAAAGAAATTATTCATAGTATGAACAAAGTTTGCTGGGTCAGCTTGTCAAATTACCAACACTTTCATAACTCGATTCAATACTGGCTGGCGCTAGTGTAAATTTTCTGTATCTACAAGATTTCTCTTGAATCTAGAATCTTGTAAATACAGTGAAACTTGGTTAAGTGGGACCTGGATAAGTGAGAAACCTCCATAACTGGAACTCATGCTTAGGTCCCAACACTTTGGCACTGTATATCTGAGACACTGGGTAAGTGGAATACCTCTTTAAGTGAAACAACATTGCAGGTCCCTTGATGTCTGACTTAACCAGGTTTCACTGTATTATAAATCTGACTAACTGATAGCATTCCATACTTAGCAGCAGTCAAAGAATTGACTGAGGAAAATCTAATCTTTGGCTTTACAGACTTAAGTCTTCATCAATCACATGATCACTAAGTATTATTAATTATTACAAAGTATTATTTAAGTAAACAATTAAATTAATTAGTATTAAATATTAGGTTTCAAATATTAGTTTAGATTTTAGGTTAAATTCATAGAAAGACAATTTAGCTCTCTGGTGACATAGGTAGGTGTATTTTTTTAATAATAGGATCTTTTTGGTTGTTTGGGATTATCATTAAAAATTCAATGCTATTTACAATCCTCATGACATTATAGTACAGGCTAGTAAGTAAGGAAATAAAGTTGACATACCCATCTCGCTTCATTTTTCTTGTTATGTCATCAACTCGACGCTTAGTCTCAATAAATATTATGGTCTTATTTTCTTTTTCTGCCATAATTTCTTTCAGAAGAGTGCTCAGTTTAGTTTCTTTTTCATATTCCATACACACATCAATAATTTGCAAGATGTTATGATTAGCAGCCAATTGCAAGGAACCAACATTAATTTGAAGATAATCTTTTAAGAATTCTGCAGCCAAACTTTGTACCTCCCTAGGCCAAGTAGCAGACCACATAAGGGTTTGACGATCTGGTCTGATTTGTTCAATGATTTTTCTTATTTGTGGCTCAAAACCCATATCCAACATTCTGTCAGCTTCATCAAGAACTAAATATGTAGTTCTTTTTAAATTAGTTCTTCCACTTTCCAGAAAATCTAGAAGTCGCCCAGGTGTGGCAATAACAATTTCAACACCAGCATCTAAATCTCTAGCTTGAGGTCCCTTTGGAGCCCCACCAAACAAACAAGTATTGTGAATTTTAGATGTATTTGCAAATTTGTCACACACTTCTTGAATTTGTTGCGCTAATTCTCTAGTAGGTGCCAGTACCAGAGCTATTGGACCATCTCCTCGACTAGATTTTGGCTGATTGTTAATGTGTACAATAGCAGGCAAAATGTAAGAAAGTGTTTTTCCTGAACCAGTAGAAGCAATACCAACCATATCACATCCGCTCAGAGCAATTGGCCAGCCTTGAGCCTGGATTGGAGTTGGTTTAGAAAATCCCATTTTATCAATCTCATCCATAACATAATCTGGGAAACCGGCTTCTTCAAATGTCATTGTTGGTTTAGGTATGTTGCGCCCTTTGAGTGTAATCTCATTGTCACTCCTCCAAGCTTCTACTTCAGATTCTGGTCTGTTTTCTACTTCACTATGTGGTACGTAAAAGTCTTTTTTGAATGGTTTCAGTCTGCTTAGATCCCATTTCGGTTTCCTCAAGTTTGCACCAGGGTTACTCCTACGCCCACCGCCGTAACCGCCGCCTCCACCTCCGCCACCGCCTGATCCGAGTCCATAGCGAGGACTACGACTGCGGCTCCTACTCCTGCTTCGGCTGCGACTGCGTCTATCGCGTCTATCACGACTACGATCTCTAACAATGAAAAGACCGATTAAAAAAAATTCAATTTGACCACACTAGAAAATACCATATAACAATGTGCTGTGTAATCTAATTTATATTTACCTTCCTCGACCCATGATTGAAGTTTAAACTGTTCGTAGAATAGGTTTTTATAAAATAGAAACCTCTAATTGCAACAAATCACTCACAAAATGAAAATCTCACTGTAAGCACTATAATTTTCACAGTTCGCAAGCACTACGCCATTCATCCCGAATAAAACAAGATGGCGTCCGCGGAAGCAAGCGGCATCACCATAGAGACAGGTTTTAAATTTTTATTTATTTCTCATGAAATTCAACCTCTTGTCTTTTGGCATAGACGGTTATCAAATATAAAATTACCTTTACCACGTTACCCTGCTTAGGCAGTCCCGTAAAGTCGTCAGTCTTACCCAAGAATATTTTTTAGACAACTCCTCCAGGCTCCATTCCATGGTCTATCAAAGGTGGTTGTGAATAAATGCAGTGCCTATTGATGCCAAAAGACGACCGCAATAAAATTGGATATTAGTTTTTCGAACCATCATTATTTCTGTCCTGTCTGAGGGCTTTTGTTTAATTCCTGAAAGCCTAACAATATTTTATCTACGATACTCAATTTAATAAAAAAATACTGTTCTAAATTATACCGGTTTACGGTTTATGTTTCAAAATCTTTTCTCGTTTTTGGTGTTGCATGTAATTACTATTCGTTTTTTATCTGTATCGGAATCCATTTTCTGCGTTGTTGTGACATTTTGCGTTTTGCTCTTCAGCTAAATATTCTTGAGAAAAAAGAGTTGTATTGTATGAATATTGTCATGCTATTGAACATTGCATTATCAAATAAGTGATGATATATTTTTCGAATTGATAATCACTAAATAAAGGCAATTTTACAACGCGAAGAAACGCACGATGGGTTGAAATAGTGATTACTATCGGCAACAGTTTAACATTCTCATTTCATTATTTAGTATTAATACAAATCATAACATAACAATGGAACTAGACGTATCACCTGCAGACAAAATAGACAACGATATGGAATATTCGGATAATTCAACAGACGGTAAATACACGCCATGTAAAAATGACCAGTACTCGATCATACGCATTCCCGAAGATGGTGAAAAGTCAAGTAAGCACTCCTCAAGAAAACAGTCAAAGAGAAGAAAGAAGAATTCTAATCATTCACGACCTCTACCCAGGATAATAGTGAAACCCTTGCCACCGCCACCTCCCCCTGAGAACAGAGAATGGACAGCAGCTACATCGTACACAGAAACTAATTCTAGCACTAATCGACCGTCTACCATGCGAGAGGTATTGGCGAGCATTCCAGGGTTTTGTTTGAAACCTCGTAAACGCAGTGGTAAAAAATTATCAACAGCAGCACAGTTACAACAGACTAGAGAAGGGTGCATTGACTTAGAGACACCAGATTCAATACTAGTAAATACAAATATTAGGGCATTACTAAATAAACATACATTTTCACTTCTTCCACCTTTATACCAATATAAGCTTGGGCAGCTACTTCCAAGTGTGGATAGGTTAAGTCCTTCAGGTCGCTTAAATTCTTCTAGTCTGAATAATGAATTTTTTGCCCGTGCCTGCTTACAATGGCAAGACAGCCTCTCTGGTGGGGAGTTAACCCCAGAAAACCAACAAAAAATGAAGACTGAAGCTGAAAAAGAAAAAAGCAAAATAGATCCATGGAAATTGAAACATTTTGAACCAATTTGGGGAGAGAAGTCAAGAAAGCAAAATTCTTCAATCAGTTTAAATTCAGACAGACCTTCTCTTAAGACCACAATAAAGTTAAGACCAACAGCTTCAATAACAAGCAGTAGTACTGTTCCTAAAGTTAAGAAAAGTAAATCTAGTACTAGTAAAAGAATGCGATCAGTAGGTGCAGTGACAAGATCTTCAGCCAGAGCTGATGATGTCATAGATGAACCAGTCAGTGTAAGCAGTAAACAATCTGCACCTGTGCCAGACCTATTGCCTCTGAAACACACAAAAGGTCACAGTCATCCCAACTATGAAGAATATCCTGTGGACTTTAGTTTCTCTGATTCATCTTCAACTCAGAGGATGGATGAATCCCTATCCACAACACCTGTTGATCCACTCCTGCTGCCTGATGGGGAATCTGAACGCAGTGATGTAAAGCAAGAGCTAGATCTCAGTGTTGTTACTATAGAAGAGAACTCTAAAGATGGTGAAGAAGAGAAAGCAACAGATTCTGATAGCAATTTACTTGAATGTTCTAAGAGGTCAAGTAATGAAAATGATGTATATTCTATGGCTAAGCGAATCAAGTTCGAAGATGATTATGAAATGCATAATTCAAGTTACATGGTACACAATGCAGATACTCCTAATAATTATTCAGATGTTGAAACTAATTATGCTGCTGAGCATGAGCAGGTTTGTTCTAATGATGAGCTACTGTATTCTGGACAAGATCATGGAGACACAAACAGTGAAGACAGTAAAGCAACAGCATCTGTATATGAATATGATGCAAGAAGTGAATCTTCAGTGTCCAGTCTGAAGATAGATGTGAATGTAAATAACATGACTGCAGGTGAATCTACAGGTGCTACTGAGTCCATTCCCTATGACACTACTGTGGCAGAGCTGGAGGAAAGTCCTGAAGTTGACAAAGAAAGTGCTCCTAAAGAAGCAACACAGGAAACTCAAGAAGAATATGTGGTGGAGCAATATCAGGAATGTGCCAAGTCTGACACTGATGTAGAATCACCACAGCAAAGCAAAGAGGCTGTTGTTGAACAGGATGTATGTCAGAGCTATAACCAGGAGGTTGAATGTCGAGTGACACAGCCTGAGCAGCCCCATTTAAAGAGTGACGAAATGAACAGTCCTGAGAAATGTGAGAAAGAGAGCCTGCCTCAAAACATGGCACAGAACTATTATGATGAGCACTTCAAGGATGCGGAGTCTTTTATACTGGAGACAAGCCTCTCAATACTAACTTCTCGTGAGTATGCACTTGATGATAATTTCAAAACTGTAGTAATATTTTTGTATTCATTTTTATGAAATCAAGTCTTTAGCGAATAAAGAATATTTAAAATCAATTTATTTTAAAGTACATTTTATGGCCTTTAGTTCTAAAAAAAAGAACTACATTTCAAAAGTGGTAAATATATTTTCCAATACATACTTCAAGGAAGTAAGTATCTCCCATGTTTTATCAAAGAAATTATAAAAAAATCTGATATTTCCAAAAGTTATTTTCCATGTGTTACTAATATCCTTCATGTTTGGGCAAATATTCTCTACTTAGTCTGATATCTGTTCAGAACATACATCAGTAATTCTACTTACTTTCACAGAGAATGAAGATGTCAAATATTCACCACATCCTAACTTGATGGAGCTGTCATCCTACATGAGTGAAACCAGTAAGTATGCTTGTACAAATAATGAAATTGAGGGTAGAATAAAATCATAATTGCTATAATTTTGACGCTAAATGACTTGCCTACCCAAACATACATATAATTTATTTTTATTTTGTAAACTGTTCCAGATGTTACTGCTGTTGTTACAATGCCTTTGACACACAATTCATCAATACCAATGATGGAAGTAACTAATACATCAGTAAGTTTATTGACTATACATTCACGAATTGATTTATTGCTCGGAGAACTTCATCATGTTGGCTATTTTGGTCCACTGCTAGACATAGGCCTCTTCTAATTTACCCCACTGATCCTTATCCTGAGCTTTGAAAAATATGGTAAACTGTTTATATCAAGACTTTGTATATTATTCCAGATTGTTTCTTACCCGGATGATAACATGAAAGATGCAGCTAAACCCAAAGCATCAGCTGTTTCATGGAAGACTGAAAGTGACTGGACAAACAATGAAAATGTTATGACATTACACCCTTTCTCCAACTTAAGTACAGAAAGCGCCAAATATGTTAGTGAAGACTCCAAAACAAGCATGGAAGATATCAATATGAATGATGAAAACTGTATGTACAAAGAAGATAGGGATGCTAATTTTAATATGGAATCATCTAACTCATCTGAAAGCTGTCAATCAATAAAGGATTCGTCTGTTAAGCAAGAAGTAGAAGCAGCAACTAGCTTGATATCTAGTACTGCTGTGACGAACCCACCGTTGAATACTACGACTATTGCACAGAGTATATGGGCTCGAGGGAAAAAATCTAAATTGGGGAAAGAATCAAACAGGTGTGTACTGATTCTGTTTAGAAAAGGGCTGGAGTAAGAGCATTTTGACCAGTTATATACTTATATTATGAAGATATATTTATGGCATTATACTAATCATACATTTATGGCATTTCAGAAATCGAAGTTCAAACAAAGTGCCACCCGGTACGGTGAACTTAGAACGCAGCTATCAGATATGTCAGGCGGCGATCCAGAACAGTCCGAACCGCGATGCGTTACGCGGTCAGCTACGACCGCCGCCCGCGCTGCTGACACGGCCCGCGCGGTCTGTGAGACCGCCACCTCCTCCGCCTCCCGTACTCGTCCGGCAACTGCCGGTGTCTGTGATGCCTCATAATGAAGTAAGCAACTTTTTTTTTTCTTACTTTCCATAACTAACATTGCACGTTGGCCGTTTATCGAGTTTTAGTAAATGTCCGACTTTGTAGATCCTTTTCTCTGTCAATACCTGTGTAAAAAATTATTTCTTATAGTTGATTTACTCTATAAATGCTCAAAAGTCAAAAAACACAAACCTTGAGTGTGCTAAAGTACGTGGTCTTATTTATTTTGTACTCGCAATTCCCTTTTAATGTATGCATTTTCCAATAACATATTGTTAGAAGTGCAGATAAAAATATTACACCTTTTCAAAAGAGTACAATTTTCTTTGTCTACGTAATTAAAATAAAGAAGCATAATACGTACTAATTTAGAAAAAGCGACGCCACTCGCATTTCGTGATGTCAGCTAAGCGTATCGCCGGGTTTAGCTCAGCATACCGTGACGTAAAACACGTCCTATGACGTACCTACACCTATATACACTTAAAAAACCCATTTTAATCTTAACAATAAAATAATTGAATACTATAATGCTTTATATGAATGTTCTATCTCTGTTGCTATCTTTGTAACCAATCAACGACCATAGTTGTCTATCGGAGTCTGAAAGATGTCCAATCAGAAGCAGTCGACAAAGAAAACGGATCGGGATTTGAATTGAGATAAAATATTGGGCGTAAGGCTGTGTCATTTCACTAATGGGCTTAAGTTTCGCTCACACAGCGACTAATCGCTGCGAGTAAAATTTAACATGCTCAATTCAAACCTCGGTGACCATTCGCTGCTAATAACCTGTCACTTACAGCCCGATCACGACGTTGACGCTGTGAGCTTTGGCTTAGTGCGGGTCTACGAGCGATAAGTTTAAATGTATTGAAATGTTTGTAACACCCCACGAGGTGCCGTCTATGGGTGCGTGGCGTGCACAATGCTTCGTAGCGCCGCCCAACACCAAAGTCGTGAATGGGTCGTTACAGCGAATACTCGCGACGAGTAGGCATTCGCATCGATTAGCCGCTGTGTGTGACCGAAACCCGAGGCCTGTCTCAGTGACTTTCAGTTCTTTCGAATCAGGTCTATGGTGTATTAAATTAACATAAAATATGATATTGTTTTGCAGATGAACGAGAATCGGTCTAATAACGTGGGCCAGTACATCCTGGTTCAAAGGACTCCTAACGTGGCGCCTAGGGCGTCGAGTGCTCCACCTGCTAACCAGAATACTAATGTGGTTGGTATTAACAATGTTATTAAAAAAAAACTTTACCCCACACTAGGAATATGTCGTGTTTCTTGAGTGCATTTACAAACATAGAAACTCACATACACAAACACTCAGAACTGAAACAACTACTTATAACTGAATATTTGTTCCTTGCGGGAATTGAACCCACGACATGCTGCGCAGCAGTTCAATCATTCAGCCACTGCCCTAACCGTGCCGCACTAAACTTAAAGGCACTTTGCACCGAAAGTGAGAATTCCAAACAAATGTCATTTTAACACAACCTTTTGCATATTCTCATCATCGATCATTTAGTTGGGCCCCTAGACAAAGAATGGACTGACCATTCCTGCATGAAAATGACCACTTTTTAGAAAAACGATTCGGCTGTAGATATATCAATGGCTGTACAAATATCTATAGAATGATATAGAATAGATACTGTCGCGATCTCTTTACTATCCGTATTTACTTGACTTTTTGATAGGGAAGGCTCAGTTCATTCTTTGTCTATAGCTGGGACAGGGTAAGTAAGGGTCATTTCAAAGTGTTTGAATATTTTTGCATCAGGCCAACTTCCGTCAATATGCCTTCGCTATATCACGGCAAGATATGGATCTTATAATTAGATTTTAATCAGTACGTATTAATAAATTTCAGAGTGTTGCACGGTGCCGGAGCGTGGGCGCAGACGACGCATGCGTATGCAACCTGCGCGCCATGATACTGTGCAAGAAATGCGGTGCCTTCTGCCACGACGACTGCATCGGATCAGCGGAGCTGTGCCTCACCTGTCTCATACGCTGACCCTGCCTTTATGGTTTCACTAAGGCCCATTACGCGCGGCCATTGCTGTCTTGCTAACATTAACCTTACAAGGAACTTTTATATAGATCGAATTTAGCTACAGCCCTAAACATATTTTGTACCTTTCGTTCAGCGTAGCTAATAGATTGAAATCGAGGAAATCCAGGATTGAGATGTGTGTGAACAAAGTAAATGGTTGTTAGGAATGGTGGTGCTATCTGTTTGAATGTATCAATAAACAAAAATATTTAGTTTGTAGACTGTGTACGGATATTGACAGTATTTTGTACTTCGCAAAGATACGGGAGTCGCTTCTGAAAATTCTAATGTGAAGCTTTAAGTTTGTTGGATGGAAGTCGCGCCAAGGTCAGATTTACCTTATCATTCAACATCGCTGAACTTAAGTTAGTCAAGTTACTGATGTGATACTTTGCAAATTATTAATTTATGAAAGTAAGTTACAAAATTAGTTTCAGACTCTGTACTTCAAATCAGTTCATGTTTAAGGCGCAATATTATCCATGTCCTGTCCTAAAGTTGAATAGAAGATGTATTATTTTGACGAATGGCGGCAGTGCCGATGCATGTTAGTGATTTTCTTGTTAAAAACTTAGTTATTCTTCAAACAGTAAATATATTTATGTTGAAAATAATACTTCATATTTTAAGAATACAGATAATAACTAGTACACAGCACAATATAATTCATTCTATAGCTCGTACTTTATTTAGATCTTACGAATACATATTTTAAAACTTATCGAAATATAGCAGATAATATCTTGGTAGCATTTGTTAACATTTATTTGATACAAATAATATAGTAACGTTGTTAAGAGTACAGTACACGAGAAAGTAGAAGCTGAAAGGATTTCATTTTTGCCATTATATTTTAGTATTAGGATATCATCACAAGTTAATTTTAGCTACTGTTATATTAATTTTAGTGTTATTTTACCATTTCGTGACTTTATTTTGTATGTAGTTTGTCAGTAAAAGCTTGGTATTGGCATAGTGATTAAAATACTTGTGCACCATCTGATATCCCATCTATTTATAATTAAGAGTATGTACAGATATTTATTGATATGTGAAGGCTGGTGGGTTGAACATCGGATGGACTCTTATTGTAGGTATTTATAGAACATTACTTGTTATATTTAAGTTTTTCATTATGGCGTGTACACTAATATGACACTAAGTTATGCAATATATTTATAGTTGTCTATAATATTTTTATAAGAATCTTTTACAAATTGAGAAATAGCTTTTTGCTAATTTAAGACTTCTTTGTAATATGTCTCCAAACAAATAAAACAAATTGTCCATATAATCTCCTTCTGATCTCTTGTTTAACTGTCCCACTAATATAATATGGACCTTTTATTGCGTATTGGGTGTAGTGTACAACGGTTATAATAACTTGGTTTTATTATAACGTTAATAACTGATTATCAACAAATAACGTTTATATTTGGATAGTTGACGCGACGCTGCTCCAGCAATGCCTAGTTTATTCACATAGCAATGCCTTACATGACGACTTACAGATGCTATAAGTTACAATTATATATTCTTAGATATTATAATAGATAATAATACAAGTGTTGCTCACTATGTTTGAATCACAAATGTATATCTGTATATTTTAGCTTAAATCATATTATCGATAAATGTTAAAAATATGTATAAAATGTCACAAAAGCTAGATACAGTCTAGATTTTCGAGACGTTTCATGCAAGATTTAGAAGAACACTATTGGGACTTTAGAAATGTATGAAAGAATTGTAATTCTTTATAGTGTACTTAGTTTAAGATTTTCATAATCTCGGTACGCAATAATTTGACAGTGTTCGAATATTGACTATGAAAAGTAATATTGGTATATTTGCATTATTTAGAAGATACCAACGACTTTTTATGGATACCTTTTTGTTTTATTTTTCATGATGATTGCAAATTTTCTTTTTGTCGTGGAATTATCGTATTATTGTTATTTATTGGTAATTAGTTATTTTATGCTCATGAACATTTTTTCTCTAATAAAATTATGTTCTTCTAAGTTAATCATATTTTATTTCTTTGAACCAGCCTGCGCTAGAGCGTAGCGCAAGCTACGCGTCTGGTGGACGCTGTCCTCTCCCTGACGGGTCCCATCTCCTCCTTCGCTAGCATGACTGCTTCGCAGAAGGAGGCGACCACTTCCCATTCCGTCTCGCACCGCAGCATGGCCTCGACCAATGCCGGGCGTGCAATGGCAGTCCTATACCGTATGATCCACTTGGTCCAAAGACCTTGAACTGGGTTATAATGAGGTGTGCAACACGGCCAGATTAGAATATCACCGCGACCGAGATCGGACTGGCTATATAGTCGAGATGTGTCACCATGCACGGGCCCCCTACGGACTGTATGTGAATGAAAGGGAAATGAAATAGAAGAAAAAACAATTGAAATAAGCCATCCCGAAACTAGTCTTGAATATTTCTGAATTCGGGGGTCTTGGGGAGCCACCAGTACTAAAATCTTCGAACTTCCGAAGGATAAATGATTTTCAACTTTAACATAAAAACAGATGAATTTTAAAGTTTGAGATAGGTTGACGTGCTGGCAGCGTCTGTACAAAAATAAAATTCCATGAAATGGTTTACATCACTAACTGCAGACAATATTATGCTCTTTGCTGTAGACTGAAACGTTGTAAATGACAACCATGGACTGCATAATATACCATGCAGACCATACCCTCGAGAAAGATGAAATAATAATGACCATCTTTCTGGCAATGTCTATGATAATGTAAAGGAAAGAGACAGATGGTCATACAATTAAATTGTTTTCTTCTCTTTCTATAGGGTATAGCCAACTTTTGCTGTCATTTGTCTAGGGAAGGCGCCGTCCAACCGCGAAGACTATGGACTAAACGTTCTAAGCTCGATGCAACTCGATGCGTGACTTGACTTTGATCTTCCTTTTTATTTTATAGTACTCTGATTATCATTTAGCTATCTGTTTTAGGCATAACTAAAATAAGCGACGACCGAATCGGAACTTTAGTGAATTATTGTTTTTTTTTTTATATTTTCGTGGATAGCGTATTTCAGGTCAACCTACAAGATTGTCATCTATTCTGTTAAACGGATGCTATCCTCTAGGTGCCATGATGATGAGCGCAAGGGTGCAATGCATAAATGCAGCTGATGCAACAAAGATACCGGTATCACATCACATAATTTTATTTTCACTATTTCTCAGCCCTAGTTTCATTCGGTTATTCTGATTGGCGGTTACTAGCACAATGACGTATACGCGAACCGATGGCATTTTACTCGAGTCATGCTCCAGCCAATCATCAAATGACAGATAAAAATCTAACCAATTGGAATGAATTTGAATTGTGATTCTAGAACTCGTGAGATGTTGATAGTGATTTTTTTTTAGTCGGTTGTGTTGTGTGGCGGGTGGACGTTTGTTATTTCCTCGCGGAGTACGAGGAATACGGTTTATTCGTTATTATGTAAAATTTCTTTAATAATACGAACGCCACGATCTAATTCCAATTGAATTGCATCAAAATGTCGACAGTTCTGCTAGCAGTTATTGCGGTCATCCTGTGTGTACTTTTCAGAATATTGAACGTTAACAGTCAGCCCCAAAAACCTGTGATTTATGGGAGAGATAGGAGTTTTATTGAGAATATTTTGTTTATATCACCATTCCTAAATGAACCGTAAGTATTTATTTTAGAGTTTGTATTGTTTTCATTTATAGTTCCGTTTATTTACATTCCTGTCTTCATGAGGCTAGCTTGATGATGTCATTAGTTACACTACGGCAGTCGTTTTGTGTCATGGATTTTTATCTCGCTACATATCGGTGTAATAATTATAGACTTTCGGTTTACTTGAGTAAGAACTCATTATCACTATGTACTAAGAATAGTGATATGATATCCACATATTGGTGGTGTTACAGTAAGCTTGATAAACCATTTGATGCCGGATACATACGGCATCCAGAAATAACAATAAAGTTTATCCTGAGTTCTAGCCAAAATGAATCATATTTACTTTTCTTTATACATTTTTTAAACAAACTACCTACATGTTTATTTATTTTTTTATCAAACCTCTGTTAACACTATTCTTGTGACCTTAATACTTTCAGTTTATTCACTTCAGTCTGTTGGCAACAGAGCCACAGACAAACAAACTTTTAAAACCATGAAATACCATCTTTTGTATTCCAATAACAAGCAAAAATTTCTCTTACAGAACATGCATGAGCATTGATCAGTTCATGTATGTAATGTACTCTGTGGCATTGAATTACAACTCTTGCAAGGTGAATTTACAATTCTGAAAAATAAGTTTTAATATTGCAAATTCTCCAGTATTAATTAATACATGTAGTTACTAGCCAGTCAATAAAAGAACTATTTTCAGAACATAAGACCTAAGTTACAATAGATTTTTTTTGAGAAACATGTTCATATTAATTTTGTTTGTATAAAATATATTTAAGTACCTTTCACCTGTACCAAAATAATAAATCAATAGACACTCCATATTTTTAATATATCAAAATGGCTGCAGTACATCAGGGTACATAAAAATAAATATACAGTTATAGACTACATTAGCCTGTTCATTTTGGCCATAAAAAAAAACACTGTTTATAATATAAATTGACAGTTTGCTGAATTCTTATTCCATTCTACCAAAATCTATACAATCCTATAAGTATGCTTGTATCAATACAAGTTAATGTTTTTTTTGTAGTGGTGAGTCATAGATGACGGCATAACTTGTCTCACTGCCATATTAAATCATGATGTCAGGACTACCTTTACATTCAATTCAGGAAATAATCCCAAGCTTCACTACCTACCCAATCAAATTAGGAGGTAAAAAGCTATAAAAAAAACTATGATTTGATCTTATGTTTACAAACATTTGATTATAATGTGTCAACAGTTCATTAACTTGAGTAAAAGAGTGGTTAAATATTCATGAAAACATTTTATTGATGGTAGAAATTACTAGACAATACACTGGTACTGTACATATATTATGTACTAGACTTTAGTAAATAATGTGTGTACAATACCTACAATGTTAACAGACAACACATGTGTACATAATGTACATTCAAATTGGTACAAATTCAAGCTAAGAACAAGGTCATGTTGTATTAATTAGAGTGCCATATTTATAGTCTATGTATTTATTTATTTTATATTCAATACTTAGATAAAACATTTTGTATAGTACACCTTACTCATATTTGAGCAAATGATAGTCATAGGTATTAATTGCAAGTTGGTAATAAGAAGCAATCAAAACAATTTAAGACAATCAAGTCACATTGTATCATTGAAATGTCCTGTTACAGTTTATATAACAGATATCAGCACATATGAGATCTTATTGAGTGTCAATAAAGTTCAAATTCCCCACATGCTGATTCACACTGTACAAAGAAAGAAAAAATAAAAAACAGATATACATGATCTTATACAAATTCAAACATAATTATCATAGACTCTATGTTCATATTACCTTTTTTTTTGATTCTCTACTACTCATTCACTAGATCAACCTTGAATATCCGTATTGCTTCATTGAAATCGTAATAGCATTTTTTTTGTCAATTATTGAATCACATGCATAAAATTTTTCAGTAGCTATGTAGTATGTATGTAGCAGGGTTGCAGCAATGCTTCAAAGGACTGCAGCCCGGGCCCTGGAGCGCAAAGAGCAAATCAAGGTATAGGATGGTTTTTGGTCAGTCAAGTCTGACAGTTCCTTTCGCTCCACCCAGAAAGGGAGGACTCGTTTGACATTTATCTACCCCCAAAAAAATTTCAGCCTACTGGGAATTTTTGGAATGAACCAAAAAAAGTAGTCGCAGTTATGTGCAAAGTTAATAGATTATGTTCTAATTTAGATACCTTTTACTTATTGTAGACATAAAAAATGTAAAATAAAATTGATTTATTTTCGAATCTGATTATACATATTTGACTTATCAGTAGTGCAAGTAGGTAAATTTTTGTAGTACATACACAATTGAATAATATGAGTATCATAAAATTTCATCAATGTGTTATTAGTCATACAAACCATAATAAAATAATCCTTATTTAAATTAAATAAGGTAACTAAACAACACATACAACCCTTCCTTGGGAGTTGGGCAAAAAAGAGGTTGGGCAGAGGCATTTACAGGTTTTAATTTTACCATTTTTTACCCAATGACAGGGTAAAGTATGTTTTTTGTTTAGTTACTTTATTTAATTCTAAATGAGTATTTTTATTTCAATAAAATATGTTGAAGACAAACAAAATAAATATCATTCAATAAGTAACAACATCTCAGTCTCGTAGGCAGACCTCAATGGCGGCCATTGGCTACAGTGATTAATCTTACTTATTATCCTGTTATGAATCAATTGATACAATATTTTATATAAATAAAAGCATACCTATACAAATACAATCGTGACTGATAGACCAATGGCATTGAACTACACTCCATATGACTCACATACTTAATTAAAACTATTGCATTATTTTAGTTATGTAACATAATGTACCTACTGCTAATTAGGACTTAAAGGAAAAACAAAGGAACATAGGTACCTACCTACATAGACTGCTGAATCAATTCTAAAATAGAGATAGGTTTATATTGTTTGTTTTATGCGGGCATTGAAGAAGCCCCCGATAAATACCTACTGCTTATTATTTTTCTGAAAAAGTTATTAATTTTTTTGCCCAGTGACTAGGGCATTTATAAGCGCGAAAACTCATTTGTGTCCAATATGCCAATTTTATGCCCATTTGTTCATAAATGAATCTAGGCTATTGTGACCTAAGTACAGGTCAATCGATCCACGTTTAAATCAGCATAAGGTTGCCGCACATGGTATAAAAACTCCTTGCTTTAGTGAGCACGTAAAGGAATGATTCATTCTAGAAAGAGTAAACCTAGGCACGGGTGAGTCACTGATTTAAAAAAAGGTACTTTCCGCGAATCGCCATCACTCTCGCGCCAATCAACAATCAATTTCTCAGGTAATCGGATTAACCCACAAATAATAGTCACTCTACGTCAATTACAGCTTATACGTTCCTCCGACCCCTACAGATTCTTATTCGCAGAAAAGGCGAACAAGATTCTTGTTATTCACACTTGAGTAATGTTTTTTTTTTATTTATAATAATAGAAAAATACTGCACGAATTCTTGATTGTAATTTCGCTCTGTGTGTGCTCTGAAGAATTCGAGCGCCCGTCATAACAAAACACCAAAAACTTTCCATGAAAATCATTTATACTTAGTCCAACAGGTTGTTTACCGAGCCTTTTCATTTCAGATACATACCGACTCGGCTGTGGGGCTTCAGCGGCCATGTTCAGACGATATTGCACAGTCTAATCGGGCGTGTCCGTTGCCCCTGGCCTATTGGCGGCCGGGTGTCGCTGGTGCTGCCTGATAAGTCCACCCTCACCTATGACCTGTACGAACCAGTTGGAAACGAGCATGAAGGTAAGGGTTTTTAGGAAGTTAGTTTTACAAGACGTATTCCCAAAGAAAACACCATTTTGCCCTCTCAAAACGTTGATGGAAAACATCGTATGGAAGTTGGCATGTCCTATAAGTACTGTACAGAAAACCGTGCTTTTGAAAGGCTTTTGACATACACCAACCCGCACTGGATCCGCTTTGTCAATGGACTAGTAGTTGAGAACCAAATTGTTCTTAGAAATGAGTTCCGGATGCCAGTAATGTAGTGTCTGGGGTACTTCGCCAGGCCATACAAAAACATATTTTGTGCGATTACAGGCCTCTCCTCATAATCATATGCAGGACGTATTACGTCACATAAGCTGCGCGGGACTCACCGCAGTATGATTCACAAAGATAAATGTATTCATCTGATCGACTTAGGAGGCTGGAGGATTTTGAGGCTATGGTGAGAGTAGGTTTTCCTGTTTGTCGTTGTTTTTTTTCCGCGAAATCATAAAATGGTTTGTTTGTATGAATCCTATCGCATTTGCAACTATGTTAAGTGTAGATAACTGAATCAGAACGGGCGTAGGTGTTCGAAAGTAAGCGCACATTTCCACTGGGAACTGTATACGTGACGGTATAAAGCCTGATCCCCACGGTTCGTCATACGACACGGACGTGGCCTAGCCTGCACTAACGCACCATGGGATGGGTATTGTCAGTGGTAGCGCAGACACAGTCGAAGGAAAAGAGTCTTGCGTACGGTGCGTGCCAGTCCGTAGTCGTCGGCCTACGTGTCCGTCCGCAATATCACACACTGTGGGAATACAGCTTAACATTACCGTACCGGCTGATTTGTCTGCGTCACAACAATACATATTATAAGGCCTGAGCAAATCAACGCGGTGCAAGGTCACATAAGTAACTCGCGAGTCGACTATCTTTCCACTCGATTGGTTCATCTCTTGCAACACGAAGGTATTGTTCGTGTTTGGTTAATATGTCAAACCGGTTATATACAAACTTTTATAATTCTAATGGCGTGGTATAGTTTTGGGACTCAACTTCAAGTCTATGTGAATTTTGGGAAAGGAGTCTCGAGCCCTATTTTGATAAAAACTTCATCATTGGATTAAAAAAATAACTTTTTTAGCCAGCAAAATTACCACTGTTTTTTCATACACTTTATTATTACACCTTTAGACAGTGACGCTAATTAGTATCAAATACAGTCATTATATTCACCAAAGTAAAGTTTAAAGTAGAAAATTCAACTCTTTATTTTACTAAAAAGGTTTGCTTTTGATCAGAAATGCAGAGTTATTTTTGATTTATAATAATATGCTGTGTCGAGCTGTTGACCAATCAGATCCCGAGCTAAATATTGAGAAATTTCCATCGGAAAATCCCAATACAATTGCCAGACTTCTATCGAATCCAAGATACCAGTTGTGCTCGTCATTAGTCCAACAAAACTGCTAAAAAGTTTTTAGAATTCACGCTAAAATGATACCTATTGCATCATATATAATGCCGTCATGCTGTAACACATACCTAATTTTTTATATCAGTAGCATAGTCGTATCGGTTTTCAGTTGACAGAGATAATAACGAACAAATTCGCATACTAGGTATACGCTAATAAAATACCTATGATGTTGATAAACCTGTCATGAAACATCAAAGCGACTTAGTCATCATTTCAAAGTTTCATTATCACCGTTGTTACCGCCTTATCATAGCAGGAAATATTAAAGGGTTTAGCCGTCCTTCCTTAGGCAAACTGCCCCCGATAGGAACCTATATCGTAACCTATGTTATATTGTAGAGGGTACTAATAGTAATTCACCACGTAGATATTAGCTCTATATCTTAGTTAATTGAGGAGCTATTCGAAAAAAAGTGTCCGGAGACGACTTTTTTTCAAAGTGATATATCTCTGTTGATTTTAAAGCTAGAAAAATAAAACCAATTCCAGTGTTTATGGTACACTCTACAGTTTATTTTATATAAATTTCCATGAACCAAGCCTAAATAAAAATATTAAAAAAAATGCAAATAAATTATTTTTTTATTGATTTCTATCGGATCGAATTAAATTACCACTTTGAAAAAAATATATAATAATTGTCTATACCTTACCTAACAGCATGCCAAGTTTCATTAAAATCCATAAGGTGCAACATGTTGAAAAAAAAAAATGAAAGTAAGTGGACCACCTTATGACCACTTTGATGACGCTTTTAACTTTAAATTTTTCAATAATATAGTACTTAATTAAATTGTATTACATATTTGATTTTTCAATATTGGGCATGAAAGGTTCAAAAGAAAATGGAATGATCTTTTCTCAGTAATAGTTGAAACCATATTAATAAAAAATAGCTTTTATTAGTCATCGTCACTATTTTCATCAATTACAACGTTATCGTTATTTATAGAAAAAACACTGGATAATATTTCTGCTTTTTTTTTTGCGTGGTAAATCATCAAATGAGTCCTCCCACCCAGGGCAGGGGAGTGACTGTCAGACTTGTACTGACTAAAATCCACGGTGTCCTTCACTAGCCCTTTACGTACCGGGGTCACGGTAATGGGTAAGTCCCGCGACCTTACAGGCCCCGTCAATATGCTGACACTCTTTGAGGCGCGCGTGGAACACAACGCGCCGTCGACCCGGGCATGGTCCATTGTCGGACAGCAAGTCGCCCATTACTCGCTGCCCGCATGCCCGCGCCTACGGTGGCCGGAGATCGTCCTGTGACGTCCGACGCCGTGGGCGTCTACCACTGCGGCTGGGGTGGAGGGAGGACGCTGTCCTCTCCCTCAGGCGGCCCGCCTCCTCCTTCACGAGCATGACTGCTTCGCAGAAGGAGGCGACCGCTTCCCACTCCGTCTCGCCCCGCAGCATGGCCTCGACCAATGCCGGGTGCGAGAGGTCTCCGCCTATCGCCGTCGTGAGGACACGGCGGTGCTCTGCCCAAGCGGGGCAGTCCTGCACCGTATGCTCCACCGTGTCCTCCGGACGATCCTCGCAGTGGTGACACCCAGGCGTTTCTTCCCTCCCTATCAGACACAGGAACCTCCCGAAACTTCCGTGTCCGGTGAGGACCTGCGTCATGCAGAAGGTAAGGACGCCGTGACGCCTATCCAGCCACTCCTCAAAGAGGGGCCTTACCGCCGCGATTGCGGCGTGCCCGGACCTCGGTTGCGACAGTCGCTCCCTCCATACTGCCCTGAGATCGTGCCGGAGCTCTTCCCGCCGCGCCTCGACCTGTCGAGGCAGCGGGGATTCGCCCCGGCGCTGCGCCTCCACGCGCCATTCGTAGACGCGCTGGAGGGCAGTCGCCTCCAGATCCCAGGGCAGCAATCCGGCAAGGAGGTTGGCCGATTCGCCGGCGATCGTGCGGTATCCTCGGACCATTTGACACTACCAACCATTAATGTACTTTTTATAAACTGTCGAAACGCTATTTTGTAAAAGATTATTAAAATCTAATACAATTAAAAAGCGTCCACTGTAAATCAAAGTGATCAACGGACACAAGTGATTAAAAATTGCCCACCCATTACTGTCAGACTTGTACTGACTAAAATCCACGGTGTCCTTCACGAGCCCTTTACGTACCGGGGTTACGGTGATGGGTAAGACCCGCGACCCCGGCAGGCTCTGGCCCTCTACAGGCCCCGTCAGTTTGCTGACACTCCTTGAGGCGCGCGTGGAACACAACGCGCCGTCGACCCGGGCGTGGTCCATGGTCGGGCAGCGAGTCGCCCATTACTCGCTGCCCGCATGCCCGCGCCTACGGTGGCCGGAGATCGTCTGGCGACGTCCGTCGCCGTGGGCGTCTACCACTGCGGGTGGGTCGGAGGGAGGACACTGTTCTCTCCCTCACGCGGCACGCCTCCTCCTTCGCGAGCATGACTGCTTCGCAGAAGGAGGCGACCGCTTCCCACTCCGTCTCGCCCCGCAGCATGGCCTCGACCAATGCCGGGCGCGAGAGGTCTCCGCCTATCGCCGTCGTGAGGACACGGCGGTGCTCTGCCCAAGCGGGGCAGTCCTGCACCGTATGCTCCACCGTGTCCTCAGGACGGTCCTCGCAGTGGTGACACCCAGGCGTTTCCTCCCTCCTTATCAGACACAGGAACCTCCCGAAACTTCCGTGTCCGGTGAGGACCTGCGTCATGCGGAAGGTAAGGACGCCGTGACGCCTATCCAGCCACTCCTCAAAGAGGGGTCTTACCGGTACCATAAACACTGGAATTGGTTTTATTTTTCTAGCTTTAAAATCAACAGAGATATATCACTTTGAAAAAAAGTCGTCTCCGGACACTTTTTTTCGAATAGCTCCTCAATTAACTAAGATATAGAGCTAATATCTACGTGGTGAACTACTATTAGTACCCTCTACAATATAACATAGGTTACGATATAGGTTCCTATCGGGGGCAGTTTGCCTAAGGAAGGACGGCTAAACCCTTTAGTACAGTTGAGAGATTTTTTTTGCTTTGATAATCCGACATTAGAACAATTTGTGGCTTTCATCAATGTTTTATTAAATAAATAGTGTACTATATTTTAGTCCCGTTCAAATAACATCTTATAAGATGGTGATGCGTTGAATGGCTTGTATGAACTGATGATAAGATTATGCTAACAAAGAGTGGTTAACCTCTGAATAGTGAGAGAGACCACCACTAGTTTCCACAGAAATCATAATCCTTTTACAGTAATGTAGGTAAATGCGAAATAGTTTGGCAATAGGAAACACGCGAAGAAAAATGTGCAACTCGAAGATTGTCGTCATAATTTCCAGCAGAGGAGCGGGGCAGCCTATTGAAAATTCAGTATATTTTTTTCTAAATCACGCCTATAACCTCTGCAGGGTTCTGAGTTTGAAGGCTGTCCTTCGGACGAACCGCCGAGGATCCTTCAGTATGCCACAAAATGTTGGTTAAGGCCACGTCGTCGCATGTCATGCCGTTAGTGAGCGCCGGCTCTAGAGTTCTAAAGTACAATTTACCGATTCTACATATCCGGTACCTAAGTCTCTACATACATTTTCGTACGTCAAAGTGACCAGATGCGCACAAAAATAATCTTTGTCGTATGTTGTCCAATACGTAATAGATAACACAACTGATACCTATGCATTGTTTAATCATTGTATTTGTTTGCGAATGTTGTTTCTATGCTGTCTTCAAGGAAAACAAAACATCAATCAGTTGGTCGTCATCCTACGGAAGTTGTTTTACCCGAGTGGCGGAAATCGGTGGTTATGGTCACTCGAGGTAGGGGGATAGGAGCCGTTTATTATTTCTGTGCATCCAGTCGGCCATTGCTAGATCTTAGCTGAAGCCAAACAAGCGTAAATATTTGAGTTGTGATTCGTGTAATTTCGTGTTCTGATACTGAGCAGACCACTCATTTTGCGTCGCGAAAGTTTTCTGTAAACCCGACTGAAATTACGCAACTCACAACTTTAAAATTTACGTCGACTAGCCTTAACAAATAGAAATATGGTATCGATGTACAAACTACATCATCATAGGTCAATGAATGTTTGAAGTTATTTTTTATTTTATAGAAATTAATTATGACTTTAATTATCATAGGAACTAGGTAATACTGATAAAGTTTATCACAAGTTTATTATAATAATTTAAATGTTTTTAAACTAACATGTTTTAAAATAATTAGGTACTTGTGCGAATAAATGCTGACAATGACTGAACCAATGAAACAGAGTGCCAATGAGCCTTGACATAACTTAGAATTCAAGTCACTTTGTTAGGAAGTAGTTCGGAAAACATTATCCATTCACATTATGTGTTAAATATACTACGTTTATAATTGGTTTATTTATTCTTAAACTATAATTACACAAAAATCTAGGAAGCAATCGCCCTTTTCAAGGTCCTTCTAACTTGATGGCCCTGATGCGTCACCTACCTACTTGCTAAACTTCACTCATATCTAATTAGGGAATGATCTCATGATGCTGGTGTCCTTAAAATTTACATGGCTTTACATGTCTTTAGATCCACTCCACGACATCTAATCATATATTAAGGAGTTTCAACTACCTCGGAAACAAAATCACTTGCTGCATTTTTCACTGAGTAATTAATAATTTAATTTTTGACGGCACGGTTAGCGCAGTGGCTGAGCAATTGGACTGCTGCGCTGCGTGTCGCGGGTTCGATTCCCGCACGGAGCAAATAATTGTATGATCTACAAGTAGTTGTTTCGGGTCTGGGCGTTTGTGTATGTGAGTTTATATGTTTGTAAACGCACCCACGACACAGGAGAAATTCCTAGTGTGGGTCAACGTTTTTAATTAATCAATGGCCTAAAATTGCAAGGCTTTTCATTTGTATAAAGCGTTACTGGGATTAACGGATCAGTAGTTAAACAAACTGTTGTTAAAATCCAATTTTTTTTTAAATGGTTATAAAATGTAACAAAGAACTGGCCCTTCGAGACCCATAAAGTCGACCTTTCGAAATATCAAAAAATAAATTTATTGAACATCTGATTGTTATTAGATGTTCAATGAATTTCTATTAATACTCACTCGAAAATTGTATATGCCAGCTGGTACATTGTAAGCAGACATTTTCCCAAACACTAACATTATTTTCCCCCACAGATGACGTGACGGTCGCGATCTGTCCCGGCATCGGCAACACATCGGAGAGTGTGTACATTAGAACCTATGTCCACTACTCTCAATGCCACGGCTACCGGTGCGCTGTCCTCAACCATATAGGGGCTCTCAATAGCGTCCCAGTTACTGGCAATCGGATATTTTCGTACGGTAAGATATTTTTTTATTACGTATATTATTGGTGATTAAGGAAGACCCCACTGGGGTATCGTATTACCCAGTTACTGGGTTGTGGAGGTCCGCCAGGCAGTCGCTCCATGTAAAATACTGATATCTAGCTGCATCTGGTTTGACTGGAAGCCGACCTCAATATAGTTGGGAAAAGGCTAGGCAGATGATGAAGGAAGACCCCGCAGGATCGCACTGGATGCAAGCCACTTTCAATTGGACCGCCTATTGGAATTCTATGGGGGAGGCCTATGTTCAGCAGTGGACGTCCTGCGGATGAGTAAGGAAGAACCCAAATTTCCAGCCGGACATAATGCGAAAAGTCTAGGAATCAGATCTTTTGAGAATAAGACATTCGTTCGCGTCAAGACAAAATGCCACATCTAAGGTTAATACTGAAAACTCTATCTTAGAGCAGACAAGCCATAGACATGTATAAGCACAAGTTTGTGCCCTTCTTCTTTTTCCTTTCGATTTGATGACTCAGATTTTGTCTGACCAGTACGTCGCGATCTAAACAGCTTTGTGCAGATGCTCTCTCCTGAATATGAAGTAACAGATGAAATCAAAAGCAGCCTCGATAATTTAGCCAAATGCTCCCATAATAATGACCCAATCGCCTGCATTACTTGTAGCATTGGCAGCGCTGATTCAACCTAGGTCATCATGTCATTACATAATAGATATTTGATAAAAAATACAAACAACAAGAATGAATCAAAGTAAATGCAGCGTATTAAACAATCGCGTTTGTTTGCAATCCTGATGCATAACATAATAGCAATACTTTCTGGGATACGATATATGGCCCTTGTAATTTTTGTAACAATTGCATTGTTTTATGTAAAGTTTATGCGGATGCTTGTATGCACTAGGAGTAGATGAATAGTTTCCGATTAAGCTACATAGAAAATATTTACGTACCGACAAGTACCTATATATGTTTAGAAACTAAAATCAGATGTTTTAAAATCGCTCTCCGATAAATATGAAACATCTATTTAACATTTTTTTTTTTTCAATTTACCAGTTCATTATAATATCCTCTAGATCAGGGGTCGCCAAATAGCGGACCGCGGTCCGCATCCGCACCGACGACCCATTTTGTGCGGACCGCGAGAACTCAGCAACTTGCACGACATACACTTCACTTACTGATGAGCATCTATAAGATTTATTGAAATTAAATCCATCAATATTACTCCAAACATAATACAGTTAGTCTGTAACAGAAAATGACAATTTTCTCATGATTTTTATAAAAAAAAACCATTGTTGCTTTCGTAGTTTTAAGAATTTTTATTTTTTCTATATAAAATTTAATATAAATAATTTTTATTTTTTCTATTTTTTGCGGACCGCGATTGTCATTTCATTTCTTAAAACGGACCCCGAGCGACATTAATTGGTGACCCCTGCTCTAGATTGTCAATAACGACTTTAGTGTGACATCCGCCTCTTCTAACGCTACCTCATTTGTCGAATTATGTTAAGTAGTTTCGACGTTACCGGGGAACAGATAGATAAATATGCGAGTAAGCATAACCCTCCACCTACCGTAGTACCAAAAAAAAAACAGAGTCAAAGTCTTTGAACAAAACTTGACATTCAGAAGATTTATTTATTTATTTAAGCAACAACAGCAAAACATACAATAGCAGTAATTGAAAACAAAAATATAAAACATATGTGCTAGTATGTAAGCCTATGACAGGTATACGCAACGTTTACTATAAAAGTTCCAACAAAGTAACAATTTGTAGTTACAAAAATATTATAGATTGGTTAAAGTATATTTTTTTTTCTTAAAATGAAATGGGTTTGTGCGGTATAAATATATCTATGTATCATATTTCATAACAAGAACGATCTAGGATCGGATATGTGAATGTGACAATCTGTTAATGGCCTTTTACCATCTCAACATATCGCATTCCACTGGTGGTTATAAGCCTCTTCCAGTCTGCGCACATCACCCAATCCTCCGCCCATTTGGCATCAAGAAGATGGATAGGAGAAATCCCAACTTCAAAAATAATTAATTGCTGCCTTTAAGTGTTAATGTAAACGCATATTGATTAATTAAATATTAGGCAAGTATAATACAAAATTTATAGGAGTTACAATGTATCGATAGCTATGCGCAAACGCATGGATATGCTTGACGAGAACCGTTCTAAATTCTTTGTTAATTAGCGATTGTATACAATGTTTGTATACACACATTATGTATATCTGAGTATGTTTATACTCCTTACACGTGTTTCATATTGAGCGGAAAAATAATCATGAAGTAAACTGCATTGTACATGATTTGTGTCTTATGTATTATTGTTATGTGTTATGAATATTTGCTTTCATTGAGGGATCGTGCTTATATTGCATTCTTTCAACTTTTTCACCATCTTGTAACTATCATTGTAAGCAATGTTATTGTTTTAGTATTAAAGCACGATTTATACGATACCTTACTTTTCCGCATGTATCAGTTCTCATCGCTTATTTCATCAAGTTTTGTTAATTTTACAGAATTTTTCTAGATTTGTTAATTTACGTGTGGTCGCGGGACTTACCCATTACCGTGACCACAGTACGTAAAGAGCTAGTGAAGGACACCGTAGATTTTAGTCAGTACCAGTCTGACAGTCCCTCCCGCTCTGCCCTGGGTGGGAGGACTCATTTGATAATTTTACCACGCAAAAAAAAAACTATTTTAATTGGGCTTCGTTCAAAACAATCTCGCCTGGAATCGAGGTTGGATACCAGAGAGTTAAAAATAATTAGTATTAACACAAGGAACTTAATAAAACGCCCATAGAGCATGATATCTTCAGGGTTCTAACAAAAAGTCGCTAAAACAGGCATAAAATCTCCAAAAAAGGTCTCTGGTCATTTCATAGGGACACTGGCGGCCCAGGAGAGGGTTTAAACCTGTTAAATTTCGACACTACCTCGACTTTCTCACAAACTTGTGAGATAGTCGAAGTGTCCCACTGATACCAAAAAAAAACTAGTATGAAGTCAGTTCACGCGAATACATATCCTCATAGTCGTCAAAGGGTTAGGTAGAAATTTTGCCAGTATTTCTTTTTTTTATTTGCTGTGCTTCCATGTAATTAATAGGAAGATGCGATGACACTTAATGCCAACAAATGTAGCCTCCAAAGAACCTGATGCCATTTGATAAATACTGACATTATATTTATAAAGTTGAAAAAGTTGATTGTTAGTTATACGGCTTCCATTATTTACGTTCTATAGTCTAGGTCTACGGCACTATATATTTTCTTTACTATCTGCATTCAACATCTACGTAGACATACACATAATGTAACGACTTTCACGTCGAGGTCATTGCCATCCAGTATTATAGGTAGGTATATAAATATATACTTTGTATTGCTATACAACTTAGTTGCCTAGATTACATCATAAGCTGTAGAAGAACTAATTAAGTATTATGAATTAATTATCGCTAGTTTCTTTGAACTTTGCTATTAATATGTATGATGATTTAGAAGAAATCCTATTTTATAACAATAGAATCATTACTCATAGTCATAATTCATGAGAAATATGAATTAAGTAAATTACGTCTCTGTTTTAAACTTTGCTGGCACGTTTGTCACAGTGGTTGAGTTATCTGAGTAATCGACTGCTGTGCGGCCTGTCGCGGTTTCGATTCCCGCACGGAGCAAATATTTTTATGGCTTACATGTAGTTGTTCTTGATTTGGCTGTTTGTGTATCTATGTGATTTTAAATATTTGTAAACGCAAACAAATACTGGAGTAATTTCTAGTGAGGGCCAAAGTTTAAAAAAAAATACAATTCGAGGAAAGCCTAATAATAGAATTACTCATTTATTTTTTTATGTATCAAAGCCTGCATACAAATTTACAGAGTTGGACTTAATGCCTGGAACATTTTATACCATCTCTACCTTAGAGTCATGCATAGACAATATAATATAGGTAGTTGATGCAACATCCAGAATAATATTTAGCCAAGAAATCAGTCATAATTATAAATATAAAGTTATGTGCTCTCACTTTCAGAAAGTTTAAGTTTAGTCTTAGTTCGAATCGAAAATTAAAATATTTTATTTCACATAGGCTCATGAAAGCACTTATAAAACGTCGAAAACGGCTGCTCGATTCAGTATCATGCCCACATGCTCATAAATGTACATAATATGTACAAATGGAAAACGACAAACTACGTCCGTGACTTTCCCGTGAATCAAGACCGGTACCTTATTCCGTGTTATATGTACGGAAAAAGGCATTAGCGTCAAAAGCAAAATCGTCGATTTCCTAGAAACTAAAACGTCGCGTCGTTCGTAAACCATAGGTTCTAGGTGCATTATTAGAATACGCCTTAGGGTTGATTCATACTAGCGCAGAGTTGAAGCGCATCGAAGCGTCGATCTGAAACTTCATAACACCACAACGTACTGAAATTTCATTGTTACATATAGGAGTTGCTTAAATCTGTCTGTACTTGACTGAGGGGAAATTATTTTAAAATTGGATAGTATTTTTTAATTCTGTTCGCTTTTGTCAGGACAATATTTATTTGTAAGAAAGTTATCGGAAAATCAACCGGGTATGTAGAAAGTCTGCCAAAATGAGATATAAAAAAAAACGCGCGCATTTGACACAATTCGCGAATCTGAGCGTCATCAACGCTGATAGGTGCTTGAAAAATGAATTTGACGTTTCGATGTGCTTGCGACTCTGTGCTAGTATGTATTGACCCTTATGTCGTATAACCCGAAACACTTGCCATTTCCCATAATTAGCAATGTGTTACCCGTGAGAAATACTGCAAGGAGCATTTTATTGACTTTTGATCAACAAAGCTTTATTTGAACGTGACTTTTTTATGAAAAAATTAATTGTACAGTTGTTCCGAAGAACAATTAGTAATAAACATAAATTGCCCGTCATGTACCTATAATATGTATAATTTCACCATCTGATAGAAAGGTAATTTTTCTGAAAAAAAAAATGATAATCATAATGACGTATTTGTTTGTTTATCTTTAGGTACGATTCTTATATTAAGGAAAGTCAAGCTTCTATGTTGTGATAATACGAAATACTTTAGGTATATCTGTTGATAAGGAATATAAGTGAGTTATTTGCCCTGGTAATATTATTAATCAAAGCTATTGGCATGTAATAATATAACAGTGTGTCAACCCGTACCCTGAGTCTGCAATTGGACGCCTGGGCTATGTGTCGCGGGTTCGATTCCCGCACGGAACAAATATTTTTATGATCTGCAAGTAGTTGTTCCGAGTCTGGGTGTTTCTGTGTGAGAGTTTCTGTTTGTAAACGCACCCACAATACAGGAGAAATTCATAGTGTGGGGCAATGTTTTCAAAAAAATAAAAAAGAATATTTTGATAATCATTTTCGGCTTGTGTTTAATTAAAAATTAAATAAAAAACCCAAACCGTCTTATTACAAAAAGAGGTTTAACTATAAACCCAGGTTTAAGTCTCGCAAAACCATGGTTTACACAAAAACGTTATTACAAAACGTGGTTTTGCGTTAAACCATGGTCTAAAGTATGGTCTAACACTAAACCACGCCGCCCCCTAGTTTAGCACTGCTCTAAGTCGTATCTGTCAAAGGTGTGTCAGTTTCTCACAGCATCTTTTTCATTGTGTTGTTGTATTTGTGGTATTTTTACCCAAAAACATGTTCGATTTAATTGATAATGAGGATATTGAAGCCGGCGAGTTTTTTGAAACGCTACGGCGACACAACAGAATCGTGTTCGAGTCAATCCCTTCATGAAATTATTACCTATCCGATAAAGATTTCAGGCAAAAGTATAGGTTTAATAAACACCTAGCAATAAAATAGTGTACTTATTATGGGAAGATTCAACATGAAATGCCCTGTGTCTCCTAAAATAAAACTACAATTGGTTTCTTTTGTTGTTTCATCTACCATCACAACACACAACACAACATCTTACTACTGATAGAAAGTATAGGTTTGTGTGGCTGAATGAGTGGATAGTTTATTACTCTTTCACACAAATTTGCTGTACGGTACACATTTTATATCCTAGATCAACACATAAGGATACTTTTATTTTCGTTATCATGATCCTGTGGGATAATATCCTGACATACTTATCCCAAACATACTTTACTCAGGCATACACTAGTAATATTAACATTACTAAAGAAAGTGAAACTATTAAAAAGAAGCTTCTGTTCTATTATAGAACTATTATAAATCATTCCAAAAAATAATTAGGTAATGAACTTGTCATGGTTTCATTTGACGCGCGAGAATATTACGTTTCATTACGCGCTTTAAATGCTATATTAATAAAGAATCCAACATTAAGTAACGTGCTCAAAAAATCAAACTGCATTATAGAAAATGACTTTTATTTAGATCCATAAAAAATACCAACATATCAATATTTTTAACACTCCTAAACATCAATTAATCATTAACGAATTATCAAAACGTTCTATTTTCTGGTAAAACGGAACGTTGCAATTGAATGATATCATGGTGAATGAATGGTATTTGTTGTAATCTGTGGTTGATATTTAAACTTTGGTTCAAATGACAGTACTAAGAAGACCATGGTTTATTTAAGTTTTGTAATACGGAGAAACTTAAACCATGGTTTTACAGATAAGCCTGGACTTCATAGGCCAGGTCTAAAGCAAGGTTTATCTCATTTTTTGTAATAAGACGGAAAAAGTACTTAAAAAGGTTATGGTACATATTAAACTTGACACGTATGTCACTCTGCGGGTGTCCCCAGTTAATTCACATCGCGCGCTGCGATAGATAGTCCCCACCACCAACTTCCTATATAGCGATAGGAAAATTGGGAGCCTACCTTCAATTGTTGTTAGGCTAATTCATAAATATAATGAAACAAATTCCTTCCTTATTGTATTTCCTACTCCAGAATATTCAAGAAAATTCTAAACCTGTCTTCTATTCCATTGCGTGCAATCTTACTCGATTTGAATGCCAATTGGGGCTCGGAAAAAAAATATTGGCCATATCGGCGATGGCCTTGAAAATGGTCAAGTTCATTTGATATGCTTGCGATATGGTGAATGTTAAAGAAGCTAATGGTTCGTGTTAATGGCCAATACATAAACGTTCTGGCATAAAACTGCTGAGGGTAAACTATCGACGCCTATGATTTCATCCTGGTCTGAAAATAGTTCAATGACTATTATTAAAATTAATGCTGATTACTTGGTCTAGTCTGAACGTATAGAAAGGCCACTTTAGCAGAATCATGATATGGATTGAGAAAAATTCTTTATCTATTATTCTGCTGCTGCAAAAGAATGGAGTAATACCATTTTATGAATTTAATCGCAATTAATATTATGGTTCAGCCGAAGTGGTCTTTTTAGGGTAAATAAAAGAAAGCACCGGGAATCCGAGCACAAAACCAGAACATCCTTTTTTTTTTTTTTTTTTTTTTTCGTGGTAAAATCATCAAATGAGTCCTCCCACCCAGGGCAGGGCGGAAGGGACTGTCAGACTTGTACTGACTAAAATCCACGGTGTCCTTCAATAGCCCTTTACGTACTAGGGTCACGGTAATCCCTTGGTCCCGCGACCCCAGCAGGCTTTGGCCCTCTACAGGCCCCGTCATTATGCTGACACTCTTTGAGGCGCGCGTGGAACACAACGCGCCGTCGACCCGGGCATGGTCCATGGTCGGACAGCGAGTCGCCCATTACTCGCTGCCCGCATGCCCGCGCCTACGGTGGCCGGAGGTCGTCCTGCGACGTCCGACGCCGTGGGCGTCTACCACTGCGGCTGGGATGGAGGGAGGACGCTGTCCTCTCCCTCAGGCGGCCCGCCTCCTCCTTCACGAGCATCACTGCTTCGCAGAAGGAGGCGACCGCTTCCCACTCCGTCTCGCCCCGCAGCATGGCCTCGACCAATGCCGGGCGCGAGAGGTCTCCGCCTATCGCCGTCGTGAGGACACGGCGGTGCTCTGCCCAAGCGGGGCAGTCCTGCACCGTATGCTCCACCGTGTCCTC
This sequence comes from Agrotis puta, assembly GCA_943136025.2. Taxonomy (NCBI): domain Eukaryota; kingdom Metazoa; phylum Arthropoda; class Insecta; order Lepidoptera; family Noctuidae; genus Agrotis; species Agrotis puta. Next base: position 13,044,735 of record OW964170.2, on the reverse strand, counting down.
CGGACGATCCTCGCAGTGGTGACACCCAGGCGTTTCTTCCCTCCCTATCAGACACAGGAACCTCCCGAAACTTCCGTGTCCGGTGAGGACCTGCGTCATGCGGTAGGTCAGGACGCCGTGACGCCTATCCAGCCACTCCTCAAAGAGGGGTCTTACCGATTGCGGCGTGCCCGAACCAGAACATCCTAATGGAAAATTCCAGTACCACTTTGGCACTTAGTCATTGCAAACACTATTGACTGATTGCTCACGATTCACAGGTCCCAATGGAATTTGGAATTTTCCATTACGAATTTCTGGCTTTGTCCGTTTGACGGCAATTAGTTTTCCCCCCTATTGAATGGGACTCAAATATATCTGACCAAATCTTGTACCCTGCCAAAGTCTTCCGTCAATACGCGCGTGAGCATACGTTAATGACACATCGTGAGTACTAATCCATTTTCACTAGATACAAAGTGATCGTTAACGCTAATTACCTCAATCTACGCCACTGTTTAAAACTAGGACATCGATGTAACCATTCAAATATTGATTACCTAGTTGTTAACAAGCAATTTACGCTTTTATTGTTTTAGTAATAAAGTTCTTTTTTTCCAGGGCATACGGATGATTACAACTATATGGTGGAGAGTCTCATGGAGAGGTATCCAAACACGAAACTAATTCTAGTCGGATTCAGTCTTGGTGGCAACCTGATTGCCAAGTACCTGGGAGAAGATAGGAAGAGGCCAGCTAATATTATTGGCGGGATTTCAATATGCCAGGGATACAACGCTATAGAGTAAGTACCGGGGCCTTTTATGACGTCTTAAAACCAGGCTTGTTCCAGTGAGTGAAAGAGACAGAGCTATACAAATCGTCTAGCGCCATCTCGTTCCCACTACTCACGCTTTAAAACTTTATGGTAGGCCACCTGATGCTGCCTAGTTTATACTGGAAAACATGATTTTGTACCAATGATAGATTAAGATTGAGTGAGTAACGTTGGGGCTTGCATGTCAATGTAGACAAATACCTTAAATAAAAACAATAAAAAAAGAGTAAGTAGTAAATGAAGTCTTCAACTTGTTTATCGAGTATTTTTTTTGCAATTTGTCCGGTAAGAGGTCGAGGTTATCTTCATTGTCGTACGGCGCATTAGATCTCTTTGTCGAAGGCCTACCAATTAAATATTAAGGAAAAAGTTACGAGAACATAAAATGTTTAGAGTTCATGATTTTTGTGGATACCGCGGCCCTGGGATGGAAAGGGCAATTGACGGAACAGGCCACTCTGTTGGAACAGAAAGATATAGATGCTCATTACTGCCAGAGGATCGCGGGACTGTTTTACGGACGCGGTACACGTTGGTTTTAAGTCAGTAGGAGCATAATCCCTTTCCCTCCACCCAGGGCTAGGACATTTTGATGATTTTTCCACACCAAAAAAAGCTGAAGACTTTGTTTGTTTGAACGCGTTTATCTCAAAGACTACTGGTTCGAATAGAATAAAACTTTTTCTTTTAGAAAGCCCATTTATCGAGGAAGGCTCATATAATTATAACATGTCGCTGCGAATAAGAGCAGAGCAGCAGGTGAAACCGCGGGGAACAGCTAGTAATGTTAATATTATAAGCATCCAATATCATCCCTTAACACCGTGACTATTTTTTTCTAAGTAACGAATGAGCCATTTTGTCCGAAAATAGAGAGATGACGTTCTTTAAACGAGTATGGGCTCATTAAAAAAATTGTAAGAGGCGAATATTATACGAGGCATTATGCAATCGCCATCTATAATTAAGAAACAGTTCGTTATATTTCAATGCCTTTTCATTCCCCATATTAGGCTAGCCCTTTCAAAAAACAAACTTTAATAGAATTTTCTAGTAAAGACGGAATTTAGTTGCGAAAATCAAAATCATAAAAGTATTTTTATTCATTATAGTCTTGTTTCTATTTAAATTTATTCATGAATGGTGACTACCTAACTTCCTAAGTTTATATTATAAATGCGAAAGTAAGTTTGCAAAAGAAGAATTTTTTGATAGTTTGTCTGTTACCATTACACGTCAAAACCACTAAACCGGTCATCCCGAAATTGTGCATATATATACGTTTTCTGGTGTATAGATAAAAGGCACCTTTATACCTTATATCCGTCGACATAAACATAAAGAAAGAAGAGAAGATTTTCCCGAGAAAAACACAAAACGCTCTTATGATAGTAGATAGCGCCACATGTGCGTTCCGAATTGATTGTCCAATTGCGAGTGAAGCAGCGGGCATAAGCTACACTAGCGAGCAAAAGTATGGAATCACTTACTTGGAATTGATCCGGGATAGCTCCTTAAATAATGGCGTGATTTGAATGAATTTGATATCAATTTAAATTTAACAATTAAGCCTTTAAAATGGTTTCATTTTTATTGTTCTTAACTAGTTATTAAGTTCTTAAGATCGCCTGGAATCGGAGTAAGTGATTCCATACTTTTGCTCGCGAGTGTATTTATCTTATAAATAGCTTGACCTAAATATTGCATTGCTTAGCCAACCCAGGGTTTGAATCAAAGCTATATTATGACTGACACACCTCTCCTCAAAGCAAATCGGGGTCGGAACAGTTGAACTACTTATTTATGTACTTTCATGCTGAATATTAATATTTTACTAAGTAATATCCTGCCTGAGTTCTGGCACTACATTTTTTATGTTAAAATACCGCCAGATTTGGGTCTTTTTTATGTTTTTGGCCCACATAATCTAATATTCAAATTCTGGTGGGAATTCATTACCACCGCCTGAATAAAAAGCTCCAATCATCAAAGAATTTGCATGGTGTCAAACACTTTTTTTATTGTGTGGAAATACTTATTAATATGTACAGACGCTAGCACATCAACCTACCTCAATCTGTCAAATTTCTTTAAAGCTGTTTTAACCTTATCACAATATTGGGAGATTAATGATGATCGATTGGTAAAATTAGGGAAGGTTGGCCTGCTGGCGTTTGTACATAAGGCCAAAGCCATGTCAGAGGCTTGTGGGCTCCCGGACGTGGCTTAACTAACTCCAGACCAGAGGGAAAATCCTCACACGAAAAAAGCCAATTCAATTGAAAAAACATGCAATAATAAACCTTATTTCTATCGCTTCTAGCACTATGGTGTACCTCCTGCAATGGCAGAACTTCCGTCGCTTCTACCTGTACATAATGACGGATAACTACCGCAACATCATAACACGGCACAGAAGAACACTACTGAGCCCAGAAATGAAGAAGAAATACACGTTGGATGAGAAGTTAATAGTGTCGGCTGGAACCCTGCCTGATCTCGACGAAGCCTATTCCAGGTAAGATTTAATTCTAACTTTAATGTTATAAATTCGGAAGTGAGTTTGTCTGTCTGGTCTGTTACACTTTTTACCTAAATCGCTTAACCGATTTAGATATATTTTAGTATAGAGATAAATAAGACTTTGTAGATGGTTATAGACTTTTTGTAAAAAACCTTTAAGCGTCCCTCTTAAAAGGCGAGTGACGCCGCGAGCCACAACGTGCCAGTTTTCGAGGATGTGTATCGTAAAATATTGTCGTTTTATTTTATTTTTCAACAAAGTAATGCAATGTCTTTCCGCATCATTGTACAAATATCCTTAAACTTATGGACCTTTCGCCTAGACCTGATAAAACAATCGACTTATTGTTTGATCGGGATAGACTAACCGGATGTCACTGAAGGTTTTGCTTAATATCGTGTGCGATACGGTTTATTTTTGTAAAACTTTGTATTTTTTTTTTGATTCATCTGAAATGCTGGTAATCACACCTGAATGTGAATTGCTATGCTGTAATGTTCGCGAGACTCAGTTCGAATTTCGAACGTGTGGATTTAAAAATGCCACTTTGCATTGCGATAAAATTCGTAATCCTTACAGAATAGAACTACAAGTATCTAAGTTTCAAATTCTTGAGGAAATCACACTTAATCATCCTTAAATGCGTTTATAAATTACTACAGTAATTACTACTTTTGTTGTAGCATCTATAAAGAATAATGTATTAATTTTGCGGACAGTGAAAGTATGTCTGGCCCACATGCAGTATGATACTTGCACTTAAAAATGTATTAAACATTTCTACTATAGGTACAGTCAGCAAACCAGGTAGATACGCAGGCAGCAATTTGCAAACGGTGTTTTGTTTTCAGATGTTGTGCTATAAGTTTTAATGTGTCTGCATACAAATATCTTTGGTAGCATGTAGCAAATAGCCAAAAAGTGTATGCATAGAGCATATAGTATATAGGAATACTGTTTACTAACTACATGCTATGTGTATTCATGATAGCTTGCAGGTTTGTGAAACATACGTGCAGCCTGTGGCTGAATCACACCCAAAAAGCATACGAAACCCTCAGCCTTCAATATAACAACGCTTTGGCATGTTCGCCGTCACTAGCGTCGACTGCTTTTATGCAACGATGCGTAAGCAGAGCGCGTCCCTACTATATGCATATCTAACTATTTCGCTGACTTTACCTACATAATGCTCAACACTTTCGTTAGTTTTACGTAATTGATACGTATTAAATTGGTATATTAGCTGTGTAGTTTCCGACTAGTGTAAGATAGACAGTTTCTTTACACGTAGCTGTTATAAAATCTAATTATTACTGTGAAAGATTTTTGCGAAGGTACATCAATCATTGAACAAAAAAAGAGGGTTATACAATAGTCGCATTATCGCATGCGATGGGTTCTGAGACCTTGATAATAAGCAAAACAACTTTGAGACAATAGACTTATTGACAGATCTCGACATAAGTTGCAACTTTCTGACCGCTAATTCGACCACCGCATGCGCTATTTGATCTGACCAATCCTATTCCACTTCTGTTTACATACCTCCGTTACATTTCACAAAGTGACGATCTTTTCCCAATCTTTCCACATTTAGCGGTTTAGCGTCATGTCTGCTGATATACCATTTATTTCGGTTGATCTAATGACCTTCATAAATTCATATGGAAGCAATCATTCGATACCCATTACGATCGAAGATATTTTTATTACCTTTCGTAAACTTCCATGAAACTGAAAACGATTGTTTGTCGTCCATACATATTGTAACACTCAATTGGGGTAAATAGGCAATTGTGGTGCTCCTACGCCATTTTATCGGTCTCATGATCTTTGACCGATCACGCTATCTACAAAATTTGCTGTGGTTGGCTTTTCTTAAACTCGTGTCAACGCACTTTTACACTGACCTTAGACGGGTCATAGAAGATAACCCCTTATTGGATCTACTAGTAGACAACATGTTTACGTTAATTCCCACCTCAATATAGCTCGGTTTTTAAAATACTCTTCCGAAGACCAGGTTTTTCATCGGTTACATTTTGGGGTGTGTGTAATGGAACTACACAACTTGATACCGTATAATCCCTTCCATCATCGAAATACAAGACATATAGCAATGCGTACATACGTATAAAGGTTTTGAAAATACTTTCATTGTTCATCAAGTTTCTCATTGCGTTCAAACCTGTCCACTGACATCATTGTTGTGAATTTTTGGGAGTGACAAGTCTTGGCTTAGCTCTTGGCTGTTGCAATTCGTGTGTTCCGGGTTCGATTCCCACACAGAACAAATATTTATTTAACCTACAGGTTGTTGCTCTGGTCCTGCCTGTTTGTGCGTGACTTTAAATATTTGTAAAGGCACCAACGATACTGGAGAAACTTGCTTAAAAAAACAGGAATTAAAACAACATTTAGACAATAGTAGCTTTACCACTAAATCACTATTGGCTTTATCTTATTCTAAATTCGGCAACAATCACCAAATCTAGCGATATCACACGGTATACCTTCAAAGAAATCTTGACCGTTAGCCCACATGTAAAGTCACCCGCTCATATTTGGTAAATCAACAAACGTTAATATGAGCAAACATGTGTGCTAATGGCGACCGTGACATTCGTAACGTGTTACCAACTGTGAGACTTGATTTAATTAGTTAGATTATCAAAAAATATTTAACTAGTATTTTTTTTTGTAAACCAAAGTTGATGAAGGCGAATACGCTGCTAAAAAGCACAACAGGTGTGTCACCCGGTCGGTATAATATTACAGGCGTTATGACGTGACATCTACTTGCGAATTTCGTTTTATCTTTGTCGATATTTATTTATTTAAAAAAAACAATAAATATGTGTCCATTATTTTTCAAAACTCTTAACTGACTGACAGATAAACGGATTTTCAATTTATTTATATTGTAATGTACCTTATTATCTAATCTTTTCAGGAGGGTTTACGGCTTCGAATCCGTGGCAGACCTCTACAAGTGGAGTTCGTCGGCATTCTACCTCAACAATATAAAAACTCCTATGATATTCATCAACGCGCGTGACGACCCCATAGTACCTGAACCTCTTTTGCCTATCATCAGGGAATTTGTCAGTAAGTAGAAGTTTCTAGAAAATTTATGATAACTTAGATTTTTTATTCATAACCTGTCTTTTTAATCATCTAAAGGTCGGCGCAAAATATGCGTTCATTGTCTTCATCAACTGCCCCTAAGACAAGGGACTAACGATAAACGAAAACGCTCTTATATTTTCAACTTTATAATTTAGAGCATTAAGTTGAAAATCTATTAGAGACTACTACACGTATGAATGAAAACGATCTGTAGTATTGTCTAGGCCCACTATACTTTCAATATTCACCTCTTTCACCGTTATCAAAACAGTACATAGTTTATTTTGTCTTTCCAGCTATTATAACTACATTTAGACTCAAGTAATTACGGTAAATTTTGCGAAAGGTCCTCTCATCACATCGAACAACTTATGATGATTATGATTTTTTTTTCAAACCTGCACAGTTGTGTCTCTAAATATCAACTCTTTTTTATCACGTTTAACTACTACAGTCTTACTTTATAAAGGCAACAACTTAGTAGCCAGTGTCGTTAGGTATTTTCAGGCTTGTCTCCGTATAAAATTTATCTTTTAAATTGAAGAATTCCATTAGAGCTTCAACAGTTATTTATTTTAGAGAAAGTTCCATAGCAAATGAGTGAGTAAACACCATGGAAATATTTGCGTCACCCAACATTTCGGTAATTCATTTACATTATTAATGAAGGCGTTGCCTGTCGTCTGCGTGTCCAAAATGACACGTCCATTAAATATGGTCTGTTACATAGTTCTATGTTTATTATGATTTTGACTAAAATTCAGTGAAAACAGCATTTGCATTGGCTCTTACTCTCTCACTATACTAGCACTATGTCCGCGATTTCAGTCACTTTACATAAAACAGTAATGTTCTACTTATTTACCGAAGTCTTCCACAAGAATTGCATCTTTTTAAAAACCATACAGAAATTCGTTTAGGACTTTTTGAGAAAATCAATTACATACAGACATTTTTTTTTATAGCCTTTCTCGATAAATGGACTAGGTATCCAACATAAGAATATTTTTTCAATTTGAACTAGCAGTTTCAACAAACTTTGCTTTATAATATTAGTATAGATTAGTACCTTTCTTTCACTTCATTGTTTGGTTTATTTTTATACAAGCCAAGGCAAGGTTCAAAGTTCGATCCCCTAGCTAGATCGAACAAAGAGTTTTCCATTGTGAATTTCTCAATAGCAGCACATTTATAACCGGTCAATGGCATTTGGTTCACCCCCAATTACAAGACCCAAAATAGAATAATGCAAGTAATATTTATTAAAGGTAGTATTTTTATGGTGATGAAATGAAACCGGCATGTACTAGAACCAAGACGACATGGTATCTATTAACCCGTACTGGGCCCGCGTGGTGGATTATGGCCCATTTCCTTTCACAGGGAGGGGGGCCTGTTTCCCAGCAGTGGGGTCATTATAAGGTGATGATGATGAAGTAATATTTTTCATACTTGTTTATTATTTAAATTTAATAGTGCGAGGGCTGTCTCTATAATAAGAGTTCTGCTTAATTTGTATTTATACGAATGTCAATGAAAACATTGCGCAACAAAAACCAGGTCATTATCACTGTACCAGTGGACCGACATGTGAACGAAACCAGTAGAACTTGATTGTTGTAAATCTCCATATTTTATGCCATGTATTAAGTTAAATTCATAATTCAAGGTTAAAGTTTCATCATAATTTCGTTAGAATTTTAAGCTATTCCTATTAATAAAATTGTTAATTCTACAAATTTTTTGTCACTATTATTAAATAACTATCTTGCTTTGAAAAACCAGTAAATACCTGTAATAGGTAGTCAACCAAGACCCATCGTCCACGACTCTAGACAGACACTACAGAACAAACTGAAAAGTTATTGTAGTAGAATCTGCCGGGTCGCTGGAATGTCTTATGGGTTTACCGTGGTCCTGTAACTCAAAGGGCAATTTAAGGAACACGGTGGTTTTTAGTCAGTCAAGTCTGGCAGCTTTAGGTGGAGCGGAGTACTTATTTGATAGCTAGAATGTCACAGAAATTACATTTGACAGGCCTGTTGATCTAGTGGTTAGTGACCCTGACTGCTATGCCGGAGGTCGTGGGTTCGATTCCCACCCAGGACAAATGTTTGTGTGATGAGCACGATCATTTGTTCTGTGTCTGGGTGTAATTATCTATAATATGTATGTATAGAAATATATAAGTATGTTTATCAGTTGTCTAGTACCCATAACACAAGCTCTGCTTAGCTTGGGACTAGACGGCGTAGTGTGATAGTTGTGGAATATTTATTTATTTATTTATTTCAAGGGTAGTCTCCGTACATTACGAGAACGGTTGGCGGCCAAACTAACGCATTAGTACCTAAAGAGTTTTCTGTCGGGCAAGTGTGATGATTTTCCAAAAAAAAAAAATATTACCTACATTTGGTCTTTTGAATTCGCTACTTCTTCTAAATCTAAGAGTGGTTGGGTTGGTACCTGCAAAAATCCGATTGCCCTTGTAAAATATTTGCATGATCAAGTGGCGTGACAGATAGGCTGATAAAGGCAACATGAAAAAAAAAACTGTTTATGAATCAGGCTGAGGTTATCACCTCCAATGTTAACCTTTTATTGAATTTACCACACTATCTATCTGTGTTTAACTTTTATTTTTCCTTTACAGGCTCGCACGATAAGGCGATGTATCTCGAATTGGCACACGGTGGTCATTTGGGTTTCTACGAAGGAGGTCTGGTGTACGCCAACCCAGTGAACTGGCTGGACCGTGCACTGGTCGGGCTGGCCGGAGGCCTACTCATGGCGCACAATAAGTGCTCGCACAAAGACGTCGACACCTCCATGGATTGCTTCTCTGAAGAAGAACCCGACCTCATCAAATCAGCCACCATAGTCTATCGCGATCCCTTAGAAAAATCACCCATGAAAGCATACTAGATATAAACTACATTAATTCGTGGCTCGTAGAGCTCTTTGGTATACTTATATGTCTAATGTTTATTAGAGAAACGAATATAATATTACTGCAAACCATTTCATCGGCAGTAACATTTTTATAAAGTACTTAAATTGTGTTATAAGTACATCTTTTGGAGGTAACGATTCTCCACTACGTTTTTATACGTCCTAATAAATAGTTGCTATATTGATATACTAGTAGGCAAAACCGTATTTACCAAAGCCTAGTATGGGAACATGCCGTTCCTGTTATGCCCTAAGTAAGATATTAGGCAGGACCTAAGAGGCAGTTTATTATAAACAGCATATGAGCTTTTTATAAATATTTATTGTTAACTCTTTTAAATGTTTTCCAGGCTATATGTCAAGATATATGTGGATTAAGAGCGCGTATTCTGAAAGTTGGCAACGTCGCAAATTAACAAGTATTCATTAATTTGGAAATGTATGGAAAAAAGAAATATGGCTCTGCAGTGCACTAAAAAATGATTAGGGAATGCAATAATTAATATCGTAACACCGAATAAATAGTTTAGATGTAAAAAAAGTATTTGGAAACTTTCCAAAAGCTTTTTTTACACCCAATAAGCATTCCTATATAATTTTTTTTGTGCACTACAGAGCCATATTTCTTATTTTGATACGGTAAAATGACCAAATTAATTAAAACTTGTAAATATTTGACAGCTATCTGCGACGTTGCCGACTTTCTGGTTACGCGCCCTTAACTCATTTAAATGTTTTCCAGACTATATGTCAAGATGTATGCAGTGGATTAATGTTTATTGTTTTATGTTGTGACTAGTTGAGCTGATAGGCGTGGCGTAAATAACAATGTAGCAGCTGAGAATATTGTAATACAATAATAGTGTAATTAAAACTTTTATACCAGTATTTTTATAATCTATAAGTGTCAACATGCGGCTTTAAAATGCGGTCTGTTGTTACCTGCACAAAACAAATTTGCATTTATTATACTACCCGCAATAGGTAATGAATCTTTTTACGGTTTACGCCACGCCCCATTTCATTAATTTTATTCGAATGCACGCAGAGGACACACAGACTTTTATTTATTTTTCACATTGTGATATTATAGCTGATTATTTATGTACGTATGAAATGTTGACGACCGTGCAAACAGCTACTTCTGTTTGACGGTCCTGGGTTCTAGTCCCGGTTAATTCCTGTATGTTATGTATTTTATGTAACGTTGTTGTTTGTTACTATGAGTGAGAATCATTTACAAACTTACGAGTACATGAACTTTAGATATTTATCGGATAATAATAATTTCATAATATTTTGTTGATATTTAATTATTGTATAAATAGTACAAATACCTATTTGCACAATCAATAGTTAACTTTCAAATTAATAACTAAACAAAAGTATTAATTACATTTCATTCCCGTGTATTGGATTCCTTTAAAGTTCCTATGTAGTAGATGGAATTCAGTGCATTATAAGTAATGGTACGTACTGTCAATTTCACACGATGGCTACTTATTATTTGATAACTTTTATTATATGTATTTGCAATGTAGATTTGTAGACGATAGGAATAAATTATTTCGCTTTTCTTTAGAGTACTACAAAATTGCAGTATAAATTATTGCATTAGTTCGTATGATTTTCTATTCAGAAGTATATTGTTCAGTTGATATTGATATGATGACTGGAAATGGGTTTTTAAACTTATACATTGTAATGCAGTTTGTACTGTTCCTGTGAAACTTTAAACGTTATGGAATTGTTCGCTAAGCGATGTTTTGTGAGCTTTAATCAGAGCTAACTTAACTTCCGTCCAAAGTAATGTTTATAAGTCGAAGGAGAGGTCGAAATTCTGACAAGAGGTCAGGAAGAGGAGGTTTTGTATATGTACAGTAATATTAGAAACCCATTTCTATTGTAAGAATCTATGTTACAGCGTGCTTGGGTAACGCAACTTTTAAAGCACGATGTAACAGAAATATGCGATATCTTTTTATAATACTTACGTCCATTTGAATGTGTACGTAGGCGACGAAATGCACAAGTGTGTGTGTGTGTGTGCAATTTTGAAGTGTAGCTATGCGACTGCCAGGTATTTCGATGTTAGTTTTTGTAAAGTTTTGCATCTGTGTAAAGTCTGCTTCGCCATGTTTTCGTGATTTCGAAAGATGAATTACATGTTTTAAATCGGCGCAGCAAAGTCGACTTATGTTTACATGCACTGTTTGATAAGATTTTGACCAATGGTGATGAAGTGATGCTTGGTGTTTCCCCATTTAGTGCCGGCAGCCACTGACGACATGGCACGCTATGAAATGCTACAGGATCTCGTGAAGAATCTATTCCAAGTAGAGACGAAATGAAGCGGTTGCCGTTGAAATATCTAAATTGAACCTTATTTCAAATATTTAGCTGCTAAGTAATTGAAATATATGAGTGCTAAATCTTCTGTCACATTCCATTAACAACATGAAGTTACATAAATGCGTATCACTTGATTCAGCGGCGTGGCTTGACACGTCTCCTAATTATGCGATACGTTTAGACTAATGCGTGTTATAAAAAAATATATATAAACTACATTGAAATAAAGTTGCAAATCCTTAGCCACACCGCGTCGAGTCTTGCCATACTATGTAGTCATTGGGCGCCGGCCCTTACACAGATGCAAAGCCTCCTGTGGGCACGGTTTGAGTGTAACAGCAATAGGTTAAAAACGTTTGTGAATGTAAAGAAGGCCTGCACAATATATTTAGTATAATGAGACCATATTTTATATAGGCTTTCGAAGCCTGTTTCTAAAGCCTAGTCAGACTTCAAAACATTAATAGCTTGATAATAATCTATAATAGTATGTTCTTGCACAGAATATATCAGTGGTGATGGATTATGATCTCACCGAAATTCGTTGTATGAAGATGAAAAAGTAAGACTAATTGATTTGCCCCAGTCGGATATGTTCGGCCAAGCCCATCAGAAACATCTTATAGATACAGCGCAATTAAGTTAAATTGCTACCTATGGGTAAATGGTGCTAATTTTGGTATGTGGTTATGTCATGACTATTTTTGCCGCTCCTCAGGGTATCGGCATTATGCGTAGAAAATCCAACGAATAAAAATGAGCATTTATAAAATTTAGATTTAGCATTTCCAAGTAATTCCACTGTTTCTAAACTTGTGATTAGGTAGAACGAGAGATGGCAAAATGAATGTTGGAAATTATTTTTTTAGATAATTGCGTCTGTATTCGATGGACAATAGTAATTATATCCAAAACAGTCGAGATTCTGTAGGCATAAAGTGATAAAAATGAGGCAAGTGCGTGTGATACTTGTCAAAATGTCATATATTTTTATAACTAATTATTCTGCATTTTCAACGCTTCAATTAGAGGGGCGAGAGCTCCGTTCATAATTTAATCTAAAATCTTATTTCAAAGAAATACTTCTCTATGTATTATCCCCAATTGTTTGTACGAAGCAATTTTACGACAAATGAATACGACGTAATTAACACGTTTCTAAGCATATAAATACTAATAGCTTTCAATGTGATAGATTCAAGTAATAGAGATGCTACTTAAATAATCGTCAATTTCGCTAACTCTATATGTCGAGATTAAACAGTACAAACGTTAAAAAAGTAGGATCACACTGCTGTAATTAATAACTGTGATGTTATTTCGCTGACAGTACATTTCTTTATTTTTTAATCAATAAGAATTATGTACCTAATTTAAAATGACTTTCGATGTATGTCTGAATTGCCTAAAAGTTCTATGTTTTATTTATGTACATGTAATAAACGTTAAAATGAATAATACTCGGTTGTTTGTTTTATCCCATTCATATTGAAATTATTCATTACAAAAGGATTGATAAATAAGTATATTTCTAAGTCAATAATATAAAATTTCAAAGACGGGTGAATTTACGCTGTCTTAAATTCTAGCAAGTTATTATATCTAACTAACACTATTTTAAACATATTTTGTAAATGGAATATTATTACGACATTGACTGCCTTTTTTTTTACAATACATTTGAGATTAATGAACTCGAACCCCAGTTAATCAATCTCAAATGTATAATTATATATGTCTTTATACAAATTGACAATATATAAAAGATAGTTGAGCAAAAACATAATGAGATCATAAAATAATTCAAAGATAGTCGTGCTTTGTTCTTTACAGAAAAGTAACAAAAGGTTAACTGTGGCGAGATAACAAAATGAGAAACTTTATAAAATATTTTAGCTGCTGAACAAATCAGTTTTAACATGATAAATTAATACTATCAATATTCCAAATACAAATATCACAACATTTTCCTTAATTAATTCTTATTTCTCTTTACACATACATCTTAGCGTATTACACATCAATAGTTAAGTAATTTAGATATTTATAAATACAAATAAGAAAATTTACATTAGAAAATAATTTCAGTGCCACTTTTATTCTATCATTCTTATAAAATCATATTTGTTGTTCATAAAAGAGAGCATTAATTCGCTTTATATTAAAATTATAAAAATAGCATGGCCACTGGGAGATTAAATGCATTACAAATATATGTTTAGTTTTATGGGACCATTTGAACTTGTCAAATAACTTGGGAAGGGTTTTAAAAAACTCGTAATTAAATTATATATACATTTTAATAAATTATAATAAAACTAGGTTGTACCTTCGACGGCCATGTTTTTTGTAACAGGTACTTTTAAATTTCGTAAAATATTTAACCTATTACAGTACCAATGAGAAAATAAAAATAATGTTCAAATAGTCCCATAACGTAATGCTGAGTAAAAAATGCCAATATAGTTACAATAATTTCACTTATTACTTACAAAAGATACTTTAATACTTATTACATAGGTACTTCGACAAAAAATAAGTCCATAGCTATTAAGTATTCCATCATGATTCATATTGAAAAAAATATTTTTACTTTCTAACTAGAGTTATGAAACTGATATTTTACAGTCTTTTTACATATCAGTTTTATTCGATCTGAGTATTTTCAGAATAAATTAAAGCTTCTTTTTACAAAGTAGGTATTATATAAATAAATTACGTAAATGCAATCAAATCGTGACTGGTGTCATATAGTCAGCATATAGATGTAGGATCCCCTTCCATAGTGCATGCTATATTATCTAATTTATGAGCTAAGTGCATTTTGTTTTCTAGTCCTAATATAATTTGTTCTCTATATTTACTGACATAGATATACAGCTCTTTTAAGGCAGACAGTGTGTCGAATTCATTCAACTGTTCCACCGAGAGCTGCTGCATAGAAGTACTTAGCTCTTGGTCTGTTACTTGAGGTAATTGAGATACGGACTGATAAAATCTTATGACCATTTCCCTATATGTAGGCAAGTCTTTAGCAAATAGTAATTTGTTCGAAGGAGAATCTTTACATAATCGATGTTCGGTTAATGAACAAGCATCCATAAAAGTTTGAGCGATAACTGATAATGAAGAGTCAACAGTCGCTGTTTTATTTATATCAAATATAAAATCTGGATTTTTTATGAGATTCACCCAAAATCTAAGAGGTAAGCTATTAGACTTCCAAGCATGGACTACTTCAGGATTCATGATACCATGAGTCCGGGCCGCATCATCGAAAAGATCGAACAGCCACTTGACAGCTGGCGGCAACACTTCGTTGACAGTGAGTATAGTGCTGAAGAAGTCATCAACGAACTTGTGAACTGTGCCTTTCGTAGACAAGAGCCTGGTAAGAAATATCTCTGGAATAGCTTTGTGACTATGTTCTGATGACTTGTTGATAATATGCTGGTATTCTATTGGTTTTACCAAGTGATAGTAGTGAACATTTTGGTCTGTGATGTCACTGTTATACACTCTTATGTGGGAATTAGAGCAGTATATTCCTGTACAATTCTTGCAGGGTATTTTATATGGAGTGTTGAAACTGTCGTTTTGTCGTGATATCAAGGACATGACGGCGGATTCTTTGACGCCGTAATGTGCTAACGTATTTAATTTCCGCCAGCCATTTATCGTCTTCGTGGTAACATCTTCATCTTGAAGTGTAACATGTCCTCCCCTTCCGTGTCGCCATTCTAAATCAACTTCATGGACGGATGGCCTCATAGAGAACGGGGTATTTTTAAACAGTGCGTCTAATATTTTAGCTTTTACTTGTGAAATACTATCACAATCTAAAACTTTACATTGAACTTTTTCATCAAAATCATCTTGGACTATATGTAGTGTTATGGTCTGATGGTCAATCTGTTCCTTCAAAAGCTTCTCTTCCGACAAAGAGTATCGAGCTTCGTGAGTTATTGCATCAACAACTCCTTTTTCGATTTGATGTTTTATTGCTTTGAAGAGCAAAAACAGCGACGAACCAGCATAGTCTTTCAGATAATAATACATACATAAAGCCATCCAATTAGTTAACATTTTTTCAACCACACTTTCAGTTCTTCTTAGCATGAGTTGAGGATGCTTATTGCAAATAGATTTATCAATAAGACGTAACAACAGAGATTTTAAAATATCTGTTGCGTATTCCATTTTCCCCATGAGTATTATCATAAGAAGAGAAGCCACGTTTACTTTGTCTCGAATATTAAACGACTTTTGTGACTCTAATGTGTCTATAAATGACAAAAGGAAACATTTATTATTCAAAAGCTGCTCAAATTGAATCATAGCTGCGTCGTAGTTGGTTCTGGGAGAGTTAATAAATAGTTGACGTTGGACGTTCAATATAGGGTGGTCTGATACTCCCGGGAAGAATACCTTCATGACATAGTTTACGTGATCTAACGTCGGTATACCTGAATGTTCCAAATCAGCTGCCAAATCAGACATATCAGTTTGCAACTCAGCAAAGGCCAGTTTACATTCTAATCTTACATTGCTCTCTAAAGTATCCATCTGAATTTGTATTCTTTTATACTCTCTTTCCGCTTTTGTGCTACGTCGTCTGTACATCACTAATACAATCATGAATATAAGCACAAGGAAGAAAGTCCCACCAGCAATTCCTGCGATAACTTCCGGCGGAAAATTGTAGTTTCTAAGTAATTCATAATGTAGGTAACCAATAGGGAACCGCAAGTTTTTGCCAACTTTAACAACCACCAAAGGTAAATTAATTTCTGAAATCTGTACACCGTTTTCATCTGTATTAGCAGGTTGTATTTCAGGAGGCGTGCATAAAAGTTGTTGCATTGTTAGACTAGTAACATTACAAGGTTCTGTTCCAATTGTAACAATAACATCTGTTTCATCACTAGCCCTTATTAAATTTTCCCCTTCTATGACTAATGGATCTCCTTTGTATGATTTTATACCTTTATTGGGGAATTGATATACATGAGGATCTTCAACAAAAACCATGTGAGTTCGAGGGGGATTAAAGTGTTTTTCATGCATTGTTTCTACATTATCCAAAACAAAACCAACTTTCATAGCGATTTGTGGAGTACTAGTCTGAGTTTTTGTTGCTTGCAGAATGTCGAAATACTTTTTATTGACGGCAGGGCTAGGACATTCCATTTGATGTTCGTTGAGTACAGTACAAGCTGTATGGTTCACAGGTAGCACTTCGTTGGCAAAATACAATTTCATAAGTGGTTTTTGTATTGTGTGCAAGTTTGTGCCATGAACTGTTATCATTCTGCCTCCAGATACAAAACTTTTCAATGGTTTTATTTCCATAATTGTTGGGTCTGCTGTATAATTAAACAAATCTCCATACAAACTTCGATTAGCATTATCTATTCCTACTGTCAATGTGTGAATCACTCTTGGTTCATTTGCCTTTGGAGTTATGCATATTAACCTGCTGTTTGAAGTCTGTGTAGTATTGACAGAACATGGCAGTTCATCCAAGAAAGCTGAGATAGAAGAACCAATGTTCAAATGCTGTCCCCCTATAGCTAACTGGGTGCCACCTGCAACTGGGCCTAGTGTTGGATAGAGACCCTGTAATTTTATGTTCTTGTAACTGAATAAAACAGATGATTCTGTGTGGCCAGAATCATTTTCCACAATCACTGGTGCTACAGCAGAGCCATTGGCGGCTCCTGTGCGACATGTAATGCTTACAGAAACTTCAAAGTCTACTATCTCACATGGAACATCGCCAATTCGAACTTTTCCAGATACTTCTTCAACTCTTAAGCCAAGGTTACTGCCTTCAATAGTTACTATTGTACCTCCTTCTATTGGTCCACTTAGTGGTTTAATCATATCAATTCTAGGTTTGGGACACTCAGTTACTGGATTTTCTAGGCATGTTTCACTATAAGAACAAGAATTGCCACACCAGGTGCATTTGTAGATAGAGTTTCGGGTTATGCAAAGGGAGCAATCAGCATGTTCTCTATGGGATCCTAAAATTTCACATTTGTACAATGTGATGTTGATTGTGTCTATATAATGTTTATGATTCCAGACAATTTTAACACTCACATTGTATTCTCCAACATCTTCTTCATATGAATAGGTTGTTTTGTCACACACTATGTAATGATTTGATTCAACTCTAGCAGGAAGTATCATGTTGGCTAGCTCAATACTAACTATACACTGAAATCCAGTGTGTCCTGGTTGTAGGTGAGGTAGATTTTCAACTTCCAGTTCTAATTCTTTAGGCACATTATTTGGTAGTAAAATAGGTTTCTTGTATTGTCTTATTCTAGGACAGTGCCCAATACCATGATTTAGGAGTTTCGTAGGATTATTTTCACCACTTATTATGGTCCTTTGACAAACTGATGTATCATGGGTGCACCTGTTGTCATATATGCACCAATTACAAGCCCATTCACTCAATATGCAAGAGTGACAAGTTGTATGTCTTGAACAATCATAGAAAGCAAAGTTTCTGGAAACAAAGTCCTTATTTGTTTCTGATGAGTGAACAGAAAGTGAAACATAAACATGATCTTGATTTTGTGGTATTTTCGGTCTGTGCTTCACATCTGGTGTAGGGCAAGCTAGGCCATTAGATGTTACAGCAGCATCTATAGCTGGGGCATTTCCAAACACACACTTGTATTTGGCTTCAAAGGGCAATTCTGGTAAAGTTCTAATGATAAGTTGTACTGTTGTTACTTCATTCATAGATATTCTATCAGGTAGAATTTGTTCAAAATCAATGCACTGTTGTCCAATGTATTGGGACAACCATCTTGGTGCACTTTGTGTCCCTTTTTGACACATATTCTGAACTGTGCAGCGTTTTTCCAAAGAACACCATCCACAGTGGGGATCATTTGATTCTAGGCAAGAGGAACAATTTCCATGTTCTGCACATCTTTCAGTTGGTATTTGCACTATAGAATTTCTTGCTAACACATAAAGTGTTTTTTGATATGGTGAGAGTGTTGTGTCAGGTAGAATTCTCTGACCAGGCAAAATGGCTTCACTTGAATATTCTAATGCTTTATCAGCATCAATCAAAACTTTCTTCAGAACACCATTGTTAGTGCCTAGGAAAGCTACAGTATGCAAACCAGTTACAGACATAGTGACAGAAGTAATCAAAGTATCATTCCAGTTAATAACAGACATTGTTTTTATAGGATAAAGTCCACTAATTTTAAGACCTACTTCACAAAAATTGAGTATATTTCCTGTAGAACCTACACTGGGACATTTTCCATCAGATATCATGCCTGATATGTAGCCCATGTTGCGTGCCTTGGTGCTGCCATTGAAACACATGTGAACATTTTCATTAAACTTAATTTCTATTTCTTGCAAAGAAAATACACAAATAGCTGACTTAGCCATAGGTTCATTAGAAATACTTTTTGATGGACTAAAAACAGCTATAAGAACAGGATCCCCCGTCTCTATACCCAGCTGGGCAGCTAGGTTTGCACCAGCCTTTGCAATCTTAGCATCTTGAACTAAATTATAATTGACCACTTCACTCTTACCACTAACAGTTTCTTCACGAACATGGCACTCCAATGTCACTTCTGTGTAGCTATTATAGTTATCATCATTGACACATGTTCGAGCTAGGCGGGACACATACCCTAGTTCCTCATTACCAGCAAGATGGGAATGCTTCTGAATTATCAAAAAATATGCATAATCACTAGCATTAAAGCCATACACATACTGCACTAAGAAGTTATCTCTGTATTTAACATCTATTTGTATTGAACTTTGTTTGTTAAAAGTAAGTTGTGCAGTGTCGAGAGTCATCAGATCGCGGCTGGAGATCGCAGGAACATCGTGTCTGTATTCTCCATTGTTTGTAAATGTTGTCCCTACATAAAGCACATTGGATCGGTCCCATGAATTATACCTTTCAGGCCCGATAAAAGCGTAGGTAGACGCTTCAGCGTCATTAGCTGCCACACTAACAGGAACGAACTCGGGCTTCGCCGACAGGTCTCCGAGCTTATACTTGGAGCAGGAACCCTGCGCCACTGAACCGCACGCGATCACTCTCCCGGATTCTTGATCTATCACTAAGATTTTGTTCACGTTATCAGTCCGTGTAGTCTGTATGTCAGCTGAAGGACAGCCACTTGCATGACACATTGGGTTGTCTTGTATCGGACCCGTGCCTATAACATGGATTGGTTTTAAGTCAGGGCTTAACTGGTGAATCCAGTTCAACGAACCAGCGTATACTTGGCCGCTGACTCTGTCCACGGCGAGATGATAGAAGTGGTATGTCTCATTGGGCTGATTTGGATATTGTGATATGAACTCGTAACCATACACTATTGTGCACCGAAGCCAAAATGTTATGACTAACACTGTTGTAGAAGTAGCCATGATCACATTTTAAGTTGTAATTGAGTTGTTAATTTCACTTTTTCACAACCTGTATGTTGTTTTTATTTCATTTTCAACCCATTTTTATTCCATTACAAAAATGTAATGTACGGTAACTTGTAAAGCATCCATCGATGCTGATGACACGGAATAAACAATAGAGTTTTACACCATACTATTACCATAGAGAAACATATTCTATCTTCCCTCTTCAACACAAATAATTCTACAACAAAACACGGAAGATTTGAAAACGTAGACATAGAATAGGTTCTCTATTCACTATCTGTGAGTTTGAAATAATTTGAAACCAACGAGTAGACTTTAATATTCGTAGTTTGAAAATTTTTTTCGAACCATTGTGACTGTTCGCTTTTCCATTATGTATTAGCCATCACAAAATTCTTCTTTCAGGTCTAAGAAAGAATTTTTTTTTTCAATCTTTCGTTGGTCACTTAATCAGTCGGTATCGCCGTGGCACTCGCCGTGGTATCACATCAAGAAAATAATGGTACTAGAATCTCAGGCACATTCGCACATTCGATTAGTGCGAAGGCCGATCCCAACATAGTTGGGTATGAAAAGATAATGTATGCCCAGCCTTCTGGAACAATGCATTTAAGCCATTTAAGTATAACTAAGCTCAAATAGGATAGAACAAAGTCTACTTTTGAAAATGTTTTTTTTGCCGTAGTTGTTTGCCTTTTTACCCGACTGCCAAGTAAAGGTTACGTTTTGTTCATTCATTCTATAGTCTATGCGAAAAATCAATCATAAAATTTATTAACCACAGATTCAAAATCGTCAGAAACGTCGTGTGAAGTCGAGGCTCTCTTGTTGCGTGCGTTCCTTGTTTTGTCCGGTTGTTTGGGTTAATATTTTTAATACAGAGATTATTTGTGACTAATCAAAAGAATAATGATCTAACCTGTGATAATAAATAATTGAAAGAAGTAAATATGTGAAGGACCATTTTCTTTGTTTAATTTTTTGTTATAACAACATGTTGGGTAATTCACACACTGGTGAAAATACTTAACTTTGAGACTATTTGTTGTGCACAATGATGGCTTCGATGGCTGCAGGCGGTCCTGGGGACCCGAGCACTCAGATGAATACCTACAGGAGCTATGTGACCATGTTGGCGGACCCTGGCGCTAAGGATGAGATCAAGCTCAAGGCGGCCCAAGAACTCAGCGAAAACTTTGAGGTACGTACTATTCGATAAATTACTTTACTTTTACGATAACCGGTATTGATAATAACTTAGCCCATTAGTGTAACCTGATTGCATGCGCTTGTGTTAAGCAGTCCATTGTATGTCTACATAAATAACACATGTTCGTTTCTGCTGTATGAAGTAAAAAAATATCTGAAAGCAATCTTATAAGCTTGATTATCACATTATTCTCGTAGGCCTAGAACACATGAATCGTTTTAAAATTATACAACATTTATACTATAATTACAAAATCTTTCTTTTTTAATAGCCTGCTCTGTCCCACTCCTGGGCAAAGGCCTCCCTCCACTCCTTCCACTTCTCGCGAGCCCGTACGTCCTCCTTCCAATTCGGACAGAATCTGTCCAGTTCGTCCTGCCATCTCTTTCGCAGTCTGCCGCGACCCCGCCTCAGTGCTCCAGTTTTGAGTTATTTTGGCCCACAGTTTGTCCGGCATGCGACAGACATGTCCTGCCCAGTCCCATTTGAGTTGGGCAGCCTTCTGAGCCATGTCAGCTATATTTGTTTTGGAGTGCAGTATTGTGTTTCGAAAGCTATCTGTTAATTTAACACCTAATATACTGCGCTCCATTCAACCAAATTCCAAATTCACAATTCCAAAATCCTACTAGGCTAAAAAAACAACAATGAGGTATAAGTACCTCCTAAAATTTCATTCTATTTTTATCTATAATGCAAGTGATTTAGAATGCAATTTTTTATGTATCTCATCACATTACTTGACTATGCTTAAAACTCCAATAGGCAAGACACTACTCTCAAATTAGGCAGGAATTCAGATAAACTAACATAATAAGAAAATACCTTTTCAGTATCTTAGCAAAAAGTCGAAGGGCGAATAGCACCTAACTATTCTTAAAATGTGCTGATAATTTTTGAAGTTCTGATTTGTTATAAAACCATGCGAATAATAATGGTATTTTTTATGATAAGCCTTTTAGAATAGATGACTGAAAATATAAACAAACAAATGCAATTCTGTTATTTTACTGTCATCAAATCTCCTTTCATACTCTGAATTAAATAAAGTAACAATTTAGCCTTATAGCCTTAGGCCCACTTGCACCACAATCACTAAACAGGTTTAGTGCTAAACTTATTTAAAACATTGTTCGTCTCTGTCAACTTCAAACAATTTGACAGGGATACAGTGATATTCTAAGGCAGTTTAGCGCTAAACCCGTTTAGTGATTGTGGTGCAAGTGGGCCTTACAGTGATAACTAATTACACAAAATATGTAATTGATTACCATGCGCACTAGCAATCATCTACTCGAATTTCAAAAATGAATATATCCTTTTTGCATACATCTCTACCTAACATATTTAGTATTAAATATATTGGTACTTACTTCATTGCAATTTAACATGATTTATTTCCAGGTAATACTCAGTTCTCCTCAATACCCCCAATTCCTTGAACACTCCCTAAAAATATTTATCAAAATACTACAAGAAGGAGAACCACATTTCATTGCGGAGTACAATATTCAACAAGTACGGAAACTTATACTTGAAATGATTCACCGCCTCCCAATCAGCGAGACTTTAAAACAGCATGTAAGAAGTATCTTAGTACTGATGCTGAAATTAATGGAAATTGAAAATGAAGAGAATGTTTTGGTGTGTCTAAAGATTTTTATGGAACTGCATAAGCAATACAGACCAGCATACCATACTGAAGTTGATGTGAGTACTTAATTTTTAAATGGGATATTTATACTATTATGATTATTTCTTTTGAGTTAGCGATATTTTAATATAGCAAGCTCATGGAGCTTGTTATATTAATCATGGTAATGTGAATAACAAAAAATAAATATGATCATTATCCTGTTTTGAGTTCTAATGATAAAATATTAGCTGCCATGAAACAATACACAAAACAAATCTTATTATGCTTTTCTTCTATTTATCTAGATTCACAAGTTCCTGCAGTGGGTTAAAGGTATATATTCAGACTTGCCCAATCATTTGCCAAAAATATTTGAACCCAAACCAATAATAAGAGTAAAGGATCTGTCGGAAGTGAACATTGATCAACTACTACAAGAGACATACACAACTACACCTATACATACTGAGAAGAAACTGCTTGATGGCAGTGTAGTTACTGTAAGTATTTAATGAACACTCATTTAAACAAATTGTGATTTTGTTTTAGGGGGGAGGTTAGACCTGACAATTGTATATTTAAATGAAGTAAAAGTTGAAAACAGGGTTGGAGCAGGCCAGGGCCATGGGACTGTCTTGAAAGGGTTCTAAGGACCTTGATAATGCAAATAGAATTTCAAGGCACAGGGCAGTTTTTAGTCAGTATGTATTAGATAGCCCCATCTGGAGGGGATGGGGCTATCAATACCTATGATGGAAGGACTCATTTGACAATTTTAAGACCCCCAATAAATGGCTTCATTGGAGTAGTAAGGCAGAAAGATATCAATATTAACTAGTTATTAAAAAATAATAAGAATAAATGTCAAAATCTAGTTGAAAAGTGTTTTATTTATACTATATTATTTATTTGAAAAGCCTGTTATTTTGTATTTTCATATTTTTAATATCTTTTTCTCTTACAGTACAACTTGATTCCAAGATCGGTGCTCTCCTTGAAAGTAATCCAGGAGTTGCCTATCATTGTGGTCCTTATGTACCAGTTGTACAAACAGAATGTTCATCAGGAGGTCAGCAACTTTATCCCTCTTATCATGGAGACCATTACCTTGCAGCCTGCTGCCACCCACAGGTAAGATTTCGTACCCTAAAGCCTCATTTAGACGGAGCAAGAACTCGCATGCGAGTTTCACTACATTGCGGTATATTGCGAGTTTCACAAAAATAATGGCTCTCCACCAAATCCTAAATGATATATTTATCTCGATTATGCATATGTAATAGCAGCTCTTGTGACTTACTAGGACTGTTTAATTAATTAGGTTTTCCCCTCTCACAAAGAGGCCTGAGTCCCAGCAGTGGAATCATTTTAGGCTGATAGTGATGATGTTGATAAAGTTTTTAATTTTTCTTGTTTTTGTAGAGATTTTTGAAAATCTCCCTCATCATTATTATGAAAAATCCTTGTGTTATTTGTTTATGTGAACTTATGTTTCAAATATCCATATTTCTTCCAGACAATCGGCTTCATTCAACAAAGAGGTTTTTGTAGACTTCATGGGTGCCCAAATAAAGACCTTAGCCTTTTTGGCATACATCATCAGGATATACCAAGACACTATTGCCAATCATGCCAATTTGATGGTCAAGGGCATCATAGGGCTTCTGACACTATGTCCCCCGGAAGTGGCCCATCTGAGGAAGGAACTGGTTATAGCGACTCGACATATCCTTGCTACAGATTTGAGACTGAGTAAGTTGCTTAAAAATGGCTTCTTTTGTAAAATAGGATGTTTTATTTAAATCAAAATTAGCGAAGATACGATATTTTAAAAATTACCAATACGTCACAAGCAAGTACAGTTTATACTTGCTTCTGTTCTGACGTCTCGAGCCGACCTCTCGAATTTTGGGACGTTATTTATATCTTTGTAAATATGCATTGATCAAAACTAGCTGGCATACTAATTAGATTTGCAATTTATTGATGCTGTCAACATGCTTATTTCAAAACTTTTTTTTATCTATGTAAATCTTATCGCGCGGGCATGCGGGCGGCGAGTAATGGGCGACTCGCTGTCCGACCATGGACCATACCCGAGTCGACGGCGCACGGTGGGCTGGAATCGTCAAGTGGGGACTTAAGGATTAAAATGAGTATTTTTGAATTTTATGTACTAATACAAATATTTTTTGTTATATGTAATTTTTTTATACTTAGTATTTTTCGAGTTATAGACCCCTAAACTTTGTATGAAATATTAATCGGTTTTTGGTTTAATCTGACATGTTTTAATATTGTATCACAGAAATATAGCAAAAAACAAATTATTGGTAAACATTCTACATCACCCTTATTACGTCATTTGTTTTTAACAATACTCAATAGTGCCGTGACCCTCATTAGCGCATCGTCCATTGAGCGCAGCAAAATGATGACGTGTCATTATGTGATTGGATGATGAATAGCAGGTAAAAAATGATACGGTTACATTTGAAAAACAACCATCCTCAGTACGTTGTTACACATCGTAATAAACGCACTATCCTATCTCACATTTTCGGAATACTAATACTATTTATTACGTAAAAATGTTCGATTTGTTGTCAAATATTGATATTGTTGTGCTATTAAAGGAAAGTGGAAGTTTTAAAAATAATAGTGTTTTATATAGTGCTATTAAATCTAGATTAGTCCCCATTGTGTTAAGTGCTGAAAACGATAAAGCGGTAAAAGCGTTTTGTGCAAAATATTGCTATAATCTGCAAAGGAGACGGCAAAATGCTCATAGCAAAGAGGAATTGTTCAGCAACAATAATAGTGAATGGTTATCATCGGAAATAAAGTGGCCTGATTTCATTGTAAGTGCATTTGAAAGAAACCAAGACTCTGTTCCTAGTACATCAAGTGAACATGAATCTCCAGCAAAAGTGTCTACTGCCACGTCAACGAATGTAAGTCCAAGAAAACCATTTTGTGAATTAGGACCTAAGCAAAAAAAGAGACGTACAGAACATATTCATACAAATATGACTACAGAGGAAATATCTCATGCATACATTATGAAATTACGAGAGGATGGTAATCAAGGAATATCTAAAATCCTCGAACACCTACTTAAAAATCCACAGGATGTGCAAAAAGCGAAAGATAGTCTTTTAGGTAAAAATGATAAACCTAAATTTACTCCAGATGAAGCTTTGGGACTTGTTTTGTCCCTTAAGTTAACAAAGTGACAATATAATACTTTAAGAAAAAGTATCAAAGAGAAAAATGTCGACATGTTCCCTTCCTACTACAAGGTGCAAAATGCAAAACAAGAATGCTTCCCGCCAAAAGATGATATCACCTTAACAGATACAACTGCTGGAATAAAATTGCAGCGTCTATTAGATATAACCACCAAAAGGATATTATTCAAAGCAATCAATATTGATAGCGCAGACTTTAAGGAGTTGACAATGATAAGCAAATGGGGAATGGATGGTGCCTCGAATCAAGCAAACTATAAGCAAAAAATGACAACGGAGGACAAAGTGGACAGTGCTTCGACATATGATTCAGGTATTTTTATGGGTAGTTTAGTACCAATAAAAAATATTTCTGAGGAACAAATTATCTGGGAAAACGACTCACCAAATTCTGCATATTGGTGTCGTCCAATATTTTTCAAGTTTGAAAAAGAGAATAAATCAACGATTTTAAGAGAGAAAACCGAAATTGAAACGGAGATAAATGAATTGAATGAAACAGAAATTAGCGATTAATGAAGAAGCGGCTGAATCTAGAAATAAAGACTTTAGGCGATATCGCCAACACCATTCAAGGAAAGTCTGCAGAAGAGCTAATAATGAGGATATTTTAAATAATTTAATAATTAGTTCAGACCCAGTTAGTATATATCATCAAAACGTCATAAAATGATACGGAAACACAAACCATTTTCAGAAGAAGCGAAAGCCATGCTTCTTTTATCTACAACATTTGAAGATGATGAGCGGGAAAATATAGAATTTGTTAATGTGGAACATTTAGAGAACGAATCTGAATCTGATGAAATTGTCTAAGTGATAATTTTGTGAGTGCGTGTGTTTGTGAGTGAGTTTGTGAGTGTGCGTATGAGTGGATTAGGCCTCCTGGAGACACCACTGATAAAAAAAAACGCGCTTAGTTCTCTACCTCAAAGGTGGTGTGGAAAAGGGAATGAAAAACAATTTTCTCCAAAATCGAAGAAAATCGAAGCAAGTGCTGTATCGGATAATTTGCCTAAAAAATAGCGCAATCGAATACCGAAAGCGGTTATTTGAGAACTCTTGAGAATTAAAAGTTATTCATATAAAATCAAATTTCTCCATACAAAAATAAATTCAAATCGTTATAACTTTTAAAATATTAAGTATATACAAAAATCGCAGAAGAAAAATTTCTTGTATTTAGTGGTAGATCGCCAAGCCGTCTTTATTTTTTTTTTAATTGCTTATCAATTTTCATGAATCCCTAAGTCCATTAGAGCTTGATTTCAGCCCACCGTGCGGCGCGTTGTGTTCCACGCGCGCCTCAAGGAGTGTCAGCATAGTGACCCCTGTAGAGGACCAAAGCCTACCGGGGTCGCGGGACTCACGAATTACCGTGACCCCGGTACGTACAGGGCTATTGAAGGACACCGTGGATTTTAGTCAGTACAAGTCTGAAAGTCCCTCCCGCCCTGCTCTGGGTGGGAGTACTTATGTGATGATTTTAGCACGTAAAAAAAAACGACGGGTTGCACTCTGGGAGTGCCGGCAGAAATGATAACTTGAATAGTAATAAACACACACGAACATTCACGCAAGCGCCCTGCGCCGTCTTACGGATTTTCGATCAGGTCACGTGTCCTGACGCGAGTTTAACATTTTTTACCCATTCCAAAAAAAGTGCACAACGCCGCTAAAGAAGTTTTCACTTCTAATAAAGTAAATTCTTATCAATTCAATTGTGGGTGATGTTGAAACTCATAAAACACAGTTTTAGGTCCTCAATAAAATTTTTCGTCACACAGAATTTGTTCCGTACATGGAGCGCCTATTCGACGAAGATGTACTCCTTGGAGGTGGTTGGACTGTCCATGAATCATTACGTCCATTGGCGTATTCAACACTGGCAGACCTAGTCCACCATGTGAGACAACTCCTGCCACTGACAGACCTTGCTATTGCAGCTCATTTGTTCTCCAAGAATGTGCATGATGAATCTCTACCTACAAGGTAAGGTTTGGGGTCTTATTTTGCTTGGGTTTACAAAGTAACTTAGCTAAATTATACCTTACTTGTTACTGTTAAGGTTTAATATAATAAAAAAAAGTTTGGTATAATTTATTTAGTTTTGAAATACGCCTTATTAGTTGTGAGTTTTGAAACTTTCTAAAGTTGTTCGCTGTTGTCGAGTGAGACCTATAATAAGATTGCGTTGAAAAAGATGACGTCTTAGACGCGTTTCTGCGAAATTGTCAGAAGAAATTTTCCCAGAGCTTTTCTCTGCGAAATATTCTCTGGCCAATTTACAGTGGAAGGCTTCGGGGGAGACCTTAGGCCTGCGGTGGAGTTAAAAAAAAAAGTTGTTATTTACTTTATGAAGACTGCATTCCCACAGGAATATTGATATAAAACAGGTCGGAGTCTGTTTCTTTAACTGTCATAGCTGAAATCATTTACTTCATCAGATAACATGTTTTTTTTTAGTTTATAAAATACTCGAAAATTCACCATTTTCATTTGTTGAGGGGAGGGAATGCAGAAATCGTGCAGCAAACTCCTCGGCTACATATGTTTTGCAACCAGTAACCATTTTAATCCAATATTAAATTCGTCACAGTATCCAAACAATGTCCTGCAAGTTACTACTTAACCTGGTGGACTGCATTCGTCAACGGTCGGAGAACGAGGGTGCCGCCGCGACTGGCACTCAGCCGCAGGGACGGCAGCTGCTCATGCGCATACTTGAAGTCTTCGTACTGAAGTTCAAGACGATATCAAAGTTGCAGCTACCTGCGTTGATGAATAAGTGGTAAGTGATTGTTTTGTTTGAATTAAATTTGTTTGAAGATATTATTTCAAAATGATCCGTCATATCCGGATTCTAAAAAGGGTCTGTTTGTGAATATGGTATACCCATATATTAAACAGTACAAAATACATGTCGAGATTTTTGATTGGTTATCTCTATTTCAGACAGCCAAACATATCCATAATCCCTTTAGAAATAGTATAGAGTGTCACTTTAATCAATTTATGGAAGCATTAATGACCTTCCGGGGTCGAGAGACTCACGAATTACCGTGACCCCGGTACGTAAAGGACCATTGAAGGACACCGTGGATTTTAGTCAGTACGAGTCTGACAGTCCCTCCCGCTCTGCTCTGGGTGGGAGGATTCATGTGATGATTTTACCACGTAAAAAAAAAAACATTAATGACCCTCCTACACACGTCCTTGTGCCAATGCGGCGTGCTAACTGAAAACCAGCACTGGTCGCCCAGCAAATGCTAAGTTGGTAAACCTTTCGGTGTGGATATGCTCAGCGCAACTTATTACTTTTATTTTTATAATAATCTTTTTTATTTCCACATATTTAAAATCATTTGACTTGTTCTAGTAAACAAACAACGACACAAACACCGAATGGCGGCACCACTCCCGGTACCCCCACAACCCCGGGTCCATCAACTTCCACTGTGGAAATCAAGGTGGAGGAAGAGAAAGTGGCTCCGGACTTCCTTGACAGCCTGTCGAAGACGGAGGAGAAGTCTAAGATAGGATTCCCCTCGTCTCAGATGAATAATCTGAATGTAGTGGACTATAGGACGTTGGTTAAGACACTTGTTTGTGGTGTTAAGACTATCACATGGGGCTGTGCTTCCTGCAAGGTTGGTAATGCTAAGTTATTTTAATTTTCTTGGATTTTAGTTACTGGTTACACTGATAATACTTCTGAATAGCCTGCACTGTCCCACTGCCTCCCCCAATTCCTTCCAGGAACTCTTTGTTTCTGGGCCACTTCAAACCAGCCCTCATGGTATGCGTCTAGGTCGTCTCTCCACCATTTTCTGGGACTTAGACTTGTTTAATTTGAATATACCTGTTTACGCCTATTGGAGTCTAAACAGGTGACCGCGACGAAAGTGAAGTGCTATTGAAGAAACACCGTGGATTTTAGTCAGTACTAGTCTGACGGTCTCTTCCTGTCCACCCTGGACGGCAGGACTCAATTAATATTACCACCTAAAAAAAAACTACCTTGAAGTTTTTGCAGCATTTCATTATTGTGCCTTTTTGTTCACGACTGCTGAACATGAGATCCCGGTTTAGATTACCTGATCGTGCAAAATATTATTGGGTTTTTGCATCAAGAACTTGTGGCTTATGGTTGATGGCAATAGTCTCCCTCGTAGTACATCAGACAGAAATCAACTGGCGAATGAGGGTGTATTAAAACACCTCTAACCCCTCAGAGATTAGCGTGATTATTCGGCAACAGTATAAATAAAACTCTATAAATTCTTTCACAGCAAACAACAACAAATACAGAAGGCACCTCCACCACCACCATAACTGGACAAAAGCAGTTCAGTGCGCGCGAAACTTTAGTGTTTATACGTCTAGTGCGATGGGGACTACAATCGCTTGACATATACACGCTAGCGGCTCCACGTGCGCCTGCGCAGCCGCCCGCGCAGCCACATGTACGGTCGAAGGAGGAGAAGGAGGTGCTTGAGCATTTTAGCGGAGTGGTAAGCATATTCTATAATTTTTAAGATTTCACGCTTCTTCAGGTTTATAAATATTCGCAGCAATTCTGGCCGATTGTTTAATAAACTAAGTTATCTTCCCGCACTTAATCATGTTTGCGTTAGTTTGACAAAACTCGAGCTAAGTCTTTAAGAGCCGAGCGACTTTTCGAATAGTAGTATAGCCCTCTCTAAGGCTGAAACTACATTAGGCCGCGACGCGATCTGCGACACATGAGCGATTAAAACAAATAAATGAATGCTCACGTATATGGCTACACCGTACATCAGCGATACCACGTGTAATCTGTTTCGCTCTTCCAGTCGCATCGCAAATCGCTGTCTAATGTAGCCTCAGCCTCAGAAATCATCTATATATATAAAAGGAGAACTGACTGACTGACATATCAACGTACAGCCGAAACTACTGAGGCTAGGAATGTGAAATTTTGCACACGGCTTCCTATTATAATGTAGGGGAGCACTAAGAAGGGGTTTTTGGAAATTTAAACTTTAAGGGGGTGAAAAGGGGGAATTAGGAAAGTACGTAACTCACGCGGACGAAGTCGCGGGCAAAGTGCTAGTTAAAAATAAAACCTGAACACATTTCTTAAATAAGAAGGTGAATATATTAGGTAATTTATTTCTTTCCAGTTCTCAATGATGAACCCACAAACCTTCCAAGAAATATTTACTGCGACTATTTCCCACATGGTTGAAAGAATCAACAAAAATATGACTTTGCAAATAATTGCCAACACATTCTTATCAAACCCTGCTACGTCACCGATATTCGCCACGGTCCTTGTTGAGTATCTCCTCCAGAGGATGGAGGAAATGGGAACCAATGTGGAACGGTCTAACCTTTACTTAAGACTCTTCAAATTGGTCTTTGGATCCGTTAGTCTGTTCCCCACTGAAAATGAACAAATGCTGAGGCCGCATTTGCACAGCATTGTCAACAAGGCCATGGACTATGCCATGACTGCTAAAGAACCCTACAATTACTTCCTTCTTTTGAGAGCGTTATTCCGCTCTATAGGTGGTGGCAGTCACGACTTATTATACCAAGAATTCCTACCACTTTTGCCAAACTTACTCGAAGGATTGAATCGCCTACAAAGCGGCCTTCACAAGCAACACATGAAAGATCTGTTTGTCGAGTTATGCTTGACTGTACCCGTTCGATTAAGTAGTCTGTTACCTTATTTACCGATGCTCATGGATCCTTTGGTGTCCGCACTGAACGGCTCCCATACGTTAATATCACAAGGTTTGAGGACTCTGGAGCTGTGCGTCGATAACTTGCAGCCCGACTTTTTGTACGAACACATTCAGCCGGTCAGGGCCGACCTAATGCAAGCGCTTTGGAGAACATTACAGAATAACGAGGTCGCCAGAATCGCGTTCAGAGTCCTCGGAAAATTCGGCGGTGGTAACCGTAAGATGATGATAGAACCACAAAGGTTAGAATACCGTGAAACAGATGCCCCACCGCCCGCCGTACAAGCATACTTCCAAGAACAACCGAAACCTATAGATTTTGAAGTAGATAAAGTAATAGAGACAGCATTTTCTGCGCTAAAGTCAAGCATGACAGATCCATTCTACAGACGACAATGTTGGGAAGTGCTGAGGTGTTATTTGGCTTCGTCCCTCAACTTGGATGACGACAGGGCGACGTTAATGAAGCTATTTAACCACCCAAGCTTCATTGACGGAAAGATTCAGATCCAAAATGGACCTTATTACAAGTGTAGTAACAGTATTGTACGAAACACACACCGCACTGCTCTTACTGGAATGTTTGTGGCAGCAGCTATCAAGGAGCTACGTCATCATGTGCTACCAACGATGGTGTCGTTAGTAAGACACTACACAATGGTAGCGATAGCTCAGCAAGCGGGACCGTTTGTTGAAAGTTCTTCTCCAAAAGAAGGTCTCGACGCGTTGGTGCTGGTCGATGCTATTGCCGTAATCATGGGTCATGAAGAGAAGGAACTATGTAAGCCTGGTCATCTTGCGTTGGTTCTAATGATAGAGACTGCGGCAACGGTGCTGGGAAGCAGGGAACGTGCTTGCCGGCTACCATTGATGGAGTACCTTGCTGAACGAATGTCAGCATTGTGTTATGAAAGGGCCTGGTACGCCAAACTTGGTGGATGTATCGCAGTCAAGTTTATGGTAGAGAAGATGGCACCAGAGTGGGTCTACAAACACGTGTTCACTTTCTTGAAGGCTGTTCTCTTCGTTATGATGGATTTGACCGGCGAAGTGTCTTCTGGGGCTATAGATATGGCTACTGTGAACTTAGAGAGGCTCGTTCGAGTTTGCGTGGTGGGCCCTTGTGGGCAGTTCGTGGAGACGGAAGGTGACGTCGCTGCAGCGAAGGCTAGAGCACTGCATGATGTGCTTCAAGAACTTGTTCTACAAGTGACAAGTCCACATCTTCTTGTGAGACAACAGGTAATTGTTAATTTATATTTTGAGTTTTAATATAGTATGATTTTTAGAGAAGTTCGGCTTTGTACAGCTTCTCTCATACCTGTATGTCAGTTCTCGTTCTATAACTCAATATGACATTTTAAAACGGTACAGAACTTGCACAGTTTAAAAAAAATGCTTTCATATAGTACATCCTTCAGACCGTCTTTGAAACACTGTATAGAAAAACGCTTTTCACATAAATGAGTTTCATTGTGAAAGTTGTTTTCCGCTTTCAAGACAGGAGAATAAAACACCATTCTGTATACAAATAAATGATGTAACCATCTTATTTTTCCTTAATTTCTATGCAATTTTAGGCCATGAAATCTCTAGAACTCATCGCAGAACTACAAAAGAAGACTGTGACCGAAGTAATGGACCCACATAGAGAAGTGTTGGCAGATATAATCCCACCAAAGAAACATTTACTGCGCCACCAACCAGCTAATGCACAGATGGGTCTTATGGATGGGACCACATTCTGTACGACCTTGAAACCAAGGCTGTTTACTATCGGTAAGTGTTTATCATTTCCTATGGATTTTGAACCAAAGGACCAATTAATACTCTAGCTAGAAATGCAGAAAAAGTGTCACGTGTCTTGATAGAGAATTCCTCGCGTCTCGAACCTAACGTAGTTACCATCTATAGTGTTTCTCTATTAGTCTATTTAATTCACACAGTTGTTATATTATCTTAGATAGAGATTCTCTAGATTTTTTGCATATGTACAAGTTTTACTTGCAATGATTAAAACATACTTAACCGATTTTCAAAACTCATTCACCAATAGACAGTTTCATTATCAGCGACTTACACAGGCTTTAATTTGTTTGGGTCACAGAACTGCCTTAAAGGACAACGGCCCTACAACATAATGGTCATGTGAAAGTTTTTAGTCAAAGGGAATCTGGCAGTCCTTTCTGCTCCACTCGGGTGGGAGAACAAATTTGATTATTTTTATACCCTCAAAAAAAAATGCTATAATTTCAAATTACACTTATACATGTGTAAAATATGGGGAATGTATTGGATAAATTTTCGCCATAGTGTCTGCTTAATTTTTTTAAACTACTGTTTTCTATTTTAGACCTAAACATAAACGAACACAAAGTATTCTTCCGAGAGCTACTCTCCTTATGCGAAGCTGAAGACACCATGCTGGGCAAGCTGCCGTGTTATAAGGGCGTGAACTTGGTGCCCTTACGAGCCTCAGCGTTGAAAGCACTCGCGTCTTGCCACTATATACAGGAGAAACATTGTCGCGAGAAAATATTCCAAGTGCTCTACAAATCACTTGAGAAGAATGATCAGGAATTGCAACAAGTAAGTTAATTTATCAGATCCCTTTATTGATAGTATCACAGCTTTTTGCCCTAACTAAATATGTAATACACTAGCAAGCAAAAGTATGGAATCGCATACTTGGATTGATCTGGGATAGCTCCTTAAAAATTGATGCTTTTTTATTATTCTTAACTAGTTATTTACTGCTCAAGATCGTGTGGAATCGGAGTAAGTGATACCATACTTTTGCTTGCGAGTGTGGTTGAATCTAAAGACTATTAAATGATAAAACATGATTAAAGTGATTGGGCTGCTTCGACCTTTGGAAAGACCAAGCTAAAGGTGTGAATGGCTTATACTTGTAAATTGGTGTCAGTATAATCTTTGCAGCAATCGATTTATGCGACCATCGCATTCACGTCCAAACATTGTTCATAACCGAACCCACAATAATCGCTTTCTGTTAAAACCTTGGTTTCTTCATAAATATACAATTTTCTAAATATAATATTCTAACAACATTTGAACTTTCCAGGTCGGTTTCGAGTGCATGCAGAAATTCCTTTCTGGTTTCCAAATTGACATGGAGATGGTGCACCCAGTAATGAGACCTCTTTTATTGACTCTCGGTGACCATAGACACTTGAGCGTGAACGGAGCCAAGAGACTGTCATATTTGACTCAGCTGTTCCCTTCGACATTCAGTGAAAAATTATGTGAGCAGTTACTGCAACTACTGAAGAAGTTGCTAGATTATTCGATACAAACTAATAGAGGTATAAATTATTTCCTTTTTATATTTATAAAAATGTTGATCTTAAAAAAAGTTAAGATGTCGATTGTAAGATGTCGATTGTAAGATGTCGTGTGATGTAGATTTTTTTTTATGTTAGCTTTTTCTCCTGTATCAGGGTGTATTATAAAAAATTAAACTCACATATACCCCCGGAACAACAACTTGTAGATAATACAAATAATTGTTTCGTGTGCCAACCATGTCGCCAACTTTATTCTCTTTTATGCAATCCAAAAACCAATGTTATTTTTCGTGGCAGGTGGAAACTTCTTACAAAGTGTATCGAAGAACATGGAAAATGAACAGAAGATAATAATTTTGATCGGTATCTTCCATCAAATCCCGGCTGCCTCACCGCGATTTATTGATGTGTTATGCCGACTTATATTCCACACTGAGAAGTCACTTATGATTGAAGCTGGGTCACCGTTTAGAGAGCCACTTGTTAAGTTCCTGATGAGGTATGTGCATCACAAAAAAAAAATAGAACTATTGGTTAGATGAAGGGGAAGACTAGCTTCTGTCCGCGACTTCGTTTGTGTAAAGTTTGAGCATCGGTCGATGGCGATCTCGGGACTGTACGAATTACCGTGACCCCGGAACGTAAAGGGCTATTGAAGGACACCGTGGATTTTAGTCAGTACAAGTCTGACAGTCCCTCTCGCTCTGCCCTGGGTGGGAGGGCTCATTTGATGACTTTACCACGAAAAAAAATAAAAAAATCGGTCGATGGCGATCGGGCGGGCGCTATATCTTTTTACGACTTGATTTACTAAAAATGTTATACTCGTAGCTCTCTTTCATTTTATTTTACTAATATTATAAATACGAATGCTTGTGAGATGGATGGTTGTTTGTTACACTTTCACACAAAAACTACTGAACTGATATGGATGTTTTTTTTTTTCGTAAATGTTGCCACACTAGGAATTCCTCATTAATATAAAATCTATTTGATGCATACACATTTTGAGTCCGATATAAAAGTCAACATTTCATTCACAGATATCCAAAGGAAACATTAGATCTAATCCTAAGCGACAACAACATAAAAGATCAACAATGGAGCCGATTCCTGGTCTTTTTGATCAAACACCCAAAAGCTGGTCCTCCGTACCGAGAGGCTTTACAAACGACAAAGAAGCCCCGCCTTATGCAATTGTTGGCCGCCAACACTGGTGGGACTGCGGCCAACCTGCCAACGGCTGATAGAGCTGAGATGCAGTTCCAAGCAATAAGGGTCATATCTTTGTTGATCAAGTTCGACGAAAAATGGCTGTCGGGACAACCAGAGTTGATTGAATTGTTGAAGCGTATTTGGTGTAGTGATCAGTATCATGTAAGTATTGGTTTTTTGGTTGTATTGCTCTCCCAGAAAATATTTTATGGTAGTTAACAGCATACCAATGTTGGATACCAAAAATATGAAGACTCGTGATATTATTAACTTAAATTTGTTATTTCGGTGTTGCATAGGGTCAAATCTAACCTGTCTGCGAAGTTTCACTAGATAATTTAATTTGACCTTCTAGAAGTTTTTTTTCAATTGTGCGACATACCTAAATATTGTGTATAAATGTCTAAATAAATTATAAACTCCAATGTAATATTGTTTATAGTAATAAAACAGTTACAGAAATCCCTTTTGCTATAGATTAAGAAAATATTTGTAATAATGGTTCAATAAATTAATTTGTGTTTTTATTCTTTTCAGGAAATCCATAAGAAAGTGGAGATAGTTGATTGCACACATTGGAAGGAACCCAAGCTGATAGTGAAGATATTACTGCACTACTTCGTGCAGCACAAGTCCAACATAGATCTGTTGTTCCAGCTGCTGCGAGCTTTGTGCGACCGCTTCATACCTGATTTCCAGGTGAACCCATTAATCATTGTTCTAACTTCTAGTGGTTTTAGGTTTTTATCGTTTTTTTTTTTGCCATTTCTGAACTACCTCCAAAACATTTACTTACTCTTAAAACGCTAGCCATTTGATAATTGAGATGGGAGTATTTTTAATCGTTTGCCTTACTCAAAGAACCATTCAATTACTAAAGCTATAAAAAACCATGTCAGTAAAAGGTATAAAGGAAGACTTTTTTATGACTAACTAATGCAAAAATGCCAAATTTCATATAACGATGATTATAGACTGTTTTTCTAACTAATATTATAAATATGAAAGTGAGTTTGTTTGTTTGTTAAACAATCTCGCTTAGATAGATTTTGGTACAGAGATAGGATGGCCTTGGTGACGATCATAGTAGGCTACTTGTTTTTGCAAAGAACCTTAAAAACAAAAAACGTGCGAAGTCGTAGTTAAAAGCTATTAAATCGTATATTAAAGCGTCGTTATTTTCTTTCCCACAGTTCCTCCGAGATTTCCTGGAACACACAGTTGCTCAAACCTACGACGTAGAGTGGAAGCGCGCAGCATTCTTCCGCTTCGTGGAGCACTTCCCCAGTGATACCATGTCCCAGGACCTGAAGGCCAAAGTCCTGCAGATGATCCTGATCCCCTGCTTCGCGGTCAGCTTTGAGAAGGGACAGAAGATAGTGGGAGGACCACCGGCACCGTATCAGGATAACCCGGACAATGTCGTCTCCGTCTTTATTAATAACGTAAGTCTTTATTCTATTATAGAATGTTGTATGCATGCATTGCGTTGGAATAAGTTCATGCTTTATTTTTATACTGGCTTCAGAAACGAGGAGGTAAATCTAGAAGGGGATCCATCCTCAATTTGTTTAGAATTCAATTGCTGCGTGATTTTATTCTTAAACAATGCCTTTATGAATTTGCCTTAGATTATTGTTTGTCATTGAAATCGAAAAGCCCATCCTGAAGTTACATTTTGTATAGCAACATTTTGTAACATCGTAGTTTTTTTTTATATCCGTTGCGTTCTATTTACATTTGCAAATGTAGTCGTATACAATGTAATGTCTGTGTAGTTGTACCATAAGGCCGGTATGACACCTCCACCGTGAAATCATAGTAGTGAAATCGCAGTAATCCCGCCATGACTTGTCCGTTGTGGGGCCTTACGTAACAGTGGCCAAACTGTCTGATCCAACACAGATTTGACAGTCTCTCCCGCGCTATACTCAGAAGCCGGTTAAATTACAATTTAGCACCGGAGTTCATTTAGCGGTTTTGCATCATTATTTTCGCGGCGGAAATGTGATACCGGCCTAAAAAACACCCATTTACTAACAAAGCTTTCTAGCTATCATAACTAACCTAGCTTATTGCTATCATGTTCTTTCATCCCAACAGTCATACTATAGTCTCGTTAATTAATACCAGTTTCTAACACAGGTGATTGACCCTGAGAATCCGTTCGCGTGTTCGGACGCGGTTCGTATCTCCCTCCTGCAGTTCGCTTGTCTTCTACTGGAGCAGGCGTCTGCGCATATACATGATGCGAACAATAAGAAGCAGGGCAATAAACTTCGGAGACTCATGACATTTGCCTGGCCATGTCTTCTGGGCAAGAATTATGTGGATCCTGCGACTAGGTAAGATTTTAACATGCATGTTTAGGTTGACCTCTTGTAGTCAGGCTGATCCGTATGTGTGTAGTATGCCTTACTTCTCATACTCACAAATTGTGTTATATAAATTATAAAATAACTACAATTAAAACTTACTGTCAATGACCGCCTCTTATAATAATACAAAAGTTAAGCTGGAATCAACTTAATTGAGTAGTAAAAAATCAAATAATTATGTATTCTGTGATTATACTATTCGATTTTGTCTACAGGTATCACGGACATCTGTTATTGAGTCATATCATAGCAAAGTTCGCTATCCACAAGAGAATTGTGCTGCAGGGTAAGTATCTTTAAATACTCCATTATCATTATTTGTACTGGAGATTTTTCTACTCAACAGTTAAAAATTCTCCTCCCTTTTGTACCATCAATTTTTTTGGTCGCATGTGTGCCACTGGTTTGCTATCCCTGGACTAGAGGGACAGTTGAATTGCCTTCTCTCTTTCTAGATATTGGAGCTCAGTCCATTTTTATTTACATTTAAAAAAAAAAAACCAGTCAATGTTACCATCTCAAAAATCATCATAAAGCAACTGCATTTTTGTACATTTCCAGAACATTAATTAAAGCTTATCCATTTCCCCAACAGTATTTCACAGTCTTCTTAAAGCGCATGCAGTAGAAGCCCGCTCCGTGGTCCGTCAGGCGTTAGAGATCCTAACGCCGGCCATGCCACAACGTATGGAGGATGGTAACACCATGCTCACACACTGGACCAAGAAGATCATAGTTGAGGAGGGACACTCTGTGCAACAGTTGTTCCATATACTACAACTTGTTGTTAGACATTATAAGGTATGTTGTTGGTAAAGCTGTTTATTTTAGACTAGCGACCAGCTTTAGATTTGAAAAGGTGTTATTTAATTTGTAGAAATCATGTAACTATTTATTGGTGCAAGAATTTTTTAAATTGCGTTGGTACTATCCAAAAATTATTTTCTACAAATAACATTATCTTTTTATATTATTTTAGTTCAGATAAAATTTTACCTTATTTAGAAGCGAAATTGGATGTTTCATACGCTTGATATCTGTGTATACAGAGTTCCAAGCGAAAGTTAGGTTCTAGTGAGGGTATCAATCTAGATTTCACCACCCTAAATCAATGCTTTCATATTGTATTGAATAACCGTCGGTGTCCGCAACTCCACGTCAAAAGCGCGTATTTTGTGTGTGAACTGTTTCCATAATAAAGATATTTTGTACAGATTTATTATTTAGTAACACTTTTTTTTTCTGTCACTTAATAGAATTGATCAATGAAAGAATTCATAAAAATATTTTTTTTTTGATAGACTCACATTTAACTAACAGACAATTCTTAGTAAATATTTCATCGACGAAAAAATGGGTAGTTCTTACAAAGCCGGTCCTCTTTGCCAGGTGTACTTCCCGGTCCGTCACGCGCTGGTGGGCCACATGGTGGCGGCCATGCAGCGGCTGGGACTGTCGGCCACCGCCTCGCTGGAGCACCGGCGGCTGGCCGTGGACCTGGCCGAGGTGGCGCTCAAGTGGGAGCTGCAGAGGATACGGGACCACTCCGGGGACGATCATGTAGTACGCTTTATTCTCTATTTTGGTGAAGGGATTTACCGTGACCACGACAGTTTTTTTTTTCAGGACAATTAAATTGAGATAAAGATATAAGGTACGGTATATTTGTAACTCGGAAATCGGTTGGTTCTCAGTGACTTTTCGACCACGTTGCGATTCCCGCACGTAACGAATATTATATTTGTATGGCCCACAGTTGTTTTTTCAGATCGGCTGTTTGTGTATGTTAATTAATTATAAATTTTTACATTCTGGCAACATTTCCCATAGTTTTCATAGAGCTAATCGTGTAGCTGCCATTTTTGGTTGCGTGCGGAATTACTCAAATCACGCAGATAATTACTCGAATACTAGGACAATTTTTATTTTCACATCCAAACTTCACTTACAAAAAAAAGGCTAATATTGCAATTTATGCTAATTTTTTTTTTTTTTTTTTATACTCAGGTCGCCACATCACCAAGCGGCGCGATGAAGCGCGTATCATCGGACGAGAGTAGTTCGGAAGGTCGCAAGGCCCTCAACACAGGCTGGGCCAGTCCTCAGGCCAGCTCGTCCCGGAACGAGCCAGACGCTGCCAAGCCGTTGGACCGACAACACGTCGATGTGGTTGTCAATCTACTGCTCAAGCTTGCTTGTCAAGTAAATATTTATACTATTTTTTATAGGGTTTGGCTGAGTAGTATAATATTACTGACCACTGCCTTCTTCGATAGGCTCTAAACATTATTATTTAAAAAAGGGGGTGGGGTAAGGAGGGTGAAAAATATTTAACAGGGTAGGTATTTCTATAAAGTGCAAAACACACACAAAAATCATTAAAATTGATCGAGCCGTTTCGGAGAAGTGCATCCATAAACAGTGTAACATTTTTTTATACATTAGATTATCGTTTATTATCGAAGAAGAATGGATAAGAGAATTTAGACTATTAAGTACAAAACTGAATCTAAATGTCGTACCGACTATTATAGGCCATCGCAGTTCTACTCGGCGTGGTCGAATTTTTCTTTCCACTTCTATATTAATAGTTGGTCCCTGTAACCCCGTCGTCCCATGTGCAGGTGAACGAGGGCACGGTGGCGGGCGGCGCGGCGCTGTCCCCGGGCGAGGCGCTGTCCCGGCGCTGCGTGCTGCTGCTGAAGACCGCGCTCAAGCCCGACGTGTGGCCGCACATGTGCGAGCCCAAGCTGCCGTGGTTGGATAAAGTAAGTTCTTCTATTTAGCTGTATGTGTGTATGTATCATAAGGTTACCCCATTTTTTTAATGTATGAAATTTGTCAAATGAAGGCGGGCTCTCTCATTTGCCCTCTATTTTTAATAGATTTTCAACTTTGTGCTCTAAAACATAAAGTTGAAAATGCAATAAAGACAAACTAGTTTCTACTAAAGAAGAACTTTGAGTGCTGATACAATCCAATTTTGATAAGAATACAGAAACTCTTTGCAACGATAATTTTCACAAAAAAAAACCCAAATCTTGCATAATTTTTGCCATGGTAATTTTGATGGCTCATATTTTACGCGAAAGTTTTATTTATTTAGTGTTACATTTTTTTTGACGAAACCTTAATTTCCCCTTAGGTATTTTCAACAGCAGATGCCAACGCAGGCGGTTGCGCAAACGCATGCACAGCATTAGAACTGCTGGTCTTCCTATTAGGCGTACTCCGCCGAGAACAGATCCTAGTTGCTCTGAAGCCGCTACAACGAGGACTGGCAGCCTGTGTGGCGTCTTCAAACCCTAAGATAGTGCGACTGACGCATAACTTGCTCGCCAAATTGACAGCGATCTTCCCGACTGAACCTACCGGAGCTGCGCAAGCGTCTAAGGTATGTAACGCTTTGTAGAATTGAAGCAGTTTGTTTTATTTTTGCGTGTTCCACATTTTAGGTTAGGCTTCAGTAATCGAGTGAGCGGAGGCATCTGCAAATCGATCAAAGCGGATTTAACGAATTTAGATATGTACGTGATTGGTCGATCTCTACACGTCTCCGGATCTGTAGAACCATATATGCTTCAACGGTATGAATTGACCTGCACTCACGTCATATTGTGACTTCGTGCACACTTTTCTAACACTTGCACGCTCTTAAATAAACAATATTCATATGTCAAAAAATCCGTAAGTAATATTTTATTCGTACCACTTGCTCAAAAAAGTGACATTCTATGCTTCAAAAATCGAACATAACAATAGTCATTTTTAACCTGTTAAAAACAGGGAAAGAAAGTTGTACTGAATTTCATTCATCCTCTAGGGAGAGAATGTGATTTAAATTTGGAATACTTAATACCGATACTGAACTACATCTGTGTATACACCATTGAGTTTATATATGTATAAAGCATTACACATCTTTTTGAAAAAGGAATACGCATTTATTATGCAGTTATGATTATTAAATAAAATTACGAAAACCGAAGAGGCCGTATGAGCTTGATGCCTTTGCTTTTCCGACAAAAAATTTTGTCTAGGAATTTGCCGCGTTTTTGTTTTCTCCAAATAAAACCTTAAGTTTATTTTAATTTATTTTTATAAATAAGTTAATGTTCTAAAAATACATTACGATGTTACATCAAATGAAACGCAAGTTCCTCAGACGCAAGACCAGAGAAATGCTCAAATTAACTCATCGACAATAAATGTACCAAACAAAAATGTAACTCTCTCTATCAATAATTGGACCAATGTTTCGAATGTTAACTTTTACTTTTAATTGTCATTATTTTTAATAAATGCTTATCTCATGTTATTATTGAGTTCATTTTTTCGCAAATGGTACGAAAAGTAGAGTATTTTCCTCGGTGATAAAGCTGTCTTAGTCTTGGGTGAACTTAAATCCCTCGCTACACTCAGGACTCGTCTTAAATCCCTCGCTTCGCTCGTGATTTAAGTTTTTAACACCCTCGCTACGCTCGGGAGTAAACCTCGAGTCCTTCGTTATGCTCGCGATTTAAATCGTCACCCGCGACAGAAGACACTGCTTTATCCCCTTGGTTAATAATCTACTATTTTATACACATAATTTTCAAATGACATCTGACAGAGATTATTGGCGTTTCCGTTCATACCGTCGAAGCGTAGACTTAATTATTCGGTTTTCAAATTGTTGATTTAGTTACATTATTTTCTTAGAATAGACTTTCACCTATACCTATTCACTCTACAGTACGAAGAGCTAGAAACCTTATACGCCGGCGTGAGCAAATACGCATTCGAAGGCCTCGCTACATACGAGAAGTCAGCTGGCGGTCAAGCGGCCAGCGGTACCGCTGCAGCAGCCGCTGGAACCACCACCCCAAGCGGTGCAAGCGCTTTACTAGGACCACTGATGATGCTTAAAGCATGTTGTGCGTCTAGCCCATCATATATTGATAGACTGCTGCAGCCGCTGATGAGGGTGTTGCAACGTATGGCCAGAGATCACGTCGCGCCCAATCCCGATCATGCGTTGGCTGATTTACTTGTGAGTGTTTGTAGATTTTACTTTTAAAGTTAGAAATTATCAAACTATTTCTCATTTCATCAAAAATGTAGTGCCTCGAATTTTCCATAAGCCGCGCTCCCAGTCCATTACTTAGTTTTGTTAAATAATGAACACGTATTTATTCTTTTGTTAAATCTATTGATGTTTACATAGATGAAACGCATCAGAACTCGAAAGTGAGAGCTTTATAACGTCAGGAAAAATGTACTTGGTTGTGACGTTTTGCCAATTTTAAAAGTGCCGTATCTTCGTCAATTATCAAAGAGCAAAATGACGGGGGCCCCCTCTAGAGAGCCAAAGCCTGCCGGAGTCGCGGGATTCACAAATTACCGTGACCCCAGAACGTAAAGGGCTATTGAAGGACACCGGGGATTTTAGTCAGTACGAGCCTGACAATCTCTCCCGCCCTGCGCTGGGTGGGTTGCCTGGGACTCATTTGATGATTTTACCACGTTACAAAAAAAAAATCATCGTCAATTAAGTTTTACATAACAAAGAAAAAAATAAGTGTTCATTATTTTTTCATAATCTAACTGATAGACTCATTCCATATTTCCGTTCTTCTAATCATATT
Source organism: Agrotis puta (assembly GCA_943136025.2). NCBI lineage: Eukaryota > Metazoa > Arthropoda > Insecta > Lepidoptera > Noctuidae > Agrotis > Agrotis puta. The sequence goes on along the minus strand of OW964170.2, from coordinate 13,000,150 downwards.
TTTTGAGGTTTTAATAGTTGTCGAAATAATAGCATGGAACCTCTTAAATGATTTCTTTTTTCTTACAGATTTTAGCATTAGATCTACTAAAATCTCGGGTGTCTGTAATGCCAGTGGAAACAAGGAAAACATTCATTGGTGCTGTTTTAGTTGGACTTATCGAGAAAACTGCGGACGCTAAGGTAAATTTTTTTATCATCTGGGGGCCAGTCTTCAATAGATTATCTACTTTATGCTGCAATTCATAATGTTCAAATCTGTTAGAACTTAAAGAGGGTTTTCATTCGTTCGTGTAGTAGTCTTTATATAAAGAATTAAGTTGAAAATCTATTTAAGACTACGAATGTCACGAACAGTCTAGTTCATTACAATACACACTGTAACAAACTACCTATTTGAAGATCATTTTTAATTGCCTCCCAAAAAATAAGAGATTCTCAATTCGTTTGTTCGATACATAGTTACACTAGAGCCACACTAATGGGAAATGCCGTTCATTATCGCGTCAATGGACGTTTATACGTGACGTTTGCGCAGCGTTCAATTGATTCCAGAGGAAGCGCCGCAATAACGCGACGCCTGCGCCACATTGTCGCGTCTGCGCTGCGCATGCGTTTATTGAACGCCTACGCTGGACAAACGCTAGCGTAAAAGCGCCCTAAAGACTAATAATATACTAAAACGGGAAATGCGGTTAGTGTGGCCCGGCTATTATGAAAAGAAATACATTGTTCTTTACCTCAAAAATATCTCCCATTACAGGTCATGAAAGCCATAATCCGTATGATAGAAGAGTGGGTAAAGTCCCGCGGCTGTGTCCCGGGCGCGGCCCCGGCCGGCCCGGGCGCGCCCTCGCTGCGGGAGCAGTCCATCCTGCTGGTCAAGCTCATGCACTTTGTGGAGAAACGGTTCCCTGATGATCTTGAGCTTAATGCTCTGTTCTTGGAGCTTATCAACTATGTGTACAGGTATGTGGATGCAGTTTGGATTTATTTGAATGAAATAGTCTTTTGGGCTATTTGATAGTATTAATGTAATATATTACAAATCTAATTAGTCCGTCATTTAGTTTTGAGAAATAAGATATAATGCTTCAAAACTCGAGAATGGGGTCTGTTGACGTCAGAATTCAATAGAAATTGTACTAAATTGTCACGTATTGCCAATTTTGAATGCGTCTTATTTGGGGCCGTTCAAGTATGACGTAAACAGATTTATTACAATTATTTTCACCCCCGTCCCCCTTGTCAGCAAAAGTAAGCAAAACTCTTACCCCCTCCCCCCATGCTTACGTAAAGATTTTTCAAGTAATGTATTGTTTTTACCTAAACGTATGCATTATTTGCGGGAACCCCCGAAAATGCGTTTCATTTTCAAGCAAAAATAATGTGAGGGTTGCCATTCGTGTGGAAAAGTAAATAAGTACCGATGGCGTAATCATCATCTAGTCTAATTTATTAATGCTATTAACTAGTAAACTAGCCTCAAAGCATTTTTAGGGTTATACCTCAAAAGAAAAAAACGGAACCCTTTTAAGATCACTTTGTTGTTCATCTTGACCAGTTTTTGTATTTAATGTTGTTTGAATAATATCGCATAAATTCACCTTCCAAGTACTTCCTCTTCCAACAGAGATGACCACCTGAAGATGACAGAGTTATCAATGAAGCTGGAGCCAGCGTTCCTCGCAGGTCTCCGCTGTCCACAGCCCAACATCCGCGCCAAGTTCTTCGAGGTTTACGACCAGAGCGTGCGCAGGCGCATCTTCGACCGACTGCTGTATATCATATGCTCACAGAACTGGGAACATATCGGACAACACTTCTGGATTAAACAGTGTCTTGAGTTGCTGCTTGTTACTTGTGTACCAAGTAAGTCATATAATATTGGTTCTTTGGTAAATAACTGCTTAGAATCACGTTTTCACGGTTAGCGCAGTGACCGATCGATCGATTGCTGCACAGTATGTCGCGATCCCCGCACGAAACAAATATTTGTATGATCTACAAAGGTAGTTGATCCGGCTCTGAGTGTTTGTGTATGTAGGTTTCTATGTTTGTAAACACACTCCCGACACAGGAAAAATTAAAAGTGTGGAGAACCGTAACGTTTGTTAAAAAACAAAAAAAAACGTATCTGCTAAATCATTCTAAAGAGATCTCGTTTTTTGCTACATTAACCCTTAGCGACACCTTAATTACTTTTACATATTAATCCTGTTCAAATTTCAAATCTAAGCACTGAGTTGAACTTTGAAAATCGAACAAACCACTTTTAAATGTCAGCTAGTTCATCGGATATAAGCCTTCTTGCACCAATAAAAAAAAAACATAAAAAAACTTTTCTTATTTGCTAGGTACACAAATCCGTCTATCGAATCCCAAATATCTGCTGCCGAGTATTTCATCAGTCATAAACACAGCGGACAGTGAAGATCGCAAGTCGTTCGTGATATTCAGTAGCGTGAAGGAAGAATCTTCAGATGGCTTCAGTGATTCCCTGGAACCTGATAAGGAAGATGTGCTTGATATGGATCTGGACTCCAGTTCCACTCAGAAAGAGGAGTGTCCTAAGACTGTGACGAATAGGTAAGATGTAAATATTATTTTTTGTTGTATGGTCTTGATATTTATGTAAAAAAATATAATGGATGAGATTACCGATTTATTCCGATGTACCTTCGGAATAATCGGGAACTGGGCTCAAAATATAAGGAAGGAAGAAGATATTAATTTTAAGTACCATAGATTCTTTCAATTTCATCATTTATGAAACTATCCATCATACATTTTTAACTGAATATTGTTACTACTCCACGGTTTCAGGGCCACTCGACTCCTAAGAATCCTAGCGCAATGATAAATAGCTTAAAACCTTTCACAAAAATTAGGCTATCAAATGTAAAAAGAATTTCTCAAATTCCACTGCTAGTTCTTGAGACTAGGTCTGCAAATAAACAGAAAACCTCTCCAGCTTACTTTTTTATTTATTTCTTTTGATGTGTAGTAAAATTATCAAAAAAATAGCCTTTTCGCCCTGGGTGAATCGGAGCTGTCGAGCTCTTACTGACTAAAAGTTACATAGTGTCCTTATAAGATGTTTCCGCGTAATATAGATATGGAATTTGATTCCCCCATTTGTTGTCCACAGACTACGCACCCTAAACCAAATAATAGCTAAACAGTCGGAGTTCCTGGAGCTAGCGCGGCGCGTGCGCACGTCCCAGCTGGTGGTGGCAGCGGCACAGCTGTGTCACATGGACGACACGCTCGCACACCACACCTGGCTCAGACTGTTCCCGCGGCTGTGGAACACGCTGGACGAGAGGCAACTGGGGGTGAGACTATTGTAATGTAGCAGGTCGTGGCTAAATAATAGCAACCGCGCAGGTCGATCTTCAAAGTTGGGTATCATAGGGAGGTTGCGTGGCTTGGAAAACGAGCCATGAAAAAGTTAGGGAATTGTCAGGGAAATTTAAAGGAGGTCAGGGAAGCTGAAGCGGGCTTACTCCAGCGCACCTTAACAACTATAAATACTTAACTAATAAAAATAAACGTAGCTAACTGAATACGGTCGAAGACTCTAATTTTTTGGTCAGGGTTCGAGACTTAACTGTCGTTTTTATTTTTCGTTGTCAATTTCGTGATTTGCAGTAAAATGTATGGTACAAAATTTAAGATTAAGGTCAGGGAAAAACTTGAAAAAGCGCCTGGAAAACCGGGAAAAGTCAGGGAATATTTTGATTTTGGTAAATAGTGGTCACCCTGTCAGCTGCATCTAGTTCGACTGGAAGCCAACTTCATAAGCGATGTTACTACCACAAAAAATACCATTCAAAAATAATTGCACAGGACGCCGAATTAATGTTTTCTTTTTGTTAAGAATTTTACAATTTGTACATCAGTATCAGATTTTAAGATACCTAATCATAACTTGACATCATGACATCACAAACACTTCAATCGTATCCTTAAATTGTGACCAATATCGTATTATTTCCAGACGGTAATGAACGAAATAGTTCCGTTCATAATATCGGGCGTGCACGTGATCCAGCGCGATCAGCCACTCAGCGCTCTCAACACGTTCATAGAAGCGCTCGCACGGTGCAACCCGCCCGTCAGTATAAAACCGTAAGTTTTCGAGTTTATACGAAAATATGCTTTATGTTAATTCATCAATGTACTGAAAAACTCCTACGCCATTCACGAGAAGATAGATAGAACCATTCATTATCCATTAGATAGATAGAACATGAATTTTCCGAACGAATATAACTCGATTCACTTCAAAGTGAAAGTGAACATGCTCCTTCTGGTTAAGCTCGCTACATTGTATACTTTGTTTCTAAAATCTTTGAACTAAAGTCAAGAAAAGCTCTTGTTTTATAAATTTTGATCAAAATCTGTTGATCAAAATGAGTTTAGAATCATAACTGGGTCACATAGACTGACAGGAAGAGCTATTTTATTATTAGTATTTTTAAAGAGTTTTATGACACTCAATAATAAACTTTAAAATTATTAATTAACAGTGTAAATGAACCCATGCTTGGGATTTTTACTGTCATGTTTGATGTCATTAGTCCATAGATGATTTTTATGTTTTCTACAAACTTTAATCGGCCTATACTTTATTGTCAGACCCATGATGAAGTACCTGGGCAAAACACACAACCTATGGCATCGGATGACACTCAACCTGGAGCAGATGGCCATCGACCAGGCCAGCGGACGAGCTCAGAGGGAGCCGCTGGAAATATACGACTATGATGTTGAAACTACTACACCTACAGTGAGTATTGTTTGCTTTTCTCTTATTTGACTGTCATTAATAAAAGTTACTTAGCACGTACAGTGGGCTTAGTGCGAGTTTTTTACGTAGACGCGATAATAGGGGTCAGCGCACACCGAGTCGCGACGTATCTGCAAATGAGTATCTTTTCGTGTAGTAAATAGAGTTAGATTTTGAGTAGCTCTATTGAAATGTGCTCGCAGCGTGGCGTCTCGGTGTGACTTGGCGCTGACGTTTAACCGCGTTTGGTGCTCTTATAGGCCAACTCCAAGATCGTGAGAACTCTCAACCAATGAGAACCAATCGCGATTAAACGTTACTATCGCGTCAATGTAAAAAAACTCGCACTAAGCACACTGTTGTACCAGAAAAGGTGTCTTCTTTTTCCCTGGGTAAGCACAAACTACGCACCACAGAAAAACAACACCTGCGCTTTGTAGTAATGCACTTATTCTGTGTGTTTTCTGCGTCAGTTACGTTCTCGGGGAATAGATTAATATGTCATAATCGGTAAAATCAACATGATAATAATCAATAATAGGCAAGATGACTGAAAAAGTATGATTAGTTATAGTCAAATTGATGAAAGTGTGAAAACTTTACGTAAACGTTTACTGTAAGTTTTCCGATACGTTACTTCTAGGTATAATTTTTACATAGTTCTGACGTCATGATTCCAGCGTTGAAGCGTTTCGTCTTTGTAAATAAACATGAATAAAAAAATAAATATGCGGGCTAAATATTAGATTTGCAATTTATTGTCATGCCTATTATATAACCGTGGTAATATAAAAGTTGGTAGTTAGTACGCCCATAGTTGTAGTAGCTCTATAGGAAATAGGTAGGTATCTCTAAAAGTGCGTTCATATTTTGAAAGCGCTCTCTTGGTTCGCTTAGTTTATGGGTGTTTTTATAACATGGTTGTCGGTACAGACAGGTGCGTGTCTGTACTGAATACTGATCAGTGCAGGCAAAATAAATCCATGTTATCTTATACTATCTTTGACGGCACCGTTAACGCAGTGTCTGAGCGATTGGACTGCTGCGCTGCGTGTCGCGGGTTCGATTACCGCACGGAGCAAATATTTGTATGATCTACAAGTAGTTGTTCTGGGTCTGGGCGTTTGTGTATGTGAGTTTATATGTTTGTAAACGCACCCACGCCACAGGAGAAGTTCCTAGAGTGGGGCATCGTCTTAAAAAAAAAACTATCGTACATAATAGACACAAGTCGGTACCTGCTTCGGTTCATACGGATCAAGCAATTGCCGATGTAGGATGTTTACAATTAATAACCATTTAAATTGATAACGAATTATAAAAAGTAGAATCACTTGTAGTTCTGTGATAGTGACAGGATTTACGCTCGGCTATAATACGTGCTAAGTAACATTTGTTAATCTCGACTGTACCGTATTTTTGACGAAAATATCGGATAACATTGTCCTAAACATCATTTGGACGAAAAAGAAAATAATGTTGGACAAAGAAAACAAAACTGGGGTTTATTATTGAGAAAATTTTGAAGAGCCAATATAAAACAGGTATGATAAAATCGATTGTACATAAGCTCAGGTAAGCAATCATATTTCAATGTGTAGTTAGTGAAACGCTTTAGATGTTAAACTGTAGTTTCGTAGGCTTTCGCAAATATTAGTAAATCATTCTAGTGGTGCACAGATTTGTATTAAAATCTATTTCTTTCATGTTTTCTGTTGACAATGGTCAATGAGTTTGGACAAAAATGTTTGGTATATAAATCTGCACGCCTTTCCCTTTAAAGTCTTATTTATATGGAGAGATTTTCGCCACCAAGATACGATTATCGAAAGAAAAAGAAAAAATGTTATATTTATTCGTTTTCATGCTCCCCTAGACAAGTGGCAAACGATTAACGAAAACGCTCTCTAGTCTTTAATAGATTTTCAACCTCATCCTTTAAAATTTAAATCACAAAGTTGATAATGTATTAAACATTGCAACACGAACGAACGAGAACGCTCTGTGATCTTTAATAGATCTTCAACCACCAAGAGCGTAAAGTTGAAATTCGATTTTAGACTACGGAGCGTTTTCGTTAATCGTTTTCTACTTGTCTAAGCCCTCTGTAAAAAAGACGTTCGGTACTTCCACGCGCATACCCACTACGATAATGGCAAGAAACTCTCAATATAAAATGATTCTTAAAACTTCGTAAACAAAGTTCAATTTCCAATTCTAATTTACTAATCAATGGTTATAATTCGCAGGAGGTACTAGACTCGTTGAGCGACATGTTCGAGCTGCTACAAGAGGAGGACATGTGGTCCGGTCTGTGGCAGAAACACGCGCGGTACCGCGAGACCACCGTCGCGATCGCGTACGAACAACAAGGCTTCTTCGAACAGGCGCAAGTACGTATCACATCACTAGGGTAAATCCAGCTGTAAATAATGGCCATCAGCCATGTTGTACGTCCAACAGCGGCCACCCTCGCGTGTGGTTCCCAGCAGTAAGTTTGAATGCTAAATCGATGGGGCGTTGTGTCAACTAGGGCGTATTACCTAGTTTTCCCCTATATTAGCAGTCGGAGATCACAGGGGATTAAGTACAATTGTACAGTCACGAGTAGATGGGTCGAAGGTAAAAACATTTGGAAAAAGTGGGCATAAACTTGGCATTTTGAGCAGAAATAAGTTAACGCTCGAATAACTGTCCGGTTACTGGCCATAAAAACTAATAACTTTTTTAGTAAAAAGAATAACCAGACATTTAACTGTACAAAAAGTCTGCAAAAGGCATTTATTCGGCATTTATATTATGTATAGGTGTATTTTATATTGCCTGCCTATACTTACTACTAAATGAAGATGGATTAAAACAGCAAAATTATAATTAGATCTACTTATAAGGAAGTTGATACTATCTTGCACTATATTTAAGCCACCATTACTTTTGTTTTATTTGGCTGTTACAGAACCTACATCAATCTATCATAATTAATTACCATAACAAGTTTTCTTTTTACTTTTGTCTGTTTTTTTTTTTGCTGGCAATCTGATGTCTGCATTTTACTGTTTTAAGTTTTAATCTGGCAAAGTTAAGTCTTGTGCTGCTGTCTGTGCTCTCGTCATACTTAGATTTTATTATAATAATTCTAAACGCGAGGACTGGTAATTGGCTGACTGGTCCCCTTTATTTGTTATGATTTTTTTTGCTGTAGGTCCTCCATGTAATAAATAAATATAAACCTTCTACTTGAATCAGTCTGTCTATTACTGGTATATCCAAGCACACATATAGTATGATGCGTCTTTGTTGTATACTTAGAGATTTCTTCCTCTCCAGGCTGCGTACGACGTCGCTATGGCCAAACTTAAACAGGAATACACCGCCAACCCATCTTCTTACAACATGCACAAGGAGTGCACACTTTGGACCCAACATTGGCTCAAATGCGCTAAGGAACTGAACCAGTGGGATTCTCTACTGGAACTTGGCTTGAGCAGGAGTGGGAGGGATCCTTTCTTGATACTGGAGAGTTCGTGGAGGAATCCTAATTGGACAACCATGAAGGAGGCGCTTGCTGAAGTGGAATATAACTGTCCTAAGGAATTGGGTATGTAGTTTTAAATGTGAATAATTTATAAAACAGGGAACACTAACGGCAAACGCCGTTCATGTTCGCGATAATAGCCTTTAAATGTCCGTGTATCCATAATTGACCTAATGTATTTGACTGAAAATATCTACGTAGTCCGTCAGATAGATTATAAAAAAATATTTGACAAGTAATTTTTTTTTTAATTTTGTACCACACTTGGAATTAATGGAAGTACAGTCTTTGTAAATATGCATTAATTCAACAAAAAAAAGTATTCATTATTTTTCAAAACTCTTACTGACGGACTAATTAAATTTGCAATTTATTCGATTTGCAAATTATTGCGCAAGTATTTCTTTTGACTTCTTAAGACAAGTATCTACAATTATTTCTCTTCGTAGCTTGGCTCGTAAACCTGTACCGCGGCTACCTGTGCATATGCGCTGGCGGCGAGGCGTCGCTCCCGGGCGTGGAGCGGCACGCGGAGGCAGCAGCTGCGCAGGCGCTGCGCGAGTGGCGCCGCCTGCCGCGCCTGGTGTCGCACGCGCACCTGCCGCTGCTGCGGGCGGCGCAGCAGCTCATGGAGCTCAGCGAGGCCGCGCAGATACACCAGGTCAGTGCCACAAGGACCCACGCGAGTGGCGCCGCCTGCCGCGCCTGGTGTCGCACGCGCACCTGCCGCTGCTGCGGGCGGCGCAGCAGCTCATGGAGCTCAGCGAGGCCGCGCAGATACACCAGGTCAGTGCCACAAGGACCCACGCGAGTGGCGCCGCCTGCCGCGCCTGGTGTCGCACGCGCACCTGCCGCTGCTGCGGGCGGCGCAGCAGCTCATGGAGCTCAGCGAGGCCGCGCAGATACACCAGGTCAGTGCCACAAGGACCCACGCGAGTGGCGCCGCCTGCCGCGCCTGGTGTCGCACGCGCACCTGCCGCTGCTGCGGGCGGCGCAGCAGCTCATGGAGCTCAGCGAGGCCGCGCAGATACACCAGGTCAGTGCCACAAGGACCCACGCGAGTGGCGCCGCCTGCCGCGCCTGGTGTCGCACGCGCACCTGCCGCTGCTGCGGGCGGCGCAGCAGCTCATGGAGCTCAGCGAGGCCGCGCAGATACACCAGGTCAGTGCCACAAGGACCCACGCGAGTGGCGCCGCCTGCCGCGCCTGGTGTCGCACGCGCACCTGCCGCTGCTGCGGGCGGCGCAGCAGCTCATGGAGCTCAGCGAGGCCGCGCAGATACACCAGGTCAGTGCCACAAGGACCCACGCGAGTGGCGCCGCCTGCCGCGCCTGGTGTCGCACGCGCACCTGCCGCTGCTGCGGGCGGCGCAGCAGCTCATGGAGCTCAGCGAGGCCGCGCAGATACACCAGGTCAGTGCCACAAGGACCCACGCGAGTGGCGCCGCCTGCCGCGCCTGGTGTCGCACGCGCACCTGCCGCTGCTGCGGGCGGCGCAGCAGCTCATGGAGCTCAGCGAGGCCGCGCAGATACACCAGGTCAGTGCCACAAGGACCCACGCGAGTGGCGCCGCCTGCCGCGCCTGGTGTCGCACGCGCACCTGCCGCTGCTGCGGGCGGCGCAGCAGCTCATGGAGCTCAGCGAGGCCGCGCAGATACACCAGGTCAGTGCCACAAGGACCCACGCGAGTGGCGCCGCCTGCCGCGCCTGGTGTCGCACGCGCACCTGCCGCTGCTGCGGGCGGCGCAGCAGCTCATGGAGCTCAGCGAGGCCGCGCAGATACACCAGGTCAGTGCCACAAGGACCCACGCGAGTGGCGCCGCCTGCCGCGCCTGGTGTCGCACGCGCACCTGCCGCTGCTGCGGGCGGCGCAGCAGCTCATGGAGCTCAGCGAGGCCGCGCAGATACACCAGGTCAGTGCCACAAGGACCCACGCGAGTGGCGCCGCCTGCCGCGCCTGGTGTCGCACGCGCACCTGCCGCTGCTGCGGGCGGCGCAGCAGCTCATGGAGCTCAGCGAGGCCGCGCAGATACACCAGGTCAGTGCCACAAGGACCCACGCGAGTGGCGCCGCCTGCCGCGCCTGGTGTCGCACGCGCACCTGCCGCTGCTGCGGGCGGCGCAGCAGCTCATGGAGCTCAGCGAGGCCGCGCAGATACACCAGGTCAGTGCCACAAGGACCCACGCGAGTGGCGCCGCCTGCCGCGCCTGGTGTCGCACGCGCACCTGCCGCTGCTGCGGGCGGCGCAGCAGCTCATGGAGCTCAGCGAGGCCGCGCAGATACACCAGGTCAGTGCCACAAGGACCCACGCGAGTGGCGCCGCCTGCCGCGCCTGGTGTCGCACGCGCACCTGCCGCTGCTGCGGGCGGCGCAGCAGCTCATGGAGCTCAGCGAGGCCGCGCAGATACACCAGGTCAGTGCCACAAGGACCCACGCGAGTGGCGCCGCCTGCCGCGCCTGGTGTCGCACGCGCACCTGCCGCTGCTGCGGGCGGCGCAGCAGCTCATGGAGCTCAGCGAGGCCGCGCAGATACACCAGGTCAGTGCCACAAGGACCCACGCGAGTGGCGCCGCCTGCCGCGCCTGGTGTCGCACGCGCACCTGCCGCTGCTGCGGGCGGCGCAGCAGCTCATGGAGCTCAGCGAGGCCGCGCAGATACACCAGGTCAGTGCCACAAGGACCCACGCGAGTGGCGCCGCCTGCCGCGCCTGGTGTCGCACGCGCACCTGCCGCTGCTGCGGGCGGCGCAGCAGCTCATGGAGCTCAGCGAGGCCGCGCAGATACACCAGGTCAGTGCCACAAGGACCCACGCGAGTGGCGCCGCCTGCCGCGCCTGGTGTCGCACGCGCACCTGCCGCTGCTGCGGGCGGCGCAGCAGCTCATGGAGCTCAGCGAGGCCGCGCAGATACACCAGGTCAGTGCCACAAGGACCCACGCGAGTGGCGCCGCCTGCCGCGCCTGGTGTCGCACGCGCACCTGCCGCTGCTGCGGGCGGCGCAGCAGCTCATGGAGCTCAGCGAGGCCGCGCAGATACACCAGGTCAGTGCCACAAGGACCCACGCGAGTGGCGCCGCCTGCCGCGCCTGGTGTCGCACGCGCACCTGCCGCTGCTGCGGGCGGCGCAGCAGCTCATGGAGCTCAGCGAGGCCGCGCAGATACACCAGGTCAGTGCCACAAGGACCCACGCGAGTGGCGCCGCCTGCCGCGCCTGGTGTCGCACGCGCACCTGCCGCTGCTGCGGGCGGCGCAGCAGCTCATGGAGCTCAGCGAGGCCGCGCAGATACACCAGGTCAGTGCCACAAGGACCCACGCGAGTGGCGCCGCCTGCCGCGCCTGGTGTCGCACGCGCACCTGCCGCTGCTGCGGGCGGCGCAGCAGCTCATGGAGCTCAGCGAGGCCGCGCAGATACACCAGGTCAGTGCCACAAGGACCCACGCGAGTGGCGCCGCCTGCCGCGCCTGGTGTCGCACGCGCACCTGCCGCTGCTGCGGGCGGCGCAGCAGCTCATGGAGCTCAGCGAGGCCGCGCAGATACACCAGGTCAGTGCCACAAGGACCCACGCGAGTGGCGCCGCCTGCCGCGCCTGGTGTCGCACGCGCACCTGCCGCTGCTGCGGGCGGCGCAGCAGCTCATGGAGCTCAGCGAGGCCGCGCAGATACACCAGGTCAGTGCCACAAGGACCCACGCGAGTGGCGCCGCCTGCCGCGCCTGGTGTCGCACGCGCACCTGCCGCTGCTGCGGGCGGCGCAGCAGCTCATGGAGCTCAGCGAGGCCGCGCAGATACACCAGGTCAGTGCCACAAGGACCCACGCGAGTGGCGCCGCCTGCCGCGCCTGGTGTCGCACGCGCACCTGCCGCTGCTGCGGGCGGCGCAGCAGCTCATGGAGCTCAGCGAGGCCGCGCAGATACACCAGGTCAGTGCCACAAGGACCCACGCGAGTGGCGCCGCCTGCCGCGCCTGGTGTCGCACGCGCACCTGCCGCTGCTGCGGGCGGCGCAGCAGCTCATGGAGCTCAGCGAGGCCGCGCAGATACACCAGGTCAGTGCCACAAGGACCCACGCGAGTGGCGCCGCCTGCCGCGCCTGGTGTCGCACGCGCACCTGCCGCTGCTGCGGGCGGCGCAGCAGCTCATGGAGCTCAGCGAGGCCGCGCAGATACACCAGGTCAGTGCCACAAGGACCCACGCGAGTGGCGCCGCCTGCCGCGCCTGGTGTCGCACGCGCACCTGCCGCTGCTGCGGGCGGCGCAGCAGCTCATGGAGCTCAGCGAGGCCGCGCAGATACACCAGGTCAGTGCCACAAGGACCCACGCGAGTGGCGCCGCCTGCCGCGCCTGGTGTCGCACGCGCACCTGCCGCTGCTGCGGGCGGCGCAGCAGCTCATGGAGCTCAGCGAGGCCGCGCAGATACACCAGGTCAGTGCCACAAGGACCCACGCGAGTGGCGCCGCCTGCCGCGCCTGGTGTCGCACGCGCACCTGCCGCTGCTGCGGGCGGCGCAGCAGCTCATGGAGCTCAGCGAGGCCGCGCAGATACACCAGGTCAGTGCCACAAGGACCCACGCGAGTGGCGCCGCCTGCCGCGCCTGGTGTCGCACGCGCACCTGCCGCTGCTGCGGGCGGCGCAGCAGCTCATGGAGCTCAGCGAGGCCGCGCAGATACACCAGGTCAGTGCCACAAGGACCCACGCGAGTGGCGCCGCCTGCCGCGCCTGGTGTCGCACGCGCACCTGCCGCTGCTGCGGGCGGCGCAGCAGCTCATGAAGCTCAGCGAGGCCGCGCAGATACACCAGGTCAGTGCCACAAGGACCCACGCGAGTGGCGCCGCCTGCCGCGCCTGGTGTCGCACGCGCACCTGCCGCTGCTGCGGGCGGCGCAGCAGCTCATGGAGCTCAGCGAGGCCGCGCAGATACACCAGGTCAGTGCCACAAGGACCCACGCGAGTGGCGCCGCCTGCCGCGCCTGGTGTCGCACGCGCACCTGCCGCTGCTGCGGGCGGCGCAGCAGCTCATGGAGCTCAGCGAGGCCGCGCAGATACACCAGGTCAGTGCCACAAGGACCCACGCGAGTGGCGCCGCCTGCCGCGCCTGGTGTCGCACGCGCACCTGCCGCTGCTGCGGGCGGCGCAGCAGCTCATGGAGCTCAGCGAGGCCGCGCAGATACACCAGGTCAGTGCCACAAGGACCCACGCGAGTGGCGCCGCCTGCCGCGCCTGGTGTCGCACGCGCACCTGCCGCTGCTGCGGGCGGCGCAGCAGCTCATGGAGCTCAGCGAGGCCGCGCAGATACACCAGGTCAGTGCCACAAGGACCCACGCGAGTGGCGCCGCCTGCCGCGCCTGGTGTCGCACGCGCACCTGCCGCTGCTGCGGGCGGCGCAGCAGCTCATGGAGCTCAGCGAGGCCGCGCAGATACACCAGGTCAGTGCCACAAGGACCCACGCGAGTGGCGCCGCCTGCCGCGCCTGGTGTCGCACGCGCACCTGCCGCTGCTGCGGGCGGCGCAGCAGCTCATGGAGCTCAGCGAGGCCGCGCAGATACACCAGGTCAGTGCCACAAGGACCCACGCGAGTGGCGCCGCCTGCCGCGCCTGGTGTCGCACGCGCACCTGCCGCTGCTGCGGGCGGCGCAGCAGCTCATGGAGCTCAGCGAGGCCGCGCAGATACACCAGGTCAGTGCCACAAGGACCCACGCGAGTGGCGCCGCCTGCCGCGCCTGGTGTCGCACGCGCACCTGCCGCTGCTGCGGGCGGCGCAGCAGCTCATGGAGCTCAGCGAGGCCGCGCAGATACACCAGGTCAGTGCCACAAGGACCCACGCGAGTGGCGCCGCCTGCCGCGCCTGGTGTCGCACGCGCACCTGCCGCTGCTGCGGGCGGCGCAGCAGCTCATGGAGCTCAGCGAGGCCGCGCAGATACACCAGGTCAGTGCCACAAGGACCCACGCGAGTGGCGCCGCCTGCCGCGCCTGGTGTCGCACGCGCACCTGCCGCTGCTGCGGGCGGCGCAGCAGCTCATGGAGCTCAGCGAGGCCGCGCAGATACACCAGGTCAGTGCCACAAGGACCCACGCGAGTGGCGCCGCCTGCCGCGCCTGGTGTCGCACGCGCACCTGCCGCTGCTGCGGGCGGCGCAGCAGCTCATGGAGCTCAGCGAGGCCGCGCAGATACACCAGGTCAGTGCCACAAGGACCCACGCGAGTGGCGCCGCCTGCCGCGCCTGGTGTCGCACGCGCACCTGCCGCTGCTGCGGGCGGCGCAGCAGCTCATGAAGCTCAGCGAGGCCGCGCAGATACACCAGGTCAGTGCCACAAGGACCCACGCGAGTGGCGCCGCCTGCCGCGCCTGGTGTCGCACGCGCACCTGCCGCTGCTGCGGGCGGCGCAGCAGCTCATGAAGCTCAGCGAGGCCGCGCAGATACACCAGGTCAGTGCCACAAGGACCCACGCGAGTGGCGCCGCCTGCCGCGCCTGGTGTCGCACGCGCACCTGCCGCTGCTGCGGGCGGCGCAGCAGCTCATGGAGCTCAGCGAGGCCGCGCAGATACACCAGGTCAGTGCCACAAGGACCCACGCGAGTGGCGCCGCCTGCCGCGCCTGGTGTCGCACGCGCACCTGCCGCTGCTGCGGGCGGCGCAGCAGCTCATGAAGCTCAGCGAGGCCGCGCAGATACACCAGGTCAGTGCCACAAGGACCCACGCGAGTGGCGCCGCCTGCCGCGCCTGGTGTCGCACGCGCACCTGCCGCTGCTGCGGGCGGCGCAGCAGCTCATGGAGCTCAGCGAGGCCGCGCAGATACACCAGGTCAGTGCCACAAGGACCCACGCGAGTGGCGCCGCCTGCCGCGCCTGGTGTCGCACGCGCACCTGCCGCTGCTGCGGGCGGCGCAGCAGCTCATGGAGCTCAGCGAGGCCGCGCAGATACACCAGGTCAGTGCCACAAGGACCCACGCGAGTGGCGCCGCCTGCCGCGCCTGGTGTCGCACGCGCACCTGCCGCTGCTGCGGGCGGCGCAGCAGCTCATGGAGCTCAGCGAGGCCGCGCAGATACACCAGGTCAGTGCCACAAGGACCCACGCGAGTGGCGCCGCCTGCCGCGCCTGGTGTCGCACGCGCACCTGCCGCTGCTGCGGGCGGCGCAGCAGCTCATGGAGCTCAGCGAGGCCGCGCAGATACACCAGGTCAGTGCCACAAGGACCCACGCGAGTGGCGCCGCCTGCCGCGCCTGGTGTCGCACGCGCACCTGCCGCTGCTGCGGGCGGCGCAGCAGCTCATGGAGCTCAGCGAGGCCGCGCAGATACACCAGGTCAGTGCCACAAGGACCCACGCGAGTGGCGCCGCCTGCCGCGCCTGGTGTCGCACGCGCACCTGCCGCTGCTGCGGGCGGCGCAGCAGCTCATGGAGCTCAGCGAGGCCGCGCAGATACACCAGGTCAGTGCCACAAGGACCCACGCGAGTGGCGCCGCCTGCCGCGCCTGGTGTCGCACGCGCACCTGCCGCTGCTGCGGGCGGCGCAGCAGCTCATGGAGCTCAGCGAGGCCGCGCAGATACACCAGGTCAGTGCCACAAGGACCCACGCGAGTGGCGCCGCCTGCCGCGCCTGGTGTCGCACGCGCACCTGCCGCTGCTGCGGGCGGCGCAGCAGCTCATGGAGCTCAGCGAGGCCGCGCAGATACACCAGGTCAGTGCCACAAGGACCCACGCGAGTGGCGCCGCCTGCCGCGCCTGGTGTCGCACGCGCACCTGCCGCTGCTGCGGGCGGCGCAGCAGCTCATGGAGCTCAGCGAGGCCGCGCAGATACACCAGGTCAGTGCCACAAGGACCCACGCGAGTGGCGCCGCCTGCCGCGCCTGGTGTCGCACGCGCACCTGCCGCTGCTGCGGGCGGCGCAGCAGCTCATGGAGCTCAGCGAGGCCGCGCAGATACACCAGGTCAGTGCCACAAGGACCCACGCGAGTGGCGCCGCCTGCCGCGCCTGGTGTCGCACGCGCACCTGCCGCTGCTGCGGGCGGCGCAGCAGCTCATGGAGCTCAGCGAGGCCGCGCAGATACACCAGGTCAGTGCCACAAGGACCCACGCGAGTGGCGCCGCCTGCCGCGCCTGGTGTCGCACGCGCACCTGCCGCTGCTGCAGGAGTCCACACTGAGTGTAACGGAAAAGAACTGTCAGACTCTTACCGACTAAAACTCCGCTCTATTTAAAAAAAATATGCTGTGCCTTATGCTAGATAAAGCTAAGCATTCTTCATGGTTTTTGAAATCTTCAAAATCGCACAGAGCACTATTATTGAATTATTTTATTGCCATCAAAAGGTCGGAACGGTAATAAATGAAAAATTACCACTCAAAATACGTACCATATTTTTTCACACTATCGCAACGAAAATAATGACAAACTACGTGCTACTCTCTTCTTCCTCCCATCCTAATTCAAATCTCTCTCCACTACGTCTAACTCCACTCCTCTCACCACAGGGCCTGCTACACAGCCGTCCGACATCACTGCACGACATGAAGGCCATAGTGAAGACGTGGCGCAACCGTCTGCCCGTAGTGGCCGACCCTCTGTCCCACTGGGGCGCCATCTTCACGTGGCGCCAGCACCACTACCAGTTCATAGCGTCGCACTACGACTCGCAGTCCGACCACGCCTCTAATCACAGCATGCTTGGAGTTCATGCTAGTGCGCAGGTAACTAGAATTTACTTAAACAGTAAGAGTGGGGAGCAAGAGAGTCTTTAAACACATAAAAAAAAATGTGATCACTAGCATAAGCTGTGTTTTTTTTTTAATTTTATGAAAAAACAATTGAACTCTTTTGTTGTTTTATATTCTAAATGTAAATTTTTAAATGTAGAATCGAAAATAAAAAAGAAATCCGAATATAATTTACCGTAATAAAAAATTTCGATTTATAAAAGTGATCGCTAACTTTTTTTGATGTGTGTATGTTTGGGAGTCTGTTTCCAAGAGATGGATGGACTGTGTGGGGTACGATGTGAAAGAAAATTTGTTGTGACAGACAAATAGTCTGACACACGAGTGAGATTGAGTTTGTATGTTTGGGAAGTCTGTATACAGATAAGAAAATAAAATTGGATCTATTGTGTGAAAATTTGTTGTGACTGAGGAATAGACAGACGCACAAGGTAGGTATTCCTTCTATAAGGTGTCCGTTTTTTCATTAGAGACATAAGAGATTTCGGAACCATTATGGAAAAGAAATAAATGATACGATAATTAACACTCGATTAGCCGCACGTTCTACTATCGTAGAACACACGCATTGTGACACAGTGATCACTAATTAGTAATAGAGGAATACTATGTGGGGTAGATACACATAATTCACGATAAAATTCCACGAAATGCATGTGTTACAATAGTAGAACGCACGACTAATGGAGTGCTAGTGCCAATTCACAAAAGAGTGCAAGTGTGCGTTTGTTACCAACCAGTTTCCAAAAAGACTGCTGTTATGTAATAGTGTGCTAGTAAGTGCCTACACTTAAATGCTAGTTACGAAGGTAACTGAATGTTGGATTTAGCAAAAGATTCACAAAATAAAGAATGAATGAAACGAATCGTTTAATTATGGTGGATGAGTAAAAGGTGATTTAAAAAGCAGTTCACAAGGTAGATATATGAACTTGAACGAAGTAAGTATGTAAGGATAGCGGATTGGTTCTGTAGTTTCTGCCTACCACAATGAGAAAATGGCTAGAGTTTATACACGTATGTATAGCCCGCAAAAATTCACTGCTGAACACACAAACACATGGGTCTCTAACTGGGTTTCAAAGCTGACGGGCAGATTCTTTTTGAGCGCTAAAAACAGCATACTGCGATCACCAACCCCTTTTGCAGGGCGTGGTGATTATGGCAATCATTATTGATACAACCGCGACACGTAGAGGAGGGGAATGGCTAGAGACCCATGTTCAGCAGTGTTCATTTACAGGCTTAAATATTGATGATTGACTTCTTGTACTATGTTACTCTACCAATCATTCTTGAGGAATATGCCGTAATCACCATGCTTGGTAGAATAATTGGTAAATGCAGTATGGTGTTTTTACGCAGGTCTCTGCCACAATACAGAGCTCTGATGTAAGTATTTTCTCAAGTTTTTTTAGCCTCACTTGATCGTACTCCGCCACCGCTACCTCCACTGGTGGCGACATCTGCAGCTAGTTATCATATCCCCCCGTACGGTCAAGTGCGGCTCTCGCCTCATCATCTCCTATATCCGCCATAGTGATGAGGAAGCCTTTATTGTATGAGAGTAGAGCACTGTAGTAGACATTTTGTTAGAGCACCAACTTCTGTGTTGTCGTAGATATTACGTCACCGTCTCATCTTTTCAGGCCATAATACACTTCGCAAAGATTGCAAGGAAGCACAATTTGTCAGGAGTGTGCCTGGACTCGTTACACCGTATATACACAATACCTAGTGTTCCGATCGTGGACTGCTTCCAAAAGATCAGGCAGCAAGTCAAGTGTCACATTCAAATGTCATGGACCGAAGGCAAGGAGGAGTTGCAGGATGGAATTGAGATGATAGAGTCGACGAACTTCAAGTATTTCACTAAAGAGATGACGGCTGAGTTTTACGCGTTTAAAGGATTGCTTCTAGCTCAACTTGGTCGGT
The DNA here is from genome assembly GCA_943136025.2 of Agrotis puta. NCBI lineage: Eukaryota > Metazoa > Arthropoda > Insecta > Lepidoptera > Noctuidae > Agrotis > Agrotis puta. Next base: position 12,981,189 of record OW964170.2, on the reverse strand, counting down.
CAGAGGACGCGAATAAAGCGTTCGCGGCGGCAGTTCAACTTCACGATACGCTTGTAAAAGCGTGGGCCCTATGGGGAGATTATTTGGAGCAGATATTCATAAGGGATCCGAGACAGATCCAAGTGGGAGTGTCTGCTATGACTTGTTTCTTACACGCCTGTCGTCATCAGAATGAATCTAAATCGAGGAAATACTGTGCTAAGGTAAGATAGCTTTTCGACTGATCTTATTGAAAATATTGGTTAAAATTAGCATTATTTTAGATACACGGCATAAATGATGAGGTTATGTTCCATAATTACAGGTACTATGGATGCTAAGTTTCGACGACGAAAAGAACAGTCTATCAGAAGCTCTAGACAAGTATTCAGTGGGAGTACCACCTGTTCAATGGTTGCCATGGATACCGCAACTTCTCGCCTGCCTTGTTCAGTACGATGGCAATGTTATACTCAATCTTCTGAGTCATGTGAGTTAATATTGTAGTAACTAATTGAATGAGCTGATATCATTGTTTTTTTGTCTTGCTTTTCAAGGTCTCTCCATGAGATCGGAAGATTATGACTGGTGACATAGTGCAGACGATGCTATTAGGCGTCTCTCGACACCACCGGCCAATCAATCAAAATCCTAGTATATCGACGGCGACGGTAGAAATTTGGAACGCTTATAATGGACTCCATGATCATCATCATCAACCTATAATGTTCCCACTGCTGGGACACAGGCCTCAACTCTGTGAGAGGGACAGTAGCGTGCTGTGTTATAATTTCAACTTTCGGCGCTGAGCTGAACGTTGCAAATCAAACAGCATGTATACAACATAGACACAATGCTATTGTAGAGTTCTTATTCTTTCAGGTCGGTCGTCTGTTCCCACAAGCGGTGTACTTCCCAATCCGCACGTTGTACTTGACTCTCAAGATCGAACAACGTGAGCGACACAAGACTGCCGAGATCGCCGCGCACCTACCACATCAGCCCACCACCTCTGCCGTAAGTGTCACATTTATGTAGATTTTAATTGACCAATTATATACTTTTGCGGTAGTTACGAAAATTAGTTAAACATGTGTTAAGCTCAAAACGCCGACGTAGTCTGCCGATACAAGTCGGCGGGTCAGCGGGTTTGTTGTATTGCGCTTTATTAACTTAAAGTAACTTAGTTAAAATGGAACACCTTCAAGAAATTCCAGATTACACGATGCAGATTCCAATAACATTTCGCGTATGATACGCTCTACTTTAGATGATGGATGATACGCAGATGATACTAGGATTTTGAACACGACTGTTTCATAATATTGCTAATTCTATGGCTGCAATGGGCGGCCTTATAACTGATAGTAATATCTTCTAATCAAACATCGGATAGACTGCACAAACTTAAAAAGGGGAGGGGGTAGTTCAGCGTCTATACAAAGTGATATTTATCTTATTTCGTTTTGAAAAACAAATCGACGATCTCTACGTAGAAACGGACATGTCAAAAACCGAGGTGTATAGGAGAGCGTTTTTAATGTTCAAATCGCTCTATAACTATTGCATGTGTTTGTGTATACATAGAATTTAAGTAAACCTCTCTAGAAATAATTGTATTTGTTTTTGTAAACCGAGTTTTACAACCTCAGTTTTTGACATGTCCGTTTGTACGTAGGGACCGTCGAAATGTGTTTATCTCGTCTATCTATGTATCTAAACAACTCGTCACGAAATAGGGTGGCAGTAAGGTGAGTGAAAGTGCATCGTCGTCGAGCAGCGGCTCCACGGGCGAGGCGGGGCCCATCAAGGCCACTCTGCCCATGTGGCGCTGCTCCAAGATCATGCAGATGCAGCGGGAGATACATCCCACAGTACTCTCCTCGCTAGAGGGCATCGTCGATCAGGTCAGTCGTATTCGAGAACATAATTGCATGTTGAATTTTTATTGTAATATTTTTTGTGGGGTATATTTGTATTTATCGATTTGTAGTTGTGGATGAACGCGTGTTCACTTTTCGTGGTATTTGGACAGTGAAAATTTTATTATTATTCTTGAATTGTACTATATTGTTTACCAAGAATTGTCCACAACTACACGTGAAAAGTATACGTGCGTATTTTGCTTATTTGCGATTTATTCAAGAATTATGAAGAGATGAAGTTTCAAAAATGAAATCACAACTTTTGTTTTACTTATATTTTCTGTCAACTAAATTATAATCCATTCTACTAATGCAACGGTAATAATAAGCTCTCCGAGACAACGATTCCTAAAATTCAGTACGAATTTCGAAATGGTAGATTTAAATGAGTTTATCGTGGACCACCAGATGGTATGGTTCCGCGAGAACTGGTACGAGGAGGTGCTGCGTCAGCTGCGCGCGGGGCTGGCCAAGTGCCACGTGGTGGCCTTCCACCACCGCGCCGCCGTCGCCGACGCCACCGTCACGCCGCACACACTCAACTTCATCAAGAAGGTCGTCTCCACCTTCGGCATCGGCATTGGTATAAGTGAGTTCACAACCCTATGTGTTACAGTTAGGCGTTATACTTTTATTTTTGACTTCCTCTGTCTATGGTTAACTAGGAGTTATTAGGTACACCGTAGACACAAAGATACAATGCGAATACGCCGCTCGGGCATAAATCTTATTATGAACGTGACAATCAGTCATACCCACTAGTTTTCAAGATGGTGTATTGAAAAAAGTGACAAGATTATAAACAAAGCTTAACATTGGTTAAATCAGCAAGTCATGATCCGTATAATGGATGGATCACGACATATAATCTGCTGCATTCTTCATCAGTTATAATTCACTCATAAAAACACAATAACATACAATTTATTTCAGAGATATAATAACATACAGTACAGTGTGTATTGCTGTGCGATTATAACTTTGACAGTACATAACAGGTAACAAAGCTCGTATTTATTGATTCTTCACAGTTCACTAGTAGTTTGCACTAATCTCATTTTATTTTGGGTTTTTTCTGAATCTATAACTGATGTTGTGCCTCCAGCGAGCGTCACTTTATACAGATACTCCATTTTGTATGTCTACAGAAAGTATTACAACAAGTTCTCTAAGTGGTGCATTCTCTTCAGCTGCATCAGAGAGTCTCGCTCGCCGCGCGCAGGCCACGGTGCAGGACCCAGTCTTCCAGAAGATGAAGACTCAATTCACCGCAGACTTCGACTTTTCGCAGCCTAACGCTATGAAATTACAAAATCTTATACAAAAACTAAGAAAATGGGTCAAGATACTCGAGGCAAAGACAAAAATTTTGCCCAAGTAAGTAGATCAGTCAGGCATTGAGCACTCCCAGCTAAGGTAAATACGGAGGAGTTTTTATCACGATTGTGCCGTCCATCTTATCTAGTCCTAGCAACACTGTCACGCTCGATCTAACCTCATCGCGTAGTTCTAGCAAGGGTTTTGGCTTAATGCTTTCTTCACTTTTCAGTAGCTTTCGGGTTCATGATAACACTTCAGGCGATCACCTACTAACAAGGGTTGAGGCTGAACAACTGCAAAATACTTACCTGTCCTTATAATTTATCTTGCAGATCTTTCCTCATCGAAGAGAAGTGTAGGTTCTTGTCCAACTTTAGTTTGAAGACGGCTGAAGTGGAGCTGCCTGGAGAGTTTCTGCTACCTAAACATACGCACTACCACGTGCGAATCGCAAGATTCATGCCTCGCGTTGAGATTGTACAGAAACACAACACTTCTGCGCGGAGACTGTACATTCGCGGACATAACGGCAAGATATATCCCTACCTAGTCGTCAACGACTCGGGGCTAGGGGACGCAAGGAGAGAAGAACGAGTATTGCAACTGCTGAGAATGTTGAACCATTACTTAGGCAAACAAAAGGAAACGTCGAGAAGATTTTTGCACTTCACTGTACCGCGAGTCGTTTCCGTATCGCCGCAGATGCGACTTGTGGAAGACAATCCCAGCTCCATATCACTGCTGGACATATACCGAACAGAATGCGCTAACAGGTAGGTTCTGTACAAAAAACACGTCTATTGTTTGTCATGCAATTACAATATCTATTGATCCCGCCTCAATCATTCTACTTCATACCCTATTACAATGAAATAGAGTCACATGACCCGCTCTCCTGTTTTTTTTTTCTAAACTATATATTAACTTTTTAGGGGAGTGGAATACGATGCTCCTGTTGCCCGCTACTATGAAAGACTCGCGGCCGTTCAAGCGCGAGGATCACAAGCTTCACACCAAGTTTTGCGGGATATTCTTCGTGAGGTAAGTTTAGAAATGTTTTTCTTTATTAAATTGTATGAAGTGTGCGTGCTATCAGAATACCCAGCATTGTGACTTTAAGATAAAATGTCACAGCTCCATGCCGAGGCTATGCGATGTTCCTTTTGGCTTCGTACAGTACTTATTTGTTTTTTTTTATATAATTTTTTTTTTTTAATGTTGTTTGTTTAATCCGGTGTGAGTCCCAAAACTTGTTCTTTCTTTCGATAGACCACAGTATTGTAGGCGTTAACTGACCTTATGTACAACACCATAATCTGCTACATTATTATGCATTGAAAATATTAAGCAATTACCAAACCATATTAATTAGAAGTCATAAAGTCACCTATAACATGTCTCCGCATAATCTAATCTACACAATAATGCAATTAGACACGGCGCACCTGCACTTTATAAGTTAATCAACCGTTACTCAACCTAGGTTCAAGCGACAATGGTGCCAAAGGGCATGCTGCGCGAATGGGCGGCGGCGACGTTCTCCGCGCCGACAGACTACTGGACATTCCGGAAGATGCTGACTCTTCAACTATCCCTCGCGAGCTTCGCTGAATACGTCCTGCATTTGACCAGGCTGAACCCTGACATGATGTATGTCCACCAGGATTCAGGACTTCTCAACGTCTCCTACTATAAGTTCGACGTTGATGATGCTACAGGTATGATACTTTTAGATTTTTATAGGTTCTTGGTGTTGTTCGTGATCGCTTTTTGGTTAATAAATATTCAGTTGAGTTTCAGTTATGAAAATGTTGGGGTAAGATTTGAACTTTTTACTTTTCTTATATCTTTTGTACTCGCCTAGTATCTTAAAAGCCTCTTTGTTTTTGTCTGAAAGGGTTTCTCATATAGCGTGTGTATTACAGGTGAATTGGATTGCAATCGGCCCGTGCCGTTCCGATTGACGCCGAATATTTCCGAGCTCCTGACTACAATAGGCATCACAGGACCACTAACGGCTTCTGCTATTTCCGTGGCGCGATGTCTTGTGACACCTAACTTTAAGGTAAGGTACCCTACATCCCTACAAGGTCAGATGATGTAACTGGTGAAACTAATACACACCTCTAGCCTAGCCTTTCAGAGATTAAAGATGTATCAATTTATTTGTTAAGTCACAGAAATATATTTTTTTTTTATTGTGGTAAAATCATCAAATGAGTCCTCCCACCCAGGGCAGGGCGGGAGGGACTGTCAGACTCGTAGTGACTCAAATCCACGGTGTCTTTCACTAGCCCTTTACGTACCGGGGTCACAGTAATTCGTAAGTCCCGCGACCCCGGCAGGCAAGTCACAGATATTTGGGATTTTATTTGTCATCAACAGATTAGCAACTGATTCTTTGCGGGTCTTTTATTTAGCAAAATTAGAATAAATTATATAAATTATGGGGAATACCGCATCAAAGTCCACTTCAGACATTAAAGGGATTTTGTTTTATATTAACTATACTCTATAATAATATTATAAAGCTGATCAGTTTGTTTGGTTGAATGCGCTAATCTCAGGAACTACTAATTTTGTAATCTTCAATAATAAAAATATAAATCTAATTTTCAATTCGAATCGAATTGAAAATTGCCTTGTGTCGGATAGTCCTTTTATTCAGGAAGGTTATAGGCTACATAACATCATGCTAAAACCAATAGGAACCTAGCAGCGGGGTGTACCACGGGGAATGGCTAGTCTAGATTTAAAATTGATAATCATCTGTATAAAGAAAATCCGCCAGGTCATTTAAAAAGATGTATAAAATTCCAAAAAAATGCACTCTTACAAAGTCTCAATTTCAGATCCAATCAATCTTACGCACAATTCTACGCGACGAAATGGTTACCGGCTACAGAAAACGTCTAGAAGACAAAACCGGAGTACCCACACCGGGAACTTCGACCGACGCAACCAAACCTGTTGAAATGGACAACGAGACTATCATCAACATGGTGAACAAAGCAGTCACGGTGATCATGAACCGCCTTAACTCTCTGGCCAGCTTCGATGGGCCGGATAGCAAGGTGGCAACGCTGGTGACGGCGGCTAATAGCCATGATAACCTGTGTCGGATGGACCCTGCGTGGCATCCCTGGTTATAAGCTCCAAATATATTTATGTTGAACGTAGAAACGTGATGCTAAACAAATGGTCGGGTCAAAATGATTCGTTAAAACCGGGCGGCCTACTAGCTAATTGTTCGTCAGTGGAGTGCACAAAGAAAATCGAAAATCTTTAGTTATTGAACCAATATTGCTGAATCGAACGTGCCGACCCGAACAAGTCTTTAGCACACCTTACATTATAAACTTTTAGTCGTTATTTTAAGTTTTAGTTTTGTCAAAATTTGATGAATTTATTACAGCTTTTTGACATTTTGAATTTGTATTTATATTTTATGATTTGAATGTACTGATTAGATAGAATATATATATAAATACAGATATCTAATGTCCTATGTGGAGCCTTGAAACAGCCAGAAGCCGTCGTGGTAGAACTCGAAGATGGTGTAAAGAGCTGAACGGAACAAACGATAAGTTGGCAACATTGGCCATTGCCCAGTTGACAGGCTTTATGTAACAAAAATGGCCGAAAATCCAATAACAATGAAATAAAATTAAAATTATCATGTAGATCTGAAAATATTCGTCGCGTATTTCAGCACATAAATGTGCAAATAGTAACTTTATGATTATTGTAAAGTCCGTAGAACATTCTTATCCGTAAACTGTCTTGTATTTGCTTAGATTAATCCACATTTTTGTCTACTTGATGTTGTCTACTCTGGTCTATTATTCGTCGAGTTGTTTGATCATTAGTTAAGCCAATCATTTGTTAAAATCCTATACATTTTTTAACAAATGTTTAAAACATGTATATAGGATTTTAACTCATCGTTAGTTTAACTACTGATCAAATATCATAATTATAGAGTCCATATATAACCATAAACTTAGACTTGAATCCAAATAAACATGTGCAATTCTCCTGATCTCTGTTAAATGCCCAAACCATGTCAATCTCTTACAAAATCATGTGCAGTGTACAGAGGCAGCGTTTGTGAGTAAAATATAGATGTAATGCTAGTTGTAAGTGACTCATGATGTTGATATAAAGATAAGCAGTCCGTTCTGTGATCTCTAAAGATGAGAAGTATTAAAAAAGAACGAATAATTCTAATTAGTTGTTTTATTTTTACCGGCTACATAAAACCTGTTCGATGACGGTGACATACATGAAAAGAAGTTCTGATTGCATGTGCATGAGTGACAGCTAAGTACCTGCATGGGTGAAAGTACCGGGACGGCATCAAGTGCGCGACTAATAAGCGTGGATGCCCCTGCCCCGCCACTCCCCGCGCCTCGCCAATCTCACTCGATCGCTAGAGATAGTAAAACTGATTTCATCACACTAACAATGGGAAAGAAAGTGCAGTAATTGTAGGATAAAACAGGAACTGTTTACATAGCGAATGTTTCTGTGGTAACATTTGGCTTTAGATTCTGAATCAGACCTTATTTGCCCTCAGGATCTTGGAACTCACGACTAGTAGACCTGTCATATTGTGTCATTTCAGCCGTTTTGTATCCGGTGTATCATCCTAGTTTATGTAAAATATTCCATGTAGCTACATGAGCATTACAATGAGAGAATAAATATTGATCTGAGAAATATTGGTTTTTATTAGGCATCAGTGTAGTTTCTGTTCTAATTTTCACTCTGGTGGTTTTTCATTACTGGTTATTGTTACCATATTGATACAAGTATTAGTCTGCCATTTCAGGCATTCAAGTCAATATTGTAGAAGTAAATTTTGAGCAGTTAGTAGTGCATCTCACTCTCAAATGTTTTAAAAGGTCTTGAGTGGGTAGTTGAAAGTTACAACATATCTTGAAAGATTAGACGCGATAACAGCTGTCGACCACTCGACCCGTTCATAACCCATTATTCATTCCTTCAATCAGTTTCGCTAACTTCTCTTAAGCAGATAAGTTCGTATTGTTTTCTTTCATCCTTTACACAGGATTTGAGTGGATTTTCTTCGGTACACCACCTAAGTGAGACAAGCGGGTGACACAAGAGGTATGTCGTACGTACAGGAGGTCGCCGACGGGTGTCTCGGCAGCGGCACAGCGGCGTCGTCGCGCTGGCGTTGCTAAGCGCCGGGCGGGAGCCGCGGTGCGGGCGGCCACGTCGCGGCCGGCGCGCGCCGCTCTCCTCGCGCCGCGCCTCTCCCTCCGCCGCTCTGTCAGTCCGCTGAGCGGCGTTGCGTTATGCGCCGGTGTATTTCATGTTCCCGAGCCCGAACGGCGAGTGTCCGACCTCTGTAACCGACCGTTTATGACATTCGACAACCCCGCCCTGTGCATTTTTCCGAGTTGCATTTCGATCAGTGCGAAGAGTACGTCGGCTGCGAGCGATCCGTGCCGGTGTCGGCGGCTCCTCCCGCGTTTATTTATGTTGTCGTTTTGGTGTGGTGAATATTTGTGTTGTACGGACGATAACCGTATTATCTGTGCGATCGAGTCGAGTGGATATTTTTAACGATCGACGGCTTTTCGCGAAGGTGAGTGAAATTTCACTGATGATTTGATTCTGCGAATATTGCTCAATTGACGGGACGTTTGTTTGATTAGCCGCTACGTGGCGATCGTCTCGTCAATATGTTCCGGAACATCAGGGACTGTATACAATGTAGCTATGTGGTTGGCCACGAAGATTTGTTTCTTTTATAAAAGCCACGTCTAATTGTGCATAATTATTTGAATATGTACTTCCTAGACACGTTACAAAACCTGTTGTTTCGACGAACTTAATTCAGAGGATGTCACGCTATGAACTCTACAAAACATGTCTACGTGAGTCAATTTAGACCATTTCTGTTTTGTTTTTAAGTATGTCAGGGGTTAGAAACTGATTAGATTCTTGTTAGATTCGGTCCTATCCCACTACACCATATGGTAGACGGAAGCGAGTGGGTAAGAAATCATGGAGGTAAGCGGCGCGGGGCGGTGCGCGGCTGGGCGAGCGGTCGAGCGACCGCATTCCATATGGAATGCCGGATTATACGCAATGTCAGTGTGACTCGAAGCTTGCTGCCTTTACTGCACTGACCATTGCACATTTGCAACTATGTCTACTATCAGAAGTTCTACGTTTTATACATGAAATTACGCTAGGACGGTGCCATAAATTGCGTCGCTGATTGACATTACGGCGCAAGTCTCTTTATGCCCACACGTAAATATGTTTAACCAGCTTCGTTTAATGTATGAAGAAATATGAGCGTGTTCGTCTCAAACGAGATGACACTTATTGCGTGTTACAAAAACGATTTCTTTATAGGCTATTTGTAAGCAATATGTTTCTACCTACTTTGTTTTTAATATAATGGTGTTCCTGCTATCCTTGTTGATAATATAATTTTTTCGATTTCACAACCTACCCATTTTGAATTACGTACCTTCATGAAAATACATAAGTTTATCTCAACTGCTTACAAAAAAACTAAACCTAGGGAATATTTCGTTTGGTTTTGTCTGATATTACTTTTTTCATTGATTTTTTTAGATACTTTAGCGAAATTATTATTCTCAATTACATATTTTTCATCGTACGAGTAACATAAAGTGACTCATGTCTACGAACCCAGTTCTTCCCTGAAAGAAATCGAAAAGGGTTGCCAGTAATTATAAATTTGAAAAACAGTAGACTAAATGTACGGTAAAATATAATGTCAAAACTTTAGGACCCTATTCTATCTATTAACAAACGCCATTTCATATTGAAACATATTTGGTTCTTATTATGATCTTAGTAGAAAATCTAAGCTGGTTGTTTAATCTGAATCATGAACTCTGTACCTACCTATTACAAATTGATAAGCGAAGTTCCACAGCGTTTGGCAACAGTCCCTTGGCCCGCGCAAGGGGCCCTGTAAACCCTTGATAAATTATTATCTCAGTGACATTACTCGTGATCTCACATAATGAGTATAATGAGTTCGATAGTGCGTGCTATATTTCGAAACGCGTCCGTCGTCGTTTCCGCTGTGTGACCCACAATCTACAACAAACTTTTTAGGTGTATTAAAGTAATACATTTAAACGAGAGGCCTGACATTTTTAATCCATGACGTGTTGTATACCTGTTGCAATGGCTGCCTTTTTAAAGGTTCCTGCTGTCTGTTTGGTTGGAAATCTAACCCACGTTACTTTACAGAATGATTCATCTGTCTCGACGCAAAAGGAAGACGATCTTTTTGACTTATTACAATTTATGCAAAAAGGCTCGGTTTCAGGTTGAGGTAGATTAGCTTTGTAAAACTTTCTTATTCGTTAGGTTATTTCGTTTGTAATGTGATTAGTGTACATTACACACCCACGGTTTTTGTTTTTCATCGCCTAAATGTATAAGTTAACTATCAAAGAGAATTAAAACCACTTGAGAGCTCATAGAGCGATTTCGCCTAGGCACACGATTCACCAGTGCGGGCCGGGGACCGGGGGATTGCGTCTTCCCCCGTTCCTCGGCCCGCGGTAGTTGTGATTGGTTGATGCGACAATGTCAGTAAGAATAGTGATAACAAGTAAATCCAGCAACAATAATATCGATATCGATAAAATCGATGGCAATTAAGTCTTCTTTTGCTTTTTTCAATGTTGATTTGTATGTAGAGAAATAAATGAAGATTAAACGAAAAATAATATCCTTTATTTGTTATTCTTACTTATTTACTACATTTCTAAAAAATATAAAAACATTTTTTTAAATTTAGACAACTCACAAAAGGTCAAACAGGGTCGGCGTTGCTGAACTAAACAAACGGCGTCGGTCCTTTAAAGCTACAAAGCAATCAGCTGTGAAATGCCTTGAACAAATGACGCTATAATATTTTGGAAACCAATTTTCCCTGTTAATGGCATTAATCCACTTTTCTTTAACTTCCGGAATATTTGGAAATCTAAAATGTAAACGTGAAAAATAACATTATTTTTTATTTACCATTAGAAATTATCGATTAAATAATTTATCAACAATGTTTTAAGTTGTCACATCACTTCAGCACACAGCACAAAGTACTTATGGATAGAAAGAGATAGACTTATCAAAAGACATCAACGCGGTATCCCAAAAGACATCAACGCGTAATCCTTTTTTCGTAACCAACCAGTTTAGCTTGAGCCCTCTAATTACCAATAACGTACATAAATATAAACATATTTTACTTACCGATGAAAACTTATACCATCTTTTTTATAACTAGATGTTTTAGATGATTTCCCGCACCATTTAATTGCACAGGTACTCATTTTTGCTTCGGTTTTATTCGATAAATGTTTTTTTAGGTTCCAAAATTAAGGAATGTGCACAGATCCAACAACTGGTCAGTACTAAAACATTCATTCGTATCGGGATCTCATATAAGTGCTATTCCATTGATGTGTCGTGAGCCTGAGTCGCCCGTATGAGCGGTCAAGTGGCTATATTGTCATTGTTAACTATGGTTCAAAATCCACACACCTCAGAGAACATTCCCTGTTCAAATAATATTACATTAAATAACAGTGTTCCAAAACCATATTGCTCGCAACAATACCTAAGCCACCAAATTCATTATCGCGTAGTGTCCGGTTCTTGGGTCAAATTCATACAATCATGGTGACCTTTAATCTCGTTTCAGATAGCTAAAACACGTTCCTTTGTGTAAATTCTCAGAATTGGTATCATGTCTTATTGTTTACATACAGCGGCGATAGATACTTGCGTGACCTTTTTATTATTAGTAAAATATTACCAAAAACTTGCAAAGATTATATCGTTACTGAGTATGTAAAAACCATATCAATCATTAAAATTTTACTAGTACCTACCTAGCTCAAAACTTTGCAGAAACGAGTGTTACGTCGTCTTTTTTAACCTTTTCGAATCGATTTACAAAACAGTGCCGAGTCTAGGTAGTTAACCACGCGGGTCCTTGACATTATAGACAACTTTTAATTTTCTGATTCAAAATGTCACACAAGTTGCCATTTGTTGCCAGTCTAGAAAAATCATATTAAAAAGGTAGTTTTGGCTCTTTCTGTCTACTCGTGCCAAAGTTTTAGCTAATAATGAACAATATCTTTTTTTTTTGTCTTGTTAATAAAATGTAAACAGTATTAAGTACGGGTTGCTATTTAATTGTTCGCGCTGTTTGATTCAGAACAGACTGTCGAATTCTTATTATCTAAAAAATCCACCATTTTCCTTCGGTAACCCCTTGCATTCCAGTGTCAAAGGTGTCGTTATAAGACAGACCCGATCTCAGAAGTCGTTTGCCCCTGTGTGTTTGCTGACAATTCCTTGAGATGCGCGTGCACACTCAACACTAAGCACCGTCGACCTGGGCGCTTCACTAGTATTACTGCTTCGCAGAAGGAAGTGTATGCTTCCCATTCTCCCTCTCTCCTTAACATGCCTTGAACCAGTGCCAGGCGCGAGAGCCTCTGCCTATGCGGAGTAGACCTTCTCCTCCACCTCCACCGTCTCCCTGTGGCCTGCGGGCAGTCCATACAGTGGTGACACCCAAGCATTTTTTCCCGCCGAATCCAACATAGGTACCACCAGAAACTGTATCCGGTCCGGAGAACCTGCAGTAGGTTAGGAAGCCCAACATCGCGCCTCTCCTCAAAAAATTTACCGCCGCGATCGTGGCGTGCTCATGCGTGGCTCAGAAGACTTTTATTTTGTTCTGTTTGCAATTTATCATAATATAATATAAGTAACTCAAAGTCGACTCATGACTAATCAACCAGTTAAAACTATGTGCATACTGCACCGAGATTAGATACATAATTTGTTTTAATAGATAACGCAAGTATGCGATCATTACGAAATATCCCATCAACAGGATAATACAACTCCTTGTTCAGACGGATTTCGTCATTTTGATTTAAATATGGAATAAGGAAGTAGGAATAACATTAGGTGTCAGCCTAAACTTGGTAATCTAGGACGGTAGTCTTGTTATGACACAGATTCTACAATCAAGTGTGGTTTATCTCGAGTGAATGTAGCTATTGTAAAATGAAAGTAGATATAAGGCTTTTTCATCTGATAAAACCTCTTCTGTTTTGTAACGTATATGATAGTCACTCGCAGTAGTCGCCTTTCGTTTTACCGGACAACACTATTAGCCGCAATAAACACTCATTCTAAATTGAATTACTTTCAATTACCAGTAAATCGGTTAGGATGTCATCTTGCGATGTGAGATGCAGTCTTTCCTGTTGTACCAGATAGCTTCGAGTAACCTTTGAGTTTTAATTCTCTAAGAAGTAAAATTTTGCTCTAGAACTTTCATAATGCATTTCATCAACGCCGTTGTTAATAGCGTTGCGCTAAATTTTGTAAGGTGAATGAAGATATGATCGTCAGTGTTAGTGATGAAATCTTGAAGAGATATAATCGCATTCCGCGGCTAGCCTCCCCTCTCTTTAGCTCAGCCGCGGTGTTGCATACCGACGTCGCCGCACTCTTATGTGGGTTGCATTGCACTTTACCTCCGATGCTGTTGTGGATCATCTACTTCAAGTTACTTGGCATCCTTATATTTCATTCAGCAGCGAATTTGTTACCTCAAGACTTACCACTATACGTAACTTCTTTGGTCTTATACGCATTATTTTTTTTCGGTTAATCATCAATGACATTTTGTGACGTTTGGTGAGGACTGGTTAGACCATTGCTAGATGATGTTTATGTTGAGGATAGCGGGTAACGGTTCTGTCATGTTTGCAGAGGCACGGGTGTGGGCCCGTGTGTGCGTCCGCGCCGCTCACTCAGTCACACAGGCGCAAAGCGCTCACGGCGTAGCGCGGCCGTTGAACCGAATACTCGAGGAATTTCTCCAACGCCGCAGTCGCTTTGCTTTGCAGAAGAAGAAAATTATCGCAGGTGGAAGGCTAGCATGATTAGAAATGATGACGACTGCGTGTTTATTATCCTCAACGTGGATTAAGGGCGTTATTTGGTTGAATGTTTAATTTATTGCACCGCGATGTCCTGGAAATTGAATGTTATTGATATTTTCCTTGTCCATTTTTTTCCAACGGTTTCATAAGGTTTGTTGTTTCTTATTCCCATAATGACGAGCGTCAAAGGTTAACGTCGTTGGTGGGAAGTTCACAGTTGTCTATGATTTGGAGTGACGCAGCTGTACCACTTATTATAACAATAACAATTTAGGTGTTAGTAAGTACCAATTTGTCGTAGACACGTGTGCAGCTGATCTCGCAATAGCATACCGAGCCAGGGCGCGGTCTGCCAATGGGCTCTCGAAACGCGAATAAATTTTGTGTGACACATATTTATGTTACAGTTTAAACTAAAAAACTTCTTTTAGTAAACGAGTCGAGTGTTTTAAATATCAATCATTTGTAATGTTTTTTTTTTTTTCGTGTAAATAAAACAGAATAACGGACGAAGTAACAAAGGGTCAAGACAAGTAGCTAACGATAAAAGAAAACGCTCAAACAAATGCATGGAAATAATTTTTCGAACGATATCTCACGTGACGTAGTCGTAACAATTTTTTATTTTTTTTATTGTTTGATTAACCTATATTGTCCCACTGCTGGCAAGTTCTCCCCATAACCCTCCACTCTTCCCTTTGTGCGGCTTTCTCCGGCCAATCTCTCACGAATGCGTCTAGATCGTCACACCAGCGTTTCCTAGCGTTTTTCGTAACAAATTTTAGATGAATAAATTTTTTAAAACATTGTTTAGTTTAGAAAATCAAGTCTTGAATTAACCACTCCATTTTTTTTTGTAGACAAATACTACTTTTAATTTTATTGTTCTTTAAATTGCTTATTTATAAGTAGCATCGAACATTTGGACACTGATTCATCTCAACTTTTCTTTTTATTTAAATACGCATTATAAAGTTTTTCCGCTTAATCTTTTTTGACAGTTGTCAATATTTTTTTTTAATCTTTTTAAATATTTTTGGCATGGCTTCTGGGCCTTTGTGCTATCATTTTGTTATTGACATTAGTGTTGCAAGTATTGTTAAAAAAATATCTTAAATTGGTCATAATACACCAATAAAACTTCTTATGCAATGTGAGACGAAAGTAATTCGTCGTTATTTTAATAACTCATAACATATTTGGTTCCTTGGCGGCATTAAACACGCTTTTTATTTCATGTCGTGATAATAATCATGACAAACAGTAAAATCGATCTCTAGCACATCTTAGTGTTATGTAAACATAATACGATTTATATTTTACGTAAGTGACTAGTAAATATGTACAGACAGGTAGGTATAGTTTATTGAATAGGCAATCATACTATTTTCCTTATGTGGTTAGCAAATTTCTGAAAATTAATTGGTATACATGTAGGTAGGTAGTACGTTTCCTGGTACTATCAGCCGCGAAGGCTACAGAAAATATTGGAAAGCTATTTATAGGTTTGAGTTTCATTCATATTATGATGACACATAAGCGTCTGTAAGTCTTGTACAGTTATGATTCATTATAACAATAGACTTTGACGTAGGCAATTGGTAGATCTTAGGTACGGTAGCGGATCTTATGGTCCTTTGTTTTTACTTCTAGTTAACAGATTCCCCTAACTATTTGTCATTTACCTCCATTAGCTTCTAGAGCATGAGTGTGGTGATAAGCACCTGATAAGCTTTGTAATCTTATCCCGAGATAGCGACAACACTGGTTACCAATGTTACCATGTACTAAAATTACTAAATTGTAACCACTAAATTAAAGCTAGAGTGACGTGACATAGACCACTGAACACAATCAAAATTATACCTTTTTATGTTCGCATTTCAAAGAAATACTTGAAAGTTAGCGTCGTAAATAATCACATGATTATGTACGATTTTCCAATCGCAAGAAACTTTCGCTGCTCAAACCGCTGCTGCTTGCTATCTACGCGAGATCTCTTATATACCGCTCGTAGTAAATGTACCAATGTATACTAGTGATACAAATGCTAATGAAAACCGGCCGAATAAGACGGCTCAACTAAAACATTACGTAACTTTGTTGGATAACGCTATTTGCCATTATCATACCGAAATTTTAATTACAGTTTGAGATTCTTGTACTTTTACGTGAATGTTTCGTCGGCAACTTACTAATAAAAGATTGCGTCACCAGCCTTCACTTTTAGTGTGTCGAAACTATGCATGAGTTGCACGTTGCACAAACATCCGGCTTAAAAGACCGACTGACTGACTTAGATGACAATCGATATTTTCGATAGGTCAGCTAGAAACCGATAAATAAAAATAGTTTACACGTGGAACAGGTAACTGAGGCTGTTCAATTATACTTGTATTTGAACTAGAACAAATAAAATAAATGTATTTTGGTTCAGAAGCCTGCACATCAATCAAAATCGATCTTCCCCAATCTGTCAAAATTGGTCGCGGGACTGTACGAATTACTGTGACCCCGGAACGTAATGGGCTATTGAAGGACACGGTGGATTTTAGTCAGTACGAGTCTGACAGTCCCTCCCGCTCTGCCCTAGGTGGGAGGACTCATTTGATGATTTTAGCACGTAAAAAAAAATCTGTCAAAATTATTCAATTGTCAATTTAAAAAAAGAATATGCGATTGAGAAAATTTAACAGATTGGGTTAGGTTGATGTGCTGGCGTCTGTACCCAAACTTTCTTTTATGGTCCGCGCCACGACTGAAGGTGACTGAAGTCTTTTTGACGCGGTGCTGGTGTATGCCATTAAATCAAATTGCATTAAAAAAAGTAGTTTAACGAATTTTCAGCAGGTCATGAGAGTGGACTCTATAAAAATAATAATCATGTGCGGAGGAATGTGGGCTGGCATGCACGTTCAGGATTAAAGACAAGTAGCGCAGGGCAATCATACAAGGTTGTAGGCTAAAAATAATGCAAAATCTTGGGTAAAATAAAACCCTTAGT
This sequence comes from Agrotis puta, assembly GCA_943136025.2. Classification (NCBI taxonomy): domain Eukaryota; kingdom Metazoa; phylum Arthropoda; class Insecta; order Lepidoptera; family Noctuidae; genus Agrotis; species Agrotis puta. The sequence goes on along the minus strand of OW964170.2, from coordinate 12,963,955 downwards.
TGGCAGCCGGTTGATGGTGGCAGAGTGGTGTGGCGGGCGAGTGAACGCGCCGACCTTGGGCCCGTGCCGGCCCGCGGACGTTCGTTGAACGCGCCGCGTCCCGCGCACCCCGCGCGCCGCAACCCGCGCGCCGCGCCCCAAGCCCTACACAACTCGTTTGCGACACGATAATTCGAAAATATTCAAAAATTAGAGTGAGAAGCTGACCATATTCTAATCATTTGCCTATAAAAGACCCTGACCGTGATGCCCTACATACGATTCAAACTAACACAACGAAAAACAACATCGACTCAAATGTCATCGATCTCTCTCTACGATTTGCATTGTCTCGTTCGCTAGAGTTCACTAATCTTTATATCATACATAGCGCGAACTTTATTTATTTATCTCATTTCACAATCTACCATAAACATAACAGATGTTTTCTCAGTCACGAGATTTATCTATTACGTTATGCCGACATTGTGTATCGTGTATATCGTGTAAAAGCGTTTCCACGTTTGGCTCACAAACACGCATGCGAACATAATAGACTATAAAAATTTACCCAAAACAGTGCGTGACGTAGTATTTTGCTGCATTATTTTCGCAATAGTGTGTGCGTGGGGCCCGGTCGGGCGCGATGGTGGCCACTGCGAACATTGACCGCGCGTGTACGGTCAGCAAAACCTCACTACTGCTCAAATTCAAATATTCGTGATTAAAATCGCTTTTAGTGCGTAATAATCGATTTTATACGACTATTTTGCTGTCGTGTATATGACAAATTGATTTATTCGATTGCTACATTAATGAATCGTAATGTTTATGAATGAGAGTCTGTGTTATTTAATTATAAACATTGTCGTAATAAGGTCTCGAGGATAAACCCTTCATGACAAAGAATCACATGCAGAATTCAAAAACAACATAACATTATTTGTGGTTATTTGGACCCTGCTGCCATTATGAATATAATGTGTGTATGAACTAAAAACAAATGATTCATATTTATTTGTAGTGACACTGATAAAGCCGTCAGTATTCCGTAATTGTTGTTCAGAGGCGAGAAAAACACAACAATATTAATTGAGTGAATCGTTTTTGATCTTCCGGTGAAAACAAAATAAAATGAAAAAGAGCTATACGGAAAATGCAGTAACAAGTATCAGACCTACAAGAAAGAGCCTTAATCCCTTAGAGTTATATGGAAGTTAATAAAGATAGAACACTGTCTAGAGTAGAAGGCTCAGAAGGAGATGGCGGAATGACTCCCAAAAACTAGTCTTTTGCAACTCCAGATAGACTAAAATGGAAATGAAGTTATAGAATACAATAAGCTGTAAAATACTCGTATATGTAGAATTATTAAAATTGTTGTAAACCAAATCTAGGTTGTAGCTATACACCAAGCAAGTAATAAAACCACGTCAACGGTAAATTGCAAAAGAACCCAAAATCATATTTCAAGAAAACCTCTTCAGACAATGTATCTGTTAAAATTCTTGAGATACACGAGCGCTATTCGATCTTGGAGCACAGAATGAAGTGGTTTAGAATTCTGTGAGGGTATAAAATGCTGGTGAAGTTTCTATATTGCAAACTTACTATTACGAATTCATCTAGGATTTATTGTTCACTCTGTAATCTTGTGTCTTCCTTTGAGCTTTAACTTTAAACAGATATGTGAACTTGGGACTTGTTGTTTTGCCCTTGAATCTTCAAGCATTTTTTAATAATCTTGCACTTTCATTTGATCTTAACTAGTGACCCACCCCGACTGCGCATAATAATGGTATATTTCGGACATTTCCGATGCTCATGTTCTTTCTTCCATTTAAAGTTTAGCAAACAATTCGGTCACATGTGTCAATTGATTTTAAGAATGGAATACTTCACATCCTTACCTTATTGCTATTCTACCAATTCGCACTAAGCGTTTCCAAACGTCTTTTATAATGCGGACAGTTTTTGAACGCATACAACCCTAATCTTCAACTACAATCTTCAAAGTTAGAGTGAACAGGCTTCTTCTGGGTAAGCTCGCTCTATCGTCGAGAGGTCTTGACTAAGGTCAAGAGTAAACCAATTGCACATTAAAAAAAATTTAATAAATGAACTTAGATCTTAGCAAAACCAGTGATAGATTGAATTTTGACAACGGCCGTAAAATAGAGACCGTTGAAGTTAAAGTTGAGGTCCTGCAAATCTTTAAGTCTAGTTTAATGCTTGTTTGTGCTAATAAAAACCTATTGCACTACGTTCAATAACGAGAAAATTGCAGACAGATTTGAAAATTATCCAACAAAGGCTAGTAGAGATTGAACAGATTGTTAACAACTCTGAGGTGCAATTGTCGCGCTAGTGCGTCAATGGCGTCTGAATGTGCATCACATATTATTAGGTATATCTCCGTCCAAGGATAAAGATTATTCTGCTGTCCGTAGGTACGTCCGTTTTATTTTACAATACAAAATTGTTTCAATTACTTTATTTTATTGCTTCACTCTTTTGTTTGCTATATTTATTAGCAATATTAATCGCTTTATGGATCGCACGCACCTGTAGACTAAACCTGATTTTTGTATGAAAATTAGTAGCCTTCTGAGCGGCTTAGTTATTTTAAAAACCCACCAATGAGGTGTGTTAAAATTCCGGTATTTTGCTCTGCCAGTCAAAATACCATCTATCTATTTATTGTGTAGGTTCTGCTTTATAAGGATATTTTTAGAAAAGAACACTTGTTGAAAACTAAATTTGGATTTTACGTGTGTGAATTTGCAAATTTCTGTAATTTTTTAATCAATTTTCCTTGTATGTTGAATGAATCATTATACCGCTTCCATGAACAACATTTTAAATAATGTTGGGTTAATTCAGTTCCCTCTCACCAACCTGTGTTCCAGTTTCACGTTATGCTTTACTCATCTGGCGAAAAGTGAAATTATTTTTGCAAAATACAAGATTACACCTGTGTTGGGTGTCGATGTCGTGCACGCTCACCGCTGCAAACGTCAATTGGTGCGGAATAATGCACGATTTAACGTCAAAACAGGCAGATGTGATACGATCTCCCCGCAGCATCGCATCACGAGGCGCATCGACCACATCCACATGACACTTTCCCCGCATGCACTGCATGAAAGCCACTCAGCACGTTTTGTTATTAACGGCAATTATCTAAAACGCCATCGAATCCTGTTCATATGCCTTTGTGACAACAACAATGATGAGTTATGGATATTGCACTTTCGTGTGCGTTACATTGGCGGGATTACGTTTTGATTTGCGGTTAGTAATTACTCAAGTGGGCATTAATACAAACCTATTTATATTTGTACTTAAATAATATATTACGCAAGTATCGTTTTCGTTTATTTTAGGTACATAGTTTATTTCTTCAGTTTTAATACTTAACTTTGTCATTTTAGTTTTAAATCGCGCTGTAATTTAGTGGCTGTATAAAATACTAGAACATGGTTCAATAGAAATGTCGAAATATAACTAGTTTTTTTTATTTGTCAGCTGTCAGTAGAAAACGATTCTCTCTAGGGCTGCAATGCATAACTTTCAACCCGCTCGTCAGGCATGTATTAACCTACTTTCAGAGATTTCCGACTTTCAGATTTTACGAGTAATGGAAGTTACTGAGTATTACTATAAATATAAATTATTTTGTTGTTTGTTAGACTTTTACCTATTTTCAACATTTTATTATGATTTGGAGTTCCATGAGTTGTAATTTTTTGTTTATAATAAGAAAAGATGGTTATAATTTTCTGGGTTTTGGATATTTCGGCACTGTCGGTATCACCTGGCATTTGCAACAGCGCCATCTTTAATAAATAAATCTTTATTCTAATGTCATTGTTGTGAAATGGGACTGCTACTGGCTACATCTGCTGGATACTCTATGAATTTTGGGCCAATATACCTACAATCGGAAGCCCTGACACAACCGGAATGCGTCGCGGCAGTTCTAGTAGAAGATGATGGATGAACTAGACTAAACTAGCGAGTAGTGCTTAAGGGCCAGGAGTGGGATGACACAAGCTAACAATAAGGACATTGTTACTGAACATATCAGTTCAAAAACTTAAGTTTTTAAATGTTTGTTAGTTCAGCAGCGTTCTCCGATACCGGTGTTTTCTCCATGGCCTCGATCTTGTAAACAATTCATATTACGCAATTCGCAAACACATTTTGCGTTGCAATACTTCCTTTAAAATGTCCGAAAGACTGCAATCAACGTGAATTAAACGACTGTTATCACGCAGACCTATATTGGAGCCACTTTCTTTATCAAAGTAAACAATCAGGTATTTTTAAACGGTTGGCCAAATGCCAAGCCGCGTACACTTTCTATACTATCTCTACTCCAAAAATACTTTAATTCTGAAACCCGTGTAGTTGCCAGGTTACAATAAAAATTGATAGCAAATCCGCAACTTTGTAGCCTGAACTAATTCCTCCTGCAAACTGTATCTACGTGATTTCAGTCTACGAATTAGTGTCTGGTTTCAGGTTTGCGAAAATATAGTGGGGTACTCCTCAAGTAGCTTTAAGTACATTCTCTGATTTGTTTTACATGATATTATCACAAATAATATTATGTTGAAACAGTTTTACTTCTGAAAATTCAGTATTCGTTGCAAAAACAGAACATTTCAATAGAAAGTTTTGGTTTAATCGTAGTATGATTAGCGCGAGATGTAACAAGTGGTGCATCGGGGATGCGACGGGGGTCGGGGTGCGATCGATAGGGGCTCGTGGGCGTCGGGGGCGCTCGGCGGGGCGCCTCCCACGTCAGCTGGAGCCCGGCCAGCCTGCCTCCAGACCTGACGTAAATAGCATCGATAGGCAGCACTGTTGACGTCGGAGCATGTTTTTCATAATATTATCGTTATTATAATTAAATCAATCCAAGGATATTTATAACAAAGCTGAATTTAGAGGTAAGGCTTCTTGATTGTCTCTTTTTGCATGGAATTCGTTATGATTTATACGATGTTTCAATGGTTTCTATGTGTAAGCACGGCGCAACTGCAATTCTGAAAATGTTATACCAGAACTGCAAGGACTGCTTTAATTGAAACGTTGCATTTTCTAATGTAATTATGCTAATGCCAAAGCTAAATAGATATTGTTCATTTGATGATTACCTAGTTTATGATATGATGAAAAGTGAATCATGATGCCAAAATTAACGGAACTTTTATTGATTTTAATCCCACGGATGTATTAACCGAAAACATATGATAAACAAGTCACTGGCCAAACGCAAGATGATTAATGCGATTATTAATAAAACTCATACACTAACAATAGATGAACCTACGTCTAGGCGGATGTTAAGTCTCAATTCTTATAAAATAACCTCGGCTGGCGAAACATTTATTTTTGTACAAGTGTAATATCAATCAAAACGGTGGCTCACACATACACAAAATATCCCACGTGTTTTTATCAAGTACGCCAATGGTGTGTAGACTCGGTACGTGTAAAACAATTTCGTTTTTTTTTGACAGTATATTGAGTTATCTTTAGGAAATTTGTCGAATATTTTTGATCAAAGGTCAGCGCACGGTCCGGTCAGTGTAAAATAATTGTAATATTTGTATAGTTTCTTGATATTTCCGTGGCATTTTTTCTGTCAATTTGCGTGAGCGACGCGACGCGGGAAAATTATTGTAATTTATCTGTATTTTCTATTCATTCGTTTATGACGTAACTGCTGTGTGAGTAATGCTCGAGATTTGTGTCCCTGACGTAATTTATACAGAACACACTGTGTGTGTTGTGTACGTTCTGTCTGATAGCCATTCTCTGAATTATTGTTATGCCAACACTGATTAAGAGGAACGACTGCTGGGAATTGAACTTTACTGCATGTTGTTATTATTTTTACTACACCACTAATCGATTCGTTGCTAAATCATTTTAAATAACAATTATAATTCATGTGAATTATAAATGAGTTTTTTTTTAATGTTTTGTGTTCTAAAGACGTTCTTAAAACAATTTACTTGTTATTCTTATCTTTGAAGCGTATTCTCCGAAACCGTATCTCCTGTACTCAAAAACATTCTGAATCCTCGTGCCAAATGATGCTGTGGCTTTTCCAGACTTTTTCAATGTTTACGATCCGCTTCACCGTTTACACGAAATGGATTGTGTTTATTTACTCCAATTGTTTATTTATCGTCAGTATAATGTTTGTTTAATGAGCAATTAGCACTTTATGATTTTGATTAGAATGTTCTTCTTCTGTAAACATATCTGTATTTGCCCAAGAACACCAAACAAAAAGTAAATTAGGTTAATGAAGCATCTATTTCGTAATTTGCGTAAGTAATTTACCACACTACATAAAATGTTAAACTTTATTCTAATATTGTTTAAACTTTTGCAGGTACGTAAAAAGGACACGATGCGCGGCTATTGGGAGCCATCTCGTATATGATAATGTAAGTAGGTACCCACAATTGAAATGTCTCGCGGTGTTTAAAAAAAACTTCTCATTGTTACCGGCGGCGGCGGGGCGCATCATATACTGCTCATGTTTTCCTGTGTCACTCACAATGCTACAAACAACCATCGGACATTACTTCTATATGTGCGACACGATACAATCAACATTGCGTGCTTATCGAGCTCTCTACATTACAAATTACACATGTTCGCAATTATACACGAAACCCGCGGTTGATTGATATCTCTCATTGTGTCTAAGCTTACACCGTAATCTAGACAATCTGTAATAAAAACCTGCCTTCAAAACAAATTGCAGGCACACCGAGAGTGCCGTCAAACGCATTAAAAATATTAAACCTACGCATATTTAGGACGCATTACTTACTTGTGTGCTTTTAAGTTCGTTTAGTTCATCTTTACGCACAAAATTCTGTCATAACGATCCAACGTGACAATTTCTTATTAAATCAACAGGTAAATACGTCAACTTGTCCGAAATTCAATAAAATGTATATTAATTTACAGTAGAATCTGCTACCTTAGTGTCTCGCTATTTAAAAGCGCAAAGTGGTAGAAATTTTGATGTTTGTTCGTTCAATTTGGCAAAACTTTGATCAAACATACTTAACTGTTATAAAGATCATGGTCATTGTTGTCAAATAATTAAGCAGTTAAATATATACATAATCCTTAATCAGTGTTTTTGATGCGTAGTTAAACGACATATGCGCACTCTGTCTTGATGTATCCAATCCCATCATAATTGACTTGATAATTCATATAAGTGTGGACAATATGCACTAAATCTCCAGAGAAAGGTACCAGTTTATAAATATAACATAACAATATAATTTAACGCATTGATGGCGATAAATATTATGTAAGTTGTAAGCAGTTTAGACAGTGAATATTTTTTTATAAAATAGGGATCTGCAGACATTAATACTATATGACTTCATAGAAAATGTTTACGTTTAAACTAAGTAATAGTCAAATTATTTTAAAATTCTTGCATACCTACTGTGTGTCATGCAGATCATCTAATAATATACGAAGTTCAATCACCGAAACTAAAAGTTCGTTGTGTCCCAAATTACATTATCTCATGTTGCGACGATAGACAGATGGATCTTTGTTATGTCTAGTTAAAATAAAAAGCACAGAGAGTAAGGATTTGCTTGCTTCATCGACTGCCTAGTGCCTGTGCTCAAGTCATAACATACACATTGTGGTCGACTGCTCACTTGCCCCGGCGCATGCATTGTTGAGAATTCAGCCCTTGGGTATGTGAAATGTGAATGAAGGCGTGACTTGATGTCGATTTGTTTGTGGTCTGTACATCACTGCAAATTCCATTACGGCGGCCTAGTAACAAGTAAGACCATATTATTGTTTTTTTTATTTATACATATTAGGCGGTTATCATTTTTATGATTTTTCAAATCATAGTTTTATTTAAGCTGCTATTATAGTCATAATAAATCCTTTGGAAGGATGGCACTTCGAAATTATTCAGTAATGCATAAAGTATTTAAATGAGACTTTGATGAGTCCGCGGCTTGTTGCCGACTGTCGGCGCCAGACTTCATTGTAACTTTTATTAGCCTTGTTTGGAGAGTGAACGAACGATCATTTATTAGTATCCATCCACTGATTGTAGCTAGTTGCCACCCCACGTGATTATTAACAAGTCATGCTTTCTAGCTCGTTTGGCGATCACGACTGCACACGAAAGGTACCACCAAATTAGCACTTCTATAACGGTTACTGTAATGAATGGCTTCAGACAAACTAAATCTGTCTTAAGATCATTATGTAAGAACAGATAATTGCGATGGCAGCAGTGCTAGGATTTAGTGTGACTGTCAAAACACGGGCTGGCGCTGATGAGCGTAACAGCTGAGCGTCAGCTGGCGGCGCGGCCTCGCTCGCAACGCTTAACAAAATATCGCCCTGTTGGCTGAGTTCATCGCCTAAACTATCCACGTTACGTAGGTATGTATATTATAGACTAGGCTATTGAAGCTCCCGGCCACGGGCTGCCGAGCGCCGAGCAGACGTGCGTTCACGACAATTGAGGGGCCACGCCGATTGGAGATCGCCTCTGGAACGTATGAGGCGCACAATCTAATGAAATTCTACGAACGTTTCGTCTCAATAAATGCCTGTTACAATTACCAGTTGCTCATTTCAATTTTTTTTTTAATTCGTAATGCATTAATGGGAATAGCCATCTTGCAAATCGCATTGATTGCCTAAGGCCTCGGTGGAGTCCCAGCCTAACGGTATTCTCTTAATTTAATATACTTGTTCTGCCCAATCTGCCAGTGCAATTGATTACCGTTTTCTGAGCTCAGACTGAAAGAATTTATCCTCTCTTTACTCTAATCCTTTGTGCTCAATGTGTTTTATCAGTTTCCTATGAATACTGGTGGACAACGAGCGTAAGTAGAAACGGAAAGTATGCATTCACCCAACTGAGATGGAAGTATGCTAAAAATTGAGTAATTAAAAGGTTGACAGCGAAGGCCGACAGTTCCGCGTGGTGTCGTAACTGCGCCGCAGCACACCGCTCGGCGCACCGGCGGCGCGGGCAGGCCGCTCACCTCGCCGTCTGCGGGTCACGGCGTACCTTCGATTCCTTTCTAAAGTGCTTTCTATATCTTACACACTCGCGACGCTTCCGAGCTTCGTTTTACCTTCACGCTTTTCCGCCAGTCTCATCTTTCCACTCAACTTATCCGATTGCAATGCGAAGTTTTCTGTTAAGGAGTATGTCGTATTGTATGCGGATGCAGTCCCTCTCTCTGGTCGGCGACGCACCGCGGTCCAGTTATCTAGTGTAGTGTGTGTGCTGCGCATGCGCATGCATTCTACATCGGCATTCCAATAGCGGCGCGTCATCCTCGATTGTGCTCCGATGCGATAGGTAGGTATTTAGGATTCGAGCTGACTACCCCGATCCTCTTTGTTATGATGCAGTTTTGTAACACATCGAAATGGCAATAACGATCTTAGAGAATCTAAGATAGCATTTTGCAAGATGATAAATAATTCGAACGAAAGAATACCTATCATTATTTAAACGAAATCGAAAGTGTACAATGTTGTACAATTCCATTGTCCTCACCTCGCTGGAGTATTATCATGTAATTCATTCGCAGTTCTCAACTCCCGTCAGAGAGGCACCTTAATTAAAGTCTATGGCGATATAAATCCTATGGCACGTCGTCGGCAGTTAGAAAGTGCGCGTGATGTAACAATGCAACGCTCCCCGACTCTCAGCCTCGGAACATGAACGTGATCGATCTCTTCATTCTACCACTAGTTGCGTTGCAAGATGTCTTACCTACTTACCTATCTGTAAATGTTATATCTCTGCTTGCTTAGGGTGTATTGTTGTGATAACATTCATTAGGTTATATATAATAACCCTTTCTTCATCATTGTCAAATAACCTTATCTGAATTTGCCATCTGCTCAAATTAAATACAAAAAGTGATGGTGTTTACAAATAGTGTCAATTGGTTCAATTTATAGCTTGGGGAAGGGCGTATAGAATGAACAGCGTTTCGACCCAGTGATCCGCATGATGCTCCGAGACTTCCGGGGTCATGGCGTAACAACAGTCGCGCGACAGGTGACACACGACTTGCACCCACGTAACACGCATCTCTCGCTTGCTAGACAAACATATGATATGTTAATTACACAAATACACATACAACCCCTTGATTTAATGCAGTGCAATAGTGAGACGTGAGTGCAACTATTTAGGTTTAATAGAACGTAGCTCTGCAAAAAAGTACCAAGCCACATAAAAAAAAAAAACTCATTTTCATAAGTAAATGAATAGATTCTTTGAGAGAATTTGAAATCTGTGTATGGGATTGATTTTTTTGGTGAGTAGGTAATTTGACGCGCTAACTGATTTAATAGGGGGGGTTGGATCACGACGGCAGATTAACATTCAAAACATACATTTAATAATACACAAAGAATATATTGGAAACAAGGCATTTAAAATGTATTAGGTAACTTAAACGAACACGATAATGGTACCTGCATGCCAAATCGCTTATTTCGATGGGAGATAAGCGATACTAGCCAAACATGGCTATTTTAGAGACTACTTGCGCAATTTTTTACGTCATCATGTGATGTGTTTACGTCATGACTTTTTTATGGTGGATGTAGTAATTACACGCTTTGTTAAAGGCAAACTACGTAAATATATCCAGAAAATTGGCTACGCTTTCTGTCTAAACGATGGTTTAAAATAAAAATATAAACTAGGCTTTAAAAATTCTCTAACTCTGATTACAAAGTAAATATAATATAATTTAGGTGGCTATGTTATTGCAACTCATTTTTTATGGTAATCCTACAATTGGTCCTTTGAACGTTTTTTTTTTGTCTTTATTGGAAAGATCATATTATATTTATTTCATAATAAACTGTTTTTAGTTTTTTTTTGCTCTAATTAAGAAGTTATGTTGTATTCAAAATCCGAAAACACGCCTAGAGTGCCCGTCTCACTTAGACAATTTCTACACATCGATAATACGTGTTCTAACTTTGAAATTGGTATTGTAGAAGCCAGTTGACACAGTGCTAAGGAAATTCTTTGTCAAAGTGACGTCAAAACCGAGGCTTTAATTTTATCGCTTTTAAATTGGTCATAATTAATTATTATATTAAAGAATTAATATTTTTTCTCTTCGATTAATGTTCTTATTTGTGGTGGACTTATTAATTACATTAAAAATAAAAATCTAAATTCAAATACCTAATTCTGACAATGGTCCTGCCATTTGAACGCTCACAAAAATGTTTGCGATTGATGTTTTTATTATTGTTTGCTTTGTGGGCATTGTTCAAGTTTTCTATTTATTTATTTAATACCTAAAATCCTCTGGTAGCAACACGTTTATACCTTGTTAGGTTCTTAAAATAATCAGAAATTATCTTCCGACAAACAAAGGCATAAAAATAAATACATATTTAATCAGGTAAATAATGTTCCAATCGATTCAATTAATCTATTATTTTACTTGAATCATTATTTTATCTGGCAAATCATGGCAATTACAAGTATACAACAATAAAAGTAATCCTTTGAACAACCCGATTATCTTGTACTGTATACATATAAACGCTCATAGATAATATTATTTTAAAAAAACATACCGTCGAATTGATAACCTTCTCCTTTTTTGAAGTCGTTTAAAAATAACTATCTTAGATCATATTATTTTAAATTCATAAAAAAGTTAATACTCAGTTACATTATTTTATGATTTGTATTGCAACCATTTTGTAGCATTTACGAGTATACAAGACTTTCGGTCACTTCAACACATGAAGTGAAACATTTATTTTTACTTAAGTTTATATTTTAATTACAAAATATGCAGAAATTATTCACAAAGATTATAAAACACATTGCATATGTATGATTTAATTAATGCATTAAATTAAAGTGAATAGAAATAAACGAATAATGAAGTGGTGCATTACATAAGACGACCGAAGTATGTAGAAGTAAACTGATCTGCATCTATTTTCCCTATGTGGGACACTCATTATGACTGCGTTTATAGTTACCCTACATGAAGAGTTCCAAGAAATTATTAAGAAATTATAGTCACGCACGCCGCTTGACGCGCCGCTGGGCAGAGCGGTGTTAACAGCGCGCGCTTGAACAGCTTTTGCACTATAAAACGCGTTCCGCTGCTGTGACACAGTCAATAAACAAATATCTTACGGCGCGTCTCAATGGTGTCGCACTAAGCCCCTTCGTACACAAGGCGACGCAAGTGTCCCATACCTTACGACTTTGGTATCCAGGTGACTATCGCAATACAAATCCATAGAGGTTCGTACACAGGCACGCGTCAATTGATGCCAAAGTCTTGAGGTATCGGAAACTTGCGCCGCCTAGTGTACGAAGGGGCTAAAACGCATACTGGCCGTAGATGTAGGAGTATACTAGAGGCGCGCGCTTTGATTACGCGCGTTTTCAAAACGGTGCTGCTCAAGCGCGCGACTTTGAAACGCAGCGCTATCCCATACATCTCCCGTAAAAAAAGCAACCGAGGCCAACTAATACTTGTTGAATTACCTACCAATGAAATATGGCCTGCTATTTACTAAATCCGTGGCCGAAATTCTAAATACATGTAAATTGGTCAACGTAGTATCGTTTAATTAATTCGTACCAAATGATAACAACTGCATGCAACTAGTAGGTTATTATGGCTCTAGTTCAGTGAAAGCAATCCATTAGAAATTATCTTTACATACAAATAACAAGATTGCCTAGCCACTGTCGTAAGTAATACATTAAAAGTATTTGTAATAAGTTCATTTACTTTTATTGATTTTTTATGTAAATAACACATTTAGCAATAAGCGGGTTTATCTCGAGTAGATAATGATGTCGCAATAAGCTTGCATGCCACGGTTGCCGACACGCCCGCTCCACATGATTGTGGAAAATATTGTGACTTGTATGACCCACCGAAACGTTGATTGAAACATTTTTATTATTAAAGTTTAACGCAATATTATGAAGTCGTAAAATAACACACGAAAAACCCAATAGCTTTTTAATGACGCCCGTACTAACAGATTAAAATTTGACGATACCTGAATTACGTCATACATCGAATGTTGAACCAGCGACAGTTGACGCTATTAATAAAACATATCACGTCTACTGCCTACGTCATAAATTTTTGAGATTGGAGAGTTTTGTGCAAATCTAACAAGTACCTACAACATTTCATAACACTGCTGAAGCTGTTTCTGACAGTCTAAAAAGCTTTTAAATAGTCTCATCGATAAGGCATTGTTGAGCGCTGTAGAACAATGAGAGAAATTCACACATTATGTCAGGCTGCGGAGCCGGAGCGGTCTCGCAAGATGCCCGTGGCTAACGATGTTCGTGCTAAATATAATAACACTTGATGTTACATAACCAGAACCTTCATCAAGATTGCACACGGACTGACCACTTTGAATGCACCAGAAGGAATATTGCATAGAGATTCAGTCTTCTAGCTTTTCCCTTTCTGTGTTGTTAACGTCAAGTAAACAAATTCAGCCGCAATTACGTGTCGCGACGCTATTAAATATAAATCATCGGGTGGATTACCACTTACGCTATGATAAATTTTACCGTATCACGTTCGGAATTGTCAATTTAAATGATTAAGCACTGTCTGCAAGCAATAAACTGCTAGCGAACTAAACCGAAATTGTCCCGGCTGGTCTATTGAATGTTAATAACAATGATTTGCTAAATACTTCCTGTTTTACAAACAACATGGTCCCTCAAACGATGGTACGTTTTCGGTAGACGTATGTTATTAATTGTCATTATAAGATTCCAAATCAAACTGGATAGATGTTGGCGCGGTCCATCCGCTCCCGGGGTATTGACATTCAGTCCAGCTACCGCGCACTGAAATGAATCTTAATTTGTACTAATCGCATTGAATACATACGTTTGACGTATGTTATCCGCATCTACTTATTTCGGATTATTAACTATACAATATAGAGTAGCAAAATGTGAGCTAACATCTACATCCGATTTAGCATGTTCAAAGTAAACGGATGAAACTTTTGGAATTCCGAGACAAGAACAATGCGCGTGTCTGATTTTCTCTCGTCGTCAGTTACTGGAGGTCCCGCTGGTGACATCATGTTCTTTAACCGGATGAATAAAACAGAAGGCTGTTGGATATCTAACTATGTGTGAAATTTAAATCAGCTTTGGCTACACGGCCGCCTCGTCGACGGCGCGGCCTGCATTAGCCACGACTCCACGAGACTCTATCGCTGCTTTTCAACTCTTGTTACCAAGAAGTTTTATCATCACGTTTTGTTGTATACAAATGGTCATAAAATTTTCCGCGATTGACGTTAGTAATAAAGTTAAAGTGCGCGAAACATTCAATTACTGCTTGTTTTTAATTTGCTAACAACATGAGCTATGGGAATTCCAAGCTCAGCTTTCTGGCTCACGTGTGCCCGTAGGAGTACAATAGTTGGCTTGTGGAAGGTCATTGCCGTCGGGCGTGCTCCCGCTGCGGGCTCGACCCTCACTAGTATAAGCCGTAATTACACCTCCCCGATTACCGCACCATTGACCACTGGATAACAAGAGCGTACGTGGTGATTACTTAGTAGAGCAACCTCAGCACGCACATTCTCAAGATGACAACGTAAATTCTTATCTTCGTTTTCTGAAATTAGAGTTTATTTATGTGAAACGTAAAGAATTGTTTAGCACGGACGCAATTATTCTAGTGGAGACAGTGTATTGATTTAATTATGCTGGCACATTACCAGTGGTGAGTGATGTGGCGGCGCCGGCGCAGGCGGGTGGGGAGCCCGAGTGCGCTGTGTAATCCGCGCTTGCTTTCGCGTGGGAGCTGCACCTGCCCTCGTCTCTATTTAGACGACGTACCTACAATTACGATAAATTAACATGCTTATGTGTTTTTGCTTATTGCGCATTCTCAGTGCTATCACATCACGACTTGCGCCCATTGTGAGTGGAACACCGAAAGGTCTTCATTCGCACAAGTGTTAATCTTGATTTAGAATGTTTGGGACCTTTATTGATTTCTAGCAATACTGTAGGGGCCTTCTCATGCAGAAGTGGTCCTTTCATATCGTCAAATAGTTATGTAGCGGTGATAGTGGCTATGTAACAAGTGATATTGATACAGGGGGAGTGAAATAGGTTGAATGCACGTCGACCGCACTTTATGTATGCGGTGCGGCTCCACTCTGGGAGTAACCACAGCGCGTGCGTCGGCCAGAGCTGTTACACACGGCCCGGAAATAGAACCAAATTAAACTATAATCGAGTGCCACCGTACGTTAGGCTGTCAGTCCACAGAGTAATGGATTGTTGGCGATCGAGCGCCAAAAGTACGGACGAATATTGCAAATACTCTGGTTTCTAAACTACTACAAATAGTTTGCACTGTAAGGAGAACTTTCCGCGTTGGAACCTTGGAACATCATCATCACTAGACAGGAATGTCTCCTGTCAATTGGTTCCCGCGTGATCTGTTCCGCCGTGTCCGTTGGGTAAAAAGTTTGGTCGCCGGTTCTACAAATAGGATACATACCTTGAATTAATCAGAGAGAACCGATAATCCACGATTTCCGCAGGATATTTGTTAAACTAGAACCATGCCAATAATTTGGTTACATACTAGTATAATCCGCATATAAGTCTCATCTGATAAATCCACAAAACTTCGAAATTCAAATATTTGTACTTTAGGGCATTCTAATTCTAGAACATTCGTTCACAGGACACATCTTTAACAGTTACTATGTGTTGTATTTTATGTGTTTCACTATCAGTTTCAAAATGAATGGAGATAAATTGTTTACTATGGTGCTCATAGGTTACATACAGGTTATCGTTTAACGTAACTGATACCAGTTCGTGGTTACAATGTTCATTCACGTTGCGTTGCTATGTTGCAGCTAACTAATATTATCCTTGTACTACACTATGTACTACTGTTTCCCGTGACATCGCCTACAGTAAAAATATTTAATCACAAATATTAAAAATCGTCTTTTCTCCTGGCTGATCCCTAGCTGTCTCTAAATCATTAATTATTGATAAGGTAACAAAATAAAGAGTTATTCCCGCATCAATTGTCCAATGATGATACTGCCATACTGGTCTCAGGACTAGGGTCAATAATGATTGAAAAGTGACTGGGAAAATACTGGAAATCATACAGTTCTTTGTCTTTCGGTGAGAAAATTGAGATCTCAAAATAGATGAAAATAAATTGTTTTGTTTTTTCTGTTATTTCCTTCCTCAACTCAAGATCACAGGAGAATTATTACAACGTAGATAAGTCTGACTACCAGAATCACCCGTCAACACACGATTAGGCGGGGACACTTTAGTTTTAGCAACTATACTTATTTATCACACCCGTAATGGAATTAAATAACCATCATCGTTTTCCGCTACCCACGCACCGGGTCGATACCAGTCCATCAATGGTGGCTTACTCCTCCGCTGCCACTAATAATTACTCATGAAGGCGACTCCATTCATATCGTTCGCGTGAATGGGCTCCATTAAGGGCTGCTCAACTAATTGACCGGCACGGACACAATGAGCACACGCGACCTACGTTTCCTACGGCCATATATTGTAACCACACATTGTTGCTGTAGAACACTGAACACGTCATTTGTTACTACGATTTCATTGCGTGAACACAGGTATCCATTAAATTGCTCAAACCACAAATGGTAAAAGATATGTTACGGAATGTTCCCTTGATTGCGTTAATAATTGACGCAATTTACATGTTCTTGAGAAAATCTAAGATCGTGTCCTGTTTGTAATCGCAAATTTATTCATATTGTAAGTGATTTACTGACTTTATTAATATTTTGCCTGTTTCTATTTTCGTCGAGACTCAGACATACATCAAATAGAAGTTCCAAATTCAAATAGAATTTTCAGTTCAGTTATTTCACACAAAGGCTTTTTAACCATCCGACAACAACTAGAATAGAACGTGTGAACTATATTCAAACGAAAGGTTCCAGGAAAATCTGTTTAACAATTCAGATAAAGCATTGCGAGTCGTGAGCCAATACTTGTATAAGTAAATAGATCACATACAAACACGTATGTACATTAGCTATCGCTATTGTTTTGTTTCAATTGAGCATTTAGATATCTACTAAGTTTTGAACATATTGAATCTACGTTGACAGTGGCTGTGTGAGAACCACCTGGCCAGCAGGCCACCTGGCCAGCAGGCCAGGTGGTAACGAACCAGCCACGCATATTACTTTGTGCAGTTCCCGATTAACCCATACGCAAATTAAGCAAATGCTGAGAACATCACGTCTCAGGGGGCACCATAAACCGGACCGAAAGTAAATTTTATTACACACCCCCCAAAATCTCTGACACTTATAAAGTAAAAAAACTTATCCGAGGTAGAATGCATAAATAGCTCACTCGCTCTTGCATTCCCTTTCTCAAAAGGTTGCTGCTTTAACTATACTTACTTAAACTAAGTACTTTCCTACATAACACCTTAGAATACTGTCTGTAGGGAGGGTATCAGGGTACCAAGACTTGAATTGGTTGGGCATCAATTAGTTTTAATCCGGCACTGACTTTGTTGATCTTAAAACAGTGTGAGTAAACCGCCATGTCCTAGAACCAAAAATTTTAAGACATGAGACATCAACAAACCCGCATTAGACCCTCGTGGTGACAGACTACACTCAAAATTTACTCCCACTCACAGAGAAGAGGCCTGTCTCCGAACAGTGAAAAACTTAATATGATGATTGTATGAACAATTAAACATACTGTTAAAAGATTTGAGATAAAAAAAAGATTTTAGTGACACTTTCCCATGTCCTCATTGTAAACCAAAATTAGAACGCAAATCAAATAAAAATCTCTGGCCTACTCGGGTATGTATCATGGTCATTACCTGGAGGGGTAATCAACTAGTAAATGCAACAAGCTCGTTAGACTCATTACCCCTTTAACCACCAACTTAGCAGAAAATCCAGGCTCCAGACTCGGGATGAAAATGACAAAAGGCGGTGTGTAGTATGATCTGAATACTTTGTATTTTAATCGTATAACAATACGGTAAGGTGGGTCGGATCGGCAGGGGGGTGGTGGTGGTCGCTATCGACGGAAAAGGTGTCGTATCCTGCGGAAGGTAAAAGCGAGCCTCGTCTACTATACTTCGCCATGCTTTATTCTAAAAAAACCGCTTATGAAGCCCCAATCTATTGTTTAGCTAGCAAGTTACCTCTGATCAAAGGTAATTTTCGAGTATGCTTATTGGTTTATCACGAGTTGCATTCACTTTTATTCGTTTTCGTCAGAAGTTAACACGACTTTGTTTTCCGACTGCCGTCGAAATCCCATTTTCATCGGTGGACTATCGGTCACACCCACCGATGTTTCACCGGAATCATTCATTCGTTTTTTATTCATTCTATCTTGCACATGTTACTCGCGCCGCACGGTGGGCTGAAAATCGGCTTTCATAGACTTAGGCATTTTATTTTGCAAGTGCCAGTTTTTGTGCCGGATATCACTTCTATTAGTTATAACAATATACAAAAATGACACCAGAATTGATTCTGCACAAAAACGAAGGAATTATATTTTTTTTACGAAAATTTTGTATGGAGCTAGTATGAAAAATCGAAATATCTCTAAAACGGCAGGGATAACCGTAATATCCTTATAGGGGGTTATAGTACTAATTATTTATGATTTTTTGACATACGTTACATAGTGGTTGTAGATGCCGTTTTTTTTTAAAAATCGTCAAAATATTTTTATTTATTTTTACGTAAGAAACGTTCCTTTTAGTGTTTAAGTTGAAGAATTCAGAGCTTTAACAACTCTTAACACAAAATAGCATCACCCCTATAGACCTGAAGGACTAGACAGAGGTGTGTAGTATCTTGTTGATCTTGTAAGATTTCCAACAATACCAAATAGTTGAATATCAGTGTCAAAGTAAATTGTTAATTGATCATACCCGCCCTTAAAGTATGATTACAACATAACCGGACACATAATAATATCGACACAAAAGGAATTTTAAAACCTTACATACGTTCAAAATTATTATTTATTGTGTAGAAAGCACTTGGATTGCTTCTTTCACTTATGCTTTCAAAGTGGCAATATATTACGTTGCGAGAGACTGCCATTCGGGAAGGTGCTAAGGATATTTACCCATCCTACTATAAACTGCAACAAACTAAGCTTGCATGCTACCCTTCTAATCAATCAGTGTCAGTTACGGATTCATCAGCTAGAATTACACTTCAAGCTTTACTTGACATCACGGTGAGGCGGATTCTTCAAAGTCTTTCTGATAATGTGGAAAATAAGCAGTTAAAGCTGATATCGAAGTGGGTATTTGATGGTGCTTCCAATCAGAGCCGATACAAGCAGAAAATGGACGGCGAGCATGATGATTCAAGCATTTTCATGACCTCCTTGGTGCCACTGAAACTGACAGATGGAGATAATACTATATGGACAAACCCGAAACCATGCTCAACTTTTTATTGTCGTCCGGTTCAGTTCACTTTTGTAAAAGAAAGCGAAGCAGTTGTCATTGATAACAAAAGAAAAATGGATAAGGAAATTGAGGCCCTTAACCCTACAGAGTGCATTAATAGTAACAGGGTGACTCATAAACTAATGATGACAACACGATCGACGCAAAAGTCTGCACGTACCTTTCTGAAGCTAGGTCAAACGAATCATGCTACCTTTGCTTAGCAAAACCAACAGAAATGAACCACTTAGATGCTGTAACATCAAAAACTGTCTGTTCTGACATGTACGAATTTGGCCTATCATCCCTACATGCCCATTGCGTACAGACTTGACTTCAAACAGTGGGCAGCAAGAAGTAATGAGCATAAAGAAATGTTACAAATCAGAAAAAGTAACATTCAAAATTAATTTAAAGAGGAGCTCAATCTGTTGATTGATATAGTGAAACAAGGCTTGGGAACTACCAATGACGGGAATACCGCAAGGAAGTTTTTCGAGTTTCCCAATAAAACTGCAGCTATTACTGGGTTGGATCAAAACCTGATAAAAAGATTTGCTGTTATTTTGCAAGCAATAACATCTGGTGAGAAGATCGATGTTATCAAATTTAAAGATTTTGCTCGCAAAACAGCAGACAAGTACGTGGAATTATATGACTGGTACTACATGTCATCAACCGTACATAAACTATTAATACACGGAGCTGACATAATCGAAAAAAATGATATTGTCCCGATTGGGACTCTCTCGGAAGAAGCCCCAGAGTCCCGAAACAAAAATTTTAGGAGGTTCCGGGAACATCATTCGCGGAAAAGAAGCAGGCAAGATTCCAATCAAGATATCCTAAATATGCTTGTTGTTTCTTCGGATCCTTTTCTAAGTGCACAAAGGCCGAAGTTAGATGCCAAAAGAAAGACAACCTTTTTTGCTGAAACTCTCGACCTAATACAGTTTCCGGAAACTGAGTTCGAGTTTGTAGGTATATCCGATCTGAATTCTGACTCGGAATTGGAATCTTACAAGATCAACAAGATACTACACACCTCTGTCTAGTCCTTCAGGTCTATAGGGGTGATGCTATTTTACGTTAAGAGTAGTTAAAGCTCTGAATTCTTCAACTTAAACACTAAAAGGAAAGTTTGTTACGTAAAAATAAATAAAAATATTTTGACGATTTTTTAAAAAAAAAACGGCATCTACAACCATTATGTAACGTGTGTCAAAAAATCATAAATAATTAGTACTATAACCCCCTATAAGGATATTACGGTTATCCCTGCCGTTTTAGAGATATTTCGATTTTTCATACTAGCTCCATACAAAATTTTCGTAAAAAAATTATTATTCCTTCATTTTTATGTAGAATCAACTCGGTTGTCATTTTTGTATATTGTTATTACTAATAGAAGCGATATCCGGCAAAAAAACTCGCAGTTGCAAAATAAAATGCCTAAGTCTATGAAAGCCGATTTTCAGCCCACCGTGCGCCGTTGGCTCTGACAGTTTATCCGTGTTCCGTGCCGGATATACAAATCCGATAAACAACGTGTCCAATTTCGAACGATTTCGATTTTTGTCAAAATCAATTTGAAATACTAAACAAATTCAATTGTATTGTGATGTCAATCCCCGAAACAAGTTAATGAATGGGGCCCCCGTAATCATTAAAAATAATTATTTCCTAGTGATATGAAGCTTGTTCACAATGTCCACTAATCTCGTTTCCACAATGAGTGCACATTATCTCGTTGTTTATTGTACTGAAATATAAAATGTTAACTTCATTAATGCTCCGCCAATGATTTGTGTTTCCATGTCGATTGAGATTAAAACTGTCGGTGTATCCGGTTGTAATCATTTGAAGAAAATACTAGAAGCTTCACATAATTAAATACAGATGATAGATACAAGCCTTTAAATTTCTAAAAAGTGATAGATAAAACCGGAGATGAGAACAGTGTCAAGAATCAGGGAAAAGTATTGTCATAACAGAACCTTCTAATTAATTTTAACCACAAAACAACACCTGAGACCCAAATCCGAAATCTGAAAAGAACAAAAACGAAGAAAAGAAACCTGAGATTTCAATGTCTGACAACTTTACAACGAAATTAATGACAACCAACCACAAAGTTATTTCCCTAAAAGTAATCTGTTTCATTCTAAAACGAACAAGGAAAACAATAAATAAATGAAAAACAAATGATTCTGATTCTGAATGGACATGATTGGGTTGCTAATTCTATTGTGTTGCTACTTTGATTCTGCTTGTTATACAGAATAGACATCAATTTCAAAACTTCGGTGTGCTTCATTATCTTTGCACATGGTTCTTTTGTGTTTCTGCACTGATTTTCGTAACCTGCCTTGTACTTTTTGATGAAGGAATAGGGTCAATTAAGAATCGAAATTGTTCTTTGTAAATCTTTGTTTGATATATGCTTCTTCACTTTTCAAGTTGTTCACACGAGTATTCCTCTTCTGCTTCTTTTATTCTTCACCTGCATTTTGGTTTATATGCATGAGAGACATTGCAATCTTTCGTATCCTATCTGTAATATTTTTTCTGCTCTATTGCAATATAAACCCATGAAGAGTACGGGCTTCGTCACCCACATGATTTACTTTCTTTGTTAATTCTGTACTAATAGCTAATAGCACAACTTCTAAACGAACAGAATCGCGGGCAAGAGCCAGTAATACATAAAACTAGGTACGTTCGATGCTAATGACATTTTTTCACATTGGCTCGTATGTGATTGCGTGTGCGCATACCATACTGCACATTGTAAATAATGTATGCGGCATAGTTCGTGCTCCATTTACGTTATCACGGCGGTAAATTAAAATTATGCTTGTTATTTACGATATGTGTGAGATTGCCAATAGATAGACGGCATACGCGTTTGGCAATTAAGTAACTAATAAGTTATTGTTTTAATACTTGACCCTTCCTCAGCCTTTCTTGTTTGTAAAGATAATGAGCATAATTATTATCTTGCTTACTCCCATTATACGTTTGACTTTATCGGGTCTTAAATGCTTACAATTATGAAATATGGAATTCCCAATGAATCTTGTTTATATTTTCCTCATATTGCGTAGGAATCAGTTATAGCATTTATGTTGTAATTAACGATTACATAGTCCGTACAAAGTGGCGATATTACTGCTATCCCACGACGGCAATATGTGTCATCGATTGTTTCTAGCATTCATAAATGTGGAATGATTCTGTGCAAACGACCGTTACGCGTATATGTATTTATGGTGCGTCTGTATGTGTACACAATGTTAGTGTGAACAGCATTTGCTTGATTGTTATTCAGTTCAGCTGCAGAGCGAGACATGATGCCGGGCGTCGCTGCTCGACGATCGAATCGTGGCTTCTAGTGCACGAATGATTCGGAGGTCGACGTACGACCCCTCCCAACAAGGCGATATACAAGCTTTGTCCATATCTAGCGTCTAAAATTAAATTATTATGATGAGTTTATCATTCGAAGCAGATGAAACAAAAAATAACATAATTTTTGTCGTGAAGCCGGTTGGAGTTATCGACTCCTGTTTGGAATAATTTTGATATTAGCAGTTGCAGGAAAATGGTCGTTTGGAAAAACGGAATGTTCGTTTCTTGGAAGTCCCCAGACATGCGAAAGTTGCATTTTCCAGTAGTTGCCTCGTTGCCTTAAAATAAATCTCTATCCAAAGTCAAGACATTCTCTATTATGCATGCATCGGCTCTCGCTTCATTGATTGTTAGAAATCGAGACGCAAATCGCTCATTCACTGCTGTGCAGTGTACACACTATCACACTGTTATCACTTACTATTATTAGTAGGATCTTCACAGTTATCCAAATACCTATAATTAATAATACAATAGTAATTACTACATACGAATATACGAATGAATAATCTCTTTAAGTGAATTCATTCATAATTTCAAACACTTGGTCTGTAGATTTGTGTACCTACTGCAATATAATCATTCCAAAGATTCTGAATTAACCACGTCGCCTTTGCAAAGTTGTGTTTAATTGGTTGGGTCATTATAGTGGAATACACTATAAACTACTTGAAAATTGTGTGAAGCTGTTAACATTTGGCACTTTACTATGCGAACTACATCGTCTTGCGTTGAACCGGCTACTCGTGTCGTAGTTTACGTGAAAATTAAATATGGCAGTTAGTTTTAATCTGGCCGCTGTTTGCGTCAATCTCTTAACCTTAATGTGACAATATTATCAAAACAATTGTCACATTGCTTATCACTTGTAATAAATTCAGGACGTTACTACGCT
Organism: Agrotis puta; assembly: GCA_943136025.2. Taxonomy (NCBI): domain Eukaryota; kingdom Metazoa; phylum Arthropoda; class Insecta; order Lepidoptera; family Noctuidae; genus Agrotis; species Agrotis puta. Next base: position 12,940,066 of record OW964170.2, on the reverse strand, counting down.
TCTGAATGATGTTCAACTTTAACCTTAATGATGATTAGAGTTTCTTTAAATTGTTATTTCGAAATATCATTCTAATTTAATGATGTTGCCACGAACTTATGATCCCGAACTTAGAATACAAAAAATGATTGAGATATTTATAAAGACGACTCGTTTACTTAACTTTTTGAATTTTAGGGGCTTATACTTTGGTTGAAAACTTGTTAGAAGCTATCTAAGTGTAGTAATCTGCTAAACTCCAGACATGTTAAAAGGCTGGCGGCATCCTAAAAGCGCTATGCCCGAAACGAAAGAGCTTGTCACCGTGTCACCAGGGCCCCTGACTCGGGCCTTCTAAATTACATACCGATGAGTCATCGACGTCTGCCTTCCTTGTTGGGCACTAAAGCTACTTTCTGAATGTACGTCATTATGCCCATTTTGTTGTGCAAATTTAAATATTCACAGAATTCGTAGAAATACTGTGTGTCTACGCGTTTCTGTTACTAAGTTACACTGGAGACACCGGTTTTTATAATGCTTGTCTTTCTATAAATATTCGTTTTAAATATGTTCTGATAAATCGTTCTGATGATTTGAAAGTCAATTAAGGATTATTTGAGGAGTCTAAAATAAATATTTAATTAGATTCTTAATCTACAAATGGATGGATGCGTTCCACAATTTGGTTGTGGTGTCCTAAAACGGGTGTCATAAATTAAAAGCTGTCATTTCGAGGACATCTTGTGACCAGTCTTGTTTGTATATACTTGTTTAATTCTGTGAAAACGTTGTTGCATGTCTCAAAGTGCAGGATCTAGATATGCACGTTTTTGTCTTTTTTTAGCGGATTGTTTTTTTAATTGGTATCCTGTTGTCTTGTGAACTTTGTTGTAGTACCGTTTCAACTGTATACTTTGTTTAAGGACAAAACGGTGAAACAAGTGAATAGTACAATGTAAAGTGCACTTGTTTTTTAATTACTCTTTTGTCGACGTACGGAATCTTGTTTAATCTTTTGATGTCTGAAGCTTCTGGACTATGTTTTCGAGAAGTTTCTAATATTTTGTCACATCCCGATATGTTTCTATCTGTTTGAAAAATCACACTTAAAATTCTAAAGCAACTATTATCTGTCTGGTTGCTTATTTTTGTCCGACCGCGAGTCGCCGGTGAGGCGTGGCGTAGTATTCAGATACAATGAATTTACCCAGCGTCGCCTACCATTGGCCTCGATCCAGGAATAGGCCATCAACAGTTCAAGTGTACTCCATTTCCGGCATATAGTTTTACGCCCGGCCGTTTGTCGGCACCACTATTCTGTAATGCAGTTGTAGCATATTTAAGTTCAATTTAGGCTACAACTGCTTCGATATCGATTTTGTTTTAAGTGGAGTAGTCATATATGCATATGCAAGCTATTTTTATTCTACTCAGTTGTTCGCTGGATTTAAAATCCATTCATAATTCCGGTCTCATTTCATTCACAATTTCACAGAAATAGATATTTTCCATAAACGCTTTTACGAATAGCTTCACAACAAAACTCCAGTTTTACAGAAAGCAGAAATGAAGTGGTACCTGACATTTAAATGCCGTTATGATCAATTTTCAAGGCAAAGTTACTTTTATCCCTTAAGACAGACACGTCGAGTCGCTGTTTCTAAAGTCTCTGAAGATATTTAATTGTTTAGACACCCAATTTACATACATATTATTAAAATGTCTTCCTAATATGTAGGTGTAGTAATTGTAAGTTGGTGTTAGGTTTTATTTTTCATGAAAAAGCTACAGTGGCTGGGCGGCGTGCGTCAATGCGTGGGCGCCTGCGGTGGGCGGGCACCCCGCTGGCCGTCGCAGCCTCTGATCACCCCCTTTACTCACCTCCAAGAGCTAACCCGGTACGCCTACACTTCAAAAAGGGTAGAAGTGGGTAGACTGGAGACTGTGGAAACATATCTACACTAATATTATAAAACTGAAGAGTTTTTTCGGTTGAAATATCAGGAAATACTGGTTTGAATTGCAAAAAATCGTCTTGTGTTGGACAGACCATTTATCGAGGAAAGCTATAGGCTATATAACATCACGCTGGAGCCGAGGAGCGATGATGAAACCCCGGGGAACAGATAATGCCTAATAATTTTACAAGAAAAATTTAACTGTCGATAATCTAATGATCTTGAAATCTTAGCCACAAGTGGTGTGGTGGTCTGCCGACTGACAGTGGTGACTAACGTTAAAATATGCATGACTCTGATAATATATCGGGATTGACACAAAGGGTAACTAATGGTTTGTTTGTGAGCTGTGGTTCAGACGGAATAATCCCTATCAGAGTGGGCGTATTGTAACCTTATTGATTCACTTTGCGAGAGTCAAATGGTACCTAATATTTTTATGATCCGACCACGGTCGACTTGTTTATCTTGTTTTAGTTTGCTTTTAGCAACAGGTAGGTCTGTAAGTTGTATTTCAAGATTTCAGTCCGAGGATTGTTATTGTAGTCAAGTTGATGTATGGATAATAGTTGTAAAAGCTTTGTGACGGCTAGACGATAGACCACGCGTGGGAGGTGACGCAGGCACTCACTTGTGCGAAAAATTACCTCTTCGGTAAGGCAAAAACCTTTTTGTTCCCAGTATAATACGCCTCTTCGGTGACAGGCTGATGGGACCGTTACTGTCTGTTGAAAACAAAACGTCGAATGGAAAACAACAATATACAATGTAGGTAATGTTTAGCGTTTCTCAGAAGATGGTACGTGGTGAAATTGCACGTTAAAAGGAGTCGACGATTGATAGCGTACTTTGTTGTCAATGAGTGTCTAGATTTCTGTTTTGTGTCATGACTTTGTTAAGATTTGAACCATTGTTGATTAATGATCATTAAACGTTGGAAAGTATAGTCTGGGTCGGTGATCGTAGGCTAGATCTATTCGATTAAAACAAGATGTGTGGAAGACCGAATGGTTTCTTATCTATTCAGAAAATCTTCAGACTTTCTCCTTTTACCTTTGAGTAGGTATAATAATCCTATATTAACCCACTGTTAGGCGAGCAAAAGCACAAATGGTTGCTGAAAACCCACACCGCCTTATTACAAAAAGGGGTTTAACTAAAAACCCAAGTTTAATCTTGTAAAACTACGGTTTAAACAAAGATTATTACAAATCGTGGTTTTGCGATAAACCATGGTCTAACAGTAGTAGCTGTCAAAGGTATGTCAAAGTTTCTCATAGCAAATTTTTCATTGTGTTGTATTTTTTGTGTTATTTTCAAATGTAAAATTTTTTAAAATGGATTGAAACAAGGTAGATTTAATTGTTATTACTCATTGTGGATTTAATTGAATAGACAATCGTTCAAATGGCGGTACTAAAGTCGACGTTTTATGTTAGTTTTGTAATACGGACAAATTTAAACCATGGCTCTGCAGTTAAGCCTGGACTTGATAGACCAGGTTTAAACCAAGGTTTATTTAGTTTTTGTAATAAGGCCGATAAAGTTGTATACGTCGCCGGCCGATCGTTGAATTAGCCAAATCACGATGTTCCTAGGACACATCATGATACGCCAACACTTTATGATGTGCCTAAAACGACTAATAGACATATAGAAAATCTAGCTATATTGGCCCATACTTACGTATCCATTGACGCGTGCCTGCGTACGAACCTCTATGAATTTGTTTTGCCGTAGTCGCCTGATTCCAAAGTCGTAAGGTATCGGAGACTTTCGTCGCTTTGTGTACGAAGGGGCTAAGTCTACCAAGGAGTGCCTTTCTCCCATTTCCCATCTTCTGCACCCCAGCCAGGATACATCCTACAATTTACTAACGGATGTTAATCTCATAAATACATTGTATTTGATCCGGCTACCATGTTAGCAGATCAATCAAAACAGCAAGTTCTCGCTACCGACCCCACATTTGCTATGTAAATTAGTTCTCGGAAAGTCATCGCTTCTCAGTTCGAGACGCACTTGGTTCTTCCTTTTGTATGCACGATATTTGGGATTCCCGGCTGGGAATGTTTAACGGTCAGGCGCTTGCAATCTTCGCTGATGGGATTTTAATAATAACTTCTTTGATTATGAGGAAAACTTTTGGGAATAAGTTTAGATAAAAAGTTAGTAGAACAAGCTGAATTATGTTTATGCAGTCGATTCGCACTACCTACTTACTTTCATACGATTCAAGTGTTGAGTACCTACTAGTACTGTACTTGTCAATTCTTTTGATTTTCTAACTTTTTTTTCATTTGTATCATCTACATTTTTAGATTCTTACTTAATCTTTCATTTTATTATTACTAAACTTAACCTTATCATACTAATCCAACTTAATATTTTAAATGCGAAAGTTTCTATATTTGAATGTATGGATGGATGAATGTATGTTTGTTTGTTACTCTGTGTAATCAGAACGGTTGAACGGATCTTGCTGAAATTTAGCTCAGATATAGTTAACAGTCTGAAATAACATATCGGTTACCGTTTATCCTGTAGTACATTTTACCTAGGATAGTTTCCGAGTGCCTACTGAGCAGGCGAGGTTGTTGTCAAAAGCTAGTATTACAATATTTCGAAAATTCCGTGCTTTTGCTTGTACCAAATAGCTTTTTCAAAGAAACAGCTGCTTAGAAACAAATAACCGTACAAAATTTTGCAATAATCTTCAAGACAAAATAGTTTGTGTACAATACAAATAGTGACTGTGACACATACACAACTATTTGCGAGACAAAGAACATGGATATGTCATCGTCTGTCGTTCACTGACCTAGGATTGGTACATACTGGCAGCGCTAATAGCCAATACGTGACAATACAAACATAGATCTATATGTAGTTCTTATGTGCCTGTTCTACTAGAAATAGGAGACATTTTAATAAAAAATATATTTTTCGTACCACTTGCTCAAAAAAGTGACATTCTATGCTTCAAAAATCGAACATAACGATAGTCATTTTTAATCTGTTAAAAACAGGGAGAGAATGTTGTACTGAATTTCATTCATCCTCTAGGGAGAGAATGTTATTTAAATTTGGAATACTTACCGAAATTTATAGTGAACTGCATCTGTGTTTACACCATTGAGTTTGTATATAAAGCATTACACATCTTTTTGAAAAAGGAATACGTATTTATTATGCAGTTATGATTATTAAACAAAATTACGAAAACCGAAGAGGCCGTATGAGCTTGATGCCTTTGCTTTTCCGACAAAAAAAATTTAGTCTAGGAATTTGCCGCGTTTTTGTTTTCTTCAAATAAAACCTTAAGTTTATTTTATTTTTATTTATAAATAAGTTAATGTTCTAAAAATGCGTAACGATGTTAAATCAAATGAGACGCAAGTTCCTCAAACGCAAGAACAGAGATATACTCAAATTAACTCATCGACAATAAATGTACCAAACAAAAATGTAACTCTCTCTATCAATAATTGGACCAATGTTTCGAATGTTAACTTTTACTTTTAATTGTCATTATTTTCAATAAATGCTTATCTCATATTATTATTGAGTTCATTTTTTCGCAAATGGTACGAAAAGTAGAGTATTTTCCTCGGTGATAAAGCTGTCTTAGTCTTGGGTGAACTTAAATCCCTCGCTACACTCAGGACTCGTCTTAAATCCCTCGCTTCGCTCGTGATTTAAGTTTTTAACACCCTCGCTACGCTCGGGAGTAAACCTCGAGTCCTTCGTTACGCTCGCGATTTAAATCGTCACCCGCGACAGAAGACACTGCTTTATCCCCTTGGTTAATAATCTACTAATTAACATTCACGTACGGTTTTTAAAAGCCATCCTCATCATCATCATGTTCCTGTCCTTATCCCTTTATATTTGTGGTCGGCGCAAGACGTTTTCTTCTTCCATTCTCCCCTATCAGACGTCACAGTATTATTTACTCCTTTTTCTTTCATATCATCATATCGCACCTTTAGAATAGAAGTGGCGTAATCCAAAATTCCAGTGTTTTGGGAAACGCTAAAAATGTTATTAATTCAATACCGAGGGCCGCGGGGAAAGAGCGTGATTTGAAAGAGACGGAAACAGTGCGTTTTTACTTTTCTGAGTCGTTTCATTTTTAATAAACTAATAGAAAACATGTTTATAAGTCGTTCGATGCATTAACCCTTTAAGCGCTTGGCTAAATATCAATTGCCGTGCCCCTAGCGCCCGGCTACGAATCGTGCTTTCCTCTTCTCCTCTCTTTCTGCACCTTTTAAGCTCCGATTTGTAAAATATCATGGTGTACAGTAAAAAGTATTCTATTTGTCTATCTCCATAAATAGAGAGATATAGAATAGATGCAATAAAATCGAACAAAACAACAAAAATCGTGAATATTCTCTGTCGGATAATTACGACACGCGCGATAGGGGCACGGAAATGTTTGTCGCATATATACGACTCTGGCGGTTAAAGGGTTAAAGTCATTTTCTTAAAATTTTTAGTTAGGCCACTTTAATTCTAAAGGTGCGATATATCAACATTGAGCGTAATGTAAAATACTGGTACTCAGCTACATTCGGTTAGATTTCAAGCTGATTGAACATAGTTGGGACAAGACAGATGATGTTGCCGTTGACTGGATGGAAGATCATTTTCTGGCGGGACAGAGGAATATGGTAAGACAGGCAACTATGTGAACAGATGATCTTATTAAACTGGCTTACAAAACCACAAGAGTGTAAAGCTTTGGAAGGGACCTACACTTAGTAATGGGTGGCTAAAAATAGAAGAGGAATAAGAGTTTTTTCAAATTATTGATCGAAGGTTTTTTCACACTAAAAGGCTAGCGTTAGGCCACAACTTGATTCGTCCCAGGGTGGAGTAGATAATAGGTACCCAAGATCCGGAGTGCGTGCCTAGAAGAACTGATTCACTCGAACCACGAAGAAATTCAGATTATCATGGTCGAATGATCGGCAAACAGAATGCCGGTAGTGAATTCTTCGATCTCATTCACCATCATCTTTTTTTCAGTGTCATTTCGCTCGGATCAGCGCCTAGAGTCAAAATTCCAACAGCACAATCAATCATAAATTTCATTTCTTTAGTCAGTGAAACGTGTATGAGACGCCTAGCAATTTACTATCCTTACCTACTTCTACAGAGTTTCTTGAACTCTACTGACATGTTTATACACTAGCGAGCAAACGCATGGAATCACTTACTTGGAATTGATCATTAAATTATGGAGTGATTTTAATGAATTTGGGATCAATTTAAAGTTAAGCCTTTAAAATGGTACCATTTTCTTTATTCTAACTAGTAGATAGCGGTTTCGGTAAGTAAGTGATTCTATACTTAAGCCATGCTTGCGCCCGACGCGTGGGGTAGAGGACAGCGTCCACCTCACGATCCAGCCGCAGTGGTTGACGCCCACAGCGACTGACGTCGCAGGACGATCTCCAGCCACCGAAGGAGCGGGCATGCGGGTGGCAAGTAATAGGCGACTCGCTGTCCGATCATGGACCGCATGCCCGGGTCCTCGGCGCATTGTGTTCTGCGCGCGCCTCCAAGAGTGACAGCACAATGACGGGGCTTCCCTTAGAGGGCCAAAGCCTGCCGTGGTCGCGGGACTTACGAGCTACCGTGACCGCAGAACGTAAAATGCTATTGAAGGACACCGTGGATTTTAATCTGTACAAGTCTGACAGTCCCTCCTGCCCTGCTCAGGGAGTAATCATTAATGATTTTACAACGCTAAACAAAAAAAAAAGTGACTCCATACTTTTGCTCGCGAGCATAGTTGAGTAGCGAGCGAGACCAATCAATTTTCATAAATTCGGTGTGAAATGTTACAATTATATTGTCAGTCTGTAAGTGTTGTTGTTGGCACTAAATAAATACAATTCCTTTGTGAGTCATACGAGCCTGTTGCATACACTGAATATCAATAACTATACAGTAGTTCCGTTTTACCAATATTGGCGCAGACGTGAACACTGCCCTTGTACATAATATTTATTTAGACTTTAAATTAATTATGACTTTATTTAGTCAAAGCTTGATTGAAATACCTAACAGAAAAACCCGTAACGGGATTCAAAAAAATATTATTGGTTGCGTCATCAAGATTTTACGTACCTACGTACTTACATCATAATACCTAATTGGGTAGGTATCTTACAGATAACAAATCACGTCATTTTAATAATACGAGTATATATAATCTATGGATTTTATTAATTAGGTAGGAAAACCACAAATTAAATGAATTATGATCAATCATTTAGTTGTCACCGCATGATATCGAGTACCTACACCGCGAGATTCATCTATTGTTCATACTATACCTACTGTAATCATTATATTTATTAATAAGTACAAGTAGGATGTTAGGACGAAAAATCAAATTGTTGGTGTGTTCTTTCTTTGGCGGAGCTGGTTTTTAACCGACTTCCAAAAAGGAGGAGGTTCTCTATTCGACTGTATGTATTTTTTTATCGTTAATTATAATTGTTGCTGGATCGATAGTCGACGTGAGTGCACGTGCGTCAGCAGCGAGATTACGCATCGTTTCAATTACCCACACACCGATATGAAATTCATAAAAATGTATTCGCCAAATTGGCTATGAGCTAACGTGAAATCGGTAGAACTTGTCGTCCGACCATTGAAGGCAGAGACTAACATAATTCCTGCTTTCTAACTTCGCTTGACTCATTGATTGTTATTGTTAGACATAATTAACATACGGGCAGCGTGTGCGCTATAAATAGGTGCTAAGCTGCTACTAATACGTAATTATGGCAAGTTATGACGTGGCATAATAAGCGAGGGCTGAGGGCATCGAGCGTATGGTCGGCCGTGACCCTGGTGTGGCGGCACCTCCACGGAGGCGTCATCTGTCGGCACGACCCTATTTACATAACAACGCTCGTAGGATCCGGCGTTAATAGCGAATGCCGCGCCACCATCACCTCCCTGCATTTATTCAATTGAACAAGATCGAGAGCAATAGACGACTTGAGAATTCAGGGGGACAGGAAATTGTCTGCTGCGACTGCGACGATGTGTTTGTTTACGAGCCGTCTGCAGCGGTTTCTACACTGAATGACTATCACGTTATTTCTGATGTGAATATCCTTGAACGCAGTTAGAAAATTGCACTTTATCGATCTATCACGACACGTAAACCTCGAACTGTCGATATAACTTTGGCATGTCTGCAGAATATTCTAAATTGAACAGGTCAAGATGTATTTTAGAGATTTATTTTCGAACATTCAGGTGATTTTTTAATGGCGGATCTGGTTTATGAGTCAGTTGTTTTTTTCTGTGCAGCTGGCAACCGAGTCCTGAGGAAGTGAGCTTCTCAGAACAGTAATATATTCATATGTGCAACCTTCAAGGCCTCAGCAAGGCAGCTAGCGGCTAGCACGCGTATTCGGCTGCGAATTGTAATCATATCGAATTAGTTAAGAATGCATGTGCGGTTCGGTCGCGGTGCGAGTCAAGGTTGTCTCGATAACGCGAACGATCAATTAAATTTGCTTCCTGGCCATATTGGTTTAATAAAATATTTAAATGCTTCGGACGGGTGGGCGAATAGCGAAAACACTATTTTCTTTTATTTAAAGCAAAATCTCACGACATTGTTTTACTTCGACAGGTCAAAAATCAAAAGCCTATGGCATTTTGACTGTATTTTCTTGAGACACAGAAGTTAGAATAATGACAGCTAAGGTTCGTGTTATCCAAATCCGCTCAGCTGTTTTTGCGTAAAAGAAACTGAAAAACATCCATCCTACAAGTACATAAAAGTAGTAACGTAAGATAAAATCTAGCGAAATAGATGGGATATATGAATTTAAGAACTGTAGATATGGTTGACCACTAGGAAGAAATAAGCTTGATTTACGTAATCTATACTTATATTATAAAGCTAAAGAGTTTATTTGATTGAACGCGCTAATCTCAGGAACTACAGGTTAAAATCGAAATAATGTTTTTGTATTTGATAGTTTATTATAATATCGCGCTACGAGCAATAGGGGAACAGTGTATAAGACGGGAACGCGAGGTATGATGGGAAATCACATAACACAATACTAACGTAGCGCAAGCGCCAACAGGACGCCATTTGTTAATGGCTGCTTGCAAATGACGTCCTGATGGCGCTTGCGCTACGTTAGTGTTGTGTTAAGTATGCCTAAAGAGTGTATGTCCCCATTATACCTCGCGTCCCCGTCTTAAACACTGTTCCCCTAGGAGCCAAGCAGCGAGTGAAATCGCGGGTAGAAGCAAGTATTATGTAAAAGTGAGGTGCTGATGTAGGTAACAAGAACCATCAAGTCAAAAACAATATTTCATCATTCTGTTTTTGTTATGGAAGTGTCATGTTGCCAGGGGATTTACCCATTTTATCAGTACGCAGCAAAGAGCATAGAAATCAAGTTGCAGTATCAAGTTTCGCAGTTTAATGCAAATCTGATAGTGCATTTGCAATCTGTTGATTCTGGCTTTCAGGAGTTGCAGTGGTTTGGGAATAGTGTGAAAAAAAAGGGGCTTTAGCAATTGGCATGCTGACATCATCAATTGAATGCAAATTAGTCCGTCAGTAAGAGTTGTGAAAAATAATGAATGGACGTATTTTTATATTTTGTTGAATTAATGCATATTTACAAAGATATATAAATAATGCCTGACGTAAGAAGCAAGTAAAAAAGTACTTGCTTGTGAATTATTGACAATTTTAGAAGTTTCGTATTTCGTCAATTTTGGTTTATACGAGTATAACAAGAGAAAAAATAAGGACCAATTAGATTTTTTCAGCCAAATACTCTATTATGTGGCTGGTGGTCTATTGATGGCTACCAGGCAACTTTGAGCTTCCAGAATCACTCAGCTATATCTACTAATATTATAAGGAGGTGCCCATTTGTTTTTTTGTTTATATGTAGGTGTAAGTATCTCCGGGTTTAATTATCCAATTGTTAACAATACTACCGGGGTCGCGGGGCTGTCTCATCAGGCATGTAAAGGTGTGGTAAAGGGCTATTGAAGGATTATCGTGAACTAGTCCCTCCCGTCCCGTTCTAGGTGGGAGGACTCATTTGATGATTTTACAACGATAAAAAAGGACCATCGACATCTTCTTCTACATATATTATTATTATTATATATATAAAAGGAGAACTGACTGACTGACATATCAACGTACAGCCGAAACTACTGGGGCTAGGAATGTGAAATTTTGCACACGGCTTCCTATTATAATGTAGGGGAGCACTAAGAAGGGGTTTTTGGAAATTTAACCTTTAAGGGGGTGAAAAGGGGGATTAGGAAAGTACGTAACCCACGCGGACGAAGTCGCGGGCAAAGTGCTAGTAAGTCATATATATGTATAGTTATAATGAGCACATTTCAATTAATAACTTACTATTTTGGTAACACGATATCCGGTAAAAAATAATGACCAATTATCGTTAAATTTTTTATAAGTATGGAATTTCTCATGACGCTTGATATCAACGGTTTTACGCATAATAGGTGGGGTTAAATAAAAATTGCAATTCGATAAGGCATTGTTTTTAAAATAGCTCTTAGTTACTTCCTTTGTGGTCCATTGTCATTGAAGATATATCTGACGCACGTCTCGGCAATCCTGCATCAAACATAGTGAATGTGTAGTCTTATCATTATAAACTTGCGAGCATGCGGCCGGCGAGTAATGGGTGACTTCAGACTTGCCGCCCGATCATGGACCACGCCAGGGTCGACGGCGCGTCCTGTTCCATGCCCCCCCCCTCCCCCTTAGACTGCCAAAGCCTGCCGGTGGCAGCGAGACTGTCTTATCAGGTATCCGAGACCCTAGAAGGTAAAGGGTTATTAAAGGACACCGTGGATTTTAGTCAGTACGAATCTGGCAGCCCCTTCCCTTCTGATGATATTACAGCGATAAAAAAACATTCTAATCTGAACAACCTTTACAACCACATATTCGGCATTGAAAAAAAATAGAAGTAACAAAGTCTTGAACTTTATTTGACATTTCCTGTTCGTTCATTCATTACCTATAGTCAATAAAAATCTCGCATATGCATAATAAAATAAAAACGATCATTGTAATGGCATCCATCAGCATCAATGTCTTAGTACCAGGCTCTCATAAATATCGAACAGTTTATTTACTACAGTGGGTATCATTATGGAGTTATGTAGCGTGTAATTGTCCAGCGGAAATGCAAAGGTTTCTATTACACAGTTATCAAACAGACACAAATAACTGTCGAGTTGCATGTCGTGTACCAGTGATAAGAAATAAAATGTTTGTTATCATTTAATCATCTGTATCCGCTGTTATACACACGGGGAAGTTCTAATCTTGCCTCTAGCAGCTGTGCATAACTAATTCCGGAAAACGGCAATAATTTGTACCTAAAAAGTTAGTACCTACCCAAGAATTTTCCCTTTTAAAAGATAAATTAATTGGTTCTTATTGAATGTTTAATAGGATTAAAACTGAAATGAAGTTATCACTTCTCTTTTAATTTTCCACTTTGCAAACACCTAACTCTGCTTTCAAAGGATAAAAGACTGAAACGAACTTTTTGCATTCGAATTTTTAATTTGTTCCCTTTTTTGTTTGCTTTTTAATTAATTTTCATTCCTAAGTAAAGCCCGGCTAGGCATCATCATCTGATTAATAAATGTAGAATAAAAGATCATTTACATGCTGCAATAACTTGCATGCAAGTTTGAATTCATTGTCCGCAATGTAGTCAAACTTGCTTGCAACTCGCATGCAATTTCTTTCATATTCAATTTCTAAATGAGCAGGACACATTGCTCTTTCTGTCAAAATATTTTCCTTGGAATGCATGACGGATTTTGATTAGCAGTAGGTAATCAATCATCTGATGCATATCAATGCATGCATAATGCATCAAAATGTTGATTATCCACATCCGACAGAGATAAATAAAGGTACCTAGTTAGGAATTTTATTGTACGTAAGTATCAATATTAATTAACGTACGACGTATAAAGAGCGTATGATGTACACATATCTCAGTAATTTTCCGCATAAAAATAAAATACAAACCTCATTAAATACATTCCGTATTAAAAAAAACTCTTACAAAGCAGCCGGATTTGAGATTCTGCGGAAGGCAGTTCTTTAAAGAGACAAGGTTAATCGCAAATAAGCAGTTAGTCATCTAACAAGCTAATGCAGCAAATGTGGACTTAGGATATTGCCATAATCACTAACGCAGTAGTGACTGAATGACTGAATAAACAAATTACTGAAATTACAGCTTTGCAGCACATAATCAGCGGGATTCTGGAAGCTACTGCCCATCCTCCTAACATCATTATTAGCTTAATTAATGCCATCAGTGTACTTGTGACGTTTTCTGTTGGGAAACTAAGCCAATAATAATATTGGTGTTTAATATAATAAACTTAATAGCAATGTCATGGTGAACAATGTAGGTACTATCGCGGACTTTTCCGCCTGACCAGTTAAAAATTTTTTCGCCTAAATCATGCGGAGGCACCGAGCCACGCCCCCTTACAGTTTGGGCCTATTAGGAAAGAGTCAACGTTATTAGTTGCAATCTGCTCTACGCAGGTTACTGACGTGTCCTCTGTACACTTTTTTTGCGATTTTTACGCGCGAAGTTTGGCGCGCTCACCGGACCTTTTTAATATTGACCATTGCTCTGTTTACCCGACCTTTGATTGCCTAAACGTTAACCTGTGCAATAATATTGGACTCCTGAGAACCTGTGCTAGAACATTTTGTGCATAATGTCTTCCAGAAATCTCAGAATAGAAGAATGGACAAGGATTTAACTTCAGTCAAATCGCTGAGCAGCTGCATATGAGCGTAAGTAATAGATTATTTTAATACTTATTATTATGATACATTTTGTTATTTTCAAGACTTTCTTTTTTTTAATACGAACGATTTAAAGTGTTTCATGCAAATAATTATCATCTTGTGTAAATAATTAAAAACTTTTTAGCTCGTTATATAAAGAGTAAAAGTATTTGATACATATGATTAAACTGGAAACAAATAGAATATTACTTCGCGAACTCAAATACTTATTTTCCTTTTTCTCGCTAAGACACGCACTAATATCTCAGTTGTTTTTATTTCTGTTTTTGATTCTCAAAGAACGATCTTTGCCACTGTATCTTATAAGTAATTCATTAGTTATTAGGTATTTCAATAGTTAATATCATAGTCTTGTTTAAAACTTTTGGTGCCAAGCACGACTTAGCATATGGGTCAAACAATTATTATTTCTACGTGAGCCCACAACCTGCCTCCCGAGTCGTCGTTATATAACGTAGCTATAGATGATTTGTGATGATACCCAAGGGATAAGATGAGCGCTTTAGCAGAATCAATTGCATACTACTATGAATCAACCAGTTACAAACGCAGTTAATATTATGGATTGTCACTTTGTGACCAGTTTACGAATTGTAATGTAATTCATATTATTATTCTATTTACGCTTCGACTAAAGCGGACATTTTAGGCCCCCGGACACAACTTTGCTAGTTGTGTCCAAACAGAAAAAAAAATTATAAGTCTTATTTTTTTTAATGCCAATACAAACGTAATTATTTTCGTTACAAAAAGATCATTCGTATCTATTTCGAATGAGGTTCAGATTAGTTTGAATGGAAAATGATATTAATATCTCGGACAAATCCGAACTTCCTATTTTTTACTTTAGTATAACAAAGCAATTAGAAATAGTAGAAGGCATCAAAGAATTTTAATCCTTGCCGACAAAGTTTAAAGAGTGATAACAAAGCGCAATATCTATTATGTTTGTGGTTTTCAATTTTTTTGCTAAAAAATATAAACAAAAGGCGCCGCGGCCCTTTGTTTGCGTAACTATTTTCTTTGTGTCAAATTGCATGCCGAAATAAGAACATGCTTTGTTGAAACCGCGAAATAGCGAAAAAAATCGCCACTTTTTGTTGCTCACCGAGCAACAAAAATTTTAATATGACGACACAGTTAGCGCAGTGGCTGAGCGATTGGACTACTGTGGAACGTGTCGCGAGTTCGATTCCCGCGCGGAACAAATATTTGTGTGACCTACAAGTAGTTGTTCCGGGTCTAGGTGTTTCTGTATGTGAATTTCTATGTTTGTAAACGCACCCACGACACAGGAGAAAATTCCTAGTGTGGGCAACGTTTTAAAAAAAAAAGAAAACAAACAAACAAATATTTGATTTGTTGAACAATTTAACTAGAAAGTCTAATTTTAATAATAGCGACAATTAAAATGAAATAATTCTGTATGTTACGTTATGCACGGGTATTATTGTATGCTTTCTCGCTTACTCACGCAATATCTGTTTCATTTTCTTAGTTTGGTTTTAAAGAAACAATGTTTGCCACTGTAAAGATATCAGTATTAACTTAAAATATATTTATAAGTAACTAGCTTTCGCCAGTGGCTGCGCCCACTCACCCCCTCCCTGCCCTTATTGTCTATGTCACTCCTTGAAGTTAATTTCATAACTTTTTCTATGATTTTGTGTTTAACCTATTTTTACTGATTCAGTTCCTATATTGAACCTAATAAATATTTTACGAATAGCTGTTTGTTTTATTTACTTTAGGTAAAATTAGGGCGAGACTAATGGGAAGCGGTCACCTCCTTCTGCGAAGCAGTCATGCTCGCGAAGAGGAGGCGGGCCGCGTGAGGGAGAGGACAGCGTCCTCCCTACACCCCAGCCGCAGTGGTAGGCGCCCACGGTGACGGACGTCGGCAGACGATCTCCGGCCATCGTAGGCGCGGGCATGCGGGCAGCGAGTAATGGGCAACTCGCTGTCCGACCATAGATCATGCCCGGGTCGACAGCGCGTTGTGTTCCATGCGCGCCTCAAAGAGTGTCAGCAAAATGACAGGGCTCTAGAGGGCCAAAGCCTGCCAGAGGTCGCGGGACTCACGAATTACCGTGACCCCGGAACGTAAAGGGCTATTGAAGGACACCGTGGATTTTAATCAGTACAGTTTGACAGTTCCTCCCGCTCTGCCCTGGGTGGGAGGACTCATTTGATGATTTTACAACGCTAAAAAAAAGCTTATCTATTGCCTGTCAATAGCATAGGATTTTATAAGATTACTATAATAAATTGAAAGATAATAAATGAATAAATAAGAAATCAGTGAATTCCGAATTTCCGACACACACAAACACTTAACGTAACGTAAGCCAGTTTCAACAAAGTTAAAAAAAACACACACATACTTATCGTCAGTAACGCAGGCCAATTTAAGCTAAAGTATTTTTATAATTCAAATAGCAGTTTAAAAAAAAAAACTCGTTTAGCGTGCGTCGTCAGTGCGCTCGGCCGATCGGTATTGTATTTCATTCATTATTTCTACACAAAGGAAACGGGGCGGGGCTAGAGAACGTTTCTATATTGTAAGTGCAAGCAAAAATGAGCTTAGTGGTGGTCAGGCGGGAGTGTCCGCGATAGTACATTATTACTCACACCTAATAAAGAATTAAATTGTAACAATTTTAAATTGCTCACTAAGCAAGTAGGCAACCGCAGTGTGCCCTTCTACGCACATGAATGACTCCAACTCCATGTATTGTTGATTCGGTGAGTCAACGACGACCGACGTACGCGGCACCGCGCAGGCGCACTCGACGACTCATTCATGCATTCACACAAAAACCTTTAACAATTACTCAAACAAATATTAAAAGGATCAAATTACTTGAAATTATTATGTTTGTGGGAATACACGTTTGGTGTGTGAATGTGAATTTGCGTGCGATTGTCATGGGATTAATGTTAATGAGTTGGTGACGTAAATAAATGTAAACGGTGGTTTAGTGTTCCTTGATTTATATTTATTTTTCTAGTGGTTTAAAGTTGTGTATAATGTGTCGAACGCCATTAACCAGGTGGGCCACCATTAGCCACTATATTTTCAACTCTGGGCGTGCTGAGTAAAAGGAAAATTAATGATTCTTTGAAATGTAATACTTAAATAGAAACATCAAAAGATAAAAACAGTAATTTGTGTAACCATCAATTTACGGGTTTGTTTTGAACGAAGCAAAAAGCGTAAATGGCTTTTTGCATTGATTACCTAATTTTCTGATTTCGGTCAGCAGATTGCTTTAATAGGAACGCCAAAGGATGGTTAATGTAATTACTGACGAACTTCTTCTTCTTCCGGCCTTATCCCAAGTTTATTTGGGGTCGGTTCTTCTAATCATTCTTCTCCAAAGATGTCTTTCCTGGGTCGTCATTGGTTCAATACAATTTCTATCTAGGTCTTTCTTAATACGGCCATCCATGTAATTACTGTCGAGCTCAATAAACTTTATGAAGACTGTTACAAATAGCAAAGACGACCTCAAAAAAAAAAAGTTGAAGAGACTTATAATTTAGCCATAGTAGTTTTAAACAACTTTTTTTGCAGCAAAGGCACGAGTTTGTTTCAAGGAGCCCCGCTCATGCCACAATCACTGACACAGATTGCGAGCTCATCCACGCAGAACTCGTGAGGTGCCATGACAGCACCCCATTTAAAAGGCAAATACGGTCACGACGTGCTCACACGGATGTCGATATCGATACGATGCGCCTTGTGCAACTGGCAACACTAATGCATCCACTAGACAAAATCAACTTTAGGAATGTGATGCAACTCCTTGACTATCTTCTCACACAATACTTTTTGAAGAAAATTGATGCTATTATAATATAGAACTGTTTTTTTTTTAATTTGTGTTGTTAGTATTACAACCAAATATGGCCATTATTATGGAAGAACACCAAAAATGTATTTTATTTTAGTAGGTAATTGTAACTTTGTGGTAGGGAATTTCTTACAAAAACAATAGACAATTCGTTCGTTGTAAATGCGTCAGCGAATTAATTTTGTGCCTTCAGTGACTCGTTTGAAAGGAAGGAAAAATATTCTATAAGTAAAACCTACACCAATCGATGACTTGACGGTCCTATTATCTATGCGCATGCGGTTCAATTAACAAAGAAGGTTTGCTGACGCCATATTGTGCACACTTTTTAAAAAATTGCATGTTTTTAAATAAACAATTGTCGTATGAATAAAACTCTATTAGGATAATAATGATAATATACATTATTACAAATTAATTTGCACAAAGTAATTGTAAGTGACAGTTGACAGATGGAGGTCATTCACACCTTCCTTCCTAATTGAACCACATAGTACCTTATTTGAGTACCGCTTACAGCACTGCTCACCCATTAAGGTGAAAAAGCGTGACGACGATGACATCGGGTGAACGGACAAATTGTAACGGTTTTGTTCGATTGCGGAACTTTAATAATACCATGGAACACAAAAACTTTGATAGATGTAACATAATTAGTAATTATGTAGACGTCACGCATTTTTTTATCTTTTATCATCAAAAAGATCATCTAAAACTATTAGGAGCACCGAGGTCTGTTACTCAGATTACGCGATGACTTTATTTCTTTGCCCTTTTTTGCCACCGACTTCCGAAAGAAAAGTTATTTTACACTTTTTGTGTTTGTTTAAGAAGTTTTTTATTTAACCCTTTGGTACAGGCGTGACATAATGTGGTAAAAAAAACTTCAACAACAATTGGGTTTAGAGCACGAGCTTAGAGATGCTTCCTTCCCCATTTGTCTATTCCCAACTACAATAACTGGAGTCGACCGTCCACTACACCAGTTGCACATGGAGCGGGTAGCGACCAGCTGACCTAAACATGTAATTCAACAGTATTATATAATTATTGTAAATGCACCTGAATACAATAGAAATTCTAAGTATAGGGCCACATTTTGACTGGGACGGCATAGACAAGAAGAAAAAGACTATCAAAGCGTTTAATATTCGTATAGCACTAAAAAATTAAGCTTTTCGAGGGCTTACGTCAATTCAATACGTTTTCGACTCCCTATATCGATCCTCGACTCCCAAACATACAATTTGTCTATTCCCAACTAAAATAACTGGAGTGGACCGTCCATTCCACCAGTTGCACATGGAGCGGGTAGCGACTAGCTGACCTTAAACATGTAATTCAACAGTATTTTCCTTTTGTCCCCAGATTGTTGTCTAGTGACTCGGATGAGGCGCGGGCGCCAGCGTGCCATGTTGTGCTAGACTCCACGATGGTGGGCGTGGGCGTCGCGGAGGGAGGCGGGGGCGGCGGCGGCCCCGGCGACGGCTACTATGGAGAGTACTACCCTCCCGAGCAATACTACGTGCCACAGGAGATGTGTCCCCACCCCCAGCAACATCCACAGCACGCACATATGTGCACCGTACTCCCTGATTATGGTGAGTTCATTTCCCTCTATAAGTGTGTCTATTTAATAGATAAATCTAAACACTATCTCAGGCAAATTGGTCGAGTATCTGTCATTAATGAAAAGTGTCATTCACTACGGATCCATTGCCGTAAAATAGCCTTCTAGGCGCCCACTGCGAGCTTTTTAACTACGCCCTGGTCAAGCCAACGATGGTCCTGCTCTGGTCATTTCTGCGCCCCATCCAGGGTTTACGCCCTTAGCCTGGGCACCGTTGGCACACCCCTATTTTCGGTGTGGATAGAGCCAGTGAAATAGAGATTAAAATAAGTAAACAAAGAACACAAAACCCCCTGCGCAGGTATATGTAGAGAGGGGTTTTTCCCCGCGAAGGTTTAACATCTCTGGAATACAAGCATCGAACAAAATATATTTGTTTGTATGGCTTTCAGGTAGTTCTGGGTCTGGCCGTATGTGTATGTGAGTTTAAATGTTTGTAAATTCACATGAATACAATAGAAATTCTTAGTATAGGGCCACATTTTTATATAGACAAGAAGAAAAAGACTATCAAAGCGTTTAATATTCGTAAAGCACTAAAAAATTAAGCTTTTCGAAGGCTTACGTCAATTCAATACGTTTTCGACTCCCTATATCGATCCTCGACTCCCAATCATACAATTTGATATCGCCGATAGACTGTTATTTTGTCTAGGCCCTCAGGCTAGTTAAAAACCCACAATAACAGTATAGGCAATTTAATTTCTTTGACTTTCTATTTAAGATTTACTTTGCCACAATCTTAATTGTTTACAAATAATACCCGTATCTAAGATACTAGTGGCACTTTATACCTATTTAGAAGGCTGGACGTCCGTGAAAGTAGATTTCGCAATTTTACCAATGTCTTCCCCTCCTGCAGATTGCGAAAAAAAATTGTATTTCATACCCGAAAACTTGATCGTTTTCTTTGATGAATAATAACATGTAACTTTCATCTCCTGACAATTTCCTGACCATGTTTTATTATACCTTTTGGTCGTATGTAAAGTTTGGTATGGCCACAGAACAGTAAAAACATGGTATGGCGAAACATTTTATTTTGATTAGAAAAAAAAAAATTAGTCCTGAGTCTGTTTAATTTACTCAACCCCTTAGTATTGATACCTTGACTGTAACAATTTTATATGTTTCAATATATTTTTCTATCTAGAATCTAGAGTTCGATCACCTCATCAGTTAGTAACTTCTAATCGTAATTTAGGTAATTAACAAATATAATAAAAAAAAGACTTGTATATATAACTGCATGAAAAATTCGCTTTTCATTAGGTACAGGAAATACCTAATAAAAAGCGAATTTTTCATGCAGTTGATAAGAAGTCAAACGCGTCTGTTTTATTGGTCCAATAATGTTTCGATGTAGTTCTCTAAATAGTTTTACTCATAGAATGCGAATTTTATTTTTTACTTTATCAACTAAGGTTCTACCTTGGTTGGTCGATTTGCTCGTAACGGCAAGTTACTATGGTATTACCATTTATACCAGGTATGTTATACTAATTATTTTCACAAAAACTGAAACTTTTTCACTATCGGTGTCGCTACATTATTGGCACCTACCTATTTAGTTAACTACCTACCTTTGTATCGTATGTTACTCATTGGACTTAGGAACCACAATACAATAAAATAGTCGTAGACCTTCTGGAAGGTTGGTTTAGGTACAGACAATGAATAGGGTTGTTTTGGAGGGAGAAACTTATAAAAATAGGTTCAACGTAAGTCTAAGTCCCTAATCTAATTCCAGAAATTCATCGTCATTACTTTTCTAAATATGGAAACAATGCTACCTACGGCTACGTGTTTGAAATTTGTTGGCTATCATAATTTTGTTTTCTAAAATAGTAATTAGGGTTAGCTAAAAATAGCAGCTCGCCAAACCACATTCAATTAGTGGTTGTGTCAGAAAGTTAGGTAATCGCGGCGAATTAAAACTGGGAAAAAACCCTTCTACTGCGAGTCTAAACAAAGAGCTTCAAGGCTTTCGTGGGATTCCTAGTGCACGGCATTGCTCAAGACACTGCGGTCGCGTTGCATCGCGGGCTGTGCGCCGGTCTCAACTATGCGGCACGTTTCCGCCGCGGGCGGCTCGTACCGGATCATCCCACAAAGGACGTTTTCTGCGAACACCCAAAACACGTTCATTCATAACCGCAAAGTTACGGACCGGAACGGCGGGCGTCGATGTCAAAATAAAGCGAAATTAAGCCACCCGTGACGTGGCACCGGCTACGAACCCAGCACGCGAGCTGGAAACAACATGCAAACATTATCAGCTGTGTTTATATTATACTGAATACATACATAAATTATATCTAGCCATTAATTTTTTGATTATTATTTATCTTATCAAGCATTTAATGTAAACATTAAACATAAATACGTGTAGGTACGCTTGCAATAAGTTTTTTATAAGTTATTTTTTTGCACTGTGTGGGTCACGCACTAATAACTTGATTATTTTATTTTATATCTTATCTAGTTCTATTTTTACTTAATTCTGTGAAACTTTACTGTTTCAGTAAATAGGTAATCATTAAAATAATTATATCATATTCTTATTGTAGAATGTAGATAGCAAGCATCAAATAAAACACGCATCTTAGATCTATTGTCCATAAATAGCTACTTGGGCATATTTTATAACAGTTCCAAGGTTACGATGACATCAATCCTATGTAATTTTTTAAAAGGTTATCTGATCCTAATATATCTATCCGTAATATTAATTAGTCAATGTGAACCTATGATTGACTAATTCAACATCTATCAAAAGTATTTTTTTTAATTTTAGAACGGCTTAATTACCTGAGCAACACTACAATATTTTAGAGAATAGAGAAGTACCGTAGAAACCCGTAACTTCGCCTGTTTCACCTATCTTCGCCTAATTTTTAATAAGTTGGATTTGCCAACATATTTTTGGTAAAGATTGTGCAAAAAACTACTAAATACAAAGGCTTTTTCATATATGGCAAGATTTTGCAAATAAATTGGAGCTAACTTCACATTATTGGTCACCATTGTGATTTTGCCGTGAAATGGACGACATGTTATTTTTTGTTGGTGTTTTAACTTTAATTTTAAGCAGTACTACAGAACAGGTAATGTTGATCTTCTTATTTTATTATAAACTACAAATATTTCTCTTTCACTGGAATCTATTACTGTCTATCTAATTCACGTTTAGAAGCAACAGTTAAATAATTATTATTGCGGTGGTACTGGTGGCCATTTTGTTGCCGAACTTCGCCTACCGCTAGGGTTGTCAATTCCATTGTTAATGTCTTTTACTATTATATATGAATATATTATACAAATAGTAGTGTTTTTTGGAATAATTGTGTAACATTGTATCTCGAAACCTGTTGCAATAGATTCGATTTAATTTTCACACGAACTACTATTTATATTTATCTTTTAAAAATGGACAAAACAATTTTTTCAAATATATCTACTTGGAACAAAGCTGAAGTTGCCCAGATAAATTTGATAAAGAACTGATTGTTGCAGAATTACCGACAATGCAAGCGAAGCAACGCAATAGGCGGTCATACACTGCAAAACACTCACAGCATATGATAGATTTGGCAGTAGACTCGTTAAAAAATAAAACAATGTCCTCGTACGATGCAGAGAAAATTTTTGGCATACCTCGTCGAACATTATTAGACAAACTGCACAATAAACATCCTAAGAGTCCAGGATGTCCAACAAGGCTCACCGACCAAGAGGAAGCTAATATAATTAAAGTCCTGTTAGCAGCTGCAGAATACGGAAGCCCTTTGACTCTTCTGGATTTGCGAATTGTCGTACATAGGTACGTAATAATTTAATGTGTTTTATTAACAAATATATTCAATAGGCACCTACTATATAAACTAAATATGTACATACTTGATTTTTTTTGCGCTTCACCGAATTCAGAGTGGTATTATTTTTCAGATACTTAGAGAGTAATGGCAGACTTTCCATTTTCGACAACAAATTACCCGGCAAGAAGTGGGCCTACTCTTTTATAAAAAGACATAAATCTAAATTAGCCTACAGAGTGGTACAAAATATAAAAAGAAGCCGTGCAGAAAAAACCCCTGATGAAATGAAGGAATATTTCACGAATTTACAGTTATCACTGGAAGGTATTCCTAGTGAAAACGTATTAAATTACGACGAAACTAATTTAACAGATAATCCTGGGTCCCAAAAGTGCTTATTCAAAAGAGGTGTGAAATACCCTGAAAGGGTATTAAATAGCACGAAGGGGGCTATCTCTATAATGTTCGCAATAACTGCAGGAGGAGAATGTCTCCCTCCTTACGTTGTATACAAGTCGGAGCATTTATATACAACATGGACACTAAACGGTCCTAAAGGATCCAGATACAACCGTTCTAAATCGGGATGGTTTGATAGTGTTTTGTTCGAAGATTGGTTTGAAAGTATTATAATACCATGGGCTAAAAACAAAACCGGTACAAAAGTTTTGATTGGGGATAACTTAGCGTCCCACATAAATCCCAAAATTGTGACATATTGTGAAGAAAATAATATACGTTTTGTATTTTTACCTCCAAATTCGTCACATTTGACACAACCGTTGGACGTTTGCTATTTTGGGCCATTAAAAAAACTGTGGCGAGAAATTTTACTGAATTACAAAATAAAGAACCCAAGAGAAGCCACGGTTCACAAAGGACATTTCCCAGACCTACTCAAAAAACTAGTGGAACAGCTTAACGAAAAAACAAATAACATAATTAGTGCCTTTAAAAGTACTGGCATTGTACCATTCAACCCCGATAAAGTAATAAAGAAATTACCGGATGCAATGAAATCAACGATGACATATACTGTCGATGATGCACTATTAGATTGGCTGAAAGAGACACGTAAACCAGATCCTAATAAAAAAGTACGAAATAAAAAACTATATGTCCCACCGGGTAAATCGGTATGTACAAGCAATTTTGAAAACTTAAATATCATTCCAAAAAAAGTAGGAACAGATAAAAGACAAAGGAAGAAAAATTCTAACACTATGCAACTGAATCCTGACTTATTACTGCAGCCTTTAATGCTTAAAAACCCCGATAGTCTCAAAACTTTCTGTCTCAGGAGCGTTAACAATAATTTAATTCAGTCCGAGCAATACCAGTACTCTGGTGAACAAACTTCGCAAGTATCTGATGTTCATAATTTGTGTGATATTTCAAAAAATGACAATGCAAATATGCGATTCATAAACGAAGTACCAAAATGTCTACAAACCAATAAGCCTAGGATTATAATTACCTCTGATCTCACTATAAAACCAGGACAGTTTAAGAAAAATCAACAGAGCAAGAAAGGAAACGTCAATATCAAGCAGGAAAAAAGTAAAATTACGCGGTCTGCTTTACATATGAAATTGATTCCAGCAAGAAAAGAAACACTAACCAAAAGAAGTAAAGTTCTTGAAGATATTACAAAAGAAATCAAAGAATTAGAAGTAATTGATAATAACGTTAGCAAGAAACCTAAAGAAGAAAGTAGGAAAAGAAGATTAATAAAAAAAGAAACTAATAAAGCAAAAAAGAAGACGCAAAAATGTAAATCTGTGAAACAAAGAAAGAGGAAATTTAGTAGTGAATCTAGCTTTACTTCTGACACTGAAATATCTATTGCTGATACGGAAGATTCAGAATATGAAACAATGGAGGATATCATCACAAACCAGCAAGAAGAAGAAAATATAGAACCATCTATACCCTACGGTATTTCCAACATTGAATATCTCACCGAGGATGATAAAAAGTTAAAAACAGACTCATGGATTTTGGCAAAATTTACAACAAAAAAAAGCGTGAAGCATTTTGTAGGCAAAGTAATATCAATAAAAGATAACATTCCTGAAGTGAAATTTGTGAGAAAAAAGAAGGAATCTAAATTTGATAGAGGATTAATATTCAGCTATCCAAGAGTAGATGATATTTGCACCATGAAACATTTAGATGATGTTATTATGACATTGCCGGATCCAAATATTTCTCGACGTGGCGAAATCATATTTAATATCGATTTAAGTAATTATAACGTACAGTAGGTCCTACCAAGTTGTAAAACTAAAACGCTTTTTCGTGCAAATGAAAACCTACAGATGCATCTTTCTTTTAGTTTCTACATTTTGACTGACTGATCTGAAACCAAATAAACGTGCCATTTTTTTTAATATAAATGTTTATCTACATAATTATTGTTATATTAAATTGTTTAAATTTTCGGTCGTTTTTAACTGTTTAAGAAACGGTAATTATTTATTGATGTGAATTTAAGAACATCAAAAGAGTAATGTTGTTTTAGGTTTAGATATTTTTGAAATAGTTTTGTAAGTCTATATTTAACTTTACGGTATCTTTACAGTATTTTCTTTTACGTCTTACAGATTTAATAAAAAGTTTGATATTTTTCGTAAAGATTTAAATTAGTTATATGTACCTATCTAAGGGAATTTAAGATTACAAATAAGTAATGATGCTATAATGTCTTTAATTTTCGATGAATGTTTGTTTAATTATTTTATACTTTTAAAAATAAATAAATAATTCTATACATTTATTTCTTCAAAACATTTTTGGCAGCCCTAACAACGTTATAACAAATGTATGGAACAACTTCAGACTGTTCCCTATCTTCGCCTACGGCACACTTTTTTAAAAAACAGAGCTCTGTTTTTATTGCAGTAAGGTATATATTAGTCTGTCACATAATACATTCTTTGGATCAAATATAGTACACAGTATTTCAAATAATTGTCTATAATTCGATACCTTGCCATAATGTAGGCGAAGTTAGGGAAACATACCCATACTTCGCCTATCACGTTTAAAGCCAATTTTTAGCCAATACACAACGAAATTTAAGTCGTATATTCTCTACTATAGTAACCAAAGTACAATAAAATAATTTTTATGTCTTCCTGATTCAAAATACTTTTAAATTAAAAAGAAGTGTTGAAAAATGTGTCAAAACCCAGGCGAAGTTACGGGTTTCGACGGTAGTGTTAGTGCCTCTATTATATATGTCGCATCGAGGGTGGCCGAGGTGCGAAGCATTGGGTCTTCCTCACGATCCGACATAATTTTTGATAAACGTGGGCACTGTGTGGGTACTCGAACGAAATACGGTTATAACTTTTACTGACTTTATTTAAAGTAATGATTTAATATTAAAACAGAAACAGACACGTGCGTTGGTACTGAGCGTCTGCCAAGACTGTCCGAACTAGACTGAGTTAACGCTCGGTCTCTGTCGGTCTTTGCTGCATCCCCTCTACCGACGATCGTATCCAAGCGGTGGGGCGCGCTTGCGTTTCTGATCACATGACGTTTAGTTGTGCTTCGAATTAATAGATGGCGCTGTACGTTGTACGGTAGCGACATCAATCCGCGACACGGCCATCCCTGACTAGCACCCGTCCTCGGGTGTAGTACCTGTGGACAAAATACACTTGGAGAGTAAAATAGCTCGGCTATCCTGCCAATAGAAACTAAGAGACTCATTTTCACTGCAGTTTATTTCCACTAAATCTACGTACACACAATAACCACCTGTCATGATTTATAATGCCCTAACATTAGGGTTTTTACACAGTGCTTTCTGCACAACAAGTAATTGGAAGAGATCCGATCAACAAGGTAATCAACGGAAAACTATTTCCACAAATCTGAAACTAATTTCATAGGCAATGCGTACTCAACTCATCAAACGTTCATCACAATCTGTGCACCAACACAGATCAGAATCGCACCAACGATTCTTTGCATACTCACTGCCACATGTGCTACAACACATGAGACACTCTGTGCACCAACACAGACCAGAATCGCACCAACGATTCTCAAAACATCTTGCGCAAAATGTGCTACAACACATAAAGCGCTCTGTGCACCAACACAGACAGAAATCGCACCAACGACTTCTCATAGACCCATCGCCACATGTTACTCATGAGGTGCGGTCAAGAGTTTCGAGTATGAGTACACACGGCATTCTTAATCGGATGTGGTTTCACTACCACTGTCATCAACTATGACATCTAACTCTCGCGGCACTTGGTGATCGGGGATCTTTCTCACACGGTCATGGGGGTACTTGTACGTTCGCTTAGAGTCAAGCGCCTTGAGTAGGTATCTATCTCCGTCTAATACCTCAATAATCTTAAATGGGCCTTTGAATTTGGGATCTAATTTAGTTTGATTCCTTTCCTCATTTTCAATCAAAACATAATCATTAATGGCTAACTTAGACACTCTGGCCTTATTTTGGTCAAAACGATTCTTATCATACTTTGATATCTTCTCAATGTTCTGTGTCGCGTGCTCTCTAGTCTCGTCTAAATCAATCTGAACCTCATCATCATCAGCGGTCACTAAACTAAGCGGACGTGCTACCCTTCCTATCATCAACTCGAGAGGGCTAGCTTTAGTCACCCTATTAATGGTGGAGTTCATGGCCAGCTGAACTTCTCCTAATGCATCCTGCCAAGAGTGATCACGACTAGTCTCTACAGCTGTCAACATGCTCTTGAGGGTACTCATGACTCTCTCGACTTGACCGTTTGCACGACTGCCTCCAGTAGCTATTAAGTGCAGCTCGATGTTGTTAGTAGCGCAGAAACTCGAGAAGTCTTTGCTCGCGAAACAACGACCCTGGTCTGCTATTATGCGTTTCGGAGCCCCAAACAAAGCTACACAAAACTTAATAGCACGGATACTACTGTTCGTGTCAATATTGAGTGAGTGACGAAGTAAAACAAATTTGGTGAATGCATCTATGATGACGAACACGTATTCTTTGATGTCGTTCTTGCCCGACAGTTTACCCGAAGCATCCACATGGATGGTATGCCATGGGATATTAAATTTAGGAATTGGGTGAAGTTCAGCCTGAACTTTGCCCGAGTGAGGCTTAGCTACCTTACAAGTGACACAATTATCCACAAATTTCCTCACGTATTTGGACATGCCTTCAAACCAATAGTGCTCATAGATCTTTTCCAGAGTTTTCTCCCATCCCAAATGCATAACTGACTCATGAACGTTATTGATCACTGACCACCTGAGCGCTCTTGGTACAATAGGCAGGCATCTGGTACGACCGTTACGTTGAATCTTACGAAACAGAATATTTTTGCGTATTTCGTAGGTTTTGCGAGTTTCCTCAGGAAAAACTTCGTTACGAAGATCAGACACAATCTTGCTGATCTCTTCGTCTTTTTCCTGTTCAGCTTGCAACCAGTTGCTAGAAAGCTCAGCTAAATCGACACGCTTCTGTTCCACACGAGAGATAGCTACATTAGAAGTAGGAAGAGGATTTCTAGAAAGGAAATCTACGTGACTCATCCTACTGCCTTCGCGATAAACAATGTCAAACTCGAATGACTGCATGTAAGCCCACCAACGATGAACTCTTGGAGACAAGTCAGTTTTATTTTTGGAAGCTTTGACAGCACTGCAGTCTGTAACCACCGTAAACTTACGACCTAGCAAATAATGCCTAAAATGCTTTATCGCGTTAAAGACAGCTAAAGTCTCCAACTCGAACGAATGATACTTCGATTCGGCTGGGGACGTACGACGACTATAATAAGCAACCACGTGCTGTTTCCCATTAATCTTTTGAATAAAAATTGCACCATATCCTTCAGCACTAGCATCGGTATGTAACTCGATAGCATGAGCAGGGTCAAAAATTGTTAGAACTGGCTCACTGGTTAAATGGGAAATTATTTTTTGACGAATGGCCTCATGGCTAGGTTCCCAGCTAATGGACCTATTCTTACCACTCGTTAAACGAAACAGAGGAGCCATTATTTTTGAAAACTGTGGCACAAATTGTCTGAAATAAGTGGCCAGACCTATGAACTGTCTCAGCTGAGTGATTGTTTTGGGTGGTGGAAGTTTGGACAAAGCTACAATTTTACTTGGGTTGGGTCTAATTTGGCCATTTTCTACCACAAACCCTAAATATTCAACGCGGCGTTTAAGGAATGAGCACTTGGTGAAATTCAAGGAGAAACCAGCCTTTGTCAATTTTTCGAGTACAGTACGAAGACGCACTAAACTCTCCTCTACGGATGACCCTATCACCAAAATATCATCAACATACGTCACAGCATATGCAAGGTTACCTAATGCTTTCATAACAGCCCGCTGATATACTTAGCTTGCATTCTTCAAACCGAACGGCATGGTCAAATATTCCCACTGACCGTCAGGTGTGACGAATGCAGTTCGCTCTATTGATTCAGGATGGACTGGAATCTGATGATAGCCTGATAACATGTCAAGAGACGTGAACCATGTAGCACCGCCTAGCCTAGAGACAAGATCCTCTATCAATGGTAGTGGAAACCTATCCGATACAGTGTTGTCATTCAGTTCCCTATAGTCGACACACATGCGATCCGAACCATCTTTCTTCTTAACGAGCAGCACTGGACTGGACAAAGGCGAACAACTTGGCCTAATTATACCGGCTTCCTCTAATTCCCGCACTTTAACATTAACAACTTCGCGTTCACTAGCGCTTAGCCTATAAGGGCGACGATTGACTGTACGATTAGGGTCTACTAGTCGAATTTGCAACTGTCCTGTTTTAACACGGGATCTAGAAACACCACTAGAAAATGAAGATGAATATTCTGACAGAAGAGCACTCAATTGGGAACGAAACTCCGTCGGAACGTCGGTATTAACATTATCGAAATCAATTCGAAAAGAAGAACCATTTTCGAGCTCATTTGAAACGTCACATAATTTAACATTTTTTTCATGACTCAAAACAACACTATTAGACGTCATACTAACGTTAAAACCCTGATCCAAAATCTCGCGACCGATTAAAATATCATTTTTAAGACAACTATCCGGGACAACATGAAATAAAATTTCTAATCGTAGATTGTTTATCATAACCTCAGATAAAATTTGTAGGGTACTTTGCACACTACTGTGACCGATTCCCGTTAAATTTACTGTGTTGTTTACACGTTTGCCACTAAACTTTGACGCGACTTTATCTTTCGCTAGAGAGCATTCGGCACCAGAATCATAATAAAATGGAAATGACTCACCAGAGTTCATCAACACACCACTAGGATTGCTGACGTAACAAACTTCAACGCGTCGTTCGCTGCTCGCTGCTGGTGCAGACGTTGCCACTGAACTGCTCGAACCACGTGTGCTGCTGCCTCCGCCATTGCTTCGTGGACATTTAGAAGCAAAATGTCCGGCGTTACCGCATCGAAAACAGATGACATCTGGACGCTGCTTCGATCCAGTAGAAGTTGATGCAGAGGTCGCAGAATTAGCTGCCTTACCCTTCACTTCACCCCTCAATCTACAATCAGCCGCTCTGTGACCTGGCTTACCGCAGTTGTGACACTTCAAAGTTGACGGCTGAAACTTCGATCGCTTGACATCTGGTGCAGACTCGGTTGTGTTACTATTCGAAGCTTTCCTTTTCAAAAATGAGAACGCTTGAAGTTCACACTGAAGCTTGCTCCTGTTGCTGACATCGGTAGTAAAAGCCAATCTTTGAATACGCCCGTCAAATTGTGCCATGTGAGCCAGCACTGTGGATATGGCTATCTGCTCGGCGCTCATATTTTGCCAGCGTGATGTGAGTGTAGAAAGCAACCGGGCAGCGTAAGCAGCATAGCATTCACCTTCCTTAGGCTTGCTACTCGTCAGTTTGACAAGCGTAGCGGCTGGTGTGTCCACGCAGTCGTAACGGGATAGAAACAGGCTTTTAAAGTCACACCATGTCATCCCCGCAAACGACACTTGCGCCAGCCAACGTGAAGCACTTCCTTTCAGGGCCTTGCTTAAGGTGATGATGAGTGCACTTCCCTGAAGCGGAACTTCCGATAAGCACAGATCCGCTGTAGTGCACCAAGCACGTGCGTCTACATCCGGCTTATCTGGGTCAAATTCAGGCAGAGAAATATGCTTGGTACCTGCTGGACCCCTGACAGCTTCTATGAGGGACATCATGTTCTGGTTTTGGGCCGCCAACAGCGTACGAAGCAAATTCTCGTCACAGCGTGACGTCATCGCTCCATTCTCCATAATTTCTTCAGCTCGAGTGTATCCCACTGCTGAT
This sequence comes from Agrotis puta, assembly GCA_943136025.2. NCBI lineage: Eukaryota > Metazoa > Arthropoda > Insecta > Lepidoptera > Noctuidae > Agrotis > Agrotis puta. The sequence continues at coordinate 12,908,581 of OW964170.2, read as the reverse complement.
GTCGCATCGAGGGTGGCCGAGGTGCGAAGCATTGGGTCTTCCTCACGATCCGACATAATTTTTGATAAACGTGGGCACTGTGTGGGTACTCGAACGAAATACGGTTATAACTTTTACTGACTTTATTTAAAGTAATGATTTAATATTAAAACAGAAACAGACACGTGCGTTGGTACTGAGCGTCTGCCAAGACTGTCCGAACTAGACTGAGTTAACGCTCGGTCTCTGTCGGTCTTTGCTGCATCCCCTCTACCGACGATCGTATCCAAGCGGTGGGGCGCGCTTGCGTTTCTGATCACATGACGTTTAGTTGTGCTTCGAATTAATAGATGGCGCTGTACGTTGTACGGTAGCGACATCAATCCGCGACATATATATATTTATTCTTACAAGTATTTTACTTTACTCAAGTCCAAACTTAGCACACACACGTTTGTCGAAATCAAGGATTGTTCCATTAGATCATTTGTCCAAGCCAATTAACAGTACCCTCGTTCTAATTTTCCAGGTGGCATGCCAGTGGTGCCATCAGGCACAATGATGCCGCCCATGATGCCGCCAGTGCTAGACGAGAACATGCGGCACTACCTGGTGCATGCGCAAGCGCATCCGCACCACGCTGCGCATCACCAGCCACCGCACCATCAGCCGCAGCACCACCAACCACCACCCCATCATCAACCGCCACACCATTACGTGAGTATTGCCATACTTAAATTAAACACATCATCCCACCGCTGGCCTTTTTTAGGGCTAGTAAAATCATCAAATTAGTCCTCCTCCTGGGTGGAGCGGAAAGGACTATTCTTTCAATTGGCCTTTACGTTCCAGATTCACGGTTAGCTGTCTAAGTACACCGGCAACTGGTTTTACTCTACCCATAATATTTAATATCTTCGATCCAAATCGAACGCGGATCGTTGTTGCTTGCTCTTTGGTTTTATCCATAGACATTAAGCATGGACTGAACCTTTGAATAATTGCTGTGGGTTATTTGATGGTTTGGGTTTTCCAGGGATTTAACAAAGGTTAGGTCTATACTAAAATTATGCTATATGGAGAGAACATTTTACTGCATTTTAAACAGCGATTTATCATGCGAGTAGTATATTTTTCACATCTGTGCTCGGCTCTGCCCAGGATCGCGGCAGATAAGACAAATAGCAGACCGCACTATAGGAAATCTAATTAGTGTTATACCGGATAGAGCTAATAAGATTTCCTTTATTTATTAGATCCTTGTTCTGTTAGGTTTATTTTGTTTTGGAACTTGAGGAATCCTGAGTCATTAACACCATAATGTGTAAGCAGGATTTATGCATGGCGGCACACTTTGGCATTTTACCGAGAAACTAAATCAGTAGGCATTCCTAGAAAGAGTAAAATATACGACTAGGTAGATGATGGATTGATAGTCCAGCTATGCTATTCACTAAAATACAATTTCTAGGCTGTACGCTCCCATGTGATCCATGCGCGCTTCAAAGAGTTTATTAGAGAAAGGACAGTCCTGACAGTCCCTCCCGCACTCATTTGATGATTTGCCTCGGCGGTCGCTGTCAGTTTCCTAACTCTGTAGTTTCACATAGGGCTGTCCTTATAATAATAATAAAACTGCATAACGGGATCATTTAAAGAATTCTATACCTGTATCAAGGACTGCCCTTCCCGTCGTGAATATACAGGATATGTGCACCCGCATACTTGTACTTCTATCATGCAGTTGTAGGTTCTTGTTATCTAATAAACTTCTTGTTATCCGTTTGATAGTTCCACCTCCAACAGCCAATCAACTACAAATTGCAGCCACCGCGTTATGTAACTAGTTCTCGTGCATATTATGTATATTTCTTATTGGCTATGCATTCCGGAGCAGAGTTGGGCAAATTGTAATCAGATTAATGATTAAGGATTACGATTACATTTTGTAATCATCAATCAAGACTACAGATTACGGAAATTAATCAAGAAAGTAATCATATCGGTGATTAATGATTATTAGTTTGTAATCGTTATTTTGATTACTTTTTTGATTGATGCATACTAACTACATTTAGGAATTCGAAAAATAAAATCATTAACATTGTAAATCATCTTTATTTTTTTATCAGTCTCATGAATTAAATTTTTTTTAATGATTATTATACTTAAGAAAACAATCAAGAATTATTTTTATGTTTGCCATGTGTGGCTTAAATTAGATTTTAAAAGCACCCTCTTTTCAAACATCTCATCCGAAAGTCTGTGTGATTTAGGTAAATTGGTCATGGTCGCATATGAGAAAAGTCTTTCGACAGGACCCGATGACGGAAGAGGTGTGTTATATTTTTTAAAAACACGTTTAATTTCAGGGTATCGATTTAGCATCGAGACATCCCGATCCTGGTCTGCTAAAAAATGAGAAATAATAGCATCTGCCTTTGAGCGTTGTATTTGGTACATATCTCCCGAATCAGGCTCTGAAGAATCAGTGTCAAACTCAAAATAGCTGTCTTCATATATATTATTAGGTGTGACTTGAAGCGTTTCAGGTGCCTCATGGATTTCCTTGATTACAGCTCCTTTAAAAATAGATTTGATTCTGGAATGGTATTCTATATTAACACAAGCAAGCCATTTGTCCTTGAATCTGGGGTAAGACATTGCAGCAACTGCTGCATTTTGAGCTACTTTTGAGGAGAAATCAAAAAACTCTGCAAATCGCGTTTCTACGCTCTCCAAATATTTCTTCACCAACATTTGACAAAAAGTAAGAGATTCTCTATTCAGTTTTTGCAACTTTTTGCGCAAAGATACTAAACATGGCAATAATATACCGTAATACATGTCTTGTTCGCCTTGTAATATATCCAGGGCCTCTGCTATTGGTTTTGAACAACGCAAGTATTCCTTTATGTAATGGAAATCATCATCACGTAAAACGTTTGTCATTCCTAATGCCACGTGCAGCTGTACACTCTTCTCCTGTATTGATGCAATTTGTTTCAGTGAATCATAAAGGCTGTTCCATCTAGTGATTCCCGGTTTGGAAAGGGTATGACCAACAATGTCAAGTATTATTTCAGCTGATTTAGGCCGGCCGGCGGAGTTCCACAAGTTATTGCATTTTTTAATAACTTGATTATGAATATTGCCAATACTTGTGTCGTTATTTCGTAATACTTTATTGGCGTCCGTAGTGGCACATAAGTTTAGCTTGTGTGCACAACACCTTAAATGTACAGGCAATTCTAGTATTATTGACTGTGGAATAATATTTTCGTCAAAAGCTAGCGGATCAACTTCATTATAAGTACTAAAGTGTGGCACAGAAATGACCTCGATGTGAGAATCTGCTTCGAGGATAGAACTTTCTGCGGGTTCTGAATTGTCATCAATGTTAGTAAAATTTTCACATTTTTCCACGTCTATGCCAAACTCTTTAAATGCTTTTACAAAATTACTGCCGTTATCAGTAACTGTAGCCAGCACTTTCCGGGAGTCGAGACCAAATTCAGCATGTACTGCTTCAAGTAAAAGAGCTATACGGTCGTAGCTGTGCGTACCTGAAAATCTTCGACAAGCCAGTGTTTCTGACTTCCGTTTCAGATTTGTGTCGAGCCAGTGTGCGGTAACGCCCAAAAAACTTCTTGTTTTTGCCGACCAGATATCGGCAGTTGTGCAGACTTCATCTACATCGCGCAATTCACTCTTGATTTTTGTAATTTCCTTATTAAAGTAATCATCAATCAATCGACCCAAAGTTCTTCTACTGGGAACGGTCAATCCATTTGCAGAGATATTTAAATCACTGAAGATTTTTTTTAAAAAGTGATCGTCTATTGCTTGTAAAGGAATCATAGAATGAATAAAAAACTTTAATATATTTTCATTAAATTGGTCCTGTGAAATCGTTCGATCAGTAGGTACATCACTAGTACTACCATCTCTAATATCTGGTTGCAGTTGGTTGGTTGTTCTAGTAGACCGTTTATTTTTTTTCATAGTTTTCAAGTAACTCTGATACTCGTTGTGTGTTTCTTCCCCGTGTCTTCGTTTGAGATGAGTTACAAAATTTGATGTAGAATTATTAAAACCACTAATTTTAACTAGTTTTGGCCGACATAATGTACAAATTGCCACTTTCTTTTTGCTCGTAGACTCCGATACTGAATACGTAAAAAATTTTCCATCAAGAATGCATGGTAATGTCTCAAGTTGTTCATGGTGCACGGTTTCAGATTCTGAATTAGTAGATAAAGACGAAAAAGAACTTGACGCCATTTTACAATAAATACTGATTTTACAATAATAATGTTTAAACACCAAAACACATAGGCCAATACGTCACGGTTTAGACTCGTGAATCAATTTACGTTTATATCCTTGCGCACTATTATACAGACTGACTGCTTGCGCTATGGCAAGAAGCGGGGCGCAGGTGGCGGGCGATTGGCTTACCGGCCGTACCCCGTACCCCACCCAACTCCCGCACCCCGCGTGGCGTATCTTCGAAATGCAATTGAGCACGCAGAAATTCTTTTTCGAATTTACTTAAGGATTTAAATAACGAAAGAGTACAAAACGTCCATGACATCCAAATTGGATCAGCAGTTTTTAGAAAAACGCAGACATACAAGATACGTACTGATTGAATATAGAACCGCATTTATTAAAAATACTTAAATGCTTAAAAAATTAATCAAATCTACCCATGTAATTAAGATTACTGACTATTGTAATCAAAACTAATGATTACAAATGTAGTCATGATTGAAAGTAATCAAGATTAAAAGTAATCATGATTGATGTATTCATGATTACTTTCAATCAGATTATTAATCCGATTACAAAAGTAGTTGATTACGCCCAACTCTGTTCCGGAGACGTAGATCGCTAGATGCAGCAGCAAGGCTGCAGACTGAGCAACTTTTAACAAAAGATATGTTAGAGGCATCGTTCTGATATAATGTCTCAGGCCCTGAAAAATATAGAATTTTTCTGCCTGAATATTCTATTCATTAAAACACTTTCTTTGTCTTTAGTCAATCTCAACAAATCTTAGGACGAATGCAAATATTTACTGGCAAGAATTTTCTATTCTAAGTATAAGATTAACGAATAAAGAAAGATCTAATATAAATTACCTCTATTCTATTCTATTCTATCTATGATTAGTGACGTGATAAAAACTTAGCATGCGTGAGGTAGGCAGTCATTATACGCCGACTCGTCGTGCTGTCCACACAGCATACCTTATTCAGTTCAATGCCCGATCAAGGCCGCTATAAGCTTATAATATTTTTTATATCTTCGAATAAAAACAAGAATATTGTAATTTAATTGATTTTAAAAAGAAGAGACTGGTTGTAGTTAATTATTTATTTCATCACCACTCTCAAAAGAGTGAAGGGGAGAACGTTGTGATGAAACCGGCTTATCGAACCACCAAAAACTCGAAGATAAAGTGACATTTAATGGCAATTTAATGGCATTTAGTGGCACCTGGCTTGCGTGGTGGTTCAGGTCCCACTCCTTCTCACAGAGAGGAGACCTGTGTGACTGTGTTCCAGCAGTGAGAATATTGTAGGCTGACTACCAATCACCCCGTGAATTCAGTGACATACTATTATCTCCCTTATGTAATACGAACTATATTATAACGAGAAATAATTTTATCATTTCCCTGAGTGTTGTTTTGTTTCATAAACAGTAAACGTTCTTAGATTGAAACGGAATGCAATTGTCAGTGGGTCGCGGTGACTGTCTGGGTCGCGGTAGTATTCGTATCTTTTAAGGTAACTGTGACCCGAAAACGTATTGGGCTATTGAAGGAACATCGTGGATTTTAGTCAGTACGTCTGACAGTCCCTTCCGCTACACCTAAAGTTGTAGGACTCATTGAATAATTTTACCATGAAAAAAAAAAAGAAACTGTCAGTGTCAAACTGATGTAGATGTCAGAGGTTGACGTTGTTTATGCCAAAGTTCATTGACTTTCTCATGGTGAAAAGAGAAAATAAATGGTGAAAGAAAATATAAAATAAAAAGTTTTTCAACCGCGAGTGTAACTGAAGGTCGCCATAAGTTACAATACTCGTGTAAATGTAAAGTTTCTTTGACGCAAACTGAACAAATGCATGAGCCTTCTGCGTAAACATTTCCGCTACATCGATTGTTTCGCTTGTAAATTTAACAGCAAATATGTGGACATTTCGCTTTTAAAATTGTGCACAAGCGTGTCGAGTTATCCGACTATTTTCAGTGGGTGGTTGATTAAATAAAGTTGCGGGTTTTGCGACGTTAATCTAATCGCGGCGAAGTTATAGCGTCAGTCGCGACTCGCGTGTGATTGTGTAGTGGAGTGTTATCATGAAAACAGTTGGCACTAGGTAGTACGTGGCAGTGACGTTTATTACACCGAATGCAAGCACAATTGATGTAAATCTCATAAATCTATAAAAAATGAGTGTTTCTGATCAGAAGAAAGAACATAGTACTCAACAAGATGGAAAATTTCAGGTCGGTTTAGCTGAACTTCATTTTATCCTATTTATCCATAATGTTTCTATCATAATGTTTACAATGTGTTCCATTCTTCAGTTCATGTTTGCATAGCATTTAATATGGTTATTTAAATTTGCTATAAATGACATAAAATGCAGTGATTTTATTTATAAAAGTAATTTTTATTGATAAAGTTTCTTATCTGTACACGATAACCTCATAAGATGTACTTCATAAAATAATAACAAATTCTTTGAAAGTGAAATAAGTACTTGAAACAAATTCTTGGTACAACATACTACAATGTAATAAAAATAAAACAATAAAATGGTCATTTACAGAATGTTTGCTGATATAAATCACAGTTGCTTTGTTTTATTTTCTGTTTTAATAGTAATTTTTACTATTTATTTTATTTGTATCTTATTATATCTATTGAAAAGTTACAAGGATGACTGTTATAGAAAAATATATATAATGTATTCAAAACCGTCAATAACATCTTGTAAAGTTTGGCTAATCTTCAGTGAAATATATTTTTTAATGTTTTTTAAGAGCAATTTCAAAGATATCTTCTACATCCCAATCTTCTGTTTAATGTATTAAAATTTTATCAAAAATTAATGTGTATACTAATAATGCTCCAGAAGTTCATCAGCAACATGAAAGGATTTTGGGGTTGCTGTGTAGTTTCAATAATAATTTCTTCCACACATACACAGTTAGAATGAGAAATTGCAGACTACAGCTCATTATGCGAAACTCGCAATCAAAGAATTAAACATTCAATCCATAATATTTTGTTGTTTCAGCCTACTAATGGTACAGGGGGTCCACAACATTACTACAGTGCTGGGTACCCACCGCATTTCCACCACGTTCCTCACCACATGCAGCATTCCCCACCACCACCTGCCGTCTACCAGAAGGATGAGAGGACTCAACGGCAGTACTCTAAACTTAAACAAAAGTTGGAACGAAAACAGACAAATAGGAATAATGGCATTGGTGAGTTCAATTACAGAAATATAACACATTTTTACATACCGTATTGTGATAGTGGAGTAAGTGGATAAAGACAGTAAATGGCCTCATTGAATATTCATGCATTCTATGAGACTCTGTTATTTTTATATTAAGTGGTTATTTAACAGTATTAATAAATTACAAATCTAATTAGGTCGTCAGCTAGAGTTTTGAAAAATAATGGACACAAATTTTTTCTTTTGTTAAAACAATACATATTTACAAAGATATAAAGCATCAAAATTAGAGAGTGGGAGCTTGTGACGTCAGAAGTAAGTTAAAACTTAATTTGCTTGTGATATTTTCCCAGTTTTAACAGTATCATATTGTCGTCAATTTTGGTTTATGTTAAATATTTTTTGATAATCTAACTGATGGACTAATTACATTTTTACCAATCAAATAGCCTATTGAAGTAAAAGTCAACTTATGTAACTTGTTTCTATTCTTAATACAGATGCCAACTCGGGTGCCAGTACGCCGTCACTATCGCCGCGCAAGGAACTGAATGGTCGCGCTGGCAGTAGTAGTGGCGCGAGCAGTGGTGGCAGTGGAGCTAGCAGTGGCAGCAGTCTGCCCAGCAGTGGGCCCAGCAGTGGGGCCAGCACCGCCGGCTGTGCTGGCAGTGGTGGCACCACCTCCTCTGGTGCTTGGTCAGAGGAAGGAGAGGCCTCTTCCGCCGAAACTTCTGTACAAGGTGATGGATCGGCTGCTGCCTCAGTGCAAGGCGATGGTGAGCCTGAAGATGAAACCGACGCACAAGCAATACTCGACATGTTTGCTGCTAGACGCACACCACAGGTAATTGACATATTAGATACACTATAAGACACTCAAAACTTTGCTTCCAAGTTGTACAGAGTAATTGATTATGCTGTAATTTTGACAGATTACCGACGTATCGTCGACCAGTGCACTAGTGATTTGGAATCTGCCGGTGCCGGAAGACGTCATAGTTCCCAATGGCGAGTTAACTTACGACTTGCTTCTAGCTGATCGCGGCGGTCGGTACAAAGCCATTTATAGTGGACAAAGTCTTACTTGCCGGTGAGTAATTTAACCAGTGGTCCTGTTTACACACGTGAAATGAAGGATCAAAGTTGATTTTTCTTCTTTTTTTTGCAGGGTGAGGGATCTGAAGCCGGGCTACGAATATTCAGTATGTCTACAAATCCGCGCTGGAAAGCTAGACGCTACGAGCGCGTCAGCTACATTCCGCGCACCTCCCGCCCGCCCCGACCAGATGCCGCCGCCGCGCATCAACCAGCGCGCGCGCACCTCCCTGCTGCTGCGGTGGAACGCTCCCACCGACAACGGCGCGCGCCTGCTCAACTATGTGCTGGAGATGGACGACGGCGCCGGCTTCGTGGAGATCTCACGTCCGCGCACGCGCCAGCACACCGTCAACAACTTGCGGTCGCAGACTCGCTATCGCTTCCGCATCGCGGCCGTCAACGACTGCGGGCGCGGCGAGTGGAGCGAGGAGACGGTGGCGTGGACCACGGGCTCCCCGCCGCCCGCGCCCGCGCCCCCCACCCTCACGTCCTCCAGCAGTGACTCGCTGGTGCTGGGCTGGGAGCGCCGCGCGGACGAGGAGTTCACGTTGCAGATGGACGACGCCGCGCGTGGCCACGGATTCCTGCCCGTTTACTCGGGCCCCGACCGCACCTACGTGTGCGCCGGGCTGTACCGTGCTACCGACTACCGTTTCCGTCTCCGAAGCGAGACTGTTGACGGCCAAGGACCTTGGTCCGTAGAAGTCACGTACCGAACGCAGCCCGAGCGTCCCGGACCACCTGGACGACCGACACCTCGCGGTCGTATACATTCGCGTGCTTTCCGCCTCCGCTGGGAACCTCCCGCGGAAGATGGAGGCTCGGCCATCGACTGTTATACCCTCGAGCTAGACGCCGGCGATGGTTATCGGCCGGCCTACCGAGGACCCGAGCGTGAAGCACACTGCGACCGCTTGCTGCCGGGTACGCCGTACCGAGCGCGCGTGCGGTGCAGCAACGAGGCCGGACACAGCGAGTGGTCCGCCAGCGAGACCGTCACCACCGAAGCCGCCGTCCCCGCCGCGCCGGACGCTCCCGAGCACGGCGCCGAGCCGCGCAGCACACTGGCGGCGCTACGTTGGCGCGCGCCCGACTGCACCGGCGGCGCGCCGCTCACCGAGTACCGAGTGGAGATCGTCGACGTCGCCGACAGCGACGGGGCCGCGCGCCTCGCCTACCAGGGGCTCGACTGTGAGTGTGTGGTGCGTGAGCTCATGCCGGGCCGCGAGTACCGCACGTGGGTCACGGCGCACAACAGGGTAGGCGCGAGCCCGGCTTCACCAGCTCTCAAGTTCTCGACGGCCCCGGCGGCACCAGACGCGCCAGACACGCCCACCGCGCAGCTAGAGGGAGTCCGCGCCGCGCGCCTGGAGTGGACAGCTCCGCGAGACAACGGCGCGCCCGTGATCGACTACTGCCTCGAGATGAGCGCCACCAACGTCGACGATGCCTTCTCAGAAGTTTACAGAGGCGCGGAGACTAGCTGTCTTGTCGGCCGGCTCGTGCCGTTCTCGCCTTACTTCTTCAGGGTATGCGCCACTAACGCGGCCGGGCGCGGCGCGTGGTCGGGCGTGCGGGACGTGCTGACGCCGCGCGCGCCTCCCGGGCCGCCCACCGGCCTGCGCCACGAGTCCACGGCCGACAGTCTGCGCCTGCACTGGCGCCCGCCCGCGGCGCACGGGGCCGACGTGCTGCGCTACCGGGTGGAGGTGGGCGACGCCGCCTTCGACACGGACGGGCCCGCGCCCGAGCGGCTCGTGCAGGGCCTGGCGCCCGACACCACGTACCGCGTGCGTGTGGCCGCGCTCAACGAGCTGGGGCTGGGGGACTGGTCGGACGAGGCGCGCGCCACCACCCGCCCCCCGCCGCCCGCGCCCCCCGCGCTGCGCTGCGTGCAGGCGCAGCACAACCACCTGCGGCTGGAGTGGCCGGCCGCCGGCGGCGAGGGCGCGCAGTACTGCGTGGAGATGCGCTCGCTGGACGCTCGTGACTTCCGGCCCGTGTACCGCGGCTCGGCGCGCTCGTGTAAGGTGAAGAAGCTCCGTGAGGCCACCACGTACGCGTTCAGGATACGTGCGAGCGACGAGCGTGGCGGGCGAGGAGCGTGGTCGGAGCCGCTGGAGGCCGCCACAGTGTCCGCCCCGCCGCCCGCGCCGCGCGCTCCCGCCGTGCAGCAGCCCGTGCCGCGCGCCGCAAGAGTGTCCTGGGATGCGCTGGAGGACGCCGAGTACGTGCTGCAGTGCGCGCGCGCCAGGGACAACGTCTATAAGGAGGTGAGTCTAACGTACTTTTTTTGGCAACAACACTTATACATAGACATACTTAATTCTTTAACCATATTATCTTCATCTGCAATTTCGTAATTATTTTTCAAGCTAAAATTAAAGAATATCTTGTGTGGTTCCACAGGTGTACTCCGGGCGAGAGACCCAGTTCCTGCTGGAGGAGCTGGAGGCGGGCGCGGAGTACGTGGTGCGCGTGTGCACGGTGCGGGGCGGGCTGGCGGGCGCGTGGTCGCCGTGCGCGCGCCTGGCCGTGCCGCCCGCCGCGCCCGCGCCCCGCCCGCGCCGCGCCCGGCCCGCGCGCGCGCTGCAGCCCGGCCACGTGGCCATCATGATCGCCACGGCCTTCCTGCTGCTGGCGGTGTGCGTGGCGGTGCTGCTGCAGCGTCTGGTGGAGCCGCGCCCGTGACGTGAGCTCACCGTGGCGGCGCCGCGCGCGCTCGCCTGCCTGTAGCCGGCGCCGGGTGCCAGGTGCCAGGTGCCAGGTGCCAGGTGTCGGGTGCCAGGTACCAGGAGTCCGGTGGCAGGTGCCAGGTGCCAGGTGCCAGGTGCTGGGTGCCGGACGCGTGTCCATGTGTAGGAGCAGGTCCCAGCGCCGGACGGGACGCGACGTGATTCCGGGGCGTCCGCGAATCGCGTCCGAAATCGACGTTTTAATTTAGATTACTAAAATATTACCGGCTTTGCATTTTTTGCATCGATGTGAGGTTGCCATTCAGAGTGTATATTTTTTACAGTCGAGCGAGAGAGCCTCGCGTTCTATCGTGTCTCCTATTTGTTGTATCTAAACTTTCACAAATTTTCATAAATCTAGTCTATGCTTGTAACTTATTATTTTATTTACTGTATTAGCGAAATACCGTTGTGCTTGTTTATACTTTATTTGAATATCGAATCGTAATATTTGTTTTAACGGTGATACGACACGTACTTCCGATATTTTATATTTCCCCTTTGTACTTTTTCCATACATTTGATATTTTTATAAAATTGAATTATCGAACGATCTGTTGCATAACTTTATCAGATTTAATTATAAGAAGATAGCAAACGAGGTGCTCTATATTATTATTAAAGTTTTGTTAAGAGGGACGTGGCCCCTCGCTCTGCAACGAGTTCCAGTGTGTATGCTGTGATCACTTCCTTATGCGAATGAGACTGATTTTACAAGTAAATGCTTTGTTTATAGAATGAATCAAATGCTTTCCCTTCGATGACTAACTGTGTCTGCGCCATTCACATGTATGTGGTATGTAGGTCGTTTGTAATTTGTGACAACATTGTGGTTTTTGTTTCTAATGGTGATGTGCATATTGGCGCTTTTTGTTTGATGTGTGAATGGGACAGAACCATGACACAGCAGACGTGGAACACAGAAACAATCCGATTTTATATGCTCCGAATGCTTATTTGGTAGTATCGATGTACCTAATTATATTGTATTATCGATAACTTCATAATATTGTTTTTATTCTCAGAACATGACCTTTTATTGATGACATTATATAATGTAGATTAATTTTGTTTTTAAATTTAGAGATTACGAATTATTGAGATTGTTACCACCCGGTATAAAAGTAGAAACAGGAATTCAATATTAGAAAATTATGTTTTAAATATGATATTTTTAAAAGAAATTCCCTTACTGGTGTCTGTTACTTTAATAACATTATTAGGAAATTGTTAACTGATGTTCATATACCTATAAATATAATTTTAATAAACGAATTTCTTGTAGATAAGACAAAATGAATTTAAGTATCATTTATATTCAGAATTAGATTAAATAAAGCATTGTACGGGGTTTGAAATTGATGTTTCTTAGTATCATTATTCAGAATTAATGTTGTTTCGTGGAGGTAATGTCGTACATAATAAATAACATTGAATATTGTCATTGTTACGTAGGCTTCGTATTGTATTCGAGTTTACTTGGCTCGCTCGCCGCCGTCCTATAGTATCGCCGGCGGTGGCCATGTATGTTGCTGTATTTATTTATTATTATTTATGTTGAGATATAATTACGCACCAATAGGCATAAAATATATCGTAAATATGTAATATTTACTTCTACTGTGATTAGCTTATTATTCTATTCTTTCTATAGTATCTTATATTATTGTCTGAAACATTCCTAGGGTACGTGTTACTTTTGGATTTCAAAGAACTTTTCTTTAAATTTGTTATTTCTGTAGTAGAGAAGAAATTCACTTCGTGCCTATTTCCGTACGGCATAATTTAAAACGTAAGCGCAGCTTACACTGTTATAAATTATTTTATTTTCGAAAATTTTAAAATAACGACGATGTGTAATTAACAATTATTTATTCTTTATCGCTTAATATAAATATTTATTTTTTAGAAATTATATCAGAATTTATCGTTTATCAAGTGAAGGAATCGATGTTCCTAAGTAAGTTTTACACTGTTGTACAATACACCGATTGCAAGCTAAATTGTGTACTACGGTCAAGCATTCCAACTTTATTCCACTTGTAAATAGGCCTAATGAATTCTACGACTTTTATAAATGTACATGCTTTAATAATGAAATGTAAATAAATCTGATGTTCATGAGCTTCGTGTAAGGAGCATGTTTAGATGCTGAACATGTATGCCAATTGAAATTACTGCATTGTGTTGAGAACTAAACGTTTTTAAATTAATGAGAATAACGGGGATAACATCTCATATTGTATTTGTGTTTGAGTATGTAACGTATAACGAAAAATGTATATGTTTTAATATAATATTTGATGATGTTATGTATACAATTTATTAAACATGAATATATCAATAAAACTATATTTTGTGTACATTGAATGTTTAATTTGTTTTTCTACATACAAAACATACCACAAAACTTATATATATACTACACATACTACAATTAATACTTAAGATAAATGAGTAATATCTAATGGGTCAAATTGCACTCAAATATTTAATTTAGTTTTAATACCTATGTCATAACACTGCGATAAATAAGACACAACTTTGGTCCTATGAGAAGACTAGAGTTTTTGTACTATGAGTATTTTCACACTTACCTAGGGTTGTCCAACATTACACAAGTGGTTAGGTTGGGGGGAACAGTTGGCACGATTTAACATTCTCACTGTACACTTCAGTGTAGTTAGTTACATACGACTTTTCCTTTGTAGAAATATGATCGATGCAGCCTTTGAAGTTATGGGGGAATATTTTTTTCGCTATCACATCTTCTTGGTCCGACATACCACCTGTAAGAAATATCTATTTGTGATATCTGAATCAACCCAAAAATACTTTAATTGAGATTTGCGTTAAACAGTCCTTACCAATGTAGACATCAACATCATCATAATCGACTTCATTCTTCAATCCCGGTTCTTCTGTATACACTAATATTCCATCAACAGTCAAAGTAATATTCGTCTTGTCCATTTGCAATACTAAAATATGCCATTCAGCATCAGTAAGAAATCCTGCATGAGGCATCAACCTAGTTAGCGTTCTGGATGGGCCCGCCAAAGTTGCATGGTTTGTACTGACAGCCCTTGCATTGTTATGATGGAAAGACCAGACAAGTCTGAGATACCCGTTCTCAAGTCCCAAGCCAATGTAATCAATGCCCTGTGAACGAAGATACTTCAATTAGGAAACATGATTGTTGTCTGCTACTTATAGTATTTCTGCTAAAGGGATGCCGTGTAGTGTAGAAACAGAAGTAGTCCAAGCATAGTCCCTTGCAGATCGCCTTTGCAAAACCGATGACGTGACGACGCAATTTACGAACAGAAGCTTAGTTCCACATAAATATCGAACGCTTATAATTGCGAAACTTGAGCAATCGTTACTGGGAGATGTTGTAACTATATCGTGTAGAAAATTATGGTGCTACACTTTGTTGAAGGCTTCTGGCAAATCGATAAAAGACTTGCATTCCTTTTTAGTCGACTTTTTATTTTGCAATACAGATAAAAATATATATAAAACTTGTTTCTTACCATAACAATCCAAAGCAGTAGGCCATTGGGTTCAGCCGTCGTGAAGTTGAGTGCGATGTAACTCGGTCGAGCAAGAGACGGTGCGATGCGTTGGTGGTTTGTATAACTCACAGCTGGTTTCCGTCCTAGAGATACCAATGATGTGCCATCGAATTGGGGAATTGTTATGTTGATTTCTGAAAATTGACAGTGAATGTAAAATACTGTGATAGTATGAAAATAACTTATAAAGATAAATGCAAATTAACTCCTTAATTTCCGGAAAACAGAGTTGTTACATGAAGCATGGGTTTCAGGACTCTAGACTGATGTTGAACAATTTTCTGACCGGATATCCAATAAGGGAACTGTACTTGAGAATTAAAGAAGGAAGCAACCTTCAAAAGAAGAAAAAAAATCAATACTGACTGGTATCACAGAAAGTGCCAGTATATCCTGTCGCGCACACACATCGGTCGGCTCTACAGACGCCCCTGGGCGGTCCACACTTGCTGGCCTCGCAGACGAGATGTCTCCTACACCTAGGAGCAGTAATATTACTATTAACAAACAATATTTGAATGAAAGAAACCATTATATTATGCAAAACGTTTGTATAGTCACGAGCAATAGTATATATACACTAAGCAGTATTCAAATGCGATTCTGCTACCATATTGATTAAACTTTTATACCATTTCATTAGACTTCTATTTTGGAAGCCATACTATTACGAAATAGATCTTATTTCAAAGTGGAAACCAGTATATCACGTGTAAATTGAGTTTGAATTTTAAGTGTATACATGTTATTGCTTGTTACTGTACATATACTTTAGGTTATAAAACTGGTTTCACAAAACTGAAAGCCTTCATTTCAAATAGACTAGGTAGACCAGCGGATCTAAAACGGCTACTAAATCATGCTGATTATATATATTATATCTTAATTCTAATGATTGACTTCGTGAATGAATAGTAGAAGAATAGCCAATGACGTTTGCTGGACATTCACGGAGTTAATCATTAGGAATATTGTTATGTGGCCGTTTTAGACCTGCAGATAAAAGCACTCCGGAATTGTCAAGAACAAAAAGATGAAGTTTCGTGCGGCCTTAACGAATGTGGGTAGTTGTCCATTCTGAAGCATCTTCAACTCGGTAAAGATATGGTTTACTAGTTATCTTGCTACAATACCTGGGTCCGTTGGTTCCCACATAGTTGGAGCTGCCGCCGCACGCGCACCGCGCCCGGCCGTTCTCCAGCACACACACGCCGCCGCCGCACGCTTCAGACCCGCACGCTGTGCCATCGCAATCGGCTAAGTTGCGGCCCTCTGTAATTAAAGATATAACATAACTTAAAATTAGAGCAGACGAATAAAAAAAAGGTATGGATTGTGAATTTCCTTCCAATCCTTTGGATTGTGATCAAGAGTTGTGTAATACAACTGGAGTTTAGATTCGAATCTTTTCGGGTTCGAAAAATAAAACGGTGTTTCTTTTTCTTCCACCTTGAAGTACTTAATTAACAAAATTAGTTAAATATCATCCTAACACTATTTAAAGCTGTTCGAGAGACTGTCTTACCAGCAGTACCGGATTAAGACTACTTGGTGCCCTAAGCAATCCCAGCGTCCCCTTGGGAAATATACGTTTATTTTTAAGTTCATTCATAGACGGAGTTCTTTGTTGGTCAATTTTAAAAAGCGTTTCGTGCACTAGAAAATAATTTTTCTAACTTGGTTATGTCCATTAGTTTTCTTAGCATAGTTACCTTGAATATTCTGTTGTTCCAAAGGCAGCAGTATGTTATTAACATGAAAGTTTTTGATGCAGCCGGTGTATGGCGCTGGTGCACCTGACATTGCATCGAAGGGAAGGGTAGACAAGTCTTTTGCACCTCCTAAAATCAAAGAATAATTTGTAAAGACTTATGATGCTTCTAAAATGGATCCTTAAGACTGTGTCCACAAGAGAGGAGAAATGGAAATAAATAACTGACTTCATTGGCCAGGTTAAACATAGTACAAAAAAAAGCTTCCAAGAATCTGTAAAAGACTTACCAAGGAGTATAGACGCGTTGCCAGCTGTATGGGGATATGCATGAGCCAACATGGCTTCAGTACTGAGAGCTCCCTCTACCCACACATACAGTCTGCTGCCATAGCGACCAGCCTTCACACTGTGCCATTGTGACATGGAGACCACGACACCACTGCGGACCAAGGAGGTCACACCGGAGAGGCGGTCTGAAACAAACAAACTTTACAAGCTGCTTTTCTTTAAGTAGGAAGTTATCGTTGCGTATTGAAATCGCGATCTTGTTCGTACTCAAAAAAAAAATGGGATAGAAAGCATTTTTTTATGTGGAAAAGTTTTCAAATGTCGGCTGTCCCAAAGCAAAACCTAGCAAGTGCCTCTGACAAAATTTTACAGGAGAAGATATTAAACATTTTCGTCGGCCTTTTATTACACAACAACTTTTTTATACATTTCTTGTTTTCATATGGATAATTATGACTTGCTTCACATCACGAGCTAGTTAAATTGAACATAAGTCTATTTGTACAAGTTTTATGTGCCTTGCTACTGACTGGTTAAGATACTTCAAGATATGTATTATACCAAATCCAAAATAAAAACCTAGCAAGGTCTCTAAGTAGGTATTTGAATCGGTTTCTTTAAAGAAATCGTTTATGATGTAGCACTGAAAACCCAGCAATAATACTAAGTTTCTGAATTGAATTACTTTCAGTAATGACTTATTGTTGTATTTCTATCCAGTAAGTAAAATAAAATGGTTTAATTAATCACATTAAACATAAATGAGGTAATCATTTCTCAAGTTAAAAGGAAAAATAATAGAAAAACAATATAATTAAGTTTCTTCTGTCATTTCGTCTCCCGTTTGGAGATCAATCGATTGATCGTTAACCGGCATTTGATTCCAAAACGCCCGCCTTGTTTCGGGCATTAGAGGCACCAATTTGGCAACATCCTTTTTTCAAGCAGGAATGCCCCGAGGAGCTGATATTTCTTCAGATAACTCAGTTACTTTATACTTTTAATTATAAAATCCAACTCGGTGAATGGTTCATCAAAACTGAAATAAGTACTTTAAAATCTGATAATGTCCTACTAACTATCCCACTACTATAATAAACGCTAAATAACACAGCCACACAAATTATTATTTTTTTATTGACCTGTAGGTCTCACTATGTGTACTATGTTTTTGGGGTCGCTGAATCCGAATCCGGGATCAGTTTTATTCCAGCACATCTGGGTTCGGCCATAACCTCAAAATATACCCTCAAATTTGCTATAATAATAATAATAAACCATTTATTTTCAGGTAACAAAGACCCATAGATAAATACTTTAACCTAAGTATATATATATAATTATCAACAAAAAATGTTAGTAAATAAAACTTAAGCCTAAGTTAGTAACACTTCACTAGCACTACACTACGTCTTTGTGCTGTCGTGTGGAATTGGTCCGCGGAAGCGACGGAACACCACGTCCTGCGGCCAAAAGCTTTCTTCTAACACCAGGTTGAGGTAGCACGTCGGGATACGCACCACAAACGCCTTGAAATTGACGTTGCGGCGCGACTCTAACAGCTGCACCCTCGCCGTGTAGTTCAGCTTCCGGCGCACGTACTCAACGATGTCATCTACCTCAGTGGTGTAGTGGAGGCGCGAGATGTACACCGGAGTGTTCGGTTTCGCTGCACGCAGTTTAACGTTGGGCTCCAGAGGAGCCTGGCCGCAGCGGTTCTTACTGCTTCGTTGGCGGTGCTTCCTCCGTCGCACAGTCACAAAACCGTCATCATCATCCCGATCCATTGCTTTTACAAGCACGGGCTTCGCGGGGGGAGCAGCAGAGGTGCTGCCATTAACCAGCGGTTCAGCTGGTCGCTTATTTCGAGCAGCGTTATGAGGAGGGGCTGCGGGGAAGGGAGCGGAGCTGCGCGACGCAGACTCAGCAATCAGCGCCGGCGGCGAAACTGCTGACGCGTAACTTGCAATCGATGCATCGAGGCAGGCTGCACCTCGGCACGTGTTTACGTAGCTTACACGCGCCGCGGGTGACCCAGTTAATGTCACCGAATTGCGCAACTCGTCGAGTTCTGCGCGCAAATCCGTAACGGTGCTCTGAGATGCCTCCAACTTCCTCAATACCTCAGCCAAACTTGCCTTCAAGAAGACGATGTCCTTCAGAAGGCTGGTTACGTCGACGTGGTCGAAAGTGACTGGGGGGAGCTTGCTCAAGTCCTTCGCCACAAACGTAGGCACGTCGTCAGGGTCGGTCTCTTTTAACAGCGTGATGATGTCCTGGATGCTTTTCTTCGTCCCGTCACGCCGGCGGGACACCATCTTGTCACTCTTGTTGAGTAACTGGAACAGTTGCAGCTTGGAAGCTGCGATGTCGTCCTCGCTGAAATTCGTGGCGCAGATCTGGACTGCGGACACCTCGTCCATCACGTCCAGTTTCTGCTGCAGGAACGCCAGCAGTTCGTTCGCCACAAGTTTTTGAGTCATGACGATTTTAGGTTACGGGCGACGGCTTTCGCCGCGCTAAACGATAAACAAAATTATACGTGTCAGCAACACGTCCGCACCGTAACGCTGCTATAGTCTGACTATAGTCTGGCTATATTTGGTTAAACTGCTAACCGTATGTATGGCTTTAAAACCTTATAATCCTATATTACAGTAGCTCGATGACCTCTTGCTTAAATAACTACATAACCCATAGTCCTTATAACCCCTTACCAACATAACCCTTAAGCCCAATAACGAAGTTTCTGACGTTCGGACCTGAAAATGTGTACTATGTGTTTTTGGGGTCGAACCTAGACGTGCTGGAATGAAAATGACCCCGGATTCAGATTCAGCGACGCCAAAAACACATAGAACACATTTTCAGTGCAGTGTCCTCCCAGTGCCCTCCTACTCAGTCTCCCGCACATCACGCTGCTGACTTACTACTATTTATTAAAGACAATGATTTGAAATTTCGTCCTACACTTCAGTAATTTTGCAAACTAAAAACCTAGTAAGACCAATTCACAAATTTAAAACCTAGCATGTACCGTATTTAATAGGTTTTTATGCTTGGAAATGTTACTTGCTAGTTTTTTGATTTCGTTATCTCCGAGTACGAAATGCACTTGCTAGGTTTGGCATGTTCATAACTCTGGTTCTAATGTAGATAGAAATACAGTTGTTTTTGGATTAGACGCAGCTCAGAATTTTAGGAATATTCATTAAAAAAAACGTATTTTACAAAAATTGTCCCTTGCTAGGTTTTGCTTTGGGACAGCCGATGTGTCCTCACGCCCTGGGTGGAGCAAAAGGGACCGCCAAACTCGTACTGACTAAAATCTACCGTGTTAATTCAATTGCCCTTAACGTTCCAGGGTAGCCTGTTTAGCTAGAATGCCAAAACAAAATGCAATTTCTGATGACCAAAAACCTCAAACAGAAATTGAAGTGAATACCCGAAAAGTGGGACACAAGGATACTAGAGTAAATGAGGCACATACCAGTCCACCGATACTCCAACAGTCCTCCTTGCAAGGACAAGGCGGTGTAGAAATGAGGCGTCTCCAAGAACATGATCAACCCTCTTTCTTTGGCTGGCTTGATTTCGGACTCGAGAGCGAGACTCACGCTGGATATGGTGCTAGGATGGAGCTTCAAGTATGACCTGGTGCCGGTGAAGAGGACGTCCGTAGGCAGTAAGTCTGTAACGTAATAATATTAACAATATGCGTGCTGACTTGTTTTATCAGCAAACTAAATACTTTTTTTTTTTTTGTATCGTGGTAAAATCATCAAATGAGTCCTCCCACCCAGGGCAGGGCGGGAGGGACTGTCAGACTTGTATTGACTAAAATCCACGGTGTCCTTCACTAGTCCTTTACGTACCGGGGTCACGGTAATCCCTTGGTCCCGCGACCCCGGCAGGCTTTGGCCCTCTACAGGCCCCGTCACTATGCTGACACTCTTTGAGGCGCGCGTGGAACACAACGCGCCGTCGACCCGGGCATGGTCCATGGTCGGACAGCGAGTCGCCCATTACTCGCTGCCCGCATGCCCAGCAAACTAAATACTTAGGAAAATACACACCTCTTCTAGATTGACCTGCGAGATGCCATACACAAAAAAAAAAAAAAACACACACATACATATCTCGCAACAGATGGAGAAAAAATATTGAAAAATTGAAACGGAGTCACGATTCTCAGCAATGAAAGAATGATTGAGAAGAGAGAAGCTCAAGTCACTGGAACATTAAACATGTTCAATTCAAATCGCAGCGACTATTCGCTGAGAATCGCTGCTTTCACATGCAGCGAATACTCGCGGCGAGTAGGCATCCACAGCGATTAGTCGTTGCGTGTGACCGAATCTTAAGTAGCGACCTTTCAATATAAGAATAGTAACTTGCGAATAACATAAAGAAGCTAAGTTGGTTCGGTGTAAAAATCTATAGCAACATCGACTGTAGCCCGAAACGTCTTTGTATTTCATTCCATATATAACTTACTTGAGCTTAATAATTACAACGGTACAGGCCGATGTTCCGGATTAAACCATGCTTGCTGAGGTTGTAATGAAGGCTGTGGATGGGTGACCATCTCTTTGCGCAAGTCGTTACTGTTAATCAGAAGCTCTAAAGTCTGACAACCAGTCTTACCATGTTACTATGTTACTGGGTTGTGGAGGTCTGACAGGCATCCATATAAACTATTGATATTCAGCTGCATCTGGTAAGACTGGAAGCAAACCCCGATATAGTTGGGAAAAGGTTAGGTAGATGATGAAACTTCTTGAACACTAACCTTGATCACAATACAGGCCAGTCTTCCCATAAGGACAGTCGCACTGCGTATTACCATCGGTCGTGATGACGCACTGACCCTGACATTTGGTGAACGCTCGGTCGCAGGGGTTGCGGTTACTCGAGCATGTGGCGCCGAACCATCCTTCATTGCAGATACAACTGGATAATAATAAACATTTTATAAATTTCAGAAACCTTATCACAAGTTTTCTGTAATTTATTTACAGAAAGTTTTCTGTAATTTAATTACAGAAAGTTTTCTGTAATTTATTTACAGAATTATACCCTTAAGTATTTACTGCGTTTATTGTACGGAAAAATTAAAAACCACCCTAAGACGCCATTCGCTCGAGCGCTTTTTTTTTGCACGGCGTTAAAAAAGCGCCGAAATAGAATAAATGCATTCCCATTCCCATGTATCGGTTTACACGTCAGCGCTTTAAAAGACCGGCGCTTTTTTTCGAACTGTATTTTATTTTAAGTGCTGGACAGTAACAATTTAAATTCAATAGCCCTTTACGTTCCAGGGCACGATTACCTGATGAGACAATCCCGCGACCCTCTGTTCCCATGGTGGGACACGGTTTTCTTCTATCTGAGACAGAGCGAATTTAGTGTTCGATGGTAAATAAAGGTAGCGGGGCAGTCTAAACAAGTAACCGTAACGTATCACTGGATCGTAAAGGGCTATTAAAAGGAATGCCATGGATTTTAGTCAGTACGAGTCTGACAGTCACTTTCGTTCCACTTAGCATACAAGCTAAAAAAATGGTAAATGATATTCCTTTTCTTGGTTCTATGGTCGGTTTTCTTACGACGCTTTCCATCATCATTTTTAAAGCAGTGGCAGTAAATATTTAATTTACAAAAGATGGTTGGTTGTTTCGGAATAGTGGCAGGACAGAGAGGAAAGAACGATCTAGAAAAAAATTGTCTTGTGTTCGAAGTTGATTTTCTATGCGCAAAGTAGTAAGTCAGATGTGGTACTCCAATATCTGCTTGCAAGAGGTTTTATTGTAGTCTACAAAGTCACAGCGAGAAATTTGGAGAACACCCGAAATGCATGAATGTGAGAGGTTTCTCTACGTCTCTTTCAATTTATTTGAAGTCTCGGGTGGACTTCTTCCCGTGAATCTGTCGGTTACTTTAGATGAAATCCATCCCATCATCAGAGCTAAGATGAAATGGACGCAAAGATACATACCCATAAGTAGCAGGCGAGTGTATACAAACTCCTCGCGGTGCGTTGCAGGACTTGGCAGTGCATTGAGCGACCCCACACTGCCCCACCCCCCGGCCCCCGGCGGCGCGCGCCCCCGCCCCCGCGGCCTGGCCCCCCACCTCCCACACACACCCGCGCCAGCCGCTGTGGAGGGGCAGGTCGTGGGGGAGATCCGCGAAGTCTGGAGATGGGTGACCGCCTGTCGAGCAAAAATTATATTCTGCTTAGAAAAGTGAACATACGTTTCAACGCAGTCAACTCTAGTTAATAAAGAGGTTTATGTCTAAGCAAACATTTAGTGTTGTCAACTGTGGAACTTAGGCCGTGGGATGGTATTTAAAGGTAATCGTGATCCTGGAATGCAAAGGACAACTGAGGAAACAGGGTTTCTCTTTAGTCACTGTCTGACTGTCTTTAGCTCTATCCAGTGTGGGAGGACTCATTTGAAGATTTTACCACCGAAAATAAGCTGGGGTACCTTTAAAATATTTCATCAATCAGTCTCGACTATCGAATTTGGATTCTTCTTAATAAATACAAGGAAGGAATCGGCAGCAATCAGCAATAAGTTTTGTAGCAGGCGGGTTGAATTCTCAAGATCCCTTTTAAGTAGGTAGTTTTAAGTAAAAAAAAAAACAAAAAAAAACAAAAGTAAACTGGATTTTATTTCTACAATTGTTTTTGGTCTCAAATAATAGTTTTCGGCATCAACAAGCATCAAAATTCTAAATTCAAAATGAAAAAAAGAAACGAAGACTAAACGCTTACCAATAAAGATATAAGGCAGCAGCGTCATCTTGCTGCTATGCGCCGGCGCATTGCCGGAGACATTGTGACGTCCGTCTACACTGAGGCCTGCTGATCGACCTCGTCTCCACACCCGCACTGCATGGCCGCCACGACGAGGACTCAGAGCCCGGGAGGTGAAAACACGGCGTGGACCTTCGAAGGGAGTGAAAATATTCACGAGTCTGGTGTTACTACAATTGAACTGGCGATGTAACTGTTCTAGTTAACACTGCGGGTAGTCTAGCGGTGCCTACCTACGGTGACAAAATATTACAAACCTACCTACATTCTTAAAGTAGAGGGTATTAGTGAAAAACTAATTCTTTTTCTTCTTGAATTTTCTTTTTGATTGACTAGGTAATATTTACGTTTTTAGTAGAAAGAGAAAATTAGTAAAAATCAAGAAAACTGATGTGTTATACTGGTTTTCATTTTATGGGTAAAGGGCGCATTCACATTGGACCTGTCATGGACGATTCGTCAAAAAACGCAATACTTCATTTCGTTCGGCGTCACATATTTATTTATTTTTTAACGTTGCCCTACACTAAGAATTTCTCCCATATCGTGGGTGAGTTTATAAACATTGGGACTCACTTACACAAACACCCAGACCCGACACAAATACTTGTAGGCTCAGATTATAAAATGGTCTTACAAATAAATATTTCTTCCGTGTGTGTGTGTAGTATTTTCACAGCCTAAACGAAAACTAGCCAAGTATGAATAAGGCTTATAAATCTAGATAGTTCGATTCAAGAAAAACCTAGAATGAGTCAAAAGTCGATATGTTGCGTTGGTAGCGAATGCGACATCAATAAAAACATGCATTCTTGAGATATCGCATTCCGTTGATTACTTTGGCGAGTTGCCAACATTTGCTACTTCGACACTGACTCACTTTAATTTCATATCACGCCTGTATTCGTCAGACAGAAAGAGGTAGGCAGACATATCAGTAATCTATAGGTACAGAAGCTAGTTAGCTAGCACATCAACCTATGCTATAGGTCAAGTCACGAGACGTGACGCTGCGCGCATATTTCCATAGAGCTACTCAAAATCGAACTCTATTTACTGCACGAAAAGATACATCATTCGCAATGCAGCGCTCCGCGTTGCGCTGCATTTTATAATTGGTGTGAACTGACCGTAATAAGATAAAAATTTGATTTGATATAGAAATTTGACAGAATGAGGTAATCTGACAAATGATTTGACTTTGAAAATTTTTGAGATTCGGGTAGGTTGACCTGCTGGCGTCTGTACCTGTAATTTTTCAATTTCTGAAAGAGTGTCTTTCAATTCGGTATTTGAATCTTTATTAAAGAAAAAAAAAGTTTATCCTAACGACCCATTCACGACCTACCTTGCCGCTGTCAGCAGTGACTTAAAGCAGGGCGGCGATCTATGGAAATGTTTAATACACGCCACGAAGCGACACTTGTGGTGAATTCGTGTACTTACTACTTCGATCAATAGTAGCTCTACTACTATTATTGATCGAAGACTTACAAAATAATTACGGTCGCGCCGCCCGCCGCACCGCTTACCGCTTAGACCAAAGTTATGAACGGGCCGTTAAAGTGTTTGAGGAAGGGTAAATATTTGACATCATTAAAGTATTCTGTACAAAACAAATAGGGGTCTGGATGTCTAAAAATGTGTAAAACTCCGCATAGGTAATACTTGAATGACCCCAAATTGTGTTTTTTAAACTTACCACTTCCCATATTCCACGTCAGCATGATATATCCCTTTACAAACGTCAACGCCAGATGTTGGCTCCTCGAGTTGTGTCTACCACTTTGGCCCACAAACGCCAAAAGTGCTATTTGGTCCATGTCCGTGGTCTGGAAGCGCATGCGCAGGTCGAAGCGGTCCGAGTTCATTGCAGCAGGAGACAGAGCGTACATTATGTAGGAGGATATTCCGGTGCTGATTGGTGCTAGAGAGGGACGGGTGATTTCTACATCTGTGGAGAAAAGAAAAGAAAAACAAATTAATACGGAAAGAGTTTGGCTCGTGAAGGCTTGACACTTTTTTTTCAGTTATCAGGATGGCGAGTTTATGCACGTAATTCACGGCTTGGCAGAACTGTTTGGGTAATTAGCGTAGAGTCCGCGCCACGACCCAAGTCCTACGGAAATTTCGTGGTACTACATTTTTTTAATGCAATGCAATTTGATGTAATGTAATATTGCTGGTCAAAAGGACTACAGTCGTGGCGCGGACTCTAGTTGTAGAGGAAAAGTATCCTAAGTCCCCTAAGTCTTGTGATAGAAAGAGCCAGGTGGAATCAAATTGTGCAGTTTCATCGCACTCTCCGAAACGTAACCGAAATGAAGACCTGGGAAGTCGGCGTCGATGTTCATGGATCTGGTTGAAAAGACTACAGCATCGTTGCCGTTATCCTCATGACCCAATCATCAAGTGCATCGGGTTGGCAGAACCGCATGTACTTCATGCATGGCCGATATGCCATGCGCTTACACAACAAGCTGTTCAGGAATTATCGTCTCATCTTTGCAAGGATCCTAAACTTTTTGGGCAGCTAACTGAGAGTCTCAACGAATACACCAAAATTGAAGGACGGATTACCGTGACCCCGGTACGTAAAGGGCTATTGAAGGACACCGTGGATTTTAGTCAGTACAAGTCTGACAGTCCTTCCCCTGCCTGTCCTCCCGCCCTGCCGTGGGTGGAAGGACTCATTTGATGATTTTACCACGATAAAAAAAAGGATAGTCCGAAATATTCTTTAGCGACACGGTTACATCATGGATTAGTTTTTCCTTTTTTAATATTTATTGCTTCAACTTAAATAAGTTATTCTAGTTGCGTTGGGGAGAATCCTTTTAAGCAAATAGTTTGCTTGTATTAGGATGCTCCACCCGTCCCTAGGTTATGTAACTGTTATTAAGCATGTGCAAAATATAATTAAAATTAAAATTAAAAAGAGATGGATACATAGTTTTTATTTTTTTATACTGTTGTCGCCTCGAAGCCGGACTTCTATACTTTTGCGTAAAATTAGTCGTTTTGATTATGTTTTCATTATTATTGATGTATTTGTTATAATCATACTATATTATAACTTATTTTTATTTAAATAGATTTAACGATTAAAAGTCGTGAATACGATTTATTAAGTATTTAAGATGGCAGCACTGGTGTCGCGCTGTTATTGGTCCGTTGTAAACTTCCGGTAATGGCGGGGCGACACGTTACTTAAATAATCGGAGAGACGAACTAGTTCAGTTGGTTGGCGAACGCAGAACTAGCAACATCTCTCTAACAGTTATAAAATAGTTTCGATTTAATTCAATTATAATTGTGAATGTGAATAAAAGTTAAAACCAAGTGTTGCGGTATTTGTGTTTAAACAGTGGCTCATTATTTAAATAAATATATATTGCTGTGTATTCGGTGTGTTTTGTGGTCATCCTTTTACATCAGAAGTGTGAAGTGAAACGCGCCCTCATGCCGCGAAGCCGAAAGCGCACTCGAGGGAGAAGGAGTGCCTCAAAAATAAGTGTTTCAAGTAGCTCGTCATCAAGCTCGGGCTCGTATTCTTCGAGCAGCAGCAGCTCTGGCGGGCACAAGCACAGGAAAAAGAGACGCACCAGGCGTGCGTCTCCCGCAGTAAGCCAAAATGTTATTTTATCATCAGTGATTCCTGACTTTGACCCATTAATAGACGATATTGAAATGTGGATAAATGTGGTAGAAGCTAATGCTCATGCTTTTCGTTGGTCGGATCGAGTCCTTCAATATCAAGCGTTGCAAAAATTGCGTAATACCGCCAAGACATGGTACGACTCGCTTCAAAAAAATAAAACTCGATGGACTACCTGGAAATGGAAAGATTGGCGAAATACATTATTAGATACATTCCAAGTTAAGCGTAATATGTACAGTTTGTTAAAAGATTTGGTCCAAACAAAACCTTTAGATGGCCAATCATTATACGAATTTTATTTTGTACAAAAAGGGAAAATTGATAAAATGAGGCTAGCCTTTTCTGATCAAGACATTATTTCGATAATCGTAGGATCAATTGGTGATAAAAATATTCTAACTGCAGCAGACGCTGGTAATTTTAAATATTGTGATGACTTGGCTTCATTTTTACACGGAAAAATTCATGTCGACCCGGAACAAAAGTCCATTCAGAAACAAAATAATGTACATAATAAAAATACAAATCGCTACATTAATTCAGAAAGAAAGACAGATAATTCTTCTAATGGAGCAGTAGTGCATAGCTCAGTTTCAAACGCGGGTACAAATATTACATGCTTTCGTTGTGGTGAACCAGGTCATAAAAAGACCAGCTGCAGTCAGAAAGATAATGTCAAATGTAATTCGTGTGGCAGATTTGGTCATTTGGAACTTGCATGTAGGTCTAAACCTAAAATGAAACCTGAAAAAGATAGCGAAGTTAAATTAATTGTTGAACCTACACCTAAGGATAAATTTTATAAAGAAATTATGATTAATGGATGTAAACGACAGGCTTTTATAGATATGGGTAGTAGTTGTTCTCTAGTAACGTCCTCGTTAGCACGAGAGTTAAACTTAACTTTGTTCCAGTTAAATAAACCTATTGTATTGACTGGATTTAAAACTGATTCTTGCTCTGAGGTCACACATGGGGCACAAGTTGATATTATGGTCGATATTGCTATGCTTAGTGTAATTATATATATTTGTGATGAATTAGCGGGTTGCCCTATATTAATTGGAAGGAATTTCACCGAAGACAAAAAGATAATGTATGCACGTGTAGGAAATAGTCTTTCCTTTTGCCCCATAAACAACCACCACGTGGTCTTAATAGAATCATTTATGTTCAATACTGATTCTGAACACATCTCGGTTTTACATGAAATATTTTCTAGATACCCTCGGGTTGTTTCAAAAGATTTAAAATCATTAGGACAGACTTCATGTGTAGAATTGGATATAGAGGTGATAACTAATAAACCTGTATACCAAAGACCCTATCGTATGTCTGAATCCGAAAAGGCAGCGACTAGAGATATAATTGATGAGCTTTTAAAAAACGGAATAATTCGCGAAAGTAATTCCGCATACGCTAGTCCGGTTCTATTAGTCGATAAACCATCAGGTGATAAACGTTTGTGCATTGATTATAGGTCTCTTAATAAAATTACAGTCAAAGAGAAATACCCAATGCCCATTGTAGAAGACCTTATAGACAAACTTAGAGGATGTAAATGGTACACATCTATTGACCTAAAAAGTGGGTACTACCAAATTTTAGTTAGTGAGAACTCTATTTCTAAAACCGCATTTATTACACCTGATGGCCATTATGAATTTAAAAGGATGCCGTTTGGTTTATGCAACGCCCCCTCTGTATTCCAAAGGTTAATGAACACCGTCTTAGGTAAACTACGGTTCGATAAAGTTATATGTTACATGGATGATTTATTAATTGCTACTGAAACGTTTGATGAAAATGCTAGACTATTAGACGAAGTATTGAAAATATTGCAAAAAAATGGCTTGACAGTAAATTTAGAGAAATGTCACTTTTTCCAGAGTTCTGTTAGTTTTCTTGGATACGATATTTCAGAAAATGGTTTACGTCCAGGTAAAAAGAAATTAAAAGCAGTAGAAAATTATCCTGAGCCCAAAAATGTCCATCAAGTAAGACAATTTTTAGGTCTTATTAATTATTTTCGAAAATTTATAAAGAATTGCGTTCTTATAGCAAAACCTTTAACAAAGCTTTTGAAAAGAGATGCCACATGGGAGTGGGGATCCGATCAAGTTTCAGCAGTTAATACATTAAAACACGAATTATTACAAATAAATAAATACAAATACAAATAAATACAAATATTATTTATTTACTCAAAAATGTTACAATAGGGTGGGGGACACTGGATCCCGCACTAGGATACCCTGTGTTGCAGGATCCAGTCTCTTCCGTCAGGTATGATTACAGTTACAGGTAAATAAATAAATTGATCAAACAGTATCTAACGTGTGTATGTGTGTGAGTGTGTGTATGTGAATATGTGTGAGTGTATGTGTGTGTGAGTGTATATATGTATGTGTGTGACTATGTATAAGTGAATGTGTTTGGGTGAGTAGGTGTTTGTGAGTGCGCGCCTGCAAATGAGGGTGTGTGTGTGTGTTTTATGAAGCAGTCACTAGCTTCTCTGTTTCTATATAATTTAAACTCAACAACCAATTAATAACGCACTTTTTGCAACCAAATTTGGTCATGGGGTGGATTTTTAATAGTCTATTGGCCTTTTCATATAGAAGTGGCCCAATTCGGGAGAATGCTTTGTCACCAAATTTTAATTTATAAAAAGCTCTGTTCCACTTTGGCTTTCTCCGTGAGCGCTGATCCACCACGACTGCGGCAACTGCAGATTTATGGAACTTCATTATTACCGCCAGTATGTACAGTTTACGCACCGTCAGTAGAGCAGTCTCTCGGTATAGTTGGTCTGTTGGGTATCTAATTTGCAACTGGTACGCGACTTTTAAAAGAGCTCTTTGTGCACGTTCAACAGTTATAAGATGGCTTTTACCAGCGAGGCCCCATACTATTATGCAATAGTTAAGTATTGACTGGCACAGGGCGAAATATGTAATTTTAAGAGTATTCTGGTCTGTTATATGTCTTAGTTTTTTAAAGATGTATATTAGTTTTCGAACACGGGCATTTACTGAGTCTATTTGTTTTCTCCATACCAAGTGTGCATCAATGAAAACACCCAAGTACTTAATGCACTCAACTTGTTCGAAAAAAGGACAGTGGCAACCTGAACTGTAATGGCATTGATGGAATTTGAGTAAAAGATGTTTAGGGGAAGTTGTTTTTTTACTTACAGAAAAATTTAATGTTTTTGTTTTCGCTACATTAAGAGTGAGTAGGTTATGTTGTAGCCAATTAGCAACTCTCCTCATTCCAGCCTCCGCAGCACCATAGGACTCGTCCCAGGAGTTACCATGGAAAATTATCGCTGTATCATCAGCGTAACAGAAAATTTGTGCGTTACCTAATTCGAGTGAGCAGAGACCGTTAACGTACATGAGAAAAATAGTGGGGCCAAGGACACTGCCCTGAGGCACGAATTATTACGTAATGCATTATTAAACATTTATGACCCCAAATTACCCACTATTTTGTACACCGATGCTAGTCGTGATGGTGTAGGCTGCATATTAACACAAGTTACTGATTCTGGTGAAAAACCAATTCATTTTTATAGTCGACAAACCTCTAATGAGGAGAAAAAGTATCACTCTTTTGAACTGGAATTTTTAGCGATAATTGTTGCACTTCAAAAATTCCGTCACTATTTATTAGGGTCCACTTTTAAAATTTATACAGATTGCAATGCTGTTAAATACACAATTAATAAACAAGAAATTAATTCTAGAATTGGTAGGTGGGTTTTACTTACTCAAGAATTTACGTTTGAAATGATACATAAACCAGGGACTCAAATGCAACATGTGGACGCTTTGAGCCGGAACCCAGTCGATACAAATTCCACCCCCATGTGCAATGAAAGCGTGTTGGCTATAACAGAAGCAGATTGGTTATTATCGGTCCAGTTGCAAGACCCAAATATTTGTGCTATTAGAGAAATATTACAGTCAGGTCAGGCCGAGCTTAATAAGAAAGTGTATAATGAGTATGAGTTATTAGGTAATAAGGTGTACCGTCGGACTGAATATGGTAGACGATGGGTTGTCCCTAAAAGATGTATTTGGCAAATAATAAGAGCTAATCATGACGAAATTGGCCATTTTGCCGTGGATAAGACAATTGAAAGAATAAAATCTTGTTATTGGTTTCCTAAAATTAAGAAAGTAGTATCAAAATATATTAAAAATTGCATTAACTGTATTTACTATAAAAATATCCACGGTAAAAAGGAAGGCAAATTGTTTCCGATACCTAAATATGCAAAACCCTTTCACACGCTTCACATAGACCACCTGGGTCCATTTGTAAAAACCACGCGTAAAAATTCCTACCTCCTGGTTACTGTTGATTCTTTCACAAAATTTGTGTTTATATCTCCTGTTCGTAATACTAAAAGTCAAGTTGTTATAAGCGAATTGGACAAAATATTTAAAGTTTTTGGTAACCCGAGGCGTCTCATATGTGACGCTGGCAGTTCTTTTACATCCAAGCTATTCGTCAAGTACTGCCAGGATAAAAATATACGACATCATGTTATAGCGACTGCCGTTCCACGCTCAAACGGTCAAGTAGAACGGTTTAACCGTACCATTCTTGACGCGTTGAGAAGTATGGGTGCTAATACGAGCTATGACAAATGGGACACTCATATTACTAATATCCAACAAGGTATTAACAGTACCATTAATAAAACCACTTCAGCCATTCCTAGTGAAGTGTTCTTTGGATATCGACTCCAAACAGATGCTGACAAATTTGTGCAAGAAGATCAAACTATTGATGTTACATCGCTAAGAGATAATGTAAACAGCCGCATTCAGGCCAGTGCAGACAAACAGAAGCAGGCTTTCGATTCCAAAAGAAAAGAGGCTCACAAATACAATGTCAACGATTTGGTAGTCATAAAAATTCCCAGTCAATCCAATGACGGGCAGAGTACCAAGTTATTACCGCTTTTTAAAGGACCTTTCCAAGTGACTGAAGTATTGGGCCATGACCGCTACAAGGTAAAGGACATGCGTGGCGCTGAAAGAACAAGTAAGAGCTATGAGGGAACCACGTGTGCTGAAAATATGAAGCCTTGGATCCAGTTGGCAGATCTAGATGTTGATGGCTTAGAAATGGCCTAAGATGTTGTCAGGTATTTATTGAAAGTAAATGCTTTCAGTTATTTAAAGTTTATCTTTACATTATTTACTTGTATATGCTGTCTAGTGCATTTGCTTCAAACATATTTTTGATATTTGGAGAGTGTTTGCTTAGTCACAGTATTTATTCGTGTAAAATAAATCTGTGGTATTTGGTTTGGGGTTTGTAGTGACATGCAACTAGGGTTGGCCAAAGGCATCGCCTAGGGTAAACTACAAGCTCCTTACTTATCAATGACTGACCGCTGATGGAACAGTTATGAAAACAATGCTCTAAATCCAATAATATGTCATGTTAACGGGTCTTTCTAATTGTGGTCTTTCTTCTGCTGGCCGTTGATGGAATAGTAGAGGTAGACGCTCAGTTGGATTGACAGTACGTGGTACTTACAGCGTAACTGTATAATATTGGGACTTATTGTTTGTACTCTGTTCTCAGCAATTGCACCAGACTGGGACGCTATCCGGGGACGGATGCGTGAGCAGGACGGCCGGATGTTGTCGCCTCGAAGCCGGACTTCTATACTTTTGCGTAAAATTAGTCGTTTTGATTATGTTTTCATTATTATTGATGTATTTGTTATAATCATACTATATTATAACTTATTTTTATTTAAATAGATTTAACGATTAAAAGTCGTGAATACGATTTATTAAGTATTTAAGATGGCAGCACTGGTGTCGCGCTGTTATTGGTCCGTTGTAAACTTCCGGTAATGGCGGGGCGACACGTTACTTAAATAATCGGAGAGACGAACTAGTTCAGTTGGTTGGCGAACGCAGAACTAGCAACATCTCTCTAACAGTTATAAAATAGTTTCGATTTAATTCAATTATAATTGTGAATGTGAATAAAAGTTAAAACCAAGTGTTGCGGTATTTGTGTTTAAACAGTGGCTCATTATTTAAATAAATATATATTGCTGTGTATTCGGTGTGTTTTGTGGTCATCCTTTTACAATACGTTAAGACAGTGCAACTATACCTAATTTTATTATACGTCGTAACTTTCATTTAAAGGAAAAAATCACATGCAGAGAAATCAAAACATCGATAAATCTGTAGGTGAGTATCATAAACACTTAATAGAATCTTGTTCTACTTGAATCACAACTTGATAGGGATATATTTTAGTACCTGTTACTTTTTACGATTATGAGGACGAAGGATAATAAAATCGATTATCTCTTTATCGCTAGGGACTTTGTTTTATGCTCTAATAGTCGGTGAATATTTATAACTCCATTAACGTTCGAAGCTAAAATATAATTTACTTGAGTGCTATTACAAAACAAATCGTTGTAACCTTTGCCATATTTATAACCTTTAACGAATGCCATATTGAAATTAACCAACTTATACTTACTATCTATATAGTAGTTATATTACGATAAAAACGTTCTATACATTATAGTTTTAAAAGCATATGTTGACTTCTAACGAAGATTTTGTACAATCAGATAGATAGAGATGAAGATCGAGGTACAATTTTGGGTTGGGTTGCATTCATATCTTCTAGCAGTTCACCCCGGGAAACGGCACTACTACCGGGGAAGGCTATTTGGAACCTACGGTGACGGCTGAGCGGAGGTACGCTTCACCAGGTGGCAAAGTGGTCTTAAAGCGAGAGTTATTCCAGTGTGGGAACGAGGTGGCGCTAGACGACTAGCACCTGTATAGCTCTGTCTCTTTCCCACACTGGAATTATTATCTTTTTAAGACGTCATGGCAGGCCATCAAGACCGCCTATCTTGCAACTACTAGACGAGGAGGACTCCTGTCGGAGGACGGCCCAAAACATTTTTTAGATTGTTCAGTCGCGCCGTTTCGTAGAGAACCCCGTTCCTTCTGGGTGAGCTCGTTCCTATTGGGAATTAAATCTTTACCCTGATCAAGATTGAAGCCAAGAGTAAAATTTTACAAAAAATAACTGTTGCCCAGATACATCTTCAAAGTTAAGCCGCTCTTGTCTAGGTCAGTTCGTGAATAAGTAATTCACGATCCGTAGACATTGGAACAGGCTATCATTAATTTGTAAGTTTTTGACAACCATTGTCAAGTAATCAGTGGCCACAAAACCGGACAACCAGGCTTACCAAGAAGTATCATATTTGTCCAGTACAATTTGGGATGTGGAC
Source organism: Agrotis puta (assembly GCA_943136025.2). Taxonomy (NCBI): domain Eukaryota; kingdom Metazoa; phylum Arthropoda; class Insecta; order Lepidoptera; family Noctuidae; genus Agrotis; species Agrotis puta. Next base: position 12,873,903 of record OW964170.2, on the reverse strand, counting down.
TGTGGATTCCAGATGCTGAGGGATATGCTGATGATTACAAACTTACTGTATTCGCACAAGATGCCATGTTTCCCGTAAGGACAGAGGCAGAGGAAGCCACTGCCTGGGTGACGGACGCAGCTGCCACCGGACTGGCATGGATTGTTCTCGCAGACTGATTCGTTGCAGTATTCTCCGAGCCAACTGCAAAACAAACAACCAGGTTTTTAACCTCAAAATTGTTAACCGAAATCGTATCAGCGAGGTTACTTGCATTAAGTTCGCCAACAAGCGACTACAATATTATTTCGTTCACTTGAAACGAAAGTTGCAAGTTGCCTGGCGGTGACTCGTGTTTTATCTGAACAATGGCTTCATTAGTCTTTTTTTCATATTAGCAGCTATCAATAATTTTGTTATTTTGTGACAATGTCTTACCCATTAGCACAGGAGCAGGTGTATCCACCGTCATGATGGTCGCTACAAGTCCCACCATTCAGACAGGGCCCGGAGAGACAAGACAGCGACAAGCACTCGGTGATTTCACCGGCGTCAAGAGCATCGCCAAATACTTCACGTTTTTCACCATTTACCTAAATAAATAAAATACAAACTGGCATCATCTGGCGATATAATGGTATTGATTGACTTAGTTCTTAAGAACAATCATCACCAACAGCCTATATTTTTCCCATTGCTGAGACACAGGCCTCCTCTCTGTAAGAGGTAGTGAACTATAATCCACCACGCGGACTTAGTACGGGATGGTAGATATGACGTCTTCGAATTTTTGGTTCTAAGACATGTTTGTTTCTTTACGATGTTTTCCTTCACAGTTTTGAGAGCAGTTGTGATGAAATAAATTACACAAAGCACCTGGCTGCAGGAACCCACGATCTCATACGTGACCGATGGCACTGGGTCACCACTGCTCCTTCAGGACAACTAGCAACATAAGTTAGATGGAATGGAACGAATGAATTTCATTCCGCTGTTAAACCCGCGATGGTTTGTGAGGTATGTTGTTTTTTGAACATTACATATATTTTGTAATTTTATTGAAAAATAAATGAAAAAAAAAACAATGTCGACTAATAATGTTAATAAAATTATTGTCCTGACGATGTGAGTCATTTTTACGCGTAGGATTTTTCCCGATGTAGGTATTCGGTTTTTCGACGAAATGCCACCACAAAAGCTGCTGAGTAATGAAAATAAAGTACTCCCCTGGAGTTTCAGTATGTCATCAAAAGAACCCGTATCAAAATGTCACGGCAAGCGTAAAGGTTACAAGAATTTAAGAAGCATGGAATTTTATTTTATCTAAGGGGAGAGGATAGCAACGCTTTCATGAATGAAAAGTTGTTTCATTTTTATTTTTATTCATTATCGCTCGTGGCTAGATAATAACAGCCGCACAGGTCGATCTTCCGGGTTAAATCGCGCTTGCCGAGGTTCGTCTGTGGATGGGTGACCATCTGTCATAGCGAGTTTAATCCGGGCTTAGGAAGGCACGTAAAGCCGTTGGTCCCAGCCATTTGTAGATCTTTGACAGTCTTTATTGTTAGTCCGATAGGCAGTCGCTCCATGTTAAATACTGATATTCTATTCAGCTGCATAGGGTGCGACTGGAAGCCGACCCCAATAAAGTTGGGAAAAGGGAGGTAGATGATAATGATTTGTCTGATAGACTAAAAGGATTTAAACTTAAAGAATACATATTAAAAAGAATAAGAAACCTTACAATCAGATCCCTAATGCATCCAATAAAAGGCTTGCTCTCATAATCCTTAACATCTCTGGAATTTCCAAGGTACAATGTTGAGTTATGATCGAGAGTGGTAATATTGGCCACTTGTCCACCACTCATTGCTACTGTGTCGTTCAAGCGTAGAGTCGCATTGCAGTGTTGGTCTTCCGGATATAAGTCCAACCTGCAAGATAATCGTTGACATCAGATACAGCATGTAAGCAAGTTATCGAGATAAAAGCACTTGTTGGGGCTGAAAATATTCAATGTTCAGTTTAGAGTTTGATGAGATGGCTATGCGATATTGGTTCAGTAAATATACATATACAAAATCCACAGGTATTATACACTTCATCATCAGCCTATAAATGTTCTCACTTCTGGGACTCAGGCCTCCTCCCTGTGAGAGGGAGCGGGCCATAATCCACCAAGCGGACCCAGTGCAGATTGGTAGATTTCACATGTTTTCAAATTTCTGGTTTTAGGACATGCCGGATTCCTCACGTTGTTTTCCTTCACCGTTTTGAGAACAGTGTTGATGAAATAAATAAGACCACCACTGATCTCCTATTTTCAATTACGGCACAATCTCCAGAGGCATTTTTTTTCGTGTCGGGCTGGATAAACCCATTTTAAAATCGAAAACCGTTTTCATAATATTTTTTTATATACAGTTCGGTGTCTAATCTACGTGGTACAAGGCTAATATTATGAATAAGTTTATTTAAAATATTTAAAAAAAAATCTTAAACCCTAAAATCCTGATCGCTCTGGGTTGACCCGACTCCCGATTGAATGAAAAAAATATTTTTTAACTTTTTAATGAGATGGTTCATATGAAACAACTTATTTAGATTACATAACAAATAGTTAATCTTCATAGTAATAAATTATTTTCAGTTTTATTAACAATACTTTTGCCTCAAATTGAATTTAAAATCGTGACCGGGCATTTTATCTCATCGCTCTGCGCTGAGGTAAAACATCGCCCTCATTCCTTTTTTTTTTTTTTTTTTTCTCTTTATTTTTTACTAGCGACTCGCCCCGGCTTCGCACGGGTGGTTATTTATTTTTTAAGCTCTCTCACAATTTTAAATTCGTAATATCTTTTGAATGGATTGTCCGATTGGAATAAAATAAAAATTAATTTATAGCTATTGAAACAATCTTGCTCAATAAATAGTTTATTTGGATAAGGATTAGTATTTGACGATAATATGATCAATAAACATAGGCTAATAATTGTAATTACTTTTATTCTATGGAAAAGTGGTTATAATGGCTAAAATATAAATGTTTGGTTTATACTATCGCGGACTTTTTTGTAGGCATTATTGAGTTCTACAACTTTTCTATAGAAGTCAACCATACATCTCTAACCGTTTAGGCAGCGTCCGCGAGAATCGTTAACGTACGGCAGTTTTTTCGACGCCTTACTCCACAATTTTCACTACCACGAAAAATCCTATCTATTTTCCGGGTTAAAATATAACCTATACGGATTCGGAAGAATCCCTCTAAGTAATGGTAAAAGAAATTTTGAAATCGGTCCAGTAGTTTTTGAGCCTATTCAATACAAACATACAAAAATACAAAGGTTTCCTCTTTATAATATTAGTATAGATAGAGGGTTTGATCAATAAGATGACCATGCCACCCTCATAGTTACATACTATTTTTATCTACGTTCAATACATACATTCACAATTTTGTATAATTTTTTAGCTGCCCTGGACAAGGGATCAGCTAAGATACTGTTATATAAGCCAACATTTATGTGGTTAAAATTATTTTCTAAGAGATACATCCTCCTCTCAACCTCGTTCCGGACACATTCCGCCAAAATGTGAGTGGTATCCTCTGTCGTCTCACACTCAGAACAATTGGGCGAGTCACTTTTTCTCATTAAGAAGGCGAATTTGTTTAACGGAACGTGTCCCGAGCGTAGTCTAAAAGCAGTAACAACCTCTTTCCGATGTATATCTGTGCCTACAAACCAAGGAAGTCGGGAAAGACTGTGTTGTATAGTTTTATACCAAATTCCCTTATGCAGTGACCTCTCATCAAAGTATTCTTTCCATAGTTTTAAACACTGACCGCGAACTAGGTACAAGAGGTCACTGAATAATGGTAGGCATTCAACCAGCATTCCATCTGTAATAGACTCTTTTGCCAAACGATCTACTTCCTCATTGCCATACAAACCAATATGGGATGGCACCCATTGAAGGACAATTCTTTTGTCTTGAACGTTACTGATGGATTCCAAAATTTTGTAGGCTATCGGTGCGCCTCGACAATTCGAGGTGCATCGAGCCAGGTGTTGCAGAGCACTTCTAGAGTCAGTCAGTATTACATAGTTTCCTGAATCGAATGACTTGATGTATGAAATAGCTTCTGAGATCGCTTGTAGTTCAACGTTCATTATTGACATTTTAGTACGTGATCTGAACTTTAGAGACGACTTCGTTTGCGGATCAAAAACAGCCCATCCCGACTCGTTACCTTCCTGTGACCCATCGGTATAGATTGCGTAAAAATGTAAATAATTATCATTTAGGTATCGATTACAAATTTCAAGTAAGTTGCTACATCTATACTGATGTTTCGGTTTGTCTATGACTTTTATAGAAGTTTTTACTACACTGGTTAAGTCCACATTGCTAACCCATGTGTGCAAAGAAAATCTTTCCAAAATCTGCGATGAAAGCATAGGATACTCGATTAATAGCTGGTGTACCGTCACTAATAGTGGTTTTTTCTTACGCCCCCAATATAAACTCTCGCATGACTCGGCAAGCTCGCTTATCAACGGGAATATTTCACTACCCCGGAACGAATTCATCTTCAACCAATATTTGCCGGCTAGGAAGTACCTACGTACACTTAAAGGTTGAAGATGAAGTTCACATTCCATCACATGTATTGCAGTAGTCCTTACAAAGCCACCAATGACGCGCATACACTGATTTTGAATTCTGTCTAGTTTAACTAAGCTACACTTATTCCCGGTATCATACAAGAAGTTGCCATAGTCCAGTCTCGAACGAATGATAGAAATATATAACAGCCTCAAGTAATATGGATGTACGCCCCACCCGGCCCCAGCAAGAACTTGAAAAATTCTCAAAGATTTCATACATTTTCCGGATAGTTCCCCAATATGTTTTCTCCAACTGAGCGAGCGGTCTAGCCACAATCCTAAGTATTTTATATTATCTACCACTTGAAGCGCCATATCATTTACTAACAGATTAATACATTCTCTTTTATAACCTCTTTTAAAAACGCATACTTTACTTTTTGACGATGATATTTCTAATCCTATGTTGGAAAGGAATTTAACTAAGTTATTTAATGAATTTTGTATGAGATTAATGCCTTCTTGAATGTTTTTATTTATTACTGAATAAAGAACCAAATCGTCCGCGTACTGGGATATCTTAACTCCACTGCTCATAATAGTTTCACACATATTTGAAGTTACTATGTTAAAAAGCAATGGCGACAAAGGGTCACCTTGGGCTAATCCCCGGTCAGTACTTCGACACGTGTTAACATTATCTATTAAAACCTTCAACTTTCTTTCTTTCAAAAAATACCACAAATAATTACAAATTTTAGCTCCCACCCCAATTGAGTCCATTTTTTGCAATAATGAAATGATATTAACGTTGTTATATGCGTTTTCTATGTCAATAAAGCATGCTACTGTTATCTTATTTTCTGTGAAACCAGTTTGAATATGAGAGACTAAATCAACCAGATTGTCCATTGTTGAACGACTCTTTCTAAACCCTGTAGTATATGGCGATAAGATGTTATTTTTTTCAATGAACCATTCCAATCGATTATTTAAAATGCTATGGAATATTTTGCACAAACACGATAACATTGAAATCGGTCTGAGAGCGGAATAAGTCTGCGGATCGCGCCCAGGCTTCGGTATTGGAATAATTGCAATGTCACGCCACTGATAGGGTACAAAGCCAGTTGACAGACAGCCATTATACAGCGATAACAAAATAGATTTGCCGTTCTCGGGGAGATATTTAATCATCGAGTACGAAATATTGTCACAACCGGGTGACGTGTCCTTGGGACGAACGCAGCAATTAAGTTCTTGACTGGTAATTGTCATTTCTAATTTTGAGTTGTGAGAGACAAAAGTCAGGTCGCAAGGAGATACGTAGTCGGGAGTTAAGCTGCGAAGTAGATTACTGGTTCGCTCACCATCAACGTGTTGTCTAGCACTTCTACGACCTTTAAACCATTTCATTTTATGCCACATGTGACTTTGTGAGGTTGTTCCATCTAATGTTGAACAAAAATCTTTCCAACCTTTATCCCTTGCTTTGCGTATTAACTTCTTTGACTCACGTATGTTTTTATTGAGAAGTGATAAGTTATTTGGGGTAGGATTACGTCTAAAGATTGAAAGAGCTAATCTACGTTTTGCCACTGATTTGGATAAGTCTGCATTCCAATAAGGTTTGGGGATAAAAACTTTATTAGGGTCCATATTAAATTTTATGTAAGGAATGTGAACATCTGCTGCTATGTTTATGTTATCGATAAAGAGGTCGTAGTCAGTTTGAAGATTACCTGACAGTACAAAATTAGTAAATAATTTGTCGAGTAGGCTTTTGTAACTATCCCAGTCTGCGTTTTTAAAGTTACGTCGATAATTATTATTATTAGGTGTCTCATTGAAATTGGTGGTAACTCTTATCATTAAGTGGTCGCTTCCAAGGGTTTCATTCATAACGCTCCAGTTAAATGACAGAGCTAAATCAGAGGAAACTAATGTTATGTCGGGCGTAGATTGTTGAAGTTGGTTATTAACTAATCTAATACGGGTGGATTTGCCATCATTCAGGGTTACATATCCATTGTCTAAAATAGCATCGCAGATTTGAGAGCCTCTCAAATCCGTTTTGTAAGACCAGTTGGTGTGTTGTCCGTTAAAATCTCCCAAGATTAAACTTTTTTTGTTAAATAAGGAAAAAACTGAATCCCAATCTTGTTGGTTGGTACGCACAGATGGTGCGCAATATACGGCAATAATATGTTCGATTTCACTGCAATTGACTACTTTAACACACAAAAGTTCAATACCCTGGTTTGCGGATTGAACATCACAAATACATGAATGAATTGACCGATGGACAAATAAAGCAACTCCACCATAACCATCATCCCTATCCTTGCGGTAAATATTATAATTTGTCACATTAAAATGGCTATCACGCTCTAACCAGGTTTCACTAACGGCAGCAATGTGGACCTTCTCCTGTAATAGCATATTTTCAAATGTAACTAGCTTTGGCCTTAAACTCTGCGCGTTCCATTGAAGTATATTCATTTTTATGTTTTTCTTGTTATTAATCATGATTTATGGAAAATAAAATCTAATGTGTGTTTAATTATAGGCCAATCGGAAATATTATCTACCACAACTAGTATTATCCATTCAATGCAACGCTTCATAATACTTGTAATCTTAGTTAGAATAGGTGTATTTTTCAAAAATATTATTTCCTTCAGTCTTTTAATTAATTCACTAAATTTCACTTCTCTTTCTGTCTTTTCTTCACCTTCTTCCAAATACACCTCTGATTTATTGATATCCTTTGACTCTGGATTTATAAAACAATCATATTCAGATCGGTTTGAAGTAGCACCCCTACGTTTCCTTTGTTTTTTAGATGGTGTTTGTGATGTTTGTTTGGACTGGTCTCCTTTGTGTATCTGTGCTTTTGTTGTTATAATTTCCGCGTACGGAGTAGATTCACGTTGCGACGATGTTGTATCTTTCACTAACGGGGGTTTTGACCCTAACGCAGAGAACGGTTTGTTGTATGATATCTTAGGAGCGACATCTGTTGGTGAATTTGGTGTTACATATATCGTGAGGGCCTTTCTATACGTGCAATTAAACTCCGCCATAATGTCTCTTAATCTTTTTTCTTTGAGAAATGCAGGGCAACCTTTGTACAAAGCCATGTGTGCACCGTCACAATTGACACATCTAAATGAAGTAGTCTCACAGTTAGCATGGTTATCTCCGCATTTTGGGCATGTAATTTTGTTTGATGGGCATTTTTTGGCTGGGTGACCCAGCTTCCAGCACTGTGTGCACTGTGAAACAGGAAAGATGTATGGTTCCACTTTAATTCTTAATCCATCTACAGATATATACGGAGGTATAAAGGAGCCTTTAAAACATAAACGGACGGCTTCACTTCGTGTCCAGCCTTCTTTCGAATTACGACGGTTAAGTCGAAATATTGACAATAATTCGGCTGGTTTAGAACACGCTATTGTATTTTGAATCTCTTCGTCTGTTAAATCTAAATCTACATCTCTTATAACACCATAAGATAGACTTTTTTCCATAGCCCGCTGTATACGCCAACCCTTCTCAAGTAGTTGTTTACAGTTCTCTAATCTCTCTGCACTGACTTCGTTCTGTATGTCGAGACGAACTTTGTATGGATTTATAAATTTCACCCTTAATATATCGGTAATACCGTTATCTTTAAATAATCTAGCCAGAGCAAATTGTTTAGGCAATTGTTCACTGTGTGATATGTATATCTCTATTTTATCTATTTCCGGTTTGTATTTCTTTCTTTCCTTAGGTTTCACCTCAGTCCATTCGGTCCCATCGTCATCTCCTTTCCTCTTCTCCAATCTGGTCTCGCCCTCCATTTGTATATTATCTTCTTCCTGGTATTGTGTCACATCCAAATCTCGTACTACTAGATCACTCCACGGACTGCTGCTCGGTATAGTATTCGCTTCACACGTTGCATACACATGGTCTTTCTTAGTTTCATTCATCGCGAAAAACTAAAGACCACATAACTTAGTTATTGTACGCAGCGAGTTCACCCATCGGTATATACCTATATACACGTAGGCACTAGCTAACGCGGTTACGCACCGATAATAACAACAACGTGGAACTGCGCGCGCGGCTTGGGTAATTAGCTAATGACCTCCTCGCACGAACGCCGTATCGAGACTGCCCTCATTCCTAGTTACGCGTTATAGACACTCTATTCCTCTCCCGCTGGGCAGCGACAGCAGTGGTCTAACCGCCGAGGAGGATACCTGTCTGCCAAGTTGCCGCAAAGGTAAGTTTACGAAGGTAAGTTTATGATTGCTCTGGATTTGGTTCTCGAATTTTATGATTGCTATGACTCGTTATTTAAATTAAATAGTAAGCTTGTAAATGTGTTTGCTATGTGAATTAAGTGATCATTATAATGTTTTTTATGAGACGTAATCACAACTTTCTACTACTTTTAAATTCGGCAAAATTTATGATTTAGAGACTTTTTCTGATCGCTATGGCTGTGATTGCTCTGTCCAAAAAGACCAGAGCAATGATATTTTGCATTAATTGTACGTTATAAATCTGTTTTAAGTCCGAACTGTAACAATAACGAACGAAGAACTATGCATATAACCTTTAATTTATAACCTTTTCTGGGTTTCTTTGGGTAACCTAAACCCATAAACAGATTTTGACGTATTTTACTATGATGATAAGTATTATTATATTGGCATTTAGCTAATCGCAACTATAACCTTTTCTTCTCTAAAATTTAATATCAACTATTGTTGCAGATGGAAACCATGCCTCGAAGAAAAACATTTTATAGATCGGGGAAAAGGGGGAGCAAAATTTCGTCAGTGATTTCTTCTCAAGCCATAATAGTAGGCTACATGAGGGAGTCGTATCATAAAGATTCGTGGAAGTCAGCTGTGGTTCCGTTGGTGGGATAAGCAGCAACAGCCGTTCAAATACGTAAAAAAAAATTGTCATTTTCTCCCAACTGAAACCTGGTTTATATTGAAGATTATTTTATATCACGAAGAATAAAACCAATCAGTTGACTGTACCATGTTTGAAAACACGTCAGCTGGTCACCCAAACAGATATTTTTTTTTCTACTTTCAGTAATTTCCTCTCGACTCAAATTTCACCTGATGATAGTTTACATGAAGTTATGGATAAGAACAAACGTCAGCTGGCTGTATCTCGGTGGAAATATCGTCAGATGATACTTTGAAAATTACAAGCAGGACTAAAGCTCTCAGCCTAAAATGTGCATTCAGTTCAAAGTTTTCAATTCCTCCCAACAGAAAACTGGTTTATATTGAAGCTTACTCTTAAGAAAACAAAACATTCAGCCAATGTTTACTTGCGGGTATGGTAAAAAATACAGAGTTATTCTATAGAGTTCGACAACAGAGAGGTATCTGAATCTGTTGATTTTTAAAGTGCTGAGAAACACAAAATAATGATAAGTATTGCTAGAACCAACGACCTCAAGCAATTAAACATAAAAATACATCACGCCTGTAATCCCCGAAGGGTTGGACAGAGGTGTACCTAAGTAAAATGAATTATAATCTCCACCAATAATTATTCTATGACCAATTTCCGCTATCCCCATTTTTTTCTTTCGACACAACGAAATGATCTTTACATAACAAATAATCCAGATCTATACGGATACGGACAATGGTTTGCAAAGTCAAGAGAAAATCACCAAAGGAAAAAAGCTCGGGGCACAGTACTACCAATGAGTGATTTGACTCCAAGCCAGCAAAAGGTTCGTAGGAAGAAAAGTAGGGAAAGTTCAGATAATATAGTCCAAATAAATGAAACTAAGCCAAAAGTTGTTTTTTATAAGTATGTTAATTTGTTATTTTAAAATTATAATGTAATAGTTAGAAATTATAACGATATTTTTCTAAAATAATACATTTCTTTTAAATCAATCTTGTTATTCGTACACTGAATTTGACTGTAAACGGCTAAATAAATAATATTTTATCAATGTTAGTTTTTTTGTTTCACTGATTTCACCATTTATGATCGCTCTGGCACCAATTATGATTGCTCTGGTCGCGAAATTTTTTGAACTTAAATATTTTCATAACTGTTTGTGAAAATTGAAGGCCAATAGTAAAAATATACTATTTGAATATCATTCTTTTTAATGAGATACATAATTACTATTAAAAATCAATATCTGAAAAGCACCAGAGCGATCACACGAATACGCCCGTTTTGGAGATCCATCCTTACCTTGTTTCAATTTTCATCGGATAACCCTTATTGACGAAAGTCTTCAGCTCACTCAACAGCATCGTTTGATATCCACATGAAAATTTGAATTTCAATAACCCAGAATTCATGTACAATTGCATGTAAACTCCTTTTGCTATATCCGCATGTAATATTTGTCCATCAGTAATCAGAGTTTTGGCGTTGAATTCTATGTTTATGGATGTAGCGTTTTTCAATTTGTGAGCTATAAAAGAGTTTCCTCCGAAAGCTGCTGATGTAATAGATATTGGTTCCTCACAAAACCTTCCTCCATAATTAAAATTGCAGTGGCACTGAAACCATAGAAACATGCATTAATACGTAGGCTGTCAGTATAATCAAATATATTTTTAACTTACTCGAATCCCATGGGGAGTGTTGATGCAGCTTCCATGCTCGTTACAAATAGAGTCAGTACATTCTGACTGTGCTGTGGTCAAAGTTTCTGTGTCAACAGCACTAGTAACTTCCATAACTTCAGTAGTTGACGAGTATCCTGATGGCGAATCAGTTGCTGGGTGATCCGTAGGTATGTCTGTGAACATTTTGTCTGTACTGACATCAACTTTTGATGTTGTTGTAATTTCTGCTGCACCTTCTTCTATAGAACTTAATGTGGTAAATGGTGTCGTCGAAGTAATTTCTTCTGTTGTTTCTTTTGTCGGTACCATTGTGGGTATATCATATTTAGTGGTATCTGTGGAACTAGTAGTAGTATCAGTCACAGTTGTTATTGGTCTAATTACAGTATCATTGCAAACTCCTTGACACTCGGTTGTGGGTTCTGTTTTAGCATTATCAGATTCCATAGTTGGTCTAGTTTCTTCATGTTCTGGTAATTCTGTTATTCCTGCTTTCGTTGTGGTTGATTCGCTTGTTATTGTTGTTTCTTCAGATGTAGTAGTGACACCAGCATCTTTTGCAGTGGTAGCTTCTGTATCTTTGCTTGTGGTGATTTCGGTAACTACAGGTTCCTTTTCAGTACTGCTTCCTATTACATCAGTTGAAAAAGTATCACTTTCAGTTGTTAAAAATGAAGTTGTGAAGTTGGTTGGACTGTATGTGGGAGACATGTCCGTAAAAGGTTTAGGTGACGTAGTTTCTTCCATCAACGTTGTCAGTACCGACTGAGTGGAACTGGTTAGAGGTGTTGGACTAACATATTCACAATCGTAACTCTCGTCTTCAAGAATTAAGCATTCGCACAATGGCCCGGTCAGTCTGGGTGGACATGAGCATGTAAAATTATCTACGCCGTCGATACACGTGCCTCCATTCATGCATCTGCAAATGAAAGTAGTTAAAGTTGTATCATTTTGATGAATTTAGTTTCTGGATTTTTAAATGCTTTAAAATATAACCTGGGTCCTAGTAAACATTCATCGTATTGCAGCTCACATCTCTCTCCATGGTAGTCGGGGACACAATAACAGACTCTTGCGCCATCTTCTACGACGCATAAAGCATTATTACTGCAAGAGTTATCATCACAAAACTCTATTTGGACTTCACAACTTTTTCCCGTAAATCCTGAAATTGAATTATGAATTTATAATTTTTCAGGAGCTAGACACGATTAAGATTTAATTTTTTATTGATGTTTCTTTCATTTGCTAGAAAAATATAGAAAATGAAAGGCAATTTACCGAAAGCGCAAGCGCACATATAATCGGCGTGGACATCAATGCAAACACCACCGTTCTGACATGGATTCGATTCACATTCGTCTATCTGATCTTCACATTTCGGTCCAGCCCAGCCTGATGAAAACAAGGAAAAGGAATTGTAAAATTGCCAGTAAATACTATGAAAATAAGGATTTCTATTTAAAGCCTTAAACTGATTCGAGAAAAAGATGGACCTTCTCGCTTTTTTGCTCGACTTGGCAGAGACACTACCGTGCCCCCAGGTACGTGTTCAACGAAAATAAACATCAATGAAATCTGAAAGTTAAAATATTGTTGTAAGAAGATGAATGAGAATTAGTCGGAAACAAAATATCAATCCGTCTAAAGAGCATCTTTATTCAACAATCGCGTGACTGTCACAATAAGGCACAATGCTGTGCGATCAACGTCGAATTGAAACGATTACTTACCAGGTAAGCATTTGCAATAAAATTTAAAGCCAGGTCCCTCGATGCATTGACCTCCGTTGTAGCAACGAACTTCTTCCGTCGAGTTGCAGACGGCTACATCAGTCTCGCAATGCTCTCCGGAGAATCCTGGCACGCAGGAGCAGAGGTATCCGTTGTTCAGGTCGATGCATGTGCCGTTGTTGAGGCAAGGATTGGATTCGCATTCGTTGTAGTTCGTCTCGCAGTTGTCGCCTATAACATTAGTTTTTTTTCATTATAATTATTACGCCTATTCAGTGAGTGGAATTTCTCAAGATAAATATTGGGTCATGCTATTGAACAAATGATGATTCAAGACTCATTTGATGATTTTCCACGGTAAAAATAAAAAAAAAGGGTTAGACAGGATTAGAGGCCCTAGGCATGACACCCACCTTTTCAGTTACGCTTAAGTCTAATGATAGACTCGTGATGGCTCAGAGGTTTGCACCTTTCTAAGTTTAGAATTAGGTCTAAATCCATTTCAGAGCCAGCTTGCTTAACAATTACACTAAAGGGATGACTACACTAAAACATGCAAAACACAAGAGTTTTTCAATAAGGGTCGACAAAGATTCATTTAATTGAAATCAAAATTGAAAGTACTACCTACTTTTACCTAATAAAATGCTTTAAATTCAAGGCTTTAGTTTGGATGAGGAAATTCACCTAATTACCTATTCGTATTTTAGAAAAAAATCCTTTGAAGCGTGTTTTTTTTTAATTAAAGTCAAGGTGCCGCTATATCTAATTAGTCATTTGTCTGGCTAGGTTTTTTTAGGCCTTGATGCAAAAGTAGTTCAGCTTCCTACAGTCTATAAATAAAATAATTGAAATTTTGGTGAATGTGACCCGGTACTTTATCATGCATATTTAATTTGACGTCCACTAATGTTATTTTGCTTTTATCAAATGCCGTGTTAAAGTCGGACATTTGGTAAATATTTTTCGATACCTAAGTATATTATATTATACATAATGTGTGAGGAAGTTGGTCAATCGATACTTTTACGTCAATTTAGATTACAATCTTGATCAAATAAAAAGCCCTAGGTACCAACGTAGTTGACTAGTAAACGACTAAATAAAACTTTTAGGCGATTGACCGACCAATGGGTTTTACAAAAATATTGTAATGCTGTACCTGCCTGATTTGATAGAATTGAAAATAAAAATTTAACTGCAATCATTATTTTAGTTCAAGAAAGTCAATTTCACGAAATGCAATATTTTTGTTTCTCTCTCTGGCTATTGTAGCTTTTTTATCCTGAGTCCTCCCATCCAGTTCAGGACGGGAGGGACTGTCAGACTTTTACCGACTAACATCCAGGGTGTCCTTGTTATGTGCTTTTGCAGCTTCAAACGAAAAATAACAAAAATAGGTACACTACCCTCCGACTGACGCGTAAAAGTGAATAGCCTGCAGAGATTTCTAGAAACCTCGCTTTAAAGTACAATAGCGGTAGTAAAACGAGGCAGTGAAGGTACTTGGGTTCAAATGTTTATTGCTCGCAATTAACAAGCTAAAAAAACTGTCAGAGTCAGGGACGGTAACCACAAGGTTGAAGTTCTCAGGCTTGCGGTCTGATAATCCGAGCGATTTCGAGCTAAAGGCCAGCCTTATCACTCTAGTAAGAACTGGTTCTCACCGACCACAAAATAACGTTCATTTGATAACGACGTCAATCCTGCAATTAGCTGGCATCGGAACCGCAGTGTTGCAAAAGGACTAGGTGTAATTTCCTAGTCTTGCAAAAGTTGCCTCATTACTTATAGATATCACAATTATCGATATAATGAACGAAATAATTGCTTAGAAACTCCGTTTTTTTTTTAAATCATCATTATCATCAGGCTTCCAGTTCCCATTGCTCGGACATAGACCTTCTTTCTGTGAGAGGAGGTGGGCCATAATGCACCATGCAGTCCCAGTTTTCCTTCACCGTTTTTAAGAGCAGTGGTTTTTTTTTCGTGGTTAAATCATCAAATGAGTCCTTCCACCCAGGGCAGAGCGGGAGCGACTGTCAGACTTGTACTGAATAAATCCACGGTATCCTTCACTAGCCCTTTACGTACCGGGGTCACGGTAATTTGTAAGACCCGCGACCCCGGCAGGCTTTGGCCCTCTACAGGCCCCGTCACTATGCTGACACTTCTTGAGGCGCGCGTGGAACACAACGCGCCGTCGACCCGGGCATGGTCCATGGTCAGGCCGCGAGTCGCCCATTACTCGCCGCCCGCATGCCCGCGGAAGAGCAGTGGTTATGAAATAAATTACAAAAAGTAATACGCTTGGCTGGGTTCGAACCCATAAGCTCTACTAACTTCTGTATATATAAAAGGAGAACTGACTGACTGACATATCAACGTACAGCCGAAACTACTGGGGCTAGGAATGTGAAATTTTGCACACGGCTTCCTATTATAATGTAGGGGAGCACTAAGAAGGGGTTTTTGGAAATTTAACCTTTAAAGGGGTGAAAAGGGGGAATTAGGAAAGTACGTAAACCACGCGGACGAAGTCGCGGGAAAGTGCTAGTAATTCATAAGTCGGGGCCGATAATATTGGGCCACAACTGCTTTAAAGTAAGTGTTTTAAGTTTTTAAATAACTAAAATAATAAGTATAAGTATATAATAGGTGCTGTTTACGAACCTATAAATCCATCAGGGCATGAGCAGTTGTAGGAAGCAATGCCATCGATGCAAGTCCCTCCATTTTGGCATGGACTGGACCAGCATTCATCCCAGTTCGTCTGACACTGCACGCCAGTGTATCCATCCACACAGTAACAGGCGTATGTACTGCAATGGAAATATAACGGGTGTCAATTAAATGGTTAGCATAGTATTGTTATTTCTGTGAGCAGAAAAATATAATCGGTGAGCAGAAATAGCTAATTGGTGAGCAACTCATGGTCAGCAAACATTTCAAAATCAATCAGCAATTTATGTCATTCTGGATGGCTGTAATTCTTTTTGTACAGCATATTAATTATCTAAGCTGCAATCAGCTGCTCATGTTTAATAAAATTTTGGTAAGCACTCAGAGTGTAAGCAAAAAAATCCTAGCAAGCATCCTAGGTCAAATAACTGATTACTACCTGTCATACTGACTCGACGGAGCCCCGCTTCGCGGGGCTCCTATTTCTGCGTGCAAGGTTTAAAGTAACCTAACACGAAGGGGATGGCGGGGTCTTTCAGACCCCGCCATCCCCTTCTAACCTAACCTGTCCAAGTCGGAGTGCCCCAAGTCTCGAGCTCGCTTCGCTCGCTCTTGGACTAAGTTGCTTAAAGGGCAAAGTCGGAGCCCCGCTTCGCGGGCCTTAATGGTCATAAAAAAATAACCACGAAGGGGATAGCGGGGTGCCCCATAACATTTTTTTTCAATCTCAATCATGAAATCTTGCCGCTCAAGTAGTTATTTTGCAGACTGAATGTTTATTATGCAGACTCATGTTATTGTTGGCTGCCTATGTATGATTTAATTTTTGACCATTATCAAAATTAGTTGAGGAACAAGAATTGCTGCCTGATTTTTTTTATTGCAAACAAAATCTTTGTATGCTGACCAAATTATTTAAATGCTGCTTTTGGGTGGCTTGCCAAATTTTATAATTGCTGACCATGTAATTACTTCTCAAATATAACCATCCGTGATCACAAATCACGTACTTAAATATTCATGTTTTTGTATCGGTGGTTTTTAGCTCGACCGCATACCTACTATAAGAATTAATATTTGTCAGAATAATTCTGATGCTCCACGGAAGGCACGATTTGTATTGAAAAGTTTGGGATCTAATTTCTGATACTACCTATGCGGGGTGCATCCGACGAGCATTCGAATTTGTCTGACAGAAATTTCTTATAGTATGCGGTCGCGCTTATAAGGATAGTCCGTTATTTCGTCATGGCTTCAATTATACAAAATTAATAAACGTTCTATTAATCAAAGTCATGTATCTTAAACTAACAAATTAATTTATGAAACCCCAGGGTCAATTAAAAAGTCAAATTTGAAAAGCGTTTTTTTATTCCAAATAGCGATTTAATTATTTTAAGAGCAAATTTATTTTCGTTTATGATAGAAGTGCAACCTCTATTTTGTATTCATATATGTCTCTCCTTTATTTTGTCATATTACAGTTTACCTAATTATTGCGATCAATATGGCATGTCCAGTTACAATTAGATGAAACGAAAGATTGTAAATACTAGCACGTGCGATCTGCATCATATTGCATGTTCAATAAATAATATGACTCTATACTTACGTATTGACGTCATCTATACATATACCATGTAGGCAGGGGCTGCTGAGGCAGGACAGCCCCGCGGTCACCACTCTCGCTGCTGCTAGCAACCACCAAACTGTTTGCAATAAACCTTTCAGATTCCCCAAAAACATCATGAAGTTTCTAAACTAGCGAGTTTTAAAAAACCATCACAACTTTCATACTGCTTTCCAAAGTCATCTGCATCAAATTAAAAAAAAAAAACAAAGTTCATTGACACGATTATAACTTTGTGATAAATATATAATTTGAACGTGGTTTTTTAAACTTATTTATGAGCACACTGGTTTCCTAATCACACACACATTATTCTAAACTGACTATTTAACTTTAATAGTACATTATTGGGAAGTATGTCCTAACAAAGGATTGCACGGTTTACAGCGCACACCGTCGCCAGAACTGGGTCTCATAGGCGAGGTGTGGTTTACCGCCAGCACTCGTTGCCATGGAAACTGGTAAACATACAATACAATCCTTCATGACATACGATTATTGACTAAATTTCGACACCATGGACCAAATACCAATTGAAATTAAATAGGGCATAATGTTGATGAAAATCTCAGTGGTGGTTTTGTTTCGTTGACCACTTTTAAATAAAACTACTAGACACCCGAACAAAATGGATATCTGCTTTTGTGATATTTTTGAATATCAATAGGTGTTTGGTTATGAAAAATACAACAAAATAGATGAAAAGAAGTAAGAAATGCAAATTATTACGAAGTGGGGTAGCCAACTTCTTTTTACGTCATGCAATTTATTATATCTAAAATAAAAAACAAAAAATACTTATTCTTGTAGTGGTAGGGTAGCAAGGTTTAAGAAAAGGAAAATAATTGCAGGAAAAAAAATGCTTTTCGTAAAACGTAAAAGTTTTGCATATTGTTAAATTGCCAAACTTAATTTTGCCGCTTATTGTTTAGTATGTTTTAGACCAATCCCAGTGCAGAACTAACTGACAACACTCAATATATCGACCAATAGTATTGCACGGTTCAATCATCTGTTCACAGCTGTTGGTTTGCCCAATCACAGCTAAAGTCGAAGAAAGGCGTTCAAAACCTTATATAGAATGAAAATATTTTATGATTCTGATGTTGTTTTACAAAGCTAGAAAATAAAACTAGATTAAAGCGTTACTTGAATTTACAAAAATTAAATGAAGACACTTTTTTTATACAAAAATAATAACATAAAGGTTGGAACTAGTATTATTTTCTCATGTTTTTTTAATGTGCTTTTAATTACGTAAATTAATCGCACTTTCGAACGTTCCCTTACCCTGCTTTGTCGAGAGGTTTCCAAGCGAGAGTCGAGTTGTGAAAGGTGGACAATGGCAAAGTTCTTATGAGGTTCTCATTAGGCTTTTGCTTGTTCACTAAGTTATTCTGCTTTCATTTACGATTTTAATTTGCTATAAGCAACAGCATTAATTGAGGATTGTGTTGAAGTTATTAGAAGTGACAGTTTCATTGAAAATTCTCTTATAATCTTCGTGCAAAAATGGATCCGGGTATTCTTTGTTTCCACCATTGCGATCACAAAGTATTTTGCACCATAATTCCTGAAAAATGCCCGGTTTGTGATCAAAAACTGGATAGATATGACTACAATCTACTGCCCTTCAGGTAACGATACGTTTATGTAACGGATTTTCTACTATCATGAATAATCAAGGTTGTTGCTAAGCGCCCTAATTTTCTTTTAGGGTTCCTTACCCCTTCGTCAAGGCATCTCAGCATCCTCGAGCTATTGTGATGAAGCCTACTCATGGCGATTTTCTCAAGTAAGTAGTCAAATTGAGTGTTACGTGTCAAAGTACTCCTTAATTCGTTTCAAGTTATTGCTCATAAAATGAATCACGACCTTATCAAATTGTGTATAATTAAGTGATTTGGTATTTGTTACAGCGACTACTATAATTCCAAAGATTTGCACATAGGAGTGACAAACTCTCAAGGTTGTGTTGTGGAGTTCAGTGAGGAAGGGATCCGTGGAGTGGACCCTATGACCAAGAAGTGGAGTAGCTGTGACTCCAGCTCAGATTGGGACCAGTGCCTGCTGCTAGAGCAGTTTGATGAGTTGTGGAATGAGATATGGGATAGTGTTCTGCTCAAGGTATGTCAATATTACATTTGTTGATAGTAAATAAACTTGTTGTTATTCCAAACTTTGCTTAAATATTTTGTTTGTTTTCACAGGTGAGTCAAAGCCCACTGTGGGAGGCAGAGAGGTACAATGAAGAAAGGCACAATTGCTTCACATTTGTGCTCGCATTCCTGCGAGCCCTTGACTGTGGGGAGCTTTCTGAGAAGGCTCGCGACCCCAAGCTTTTCTGCAAACAGTATGTGGTTCCAAGAACCTCTGCTGCAGGGAAGTATATCTCACTGTACAGGCAGCTCAAAAGGCAAAACTATTTCATACAGAACCAATGATAGCCTAGGCTTACTTTAATTAACAACTTAATTCTATGTATTTATTTACTACTTATTCAGTATTAACTGTGATGTTTTATATTTAGGTATAAGACTTTTAAATTGAAGTGCATTTATTTTAGACCAATGACAGTTTAGTTTCTGATTACAATTTTTAATATGTTATCTATGAAGTAGGTGTATTTATTTCATAAGTATTTATTATTGTTTCAAGATGTCATGAGATGGTAATTTTTCTTTTATTTAAATATGCATCTGTGCAAATATGGCTGCAATTAAACATATTGAACAAGCAGTTAATTCTTCTGATAATAAATACTTTAAGTGACCTAATATGATAATATTAATGATGTGGTAGGAATGGCGATCACTCATTGAGTCAGTGGTTGTGGTGTGGATCAAAATGTCTGTATGTGTGTGAATTATGTTGTTAACACTCACCAATATTGCCTTTTTACACATAACACACACAAATTTTATATGACCTTGTCTTGCCAGTTTGTAGCTATGTAATAATGTATGTATCACGACAGGATAAACATAGATATTAAATACTAATAATGAGTGACATCGCCTATCTCGGAAGAGTAATGAGATGTCACATTATCCATATAACTACGAGAATTGTCTGCAATTTAAATCTTCCAACATATAGTTTACTTAAAATAACAATCTTATAATAATAACTTAATTTGGTGGCTGTAATAATGGAATTACATGTGTAGTGTAGTCGTCAATTACTGTTTTCTATACATTTACATAAGACTCATTCATTATTTATAGTACTCATCAGATATCTTCCCTAGTTGCTAGAATATTTACCGAAGTAGTTGTATTGTTGTAAGTCTCAGTGGTATGCAAACAACGAACCTATGTACTTTGACAACCCCATTATGAGTGTTACTTATCTACTTATTTGCAGTTTGATCTCATTTCATATTACTGCAGATAAATAGCACAGCAACTATTTACTTAAGGCACTCTTATGAATTTAAACTTGTACGGGCTTATGAACTTTGTAATTATTTTTAACTTCTTTGTTTACCAACAATGCTTTTAAAATTGTAAATGTATTATTTAAGAGTTGTTTTGACTTGTGATTTCAAAGAAATGCGTAAACAGCTGAGACTTGAGATGTTGTGAGAGTGAATGTAACAATAGTTGTTTATCAAAGTGTGTAGCGGTTGTATCGGAATTGCTTCAACGTGAATAGAATTCGAGCTTTACTCCTAACATAAGCTTGCTCAAAGACTTTGAAATTAAAGTCCCAAGATGTGGGCGTAAATAGTTGGGAGGCGAAGGGGCGAGAGGGGAGATATTGTGCTTAT
Source organism: Agrotis puta (assembly GCA_943136025.2). NCBI lineage: Eukaryota > Metazoa > Arthropoda > Insecta > Lepidoptera > Noctuidae > Agrotis > Agrotis puta. Next base: position 12,852,862 of record OW964170.2, on the reverse strand, counting down.
TACCTGAGGTCACCTTTACAAGGCTCTAAGAAAAAAATACTGTGATAACTGATTGTATTCCAAAAGTCCGTCCCCCTTCTACTCCGTATTTCGCACATACTCGTAGTTGATACTCGAATATCGATGCATATCTTGCGAGACCACTTTCTTATAGCCACTCTCTACTAGCTATATGGAATAAATTTATAAGTCTTTGAAAGCTTCACGCATGTATCTACAGTACATTAGAAGTTTAAAAAAAGTTGATAATTTTTTGTAAAAATGCCTAGAATGTACTGCCTATCTTAGCCTATAATTTGATATCTATTTGTAAATTATTAGATTTTATATAAATTATTTTTCTTCGCCTTGGTAATTTCTAGTTTTGCTCTAAAACTGGCTTAAGTGGAATACGACATTACATCTAAATGAACAGAAAGTGATCAATTTATTTGTAAAGATAAAACCACACGTACTTGAATTGCCTCGTATTCCCAAGGGGCTAAGGGCGTTTAAAAAGCCCTTAGGCCGCTATCCCACTGACATTTTACGAGCGTGGACGTCTCTCCAGACGCGACGTCAACGTCGCGTCGTCGCGTGGCAAGCGTTAACGCCCGCTGAACGTTAACGTCGCGTTTGCGAAACGTTGACGCTGCGCAGACGTTGGAGAGACGCCAACGCTTCTCAAACGCCAATGGGAAAGCGGCCTTAAATATGGCCGCGACATTGCAATAAAGATGCCTAAACATTAATTTGTAAGTGAAATAGAAAATAAAATTTTCTTTATACGAATTTCCAGTGATAATAAGAATCTTTTATGAGTTAATTCGTGCTGTACTGTAGATACAAGCTATTAGTTCCTACCCTACTCTATTTGTATTTATTGAAACTTGAATTTTGTAAATGGATCTCGAAGACAAAAATTCTAGGTGCTATGTTTAAAATAAAGTATTTGTTAAAATATAAACCGTGTTTTTTTTTCGATCGTTAGAAAAGTCTTTTAGGTTCAAAAAATAAACTTCCTAAAACGTCCTTTTCTAAAATTGTAATTCCCGAAATGTCTGTTTCCCATTTCGTCCACTTTCCCAAAACGACATTTAGGACATTATCCTTTTGGTAAAGTGGTCGTTTTTGGGAAGTTTTCGTTTTGAAACTAAACAATGATATAAACTTAACGAAAAAGTATTCGGCTGCACCAGGTTACACTGACAACCAACTCCCAATATTGTTGAAAACGTTAGGATCAAGCGTACAAGACAAAAAAAAAGTTTTGTAAAATTAGGTATTTATTTATATTAAGAAATATCTAAAACATCCACAGTCGAAAGAAGACAAACAAATACAGGAATGTAAGAAGATATAAATTATGAAATAATAATACTCTTTGTTTTTAAATAATTAAATTAGCTGACGACCTTGACGGGGGCTGATTCAACGCCCACCCAGAAGACGGCACCGTTGAGGGCGATGGTGGCTCTGAAAATAGAAACAACAATGATTTACTAATTCACCAAAGAAAAACAGGATTCCTGTCACGAGTAGCAAACGCTCCCGTAATATATACGTAGCATACTGCACACGACGAATTTTGAACGTTACTTGTTTAAAATACGAAATAAAATCGCAGACTAGTTCGTGACATTACAAAATATTTTTTTGCAGTGCTCGGTCTATAGTATATTTTTCACAAATAGTCTAATTTTATTGTTATTCATTATGATTGAAAGTCATCTTCCGCGCTTAGCCCAATTTTTAGGTGATAAAATCATCAAATGAGTTCTCTCGCCCTGGTTGAACTAGTAGGGACTGTCAGACCCGTACCACAGATAATATAATCCCGTATTAACTAAAGTCCACCGCGTCCTTTCAATTGCCCTTTAGGTTCCAGGGTCACGGTAACGTGCTTAGACAAACCCGGGACCCCGGCCCTTTTATGTGTGAAAACTAGTCGTTATGTAATCAAGCTCATACTTTTATTTATTTTCTCCATTATAACGACAGAAGCACTAATTTTGTGGGTACCTACGTTTAAGCTTTTTATACAGCAGAACGTTAATTAGAAATTAAAGCGCCACACACACGGCAAATATACTATAATATTTTATCTTAAGATACTATATCGCTCGCCATACAATTCAATGGACCATCACACACGACGAAGATAATATATATTTCATATTTTGGTATCTTAAGATACAATTGTATGGCGAGCGGTATGGTATCTTAAGATAAAATATTATAGTATCTTAGCCGTGTGTGGCGTGCTTAACCGACAACGCACTGTCAATCATGTTTATGTTCTTTCGATTACCTACTTTCGCTTTTACTTGTTTTAGTTACAATATGTGACCTATCGATTTATTTGACCTACAGATCAAGGCAAACCGAATCGATCGTATACGAGTACGTTCATTTTTGAACAAAGGAGCTAAACTTTACCACATGATTCAATTAAAACACCTACACGTGCAATTTCTAAAATTAAGCTTGTTAATTTCAATCGCTTTGTTCGTGCGTGCATTGTTGTACCTAAGTTTATAAAGTCTCGCATGACTTTCAAGAGGTTATGCACCCCTGACCTGTTCAACCCCTGGACGTCCCTTTATCTTTTGTCCCTTGACACTGAATGTTATCTGGTACCTAACCTAGGTACTATTTTAAGGACTATATGACTGTGTTTTAAGCTAATGAAATGTATTACAAAAAATTGTGAAACCTTTTCGGTGATTAGAACAGGAAAAACGCGGTTTCTTTTGTTGTTTTGTTTTAATAAGTCTTTTCCTTTTACCCGAATGCGACAGAGCCCATAAGGAAGTAGTATTTATTTACGTGCTGCTGAATAGTCTCAGTTTAAAAAAATTTGCTGGCTGAATACATAATCTCTTCCTTTGTTTGAAGTTGGTTAAAAATTGCGATCGGTTCATTTGATTATCTCACTAAAGCCGGCTTCCCACGTTGCGTGATTCTGCGGATTATCGTGGAAGGCCGACGACTGTGGACAGCCACGCACTACACACAAGGCTCTTTCTCTTCGGCAGACGTCTTTGCGTTACTACGGACGATACTCGTTCCATGGTGCATCGCTATGGGCTTGTCCGCATTCGTCCGAGAGATCACACACCGTGGGAAACCAACTTTAGGAAATGAGTCTTCCGATGGGTATTTACAAACGTTTTATGGTTTCCATAATAAACCCAATTACATAGGTAGGTAAATCATTTTGTGTTCTATTATTATATAATAATAGATATATTACTAGCACTTTGCCCGCGACTTCGTCCGCGTGGGCTATGTACTTTCCTAATTCCCCCTTTTCACCCCCTTAAAGGTTAAATTTCCAAAAACCCCTTCTTAGTGCTCCCCTACATTATAATAGGAAGCCGTGTACAAAATTCCACATTCCTAGCCCCAGTAGTTTCGGCTGTACGTTGATATGTCAGTCAGTCAGTTCTCCTTTTATATATATAGATAATCTAAGACTATACCTATGTTATTTGTTCGTTTACCCGAATGCGCTAATCTCAGGAACTACTGGTTTTCGAATGGAAAATCTCTTTGTGTTGGATAGTGCAGTTATCAAGGAATGCTATATAATACGTTACGACCAATAGGAGCCGAGCAGCGGGGGTAAAACCACGGGCAGTGACAAGTAAAAGTAATAAAATGAAAATAATGAAATTAATTTTACCTGAATTTAATTTCTCCATTGAAGCCAGCTGGGGGTGTCCATGTGAAGGCGAGGGTCTGGCTGTCGTATTTCTCGTCGTGTTTCTTGTGGGTGATGGCGTTCTGTAAAATAAAATCAATTATACTATTAATACAACATCTAGGCGTAATAAAAAGTAAGTAATATCTCAGCTGGGGAAGAAAATCGTGGAACTCCATTGATGATTAAATATAATACTGCCGACTTTATGTAGGAATATTTACAATAACCTGGGGATTTTTTACTGTTCCCCAAAAAAAAAAAATGTGCGGCTTTAATACTAAAAGCTTATTTTTTTTATGTTTTTGCGTTTGTCCCCCCTTTAGGGATATTTCCTTTGTTGTGCGTGCGTTTATAAACATTTAAACTCACATAAACAGCCAGACCCAGACAGAAATACTTCTTGCAGATCATACAAATATTTATTCTGCGCGGGAACCAAACCTGCGACACGTGGCTGCAGTCAATCGTTCGGCATTGCGCCAGTCGTGCAATAAATCTATTATTGCGAATAATACCTACACTGAACGAGTGTAGTTAATGGCACGTTGCTTACGTTGCTATGGAGAACATAAAAATTGGCGCCTTAACAAAATGTAGGTAGGTATCACTCTATGATGTTCATTATTATTCTGTAATTTGATCAAATAATTACCAGTTGGCTACCAACAATAGTCGCGTTATTATAGCTTTTGTAGGCCCATGCATCGTTAGATTCGCTACATCGTGATGTCTATCTAGACATCTCATAATCTAAATCACAATCTAATCAACCTACCCAGGTTGTGATCCACCAACACTTCATGATCTGCCCAGTAAAAAGTCAGGCAGATGCACGAGGAGAACAGTTTTTTTTAGATAGAACCCCGTTTCGGTCCACTGATTGCACAATGATTAGGACAATTTAGTGGGTTAGAAGGGGATGGCGCCATCCCCTTACTCCGGTTATTTTTATGTAAACCACCCAAAAGTAGAAAGAGAAAGTAGGACTCTGTCGACAGTGCCCCTTTCATATTCACTAACCCAGAGTGCCCCAAAAAGGCTCAAAGTCTTTTTTACGACAGAAAAAAAATACGTTGTTCTCGTCGATCGCCTGACCTTTTAATAGGCATGTAAAGTAGTGCCGGATCACGATATGCCTAAAGCTTTTTTCTACATGTTAAAATCATCAAATGAGTCCTCCCAGGGCAGAGCGGGAGGGACTGTCAGACTCGTACTGACTAAAATCCACGGTGTCCTTCAATAGCCCTTTACGTTCCGGGGTCACGGTAATTCGTACAGTCCCGCGACCATATGCCTAATGCTTAGGTATATTATGATGTGGCCTAACTCAACGATTTGGCCGGCGACATAACGAACTGGGCCAAAATGTGACCCCAGTCTCTAGACTAGACTGATTGCAATATTTTTGACGAATGACCCGTCTAGCACATTGCACGTTCACCTTCAATATTAAGTTCCTAGTTAAAAGTAACTAGTATTTTTTTTACTTCTTTCTTGATCATGAACTCACTAGGTAATAAAAACAATTTAGTATTAAAAACAGTAAGGTCGATTCGTAATTATTTGGAACTTAGAATACTGGCGAATGTCGAACTAACTCTGCCCCTCCCTTCGAGGAATTATTAGTATTTACTTGGTCTGAACGAGTATCTAACTCCTCATTAGGAGTAAATGACTTCTGCGGCAATGTGGCACCTTATACTTATAAAGATTGAACATGTACAACCCGCTAAGTGTGCCCGGTCAAGGCCTAATTCGTACTGTGTCTGTAATAATTCTATATTCAACGACACGAACGCTTGACTGTATCTATGGCTAGGTAGTATGTGTGTGTGTGGTATACACAATTTGCCTACGAACAGTACCTGTAGCCAAAATTACAATTTGTCTACGAAGAGTACCTGTAGCCAACAATAACAGTACCTATAGCTAATAATTACAATTTGCCTACGAACAGTACCTGTAGCCAACAATAACAATTTGCCTACGAACAGTACCTACTTGTAGCCAAAAAACAGACAGTGGCACTTGGCAGAATGATCGACGAACATTTATTTTTTAATGTTTGTAAACTTAGCCACGACACTGGAGAAACTTCTATACTGTGGAGAAAAGTTAATAAAAAGGAAGTCCAGGTGCATACAAACGGCAAAAAAACATGTTTATTATTGTATGACTACTTCGTTACGTATGTTAAAATGTTTGGAGAAACTACTAGTGTTAAAATTATTGTACTTCTATAAAATATTCGTGCAATTTTGTAGGCTTTACAAATAATAAAGAATAATAATGGGTACTGGATTAATTGGCATTTCACAGAAAAAAATCGATAACCTATTGCCTGTTTGTTTTTAATGGGCTTTTGATTTTAGTCTAGCATGAGTCTATGTCAAATATGATACAAAGCCTATGACGGAGCAAGCTTACCCAGAAGAAGTCTGTTCAATCTAACTTTGAAGAGACTAACTCTAACTTTTTGTTTTGTTGACTGTACCAACTAAGATTTACGACGAATATCTAAAGATCCAACACAATCTCCCGTAATTAGCGGACACGCACAGCCTTCCATACATATATCTAACTACCTCGTTGACTCATTGAAACAGGCGCATACACTATGTTTTTGTCCATGCTAACGCAGCGCGCCGCCGCGCCGACGACAAAGCACTTTGTTGCTAACCGCCCGTGGTATTTGGTCGGTGTTTGGCAATGACGATAATTGTATTTAAACCCAAGTGAAGGGTTCTTACGTCCTCGGATGTTAACGATTTGTTTGTGATTTGACAATTTTGTTTGCAAAAAATTGGAATCGGAAAAGCTTAATAATAAAACAAGCAAGCAATTTGTTAAAATACAACTTGAGTTGCGCTGCAATTAAATAGACATGCAAATGAGATACAGAATCGTTTTTTTTTAAAGAATGCAACTTATAAAAAATCTATTGTATTATGTTCTTAAATACTAGCTATTCTACAGCATATATTTCGAAATATATCTTATCAAAAAAGTACTTATTCTGTGTATTAATCCAGGTTGTAAACTACCTGTGTAGTTTTCATCCAAATCTCTTGAGCAGTTTTTACGTGAAAGTGTCACAAACATTTATCCATTCCTCGTCACCAGCTTTCGCATTTAGTATAGTTGATAACATGTATTTTATTTCAATTCAATACTGAATCATCTTACCTTGCACCTACCAAATCTATGCGACCTCTCAAACCTCTCAAAACCTTGAATGATGCAACACAGCTTTTAGAATTCTATCATATACATATTTTATATCTGTATAGATTATAGCGTAGGATCCCGAATTCATTGACCGATTAGGTAGTTCTACATAATATACGATTCATATGCAAGAAAAGGCCATTAAAAAATGTAATGCCTAATTTGCTTTACATAAATTCAAAGTCAACAAAGTGAATTCTTGTTTAGTACGGCAGCTTGCTACTTCTAAATCTGCATAATGAGAAAATGCAGAAGTTATAAAAATATTGTACGAGTACTTGAGGCGCGTCGTCCATTGACCGTTAATCGACCATAACTCATTTAATTTTTAGTTGTCGGTTCTATGTATAGACTAAGTGTTAATCGATGTTTGACTTCAGCAAGATATTTGACATTCGGTGTGTGCTAAACTCATAGTACCATGGCACGGTTTACAGTTTATCATGGCATGATTGTTAAATCCCACAATGATTGTTTAATTTCCATTCATTCCATTCTCCTTTCATTCAGGTAGGCATAAAGTATATGCTACACTCATTAATTTATACATATATAATAACATTAATTAATAATCGCTTCAATGGTAACATTAACCATCATCACTTGGGGGCCAAATAGTCAAAAACCTTCCTCAATTAGAATGTAAATCAGATCAAAATTCGCAGGGTTATTTTATTATCAATCTAGTGGACACGTGTTTTTAGTTTTTTAAATCAATGAATTTTGACAAGGATAAAACGTTTAAGATTGCGTAACGTACGTATACGTAATACTCGCGTAATTTTATACGTACGTTACCGACCAAGTGACTTTTTGTGATTTTTAGAAGCGTTGGTATCTTCGTTAATTGTTGTTTACGTAACAAAAGAAAAAATACGGGTCTAATGTATTTTTATCTATATTTCGGACTAAGAATTTTTGAGCCTATTCTATAGTATCGGTAAGTTCTATATTGTCATTTAAAGCCGGGATTCAAATACTTCATAGAATCTATAACTCGGAAGACTTTCAAAGAAATAACGTATTTGGTAGACGTCCGCTAAGGAATGATATGAATGAAAAAGGAGTAAATGATACTGTGACATCCGATAAGGGAGAATGGAAGAAAAAAACGTGTTGCGCCGACCCCAAGTAAAATGAGATAAGGGCAGGAAGATGATGAGATGTCAGCAAAATGCAAATCTAAATCGCACATAAACTGCAAATTTCTGTAATAGAGTTGAAAATCTATTACAGAAATTTAATCGATTGGGGTAAGTTGATCTGGCCGTCTGTACATTCGTATTAGCGAAAAAAAAAGGTTTCGAAAAATCGTGAGTTTCAAATAACCGTCATATTCACAATTCTTTCAGTATTTCGCTTAAAAAAAAACTACAAAATCATTGTAAAATTGGAAGCCTCCTTTACAATGAACAGCAACTTGGTAGCAATGCAAACATCAACTTTTTAAGGAAATCTATTATCATGATTTGCAGATCACAAATTAGATGAATCACCCATGTACCTGTACCTTACAAAATAGGTAGGTTTTCAAGTGACAAGTCGTGAACATACTAAAAATATCGAACAATGTTCTTTTTTTTGCGTGTATGATTGAAACTTTTTTGGAGCAAACTTTTTATTGAAATTGAAATGTAAAAAAGTGGAAAGGACCAATTTAATATTGACGTAACGTATAGTAATATTGTGAGATCAGTTACATTTATGCCTTTGTCAAACAGACAGGCGAAAGCGAAGCGTTTCCGAAGCAATACCGAACCAAAGCTAGACGTCAGTCCGATAGTTCTGTCACGCTATCGGATCGCTTTCGGTTTTCTATGTGACTGGATTCAAACAATTCGATACATTACAAATAAAAAACGTCACGCTTCGCATTCGCAACGCCTGTCTGTTTGTAATAAGGAGACACAGATTTTAATCGAATGTTATTATTATTACACAATGTTGAAATAATAATAATTGTGATTGTACTATAAAGTTCCTACATAAGGAATACACTGTAAGTTTGTTGTACATGATAATACGACAATTAAAATGTATATGGAGTCATTAAATTGGCCACTAAATCACACCGTAATACAATAAAGTTACATATTCTAACAAAAAACTAAATGTTTACCGAACCGTAAGGCTACAAAGCTTCTGAAGGACGCATAACGTGCTCAATGCAAATAACCCTAATTTATGACGCATACAATTATATAGTTCGTATCTCTTTAGGTAATTTATAAATAAAGTCATTCTGCTTTACAAAAAAGAACATGTAGATAAAATCAACATAAACTATGAAACATTTCAAGATTAATTAAAAATTCTAGAAAAATTGACTCGTCCACAAAAACACTTTTATGGATATCGTGCGTCCCTGTATTGCAAAAAAATATTAATTTCGATTTATTTTATTTTATTGGACAACCAAACAAGTTCATGATGAACGAAGACTTGCACTTAGCAAGGTCTTTGTCATCTCTTCTGATAGGTGGAAAATCAATTACTGTTTTTGCGAATTTCTAATCTACATGTAGATTATAGTAGCGTAGTAGAAACTTCTGCTTCTGCTCTTTACTTTGGGACTAGCTCAACCCCCAAAAAAGCACAGAGCAGTGAAGCTTGATAAAGTCCCGGATAACGAATTTAACAGTCTTCGATTTTGCGACGAAATTAATCACAAAGTATACAAAAACGAAGAAGTAGGAATGACAGCACGTTTGGCGCAGTGCCTGAGCGATTGACTGTGCTGCGTGTTTGATTCCCGCACGGTGAAATATTTGTATAAACTACAAGTAGTTGTTCCGGATCTGGGTGTTTGTGTATGTGAGTTAAAATGTTTGTAAACGCACCCACACGATACAGGTGAAAATCGTAGTGAGACCCGGACATCTATCGCTTGACACTTTGACAGTTCAAAATAGTTTGTGAGTTAAAGGTACTTACTCCAGGTTGACCGCAGTTCAGGAGCTGTGCGAATTTCTCATCAGGCTTCAAAGTGAAGGTACCGACGATCTGGTCGCCCTGGCGTGCCTGCAGCAGAAGACCACGGATGGTGTTCGCGGGACCCTTGCCGCTGATAACCACTTCCATGGGTTCACCAGATTTTGCTGTCTGTTAATAAATAAAAAGTTTTTAAAACATCGAGTCGGATGTTTGAGTACCGAGTATTACTACAATCGCGAGCAAAAGTATGGAATCACTCCGATTCCGTGCGATCTTGAGTACTAAATAACTTGTTTAGAATAAAAAAAAGTAACCATTTTAAAGGTTTAACTGTTAACTTTAAATTGATATGAAATTCATTCAAATCACGCCATTATTTAAGGAGCTATCTCGGATCAATTCCAATAAAGTGGTTCTTTACTTTTGCTCTAGTATACTTTCAGTCAAAAAAGTATCGGGAATGGATGATTTGTTTATGGTTCCAAATTCAAAATTAGTTTCGTTTTATCAGCTGACCATATAGCTGAAGTTTTACCGTTGAAAGCTTTCATCTTTCTACGAAAGCTTTTAGGTACTGTGCATTGACTTGAAAATCTCCTAAATACGCTACGTGAGATATCTACGAGGTATACAACCACCAACGAGGTACCAACGTTCTATTCAGTGTCGTGATCAATAAGTTCGCATTTCTACAGAATCTAAAGGTCAGTAGCGACGTCCCTCGTCTTTGAACTTGCAAAGCAATATACAGGGTTTTTTGTAAAACATTAAAATCCTTTTATGGGCTGAAAGTAGTAAAAAAACAAAATATCTAGTTAAAGAACTAGAATAACTAGTTAATAGACACTACTATGACTATGAAACCAACCCGGAAAGATAAAAAAAAATCTGGTGTTTCATACATTGTTAACAGAAAAATATTCCATTTTGTATGAAACACCAGTTTTTAAAATCTTTAAAGCCTTTGTCAAACAGATAGGCGTAGCGAATGCGAAGCGTGACGTTTTTATTTGTAATGTATGGAATTGTTTGAATCCAGTCACATAGAAAAGCGAAAGCGATCCTATAGCGTGACAGAACTATCGGACTGACGTCTCGTATCGGTTCGGAGTCGCTTCGGACTCGCCTGTCTGTTTGACTAAGGCATAAAAGTTGTTTCTTTCAGCCCATGAAAGGTTATTAATGTTTTAAAAATAACCCTGTATATAAATACCTAAAAGTGTTACCATAAGCCAGTATGTATTTTAAAGCCATCCAAAGGATTAAATATTGAACTAGTTTTTTATTGCACAAGGAACATATTCTCACGTGTACGGACGCTCAGACGGTGTACGTATTTAAATATTTACTTTTTCCCTGTCATAACATTTATTACGTTTGCAACTTGTAGGTAATGTAGGTAATCGTGTTTCACAACGATCCTTATATCGTTCGAAAATAAGCGAAATAAACCCCGCCATCTCTCTCTCCGCCTCTTTTAGGTATTAAAAAAAATGAATATGCCTTGGGTGGAGTGAAAAGGACTGGGACGTCAGATCCTTCAATTGCCCTTTACGTTCTAGGATCACGATAACCTGCTTCAACTTGATTTTGAATCCCAATTGATATATTTTTCTTTATTTACGCATGATTTTCAGCGTCCTCGCATATCAGAAGTCATTGTTATTTTATTGTGAGACAGAGATGGAGTTAGACAGAATGATAACGCCAGAATTATTAGAGAAGAATACTTGTATTCTTTTTTTGAAAATCACGAATTTGATGATCAAACACATCCCTAATATCGGACCCCGAATTTTGGTAAGACGGGGTTTTGTCTGCAAAGAACCCCGTCAAATCAGGTTTTGTCACAACGTACCTTGGTGCTGGTAGTGATGGTGTAAGGAGGCGGGGAGGACTGCTTGGGCACAGGGTGCTTCGGCACCATGTCGACGCACACGCTCTCGGGGGCGCCAGTGGAGTAGGCGCTGGCGGCTGCCACCAAAGACACCGCGAGGACTATGTATGAAGCCAGCATGTTGATTGATTCTGAAAATAAGGCTGAATGAGAACCTCAATAACACTTAAGTAAGGGAAAAATCAAACTTACTGGTTCGAACCACATGCGAGGGTGGCTGATGTTGTTAGCGTACATAATGGCCCTCGGCCTCGCCTATGTTGTACGCCAACAGCGGTCACCCTCGCATGCTGTTCCGAGCAGTACGTTAGAGTGTTAGAATGACGCACATACGGGTATTTTGCATTCCTAGCCGGGCGAAATTATTTGTGCGGGTTTTTCTGCTGTAAAGTAGGTAAGACTTACTCAAATGTACATACGACCAATGGGGAGGGTCCAACAATGAGCTTTATGAGCTAATATGTTGATAATTTAAAAAAAAAAAGTGTATTCATGATTTAGAAAAGGTTTAATTTTTTAAATAGTTACATCAAAAAATATAAAATAATCTAATTTGATGAGGAAGAATGCCAGAGTTCATCGTCACCTTCTCCGACCTCTTCGGTTTCATATTCCGAATCTGAATCATCTTCAGATTCTGGTGATGGTGGCAACAAAATAGCTATCGCTTCTTTTGAAAAAGGTTCCATTCTGCTTTTTGGTTTTGGCCTCTGACTTGTGAGCAGTGGATCCGAGGATAGTAGAAGGCGATTCATTACATCTGCATTGCAATCTATTCTCGAAAACTTCCTCGCAAAATTATATCTATACATTCTAAAATGTTTATTCCTAGCTTCAGCAGCCTCTTCCGATAGTAGTCCGATAGGCAATAACGCCTTTTCGATGACTGTAGCACCATGCATCAAAATTTTGTGCATAGTTGGACTCATTGGATGCCAGTCGTAGAGCGAGACGTAGACGTTTGCTGTCTCCCAACAGTAGTCAGCAAATTTTTTCAAGTCAACTTTATGGCCACTTGAAATTACCTCTAGAATTATTTTTAATCTGAATATCAAGTTGTAATCGACACCGGTAATTTCTGCAGCCTTCTGTGGGTCACCAAAAAATCGCCTGCTGGTATTACCATCATTGGTGTTGCCGAACCCAGCTTTCGGCACATCCACAATTAATCCAGTTTCTTTTTTAAATCTTTGTTGTATGGTGGCTTTTCTTTCTTTAACTGTAGCTTTGTCTGAATCTAACCTCACTTGCCATTTTTTTATCGGAAGCTTGTAAGAAAGGTGCAAAACACTTTCAAACAAGCGAATCCTAGCGTGAAGGACAGATAAGCCAAAATCCAAGGCTTCTATATCAACAGGCATTTTAATGTTTAAATTATTAAATTGCTTAGAAGTAGCTCCACAAATGTAACACCTCATTGTTGAGCTGGTTTGCGTAGCAGCATTGCACACTTTAGCATCCACCATTGTCAATGTCAAAGTATGCTTAACATTAGCGAACAAGCCATCATTTACGAATTGACTGTTTTCTAATTGTTCTATTTTTGTTGATATATATTCGATTTCTCCGTTTGTCAAGTCAGTAGTTTCTTTAGCAAACCTTATTCGTATTGGTCTACAATAACGTGGTGAGGAGGGAGTCGGATTCTGCCATACAATTTTTTTTCCACATTTTAACTGTAGCGGTACTAAACAGCTTTGGAAGATGTTAGAGTCAGAGGAGTCTTCATTTTGCATTTTCTGTTTAAATTGGGACTGTTGCGAGCCGTCACAACCCCACTTATAGATAAGTTCCAATGAACCACGTTCTCCTTCAGTTAAATGACTTAAATTTTCTTTTAAATAAGTAAGCAGCCTAGTAACCGTGTGATTTAATAGGTCTTGCAAATTAACTTCTGCAATTGTTTCAGAGACAGTAATTGAGGACTTCGGTGGGTAGCACTTTTGCTTTTCTTTCTGTATTAAAGTATAACAAGGGTAATATTTCTTATTGGAATTTCTGACGATCTCATATTGTCTTCTTGAAAGATCTGCTTCAACAAACATTGATAGCGCTTTAAAGGGCGATAATTGTGTGTCACTAGCTTGCAGCGATTTGGAATAAGCTCGTTTGTATTTTATTGCTCGCTTTGGTGACTTCATGACTTCTGACATTAAACGGGACACATTTCTATAGCCAGACGTCTCTAGACTAGTTTTGGCTGCATGTACTAATGTTCCTTGACTGACAGTTGACCGTAGTTCACTGGTTTTCTTCCGCTTGTTCCTGTCAGAGAGTTCGTCAAAAGGTTTTGATGGGCGACCGGCTCGCTTTTGTGGTAACGAAACAAGAGGTATCTCGAACGTTCCTTGAAGCCACGCAGCATTGGCAGAGACAAATTTATGAAGTATCCTATTTGCTTTTAACCATCTTTTCTTTAAATCACTTTTGAAATGTGAAATTTTATGTTTCAAAACTTTTAATTGTTCTTCATTAAAGTTGTCAGATGATAAAAGGTAATTCTCCAAATAATCGACTTTTTCATCAAAAGTGTGTAATTCTTGTTCTTGCATTTTATTGAACAGGTATTGTCTAGTCACAACTTTGTAGTTAGAAACCCCTGGTAACCCTAAAACAATAAAAAGAAAACACTTGATAATTTGCTTGAAAATAACGGTTAATACTTTTTAGGTAACACCAACACAAACGCATACATTTCGTCGAAAGTAGCATAAAGTAGCACTCTATTCGTAAAATATCTATAATATGACAGTATTTGTCATGCGTAACAATAAAAATCGTTACTCGGAAGTACTCGGAAGGATAACTATAATCACTTTGAAATTTAAAATTCAGGTAAAAACTGCTTTAAAAATTGAGATAGTTGTAAATTGATTTTGAACCTTACAAATACATTTAAACATTAGTTAATCTTAATAAATAAAACTGTTCTTACCTGTATTATGATGATCCATAGTAGTTTTGGTTAAATAACTCACGATAAAAAAGCACTGAGGTCTCAAACGCAGTACGTTTTTAATGTAGCCAGTAACTGACGCGAGCGCATGCGACAACGGGTAAGTTCCGACTGGCTTGCTTGCTACGGGCGCGGGCGCTCGAGCCCCAAAATGGTCGTCTATTGTTCAGTAGCTACCTGACTCGATAACTAGTATTTATTTTTGCTTTAATATCGGAATTTGTTTTTACCAATTTCACCCGGCTAGGAATACAAAATACCCGTATGTGTGACGGGGCGTTTTTAGGACGTATTACCTAGTTTTATCCTATAGTTAGTCTCATCGTACATAGTACGTACCTAGTATTAGCTTTTCAAATTGACCGATTCATTTTTGAGGCACATAAAAAAAGTGATTCCCTTGGTTTCATCCCCTCTGCTCGTCTCCTATTAATCGTAGCATAATTTTATATAGCCTAAATTAACTATTCAAAACAACAATATTTTTTGAATTTGAACCAGTATATCTTGAGATTAACGCGCTCGGAAGAATAGATTAGGTAACTTTGCGGTTTTGATATGAACTTGAAATAACTAACATGGCAACAAAAACCGCTACGGGAAAGAACCAGAGAGATCCAAATTAATTAATCATGTTTTATGACTACTAATGAGACATATTATCTTTATCTTGCATAACACAAGCCAGAGAATAATTTTGTATAAGATTTGATGAGTAAATAAATACGCTCGGCCCTTGGATTTCAAGATTAGTATATAATTTTAGATTAAAAACATAGTTGAATCGCGTACGACGCTAAGGGTCAGTTCACACCGAGACGCAACGCAACGATGTGTTACATTTCTGGGTCTGAAGCCATGTAATAAACGATAAACGTAAACGCTGAGTAGGCTTTAATAGATTTTCAAATTTATATACTTGGGTATAAAGTTGAAGATCTATTGAAGATTGCTTATCGTTTTCGATCTTTCCTGTCGCTTACGCTCAGAAATCTTAAATAGATTTTCAACTTTAGGTTCTAGGGTATAAATTTGAAAATCTATTGGGGAGTACCCAGCGCTTACGATTATCGTTTACGACTTGGCTAGTAAACAAAGTTAGATTTCGACGCTGCGTCGCGTCGTCGGTAAGATAATATTATGTATCTTTTCGTGTGATAAATAAAGTTAGTACATGAGTCGCTCTATTGAAAAGTGTGCGCAGCGTCGCGTCTTAGTGTGAATTGACCCTAAGTCGAAATAAATGCAAAGCGAATGAAAGCGGGTCATGGTCCTTTTGGTTCTTCAGAACTCAAGCTCTTGCAAAGCTACGACTCTAGAGGACAGGTTCTCCACAAATAGTGATGTAACGTTAACGATCGACAAACTCTGTCGTCGCAAGCTTGCACACATCGTAAAATAAATAAAACCAAAAACAACTGGTACCGTTTTTTTTTACTACTCTTTGGTAAGCTTACAAAAAAGTACGTAATTTTTTTTTCTCTTGTTTTTTGGCAACCTGGTCGATGTTGCAGTTAGCCAACAGTGACATACGTATATGGGTAACCACGATCAAGTATGTAAATATTATTTGAAGAAAGGATTAAGTAAGAGTGACGGAACTTTGATAGAGGAAGTAACTGAGCCGTTTCAAAGGATCAAAAGTTTACAATAGTTCCGGTTCTCCAAAGCTTAGTAACAGCGAAATAAGTACATAGGCATATCCTTACGGAAGTGAACAAAGTAACTTTTAAAAAGATAATGTCATTTGAACCACAGTTAAGTATAAGTTGTTCCGGGTCTTGCTGTTTGTGCATGTGATTATGTTATGTTTTAAAATGAAACCACAACACAGGAGAAATTCCTAATGAGGGACATTTTTTTAAAAAAGAGAAGAGAACTTTGTTGTTTTTAAATGTGTTCGATTCATTTTGAATTGTTTCTCGTGTATGATTTTCGAATCATAACTCCAGGAATATTTCAAAACGATCAACGGTTTACCTTGAACTTTTTATCCATAAACTCATAATTTTACTAATTAATCTACACAGTCTTGTGTTAATTAAAAAATGAACAAGCAATGATAGTTAACCTTTACAACAAACGCACAGTGCAACTTCATCCAATTAGTAATGACCCCAGTTGCAGGCATTACGAGAAGGCATAGATCGAACATGAACAATGGCATAGTCGTGAGTCGAGCTACACGATAACTGACAAATGCTTGCACTGACTGGACAGGTCCACTCAAATCTGTGTGGTTCTTTCCTTAAAAGACCATTTCAGACACCTGCATGGTCCTCGTATGGCTTATACAGTATAATGTCTGGACTTTAAAAGAGACAGTGACCTCTGTGTTTGTTTCTTCTCAGAGTAGTCAGGTACGAAAAACCGGCCACAACTAGCTTTAAAAATATTATTTGACGGGTAAAAGTGTTTATAAAAACCAACTTGCAAAATAAATATCATTTATCATAGTAAGGACAACGACCAGAAATATTACATGTTGTAAGTAATACTTATTCTGAAGTATCATGATACTAAACTAACTATGAAAGCAAACAGGCGAAGACTCTGGCGCACCAAATAAATACAACTATTGCTTGATAATTGGCAATTGGCGGTTTGGTACTTTGTATAAACATCTAATAAAACTGAATGATGAGCTCAGAAGTCAAACAAACAAATTTTGAAGAGGGTTATTTTTTATTGGTTCAGTTTTTTGTGTTAAATTAAGTTATCCTTCAAAAAAGTTGTCTTTTGTTTACATACTTGAAAAGCTATTGAAAATTTTGAAAGCAAAAAGATTAATTATATCTAAGTATGAGTTTTAAAACATGTATTATTATTTGTCGATATAATTTGATTTAATGCTGACAGAATTTGCATAGCATGCAGCTTTTTATATAGAAGTTGAATTGAATTTCGTAAAGTTAAGCATTAATTAAGATCAAAGATTTTATCAAATACGATGATTTTGAGATGTCATTAAAAACATTCCGAAACTACATTTCGACACTCACATGAATTTATAACTAATTTAAGACGTCAAAAACCACATAAATATTGATTTGTATCGTAAAATATCTTGTAAACAAATGATTACCTTCACTTTAAAATTATTGACCTCAGAAGTTTACCATGTCACTTTATGGCTGATTTTGAGGCTGTGTAATAGATTAGTTTTATTATATTTTATTGTTAATTTTAAATCAAAATATATTACATTTAACTCTATTAAAAAAAACTGCGGTATATTGTAATTGTTATGGAAGTATTAAGTAAATAAATAAATTGTTATTAATTACCTTCGATTTGTTTTCAAAAGAGCGAGCGCCGCGTGTTTCGTCTAGTGTGTGAACGGTTACAAACAGCAATCTTGGTCAATTGCAAGTTATATAGGTAACGCAACCACTCCCGCCGTGTGGAAGGGCAGAAGGCCAAAGACTAAGCGACAGACGGCGTTGATGTTTTCCTGTCGGTTTTGATCTAGCATTTTTAGCTTTAGTCCTACAAGCAGTTTGTACTTCGATCTCTCAAAAACTGTGCAATTTTATATACAAATTTTCAGGTTTATTATAAAAAAATAATATATTGAAATACCCTCAACAAAATAAAATAAGGAACTAAAGTTGCCATTACAAAAAAATTGGTAGGTATACTACATAGGTGTGACGTAATTAAGAAAATTATGGGACAGAACTATGGCCTGTCGTGGGAAAATATAGGTGAGAAAGTAATATTTAGTTACCTACTACTACTTATTTAGTAAAGTAACGTGAAGACAAAGATCATGAAAAGATGTGTTCATTGAACATATCTTACTAGCTGATGCCAGTGGCTTCGCCCACTACAACTTGAAAAGTCTCCTATAATATTATTTATAATATTAGTAGGATACGATAGTAGGATAATGTATAAACATATTTTTATGATCTTTGTATGTGTAGTGTAGTGTCTGTGTAGTGGTAATAAAATAGTCTTACAAGCTAAAATAAAAATAAAAAAACAAAAAACACTTCTGTTTTTTTTTATTCTTTGGACGATTTACCTACATTCAACCAAGATTATGTACACAAGCCCTGCATATAGGAGTGTCCTATTTAATTTACGCTAATCTAACTAATATTTTAATGCGATAGATTGGATGTTTGGATGAATGGAGGTTTGTTACTCATTAAACTGAACTGAGATGTAGATTGTAAGTCTGGAATAACACATAGGATATCGTTTATCCTGGTATAATATTCCCATGGGATAAATATATGAAACCGCTAGCAACAGCTAGTTAGTAATAATAATTATTTTGTTAAATATTTCTATGACTAGATAAAAGTCACCAATACAAGTAGAACTACGGATTTTTCTACTCCTCAGCTATTCTTTAATGATTAATTTCATTCCAGTATCCAAGACCGTTAAATTCATTCTCCGGGACACGCCGAGTATCATGTTTCGGCAGTTTTCTTGTGGTCCCATTGACAGAAACCTATATAAGCTAGTGTATCTGGCTGATAATAAAATTTTTCATCGAGTAATAGTTTTATGTGAATTAATTTTTACCAACCAGCAAGATGTTACTCGATGGAACGAATATTTTCGCAACCAGTAACAGTGTGTCAGTAAGGAGTTTTACTTCGGAATGGGAAGCGGTCGCCTCCTTCTGCGAAGCAGTCATGTTAGTGAAGGAGGAGGCGGGATGCGTCAGGGAGAGGACAGCGTCCGCTTCACGACCCAGCCGCCGCGGGAGATGCTCACGGCATCCGACTGTCGCGAGGCGGCGATTTCCGGCCACAGTAGGCCCGGGCATGCGGACGGTAGGTGACTCGCGGTCCGATTATGGACCATGCCCGGGTCGACGACGCGACGGGGCAAGGCCTGCCGTGGTCGCGGTACTGTCTCATCAGGAAGCCGAAATAATATTGAAGGATTACCGTGGATTTTAGTCAGTACAAGTCTGACAGTCCCTCCCGCCACGCACTGGGTACGAGGACTCACTTGATGATTTTATTGGACGGGAATAAACGGTTGATTCTGGCTTTCAGGAGTTGCATTGGTTTGAGAATAGAGCGGTGGGATTGTCTAAAACAAGAAGTTTTCATGTTATTATCCTCAAATAAACGGTCAATAAATAATAGAATTGTCTACCAGATTAAACCCGCATGTAGAGATATATGTTTATGTAATTTTTTCCTCCTCAAGTACAGAACTACTTTTTTTTTCAAAATATCCAATTGATTGACTTCGCCGAATGAAAAGACCAGTTTAACAGTCAAATGTTTTATGTAGATTTATTTTTTATTATATATATGCCCATGATGCGAATTTAATCAATTATAATTTATGTCGAAGAGCCTTGATTTAGTTTGCCACAGATTTTCCCAAAATATTTAAATTAGACCAAAACCACCACTTATTAAAATTTGTTTTTTTTTTTCTGTTTACTTTATTCAAATAGAATCGATGCGACTCGATACGAGTACCTACACACATCAAAAGTGTCTAGGGATCAAGCATTTTTATGCGGATTTCTTGAGATTGAGATGTGGCTTTGTAATAAATTTATGATTTTATAAATTTATATGGATCCTTTTTGGTGCATTTCATAATTTGAATCAGGAACTGTGAATCAAATTCGAGTAAAAGATGAAAATCAGCTGTCAATATTTTCCCTATAAAAACATACAACGCATTGAAGACATTATTAGTGCTACTATTTCCCTACTACTGATTAAAACCAACGTTATTATGGAGCGGCGACGTCATTTAAGCAGGGAAGAAATGCTCAGAGCCGTGGGAATGAAAGAAGCTGGTTCCCGGCAACGTACTGTGGCTTTAGCTCTGAATACAAGTCAGAGTATTATCAGTCGACTTTGGACACGTTACCGAAGCACTGGTACCGTGGCTGAGCGCCATGGAGGACGGTATCGCTGCACCACACGGAGACAAGACCGATACATTCAAATCTTAACTCGAAGAGCTCCAACAATAACCGCCATGATGTTAGCCGTGAGGCTTCATCACTCTTCAGGGAACTTAATTAGCGACCAAACAGTCAGAAACCGCTTGCATGAAGTGAACCTTCATTCCCGAAGACCGCTACGGGTACCACCTATAGCAATGCACAATCGTAGGATTCGATATCAATGGGCTCTTGAACACAGAAATTGGGCAGAAGAACAATGGCGTTTCGTGTGCTTTTCTGATGAGTCTCGTTTTGGTATGAGACCGGATACAAGACGTATACGACACTGGAGAAGCCCTGGACGACAACAGCGATTAAAATCCTGCCAGGAAGTCCATCCTTATAGTGGTGGAACCATCATGGTATGGGCGGGTATTTGGATCGGCGGAATAACTGAGTTGATTTGGATCAGAGGCAACCTCAACGCTCAAATTTATGCTGAGACGATTGTATCAGACGTCATCGTTCCTCTACAAGTGCAAATCGGTCCCTTATTTCAGTTAATGCATGATAATGCACGACCGCACACCGCAAGAGTTGTAAGACAGACTCTCGCCGCAGCTAACATCAATGTCCTGCCCTGGCCTGCTCAGTCGCCAGACTTGAATCCGATTGAGCATGCATGGGATATGCTACAGAGAAGAGCTCTGCCGAATATGGAGGGTATCCAGTCGCAAGAAGACCTTTTTTTGTTGTTGCAACGAACATGGGCGGCCATTCCACAGCGTGATTTGGATGAACTCATTTTGAGTATGCCAAACCGATGTTCTTGTGTTGTTAGTGTTCGCGGTAGAAACACGGATTATTAATTGTTTAAGTTACCCAATAAAATTTTAAAGAAAACTGTTATTTCAGTCTTTTTTTCGAACTTTTGTGTTAGTGGTTCAAATGTCAAAAATCCCTTTATTAGGAAAATGGCAAATTTCTTTATTAATGCAAAGGTGACTTGGTTTATCGTTACTGTGACAAACGAAAACACTTTATTTGATGAATCCTTAAAAAAAATTTAATTAATATCAATCAGGAGAAAAGTTATTGCAAAAATATATGTTGATCCCTAGACACTTTTGATGTGTGTATTTGTATAAATATATTAAAATGCAATCCGTTCTGGTTTCGCACATTGAAATTTTAAAATAAAATGTAAATAATGTCAGTAAATAACTCAAGAACAATTCAGTTTTCAAATGGCGAAAGAATTTTCAAAATCGGTTCACAAATTCCAGAGAATACTTTCTACAAAAAAAAAAAACTCAAAAACACACAAAATAAAGTTTGTATAATATTTGTACGTACAACATCACGCGAGATACATAATCCTCGAAGTATTTATGCAGAGGCTGACTTTCGCGGGACTGCATCACGGAAAACACGGTACCGCAGCCCTGAAACGCAGGGGTAATCCAAGGAAAAACCATCTAGTTTTTTCAGTCAGTACTACTTTGACAGTCTAATCTGTTCCACACTGGACGGTAGGACACATTTGATGACTTTCCACACTAAAAAAAACAACAATCGTTTTACACCCATATTTCTTGCTGCTCGCTTGTAATTTCTCCAATAGCGTGCTTTTATAAACGTTTAAATTAAATACCCACAAATAGACAGACACAGACCAACTTGAAGATCATACAAATATTAATTGTTCCTTACTGGAATCGAACCTATGATCGCTCGGCCCCTGCCATATACACATACAACCTTGACATACATTTTTTTCGGGGATAAACCCGCGAGGATCGAACCCGCGATACTGCGCAGCAGTCGAGTGTTCTGCCCCGCGCCAACCGTGCGGTCCAACGTATTTCGAACTGTATATGTATAAGCGTTATCAATTATCACAGTAGCTCGTAAATGTCCATATTACTGAATATAGGCTTCCTTATTTACGATATGTTAACTTGTGACAGAATTGCTATAATCAACATAATTGACGCAGTAATGCGTCGACAGGCATATAATATATGTTCTTTGTCATTTTCTAGATTTTAGGCTTAACTACAGAGCTAGCTTAGACTTAGCTTAAACTTATCTAATAAGCAAATTCGTCTGCTTAGTTTTTATTCGTATAATAAGTTTAATTACTGTCATCTGTAGGAATATGCAACTCAACTTTACACGAATATAGTTTATTTTCAAATGAAACGTAGCTCGGCTAAGCTTGAGCTAAGACTAAGTAAGTTCCCTCAATAGATTTGGGCCTTAGCCTGAAATCTATATAGCTTACTGAGACTTGGTTCAATAGAGCTTCATCTGAAAATAAACATAGTATAAAGTCACAAGAATAATAACGTTTAAGTTCGCTCCATAGCTTTTTTTAAAGGGTTTGAAGGAAGAAAGGATGATACTCCAACAATTTTTCCTGTATCGTGGGTGCGTTTACAAACATTTTAAGAACGAAAAAAAAAATAGCTGCTTAAAGCCATCATTTTTCAGTACATCATAATCTAATATCACAATACGAGTAGTTGGTTAATAAAATTTTTTGATACTAATAAAAATATATATGGCAGATGAACAAATACGTTTAGTCACAGATACTACCTCAGTTGTGACAAAATTATTTCAACATGTCACAAAGTTGTCGAGTCTACTCACGAATTGCCACTAATTCTTAAACCCGACTACCTCGTGCCTATGTCATATTAACATTTTAGCTGGTCATTGTGATCACACCCAATCGTTTTCTTACGAATCCTTAATTTTTCATAATCATTACAAACAAGGATATAGAGTGACGTGAAATAAAAATCTTGCTGCGTAGGCGCAGGCTCTCGACGCGGGGTACGTCGTTGATGATGATTCGTCAAAAACACGATACACCGATACATGTATGTCGGATGGTCAAACTACGTTGAAAATAAAGAATTCACAATTCCGTATGCAGAAATGAACATTTTCGTGAACGTATTTTCACGAATCCATCCCAACACTTCGATGACGCGATGGGTCGGGGGCCAAAACATCACATCAATCAAGATTTGCGAGGCTTAGACAAAGACAGGAAGTAGTTACTTATTTACGATCACCACGTAGCTACGCAAACGATACATTGTTGCTGCTACGGTGTCACTACGCTCGCTGATACGCTAGATGCTACGCTCGCTGTTATGCCACTGCTACGCTCGCTGCTACGCCCGCTTCAAGGGCGCTGCTACGGTCTCTTTTACGCGCGCTAGATTGCTACGCTCGTAGTTCCGTAGTCGCTACGCTCGCTGCTATACCTCCGCTACGCTCACGGCTACGCCACTACTACGGCTTAATAGAACGTTCTGCAACACCGCCCCTGCGCTTGCTGTTACGTCGTAAGTCTACTGTACGAGTAGTACACTCACATATACCAGTTATAAATCTTGTCCCATAAATGTGGGCGAGCTTATTGCCATTAGGTACGTGGCTACTACTGATAGGTTCCTAATGGAATGGTGCATTCAATTACGCCTGACACGGGAGTCGAACCCAGAATCTTATGCTCTGCAAAGAACTACCGCTTGCTGCTCTAAGTTTTAACTAAGAGATTCACTTCGAGTACGAATACTTACTTGTATTTTTTTTTCTTGTTTTTTATCTTATTGTAATCTTTATTGCATTAGTTCATGCCATCATCCGGCAGTACAAAGAGACTACTACTGCTTACCTACACGGGCTTACATTACCTTTACTAAAGTACTCCATTAGTTTTATTTGGTTAGCTTATTATGTCCTACTCCTGAGCAAAAGCCTCCCCCCATTCCTTCCACTTTTCTCGATGGTGTGCCACTTCCCGCCCATTCACAAGGAAGTCATCCAAACCGTCCCGCCATCTCCTCCGTCTGCCGCGACCCCACCCAGCTGTCTCAGGGCTCCATTCTTGTTATACTGTGGCCTGCCCAGTCCCTCTTAAGTCTCTCTAGTTTATGAGCCACATTAGCTATATGCTTTACCTTCTTAATAAAAAAGGTTTGAGGGATGCACAAGTTACCAAAGCAGGAAAACTAATTTATGACTTGTGTACCTACAACAACTTATCTGTGATACATAAAAGCATTCTTCCAGTTTAATAGCTCGTTGTTAATTCATCATCCTCTGACTAAGGTTTTTAACTAAGAAAATGTATGAGCTAACAATGCATTAAATACCTCTTTGCACCGTTAGTCAATTTGTATCTTAGTACAATTTCCTGTACCAACAACGCCAGTAATCTGAAGTGTTCAGGAAAATAAGAGCAATAAATAAAGACTTGTGTGCTCGGGGTAAATGCGGGCGCAGAATTTAATAACAATAATAGATGTGTCAGGCCATCAACTGTCAGAATAGGTAAGTAGGACGAATAGGTAAATTCCCTTGCCTTACGATGAGGTTATAAAAGCTTGCGGGGTCATAGATTGCTGGCTCCCCCGATGACCCCATCACCCTCCTCCAGGAGAGCAATAGGGAAACCAGTACGCTCCGAAAACACAAGCGTAAATCGATCCCGTCATTCCGTCCTCGCCGCCGAGGACGCCCGTCGCGACGTCCGAATCAATGCCCTCCCCGACCCTTGCAAGAGCCAGCCCGCGATGCTGAGCCGTAGTGTTTAAAATAGCCCCTAAATAATATATCATTGTGATCCAGCCTGTCCCTTGCTGTCCTCTCTCAGTGACGCCCTAAGCCGAGGTCCGAACCCCACAGGGGGTGCCCTTAGCGTGTGGTCACTTAGTTTGTAGTTTTTTCTAGTTTGTAAGCTCTGGCTGGAGGCCTTAGAGTAATTTAAGGCATCTACAGAAAAGTCCGGTTAAGCAGCTCACAACCTCTTCTAGGTTGACCTGCGAGACGACATTCACAAAAAAAAAAAAGATTGCTGGCTAGTCTCGCTGTCGTCTCCATGAAGCAATGTTGTTTTTCACGCAATTCCCACGAGGCAGACTTGGAGTGGCAATGTAGGTGTAGAACAAAGACTTCAATTTAATTATATAAGAAGGTTTTATTTTCGGTTGGGATAATTTGTAGGGTTGCGGAGGTTCGACAGGCAGTCGCTCCATGTAAAATACTGATATCCAGCTGCATCTGGTTTGATTGGAAGCCGACCCCAATATAGTTGGGAAAAGACTAGGCAGATGATGATAATTTGAAGGGTTTTGGGCAGGTTTATGTGCTGGCGTTTGTACTTACAAGGTTTCGACCAAAACTAGATCCAGAGCCGAAGGTTTCGTTACGGTTTCGGTTTCGGCTGAAAATCCTGGTTTCAGTTTGGGTGGGACACTATTTTTAGGGTTTACCCTATTACTAAGACTTCGTTGCCTGTCTGACTGTTTGTCACTTAGGCTGTATTTCATGAACCGTGATAGAAAAAGAGTAGCAATAAACGCACGTTTGGCACAGTGGCTGAGCAATTGGACCCCTGCGCTATGTGTCGTGGGTTCGATTCCCGCTCGGAATAAATATTTGTATGATCTGAAAGTAGTTGTTCTGGGTCTGGGTGTTTGTCTGTGTGATTTTCTATGTTTGTAAACGCACCCACGATACAGGAGAAATTCCTAGTAAGGGGCAACGTTTTTAAAAAAAAAAACAAAAGTACTTTAAAAATAAATAATTGAATTTAAATAAATCAAATATTTAACGGGGGCTCCCATACAAAAACCGTGATTATTTTGCCGCTTTTTATAGATAATGGTACGGAACCTTTCGTGCGCGAGTCCGATTCACACTTGGACGGTGTTTTAATAATTAACGCATTTATGGTTTTAATAATTTTATTAAAGCAATAAAAAAGTTTCAGAAGTCCAGTCAGCCTATGTAACGGACAGCGCCATCTACCGGTTATGCGCCCTATATTGGTTGAATTTTCAACAGGGCGTGGATGGCTAAATCCGAAACTATGAGGAATTGCGAAAAATACTGAAAGCAGTCTGGAGCCAAATAATTTAGATGAAAATCAATATTCCTGGCCAGGAATCGATGGAGTTGATTTCGAAATAAAAATCTAATCATCCAACAGTGTATAGACAATTTGTACGACACTGTACATAGTACTCCGGTACAATTCTACGATGTTACGTTTCTGCTGGTACAGTATAACACGGGTCATATTATGATGGGCACCGACCCATCATTAGAACTATCTTATAAGGCAGAATAATGTTTTAAAGTGGGTCTAATAGTACTGACCACCGACCACCCGACTATTAGAATAGTAGTGTAGTCGGTGGAAATTAATACTTGATTCTTTGATTGGCCAGTAGGTACAATTTGTTCGGGGTCGCAGATCTGTTAAATTAGGTTACTGAGGCCCTAGAACTTAAAGGGAAATTGAAAGAGCAGAGTAAATTTAAGATATAACATAGAAATTAAAGAAAACCTAAATGAAAATCAGTTTTGTAACATTAAAAAATAGGTAGGATCGATAGTCTGAATTAGAATATTCCCGCTAAAATATGGCGTCGAAATAAAAAGTTGTCTATGCATTTTTTTTTATTTTTAAAATAAATACTGACGTACTTGAAATTATTAGTACTAAAATATAAGTAGTTAGAAACAAAATTATAAGTATAATTGAATTTAAGGAAATAAAGTTATATTTTTAGATTTTTGACACATTCATTTCTTACCAGTAACAAAAAAGTAAAGTGCGTTTCATATCTACGGTTTAAAAGAGAAATTAAAAATAAATGATTTCATTTGAAAACGTAATGTAACGAAATTATTTAGTAGATTTTATAACGCAAATCTTTGGTCTTAGCTTTCCAAAAGTTTTGCCAGCTTTTTTAAACTTTGGAAGAAATTAATGCTTTTTATATGTTTTTTGCAGAACTGAAACGTCGTAGCGGTTATTATTTATTGTAATATGGCAACACTGCGTGGCCGACTTCAACATTTGGCCTAATTAGTCTATGCTTTAGTTATATTTTCGGTGTGGTGGTCGATTTATCAATATTTTTCCTATAATTTGTTTTCGGAATATAGGCGGGAAGCAGTTGTCTTAAATAAAACTCATTCACAATGAGCGTGGAAGAAGATATTATGAAAATACAAAAGAAGCTAACAAAAATGATTTCAGCGGATGGCACGGTGGGTCTAATATTTTGAGAACGAAAATAGGGGAGCTAAATACGTTTTCCGCTAAAAAAATATCTAGAAAGAACCGCAAGAAATCTGCTAAAACATCACTGCTAATGCAATACGTGGTCTAAGTCGTTACCATTTTTGTCATTCGTTTGTGACGAATATTGTCAATTGAAGCACCAGACGCTATGCTTAGTTACCAATCTCATTAAACATTATTGGCGGGGTTATATTTATTTTGTTTATTTGTTTTAGGGTCAGGAAGAAGCTTTGGACTTGTTGAAATCCTTACAGACAATGGCTATCAACTTGGATGTGTTGACTAAAACAAGAATAGGTATGACAGTGAATAATCTTCGGAAATCAAGCAAGGATGAAGAGGTAATATCTTTATGCAAGACTTTGATTAAAAACTGGAAAAAGTTCTTGTCAACGCCAGGTACACCAGGTAAAGACAATGGTAACTCCTCGAAATCTAAAAAAGAAGGCAAGGACAAGGATAAAAAAGATGATAAAGAAAAAGACAAGAAGCAGAGAGAGACAACTTCATTCCCACCGCAGACCAACACTACGGACGCTGTCAGGCTTAAGTGTAGGGAACTTCTCACACAAGCTCTCAAAGTTGATGGTGAAAGCCAGAATTCCTGTGGCAGCCCTGAAGAGCTTGCTGAAGAATTAGAGGAATGCATTTATGCTGAGTTTAAGAACACTGATATGAGATATAAGAACAGGGTGCGGTCAAGAGTGGCCAATTTAAAAGATCCCAAAAATCCGACCCTTCGTACAAACTTCCTCAATGGTTGTATTGCTGCTTCTCGCCTTGCAAAGATGACCCCAGAGGAAATGGCGAGTGATGAGATGAAGAAAATTCGAGAGAAGTTTATTAAGGAGGCTATTGATGATGCTCAGCTGGCTACAGTACAAGGGACTAAAACTGAGATGCTCAAGTGCGGGAAATGCAAAAAGAAGAACTGTACCTACAACCAACTGCAGACCAGAAGTTCTGATGAACCTATGACTACTTTTGTACTTTGTAATGAATGCGGCAATCGCTGGAAATTCTGTTAAGACTGCTTTTAATCATCCTATGGTGACTAGTGTACCCCACACAGTATGATACTGTTTGTATCAATGTAACATTACATTTTATTATGAATTATGGTTTCTGTTTTTGCTATTTTAATAACACCTTACTACTGTCATTGACTAAGAAATCATGTTTAGTAGATAAGGTGATCTTAGTTTAAAACTTAAATAAATGAATCTGCTTAAGTGAGTTCAGTATTTTATTAAAATTATTTATTTTTAGTGTAATTTCCCCCCCCCCCCCCAAATGAGACAAGTATTTTATATCTTGTAAAGCAGGAGTGGCCAACAGGTCGATCGCGACTATTACTCCAGTCGATCTTCGCAAAGCAAATAATATAAATAAGTAGATCAGACTGCGCAACGTAATTACCAACTACTGCAGCATCATCTTGTATCATTTTTCAATCGCTATTCCGTCACGGTTGGTAGATCGCACAGGGTTTCGTTAGTAAACAGTAGATCTTATGTCTAATCAAGTTGGCCACCCCTGTTGTAAACTATATAGGCCTGCATTATGCTGAATTATGCTCCAAAAAAGTCAAAGGAAAATCTGTCTTTGCAGAATAGATAATGTATTTTTTTAATTAATAATTGAACATAGCAAGAAGCTAATTAAACAACTTTTTAAATTATTGAATAATCATATATTTATAAAACATTTTGCACAACAGGAATGTGTCCTTTAGGACGAACCTAAGGTATATAAAACTGGCACTAATATTAACTATGATTACAAGTATTATTAGAATATGGTAGTTATAAATATTTTCAGTGTTTCAGTAGTGTTAGTATCAGCAATTTATGCATAAAAATATTGAGTCTCCACATTTACTTAACACCAGAACAGATAGATAATAATATTGTCTCTATTACAAAGATAATGACAGTAAATACTTAATGGCCTCATTTTAAAATCTTTTTGAATTTGTTTGTTTCGTCTTTTAGTAACAGGTACAGTCGGCAACGGAAGTCGTCCAACACTAATTTCTTAAATAATATTACTAAGAAGAAACTGAATGAATGATAAACCCTTCAGGTTGGTAACATTTTCATACTTTCTCTAATCGATTGTTATTAAGTACGACTTTTCTATTAATAAGCACTTTCCCGTTAGTTCTCTGACCACTGTATAAAACGTCCCATTCTACAATTACCTATAGCAGCCCAATTGTAACATTTTATAATTTTGGCTTTTTGATTATTTCCATAATAATATCCAAAAAATGGCCAGAATTGTTATAATCTAATATGGCAAGCTATGCTTTGGTGAACATCAACATTTTTCATTTGGCTTATGCTAAAACTATACTTCTTACAAACATCTTGTTATAAACAATACATCTAATCTAATAAACCTTAATTATAAAATCACTTATTTCTATCATTCGAATATTTTATTCTACCAATAGCTCTCCAGTTTTAATTTTCACAAATATTTTTTCATCATTACATGCAAAACTCTTTTTCTGCATGTCTAGTTTGAGATCAACTGATTCACTCTCTTCATCCAACTTGGTTATTGTAAAACTAACAGCTTCATTAGCCACAAAACATTCAGGAATAAGTGTTTTGTGGTAATTGAAGTGTGTCTTTAGATGTTCCCGAAGGAAATGCGACTGAACAACCACCAGGTCGCAATGAGAACATTTATGACTTCCAGCGTTTAGCACATCGGTGTCTCCGTGCCGTCTGTAATGATTAGTCAAAGAATCTTGACGTTGGTTAGTGTATGGACATAACAAACACATATGCATTTTACGCTCTTTGATCGGCGAAGTTTCAGAAGCGTTTGGGTCCTTTATAGAATTATTCATAGACCGTCTCCTCTGCAGCAGTCTGAGCGTTTGTTGGTCGCTAATTGAGAATTGTTGGAAGTCGCTCTTAGCAGTTCCCTTTGGCATTGTTTTTATTGCGAGTTTAATATTATCACTGCTGTCGTCTTGCTTAACGTCTTCTTGATGTTCATTTTCTGTGAAATCATTATTATCTTTTTTTCTTTCAGCTTGAGCTTCATCATTCATTTGATGTTTTCGCATATGTTGAACATAATTTGCATAATATTTTACGGAATAATCACATAACTCACATTTATATCTTTGCTTGGACCCGTGTAATGATAAATGAATTTTATATTGTTCTCTTTTTTCGAAGGCTGAAGGGCACTTGTGGCATTTGTAACGTTTTTCTTTTTGGCGTCCATTTTTCAGGTATGTGGGATATATAAATTCTGGATTTCCATGCATCAAATAACCGAATTGGGGGTCGGCTTGTAGAACAGGCGGAAAATGATCATTTGGCTTAACTAACTTATCTTTATCAGTTAAAACTCTTTTCTGAGCCTCAGTCTTCCTCTGGAACAGATCTGTTCCCGATAGTGGGATATTTTTATAATCCATATCTTCACCGGATTCATAGTCGCCGCTTGTCTTGTTTTCATTTTCATGAAGAAGTTCGTGTTTTCCTAGATTTCCAACGTTCTTCACAGCGTAATTGCACTTCTTGCACTTATGTTCGCCTTCACCTCCGTGCAACCCCATGTGATATGTAAGCGCAGAACTTTTGAAAAACTTTGCTGGACATTGTTTGCAACTGTATTGTTTTGGCGCGTGTCTTGTATCATTTGTTTTTTTTATTGGACTTTCGATATGTTCAACTTTGCTTGGTCCAGTGGATATCCATGTTATCTCTGATGTATTGGGACATCGAACGAGTTCGAGCACGGGTTGTCTGTGCGAGGGGTGTGAGTGGTGAACGAATTTAAGCATTTTCGTTTTTGTATGATATTCATCCGTGTGCACTGTGTCATGAGCCGCTAATTCACTTTCTTCGGAAACTGAAAAGTCACAACTTTTACATTTATTGGGCAACGATGCGTCATGGTATTTTTCATGAGCGTCAACTTCGCTGTCTTCAAAAAATCTTGCTGGGCACTTTTGACAAAAATACAATATTTTTAATTCTCTATTTTCGAGTGTGCCTTCAGAAGAGAAACTTTCTGGATTTGCTGACTTTTCAATTTCTATAACCTTTCTCAATTTAGTGATTTGTTCTTCATCGGGCACATCATGTTCAACAGGACAATAAATACGACCATATATTTCCCCATGTGATTTGGAATGCTCTGCTAGTCTGCCGGCGTTATCACATGTGAATTTGCATTCCAGACACTTGTAAATAGTTGTATCGTTGTTTTCGAATACGATGCAATGAATTTTTTCATGGTTTGGTATTTTACATTTGATAGCGTTAACGTACGAACAATATCGGCACTTGTACATTTTATGGAACTCATTCTTTGCCGAAACCCAAACAAAAGGTATTTCATCGAGATTAATTTGAAAGTCAAATTTGTTTTGTGTTGATGTTGATGCTTCTAATTCGGCTTCAGTTTCAGTTCTTTTGGTTGCTATACCGTGTACTCGCAGATGTTGGTGCAGTAGGTGTCTCTTAGATACGCTGTAGTTGCATTCGGGACACTTGTAAGGCGTATCCGCCGGGAGTCGATGAAACTGTTCGTGGTACATGAATTGTGACTTGCTATTTGTTTCGTATGGACATTCTATGCATTTGTGACGTTTGGTGGTGTTCATAGGTGCAGTTACTGGTGCTGGGGGTTCAGGTCCCGGAGATTTAGTTCCACTTGCTTTAGCGATGTAATCTTCTGGATCAGTTATGCCATGCAGTAGTAAATG
This sequence comes from Agrotis puta, assembly GCA_943136025.2. Classification (NCBI taxonomy): domain Eukaryota; kingdom Metazoa; phylum Arthropoda; class Insecta; order Lepidoptera; family Noctuidae; genus Agrotis; species Agrotis puta. Next base: position 12,820,414 of record OW964170.2, on the reverse strand, counting down.
TTGGATCAATTCTGGTTCATCTTTTACGAAGAATGGACAGAAGTAGCATTTGAAGATAGAGTTCGGCGAGGGCTGATGCTGCTGTAAATGCGCAATGAGAAGCTTCTTGTCACTCGTTCTGTAGGGGCATTTGTTGCAAGTATCGATGTTAATCTCATTGATGTTCATTGGTGGGTCAGGTTTAGGTTTAACTGTAGTTATCACTTTGATCACTCCATCGTGCTTTAATCGGCAATGGCGCTGAAAAAATTAAATAATATTTATTATAGAGTGTGTAAAAAAGAACAAACCACAAACATATATGTGAACTAAGTTAATTAGGTACTAAAAGCCAATATTATCGTAACGCACCTGGATGACATGTTTCCAATTGGACAGTTGATTACAATGTCCACAACGGTACGCCAGGTCCGCTGGATCGGGAGTATTATTCTCAGGTTTTTTAATTGGTGGTTTGTTTGCTTCGTCATGTATGCCATCCGATCTGGAGTGTTCACGAACGTGCTCCAGAAGAGCTTCCTTTGAAGGATCTCTGAAAACATAATTAAATTAAATGTTAGTTATAAACTCGTGGAGAAATGTGTATGATACGGTCTAACTAATGTGTTTGAACTTACTTGTAATTACACTTTTTACATTTCCATAACGTTTTCTTGGGTTTCTTCATATCATTGAGACCTCTCATATCAATAAAGTTATAATTATCTTCACCGTGTTGAGTCTGTAAGTTAAGCGGTTGCATTTCAAATTGTACATTCATAGCGTCAGATACATCATTAAATGATTCATCCATTTCCATCGTGCTGTCGACTGCAGTATTAGAATCCAGGTAATGGAATTCATTTTCGCCATATTCATTTGAAACAGGCATTGCCAAGAATTTGTTGTATTTGCTATAGTTTCTTCTCCCTGTCTCATCAGTCATAAGTACTTTTGCTTCATTATGTTCGGGATCTCTCGCGGATTTCAATTTAATGTGTTTGGTTATATCCCATCTCCAGTTAGATTTATATTTGCAAAGGGAACACTCAAATGGTTTCTTGTTTAAGTGACCTACTATATGAACGTGAAATCTGGACGCTGTTGTGGAGAAAAATGGACAATGTGGACATTTAAATACCTTCCTGCCAATAGCTTGACTCGGCGACAAATTCATGCTTTCATTCTCATCGACAATTTCAGGATCAAAACTTCGATGTATTTCTGGTAGAGTGGAATCATCATTTATGTTTATATCTAGAGGTTCAAACTTGTTAGGGTCATGATTAATATTGTTCCAAACGAAAACGACGTTTTCCATTGGATGCGGTTCAATCTCTTTTTCATGTATTGGAATGATTTCATCGTTGCTATTTTCATTTTTAATAGCGTTTTCATCGTCAATGCTTTCGATCTTGACGCAAGTTTGCATGTGAATGTACAAGTCTGCGCTAGATTTACATCTATGTCTGCAGTTCTGGCATCGAGTGGAACTTAAACTTTTAAGCGTTGTGTTCGCATTGATCCGATTAGCCTGTGGAGCACAATTTTTTTCGTGTACAGAATGTTCTGATAGGCATTTACTTTCAAATCCACAAATCTTGCATATTAGTGAACCTTCTTCGCCTGTTTCTGTTAGGAGTCTTTCTTTTAATCTGTCGAAGAATGATTCATTTTTCTTTCGACCTGCGGTTTCTTTTGTTGATGGGTTTGCTGGTAAAAGAGTATTTTCAGCAGATCCATCATCGATGTCGGCGGGTTCTTCTTTGAACTTTTTCTGTGGCGGTTCACCTGAGCTTGTTTGTTTCTGATTGGGTGTTGAAGAGTTTAACGGTATGAGTTGTGGTATTGGCCGGGGAATTTTTCTACTCTGTTTTTGTTGCTTCTCGTCTGTGCTGTTGGTTGGTGAGAGCTGGTTGTATCCATCTTGTGAAGTCTCTTTTCTGTTAGAGATTCCATCTGACGCTGTACCGTCATTGGAATCACTCTTGCAACTGACTAGTTCTCTATCTGCGTATTGTAGACCCATGTCCTGGAATTAAAGAAAATTATACTATTATTGATTGTTATTTACAATTCATCGAAAAATATATAATAATTGCGTGCGTGTAGTATAATTTGTAAGGTATTTCCAGTGTACTGTTTGTTCATGCATAGTAAGAAATACAAAAATGAAATAAATATCCCAGAAGTGGTAATAACCAAATAAGTCACGCAGGAATTGAACCTGTGTCCAGAAACTTACTCTCAACTATTGCTCTATAACTTCTTCACTTCATATGATTAAAGTTTACTTATAAGTGTCAACTAATTAGGTATTACAAGTTTATTCTGAATTAATGAACTTGAACATACAGAAAAATCACAAGTTACAAACAAACATACGCGTACAACACACAAGCACATAAAGTAGATAAATATATATTTTGGGGGAAGACTATCAACTGACGGCTCCTTCCGCTTCCCCCAGAGCGGGCCGAGTCATTTGATGATTGACCATCCAAAAAATAATATCAAGTATTAATATAGAAATGAATATATAAAAATTTCGTGTCACGGTGTTTCTGACTGCACACCTCCAAAACGTTTTGGCCGATTTTGAACCGACTTCAAAAAAGGAATGGTTCTCAATTCAACAGTTTTATTTTTTATTTTTCATTAAGACTGCCCCAAAAAGTAGTGTTGTGTTTTTGTTATTATTTGGTAGGTGTGAGAATAGTTTGTAAAGCACTATTAAAAAAGGAGGTATTCGACATTGGGCACCCGCTGTAATGGCACCTGAGCTAATAGCACCCTAACTATGTGTAGCGGACGGACCAGCTTGATGTACGTGCGCTCCTTACGATGCTGGTGACGCATGTACCCTATGCCACGCCCAGCTCCTGTCAAAATCTTTCGCATCGCAGGTATCCAATGTGGAATACCTCAAAAAAAAGTGTGACACCCAGCGCAGTGGGCTCGAGTGAGCTAGCATTTAATAAAATGTTGTTTTAAGATATGTATTTATTCATAAATTGCAAGAAGATTCTCCATCGGTGGATATGGTGGGTGTATGTTATAGTAAGTACCTAACTACGTACGTACCTCCTGAACAGACGGAGAGAACAGAAAACGGAGTTAGCTAATTCGCCTCCCGTAAAAGGCGACTTAGCGATAGAATTTATGCGTGAGTTTACCGAGAACCTTTTTAAGAACTTAAGTAACCGAATTAAAGGATCTAGAGACACTTTCAATACTGAGTCTTTTCGTGTTTACATTAAAAGTGAGTTTAAGTTTGCGTTTTACTACAAAATCAGCTCTCTATGTAATATTGCTTAACACAATCTTTACTTCACAATTCCTTTAATTTTATAGCTGGTATGTGTTTTGTTTTTGTTCCCAAAAATGGAATTATAATATTTGTTTACTAGCTGTACCCCGCGGTTCCACCCACTGCTCAGCTCCTATCGGTTGTAGAGTGATGTTATAATAGCCTACAGCTTTCCTCGATCAATGGGCTATCTATCATTTTTTTTTACTTTTTGTTCCTGAGATTAAAGTGTTCAACCAGATAAACACTTTCATTTTCCATCGATATAGTCAGGAGTCTATGAAACAATGACATGGAACCACGGGTAATATGAACCCGTTAGGTAATGGGTTGACCCACCGGGACCACAAAATTCGTTTTATATTTGTGGCCACAGACGAACGTTTCAAATTAATGGAGCAATGCTATGTTGTGTTTGTCAAGAAGATGGGGGGATTGTCATTCCATGAAAGTTACGCAATAGGGTGTAGAACAGAAATACAAGATACGTCATACAATTTTGGAGTCCGCGCTACGACTGAAGTCATTTTGACGCGGCGCTAGTGTCTATGTCATTAAATCAAATTGCATTAAAAAATATAGTACCACGAATTTTCCCCGGGGTCGCGGGGGTAACGAATTACCGTGACCCCGGTACGTAAAGGGCTATTGAAGGACACCGTGGATTTTAGTCAGTACAAGTCTGACAGTCCCTCCCGCCCTGCCCTGGGTGGGCGGAATCATTTGATGATTTTACCACGAAAAAAAAAACTACGAATTTTCCGCATCACTTCAGTTGTGGTTGTGGCGCAGACTCTACGGACGGACTGACGACACCAGATATATTAACAGATCTTGAGTCTATTGCACTTATCTTTGTCGTGGTAAATAAGATCCAATATACTTTTTTCTTTCTACCTGTCAGTGTCAGGACTAGTCGTATCCCCAGATTGTCCCTAAAGGTGAAAAGGATGGGTATACTTAGATATATTTTATGGCATTATGTACCGTCAGTATTGCGGTCTTAGTATCGTATACGCAGTTATTTAAAGTGCGTAATTTTGAGCAGTTAGCATCAGGCATCATTGCACACCCTCTGTAGTCTATGGTTCTCTTTACGCACTTTACGAAGAAGCGGATTTTTTGAATTAAGAATGTAATCAATGATTTATGGTCTGTTCTTCCCACGTTGATCGTGAAAGAAATAGATTACCTACCTAATTATAATTAGGACATCTGTTAGTAAAAGTGACATTGTAGCAAAGATAGAGAGTATTCTCTACAACGCTGCCATTGCACTACTCTGGAAACTCGACACAATTTCGTGAATATATTTATTTTTCAGGTGTTACACTGAGTAACACATAGACACATCGACACGCGAATTACAAGATTGCAACAAACTATTAAACCCGTCTGATCATTTTATATTTAGGACGTTCGAGTATTTTTATCTAAACGCCGGCGGTAAATCGTGACATTAGATTTTATCAACACAAGAAATATTGAAATTACGACGTCTCGTGGGCTCAGTGGTATTAAGCACACGCAACCGGGTTCGATACCCAGGTCTTTATGACAAATTGCTCGAGTTTGCTAACCTAATTAATATACATATTATTATACGGAAACAGTGAGTGCACGACTATATCAGCTGTCGGATTGTTATTGTTTTTTTTTCATATGGGCTATCTTGTTATCACAATTGGGGAATTCTGAAAGCTAGTAGCCTATTAAATGATTTCGGAACGTATTTTCAACACTATTAGAGCAGCTAATTACATAATACTTCCTACGATAACATCTAACATCGTCAAAGAGTGTTTACAGATCCGCCGCGAGTATTATTTGTAAACAAGTTATTTATTTAATGTTTAGGTGGTCTAAATACTATTAGTTTTGCAAGTTAGTAAGTTTTAGTGATGAGCTCGTATGGGATTGAGGATGAGTGTTATGTGACAAGCGTGCAACACAAATAGAAGCGTGAGAGAGGCATGCATAAATGTAAACACGATGCAAAAGGTTGCGAGAAGCGGCATAATGTGGAGTGCAATCCGGTGGCGCTTGTGATAAGAGTGACAACGGCGTGACGTCACCGGAGGTACCGGCGGCGGGCGCGGCCCGCCACGCACACAACACACGACGACTCACCGAGACCGAGTGTGAGGACCGCGAGTCGCCGCTCCCTTCTTCCTCCTTGGGGAGCAACGCGCTCGCTGCGACGAACTCCGCGGACACCGCGTCGCTGGCGCCCACCCGGTTGCGGCGCCGACTCGACAGCGATTGGCCCGCTGCCGGTGTGTGATGATTCATTTCGTGCACCGTCAGACTCTGCTTGATGTCCGCCGTGAAGTTGCACATCGAACAATTGAAACTTCCACTTCCACCGTGGTTCTTCATGTGACGGTCCAAATTCCACTTGTACGGCGTTCGGAAATCACACATTGTACACTTGATCATAGGCATCGAATGATATTTCACGTGCTTTGTAAATCTAGCTCTTATGTGGGTGACGTAGTTGCACTTATCGCATGAGAAGAATTTGCCCTTAGCTTTTGACACATGTGCCCTCCGATAAGAGGGCGAAGCATAGTCACCATTTCTATCACAGTCGCCGTCGATATCATCTGGTCGGTCCATGGAGTCTTCATCTACTTCCATCATCATATCCTCGCAGTCCTCCACTTCCTCCAGCATGTCTTCAATGCGCTCTGCTGGCTCCATGTTGTCGACAGGGGGAGGTGATAGCTCTGCGGCCGGCAATGTGGGTACCTTAGCGACCGCAGAATTTGGCTTTGGTCTTCCGTGAACCATCTTGACGTGTCTTATAAGTTTCTGATGATGTCTCGAAGCGTAAACACAGTGTGGACAATCGTAGATCTTGAGTCTGACGAAGTGAGCGTCGCGCGTGTGTACGAGATAAGCGCGCGGGTTCTGAGTATAGAACGTGCACTTGGTGCAATTATAATTCCTCTTTATCTTGCACTCTGGTAATTCAAAATCCTCGGCGGCATCTGAAGAGGCCTCCGAAGACACGTCGCCGCAGACGCGGCCTTCAAGGTGGCGCACGACAGTCGCGACCTCGCCGACTTGTGCGCTCGACGGCGAGGACATCTGCTGTAGCATACTCCGCTGCAACAGAACAATGTTCGCTGTCGGTTAAACGTTCCGGGAGGGCGCGCGGCGCGGCGTGCGACTTGCGGGGTGGGGTGCGGGGGGTGTCGCGGCGCGCTGCAGCGGGACGTGTGCGGTGCGCGAGAGCGTCGCCGGCTGAATGAGGCGTCGCGGCCGATGAGCCAGCAGCCGCCAAGCGCTGGCGGCCGGGCCGGAGGGCGCGTGGGCGCGGGTCGGGGCGCCGGCCGCGGAGGGTCGCCTGTCGTGTTCCTATGTTTTTCATCCTCGATGGCAAGGGGAGCCGGCGCGCCGGACGGCCTCCACTCCGCAACGGTCTAATGAGAGTTTGTGCTTGGATGTTGTCGGCAACATTTTTTCGTATTAGGTAGCGGGCTTGCGCTGTACCTATGCGACATCATCATTATACTGAGTGCCGCGGGTATCTACATTGTAATGGCGTAATAAGGACAGCATTTGAAAAGGGGCGACTAATGATGGAGCACAGGTAAGCAGATTTACAAACACCACCTCAGGTAGAGTACCTTGCTACTTCAATGCGAAGTTGAGGATGAATTCTAAGACTACGGTTGTTACGATTCTTCGAAGTAGTGTTAGTAAAGCTACAAGAGTTTCTTCCTGCTAGAACAACTAAACACAAATTGAAACAACTTGTCGTCAAAAGCATAACTATTCGAGGAAAAAAACAATTTGAAGAAATCAGAAGCGTTGATGTCTTTTATTTATAGATATTAAAACTTTTTACGATTTAAATTGAAAGTTTCTTTTTTTTTTAAGCATGGTGATTGTTTTAAATTCTGTTCGAAACTTTGAAGTGCTGAAAGTTACATAAAATAGGAAATTATTTATGTATTGCAGTCACGCTATTTAGAGTTAAGTTTGGCAGAAAATGTAGAGTTGCGGAAATGTGAAAGAAACTGCATAGAGCTGAAAGTTTTTCGTATTTCCGAAATAACAATAGAGTTTATAACAATAGGATTTCGCAAACAGATGTTTATTTAAAATAGAAGAGCCTAGTAACATATTTATGCAGTCAATTGATCAGCCACCGTCTCTAGTATCCTATCTATCTCTGTACCAAAACTCATCAAAATTGGCACAGCCGTTTTGACGTGATAACGGCTGAACATACAAACAAACTTTCGCATTTTTATAATTAGTAGGATAAATGACCGAGAATACGTTATCAGTCGCTCCAAACACCATACAAATAGACCATAACCCTTTAGACTTACCGTGGTCTGCTAAAGAAGGACAAAAACGCAATAATCAACCTTAACACCAAGACATAAAGTCAGAAATAGAATGAACTGATTCACTTAAATATATTCTACGATGCTGTACGAGCGGCGGCATACCAACAGCTGTAGCATTTGACAGAGATGCTTCAAGCGAGTTCAGTCTTAAAAGCTACAGCATAGAGTTGAAATTCAGGCTAAGTTTTTTTGTCAAAATTTATAACAGTATGTTGGTACTATGAGTATAATTTGAATTATATATTTGTATTATATCGTATTATTATGAGAAATGAGGCATGATCTCGGGTTGATTTATTATGTATCTTTAGGGTCCCGCAACTGAAAAACCTTTTTTGATCAAATAAACATTAACTTTTGATAAACAAGAGCAGTGGTGGCACATATGTATCGATCCCGACTTACGAGTTGTAGGTCGTAGGTTCGAACTCACGCGAATTACTTTGTGTAGGTAATTTATTTTATGAATGCGTGGATTATGGCCTCTCACAGAGAGGTGGCCTGTGTCCCAGCAGTGGGATCATAAAAGGCTGATGATGATGATGATGATCATGAGATAATGTGAGTTCTGGCTCCAAAAAATGATAACGTATAATTTCGACGCGAATTAAGTGACGTCAATTTAATTTGGCACGTTTTCGCGGTCCGTTTGTCGCAGCTGAATTAACTAGTCTATTATCTAATTAAAGTGCAATTATGTGCACAGTGGTTGATCTTATTCGCTTTAAAGTCAAGCAAAACCACATTGGGGAACAGTGTATAAAACGGGGACGCGGAGTGTGATAGGAAATCACACTTAGGCAAACATACACATTATTAACGAAGCGCAAGCGCCAACAGGACGCCATTTGTTAATGGCCGCTTGCAAATGACGTCCTGATGGCGCTTGCGCTTCGTTAGTGTTGTGTTTACTATGCCTAAAGATTGTATGTCCCCATTATACCTCGCGTCCCTGTCTTATAAACTGTTTCCCTACGTATAAGTAAGTAATTTAGTAGGTAGACACTCATGTGTCTACCTACTAAATACCTGTATGTATGTATGTATAAGAACCCCTTTCTTGTTGGTAAAGAAAGACGTAAAAGACGTAAAGTCACCAAACAAGTCTTCCTGTCTTGGGTGGAGTGGAAGGGACTGTCAGACTCGTACTGAATAAAGTCCACTGTGTTCCTTCAATCGTCCTTTACTTTCTAGAGTCACGGTTACCCGTTTATACAGTTCTGCGACCCAGGAAGTCCCTGGTGATTATCTACCACACTTTTTTTGTTATGAATTTTATTTTGTGTCGTGTTCTTATAATTGACCTGCCAAGAATTTCATTAACTTGCTTATTCGTCAATTAAAAGCTACCTAGTCTATGAAGAACATTTGTCGTAAAAATAAATATAAGCGGTACGGAACCCACGTCTCACGAAAAAATCACGCTACGTTCCTTCAAAACAATTAATCAAACGAGACAAAAACGCTGTTAATTGTTCGTTGTTTTGCTGAAGCTATTAATGAAATTAACTAAATACTTTGGTGAACTACCTATTAGAGATGGACATAAGCCGACACCTTAACCGTATGTTACAGAAGCGTTTATATTGAACATGTATGGATATTCTCCTCATAATTATGCGGGTTAAACAAACAACCATGGCAAAACAGGATTACAATGTGTTGTGATTTATTTATAACTAATAAACAGGCTACCGATGGCGCTGACTAACACATACGAAACTGGTCAATGGCACATCGTTGAACTTTACGATCATTAATGCAATCATCGTTAATAAGTGCGAGGTCGCGTTATCGCATCGCAGCGTTCGTGTGCCCGTGGAGCACTCATGTGTTGGACAGGTGACGCGTGCTGGTCGGCGGCGCGGGGTGCGGGGGGCGCGGGGCAGGGTCGCAGACGACTGACAGGGCCGAGGCAGGAAACGGCCGGAGAAGGCATCCCAGCACAATGGAGGCGGCGCGCCGCAGGGGGAGCCCTCGCAATCGATATGCCGTCGCTACTCGCTAAGGTCCGATGGCCGCTGCGAGCGGTTTGGAGCGCTGCAGAGGCGGATGCCCCCGCCCCGCGCGCCCCTCGCCCCGCTCACCACACCTGCTGTGTATTTATAGAGCGGCACAGCCGGCGCAGGGATGCAGGGATGTCGACTTTACCACGGGCGTCGACGTGTACCTACCTATGCGATGTAGGCACGCACGCAATGTTCGCACGCACGCCGCGCCCGCTGCCGCCGCCCGGGTGACGCCCGACTGTTTATTATTTGTCACAATGAACATAAAAATAGCACTCGTCCGTTAAGTACCATGCTCAATACAGTGTTTGCAACGCCAACGGTTCATGCGATTACAAAGCATTCACCGATTGAGACTTGCGAGCTAGGTAGTAACAGCGAAGCACCTAATTACCTTTCCACACGAATTTGTGGGTGCCGTTCAAAATTGTTGGGTACTTAGCGGCTGTATCGTGTTTCACTTTTCAGTAATTATAAAGTACTAGCACTTTTCCCGCGACTTCGTCCGCGTGGGTTACGTACTTTCCTAATTCCCCCTTTTCACCCCCTTAAAGATTAAATTTCCAAAAAGAAAGAAAGAAAGAAAGAAAAAACTTTTATTGACACATGTCATAAGTACACACAACATTAACCAACAAAGAAAATATTTAAAAAGAAAACTTACAACTAAACAATAAATATTGTGTGACTCATGGCTGCGCCAAATAGGCCCAGTTCAGCAAATGCCGGACAACTAGTACCCGACGCTGGTTTTCAACTGAGCCTACGTGAGTGCACGGACGAAAATCAGTTTGAGAAATGAGCAAAAAAAAATAAAATAAAATAATATTAAAAATTAATAATAAAATTTTTAATATGTAAAATAATATGTTAAAAAATTAATAAAAGATAAATATATGTATATGTATATATAAATATTGTGTACGATGTTTCTATGGACTGTGAGTAGTAAAAATAAAATAAATAATGTTATCACCGGAGCTACAAATTCTGTCAAAACCTAGGCACCTAGAATACCGTTATCTTAACAACGGTATTTGAATACCCAATAGCGACACCATCGTTAGCCCGTAGCATCACACCGACACTACATCGCTCGCAGCCGGGTGTGACGCACTAGTTACCGGCGTAAATATTTAAAAATGCTAGATAACTAACTTGTAGCTGTGGGTATTCTAAAATTTTTAAAATAAATGAATATAGTAAATGATTTTGATAAGGGATATTGATTATAGATAGAACAATGTGTATTTGTACAAAACAGTTAATTTTAGAACATCGAAAGTGAACAAACAATAGTGAAAAGAATTAAAAAGAAAACGCGGAAGAGGGTAAGTGTCCAAGATTATTCGAGTTAAATTGTCTGTTTGGACAGACTGACTAATTAAAAAATGTATTCCTTTTTGTAGTTGTACGTGGGAAGAATTTCACATATTCAAACAAAACCCCTTCTTAGTGCTCCCCTACATTATAATAGGAAGCCGTGTGCAAAATTTCACATTCCTAGCCCCAGTAGTTTCGGCTGTACGTTGATATGTCAGTCAGTCAGTTCTCCTTTTATATATATAGATTCACATTACTTCTGTGACACAATACATTTGTTCATATTCAATTCAAGAGTAATGCTTACTGACCCCCACAGAGGGCCAAATCCTACCGGGTCGTGGGACTGTCTTAAAGGGTAACCGTGACCCTGGAACGTAAAGGGCTATTGAAGGAACACCGTGGATTTTAGTCAGTACGAGACAGACAGTATCGGCGAGAGGACTCATTCGATGATTCTGCCATGATAAAAAAAGGGTAGCGATTGAATAAACAGCTAAGTATATTCGAAGAAACAAAGTCTAAGTATAATATAGAACTTGTTGCAATCGCCCCAAAGTTGTTAAACTCCGAAGTCACCAATATTATGAATAATAAACCAAGTGAATATGGGACAGTCCCTATAACCATGTAATATAATAAACGTTATGTTAATACCACCTCATTCCTTTCACTTTCGTTCGATTCCCGAGACGAGTCATTTCGTGTTATCGAGGACGCTTTTGCTTTCGTTGATTCATTTATCGTTGTTTTTTTTATCTATAACCTTCCTATGAAAAGTTTGAGTCATTGGGATTCCGTGGCGAAACCGTCAGACATCATTCCGTATCGATGATTAGGTTTGACGTCAAATCAGCGACGTTTTTGTTATGGCAAGCAATGATAAGAAGAAAAATAATCAACATAAACAATTCAGTCTTATGATAAAACCATTAAAACTATCTAACTACCACAGATTTTTTTTCTCGTGGTAAAAGGCTTCATGAGAGGCCTCAGGGCCTAGGTCGGGACGGCAGGGACTGTCAGACTTGTACTGACTAAAATGCACGGTGATCCTTCAATAGCCCCTTGCGTTCCAGGGTCACCGTTACCTGATGAGACCTACCCGCGACCCTGGTACTATCACTGCTAAAGCGAATGTTTGTGGGGACCGATGGATAAGTGGATGGATGTTTGTTACTCTTTTACGCAAAAACTACTGAACGGATTTGGATGAAATTTTCTACACGGATAGTTTATAACCTGGATTAACACAAAATATACTTTTTATTCCGGTATGACATTCCCATGGGATAAATACCGATCCAAACGCGGGCTGAGCCGCGGGTTATGACCGCTAGTTATAAACACCTAGCTGTTTCCTACGGTTTCAACACCGCTGCTCGGCTCCTATTTGTAGTAGCGTGATGTTATATAGCCTAAAGCCTCTCTCAATAAATATACTATCGAACACAAAAATATTTTTTCAAATCGAACCAGTAGCTCCCGAGATTAGCGCGTATAACCAACTCTTCAACTTTATAATATTAGTATTAGTATACTACATAGATTTCTATGATATGAAACGTGTCATCGAACCATCAAACCATTTTTCATAGATGTTGCAAAAAATGTTTGTTGCTAAATAAATGATGACTCAAAGAAACTTGAGCTTTATAACCGTGTCTTCATTAAGGTTATTATCCTAACAAAGCAATTGGCATAAGTCATTGGCTTTGTCGCCTACCGAACATTAAAAGTGCAACATGAGAGTTATTCTTTCTGTGTATTTCAAGTCAAAAGAAACACAGCTGGCTACGTATGCAAAAATTGGGCACCCGCTGTAATGACACCTGAGCTAACGGCACCTTAACAATTCCATATACGGGACCTGTCAAAATTTTTCGTAGGCGCCAGGTGCCCAATGCGAAATACTTCGCAAAAGGCCGGGTGCCTACAAATTCTATCCAATAGTAGATATGGAGCAGTGCCGGATTAGCAGATTTGCAGAAGTAGTAGTTGCTAAAAGGGCGCCCCGCGTGGCATGCGGGCAGCGAATAATGGGCAACTCGCTGTCCGACCATGGACCATGCCCGGGTCGACGGCGCGTTGTGAACCACGCGCGCCTCAAAGAGTGTCAGCAGAGTGACGGGGCCTAGGACGGAGCATAGGTTTATATCAGAGGGGACAAACTGGCAGGAATATTCATCGCGGGCCTTTGGGCGACCAGTGGCAATGTGTCCAGGGCCACAGAAGGGCAGGTGGGAAAGAGGGGCCAATGGGAATCAGAAGCCAGGTGGAAGCGGGGCCAGTGGGAAAGGATATTGAAAGAATTTGAAAGGATTTGACCTTAGTCTACGCTAAACTACATCACTCTATAACAGTAAAATGAGCAAAAAAACAAGAGAAAGATTAACAAATACCACTAGGATAAGAAATACAGTATAGAACAACACTTAAACGGTTTTTTTTGTCGTAAAAGGAAGTGATTGTCGAAACTTAACAACACTGTTTAAAGTACTGCTAATTACTGCTTCAAAACCGGTAAACAACACAACAATGTGCAGTAGTTCTTTTAAGTTAATTGCTTTTTTTTTATCGTGGTAAAATCATCACATGAGTCCTCTCGCCCGGGGCTAGACGAGAGGGACTTTCGCACTCGAAGCGACTAAAATCCTGTGTTCCTTCAATAGCCCTTTACGTTCTAGGGTGTCGGTGATCTGTTTATACAGTCCCGCGACCCCGGCAGGAAGTTAATTGTTTAGGTTATTTGTCAGTTAGGTCAAGTTGTACTTCGGTGCTATCAGTAAATATGTTGTCGATCGATACAATGTTAAGTACTGTAGAGACTACGATGAAAAACAACAGAGATAGAGCGCACAGACAAAGTAACCACCGTTTCATTCTTTACTAGCTGTTGTCACCGGCTGCACTCGGTACAACCCGAAAATTATCCCACGGGGACATAATATCGGTATAAAAACTATCCTATATGTTAATTCAAGTTATAAACTACCTGTGTACCAAATTTCATACAAATCCGTTCAGTAGTTTTTGCGTGAAAGGCTTATAAAACATCAATCCATCCTCAATAACTTTCGCATTAACAATATTAGTTACCAAGCTCTAAACTACGCTGAAATTCAGCTAAACTTAAGCTTAAGAACACTAGATTATCTGTCTACCTCATTACGCGATACAAGCGCAACGAATCATGAAAAATATCACACGAGGACTCGTTTTAGCGGCGCATAATTTCAGCCGTAGCCACGTAGCTACTGCTGCTATATACTTATGTACACATACGTAGCCAGACAACGTATGTACAACATTTGACGGCACGGTCGGCGCAGCAGCTGGGCGCTCAACTGCTGGGCAGCGTGTCTCGGGTTCAATCCTCCCACGTAACATAGTAAGTGGTTGTTCCATGTTTGGATGTTTGTGTATGTTAGTTTCTATGTTTGTAAACGCGTCCACGATACAGGAAAAAAAAAACAAAACTTGTGGAATGACTGCTACAATTTGTAATGTTTAAAGTGTGGTAGGCAGATGTGTTAAGTACTGGTATGGTATGCATCTCTGTCTGCCTTCTAAGGGAGTATAAGCGCGATGTTATGACATGCAACACTACACCGATAAATGATAGCAAAGAGCCGTTTTCAGCGGCGTCTGCGCTCTGAATTAGTCCGCTTAACCACAAGTACTCACGACTGATACGACTGTACGGACGATACATATGTACTGTGTGCATATGTGTGGCGCATTGTCGCTATAGCTGTGTTGCCCATGTCGTCATTTGTTTGCAACGTCTTGTAGAAGCGAGCAGTCGTAAGCATTCCAAGCGTGACTAAGCAATGCCTTGATGGTGGCGTGCTCACCTCGAAACGGCCTCATACTGACCACTTCTTGAATTCAAACCCGTTTTTTATCCTTCGTGCTATAGAAAGAATGCCGCAGTCCCTATGAGCCCTGCCTGCCACCCCTGCCTCGCAACACGATACCTGTTTTTGGGTTTCCGTAACCCTATAGGGCGCAGAGGTAGACAGCGGTGTAATGAAGGACCGTACTGTTTTCGTAGCAAGTTCAAAACAATAACAACTGTGAGTGAGATAAGTATAGAGTTGTTATTGCAATGTTAGCTCATTATGACTATTCATTTAACCTTATAAACTCGCTAACTTAATTGGCCCTGCTTTTTTAAGTGAATGTGAAAGACGATCTTTTTTTCTACTTCACTGCATACTCACAGACAACATTGTTGTGATTACGATGTTAGATCTGTAATTCTGTTGAGGACGACACCGCATGCTAGCAATCAATCGGCACGTGTATACTCCGACTGTACCTACATAGGTATGTGCATGGAGTACTTAGCTACCTCGGCATACAATACCTATTATGAGGTCCGATAAGAATGCGTGCCGCGTTCTTGCCTTAAAGAGTACGCGGTGTTGGGCCAATGTTGAATCAGTGATCAGCCATCCATTATTAAACCGAGGCGAGACCATAATACGTGCAGCAAAGCAGGAGATGGACTTAAATTATGTTAGTTTATAGCGTCGTCGGTGTCGGGATGGTGCAGCGACGCTGCGGGTTTTGCGACGCAAATAATTTGCGCGCCAATTGACCTTTCGTCGGACGTCGTCGACAGAGCCGCGCGGTGGCGGCGGCGGCGGGCGCTGCGGCCCAACACGCGCTATATATAGTTGCGCGACAACACGCCACGCCGAGCGGAGCGAACACCCGCCAGGGGCCGGCTACGTAGGCAGTTTTCCTTTATCACCCACCCGACAGCCTCAGCCTGGATTTTACCGAGGCTTTGCCAGAGCCCGGCCTCTACAGAGACTAGGCGACGGGATGCCGACCCACACCACCCTCCCGAGATCAATACAGATGGTCGCCGCAAGAACACCCTACTGTGGAAACGTATAAACCGTAGACGCTTCTAAATAGGGTAAACTTTATAGGGTGCGACAATGTATAGGTGAATTGTGGAGCGGTTGTATGCAGCGGCCGCGGTACTGCGTGTTATTTAAACTTGATGCAATCTAGATTCTGTGGAGTGATGGTGTCTGTACACAAGTCATCGGCAAATGCTCAAAGAGAACAACTTTGCTGGCAGCCGATCATTGAAAACGATAAATGCCTTGTTTATGTGAAGATAGGTATTAATGCGATGAGTCTCGCTAACGAGCATGAGTGTCACCGGTCCGACTGGTAATTAACACGACCTTGAAGCAGGCTGCTAAACGATGCAGCGCGCTCACGGCGCTTGTAATGAAAGGATCGCTGCGGACGGCTGTCGACGGCCATCGTAGCAACAGTGTTCTCGAATGGAATTCGTACCGAGTGGCGGGTGGCGTGCACTGTGCTCGTTTAAAGATGGCTGCGATAAGGCGCAGTGACGCTCCTCGGGCGCGGGCGTCGTGTCGGCGCGCGGCGGTGTGCGTGCGGCGTGCCGGTGTGGCGACGCCGTCCCTGGTCTCCCGCCGCCCGCGCCCCGCGCCCCGCCTGCACGTTCCGCAACATGTGCGGCTGGCCTGCCTGTCCACACACCACAGCCGCAGCCGTTCTCATGTCGCTCCTCCCGCGCCGAGGCCCGCTGTGCGCTCACCCGCTGATAAATGCGCCTTATCAAAGCACCAGATAGCAGAGGTGCTGCTCGCTCGTTTAGGTGTCACGGACGACGCGCACAGATCGACGCCGAGCGACTCGTGCATGAACACAGTCACGGCGACTTGTTTGTGTTACTTAGCGATTTACTCATTATGAGTCAATAGGTACTGTTTCCAATAGTGCACACCCGATATAAAAGCATTTTGCACGTTGCACCGTATGTAGGCAGCTAATGTGCAATTATGTAGGTATCGAGTGTTGCTACTTAGTTCTGACGCCGACGGCGGCTAGTCACATGTTGTGCTCGTTTCATGCATTGAAAGCTGCAGCGAATGCTATGCGCATCTTGTCAGAGCTCGCCGACATTCTCGCGGTCCTGGCGACACCACGTGTTGCACAAGACACCTGGTGACGCAAACGATTTCCGCTACACCCGACTACTGAGCCAGGTACACACGCCTGCATTTAAATTGCTAACCCCGAATACAGTACAACTGATAAAAAACTCAAGATACAAGTAAACAACTTGCTCTACGTAGACGTATGTATGTACCTACTGCTCCCGCTCTACCAATAACAACCATCATCATTTATGTGAATATACATAAAATTATGTCTAAATCATATGTTAAACACGTTAAGGTAAATAATCGAGGAGATTTACATATCTTTTTTGGGATTTGATTGTCCATTCGAATTACTCCATAAAAGATGTCTTCAATGTCACGAGCTTGGTTCAATGACAAACAACATAGTCATATAACGACGCCGAGTTACTGGGAGGATAACTAGAATATGTCTGCCATATGCATATTGTAGTGATGCTACTTAGTACTTACATAAGTATGAAATAACATGTCTTCATGTGTAATTTGTAACGTTTAAGCGTGCTTAATGCGAATTATCCATAAATTTCGATTATTTATTAAGAAGACATTGCGCTACTGTCGTACATACCTCACCTACATTCGAGTGCATGGTGTAGGGAGTAGAAACCTAGGAAAGCGGCCACAACGTGTCGCAAGAAGCCGTTGAAGTAACATAAGCGCAGCAAATTATCAGGGTCGAGCGACGACGCCGCCGCGGGCTGCACGACCGCCGGCCTACGCGCCTACCTAGCTACACGTACCACCTATACACCTATATAGTTGCTGCTCGTGTAAACAGCCACGCCGCACGCTGTCTGCGCACAACACGGAAAAATACGATCACGGACACGGCATGCGGCATAAGGACAGCCGCTCCACAATGCGCCGCGACAACAAAGCCATCCAACAAAGTCGCGCGCCCACTTCCCAGAAACACTCGGCCGTAACACTGAAGAATAGCTTTAATATTGTTTTGCGTTCGTCTGCAAACGTCTGCGTAAATGTAGAGTGCACCATTTGCGTAATACGTCAATAGCGTTGAAGAAGCTTAGGTTAGAATTAAAATCTGTTGGTAATCATAATACGACTCGAGGGCCGTTGGTGGCCATATTGAGGCGTCTGCTTGGAAACGAGTTTGTTGTGTGCAAGCGCAGGCAGCCGGCTGCCAGCTGCTTGTGTCAGGTGGTGCGTGGCCTCGCTGCCTCGCCGCCGACATAACAACTAGCTAGTTAGGTATCTACTGCCGCTTCGCTGAGATGCAATAACGTCGCGATCACAGCCGAGTACTAATTAAGGTATAGAGCGGAGTCAATTAGGTGACGGCACGATTGTTAACGATGGCGACAGCCGTTGCCCACTACCGAGTCACGAACGAATGGTACCTACATTGATATCAATTTGCGCAATTCGTTTGTTTTCAAAATGTCACTCATGTCTTCTACCTAACTATTGTGTAACACAATTTATTCAGCGCTACGTAAACACAATAAACGTATGCAAAAAAAATGGTGACCCAATTTGAATAGAAACTTTTTTATAGGCATTCGTGGCATTCCAGCCAGATACTTAACACTACTTTTCAGCCAATCCGATTTAAATTCGGAACGTTAATTAACCGAAGCCATTTAATTTAAAAAAAGAAACAAAAGAAATGATACAACACGCCTAGGTCATATTTAGGTGGTAAATTCGCCTGAGTATGAGGTCAGTGGCGAATGCGACGTCTGTGGGGCGACAACACGACATGGGCAGCAGCGCACACGCATACATTACGTGCCGCCTACATGCTATGCAGCACGCGCCTCTATCTACACCGTACCTATGTATGTAGCACTCTCGTGTTCGATATAGCACTGGCACAGACTACGCTCGTCATTGTTGGCGGGATGCGCTGTGGCGACCGACGAATGAACGACCTCTTTTCGTTTCAGTGACATCGCCGCCGCTCCAGAGGGGAGCATAGAGAATGAAAGCATCCTGCTAAAACCTGCTTTATGAATTTGGAGCGATTTCAGCACAATCAGAACATTGGTGAAGGTGAATCATGAATTTATCCGCCAAATGTCACTGAAATTCGTTTAGAAATGCAGTTTTTCGAGATTTCGTTCAGAGATTCATTATGAAAATGGATGACCAATCTTGCTGTCAGACTATCACACGAGATCTCGAGTTGACAATCTCGATTTTATGCACATATTCATAGTCTCTCAAGCAAAATTAACTTTATACCGCTTACGGAATCCATAATTTGAACGCGTATAACTACTTATTGAGATAATGAACCAATTTATTGCAACGTTGTTCGTTTAATATAATGAAGTAGGTGAACATGTAGTTCGAGGGTATCGACAGCTCTCGGGGCGTATGACGAGATGGGTATGGGTCGAGGATACCTTGTAAATTAGGACTGGCTTATTTAGCTACAACGGTAGAACATAATCAGGTTTATTATAACAGAGTTACATACATGGAAATCTTACTATCTATACATATAATAAAACTGTAGAAGGGTCAATTCTGTACATTGAAAATATTGAAAAAATAAATAGCGGGGGGTGTTGCTGGATCGATACCAAAACCAAATATGTGATTAAAAAATATTTGTCTGTCTGTCTGTATATGCAGGCATCACGTGAAAACTAACGGTTCGATTTCGATGAAACTTGGTATAATTATACCTTATTATCCTGGGCATAAAAAGGGATACTTTTATCCTGAAAAAATACGTAGGAAAAAAAAGCTTATTTTTCAGTTATATTCATAGACGTTGTTCTCTAGAACCGCGAATCTCCTTAATTATTATAGGCTTAGCCGTATTTGGGTCCAATAGATATTTATAAGATGTCATTGTCAGAGTTACTCAAAATGGAGAAATAAACCATCCACGCGAAGACCGACATCCGCGCGGACGGAGTCGCGGGCGGAAGCTAGTTATTAATATAAAAGCGAAAGTTTAAGGATAGATGAATGCTTGTTACTCTTTCACGTTAAAATTTCTGAATGAATTTGCATGAAGATAGTTTATAACCTGGATTTCCACTGCAGTCGATCGTTGAACCACTGCGCCAGCCGTGAAAGAGTCATCAATATTATATGTATAATGGAACAGCTTCCTAATCCTGCACTCCACATTCCCGTTACCTATCACGTAGGCACATACACGCTATACCTACGTCAGGTTATGTGGCTTCACAGAATCCTCTGCAAGGCTATCTCTGATAATGTTATCTCGCCTGAGTGCCGGCGACTGCGGTTACTAAGGGCCATCGTTTTTAGAAGGTCCATTACATTAGAACGTGTAAAACTTTTTTGTTTTAAAGCTTTGTACCGCTCTAGGATTTTTTCCTGTGTCGTGGATACGTTTGCAAACATTTAAACTCTCATAAAAAAACACTCAGACCCGGTACAACTACTTGCAGATCATACATTTTTTTTTTTTTAATTGAACCCGCGACGAGCAGCACGGCAGTCCGATCGCTCAGCCACTGGGCCAACCATGCCGTCAAGTAGCTGTTCTCCGTGGATTGGTAAAAACGTAAAGGGACGTGACACAAAGGATACCGTGGATTTTAGTCAGTACGAGTCTGACAGTCCCTCCCGCTCTGCCCTGGGTGGGAGGACTCATTTGCTGATTTTACCACGTAAAAAAAAAGTTTTTGCCTGCGGCTTCACCCACTTGTATCTTAAAAAATATCGATAAACGATATCCTATTTATTGTTCCAGATTTTAACCTATCTCTGAGTCAAATTACATCAAGATCTGCACAGCCGTTTAACGTGATTGAGTAACAAATATCCATCGAAACCACAGAATACTTAATAGTACTTCGAAACTTTCGCATTTTACTATTTAGATTTGGTCATAACATGTGCCGTCTGTTGAAGTGTTATTATTTAAACATCACTTAAGGTGAAGTCGAGGTGTTAATCTATGATGGTCAATATGATAATTTTGGAAAAATAAGTTACTTCCGAGACGCGCTCGAGTGAGATTTGAGGTCTACGACAAAAAAAAACTATTTAGGTACCTATCCCTAAAGATTTGCGAAAAAATATTCTGTTTCTTAAACTGTGAGGTTCACCAAAACACGGACGTCTAAAAACACATATAAACAGAGAACCATCTGAAATTCATGATTATAACGGGTATGCAAAGATATTGACGGAAATCAAATTTCTATTTGGGGACGCCAAATTGGATCCCGTTAACGTCTTCCCGGAGGAAAACAGACAGAATGGTTAAATTAAGTATTTGAAACCATTAACCAATAATTCCAAAATATAATTTTCGTAAAAACATACTTTATTTTAGCTCAATATATAAAACAAGAATAATTTTCAAAAAAGTGTTAAATTGGAAATCAAAATATTTACTCAATATAGACCTTTTACAGGCACTTTTGAATTGTCAGACAAACAAAAAAAGTAAAATTACAAAAAAAAAAAAAACGACGGGTTGCACTCTGGGAGTGCCGGCAGAAGTGAAAACTTGAATAGTAATTGTTGGAAATATCTTGTGAACAGATTTTAGTAAAACTCGCAAAAATGGTTGACTTTTTATTTCAATAATTTTCCAATGTGACGTACATCTTTTATAAACAATGTTACCTAGCAACGTCACACGAACATTCACGCAAGCGCCCTGCGCCGTCCTACGCTTTTTCGGTCAGGGTCACGTGTCCTGACGCGAGTTTAAGATTTTATACCCATTACAGAAAAGTGCTCAACGCCGCTAAAGAAGTTTTCACTTCAAAAATCGTGCGACAGTCCCAGACACAAGACATAATAACTGTGAACTGTGAAAGTACTGTAGATGCCCATTCCAAAGCGTAGATCTCTATGGAGAAGAACGGACAAGAAATTCTGTAGACACAGAATTTCTTGTCCGTTCGACAAGAAGGTCCGAAATCATTAAATAGTAAGACAATTGAGTTAACTAATTACTCCCATCCGAATTTGCTCGTCAAAACCTATGGAAGAATCGCGTTTTGACAGCTCATAAGAAAGTCAATAACTGGTGGTTCAAATACTCGCAGTCTGTTTTATAGCGGTCTATAGGGACCAGACTTTGAAGTGCCAAGGACGGCGGTGTCTGACAGACCTATGTAAGTAAGTATAGTTCAAAGGAAATCTGCAAAGCAGCCCCCTGCCGCGCCCTAAGCCTGCGGAGTACGGCGACGGGAGGTCGCCCGACCTCTGCTCCTACGCTATCAGAACCTAGAGATGCTTGTATGTATATATTATGTACCTTACACAAGCACGCATTCATCGTTAACCACAGACTATATAGAGCTGGTATTTCCGTTGGCGGTGCGTTGTGGGAGAACAAAGTAGTTAAAGCATAAACTTAGATTATTGAATGTCCAAATTCTTAGTACACTGGGAACTGATTTTTTTACGTGGTAAAATCATCGTATGAGTCCCCCCACCCAGGGCAGAGCGGTAGGGACTGTCAGACTCGTACTGACTAAAATCCACGGTGTCCTTCAATAGCCCTTTACGTTCCGGGGTCACGGTAATTCGTACAGTCCCGCGACCCCGACTGAAATCAATAATCATAATATCGCAGGTCGTTGACAATTATGTTAACTACAGCGCTCATAAGAATTGGTCGCTCGTGGCCGTTCGTGGCCCACGATGGCACAATTTAACGCCCATTGCTCCATTAATACACGACAGGTCTGTGGAAGTGTGTTATAAATCATCAACGGATGTTGAAATGTTGACAACATCTGGGCTTGGTAAAGTCACGAACAATCGCGGATAATAAAAAGTACTTAACTGATACCGGAGGGATGAGATACTGACCCACCTGTTACGATGTTACTGACGTATCTATGTATGTATCTTTATATTTATAGTATGAAAACAGATAAAAAAGACTTCCCTTTTCGTACTTTGGACTATTGAAGGAACACCAAAGATTTTAGTCAGTACCACTCAGACAGTCCCTTACGATCTACCCTGGGCGGAGGGACTCTTTTGATGATGTTACTCATTCTTCTCATTAAAATGTCAGAAGCTAAATATTTATTTATTTGCTGATTATAGCATCGTATGTTTATGCTCTTTGATTATAATTTGGTCAGATTCCTTGTTCACAACAAAATGTAACATTTTTCGTGAAGCCACCTTTTTATACATGTGAATGAAAAAAAAATATATACATATAATATTTTTTTTGTGCGGCTGAGCGCCACGCTCATTTTTGGAGATTCTAATGTTCACTTGTTTTACGCAGGAATCGAACGAAGGGGATTTTTCTTCCTTTTTTGGCTTTAATGCTGCTCCACCCTGGACGGCTGGACTCATTTGATGATATAACCAAGACAAAAAAGTCATACTGAAGCTAGATAGTAGACCCCTAACTAAAAGCAAGTTTATGAACTTATTACCCAAATTAGTACATTCTTACTTTGCTGGCTGTATGACTGACATTGTCAAATATATAAACCCTACCGTCGACGCCCCAATCCCGGCGGAGGCCGACCCAAATTCCTATTACATAATAAGCATGCAGCCACGACCAATACAATTTTATATGGACAGACTCCAAATAGAATTACAGGACCCGAAAAATCTGGCCAAATTAAATTGCATGATAAAAGTCTGACAGGTAAGTGAGCACACACTAATGAGACGATTAAAGATATAATAAAAATGCGTAATGTTTTGGTACGTTATCGTTACAAAACAAATTGGATAATTTTTGAGATAGTAAAATTACGTAAATTGTTATTATTCCAGCTGATCTTAGTGCTCGTGACATCTAAAAGATTGTATGTAAATTAACAAGAGTCTGAAGTGAGAATGCTTCATGAATTTTACGTGAAAAAACGATAGTGCTCCCAGTTACAGAGTTTACTAAACATTAAAACGTTTTTCTTTTTGTTTATAAGGAAAACAAACATTGCTTATTTTTAACGTGGTAAAATCATAATATGAGTCCTTCCACCCAGGGCAGGGTAGGAGGGACTGTCAGACTTGTACTGACTAAAATCCACAGTGTTCTTCAATAGCCCTTTATGTTCCGGGGTCACGGTAGCTCGTTAGTCCCGCGACCCCGACAGGCTTAAGAAAGCAAAGCCCTCAAAGTGCTTAGGAATAAAATATGTCTCTCTTGTTTTTTAAGAAGCGTGTTGACTAGATTTTAGTCTGGCTTAAGTCTACTTTAGGCAGACTTAACTTTGATTTAGTCAACACACTTATATCGATTCCCGAACACCGATAACGATACGAAACTTATTCAGCGCAACCACGGTGGGTTTTCAGTAACCAGATGCGTTTAAACATCAGTATTAATTCCAAACTAATATTATAAACGCGAAAGTAACTCTGTCTGTCTGTCTTTCTGTCTGTCTGTCTTTTCTTCACGCCTAAACTACTGAACCGATTTGTGTGGAATTTGGTACAGACATAGTTTGGAACTTGAGAAAGGACATAGGATAGTTTTTATTACAAAAAATAAATTAAAAAACAAAAATCTGCCGGAAGTCACTATTCCACGCGAACGAAGTCGCGGGCAAAAGCTAGTCCATAATATTTTATCTTAATCCTGATCTCAAACGCTTGGCGAATTTACTCGCCAACTCTGTTCAATATCAGAGATCAAACACGTCATGTTCATGGCGTACTACGATCTGCAAGTACATATGCTTGTATGGAGTATGTAGTAAAGTGAGTGCACACATCGACCGTGGCACATGTACATCGGTACATAGCCGAGCAGGATTCTGTGTGCAGTAAAACGAGCAAAAGCACATGACAGCTGCAATGCAGCTGCCGCCACGTCGAGTCGCCGACGCCCGCTTGCGCAGCCGAAGTGGGCAGGGACTCGCCCCGACGACCTCACCACAGCATTACAGCTCAGCGAATTATTCAACCGTCTAATGCAGGTGTGATAGCTAGAATTTTCTACTTTACATGCGAATTTTAATGTAATAAGTACTTTTTTCTCTGAAAAAAATGATGTGGTATTCTGTGGTCTCTGTTTAGTTGTTGAATATAATTCGGCAGGATATTTCTCATTTTTGAAAATACTTTGCCCCTCACTAGGATAAATATTTGTTCAGTGCGAGAATCGAACCAGCGCCACGCTGCACAGCAGTCGATGATCAAACATTGCTTTTATTTATTAGGGATTTTTCTAGATTAGGGCAAGTGTTTATTTAATTTCATGTTTTCAAGTCAAAGCTGCAGAAGTGGAGTTTATTTTTATTTTACATTCGACTATAGTACGATTTTTTAAAGTGATTTATCTGAAAAAGCTTAGGTACTCGTAGTATTACGTGGTGTCATTCAGGTTTGCGTTTATGATACAGTTGGCTTCATCAATTAGTTATCCCAGTAAATAATGTAGGCGCTTCAAAGGGGGCTATGCTTTTGAAGCACCGTGGCGCTAACTGTACGTATGAAGTAAACGCGTCTATCGATGTGAGAAATATGATGACACGATTGGTGCAGTGGCTGAGCGATCGACTCTTTCGCACCGTATAGAGAGTTCGATCCCCGATCGCAACAAATATTTATATGACCTACAAGTACTTGTTCCGGGTCTGGGTGTTTTGTGTATATGAGTTTTTATGTTTGTTCCACGCACCCATGTTGCAGAAGAAACTCCTTGTGTGTAAATCAAAGATTTTTTATTTAAAAAAAAAACGACGGGTTGCACTCTGGGAGTGCCGGCAGAAGTGAAAACTTCAATAGTAATGAACACACACGAACATTCGCGCAAGCGCCCTGCGCCGTCTTACGAATTTTCGATCAGGTCACGTGTCCTGACGCGAGTTAACATTTTTTACCCATTCCAAAAAAAGTGCACAACGCCGCTAAAGAAGTTTTCACTTCAAAAAAATGAGATCAGTCATATAATTTTTAATTGTAGCTTCCGAGAGCTTGTAAACTAAGCTGTGGACAGATGGAAGGAATTTTAGAGTACGGAACCCTAAAACCGTCTAGCAGTGCCAAATAGAATTAGGGCTAAAAAAGTTTCTTTCTTGTTTAAAAAACGTTGCCACTCACTAGAAATTTCTTCCTGTGTACTGGGTGCGTTTACAATATAGAAACTCACAATCACAAACACCCACACCCGAAACAAGTACTTGCAGATCATACAAATATCTGTTCCGTGCGGGGATCGCACCCGCGACACGCTGCGCAGCAGTCGATTGCTCCAGCCTCTGAGCTAACCGTGTCGTCAGAAAAAAAATTATACATATACTAGCATAGATTATTATCAATCGTTTGAAAACTCAAATACTTTGGTCAAAAAGACTTGTTGACGCTTCCCATGACCCAAGCGCTAGCTTTTACCTTGGCCAGAGGCTAAGTATTGCCATACAAAGAGGCAACGGCCGCCAGTCTCTTGGGCACATTACCAGCTGACAGCGTTGACGATGAATTTTTCGATGCTCTATAATAGTTTAG
The DNA here is from genome assembly GCA_943136025.2 of Agrotis puta. NCBI lineage: Eukaryota > Metazoa > Arthropoda > Insecta > Lepidoptera > Noctuidae > Agrotis > Agrotis puta. Next base: position 12,794,037 of record OW964170.2, on the reverse strand, counting down.
TTAAGTTTTATTTTAATTTTGTATTTTTATATTTATTTATTCTTTGGTCAAATTATTCATTTATTTCATAAATAATTATCTATTGTGTTTGAACATATTATCAACAAATTAGTTTCTTCGATTAAAATTAGTTCGAGTAAATTATTTATTTAAATTTAAGTTATATACATTTTTTTAGTAAATTATTATTTCTTTTTTCGCGTCAATGGATTTTTTCGGTAGAACGAAAAAAAATGAAAGCGACTGAAATTCTGCGACTCACGGCTCACAAAATTACGCTCGTTTGGCCTCACCCTAAGAGTCTGACAGTCAGATTTAAGGCGAGAGGATTTTGATGATTTTAAAAACAAAAAATGGAGACGAAAAAGGAGACTGAACTTTTATACCGATTATGACATTGGCTGGGATCGATCGTTGGGTCTGTAACATGGACTCAAGGATGGAAAAATATCTTCATAGTATATTATATTATGTTGGTATGTATAGCAGCTTTCTCATATCCCCGGCATGTCAACAGAACCGACCTCTTTCAATGCTCTGTTTGTACATGTTCCTTTCTACTTCATGAAAAAAATATCCGCCATTGGCTCGCGGCTTGACCCGTTTAAACGTAGCGTATTACGGGGATAAAAAGTATCCTATATTAACTTAATGGTATGTTTCCACTAAAATAGTGTGTGTACATTTTTGTACGCTCACATTTTGTTCAGAACTTAAGCAGTGCGCGTACTAAGCTGGTATTGCGTTTAGCCTCTGTGTCTACCGGCCAGGCTGTGCGTAACTTTTGTACGCGAACTATTTTACTGAACTAAGTTAACAAATAACGGGTCCACTACTCACCTGTGCGCGCACAAAAGTATCAATATATGCGCGAACATGTTAAGAACGGCCATGGTCAGGTAGTTTATGGCTTTCATTGTAATTCGTTCAACCATTTAAGCGTAAAAAGGTAACAGATTTACTTTCGCATAAACCATATATAATATTATTAGTATGAGTAATTGGATATGGAGTGGCTAACTTTTGTACATAACGTCATGTTTTAATCCCTGAAGGCTGGTAGGCAGTCAGGCAGTTCCTAGGTAGGCTAGTACTATTACCTCCTGCGTTCGGGACTCTTATTAGGTAACCGTGATCCTGGAACGTAAAAGGCTATTGAAGGATTACAGTGGATTTTAGTCAGAACAAGTCTGACAGTCCCTCTCGTCCCGCCCTGGGTGGTAGGACTCATTTGATGATTTTCATATTATAAAAAAAAAGTACTATTACCTAAGGCAGAGAATCACCCCGGGTCGACGGCGCGTTGTGTTCCACGCGCGCCTCAAAGAGTGTCAGCATAGTGACGGGGCCTGTAGAGGGCCAAAGCCTGCCGGGGTCGCGGGACTAACGGATTACCGTGACCCCGGTACGTAAAGGGCTATTGAAGGACACCGTGGATTTTAGTCAGTACAAGTCTGACAGTCCTTCCCGCCCTGCCCTGGGTGGGAGGACTCATTGGATGATTTTACCACGATAAAAAAAGGCAGAGAATCATCGTCACCTTAGCCTTTTCCCAACTATGTTAGGGTCGACTTCGGACTTCCAGTCGAATTAGATGCAGCTGAATATCAGTATTTTATATGGAGCGACTACCTGTCTAGCCTCCACAACCCAGTTACTGGGTAATACAATGAGGCTGGTTGTCAGATTTCCAAGCTTCTGACTAACAGTAACAACTGTCAAAGATCTACAAACTCGCTATGACAGACAGTCTTCCATTAGAATTTAAATACCACAGTGAACTTGACCACTTTCTAGAAAGAGACAAAGCGATTCAGCTGCCCCTTTAGGAGCAGCTTTTCATAACCTCGGGTCGCGACGCCACGCGAGCGCAGTGCGGGTTGGTGGTAGATGTCACATGTCTTCGAAGTTGTGGTTCTAGGATATGCCGGTTTCCTGACAATGTTTTCCGTCACCATTCTGAGAGCAGTGACGATGAAATAAATTACACAAAGTAATGCGCCTGGTTGGCTGGTTACCAGCGATCAATAAAAAAAAACAGTTGCTCTAGAAATTATGAAAGTACCTTTAGTAAAGAGGAAAAGAAGGACAGACTAAGTGTCGTTCTTCGGATATTACTGGACAAAGAAGCAGCGCAGTCATAAAAAAAAAACGATAATTTCGTTAATCGGAAATCAATTAACCAGTTTCTAGTTATTTTTATTTATTTTTAAATAAATAAATAAATATTCCACAACTATCACTTAACGCCATCTAGTCCCAAGCTAAGCAGAGCTTGTGTTATGGGTACTAGACTACTGATAAACATACTTATATATTTCTAAATACATACATATTATAGATAAATACATCCAGACACAGAACAAATGATCGTGCTCATCACACAAACATTTGTCCTGGGTGGGAATCGAACCCACGACCTCCGGCATAGCAGTCAGGGTCACTAACCACTAGACCAACAGGCCTGTCAAATTATATTATTCAGTTTCTAGTCAAGACTACCAAAGAAAAAAACGTTGAAAGCCAAGGCTTTCAACGTTTTTTTCTTTGGTCAAAAAGTTTAAAAATCCCTAGGACCCCTCATTTCCACAGTTCACTAGAGCTTCACCAATTCATAAGCGTGAAGTCCGGGAGAACGCTAACCTCACCAGATTCAAACTAGGTCACGCCATGATCCTATGACATAGTCTATGTTGTACATAACAGCATTAAACCGCACTGGACGCGATAACGCGTGGCTTGTTTACCGTAAAAATAGAATTATTACATGGTGCTTTTTATCTCTTTTTAGCACGTAAATGTTGTCGGTGGTCGCTAAAATGGCCGATAGGTGATTGTTGTATGGAAATGTATAGGGGATTATACTGCCATAGTGGGGGGGGGGAGGTAGATGCTGTGATGTAGTATCGAAGAAAAAAAATGGCTTGTGTTTAATTAAACACTTACCAGAAAAGTACCTATTTTAAAACAACAAAAAAAAACTAAATACCTGCCAGAATGAATAAATACTCACCAAATTGTTTAACGTATTGTAGAAATGAACCTATTTTCTGTAATAATAAAAAAAGTCGACCTAAGCAGGGTCGACGAAGCCCCGTTTCGCGGGGCTTAATTCTATTTCTGTTTGCAGGGTTTAAAGGAACCTCACCAAACTGAACTTCGGGGTGTCCCTGAAATCTTGTTTTAGATTTGGTGAGCATTTATCCATTTTGGTATACAAAAAGAATTATTTATTGCTGAGCATTTAAAAAGTATTATTCCAAATTATGAACTGACTGCAGAGATCCGACACTGACAGGTAGGCACTTTAGTAATTACCGCGATTTGTCCATATCAGTACGATTTGATGTTTATTTTATATTTATTCCTTACTTTTTAAAAGAGGGTTAATAAAGTTTATTGTTCCTATACGTATAACTCACATACATAAACATCCAGAACCTAAACGACTCCGACAAATATTTTTTCCGTACGGGAATCGAACCGGCGAAACAGCGAAATCGATCGCTTGGTCACTGCGATAACCGTGCCGTCATATAAATCATACCTCTTTATCCAAAGTAATCGAAACTAATATTATAAATGCGAAAGTAACTCTGTCTGTCTGTCTTTTCTTCACGCCTAAACTACTGAACCGATTTGTGTGAAATTTGGTACAGACATAGTTTGGAACTTGAGAAAGGATAGGATAGTTTTTATTACCTACAGTCATTTCATTTTTGAAGAGATCCCGCGGGATCGGGAACTATGTGAGTAAAACCAAAAATCTGCCGGAAGTCACTATTCCACGCGAACGAAGTCGCGGGCAAAAGCTAGTATCTTCATAAATGAACACCTATTTAGAAGGTCATTTTCAACCCCAAAGTGCAGTAAGACAATTAACAAAACTATTTGAGAAACTGGTAAGTTTTAACACGTGTGGAGTTTAACCTTACCGCTCGGGAAATAGTAAAACAGATTGGCGACCGGAGTTCCGCACCCGTGATAACTAACTTTATTGAAAATCATGATGACTATCAAAAATGACTGAAATTTTAACATTACGCGGCTGTGTTTTTTAATGTTCTACGGTAGTGTCTACGCCTTTTTTGTTCTCGTAGGCGTTGGCTACGAGTGCTACGAACTTAAGGGTCTGTTTTAATGTCGTTTTCAAACTTTTTATTTATCGGTTAATTCTTTTTTTGTTGAGTTTGTATTTGTCATGATAAAGTTTGTATGTGAGGAAAGGTTTCAGAAGAAAATATTTAGTTAGTTAAGCATTTTTATTCCAGTCTAATGAGAGGGTAGATTCGGTTTACTTTTGAACATAATCATTTGCTGCCAAGGTCCGCTGTCCGCAATTTCTCCTTTTTTTTAATATCAATAGAGTATTTTCTTAACCATCCATCAATTGTCATTCTTTTTATGAGCTGTCAGTTGTCTGATTACTCAATTATCTTACTATTTATTGATTTAAAAAAATCGAATTGTAACAGTTTTATTTACTTGATTAGATTTTCGGGCGTAACATGAAGTGTATTTTTAGAGTTTTGGAATTATTGATCTTTAGAAACCAAATAGCTACACAATTTAGTTGGCAATGCGCAATGCACTCGTGTTACAGCAGAATGTTTTCCTTATATTCACAGTTTTATCATTATTTCCTATATGATACCGAATTTACGTCATTTCGATCGACTGGAATGAAGTCGGTTGAGTGATGGCAAATTGCTCACGCGCAGATGTTATGTACGCTGGACTGTCTTAATAGGATAAAGTGGCTCTAGAACGCAAAGGAAACCGAATGCACATGGTGCGCTTTAAATCAGTAAGAATCTGGGGCCCCTCTTAGAGGGCCACAGCCTGCCGGGGTCGCGAGACTACCTCATCAGGTAACCGTGATCCTGGAACGTAAAGGACTTTTGAAGGATCACCGTGGATTTTAGTCAGTACAAGTCTGACAGCGACTTTTTTCTCCTCCCAGGGTAGGAGGACTCATTTGAAGATAATATCACGATAAAAAAAAAGTAAGAATCTGACAGTCCCTTCCGCTTACGTTTATTTTCGGTTGGTAAAATTTAACGGATTCGGGTAGCTTTCCCTGTTGGTATCTTTACTTTGTTGTATTGTCATAATTAAAGATTGTCATTGCGAGGACTCAACAGTACTATGGTCCAGTATTAATGCCATTATGTTGGTGTTTCGTGTTTAAAATGACTAAACACTTTGATATGGTCTGTGCTAAAAATTATCAACTTCCTCCATACAAAGTGGGGGCCTTTTTATGACGAGTATTTTTAACTAAAACATACTGGAGCAGAATGCAATACAACGGGTCAAAACGGGTAAAACTGCCACTTTAGCAATGTTGCAAATTGTTTTTTATCAATTATCTACTCTATTATCTAATTGAATTGCAATTTTATTAGCATCATTGCTACAGTTCCGACCCGCTGAAGTACAGACGACTCACCAATATTTCAAGTAAAGAATTTGATAGTATAAAATTATTGACGTTTTGTTTTGTTTCGTTTAGTTCCAATTTTGCCCGTCGGAGCAGCTATAAGTTCAGACAATAGTTTTGAACAACCTGTGTCATAGATTTTTTTATATTGTTATTATTTTAATTCAGTGAAACAATAGTATTGGCGCTCAAAAGACTTCGACAGGGATATCTCTGAATATATTAAAAAATGGCAGCATTAGTTCCCAATATGGCCGCGCGCCAAATGCCAAAAATCTAAGTACATTAAATACAATCATTCTGTAGATATTTGACATACGAACAGCTGTTATGAAACTAGGTAAGTATTAATTTGACAAGATACACACGGCTACAGAATATAAGCTTTGAACAAACCAGTATAAGCTGACCTTTCATTGTACGGAAAGAACATACCAAGCGATGCCAAGATAAATTGGTTTTTTTATAGCTTGATATGTAGTTGTCTGTACCAATAGAGTATTAAGTTCCGAAGATGTAATAGTACGATTCCACCATAATAGTGGGCGGCACATTTGTACGCGCACTTCAGCAGTGCACGTACTAAGTCTCGCGTTTAGTCGTCTCCACCGGCTGTGCGTAACTTTTGTTTGCGAAAATTGCATTTGTACTGTCACTGTACTAAGTTTTGCAATGTGAGCGTACAAAAGTATCCAAATGTACGCGATCATTTTCTTTGTGTTTGCTTTTTTTTATGAGTCCTCCCACCCACGGCAGAGCGGGAGGGACTGTCAGACTCGTACTGACTAAAATCCACGGTTCGTGTTTGCTATAGTGAGTCGACCAGAGCGAACATTTGTGTCGCACACCAATGGATTCGCATCTTAATGTGGTAACAAGTAAATATGTATACATAAGTATTATGTATAGCTACGTCGCCACGTGTTTTTCGTATACCGCTCGCTCGTGTCAGGGGCGTACCGACTGTGCCAATACTGTGCTTGTGTGCACTGATATGAAACACTGCACGTTATCACTGGCAGCAAGTGTAGTCCTAAATGCATGCCTAAACATTACTGGGCTATTGGATTTTGGGATCGCGTGAGCCTGGCAACATTTTACGAATTTCAACGCACGGATCAGTGTCAAAGGTTGAATTTTCAACGATGCTTTTATTTGAGCATTCGTTAAGGTTGGTGTTAGTGAAAATAGACACGAATGAAGTAGTATACTATCTAGGTAAGTACTTGTAAACACTAATTCTTTGCTCGAACTCGAGGGCTTAGAGTAAGTTAAAAGCGTCGATGACACAACTGCCGGGAATGAGCGACACCATGATACAATGGGTAGGTATGTTTACTACGAAGCACTTTTTCAGTACGTACCTACTACCTAGGTGTTTACTTACCTACCTACTTCAACATGTTAGTTGCTTATGAAAATATTCACTCGTGTTTGGAGATTTGAATCTGCGTGTCTCGACAAATAGACAGTATCTAGCTCTTCTTCTCCTATCTCTAATTACGGCAATAAGCGTCCAATTTAAAAACGGTCATTTGCTTTTTCGACATCCCCGGCGTAAAAGAAGCAGATTTAGCAAATCCTAGTTGGAAGTCCCGGGTCGACTACTCCTGCAGGGAGCCACCCCGGGTCGGCTCTCACCCACCCTCCCAACTTTCACTCTCTTGTGCGTCGGGGATCTCGACCCTACACCAGCTACAAAACGTTCCGCACGCCTGAACACGCGCACGAAATTATGGCCTCTACAAGCAAAAGCTTTAGAGGCGAACATCGCGTGGAGGCGGATAGTGCGAGGTCGAGAACATTTGAGCGATGCGTCTAGGGCGTAATAAGTGTTGACACATCGCCACGGAATTCTCGTCCATATGTTGGCGTTGGTAAGGGCGAAGTCTGCATGCCGTTTTAAGTGTTACACGCACAGTGTAGTGCTGCTGAAGACAACACCGGCGAGTACCGGATCCCTCGTCAGCGGGCAACCCGCACACATTTCACGAATATTTCATATGCCGCGCCTGATTTAGCGATTAAAGAATACAACTAGCGCTTAATTTGTGATTGTGACCGCTTGCGATCTGAGTGACACGTGTGTCCCGCGCGTTTCGTAAACAATAACAAAGATCGAGAACTTATAAAAACACTTCATCTTGATAAGTACCACTTAAAACGAGTGACCCATTTAGGATCTAAACTTAATTCAAAAACATTGACTCAGTTAGGTGCGAGGTATACGAGCACGTAGCTACCTATAGTCACCTACTCAACATCATCACATTACATGACGTCATTGTCTGTAGATCAACCTCTGGTTTCCGTTTGTTTCAATACTTGTGGTTTCTCATCGGAGCAACAATTAGATCGAGGCAGTGGTCGGCTGTTGCGAACGCGAGTTTGCCCGAGAGGTCAGCAGTAACATCGGCACACGTAATTTATCAGTTAACGTTGTGTACAAACAATTAACATCTGAGCGCTCATTAAGTACGGCTATAGATAAATGGTAGTAAATTGTAAGTCGTTACAAGTTATGACGATAAAAACAATATCTAAGAGATCATTTTCAGTTATTTACTTGAAAAGTATCTCAACAACTGTTGAGCATAGTCATTTGTAAACAATAACAAACAAACAGAAGTTAGTTCCCGGCTTTTAGAAGCAACGCAGTTTGTGGTAAAGTTGGTCATTGTTTGTGCTTCAACTGTGAGTACTGTAGACGTACGTCTACGTAGGTATGAGAGCGTCGCAAGAGCAGCGCAAAGACAGAGCAGAAGCCGAGGCCGCATCGTCAGGCGCGGGTGGCGCGCTCGCTCCGACCCTACAGCCCACGCGATAAGGCGCACAACGCCGCGCGCGCTCGCTGACCTCACCGCACCGCCGGCAAATAATAAATATGTAACACTGATAAAAGCCGCAGAAGCGATGACCGGCAAGTATTTAGGGATTCTCGTTTGGCAAACACGGCGGGTCATCGCGCCCCCGGCGCGGCGCCGAGGCCGCCAAGTTGCTGTCGGTGCCGGTGTCCCGACCAACGGCTATTTCTAGTCATCCGGCGACCGCTGACATTCGAAATAGGCGGGCGCGGGTCCTGCGGCGGCCTCCGGTGCGACGCTCGGAGGAAGCGAAAGAAGTTATGAAAGTCACGTGCGACGTACGTACCTGTGCGTGGCGGAGGCGTGTGGTGTCGCGCTCGAAGCACTCGTGTCGGAGGCGCGCGGCGGACTGGCGGCCGGCAGCAGTCGCGCCGGCAGCACGCCCCCCGCGCCCCTCGCCGCTGCACCGAGCGCCCGCCGCCGCGCCGCCGTCGGGAGCGCCGCCGCTCGTCGCTTCCACTGACATCAGCGGAGCCGCCTGCCGCCTCCCCATATCTCGCACGCACGCAACTCGCTGTCACCTCTGCGTGACCCTCGCGCCCAGCTAGCCGCACCGCCGCACCGGCCGACCTACCTCTCTTCGTATAGCTATAGCCACTGAGCACCGACCAGCGGTCGACGATTCTAATTACATTATGTCTGCTTATTATATTCGAATTAACATAAAAGTACCTACCCGTACTGAAGTTGTAGTGTTATCGACAAGATTCCTAGTCACCTAGAGCTCTGTCGGTCCCCGAGGCTTCACTAATAACTTTGATGGTGGTTAACAGACTCAAACGCAGACTGCTAACCAGGTGAAATAATGTAATTACATACGTTAGAACTCATACATTATTTCAACAAAGACAATGGTAGCTGTAGACCATAAGTTGACTTGGAAACCTCACCTGGAAATGGTTTGTAAACGACTGAGTAAATCTGCGTATCTATTGTTTCAATTATCTAAGAGAGTTAATTCTGAGACACTGTTAACAGCCTATCATGGACTTGTAGTCTCTATTCTCCGTTATGGTGTTGTTTTCTGGGGGCAATCAACAAATAGGGAACTGATGTTTAGGATGCAAAGAAGGTGTGTAAGATCCATGTGTAATTTAAAGTCAACAGATAGTTGCGCTCCCTACTTCAAGAAATTAAAAATATTAACGTTACCAGCTTTATATATATTAGAAACTGCATTATTTATAAAATCAAATCCACATTTATTTACAAAATTTTCAACAGTTAAGAAGACCCCCATTCGGAGTCAATATGAAAATAAACTATGTACGTTGAAATGTAATACTGCGTTAATGAAAAAGAGCTTCTTTGGTGTTGCACCAAAGATTTTTAATAAAATACCTGATGCTATAAAATGTATGCCATTAAAGAAATTCAAAAAGTGTCTTCACAAGTTATTAGTTGAGAAATGTTATTATACCTTGGATGACTATTTTAATGATAATACTATTTGATTAAATTATGATATGTAATTTTATAACTTTATATTATTAATGTTCACTTGGATGACTATTTTAATTTTGGATGACTATTTGATTAAATTCTGTAATTTTATTAATTCATATTATTAATGTAACGGACGAATAATTTCTTGCATGTTCTTTTGTTGTGATCTTCTTGTGTGTGTTTTTTGTTTTTCTTTCTTGTAGTGGACATTATTAAATTGATTATTTTAATGTATTTGTATAAAATTGATAGAAAATTTTGTTAACTTTGTGAACCTGACTCAATATTTGTATGTCAACAATGACAAAGCATAGTGCAACACTTATCTATTTAAGACCTTGACATGTATGATTAATGTATATGTTCTTCACCTATGTTTTACAAATAAATAATTCTGATTCTGATTCTGATTCTGATTCTGGTTGTTGACACGTATGTATGTTTACATACATATCGAGTACGTATACCTACGTGTTGTAACCTTTAAGAACCAGATGATTGTTCATTTGTTCACAACGATCTTATTGGAACAATTTCTTGATTCAACAGCAAGCAAGCAAGCATTATGTATTCCACATTATTTCGGTAAAATTAAGAGTCGGGTACCGCTTTTCTTCCTTGTCATTTACTAAATAGGCATTGTGTATACTTATCTGTTGCTGATAGCGGTATCAATACCGATTTGCAATAAGATAAGTAGGATTACATAACAGATTGATTCCAATAAGGTAGATAAGAGATGGTAGAGCAAAACTATACATTGAAGCTGAGCAAAAGATTAATCATTAACTAGATATAATTAAGATTACATTTAATATATCATATCAGTATAACTTCGCGCCTGTATTCCCGACGTGTTGAGCAAATCTCTGCATAAAGTAAACCCGATTCATATCAGGCGACCCCAAGAGTATCTATTGCCAACAGTTAGTGTCCGTCATTTATATTGCTGTAGCTAGCCTTTTATGCACCTAGTCTGGTCAATTGTGGTCCTGGTCTGTCCTGATGGCACACCCGTATTTTAGGCCCAGATTTATTCCTTTTATTTTACTTTTAAACTCGGCTTATTGACCGTCTCTGGGGTCCATCTATCTCTATAGCAAAATTCATCGAAATCGGTTCAGCCGTTTTGAAGTGAAAACGGAACATACAAACACAGGTTTTCTCAATTTGTAGGGGGACAAGTTACTGTTTAATGAGTACATCTTTTACAGTGTTTTTGTGTCATCCGTTCTATCGTTGATGTCACTAATTAACAGTTAAATTAACACCAATCAATGAACACGTGTTATTTTCTTTCTATAGTTGCGTCTAAACGGGCAATATTATTACTGCAATGCAATGCTATATTGCCGGCATTGTATTGCATGACTGCAATACAATGCCGGCAATATAGTAAGCAATTGCAGCCAAATTATGCAATACATATTTTGAGTGTAGCCCAGCTATAATGGTCGCGGGACTAACGAATTACCGTGACCTCCGTACGTAAAGGGCTATTGAAGGACACCGTGGATTGTTTGGCGCAGTGGCTGAGCAATTGGACTGCTGCGCTGCGTGTCGCGGGTTCGATTCCCGCACGGAACAAATATTTGTATGATCTACAAGTGGTTGTTCCGGGTCTGGACGTTTGTGTATGTGAGTTTATATGTTTGTAAACGCACTCACGACACAGGAGAAATACCTAGTGTGGGGCAACGTTTAAAAAAAAAAAAAAAAAAAAACCCCTGGGTGGGAGGACTCATTTGATGATTTTACCACGATAAAAAAAAGGCCCAGCTATAATAGCCACACATTTTTGTTCAGGCCGCAAGACAAAATGTATGAGCCATACTAGTTCGCCGTTACTACATTAAAATGTTTTTGAGCCGGAAATGTTTTTTTCAAGTGAAACAAGTCCTCCTACCCAGGGCGTGACGTGAGGGACTGTCACACTCGTCCGTCCTGAATAAAATCCACAATACACTTCAATAGCTATTTACGTTTCAGGCTCATGGTTACCTGAAAAGGCAGTCCCGCGACCCGGCAAGCTTTGGCCCTCTAAGGGGGCCCTCGTCATATTGCAGACGGCTCTATGAGGCGCGCGTAGAACACGACGCGCCGTCGACCCGGGCATGGTCCATGATCGGACGGTGAAGCACCCATCACTCGCCGTCCTCATGCCCTGCCTGGAAATATTGTGGCCACCTACTGCAGTAAATATATTCCCGTTTTGATGCACCTTAATACGATTAATGAACTACCTTATACGATTGTATGTATACTGCAACCGTTTGAAATCATCACAAAATGTCTGTTACTATCTAGGTACCAATTTATCAGCCAGGCAATTTTTTATTTTATTTTACGTGATAAAATCATTACATGAGTCCTCCCACCCAGGGCAGAGCGGGAGGGATTGTCAGACTCGTACTGACTACAATCCACGGTGTCCTTCAATAGCCCTTTACGTACCGGGGTCACGGTAATTAGAGAGTTCCGCGACCCCGGCAGGCTTTGGCCCTCTACAGGGGGCCCCGTCACTATGCTGACACTCCTTGAGGCGCGCGTGTAACACAACGCGCCGTCGACCTGGGCATTGTCCATGGTCGGACAGCGAGTCGCCCATTACTCGCCGCCCGCATGCCCGCGCTTACAGTGGCCGGAGATCGTCTGCCGACGTCCGTCGCCGTGGGCGTCTACCAATACTAGAAATCACATTAAAAATCCGACATATAGGGTAACCGGAAATTATCTCAAAGTTTTGAATTAAGTAACGGTATATTTTATTGGAGTCGGTACCACAAAAGGTATTTGCAAGACTGATGTGACTGGAAACGACGAGAGGGGACGCCACGGAAGTCCCCTCCCGGCGTTTCCTCTTCAGAAAGGTCAGGTGTATACTGTATAGTCCTTGCAACCGGCGTGTGTGTATAACCAACTGTGCTATTATATTGTATGACGGCACGGTTAGCGCAGTGACTGAGGGATCGTCTGCTGCGCAGCGTGTCGCGGGTTCGATCCCGGCACGGAACAAACATTTGTATGATCTACAAGTAGTTTCTCCGGGTCCGGATGTTAGTCGCTGTGAGTTTCGGTGTTTTAAAATGTTCCCACGATACAAGAGAAATTCCTAGTGTGGGTCAACGAAATTAAATAAATAAATACCTACCTAATGAAAACAGGAAAACAGGAAATTGTAGGCCATACAAATATTTATTCCAAATGGGAATCGAACCCGCGACACGCTAGCAGCAGTCCTGCGTTCGCTCAACCACTTCCTTCGCGCCTTCCGAGATGATGAATATGATGCCGTTACATTGAGCTCATCGTCGAAACAGACTTTTTAATAGCAGGGTAGTGAATACCAGGAGGAGGCGGGCCGCGTGAGGGAGAGAACTTCGTCCTCCCTCCACCCCAGCCGCAGTGGTAGACGCCTACGGCGACAGACGTCGGCAGACGATCTCCGGCCACCATAGGCGCGGGCATGCGGGCACCGAGTAAGGGCAACTCACTGTCCGACCATGGACCATGCCCGGGTCGACGGCGCGTTGTGTTCCACGCCCGCCTCAAAGAGTGTCAGAAAAATGACGGGGCCCCCCTCTAGAGGGCCAAAGCCTGCCGGGGTCGCGGGACTGTACGAATTACCATGACCCCGGAACGTAAAGGGCTATTGAAGGACACCGTGGATTTTAGTCAGTACGAGTCTGACAGTCCTTCCCGCTCTGCCCTGAGTGGGACTCATTTGATGATTTTACCACGTAAAAAAAAAAGTGTAGTGAATACCAAACTGTAGTTTCTGCGCACGACGCTGTATCCTTGAGAATAGCACTGCAGATGCATAAAAGTAGGTGAAGCACAAACAGTATTTAAGTACTATAGGAGCCTGTCTACCCCCAAGGAGAAAACTGCGTGAGTTTATGCTTGTACGACATAAAAGCTAATACATGTTAGGATTGTTTTCAGAAGTGATATAAGTACTGTCAGCATAAGAGTTTGGTATGCATGCAGGCAGGCTGGCGGCAATAAGTTAACGGCTAGCCGCTCTAATGTTGTGTTATAAGTTTCAATGCGACTGCGTACCAAACTCTTGACTTCATGTATATATAGCCGAAAAGTGCATACATACAGCATTTAAAAGGAAAAGTATTTAAAACCTCTTGTCTGTTTAGACGCCAACACATCAACCTACCTCAACCTTTCAAATTTCTTTGATAGATTTTCAACCTTATCACAATAGTGGAAGGTTAATGTTAGATTGGTAAAATTTGACAGATTCGGGTAGGTTGACCTGCTGGCGTCTACATACATACTTTAAAGTGTTGTTAAAGATTTTTATGAGTTAAGGTTTATGTTGAATTAAGTTTATCTGCTAGATGAATTATTTTAAAATAGCAGAAGTTACTTTAAATTTTTTCTTTTTACCACGAAAAAAAAAACAAATGCAGTTCTACGTAGTGATTAAGAACAGAAGTGTTGCCAGAGATCGTGTCGTGTGGTACCGTCGTATAAGGGCAGGCCAGGGCACGCCCTATCATCCCGTGGGTGCGAGGCCACTGCTATCCAATAATGAGGTCAATTGGACAGCTCTACCTGTATCTACATTGAAAACAGGATAGTAGTACTGATTTAAAACTGAATTTAATTTGTCAGTATTAATTAAATATCTGTTTTGAGTACATGGCTAAATAATAACATTTTCAAGTTTAGGCCGCGCTTGCTTAGGTCTGTCAGTGGATGGGTGACCAAAAGTTTGACAACAATCTTAGGTACCGGTATCGACTGGGTTGTGGAAGCCAGATAGGGTGTTAAATCCTGCCATACATTATTCTAATTTTTTCGTCAATAATTGTAAAAAAAAACATCAAATGTGTCTTCCCACCCATGGCCGGACGGGAGGGACTTTTAGACTTGTACTGACTAAAATCCACGATGATCCTTCAATAGCCCTTTACGTTCAAGGGCCACATGGACATTATTCCAATGGGATGTATTTCAACCCGAAAAAAGCTACTGGCCACCCCTTTTTTAAAGATTGTATCTATTTCTGCAATACTTCCCGTTTCTGTGCGTCCCTCATCTATCTGTTTCTCGCAATTTTCCCGAATAAGTCACAGTACGAGAAACATCTTCAATAATATCAGTTTTCATTTCCTATCCGTCAGGAATTGCTCGCCGTAGCAGCTCGGAATCTGGATTTGCATCCGGTTCAAGGCTTTGGCCCAATTGCAAGAGCCCATCTCTTGACATAAATATACCGGGTGAAGTAGGTCTACTAATACCGGAGGCAACCGCCTTGGGGTTTAAAGGTCACAGCTCATTATACTCACCCGGCACCAAACACGCGCCGCCTCGCGTCGTGCGAGTATTCTTTATAAGCATTTCTATGTGCTCACTAAATCAACTCCGTAGCGTCTCTGGATTGCTATCCTCGCAAGGTGTCCTAAGCTGACAACTCACCGCTCACATACGAGTACTTGCCATTTTTTATCCTGTTAGAATTATCAAATGAGTCCTTCCGTCCTACGTGGAGCGGAATAGACTGAGAGACTTGTATTGACTAAAATTCACTGTCCAACCCTCTACGTTCCAGGGTCACGGTGACCTGTTTAGTTAGTCCCACGACCTCGTCAGGCGTTTTCCTTCTGAAGGGGTCCCGTTAGATTGCTCTTTGAGGCGCGCGCGATACACGTCGGGCCGTTGACCTGAGTTTGTAGCATGATCGGACGGCGAGACGCCCATTACTCGCTGTTTGCATGACCGCGCCTCACATGCTTGCCTTGCGATCACAATGCGCGGATTACGAGTAGACTACGCGCTGTCCGTGAGCGATTCACGCGAGGACGACAAGTGCCAACTGCTGACAGACTACTCGGACTAATTCGGGCACCACGAGTGTTCCTCTCGTTGACTACGTGATGTTCACTCACGAGTTGCCCACTAGTTGTCCACGCACAGTTGATGATAACGCGGCGAGCACCCATGTAGACCATCTGTCAACTTCGAGTAGACGCCGAAAGACGAGGCGATGGAGTCGGCTCTAATGAGTTATTACCCTAGCACACTGTAACCTCAGCTGGTTAAACCACACGGCAGGCTGGTCTTTGGGATTGGGGGCGTTCAGTTATCGTCTTCCCATGGACATACGTTAACAAGTTTTCCATGGGGTTCTGGAGTAGGTCTTTTGAGAGTTACCAGTTCCGTCCTCCGTGTGCTGATAGTGGAAGACCCCTTTATAATCTCCCCGATATGTATCATAACAGGCGTTTTGAGAGGCCCCGGTTCCCCCCTCCATGAGCTGATGCTGGTGACTACTAGGGTAGTTTTAATTAGGTACGCATCCCATACGCCGCGGTATTATCTCCTAAGACCGCTTCTTGAAGGCTTCCCATGGTAAAGGAAAGGTTTACTCAAACTTAGGCTCACCCGTTCACGACAACAGCAGAGCTTGTTTTTATTTTTACAGCCGCACAGCCCAATCTTTCAGGTTAAGCCGCGCTTGCCGAGGCTGGTCTGTGGATGGGTAACCATATCGAGTATCCTTCGTGCGTCGCAAAGCACGTAAATCCGTTGGTCTCGGCTGTCATTTATAGTTCTTTGATAGTCGTTACTGTTGGTCAGAATCTCTAAAGTCTGACAATTAGTCTTACCAAGGGGTATCGTATTGCCCATTTACTGGGTTGTGGAGTTCCGATAGGCAGTCGCTCCATGTAGTATATTGATATTCAGCTGCATCTGGTTTGACTGCAAGCTGACCTCAATATACGAGTACTAACTTGGGATATTGCTGGGCAGATGAAGATGATTTGAAACAATCGTTAAATTTCAATCAAAGTTCTGTTAAATTATTTTGACAAATTGTGGACTGACAGCGTAGATACCAGGCTCTTAACAGGTAATCATTATCTTACACATTTATTCCATGCGGGAATCGAACCCGCGATACGTAGCGCAGCAATTGGTCGCTCAGTTACTGCGTGCTATCAATGATCAGAAGTTAGAGTAGCTATTTAAACCCAATGTCCGCATTGAAATAAACTAAAATTATCTTAACGTTAAACGTGTTACTTCCTAACATAAAACTTTAATTGAAATTAAAAAATTAAACATGACTTCAAAAGCAATAGAACCAACTGCTAACTGAACCTTTGCCAACCCCATCTTGTGAAACAGGAGCGTAATGTTTGTAAGACAGCATCCAAGCGGCTACACGTGACACGCCTACTAAGAACATTGACGCAAATAATCACTCTATCGAGACTTGTTTATGTTGCTTATATAATTCCGTAAGAGCTGCTTCACACTTATTCGGTTCGACAAATGCTATTCGGTAAAAGAAAACCGACCTGAACCCATTTCATCAGGAATCTCACTTTCATTTTGACATTTCATTTCATCAAATTATTCCTACCGCTCTGAGTGGGAACCGTCAGACTCGTACTATTAAAAAACTACCCTTTTTCATCAGTAACTCTTTGCGTTCCAGGACGGGGGTGGCGCGTTGTGTTCCACGCGCGCCTCAAGGAGTGGCCAAAGCCTGTCGGGGTTGCGGGACTCACAAATTATCGTGACACCGGTACGTAAAGGGCTATTGAAGGACACCGTGGATTTTAGTCAGTACGAGTCTGACAGTCCCTCCCGCTCTGCCCTGGGTGGGAGTACTCGTTTGATGATTTTACCAAGATACAAAAAAAAACTGACAGATTCCTAAGTCGCACATGTAAAACTACAAATCGTAGCTGGGCTCGTAGTAGTTTATCGGGCAGTGACCTACCCAGTTCGCACATCTGCCAGGGTAAGAGGCGGTGGATTACCTGTCCCTCATGTAGACGTTCCACCTTGTCTTCGCTCGCATTCATCTCTTTCTGCGAAATTATAATTTCGGAGAGGTGAGGTTTTACATGCCACGATCTACGCTATCGCCTGCACAGACAGACCTCCGCCGTATGCTCAACCACGCGGGTCGTCCACACAATGGTGACAACCTTGCGTAGCATCCTTCAAAATTCTTATCAGGAACCTCCCAAATTATTGTATTCCGTGAGGTCCTGCGTCAGGTGAAATGAGAGGACACCTCTTAAGCCACTCTTCAAAGAGGAGACTTATAATAGGTTCGGTATACATTTTGATTTCTGGCTGTGCCGGAACATATCGACCCGAAAAATGTGAAGCACCTCTATGTTCGACCCCCAGTTTATCGATAGATAAAATACTTTACATTCGAAAACTGTAATTTAATTTTCTTAGAGCAAAGTCCATTCTTATTACATGTGGAGATTTAAAAGGGATGCCTATGTTCAACAGTGGACGTCCTATGGCTGAGATGATGATGATGATGAAGAAGTCCATTAATTTCCCTTATATAGATCAACGTGTAGTTATTCCACGCGACCGAGCTCCACCTAAACAGCCTACCAACCCGCATATTACGAGAACACGATAAGAGTGAAAGCGTCAATGACCTCCATGAGTAAAAATTACCTTTAGCAATAAAATTATGTGGAAATTAATTTTCAATAACTTTGCTAATATTTATTTCATGGCGCGGCGTGTTCCACGCGCGCTTCAATAAGGGACTCGGTCGCGGGACTATCGGGTAACCGTGACCCCGGAACGTAAAAAAATTCTGAAGGACACCGTGGATTTTAGTCAATACAAGTCTGACAGTCCCTCCCGTCCTGCCCTGGATGGGAGGATAAATTTGATGATTCTAATATTCGAAAAAATTATTATATGAGACCACGATAAGAGTGAAAGCGTCAATGACTTCCATCTGTCAAGTGTGATTAAAAAAATATTTAGTGCAAATTAATTTTTGAATAACTTCTGCTCATCTTAATTCCATACGATTACTGTTTATTGCGTAGTTAAAGTCACCGACATAGCCCACCGGATTAGCAAGCTGAAGTGGCAATGGGCAGGCCATATTGCTCGCAGAGCAGATGGCCGATGGGGTCGAAAAGTACTAGAGTGGAGACCACGGACTAGCAAACGCAGCGTAGGACGTCCACCAACAAGGTGGACAGACGACCTTATAAAGGTCGCCGGAAGACGCTGGATGCAGGTCGCTTCCAACCGGTATATGTGGAGATCTAAAGGGGAGGCCTATGTTCAGCAGTGGACGTCCTATGGCTGAGATGATGATGATGATGATGATGACTGTTTATTTATGAGCGTGCATGTGTCAGAAAGGGTTTGTTCACCAGGCTGCCTATTATGATGTCTTAAAATGAGAGTAATTCCAGTGTGGGAACGAGGTGATGCTAGACGACGACGAGAAAAAAAACCCAATATACAAAGCTTTAAAAAAAACTACTTCAATCATAAAAAATAATAAATTGATAAAATGACGTAGCACATATGTTTCGTAGGCCTAGGCGTAGCCCCGTGCTACGAGGGCTACGAAACATGAATGCTCCATTTTTTTCCATGTTTTATTATAATTTAGTCCTTGATTTTCTATATTTTGTTACGTAAGTAATTAAATCTTTAGTAAGTATTTACATTCATGCGAAAGTTTGTGAAGATGGATGAATGAATGATGTTAGCCTTTCACACAAAAACTGCCAAACGGATTTGGATAACAGGTAATACAGAGAGTTTTTAGGATACTTTTTATCCCTGTATTTGGTCCCTTGGGAAAGCTACCTACCTGCACGCGGGTCACAAATCCTGAAATTTGCTTCTTCACTTGTTAAAGAACTAGGCTGTTCTTTTTTTGGTGATAAAATCAAGAAATTAGTCAAGATTCGTGCCAAATAAAATTCTCAATAACAATTTAAAAATTCCTTCAATTGCCTTTTACGTTCCAGAGTCGCGGTATGCTCTGACAGTCCCGCGACTCCGGGAGTCAAAAATACTTCAGTACTAAGTACTTTAACCACGTGAAAAATTATAAGTATCAGAAAAGGCAGGTTCACACCCATACAGCAGGTAATATCATTAGCATGAAACAAAACAAGAAAATGTCAAGCACCTACTTGTTCACGCTACATAAGTGAAATGTAGCTACAAACAGTATTATACTTACCACTGAAACTAAAATGCAATTCCAACGGTAATTCCCTGAATGCACAAACATTCATAATTTGTGTTCGTTCTTTAATAAATTCTACGTTTGATTACTTCGGGGATTCAAATTATGCAATTCATTATCGAAACAATAATGATCCAAGAGCAAAAGACAGTTTATTTTAGCGTGATTATTCACGTGCATGTAACGCCATCTATGTTTAGCATTTGGAGCTAAAGTTGACTTGGAAGTTCGAACGATGTTAGTTAGATGTCAGCACTGGTACAAACGGTGTGAAAATGTAATGGCACAGGGCAGTGGTCCATGTTTGGAGATAATCATCCATCGTTACACCCATCGATGTCCTTCACGGTAAATGGGTATCAGAAACACAGCTCACGAATGTTGGTTCAACTGTAATTAGGACTTCGGGGTCTAAATTTGTCAATTTAACAGTTCGTATTATTTAACATTTTTATCATTGAAAAAATTGGTAAGTATTTTGCCGAAATCTAGGTTGTTTTAAAGAAATAATTGGTCTAACTAGTAGTGCATATTAAACTTGACAGTTCGACACATGTCACTCCCGAGAGTCCCGAGTTATGTCACATCTCTCCCACACCGGGCGCTGCGATCGATTTGACAGTCTCCACCACTTCGCACATAGCGCATTATACTCCTCTTGTGTCATGCTTTTATATGTAGGTACATATTTCTCTACCGTTCTGTTACCTCACATGTGCGGAAGTGAAACGTTTGTGAATACAAACAATCCGCACATCATATCCTATGGGAAGTTGAACGGAGTACTCTGCAAAATGTTACAAGCAAACATTATCAAAATACACTAGCGACCAAAAGTATGGAATCACTTACTTGAAATTGATCCGGGCAAGCTCTTTAAATCATGGCTTGATCTGAATGTTTTTTTTTTATCATGGTAAAATTATCAAATGAGTCCTCCCACCCTGGGCAGGGCGGGAGGGACTGTCAGACTTGTACTTTCTAAAATCTTAGCCCTCTATGCCCCTCCATCTTCAATAGCCCTTTATGTACCGGCGTAACGGTAACCCTTTGAGGGGCGCGTGGAACACAACGCGCTGTCAACCCGGGCAAGATCGGACAGCGAGTCGCCCATTACTCGCCGTCCGCATGCCCACAAGTTACTGCTAGAGTTCCATTGTTAGTGATAAATAGCAATAATTCTGAGACAATGCAGTTTTAAAAACAAATGAGAGGGTCCAAAGTCGCCACTTTATCAACGTTGCTAACATATAAAATGTTGCTATAATTGTTATTTATCAATTACTCTATTGCTTAAAGGCTCAAGCAATGTATAAGAATATTACATGTCTATACAAATATTACAAAGAGGTAATGTTTGTTTCGTGAGTTAGTTTATATCTCTAGAAGTTCTATTCCTTTTTAGGAAATTCTTTAGCCAGTTGAAAGCTACATTATCCTTGAGTGACATAGGCTTTATTATATTTTAAAATGGCACCTGCAGGTTTAAAACTGCCACTTAGCAATATTCCTAATCGATCACTTCGTGAATGAATAATAGTAGATCAAGCCAATGACGTTGCTTGAAACTAACGAAGTGAATCATTAAGAATATTGCTTAAAATGGCCGCTTATAAAAACCTTCTAAAAAAAACGGCCGGTCAAAAAGGGTCGCAAAATTATAAGGACCTCTTGTTTGTATTACAGGAATCTTTATATACATGTGTAATTTGTTTTACTTCGTTTTTTACAATAATTGGTGAATTGGTGATAAAATGTTACCAACTACGTAAAACTTTTTTGATACAGAAATAAAGATTTTGAATTTTTTTTTGTATTTTGTCTGTATAACCCTACGACGCTACGAGGGTGCTACGAACTGCTACGAAATAAGTTTTTGTGAAAGTACTCTATTTTTTGTGTATGAGAATAAATCTTTTTCTATAGTGTAAAGCAACTACACTGTCTCTTGTCTTTGTTTAACGTCTCGCGAGACATCGTTCGTGACTTCGAGTTTAAAACCGTTGTTAATCTCTTGGGCCGGGAGTTTCGAAAAGTTCTTTCTTTACCCGTAACTTTATATAACATTTTAGGATCTAAAGATTTTATGTTGAGAGTATTTCGAAACACCCAGAAAATCTATCTAATCTACTATTTGTCCGTAGACGGCTGGATCAGATGTGACTGTAACTACTTAATTAAATTGTCTATGGAAAGTAAAAATCGAGACACGAGCAGATATTGAACATGTGACCTCCGGATTTAGTACATCCGACTTAGTTACTCAGAACTTAGTCAGAGATCAGGCGCAGGACCAACGGTTTAACGTGCTTTCCGAGGCACGGGGGTGACTGAGAAATTCTTATAGAAAAAACCAATAGCACTTTTTGTCCGATCCAGGAATTAAACCCAGGTCCTCGTGCTCAGCAGTGCGCTTGAGACCACGAGACCAACGGTGCATTCCTGTTCTAAGTATAACCTTAACGTCCAAGCAAATTATTAGCGGAAATGAAATAAACATTTTGTCAAAAGTGTCTCGCCGAAATAGAGTTTATGCAAATGTAGAAGTTACCTCGTGCAGGTTTTGCTTCAAAGTCTGTGGTTACCCCGGCCTGGTATTCCCAGATGAAACTAAATAAATGTCAGACCTCCGGAAAATTATTCAAGCTTCCGCTTTACAGCTAAATATTGCACTCGACTAGGGATTATTTTCAATTAAGGTAGTTGTAGTAATGGCATGAATTAATGGCACGCTTCTTAGATTGACATAAATTAAGCTTATCACAGCAATATATTGACCACTATTCTTTTCGTATTGTTTTATTTTATCGCTTCTCTAACCCTTGTCTTACCTCTAGTTTCCATATTTATGTTTTTGCTATGGTAATGTACACTGACGGGGTCCCTCCTGCAGAAGGCCAAAGCCTGCCGGGGTTTCGAGACTTTTTTTTTTTATCGTGGTAAAATCATCAAATGAGTCCTCCCACCCAGGGCAGGGCGGGAGGGACTGTCAGACTTGTACTGACTAAAATCCACGGTGTCCTTCAGTAGCCCTTTACGTACCGGGGTCACGGTAATCTGTGAGTCCCGCGACCCCGGCAGGCTTTGGCCCTCTACAGGCCCCGTCACTATGCTGACACTCCTTGAGGCGCGCGTGGAACACAACGCGCCGTCGACCCGGGCATGGTCCACGGTCGGACAGCGAGTCGCCCATTACTCGCTGCCCGCATGCCCGCGCCTACGGTGGCCGGAGATCGTCTTGCGACGTCCGTCGCCGTGGGCGTCTACCACTGCGGCTGGGGTGGAGGGAGGACGCTGTCCTCTCCCTCACGCGGCCCGCCTCCTCCTTCGCGAGCATGACTGCTTCGCAGAAGGAGGCGACCGCTTCCCACTCCATCTCGCCCCGCAGCATGGCCTCGACCAATGCCGGGCGCGAGAGGTCTCCGCCTATCGCCGTCGTGAGGACTCGGCGGTGCTCTGCCCAAGCGGGGCAGTCCTGCACCGTATGCTCCACCGTGTCCTCCGGACGATCCTCGCAGTGGTGACACCCAGGCGTGTCTTCCCTCCTTATCAGACACAGGAACCTCCCGAAACTTCCGTGTCCGGTGAGGACCTGCGTCATGCGGTAGGTCAGGACGCCATGACGCCTATCCAGCCACTCCTCAAAGAGGGGTCTTACCGCCGCGATTGCGGCGTGCCCGGGGTTTCGAGACTTACGAATTACCGTGACCCCGGAATGTAAAGGGCTATTGAAGGACACCGTGTATTTTAGTCAGTACGAGGCTGACAACCCCTCCCGCCCTGCCCAGGGTGGAAAGACTCATTGGATAATTTTACGACGTTAAAAAAAACTGTCAGACTTGTACTGACTAAAATCTACGGTAATCCTTCAATAGCTCTTTACGTTACAGGGTCACGGTCACCTGATGAGTCCCGCGACCCCGTAAGACACTCTCCCGACCCTGTGTTTGACATACACCCTGTCTTTGGTTCTAAAACAAGGTACAAGGTACGTTAGTACTATGTAGTTGTTTTTAAATTCTAGTAGGTCGTTTTAGTCACCTTTAGAACTCTTTTTTTACTGTAGGTACTTATCAGACATTATTTTTTTCTTTTCGACAGTTTCTTTTTTCTTACCGTCACTGCCACAGGAACATGTTGTCAGCAACATCGTGACACGATTCGATCCCAGTTCTTTAGAAACTCTGCTGGAATTTTATTGCTCCGGTAGCTCTATCTGTGTACCAGGAATACCGTGTCCTTGTAATGTCAGGGACTTTTTATGACAGGCCTGTTGGTCTAGTGGTTAGTGACCCTGACTGCTATGCCGGAGGTTGTGGGTTCGATTCCCACCCAGGACAAATGTTTGTGTGATGAGCACGCTCATTTGTTCTGTCTCTGGGTGTCATTTATCTATAATATGTATGTATTTAGAAATATATAAGTATGTTTATCAGTTGTCTAGTACCCATAACACAAGCTCTGCTTAGCTTGGGACTAGATGGCGTTGTGTGAAGGTTGTAGAATATTTATATATTTGTAGCTAGGCACTTTGTGCGGATGTAGCTTCAGGTGGCACGTCCATCTTTGAAGTTTTTAGAGGTAGAAATATCTGGTTTGAAAATACTAAGTAGGTATCTATAATTCTGATTAGCAACATAAAGATTTCACAGAGTTAGATGAGACGGATTTATTGTCGTCCATTTGAGAAAAATAAAATGATTCTTGATTTTTTTACTTATTTTTTATTTTTATGTACAAATAAAAATTCCCTTAGGTAAAATAAACTTACTTAAGTCTTAAATTATGATACTGTACAAAGTTTGTACGACGGAATGCGGGCAGTGTGGGGAGATCCCGAATGTAGGAGTTTATGGCAAGTCCTTATAATGTGCTGGTGCATAATAAATACGATGTAGTACGATGTGCATCCTCTATGGAGTGTAACTTGTTAGAACCGAACTATACCTACGTAAATCTTAAATTCGTTTGAAAAAATGCTAGCATTGTTATTGCTAGAGACATCGGAGTAGTAAAAACTGACATCCTGATGTAAAATTTGAGTATGATCACTGTAATGTTTGGTAGTATCTAAGTTTAGGAGGATCACAGACGGAGGCCGGGGTTGGTGCTGGCGACGTAGTTGAGGAGTTCGTCGGAGTCCTCGCAGACGACAGGCTTCTCGTGGTAGCAGGCGACGTCATGCCACGCGATACCATCGTCATACACGTTGTTGAGGACGCTCAGGCAGGATTCGGAGGTGCCGTTGATGTCGAATTCGGCGTTGTCGGGCTGACGCTGCTTTTTGTGGCCGGTTCTGGACCAAGGATTGTAACCCCAGTTTTTGGGGACCTGTAGAGGAATTACATTCGAATAAATATTTCAATGTTGGTGCATTTGAATCAGTGTAGCATTTACTATTTCGCCATATGAATATACCAGGATATTCAGGAAATAAATTGTGCATTTCTAGTCACGGAAATTCCGTCCAGAAGTTGTAAAATCAGCGATACATTGCAAATGAGCTATTTAGGTTAACGCTATCATAAAGCTCAACTCAAATAAGTGCGCAAGCTAAACACGATGCACTTAAGTGATATAACGAAATAGAAATACTTCAGCGTTCGGAAACGCGTAATAACTCAACTTTCACATAACAAAACACCAATTGTACGAGCAGGTGTGTCTTCGAAAGTTTATGATTCAGTAAATAAGTACGTGACGGGGAATTTCCCTTTTAGTTGACGTCCATATGTAACGCATTAGTTCCGACCACAACAAAGAATTTTATGAGCCCTCACAACACTGTAAACAAAACATATACATTTCGTAATTTCCCTTTTTTTTTATCGTGGTAAAATCATCAAATGAGTCCTCGCACCCAGGGCAGGGCGGGAGGGACTGTCAGACTTGTACTGACTAAAATCCACGGTGTCCTTCAATAGCCCTTTACGTACTAGGGTCACGGTAATCCCTTGGTCCCGCGACCTCGTAATTTCCCTAGGAAAAGAATATGTCAACATAAATGAGCACATTTTTTTGTCATCAGTAAAGAAACGACCACAAGTGATGGTTACATGCTTTATCCCATCTCATCACTTTCCAGTTTCGACAACTTAGCAAGCGAAAAAGCCTTTTCATCACTATTTTGATCTTAATACATTCATTTTTGCCTACTAGGAGTATTCATTACAACTAGTTTTTTCTTTCAAAGTCAAAACTTGAAGTTATTTTTTTTGTTTCTCTCTCACAACATTTTAAGGAGATGACTCAATGTGGAATTTATTAGTTTGACTTGTAAAATGACCTAATTTCATCTCATCACAGTAAACGATAATAAACTTGATACTAACCTGGTCGGTAGGGGCCAGCTTTTCACGGTTCGCGGACCAGAACCAACCGAAGATATTCTTGGGCTCCAGGTCCTTGCGGTTCTCACAACCCTTAAAGTCACAGAGACGGCCGGACGTCCAAATATAAGGCACATCGTCTGCAATGAGAAAATTATTCGTATCACTACATTTTCAAGAGGTCAACGCAATAAAACGCCACAGGGTCACACTTCAGATGTGTTAAGAGCCCCTCAATGCCCATTACAATATTTATAAAAATTATCTAACGATGTAAGTGAAATGTGAAGGCTCCCAATTACGTGTCGCCTTCACATGGGACGGAGATGCCATTAGAATTTCACAACACTTCAATACTCACTTTGCTGGATGAGCTTGAAGATTAGATTGTTTTCTTCTTGCGTCTCCATTGAGACGAGGTCCATGCAGTACTCGCGGCAGATGTTGCGTCCGTCTAACCAGTCTACTTTCCTGTTGGCTAGGGCGGGAACATGACCACTGTAGAAGTAGTTGTGACCTCGGTAGAAGAACTCTTTGGGTCCTAGAAAAAAAAAAGAATTATTTTTGAATGACGTTTGAATTATGCATAGCGGTTGCATTCACAAAACGTTCGAGCCAAGGTTGAGTCGTGACAGTCAAACGTATAAATAATATTTAACAGTGTATTGCTTCTATTTAGTGAGGCGTTAATAGACGACACTCAAAGACCCTCGGTGTGACAGGTCATGTACCTACATATCAAACTGTTGTATCACGGTCGTGACATTGAGGTGCTTGCGAGCAATTGTGTTAAATTATCACGAGCTATGTCAGTGTCGCAATACAAGACGCCATTACATAACGTAACGGACCACGCATCGCGACCTTTCCTCCTTATATAAAAACGTAAACGTCATATATCAAACTGCAAATGGAAAATGTCAACAAAAACGAGAAAAATGTTATCATTCCAAAATAACATAAAATGTGGATCGATTTATTACGCAGTCGCAGCGTCCTTGTTTCATTTATTTTATTCTAGCTCTTAAATACCATTAAGGTGATGCATTCTGAAATATCCACTTTGGAAAGGTATTATTATTGTGTGTTAATGTTATAAAAAGTCCATTAGGTGACCATTAGTTTACGAAATGGATAGGAAAGGCAAATTAGCGGCTAGTCCGTTGTGCAGTTCAGTTGACATTGTTCACAAGTTCAATTGCTTTAAGGCACAAAGGATGCAGCTAGAACATAACGCAGCACGTTTGTATCGTTAGAACATAGCTATCTATGAAGTGTATCTAAAAGCATCCGCGACCTACATACCTAACCGGCTAACTCTAGTTCTATAGTAACTGGACCGTACGGTGTCAATTCTTTCATAATTTGATCAAATATTTTGCAGATTCGTTGCATATAGCTTGTAATATATTTATTCTAAGTCTACATTAGGTATGTGGAGAATGATTTTGGCAGACGATGTTGCAATGGCGGCGGGGGTCGCGACTGCGGGCGGCGCCGCGCGGCGCACAGAGTCACAGATGCGTCGGTCACGCGCCGCGCCATCTGGGCCAAGGATCGCTACCGGATGCGATTTTTATATTTAACCAACCGGCCAGTTCACACCCATTGTCAAGCCGACAATCCTAATTATCTGCATTATTAGATACTTTATACGAAAATATGTAATCATTTAGCATAATGTTGTTAATTTGTAACGCTACATTTTTACCAAGTTAAATTTTGAAGGTGTCTGTTGTTTACCGATAAAACAATATGTATTAATCGTCGTTCATTGCTTATTAATCTTTTACGAAAATTCTCGAGAGCCAACAGTCGTTAGGACGGATGGTGTTAATTTCTACAAAGCTACAAGCGTCTTAAGATAATTAGGTACTGCGTCGTCTAAGCTCAGTCGTGAAGGTCCATTATTTTTTGTGCACGAGTCCTATTTAGACGGTAATTACAGTGAATTGCATCGTTATTAGTGATTTTGATTACAATGTGAATGTTTTCGCACGACACGCCGACGAGCATACACAATGATTGTGCTTAGACCTTGCCTAGTGACAGACTGACGGATTTGCGATTGTGCTTTGAAATCCGGCACGGAGACGCTGACATCAGACGCACGAACGTCTGGCTAACTTTATTGCCAAAACGTAGACATTCATACAGTTTAAGTACCATACCTAAGCTATAATAGACACCTACAGATTTGCTGATTGAATCAAAATGAAGTAATCGACAGGTATTTTACTGTTAGCCTATATGCAATGTTTAATCTACATATTTTGGCCATTGTCTTAAACTAGCTTCAGGTGTCCATGCATACTGCCGGGGTCGCGGGACTGTCTAATCAGGATACCGCAGTCCTGGATCGCAAAGGGCAGCCGAAGGAAAAAGGTGGATTTTTAGTTGGTAAATCTGACAATCACTTCTGCGTCACTCAGGGCGGGAGGATTCATAAATTACAGAAAAAGGGCGTCCATGTACGTATTTTAATTCTTTTAATATGGATCTTGTTCTAAAAGGGCTGCGAGAGTTTTGCAGTATTAAATATTTAGTCGTTTTTATTGCCATAAAAACCTGCAATAAGTAATCAGAATAACAGAAAGCAATCAATCGTAACTCATCAAAATGAGCCGTAAAATATCTATACTAATATTATAAAGAGGAAACCTTTGTATTTTTGTATGTTTGTATTGAATAGGCTCAAAAACTACTGGACCGATTTCAAAATTTCTTTTACTATTACTTAGAGGGATTCTTCCGAATCCGTATAGGCTATATTTTATCCCGGATTTTTTTTTTTCAGAGAGCTTAAAAAATAAATGTCCACCCGTGCGAAGCCGGGGCGGGTCGCTAGTTATGTATACGATACGCAGGAATATACTATTGCGATAAATTATTATTTATAATATATCTGTATCAGCAGTGGAATAGTACTTAATAGGTATTTTATTTTGATTTAAATCTAATAATACATATGTCGTGGTGAAGCTGTGACAAATAACATCTAAATTCGTACAGCAATTATGGCGATATATTCGAAATTGTATTATTAATTTGGAAGGAATTGTATAATTCTTTATTATTTTTTACACAAAGAGGCTTTTTTTTTGCAGTCAAGTTATATTAGACACATTTTTTTTGGGTCAAAGGCTCTTGAAATTTAGGACGAGGTCACCGAAATGCCCGGTGGTTATGGTGTGTGAAGTATATTGAAATTCAGGGACCAGCGTAAAAATGCTTGACTATTTTATCAACGAGTTCGTAGATTGTATGAGCATGTTTAAATATAAAAATGAATATACATATAGACAATAAAATATATATAATGAATTAAGTTTGATGACACCCCATTTCGCAAACCAACATTTTGTATTGTCATAATTTATCTTTATACCTATGCCAGGAACCCAGGAATATAAATAAATGAATAAATATTACTTACTAACTATTAATTGCACTGTGCAATATTTGTTATTTATAAGTAAGTAACTGATGCTACCCGTGACATGTCCATGACCTGACACATCTACCGATCTTATGAACTTATGATGGTTTATACAGATTTTAGTATAAATAAGTAGATTGATGAGATATACGTCTGTATGTGAAGATTATAATCAGATTTACCTGAAGGCACAGTCAAAACTAGCAGTTGCTAGGGGCTTCGCGTGTGTTATTTGAGAGTTATCCCACGGGACCATTATACTGGGATGAACTGACCCAATAACCTGCCTTTGAACATAACATCAAGATTCATTTAGCTGGTCTGACGTAATTGAACAACATTCATCCATCCATCAAAACTGTTTGTTCCATAATCCTAGTAAGGTAAAATTAACGCGTGGGCTTAGATGCAGTCTCTGATATCCATGACCATAAAAGGCTATTAAAGGAACACTATGGATTTAGTCAGTAGGAGGCAGACGATCCCTTCTGCTACACCCAGCGTTTGTAGACGCATTAAATTTGATTTTGCCAACTAAAAAACCTATTAAGCCAAACATACTGCCTTAACAATTGACAACAATTAAGGTGGGTGGACCATGGAAGGCCACTCTAACGAGTAAACGCTTTTTATTCGTTTATTAACTGGATAAATGAAAAAAACAAATTATCAAATAATACTTTGTTTTATTGTGTACCATATAAATCACTTTTTTTTAACCTAGCTTTAATCAGTATTCATTAAACTTAAGTTTTGTTAAGCTCTTCCAAATGGCCTTGCTAGGAACAAGGCTCCTTAGAAGGCCATTATAATAAATCAGTCATTTAACACTAAAAGTTAATAAATAGCGATTAAATCTACAATAAAAAGAAGTGGTTTATATATTACGGAATAAAACAAAGTATTACTTAAATATTTGTTAGTTTCATTTATCCAGTAAATAAACGAAAAATAACTGTTTATTTGTTAGAGTGGCCTTCTATGGTACACCACCTTATTTTAACGTCGCCGATTTCCGATATCAATGAAGCGAGGGACCGTACTGCCAAAATAGTGGCGCGAGCGATTCGCCGCCGCGTCTGTGATTTCTAGTTCGATGGATGTTTATGTAGATAGAAGGAATTTGTCATCACATGGCAATAACTACGAAATTTTGATAATTGGCCTTCGAAGGAGCATGGCCTTTCATGGTCCACCCACCTTACTAAGGATGCCTATACAGCAGAGTATGACCCTAGCAACAGACACTTTAATGAATCACATTCATTCTATACTTCAAGGATGTAAACACTTCTTTACATAATAACATGCGACGTGGCCTTGTACAAACCTCGAATTAGACACAAGTTGACGCATACATCTGGCAACAGTATTACTGCAGAAGAGCTACTGCACCAGTCTATCTCGGGGTGGAAACGGGAACGAACATCATGGTATCACGTGCCAACGGATTTTAACTCCCAAACAGTTAGAAATAAGTATTAGAATGCGTTACGGCGATTCACCCCTCAAACCGCTCGATACGTTTTCACCCAAGTGAATAATGCGTCACATCGCTCATCTCTTCTTGCGTGAATGACCAGCAGAATGGTAGACGCAAAGAGCCCTTTATAATTAAAAATGGTGTATTGATGCGTGTTGTTTTGAAAGTAGAAGTTTTCAGTACTGAGTAATACTGGTGGGAATCAAGGAAAATATATGGGATGAAATTTGTGGTCAAATGATTGGGACAATAAATCAATTTAAAATTGCTTCTGTTTAGTAACTGTGGCGCCCAAACTATACTCAACTTTATAACAATAATTTGACAACGTCTCAGGGTGAGTGGATTTGGGTGACACCAACTAGATAACCTGATAAACGGTTTCGGCTTGTTTTTTTGTGTTCCGGCAGTTTCATCCGCTGCTTGTCTCCTAATAAATGAAGCGTGTTGTTAGGTTTTATGGAGCTTTCTCGTTATCCAACATAAAACAATTTTCCAATTGGAAAGAGTAGTTCCAGGGAGCGCGTTGACCCAAATAAACTCTTCAGATTTATAATATTAAGTATGGATTTAATAAACCTAAAAATATAAATAAAAAGGTTGTGATGCATATTAAATTTGACATGTCGTTCACTCTGCGGGTGCCCCCCGTTATTCGCATCAATGTTACATCGCGCGCTGCGATGTAATCGATAGTCGACACCATCGACTTCACATATAGCGTATTCAAGTAGTCCCCAAATGTAAAGTAGTCTCTTGCGGGAAAATTAAACGGGATAACGACGTGTGTACACAAGACACGTAGAAAAGAAGCTTACAAAAAAATCAAGAAGAATAATGACGCACTGTGGACGACCGTGAGCTAAAACCTCCTTGTTTGTAAGCTTATAATAAAATAATTAATTCCAACTTAACTATGTACCATTAAAAGTACAGAATAATGTATAGTAAAGATGTCTTGCGTCGCCAAGGTACTACTTATTTGCAATGGCCAAAGATAAATAATGTACACACATCGGAATACATGTTTACAATTACATTATACTTATGTACTTATAGCATATAATCCGTGCTTACTTGCAATGTGTATAAATGATGCCCACATTCTGTTTATAGCTTTATTAATGTACGTTAAGAAGGCCTACAGAATTCTTTGAAGTATTAGTTAATTGAGTACAAGATTTTCTAATGAGAATTAACTGTTGATTGTGAAATTATTATCGTAGAGTGCTCTTACAATCTCTTATAACATCAATAACACGTTATTTCTGTTGCTATTCGGGTAAAAAAACAATATGGCGCTATAATTAAGGTGTTCCTAATTCAAACCTGTTTCCATACTTTTCGTTGCTAAGGCCTTTCGCTCTAAATTAATGTTACAAGAAAAGCTTTATCTATCTATTTTATTACTCAATAAATCAATGCTTATATGGAAAAATACATTGTTTTTTACGAATATTTAAATCTAGAAGGAATACCAGTGTTGATAGACATTAAAATTTATTCTCAGCGGCTCTCAAATCACCACTTTATCAATGTTGCTATTATCTAATTGGCAAAACTTTCATTAGTAACACTAGCGGCAAAGTGGCAATTTTAGACCCTCAGATCTGCCTGTGAACAATGCATTTCAATGCAATAAAACTGACAGTTGCTGCGAAAAGAGAAAATATCTAATAGATAGTGTTTATTTAGATGTCACAAAACTTTCACATTTTATAAAAAACCGATTATTACAACAAATATTAAGTTGGAGCTTGTTTAAAAAACAAAAGATTCTCGACAGCTATGGAAAATAAACCATAGAGACTTTTTTTTTTGGTTCTTTTCGTCCCTCTTTGGGACAGGCAAAGGGAGGTGAGCCCATACAGCCAAAAACCATACAGTTGCGTGAAGACGAGAACGTTACAGAACAGTTTTTTTAATTATTCTAGCACGAGTTCAAGGCCTTTATGCCAATTATAGAACAGTGATAATATTCGATAACAGATTATGTAAATTAATTAGTATATGCCGACTTCAAACAACAATAATAATATAAAGAAACTAATAAAAGAATGTCAAGATTATTCTAAATAATCATAACGTTGCGGAATCTTCCTATTTCCTATTTTCACTCTACGATTGTTTGTGGTTAATATATTTACATTAGACCGCGATGTGATTGAGTTTAACAAAAGTAAAAGCTGCTGTTTATTTACTTAAACAAGTTTAAAGAACCAAGAAGTTTTCTCTGGCAGTATGAGGTTACGGAAGCGCCATAATTACGCACGAGAAAAAAAATTATACCCTTTAAATATTATCTTTGGTTGCGTTAAGGGCCAAGTTATACTTACAAAGTTACGACATAAGAACGAATGACCGAGATAATATTGCATAAATTGTTGAATAATAATATTAATAATACGTCGGACAAATTTAATTTATTGACATTAAATATCACAGACCACTCACTTTCCGAGAAATGAGTAGGTTGAGGAAAAATGTTTTAGATGCTTTTGTATTTCGTAATAGTCGCCGTTCTTTTTTTTTTATCGTGGTAAAATCATCAAATGAGTCCCACCCAGGGCAGGGCGGGAGGAACTGTCAGACTGGTACTGACTAAAATCCACGGTGTCCTTCAATAGCACTTTACGTACCGGGGTCACGGTAATCCGTTAGTCCCGCGACCCCGGCAGGCTTTGGCCCTCTACAGGCCCCGTCAAAATAGTCGTCGTTCTAGGATAAGTTTCATAACCTACCCTAGAACTAGAACTTTGAAAAAGAAATCCTGCGATTCTTTTATCCTATTTCGCCTGGAAGTCAACCTATTTGGCCATAAACATAAACCTTATAAACATTTAACCTCCAAATTCCTTTTCAACTCTGGCATACTGGCCTTTGTACTGTGTCTTTGGTTTTTTTTTTTTTGTTTTATGCCAGCAAAAATCTTTTTTTTCTGAAATTATGTAAATCAATATTAATGAATAAGGAAGAAGAACCTTAGCGTTGACCAGCATCGCCCTTGAATATTGACATTGCTATATGTTAGAATTTGTGTAAACATTCGTAACTCCTTAATATGTAAAGCCTATTTACTCAAACGTGTATTAAAGTTCAAGTTCATAATAAATACTCCAAATGTGTCACAACCGCATGATAATTAAAAAAACTATATGAAATTTAAAGGTTACGACTTATTTTGTTTACTAGTATTATGAAATACGTTACTGTAACTAGTTTTGTTTATTTTTTAATGAATATTCAATTGACCTCATCTATGGAAACAGTAAGTGCTTTGTTGCGTATGTTGAAATGTGTACTTTGTTTTTTTTTTGTCTAATTTGAATAAAAGTGAATTGAGTCATAATTTTATACTCATCGTTATAATTATTTTATGTAATTTTAAAAATCAGTAGTCGATATGTTATTTCTGGCATTAAAGTTTGTTTTAAGACGTTATTATTAACATCGTAGTGTTGTTCGAAATCTGTTGCTTTACAAATTCTCAAAAAAAGAATAGTCTATAAAAAATTAGTTCGATATTATTATTTAATCTTTACATCACTGAAGATTTACATTTTTAACTATTCTATATAATAGGTTTTTATAATGTTTGATACATTGATGTAGGACAATAAGATTTAAATTAGATTAAAAACTACGCTCAAAAAAAAGCAAGCTGTCTATAAAATATATGCATGGACATTAAACAACTTTAAAAAAAGAAAAAGATCTCTTGACGAGGAAACGGAAAAGTGCTTTTCACAATTACGAGACCGTACTTGAGTGCGGACGGACGTCGGGAGACAGGAGGGGGCAGGAATGGGCGGGGACGGGAGGGGGCAGCCCCGTCCTCGAACGAGTCCGCGACCTTGCGAGGTCAATGACCCTCGGAAGCTTTTACTTTCCTACGTAATAATTACGCACTGTGTGTCTCATAGATTAGATAGATAGATAGATTATGCGTAAACTATGTAAACCGTGCCATGTTTATTTTTTGGAGCGTGTTTCCTTATGTACCTTTTGTACTCATATAATATTGTTTAAATTAATTACCTAGTAAGCATCTGCTGCTGTCCTGAGTTATCTTGAGATAAAGCTATACTTTTTTTTTTTTTTCGTGATAAAATCATCAAATGAGTCCTCCCACCCAGGGCAGGGCGGTCCCGCGACCCCAGCAGGCTTTGGCCCTCTACAGGCCCCGTCATTATGCGAGATAAAGGTATACTGGCAAAAAAATGTATACTCGAGTACTGACGAACTGATCAATCATGTGATGTGACCCTAAATTTAAAATAAGAAAAACAAATTAATAATTATCTTGGATGTAAGTTTTAAAATAAGAATGACGAAGTAGCAATCTAATAGGTAGAATACCGGATTTATGGAAAATACAGGCCATGTATACAAATTAAAATATATATTTTTTTCATCGAATAGTTACCAGTATTTCATGTTTTTACCTAGTTCAATAAAATAAAAGCGAATCGATATAACGACAAAGATTTTATTTTCGGATCACATGACTAGCTTCTCGATTTTTTTAGCAGATGATTATTTTAAATGATACTAGGCATAATTCACATAGTAATATAATAATGAATTATCATAAATTAATATAATTTCAATCCAGCTTTTCGTCACGTTTTTCTAAGGCTGATCTGGATGGTCGCGGGACTTACGAATTACCGTGACCCCGGTACGTAAAGGGCTATTGAAAGGACACCGTGGATTTTAGTCAGTCAAGTCTGACAATATGGGTGGGAGGACTCATTAGATGATTATACCACGATAAAAAAAGGCTGATCTGGACTAAATAAGTTCAAGGTTTCTTTCTGTAAGTTCCTGGTATACTATGAGATATCATGGTATACTAAGACTCTACATGAGTAGTAAAATTTAGCTATCCAGCTGGCCTGCAGTTTTAGTAGACTGGAACAGCTGATTAATTTTGTTCTATTTACTACGTTGCACTAGAAATTTCTCCTGAGTCGCGGGAGCGTTTACGAACATTTAAACTCGGACCCGAAACTAAAAAATTGTGGATAATATAAATATTTAGTGCATGCGGGAATCGAATCCGAGACACGCACCGCAGCAGTCATTGCTCACTGACGTACGGCTTATCGTATATTTATCAAGCTAAGATTTATAAATACAATCAAATATATATAAAACTAGCACTTTGCCCGCGACTTCGTCCGCGTGGGTTACGTACTTTTCTAATTCCCCCTTTTCACCCCCTTAAAGGTTAAATTTCCAAAAACCCCTTCTTAGTGCTCCCCTACATTATAATAGGAAGCCGTGTGCAAAATTTCACATTCCTAGCCCCAGTAGTTTCGGCTGTACGTTGATATGTCAGTCAGTCAGTTCTCCTTTTATATATATAGATATTTATAGGTATTCATTAAAATGTCTAATAAAAGGAGATTTAGGATAAGATTTGGACAGCGTTCGTTAGAACAAAGTTTAGAATTATTTCGTTATTTTATCGCAGGGCAACATAATGAAGCCATTTAATTGATTGAATTATTTAATCAGAACGGGTTTTGTCTTTATTCTTGAAGAATAAACCAGAATTTTTATATAATTTATATTTTATCAACGTGCTTAATCGATGAAAGTTCATATTATAATGTTTACTACTTGTAGGTATTCTAGAAGGAGCGGAGGTTTCGAGAAAAACTTAAATAAAATTCTCTTAGAATAAAATAAAATAAGAGAATAAAATAAGATTTTTATTTAAAGGTCACTTCGCGAAATTTTTATTATAGTACCTACATCCCGTTGGATATAAATATCTCTCTATTATAGGTATTACAAAAATCTCTAAAGACCCATTTTAAAATTTACTATTAAGTACATAATTCGTATTCAAAATAGTTTATAACCTGCACTAACACATAGGATCCGTTTTTTCCCGGGATTTTCGAGTTATACGCGGGCAAAGCCGCTGGCAATAGCTAGTTGTTACATAATCTGAATCGCTAATTTGCCTTGAAGCAACATTGACACCAATGAACCTGTTTTTCTATTTACATCGATTTAAATTCAATCGTGATGAGTAATTAAACTTGTTTGTTTATTGTTACCATGTGGGTGCTGAGTAGTCTTGGAAATATACATTTATAACACATACAGCTTTTTATATGCCCACAGCTGGGACACAGCCCTCCTCTCTGTGAGAGGGAGAGGGCCATAATCCACAACGCGAGTTCAATGCGGGTTGGTAGATGTCACATATGTCTTCGATTTGTGGTTCTAGAACGTGCCCGTTTCCGCACGATTTTGAAAGTAAGTGGTGATCAAATAAATTACATAAAGTAGTAAGACTGGGTTCGGACCTACGACTTACATCTCGTAGGTCAGAGCTGACACCACTAGGCCATCACTGCTCTCATTCACAACAACAACACAACATAATCGTAATATAGGTACTACATAAACATACATATTCATCTGCTTATAATGGGCTAAAACTAGGATAACATTCCAAGTAGTTTCACTTATTAGTATAATGCCATACATAGCTATTTGAAAAATGTTCTTATTCTCATAAGTTTTAGGCTCATAATTCCAAATTACGATTTTCAGAAAGTGTTTCAGAGATTTTCATACAGATATTTTCATCAATAAAAAGCGTGTTTTTTACGTAGAAAATGTTGCTTCTACTGTCACTGACCTGTTCTGTTTATTTATAATAATTATTGTTTTTAGGTATTAGTACTTACTGCTAGCGCATTTCTGGGGGTTAGGTAGTGACAGGAAACGTCCAGGTTTCTGTGCTACAGCGAGCGTCGCAAGCGCAGCAGCGCATGCCACCAACAACCACGCCTGCATCTGTAACAAGAGACATACTATGTTAGTCAAAAATGAATGTCAAAGTGCAAAAACATTTCATAAAATAAAATGTGAGTGACATATGTTTGGGCTAGAGTATTTATTAACCACAAAAAATATGAAAGTAAATTGAGTAATTTTTAATTAAGCTTTTAATTTATGTAAATACCTAGTTTCTTTAACTTGAGCTCAATCAATCAGGTAAATAAATTGTTTTTTTGTTTAACATAAAATTATTAACCCGCGCCATTGTGTTCTAATTCTTTTTAATTTTTATTACAAAATAATTTAGTGTAATTCTGTTACTGGCCAGTATCGTACGTATACAAACTTTTTGCAAACAGAATCAAATGGCATATTAAATAGACATTTATAATTAAAAAAACGTATAGTTAATTAATGACATTTTACTGTGTCAAGTTTACCTACGTCTATCCATTTTAAAAACATCCGCTTGCATAATCTGTAGTACAAAATAAAACTATGTTTTGTCGAATTTATCCTAAGAATTCTATAAAAACAACATGTAAGAAGAATTTAATCTTTAATCACAAAACATGTTCGTGTATATAGTTTCGTAAATATATCACAAAAAGGCATCATACAGCCGAACAATAGTCTATTCATTGTTAATTAACTTTGATGGGATATAAATCTGATTGTGACGAAAACGCGTCATGTTTTTAATCATACGCAACGAAATCGTACAGTAATGCTTGGGGCATATCACTTGTATGTCATATACAATACACCGGTTCATATGTGCTTGTGCCTAAAGAATGTATTGCATAAATGAGTTCAGTCGAACACTGCGCCAATATTCGCGGGAATTAGCACACGTGCCCTCGATGGAGGACGATGCGAGGTATGCATGTGTTACAAGAATTTATTATTTATTAAACGAATGATATACTTATTATTATTTATGTATCAGTTTGGAAGCATTCTGTTTGTTAAAGAAGTGTTACGCCGTAACTGTGTAGACTTTTCAAGTTTGAGTTTCATTCTAGGAAAGAAAAAAACCGGCTAATATCCATAAAAACGTTTGTTATATGTTTTTTTCCTTTAAATATTTATTTATTCTGTTTTTTTTTCAGTATTTGTTGTTATAGCGGTAATATAAATACATCATCTTTGAAAATTTCAACTGTCTAACAATCAAGGTTCATGAGATACAGCCTGATGACAGACAGACTGACGGGCAACGAAGTCTTTGTAGTAGGGTCTTGTTTTACCCTTTGGGCACGGATCTCTACAAAACGCAATTCTACGTTCTTTTGCGTAGCACTTCTTTGACGGTCGCGGGACTCACGAATTACCGTGACCCCGGAACGTAAAGGGCTATTAAAGGACACCGTGGATTTAGTCAGCACGAGTCTGACAGTCCCTCCCGCTCTGCCCTGGGTGGGAGGACTAATTTTTGGTTTTACCACGCTAAAAAAATATACTTCTTTGACAAATTGTTGTTTCGTGTTTTTGACAGCCATGACATTTTTATAATTTTAATGCAAGTCTATAATCATTATGGGTCTGAGATGATGATGAGATGATGTCTACGTAAAATAATTTCATGGTTGACTTGACTTTCTACATTTAAACTTGACATGCCACAGATCCGCTTTTCAAATATAATGGATTGATTATCTAATTCCGTGAGACCTTTGAATCTTCGCGATGTGTTAATTACCTACACATTATTAATCTAAACATTAATTAGGTATGTCGACATTTGATATTTTAGCACTCAAATATTTGTCATTCTAGAATATTTCGTCATTATAGATCGCTAAAAATAATAATAGAATTATTGCATTATTTGTTTTTCGTATATTTTAAGAAGATCGTTTAACTATTTCACAGATTTATTTACTTTGAAAAATATATCAAAGATACTTTCACAACCTACCTACCTCTAAACTCTTACTTATACTTTATGTTGTCGAAAACAAAAACACGTAATTACATAAGATCTTATCTCTCAAAAGCAGGCTCCAATTCAGGTCTGTGACAGTGAGTGACCGGGGCACCGGACCACGTTGCGTGTCGTATTGAGCAACCGAACCTTTCCGAACCAACCACGACATACATATTTAAAATTATTAACCGTTCAATAACCTGCACGGATACCATTTCTTTTGTACGTGGAACTGTTGACCACTGACCAGAGAAACAGTAATAGACATTTTTGAAAAAGAGTAAGTATGGAGTTTCTTGCCCATTCTTCTCCATACAAACCTACCCTTGCGAATGGGCGTAGAATCAATCCCTTCCCATCCCATTTCCTTTAATTTTAATAATCGACTTTCAAAAGTGCCTCTTTGATGGTCTAATTGAAATAAATGATTCGACTTTGACTTTGACATAAAAATATTAGCAGTACAAAACAAAGACACACTTTAATTCTAGTAGAAAGAGGAAACGAGACAAAAATATATTCTTCATTTCTTTTCAAAATATTTTTTTGGTTTACAATTAAGGCTTGACCAAACGAATAGTACAATTTTTTGGGGTAAGTATTATCCAGCTATAAAAGTAGTGACGTTTATGTGATACGAAGACATGCTGTTCCCTCCCCAAATAAATTGGGATACGTGTATCAGAATGATGATGATGACTCGACTTCGAATTAAGTATATGCACTATCATAATCTATCTATACTATAATAAATCTGTAGAAGGGTCAATTCTGTACATTGAAAATATTGAAAAAATAAATAGCGGGGGGTGTTGCGGGATCGATACCAAACCCTAATATATGATTAAAAAAATTTTTGTCTGTCTGTCTGTCTGTCTGTCTGTTTGTGCAGACATCACGTGAAAACTAACGGTTCGATTCAATGAAACTTGGTATAATTATTCCTTATTATCCTGGGCATAACATAGGATACTTTTTATCCTGGAAAAATACGTAGAAAAAAAAACTTATTTTTTAGTTTTATCTACAGAACGCGAGCTCAACAGCAGTAGCTCAATAGAGGGATCTCCTTAATTATAATAGGCTTAGCCGTATTTGGGTCCAATAGATATTTATAAGATGTCATTGTCAGAGTTACTCAAAATGGAGAAATAAACCATCCAAACGAAGACCGACATCCGCGCAGACGGAGTCGCGGGCGGAAGCTAGTTTTATAATAAATTACTATTATTGATGACCTTCGGTATGGTATTCAAGAATTTATAATGACTGGCCACCCTGGTAGGAAATACACTAACTGCTAACCTATCAAATCTGCTCCTACGTTGTTGGCTATTCGGTTAGTGTGTCGAGTTAATACGTGCTTAGCCTGCGATCTACAAACATTGACGGATGATGTCACTCGCTAGCTACCGTAACCGAAAATACAGGCAATTGTATTCGACCCCGTAAGCCAGAGTCGTCACATTGGTCAACGTTGTTCTTTTGTTACATAACTGAAGTATGTCACCGGTCGAGTGACAGTTCGAACTAGGAGTTAGACTACTGTCTAAGGACTAAACCCATTGTTTCGGCCGTCCTTTCGGACGCGCCCTACTCTTTATTACATACGGACATAAGATTAGTTAGCGGTACAAACTAAAAATTGATGACAACATGATTATTTTACCGACTCCCGTTGACAGAAATGATGAATTCAAAACGAATAGGGAGTAGGGTTAACTTAAAGTTCTGAGTTACTTTCGTACGTGCTCGTATCTTCGTTTACGGACTATGAGAGTAGACTCCCAAACTCGTCATATTGGTTAACCACGTTCTTCTTTTGTTACGTAAGTGAAGTATGTCGCCGGACGAGTCTCAATTCGAACATGTTTCGATGACAACGCTTCGGGCGGCTTATCACCTGCTTTAAGCTACTACGGAAAGATTTTAATGGCCACGTGATCGGACATACCTCTTTTTTGCATGTTTTTGCGGCAAACATGATATAATCGTCTTAAGTAAACTTTGATGGACAAATATGTGATAATTCTCGCTTAGAAGACGCGTCATGGGTAACTAATGAGGCAAAGTCTATGCAAATGCTGAGAATAGATCGTGCTGTTTACCCGGAAACGTCTGTCGTCAGGCGGAGAGCATCACACGAGAGACCTACTCTAGTATACCTCACAAGTGTACATACCTCATATGTGTACTCACAAGTATACCATACGTACGTATACTTGTGTCAATTTACAAGATGTTACAAAAAAAATGGCACCCCTGTAAGACTAGAGCTACTCAGAACATGGGTAGAAAAAAAAGCTCTTTTTTTCATAGCAATTGTGTCAGGCGATGCTGTATTTTGTATGGGAAGTATTTTTAACTGAAAAAGGCATAGGTATCCCCCATAACCTTCCCCTCTTTCCCCTGTACAGTTATCTCCGGTCAATCTCGCATAAACGCGCTTGAGTCGTCATGTCGACATTTTCTAGGGCTCTCTCGGCAACGGCACCCATTTTCTGGCAACCAATGTATGGCAACTCTGTCTGGCCCATCGATATGAAGTAAATATTCTTATTTTTGTTATAATATGCTTCTTGCTAGACTTTTCCCCTTTGATGGCCTAAGTAACCACCTAAGAAAAGCTGACCGTATTCTGTTACACGCCTTAATATTCCATTACACAAGTATTAATAAAGGTACGTTGATACCTGCCTGATTTGACCTTGACATCATTGCCTTCATGACCGTAAGCAGTAATTGCGATCGTCATCTCATCAATAAAGTATAGGACGCGTCATCACGATCGCTAAAGGTAAGGATCGTCATGCGCAAACGCACTCAGGGTAACGCTTAATGAACTTCCTCTACCTTATATGGGTATTATGGATCGTAAGAATTTTAAATCCGATCTGCAATTACGTTAAAAGTTATTTTAAAGTTTTCTGAATTAAATTACGCTGTTATTTGTTTTCTACTCGTATTACGACTTTTTGCTTTTTATGGAAAACGATAATTGAAACTTAAAAAAAAAAAGTTTTTACCAAGCTTTCGTTGCCCAATGCAGATACTTTTATCCACAGTCATGGTACAGACGTTTAAGTATTTTGAAAACCCACTGTTCCAAAGATAAAAAGTCAATTAAATACTTATTTCGAAGTACGAAACAAAGCTGTTTGTAAACAGTACCTAATAGCGTATCATTACAGCTAAATAAACGTCTAAGTGATATTAGATAAATATCAGCGACCCGACCTCAGTTGGGCAACACACATTAAAAGGCAGATACTCGTGTGTAATGCCATTATTACACACAATAAATAGGATGAATGGGAAGTTCACAAAGCACCGAAGGTGTTCGCCTATCATACTTGAACAATACCTGTTCCTATGATACTTAAACAATACCTGTTCCATACAATTGTTGAATGGTATTCTTCGCGAATCTGTGTCCCAATCGCGAATTTAGTGCGAGACTTGCAGCCACAATGTTTCTACGAGAAGTTTCGCAAGCGCCCGAGGCCGGTCATCCGTCAGATTCGGTCACGATCGTACGGCTTCGTGGAGCTTCGTGCATCTTTCTGCGTCTAGCTCCTTGCCAAACACTGATGCCCTCCACTCACTACTCGGGTTATTGTTTTGTACTTATTCACGTCGCATTCATTTGGATAATGACAGCTAAACCCTAAAGTACGACACGACTGAGACATGTGCCGCGACTGTCGCATTTAGACTTTAATATTGCATAAAATATTTGTTTAGCTATAAATTCTGTATGTTCTTGTGTTACAAGAACTTAGTAATAAACTAAAGGGTTTAGTTTGATATTATTTCTATGGCAGTTGCTTACGATATCGTGCAAATACTGCCATTTGTTGTTAATTTATGCGCTCTAAAATTAGGATTTACAAATACGAAATCACAAATAGAACGTTAATATTGCATATTAGGACCGGGGCTTATATATTTCTACTCCAAAAGTTGAACAGAGTCGATTAAAAGCGATTGCTTTGATTAAAGGCAGTGATGCGACAAAGCGAAAGCTGTGTACGTAATTAAAGTTGTATGTATTCGTATCGTGTCGTGTCGCCTTGTCGCTAATGCGTATTGCAATGAATTCGTCAGTTCGTCAAGTGAAATTTTTATAACGGTCTACGTAACGTCTGGGCTAGCTTGGCGATGCAACAAGCCTTTATTAGTCTTTTACAAATTATGTCAAAAGTTGTAATGGAAACAATATGTTGTTCTTTCTTTCGAAACTTTCTGGTTTGTATAATTGTAAAATATTATTCATGTTCGAAAGATATCAGTCATAAAGTAGTCTAATGTCAGTGATAAATGAAGCTGTATTCTTATTTAAATTTGTAAATTTATAAGAGTAAAGAAAAAAAACTTTTTTTCAACCCAAAAATACTGTTTCCCAGGAAAATAACAATAACGTTCTTAGCCCTATCCACCGGCAGCTTGGACCCTGTTTCCGATGCTGGTGGGCCACTATTTTTTTATGTTTTAAATGGTTTTATTTCTGTTTTTGTAAAAATATTTAAAAATCTATACATATAATAAATCTGTAGAAGGGTCAATTCGGTACATTGAAAATATTGAAAAAATAAATAGCGGGGGGTGTTGCTGGATCGATACCAAACCCAAATATGTGATTAAAAAATTTTTGTCTGTCTGTCTGTATGTGCAGGCATCACGTGAAAACTAACGGTTCGATTTCGATGAAACTTGGTATAATTATACCTTATTATCCGGGCATAAAATGAGATACTTTTTATCCTGGAATAATACGTAGAAAAAAAAATCTACCATCCACGCGAAGACCGACATCCGCGCGGACGGAGTCGCGGGCGGAAGCTAGTGTAAAATAATATGTTGAAAAATGAATAATAGTTATTTATGCAACTGTTGTATAATCAGGGGTATTAAAACACGAATGTGGGTTTATCACACGAGGCGTAGCCGAGTGTGATAATAGTATCACATGAGTGTTTTAATACCTAATTATAACGGTTGCATACAAGACTTTATCTACAATCATGCTGTGAATCCTCTATAAAAGATTCTCATAACATACCATATTCGCATACCTTATTCGAGTAAAAAAATGGCGGGATATAACACGATAAGACGAGTTGT
Organism: Agrotis puta; assembly: GCA_943136025.2. NCBI lineage: Eukaryota > Metazoa > Arthropoda > Insecta > Lepidoptera > Noctuidae > Agrotis > Agrotis puta. The sequence continues at coordinate 12,749,157 of OW964170.2, read as the reverse complement.
TCTTTTTTCAAAATTTTAGCGATCTGGTGGTGAAAATGTCATTGCATGAGAATGTTCTTTTTTTGAAATTCATTATAACACGCGTTTGGATGATATAATGATCATTATATCATTGAGTGTTTTAATGTTGGCAATAAGCTAATTGTTATAGGTTCTTTTATAGAGGATTAATAGCATGATAGTAGATAAAGGAATATTAAAACGTTCTTATGATAGTACATAGCGCCACATGTCATGTGTAGATGTAAATTAATCTGTATTTCGTCTCAATGACTTTGTTTTTATCGTGGTAAAATCATCAAAAGAGACCATTAAACCAGAGCGGGGCGGGAGAGACTGTCAGATTTGTACTGACTAAAATCCACAGTAATCTTTCAATAGCCTTTTACGTTTCAGCGTCACGGTTACCTGATGTGACGGTCTGTGTGGCAGTCTTTGACCCCCCTAAGGGGACCCCTCCCCTTTAGGGTTAGGTTTCAATGAGATTTAATCTTAAATGTTGAAAAAAAAATCGCCACAATCGCGATCAAGATGAATATTTCTATATGCAATCATAGTTTACAGGTACTATGCAATAAATATATATATGCAAACATGTTCAAGTCAGTGTTCTTATCCTGTTTTGTTATCTCAGTTTAGTGTTACCAACATTATGACAATGGGAACCAGACTAACATGCTTTTGTTTAGAAACTAAAACTGTTCTAGTTCTAGTTTTTTATCTAGTTAGGCCAATAGGTAAGTTCTAGATGCTTAAAAACTAGAACACACTTTTAGTTTCTTTTACCCGTTTTCACAAACGCTTGCTTAGTCACTCTTAAATTAATGCCTAAATATTGTTGCAGTATTGAAAATCTCTATGCACTGAGCTGTGAGTCTAAAGTCCTTTAATTAGATTTTGGACAGTATTATTAGCATAGGTATTCGGTTTAAAAATAAAATTTTAAATTAAGGTAAAAACTGTTTCCTCCTCTGTTTCCTCATTTGGGTTCAGTAGTAGGTTTTGTATTTTGTAAACAAACAGATGGACACATGGGTCAGACGTTTTTTTTTTTAAATCGAGTATAGTCGCATTGGACCTATAGAGAAAAATGATCAATTTAATTTTCTGTACAGCACCACATCTTACAAAATGATCTTCTTTTAAATACACGCTGTATAGGTATTTGATCCACTAAATCTTCAGAGCGTGATTTAAAATCTTGCTTTACGCTTTACTTTTTTCATCATTTCAAATAATGCTTTCAGAAATAATTACAGACATTAGTATCTTATTTACAACTTGCACAATACATTGCTCAGTGCTATCAAAGTGTACTTACTAAATAACCATTTGCAAGAGAATTAAAATCGGCGCCTTGCTCGTCTGCATAAAGCCGGGTTTACATTTATCTGACGTGTTGTGTTGTGACGCATCAGAACGGTATCGGATTCATGGAGACCGCGCCAAGACTTAAAAACAATTGATGTCATGACAGACACTACCACCGCGTCAAAAGAAATTCGGTCGTGGCGCGAACTCTACATTCACGTCTGAAATTAATATTCAATTTCAATCCGAAACCCGTTATTTTATTTTTGCTGGCTGATTTTTATTGGACATATTAAAGACTCCGGTAAATTCCGGTTATTATATTTTATAAGAAAATTAATAAACGTTGTATCAGACGCACATTGCGACACAAAAATCGAAATATTATTATACTTGCTCGTGGTTCTGTACAACAGGGGAAATTGAAGAAACACAGTGGAGTTTAGTCAGTCTGACAGTTCCTTTCGCTCCACCCAGGCCGAGAGGACTCATTGGACGAACGAGGATTCATTTAATGATTTTAAAACCTAAAAAAGCTCACTATACTAAATGTATGAAACCGATATTGTTCCGACCAACAACTGTAAATGTAAACCCAGCTTTAGGTGTTTAGTACAATTGCTAGCAATACTAATGTACTAAGATGTCGACACCATCGGGATCCGCGTTCCGAATGAAATATCTAGGTTTAAAGATTGTAGTAACAAATAAGTGCCCTTTACTTAGAAACTTTAGTACTTAATGTTTTTGTTACTCAAGTTTGCGTTTACTTTAAGAAGTTTTAAATAGTTTTCTTGGGTGCTTGACTTTTACAAAATCAGGACGTTGCTATCTACGCTCGCTTGTACTTATTCGCCATGCTGAATAGTTAAGTCTATGGTTTCCTTCAAAGAATTCAAGCTAATTTTGCTTAATAAACTTTTGCTTCTAACATAACGAAAACAAATCATAATTTTACATTGCAACCCGTTTGCAAACCAAAGCCAAGATGCCTATTTAAGAGTATACACGAGTGATCTTATAAGGGTCACGTTTTTTCATTCGGGTGTACGGAACCCTAACAGTAGGTCAGGAGCCCTTCGGGGTTGTGATAAAAGTGTGTTTTCCAAGTAGGGCGTTATTATAATGATCCTTTTTCTTCATTTTGATCATCATACTATGAATATTGATTGCATTTCATAATCATTATATGATCATAACACCCAATCATACTCGTATTATACCTCTTTTCTGCATTGGAATCGAATTCAAAACCTTGAACATACGGCCCTCTGTCTCTAGTCGATGTTGCTCGTCAATTGTTTCTCAAATCAGCATGTTAATTAATTTGCCTATAAGGATATGAGTTATGTATCCTTACGCCTTTGATTAGACCTCTAATAAATTCCCGTGGGTGTCAAAATAGGTGATAGTGGGAAGATGGCCAGCATAAATAAGGTATCATGATTGCTGTGTTATGTTGAATGTGGGACGAATCCTGGGTAATTAGTCAGTTATGATTGACTACAATCATAATAATATGATAAGCTCTGATGATAGGTATAAGGCCAATATTTACATGAAAGTAAATTTTGAGTCTGACAACCTCTTTTATGTCACATAGTGCGGGAAAATATTATAATTTTCCACGAGAAAAAAATGAAATATATATTTATTTTACGGTACTATGTAAAACAGATATTAAAATGTAAAGTAACAGAACAAACCGTTTAAATAAATTGATAGCGAACAATAAATTACTTATTATTTGATATCCCATGTTCGATCCAAACTTAAGCTCAATAAACCATAGACAATTAACATAAATCAAGAAAATCTCATTAAATTTATCAGTACCTTGACGAAATCCAAAACCGTTTATATGACGAATCCTTCATTCAATTATATTCAAATTAGCTTTACTAAACGATAATGCATTAATTACTTTAGGAATTTCGAGAACCTAACTTATGCATGCAGCAAGATGAATATAAATTCTATCTACAAAATATTTATTGCTACAAAAAGATTTATTATGAAGCATGTATCTTGTTTAGAAATATGGCTTCCATCTTCTAACAGTTGCGTAAAAACGGTGCGTCGACTTTCAACGACTGAATGGTTCGATTTATGAATACCATGTTCATTTTATGAATGTAAAAGGTGTGTTAGAGTACATAGGTATTTGAATTTCGAACGTTTATTTCCTAACGTTCCAGTTCTACGTAAACTTGAAAAGTGTTCCAAGTTCAATGTCAACAATATTTTGGCGCGAATCTCGTGGTGTTTGACTTATTCTGCCAGTCACGAGTTTAAAAAATTTGTTAATTAGTTTTACTAATCGGATTTTTGGATAAAATTACGATTAGTAATTCAAAGTAGAAAAATGGTTTGTTTTTATTAAAAATATTTTTTAAATTTTATACAGCTTTCAGAATAGGGACACTATTGAGTTATGACAAAGAAACGTATTTTAATTAAAAAAAAAACTTAGAAAGATTAAGTTTTTATAAAGGTTATATTTCTATTTTTGAATCATATTGAACAATATTACTTTAATTTAATGTGCTGGCTATCTATTTACCACATTCACAAGACCGTATATCATTTTATTATCATTGATGTACGTAACTATTTGTAACATCATAAAGAAGCGGATATTGCTTCACTTTTCTGTTATACTGAACTTTAATACGCGAATAATACCGACCTTGTAACCGAAAAACATTATATTAACGGTTAGACGGCGACCTTGTCACTACTGACATCCAACATAAACATGAACTCGCAAATAAACCGCATTACATACTTGCACATACTTTGCTTGGCCATTTAACATTTGACCCAAACAGCTGTAGGTACTTACTAATTCCATACAACTTCATTTCAATTCAGCCGCAGTTTACTCAACTATGCACAATTTATTAAAGTTTTAAATTATGGTCTTTGCCTTCAATATTGCTTTATAAAAAAAAAACACGCAATAAAACTAGACCTACAGATGAATCAATCTCTCATAAAACTCCTTTTTGTACTCGCATACCTTTTATGTATCCAACATAATAACGAGAAGTTTCAAAATATTTCTAAACTAAGGTATATCCGTAGACCTTTTTTTTTTGGTTATTTTCGTCCCTCTTTGGGACAGGCAAAGGGAGCTGAGCCCATACAGCCAAATATATCCGTAGACCATAGCCATTTGTGTCTATGGTCATAAACTGCAAGCTTTTATCGATGAGGAAAGCCTCCTAAGTAGGTAAAGTGATTGATTATCCACATTTGCGAAATACATCTTCATTAGTAACCCTGCGGTCACTCGTGTGCACACAAGAAACAAGCGCGGTTTAAAAGACATCAACGCGTTTACTTATACAAAATTTTATCATAAACAAATATGCACTACGTTGTTAATATTATCACAGTAAATAAGGAAACGATGACAACCATTGCCATTCCCGCAATCAGACGATATCTCGACTAACAAAGCTCGCGGTTCCTGTTCGCGGCTTTTAAGCTCAAAAGTAATGACAATCGTGAATATTCATAAGGCAGATTGTCGTTTCGCGTATAAAACATCGGAGTTGTAGCCTTGAACCGTTGCGCAACACGCTGGCATTTGTCCTAACGTGTGGACGTCAATTGTGAGTCGCCGAGGGTCCACAATCCAAATGCCTTTCGAAATGGTCTATCTCCGGGCAGTCGATTTGAGATTACGAGGTGTAGTTGTCCGATTCGTCGCGATACCATCGGTTTGTCGAACTAATTTGTAGTGAGTGAGTTACTCAAGACGTCCTTCGTCTCACGTGATCGAGAGGCTGTGAAGTACGGAGCTTAATTGTGGGACACAGACTCGGCTGAGCTATTGTTGTGCCTCGTGGGATAACCTTTTTACTCGATTGCACATTAAGACTTATTGATTGTCTTGAAACTTTAATGTTTCATGGCGTCCTTCAAGCCTATTGGAAATGTTCGTGATTATTTTTAATTATACTTTGGCTAACGTTTTAATGGCTTCTGAATCAGTGGGCTATTAAGTCGTTGCGAAAACTGAGGAGGATATAAAAGTTAATTATGATTCGAGTGTGTTCATTAAAAGCTTGAACTCTGAGGTCTCGAACTTTGTTTCTATTTGGTAAAATATTAACAATGTTGTATTGAAATGTCAAGTCCATGACCAATGTGTAGATCAGTTTTGAAATGATTTGTGGGCTTTTACGATAGTCGCAATAACGTCGTCGTAAATTCATGCAAATATCATGCAAAATTCTAGTCGATAGTAGAAGATGCACATTCAAATGCAATATCAATTATTTGTTTTCAAAGAGACTTTTTTATTTTACTATATTATTCTAACAGCTTTGACAATAAACCAGTTAGTATTACATTGTTTTTTTAATAAATAAAGTAACTTCTGCGCTACAATCGACAAAGCCGTTCACGTGGCGAAAATTTGGGCCAATCTAAGTATTTAATTTTATTTGTGACTTATCCCTTAATTTATTTTTAGAACTTACTTTATTTGTGTTTTTTATTTCTTCTTGATTAGATGTTAAAATCAAAGGGTTTTCTTAAGGGTCAGGCGTATCAAAAAGCCCTTTAACGTTTTGCGAACCGGCGCACAGGCAAATTTAAAAAAAAAAAACCAATTTGTCTCTGAACTCCTTTTGGCATTACTTCTAGCAGAACAATATAAGCAATTCCAGGTAGCCTAAAAGGCCAGTTTAGCATAACCATAATAGTATAATAATTAAATATATAATCACATTATGAAGCCCGATAAAATTCATAAAATGATCGCGGACAACCTATATGATAATATTACAGAATTTATGGCTATTAATATTATTATCTTTTTATGATTCTGCCAAAGAATTATTTTTATTCTCTCAGCTATTATTGTTATTTTTTTATTTAATAGCTTATTCATACATCTGGTACTGATCTAAACATACCTAGTATATTTTGTCTTTCTATCAGCGTTATTTGTTAAAAACCTACCAAGATATCATGCAACATCTATCTCTAATGACATCTTACGTTTTAATGTCTAATAACTACACTTAAACATTGCTTAACCAAAATTATGATAGATCTTCATCAGAATGTCAAACATGATTCCAAGAAGTTTTTGCTCTTAATAAGTCTTGAAAAAAAATGCCGTAGCGTCATTACCGCGCTTTGAGTATTTACTAATTACTCGGTCGTGATAAACACATCCGTCATTTATCTTTACAAATTGGAGCAATTTGGGTGTCCATCGACAGTACAAACGAGATAAATTGACCGTTTAATTCGTAAATTAATAATTTGGTTTAAACTGGCCCTTAATGATTTGAAAGGCACGAAATAATTTTAAGAAATTTCCATTGATATACATAATATAATTCTGATTTAAATCATCAATATGGAATAATAAATAAATAAATATTCCACAACTATCACACAACGCCATCTAGTCCCAAGCTAAGCAGAGCTTGTGTTATGGGTACTAGACAACTGATAAACATACTTATATATTTCTAAATACATACATATTATAGCAAAATTACACCCAGACACAGAGTGGACATTAACAACTGCTTAAAAACATTAAAAATGTTATTGTTATAGTCGTTCTACCAACTCGTACTGGGCCCGCGTGGTGGTTTATGGCCCACTCCCTCTAACAGAGAGGAGGCCTGTGTCCCAACAGTGGGAACATTATAGGCCGACGATGATTTATTTATTTATTTATTTATTCTGAACAAAAATACATTTGTGTCGAATACATGATTAATACAATATTAATAATTAATAAAAGTTAATCAATAATATGGATAAATGTCTAAATTAAAATAGTAAGAATGTTGAATTTAGTTAAAATAAAATAAAAATCCAGTAATACACAGCTAGTCTAGTCAGAACAAAAAAGTAAGAAAACAAAAACTAAAACAAATAATAAAAAAAAACAACAAACAAACATTCAACTTGATCAAAAAATAACATAATATCTGGAATTATACTTAAATAAAAAAAACAAAAAAAAAAATTACACTATGGCATTATTTTTGTCCCTAAAAAACTCCTCTATACTATAGTAGCACTTCGTCAATAGGAATGAGTTTAATTTGAATTTAAATATTCTTGGACTATTAGTAATTTTTAGTTCTAATGGCAATTTATTGAAAATTTGTACAGACTGCACTTTAGAGCTATGTTTGACAACATTTAATTTTGGCTGCAAATAATTAGGCAAATCTTTCCTGCGCGTTTCCACCCTAGATTCCCTTTCTTCTTTTGTCTCGTATTTCTCTAGGTTTTTTTGAAAGCTACTTAGTAGAACCAAAATATAAAGACAAGGTACAGGTAGAATTTTTAATTTTACAAAATGCTCTCTACATGATTGAGTCTGGTCTATGCGAAGAATAGTTCTGAGGGCTCTTTTTTGCAAAACAAATAAATGATGATGATGATGATAGTTAAAGAATCCTCAAACGTATTTAGTGTCTATAATAATAATGTAGTCACCACCGGTAGCTTGGACCCAGCCCCCACACCAGTGGAACACAATTTTTTATATTTTTAAACGATAAACTTTTTTTTTCATTTCTTTGTTTTTGTAAAAAATATTTAAAATTACGAGTATGTAAACTATGTAAAAGAGATGAATAAACGAATAATAATGTAGTCAATGTTTTTTTTATCGTTCTGTTTCTTTTAAAAATGTATTAATATGTTTAGATAAATTAATAAACCGAATATTAATGTAGTCAAAGCCTGGAAGATAAAGTTCTGCTAACAGCTCATTTTTAAAATGATTCTGTAGGTTTTGTAATAGGTTTACAATTGATAGCTTCAATTTATTGCCAATAATAGTCCTACAGTCTCACGTCTAAGACAGCCTTTACGTCTTGGTTAGATGAAAATCTAATATGCCTAACCTAAGAGTAAGAAATTTTCCTCAAACTTTACGCACGACAAAGCTTATAAATTTTCTTATTTACCACCGAAACTAAAGTCCGAGTAATACAATAATTAACTTGATTAACTTTAATAACCAAAAAACATTAACGAATTGCTCTTCATACCATTAAACCAAAGTTATTTAAATAACAACAAAAAATAAACAGGTCACGAAGTAACCGCAACTTAGTTTCACAGTTAAGTTGCGGTTAAGTGTTACTTAAGTTGAAACCAAGTTCTTTGACGTGTTTAAGTTCGCAAGGAAATAAGTTTGAGAGATAACCTCGGGATAAGCTAGCTACAGCATTGTTCTTTAACTGTTTCTCATTATGTCATCTAAGGTTAACATGGAAATAATCTAATAATTGTAGTTTCGACGGTTTGTTTCTTTTTTCTCATTGTCTCTTATGATAAATTATATAATTTGTTTATCTGAGTGCTTAAGACTTGTTTTTTGTCGTTTAATTATAAATTAATAAATAATAATAATTAAATAATTTAAAAGAGGTGCTTTGTTAATAACATACTTAAAAGCGAAATATTATAAAGTTGCGACACTATGCTTATTCTGAAATATAGTGCGTAGGTTTACATTTAATTTTGAATCACCCATTCAACAAACCCAGATTTATATAAATTATAGCTTTTTGTTATTCAATGTATAATACCATAAAAGTTTAGTATTTACATAATAAAGACATTCTGATCCACATTCTCGTCTAAAATGTCAGACACGATGTTTTTTTTTTGTTTTGTGTTATAAATAACGAATGTAGGTATGTATAATTATGGTATAGGTGATACAGGTACATGGCAGTATTCAAATAAAATACCTAGTGTGATTTATATGCAAGTTTTTCTTTTTTTAAATAGGTATTAGGTATATTGAAGGAATTCAACTCCATACTTTTTTATGTCTAGTCTTTAGTTTCCAAGCGGAATTTTACTAAGAATACTTTCGTTGTAATACCTAATATAAAAAATACTTTTGGTTGTTCTTACAAAAAACACATGACTATGATCATTTGCATCGGCGAGTTGGACAACGAAAGTGTCGATCGTTTATCAGTACCGTTGATACTCAAATCAAGAACAGGTTCCGATAACTTGACACAGCCGAATCTTACTTAACTCACATATTTTCGTGTCACATGTAATAAATATTTGAAAGTCCACATCTTTCAGTGTTGCTAACCTTCAGAATGTTATACTTTGAAACACTATTTTGATGTTTAACATGAATAAAATTATCTTGTGCTTAAATATTTTAAGACCGCAAAACTAAGTTATCCCTAAGTTGCGGTTAAGTTATTTGCATATGCGATTTTTTCGCTGAACATTGTATTGTGTCCTCGACTGTAGTACAGTCGGGCACATTAACAAATACGTCTCATCAGTTGAAAGTCTAGCACGTGATGAAACCTCATAGAAAAGGGCTCGCAGACATGTTCTGAGCATCAGTGTTGCAACTGCGGCTTGACATACATACGATGTACGTCACCTGTAATCCGCAACAGACACTCTGCGTATTCAAAGGACACTGCCACTGACGGACTAAGTAATTTTCGTGTCAAATTTCACGAGAGCAATCATCGCATGAATGAATTGACGCAACTTGAGCTCGGCAACGATAACCGCGGGGTGCGACTTAAAATTAACTTTAAGCTCGCTTATGCAAGAACGGATTATCAAAATGAGATGCATTGAATTATGGTGTGAAGAAATAAATGCCTTCTTACAAGTCGAATTGTAAGCTTATTTTTTTATTACATAAACTTGTTTATATTATTTTTTTTTAACTGAAACCAAGACCTTAAGTCTATCCCGGAATTGTGTACCAAATCATCCCTTAAGCTAGTTCACTTACCTTTATTGTTGATTTAAATAAATACACGGCGGGAAAAATCACAGAGTCACTGTTGTAATAGCGCGCGGCAGGTTTGGGCTTGGTCTTTTATAGTCGTCGTAGCGGGGATGCGCGTGCGCTGCCGGGGGGCCGACACGTACGTCCACATGACTGCGAGAGGTGACCTCACACCTCACTTAACTATCTTCTTCTTTATCTGCTTTACAGCCCCTCGCTGAAAGATTTTCAATAATGACGGCTTCAATCTTCAGTTGCGTGTTCGGTCAATCGTGTAAAAATATCGGTGTGACAGTTTGAAAAATGAATATAGTCGAACAATGGGTGTTTATTTTAATTGACGTGTTATTGTTTTGTTTTTGATAACTTATCAATTTATAAAGTGCTTTATTGTGTTGGAAGTGGGGAACCGTTTATAAATAATTTTGCTTCTTCTCTAAATATTAAGTAAGTAGTAATTGCGTGACAAAACAATTTACAAATTTAGGAGCTCTAAATTCAAATATTTATACAACAATTAACCGTTTAATTGACTTAATCGAATCTTGATGAGCTAATTTGACGCAAGCTCCGATTCAAGTGTACGAACCTCTATGGATTTGTATTGCGATAGTCGCCTGGATACCAAAGTCGTAAGGTATCAGAGACTTGCGTCGCATTGTGTACGAAGGAGCTGATACGTCGATGCGTAGGAGTTCCAGTTTCCTTCTGTGTGAGCTCCCTCCCATGTTAGGTCTCATTTTCGATTCTAGTCTAGATTGAGGCCAACAGCAAACCCATTTTAAAATCATAAAGAAATAAGGCTCCAGATAAATGAATATGTGTAGAAGATCAGGATGTAATGTCGTAAAATTATACATACCGATTTAATATTAAGTGCAGGGTCATAACATCAACTGTTAATTTTATGGCCTATTAAATAACTGTTGACGCATCACACACCTTCTACGTAGAAACGTAACGTCTTTAGAAACGAGCCTACATTTTAAAAAAATACTCAAGTTGAATTCAGATATAATAATTAAGTGAGATTAAACTTCCATATTTACATATTATTATATTTATAAATGAGAAATCATATTCTGTTCTTATAATGAGATATTTTATTTTTGATGACGGCTGCTACGATTTTATTATATGAGAACGTAATTACATGCTAAAATAAAAAATCTACAGTGCGATGTAAAATTGAAATTACATACAGTTAAGTACATACACTTTATTTATCTTTAAGTTAAAGTTTATTTAAACTATTTTGTTTTTTCTGTTTTCTTTTAACTTTGTTTAGTTTTGCTCAACAATGGATATTTTCCAAATGTAACTCCGTACTGGTGTAAGGTGAAAAATAGATTAATAGAGAGAGCCCTGGCACCCATAACACAAGTTTAATCTTAGCTTGGGTGTCAGTGGTACACTCGGAGATTTATGCAATTTAAATAACCTACTGTCATATTCTAAGTTGTAATAACCAAAAAGATTTGTAAATTGCAATTTGTTTGGAAATAAAGTTATTATTATTTCCTTTATTCATCTTTAAACTTATTTGTTACATTTTTAAATATTTTTACAAAAAAGAAATAAAAAAACCGTTATTATTATTATTATTATTAAGTGTTAATTAAACAATAAAATATAAATCACTTTATTTAATATAGATTCAACTATTTCTTAAAATACACAGATTTCGGCAAAATCTATATTTTTATCAATGATGAAAATGAAACATAAGCCTCCAACAAGCCAAAAAAAACAAAATAGGCTAGAAAGCGGCTATCCGATCTACACATTTTTTAAAAACATGTAAATTTTATTTTCGTTGTATTCTTAATGAAAAGACCAGTGTTTACCGAGGTAAAAGACTTTTTTAGTCCTTCGATTAGCAAACACGGTCTAGGGATCAAATAAGTTACTTTCAACCCTAGGATAACAATATATTATTAGAGACTTGTTTTCTGCACTCATATTTTACAAAATAAATATACTTGTGTCTCAGAATGTTTGCTCTCGAATTATGAGGCAGTATACCAGCCAAAACAGACATATCATGAGGTATTTTAACTTAAACGATAAGGTAACACACTTGGTTCTCAAAACGCACGTTAAATAAGCGCGCGTTTGAAAACTCCCAATGTGAACGCGCTGTAATCCTGCCTTCCTACCATAGAATTACGAATGTTTACTAGCAATGATGCAGATTATAATGATGATGTGATGGTTTAAGTATTAATAAGGTTATAAGATCATTTTATAGGTATTTTAAAACCTTACAAGCACTAATTTCACGGATATTGCTTTTAATAGCCGTGAAGGCTTTTGATCATGGAGCTCTGAATTACGTAGTTTACTTTACCGTAATAACGAGAAGGTTGCAGTGACACATGAACCTTTTTTTTATAACTCGGTAATATCATCAAATGAGTCCTGCCAGCCTGCCACCCAGGGCGGGACGAGCGGGACTGTCAGACTCGTACTGACAAAATACCACATTTATTCCCTCAATAGCGGCAATCCCGGGGTCGCGGGACTGTGTTATCTAATAACACAGTCCCGCGACCCCGGCAGATTTTGGCCTTCTGAAGGGACGTCAAATTGCTGACAGCTCTTTGAGACGCACGTGGAACACGAAGCACCGGCAATCCGAGTATGGTCAAATGATCAGGGTCGTGAGGTGGAGGCTGTTCTCTCCATCATTGGTGCCATTTCCTCCTTCACTAGCATGACTGCTTCACAGAAGGAGGCGACAGCTTCGACCTCGGTACGTAAAGGGCTATTGAAGGACATCGTGGATTTTAGTCAGTACGAGTCTGACAGTCCCTCTCGCTCTGCCCTAGGTCCCACCTACTCATTTGATGGTTTTACCACGTAAAAAAAAGCTTCTCTTTACATACACGTAAACAAATTAGTTTGTTTGCATGTAACTGCACATAATACAGTCATCAATCATACATAATAATATGTTGAAGTCTTTATTAAGTATAATTAAATACACGTTTGCGCTTAAAAACTGGGCTACTTTTTAATAGAGAAAAAAAAGTAGAGATTCGCAATTCAAAATGTTTTTTTTTAATGTATGACCACTATGAACAGTCATAACTTTTCAAGAGTGAGTTTGTAATCTATGTAAGTACTGGCCACTTACGGATTCTTTAAAGTATGAAATTAAAAACAAGGGTTGAAAAGGCACTTTTCAATTTTGGATGTAGCCGTAATATATTTTTTGTAAATATGAAACTATTTAATTTTGTTTCTTACCTTTTCACGCCTAAACCACTGAAAAGATACTGAAACGATCAACCTGAAAGTATACGTTGTCAGGTTTACGGTAACAGACAAACGTGAAAAAGAACAATGACGTATTTGCGAGTATTATGAGATGGCGATGGCCACGTGTTGATTGAAATTGATTGTCAAATTCAAAATTAACGCGAGCAAAGCTGTGGGCAACAGCTAGTTTATTTACACAGACATCGACGAGTTATCATTCTGTTCCTAATTTCCTTTTTTAGTGCCTCATGAATTATGAATTTAGACTAGTTTTAAGACTAAAAAATATATTTCACAAATGACTATGGTTACAAATTAGAGTAATGGCAAATGCAGTGACACCATGACGTGTGACGCGCATAAGTTTTAGTTTGTCTTTTATGCAGAATCTAGAGGAGGTTATCTATGATCGTGGTGCATTATCTAAAATGTGGACACACAAACAGCCATATTTATATATCGCCATATCATGTAGCTCATGATAACTGACAAATGCTTGCAATGATTGCACAGGTCCACTCAAATCTGTGTGGTTTTTTCCTTAAAATACTGCATGTTCCTGGTATGGCTGAAACAGTATAATGTCTGGACTTGACACAGTGACCTCTGAGTTTGTTTCGGATGTTTTTTCTCAGAGTAGTCTGATACGAAACACCGGCCTCATCTAGCTTTAAATATATTATTTGACGTGTAAAAATGTTTTTTAGCAACTAACTCGCAAGATAAATATCATTTATCGTCATACGGAACAAGGCTGTAGGTCATACAAATGTTTGCTCTGTGCGGGACTCAAAGCCACAACCTAACATGTAAGGTTTGATACCTCCGCGACAACTCTACCAGTCACCGTAGGCGCGGGCATGCGGACGGTGAGTAATGCATGAATTGCCATCTCATCTTGGACCATAACCGGGTCAGAGGGGGTTGTCAGCAACCTGACGGGGTCCCCATAGCCAAACGCCTGCGGGTCGCTGCTGTCTGACCAAGTAACCCTGTCTTCCTGTCGTAGGTCTGCTGGTAGAAATTTCTTATGAAATAAGCAGTGCCTTTGTACTTTTAAGTTTTGGTTCTGTCCTTTATTTTATATTGTGTGTACATAAATGATTAAATAAATAAATAACCTTGACCCAGGAACGTAAAGGACTATCAAAGGATTACCGTGGATTTTAGTCAGTACGAGTGTGACAGTCCTTATCGCGCCACTCACTCGGAAGGGTTCATTATTTTGATGATATTGTCACGTAAAAAATTGGGTTTTGATTGCTATGCAAAGCTAAATTGGTTGTGTAGGTATTAATTAGAACTAAGTATATGTAACTGTTTAAAAACCGGACCTATGGTTATTACTGATCCACGAAGCGTAGAAGCAAAAGGAATGCTTGTTCAATCTAAGAAATCGGTCCATGTTTAGAAGTGAACTTTTTCGGTTCACAAGAATGTATGAATGGCCCATTAAATGCAGAATTTGTGTAAAAACTAACGAATACGTAACATCCTATACGGATAATAACAGGTTGTGTCCAAAATCGACTCAACCTAATAATCGACAAACCGTTTTTAATTAAAATCACTGCAAACAAAAAATTATATCATTTTATTTATTTAACTAAGATAAATCCTCAAGAGAATCATTAAACTTTTAGTACCAATTTCCGTCGCAACTTGAATTTGGTAGCCATTTATAACGATGTAATAATTTATACTTTTTATGTCTTCATTTATCATTTTACCTGGTAAGAACCAGATTAATGTAAAAATCTTTTTTTTTTTCTTTTTACATAATTCATAAGCAACAATAAATGCACCCTTTTTTATCGTGGTAAAATCATCAAATGAGTCCTCCCACCCAGGGCAGGGCGGGAGGGACTGTCAGACTCGTACTGACTAAAATCCACGGTGTCCTTCACTAGCCCTTTACGTACCGGAGTCACGGTAATTCGTAAGTCCCGCGACCAACAATAATGCACCCAGACAAATTATTGTCTGGGTGCATTAATTGGAGTCTAGTGTAGACTCACCTTTAGTATTAACTAAATGTGAATCTACACTAGACTGTTGAGCACGAGTTGCCATAAAAAAAATCATGTCTTTTGTATGGGAGCCCCTTAAATATTTTCTTATTTTGTTTTTTAATATTTGTTGTTATAGCGACAACATCAACAATCACCTGTAGAGGCTATTTTCAATATTCTGATCATCACCGGTCATGAGATACAGCCTGGTGACCGGACAGCGGGCGGAGTCTTAGTAAAAGGGTCCCGTTTTAGCCTTTGGATACTGAACCCAAAAAATAAAAATAATTTATCTCAGTTGGACCTCGACTATATAATGCGCCCAAACTCGAGCCTGGATCCGCTCTTGGGTGACGTCCAAACGGACAGACAGACAGACAGACTGGCGGACGAACAGCAGAGTCTTATTAACAGTGTCTCGTTTTACACTTTGAGTACGAAACCCAAAAAAAAACAACATTATCAACTTCCAAATCTTCGAGAAACATACACGTACATTTTCAAAGTCACTGGCGTCTTCATAGCAATTTAATTACGTGCACGCGTGAATTTCAATATCGTTGTTCTTAACCAAAAAATGCGGGCTTAAAACCTTTTTGCTTAGTAGGAAGAGATTGTAAGTTCATGGAAGTTCAACCTTATGCACTCCGCACCGTTACATTTTTATCACATGGTATTTTCAGAACACGTAGGATCTATAAATAGGTGGGCTTTTAAAGAACGATTCTGTTGTATTTTTAACCGACTTAAAAAAAAGGATGTCATCAATTCGACCCTTACGTATGTAATATTTCCAGAACTTCCAGTTTTCGTATATGTCTATATCAGCGTCTGAACAAATGTGCCAAATTTTAAAAGTGTTTGTATGTTTTTATGTTTGTTCTCGTGTGATTTTATGGTAAAATCATAAAATCACACTCGTACTGCCTGAATCCATGGTGTTCCTTCGATAGCCATTTACTTTCCCGGGTCACGGTTACCTGTTCAGACAATCCCGCGGCCCCGGCAGGCTTTGGCCTCATCAGATTGCTGCTCTTTGTGGAGCGCGTGGAACACAATACGTCGTCGACCCCTGCATGGTCCATGATCACTCTCAGCCTGTGACCTGGGCCTCTCGCACTGGTACTTAAGTTTGCTGTTCATTAAGTTACTGACAGCAACACTAGCGCTCACAGCTCGCGATACTCGATCGGAAGATAACGGCACGGTTGGCGCAGTAGCTGAGCTATTGGTCTGCTGCGCTGCGTGTCGCGGGTTCGATTCCCGCACGGAGCAAATATTTTTGTATGATCTACAAGTAGTTGTTCCGGGTCTGGGCGTTTGTGTACGTGAGTTTATATGTTTAAAAACGCACCCACGACACAGGAGAAATTCTTAGGGTGAAGCAACGTTATTCAAAAAAAAAGAAAAAAAAACAAAGATCTCAAAGCCGCCTCGTCGTAGAACACATCGTAGAGTCCAGCGATGAGATTTCTTATATAGAATAGCATAACTTAAGCTATGAGCTCCTCTAAAGATGCATCCATTCACAAATACATCAGTCGTATGTTTAAAAACTTTATGAAATGAGGATGGTAGGGGAACAGTGTATAAGACTGGGACGCGGGGTATAATGGGGACATGCACTTTTTAGGCATACTTAACACAACAGTATCGTAGCGCAAGCGCCATCAGGACGACATTTGCAAGCGGCCATTAACAAATGGCGTCCTGTTTGCGCTTGCTCTACGTTAGTATTGTGTAAAGTTTGCCTAAAGTTGTGATTTCCCATCATACCTCACGTCCCCGTCTTAAACGCTGTTCCCCTATAGACAGATACGAATGTAGCTGGTCTTTAATTTCGCGATCTTTATGAACATGAGGTTTATCTCAACCTATGCGTCACGTACTTATCGGAAAATCTACGAATCATCTTTTTGTCAGTTATAATCGGAATGATGATTTTATCCTCAATATTACTCAGAAATAACTATCACATTCAATTACGTAGATTCTTCGAAAATTTACGCTTTATGTGTGTCTTTATTCGAACTAATGTTATAAATACGATTTGTGAGGATGGATGGATGGATGTGTGTTACTCTTTCACACAAACGGATTAAGATGGAATTTTATACATTGATAGTTTAAAAACTGGATTAACTTATAGGATAATTTTTATTCGGGTACTACGTTCCCGTGGAACAATTTTCGAGCTACACGCGGGTTATTCAAGAGGAAGGTTTATATGGTATACTAGCTTCCGCCCGCGACTCCGTCCGCGCGGATGTCGGTCTTCGCGTGGATGGTTTATTTCTCCATTTTGAGTAAGTAACTCTGACAATGACATCTTATAAATATCTATAGGACCCAAATACGGCTAAGCCTATAATAATCAAGGAGATCGCGGTTCTACAGAACAACGTCTATGAATAAAACTGAAAAATAAGATTTTTATTTCTACGTATTTCTCCAGGATAAAAAGTATCCCATTTTATGCCCAGGATAATAAGGTATAATTATACCAAGTTTCATCGAAATCGAACCGTTAGTTTTCACGTGATGCCTGCATATAGAACAGACAGACAGACAAAAAATTTTTTAATCACATATTTGGGTTTGGTATCGATCCAGCAACACCCCCCGCTATTAATTTTTTCAATATTTTCAATGTAATTCTGTACATTACCTTCTACCCTTCTACAGATTTATTATATGTATAGATAGATAGATAACATGCTAATATAGTAGATATTGTACCCGTGCGGAGCCGAGTAGAAATACACAGACAAAAAAATGGAAATTCGCGCGGACGAAGCCGTAAGCGAAGTGCTACTTACTTTATAAACTTGTTCAATCGACCGTTCCTTGTTAACACAATTGACAAACATTTTTTATTGTTCGCTAAGTATTAAAGGAGGCTTCACTCTAGCTATTAACTTTTTTTTGTTTCGTCCGTCAGTGTGTCAATGATACTCACAAGTGCAATTATCATATTTGTACACTTAAATGAGTGATTGTAACTTATGCTTACCTAATGACGAGTGACGGTGATTGCCTAATTGATCATTAGTAAATAATTAAGTTTTTCTTGATAACACCACTCTTTTAATGACCGAAGAATAATTGCAGCTTAGGGCATCAAGTAGTCTTAATCCGGCACTAACTCTATCTCGGCAATCCAAGCCTTAATAAGGTATTTTTGTTAGTTCATACAAAACCGGGAAAAGAGAAAGTTTGTCAACTTATTCAGAACTGAACAGACCTATGATACATTTTAGCGAGAAGAGTGAGCTTTTTTTTTATCGTGGTTAAATCATAAATGAGTCCTCCCACCCAGGGCAGAGCGGGAGGGACTGTCAGACTGACTAAAATTCACGGTGTCCTTCAATAGCCCTTTACGTTCCGGGGTCACGGTAATTCGTACAGTCCTGCGACCCCGGCAGGCTTTGGCCCTCTAGAGCCCTGAGTAATTTTGCTGCCCGTAATTTTGCTAACACTCTTTGAGGCGCGCGTGGAACACAACGCGCCGTCAACCCGGGCATGGTCCATGTTTCAGAACTGAACAGGCCTATGATGCAATTTTAGCGAAAGGAGTGAACTAGAAAAATTAAGCATTTTGCCTCAGATAGGTTTGGTTTCCTTGTCAAAGATTGCGGGGAGGTTTGTACCCTAAAACTCACGTTATAGATTCTGTGGGCAAATATATTTTAGGTCCAGTTTATAGTGCCCACCGGACACATGATGCCGTAAGCAATAGCTTAATTTGGTTATGGGACTGCCTAAACTCTTCGCAGTTCCGGTTAATCCGGTGCCAGTTTACTTGAGGTCAGCGCAACACATTTCATTGGTGTGTAATGTTCCTCACGCTATCCTGCAATATGTGGGCTTCATTTCATGAAGTGTGTAAGAGGAAGCCGGGAAAACGCGCCCTATTTAATTTAAGAGTTGAGGCCGTCAGATGAAAAAGAAAAAAAAAAACGACGGGTTGCACTCTGGGAGTGCCGGCAGAAGTGAAAACTTCAATAGTAATAAACACACACGAACATTCGCGCAAGCGCCCTGCGCCGTCTTACGAATTTTCGATCAGGTCGCGTGTCCTGATGCGAGTTTAAATTTTTTTACCCATTCCAAAAAAAGTGCACAACGCCGCTAAAGAAGTTTTCACTTCAAAAAAATTATAAGTACATAATATAGATTATTTTAATAGACATCATATACAAACTTTTTGCGTCAATCTATCAATCTAGAGCGAAATACTGACATCATAGTCTCATTAATTTCTGTATTAACTTGAAGACATCTGCTGCCCTTGCCGCGGGCTAGTCATTATATTATTATGACAGGTCATTGAAACTATGACACATTCAGACCAATTAGCTTATGATGAGTCTACTCTGAATCCTGTTTGAACGATATTTAATTGAATTTTTCTTAAACTTTTTTCTATAAATTCCGTCACGGTTAATTTGAACACGGAACTAATTTGTATGGTAATCACTCGTGCCATCATGGTATGTCTATGATTCGACGTCCTTATTGATGTTTATTCACAAAAACGAAAATTGCTCCTTCTTCACATATTTTTAGGATTCTGTACCTCAATAGGAACAAGCGGAACCCTTATAGAACCACTTCTTTGTTGCAAGGTTCTGTGGTGGATTTTAGCCAGTACTAGTCTGACAGTTCCTTCCGCGCCACCCAGACTACTTTTTAAATATTATTTTTTATGTCCGAAAAAACATTGTATATTCTTGGGTGAAACATTCGTATCCGCTCAACCGTGAAAGGGAAGATCCCCAATAGACGGAAAAGTACCCAATACTCTAGGGTACTTTCCCGGCTCTTTGGTCGTTTCATCCCGCCCTGGCGGAACCCACGGGTGCAAACGCCCTAATTCGTTTTTTGAATTGGTTGATTGGGCCCATTGTCTCTCGATTCGGCCGGTATTTTTTGAACGTAGAATTGTACTCCAGTTACCTCCTCCGAGGTTTCTGGTCCGATTGGTGTGATTATACTTTTGTTGGATCAAGTATACTTGTCTTTTGGTCATAGCATCAAATAATTAAAAGAAGAATGGCAGAAAAATATGTTTGAAAATCATAAAACAGGACGAACGCTTCACGAACCAAACATTTGATGTGCCGTGTGAACTATCACAATAAGCGTCAATAAATGGTACACGGATCTCCGGCTCAGTTAGTTCTCAGTAAGGATGTAGGTACAATAATCATACATATTTTTAATGTGCATTAACATCTTGACATTATTAAAATAATGGATAAAGGGTGACGTAAGGACAACGGTGTGGATATGTCACGCGAGGTACCGCAGTGAAATGTATTCTTTGTTATGTCACTTAAATAACCTATATCAAGTGGTTGTAATTAAGGACATAGCGGGCTATTTCATTAATAATTAGTCCGTTACTTAAATTATCAACAAATATTCTACCCGTATATTTCCTCGACGCTTTCAAAATTGGCAATATGTCACAATTTAGTGCAATTTCTATTGTTTTTTGACGTCTCCGGCCCCCACTCTCGAGTTTTGAAGCGTTTTAACTTGGTAAGTATTCATTGATTTTACAAAAGAAATAAGAAAAACTACGTTTTCGTTTTTTCAAAACTCTAACCTATTGTACGTTTTGAAAAAACTAAAACGTTGTTTTTCTTATACGCATAATTTTTTCAACAAATTATTTGTTTAACTAGTAATCATACAACTTGACCTAATTAGATCCGTCGAAATAGTAAAGAGCCTGAATGGTATGACTTGAAACATACGGAAAGCTGCAACATCTGAATTCTTTAACGAAAAATCAAAAGACATGATTAAAATGCTATGAAGAGGTTCAATCGGGAACAGAAATATAATTCAATCTATTCCCAATAGAGCAACGTTCGTGAGGCTCCGGCGAGATTCTGAAAAGTCTAAAATTTCTTCTAACTCCCAGATTACCTTTTAGAATAGGCTTAGTTATATAACTGATTAAATATTTACTAAAAACTGCTACATTAATTCATAAAATCATTAACAAAAATTCAAGAGACATCATTAAAAAAAACACCGAAAACATTCAGGCTCAGGTGCCTCTCTGAATGTTCTTCAAACTCTCAGATTCCAGAACTTGATAATCTAACTACAGATTATCAAGTTCTGGAATCTGAGAGTATATAGTAATAGAACTATCTATAGGTAACTAAATCAATATCAACGCTACATAGATTAATAATAGGTCAAGTCAAAGAAAAATGTGAAGAATCAATGATGCCAATACTTTGCCAAGTAATTGCACCTACCTTAACAACCAGTGTCACAATACAAGCAGTTGCATCAACTTATAAGTTATTTATACATTGACACCATATCAACACGAAATAACAAGGATTTCTTATTCAATGGAGATAATAACTGTGAAGTAATTCCCGTGCCTCTATTATGATAAAATGTCTCTATGGTGTTTTTAAGTGATTCACACACGATACCGCTACGACCGCGCGGTTTTACTTTTTGCGTTCGTTGCCGTTGCCCCACACTAGGAATTTCTTCCTGTGTCGTGGGTGCGTTTACAAACATATAAATTCACATACATAAACGCCCAGACCCAAACTACTTGTAGATCATACAAATATTTGCTCCGTGCGGGAATCGAACCCGCGACACCCAGCGCAGCAGTCCAATCGCTCAGCCACTGCGCTAACCGTGCCGTCGTGCTGGTTTAACGGTGAAGAGGGTCTATCGAAGCAGAGGCTTGTATGAAAACCGTTGGTGCCTAATATGTCCACCGCCAGATGACAACGCGATCACAGCCGCACTGTCCATACATTTCCTACGGGTAAACCGCTGACCGCCACACCACAAGGCGTACCGCTAGTACTACTGAATATTAACATCCGCCAAACCGCGCGGCCAAGCGGCGCGAGGAGTCGAAGCACCATACACGCTGCTTCGACTCCTCTGAATGACCGCTAAGCTCATCGCCTATACCTGAGTAATCAACTCCACCAGACTGTGCGGACGAAACCGCCGACCGCCACACCGCGCGAAGCACTGTCAGTAAATACTGAAACGCCACCTCCGTCCGACCGCGCGGACGATCGTATTTCGTGTGAAAAGCACCTACAGTGCGTGTTTCGAACTGTAATAGCAAAAAATCATTCCAATTAACAGTCATATGAAGTGATCATTTTCCCTCTATGATTCCAACGCGCGGTTGCGAAGTATGTACCAATCAGCAATCACAACCGACTTTGTAGCGTAAATTGGAATTTTCTCATAACGTCTTTAACGACGTACTGTATCCTAAGAACTATGTTCTACTGACATCGATGCTTTTTCTCAAAACGTGGTTTCGAGATCTTTAACCTATCGTTGCTACATGCGATTTTGATGGCACTGAGGTACATATGTGCATGTGACCGAGGCCGTCTTGCGGTAGTAACTTTGTCCCACCATTTTTTTTTATCGTGGTAAAATCATCAAATGAGTCCTCCCACCCAGGGCAGAGCGGGAGGGACTGTCAGACTTGTACTGACTAAAATCCACGGTGTCCTTCAATAGCCCTTTACGTACCGGGGTCACGGTAATCCCTTGGTCCCGCGACCCCGGGGTCCCGCAACCCCGGTTGGTCCCGCGACCCCGGGACTTTGTCCCACCCTAAGAATTTCTCCTGAATTGCAACATTTAAAGTCTCATAGGTACACAAACTTGTCGATCATACAAATATTTGTAACGTACGGGAATCAAATCTGCAACATGCTGTGCAGCAGACGACGCTCCACTACTGGGCCCACCGCTATGAATCCCATGACTAATATAAGATGGATAAGTTGACAACTTACCAGCAACGAGGGAACCATCAACCAGAGGCATGGGTTTTTTTTTGTTTTCCTGGCTTTGTAGAATCATCAAATAAGTCCCCCTGCCAAGGGTGGAGCGCAGGGGGCTGTCAGACTCGTTCTGACTAAAATCCATGGTGTTCCTTATATAGCCTTTTTACGTTCCAGAGTCACGGTTACTTGTTTAGTCAGTTCCGTGACCTCGGTAGGAACCAAGGAGACAGTGGCGGAGCAAGACCGAATGTAGGAGGAGGCATGAAGTGTCTGCGAGGCCCTTTTCATTCAGGATGAAAATTTGACTTAAAGAAAGAAAATAAGTTTATTTGACACGCCTTAAGCACACAATTACAATAAATAATTACGAGACAATGGAAAAGGAAGAACATAAAAGTAGGTACCGTGTGCATCCAGGCTGTGCCAAATAGGCTCAGTTCAGCAAAAAGACTTGCCTCCGCTGCTCCCGCGAGGCCCGTGGCGCGTGGGGCCTTGCATGAGCAGCGGAGGCGCTAGACCTAAACGAGATCGTTCCGACATCAGCATTGCCAGGTCTCTATTTCTTAGTAGAAGTTAAGTTGTGCTGCTTTACTGGCTGGTTGCAAACTGTCATCGCCATTGATTTCTAAGTTCTGAATTACTATATAACCCTATGGCCTACTGTACAACTATCTACTACCCGATAAAACACAGCGCAAACAATCAATGATGTCAGTTAGCTACGAACACTCATATTTCATTCATCACCATAGCCCGGAGTAAGTAGATTGATTTGGGGTCAACAAACTGAAACGTGTATTAATATGGACATGCCTCCGGGATTCTTTTAAATTTGGAAATTGGAATTCTTTTCGTAAGTGGTATTAAATTTTTCAGGATAAAATGTAATGTACGTGTTAATCCAGGGTATAAGTCAAGTTTATTTCAAATTTCAGCCAAATCGGTAAGAAATCACGTATGTGCTGAATTGAAATCCTGGGAAAAAGCCTTGTTCGTACCATGTTATGATTTCTATGACAGTTCGTGATACAAGTACGTAAAATCAATCTACCTACTCTTGGTTATGCTCATTACCAACACATAAAATTCCTAAGGACAGTATCCAATTGTTTCGTATTGTTCTTCAAACCTTAGAACATATGCAACCATGTTGAATTCTGATTCGATTGTGTGTTAATAGGCCGTGCATGCGCACTGCAGTCTAAAAAGGATCGAAGGTTTCTCTAAAATTGGGCAATCAGTCTTGAAAGGGGCTATCAAAGAGGAAAACATCACATGATTTAGTATGAAGATGAAGTATTGGTGATTTATTCCAGTACAGCAATGAAAAAGGTTACTAAACGGAAGCCTGCAATGAAATTATCTAAAGGACGCAGCGTTGAAACCATAGACTGTCCCCAATTCTACATTATATTCAGAGCATAAAGTTGAAAATCCACTAGACTCAATCTGCAGTTTCGACGCTACGTCAACGCCGATTCCTTAGACCATTGCATAAAGAGGTTGTCGCATCACGCTCGCAAACGCGATTTCTGAACACGAGGTCTTCCATTCCCAGCTATGCTATCATCTATATAAGAAATCTCATTGCTGGACGCTACGATGTGCTCTACGACGAGGCGACTTTGTGATTGTCAGATGCCGATGTCCGAGAAGCACGAGCGGTAAGCGCTAGATTCGCTGTGAGTAACTTAATGAATAACAAACTTTAGTCCAAGGGTGGCGTAAGTCGGCCGCGCTGTTACAACGCTGTTTTTATACAGAATAGTATTCAATACTATCACGCAAACTGATTTTTTAATATTTGATTGGAGGACATGCCGGTTTCCTCATGATGTTTTCCTTCACCGTTTTGAGAGCGGTACTGGCAATGAAATAAATTAAACCAATTTAGTATTCTATGTCTTAACTATCGTAAAATCCTGGACAAGATACAAAGATCGAAATCAGGCAAGAAATCACATAAATTGTAAACTTTAAGTTTAATTAAACTTGCCTACATGTTAAGTACATAAATAATTAAAGCGATCACCATCTTTGAGTGCATACTCATTCATTCATTCATTCGAAACAATTGCCAAACGCGTGCCATTGTTCAATTGTAAAAAATGGCCGCTCGTGGGAAATATAATGTTTTACATCAAGAAAACGCAACGAGACTAGTTTAAACAATCAGTATTGCTTACAGTAGTGGAATATTTAATAGTCCAACATTTAACAGTATTGTTTTAAATGTTTATAGCATCTATTGTTACCGTGCACGACTTTAGCGGCACCTAGCGTTCGCAACTCTGTTGGCTCTGACCGTTTTAATTTAAATCAGATTTTTTGAAGTGAAAACTTCTTTAGCGGTGTTGTGCACTTTTTTTGGAATGGGTTAAAAATGTTAAACTCGCGTCAGGACACGTGACCTGATCGAAAATGTGTAAGACGGCGCAGGGCACTTGCGCGAATGTTCGTGTGTGTTTATTACTATTCAAGTTTTCACTTCTGCCGGCACTCCCAGAGTGCAACCCGTCGTTTTTTTTACAAATCACTCGGTTTTGGATACCGTGGCGATCCATCGGTACTGAACAAAATTAAATAAATGTAAGCAAAATATATTCTATAATAAAAATGTCAAAAACCGGATTTAAATGAGGATATGATGTTAATTACTTTTTTCTCTTCACGGCAGCTATCCATTTCCTGCATTGTTCATCTTTCCAAGAAGCGCTTGGGAATCAGTAAAACTTAAATTTATTATTTCTGCCAGTATTCTTGCAGTTTACGATGTAACAACTGCTGTGACCCATTTTCGTTGGCGGAGTAATGTGATTATAAAAAAAATATGTATGGACATGTCTAACAGATTGACAGCTCAATGTACTCTGTGACAGGGCCTACTTTATTTCTACTTTTCACCACCAAAGACTATGTATTTTTTTCTTTAAGTCTTTGTCAAACAGAGTGGCGTGGCAAATGCGAAGCGTGACGTTTTTATTTGTAATGTATGGAATTATTTGAATCCTGTCAAATAGAACAGCGAAAGCGATCCGATAGCGTGACAGAACTATCGGACTGACGTCTCGCTTCGGTTCGGTATCGCCTAGGAAACGCTTCGCTTTCGCCAGTCTGTTTGACAAAGGCATTATTGACTGCCTTTAACGTACAGACGCCACTAGGTCAACCTACCCAAATCTAACAAATTTTACCAATCGAACATTAGCCATCCATTGTTGTGATAATATTGAAAATCTAATAAAGAAATTTGACAGATTGTGGTAGATTGATGTGCTGGCGACTGTGCAATTCAGTTCACTTTACGAAGGAACCTTCAGAACCATCTCGCCGAAATCATATTTAAATAATAAAATGCATATTTATTGACCAAACTAACAATTATATGTGCAATGAGACCATGAAGTATGTACTTAAATGAATGATGAATTCATAACGTATTGTTTATTGCCATTTGTAAGGACATAGAAGGCGTGTGATCTGAGAAAACAAGTTTGTTTAATAAATATCTAACATTTATTAAAACAAATCATTCATTGTGTAACCAGACGACACGGTTTGTTCCTGGCTGAGCTATTGGACTGCTGGGTTATTCTTATTCTTACTGAAAAAACTGTTTCAAGCATTTTAAATACCCTATTTACTCATAATATGCTAAAATTATTATGCAACAATGAAAGTATCACTTATCTATTCACAAAACAAATAAAAATAATTATGATGTTGTTAAGGTATAATATTAATAAATTAAA
The DNA here is from genome assembly GCA_943136025.2 of Agrotis puta. NCBI lineage: Eukaryota > Metazoa > Arthropoda > Insecta > Lepidoptera > Noctuidae > Agrotis > Agrotis puta. Next base: position 12,722,219 of record OW964170.2, on the reverse strand, counting down.
ATATAATGAAAAGTCACGCGACGTGGCATGTGAGATGTATGTCATTTAGTAGTAAATTATTTTTTGTACTTTAAACATCTCATTTATATGTAAGATTTCAGTTTTATTAATTTTATGGAATGTCAACGAAGACTACTCCATTTATTTTTATATTGTGCTGTGATTTTTTTTCAATAAATACTACATTTGAAAATTGTGATCAATTTTTTTGTCACGGCCATGGCTCGTAACTCAATCGTGTGTAAAATCGGTATAATTTATGGTTTAATTCTGGCAACACTATTTTTTATTTTAGGCCTAGCAATACTATCAAACGTTAATCAGTTCTGTCAAGATGGTGGCTTAGAGTTTTTGTGAGAGTTATTTCTTCATACATTTATTGAGTTTGGTCGAACATAAGCGTCAAAACCGTGTTTACAATTTTCAATTAAAATATTTATATATACCTTTATATTTTGCATGTATTAATTAGTCAGGGTGAGGCTTACTTACAGTGATTTAATCAACATTATAGACCGAGCCGGTTTGAGGTTATGTGAGCCACGATTCAAAATTGTCACAACCATAGGAGTCACAACCATAGTATATGATACCATGGTTGTGACAGTTAGTCATGGTCGTTACTTTTTTTACAGTTACTATTTTATAAATATTAACTTAGTTAACTTTATATAGGTATTTAAAATAGCGTCGAGAAAAACGAAAATCTGAGAAAAAGATTAAAAAAAAATAGTGGTTAAAAACACCGCGACCGTGGCAGTGCTAAAACAATTTTTTTTTTGTGTTTTTCTACAATTTAAGCCCGGCAAACCTAATAAACGAAGTATTTGATATGTTATCTAACGATTTGAAATTAAACTTACATAATAATTACAAATCACTGTATTTTTTTTTCCATGACACTAAAAATAAGAATAACCCTGCTGCGATGAGAGTCGCGCGTTCGATTTCCGCACGGAGCAAATATTTGTTTAATCTACAAGTAGTTGTTGCAGATCTGGGCGTTTCTGTTTGTGAATTTATATGTTTGTAAACGCACCCACGACACAGAAGAAATTACTATTGTGAGAAAATGTTATTAAAAAAAAAATGACAATAAAAATCAATCTACAACTTTTAACTTGACATAATCTGCCAACCCATAAAAGGTCACGCCTGGCATGCCAAGAATTAAAAAACATAACCCTTCTGGTGGCGCAGTCGGGTAAAAAGAGAGATGCATGGTGCATTAGACACCCTCATGAACTAAAAAATAAACATGTAGAGTTTGAAGTCCTCCATAATATGGTGACACATCGACGTGGCTCATCAAAGTGAGCAATCACGGATCCATGTAGATGCCGTGACGGGATATCCATTATTGTAACCCTTCCTCCAGAGTGTAACGAACACTTTTCTGAAAACCACATCAAAATCGGTACAGCCAAACACGAGATAATTACAGTCAAACATACATAAAGACATACCTACGGATCGTACAGCGAACCTCATTTTTAAAGTTGGTTAAAAAAAGGCATTTTGTAGTTCAAATGACGTTGAAACTTGTGATGATTCAGTCAATCAAAGGCCTTTACAGATGTGAAGATTACAATCATTATACAAGAACATGCGCGGGCGCAGTATTCACGAGTCAACACCGAACCTATTTCCCTTCAATCACGTGAAATCGCCAAGGTTTGATGTGCTTCTTTTACCTGGCTATAATAAAGCTAGGAATCAAAAGTACAGAGAAACTGTTTCAATTTGATCACTTACGAATTGCCAAAAACAATTCTTGTAATGAAGCTACCTACAGTCCCGGTACGATAAAAGTAGGTATTGTAGTTGCCATACTTAGGGTATACTTAGGGTATTCTGAATGGCAATCTGATAGTGGAAGATGGCCTGAAGGACTCTCATTTGATGATTTTACCACTTAAAAAAAAAACAAATCCCAAAAATGAAAGACGAGTTCAATCATCAGTTCGGGCAATCGCAATGAAAGGTGTTTTTAAATTCTATTTGAAGTTTCTCAGTTGATAATAACTTCGCTTTTTTTTCCTAGTCCAATTTTGAATCTGTCAACATGCAATAGCAAATCTGCATACATAATTATTTTATCAAATTAATTACCAACTCAAATATTGCATTTTTATCATTTAGCTGAAGTTGCATTACTTGCTTATCTATCTAGAACATAATATAACAGTAATAGATATTTCATAACTTTTCAGTCTACTTAATTACTTACAAGATACAGCAACGGTCAAGGTTAGTTGGTGTTTGAAACGCCTGTCAATACGAACTGTAGAAAGAATGTGTCTGAACTAAATATGAATACTTAGTAGATGATTGTGATAAGAATGTAGATCATTGAATGTGTAACTATGTATGAACACAGATTAAAAAGTTTGTGAACACTAAGCCGATCTTTATTTTTTAATTTTATGGAAAAATAATTGAACTGTTTTATATTCTAAATCTATGTTTTTAAATAAAGAACCTAAAAAGAAGAAGAAATTATATTATAATCTACAGTAACAAAAAAAGATTTCATTTTTTTAAAGTGATCGCTAAAATTTACAAGTGTGTGTATTAAATGCTAAATCAAAAATATTCCACTTGCAGCACCTGCGAAAATATTGATAGGTGCCATATGCAGAATACGTCAGGCGCCATTAGCTCAGGTGCCATTTCAATGAGTTTCCAATTTGGAATACCTCGGTAATCTTCGCTATAAGATTAAAAGAAAAATATTTTTACATGGGCCTCAATGGGCACTTATTTATAGCACCGAAATAGTCGCTCTTCTAAACTTATTCCCTCTGTGCCTCGTTAGACCGCTGGTTCCGTTTGTATTCTGGACAAACACAGCCTTGTGACAGCGCGGCAGCAGCGCTCACGCATCGCGGGGACTAAAGTTTACAATTGGCTATTTGACTGAAAAATTATAATTAGTCCGTCACTTAGATTATCAAAAAGTATTCACCCCGTATTTTTTCTTTTGTTTCGTAAACCAAAATTAACAAAGATACGCGCTTTCAAAATTGGCAATACGTCACAATTTAGTACAATTTTTACTGAATTCTGACGTCACTCTCGAGTTTTGATGCGTTATATTTTGGAGAATATTCATTGATATTACAAAAGAAAAAATAGGTGTTCGTTATTTTTTAAAACTCTAAATGACGGACTAATAATATTTTTAATTTTTAGCTACTGGCAAATAGCCAATTCGCTAAACTACAGACAGCGACACTAGCACTCACCGCTCACGCTGCACGATCGGACGATCTCAAAGCCTCGTCGAAGAACGCATCGTAGAGACCAGCGATAAGATTTCTTATACAGAATAGCAAAGCTGGTCTAGATTGTAAATAAACCACAAAATATTTTGAAAGAGGCATAGTGATGGGTAGTCTACCACTAACGGGACGATGGGTCTCGCAATCCTGTTTACCATTATTTGGCAGAATGACGGCCCTGTTTCACCACCTCGTCGTGTTGAGCCATATTTCCCTGACCTACCTTCTTAACCAAGTTTTATCTGCGACCTTCAGAAAATCGTCCACCCATCGGGCTATTTAGGGTCTCAGCACACATATGGGATCGGAAAGGGATCGTCACCGTATCGCCTCGAGCCGTTCAGAATGGTTTGTATTAAACTCCCTACTGCAACGCACACTAATCGGAATAATAACGTAATCGCCTCGCCTCGGAACAGGCTCCGAACTTGAATTCCCGCGCTTACGGCTCATCGTCCCCGCGCTTACGTTTCTCCGTCCCCGCGCTTACGTCTCTCCGTACCCGAGCTCACATCTCTTCGTCCACCCTTTCCCCTTTCCCCTCCCGCGACTTGCCTGCTAAAGACGAATAAAAGAGATATTTATTATATATTTTATTATAATGCTATAAAAGAGATATTTCGGCATATGAAAATAAATATAAAATTTCTCTTCATCATCCATCAAATGTTTTTTTATAGTCCGAAATTCCCCTTCAGTACTCCTTGCTTTATTCATACTGTGTACCCAATATCTTTTTCTTTTTTTCTTGCTATTTTCTTTTTCCTCTTCATCAAGTGCTATGGCTATGATAGCCAACTCACGTATTGTAAACCAAGACATAACCGTGCGCTACACTTAACGTTTGGATTCAAACTGATCTGGTGCCAACCAGGTCAGCCAGGGGGCGGCGAGGCGTAAGCGCGGTGTCGCCTAGCCGTAGCCGAGTTGACGTACAGGCGCTGCTGATACGCTTTCGTTACGTGCATACGGTAGGTTGACGCCTGGTTGACAGCGAGGCGAAAGGCGTTACGGTTACGATCCCTTTCCGATCCCATATGTGTGCTGAGACCTTTAGTCTGACAAAGTCATCCTGTTAACCACGACTATAATACCAGATAGCTGATAATCAAAACTAGTAAAAAACTAAAAGGTAGGTAATAATCTCAACAAAAAAAAGTTTATTAATAAAATTACAAATCTATTAACAACGGATGCCACCATAAAGAACGTCGAACTCAATAAAAAACAACGAAAAGTTCTAAATTAAAACCAAATTATAATTACCATGATTATGCTAATTCGAAAAACTTGTTTATTATTAACTCCGATTAGGTACAACGGTGTGATAAATTGTGACACCTAAAACGTAGGTAATTTAACAACTAGATAATTTAGATAAAAATCGTTAGCTCAAAAATGTTTATCACAAAAATTTTATTTTCCTACATTTTGGTACCTACATAGTTATAACCTATTTGGTTATTTTTAAATTCTCGTAAAGTCATCAAATGAGCCCTATCGCCCTGGGTGGAGCGTAAAGGACCGTCAGCTTCATACTTTGTAAAATCCACGGTGTTCTTCAATAGCCCTTTACGTTCTAGAATCACGGTTATCTGTTTTGACCGTCCCGCGACCCCGGCAGGTATTCGGACCCCCAGTGTCAGTTTCTTTAGAGCCTTAATTAGTACATAAGAACATTTTTTAATTTCAATTGTTTATGTACATACCTCAATCTATCAAATTTCTTTAATAGATTTTCATAGAAGGTTAATGTTCTTTTGGAAATTGTCAAAATGAACTGTTGGCGTCTGTAAGTACCCGCCTATCTACCTATCTCACAGCGACGGCTTACAATGTTGCATCTAAAGCTCAAGAGATCTCAAATCTCGAAGGGTCTAATTGTGTATCCACGCCGCAATTGTTTTGGGACGCGACCTGATGCTGTAATGATCCACTCGACCTTAGCCCCTTTGGATTTAACAGTCGGCAGAATTTGAGTGCATTATTATTTTGTTAGCTGTCTGCGTTTAAACGCTAAACGGCCGCACGATGTCGGTCGCTTCAGGAGGTCAAAGTTTTACCAGATATTTAGTGTTGCCCTCGTAAATACGATACGATTATCTGGTGATTACATTGACAGATAGTTTAGACGGCTAAAAAATAAAATAAAATGGTCAATTCTGCCTCATCATTGCTTCGCTTAGTAGATTTATAGTTTATTTTTAATACGACATGAATTATTTATAGAATCTCGGATCACGAGCCTATTGAAGTCTACGAATTACGATAACTTATACAATAAGGTATTATTTTGCTTGACTAACGGATCTCACAGTCCAGATAGTGAATAATAACACTTAGGATAGAAGTTGGCCTAAAGCCAGTGCTCATGACATAATCCCATTGTTTTATAAAACCCACCTCAAGCTATGAAAGGATCAGCTGTTCGATAGCCAACAATACGTCGCCAACGGCCTTTTAGTTATTCGCCATTACTGTAACGGATAATTACTCTTCTAACATTTAAATTGGGCCTTGTTAGATTCTGTTCCGTTGCCGATAGCCATTAAAAAATCAATTAACCATGCTAGATGATTCCAAAATTCGTTTATACATAAATTAAACTAATCTTTGAATAAAATACAGTGCAACTCATCTGAATTTTAATAAGCTCAACTATACAGGTAAGGTCGTTATTCGATGTATAGTCATCAAAAGAGATATGTATGCAGTCTTTGGCTGTATGATACCTATAGCCAAAGAGTTTGGTGCGCAGACACATTGATAGTCGTGTAAACCCCTTCGTACACAAGACAACGTATCCAGGCCATTAGGTATCCGTATACAGGCACGCGTCAATGGATACCAAACTCGTAAGGTATCGGAGACTTCCGTCGTCTTGTGAACGAAGAGGCTTAGAGTGCGCGCCACGAGTGAAGTCCTCCGGAAAATTCGTGGTACCTACTACATTTTTCAAATGCAATTTGACGTAATGACATAGACACTAGCGCCGCGTCAAAAGGACGCGGACTCTAGTCACTCCATTAATATAGGAAAATCGTTTGAAACTTCTTGTCTACATACATATTAGTTGACTGTACAAACGGCGAGACATCAAGCTATGAACATCAATTATAACTTGACTGCGCCTTGTATGATGTTCCTGTATAAAGAACGGTCAACTTATAGTAGATTGTTCACCGTACGTACGAGTAATGTAAGGCAACTTGGACGCGCAATTAATATACCTATCAAGTACATAACTTCATAGCCTAATCACTGTGTTTAGATAGTAAGGTCGCTGTTCTAATTTGTGGCACTTACTAATGTAAATGAGATGAGTCTCAATGGAATACATCGCATATTAATATCTGGGGTCTCAGCTTGATCCAATGCGTTGTTTATTATGATAATAATGCGTTCATATAATTTCGACGGTTAATAAGTAGGTAATAGGTAGTAAAGGCATTATTTTCTTTATTCATTTTGTTTACATTTTAAAACATTATATAAAAAAAGAAAAACATCAAATTCAAGCGTCCCGTGTACTGAATAGGAAGGACGCAGGTTCTAGTCCTGTCCTCAATCAATTATTTCTTTCCACAAATATCTTTAATTGAATGTAAAACCATGCATGACAGAAAGCGCATTCTAATATGAGACAAAAAAATAAGTTGGACTGTATTCTTAACTCATTTTCGATCATTTTTTTTCCTTATTCAATTTCGAAGTCACCGTGCGAATTCTTCCTCATCTGTTTATGACATTTAAGTTCGATTGCTCATAATATTAAAAAAAAATATCAGTTTTCCCAAACAGAAGCCATGAAAGTGTTTTTGCAATAATTATGGATATTAAGTAGTCACTTGAATGCAATGGAACTTGTACCGTCAACAATAAAATAAATAATTCCACATAACGGTTTGTATAAGTTGGTGTCTTTAATAATTTTCAGGGCCTGATCCAAGGCGACTCGCTATCCGACCATGGACCACGCCCGGGTCGACGGCGCGTTGTGTTCCACGTGCGCCTCAAGTAGTGTCAGCATAGTGACGGGGCCTGTAGAGGGCCAAAGCCTGCCGGGGTTGCGGGACTCACAAATTACCGCGACCCCGGTACGTAAAGGACTATTGAAGGACACCGTGGATTTTAGTCAGTCAAGTCTGACAGTCCCTCCCGCCCTGCCCCGGGTGGGAGTACTCATTTAATGATTTTAAAAAAACGGGTCGGATCCAGGGGGCGGCAGACGGGGCCCGTGCCCCGGGCGCTTGCTTTCGGGGGCACCAAAAAGCATGATTGCCTGGCAAACAAAAATCTTAAAAGTTGGAGAACTTTTTAAATTAATATTATAGTTCGCAAGACTGTATTCACAGGTAAGTTAGCTTTATTACAGTGTTTGGACAAAAATAAATTGCTCAGTTTAAGGTCAATACGGTCATGAATTCTGTATCAAATCGGATTTGAATATTGATCGATATTTCCTCGTGATAGACTGTAAAATGTCATTGCCACTTTCCTAGAATAACACTTACATCCGGGAACCTAAGACCTTGTCCAGGAGTGAATTCGCGCGATTCGTCTCACGCGCATTGCCGAGGTACTGTATACAATACATCGCGTCCACAAGCATTTCAAATCGTGTGAACCGATTCGATAGCGCAGTGGCCGAGCAATCGACCGCAGCTTGTCCTGGGTACGATCCCGGCACGGTACAAATATTTATATGATCTGCAAGTAGTTGTTCCGGGTCTGAGCGTGTGTGTGTATGTGAGTTTCTATGTTTGTAAACGCACCCACGATACAGGAAGAAATTCTTAGTGTGGGGCAACATTAAAAAAAAAAACAAAATGACCACCTGTCCACCGGCAGCCCGGACCCTGTTCCCGATGCTGGTGGAATGCTATTTTTTAATGTTTTTTTCATTTCTTTTTTGTAAAAAATATTTAAAAGTGTAAACAGATAAATAAAAAAACGAATAAAGGAATAATAACAAAAATATCAGCCGTAGGATATCCACTTCTGAACATAGGCCTGTAGATTTCCAATAGAACCGGTTGAAAGCGGCTTCCATCCAGTGCGATCACGTGGTCTTCATCAGATCGTCTGTCCATGTTGTAAGTGGACGTCCTACGCTGCGCTTACTGGTGCGTGGTGTCCATACGAGTCACCGTCTCATCGACCATGATACCTGCGGTTCGTAGACGAACCAATGTTACTGACATAGTCCTGCGAATTAGTAAGTTGAAATGTCAGTGTTTTTTTTAACATGGTAAAATTATCATATGAGTCGTCTCACCCAGGGCAGAGCTGGAGGGACTGTCAAACTCGTACTGACTAAAATCCACGGTGTCCTTCAATAGGCCTCTACGTTCCGAGTTCACGGTAATTCGTGAGTCCCGTGACCGAAATGCCAGTGCGACAGAAAATACTTGAATAAATAAAACTAGAACATTCTAAAAAAATATTTTATGTCAATTTATTAACAAAACTAAAAAGGGTAATAAAAAAAAAAACAAATAAAAATAACAACCTCTGTTAGTATTAACAATTAGATACACTTAAAAATAATCAGGTTAACTTAATATTAAATTGTCTTAGTGTTGCTAAAGCTTAATATTGTGCTTACATAGGTAAAAATAATAAATGAACATTTGTTTTTTTTTAAGATTTTTGTTCATCCTTATTGTCTTTATTTTCTTTATCTTTATTTAATTTAGAATCGGGTCTGTTAACAGGGTTAACTTTACAAGTAATTTTGTAAGATTCTACCATTTTAACCGAATCTCTAACTAAAATAGTAGATCTAATTGTGAAAGAGTGTGAGAAACATACGGATGCGTCGCACAACGCTGTGTGAAAACTTAGGTACAAGCGATAAAGGAACTTATCTGTTCGCTGTTTAAGTTTCATTTCTACTCGGCCGGGGAGTTTAGTGCCTTTGCGTGAAGAGCTGATGAACTCGAAATCTTGAAGAGTAACATCCTTGTTATCCTCGTCGCGGATGCATACGAGCCAGTTCTGTGGCGCTCCGGGAGTGAACTTTACATTCTTCGTTTCCGCGTCCAAACTAACATTGAAATAAATAATTAAATTGCCACATTTCCTATTCACAAACAGATCATTTTTGTACAAAATCAAATTCTCCGGTTCAGTAAACTTAGGTTCTAGTAATCGCACTTTGAAGTCTTGGCACACGTTTTTGGTTAAGTTGAGAATTTTGATGCAATGATTGTTGGTGTCTGCAATGTAGAGGTATTTCCCGTCACCAGTGATGGATAACCCTGAGGGTTCGTTGAACAATGCTGGATCTGTGGTCTCGATCATCGTTGGGTTTAAGGTAGTGACTTTCTGGGAGCCAACTTCGACTTTCTTTATCTTGTGATTGTATGAATCAGCTATGTAAACAGTCTTCGATGATTCGCAGTACGCTACGCCTAGCGGGTGTTGGAATTTCGAGTCGATGCCAATGTCGTCTACGTCTCCGAAAGCGAATAGATTCTGCACAGACATAAGAATATAATAAATAAATAAACATTGAACTGTAATAAAGGTCAAGTGTACTGTCAATCGGTGTGCTTGTATGTATAAACGTGGACAAGGCTACAGGAGTTCGTAAAGATTTCAGCAGTTGGAAGGATTATAGTCGTTCTGTAGTTTTGCCTATCTCCATGGGAATAAGGAGTGAGTGTGTGTGTATAGTTGTAAAAACAAACAATATTACTATTATAAACAGGATGTGTTTGTAAAAATGCTTTGATACCTGAGTATGTAGAAAGGGTCTAATCTCAGAACCTTTTTTTTAATTGCTCCTGTATCGTGGGTCCATTTACAAACATATTAACTCACATACTGAACAACCAGACCTGATAGAACTACTTGTATACATACAAATAATTGTAACGTGCAAGAATCGAACCTGCAACACGAATCGCAGCGGTTTGATCGCTCAGCCATTGCGCCAACCGATTGTACAAATATGTTAACGCTAAATAATGCATAAGCCGCCATACGATAATCTTATTCAGTCACGCACGCGACATAACTGCAAAAATAAGCAGGTGGCATACATCATCATCTGCCTAGCCTTTTTTTCCCAACTATATTGGGGTCGGCTTCCAGTCAAACCAGATGCAGCTGAATATCAGTATTTTACATGGAGCGACTGCCTGTCTGACCTCCACAACCCAGTAACTGGGTAATACGATAGCCCATTGTAAGACTGGTTGTCAGACTTTAGAGCTTCTGACTAACAGTAACGACTGTCAAAGATCTACAAATGACAACCGGGACCAACGGCTTTACGTGCTTTCCAAGGCACGGAGGAAACTCGCTATGACATGGTCACCCATCCACAGACCAACCTCGGCAAGCGCGGCTTACCCCGGAAGATCGGCCTGTGCGGCTGTAATTATTGCCTTTCGCCAAACCTTTACCATACAGGATATTTTTCATTTTTTTCTATATCAACATGGGCATAAACTACAAGATGTTCATAATAATTATGATTATTAGCAATTATAATGAGGTTGTATCAGGAACTTAATAAAACTAATAAGTAATTATAGTATTACTTATAATTATGCATACCAAAGGGTTGCGATCACCGCCGCAAAGAGTTGAAACTTGTCCTGTAGTAAGAGCTAATCTTCTGATAGACGAGCTCTCGGAATCCGCGATGAATATCTCGGGACTGGAACCTGTAATTAAATTATTAATTAAAAGCTGTTGCCAGCGCCTTCGCCAGCGTGTAGGTTAAAAAATATCACACGGGAACGTATCTATATATATAAAAATGTTATGTTGGTTTGTGTATGCTTTAAAAACTCAAAAAGTACTGCACTGATTGAGCTGAAACTTTAGCATGATATGTAATCCGCATCAAGGATTGTTTTTATCTATTTTTTGCATCAGTCACATATCCGCAACCGCGAAAAAACAGTTTTTTTTAACGATCAGCTCTGTACCAGTTACCGCGCCATCTACCGGAAGCGAGGATAACACTCGCTGACAACCGCAGTCGTAATGACGCAGTCACATCAGAAGAAATTTTTGCATGATACATATTCCGCACCAAGGATTGTTTTTATCTATTTTTTTTTTGTTCAAATACAGTTTTTTGTGCCACAGCGAAGCGGGGCAGGGTACAGCTAGTATTTTATAATAAACTAGCTGTTTCCTGCCCCGCTTCGCTGTGGCACAAAAAAATATTTTTCAAAAAAAATAGATAAAAACCATCCTTGATGCGGATTATATATCATGCTAAAATTTCAGCTCAATCGGTGCAGAACTTTTTGAGTTTTTGAAGCATACACAAACCAACATAACATTTTTATATATATATAGATAGATATTATAATAAGTCAGCGTTAGGCAGCTGGATCAAGGGCCTGATTCAGAAAGCAGTTCTTCTGGACACGGCGCGCATTGTTAGGAGGTTCCTTTCTCTGGAGCCCTGAACCTGTAGCTTGGACCCTGTTCCCGATACCGGTGGGCCACTATTTTTTTTTTGTTTTGTTTTGTTTTTGTAAAAATATTTAAAAATGTATTTAATAAGTAAAGGAAATGAATTTTAATACTATTATATTACAATTCTTATATATAATTATATATTTTAATTATTAATATTATATTATAGTAATATAATATACGTTAATGTACAAGTCTCACAGTCCCTTCCGCCTTGGGAAAGAGGATTCATTTTATGACTTAACGACGATAAAAAAAGGCTATAAAACATCACGGTACGACCACCAGGAGACGAGCAGAGCGGGTGAAACCATGGGGAACAATGAGTCCAAGTTATAAACCATCTATGTACTAAATGTCATTCAAATCCGTTCAGTAGTTTTTATGTGAAAGGGTAACAAACATCTGTCCATCCTCAGGTTAGCATTTATAATTAATATTCAAATCTAGCTAATGCTTTTTTTTTTATCGTGGTAAAATCATCAAATGAGTCCTCCCACCCAGGGCAGTGCGGGAGGGACTGTCAGACTCGTACTAACTAAAATCCACGGTGTCCTTCAATAGCCCTTTACGTTCCGGGGTCACGGTAATTCGTACAGTCCCGCGACCCCGACAGGCTTTGGCCCTCTAGAGGGGGGCCCCGTCACTTTGCTGACACTCTTTGAGGCGCGCGTGGAACACAACGCGCCGTCGACCCGGGCATGGTCCATGGTCGGGCAGCGAGTTGCCCATTACTCGCCGCCCGCATGCCCGCGCATCTAGCTAATGCTAGATTAATTATATTATTAATTAATTATCATGGTATCAATTTAACGGTACCGGTTTGATATTAATGTGTTTTTTACGTTGATTTAGGTTTTATATTTCGACATTCTGAACTTAATAAAGTTCATGTCCGCAAAAACAACATTTAGATGTTCGTCAGTCTAGTGGAATGGCTTTTTTTTTCATATCACGGATATAAAATTCTGGATTACCTACGCGATAACGACCCGTTCGCGATGAGCCGTGCGAATAAGACATTAAAGCCTTTGTCAAACTGACAGGCGATAGCGAACCGGACCGAGTCCGAAGCGATACGAGACGTCAAACTTGGTGCAGCGATCCGAGTCGTGACAGCTGTATTAGCCGACTTTTTTTGAACGACGTCAAACAGAGCAAACACGCCTTCGCCACGTCTTCGCATCGGTTCGTTCACGCTATCGGATCGCTTTCGCTTTTCTATGTGACTGTATTCAAACAATTCCATACATTACAATTAAAACGCCTCGCTTCGTATTCGTCACGCCTGTCTGTTTTACAAAAGGCTTAATCACTTTGTAAGTGCACGAATTCGCTCGTGGCGTGTTTCAAATAATTCTATATATTTGATCTTACTACTCGCTGCCCCGCGCTAAGTGCCCGCTAACGGACCGTAAGAGGCGCGGTATTACCTCAATATTGTCAAAACATTGGTTTTTTACATAGTCCGTAATGCAAAGAAAATATCTAAGCAAGTCAGTCCGCGCCTTAAAATAAAAAAACACATTCAAAAGTAATTTCTCCATAATCACGCTTGTCATCCCCAAAGGATCAGGCAGAGTTACCTAACCGTACACCCACATTTCGCCAATTATGTTCAAGTCCCATGTCATAGAGGGCGAGCCTATTCCCATCAACTTGGCACAAATCCAGACTCAGTGGTGCTACTGAGAAATCCTAATGGAAAAACCCAATAACATTGCCCGATTCTAGAATCGAAGCCGGGAGCTCATGCTCAACAGTCACACTTGCGCCCACTAGATCAACGAAGCAGTCAGTTATATATACGATATTTTCTCTAAAAATTTGTTATTCTTACCCAGTCTTAGGGTTAGTCCGGAGGGCTGCGCAAACGCAGCTGAGTTTGGATACGCGCTGTTACGAGCTGCCTCCGCGCCCGAGCCGGCGATACACACGCATGTACCTAAGATAAAAGTGAGTTATTAATATACCAATACTTTGATTGAAACATAGGTCGTCTTACTACAAAAAAGTTAAACATAATTATGTTGAACACTTATCTAAAACAACAGTTAACAGGAGGAGGTTTACGTGTGAAGCCTCCATAATTGGGCTGTGCGTTGTTGGATTTACAACTTTAGTCGCAACATCGAGAGTTGAAAATCAAATAACGGTGCGGGGTATGCAAATTTCTTGTTTTAATAAGGAAATGTGTATTATCTACAGAAACTTAAGTTTCTTACCTTCACTGAAAGTCTTGTATTTCCACCAAATCGTGGTGTCGAGAAAGAGTCCCCAGATCTGATGAGAACCAGCGCAAGCTATTATTAGCACCCGACGTTTCTCGTCCTTCTTGTCTTTTTCTATAACAATAGGCAATTGATAAGGTCCGAAACGTGAATTGAACAATTTAAAGTCATCAAATGACAGAAGGTTTTTCAACTGTCATGAAATTCAAATCCTGATCTGTTTTCTTTGACGGCTGCTTGAGATTGGACATCTATATGACTTGGATAAGCAATTGGGTCGTTGATAGGTTACATATAAATTAATATTGGGATCAAGATTACGACCGAGATGGATTAATTTATTATTAATTTTCAGCGTCGGCAAAGTTTGTCTTGCAATTATTTCACAACACAATTACTTTTAGTAATTTTTTGGTTCATAACATTGTAATTGTAATTTTTCACCTTTATCATCTTTTAGTTCCTCCTTCTTATCAGGCGCAGCTTGACTGCCGGGAGGAGGTGGCGGCGGCGGGAGGAGGGGACGCACGGACATGTCCATGTCCGGTGTCTTGTACAGGAGTATGTCCCACGGAGACGCCAGGGGCTGCACGCCGAGGCATTTGCCTCCTGGTAAGATTTAGATAAAGTTTTATTGAATGTATAGTGTAACAAAACAGTAACTGAATTGAACGAAACATTAAGAAAAAAGAAAATTTAATACAATAAGCTAATCGGCAACGATGCACTGGTCGACTCAAAGCTCCAGAGCCTTGAACATCGACGCCGAGTTGCCAGCCTGTCGGTTTTTACGGCTTACTTTCCGTGGAGTGTGCAACTTTGTTGGAACTGCACAATTTGATTCCGTCTAGCAATGCAATGCAATGTCTAGCAATGGACTACGAGACATACAACAATGCGCCATAGTACATGGAGTTATAAAAATATTTTCATTGTGCACACAGCTAAGTAGTGCAATTCTCCGACGGAGTCTTTGTTTCCTGATAGCTACAAACGTGGGGTCTTCAAGTCAAGAGTGAGTAGCTTACTTCTAGGCTTCCCCATTGGCCACAATGCTTACCATCATGTGAGATAATAGAACTAACAAACCAGAGCGAAATTTTAAGCAACATAATATCTGGATACTACGCAGCTACAAATTCTTGAAACAAAATATATAGTACTTATATTACGTGAGGAGCATTTATACCAATATCAAAACCAGCATACCTTGATCCCCATGTGCAGCCTGCTCCCCCGTCCCCACCAGTACCTCCACGGTCCCCTCATCCAGATGTATGGCCCGCACGGCATGGTTGTTAGTATCACATACTGCTAACACGTTGCATGTCAGCCAGCATAGACCCTGGGGTGCGTTGAACTGTGCCTCATTCAGCTCTGGGTAAAAAAAAAAATCTTTTATGTCGACTTTTTTATTACAAGTTTAAAGCCTTTTTGAGGATACGAAGTGTAAATAGTAGTGTGATCAACATTACATCATTTCATTGAGTGACTGTGTACCTCACCTCCACAACCTAATTTCTGGGTATAAAAAGACACTAGTGCGCGGGTAGCTTTAAATGTTTAAGTACCAACACTTACTGCCATCCTGAAACCCAGGTTCAAAGCCGCCGACGATCCTCAGCACGACTCCGGAGCAGTCAGTCAGCAGTATACGATTATGACCCGTGTCTGCGATCGCCAGAAACGGCTCGTCTGTACGCCCGCGGTAGAAAGGGTTCAATGCCAGCTGGAGCAACAGAGATTTTTATAAATTATTATTTGTGGCGATGGAGCAAAGATCAATATTCATTGGATGCCTGACGGAGGATATCGCGGACAATCGACCGAGGAGAAGGTTACAAGAAAGTACTTTCTTTAGTAGATTTTCAACTTTATGCTCCAAGCATTCTATTGTGGGACAAGCTGCAGCTCTAAGGCCTCTGCCTCGAATCTTGCGGGCAGCGGGGCGGCGGCGGCGGCGGCGCTCGCTGTTCGCCCCCGCCCCGCTGCCGCGCCGCTGTTTCCGAGGGCCGGTCCATTTGAATGTATGTCTAAGATCCTGCCGCTCCCGCGCCGCCGCCGCCGCCGCCCCGCTGCCCGCAAGATTCGAGGCAGAGGCCTTACGCTGCGCGCGTGGCTGTCTTTAGGGTATATAGTCTCCCGCTGACCCCCCTCGTACCAATGTATAGTAAAAGTGTAGTAACACTTGGCGTCCTTGACCTTGTTTTTATTTTGAAATTCGAACGATGGTGTTATGACATCAAACTTATCCATCATCAGTCATCAGACTTATCTGGCGGGGACTATAGCATTGCAGATCATGTTCACAGGATGTACATGGCCAGAAATTATAGAAAGCAGAGGTTTCTAAGGAGGATGGAGAGACATCTGCACAGGTTTATAGAAAAAGACAGTAACTGAATTAGAGCTAGAGAAGATACTTAAAAAAACAGTACTTTTTGAACAATGAATTACGAACCTTTTGCTGTATGGATTGTGCAAATCTTAACTCTTAGCACTGAATAAGTTTGTGTAGGTTACTAACTTAGATTCCAGCATCGCTAATTTACAAATCTAAGTAATTTGTCAGTGTATTGCGATATTTTGTTTTTTTTTTTAAACCAATGGGTATTGACAAAGAAAAGAGAACTCATGAAAACCCGATAGTGGGGGGTATTATGAAAAAAATATAACATTATCACTACTTAGTATAAAACAAAGTCGCATCCTGCTGTCTGTCTGTCCCTATGTATATCTTTAAAACTACGCAACGGATTTCGATGCGGTTTTTTAATAGTTAGAGCTATTCAAGAGGAAGGTTTATATGTATGCACAAACATGTTTAACTTAGTAGAGACTGCACCCGAGGCGCAAGTCGCTAGTTAAATATAATACAAACCTTGCCAGGAAAATAAAGAACATCACTCTCTTTAATTTTCAAGTGTTTGGCCGGCGCTATTGATATGGTTGAAGTAGATATTCGACTGCCGAAGTGACGCATCGCATTGCCGACATACCAGACCAGTTCATCTTTATGACCCTCGCCTGTCAGCACAAACATGGGCTTGTTACCTGGACCTGGAAATAGATGAAGAAGAATTTGTTATTTACTATGAATTTGATAATAATTATAAAATTCCAACATTATTTGATGCTATAAAAACCTATTCCCCATTCCATTGAGTATTCAAGTATTTAATCTGAAGAGATGCTTGGGTAGCTTATTATAAAATAATTATGAACATCACAGCTATTAAATCACAATGGTCTAGTTCACATTACTACAACAGCCTTATAAAAAACCATAAAGGAGTGATAGCCTCTTTTTTTATTCTGCTAGACCAATATCACTACATAGTATAAAACAAAGTTGCTTCCAGCTGTGTCTGTCTGTCCCTATGTATGCTTAGATCTTTAAAACTGTGCAACGGATTTTGATGCGGTTTTTTTTAATAGATAGAGTGATTCAAGAGGAATGTTTATATGTAAAATACATGCATAATATAGTAGAGATACCCGTGCGAATTCGCGGCAGGTCGCTTGTCTTAAATTAAAGCATTTTGGTTTTTGATTTTCTTGCTATTACTGCCTCATGTGGGGCAAATCCCAAAGGGTAAAGGCAATCCTCCCAAAAGTTGTTAATTATTTTTTTGGGGAGGTTGGGATCCGCAATTCCATGAAATGTATCTGTGTGTTCTACAATAGTAGAATGTGTGACTTATAGAGTGTTAATCATACCCAATATTAGTAGTGTAGGCCAGCATTTTATTCCCAATGCATCCCACATATAACTTTCTGCATCATTTACTACAGGATGATGTATGTCATATCTTAGCACAGCTGACAACACATTGGTTGATTCCTTCTCATTCGAAAATTTGGCACAGTGTACACCAATCTGGAATGTAATAAATAGGAAGATATTAGTCATTTGCTGAAATAACTAGTTCATAATAGATTATATGAAGTAGTGTGGATGTTTATTTTAGAACATTGCATAGGGTGTTAGTTATTAATAAAAGGGTGGTATTTAATACTTTAACTGTAAATTCCCTTTTTTCAATCAAAATATTCGAAATTACCACCAAAAATACTGAATCGCACACTAAATTTGCTCATCAAATGAATAAATTATACTTTGCTGTTAGATCTTTAAAGCTTAACTGTTTTACTGAATGACTATCTGTTAACTAAAAGTAAATCTAATAATTCTTCGAGTGCAACAAAATATTGAATCATTTTTTTTGGAATCCATCACCTATTAACAGCATTTTATTAGTCACAGTCGTCTTATTATTTATTAATTACCACATACCAGTAATTTCTTGAACTATTAAAGAGGGTCTTGCTTTCGCGGGGCGTCCACGCTTCCCAGCATGTCGACGGAGCCCCGCTTCGCGGGGCTCCTACTTCTGGGTGGTTTAAAAAAAAATAACCACGAAGAGGATGGCGGGGTCTTTCAGACCCCGCCATCCTCTTCTAACCTAAATTGTCCGAGTCGGGGTGCCAGCGTGTACTTACTGGTTAATATGCGACTGGGTCCGTTGTAATATTGAATAATTTGTGTGCAAATCAGTATTTTTGTTTTACGGTGAGTAATATTGTTTCAAAATGCGTATATCTGTGGTTTCAGCTAGATTTTTGCTGTGAATTAGATAAAAAAAGCCATCAGATTTCGATGAATTTTAAACATTTTTTAGTACAACATGTTTAGGTAATCAAGTAGTTAATTTGTAGTACAGTAATTTATTTGATATGCAGTAGGTTATTAGTGGAGATATTTTGTTTGCTTAAATTTCTAAATAGAGGTGCAGTTAAAAATTCCCCTTAATAAAATAAGATTATGGAATGAAATTGTTTTTTTATACATTAATTATAAAATATAAGAGAAATTCCAAGAGAAAAGAATTACAGTATAAGAATTTTATTATGTGGAGATATATACTCATCACCTACTACTTAGTTTTTTCAAGGTTTCCAGTCTGATAGACAAATACCAGTATTATTTTCATATAATGATTGTCTGTGACCAACTAACTTAATTCATAACTCAGTAACTACTCTTGCCCATTCTCCAGAGATCTATGTTTCCGAATGGGGCGTCTTAGTACTTTCACAGTTATTGCCTTGTGACTGGGACTGTAGCTTTACACTTTTGACAATTAAAAGTGCTTGAAACTGCTTTTGATTTAGTGGAGTCTTCTATTAAGTAGTTGAGTTGATAGTCGTTATTGAACTTACCACAACAAGACCACTTTCTATTGAATGCAGTTTCTCAATATGGGCCAGATCAGGCAGCACATGGTAACAGTTGATGCAGCAGTACGTCCAGAAGTCCAATATCACTATCTTGTCAGCACAGTGCTGTGCCAAAGATATCGGTTCAGCTACATTTACCCATTCCAAGTCTGAAAGAATCAAAATAGTTTAACTTTGAAAAGAGAAACTGCACTTCCGATTTGCATTTTTATCTCTTGTTAACCGAGTTCTGTTCTGAATATTCAAGTACCATGGCAAATTAATGTAAATAGGATTGGTGCGTTATGTTGATATGGCCTGATAGGCTGCAGAAATTACCGTTGGGCAGAAAGATTTCTAACGAGCCCTAAGGATCTATTTATGGCAGTTATACAGCTTATTGAAGCAAGTTTAATTAGGACAATCGAGGTCAACAACTTACTTTTTTTAAAGTCTTCTATCGGAGTAACTGAAGACCAAACTTTCTTGATATGGTTTGTAATAAGAGTATCGCGCTCTGATTCACTTTCAACTGAATTCATAGCCTCAGTTAAATCCATGCAGCATTGCGCAACAAAATCTAAAGAGGCTGGTTCCATATTCATTAGATTTATCACTAAACTTCTCTTTTAATTAGTTTTATTAAGTTCGAAGAATTTTAAAAACAGCCTTCAATTTCGACTCGAATTTGTCCTGCAGATGCGGCTATTTTCCCGTTTGACATTGACATTGAATGAACGAATTTGCTGACATTTGAAGGCGGAAAAACTTTGTGCCAACATAGCAAGACAAAAAATTGGTATTTTGTACACTAGCAATATTGTAATTTTTTACTTTTCTATAATTTTCAAATCCTTTTTCCAGTAATCACCACAAAAATTAAATCATGAACATGAATGAATATTGCTGCTTTTTTTTATCGCAAATAGTTAATCAAAAATCTTTAAAGAAGACAGAGTTTTTGTAGCAAGATTCTAATCTTGACTTTGACATTTGTAGGAGATTGAATGAATTTCACTATTTTCACTATTCATTCATTCATCTTGTGTTTATTTGTCGGAAGGCGTACTCGTGTTTATTTTTCTCGTAGCTTTTCTATTTCTAATAATTTCTTATTAGTTTTCTGAGTGTTTGTCATCAAATTATGTTCGAACATGGATGCCGTGTTTGATATATGTTACTTATCGTCTGACGGTAATAACGTTGAACCTGATGATATACCTCAGACAAAGGAGAGTGTATGGATCTTAGGAAAAAAATACAGCGCCGTTCAGGGTACGTGAAAATTAATTTATTGTTTACACGTTTATTTGAAAGGTCAAATGTCAATGAGCCGGGACGTTCCTGGCTATTGTTTCAAAGAAACAGATGGAATAAAATGATCAGTTTTTGTACGAATGACGTGTTCGCAATGTAACGACAAACTTTTCTTTTCAGACTTGGACCGCATTAGACGGGACATCACATCTATCATCTGGTGTACTTATAGGAAAGGCTTCATTCCAATTGGAGACGAGGGGCTTACTTCTGACAAAGGATGGGGTTGTATGCTGAGATGTGGACAAATGGTCCTTGGCGTCGCACTCGTGCGTATCCACCTGTCAGCTGACTGGTTTTGGACACCTGAAACTAGGTAAACAAGTTTATGTACAAAAGAAGCTAGACTTCAGTGTAAATCACACAATCCTTGCAATGCAATAAAATCTTTTCTTGTTTCTCTATAATCATACAGCAATAAAATATCACTCCTATTTATTGCAATTATGCATAATTGGATATTACACAAAGGTTTTATCAATTAATTAAAACATAATGTAGTATTAATTGAGTTATAAAAAATAAAAAAACGAATAAAGGAAGTTTTATGTGTATGATTAAATTATAATTAACATTATTGGACAAGCCTGTTGGTCTAGTGGTTAGTGACCCTGACTGCTATGCCGGAGGTCGTGGGTTCGATTCCCACCCAGGACAAATGTTTGTGTGATGAGCACGATCATTTGTTCTGTGTCTGGGTGTAATTTATCTATAATATGTATGTATTTAGTAATATATAAGTATGTTTATCAGTTGTCTAGTACCCATAACACAAGCTCTGCTTAGCTTGGGACTAGATGGCGTTGTGTGATAAGTTGTGGAATATTTATTTATTTATTATTATTATTATTATTAAATACCCACATTACCCATGCATACATTGTGTGACTTCTTATCAGTAATAGAAATAGAGCAGTTCTGATATGTTGCAAAAATAAAATGGTTTCTTGTTTTCTAATCAGCTTAAATAATTTGTAGAAGGAACTTATTTTATAACATTATTATTAAAACCAGCTTTCCTGTGCCCATTTCACTAGACGTCAAACTTGATTATTTCTTTAAATGGAGGATGGGGATAGCAGGATAAAAATACAATACCACCATGAGCAGGGATTGTGGCATTTTTGATTTTCCCTCCAAGTTAAACAAAAAAGAAAAAAACTGTTAAAATTAGTTGAATTGTTCTGGAGGAGTGCAATTACAAACACTTTGACATGAGATTTCATTCGTTTTCAAAATTATCGTTAAAAAAAAAGATTTGTTTTGAACTCTTCCCATGACTCATGATTTTAAGTGAATGACCCAAAAAAGCATAGATAACATATCTCGCAATTATCACTGATCATCACTTAATGTCACTTTCAGAGATCCAACCTATTTGAAGATAATCCAAAGGTTTGAGGAGAGGAAGCAAGCTCCCTATTCCATCCACCAGGTGGCACTGATGGGGGCTTCGGAAGGCAAAGATGTTGGGGAATGGTTTGGGCCCAATACTGTTGCACAAGTGTTGAAGTAAGAGTAATAACTCAACTACTATGTCTGTATGAGTTCCAAGTTTAAATTTCTTTGAAGTGCCAATAAACACAATTACATAAAAAAAGGAAACTGCAACTGCATTCTAGGTCAAAATAAAACTTTAAAATGGTCTCCTGTAAAGTATGTGATTTGCCGTTTCGATATTATTTATAGTCACAGTCAAAATACAGTATTACCTAAGAGATTCTTTTACCAACTAAATAATTATGCTGCAGTCATTTCTTGGCAGAAAAGAATATAGTTTTTGAACAAATTGTTACTGCTTGCCATAAGAAAACAATTGTTCAAATATAGATTGTTCTGTAAATAATTTTTCTTTGTGAGTCAGCATTGTTGTTTCGCCTTTTTAGTATAACTTGGAATCCAGCCAGTCTTAAAGAATGTCAGTATGTTGCATTCAGAAAAAATGCTAGAGGAATAATTCAAATATTTTATATCACTTTGAATTGCTCTTATACCTCTTTGTTTTCTAAATATATATTCTAAGTTTTTTTTATAGAGGTATTTAGCCAAGTGGCTTTTCCATACTTTCGAGAGATTTTTCTTAAATGTTATTTTTATTTCAGAAAGCTAGCAGTTTATGACAAATGGAGTTCCCTGGTGATCCATGTTGCATTAGATAACACCGTTGTCAAAGAAGATATTTGTGAGTATTATGGTTCAGTTTAACATTTTGTATTAATTGCTTTAAATATTTAACTAACAGCTAAACACATTATTGGAGTGGCCTCCCTATTCTTTTTATTTTTATTTTTATGTACATGGTAAAATCATCAAATGAGTCCTCCCACACAGGGTGGGACGGGTCAGACTTTCAGACTCATACTGAATAAAATCCAGTGTCCTTTATACACCTTTACGTTCCAGGGTCATGGTTACCTGATATGACTGTTTCATGACCCCAGCATGTCGTTCATGTACCTGGGTTTGAATTTGGTTCAGGAAGTTGTATGTCCTATTTTTTTTGGTATAACATAGTAGGCATATGAAAATTCGAAAAGTTCCAGATGTAGAGTATAAGCCTCTTTGCAGGGCTGTCTAATCAGAAATCTATGGCCCTGAAACGCAACGGATAACCCAGGAACATGGTCAACTTTTAATCAGTAAAGAGTCTGACAGCCCGTTACTCTACACCCAGTGTGGGGGAGGATTTAAATTGATGATACTACCGCAATAAAACAATCAAATAGTAAATAAAAACATCTTTAAAAATCTATCAAATCACAGTATTTGGATACAGTACAATATATGAAAACGCGTGTTTCCTAAAACACTGTTAAGGCGAGGTTACCCTGAGCACCGCAGGCATCCAACGCTTACCGCAGCGCCCGCAAGGACTAGCGGATACGTAATGAATTACGATGCGCGATGACACGCGCGCCAAAAGTTGCGAAATCTAGGTAGTAGTTACAGAGTAGAGCAAAGCAGTAAATCCACTTGAATTGATTACTATAGGCACGTTTGTATGTATCATTTTTTGTTGCGGTATTATTTTGAAATCAAATGATGTCAAGGGCAATTTTGTTCAAAATGAAATACTTGTGACGATTAACGTATTTATTTGGAAATAAGGATTAATATAATGTAAAACTACCTTCGCATATATTGCATTATTTTTGAACAGAATAATTAAGTTGGAAATAATTATGATGTTTACTGTACGGTCCACGTACATTGACCTTACTTCTTGCTGACAAGGCGAATCAACAAGTTCACTTGTCACGACTAAATATTTCTTTATATTCAGTGTGCAACTTACCAACACGCGGAACAGACATACATGTAGAAATCACCAACCTTTACAGTGTACGATACTAGTAATAAATAAACTGGGTTACTACGTGAAGTGTTTTACATGTTGGACACACTCGCTACCTAACACGCAACGATTATAGTGTACAGTTCAGAAATTAATCTGTCCCGTACATTAAATGGTCCTTCGAGCCTTTCTCACTGTTTGGGGCAATTGTATCTCTTGAAACGACAGCGAATCGGCTTGGCTGGCCTTCCACAAGCGGATCTCACCAGTCAAGTTGAGAAGGCGCGCATATTCGTAGAAAGAGTACAAGAGCTCTAACAACAAACGAAGAGTGATACTTGGGAACTTCTTCGTGGATCAAGCGGATAAACAAGACTCAACTACGTCAACAAGCCAACTACTACTACTACTACCACTAACTACTACTACCACTAACCTTAAGGTACGTAACTACAAGACTTACATACCCTAAGTCAAACTTAAAACTACTGACTTACAATGGCACTACTTACCAAACAAGTCGGCATCTTTGAAGACATCAAAACGTTGTGCACCAACTATAAAAAGGACAGCATAACCAGGAAAAACGTTGATTACCTAGAAAAACGTTTGAAGAACTTAGAGGAACTATGGGGTGCCTTTGAAGAGCAGCATAAAATACTGTTGGAGACCACAGAAAATAAAAACATCGGATACTTTAACAATGATGTTTATACGAAAACAAAGAATATGTACGAATCAACTAAAAGGCATATTTTGGATCTATTGGCTTTTCAACACAGACAACCAAAACAAGACCTAAACTTCGATCTATCTGGGCTAATGGATGAAGAAACTGAGGACGACGTTAAGAAGCTCATCACTCAGCAAGAACGCAATTTTAAGGCTCTATCTAAAGCAATGTCAAAGATAAACATCGACTTCATAACCGAAAATTGGGAGTTCGAAGAACATCTAGCAACCTTAAAATCAAAGTGGCAATCCATCGACAAGATACACTGGGAACTTGAAGATGAGCTGAAGGGGTCCAGTCTGAAAGAAGATTACAATGAAAAGTACGAAACCATTGAACAAAAATACGACAACTTGAAAAGAGACTTAAACAGTAAGATTTGGTCCAAAATCCATTTACAACAATCAACACCAAAAATCGAAATCCCGGAATTTACCGGTAAATATGTTCATTGGATTACGTTCAAAGACATTTTCCTTGAAACCATACACAACAATCCGAGTATCCCCAAAGCGCAGAAGATGCAACATCTGAAGACAAAACTAAAAGGTGAAGCAGAACGCCTCGTCCAGCATCTGTCAATCAGTGCAGACAACTATGATTCCTGTTGGGAAATATTGTCTCACCGGTATGACAACCGCCGACTTCAGTTCACCTCGTTCATGAGCACTATGCAGCACTTACCTACCATTCAGCAACCCAACGCCAACAACCTGAAAAGGATGCATGACGTAATAACCGAGTGCCTAAATGGTCTCGGAAACATGGGAGTGGAAGTGAGCAGTTGGGGCCCGATAATTGTTTATATGATGTCGCAAAAATTAGATCCCATAACACTCAACGAGTATACCAAGGAAACGCAAAACAATAGGGAATTGCCAAACCTAGACGAATTCCTGAAGTTCCTGGAGCTCAACTTCCTCGCTCACGAAACCGCAAAGAGCTGCTTAAAGGACTCGGGGGAGAATAAGACAACTCAGAGACCGAACAATAAGAGCTGGAATCATAACTACAAGTTTAAAAGCAACTTTAAAAAGTCAGAAGATCAAACGAAAGTGGGACACTCCAAAATATTTCATGCATCATTCGGAAAATGCCCTCTCTGCAATAACGATCACGTGCTGATGCAATGTGACAAGTTTATTAATATGGATATTTCGCAACGGAACAAAACAGTAGCGAAATTAAAACTTTGCAAAAATTGTTTGTACTGTCATGGCAACAACAATTGCAACTCAAGGAAAACGTGCCGCGAATGTAACTCAAAGCATCATACACTACTGCATACGAAAAAATCCTCTGACACTGAACCGACTGCAGAAAAGAAGGATGACTCAACCAAAAACTCACGGCCGTCAACATCAACACAACCAGCAGCTCACCACTTGACTACCGACAATACTGAAATCTTACTAACTACAGTCCTAGTCAAAGTTAAATCAGCTGATGGAACTTTTGTAACACTACGGGGTCTCCTAGATCAGGGATCCCAAATAAACTTAATAACAGAGAATGCCGCTCAAGTATTGCGCTTACCTCGTAAAAAACTTGATGCAGCTGTGACCGGAATAGGTTCTACGTCACGAACTTGTAGAGGGCTCCTACATCTCAACTGTCAATCGATTCATTCCAGCTATAAATTCAATGTGCAAGCGTTGATCCTACAAAACTTAACAAATAAGCTGCCCAGCTCTAGTTTCCAAAGTGCTGACTGGACGCATCTTCAAAATTTAAAGCTGGCCGATCCTAACTACAATGTGTCAAGCTCAATAGATCTCCTACTAGGAGCTGCCGTTTACGCAGACATTATCCTAGACGGAGTTCTAAAAGGCGATCAGCACTCACCTATCGCTCAGCAAACTCATTTGGGATGGATCTTGTGTGGGAAACTCAAGACCTTCAACTGTCACTTAACTTTATTCGATACGACAAATCTGACGAAATATTGGGAAAGCGAAGACATTGCTCCAGGTGCGGAAGACATACACAGAAACGATCAATGTGAACTTTACTACCAAGAAACGACCAAACGATGCTCAGATGGCAAATACATAGTAAAAATGCCCATGAACCAACACTATGACAAAGATCTTGGAAGTTCCAAGTCAGCTGCTATAGCGCAATTCTTACAACAAGAAAAAAGATTATGTAAAAACGAAAAACTGTCAATGATGTACAAAAACTTTATTCGCGAGTACTTAGAACTACAACACATGAAACCTGCGGGTCAAATTACATCTAACCAACTTGAATGTTATTTACCTCACCATGGTGTCCTAAGGGATCAATCGACAACTACTAAACTAAGGGTAGTTTTTAATGCGGCACAAAAAACTTCTAGTGGCAAAAGTTTGAACAGCCTAATGGAAAAGGGTCCTAACCTACAAAAGGATATCCAAACCCTTATCCTGAAATGGCGAACTTATAAATATGCAATAACTGCTGATATAGAGAAAATGTACAGATGCATATGGATATCCGAGGACCAACAGCAACTCCTGAAAATCATATGGAGAAACTCCCCGGATGAACAACTACAAGAATATGCTCTCCGGACTGTAACATACGGCACAAAATGCGCGCCATGGTTAGCCATGCGAACTTTAAAACAATTGGCTATCGATGACGGTCACTTATACCCTGACGCAGCTAAAATACTGCTAAAAGAGTTCTACGTCGATGACCTAATAAGCGGCCACAACTCTCTTGAAACTGCAAAACAATTACAAAATGACCTAATACAATTACTGCAGCGAGGGGGTATGAACCTAAGGAAGTGGTCCAGCAACAG
The DNA here is from genome assembly GCA_943136025.2 of Agrotis puta. Taxonomy (NCBI): domain Eukaryota; kingdom Metazoa; phylum Arthropoda; class Insecta; order Lepidoptera; family Noctuidae; genus Agrotis; species Agrotis puta. The sequence goes on along the minus strand of OW964170.2, from coordinate 12,694,900 downwards.
TACCAAATTACTAGAACATCTACGAGAAGACCAAATCTCTAAAACCAACTTTGATTTTAAACAAGAAGACTCCATGAAAACACTAGGCCTTGGCTGGAACCCTACATCGGATACATTTACGTTCAACTGGAACCTGAAAAAAGACACTCAAAAGGGACTGACTAAACGATCCCTGCTGTCTCAGATTTCACAACTATACGACCCACTCGGCTGGGTTTCACCGGTCACTATACGAGCCAAGCTAATTTTTCAAAGCGTTTGGATGCAAAACTTAAATTGGGATGAAACGGTACCCAGTAGCATACAAGAAGAGTGGCTGAAACTGAAAGATCAACTGGACGAATTGAAAACAATAACAATAAATCGCTGGATTGGAACCATCCATAACAAAATTGAACTCCTTGCATTTTGCGACGCAAGCGAGAAAGCGTATTCATGCGTCATCTATACAAGAACGTTCAACGAAATCGGAGAACCTAAATTAAGCCTGCTTGCAGCAAAGACTAGGGTTGCTCCGCTAGCACATAAACTATCTCTGCCAAGACTTGAACTCAGCGGAGCACTACTTTTATCACAACTGGTAAGCAAAATCATCGAGTCGCTAACAGAACACAACATAACTATATGGGCCTGGTGCGATTCAAAAGTGGTGCTGGCTTGGTTGCAAGGAACGACATCCAAATGGGAAAAGTACGTAGAAAACCGAGTCATCAAGATTAAGCAAGTGATTCCAGCATCCCATTGGTTTTACATCGAATCAAAAAACAACCCTGCGGATTGCGCAACCAGGGGGTTATATCCAAAACAATTGGTGAATTTTCACTTATGGTGGAATGGACCTGCAACACTGAGAACGTTTCCAGACAAACCCGAAAAGCAACGTAGTTGTCTACTTACAACTACGATGGAAGAAAAAAGCATTGCGCCAACCCTAAGCCAACCAGAAAACATTATAATCAACTTACTAAACAATTACAGCAAATTAAACTGGGTGACGCGTATTGTAGCTTGGATTGTGCGATTCAAGACAAATTCACTTAGTAACGCTAAACAAATAAAGAAATTTGACGCCGGTCAACAGATACAGCACAATGACCTAACGCTGACGGCGAATGAACTTAATTACGCTACGAACATAATAACAAGAAATGTTCAACGCTTAGAATTTAGAAGAGAATATGATTTACTACTAAAAAATCAACATGTTCCCACAAATAGCAAAATTTGCAAATTATGGCCGTACCTAGACAAGGAGGGTATCTTGCGTGTCGGCGGACGTTTAAACAAAACTAACTTACCGCCGGGAATGAAAAACCCCGCAATTCTACCAAGAAAGCATAGACTCACTGAACTACTGATAAACCAAGCACATATCACGACTTTACATGGTGGAGCCAGGTTGACGCTCGCCTTCATCCGTCAACATTATTGGATAATAGGAGGAAACAGAGCAGTAAAAACTCAGTTGCGACAATGTATACGGTGCCATCGATTCAAAGCTACGGAAAACTACCAGTTCATGGCCGATCTGCCACCACAGCGTGTGACACCGTCCCGCCCCTTTACCCACACCGGGGTGGATTTCACGGGTCATGTAGACGTCAAATTAAACAAAGGAAGAGGCGTTAAGACATCCAAAGGGTACATCGCAATCTTTGTTTGTTTAGCAACAAAGGCAGTTCACATCGAACTAGTTTCAGACTTGAGCACTGAAGCTTTTATGGGTGCTTTCCAGAGGATGTGCTCAAGACGTGGAACACCAAGTCATGTCTATTCGGACTGTGGCACAAACTTCATCGGAGCCTCAAAATTGCTGAACAATGAGTTCGAAATGTTCAGAACGGAATTGTCCTCTGAATTCTTTAACGAAATAAGCAAAATGAAAGTGGAGTGGCACTTTAACGCCCCTGCGTGGCCAACAGCCGGGGGACTATGGGAGGCCGCGGTGCGCTCTATGAAACACCACTTACGTCGAGTTCTAGGGGAACAGAAACTCACCTTTGAAGAATTTTCGACCTTACTGGCAAAAATAGAAGCATGCATGAATTCCAGACCATTTTGCCCCCTCACAGAAGATCCAGATGAGTACTACAACTATCTAACTCCAGGACATTTTCTGACGGGTAGTCCAACTATGACTCTTCCGCTATCCAGCTATGAAGATGACCGAAACTTAGATCTACGCAAAAGGTGGCAGTTAACTGAAAACATGTTCCACCAGTTCTGGAAGCACTGGTCCTCAGACTACTTAACATCGCTACAGGCGCGCAGTAAATGGCTGAAACCTACGTCTAACATTAAAAAAGATGATGTTGTCTTGATAAAGGAAAACAACCTGCCACCAGGGAAGTGGGCCCTTGGACGCATAACCGAAGTGCATCCGGGCAGCGACGGATTTGTCCGAGTCGCAACTATAAAAACGCAAGGTGGCACATTGAAGCGACCTATTACGAAATTGTCACCGTTGCCAATTGAAACTCTGCACTAACTTAATGAATAAATGCAAACCACAAGTCACTACGCACTCACTTGCTTATTGAAACCGCGACATACTACGCTAAAAGAAATCGAAAAGGAAACAGTCTTAAGGTCACCATGTTCACCATACTACCATTCATCTACTTGATGACCAGAATACACGGCAGTGTCATCCCACAAGAATCGTCAAGTGTTCAAATAACGACTCTAGGAAGTGATCGCCCCATATACTACGACACCATTGGAAAAGTACAGCTGATTCACGACGAATGGAGATTGCTGATGTACTACAACTTATCTACCTACTGGAGTGGAGTTCAAAAGTTCGAAAACTACTTACAAGACATTTCGGATCTCTGCAATAAGTTGGAACCAAGATTTTGCCAAACTACGATTCGTCAACTTTCGCACGAACTGGACATTCTGCACTATTACAACGACATACTACTGGCCCCACATAAACATTTGTCGGGTCGCAGCAAACGAGGTCTGATCGACGGAGTGGGGTATGTGGCAAACAGTCTCTTCGGAATTCTGGACCAGAGATTTGCAGACCAATATCATAAAGATATTCAGAATGTGCAGAAGAATGAAGATTACATCCTACAACTCGTGAAAAACCAGACTTCTATAGTTCAAATTGAAAACGATATCTTGAAGAAAAATGAAGACAACATCGATCAGCAGTTTACACTTGTCAACAACTTTATGAACGAAACTGACATAAGATTAGCAAAGATTGAATCGGGAATTGAGATAGCCATGGCCACGAGCTTTCTTACCTCGACTTCGCTAGCTGCACACTTATTATTGAAAAACTTGAAAACCATTCAAGAAACATTTTTCAATACATTCCTGGACATCTATAAAGGACGCATGGATGTTCACTTAATAACTCCAGTCAACTTAATTCAACAGCTGACAATTATCTCAGGAAAGCTACCGAAAACTTTGACGTTACCGATAGACAATATTCAAGAAGATACAAAAGATATCTACAAGTTAATTTACGTGAAGGCACGTGTAACAGACAGCTACTTCTTATACGAGCTTCACATCCCACTGGCAGGCGACGAGGATTTTACTGTATACCAGATTATTCCATTGCCCATGAAAAACCCACAGAAAGAAGACGAAACGACAATTATTCCTGTGTCGTTCAAGTACATCGCAGCGAACCTGGAGAAGAACACTTACGTTAGATTTAACGAAAAAGAATTAAATCGCTGCATCCAGAGGCAACCGGAAAATTTCGTCTGCATTAGAAACTTGCCTATTTTTAGTTTACAAAACGCAAAAGCACCGTGCGAAGCCAAACTACTAGGTCAGCATTCAACCTTGCCATGCATTGCGGAACCAACGCAATGTGAAACTGCCTGGATTGAATTACATAACACGAACACATGGCTAGTGACATGTTGCAACTCCTGCACAACACGTACTGTATGCAGCGATAACGTCAGATCGCACGTCATCAACACGTCATCTATAGTGTCGCTGAAGCAAGGATGTCTTCTACAAACAAAGGAGCTGAAAATACACTCCCACAACAATTACGATAGCAACGCCAAATTGGATTACGACATCCAGGTTCCTACCCTGGACAAAACTATAAATGGCATCGTAGATACTCACACAACACCTCTGCTGCAAGTAAAGCACAACAAAGACATCGCGGTCGTCGAAGAACGGCTGCGGTACTTGAAAAGTATAGAACAACTTCCAACCACAATAACAACACACGATATACATCAGTACGTCATTTCTTACGTACTACTGACTGTAATCGGAGTAGCAATAATTGTATGGTTGGCTAAAAGGCGCGGTTATTGTACGAAGAAAACAGATGTTGTAAATCATGATACTGGACATAGTACCATAGACGTGGAAATGCAGTCCAAGAAACCTGTGGCTGGGATGAGCAGGCTGTTCAGGTCGCGCTCACTACTAGATCGCCCGCCTGCGAAGAAGTCAAGAGAGGGAGCAGAGCAGACGGCTAGCGGCAACCATCCACCTACAAGGCGCCTACCACCTACTTTGGATTCCAACACTGATATTGAATTTAAATTTTAAGAATGTACTTGAATGTTTTTACTTTTTATGCTTTTACTGTTTTTGTATTCTGTTTTGTATTTTTACTGTTTCACTATGGTATAGTTTTATATACTTTTAATGTTTAGATTTTTTACATTTTATACTTCTATAATTTCTTACTTTGTACTGGTGATTCTTACATGGTTTCTTCTCCTTATCCTTTGCTTGGGTTAGGAGTATGTACGGTCCACGTACATTGACCTTACTTCTTGCTGACAAGGCGAATCAACAAGTTCACTTGTCACGACTAAATATTTCTTTATATTCAGTGTGCAACTTACCAACACGCGGAACAGACATACATGTAGAAATCACCAACCTTTACAGTGTACGATACTAGTAATAAATAAACTGGGTTACTACGTGAAGTGTTTTACATGTTGGACACACTCGCTACCTAACACGCAACGATTATAGTGTACAGTTCCAGTTCACAGTTACAGTTCTTAAAATGTTACAATGTTAAAAAGTAAAAAAAAAATTCAGGATCCTAGATAAATACCGTTTGCATTCGACTATCATTATATTAAGTTGGTGATATGTTCGTATCGCAAATAATTTTGGTATTACGTTTGAATGCAGAAATAACTTGGCGCCGGAACCTTAATAAAATAGAAGCTAATGAAAGCTAATATTATTTTTTCTCTAAAAAGTAGGGTATCGAACCGGGAAAGTCCGGCCCCGATTTCCCGGGACTTGCAGTATATTTCAAGTCAGTATATTTACCACGATAAAAAAAAAAGTACATTATAGTTACATACTCCTCAATTTTAGGGTTATTATATATGAACAAGTTGTAAAGTAATTAACGGAGACACCTTACGCCCTTCCGTATGCTCTATTCACCTATAATAGAAATGTTGATTTTGATTAGTTCGTAATAATTACAACTAAATACTTTTTTTAATTAAATATAAAAGTGGAGTAAATGACTCACTCGTTATCCCCTGAATCATTAGTCGATATATGCGCACTGCGCTTTGCATTGCTCTAAAACATAAAAAAATCTAGGTAATTATAAAGCGTGGAGGTGAATCAGGGGTCACGGCAGTTAATAACTAATACTTTCGTAGGAAATGATCATACTGTGTACACTTCCACACTATGACCACTACCTATTTCACATTTGGAGACAGTAAACCATTATAATAAGTGCGTTCACGGTGGCTTCATGAGCTCTGACATAGGGTCTAAATTTAACTGTCTTAAATATTTGATGCGGTTGGTAAATCCGCTAGAAAAATAAACCATTATATTATATTCTGTGGTTATAGTCTAGGAGCCACTGAAACATCCCCCCGGTTCTCCACAAAGCAATTTTTTTTAAATTGTATTATCGAAAAGTACCGTTGTAGCAGGCATCTATGTGGTTGCATTATCATTCCTCAAAACGGAAACAAAGTTATTTTGTTTTTGCTCTCACAGGTTGACTATATTTTTTTAATTCTAACTTTGAGAAACAGGTAAGTCGGATGGTTCACTAGCTCTCCTACTATTAGTAAAGAGAAATAAATATACAAAGGAGGTTTTAATAATTTTTCCAATGCATCCTTACCTTTTTTGTTTATTCAGCCTTCGAAGAGCCAGCGATGACAACTTCTTACTTTTTCTGCCCATTTGTTTACAAAATTATAACCTTATAAAATGAACTATATTACAAGTATTTTGAAAATTAAAATATATACAGGTATTATTATTTAAAATAAATGTTTGTCTCTGTCAGTAATAGAACTAAGCGTGGTGGTGGGTTTGCAAAAAAATTGATGTACATCCGACCTCCGACACGGTCCAAGACCGACTAAATGCCAAGGGTGGAGTGTATGAAAAGATGAAATCACCTAATTCTGGACTTAGTGGTATGGTTTCTCATCTGTTCACAACAATACTGCTGAATTCTAACTAATTTTTTATGCTCTTTAAGATGGTATAAGTTTTATTATTCAAAGCCTAGTATAACTCAAATAAAATGGTATCCAAACCATGAGTTGGACCTGTTTTTGCGATTTAATTGGATGCAGTAAAGTGCAAGCAATCGTGTATCGAAGAGCCGAAACCTGAAGACCGAAGACTGAAATATGTACTATGTTTTTTTCAAAATTTAAATCCCTTTTATTTAGGAATACTACACAATACAAAATGACGGTTTTGCGTCTCACACCGCCTTAAAAGCGTAACTATCACTTGTGAGAAAATAATAGCTTTTAATATGATTGATTTAGTAACCATTATTTGCTTTGCTCAATGTTTATGAGCTGCATTAGCAAATTACTTTAAAGTTAATAGTTTTCTTTATTACGTTACTTTTAATGCTTCGAAGCGTGAAAACGTTTAAGTTTTTTTTGTGAAATTAATCAGTTTTCTATGATTATATAAATCGGAAAAAAGATTCGTACTTTTGTTTGTAATGAGTTACCTACTCAAAAACTACTGAGCCAATTTCCAAAATTTTTTCATATAGACCAGAGTAGGTTTTTTTTTTGTCTGACTTTGCATAATCGCCAGTTATGTTTTAAAGTCTCAAATACAACGTAAAAGTAAAGAATCTATGTACTCATATTCATAAAGTTCTAAGCTTCTTATGTTACCTGGTTGCCAGTTCAAAAATATCCTATTTGCGCGTCGAGGCGCGGTACCCCAAATCAACCCGCTCCTCTTCTCTTAATGCGGTTTTTTTTAATAGATAGAGTGATTCAAGAGGAAGGTTTATATGTATATAGCATTCATAATATAGTACAGATTGCTCCCGTGCAGAGCGGGCGGGTTGCTGGTTGACTTATAACTTTCTCCTTTCTGATTTCAGTACAACAATGCGTTGTGAACAACGACAGAGGAGACTCCTCGACTGCCCCAGATAGCTTGGTCACCGACTGGATGCCACTATTACTGATAGTACCACTAAGACTTGGCCTTAGTGAAATAAATCCTGTTTATATAGATGGACTGAAGGTACTTAATGAGAATTACTTTCCTAATAGCGATCGACTGATACACAGCGTGTAAGGAACAAATATTTGTATGATCTGCAAATGATTGTCTGGTGTTTGGGTGTTGGTGTATGTGTGTGTTTTTTCTATTTATTATTTCTATATCCATATATTCATCATGTCAACCGTAGGACATCCACTAGGGAACAAAGGCATCATAAAGTCATATATCATAATAAAGTGTATTCTATATCTCTATCTTAGCCACCGTAGGCGCGGGCATGCGGGCGGCGAGTAATGGGCGACTTGCTGTCCGCCATGAACCATGCCCGGTTCGACGGCGCGTTGTGTTACACGCGCGCCTCAAAAAGTTTCAGCACAACGACGGACCCCCCACTTAGAGGGCCAAAGCCTGCCGGATTCGCGGGACTAAACAGCTACCGTGACTCCGGAATGAAAAGGGCTATTGAAAGACACCGTAGATTTTAGTCAGTACAAGTCTGACAGTCCCTCCTGCCCTGCCCTGGGTGGGAGGACTCATTTGATGATTTTACCACACTAAAAAAAAATCTCTATCAGGCTGTCTGAGTAGCTGCTTGACTGCCAGTACAGTGGCAATGTCTTTGCTAGGCATTACAACATCCCGGGTCGACGGCGCGTTGTGTTCCACGCGCGCCTCAAGGAGAATCAGCATAGTGACAGGGCCCCCTGTAGAGGGCAAAAGCCTGCCGGGGTCGCGGGACTCACGAATTACCGTGACCCCGGTACGTAAAGGGCTACTGAAGGACACCGTGGATTTTAGTCAGTACGAGTCAGACAGTCCCTTCCGCTCTGCCCTGGGTGGGAGGACTCATGTGATGATTTTACCACGAAAAAAAAAGGCGTTACAACATCATTATATTTATTTTGTTTTTCAGATATGTTTTCAAAGTCCGCAATCAATCGGCGTGATAGGTGGCAAGCCTAACCAAGCGCTGTACCTGGTTGGATGCGTTGAAGACGAAGTTATTTACTTAGACCCTCATACCACACAGAAATCTGGATTAGTTGAGGTATTTTATTTTTTATTTTATTTATTTGGGACAAAAAACAGTTACATGCTAAGAGCAATACAATAAATTCTTAACATAACATTACAAACATGTAACCCACACCTTTGTCCACATATTAATAAAAAGAATGGGTGGAAGTGAAGGACAAAACATATACAAATACAAAACATGTGTGTGGTAGCCATAACATAATTAAAACTAGCTTAAATTAACATTAACATTACTAAGGTGGAGGTAAATAGACATTTCGTACTAATACTTCGTGATGACGTGCTTTCGTGGTTGGCGCAAAGGCGGCACGATCAGCTGCTGCGTTGCGTGTATCAGCTTCGATTCCCACACGAAACAAATATTTGTATGATCTACAAGCGATTCTGGTCAGGATGAGTTTTAATGATTGTAAACGCACCACGCATGATACAGATGCAAAATCCTAGAGCGGGGTAACGTTTTTTATTACAATAATATATTAACGTGTTGATGTATTTGTATAGCAAAATCCGAGATTTTTTAATGTATCATCGCTATTTTAAAAATGTATCTTCTTATTTGCATAAGGCAAGGAAAACCATGCAGTCTTTGCTGTTACTATTTGAACCTTATTTTGATGAGAATAAAAGCTATCGTAGAATGTTACAATCATGTCTTTTGAAGGCCAGTGATCACTTCATTATCAGAGATGGGTGAATTATATGAGGAAGGCCAAGAAATAAATGAATTAGAACTTATGGATATGTAGAAAAGAAAAACACGATGAATAATTTCAAATAATTTATACAAAGAATATATGAAATAATTTGATTAATAATTTTATGTTCTTAATTATTTCAGAGGTTTTAATTTAGCCCTTTTTTTGTTCTCAGTTTTTGATACGTAGGCCTATAAATTGTTTACAAATTAATTGTATGTTTATATGTACCCTTTTCACGTCGAAACGGCTGAACTGATTTAGTTGAATTTTGGTGCAGAGTTAGATGATATCCTAGAGACGGTATATAGAGCGTGCCTACCATTTTCTGTTAACAGGTTGATATTGACATGTCATATTTTTACAGACAAAATTGACTGATGAACAAAAAGAAATGGACTGCTCATATCATTGTAAGTTTGCCTCCCGGATACCTATGCTAACGATGGACCCTTCAGTTGCCGTGGTGAGTACTGACTTCACGAAACATAAGTATTACAGGTTTAGCAAATGGTTATAATGGAGGAGCTCGTGATGACAGGCTGATCTTCCGGGTTAAGTCGCGCTTGCTGGTTGGTCTATGGATAGGTGACCATCTGTCATAGCGAGTTTAGTCCGTGCCTCGGAAAGCACGTAAAGCCGTTGGTCCCGGTTGTCATTTGTAGATCTTTGACAGTCGTTACTGTTAGTCAGAAGCTCTAAAGTCTGACAACCAGTTTTACCATGGGGTATCGTATTACCTAGTTACTGCGTTGTGGAGGTCCGACAGGCAGTCGCTCCATGTATAATACTGATATCCAGCTGCATCTGGTTTGACTGGAAGCCGACCCAAATATAGTTGGGAAAAGGCTAGGCAGATGATGGCGAATGGCAATAATATTACAGAACTAGTCGGATAAAAGCCACATTGTTCAATTTAATCCTAATTTTTTAATTACTTTGTTGGGGGTACCATGGATACACATTCACTACAAATCAGTCTACCTGACCTTTTTCCACCTATGTTGGGGTCGGCTTTCTCCATAACCCAGTAACTGGGTAGTAATACCCTTTGGCAAGACTGGTTGTCAGACTTAGAGGTTTTTAGTAAAGACTGGTAATAATCTAGAAATGGCAGCCAGTACCAAAGGCTTTACATGTTTTCCGAGACACGGAGGAAACTCATTATAATAGATCACCCATCTACAGACCAACCTCGACGAGCACGGCTTAACCTTGAAGATCGACCTGTGTGACTGTTATAATGTAGTCAATATATCCTCACTTGTACTACCCAGTACAACTACTGGTTGTGTTACAAATTACTAAATAAATTATCGCATCGATCTGACTGGGCATGCGGGCAGCGAGTAATGGGCAACTCGCTGTCCGACCATGGACCATGCCCGGGTCGACGGCGCGTTGTGTTCCACGTGCGCCTCAAAGAGTGTCAGCAAAATAACGGGGCCCCCCTCTAGAGGACCAAAGCCTGCTGGGGTCGCGGGAGTAAACTAATTACCGTGACCCCGGAACATAAAGGGCTATTGATGGACACCGTGGATTTTAGTCAGTACAAGTCTGACAGTCCCTCCCGCTCTGCCCTGGGTGGGAGGACTAATTTGATGATTTTACCAAGTAAAAAAAAATCGATCTGACTTTGAATTCTTCAATCGATAAAGATGTTTTGATGTTGATGTTTCTAAACGGTGAGGAGGGACGGTCGGCGCGTTAAGACATTAATTACTATGAAGTACGCGAATTCACTGCTGGCGGCACCTCGTGGGGTGTGTCAAACATTTCTATATATTTGATCTTACCGCTCGCCGCCCCTTCTGATTGCTTATTTTTTAGCCAAGTCATAACATGAATAGAAAAACAAATTTTAGAAACTAATACGTGAAAAGTAATCGAGTTATTTTGTTTCAGTGTTTTTTGTGTCGGACTAAATCAGATTTTGAAGAATTGTGCGCCACAATAGAAACTAAGCTGATGTGCGAGACACAGCCGCTGTTTGAAATATGCGAGAAGAGACCGTCGCACTGGGGTCCGATGACATCTGATATTGACCTGCAGAATACAACATTATTTGCGGGTAAATTGATCAATAAATTGCTCATGATCCACTGTAGGCAATAGTATACATACAGTAGCAAACAAGCATGTGCTTCGTCTGATTGGTAAGCGAAGTATTTGCGATCGAATGACAGAGATTTAGCATTATGGATGTCCCAATTTCACGGGCACATTCACTCACGAAACAAATAGGAACTACAAGTAATTGTTCTGGATCCAGCTATTTGTGTATGTGAGTTTAAAGGTGAACGCACACTTATCCGAAATTAAATCCCCTAGTGCAGGGGTGACCAACCGGTCGATCGCGATCGACCGGTCGATCGCGACTTTTAGTCCAGTCGATCGTGGACCTATATTATGTTGATAAAACATCATCAACTCCGACTTCCATTCCAAAGTATTAAGTAAATTTAAGGAATCAATCTCACATGTGATATGAAAAGAAACTTCTAAAACTGTTCAATTAAAAATACTACATGATTGTGTACTAATCTATGCTGTTTTTTTTAAGATTTCAAGAAGTATGTAATTGGTAGATCGCACAGGGTTTCGTTTGTAAACAGTAGATCTTATGTCTAATCAAGTTGGCCACCCCTGCCCTAGTGGAATCGGCCGAAGTGGAAGTGTGCGAGGTTTCATCAAATTTCAAATACAGAATACTAAAATTCGTTTCGTTCGACTCGCTCGACGCGTTCGTCTCGGAAGTGTGCGTTTACCTCACATTTTTGCAAATGCAAAAATACATATTTTGTATTTTCCCATGTAAATATCAACAACTACGTTAGTATCAACCTTGAACTAATCAAATAAACACTATTATTTGTTAATATTACTCGCAACTCACGTTGTTCAGATGAGAAGAAAACCACACGGAATTGTAAAGAAATGAATAGTCCAATAATGTCTTATCGTTTTTGTTTCAGAATTTGAAGACGTAGACAGACAATTTGACGACTCGGACGATGAATTCGAAATTCTGTGAAAGTGTCGTCTTATGGAATAACAATGCAATTTATCACACAAACATCTTAATGTAGATAGACTTTAATATATAATACTTAAATATAGTAGACGGCGGAAGGGCGTTGTTGAAACAAGGCAGGGGGTAGTACACTTATTTTTTTTAAATTTATTCTTGTCAAGCCTGATACAGAATAAGTACATTATTATTTAATTATAAGTTACAGTAAAGTTCTCCTTCTGGTTTTGGCTCAATTGGATTTTCGCATGATCTATCGATAACTAACAGTAATGATAGTTATAAATTAAATTGGCCTTTATTTCAAGTAACTCCTGTATGATGGTGAAGAAAAGTATAATTTTATAAAGCTGAATAAAAGGTTAAAAGTTCCTTAATTTTTCGAGCTCGCTCCGCTCGGTGTTATAGCATACATTCTTGATATTCAGAATATCCACTAAATTGAGTAAATAAGAAACATTTACTTCTGTATATCAAAAATAATGCGAAGAAAATCTAACCAATTCAAGGTGCACTTATTTTTGAGCTCATTTCGCTTGCTCTGGAATCTAAGATTCTTTGTGAAACTGCTGTTGTATTTCTTAATACAAAACGCAACTACACACTGCCCACTGCCTGCTCGGCTGGCGACGCCGACGCCCTTCGAAGACGATATTATACTCGTAATCGCGTACTGGTAACTGCGTAATTATTGTTTTAAGTTACCTACATTTTAAACCGAAAAATATCTTGTTTTATGTATTACTTATAATGCCTACGACTGGATAATGTAAGCCGCTACATTATAATTTTGCAGTGCCTTTACAATTTTATTGTGCAATTTATGTAAATAAACTCTAAAAGTTATGTACGCTGATTGACATTCCTGTGAAAAATTGTGATAATCAGTGCATCTTATAGGCAACTCGATTAGGGTTCAGGTATCATCTAGTCATAATTTAGATAGACTCGAAATATTGAAGCTTAAAAATAACATAATGTAACACTTGAATTAATAACTTGTAATATGAGGATAGGTTTTAGTTCTTGTGTATTTGTCCAATTAAGTTTTACATTAATTGCATAATAGCTATATGCTGAGTAGTCGGTTTTAGTTTTATTACGGAGCCAATTATACGCCATTAGCAGTAATTAAGTAAGCTCTTAAACTTTAACATATTATATAATAATGTATTTAATTAAACATTGCGATTCTATGTTTTTGTAACGAAAAAAAATGAGTTGAATAAGATTTGTGTTGTGTTTTAGGGTAATGTTTTGTTACGAAATTACAGGCTGAATTGAGCAGCCTACCCAAATATTTTATATAAATAAAAGTTAATAAAATTATACACTGCTATTTTATTTTTGAATGTTACCTACAAACTGGGTACTACGGCCCTACAACTGTAAAGGGCAACCGAAGAAACAGGGTGGTTTTAGTATTTTTGGACAGTCCCTTCCAGTTCCATTTTAAATACCTATAAGAATGATCAAAACTTTCGTTCTCACAAAGATTTGGTCAAAATTGGTAAAATTTCCGAAATCTAACTTTGATCAAGTTACAACATATCACTGTTAGGAGGCCTAATGTATTTTTGAGGAACGTAATTTTTAAAACAAAAACGGCCGTTTATGTTTTGAATGCACGATTTAGCTAAACAGCTATATTTCAAGTGTTGACAATGTGTTATAAAATTACGTTATAGTAATAATAGACCACATTTTGTATTTTTGATTCTATTTACGAGTTTTTCGACATTTTTTCGATTGGCAGCGCTAGTGGACTCTTCCCTAGTCTAAGGCCCCATAAACACATGAAAATTTTAATTTCACGCGCTACAACGAAGGAATCGCCTAAAGTCGTCGTAAAAAAATAATTATGTTGTTACTTCTTGCTAGCTCGTAAATGCTATAAGCAGGAAGCAAAAATTAAATAGTACATAAGTATTTAGTGATAAGCGAAATTTTTATAAATATGGCTGATAAGACACAGACGCCTATTTTGTATAGCTGTTAAGTATTCTGTGATATAAGTCTACGTTTATTTCTCGATGTTATAACTTCGATTTAATAACAGTATCCTTTATTACAAGCCGGAACTAATCATACACGTTGAGGAAATTTCATTTCCAATAATTATCGAAGTATAAAAATGTACACATAGTTATCTATGTAGTCTTTGATGGTTACATATAAAGCTATAGACACCCTAGTTTATCTTGGCCTCATGTTACATGATATTTTCGCATGGTCAGCTTATACGGGTTTGAGTACCTTATTTTAACGTGGTAAACTCATCCAATGGGTCTTTCCACCCTGGGTGCGGAAGGGAAAGGAACTGCTCACACTCGTACCGACTCAATTCCACAGTGTTTCTTCAAAAGCCCTTTGCGTTCCAGGGTCACGATTACCAGTTGAGACAGTTCCGCGACTATGGTACTTGTACCTAAAGGATCTTAATAAATAAAATAAAATAATTTTAAGATACCATTTATTTAAGTATTACATACAATATAGTTATACTTTGGTAGGTAGATCTGAGGCAAGCAATAAGACATCTGGACAACAAATAAATAAACCTTTAAAACCTTTGAGGCTCAGGTAATACACATACATATGACACTGATTATGTACAAATCAAAAATACCAACTATGTATACATAATTATGTTAAAATCTCTACAAAACATAAGGTAACACAAGGGCTTAACTCTTTTTTTATATGCAAAAGTGCTTATGTAAACAATCACATATGCAATTATTCAATTATTATGCAATACTCTTTAGTTACGAAAACCAGATCATATTATAATAAAATCCAAGTAATTTTGGCACCTTACCTATTAGAATATAGTGATATTCAATAAGTGACCAACCTAGTAGGCATTCATTAGCAGGTCAAGAAGATAGTAGATACATTTGGCCCCAATAAAGTGTGATTTAAAAGACAGTAATACGCCATAGGCCGATGTTACACTTTGTAAACAATTTCTTTGTACTTAACTCGAATCTTATCGTTTTTTCTGTATAGATAAAATTACAAAAATATTTTCAATACATAAAATCTGTTGAGAATTTAAAAATGATTTTTACTTATTAAATTTTAATATGAACAGCGTTTGTAATGGCAAGTACGTTTCAATGAAATATATATATGTATATAGAGAAAACTAAGAAGTTATGACTAGCACCACAGGCAAATATGAACCCAAGCCTAACAATATAATAAACTAATACTCAAAACAAACCAAATGCAGTAAGAAGTAAATACGGATCAATTTCATACTTTTATACGCGTATCATAGCAGAATTGATGGCAATCATTGTACCAATATGGCTTGTGGATAATCAATTATACTATCCTAAAAACAAAATCGAGACATGTTTTATTAAAACAACGAAATGTTTTTAAAACTCGTTAAATCAATGAATGCATTATGCAGATGAGTGATAAGATGGTGTCTGTATTTAGTAAGTGATACATAGAACTCCCTCTAATATTAATAAATATTTAAAATGGTTTGTCAACAGGACAATATCTTGAAAGATAAACAACAAAACATTAATTTTAAAGACCACCCAGTTTTAAAACTGTATCCACATCACAACCATCCATAAATTCAAAACTTTAGATTTTCAAAAATATGAACTATACACATTTACATTAAAAAATATAAAA
The DNA here is from genome assembly GCA_943136025.2 of Agrotis puta. NCBI lineage: Eukaryota > Metazoa > Arthropoda > Insecta > Lepidoptera > Noctuidae > Agrotis > Agrotis puta. The sequence goes on along the minus strand of OW964170.2, from coordinate 12,678,973 downwards.
GACTCTCGTCTAGGTTATATATCATCTACTGGACGTAACTATATACAAAATTTCGTAATCTTAACAATAACATCAATATTTGAAGTGATACATTCAGTTTTACATGTAAACTACTATACCATACAGTCAAGGAGCTAAAGCATTAAGGAATTTACAAATACATATTCCTATCCCAAATAGCACATGCCAGCATTTCCAACTCTTTTTTTTTTCATTAATAAATGAGAAAAAAAAAGTTAACAAATCTTTTACTTCTATTTTCATTCCTTGACTGTATATGAATATTTGAATACACTGCAGATGAAAACATGAAAAATACAAAACTTGACAACAATGACTACAATACAACAATCAGATTTGTTTTATGATATTGAAAATGATTATGTTGATTAAAATGCAAGTTCAACATGTTTATTTATGCAGACACTTTACAATACAACATAAATTTAAACTGTTTATAAAATAATAAATTGTTTTAATATCATTGATTTAAAAAATATAAATAAAAGATATTGATCTTCTACATTCTTGTTTTATAGGATTATTTAAAATTTAAATGTATATTCTTTTAATTACTCTAAAACATATTATGCAAAGACAACAGTTATTATTACATTAATTGTTACTTATATGTACCATTTAGGAAAATGCTCTGAAAATTATGAACAAAATATTCTGACACAAATATTCGATCTTGAGTTAGTAAAAAACTTCAAATTTAAGGGAAAAAATTCAAGTAAACCTTTCATAAATTGTAAGATTTTAGAATTTAACACGCTAGTATATGTAGTACCCAAAATTTTACTGTGAGACTGCTGCAATTTTGTTAGTAAGAAAATTGATAACTAAAACTGTAATGTTGTCTACAGAGCCTCTATAATAAGCTTGTAATGTTAAACTTTTAGCTCCATAGTCAGGTTCGTCAAGCCTCTCTTTGATGAATTTTACAGCTTCCTCATTTGAAAATGTATCCCACAACCCATCAGAGGCTAGAACTAAAAACATGGGCTTATGGTCGTCCAGATTAAAAGTTAAGATGTCAGGATCAGCAATAACAAATTTCTTGTCTTTTAACGGGTAGTCCCCCATGGCCCGGGATGTCGCTAATATACCTGCTACTCGCCACACTCCATTAAATGCTATGTAGCCACCAGCCGCTTCAATCCGTTTCTGTTCACGAACCTAAAAATATGAAGGATTATTATTTACTAGATAACACTTGAATCGCTTGCTGGACTGTCTTATCAGATAACCGTGATCATGGAACATAAAGGGCAATTGAAGCACAACATGAATTTTAGTCAGTAAAAAACTGAAAGTCCTTCTCGTCCAGCCATCAAAGGGAGAACTCATTAAAAAAAAATGCTTGAATAGCTAGAATGTATAATTGTCCTATAATATAAAATATAGCTTTTTATAACCATTACATTTTTCAAATGTATTTATAAAATCAAAATTTTAATATTTATTAAATATATATATAGAAAAAAAGAAAATTTAAATAAATATAGAAAAATATTTATTCTAGTATTCATGCATTGGTCCCTGCAAGTGCAAAATTTGAATGTTTGGAATCAAACCTAATTTAAAATAACGTATCAACTATAATCATTTTAAAATAAATTACCTGTTGTGGTTTATGATCAAATGACACAGGAATAGCATTCCCACGTGAATCACACATCACTCCTCGTGAATCACCAACATTAGCCACAATGAGATGGTTGCCTTCCATGATTGCAAGGAGAGCAGTAGTTCCTGCTACATTTAAAGACCGCTTTGCAGCCTCTACTAGTAGCCGGTCTGCATCCAGAACCTCGTCACTCAACAATTTGCCATAGTTTATCTTACCCTTGTCCATATAACTGGACAGTGGCTTGGGCACATTCTTGACTGGCTTAGCAGCTGGTCTGACCTCTCTAGTGATAGGCCTTGACTTCGACAGCTGTGCCAAAAGCTCAGGATCTGTTATTTCTTTCTTCGATGTATCATCAGCGGTGCTCACAGACTTTTTGAAGCTAGATTTCCGATCAACAGAAACAATGTTCTCTTGTTTTGGTTCCTCAGTAATCTCTATAACTGGTGTGCTAATAATTTTGCCTTCCTTAAATGCATGTAACTCCACTATTTTATTGTAGAGGTTTTGAATGAGGTGCTCTTTTGCGTAGTTGGCGGCAAAATCACCTCCATGTCCATCGAATATAGCAAATAGTGAGATCCCAGTATTGTTTATATTTTCATTGATGATAAATCGGTCTTCCATATGAACTCGTCTACCTTTGATTGCATAAGCTGCACTGAGAGTACCCTTTTTCTCCCAGCTTTGCTTATCAGCGTCAGAGCCCTCCAAGATCTTCATCCGTTGCACAGCACTTATAGGGCTCATGGCTTGCGACAATCTGCTCAGCATTGTGCGACTCCATAGCTCGATAGTTTGCAAATACATAAAAAATATTATTATGCCTAGCGTGAACACTAAAACTTCGGATCGTAGTAAATAAAGGCGCACCATTTTCCATAAATAGCTCACGGGAGTATCAAGCGGAGCACTATTAGTGAAACGTGACAAGATTTTCATAAACGAGAGATATGTTTGGTATAAAACTCTGTCTTCTAATTCGTCTTCCATGTCCTCGCAGTGCTTTCAATGATATCGCAGTAAACCTTTTTTATTAGCACGCAAAGTGCACTCAGATTTAAACTCTTTTTTGTGTATACCTACATTAAATTTATATGTACAACATAAACGCAAACTGCTAGGAATATAGATTTAGGCATGACATTTCTGTCATTCTATTTGAGTGATGTACCAACACCAGTCATAGATTCTATGTCACAAAACTTAAGGTATATTTTAGATTGGCCAGATGACTTTATGTTTATTTATGGCACCCGCTCCATAGACATTTGTAGTCATAGATAAGTTAGTTTTTGTTTCAATGTTCCTCTGAGGCAAATAAAAACGCGCTATTACCGACTGACCGACTGCGACTGTTTGGATAAGTCAAGGTCATATTAATTATTTTCCATTATTTATAAATTTTCTATCAGTTTTATAAGGGCATGTAATGTAGTTCCTGAATAAAGATACATATACAAATATTTTTACATAGATATAATTTATGTGATTTAATTCTTATAAGGTAGGTAGCTCGTCTAGGTATCGATTTTCTTTTTGTTAATTTTCTACGAGATCAATTCAGTTAAAAAAAGCATTTTTTTACGTGCTAAAATCATCAAATAAGACCCAGGGCAGGAAGGGAGGGACTGTCAGTCTTGTACTAACTAAAACCGCGCTGTCCTTCAATAGCCCTTTACGTTCTGGAGCCACGATTACCTGATAATGAGACAATCCCGCGATCCCGGCAGGTGATATAATGCATCGGCGTTATATCGAGATCAATTCAGTATTGAATGAAACATGGAACATTCATTTTATCAATATTGCGTCGTTAACATCGCGCTCGCAAGGTCCTTAGTCCTCTGTCCTGGGTTCGATTCCGAGGTTTCTCACATCACATCAGGAATTTCTCAGTAGCCTATGTATATGATATTGTATCTACATGGCTAAATTAGATATTATATTTCTGTGATCTTATTCTGCAGATATGTATGTAATAACTGTTCGATCATGTCATAATCATCTATATATCTTCTTATATATCTATATATATATAAAAGGAGAACTGACTGACTGACATATCAACGTACAGCCGAAACTACTAAACTTAAATTTAAACTTTAAGCGGGTGAAAAGGGGGAATTAGGAAAGTACGTAACCCACGCGGACGAAGTCGCGGGAAAAGTGCTAGTTTGTCATAAGATAGCCACTGTCACTTGTTAACTTAGTTCAAATTTTACGCTCACTATGCTCGCTCTTAAACTAGTTTTGGTTTTTCTAGCTTACTATTCAAGTTAAATTTTGCTGCCGTGGTCCAGAAAGCTCCAATTTTTCGAGCTAGCTACGATCGCTGTCTAACAAAAATTTGGCTTATTGGGGCTAAATAAATGTATATCAGGTTTTGTGCATTACTGAGAGGCGATTAGTATAGCCTCGCTCAATACTGGATTTGAACAACCTTCAAAGTGCTTTCAGCTGGTAATGTGCCCAAGACTGCCGACGTTGCCCTTGCCACGTTTTATGGCATTCTTTAGCTTCCAGCCAAGGTAAAACAGGAAAGGAAGACAAAAAAGAAATACAGTTACTATTTTTATAAAATGTATTAAAACATGAAATTTAGATTACATTTCAGTAAGATTCAGAATAAGTCTTGCTTTAAATTTCCTGCTAGTTTATAACAACTTGTGTTAAAACTTATACAAAATACACACAGTACATTTTATTTATACCATGGGCAATTGAAATTACTTTATCTACCCACAACAACACAGCCAGTTATAAAGATCAAATTCAATATAAATTAGTATTTTGTTACTATTGTCGACATTTTTACTTTAAGAATAAATTAGAAGATAGACAATCTAAAAACATTGATCACACAAAATTGGTGTTAAAAGTTTAAATAATCCAATAGTAAACATTTTCACATTAAGAATATTATGTATATCTAATTTAAAATATTGATCATTTTATTTAAGGCGATTCCTGCGTAGTAGCACGCGAAATTCAAATTTTCATGTGTTATTTCATCTGTTTTGTGTGTCAGTGACAACCACAATGACAACCGATACGAACAAAGTTGGTAAAATTTCCAAAATCTAAGTTAGATTTTGGAAATTTTACTCGTATTTTGTCCAAATCTTTGTGAGAGCAAATGGAGCGGCTGTTTTGATCATTCTTATATTTAAAGTTATACTTGTTATTGTAAAAAACACTAGACGAAAATTTTAATTTCGCAGGCTACTACGTAGGAATCGTCTTAAGAAGTTAATTTTGACTACAACATTTTTTCTACATTTTAATTTAGAAATGTGTACCATGATATTTAAGTACCCTTGAAAGTTATAGAAAAGTTTAATATTATGGCTGTTCCAATAAGTTGGATACTACATAATAGTATATTATAATATAAAATAAATTATTTAATATGACGAATAAAGCAAGGCATTGAGTATGAGATTAATTTTATTATTATATAAATAAATATGATGAATAATATGTACCCTTCTCCCAAATTATAAAGCTTTATAATTTAAATAAATAAGCAATGGAATGGAGTATTATTAAAAATTCTTATGGACTTAATAGTAGAATGTAGCCTGACAAGATAAAATATTAATCGAAATTAAGTCTCTTTTAGACGATGCAAGAACTTGCATGCGAGTCGCGTTACATTGCGTACCATTGAGGGACAATGAATTCAGTTGATAAAATAAATACCGTTTTGCTCAATACATTGCATTCAAGGTCTCGCTTTGTTTAAATGAGGATTTACAAATATCATGTTAAGTCTGGCTTTGTGACCCGTTCCGAATCCAGGCTATAAGATTTCTTTTTTATATTCAGAAAATCTTACTATGCCTTTTTGGACCAAGATATGGCATGAACAAACTGTAAGTGTATCACGGTACTTTTTTTATATCATGTCATAGACAAATTACAGTTACTCTTTTTTATTCTTTTTAATTTTAAATACGAAGCCGTGCTTTTATTTATAAAGTTGGTACAGGCAAGCTACTGTGCGTGCAAATGGAATTGTTGTTCTGAGTTACAGCATTTTGTCTATGTTATGATAATATTGTGAAGTTAAAAAGTAGTTAAGAGTTGATTTATATCGGAATATTTGAAACAATAAACCTCTATAAAAAGTTATGATCTTATAGTAAGTTAGACATAAATATTGTACTGAGCCAAATATACCTACAGGTACCGACAAAAATAATGCACATCGACCTTTAGAAAGAGACTGATGAATAATTTGACCTTGAACTTTTCGTTTCTGGCAAGGTTGATGACAATGGTCGCGGGACTTACGAATTACCGTGACCCCGGACGTTAAGGGCTATTGAAGGACACCGTGGATTTTAGTCAGTACGACTCTGACAGTCTCTGCCCCAGGTGGGAGGACTCATTAGATCATATTACCACGATAAAAATGATGACAAGCGTCAGAGGAGTCGCAATCCACTTAGAAGGTCGGACCGAATTCGCTCTTCCCTGGACAAGATATTTCACCATACGCTTCACTCTGACCAGGACAGAAAGAGATGGCGAAGCATCGTCAAGCTGAAAGCGACATCACGTCGGGGGAATCAAGACCAGGCGACCATCACTAATGAAGAATTCAACGCGAGGAGAATTTTTTAGTGCGATTGAGATAAAGCTTATCGAAGCCGAGACTAGCCGATTATCTCTTTCCAAAGATCGATGTATAGACGCTAGCACATTAACCTACCCTAATCTATCTTTTCGCAATCGAAAATGAACCTTCTTGTATTGTGATACAGTTGAAAATCTGTTAAAGGACAGATTGGAGTAGCTTAATGTGCTATTGTCGGTACAATATTTATTGCAAGTACTGTAGATATCAGTAGTAGTAGGTACATTATAACGTGAATAACGTTATCAGCGCCACCTATAACTATAAAAAGAAGCCTTAATACGAAAAACAACAAAATAAATTAAACAGACGTACAACTTGCGTAATAAACTTTGTTTACACAAATTAATAAAACAGTATTTAACTGAATACTAAACTTCTGATATAAAAAAATATAAAAAATGTTCACCTAAATACAAAATCAGGTTTGAGATTGTGATTTAAGTATAGTAATAAAAAGTAGTTGATACTTTACAAAAAAAACGTTGTCTTCTTTAGGGTGGGGCAACACTGACGACCCGTTCACGACTTTGGTCTAAGCAATAAGCTGTGCGGCGGGTGGCACGAATAAGATGCGAATTCACCACAGGCGGCGCCTCGTGACGTGTTTCAAACATTTCTATACATTTGATCTTACCGCTCTCCCTCTCTCTCGCCCCGCACTAAGCCCGAGCTCAAAGCGACAAGATCGTGAACGGGTCGTAACGAGAAATGCAGTTAATTACCGCGATGATGGACGTTTATACGAACATTTAAAATCTGTTATCGCGAAAATTAACGGAATTTCCCGTTAGTGTGGACCCCGCATTATAAAGGACTTTGTCTATGCCATACGTGTTTTGTGCGCATTCGCTTGCAGTAAGCTTCAAGCCGCATTCATACAATAGTACTTTGCACGCAAATTATACATTACAATGTTGAATAGTACATTTTGTTTGCATGCCAGGGGACATAAAAAGGGCCACTTAAGCATTAAATAGAGTACATTAGCTTTATGAATTGTTCGCAGTTTATATTCATTTTGCGACCGTTTTAGTCGTAGACGAAATGGAAGTCGTACATGAAGACGAAGTAGTAGTCGTAAGTGCCGAAGTCATAGTTGTTGTTGAAGTCCCAAGTTGATGTTGAAGTCTTACATAGTCATAGTCATAATTAAATTCGAAGTAGTAAAAAATTGCATAAGTCCTCCTTCTTCCCTTTCATAGACAATGATTCTTCTTTAAGAAAACTGATTTCAAATAATACCCGAATCACTTTTTTTTTCAGGTTATAATGTAAATGTTGCATTTTTTTTAGTTTCATCAAGTAGGAACACGGCTTGAAGCTAAGAAAATACTAAAGAAAATAAGTAAAGTTGCGCAACAAGCAAAACTTAAAAAACCCTGAAAAATACCAAAACAAAGTTCAGGTCCCAATCATAAATCATAAAAAAAGAAATAACAAATACAGTGGTGTTGGTGACCTAGTCAATACAATACTAAAGAATACAAAAATCACACGCAATTTGTTCAGCGTCTTACAACTTACAACATTCAACATAGTTTGATTACAACAAATGTTAGTAGGACATTTAATTACACAACAAATAATAAGGAACTGAGGTCTTACTATAAGACTCGTTTTGATCAAAATAATCTAGGCAATCTTTACATAGTATAAAACGAAATGGCTACCCGCCTCTATACGCTTCTATCGTTCGAACTAGACAACGGATTTTAATGCGGTTTTCATCAATACACTAGTGTACGGAGTTGGTGGTTATGACTTTCAAATCGAACGCAGTGCGCGATTGCAATCAACGGGCGCACTCGTGGAGTGAAGTACGAGTCAAGTTTAATATGCAACCTTTTTAAGTACTTTTTTTTTAGGTTTTATTTAATTTTTAATGAAAAAGACAATAAACATGTTTCTTAAAATTTCTATTTGGAAAAAATTGGCAGATTTTATTGTGCCCAACAACGTTGTTACTAGAAGGCGCTGCCAAATTTAAAATATCTTTATTGTATTTTTCAGTTACAGGTTTTAACAATGAATTAAGTACCAATATTCCCAGCCTAGTAGGCATTTTTTTTTTATCGTGGTAAAATCATTAAATGAGTCCTCCCACCCAGGGCAGGGCGGGAGGGACTGTCAGACTTGTACTGACTAAAATCCACGGTGTCCTTCAATAGCCCTTTACGTACCGGGGTCACGGTAATCCGTTGGTCCCGCGACCCCGAGTCTAATAGGCCTACAATAATTATCTAGGTATTAACATTAAATTGGCATCGCGCACACAGCGCACATACAGAGTAATGTAAGAGGAAGGTTCATATGTATACCCGTGCGAAGCGGGGGCGGGTCGCAATTATTAACTTATTTCTTCGAAAAAATATCTGATGACAGGAGAAAGATATTCAAAGAAATTTATGATCAAAAAGTATACATCAACCAAGATGAAAATCCTTAAAAACTAGTTTTTTATTGTTAAGCATGGCAATAATAGCAAACAGTAGTTCACTAATGACTTGATATTCTTAGGTTGTTCTACTGAGGGTATAAATCCTATACTAAACGCCAATATTCATGGCAGATGCGGTCATAAGACGTGAGAGAGAGATAGTGACTATTTACTGCGGGATTTCTATCATCGTGGGACCGTGTGTAAAGGCTGAAGATCTCTGGTCCGACTGTCCCTTCTGCTTTGCCTAAAGCGAGAAGACTCATTTGATGATTTTCTACTACTAACTAAAACAAAAAAAAAAAACTTCTATCAAAGATTTTCGTGTCATCTCCCTCACACGTTTTGGGACCACAATTGCGTCACGAATGTTGGTGTATACTATAGCTACTTTAACCTTTTAAGCGCTTGGCTAAATATCAATTGTCGTGCCCCTAGCGCCCGGCTACAAATCGTGTTTTCCTCTTCTCCTCTCTTTCTGCTCCTTTTAAGTTCCGATTTGTAAAATATCATGGTGTACAATAAAAAGTATTCTATCTGTCTATCTACATAAATAGAGAGATATAGAATAGATGCAATAAAATCGAAGAAAATAACAAAAATCGTGAATATTCTCTGTCGGATAAATACGACACGGGCGACAGGGGCACGGAAATGTTTGTCGTATATATACGACGGCGGTTAAAGGGTTAAATCGATATTTGTGCTCAAAACAGACTATAATTTAGTCTAGATTTAGGTTCCTAGGTTTAAGTAAGAGAGAAACATCAGTCATGGCACATCTACAGTTTTTCAGATCTTTAACTTTTGAAATGACATTTGCTGATATTAGGATGGAGTTTGTAATTGACCATGCATAATGTTTTTTGTTCTTCGCGATTATATTTCGTGCCTTTTTTTTTCTAAGTTGAATTTGCCTTGGTATATGGTGCTCAAAACTCATATGATTTCACTAGCACGTGTAGCATGACTATATCTATCTATATTTCTTTAAGAATAGGCAGAGTTTATTCTATACAATTAGATTTTTTGTTGCCCGAGTTTGGCAAGACTCGTAGAATACTGAAGAATAGAAACATATCTTTTTACATATTAAACATCGTTACAATACGGCCGACGTATCTTTTCGAGTCTGTACATAGCCACTGCGAACTTTAGCGCATGTACAATCGTGAAGACTGTGAACTGTTGTACTAATAAAATTTAAATATTGCTGCCAGTTAAAAACACATAAATGTTATAGGAAAAAGTTCGACGAACTGTAAAACTAATTTGCATGACAATCTTCAGTTTTCAAAAAAAACTAAGTCACCATAAACCAACGACAAATTCTGAGATAACGTCTAAACCTGTTTTGTAATTTTAGGCAATTACTGGATAGCACACCTTTCTTTTTCTATTTTTCGTGTAACTTTTGTTTTTATATAATAAATTTAGTATCAAGTTAAGTTGTTTTAAAACAACTTAACTTGATACTAAATTTATTGCCTAGAATAAAATGTTTTCTTATCAATTTTTCAGTAATTATTCTATTATCTTGCTGGCAAGTTTAAATAATGACCAATAATTACCACATAATTATTCCAATTAAACTAGTTAGTTCCGATTGCGATATTTTTGGGCAATTTTAATTCGGCAATTGATTAATTTTTTTGTCAGCGATTTAAGTGCATTTTACACAAATTCATGTTACCAGAGAGTCTAAAAATACCCCTTTGGCAATACCATGGTATGAATCGTATCTGACAGTGACATCACTTTGGGCCCTATCAGAAAACCAGCGCTGTGACAATTTTAACCTTTTAAGCGCTTGGCTAAATATCAATTGCCGTGCCCCTAGCGCCCGGCTACAAATCGTGCTTTCCTCTTCTCCTCTCTTTCTGCACCTTTTAAGCTCCGATTTGTAAAATATCGTGGTGTACAATAAAAAGTATTCTATCTGTCTATCTATATAAATAGAGAGATATAGAATAGATGCAATAAAATCGAACAAAATAACAAAAATCGTGAATATTCTCTGTCGGATAAATACGACACAGGCGATAGGAGCACGGAAATGTTTGTCGGATATATACGACTCTGGCGGTTAAAGGGTTAAAAATGTCGCAGCACATGCTGAGATAGGAGCCTTTTGGCCTCGCACAGGACTAAATTGTTTTTTATTAGTTTTACCTTTTGTCGTTTTTCTTTTATATATTTTGTTTCCTTTGTTGTTTTTATTCATGTTTTTTTTTGTTCTGTCCTGTGTGTGTCAATAAATCTCTTTTATTTTTTCTTTCTTTTTCTTTAATTGCGATACAATCATTCTGTATCTATTAACAACTCTATTGCATGAGTTATATAATAGAAAATTAAATTACATGGCTCTGATAAAATGTTCTTTTTAGACCCCCTGATCTATTCAAAGATCTTCTCATAAATGTCATTCTATCTATCTTAGTAAACAGGATAATTTAATTAGGATGTTTTACGATATCATGTCTTATAAAGGTTAATTGAAACTAATTATCTTTAATTAGGGAAACCGTACCTACTTGGCAGTTAATATGATAATAAGATTGGACGTTTTGAACTGAAAAAGGCGTCAAAGTTGGTTAATAAAAAAAAACTCATTGTATTTTTATGATTTAGTTGAAATATTAGCTTAGTAATGTTGAACCGCTAATTGGGTGAACCATAAATATGATCTTTTTTTTTGTCGAAGTGGAGTTCTTAAAATTAGGATAATCTGGTGATTTTTGTAAGTGATTTTAAGTGTTTTTTTGTTCACTTTCGACACAGGAGACACTCATACACTCTCAAAAACGTGAACTAAAGTTACAACTCGGATAATCTTCAGATTACCTATACATTTTTTAAGGAATAACGTTGGCGTCACTTTAGTTCGCGTTTATTAATAAGGGTTTAAGAGTGGGAGAACACTATTTTTTTATTTTTTAGCGGAAGGCTCCCGTTCCACCACCTATTCGCATGATGGTAAGCAATGGTATGGTTGACGGTGAAGCACGCTTGCCTAGAAGTAACCTATTCCCTCACATTTTTCTAGTATAGTAAGAATAAGAAGGAAGATTTTGCTGCCCCGGTCTGGTGCAGGCAAACTTGACTAGGGCGTCTCATCCCAATGGGGGGAGGGGGTTAAGGCTCAAAATTCCCTCGCTACAACAAAAAGGGGCAAACTTTGACCTTTGTTCTTCAAAAGATCCATTCCTATCACCAATTTAACCGCTTAGTTAACAATTTGCGTATAAATGTTCGTAATATTATGTCTACAATATTTAAACAGTATTCAACTCTTAGTTCTAATATCTTGAGAGCTTACTTTTAAGTGCAAAATCTATATTGGACTACTGTGCTCAAATATGAAGAGCAGTCTTAAAGACAATTATTGAGATTTCAATTGGCATTTGTTTTTTTTTTTGCTACTGTTAAAGGCAGTTTTGGAGCCAACACTGATGATATGACATTGGCTAGGGAGATTACATCAGACCTCATTGGTTAAAATCTTTCAAAAAACTTTTTTGTCTAATTAAATATTTTTTTTATTCCATTTTTGTTGAACCATAGTAATAAGAACTGGAATCGCATGGCAGCACAAATATTTTGGCATAACAATATTTTTACTCCTTTCTACTAATCTTTTGGTGACCGTTAGCAGATTAGGTGTAACTCTCATTTTTTATTTTGAGACAGTTACCGTTTGTAGTAGCAGAAGCAGAGCATCGCAACTTTCGAAACGGTTACTCGCTGATTCAGCAAAATAGCCTGCATTTTTTTTGTTACATAAAGGGTGTAAAAGCACTCTTAAAGAAGCGTGAATGAAAACGAAACTTAAGCCGATTTTTACGACGAAGTTTAAAATAACGACATCTTTTTAAATACCTTTGACACGTCTGTACTACTCAATGCATCAATTAGAATATTGATATGACTGCATTATATTGAGCCCCACCTTAATTTATCACACCAAAAAAAAATTCCAGCAATATTTGCGTAGTATTACTTAATTTGAAGTACATAATGCTTAATTGGCTTCTTCAAGAGTCCATTTACACCTTCTATTTTCGAATTTCAGTTACTTAAAGTAACATTATCAGAATACCAAGTATGAAGACTTACAAGCCAATTTATACCTTCAGTATGCCTCTTTACATGTTATATTTGCACGTATCCGATTAGGTCAGACCGATGTAGGTTGACCTCTCTATATATGGCTTTAAGCATAGTGCTGGCCGGATAGGATATCAGACCCTATCCCCTCTCAAGCGTTACTAGACTCCAGTTCAACTCCCGGGACAGTAGTACTGAGGTTTCCATTAACTAATATGTCTTGTAATGGCTGGCCTAACATGCCAGAGAGCGAGTGGCTCAGTTTGTAGTAGTTCGTCTCCAAAGCTTCGTGATAGGAAACCTGGTCCGACGAGATCAGCTTTGCGTTCAGTAGCAATGCCGAGTGGCATACCGTTAGGAACTCTCTGGAAAGAAAGATAAGGTACATTTTAGAATAAAAAGTTTATTTTGTAATGAAAAGAAAGATTAGAAATTACACTGCTTAGAAATCAAAGTTTATTTTCTAATTTACATATAATACGCATATAGTATTCCTAGTATTTTATTGACCCAATGAAGTTGTTTTTGTTCGGTCGAAGAACGATTACGGGCGAGTTGTTTGATCAGTAGTTAAACTTTAACCGTCTTACTACAAGAAAGATAAACATGTGTTGAACACATTTCTAAAAAACTGTCAACATCAAAATGACATTTCACGTTGATATAAGGGTCGTTTTGCAGTTACACTTTTTTAGACAAGTGTTCAACAAATGTTTATGTTATTATGTTAAGGTTGTATAACTAAGTGACAAATAAGACGCGACGTGACGCAACACGAAGTAAACATTATAATGGTATTAAAATAGTAGTTGAAATAGGTCGAATTGCGTCGCGTCGCGCTGTATTCGTCGTTCACGCAGGACACCGCCTTATAGAGCCGACCCTAAATAAAGATGGGGTAAGGCCCGAAGACGACTGCAACACAAAACATTAACCGTCTTACCACAAAAATATAAATGTTTATTGAACGCTTGTCTAAAAAAGAAAAGACCCTTATATCAACGTGAAATGTCGTTTTGATGTTGACAGTTTTTTAGACAAGTGTTCAACACATGTTTATCTTTCTTGTAGTAAAACGGTTAAAGTTTAACTACTGATCAAACAACTTGCCCGTAATCGTTCTTCGACCGAACAAAGACAACTTCATTGGGTCAATAAAATACTAGGACCGTTAGAAGGTCGTTTTGATGTTGTCAGATTTTTTAGACAAGTGTTTAACAGATGTTTAACTTTTTTGAGGTTTGTGTTTGTTTTACTTGTTTGAGGTAAGTGTTTGTTTTGCACACATTTCCTGACAAACAGTTAAGTATATACTTTGTCTTAAAAGGTGCAATATAATGTGCAAAACGTCACACTACTAATTAGTATGACGTTGCACAAAATACCATTCACTTTAAATACAGGATAAAGTTACGACGTCATTCTTTGCGGAGAATCCGAATCATCACACGGTTCGTCATGTTTAATTCATAAATTCTTCCCTAATTCATTTAATCATACAGGCTACCGTACATATATCATCTATCTACGTTCCACAGACAACATAGCTCCATTCAAACTCCTTGCTATACATTTGAATGTAATTCCTCCATCAATGGCCGGGGCGCGGTCAATATAAATAATATACAAAATATATGTCGGCAGTAGGTACGGCCAATTACATTCTGAATGAATAAAGATGGACATTGATTCATATCTATGTATACATGTAAATTATGTGATTGTATCACTGTGTAACATAGTTTAAACTGAACATATCGCTGGAACTGATTATTTATGAGGAGAAGTCACAATATTTTTCTTAAGAGCGCGTATTCAGAAAGTTGGCAACGTCGCAAATAGCTGTCAAATATTTACAAGTTTTAATTAATTTGGCAAATTTATTGTATGAAAATAATAAATATGGCTCTGTAGTGCACTAAAACATTGATTTAGGAATACAATTAAAACACTTAATTTGATGTTGTAACCGTTTCAGGTATATAAAAGGCATTTGGAAAGTTCCTAAATGCTTTTTTTTACATCTAAAACTATATATTATTACATTAGCTTATCAATATTTTTCTGCATTACCGAGCCATATTTCTTATTTCCATACAACAACATTGATAAGTTAATTAAGATGATATAATTGTACATAGAAAAGGTAATATATGGAAATCTGTTCTATTACTGACATAGATACACAGAAAAAAATATCCGCACTCCAAAACCCGGTATAAAAATATCAGCACTATATTTTCATTTAAAATACTTACTTGAATATCGCCTTAAGTTTGTCGACCATATCGTCAGGGTACATCGGCGCTAGCGTAGGGTCTAAGAAGGCGTTAGCATACGCCAGCGGGCCCGCGTTCACTTGCACGCACACGCTGCCTTGTAATCTGTTACGAACAAAGATGTTTCATAATTATTAGGTACCTAATCAATTAATCATAGTGATAGAGTATTGCATAATTATTTTAACACGTGCTTTATCGAATAAAAAATTTAACGTATCTGCTGTTAGAGTCGATAATAACTAGACATTGATATTTTTTTATTGGTTTTTATAAATGTAGGTTGTGTCAGCGATTTCTCGTATCCTTATTCCGCCCTAATAAAGTCTATATCACTCAGGACCAATGCAGCTTTCTATTGGTGAAAGAATTTCATTTGTTTCAAAGATTAATTATTAAAGACTAGCGACCCACCCCGGCTTCGCACAGATGGCCATTTATTTTTTAAGCTCTCTCACAAATTTAAATTCGTTATATCTTTTAAATGGATTGTCCAATCGGAATAAAATAAAAAGTAATTTATAGCTATTGAAACAATCTTGCTCAATAAATAGTTTATTTGGATAAAGATTAGTATTTGACGATAATATGATCAATAAACATAGGCTAATAATTTTAATTACATTTATTCTATGGAAAAGTGGTTATAATGGCTAAAATATAAATGTTTGGTTTACTATCGCGGACTTTTTTGTAGGCATTATTAAGTTCTACAACTTTTCCTATAGAAGTCAACCATACATCTCTAACCATTTAGGCAGCGTTCGCGAGAATCGTTAACGTCCGGCAGTTTTTTCGACGCCTTACTCCACAATTTTCACTACCACGAAAAATTATCTATTTTCCGGGATAAAATATAGCCTATACGGATTCGGAAGAATCCCTCTAAGTAATGGTAAAAGAAATTTTGAAATCGGTCCAGTAATTTTTGAGCCTATTCAATACAAACATACAAAAATACAAAGGTTTCCTCTTTATAATTAACTAGCGACCGGCCCCGGCTTCGCACGGGTGAACAATTATTTTTTAAGCTCTCTGAAAAAAAAAACCGGTATAAAATATAGCCTATACGGATTCGGAAGAATCCCTCTAAGTAATGGTAAAAGAAATTTTGAAATCGATCCAGTAGTTTTTGAGCCTATTCAATACAAACATACAAAAATACAAAGGTTTCCTCTTTATAATATTAGTATAGATTATTATTATTAAAGATAATAAATTAGATCTTCTATAAAAGGCAGCTAGCTAAGCTAAGTAGTGTAAGTACGTTGTAAGAGAGCAGGCGTACCAAGAAAAAAATTGTGGCACACGGTATACATTCATTTGTTTTTAACGTTGCCCCACACTAGAAATTTCTCCTGTATCGTGGGTGCGTTTACAAACATAGAAACTAATATGCATAAGCACCTAGACCCGGAATAATATTTGTAGTTATTTGGTCCGTGCGGGAACCGAACCCGCGACACGCTGTATAGCTGTCGATCGCTCAGCCACTGCGCAACCGTGCTGTTTAACATTTTTTTTTGCCTGAATATGAAACGACCCGTAGACGACTGAACATACATTCTAACATTACCTTTGTCTATTCTTACGCTAGCACTGCTGTTAACTCGTGTCAACACATATGTGACCTGAAATACAGGCTCGGCCTAGCTCAGGCGCAGTTGCTCAATTTTAATACTACCTATACATTGTTAAACTACCCACAAAAAAAAGATTTTGTTTGTTCAATGTTCAAAGTGTAGACATGTTTTCTGATATAAATAAATAATTATTATTACTATAAAAATATTTAAAAATGTATTTATTAAGTAAAGGAAATGAATAAAAGATTATTACTATTAAGTACAGTAACACTAGGGTTACCCTACCCTAACGGGAAATGCCGTCAATTATCGCGTTAATGGACGTTTATACGAACTTTGAAATACTATTATCGCGAAAATCAATGGGAAATGCCGTTAGTGTGGCAAGGCTATAAGAAAAAAGTTAAATAAAAATAAAAAGATACCTAAGCTGTAATTTCTTGATATCAGGCGCCTTCGCGTTCACAATCTCCTGCAACTCGGTGACTTGTGCTTCCATCTCGGAGACAGCGACCTCTATCGGGCTCTTCTCCTCAACTTGCGTATCGATGACAGGCACGCGACGTTTGACGTAAGGGAACCATGAGTCCGCTGCAATTATGACGTCAGAATTGTAAGTTATACGTCAGTCTCGAGGATAAATACATACTTTATAATATTACTAGCTGTTGCAAGGGAATTCGCCCCAATTACAACTCGAAAATCATCTCACGGGAACATACAATCGGGATAAAAACGGCTCTTTAACATTTCTTTAAGTTTAACTAGGTTGAAGATGAAAAAGAAGTGAAAAAAAATCCTGCCTGTTAACTTTGAATACCTGGGAAAATATTAACGCAGTAACTTACTAGTAAGATGCGTGAGTCTGATCCGTTGATGATGTACAGGACCCCTGGCTGCCCCATCCCTAGTGAATGGCGTCTCGAACACAAAGCGGCGAACATTATGCGCTCGTTCGAAGGAGCCCTCACCACCTCCCGATACCACCACACCTTCAGGAGCCGCGCGAACCCACGTCACTTGTATGTAGGCCAACTTACTGTCCAACTCTTCACGATTCACCTAGACGCAAAAAACAGTACATTAATGTTTTGTAAAAAATAAATAATTATTTATTTAAATTAAGATCGTTCGAACTGTCATTTTTTTTTTACGACGTTCCAATTTCAAAGTGCGAAGACATTATGGTTAGTCCTTTAAATTAAGTTTGAGTTACATTGTTAATTGACACATTGGTGCCATGGTGAATGTTATTATAGAACCATTGTTTAGATAGAATAAATCTTCCGTGACATATTTTATGGCGATGAGGTACGAGTCAGAATCGCTCAACATAGCTATTTTAATGAAAATTAGTTTAAAAGGAAAATCAAATGTTTACCCTACTATTTCTTGGGGGCAATCTAATGATTATTTTTCATATTAAAATAGCATCTAAATGGTATTTCCGACTCAGAAGTTCAACAGAAATCGTCACATCATAAAATATAATGAAAATTTAAATTTTAAAGCAAATTAACATCGTCGTTGTGTCATAGGTAATGTTAAAGGCAATTACTGCTTAAGTACTCTAGAATTAGGTTTCTTGCTCGCACGTGTTATATATATAAACAATAATTACCATTGTAAGTCCGTTATTTACAACAGAGTAAACATGTATTACCTTGAATGAAACCTCAATATTATTTTCTAATGACTTATAGACGTTTTTTCACCTAGGGCAGGGTGGGAGGGACTGTCAGACTTGTACTGATTAAAATCCACGGTGTCTTTCAAAAGACTAATTCCTTAGTCCTGCGACCCCAGCATCCTTTGGCACTCTGAGGGGGGCCCCTTCATTGTGCTGACACTCCACGAGGCGCGCGTGGAATACAACGCGCTGTCGACCCATTTTCTAATGACTTTTTCCCTAATCTTAATCCAAATTCCGTTCATTTGTTTTTAACAGCTACTTCTGATTGGACATCTTAAAGGTTCGGATAGAGAAATTCGGTCTTTCATAGGTTTCAGACAAAGATCTAATCAAAGATAGCAACCAAGATAAGTTAATTATTTCCAGTTTTAGTTTTCAAATCAGTATTACTCTCGCTTATTGAACAATTTTTGATCTTCGATAATTTAGGTTTCTGTATTATCTTACTAACAGTTGCCACCGCATGTAGTTCGAAAATGAACTCACGGGACCGCAATACCGTAATAAATGGTATTCTTTGTTATTCCGGACTTATCTCTGCGTATTTCATCAAAATGTAAGATCCGTTTGGCCATTATTAGGTTTTTTTTTTTTAAATATTGCTCCACAATAGGAATTTCTCCCGTGTCGTGGGTGGGTTTACACATTTAGCAACTCACATACACAAGCACCCAGACCCGAAACAAATACTTGTAGTTCATACAAATATTGTTCCGGGCGGGGATCGCACCCGCGACACACTGCCCAGCAGTCGAACGCACAACCACCACACCCACCGTGCTGTCAAATTGAGTAACAAACATCCATCCATCCAAAATTGCGCATTTATAATGATAAATTAGAAATTAGACTAAGCAAAATAATACTCACCGGAGCCGAATCCATAATCATTTTAACATTTCCAGCGCCATACTTCTGCTCGTAAAAGTTCTGCAATTTTTCTGAGATTTCACTCAGTGACGTCAGCTTGGGCTCTTTGTAGATAAACTCAATGCCTTCTTCATCTTCACCAAAATGGGCTTTACCGAAGAAGGCAACACGGTAGAATCTACCAAGTAATCGTTTCCCCGAGTTGGTCACTTCGATGACTTTGGCATACGCTTTGGTGAGGTGCTGGTAGCAGGCAAGAAGAGCTTGATAATCTTTTCTTCGTTCATAGATAGGTATTATCAGACGGTAGAGAGGACCAAGGAGTTCATATCTTTCGGCTTTGTCTACAGCTTCTGTGCAAACCATCAGTTGGTCGAGGAAAGCTTGTTCGTTGTAATGAACGTCGGTCATACCTGAAATAAATAAAAAACATGTATTATAAAATATTTACAGTTTATAGAAGAATTCTAGTTGTTGTCAGCGGTTTTGCCCGCGTTTAGCTAGATAATTATGCTACGAGAACATAGTACCGAGTTAATGGTATACTATGTGTTATTTCACACTATAATGCATCTAGAGCTGAACTTATTTTGAGTCGAATTTAATTAAGATTAGTTCAACCGTTCTGATGTTATTGAATATCAAACATCCATCCAAACATCCAACTTTCGCATTTATATTATTAGTAAGATTAGGTTTAAAGAACATAGCTTTTATTATGTGTGAATCATTTTACTTTCTAGGATATGTCCTACTGATATTTTGATTTTATCGAGGCTACGAAAATTATGCAATGGTCGAAATATGATTGTGATTATATCATACTAATAAAGTGTTTTTTTTTTAATAGCCTAGTTTGTGTCCCACTGCTGGGCAAAGGCCTCTTTTTTTTTCCAAACCTCTCTATTTTGGGCAATTTCTGGCCATGTCTGCCCCGCGAACATTATCAGAAAGAGCAGATAAAGTACTAATATTATAAATATTATAAGTTTTAATGTTATGAGTTTGTAGTATGTGTTTTAATAATTAATATTATGAGTTTTTTCAGTCGCGGGACTCACGAATTACCGTGACCCCGGTACGTAAAGGGCTATTGAAGGACACCGTGGATTTTAGTCAGTACGAGTCTGACAGTCCCTCCCGCTCTGCCCTGGGTGGGAGGACTCATGTGATGATTTTACCACGTAAAAAAAAAGCTGTAGAGTTTGTTTGTTTGTTTGGTTTAACGCGTTTATCTCAGGAACTACTGGTTCGAATTGAAAAAATATGTTTGTTATAGATTCCAGGGCTATAAAACATCACGCTATGACCGTTAAGAGGTGTGAGTAGCGGTAAAATCACGCGGGGAACAGCAACTGAGGTTATGCGGCAAAATAAAATTCGAAGCAAAACTAAACAGATGAATGTTGTATTAAGATTAAATTCGCCATGGAATAAATTGAAATGGGACATTGAAAATAATAATTTGTTATGTGAATTCTGATTTATGTTTGTATTCTGATTTATGTTTGTGTATCTTTCAAAGATTATTTGATCATATTTTCAGTGGTAGAAAATATAGTTGTTTTTCTACCACGTTGTAGGCGTCTGTTAAGTACTAATGTGACTTTAAATTTTTTTTTTTTTTTAAGTTACTCAGCCTTTCGACATCACTGACAATCGTGGAGGAAAACATCTTGAGCAAACCTCGTCCATAAAAACAGTACCTAAATTAAATAAGATACTAACAACTCTAATGAAGAATTTTTTACTCGTGTTTAAAATAAGAATTATAAGGTTTTTTTTGTTTAATTTCAATTGAAAGCGGTTGTACTGGTTAGGTATTGGTGTGTTTATAATAAATTAATAAGCTGAAAATTATCCTTGAGCAATCATATTGATTAGTGTTAGTGATATGAGAAGATTTTGCTCAGCATTAGGGCATTGGAAAGGCACAGGTTATTTTTTTTACTATTTATTTATGTACACACAATATAACATACAGGACAATTATAACATAGAACTGAGTACAAGGGTACTGCTTATTCCTAAAGAAAATTCTGCCAGCAGACCCGAAAAAGGAGAAGGGAAAAAGAAATGATAGTAATAAGTGGATGCCTAACCTATAACATGCGAATACATAATATTAAATAAATATTTAGTATTTAGTCACATGCAAGAATTGCTAAGGAATCATTTTCATTTTTTAAATCTTAGCTATGGAATCAGGCGTTTTTTGCGAAAATCCTTCGGTCATTCCGAAGACAAATAATCCAGGCTTGGATGCAGTCCCACCCTCCCGCCTCGTCCCTCTTTTTTATCCGACTACGGTAGGTTAATATTTTCTTTTTTTTTGGGCAAATGTCTTTCAAAATTTCTTCCTTCCTTCTTTGATCATTTACAGGAGAGAAAAAGCGGCCAGTGACGACACAACAATTAAATGTATCTTAAAGGAAAACCATGAGATCTTCAACTGAATGGATATCAAGGTAAAATAGTTTAACCATCGAGGATAATTCATTACTAAAACGAGAATTAATTTACGTAAAACTGCTGTTAATAATGTCATTATGACTATTGTTTTTGTAGACCCTTAAGTATTGGTCGCGGGACTTACGAATCACCGTGACCCCGGTACGTAAAGGGCTACTGAAGGACACCGTGGATTTTAGTCAGTCAAGTCTGACAGTCCCTCCCGGCCTGCCCTGGGTGGGAGGACTCATTTGATGATTTTACCACTATAAAAAAAGACCCTTAAGTATTATTTTATTTTTATTCGGACGACATTGAAGGCCAGGAACAAAATACCAAAGGCCAAATTATAAATTATAAATTATATTTTACTTTTTTTTTACCTGGTTTTCGAATCTTTTGAGATACTAACGGTCTACTCCTAACTTTAAGAGATATAATACTATGGCGGAATAAACAAAGGTTGCATTTTATTTTAAAAGCAAGCCACTTTGAAATTTTTTTGAATGCAACAGAAAACATTAAATGTTTTTCCCTACCTTATGATTACATTACGATTTATAGCTATTTATTAACTATTGTGTCTGGATCAACGGACAATGAACACAGGTTCATTAAGGTTCAGGATACCTTCCGTCGACCATCTCTTTTTCCTTTATAGATCACACTTCATACAATGTGTTATGAATACATTAGCATTAGAGAGAGAAGACGGTCTAAAAAGGCCACTTTACAGAATCATACGATAAAATTCGTAAAATAAACAGTATTCTACTCTATTGTTCTTGCATTTAAATTTAGAACCCTAGGTGATGACACTAATTCATAATACCCCCCCTCCCTGTTCGACGTTTTTTTCTTCCCCATACATTTAACGACCCGGTAGGTATCATTGCTCCCTTTTCTATCAAATAATTCCATTTACAATCCATAAACTATTTCCTTGGCTTCCCATTCCACACCTTTAACATTTTGACAATGAATTCTTTGTATTTACAAACCTCGAATTTATCACTAAACTAAAAATATGAGACTAGGAAATAATGATATTTACTATCATTTGTTTTATGGATCTACTAACGTTAGTATTTATCTTGATAACACAGATACGTGAACGCTGGGTAGAGACAACACAGAAAAAGATATGAAAACCTCCATGAATGAAAACCATGACCCTGAAAAACCCTACGTACTTCAAAACAATAACTATTTTCCGTCTTCATTTTCCGTGTTTCATTTTATTGGCCACAATTAACCACGTGCATTGATTTTCAAACTGATATATTTTAGAACCTCACACGACAGACTCACAAAGGTGCAATTTTCGGTATTAATAGACATCTAACGACAGATTACGTTGTTAGAGATTCGCACAGCTATTGAAGCGATGCTGTCTGCCGGCCCTCTTGAAATACTATTCTATGTATCTCTATATAAATGGAGCAGAGGCTCTGCGTATTGCAGTCGAAAACGGTTCGCGAACGCGCGTACGTACCGCCGATAAGAGACCGCTCTGTCGGTTCGGCGGGAAATTAGAATTTTAAAATGGGGCTGGTGTTAGTGATGGTAGTTGTCCTGGTGGCGGCAGTGTGCGGGCAAGAGTCCCCGGGCCGCGTGGTGGAGCCCCGAAGGATCGACTCCGAAGACAATGGCCTGGCCGACACAGAGCTGGTCGCCGCATTTGTGGTACGTCTGATGAGTTGTTATTGACCCGGTCACGACCGGCAAGCGTGCCAGCTTCCTACATGAATCGCAGGTCATTTATTTAATCA
The DNA here is from genome assembly GCA_943136025.2 of Agrotis puta. NCBI lineage: Eukaryota > Metazoa > Arthropoda > Insecta > Lepidoptera > Noctuidae > Agrotis > Agrotis puta. Next base: position 12,655,494 of record OW964170.2, on the reverse strand, counting down.
CGAACAGTGGTCAATCCATGATATCAAACGAGAGCAGCTAACCGGTTTAATGATATGGTGGCGAAAATTAGCAACTTAATCCATTATATTTTGAAGAACGATGAACAAACATAATACACCTACCATCTATACCTTTAAAATGATTTCTTTGAGAAGCTAATATATATTCAAAATCAATAACAGATTTTGATTGATATCACTAAATTGTTCTAACAGGTATTCCGTCACGGTGACCGCACTCCTGACCAAGAGGAGTTGGCTCTATATCCATCTGATCAACAACTTACGGACGCACTTTTCTTTCCGTACGGGAAGAAAGCCCTGACAAATGTAAGTTTACATAGCTTTTTAATTTAAGAACATAATGTAAATCGTTACAAAAATAAGTAATTAACAAAAAGGCATCGGGAATGTTATCATTAAAAGATTTAAGGGCTCCAGAGAAAGTCAGGGTACTAATAGTACACCAACTTCTACTAGAAAAAAAGAAAGATTAGTTTTTCGAATGGAGTCACAGAACCAAACATAACAAATGTCAGTTTGAAAAAAAACTTATGTGGCATAATATAACTTTAATATCAGTTACTAGAACATAAATTATAACATTTAAATGTTACAATATCACAAGTGTGTGCCTTTCGCCCAGGAATAACACATAAATCGAAAACTGGTTACTAATAAATTCACAAATCGTGACTTTGATAAACTGACTACCTGTAAAATACTAATTTAATATTCACTCTATTTAGAAAGAACGAAAATACGAACAAATATAAAATATTAATAAATAAAAAATTGATAAGTTATAAAGTCAAAGTCAAAGTCAAAGCGTTTATTTGCGAACTAAGTGTTTACATTGTAAAAAAAAGAGTGTAACTCCATTGGTATGTCATAGTGTCCCATGAATGAACATTTATAGGAACTGTCTTTTCACCTGTGACAAACAATAAACGAATTTGAATTAGAAAACGTCAAAGACAATATCGATAAAGTCTTGAATATTACATAATGCATACTGAGTATAGGCATCAGCTTGATATCAAATCTGAAAATCTATAATGTATTTAGCTACGGTCTTGGTTTATGTAAACATTAGAATAAGAAATGTGAGTAAGTACTACATAATACATATATCAAGATTGTTCACGCATCTACAGAAAACTGTTTTAAAAAGTACTTTAATATTTTGTTTTGTTCTAAAAATATATTGCGAATCAATGAAAAAAAGGAGGTTTAAAATTCTACCAGCAGTTCTTTTTTTTTCACAACTCCCAGGTTTTTTCTTTTTAACACTGGTCAAATCATTAAAAAAAGTACTTTTTTTTGGACAGGATATTAAAGCTAGTGGTATCACTTAAATATGACTATGTAAAATAAATTCGTACTCTAGAGGTAGAAAAATAGAGGTGGATTTTAAGGACGAATTTTTTGATCAATGGTTAAGTAAATTATTAGTTAAAACGCCATACTTTTTTAACACATTCTTGGCAGTCAGATAAAAAAAATAGCATTTTAACAGATAGTTTACTTAACTACTGAACAAACAACTGTCAAATAAATAGTATGCACTGGTGCAAGTAAAATTAATACAAAGACTGCATTTTCGTTTATTGATATCTAGATTTTATGATAAGGTCTACCAGCAACTTTATCAGTTATCGTAAAAATACGTAAACACCACGTGTAGTGCATGCTTAAATATTTTTTTTTTAATTTTCGTCATCTGTACACAGAAAGGCAAACAACGAAGCTACTTCGTAGGCAAGTATCTGAGAGATCTCTATGATGGTTTCATCAGTAAGTTGTATTTGCCTGATGAGATTACCATACGAACTACTGACTACGCCAGGACCAAGATGACTGCGTTGACTGCCTTGTCAGCTCTGTATCCACCTCAGCCGGCCCAGAAGTGGAACCCTAATCTAGATTGGCAGCCCATTCCATATAATACACCGCCATTCGATGAAGACGATGTGAGTACAAATAAATGAGGACCATTTAAAAAATTTGATAGCATATCGATTTGTGATTGTTAGACAAACAAAATATTTTTTACGAATATTCAAATTCTTGGTTCCTAAATAAAGCATACTATCAAAATCATTATAATTATCTTCTATCATATATTTTACTGCCTCAGATTAAGCAAAAAAAAACTGAAATATTTCTTAATTACTTAAAATACTCATTAGACACTTTGCTAACGATATCATAATTTTACAACCGGTTACTAAATAAATTATTTGAATCTTCTTTCGTACATAACTTGTTTAACGATAAAAGCGAAAAAAGTCACATTATATTAAAAAAAAACTGTCTGTAAAAAAATATTGATATTCACAAAATTAAGAGATAAATAATAAGTATAATGATTAAAGCAATCACCATAGTAGCATGTTGAATATTGAGAATTTAAATAGCGACACAACTTGAAAATTATCCTAATTGATGTCGATATAGGTTATTTAGTATTTTAAAAATTTCTTTAACAAACCAGTTTTATTGTTAGTTTCTCAGTTATTTTGTATTTTCAGCTTCTCTATTGGTACAACTGCCCCAGATACCTCTGGTTGAGAGACAGAGCATACGAGCTGCCCGAAGTTAAGAAATGGATAGAGCCCTATCAAGACCTATTCAAGTATCTCAGTGAGAAGACAGGGACTAATATCACAAAAACTGAAGATGTCTTCTTTTTAGACAACTTATTCCAAACATTGGTATGTTTTAAAAAAAAACCTTGGTATTAATTAACCTCTCGGGCGCGTTACGTACACCCGGGTGTACATAAGCGAAAACGCCCCAGCGCCTTACGTACACACGTCTGTACATAACAGACAGTCGCTCATTGGACGTTGATTTTTATCATTTTCAATTATAAATCGCCCGAGAGGTTAAGTCATTGGGGTATTGCAAAGATTGTTACCATGAATTAGGAACATTATTCGAATTAGCATAAATTTTTCGCCGGTTATTATTAAAAAAAAGGAACTGTTACATAATTTCACTGCGCACATCAGTTTACTAATACTCATAAAATGTACAATTTGTTTCTTTTTTCGAAACGAATTATTAAATTCTGGTGGGCCAGTTCTTGAAAGAGGTTATGGGCTATGTACCATCACGCTTCAGACCCTTAGGAGCGAGCAAACAAAGGAACGTTAAGGGAAAACAAAGTCGGCGCGTTGTGTTCCACGCGCGCCTCAAAGAGTGTCAGCAAAATGACGGGGCCCCCCTCTAGAGGGCCAAAGCCTGCCGAGGTCGCGGGACTTACGAATTACCGTGACCCCGAAACGTAAAGGGCTATTGAAGGACACCGTGGATTTTAGTCAGTACGAGTCTGACAGTCCCTCCCGCTCTGCCCTGGGTGGGAGGACTCATTTGATGATTTTACCATGATAAAAAAAAGGGAAAAAAAAGTAATAATGTGGGCTGTTGATGTCGAGCCGGGTTGAGTCGGAGGCCTGAACTTCACAGGACAGAAGCTAGTACTTTAGGTATCCAGGGTTATTTGTAAAACATTAACCACCTTTCATGAGCTGAAAGTACTTATCAAATGAAAATAATCAGGTATTTCATTCATTGTCAACGGAAATATATTGCATTTTGTATGAAACACCCGTTTTTTTTTATCTTGTTAATGTTATACAAATAAACCTGTATAATGCCTGGAAAAGGGGGTGGCCTTTGCCCAGTAGGGGGACACAAACTAGGCTACAAAAAAAAAGATAACAAATCTTGTAGGCCGAAGGATTTCTTGAATTCATGGAAGCAACTTTCAGGCCAATATTCCTAACACCATATGAGTCTAAACTAAAATCGATTATATTTTTCAGAATAATGTCGGTGTAGAAACGCCAAAATGGGCGCAAGATGTAATGCCAAAAATAAAAGACGTCACGAAAATTGAATACGCTGTAGAATTTTATAATTCAGAATTAATTAAATTGGCAGCAGGTAAGAAAGACACTAGTATTTAAATGTTGTCTACTAGCGTCTCATATTCAATTTTAATTATTTGTAATACTAAAACTACTAAGCAACCTCGATAAGAATGAAATTGTGATGTAATATCAACCATCTAAATTTTAACAAGAAAACAACAAAAGTAAATATAATTGAAAACAATTAGCAAAAAGTTTTTTTTTTTACTAAACGTTAGTTTTTGACTGATGACACTTGTGTTTGTCACTTTTTTCACTCATAACGTAGTCATAATATATTTTTTAATAAAATTGCATTTAAATTAATTAGCAATTTCCCAACAAGAACACTAAGAACTGGATCTCAATAACTTATATTTCTCAAAATAGAAAATTTTCTACAATTAGGAGTATAATTGCAGTAAATATAAGGTTTTTTCACATGACATTAAATTAGCAATTTAAATTGTGCCATGACTCACGCTTATTTTCTTTTGCAGGTGTTTTAATGAATTCGATAGCCAACATAACGGCCTGTGCCATTAACACAGATTCAAGCGTTCCTATAGAGCCGAAATTGTACCTGTACTCGGCTCACGAGAACAATGTGGCTGCCTTTATGGCTGCAGCCAGGGTCTATGAAGCCCACCAACCTAATTACGGCTCTACATTTTCTTTAGAACTTAGGAGAAATAATGTGACACAAGAATATGGTATCACGGTGAGTAAATAAGAAATTCTTTTTGATTTTGTTCAACAGGTATGAAAAAAAGACCAGAAACTTTAGAGTAATCGGCGTACAAATATAAAAAAATACCGAGAGCATTGGGAAATTCCTCCTTTTTAAAGTCGGTTAAAAACTACGGCCTGATGATGGCTTCCCGGACAGGCAAGGCATACTTCTTGTCCAATGGTGGAAACCAAGAAAAAGAAAAGTTTCTGGTTTTTCTTCAAGACTTCTTTTCTTTTTTGGGGTGTCCAATCCAATGAGTCTTCCTGCCCAGACATAGAATGGACTATCAGACTAGTACTGACTTAAAAAAATAGCCTGTTCCGTAGGTTGCTCTTTGTGTTTTAATTTCCGAGGTACCCTGTTTTTCGTAGCTCAATGTGTTAAAATGACATGATTTGTATCTTTGTATGTTAAGGTCATTTGCAGGAAAATAAAATGATTTATTTTTCAACAGCTATAATTTGCAGAAGAATAGGGTTTCATTGTTATTTTAATAGTTACCCGTTTGCTTAACTTTACTGTTGACGTCGATACGTTCATTCATCACGAAGAAACAATATATAAAACAAAACTGTCAATTCGTACGTTAGGGCAATCTAAATCTTAATTAGTACCGCCTTTGAAAACGTCTTAAAACAGTATAATTTGCATACCTAATTACTTAAGCGATGACACATAAGTGCTTCGATTAGGTGCCTTGCTAACGCCTAAAATTAATAATGTATCTCAATTCAATTCCTGATCGGTATTCTATGACGGTTGCTCATTACTAGTAATTCTTGAGATTGGCAAATTCGGTCGTGGTCAAGATTGCAACGTAAATACATTGCATAATAATTTTGATTAGGTAATTGTGGATGTAGGGTTTACATCGAATAGTTGTCAACTAGAATTTTTCTGTTGAACTTTTTCTTCGGTCTCGTGATAGTACGTCAGTTTTGTGTGGCTATCATCATCATTTATCAAAAATAGTTATGACATGATAATGCAAGACACTTGAATATATTTGTGCAAGTAAGCATGTCTATTCTTGGCTTAACATGCCAATTGTATGCATCGCCTTAATAAAGCCAATATTTATCTATCATTGTATTATACAAACATTATTTTAGAGATTTAAGCAGATATCAGCCACGTAAGATAAAAATGATCAAGGTATGATTGGCATTACAAATAGCAAACACACTTGGGTGTCGGAAAAGTCATTACAAAAATAACATTTGTTTTGCTAAGCGTTTATTTACCGCGAGATTGAAGTTTTAAATTCATTATTTTTTACTGCGCCTAGGTCTTTGACTGTTGTATGAAAGGTATTTTTTTTAATTGCAGTTATTCTAGTAAAGAGACAAGTCGTGATTTTTTTTGTGGCAACATTGACTTGACGATTTCAAGGTTAGGAGACCGGACGTTAACCTATAATTTGAAAAAAGTGTTGTTGCAATTATTTTTTTGCTTTCCAGGCTGTGTACGCCCGAGATGCCGGTGGCCCCGGTGAGATCCTCCCAATCAACGGCTGCGGAGCACAACTCGTCTGCCCATACAAAAAGTTTTGCAGCCTAATACAAGACGTGATCTGGTCAAAAGAAGAAATGGATGAACAATGCAACAACCTAAAGCCATTATAGCACATACTTATTTAAAATAGTTAATAGTTGACACGAATAAAGTGGCTGTGATTTTTATTTAATTTGTTTTATTTACAATTAGTGTGCTTGTATTGAACAGATGTATGAATTAGGGTGAGGTTTGCTGACGGGACCCCGTTAGAGCGCCAAAGTCTGCGGGGCTGTCTTATAAGGTAACAGGACCCTCGAAGGTAAAGGGCTATTTAAGGATCATCGTGGATTTTAGTCAGTACAAGTCTGTCGGTTTGGGGGGGACTTATTTCATGATTTTACCACGACAAGAAGGTGAGATAAAAAGAGTTTGTAAGGATCATAGCATGTGGCGCTCTGCCTACCTCTATAGGAAAATCGTGAGGTTTTTTATCTATGGTTTATTTAAATAAAATACCTACCTAAATCAGAGATACCACACCAAAAACTTGCTACGTATAAAAACCAAAGAATGACCGCGGAAATAAGTATTAAATGTTGTACTGGCAGCACATAAACTGTTTTTTTACGTCCTAGCGATACACCCTGGATTCGCTCATATCGTTTAGAATAATAAATAAAAACGTTTATCAGTAAATGTCAATTGCATGTAGAAAATATTCATATTGTTGTGAAAATTTTATTTTAATTCATGGTCGTTTATTTGCTGTTTCTATGAACTTTATTTTAAAATGCGTACTACGTGTTGTCTCTGAGACTGAACCTGAAAGGTCTCGTAAGTATGGGCTATATCTGCAAATGTTGTAGAACAAACACTTTTAGTAAAACCCAGATTCTATTCAGGCTATAAAAAATGCAATTCCAACGAACCACAAAAGTAAATGAGTAACCAAAGGAGTAAATGATGACGTGATGTCTGATAGACCCCAAGTAGAATGGGATAAATGCAGCAAGATGATGGTTTCCAAAGAACCAATAAACAAAACTGGTTCCATAATTGATGAAGTCACCTACAGAACGCAACTTTATAAAGAGGTAAAGTTTGTAAGTATGTATTGTATTTGTAGGAAGTAATCTCTGGAACTACTGAATCGATTATGAAATTACTAGCTGTTGCTAGCGGCTTCGCCTGCTACAACTCGAAAATTATCCCACGGGAAGATAAAATAGGGAAAAAAAAATATAATCCAGGTTATAAACTATCTGTATACCATTTTTTTTTTCAAATCCGTTCAGTAGTTTTTGCGTGAAAGAGTAGCAAACATCCATCCATTCAAACAACTTTCAAGTTTATAATATTAGTAAGATTTCTTCAGTAGAAAGTTAAATTATTCTCAAGTTCTAAAATTGCCTCTATGCGAGTTAGGGCAAGGTGAACCACAGGATATCGCTAGATGCTAGTCGCTTCCAATCGGTGCTATTGCAAATCTATAGGGGAGGCCTATGTTCAGCAGCGGATATCCTACGGGTGATACGATATTGAAGCCAGGGCGCTCTTATATAATGTTTTAAGAATCCTGTTGTACAGAGGCCAGCAGGTCAATACAAATCAGGGCAGAGCAGGAGGGACTGTCAGACTCGTACTGACTAAAATCCACGGTGTCCTTCAATAGCCCTTTACAGTTGAAAATATAATTCTGATGATAATTGTAAAAGAGCTCACTTTGACAACTAATCGAACCTTACCCCATAAAGATAGTCTTCAATACTTTTTTTACTTGGTGCAATAATTAAATGTGTCCCACCTGGATTGAGCGGGAGGGACTGTCAGATTCGTGATGACTAAAATATACAGCCCTTCACTTACGACGGTCACGGTTACCTATTTAGACTGTCCCACGATCCCGGCAGGCATTTGGCCCTCTATGTCCTAAACATCCCTACTTTCAATGACTTTAACAAATCGGCTATATTTCAGGGACTTTTTATTTGAGGAAATTCCTACTCCAAAGCCAAGGTCACGATTTATAGGGGCACAGGAAGTTAGGAATCCCCTGTGATGATTTCCCAATTGTCAGCAGTCACAGTTCACAATATGCGGGCGCATTGTCATGATGAGATGAATGAAACATTTGACCTTGAAAGTCTAGGTCTAATCATGCTCCAACTAGAGCATACCTAGTCTGATGTACAGCGTGCTGCACAGCTTATTGTATCTACAAGCATAATATTTGTATCTATGAACATAGGTGAATATGAAGGCAGAAATCCGTTGAATTTTGAAAGTATTAATACATACTTATGCCAGAATTTATTGATGAATGATTTTTCTTTAAATCTCTTATCAACTCAAAGCTCAACTTGATTCAACTTGATACACATAAAGACAATTCCTTCTGCTCCGCTCAGGGCGATAGGACTCATTTGGTGATTCGACCAGAATCATCAAATGAGTCCTTTCGCAAAATAAAAGAAAGCGTCTTATAAACTTTGCTGAGATAAATGTTTGAATATTTTAATTGTCAAGCATGAGCATGACCGCGATAGCTTGGTTGGAAAAAGCGTTCGTTGTACTGAATCAGAAAGTCACCAAATTGCCCCAGTGGTGAAACAAAGTGGAATGCCTATAAAGGCTTAAGTTCGCAGTAAAAATGGCCATCTCACTCCCTGATTTTAAGGCACTCCGACTGAATCCGATGGGTTAGATTAGAACTGTCACCAAAAATGTCACATATTATAATTTTTTTTCCCAATAAACCAATTTATGGGAATGATTTTGCAGAACCGGGTATCAACCTAACATTAACCATAGAACACGGTTACGGGTTAAAAATTGTTGCCATTTCAGGAGCATGGAAAATTGACAATATAACTTATTTAGTTATATTGTCCATGCTGTTTGTATCAGTCCAAAGACAAATACAAAGTGAAAGCAAGACAAATAAGGTTTACCTTGGAAAGTCATTAACACAACATGAGTTTGTCACTGTGTACCTTAGAAAATCAATGGATACAATCCTACACATTTATTACGACAAGATATACAGACTTAATGTAAATAAGCGAGTACATATATTCACTGAAAACATAAGACAACCAACATTACAATTGTAGTTACAATATAATTAGATATGATCACTCGCAGTGTGTCTGCCATAGAATTATAAGAACGTCGTTTCCTACAACATCTTATTAATGCCTTATCACTAGGCAAGATGTGTAGTTTATACAAGTAATTTATACAAAGATAATTTGGTGTTTTAATTACAAGTACCGAGACGTCTGTGTTGGGAACATGGTGCACCTCACGAGTGTTTTATGCATCAAGTAAGTGGTAAACAAATTATTGTTTTGTTTTTCTTGTATGATTGGTGTTGTACAAAAGTTTTTGTAAGTACCTAATGTATAGTGATTTTTGGGTAAATAACATTTTTGTTTGCTTCAGTCTCTTTTCCTTGTTTTTGTCGAGACGTAATTTAAATTCGTAAGACGTTTATTTAGATACAAAATAAAAAACGGTACCTTTATTTCATATTTTAATAGTAAGATGGTTTCTGAGTTTTGTTGTGTTCAGTTGCGATATTCAGGAAATCTTGTCCTAGCAATAAGTAGCTACTAGTTGCAATGAACGCGAGGCCGTCATAGAAAAATAGTCTTTCAGTATGTACCCCCCCCCCCCCCTCCAGGATAGGGCAGGCGGAAGGCATTGTACGTTCGCACGGCAGCGCGCGCGCAATCTTTTAATTCACACTATCAGGCGAATCAAAGCACCCTAGTGCAAATAATACTTACATTTTACTGCGCTATTCATACATACGCACTTTGTTTCTAATGCATATTCACAATGCATTTCCTACAGGAAATGAACGTTATCAATCTCTAATACGTATGAAAATCCACCATGTTAGTTTCATTCAGATAATGAATACTCATGTATACATGGGTCCACATTGTGCGACCACATCTGATTTTTCCATTGAAGCTGAGGTTAACAAGGGCGCCGCCTGTCTAAATATCAACATCGGACGATACGGGCAGGCATGTGTAAATAGGCACCGTGGTACAATCGATTGGACAAAGTCAATCATCTGAGCGGGCACAGGTCGCGGCGACCGTGAATCTGGCAGAGCGTCCCGTGCGGATCTCAGTGGGACTCCGCCTCGCGCGCCGTGCGCTTCCTGCCTCGCACCGCCGCTGTTCTAGCTTACGTATACCAAGTGGATGCTACTCACAATTCCCGTGGTTCATTTGTCAACATTAAACAATTAATTATGCGCTACCCCGAGTGATTGCAGCCCGATTAAGATCTGATTACAATGTAGAGCTGCCGACCCGGCGGAGGAAAATGTGAGTGTCAAAATTTGAGACATCATTCGATAAAGCGGATGTTTTTGTCATTGCAGTTTCTGTGCGGACACGTGCATCTACAAACATAATTCTCCAATCGTTAAATTATAATTCTGCACTTGTTCTGAATAATTAAAATTAGTACTAAAGTGTTTGAATACAATAACTTGAAGATTTACAGAATTAGAATTATATAAAATAGGTAATGTAATCGATTAAATAAGTTGCACTGAAAAAGGGAAACGGTAGAAGTTTAGCAGTATTTTGCGTGATCAAGTGTGTGGTGCGTTTGCGCAGGAAAGAGGGCGGTCGCGAGGAGGAGCCGACCAACGCGGCGGAAGCGGCGCCGGCGCAAGGCATGCGCATAGAACACACTTGCTGCTGCCTCGGCGTGTTGGTGGGCATCTCGCTCATCGCCGGTATGTATAGTATGCCATCAGGGTGCATGGCACTAAATAGGAATATGATTATTTTGGCGCGATAAGGCATCAAGGGAATATGTGATATGTTTGTGAATTATCAGTGTGGGCATCAAGCATTAAAGTTTGTAATAATATAAACGGCAATAGGAAGCTGCAATGGCAATCAATCCCTCAACAAATGCAGAAATAAAAGCACTGTTTTTTTTTCTGATTGCAGTCTCCAAATTGTATGTTTGTTTGTTTAGCTTTAAATAAAAAAACAACGACTAGAATGATAGTTGAGGAACGTTTGGGTAGCATTTAACGCTTAATAATTACAAACATTATTTATAAACAAACATTTTAATGAAATGCTAATTTCTCGCAGCCCTCGTAGCAGTGATCCTGATGAAAGACTCAACAGTTGACGTGACTGTACTTCGACAGGTACACGTGGTAAGAACATTAAAATAATTTATAAATACAAATTATCATATTAAAAGTATAAATAATTCTCGTTTAAAGTTATGCAGGGACGCATAGAGAAAAGATTCTGTGAATACATTGTCATTAATTGAGAAATATGAGGCAATTAAGTTGCCACAATATCCGGGTAATTTCTGTACAAAGTATGACTTTATATCTTCGAAAAGGGTTTGCAAATGTGTTAAGTATTATAGGGGCAAGTACGGACACAATATAAAACTACTTTAATGAAAATATTATTTTCATTAAATTTTTCACGAAAACCACGGCTCAGTTAAGAAAATAACTTGGAAAAGCAGGCTTAAGGTCTTATTATGAAATAGGCATGAATTGGAGCTAAGCTAATTGAGCCTAACTAAATTTGTATAATTTAAATTCCAGTTTATGGTTCAATGACTCCAATTTCCGGGGTTTGGATGATAAGAAATTGACGCACTAAGAACATTTTAGCTTATTGATAGTCAATTATTTCGCGAACAATTTTAGAAAGGGTTTGAATCTGATCTATAATATTTTTTCAGCTAATGTCACATGGGGAACGCACCCCTAGCGAGGGTGAGCTCGCTATGCTCGGTGCCCCTCCACCAGACCACGTGTTTTCACCATACGGCGCAGGCGCAATGACTAATGTAAGTGCCAACTCAATTTTCAAAAAATAAAACATTTCCCCACACTAGGAATTTCCCCCGATTCATGGGAGCGTTTACAAACATATAAACACACACATAAACGCCCAAATTAGTCACAATATTAAATCGCCAAATTGGTATTATACTATACCCAAAAATAATGGATACAGGTCGAAAGTCACACAGAATTTGATTCATTTTTTTATAACGCTCAATTATCATGGGAACCGCAAGCGTCATATCCAACAATGGACCTTTTTGGCGTAGTTCCTCGATACATTAAATTAGGTGTCCGCCGTCCGTAACTAATGGCTTCTGACGTACACAAGCCATAACCGCGGCTCTCGCTGATCAATGGTGATGCTGCATATAGATTACTAATATGCGCCGCCGCTCCTCCATCCCGTATCTCACAATGTAACAAAAGACCACTTGTTGGTCCGTCCTTGTCAGCCATCCACTCAGGTATATTAGCCATTCACAAGATTAGCAAAGCAAATATACGTAACAGTTCGATTTTGAATGGCAAACCACAAGTCCGCAGTATATACTGCAATCATTACTAGCAATAATACTAATATAGTGCAATTCCATTGAATTGTAAATACAAATCATATTAGCCGACACGTAATACCGTACTGAGGCCATGACATTGAATCACCGGAACCACATTTAAGGGTCGGAGAAGAAGGACAAGTGAAGATGAATGATGTTATAACGAAGTGTCGCTTCCTAGTCCGAATGCGGGAGGGAGTCCCGATAGCCGAAGGTCGCGGACTGCTAAACGGGAACGAGGTGTCGGCAGACACGCAGATTGCCGTCGGCCACTAATAATGATTTATTGCTTGTACCAAGTCACACGGCTCTAATAGAAAAGCATTCGTTGAATGGACCAGACTTTTATTAATAAAAACGTTTGTCTATTGGCATTTCTTATGATTACAGGAGGGCAAGATGTTGACATTTGAAATGGGCGCATTACTTAGGAAGAGATATAACGAGTTTTTGGGACCTTACTATGAAAGTGGTAATTATTTTGGTGTTTCACTGATTTTTATTTGTAAACTGACCCATCTGGGTATCACACGGGTGCAATTTTGTTATAAATATTTTCCTCTTTCAATTACGATCAAAACAACTTTTTTTTTTACTGAAATTGGTTTCGAAATCGATCAGTCGGATTAACCAATGGTATTTAATATTTATACACAAAAGATTATTAGAAAAATATTTCTATTCTCTAATAGAGAGCAGTATCGTGATATCATCGGATACAGAACTGAGTAAGATGACGGCTTTGTTGATCGCGGCGGGATTGTGGCCGCCTGCACCAGCGCAGGAGTGGAACGACACGCTGCCCTGGCAACCTGTGCCTTACAAATATCCGCCAAGACGTCAAGACTTTGTAAGTATTTTTTCATTAAAATTTTTAAGAAAGAGTTGGAGAGGAAGTGGAAGAAAATATTAATGGATTGTGTGAGGAATAATATGAATTGTAATAGCAATAGCGCCGACCCCAAGGATATATAATGGGATAAGTGTAGGAAGGTGATGATGTATCGTAGATGCCATTTTAAAATACATGTCTTATCTGATTCTCCATTTCATAAGTGTATTTTATTTCCAGCTACTCTACGAAGAGAATTGTCCTCGCTACAAGCAAGAGAAGGAGAGGATACTTAAAGCATTTACAGACGAAGGCCTGTTGTTGCCTTACCGCGATTTTTTTCACAAAATCGCGCAGATGACCAACACCAACTTCAGTACGCCGCAGGAGGCTTATTACCTAAATAATTTGTTCCTGATACAGGTACGTAAATGCTTGACTTTCCTTTATTTGTTTTAGGGTATTATTTAATATTTGAACCGAAAAATAATCTTATCCTGTTTAGACCAGATTTTTAAATTTAACTTTTAGATCTAAAGGAGTAACCAGATTGCGGTAAATTGTAGTTTGAAAAGTACATATTGATAAATACGCTTAAAGCTATGGGGGAAACTAAAGAGAACCCCGTTTTATGTGCAAAATCATAAATTTAGTATGTCAACTAGTAGGTTTTTTTTTCTTTCCTTATTCAAACTGGTGCTTATAGTTCCGTAACTGAATTAATTTAAAAATCGCCGTGACTGCGCCTGAGTGTCTACAGCATTATGTCGTATGTCTTAAAATTATGTCACGAATATCGCCAATCAATGTCGATTGACAGCAATCGAGTTATATAGCGGTCAATGGACTCTGATTTATGATATCCAAATTCCTTAGCAACACGTTTTTGACTATTTAAACAAGTTTAGTTTCTCGTTACTAGAAATTTCCTAGAGGTTATCGAATAGGGAAATTGAAGGAACACCATGGGATTTAGTCGGTGCGAGTCTGAGTGCCTTCTGCTCCACCCTGGATGGGTGGTCTCATTTTATGATATACTAATTCGAAAAAAGGGCTCATTGTACTTATCGTTATGAAGGACACCGTGGATTTTAGTCAGTACGAGTCTGACAGTCCCTCCCGCTCTGCCCTGGGTGGGAGGACTCATATGATGATTTTACCACGTTAAAAAAAAAACATGGGATCATTTCTGGTCCCACCCTGTGTAGACTGTGTAGACGTAAGGTACTGTCAGACTCGCACTGACTAAAAACCACCCTATCCCTTCAGTTACCCTTAAGACGCGTTTCCAGGCAAGTCTTGTATGCAAGTATGACGTCACATTTGCATACAAGTAACTTGAATTGGAAACATGTTTTCGAGAGTAGTTCCCAATTGAAAAGGTTGATAGTACTACCTACCTACTCGTACCTACTTGTAGCTTGTATACAGGCTTGTTCAAGTTGCATACAATTTGCAACTTGTATAATGGAAACGGGGCTTTAGCGTTCCAGGCTACCAGATACCCTGTTTAGACAGTCTCGCGGCTACTATAACCCAAAGGTTTTATTTTTTATTACAGGACGATATTAAAGTAGCGAATCCCAAATGGGCGAAGCATGTGAAGAGAAAACTTATGGACATTGCCAGACTGGAGTACTCAATGATGTTCCACAATAATTTGCTGAGGAAGCTGAGTGGTGGTGAGAATCTTTTTTACTTAGTATAATACAAAGTCACTCCCCGCCGTCTGTTCGTATAGGTTTTTCTAGGACGGATTTTAATGAGGTTTTCATCAATAGACTTATTCCCTTTTGTATGACTCTTCAAAGGGAAGTCTAAGTAGTTAATTACACCCACGCGAAACTGGGGTGTGTCCCTTTTTTTTACGTGGTAAAATCATCAAATGAGTCCTCTCACCCAGGGGCTCTGCCTGTCTGCCTGAGGGACTGTCAGACTCGTACTGACTAAAATCCACGGTGTCCTTCAATAGCCCTTTACGTTCCGGGGTCACGGTAATTCGTACAGTCCCGCGACCGGGGTGTGTCCCTAGTTTTACTATAAACATTGACTATAGAATAAATCTATATAATACACTACATGAGTCACGGAAATGTCTTTAGGTTAGCCCCGCACTGGATCGCAAAAGGCAATTAAAGTAGCACGGTGGGTTGTAATCAGTACCAGTTTGACAGTGGGATTCTGTTCCACTCAGGACGAAAGAAGTCATAATTTTGATGATATCCTGTCTCAACAAAACTAGTATTGATAGGAAAAAGGAACGCAATATTTAATTATTCATGATTAATTTTAATGGTTATAATTCAGTTGCACGTGTTCGGGCATGGGATGATTTAAAAAAGGTTTATTTAGTAATCGTTTAGCCTTGACATTCACTGTAAACCGGTTATTGGAATTCAAAGGTCGAAGAAGCCAAACATAATCTAGACTAGTATTAGTAAAAAGTGGTTGTATTAAGAATTAAGATAAAAAAAAACGACGTAAATAGAAACTGACAAAATTAAAAATGCCTGAGCTCCTAATTAATTCATGACACATTTTTTGAGGCTGTGTCAAATACAAAATCATAATAATAGGCTAGTTATCAGCATGAATACATTGCAAATCTATTTAGTCAGTTAGAGAATGGAATTAATGAATGTTGACAAAATAAAATGCACTAAAACTCGCGAGTGTGACTCGTAACGTCAGAACGCATTAAAGACATGACAATTTTGGTTAACTTAATACAAGAAAAAATAGTGGTTAAAGTGACTAAGCTTGTAATTTCTATACTAGGAGCACTACTCCAACAAATAATAAAAGAAGCGAGTAGCAACAGTGTAGGCGAGTCCCAGCTTCGCCTTGTGGTGCGCACTGGCACCCCCGTGTCAGTGGCCGCGCTCCTGGGGGCCTGTGTGGCCCCGCCGCCCCGCCTGCCCGACCCTGGCGCAGCGTTACTATTCGAGCTACATGAACGACGGCCCTCACCGCAGTCGAATAAGGAGCAGAAGATATTGGCTGATGGACAGCGGTTTGGTCTTAAGGTATACTTTTTTTTTATCATCTGCACTGTTTTTGCTAAATCCTCCCTACACTCCTTTCAATTGACTATTTGACAGTAGCTATAAATTATAAATATAATTAGACCGTCATTTAGAGTTTAAAAAAATAAAGGACACGTATTTTTTCTTTTGTAAAATCAATGAATATTCACCAAAATACAACGCATCAAAACTCGTGAGTCGGGCTCGTGACGTCAGAATTCAATAGAAATTGTACTAAATTGTGACGTATTGCCAATTTTGAAAGCATCGTATCTCCGTCAATTTTGGTTTACGAAACAAAAGAAAAATACGGGTCAAATTATTTTTGATAATTTAAGTGACGGACTAATTATAATTTTTCAGTCAAATAGCCAATTCTAGCGCTACCTTCCACCCAGTCTTACTAGAAAAAGTCCAACTCACGCAAGGTAAACTTAGCCGACCTTTTTTCTGATCCGGATAGTTAAGATACATTTCTATCCGTTACACTAAGGCCCAAATCTATAGAGCGAACTTAGTTCCAGCTCAAGTTCAGTGGCGATTCATCCAAAAATAAACCTTATTAGTATGAAGTTGAGTTGTATATTCTTACTGACAACTATGGTCAAGCTAAACATATAAGCCCTATTTAGACATGAAAGACTTTAAATGGAAGTTTGATCAATTGTTTTCATTGTTCATTAATGAAGAATGAACAAATGAAATTTAGTTTATCAAAAAAATACCGCAATGTACTAAAAATGGCATGTCTGCATGGGGCTATAAATTTGGGCTTAAAAGCCACTTCAAGTTGTCGGTCCCAGGCTTAATCTCTCTGTAGTCTTGTCTGATTGCTACTCCATCTGACTTCAAGAGTGAGAGTCGAAGAAATGCACCCGTGATTACACACGATTTAATTTTCCCGTCGAAATTGTCCGCCATGACAGAAATTCCGCCAGTGGAATGGTAAAAACAGTGACGCACATACAGTGAAACGTGTGCTGCGGTTTTTTGGGAAACCCGGAGTTTTAAGGATATTTTCTGACTAACGAATGCGACCTCTAGAATACTAAATAGGCTGGCATTCCCTTTCTTAGTAATTACAAATTAATGGTTTTTGTAACGCGCTTTGTTAGAAAGTCGACCGTGAACTTTGACTTTGTCGTGACCGTAACGCTTATTAGAAACGACATTTAACAAATTGACGACGTTCCCCGAAAAGGTATTTTGTTTTATTTATACCTTCTACTTGACCAATTAGTATTGGTTCAGTTTGTTAGTGTTTTCCTCATTTTTTACAATAACTTTTGGACGGAGGTTTTAATCCTAGGCTCAATGACCTGGTCGCAAGACTATTGAGTAACCGTGGCCCTGGAACGTAAGGGGCTATTGAAGGACACCGTGGATTTTAGTCAGTACAAGTCTGACAGTCCCACCTGCCCTGCCGTGGGTGGGAGGATTAATTTGATGATATTACCACGCTAAAAAAAAGAGGCTCAATGACCTAGTCGCGAGACTATTGAGTAACCGTGACCTCGGAAAGTAATAGACTATTGAAGGACACTGTGAATTTTAGTCACCCAGGGCAGGACGGGAGGCACTGTCAGACTTGTACTGACTAAAATCCACGGTTACCTTCAATAGCCGTTTACGTTCCGGAGCCACGGTTACCCGAAAGTCGACCGACCCATGCAGCCTTTGGCCTTCTAAGGGGGCCCTCCTTCGTCATACGAAAAACTACCTAAAATGAGGTTTTCATTCCGTTTGTCTATTAAAAAAGGAATAAAAATGCTGGCTGCTTAGAGTTTTTATACTCTTACAAACGTTTTTTTTTTTCAGATATATTACTGGGATGACGACTCAGCGGAACCTCGTCTAATGGAGGTACCCGGCTGCAACGCATTCTGTCCTCTCGAGACGTTCAAAGAGCTAACCAAATACATAGTGTCACACAACTATAACATAGACTGCAAACTAGTTCCTGATACATAGTTTATTCAAAGTGCTTTCGATGGATTAGGCTGTGCTATTAAAAATTGAACTTTATGCCGCATGACGCAGAACATAAAATATATAATTGATATTGTGTTATTGGCGTTTCACTTACCCTCGTCGATCTTGAGGCCGGTCTCGTCTCGGGGTATGTTCAGGGAGATCTCAGCGAATTCGTCTGCGCCCCATTGTTGAGTTCCTCGTAGTTTTAGGTATTCCGCTATGAGGGCCGCGATGTGTAGTTGGCAGCACATGGCCTGTTAATATTTTTGGGTGGTAAGAATATTTGGTCAGAAGGCTAAATTTTGCATTTCACTTTGTCCATGATTTACATACAGTTATGTACTAAAATCACCTATAAAGCTGAGGCTGCACTAAGCCGCGTCGCGAACTGCAACACATGAGCGATTAAAACAAATGAATGCTCACGTATATGGCTAAACCGTACATCAGCGAAAACATAATTATGTAACTCGTTTCGCTCTTCCAGTCGCACCGCAAATCGCTGATTAATGTAGCTTCAGCCTTAGAAACATTGGAAATGCCCGGAATTAAACCTAAACATAAATCCTGTTCTTTTTTGTGGACAGTGCTAAGTTGTTCAAATTAATTTACTTAATACTTCTTAAGAGCGCGTATTCTGAAAGTTGTCAACATTGCAAATAGTTGTCAAATATTAACAAGTTTTAATTAATTTGGCAATGTAAATGTATGGAAATAAGAAATATGGCTCTGTAGTGCACTAAAAAAATTATAGGGAATGCAATAATGAATACGGTAACACTGAATAAATAGTTCCAAATGTAAAAAAAAATATTTGGAAACTTTCCAAATGCTTTTTTACATCTGAAACGATTACAAAATCAAATTCAGTGTTTTAAATGCATTCGTATAATAATTTCATAGTGCACTACAGAGCCATATTTCTTATTTTCATACAGTAAAATAACTAAATTAATTAAAACTTGTAAATATTTGACAACTTTTTGCGACGTTGCCAACTTTCTGGTTACGCGCCCTTAATAGTGAAGACTTATAATTAGCTGTCAGTTACATGTATTTTTTTTGGTGAGCTGTAAGTCCTCCATAAATAATTAACAAAAAGCAAAAAGATACTCGCCGAATGCACGAGCATTCGCTTATAAAGACGGTTAGGTAGGTACCTCATCATGATCTCCTTGTCTTGCATTATGTTCTGCTAGGTTTGACAGCCAGGCGTGTCTCAACCGCGGTGTCGCGCGACATGATGCTGCCAATGCGTGCTGCAACTCAGCTAAGTGGACACTGCCTGCACCTATAGCATGGGTCAATACTTTAGTTTGTTGCTGTTGAATTTTATTATACTTATCCCTATCGAGAAGCTCATGGCTAAATAATTATAGCCGCACAGGCCGATCTTCTGGGTTAAGCCGCGCTTCTTGCCAAGGTTGGTTTGTGGATGTGTGACCATCTGTCAAAGCGAGTTTCTTCCGTGCCTCGGAAAGCACGTAAAAGCCGTTGATCCCGGCCATCACTTGTAGATCTTTGACAGTCGTTATTATTAGTCAGAAGCTTCAAAGTCTGACAAGTCATACCATGGGGTATCCAGTTACTGGGTTGTGGAGGTCCGATAGGCAGTCGCTCTATGTAAAATGATTTTCAGTTGCATCTGGTTCGACTGGAAGCCAACCCCAATATAGTTGGGAAAAGACTAAGTAGATAATGCTGTTGAATCTTTTTATATCCCAGTGGTGGCCCCTGACTTAGGAGTTGTAGCTAGTGGGTTGGAATCCAGTCCGGATTTGACAGTATTACTTTGTGTAATTCATTTCATCACCACCACTCTCAAAACGGTGAATGAAATCATAATAAGGAAACCGGTATGTCCTTAATTCAAGGACATGTGGCATCTACCAACTCACATTGGGCCGTAGTGGATTATGACTTCCTCTCACAGAGAGAAGGCCTGATTCACAGCAGTGGGAGCAATGTTAATAACTCAGGACAAATTAACGATTTACTTAACGAGTTAGTAGTTTACTTTGAAAGATTGAATCATTACCTGATGCACCAACTCCCCCCACTCCAGCGAGTCGCGCGCGCGCACCAACAACAGTGCGCACGCGACGCATCAGTTCCGCCACTTCGCTCGACAATCCTTATTTTGGAAAAACAAATACGTGAGCTGGTAATCAGATCAATGAACCTTGGTTACTACAAGTTCTAGATATGATTGAAGAATAGCAAGAGAAACTAAGAATGTAACTAGTAATAAATGGTGATTATTTAACGTGACTATTTTAGGCATAAACCGCAGTTACAGCCAACAGTTGCCTCTGTTATTATGTACTCAGACGCATTCTATTTCATTCTCAATTCTGAGCTCAATAAAGTTGAAAATACGATGCGCAGAAAAAAAAACTTTACTTTGAAAAGCTGCCTGTACCAACGTGACAGTAAACAGCAAAAAACATACCGTTAATTTCAACATTACTACAAGCATATCGTATCTAAAAGCAATTTCTTCACGTTACCGATTGAATGATCAAGATCATTCAATCATCGATTACGAACGCAGTCAAGCATCAAATACATTTTGTTTTTCGTATAAAAAAATAATGGTTTTTTCTTACCAGTTCCTTTCATAGCTTTATCGCCGGTCGCAAAGCAATTGATGACGGAGAGTGATTCTTGAAAACGTTTGCAGTTCAGCGCTGTTGAGTTGTCAAGCAGTTTTGATACTGCCATGATAACCTGCGACGTTATAAGCAAGTTAGATCTGATGGGTGCTTTCACACGACACTGGCATATCGTCCTCTCTCGCTCGTTTACCATAGAAATATATGAAACTACCAATCCCGCTAATGTCATGTCGTTACCGTTATCGTCTTATGTAAAAGCGCTTAAAGGGGTCAAACAGGGTGAATTACATTAACTGACGTCAAGTTGGCTAAATATGAAACTTCAAGCAATAGAGAAAAAGATGGGAAGACCAGAAATTACAAGTAATAAAAAAACAATTATGATAAAAACTAAAACTACCTGATTGGATTTTTGAAAAATAAGTATTGTTGGCCTAAAATCGAAACCGATTATTTATAAAATAAAATCCCTCTGTTTTACTACACCGTTCAATAGTGTCGTTAGCAAAGATCAAATTTTGGAAAGTAATACAAACCATACGGAAAACTAACACCCGAAATTAATATTTAAGCACATTCCAAATCCCGTTCTTTTGTTTTTGACGGCTACTTCTGATTGGACATCTTAAAGACTCGGATAGGCAAATTAGGTCTTTGATTGGTTACAGACAAGGATCCAACCGAAGGTAGTAACCGAGATAAATTATTAATTTCCAGCGTTAGGACACTACATTATTTTCGAGTTATTACAATTTCTGTCTATCAAGTACGAAAAATAAGGGCGCGCGGGCTCTAGATGGGATGCGACGCTGCCGGTCGGGGGCCAAAACTTCACTAGCATATTTTACCTGCCTGCCGGGGTCGCGGGTCTCACGAATTACCGTGACCTCGGTACGTAAAGGGCTATTGAAGGACACCGTGGAATTTAGTCAGTCAAGTCTGACAGTCCCTCCCGCTCCGCCCTGGGTGGGAGAAATCATTGATGATTGTATCACGCTAAAAAAAGCATATTTTACCTGTAGATGCACTCTAGTCAAGTCCCCGCCAGTCCCGTGCTGGAAGTTGGCCCTCATCAGCAGGTACAGCGCGGCCGCGGCCTCGCGCCGCAGCCACGCCGCGCGCGCCTCGCACAGACGTACCACGGCCGCTACCACGCCCGAACATACTGTGCTGCCACCTGGATACAATTCACTACGTAAATGGTCAGATTATATTTTGCCTAAATGAAGAATAGTTCTTTAAAATTCTATAAAAATGCATATTATTGTTTTTTTTCTCATACAGCCATTTATCGGCTGTGGTGTAAGAAGTTGCAAATTCGGTAAAAGTTCGCTACGCTAAGAACAAACTGTGCAGGACTGACTGAACATTATCTCGCGGTGGTAAGTCCCAAAGTTTATCAATTTACATGAGCCAAAAAAGACTTATAGTAATCACTTTGATTCAGGTGATTAAGTCTGATAATGTTGCTAAATCCAATGTGCCGATTCGAAATGTGTTGCACTATCTCGCAATAATTAATTGAATTTCGGTTTCTCTACGATATTGTAAAAAACACAAACACAAGCTAGGCATCACGCCATGATATATGCTACGCAATATTGGTAACTATTTCTTCCTAACGAGAGACAAAAATCGTTTTATCATAATAAAATACTGACCTTCAAACAAAGTCTCAGAAAACTGGTTGATATACGCTCTTAAGGCAGAAAACAGATGTTTATACAGAGTCTCGCTCTGTGGGTACTGCAGTAGCTTGAGATAGGGCTTCGCCGCGACGCCGTCAGCTGCCCCCAAGTTCTTCATGAAGAGGCACGCGCGGTCTATGATGCAGAGACCTACTTCTGTAGCCAGACAGCTTGCGGAGAGGACTGTGTGCTCAGCTATCGCTTCCAGTTCTATGAACAGGCGGTTTTTTTTTTGTGAAACAGAAGATAGATGATGTTTATGTGTGTATATTTTTTGTTGCAAGTCATGGTGATTCTTAAAACATCTGTTCATAATTAACAGCTTGTTGTGAGCGCAGATGAAACGGCAACCCACGTAATCCTGGGTTGAGATGTTGTTGCTGACCAACAGGCACGAATGCCCGGCAGTCTGAGGTTGTTCTAAGAAGCCTGTGGACGTTCTAACAGACTTCTAAGCTTCTGGAAGGTGCTGGGTTGGCTCATGTAGTCAACCGTGACACCTCACGCATAACAGAACGCCATACATACTATGGTGCACCGGAGAGGCCTACCTATTCAGATAACCTCTCCGGTAGACTGTAGCGTGTATCTATCTATCTATATATATAAAAGGAGAACTGACTGACTGACATATCAACGTACAGCCGAAACTACTGGGGCTAGGAATGTGAAATTTTGCACACGGCTTCCTATTATAATGTAGGGGAGCACTAAGAAGGGGTTTTTGGAAATTTAACCTTTAAGGGGGTGAAAAGGGGGAATTTTGTTTGTATGGAAAAGTACGTAACCCACGCGGACGAAGTCGCGGGCAACGCGGGCAAAGTGCTAGTGGCTTATATTAGAGTCTGGATACGGAAAAGGGAGTCCTTAGTCCAATAATGGTGATTCTGGCTTTCATGAGTTCCTAAATTTCTATTCTAGAATCCCCACCCAACACCCACAACCAATTAGAAATACGCCTATACATATTTTTTTCCTGTCATCGCCATCTTTCTGAAAAGAGATAGTTTAACTTAAAATCTCCATTATATCATACACATGTTAAACTTACCAGTAGTAACCGAAGGGTTGACAAGATTTTCTCTATTGACAGTGTTATTTTTCTCCACGACAATGGGGGGTTCCTTCGAGAAGTCAGGTGGACTCATCCTGGCGGGGAGAGTCCTTGCCTTCACAGGCTTCGGTTTACCGTTACAATCTGGTGTGGTTGCTTTCATTTCTGATAGGATCTTTTTTCGTCCTACGTATTGGAACTGTTCGGCGCATATTCTGAAAGAGGTGATAAGTATTGAAGGACATTTTGATTTTGATAAGGTTCATCGTACAATATTTATTGATCTATCGAGCATAGGAGGGACATATCGATGACAATCTATATTATGAGTGACAAAGACGGTGCTCCACAAAGATTATTTTCTTCTGAAATTAATATTCTAAATCAATCCAAATATCGTGTTTTTGACGCTTTCGGATTGGGCATCTTTAAGACTTCGTTAGGCAAATTAGGGAGTTGATTAGTAACAGACGAAGATCGGAGTTTAGAAAGCAACCAAGATAGGTTATTAATTTTAATTTATCAACCAAGATAGGTTAGATAAATATACTTGCAATCGATTACTGGAATATAGTATGGTATTGCAACAGCATCACTTCAAGTCACACATTGCTGGGTATAACTATAGATCTCTCTTTTTTTCATACTACCGTACCATCTGCCATCTCGTTATAGCACCATGCTCAAAAGAAAAAAAAAAAACTTACTCCAAAACATTAAAGAACGATTGTTGCTGCGCCTGCGACTGTGTCTTCCACCAGTCAACAAGTCTCTCATCATCCAAATACTTCAAAACGAACAGGAAACACAAAAGCACATCCCGCACCTCTTCAGCAGACATCACACCGAACCTACACACACGAAAATGACCATTAGCCATATAACAATACGATTGAATATTCCACGATAATTTTAATATACATACCGGATCAACGTAAACAAAAATAAACTGTAATTCATATACGAATTAGGTTCAATATAAGTAAGATATTTACCTGTTAACTTGGTCCCCAATTTCGCTCAAATCGAGTCTTCCTATGTTTCTTGGCAGCGAGTCTCCACCGGACATTGTGGATACAGATTCTAAAGAACTTTGAGACATATTGTTGGCGTGATCTAAAGAAAAATATACTTTCTTAGTTTTGATGTGCAAAATGGGACCTTAAAGTCGTATGTTTTATAACCATTATTGTTTCAGTGAGAATTTCATACACTGTCTTTTTGGCAACGTAACAATAGTCATGTTTACAGTATCCATAAATTAAAAAACTATTGAAAAAGAAATGGACATATTTTTTTAATCAACGATTATTGACAAATATAAAACACATATCAAAACTCGGGAATCAGGAATTGTAATATCAGAAGTATGTAAAATTATACCTAGAAGTGACGTATTGTGAATTTTAAAAGCATCATATCTTCGTCAATTTTGGTAAACATAACAAAAAAAAAAAAATAGCACAAGTATTTTTCTTTTTTGATGAATCTCACGGACTTTTCTGACGGACTAATTAGATTTTTAAAATCATTTTTTCTATTCCAAATACTTGAGGTTTCTTTCTTAATTACTCACCTTTCCCATACATGTGATTGTTGGGTATAGTAGGAGGTTCCTTAAAATGCGCAGAATTCCTGACTGGAGTATGATCAAAGTGCAGAGTCAGTCTGTTCCTTCTAGGAGTGCTATTGGCTGATGCTGCTGCGTTCTGGGTACTGTTGAGGACTGGGTTCATGGTCGCATCTCCGTCGACTTTATCGTGACCATTCTCTATTGGACTGGCCAGATTTTTTGTTATAAGACGGTGGGCGTTTTCTGTTAAACGAAACATGAGATAAAAAATCCAGACAAACAGGCGATAAGGATTGAAGGAAGATGTAGTTTTCAAATTAAACTAAAAGACCATTAATGCAAACAATGAAAAAATTCTGAAAACATTTGTGGATAGAATATAAAGGTATTTGTCTTTTGTTTTGTACTGCCCCACTCTTGAGCAAAGGTGTCCTCGATGTAGAAGGATCCACTTCTCTCTCTCTCTTCTCGCTTGTGAGAAATTGTGAGAAAGCCATCCAAGATACAGCCATCTTCGGGGTCGCGGGACTAACGAATTACCGTGACCCCGGTACGTAAAGGTCTATTGAAGGACACCGTGGATTTTAGACAGTACAAGTCTGACAGTCCCTCCCGCCCTGCCCTGGGTGGGAGGACTCATTTGATGATTTTAGCACGATAAAAAAAAAGATACAGCCATCTTCGACCTTGTCTATTTATGTCATAATAAAGTTTTAAATCGTTTCTGTTTAAATAGTTCGTATATCAATAAAATACTTACCAAGTACGATAGTAAGCCACGGCGAATACAAGTACGCAAGTCTAGCTCGGCACTGTCGAGTTCTATACCGATCATCATGTTCATGCTTAGTTAATAAAGCCCGCAACACACTCAACGCAGACCTACGTTTCAACGGCGCCTCCCGTAATGACTGTTCCACCTGAAGAAAAATACACTTGAAATACTTGAAAGACAGATCAATTATGAAATTTATTCAAGCATGGGTCATGCTCTAAATATGCTAGCAATGTACATATTATTTGGAAAACAAGGGAATACTTGTTTTAGTAGGGTTCCAGCAAGAAAGTGTCTCATTATAAAATCTTCAGTCAGTCTCAGCCTGGCCGGATCTGTGTAAAAGTTATTCACTATTAGAAAGGGACAAAAAAAACACTGTCCTATAGCACAGTCATCTATTTCGCTCTGAAAGACTTCGTACAAAGTCGTTAGACATCGTGTGAAGTCGTCAAACCTCAGCAGTAGATTCTTTGATTTTATTTATAAAGATGCGATTCCGTCAGTGTGCGGCACAAATGTTCGCGCACACATGGATACTTCTGTGCTCGCACACATGAGCAGTGGACTCGTTATATGTGCGCGCACATTGCTAGATTTAGTTCAGTGAAAATGTTCGCGCACAAATGTGCTGCACTGTGCGCGAACAAAAGTTACGAACAGCCTTGCCGGTGGACACATAGGCTAAACTGGATGCCAGCTTAGTAAGCGCAATGC
The DNA here is from genome assembly GCA_943136025.2 of Agrotis puta. Taxonomy (NCBI): domain Eukaryota; kingdom Metazoa; phylum Arthropoda; class Insecta; order Lepidoptera; family Noctuidae; genus Agrotis; species Agrotis puta. Next base: position 12,628,670 of record OW964170.2, on the reverse strand, counting down.
TGAAGTGCGCCAACAAATGGGTATATTTGTTCGAGCACTTCTATTTTGGTGGAATCGTACTATTAGGTTTACTTTTGTCTGCCAATTAAAATCGATAGCTACAAGACAGAAGAAATGCGACAGGTCTGGCAACGTCACTTGATGTCTCGGAAATTCGTTCCCCTGAATATTACGTCCAGATTTTGATTTTCAGTTCAGGAGGGCCACTCAAATCAAACTTTAAAATGAAATATATGTACGAGCGAGATACATAGATACACTGTGCTATTGCATTCAGCCTAAGATACAAAATTCTTACCCTCATCGCCATCTCTTGATAATTTATTCGCGTGTAATGGAAGATTAAAAGGCACAAAGTGCTCATGGGAACAAATTGTTTGTAAAAATGTGAATTTGAAGTCAAATAACGCTTTCGGATCGCAGACTTTAAACTTGTCTAAGTATTTCTTTATTTGTCGGAACACGAAACCTCTGTCCATGAATGATAGGCATGACTGAAAAAGAAAGTTTAATCGATATAATAAAGTAAAGTCCTTGACATGCGAAAGTAGACTCAGAAGATATGACCATAGGGCGCATAAACATTAATTCGTACCGTTATCAATTGAAAGTAGACTCAAAAGTTGTAATCATAGGGTGCATTATAAGTTTGTACCTTTAGAAACGTGGCGAGATTCTTGTTAAATATATGAGTTTGCATCGGTTGCTGTAATATGTAAGACGGTTCCACAGTCGATACCAATTTGTCAATGTTTTCTAACAGATCTGCATGGAATCTTTCGTTGCGCGACATCTAAAAAAAGTAAATTATTTATAGGAAAATATTGCATTGTTTTTTTGTTTAGGAATTTTTTGTGTCGTCGGTGTGTTTACCATTTTAACACACACACACACAAATTGCCAGAACCGGAACAACTACTTGTAGATCAGACAAATATTTCTTCCATGCGGGAGTTGAAACCGCGACACGTAGCGCAGCGCCACAGTCGATTGCTCAGCCGCTGCGCCAACGAACCGGCAATTAATCAATATCGAAAGGTTTTACCTTTATATTTTTAACGTGGTACAATCATGAAATGAGTCCTCCCACCCTGTGCAGAGCGGGAGGGACTGTCAGACTCGTGCTGACTAAAATCCACGGTGTCCTTCAATAGCCCTTTACGTTCCGGGGTCACGGAAATTCGTGAGTCCCGCGACCAAAGGTTTTACCTTAAATTAATTAACATAAATACAAAATGCGGTTTACCTTAGACTATTTTAAAACACAATAGGTACTTACTTTAATTCTTCCTGTATTGATTAGATACTGTGCCATGCTTTTTGTTATTATGTCGAAGAAAAATCCGGAATACTGCATGAATTTGTTTCCTAGTAAAAAGTCCGGTTGGTTGGGGTCCACGAACATGTGGAGTGGGGCCGTCAACATCGTGTGCAGTTTGAATTCCACGCAGTTGAAAACGTACTGTCGACAAAAAGAGCAAAATGTTTATTTTTAATTTCGTTAATGTTACTGACTTTATAAATGTGTTGTGTTTGTGAGGATGAATGGATGGATGGATTTTTTGTTCCTCTTTGACGCAAAAGCTACGGAACGGATTTGGATGAAATTTTGTACACATATGGCATAGGAAACACGAAGGAAAGTTTATCTCGATTTGATCTTCCCGTGGAATAATTTTTGAGTAGCGGGCAAAGACACTTTTTTTTTAGCGTGGTATAATCATGAAATGAGTCCTCCCACCCAGGGCAGAGCGGGAGGGACTGTCAGACTCGAACTGACCTAAATCCACAGTGTCCTTCAATAGCCCTTTACGTTCCGGGGTCACGGTAATTCGTAAGGCCCGCGACCGGTTAGTGTGACCCTAGTGTTAAAGTTAACAAGTCTAGACTTACCTTGACGTAGCTATCCAATAAGTCTTTTCTACCATAATCATGTATCATGTGAACAAAATGCACGATCAATTTTACGATCTGGTAACCCATATCTTGAGTGTAGCTTTTTTCAACAGTCTGAAAAGAAAAAGATGGTATTCAAAATATTTTCTATTCCCAACACGTCTTGTGCCTCTGCCTACCCTTCTGGGGCATTAGGCGTGATGCACATACATACTATGCAGATCAACTGTGAAGGAAGGTGTCAATGAACTTCATCTGTCAATGGTCACTTGAAAATAAAATTTTGCAATAAAATACTTTGTCCAAATTAATTATGAATACTTATTGCATATTATCTTGTTTGAGTTTTTTTCATATGATAATTGTTTACTTAAAAGTCTGCAAGTGTTATGACGTCACAATATGGCGTCAGTAAACCTTCCTTCTTAATTGATCTACATCTTCTGTATGTATAAAAGGAGAACTGACTGACTGACATATCAACGTACAGCCGAAACTACTGGGGCTAGGAATGTGAAATTTTGCACACGGCTTCCTATTATAATGTAGGGGAGCACTAAGAAGGGGTTTTTGGAAATTTAACCTTTAAGGGGGTGTAAAGGGGGAATTAGGAAAGTACGTAACCCACGCGGACGAAGTCGCGGGCAAAGTGCTAGTAGTACATAATTAAACGCATATCTTTTCCCCCACATATGCGGTAGACAGAAATCCTTTCATTCTCCTTTCGCTTAGACCACTATAACTTGAATACAACAAAAATCTTAATTGAAATATTTACCATCAATTGAAAAAGTTGATTCATAATAGTCGGCAAGAAAGCGACGAGCGAGCTCAATTTAATCGCATGCGCAGCTTTTAATGCATTACAGACGTCATTCCAGGGCGGGGGGGACGGTGAGGTGGGGGGAGAACTGGACTTGATCAGTCTCTCCGCCTGGTTGAACAAATTGTGCAAATGCACGTCTCTGGTAGCTACGGTTGAGTCCAGAACTAGTTGGCAGCGGAAGAGCTGCTTCTCGCCTTCCACCCATACAACTTCTGGGCCTGTGTTCTGCGTAAAAATATAAATATTATTGTTAAAGACAATGTTACTAGTAGGAGAAATGCGTCAGATTGCACAGATTTTATAACTTTATGGTTTTAGGCATAAAATTGAAAATCTATTGAAGATTACAGAGCGTTTTCGTTCGTTGCAGTTGACGCTTAATAGTCTTAAATTTTCAGCTTTATACGGTAGAGGATAAAGCTGAAAATCTATTAAAGACTACATAGCGTTTATCAATATCGCTTGCAACTTGTCTAGGGAGTTGAACGGATTTGGATGAAATTGGTACACATATCGGTAATTGCATAAATTAACACATAGGATACTTTTTATCACAGTATAACGTTCCAGTGGGATAGTTACCGAACTTCGCGCGGGCAACACCGAGGAGATAAACTAGTGTAATAATAAACTTATGAGTTTGGAATGCATTTCTCACAATTGTTGTGTTCAACAGTATGTTGTGATTCACACGATTGTTATGTCATCATAAAAATAATATTATTCACAACGAAGTTGCTTTACTTCCAGTGAAAATTAAATCATTTAATTCCCGTTTTCACTAGTATGTATTACGTTTACGCGTCACCTTAATAAAACACACTATTTATTTTTTTCAAGCTTTCGACGTAGAGCTAACTTTTGAGTATCAAACATACTTTAATTTTTTGTTTAGTAAAAATAAGAAAAATAATACCCTTCTACATTTTCTTAATAACATAACATACGTTAAACCCTGGATAGCAAGTCACTTATCATTATTATGAACAGACTATTCGTCCACTGCTCGACATAGGCCTCTCCCAAAGTACGCCACTAAGCCCGATCTGAAGATTTCCCCCATCCAGTTTCTGCCGACTACCCTTCGCAGGTCGTCGCTGCACCAGCCGTTGATAACAAACGACAAACTAAAACGCTCAGTAGTTTTTTTTTTTTTTTTGCGTGGAAAATCATCAAATGAGTCTCCCACCCAGGGCAGGGCGGGAGGGACTGTCAGACTTGTACTGATTAAAATCCACGGTGTCCTTCACTAGCCCTTTACGTACCGGGGTTACGGTGATGGGTAAGTCCCGCGACCCCGGCATGCAACGCTCAGTAGTCTTTAATAGATTTTCAACTTTATGCTCTTGGATTTAAAGTTGAAAATATTTTAACGACTGCTGAGTGTCTACGTTTATCGTCTGTTATCAATTGCCACTTGTCTAGGCCCTCTGGCCGGCAGACGCTAGAGGACTCTTAAAATTATTATTATCAATAGAACATACCCCTTTTCCAAGACCCAGTGGCTGAATAGCCAAGTATCCAGACGGCAAGTGTGTTGCTATCGGCAAGTTAACAACTTCATCAACCAGCTTATCGTTTTTCAACAACGGTATCCACGCGTATCTGAAAAGAAAGGGAACGTGCTGTAAGATACATATGTTTTTAAACCGATGTGGTCACTAATACTATCTCTCTTCAAAGAATTGCCAGCAATCCTGGTCTTGGGCAGTACGGATCCATCCTCTGCCAGGCACCTTCTTCAAATCATGGATCTATTTCGTGTCGCAAGGCCCACAGTATACTTGCCCATACGTGGTCTCCACTCTAAAGTCTTGATCACACGTACCGAACGATCGGGCGAGACAATGCTCTCGAGTGCTCGGTACGTTTAACCATACAGAGTACTCGGCCGAGAGTACTGTCTCACCCGTTATCTCGGTAGCTGTGATCAAGGCAAATCATGTGTCTGCTCCATCGACCGCACTCTAAGGCCTCTGCCTCGAATCTTGCGGGCAGCGGGGCGGCGGCGGCGGCGGCGCTCGCTGTTCGCCCCCGCCCCGCTGCCGCGCCGCTGTTTCCGAGGGCCGGTCCATTTGAATGTATGTCTAAGATCCTGCCACTCCCGCTCCGCCGCCGCCGCCGCCCCGCTGCGCGCAAGATTCGAGGCAGAGGCCTAAGGCAGCTTACCCATGACGCGATTGCATTTGCAATTTCTATTAACTAAAAATTAAAATCGATATTGCCGCTACGAAATAATGATGCAATTCGATTGATTAGAAGTCGTCTTAACGTACCCATACACAACCGCACGTTTTATGTCATATGTCGTAGTGGTAAGGATGATTTTCACTTGTAGTTGGAATCGGTCGAATCGCGTCATAGGGAAGCTCCCTATCACTATCATTCGAACGGTTGCAACGCGCGCTTAATGTGATGCGGAGCTGCCAATGTCTACTAGCTCTTATAGCACGATCATAAGGACTTAACATGGTAAATATACCATGATTATTATTTGTTTTAAGCTTCCGACATTTCAGGACTACTGCTAGTGCCATACATGATCGCGCCAACATGTCTGGTGCATCTAACGATCGTGCTGTCAGAGCTAGTAGTTGGGCGCTTGGCGTTGCGTTAATCGCGCGTTACCATCACACTGCGCGGTTGCATTACTTTTCAATATCACCTCTTGGTTCTATAATCGCGAGTGTACGCGCTATTTAAAACACATGCCATTTAAATTGATATCATTATTGAATAAACAAATCAATTAATATAATTCAATATGGATCAGTTCTATGATGTATTGTTTGCTAGAAACAATACGGACGGATATCGTTGGAATTATTATTGGCAATATAATTGATGATGAAAAGACTTTGTAGAATTAAATGGGTTGAGGAAAATCTGTTCGTTGAATTATAAAAAGTGGTTGTTAGCGTAACTTGAGAACATTTTAAGCTGATAGTAGCCAAGTCTCATGATCCCAAAAATATCTTAAATTAATACTTCATTTGGATCTTGCTCAGCATATCTTCTACCATATACAATGTGTATCAGAAAGTAATCAGCAGTTCCAATAAAAAAATTCAATATTTAAGCAAATTTATTGACATGCCACTACTCGAAAAACGGTGAAGGAAAACATTGTGAGGAAACTGGTATGTCCTAAAACCAAAAATCGATTACATGCGACATCTTCTTATCCACACAGGGGCTGAATTATAACCAGTAACTTAAAACCAGGTTTGTTTCAGTGAGTGAACGAGGTGGCGCTAGACGACTTGTATAGCTCTGTCTCTTTCACTCACTGAAACAAGCCTGGTTTTAAGACGTCATAATACGACCTCTGGGCTCGCATGGATAACCTGAGATGTCGCGGAGAGGAGGCCTGTGTCTAGGACTTAAAAAAATATAGTGGCTAAAATTGAAAAGGAATATTAAAAACTTACCCAATACAAGTTTCAACATTAGCATCATTTTTCTTCGTGAGGTCACACGATATATGATGGAAAGTGAACAACAGATGATGTTGGGGAGTTATAGTGGCCGGCAGTCGGATCTTCGCCTCGTCACTCCACGTGGGGTTCGCATTGTGATGCAGTACTGAGCACCGATACTGTGACGTCATGCCGAATCTGCCGTAGACTGCCTAGAAGGTTAATTGAAAATGGGATCTTATTAATTAGGGGAATAGAGTTAAGTGGTGACTAATGATGAGATGGAACAGTTTATGAAAGATAGGACCACTGTCGCAAATAGCTGCGAAGTAGAGGTCTTGCCCAGCAGTGGGACGTTATGACTAACCTAACCAGTCTCATTATTTATTGTTGTATCGATATTTAACATAGGGTATTTGAGAATGTTCTGTGTTCTACGAGTGCCGTGTCTAAAATTGAAACGTATTTGAAGTAACTTACTTTGGAACTTAATTCAATGAAATGTAATGACGTCTATAGTTATTTTATAAAATACTAGCTGTACCCTGCCCGGTTTGCAGTGGCACAAAAAATTGTTTTTTTCAAAAAAAAAAATAGATAAAAACCATCCTTGATGCGGATTATATATCATGCTAAAATTTCAGCTCAATCGGTGCAGAACTTTTTGAGTTTTTGAAGCATACACAAACCAACATAACATTTTTATATATATAGATATAGATAGATGACGAACTCGATTCCACGTAAATATTTATGAGGACGATATGTTTGCGGGGAATTCGCAACGGTTACCGCGACATGCAGGCGAATTCGACTGGGTTTCAAGTTATGAAAATTCCATGCAAATATGACATTTAACAACTTCATAAACGCTTCAATTTCCTTTGCGCTCTGATGCGACTTGACACTCTCAGACAAATGTAATTCAATACTAAAGTGCAATGGACAGCCACAGGGTGATATTTTTATATCATGTGAAAATATGATGTTAGAATAAGGCAATAAGGTTGATATTTGTGTGAGATGTAGTCAAGAAAGCTGGTCTCGTCATTTGTAGATATTCTACTCGTTACTGTTAGTCAGAAGCTAGCAGTAACCAGTATTACCAAGGGATATTGTATCTCCTAGTTACTGACATTCACCTGCATCCAGTTAGATTAGAAGGAGACTCCTACATGAAAAGATGATGATGGATTTATGAAGTTCTTCATAAAATATACATTCTTACCTGTAGCGGTTTAGGATCTCCATTATCACTATCTCTTATCTCGATAGAACAAGCGATATTCCTGGCTCGAGCGAACATTTTTTGAGATTCGAAATTCAAAGCCAACGGCCTGACATACAAGTGATGTATGTATGCTGCATACGGCTGCTCCGGTTCCACGTTGAGTGTTGCCAGTTCTACTGTGAGTGGCGACGTAGGCGGAAGAGGAAAAGGTTTTAATGCAGCGTAAGAGGTTGACATACAATCTGGAAGGCAATGCAGGCAATCAAGTTGTTTATTATGTGCTGTTATGTCACACTAAATTTTTCTCACGGCAATTAGAAGAAAAAACAATGCAATTCATTCTGCTGGCCCAGTGGTAACACATTACGGCCTCGACTTACGAGATGTAGGTTTTGGTTCGAATCTAGCCATAAGCCATCCGTTTCTGTATTTTTTTTTTGCACTCAAAACATTTAAGGATAACATCGTGAGGAATGTCTAGAACCAAAAAATCGAAAACATATGACGTCTATCAAACTTCAGTGCCTTCGTGGTAGATAGCCCACTCGCTCTTTCAGAGAGGTGTCCCAGGTCCCACCGGCTGTTTGAGTTTACCTAAGATTTTACATATTATTGTCAGCAATAAACGGGCTTTTTTTAGCGTAGTAAAATCATCCAATGAGTTCTCCCCCCCAGGACGAGACTAGAGGGACTGTCATAAAAGTTCACGGTGATCCTTCAATAGCCCTTTACGTTCCAGGGTTACCAGATGAGAGTCCCGCGACAGCAATACGCGCGCTGAAGATGACGCTTTAATTTTTACAATGTCAATTCAGAAATTGAGTAGGTTTTTGAAAAGGTATAAAAAGCCTAAAGCCAAAATTATTCAAATAATATAAAAAAAGTCTATCTTACTTGGTACTTGTTCGTTACTCTGATGTATGTTAATACTGAGCCAGCCAGGTATCACAGTTAGTTTCGCCATTTTCTCAGATTTTCGGTAATCTGATAATATTTTTAGAAGATCGTCATCTGACATTTTATTCGGCTCCTGCCGATATATCGCTGGGAATTCAGGTGTCAAATCTAAGTCATTACTGTACATTCTGAAACAAATATTTATGTATACAAACTATAAAAAAAAACATACACATATACTAAAATTAGTAATGTATAAGATTGTGAAGATTAACATGTCTGTTACATAATCACGTCGCTGAATACGTCTGACATTAAAATGTAGGACATTTTTTTTTCTACACAAACATAATAACGACACAGACAGTATAAAACAAGTTAATCCGTAATTTTTTTTCTTTAAACAAACTCTTACTACTAGTTAATAAAAATAACTAATATCTTATGAAAAAGTACGCGTCGAGACGAATCAATCTCAATCGCTTTGAGCGTTATCCCATAGCCACCTTAAAGCTCCATCATCGAATCACCTTTTTGTCATAATAAGCTTGTAATAATACAAATAACTGTCTTCGTGGTTTCGACCCAAACCAATCCTTTTTTTAAATCTGTCCAGTAGTTCCTGAGATTAGAGTGTTCAACCAAACAAACAAACATACTCTTCATCTTTATAGCATTAGTATAGATGCTTACTTGTACAACGGCTTCGCAGCCCAAGCAAAGGGCATTCTGTATGTTCCAACACGGTTTGCATACGCTTGAACATTTTTATGTACTTTGAGACCAAGTCGCGGGTCTTTCGTAGCCTTCAGGTACGGCTCCATCACCTGACTCACATGACCTTGAAGAATCTTGTCAATCTTTACCACCAAGAACAGGTCTGGGTGGGGATTGTTTACCGACAACATTACCTGAGAATCAACATAAACTGTTATAGCTTTTTAAACGACCATAAAATTATCATAGATGTAAGAAGTTTCACTAGTTCTTATGTAACTTTGATGTAAATACAATACCTGTCTCTTCGATCGGAACCACTCTTCCGGTATCTGTTTAACGTCTAACTTAACATCGTAACTAAAATTTTCAACTAATGACTTGGTGCACTCCGTTTCCTTGACTAGATCTCTGACGGCATCGTGGTTGAGGTCAAAGTGGAAGTTCTCCGAAAGTTTCTTCCCACTCCTCGCGTCGTACAACGCTAAGTACGTGTAATAAGGCTCTACTTGACACAACAGTTCTTTATCGCCGTCTATTGGCGCTTGTAATCTAAACTTTAAGCTTTCGCATTTGAGCAAAATTCTTTGGCCAAAGTGTTCTCTGAAACAATAAAAAATACCGTTCAGCCTAGACAGCGTAAACAAGACTTAGGGTCAGTTTCACCGAGACGCGACGCGACGGGACGAGACGCGACGATACTGGAAATGTGTATCTTTTTGTGTAGTAAATAAAGTTAGATTTTAAGTCGAAATTTAAAGGAGTGCGCGGAATTGCCTTGCATCACCTGATAGGTCAAATGTGTATATCTCGGTTTAGTAAAAAAAAATGGATTTTGTGTCGGTCTATTGAAATAAGTGCGCAGCGTCGCGTCTCGGTGTGAATTGACGCTTAGTGACAGTTAGGCTAGATTAAAAAAACTACAAAATAAAAAAAGTTTATGGTTTGAGGAATTTCAGTCTGTCTGCAAGTTTTATTGTTATGGCTTTGCGAAGCCGAAAAAAAAGTGACAACACCTGCGTAAGAAAAGTCGCTTTCACTGGCAACTAACAACCTAGAAAAAAACAAAAACATCAATACTACGTACTTGAATGGTTCAAGCTGAGGTTCAGGCGAAGGTGCTCGCTTATACGGCATGCTGAAGATGTTGTATCGGCACTCGTTGCGCGCGGCCGCTATGGACATGTCCGTCTCGCGGGAGTACCGCATCAGGAGCGGGTTCATGCTGTGTTCCAAACCCTTGAGGGTCCCGTATGTTGGGGGCGGTGGTTCCGCTGTTAGAGATACGTCGGCATCTGAACATTAATTATAGCTGTATAGCTTTAAATTGACATTAAGAGTTATTAAAATTTCGAAAGCTATAATAAAGGCATCAATTAACAGATTAATGGTTAAACCTTACCAATGATCGAACTTAAGATGCACCTGCAATAGACAGTCAGCTCCAACACCACTATTTTTTTTACCACATTGTGGATCATTTTAAAAAAGGCTAAGAGTTTATATGCGAGAAATTTATTCTGGTGATACGCATATGCAACGTAAGTCATGCTTGAGTCTGTCGTTAATAGAAACAGTCTCATAAATCCTACCTTTATCCAACGCCTCATCACCCTGGTGGGTCTCCTGACTATCCTGATTCTTCTTCAGTGTTGCTTTAAAAGCATTGATCCAATCATTCACGTCTTCCTCGTTCTCGGCGGCAAACGTATAACCTTTTCCTCCGGACATACGCAATTCGAAAGAGAACCTTCCCCGTTTTGGATTCTGTAACCATACGGAATAATCAATCTTGTAATACTGCACCCGTTATTATAATTACAGTATTACTCGCCGCCCGACCATGGACCATGCCCGGGTCGACGGCGCGTTGTGTTCCACACGCGCCTCAAAGAGTGTCAGCATAATGATGGGGCCCCCCTTTAGAGGGCCAAAGCCTGCCGGGGTCGCGGGATTTACGAATTACCGTGACCCCGGAACGTAAAGGGCTATTGAAGGACACCGTGGATTTTAGTCAGTACGAGTATAACAGTCCCTCCCGCTCTGCCCTGATGGGAGGACTCATTTGATGATTTTAACACGCTAAAAAAAAATAAGTCGTGATACTTGGGTAATCTATGTGGTTTTTTATCTATATTAATTAAAATCGAAAAATGTTCCATAATTATAGAAGTTGATTTAAGGATCAAAGTACCGTATTAACAGCAATATCCAAACATTTCAGGCAGTTGCGTATATTTTTATGAACAGGTGACTCAATAGTCTATTGATTAGATATAACATTTGTGAAACATTACGCCTTTTTGCATGGACTTATAACTAACACTTTCAAAGATTCACTTTACGTTTGGAATTGTCCGATTAGTTTCGGAAAACAAATTGCATCGTAAAGATGAGTCTAAAACCGTGGAACATTTCCAAATCGTTTAAAAATGAATAAGCACACCCAAACATGCAAATTTTTCCATTTTTAGAATCACGGAAATTTAAACTGGATAAGTATTATGTGACAGTAGATAAAGCCTTACCCTGACAACATCAGAACAAAAGTCCATAACGATAGTGAGCTTCGTATCCGTTTTTTTATCATCCTTATACACTTCGAGTATGTAGGTGCCATCGGCTTCTCTAAGCATTGAGCAATAACGTTTCTTAAAAGATTTTGAAGCAAGGTTGCTGAATATTCTATCTGAGCCGATTTCGGGTCCCTTGAGCAAGTGGCCCTCTTTGGTACCAAGGTCCAACTTGGCCGCCTGTGATTCGTTATCACTCTCGATCTCTGCATCGATATCATACACCTCTTCTGGAAATTTGTTCTCTATTGGCCTGTATAAGAAAAGATAGTGGTAATGGTGTTGATAAGGGGTATCAATTACTAAGTACCTCGTTATGTTTAAATTTACTCATGCATTGTAAAAAAATTGGTTCTTTGAAATGCTGATTCAGAAAACCCGTGGTTGATAGGAGTTTGTAACTCGAATTATGTTACGATTTTAAAACTGGTCATCAAATGTTATCTACTGTAAATAAAATATAACGTCAAACAATTTGAACAAAGATTGAGCAGATACAAATTGATGACTGACGATACAAAAGAGCTTTCATAAGTTTTGAAGGGGTCACGACATTTTAGATTATTGTATGTTACGGAAATATCAAACTAATCTAATTATAATAATATTTTAAATGTTATCAGTGAAAGTGTCTGTGGCGGTCATCTCATTATCATATTATGTCACTAATAAATTTACCATTTTTGGCATTTAAATCCTTTCATCCTATGTTGTGCAATAGGATATGACGCATGCATCAGATATGGGCATAATGGTCTGGCCTTGGTAATACAGCACATAACTTTTTGTTGACCATACAATGTTCACTGCCATGTAAAGTATGTTAATTATAACTACTAATGAGAACCCCACTGTTTGTTACAATTTTAACACATTGTATGCAGCCGCCTTTCATTAGTTTTAGATGGGAAGTCGATAAATCAATGCATTTTCGACAATGATATTCAAGTGCAACTTTACTGTTATGAATATTATTTACATTTTGGTTATGCATTGTTTTGTGAATTCTAAGAGATAAGTTTAGAATATATTTTGCTTCCCATGTTATGTAAATAAAATTCATAATCGACCTATAATGCTTCCACTGGGGTGCTAAGACAGGAAACCGCCACGTGCGCTCGTGGACTGGAGTTCCCTCTCGGATACGTCCGGGGGGAAGACCAGTTTTTCGGGCCGGTGCACCCTGGGATGCGGGCAAAAACTCTTCCTTAGGCAGTGTGCCTAAGGGGTCTCTTTGCCCGTATGCGAATAGCCTGTCGGGTGGACGCTCCAACGCGTGTCCCTCTGAATAGCAGAGGGCACAGCGGCGGAGCGGGCTTGCGGACGGTGAGTAATGGGTAAGCTCGCCGTCCGACCAAGCTCGGGTAGGTGGCGCGTCGTGTTTCACGCGTCACCGACGGTGCCCCTTACGGCCAAATGCCTGCTGGGGTCGCGGATTTTTTCTTAATCCAGGATACCGCGACCCCGGAACGTAAAGGGCATCCGAAGAAACACGGGTGGATTTTAGTCAGTAAGAGTCTGACAGTCCCTTCCGCCCCACCCAAAGCGGGAGGAATCATTTGATGATTTTGCCACCGTAAAAAAAAAAAAAACATGCTTCCACTTCTGGCACACAGGCCTATTCTCTATGAGAGGGATTTAGCTGTAATCCACTCGGCGGGCCCAGTGTAGATTGGTAGATGCCACATATCTTCGAATTTCATCCTGTTCCGGTTTTGTCCAGCTCGTCCCGCCATCTTCTAAGAGGTCTGCCGTCAATCCTTTTTATTGAACAAGGTTTTCCACGTGTTACACAAGGAAACTGACAGGGTCTCCATAGGACTAGACGCCTAAAATAACGGAGGTGAAACCGCGGGCAGAAGCTAGTAACCATCATAAAGTCTTACCTTGGTAGATTGAGGTAGGTGCCGGAGTAGTTACTAAACTTGTAATGTATGAGGTTCCAACTGGAGGCATAGCTGAGAAGGGCCTGTCTCGTGAGCAGGGGGCAGGAGGCCGCAGTCCTAACGTCGGGCACCGCCGTCGTCACCGTCCTCCAGCGACGGGGTAGCACAACACTCTGCATGGCAATACATTCAACTTTACAGGATTTGTCATGGGACTCTGGGTTCAATTCTATGATAAGTTAAGTCTGAAAAGGCCACTTTATCATGGTGATAAAGTTCGTAAAATAGAATTCTCTTGCTTAAGCAATAAAGATGATAATAGATAAAGAATAATGTTATATATATTATGGTTCTGCTAGTGACCTATTAAGACCCCGAAGCACTGACATCTTGGGTTCCACCATCAGATTTTTCAATAATCCTGACCCCAATAACATGGATTTTAACATTAATGGCAAAAGTGAGTTCAAATAAATACTTTTACCTCACCTTTCGTGGGGTTTAGGGGAGTTAAAGGGTTGATATTTGTGTTTTGTTACGAAGGCCACTTTTGTTTACCAATATAAGTGTAAAAAAACATAATAGTTTGGTCTAAATTTCCTGCAAAATGAATGCTGACATAAATGGGACTTTTAGTGTACCAGGTCAATGGGCCCAAGGCTAAAAGTCCCTTCCACACTCCGATTTTAATCAAACACAGCTAAATAAATAGTATGGGAATCCCCGTTTAGGTTTTCCTGTCCTCTATGGTCACTGGAATAAGAACTAGTTTTGCTGCAAACAGTATTCTTCTATCATTTGGAGTTAACATTCTTATCTAATAAAAATAAATACATATTTGCTTTGATACATTTGTATACTTATGATTACATACTAGTTGATAGTAAGAATGCATTAATATTTAATTGCACAGTACATAATATGTCAATATTTACTTGTATATAATGTTAAATTCGACCATGATTCATTTAAATATTAAGTTAAATTGAGAAAAATAAAGTGCATCTTAACTGTGACATTTTTAATACTCTTAAAAAAACAGTACAAAGTTTATGCTTCACGCTTTCATATTATAAGGAAGCAAAGTTATAAAACATTGCTTCCTTATAACATGAAAGCGTTTGTGTTTAAAAAGCAATCTCTGAAACTGCTGAACCCAGTTTGAGTGTAAATCTTTATTTAGATTTACACTCAAACTGGGTTCAGCAGTTTTCAGTCTTGAGGAACTTTGGTTATATTTTATTTTAAAATTGCATCTGAGCGAAGCCAGAGTGCGTCTCTAGTTAATATATAAATATACTGAACTGCTGCTGATGTATTTCAGGTCATCAATTATCCACTATTTCAAGCTTTTCAATATTTTATCATTCCTAAACATTAAAAAATGGAAAATTAATCATACACAAACTTTTCCTCACAAAAGATCATTATTTTGTACCCGTTGTGTGCCTAGTGCAGAGCAAAGGTCTCTTCCTTCTTTTTGTTTTATCCTTCTGTAGTGATATGGGCCTAATGGTTTAGGTAGGCCTATAATACAGGCAAAATACGATATGACTGACCGGTCATTCACCAACTTGATGGACCGATGAGGTGAAAGAATCATCATCCTCTAAATTATATATGGTGATAATGGATGCACTAAACATAAACCAGACGAGACCAAGACTCCAGATGCAACTCTGAAGCTGACAAAAATCCTCAGATATAAGGGCCCGACTACAGAGAATAAAAATTTGTCAAGCCTTTGTATTGTGGTAAGAAAATAAGCTATTTATTAAATACTAGCTTTTGCCAGTGGCAACACTCGCTCACCCCTCCTCCTTCATTGCCTATGTCACTCAGGATCAAAGCAGCTTTCAACTGGTGAAAGAATTTTTGGAATTGATCCAATACTTTCAGAGCGTGAGATCGTCGACGTCTGTCGCTGTGGGCGTCTACCACTGCGGCTGGGGTGGAGGGAGGACGCTGTCCTCTCCCTCACGCGGCCTGCCTCCTCCTTCGCGAGCATGACTACTTCCCACTCCGTCTCGCCCCGCAGCATGGCCTCAACCAATGCCGGGCGAGAAGGAAAGCTTAGTGTAACTCGTACCAAAGGAAAGTGTGTGAATAAATAAATAACTTACAGACACATCATCAGTTGGGTACAGTAGAATGTCCCTAAGTGGGTCATTCAGCAGGAGGGTCTTGTTATCCTGGATGTACTGCTCAAAATCCAGTGCAGTACATTTTTTGGCAATAATATTCTGTAACAAAAAAATAATTTATGTTTATTTTTTGAGATCAACCGCCGGTAACATGGATTCTGTTCCCGAGACTGGGGGCTACTATTTTTTATAATATATTTTAAATATGTTTTACATACTTTTATGAAAATATTAAGTAACTTATATGTATGGAAAATGAATAAATAAATAAATAAATATTCCACAACTATCACACAACGCCATCTAGTCCCAAGCTAAGCAGAGCTTGTGTTATGGGTACTAGACAACTGATAAACATACTTATATATTTCTAAATACATACATATTATAGATAAATTACACCCAGACACAGAACAAATGATCGTGCTCATCACACAAACATTTGTCCTGGGTGGGAATCGAACCCACGACCTCCGGCATAGCAGTCAGGGTCACTAACCACTAGACCATCAGGCCTGTCGAATGTGAATGTCGAATAAAGAATTTGTATTTTGATAATGGGCAGGTGCCCACAACTCTAAACCAAAAGTGTGGAAATATATGTCTACCAATGCTTTTTCATTTTAATAATTTAATGGAACAGATTTCAATGAAATAATAAAAATAGGTTTTCTGTCTGTGTATTTTAGAGCAAAGTTTATGATTTTTTTGACATTGTTGGATGACTATTAGGTTTGAAGTTATACAGACATTCATGATATTAGATTTCTAAATGTCAAGAAGTGGTAAAAATAATAATTTAGACATATTTTGGAAATAATTTCCATAGTCAGTATAATACAATCTGAGGCTATTATTGCTTTTTTTCAATGAATATTTGCTATAGTAGACATGTTAATAAAGACTGTTTAAATAGTGAATACTTATTTGTTTAATATTTTAATTATCTGATACAGATTAATATTATACTGATGTTTTATTTAAATTGTATAAAAACATGAATAGATGTATTGTTTTTTTAAATAGTCTAGTTTAAGTAACCCTTTTAATGAGATGTTCAGTTAATGTGAGCTCAAAGTCGTTCTTATGATGTTTACAATATCCAGCAGCCAATGTTATGTAAATATTGAATAACAGAGACAGACAAGGCACTAAAATATAATAATTACAGCAGATATTTCATTAATTTATTGCCTTTGATTGCAAGTCTTATGGTACCACCGTAATATTTGGCCTAATGGAACAAACAATATTTCTAGCCCGGAGTTGAGCATTCATGCAATTAGAAATTTCTAATGCAAATAGAAAGCAAGTGAATGAAATTTTCCAATTAGGAACACATTTTCTTTCCGTTTTTATGGTAGAAACCTTACTGCGGCGTATCAAAATTAATGGATTATGAATTGTTTAATACATTTATGCTCATATTCACTGTAAATGATCGCTACACTAAAATAAAGACTTGTTATATTTACCTCATATTCTGCGCCGTTCTTTTTCACCTTAGAATTGACTGGAGGCATCGTGGAAAATCTTCCAACACAGAATAATAGTAAGCCAATCACATCTATTTACATTCAATAACACAAATGTTTACATTTTGAAAAAATCAATCATTTTTCATTCGCAAAAACGCCGAAAACCGCAACGCGAACGAAGATGCGAAACACGAACGAATAATGACAGGCGACAGCAATCAAACAGCAGCTACGGCGCTATGGCACTGGCAATTTTAGTTTGTTAAAGTATTTTTGGCATAGCTTCTGGGCCTTTATGTCATGTCATTGGCCATAGACATGTTTTACATGGACACTGAGCTAATGTTTATACTTCAAGCTGCACAGCAGCTGTATTTTGCATGTGATCTTGCTTACTACAGCTCTGATCATAAAAAAATATGTATAGACTAGCTTCTGCCCGCAAAATATGACATGCCCGCCCAGACGATCATTATTTACTTGCGGCATTGTTTTGATACTACGATATCTCCTAAGATATTCATTGAAATCAAATGGGCAATTTAGGTTAAAATTAAATGCTTGTAATCAATGATATTATAAGTAATAGATATGTTATACACTTACAATTCAACAGAAAAAAGTGTGCCGCGCCGTGAGGCAGCACACATACACACTTTTTATTCACACATTACATTTCACTACAAGTGAAAAGGATAGCTTGACAAAACCAATAAGAAAAAAAGTGACAGCTAGATGTTGTCAATTGCGCGTGAATGTAAACAAACATTATTCGAGCCACCAATAAATAAATAAATAAAATATAAATATTCCACAACTATCACACAACGCCATCTAGTCCCAAGCTAAGCAGAGCTTGTGTTATAGGTACTAGACAACTGATAAACATACTTATATATTTGTAAATACATACATATTATAGATAAATTACACCCAGACACAGAACAAATGATCGTGCTCTTCACACAAACATTTGTCCTGGGTGGGAATCGAACCCACGACCTCCGGCATAGCAGTCAGGGTCACTAACCACTAGACCAACAGGCCTGTCAAAACCAATCACCGCTCGTTGAGATCATAGACTAACAAATTAACTAGGCAGAAGGTACAAACCGCGTGTACAGAAATTGTAGCCGTAATTTGTGCCTATGCAACGACTAATATTAAAAGGTAGGTAGAAACAAATATAATTCACGACAGTGCGTCGTCTAATGTACCAGAAACAATGTAGAATAAATTAATCAGATATGAAATTACCTTACACCCGGCATAAATCATAATGCCTAAAAATGCGATTCACTCATAAGTTCATATAGCAAAAGTATTATGTAATAAAAATGCATTCAAATTAGGTAAATAAAAACAGCCACCCACTGGATACACCTTAGTTCATTTCTTGGAAATCTAGAAATCACGAATTAATTTATTACTTACACCTAAAGAAAAAGTTTATTATTTATGAATCAATCACAGATTTCAATGTAGTAATATAATATTTAATTAAAAGGATTTGTCAAAATTCTTACGGGAACGGGAAAAGATAAATAGCATAAAGTTTGTGCGCGAACGAAGTCGCGGGCAAAAGCTAACAGGTCATAACATAAATAAAAATCTACATTTAAGTAGGTCTAATGGCACCATTTGCACTGTTAGTCAACTGACTTTCTGTTTCGTAGGTATAATATTACTCTGTCATCTATCTCTATCGCACTTGTTGATACAGAAATTGTTGTCTTACTCTTTCTTTTACGACGCCATATTTTAGAATCGTAATGTTTTATTTGTGAAAATATTAGGATAAATAGTATATTTACGAATGATATGTGATTCCTAGACTTTTAGAGGTCTTGCTTGTATAATTCGCACAATATCTCATAACACACGACGGCATTTTCGTTGGTTTTGAGTCAGTTTTAGTTTTGATTCACTCGTGTTTACGTAAAGTGCACTCGCTGACGCCGGCAACGTCGCACTGAGGTCAAGGTTTGTCACTTAGCTACATTTTAGTGTGTCACTTGCTGAGCGCTTATAACGTATCTACACTTTTTTACTTATAATATCATTGCTTGTAATGATGAACGTATTTATTTGGGTAACGATTAATATTATGTTTATGATAATACCGTCGCAAGTAATGTATTATTTTAAAACCAATTTGATTTCCATAACGAAAGAAAAGGAAAGGTTATGATTAGAAAACCTTAAAAGATAGACATGTGCTATCGTGGACTTTTTTTTAGAACAATTCCGTCATACATAATTTTTGCGTAACGTTGCGTAAAGTAAACCGTTTCGCAGCGCACGCTGCGGAATCTCTCAATAACATTTTCCCGATTTGGCAACAGTTTTCATTGCTGCTCTGCTCCTTTTGGTCATAGCGTAATGTTATACAGCCTTCCTGGATAAATGGACTATCCAACACAAAAATATTTTTTTTCAATTCAAACCAGTACTTCCTGAGATTAGCGCATTTTTGACAGTTGGCAAAACTAATGTACTCTGAGATAAAGCCAACAGTTCAGCACTTCTATTATTTGCCACTTTGGGTACTTTAAGCATATCCTTGATTCTTGTATTTATGCTATGAATATCGCTATATTTTGTAAAGATTAATATTCTTTTTAACAAAAATCAAACATACACATATTAAGATGCAACTGTCATTAAGTAAGTATATTTATTTCTTTAAATTAATCCTTCAGTGAATGCCTGCTACCTAGGTTGTAAATTGCTCGAATGGCTCTTTTCTGCAGCACAAATATTTATTTATTTATTTCAGGCATCGGAGGCCCATATAAAATACAATACAAAAATAAATATAAACAATATACTAATACATATAACAACATGACAATAACTTAAACTACTGCACACGAAGTGACGGTGTCGTGTTACACTGCGCGGTGTCGCGTAGTGTAACACGATACCGGCCAAAACTCTTCCTTGAGGTACGTGTCGAGATGCGGTGTTGGGACCCGCACCACAAATGAGTTGAAGTTGGTGATATTATGCGGCTCCAACTTCACGACCCTCAAGGTCACTAAATATTGCATAATTATAATCTTTAAATTCAACAACATTCCGCTGCGCGAACGCACACTGCCTTTTGTCGTAAGGTGGATTTTCATAGTTCACGGTTGAATTGCATTGCATCGCTCCATAAACATATAGGTACGTGCGATTTGAATCGACAATCGATTCGATATCGCACGCGTCGCGTCGCGTCATCAGCAAGCTTGCTAACTCAAGCTAGTTGGCATTTTTTATACCAGGCAATAGAATGAACGTAAATTCTGTGACCAATACAAGCAAATAAAACAGAGCTTGACTGGATGTAATATTTTATTTCAAGTTTTTTTTTACCTGAATAAGTTATAGGAAATATTCTGACATAAATGGTCAATCTTTTGCAGATTTTTTTAATAACTGTGTTTCACTTAATATGCTGAGATCTCCCACCAATAATCTTTTTAACAGCTCTGTTATTCTTTCTTTTAATATCTTTTTTTTTGACACATTCAATTCTAAACTTGTGATTACCCCCAATTCAGTGAAAAAATTTTTTATGTACTCATCACTTACGTCATTCAGCTCTCTTGAAGTGTCTCCAGACATATACATTGTTGTGCTCGGTATAACATTTTCTAAATCAACGATTTCTACAATTTCATTATTTACATTTGTATCGTTTGCTAAGTTTTCTCCTCGTACATGGTCTTTATCTCTCATATTGTAATCATCATCATTCTTATAAATTACTTTTTCAAAATTCATATCTAAAATCGCTTCTTTAACATTCTTATTTACAGTATTATCTTGAACATTCACATTTATAACATTGTCATCCTCATCTGCCATCATAACATTTTCATCAATACTTTCTATCTTAAAATTATCTTCAATAATTAATTCACTTTGTAATCCTAAATTAATGTCTTCAGGTCTATTTTCGTTATCTTTATTTGGTATAAAAGTAAAATTTGGTTGACTTTTATGCATATGTTGACTTGGTATACTAGTGACATTATCATTACTTTCGCTATCACTGTATAAAATATCAATATTAGGGTGTGGAAATTTTTTTATTTGTAGTAACTCATCTAATTTACATTTAATAGCCTCTTTAATAGCAGTCTTAACAGTTTTTGTGAGAATGAAATCTGAATCTTCAGATTCTTCTGATTTTCGTTTAGATAACAAGTTTTTAATGTGTGCATGTGTAATAACATTTTGATGTACAAAATAATTGTGAGTTACTTCGGTTTTTAAATTGAACATATTATTAATGAGCCTGTGTATAGCAACTGGAATATTTTTTTCATCACATATTTCACTTAAATAAGGGTCCAAAAAATTAAGTCTTCCATCTAAAAATTTGGCTGCCTCCGGATGGGCCATCGCATACTCCTTTGGAATTTTTTCAGAGATAATTAAAGACATTATCATGGCATATTTGTGTTTTATATTTCTCCATTGCTGTATACATGAACTTCCTGAAAGTATTAAATAAATAAATCTTAAGTTATAAATGTACAATAAAAAAAAAGAAGATATTATGCACTTGGTGAGTCCACGAAAGTACTATTATCAGTATTAGTGCTTCTAATATTCCTAGAACTGGCTGACATTTTTGGATAAGTGTTTGAGGTATGCTGAAAACTTGAAAATTGTTAAAAATAATACTCAAAGGTTTTGAAAATATTATTTTTTGGGACTATTGAAAACATGAATATCTACCCAAAAATTACAGCCCGTTCTCAAGCCAGAATTACTGTTTTGGTTGGCAGTTTATAAACAAAATAAATTTTTAATATTAAAATAATATTCTTGTGATTTAGACCATTTAAATCGGAAAAAGTGGAGAGGCCTTTCACCAGAAGTTGAACACTATCTACACTAATATTATAATGAGGAAAGATTTGATTGTTTGTTTGTATTGAATCGGCTCCGAAACGACTGGACCGATTTCAAAAATATTCAATAAGCGCTGGCATAGAAATCTTGCAGTGCGATGTTGTACTTCATAGAATAACGTCATGTAGTGAGACTTACTGGCTTCGCCTAATTTTGATGAAATCTCTACCCAGGCATGGTCCCACCTAACCTTGTTTAATTTTGAATGACGATATCTTGAACTGGGCACTGGGGTGTAAATAACAGGATATTTTGATACCAAATTAATCAAATTAACTTCATTTGAAAGCCACTTTTTTTTATACTGCTTCGTTCTTCTACGGCTTTTGACTTCTATTGCTTTTTCTATAGACGACATATTTTAATTGTAAATAAGTAGAGTAGTTCTTTATTTATTATCCAAGTATCAAGCGGATGATGATATATTTTTGTCTTAAATTTCGATTTCAAAGCAATCAAAACACTGACTCACTGACGTATGTTAATCACAGACTTGTCAATTGTCATACAGACAGTACCTGTCATTTTGTCTTTTTTTTTTAAATTATATCTGAGTATGGATACAGAGTCCTTCAGTCGTTCTTTATGACAGTCTAAATATTTTTTTCTATCAGAAATTCGTGTCAGTTCAGACTCAGCGCTGTATGTGTACAAAATAATCGAGGTTACGGTCTCAATCTGGTGCGCTGGTTGAACAACGTTTTTCTAGGGCTATGTCAAAGTCAAGCCTTAAGCCAAAGTCAAGTCCAAATCCAAAGCTAAAATTGAAGTCTTAATTAAAGTTGTAAGTTAATGTCGAAATCGCAGTCCAGCGTCCGGCGGACATCAGAATATCGCTTCAGATCATAATGATGAAAAACTGTGAAGCAGCCAGTAAAATAAAACCATAACCAAACAAAAAGAAACCAGTTAATTAATTCTTTTTAGAAAACTAAGTTATTGTAATTACTTAAATACCTATGTTCAGACTCATTGGAATAAAAAAATTGGAAGAAAATTTACTCAGGTGTCTCTCTCTTTTCTGTATAGTAATAAGTAGTACTTGAAAGTTGAAATCCCTAAGTCTACTATTGCCGATTTCAGGCCATTGTGTGCCCGAATACAATAAGGTTACGTTTTATATTAAATACACCTTGTTAGTTTGTAAGAACTAGGATGAATGAATCAATAAAAAATCACGAGTCTCTCTCGAATCTTGGGACAACCTGACTGACGATAAGCGCCTGATAAATTATATAAAGCAATGTTTAATAATATTTTATGTATAGAACAGTGAACTTTAATAGTCGTAATGCGAGTTGAAGCTCGTAAGCTTAGCAGTGTCGAATCCAAGAGGGGACAGGCGGGACACGTGCCCCTGGCGCCAGCTTCTGGGGATTGCCAAAATCATAAACATGATGGCTTGCTTGCAAACAAAAGTCTGAAATGTCGGACAGGCGCAAAAACAGCTCGCATTGTTCTATTTTTTTTACGCAGTAAAATCATCACATGAGTCCCATCCAGGGCCGAGCGGGAAGGACTGCCAGACTCGTACTGACTAAAATCCACGGTGACCTTCCATAGCACTTAACGTACCGGGGCCACGGCAATTCGTGAGTCCCGCGACCAGCTCGCATTGTTCTTAGCCAACGACCATACAGCCTATGGTCGTTGTTCTTAGCCCTAGAAGCCTGATATAATGTCAAAAGCGCCAGTATCCATTTTTTCCCGGATCGTCGCATAAATCGTAGAGCTTCTGCGGCAATTTTTCGTACTTCATATCTTAGGCTCAACTCACACCAAAAGAGCGGCGAAGGGCAACGAAGCGGAGCGCAGTTTCAGTGTCATATGAATGTTAACTTTATTTTCATTACTATAATACTCCTTCTTATTACCGCACTCATACTCGAAAGAGTCGCGCGAATGCCCGCGGATCCGCGGGCATCCTCGCGACTCGTTCGAGTTTCTCATGCGATAATAAATATTATTTTAATGAAAATAAAGTTAAAATTCATATGACACTGAAACTGCGCACCGCTTCGTTGCCCTTCGCCGCTCTTTTGGTGTGAGTTGAGCCTTAGCTTACATAAGTAGTTTTCTTTTTTTAAAGAAGAATTTTCCAAATTGGTCCAGGGGTCATGTTATTAAGAAATCGGGGACATACCTTTTTTTTTTTTTTTTTTCGTGGTAAAATCATCAAATGAGTCCTCCCACCCAGGGCAGGGCGGGAGAGACTGTCAGACTTGTACTGACTAAAATCCACGGTGTCCTTCAATAGCCCTTTACGTACTAGGGTCACGGTAATCCCTTGGTCCCGCGACCCCAGCAGGCTTACGGGGAACATACCTACATAAAAGAAGTAAAAACAGATTTATGTTAGAAGGATTATCTAGTACCTATTGATTTAACACAGGTTAAAGTTACAATAAAAAAAGTCACGGTCTTTGTACATTTTATTTTCATTATTTTTCAAACATTTAAAAACATGTGTATTCCAGTCCAGGTAGTCTGTCTGTTTCTATGTTTCCAAAATGACTGAATGAAGTTTCAGTTCAGACGCTAGCACATCAAATTACCGCAAACTGTCAAAATTTACTATAATTTGAACTGTATCATACAGACTAAGAAGGTTAATGTTCGATTGGGAAAAATGTATAGTTTGGGATACCTAGGTTGACGTACTGGCTGTCTGTAAATTGAAATTTAAAATAGGTACATAAATAGGATATTTTATCTTTTTAGTACCTACCTACCTACCTACATAATAAGAAAGTATGTACACGATTATTATTTATTACAAGAGAATTATAAAGAAATTTTAATTATGTATCATGTTTATTTTAGACTTTTGAAGTCAATTTATTTTGGTCGTAGGTAATTACATAATTATATGTTCCTCGCAAATTATTATAACATTTTAATTTGGATAAAACGCGTAGGTATTTGCGTTTATGAAACGAAATTCATTTGTTTATTAATCTAGTCTATTAAATTGTATAAGTAATGTAGGTAAATACCTAATTACTAAGGTTAAATTTCCATTGCAGCGGAATAGAAGCAAGTTTTTGTGTCGAAAGCTGACACAAAGCATAATAAACTTTATGCTTATTGTGTAACGTACAGACTAGAAAAGAGTCAAAAACTTGTCGCCTGTTTTCCGGAGAAATCTTGCGTATTCTCTGGAATTTTCACAGTTAGGATCTCTAACTCTTAGCTAGTTAATATATTACACAATTGACATAAATTTCATTATGCTTTGTAAGATTTCGTTACAAAAATTCGTTTCTATTCCCATCCGTGCTAATTTGAACTGAGCCTTATGCTCTATTTACAAAAATGGATACCTAAGTACCTATCTAATTTATATTTTTTTATAGTTCATGGGCATTAATAACTACAATTATACATAGGTACTTTGAAGAAGAGAATAAAAATAAAAATTCGATTCGGCTTTGAACATTTGATTGTTTCCCTGAGCATAAACCAGTTTGGGGTTGGATTAGGCGTATTTAAAAAACCTAGTCTACGACGAGGATAAATGTCTAATTGTATGTACTACATCCTTAATTGTATAATTATATACAATTTATTGTAAATACACATCTTATCAACAGATACAAAGTTCAGTCAATACTTACATTTTACAAAGTGAAAATCATGTATGGATTTGTTTCTCACACATACATACATAGGTACTTATTAATTCAACATTTTTAATATATTTCCTTAAGTATTTTTTATAAAAACATATTATGGTATAAATTGTTCTATCGTCTTACATTTTAGGTACTTTTATTTTTGGCATATGGCACACAGAATAATTCACAATATTATGTACTATAATCATACACAACACTCTTAAATATCATAGAGATTTATACAGCTACAGAAGTAATGTTCTCGTATAGAATATTTTTATTTATTATTATGAAAAATATCACACTTAGGTAGGTAATTGAGTATTGACTCTACATTTTCACAATTACTTTACATTCCTTGCGTCCTGGTAGACGTTTCAATCGATCCTCTGAACATCGTTGTTAACACTGAAATTGGGAGAAGAGGCTACTCTGTGAACGGAATGTGCAGGTGAGAGCCATTTTGGCGGCGGTAGCCGAGGGCGAGGAACGCGGCACGTACTGCGAGGCTGCCGCCAGTGCCGGCTGTCAAGTATACTCTTCGTCCTCATCTTCATCCTCACTCGAGTCAAAAGAAGCCTCCATTTCAGCATGATCTTCAGGTGTTGGCAGTGATAGTTTCAAATAATCAACAGGCAACTGCTCCTTCGGGATCAAATATCCTGTTGAATCTTGTGGCGGAGGCGGGGGTCGTGGCAGACGAATTTGCGTCGCTTGACCCCCTGCAGCTGCATCATCTAATTTTCTACATATTTCATCAAAACCTATTCTCTCGCGAGGATCGGCTTTCCAACACGCACGCATCAAATCACCAGCGAAACGTGGACAATCTTCGGGAGGCACCAGCACTATACCTCGTAAGATCAACTTTGTAGCGCCATCGTTATTCTGACCATAGAATGGCTGTTTGCCTCTGCTGTATATCTCCCACAGTACGACACCGTACGACCACACGTCTGATTCGTGGGTGAACCGCGCGTATACGATACTCTCTGGTGACATCCACCGTACCGGCATGGGCCGTTCGCCACCCATTTTGTAATAGTCGCACGTGTAAATATCTCGAGACATGCCGAAGTCTGCAATTTTTACAGTCAGATTGGCGCCAACTAGACAATTCCTCGCTGCGAGATCTCGGTGAACAAATCTTCTCGAAGCAAGGTACTGCATGCCTCGGGCTATTTGTAGTGCTACATGTAGTAAAGCAGGCTCGTCCAGTAGGGGTCCCGGTCGGCCGCCACCGCGGGATCCTCGCAAGACACCGGCTAGATCACCCCACTCCATGTATTCGAACACCATCCAAGGACTCGCGTTGATATCATCTGAAAGTTAATTTGTACCCATTAGTGAAATGTACGAAATCATTAAAATGTTGACGACGTTAAATATTAAACTAAATACCTCTGTATACGACTCCAATCAGCGCAAGAATATTGGGATGTCTAAACGCAGACATTATAGAGACTTCCCTCACGAAGTCTTCCTCCGCATTACGACCTGCACTTTCTTTTAGTACCTTGATAGCTACTACTTGTTCCTCGGCGGTGGTTCTTAGAAGGCCTGTAACAAGGGGTTGTCTAAGTAACTAATTCACGTGAAAGGTCATTTCTTATATTATGATTTGTGGAGTAATGTGGTATTTACCTTTGTGGACTTTTCCAAAGCATCCTTCCCCGACCTCTTCAAGGAATGTAAGTGCATTTCTGTCCAAGAGTTGGACCTGTGACTTGTTGGTGTCGTCAGCGTCCAGGGCCCCTGGGGTCCCCGGCACCGGCATGTTGCCTGCCCCGTACACTCCGTACTGCGGGTTCGTTATATATCGTTCAGCAAGCAGTGGCTCCCCAGGTCGCACACGCTATAAAAAACCAAGCTGTTCTAATATTTGCATCTTTTTGGAGTGTGGAACGGACAATAGGAGAAATTAAGCAATAAGAAAGCAGCATAATTGTCATTCTTTCTCTTTATATCATGCAGTTTTTGCGCAGCAGGCTAGTTTCCAGCATCAATAAATCGCAAATCTAAATTAGTTCGTCAGTTTTGAAAATAATGGATGCGTATTTTTTCTTTTTACCCGACTACGGCAAAGCCAAAAGGAGGGTTATGATTTTGACCGGTATGTATGTTTGTATGTATGTATGTTTGTATGTTTGTATGTATGTATGTATGTTTGTTTGTTCCCTCATAACTTCTAAACTACTCATCATTACATGACAAATGAGGTCTCGTTAGAAGCGTCTCAGTTGTCCGCTGGATATAGGGTAAGTGACGTGTCACCAAATCCAATATGGCGCCCTCTAGGGGATGAGAAGTAGTTACCGAAAAAAATTTTTTTTTCGCACTGTATCGACATGGGTATCAAATTAAAGGGCTTGATGAGCACATTTGAAATATATATACATTATATAGCTTTTACTAGCTAATTTTCTGTTTCTAACAGTATCAACATAGGTATCTAATGATAAATCTTCAATTCACAACTCAGAAACTATACATATAACATAAATTACTTACTTCAAGAAAAATAACCCCAAAATAGTGTAAATAAAAAAATAAGTTAAAAATAACTAAAACCCGACTACGAAAAAATCGCGCACTGAAAAGTATAAAACAAGAACAAGCCGTGGTCGTATGCCACCTAGCCAATAAAGATTGTGTGAAACAAACGCAGGTGGCATACGACCACGGCTTGTTCTTGTTTTATACTTTTCAGTGCGCGATTTTTTCGTAGTCGGGTTTTAGTTATTTTTAACTTATTTTGTTAAATCAATGAATGTTTATAAGGATATAATGACTCAAATCAAAACTCGAGAGTGGGGCCTTACGACGTCTGCGACTTCGAAAAAAGTACGCATGACGTATTGTGAATTTTAAATGTGTCCTATCTTCGTCCATTTTGGTTTACGTAACAAAAGAAAAAAAACGGGTTAAATATTTTTTGATTAACCTGTTAGATGTTTTGGTACAAAACCTATTAAAGGAAAAAAAAAACTAAATTGATCTGAATATAAAGTAGGTAGCTCTCATGTCTTTATAATACTTACAGGCTGCGTTTTTCCGTCTACCCGAGACATACGTTTTTTGAGGTAAAGCAGGATAATTGAGACGATTAGTATTAAAGTAACGGCCCCAGAAACGGTGACTGCTATTAGGGTGCCCACACTGGCGGTCATGCCGCTCTCTATTGATGAACCGTTCCCAGTTGTGGACTCCGCGAAGATCTCTCCACTTGTTAGGTATTTGGGTACCTAGAAGAAAAAAAGACAACATACGACATGTTAATTTTTGGAACGTATACTGTACTAGAATGATTCTGATTTCAAAGTGATTCTAATATTGATCTCTAAACGACTAAATAAACGATGGAATTTGGATGACAGGCAGATCGTGATCTGGCTTAGGATCAATGAATATCAAGCAGTTTTAACCAATCAAATGGCTTGAAACTAGTTTTAAGTAATGCTTGAGTATTGACCCACGTTCTGCAATACGGGACTATAATAAGTGAAGAATATAGAATGCATTTAAATCTCGTTTTAGTAAGAATATGTTCCGATCTTCTCAAGTTACAATGTCCGACCTCCACTGACAAGCCGAGCAAACATTGTTACCTTTAAGTTATCTTAAAAGGGTTTTCTCAGCTTATCATACCACCCAGATGATGTGCCTTTCAGATTTGTAAGATAAAATTAAATAAAGACCGATGATGGCCAAATAATTTTTTATCAAAGCAGACATTAGACACATTATTTGTTCGTACATAATTGAAAAACAATATTAATGTACGAACAAATAATGTAATGACAAACGCAGAGACGAGACATCGTAAACAAAGTACTCCCACAATTTGGGTGACATCTACGTTATCACGACTGACCCTATCATGAATATTTATCAGTACCTAAATAACCATGGAAAAACACTGATTTCATTTACCATCACCCATAACATTTTAGCGTGTCTGATTAAAATCAATACTTTCATTGATAAAGTTCAACGTTGGTTATTTTCATAGTGTCCATTGTCCTCGACTCAATTATTTTGCAGGACAAAACCCACTTCAGTTTTTTGGGTCATGTTTTCATCAAAGGTAGACGGCGTAGGTGGAAATGAGACTAATTCATTAGAGCCGAGGTAAATGTATGCTACAAGTAAAGTTAAGCGCGACTGCATACTGTTAGAAATTTCTGTTAGAAAAATTCTGATGCTCGCCGGATGCACCCCGCATACTGTCAGAATTTTTTACAATCCGGAAACTTTTACAATAGAAAATGTATGCACCGAGTGCCTTTTCGGCATCAGAAGCGGACGATCCGTCAGAATTTTTCTTACGGCGTGCCTTTCGGGGAAAATCGCGTTTACTGACACTTTCTTACAGTATGCGCTCGCGCTTAGTACGACTTTCCATAAACTAATCTAATATTTTTAATCAAGCTGGCAATCTGCGCAGTAGGACAGAATGATAAGGCGATAAAAGCAGTTTTAATTAAGATGGATGGTCTCACTTGTGCGGTGGGTGGTGACGGCGCGTATCGACTGTCGGAGGCGTTCGAAGTTCTCGGCGGGATCACGTTGTATATGGGCTTCAAAGTCACGGGAACTGGAAATAACGAATACAGTTTACTGTTTGACCTTCACTGACTTAATTTAAGCTGGGTATGCAACTGTGGCGATGGTATTTCGTTCAGTTTTGGTAATGATTAAATTTCTAGTTGTAAATTGTTCAGTTACGTTTAGTCTGATGCTCATTTAACTAGAACTTAAGTGTTTGTGGCTAATATCAAGGGTTTCCAGTACGACATCAAACTTATCCTTAGTCATAAATTCGAGACTCTTGTGGTTACTACCAGACGGTAAAGTCTTATCATTTCTCCAAACAAATCTTATCATTTGTCACTAGCAACAAGAAAAATATAACAGAACTTACTAAACAAACAATCATTAGACGCGTTAGCAATAAAACCCGCTATCATAGAACTACCGATTACAAAACAAATCGTCGTCAAATGAAAACAACGAAAACAAAAGTTCAATAAACTCTGTAACAAATTATGATCAATCAAGAATTGTGGGAGTTATTAATAGATGTAAGATCACCTGTGCTTCTGGGGCATTTGAAGTCTTCGGTTACCGGTAGACCGTTGGAAGTGCAGCGGCAGTAATGCATGGTACTGTTGTATGGCATGCACGCCGCCTCCTTACCGCACGAATTGAGGCCGCAGGTTCCCGGTAAGTATGTAGCTGGAAAATAAAGCATTTTTGTTAGGAATTTCCAAAAGAAAGTGTTGCTTGGAAGGTTCTCAAATGTGGTGACGCTGCCGTGTAATTAGGGTTGTCAGACTTGCTGGCATCGAATCCGGGATAAAAATAAAACAATTTACAAGGGATTTTTTAATTTCTATTTTTTTTGTATCTTCTATATTTGTTAAAGAGTGACTAAAATTCATGGACAGGCGGTTTCGTCGTTTTGTCCACAAGTTACCAATGAAATAAAAACACGCGCGTCTCGTGGAGTTTTTAGCAAAATGACAGAACTGCTAAAGGGCCAAACGCCTGCTGGAGTTGCAGCACTGTCTAAGCAGAATAGTGTAGTCCTGCAACGCACAGGGCAACCGAAAAGAGAGTCTAAAATTCCTTTCCGCTCCACCCGGGGAGCGACTCATTTTACCACCCCAAAAGGCGTATTGATTACATTATGCTTTTATCACACCAGACAACATATTTGTATGTCAATATTTGGCCAATAGGAACGCTGAGTATATTGTAATCAATATCCAATGTCCATCAGTTTAGAACTAAACACAGCTATTAGAAATTCACGTCAAAGTCTGTCCCACGATACTTGCAATTTAAATCCGAACCGCTTTAATTGTAAAGTTAAATGAAATGTTTTCTCTTATTTGTGGAGCGTGGAACCGGGTACTTAGAAGTATTAATAGTCTGTTAATTATGATCAACAAGATAGTATTTAGGTATTCAAATGATTGAATATTTCGTATGAGGAATTAATTGCACGATTTTGTATCGTTATCCGTAAGAAATATCACACAAATTTCTTCCTATCAACCATAAAACAGTAGTGTATATAAAAAAAATACGCAAGCATTGAAGATACACGCAAATACAACCATTCCTTAACAGTCGGGTAACAAATCAATTACATCACCAATCAGTTGACATACTTTTAATGAGCTGTCAAAACGCGATTCTCGCATAGATTTTGTATGGCAAAAGAAAATTGAGACTTCACTAAATTATTGAACTCAATGATATTACTATTTATTGATTTTAGACTACAAAACAATTTTTTCGCGTTATTTATTGGGTCTTAAATAAATTGTGATTTCAGGGAAGTTGTGTTTTGGAATTATTGGTCAGTAGAGTCAAATATCTACCCAATTGTAGAGCGTTTTTATTGC
Organism: Agrotis puta; assembly: GCA_943136025.2. Taxonomy (NCBI): domain Eukaryota; kingdom Metazoa; phylum Arthropoda; class Insecta; order Lepidoptera; family Noctuidae; genus Agrotis; species Agrotis puta. The sequence continues at coordinate 12,596,656 of OW964170.2, read as the reverse complement.
GTTTCTTGTCTACCTTATATCATCATTTAATTTAAACTTTATCCAAAACAAAAAATAACAAACACTAAACACTACAAATCCAAATAAGACATCTCAATCACATCTGTGCCAATAAATGGCCACCTGAGAACATCGCCCTTTCCATTAAGGCGAATGGTTCGACGGTATAATCACTATAATCACAACGCCAAGTGATTGATTAATAACAGCACAGTGTTAAATAGTGGTCCTAAGTTTTCTGATCAACTTGAGTGATATACGTATTTAAATAAATAAACTGTAAATTAAATAAATGAAGGGACGCCATTAGGCCTCTGGTAGAAGTTAATGAAAAAGATTTATTTTGTCTATGGTCGACCGTACAGGTGTTTTGCAAAGGAGATTTGTGTTGGATAAGTGCGACCGCATACTATAAGCTGTTAGAAAAATTCTGCTCCCCACATACTATCAGAGAACCGGCAACTTTTACAATACAAAATGCATGCCCGAGTGCCTTCTGACACCTTCGGGCGAGCATCAAAAGCGGACAATCCGTCAGAATGTTTCTTACAATGTGCGGTATCTAATACAAAATGTAGATATGCAGTGATTTCCTTCCGGCGAGGATTCTGACAGATATTTCTTATAGGACGCGGTGGCGCTGATACAATTTCTAATAGCCGGACTATCTAATTAGAATTAGATATCGGCAGACAGACGTAGTGTTAAAGGTATTATGTGTGGCAGACAGCGTTTTACCAACTGTCTTGCCACGGGTGCCATTTTGGATGCGTTCCTTTAAAACAAAAATTAAGACTCTCTATAAATAAAAGTATTATGGGAATGAGAAAAATCACTTTTATCTAGGGTTGTCCGATTGATCCTCGAGAAAGAAAGTAGGTATTATATATTTACTTGGTGGAGGTTCCTGTGTCTGTTCTGGCCTCGCCTCCTCTCTTGCGACCCTCGCCAGCTTATCCGCGTATTCTCGTAACCGCTGAAATAATAAATAATTAATTTATCATAATAATCTTACAAATATAACTAATGTTATAAATGTGAAAGTTTGTGAGTTGATGTTTCGTACACGGATAGTTTTTGACCTGGATTAACACATAGGATAGTATTTTTTTATCTCGATTTTAAGTACCCGTGGGATAATTTTTGAGTTATAGCAGATGAAGCCGCTAACAATAATTAGTGTAAAATAAATTAACGCGATGACCATTAGTTTTTCTTTTCCTATCCGTGGATTAACAAGTTTACCAATATAACTGTTAGAGATGTTAACTTTCAGATAATAATCCATACATAATATTCACGTTTTTCTTCCAGGTGGAACAACTGTAGAAAGTTACCTTCCGTTAGGTCCATTTTCATACATCTACTTAGTCAAATTGTATTGTGCAAATGAATGTGTGGCAATATCCGATTGGCAGCTCGCAGGCCACGCAGCCTCGCCCAGAACATTTGATTACGAGTGCTTTACTAAATAAATCATGTTTAAACGCACCCTTCATGCACTATTGATTGGAATCAATCAAAACGCATTTTCATATTAATTGGATCAGATAGAAACACCAGATTCTGACGGTCTGGCGCCGACCAAAACCACTTGTTTAACGGGAACATCATAACATATACACTTTACTACCTATTCATCATAATCTTGTTACGTAAATTACATAACAGAATAACAAACAATGTACAATAGTCAATAACAATGGAATTCTAACAACAACAGTTACAAACATGGGTTCTAGGATCTCTCGCAATACGTCCCTCATGACAATCAGCTCATAATTAAACAATTAACGTAAATTAGAATGCCTTTTCACGTTAATTGACTACTGTGTGGCATGCATAAGGTCGTTAATTACCATGGGGATACATCCATACCCTGGCTATGGTAATCGAGGCACGATCTCGCAATATCTTGAGATCTCCAGTTGAAACTGCATATTACTCTATCGTCCACGTTTAGAGGCACGAGTACCGAGATTTACGGTTGTTTAGCAATTTAAATTGGGCGTAATACTGGTTATAAGTATATAATAAAAACACAAGACGATCGGGGCTGTGTTATGTTATCTGTGGAACGTTTGAGATGCTCGACGCGGAGTTATTTTGGCCACGTTATCGTGGAGAGTGGCTGCACTCCGCCTTGCCCTCGGGTTACGATAAATCAATAATATCGTGTACCTAAGTGAATTATCGATATTTTACATTTTATGCCTATTTGTTATCGTTAATAGGAACGAAGTTAACGATCGCACTGCGCAATTACCTCTAGGCTAGGCTGTTTGTCTGTCCCGCGGCGTAATCACGCTCTCCTTCAATGGCAGATACTTTAGGAATCAGTCATTTGACATTCTCAGCTCTATCGGATTGGAAATAAATCTAGATGGGATTCTAAGTAGTGTAACTGTGGCCGGATAGATTTTCAATACAAACAAGTAATTTGCCTACATTACTCAGCCAGTTTTATGAAGCTTTCCTGTCATTTGTTTTGATTAACTTTTCATCAGATAGTATTACCAGTTCCGATTAGTTTGAAATACTTTTCTGACACTTGTTTGTTGTTTATTGAATCAATTTTCATGAGTTAAGTTTGCATTAGTCTAAAATACTCATAGCTTTTGATTTTCTCGCAGGAAGGTTGTTAATTCCTCTTAAATGTTGATTATGTAATTAGTTTTCATCTACGTAGGCCTGCGGCCGTATTATGCTTATGGCATCTTAAAATCAGACTTGTTCCAGTAAGTAAAAGAGACAGTTCAAAAGACGAAGTTCTGTTAGTATCAACGACCATAATCTATACATATAATAAATCTGTAGAAGGGTCAATGCTGTACATTGAAAATATTGAAAAAATAAATAGCGGGGCGTGTTGCTGGATCGATACCAAACCCAAATATGTGATTAAAAAAATGTTTGTCTGTCTGTCTGTCTGTCTGTATCTGCAGGCATCACGTGAAAACTAACGGTTCGATTTCGATGAAACTTGGTATAATTATACCTTATTATCCTGGGCATAAAATAGGATACGTTTTATTCTGGAAAAATACGTAGAAAAAAAAACGAGTATTATGCTTAGAATTCTACGAATGGTTCATATCCCTGTTCTCTGTTTTGATATAATCATTGCTATTCAATTTTCTCCGGTAGATCCACGTGAACGAATGGGTAATAAGGTTCTATCTATTATATCATCATCTGCCTAGCCTTTTCCCAACTACACACATCAAAAGTGTCTAGGGATCAAGCATTTTTATGCGGATTTCTTGAGATTGAGATGTGGCTTTGTAATAAATTTATGATTTTATAAATTTATATGGATCCTTTTTGGTGCATTTCATAATTTGAATCAGGAACTGTGAATCAAATTCGAGTAAAAGATGAAAATCAGCTGTCAATATTTTCCCTATAAAAACATACAACGCATTGAAGACATTATTAGTGCTACTGTTTCCCTACTACTGATTAAAACCAACGTTATTATGGAGCGGCGACGTCATTTAAGCAGGGAAGAAATGCTCAGAGCCGTGGGAATGATAGAAGCTGGTTCCCGGCAACGTACTGTGGCTTTAGCTCTGAATACAAGTCAGAGTATTATCAGTCGACTTTGGACACGTTACCGAAGCACTGGTACCGTGGCTGAGCGCCATGGAGGACGGTATCCTTCCTTCCTTCAGGGAACTTAATTAGCGACCAAACAGTCAGAAACCGCTTGCATGAAGTGAACCTTCATTCCCGAAGACCGCTACGGGTACCACCTATAGCAATGCACAATCGTAGGATTCGATATCAATGGGCTCTTGAACACAGAAATTGGGCAGAAGAACAATGGCGTTTCGTGTGCTTTTCTGATAAGTCTCGTTTTGGTATGAGACCGGATACAAGACGTATACGACACTGGAGAAGCCCTGGACGCCAACAGCGATTAAAATCCTGCCAGGAAGTCCATCCTTATAGTGGTGGAACCATCATGGTATGGGCGGGTATTTGGATCGGCGGAAGAACTGAGTTGATTTGGATCAGAGGCAACCTCAACGCTCAAATTTATGCTGAGACGATTGTATCAGACGTCATCGTTCCTCTACAAGTGCAAATCGGTCCCTTATTTCAGTTAATGCATGATAATGCACGACCGCACACCGCAAGAGTTGTAAGACAGACTCTCGCCGCAGCTAACATCAATGTCCTGCCCTGGCCTGCTCAGTCGCCAGACTTGAATCCGATTGAGCATGCATGGGATATGCTACAGAGAAGAGCTCTGCCGAATATGGAGGGTATCCAGTCGCAAGAAGACCTTTTTTTGTTGTTGCAACGAACATGGGCGGCCATTCCACAGCGTGATTTGGATGAACTCATTTTGAGTATGCCAAACCGATGTTCTTGTGTTGTTAGTGTTCGCGGTAGAAACACGGATTATTAATTGTTTAAGTTACCCAATAAAATTTTAAAGAAAACTGTTATATCAGTCTTTTTTTCGAACTTTTGTGTTAGTGGTTCAAATGTCAAAAATCCCTTTATTAGGAAAATGGCAAATTTCTTTATTAATGCAAAGGTGACTTGGTTTATCGTTACTGTGACAAACGAAAACACTTTATTTGATGAATCCTTAAATTTTTTTTAATTAATATCAATCATATCAGAGAAAAGTTATTGCAAAAATATATGTTGATCCCTAGACACTTTTGATGTGTGTATATTAGGGTCGCCTTCCAGTCGAACCAGATGCAGCTGAATATCAGTATTTTACATAAAGCGACTGCCTATCTGATCTCCACAACAAAGTTACTAGAAAATACGATACCCCATGGTGAGACTGGTTGTCCGACTTATGAGCTTCTAACTAATAGTAACGACTGTCAAAGATCTAAAAATGACATCCGGGACCAACAACTTTTCGTGCTCTCCGAGGCACGGAGGAAACTCGCTATGACAGATGGTCTCCCATCCACAGACCAACCCCGGCAAGCGCGGCTTAGGCCGAAAGATTGGCCTGTGCGGCTGTAATTATTTAGCCACAAACTGTTCTAATCAGGTTCTTTGATCGGTAAGTATAAATTGGATTGTCAGATACTAGTTTCTCCCCGCGACTTCAATCGCGTGAAGTTTTACGGCTCGTTCACGAACTTCCCGCTGTGAGCGGTGAGAAAAGGCGGGGCGGCGAGCGGTAAGATCAAATTTTAATATATAGAAATGTTCGATACACGCCACGAGGCGCCACCGGTGACAAATTCGCGTTCTTACATTGCGTGGCATCTTAGGTACTGTTTCCGATATGTTAGACAAAACAACACAGCAACAAACATAAAGACAGCTAAACTGTATAACAGTTTCTCGGCAATTGTTCTCGTCTAACAATGAACTTTTACTGTACAAGGTAACTAAATTGTACGTATAAAATAAAATAGTACCTACAGACGAGATAAAAAAATCAGCGGGCAGCGCAGTAGTCACTGTGAAGGAGTTTTTCCATGCTCTGTTTTTAACCAACTCAACCTTTACCTGACGGTTGCCGGCTGTCTTATTTTCTTAAATGAGCAATGATAATTATTAGATATAGTTGATTGGTCGCGGGACTGTACGAGGTCGCGGGACTGTACGAATTACCGTGACCCCGGAACGTAAAGGGCAATTGAAGGACAGCATGGATTTTAGTCAGTACGAGTCTGACAGTCCCTCCCGCTCTGCCCTGGATGGGAGGATTTTACCACGATAAAAAAAGGTATAGTTTATTAATATGTACATGATAATTCTTTAAGATAAACTAATACATACCAATTTATTATTTAAACCTACACAATAATCTTTCAATCTTTCATAGTAACACAAGCAATGTGTTAATACGGATTTACGATCATCAATTTGTAATGTGCATACCTACTTATTATAATATCTTCGGTGTTGCGTTCATTACACAATCAATGAACCTTCATTCATCTTAGGCTATTCTCTAACGATACCGCCTGCACGCGCGGACGGGCGGAATCGGCGAAGCATATGTGTTAGCGGTGGTCATTGGTCCGCGCGGAGGGGCGGTTAACTCAAAACATGTTTTTGAAGTGAAAACTTCTTTAGCGGCGTTGAGCACTTTTTCTGTAATGGGTATAAATTCTTAAACTCGCGTCAGGACACTCGCGTCAGGACACGTGACCCTGACCGAAAAAGCGTAGGACGGCGCAGGGCGCTTGCGTGAATGTTCGCGTCACTTTATTACTTTTAAAGAAGTTTGTATGCTGGATACATTCGTTGCTAGGTAACATTGTTTATAAAAGATGTACGTCACATTGGAAAATTATTGAAATAAAAAGTCAACCATTTTTGCGAGTTTTACTAAAATCTGTTCACAAGATATTTCCAACAATTACTATTCAAGTTTTCACTTCTGCCGGCACTCCCAGAGTGCAACCCGTCGTTTTTTTTATTTATTTTACGACTATGTTCCAAGACCAGAGAACTTAATTTGCAACATTTTTTTTGTGTAAGCTGTAGTTTTCCAGATACGAGTATATAAACATCATCTACACTTTTTCCAAAAAGGCGCCCCCCCCCCCCTGGTCGCCACAATAAGAGTTGCATGTTGCATCATGTTACTTAGCTATGTATAAAAATAAAATTGCGTCCTCTTACAATCCCATACGAGTAGGTATGTAACTTTTCAATGGATCAAATGCGACTTGAAATCCTCTTTACCGTTCGACTGCGTAGACGTCGTGTGGAATTGGCCTTACAAGCAGTTTCATTGTATTTTGTAACTTGACGGCTCACTACGGAAGTGTGAACTGTGAACTATGTTTCATAATCACTTAGCGTTCCAACACGTGTTCTTGCAATTGGCATGGAGTTATTACATTTGATTGTCTCCCGATGTTCTTTATGTTTGCTTCGCGTCTAGTGTCAGTGACAATGGGTACTAAAGTGGGTGATAGACGCACGAGCAAGCACGCGTACTTATGGCTCGACGAGCTTACTCGCGTGTGTGTCACCGTAAGTTCGCGTGCTTAAGGCGATTCCATCGTAGTAGCCCGCGAAATTCAAATTTTCATTTTCACAGTTTGGTAAAATTTCAGAAATCTAACTTATTTTGACCAAATCTTTGTGATAGCCAATGGAGCGAATGTTTTGATACTTGTTATTGTCGCGAATCATATTTTGGTCAAGTTACAACTTGTCACTGATATGAAAATTTCAAAAAACCCATGAAAATTTGAATTCCGCGGGATACTACGGAGGAATCAACTTAAAAACCGTGGAATAAGTCTGTTGGGGATGCAACAGGTTTGAAATCTTCCTCGTAGCTTCATAGCTCGTGTGCTCTGCGTGTGTTAGCACCGCGAGCTACAAGCCATCATTTTGTGTCTACTGAAGTATCTATGTTTATACATAATACGCATTTTTTATTAGTTTTTTAATGTAAGTTGATATAATTCCCAAGTAACAAAGCTTCCGCTGTCGAAGACATCGCAACATAAGTATTGTGAAAAAACCTCACGTGTATCACCGACGCGGACGCGACGGTGAGTCGAGTAAGTTGTTCGTATGTCTATCACCCACTTAACACTAGGAGTTTACCTAGATGAATGCCTAAACAAAAGAGCGACATTGGATTTTTAACTTTTTAAAGCTGAGGTCAAAGTTGAAAATCGAACTCTAAGAAAGATGTCGAAAACGGTTATAATCCTATGTTTCGTGCATAAGTCATAGAATCTAGGTAGGTAAGTGCAGTTGTTGAGACAAGATAATAAATTAATTGATTGAGTACAAAGTGTTAATAACATAACTTATTATCTTAGAGATACAAGCACTAAACATTGGGCTATGAATATTAAATACTAGGTTTTGCCCACAACTTCACTCGCCCGCGTCGCTGCCCCAAGCGAACATATCGCTTCTTAGATATAATGTAACTATCCTATTGTCTTAACACACAGAATATTATATTTTTTTAATTTATAATGAGGGTGTCGTATGACTAACAACGTCTGCCCCTTTAGGGGTCACTACTGAGCCGGCGTAGGTTTACTTGTCTTGCCGCTTTAGGGGTCAGTACCGAACTATACGGTTAAACCAAATCATAGTAGGTTTACCTGTGTGCTAATAGTTATTTTCGATACAAGTGCGAGAAGTCTGTCTTTATGAACGAGTTCCAACTTTTGAGCCGAGCCGTAGGCGAGGGTCAATAGCTGGAACGAGTTGTAAAGACAGATTCGCACGTGTATTGCACAACTATTTTTAATACAGTTGCGAAGAAATAAAAATTTTAATAATAAAAAATTAACTTCACTTAGCGTAGAAAATTTTATGAAAATGGCGCCAAGTATATTTTTTGTCATCATACGCAAAGGCAGTGTACTCATACAGCCAATGTTTTGTTTATGTCGATACTAATATTGCTTTATTATTTGAACAAATAAATAACAAATTTCATTTTTTTTGCATGATTATTATCAGTCTTGTAACAAAGAAAAAAATATTGAATTAATACTTTAGTAAAAATGAAAAAAGATTAGACTAAAGTCTCTTTGGTTGCATAGAGAGCCCATATTAATTTATTATGTTGGTAGAACGGTTTTTTATTTAACTAGTGCGAGAAATTACATTTTCGTACCACTTGCTCAAAAAAGTGACATTCTATGCTTCAAAAATATAACGATACTCATTTTTAATCTGTTAAAAACAGGGAGAGAATGTTGTACTGAATTTCATTCATCCTCTAGGGAGAGAATGTGATTTAAATTTGGAATACTTACCGAAATTTATACTGAACTACATCTGTGTTTACACCATTGAGTTTGTATATAAAGCATTGCACATCTTTTTGAAAAAGGAATACGTATTTATTATGCAGTTATGATTATTAAACAAAATTACGAAAACCGAAGAGGCCGTATGAGCTTGATGCCTTTGCTTTTCCGACAAAAAAAATTTAGTCTAGGAATTTGCCGCGTTTTTGTTTTCTTCAAATAAAACCTTAAGTTTATTTTATTTTTATAAATAAGTTAATGTTCTAAAAATGCGTAACGATGTTAAATCAAATGAAACGCAAGTTCCTCAGACGCAAGAACAGAGATATACTCAAATTAACTCATCGACAAAAAATGTACCAAACAAAAATGTAACTCTCTCTATCAATAATTGGACCAATGTTTCGAATGTTAACTTTTACTTTTAATTGTCATTATTTTCAATAAATGCTTATCTCATATTATTATTGAGTTCATTTTTTCGCAAATGGTACGAAAAGTAGAGTATTTTCCTCGGTGATAAAGCTGTCTTAGTCTTGGGTGAACTTAAATCCCTCGCTACACTCAGGACTCGTCTTAAATCCCTCGCTTCGCTCGTGATTTCAGTTTTTAACACCCTCGCTACGCTCGAGAGTAAACCTCGAGTCCTTCGTTACGCTCGCGATTTAAATCGTCACCCGCGACAGAAGACACTGCTTTATCCCCTTGGTTAATAATCTACTATTTACGCACAGAAAACTCCCCCATAAAATGTCAATTTTCATGCAACTGTATTAAAAAAACTGTTTCATTTAAATTCGTTCAGCCGTTACCACTTGAAATGTTTAAGGACAGATAGACACTTTAGATAGATTTAGAAATAAAGGTAAGATATTTAGATCCGGTGTTTACTTGTTTTTTTCAACTGTATTTTTAATGCTGAAATAGCACGTGTAGTTTGAGAATGCCAGGTATTTTCATTAAAATATGACAGATGTCAAAATTGACATTGACATGATGTTGCAGTCCGACACACTAAATACAAAAGGATATATTTGAAGGATATTGTCAATTGTCATTATCCTTGAAACATGTTCTTTTATAATAAACTTCTAATTCGAAGTGCGAGTAATTTGGCATATGACATGACAATAATATACTCAAATTGATTGGACAGCCTAGGTTCGTGACAAGTAGTGGGTTTACTGAGGAAATTAAGCTAATAATGTCTGTTAAATTCAACAAAGTGTCTTACATTAGATTATCTTTACCTTTTTGTGACATGAAGCCAAAACTTTGTATTTTAATCCTACCAATATTACACTAACACGTGAAAGTTCTTTTGGATGGATGTTTGTTATTCTTTAACTCAAAAACTACTGAACGGGTTTGATGAAATTTGTTACATAAATAGTTCATAATCTGGATTAAGATAGGATAGTTTTTATACTGATTTGGATAATTTTAGAGTTGTAGCGGGTAAACCATTGGCAACAGCAGCTCGACTAATGCTAAGTTCATTAAATTAAGGGTTAGTGAAGGACACCGTGGATTTTAGTCAGTACAAGTCTGGCAGTCCCTCCCGCCCTGCCCTGGGTGGGAGGACTCATTTGATGATTTTACCACACAAAAAAAAAGTTCATTAAATTAAGAAAAACTAATTAGTACAGGCAGCTGTTGGGTCTGAGTGACAGTGTGTTTAAATGTTTGTTGACGCACTCACAATGCAAAAGAAATTCATAAAGTTAAGTAAACGGCAAAAAAAAAAACGATTTAAGGAGAACCTTCAAACAATTCGCTATTGAACAATTTAATTAATTGTCAGATCACAACAATAAAATCACAATAGCTGTTGAACATTGCTGACCCAAATACTTGTGGCTTCAAATCCCGACTTTGTAAATTATTGCCTCCAAGGATTCCCGTGTTCGTGAGACTATTCGAGCTCCCATTATTTCCGTCTCCAGTTTTGTTTTGACATGGCCGATTCACGAGGTGTTTCACACATCTTGTTTATTTTGTAGCCGTAGATGGCTTTATTGTTAACTGTGTTGATCAGCAGTCTTAGGGATTCTCTAAAGATGCAGCGTCGAATGTGCATTTTAAAATTTGTCAAACAGACAGGCGAGTCCGAAGCGATAACGAACCGATACGAGACGTCAGTCCGATAGTTCGGTCACGCTATCGGATCGCTTTCGCTTTTCTATGTGACTGGATTCAAACAATTCCATACATTACAAATAAAAACGTCACGCTTCGTATTCGCCACGCCTGTCTGTTTGACAAAGGCTTTAGACTATAAGTTGGAAATCTATAGGGGATCCACACCACGACAGAAGTCTTTTTGGCACGGCGCTAGTATGTCTATGTCATTACAGCAAATCGCATTATAAAATGTAGTACCACAAATATTCCATAGGTTTTGTCGTGCCGCGGAGTCTAGGTTGAGGTTTCGACGCTGTACGCTGGGCTGTGGGCTTTTTTTTTATCGTTCCACCCAGGGCAGAGCGGGAGGGACTGTCAGACTCGTACTGACTAAAATTCACGGTGTCCTTCAATAGCCCTTTACGTTCCGGGGTCACGTTAAATCGTACAGTCCCGCGACCTGGGCTTTGGCTTTAGAGAATAACATTGGGTAGGAAATTGGAAAAGAAAGAAAATAAACTTTTCTACACATGGTTTTTAGGTAAGTTCTAAATCCCTTATGTAAGGTCAAAACATCAACTTTACAGGAGATTGACAAACTTGCATAATTTTACAAAGAAATTACTACAAATTATTTTTCAAAACTTCAGAAGTTTCTATTGGACATTGTTTATTTATGATTGGACAACGCGTATAGTATATGAATCTATGGTCAAAATCTCAGAACCGCTAATTTACTAATACGATGGAAACGTGGAAACATAGTATCCAACTACCACAGAAGGTTATCTGTGTATTTAAGAATTGTAAGACATTGTCTCTCTTCTTCATTAAGTAAAAGAGCTTTTTATAAAGCAGGGAACTGGAAAAATACAATACATAAAAAGTTCACTTTATATCTTGTCCATATCTTTTTAATATCAATAGAAGGTAATGTAGTTTCCTATGACTGCTAGTAACAGTTCGTATTTCGAGTTCTGCGACCGCTCCTAGCTCATTCGTTCAACTCTTGTAGTCGTTTAACGCAAAAATATAGACAATAATTTACATCAGTTAAATCGATGGCTCACGGCTATCATTATCTCGCGATCGTGTTGGTTTTCAATGTTTAAAAGCGAATGAGAAATTCTGAAATGTCAAAACGATAAAATGTACTTTATTGAACTGTTGAGATAACGATAATCACGAAACCACGCGCCGGCGCAGTCAGTTTTACGTGTGCCCTTAACAATAATATTCATTACCGTGCAATGTAAGCAATATCGGCGGTAATAAGGCAGTAATCTAGCTGGAACATTGAAGATCGTGTCGCGAACACATTCAATAATCCAAAGGTCAATGTTTTGCCATCGGCGGATATGCATTGGATATCTCAGATTAGTCTAAAGCATTTTTTTGCTGATCGTACTAAAATAGATTTACAATCTCATCCAAGTACCAATATCACCAATAAACTAAACGCGATCAACACATTTTAACTGCGTTCAAGGGCTGGCAGTAAATCGATGGGTCCAAATGGCTGTCAGGATAACGGTATTAGGCTAGAATGCAACAGAAGAAATAGAAACCAAAGTATAACGGTCCCATTTTATGAAAATAAGAGCTGTCGCTACTGTCAATGTCATCATTGATCTGACAGTGACAGGGGATTTAGTTATGTTTTGTGCTCTAACAGCTCGAGTAAAAAAAAACGATCTCTTTTATTGTCACTGGTATAATTAATTAGTTCCCAAGTATTTACTTACATTACCCTTTCTTTCGTCGGAAGATCAGTCAGATTTGGGAGATCGAAGAATTCGAACTCTATTATTGTCAAAACCGTCAATAGTTGAACTTCTGATCAAGTTTCACATTCACATTCGATTTGTTAGTGGACCAAGCACCCACGTGACAGTTTCGTTGATAGATTACGGTATAAATAACCGTCCGACAAGTCGTAGCTTAGAGCCACGCTGCCACGCTCTGCTCGTCCCGTTGTTGATGGCAAAACAATACAACAAATAACTAACACTATTGTTAACTTCTTACATCACCCACACCTACGTGAAATGTGTCTGATGTAGGCGCTAGACGCGTTCGAATTTCGAATTTGAACTATAGTTTCTGAATGTGATTTATTTAAAAAAGTAAATATTGACTATGGAAAAAATCTATCCAAGTAAAATGGACGGTTTTATTTTATTTAGGTTGTAGCGTGTACTAACCGTATCGAAGTTTGCCATCATATTTTTATGACTGAATGCCCTTGCTTTACTAACAAACTCAATAACAAACATGTTGCAAAGACACATGGGTTCGATTTCCGTCCATCCGGTCAGCCCAATAAAATCCCGAGAGAAGCTGGTCATTCAAACAAATTGGCCAATCGTCAGAAAAACACGCAATCTTTTTGTAACCATGTTCTCAGAATCATTCAGTACAAGAATAGGGCACTTCATTCAGAACCTAATTTTATACTTTGGAGTATCCACGCGAATTAAGCTTCGATACAAGTACAAGTACCTACGAATGATTAAGTACATAAGGAGGTGCTTGTGGCTTAATAATTATAGCCGTAGGCAGGTCCATAGGTAGGTCTGCTGATGGGTGACCATCTATTGTAGCGTTTCTTCCGTACCTCGGAAGCAGGTTATCTTTGACAGCTCTTAAATCTGGCAACCAGTCTTACCACGGGGTATCGTATTACAGGGGTGTGAAGGTCCGATAGGCAGCCGCTTCATGTAAAATACTGATATTCAGATGCATCTGATCGATTCAAAGCTTAAGAGCCTTAAACATCGAAGCCGAGTAGCCTGTCAGTTTTTTATCGCTTACATTTCGGACACTGTGCGATGAAACTGCAGAACTTGATTTCGCCTGGTCTTTTCATCTTCGTTACATGGTGGACATCCCTCCGGTACGTACAAAGCGTTTTGTCACAGGTTTTGAGGGCAAAACGGTGGCATAAGCTAGTATAACTATTCATTTAGTATACATAACATAAGCTCTGCTTAGCTTGGGACTAGATGGCGTTGTGTGATAGTTGTGGAATATTTATTTATTAATTATTTATTTATATATCAATGTAGGAGCGTGGGGACGCTCAAACAGTTCCTGAATTCGTTTACTCCAGAAAAAAAGGATATCCGATCATTCTAGAAATAGTCTTCTGTTGTTGTTTGGCAGCTGTTGTGACGGGAAGGATACTGTTCTATAAATATTTAAAGGAAATAAAACAATTAGGTTTTGTACGATTGTGTCGCATTCCGACATAATATGTATATTAGTAGAAGTTTTGTTTAGTTCCGGAGCTACTTCTTCTTCCTTTTCAAATACTGAAGTATTGAAGGAAATTTATCCCTTTTCAAATAAATAGGTTACTGTTTTTGGAACAAAGAAGCATTACGATTAGGGGACGAGACGCGGGGTCGCGGGAGCACCGTCTGCGTACACCTGGCAGCGCAGGCGCACGCGATCATTAAAAATGTTTATTTAAAAATCCGACCGCTTAACGCCGGCCGACACTCCACAAAAGTGAACCATTTCGGTTAACGACCAACGTGTTTATTATGACGTTATATAATTAATGCTTTACTCCGTAATTTGTATACATTCTGCCCATACTAAATTATTCATAAACAATAATTATTGGACTTGCGGTTATCATTAACGCTATCAATTAGTTGCTAATTATGCATGATCTAATAATGGCATTGAAATAAAACTCTATCTACGCTACGAATTTAAACTACGTTATAGTTATAAGAATAACATAAACAATAATGCGTCAACAAACTTCACTAAATATAGAGCAGTGTTTGAACTTCTGTGCAACAAGAGCAACCTACGTAAAAGAATTTTGCATGCTGAAACATAAATCATAGTGTTTAAGAGTTAGCGTAGGTGAACACACATACTGCATAACCATTTCCAATGTCTACAAACGGTCTGTCTATTTTCCTAATGTGTCGGCGCGGACGCAGGCCTCTTCAACCATTGGACGGTGCTTTTTAACAAAACAAGACTCTTCCTGAAATATCAACAACATATCATTGAACGCATTACCAGTTATAAACGAAAACAAAGCTTTTTATTTTATTTATTTGTGTTATTAGTACTTTCAACAGATTTTGATTACGATTACGCTTGAAAAATGCCAAGGATAATTTTATTTAGAGTGCTAAGGGGCGTTACGCAATAAAAATATTGCCTTGTCAAAATAATCTTTGTAAACTATGAGGCTCTTCGAGGAATAAATGAGCACCATACGCTCGTGTTATTTTAGATAGAGTTGCCTAAGGGATCTCTAACGTGTTCAATATCAGTGAGTTTACACAACGGTCGCTCGGCGACTGAAAATGTCGAAATAGGAAAGTTCATTAAGCTCGTGCTGCGGCTGCGACGTATAATCCTGAAATGTTTACTCAGCAATAAAGGCGCCTAAAGCGCACTAAACTATGACATAAAAAGTTTAAAAAGCTCTCAGTAGATCAAACAAGACGAGTGGTGTCGGTCGACAGACGGCGCGGTGTTGGGTTACGGCTGGCGGGTCACATTTGTCCCAAATAATAAACTCCAGATTGGTGTCAAAAAGAACAGTTTTTATGACACCATCAGCCCGTAAAACCCCTCAATCCTGTGTTTATTTTTAATAAATCTTCCGCGAAGGTCGACGAGTCTTTGATCTGCCGAAGTACACTTTGTTAATCTATATATCATACACACGATGTAATTCAGATGTGATTCGAGAAATTGACGAACAAAATAATTATATATAGTCCTAAGATTTTGTTTATCTTTACTTTGGGTATTCGGGCTGCTGTAACAATAAAACAAAGTAATTAATTGTTTAGTGGTGTTCTCAATTTTGTTCAGATTTGTTTATTCCATCGTAATGTAAGCGGTACACCTAATCAGAGCTAGGTCAAGCGTGTCTAAAATAGACGGACAGATCTATCAGTACTTCGAGAACCATTGCCATAATGGAAGTGCATATAATGTATAATCCCTGCAATGTGGGCAGTAATGAGCCATCGTAAATCAGCGAAAAGGTAATTCAATAGCAATGACTGCTCACATGAAGAGAAAATTACACGAGTACCGACGCGAATAGTGCTTATAAGGGTTCTGCTTTCTCGCTATTCTAGTGAAAGCGATGTAGCGAGAGGATGCACAGGAATGCAATCCACAATTGCATTGCTTTTAGGAGAGTATTCCCAGCGAGTTGATATGAAAAATCACCTCAAGCGTACGTGTGGTTAGATTCAACTACGAAACGACTTCACGCAGAGACTGTGATTAGAATTTGACACTGCGATCAGTCACGCCGGTCGTTGTCACCTGTCGCAGCCAGTGTCACAGGGTCTTAATGCGGAAATGTGCATTTGGGGCAGCGGCACGCGAATTGTTGGCCACGGCGCGTTCGGAACTACGTCCCAGTTGCAAGACCCGGCCCGACACACATTCTACGAACAATGATCCTTTAATTAGACGTTGCACCGGCACTAATGTTGCATAGCTCGTTTACGCAATGCTCTGTTTCAGTATGAGTTTATAGGATCACCTGTTTAGCTCTCAGCGCTCTCACAATAGTCGTCTGTCTGTAATGATTGGACACAGAACATATAATCCAGACATACACTGAACACTTAGTAATTTCGGTTTATTCTTGAGAGAGAGACGATGAAGTTTGAGCTCTGTGATTTGTGTAGATAAGCTCAGGCTTTCAGGTTAATGTTTTTACCGAGTTCGACAAGCAATTAGACCATTCGACGTGTTTCTTGATCCTTCAAACTGCGAGCCACCACAGTCACAACATTCGCAACTATTAATAAGTACAGAGTAAAGTGAACCTTCGGTCTTCCCCTGGTTTGTGCGTGTAACCACAGGGGTTCCTCAAGTGTAGGTAAGATTCAGTTCCCAACAGTTCTATATTAAGTTCTGATCGATTACCTACTTATGAGTTAATAATATAATGTTTATAAAACAATATCAGCTTGCTCGAAACAAGTAATTACAATCAAGATCATGTTGCTATTTTGAAAACGTCGAACTTGGTTTTAAATGAAAACCTAAATTAGTTATTAAGTTATTGTTTTATGGCTTGAAATACTATCAAATAAATCGATTTTCTTTGTAACGATTTATTTACACGAGAAACCGGGTTTCATTATCAAGAAAAAATCGTCTTGATTGATTACTCAAACGTTGTTCCTAATATATATATTACGTGAACGGCAAAATATTATTCAATTATCTACACAATAGTTCTCAGACATGGACTTAGGAAAGTTATTCCTTACCCTCATCATTTTGTGCTTCAATCAATGTACTCGTACCTATGTGATCACTGTGAAAAAGCAGCACATAGCGTTTAGGTTTTTGGCACTTGTTGATAAAAGCATGAAGATGATTCAATCGTGATTCATTGGATTTAAGTAACTCTTGCGTAATTCTTAATTTGAATTAAAACGTTCATTAAATATAACTAGTGAGTAACACGGATGCTTCTTTTCTAAGGGGTGCTGCACACTGTTGTGAAATTCGGTTCGGCATTATTTGTTGACCAGCAAACTCGGTTCTTGCAGATTGGTAAAATCCGTCTGCTATCTTCCGTCACTGAATCATGATCATCTTTTTTTGTTGCAAGATAAAATAATAAAATGAGTCCAGCCCAGTCCAGCCCAGGGTGGAGCGGAACGGACTGTCAGACTCGTACTGACTTAAATCCAAGGTTTTTTTTTACAGTCCAGGATCACGGTTACCTGATATATATAATGTAGGGGATACTAAGAAGGGGTTTTTGGAAATAACCTTTAAGGGGTGAAAAGGGGAAATTAGGAAAGTACGTAACCCACGCCGACGAAGTCGCGTGCAAAGTGCTAGTAGCCACAACCCACTCTGGGCAAGTGGCGTGCGCAGGCGGCGGTTTACGGACGAGTAGAGTAACCATCAGTACCCAGTACCCGCGTGGGACGCTGCACTCGCTACAAAAACGCACGCCCTTGAGCACGCCGCTCTGTTTATTCGACTGTCGTCTAGCACTTAACGCCAACGTCGATATTTGCTATTTTTGCGCGATACAACAGCAAAAATCCGGTCTGTGGAAAATTATAGACCATCTCCATGTCTAGTCTTTTCTTTAAAATTTCTTGCTGTAACGTTTCAGATTTTTTTTATGTAAAATATAGTAGTAGGTAGTAGTTGTAGATTTGTAATGAAACTGTTCAACCGCCACCCGCTGAAATAGAATCGCGTCTCAATAACGCGGTTTTATTTCAGGTCCACATCTAAATAGTCTTTATTATTATTCTGGATGGATGTTTAAAGCTTTTTAGAAGAAAATAATTCGAATGCAAGTAGGACATGATCCTGCGTACTTCTGGAAGAATACTCCAGACGCTTTATCAACTAGATTGTCGCAGGCATGCTTGACAAGGTTGGATTTTTCATTTTATAACTGAAAAACCTTTTTGCATTCGCGATTATAAAATAGAATCGAGTTACACGCGGGTGAAGTCGGTGGTAAAAGCTAGGTGTAGTTTATATTAAGGCTAGCAAGGGTTCGCACTAAACATTGTCTGTTTTATTTGTTATCGTATTGGAATTGGAATGGGCGCAAGCTATCGTAAGCATCATAAAAATCCAATTTAACATCTCTCATTTTATTCCTGCGTAATCCGATTCTAAGAAGTAATTAGAATTGTTCTTGAAAACTCTCTATTGAATTAGAATTGTTCTTGAAAATTTCCCATTTACCTATTTAAAAAAGTTTAATATAAGAACTCACATGAAAGGCGTGTAATCGGAGAGGTCTACGCCCAGCACTACTGGCTGATGAGGATGAGCACAAAAATAAGCTGTAAATCTAGCTTTCAGGAAATAGATACTTTTATTTTACGGGGTAAAATTATCAAATGAGTCAAATAGTACTTCGATACCTACCTATCCCTCAAGTATTTGACGTTATCTATCATGTATCTATTACAAAATTTTAATCTTTCCAAATTTCAAACATTAGGTAGCACTAGACATTTCCATGTCAAATTATAACAGTAAGTTTCCACTTACTGCTATAATTTTCCACAAAAACACGGCACACTGGAAATCTATCAGCGCGCTTTTTTAACGCTCGTTAAAAGACATGAGAGTTGTTCGAAAAGTGATTAAGCTTTTCGAACAACTATTGAGAAAATAAATTCGTTTATATTTAATTCTGAATAATAAACGAATCGACTCACGTATGGTGGGAAGCCCTCAGGCGATATGGAGCGTATATACGTAAAGTATATTTATCTTAATATATATAAATCTCGTGTCACAATGTTTGTCCTCAATGGACTCCTAAACCACTTAACCGATTATAATAAAATTCGCACACCATGTGCAGTTCGATCCAACTTGAGAGATAGGATAGTTTAAATCTCAAATTATAGTTATATTTTTAATATATAAAATATAATAAGTGAAATGAAACTAATGAATAAAGGACATTTTATAAACATTTTGAGCTATGAAGTAAATTTAACCTTTAAGGGGGTGAAAAGGGGGAATCAAGAAAGTACGTAACCCACGCGGACGAAGTCGCGGGCAAAGTGCTAGTAGTATACTATATACCTAACAATTTGAATTATACAGAGGTATTTGTTTGTTTGATAGGATATCCTTCGGCACTAATGATCGGCAGTTCATAATTTAATATTCTGGTGGGAAGCTAAATTATTCTTGCTATAAATTATATTTGTCTTTTGTATATTAGACGAGTTTTTCAATTTTTTCGTCAACTTGAGTAATAGAGCCAGAGGATCGAGAGCTGCAACGCAAAGTTTCGGGGGCCTCTAAAACGTCCACTTAGCAATGTTGAATAACTAATAATATTGCTAAGTTGACGTTTTAGACCCTCAGAAGCTAGTAATGTCTAAAATTGTTCAGCAACCACGTCAAGTGATTGCGAACTTAACTTTATTAGGAAATTAATTACTGTAGTCAATCACCTTTCAAGCCTTTGAATTGAGACAAATATGTATACAATTCAATGGAGCAATCAATGTATTGTAGGCACCCATATAAATTGTAGCTAAACAAGCTTCGCCCTGTGGGTCTCATTATGGGCTTAAAACTTTGAAGTTCGATCCGCTTTTGATATAAAGAATAAAGTAAAAAAAAACTTAAGTTACCAAAAACAACCTGAACTTTAATTTCTCGACACAGTTCTTAGGCGACTTCATGGTAATGGTATTTAAGTAAATTAAATTAACGAAATAAACTGAGGATGATCTGTAGTTAAAATTAAAATGATATTCGTTTTGCAAAATGGTTTTGAAAAATTGTTAAAATTCATTACATTTGAAACTAGAACTAGAAACTTTCCTTACATAGAATAAATGGTCGCGGGACTCACGAATTACCGTGACCCCGGTACGCAAAGGGCTATTGAAGGACACAGTGGATTTTAGTCAGTACGAGTCTGACAGTCCCTCCAGCTCTGCCCTGGGTGGGAGGAGTCATTTGATGATATTACCACAAAAAAAAACATAGAAAAAATGTTTAAAAATATATGGAACATTAACAATAATAAAGCCTCATTTCGACGCAGCAAGAACTCGCATGCGAGTTTCGCCATATTGCGGTATTTGTTTGATCAACTCAATTAGTTTTACCTATAAATTCCGCAATGTAATGCAACTCGCGTGCGAGTTCTTGGATCGTCTAAATGAGGCTTAAGTTTAACTATTGATCAAATGACATGCCCTTAAAAGGTGAATGGAGGAAGAGGGTAGATTTTAGTCGGTAGGAGTCTGAAAGTCCCTTCTGCTCCACCCAGGACTCAAGTGATGATTCTACCACACAAAAAAACATCTCTTCATTAAGTTTAAATTGTTCAATTACAAAAATAAACCCTATTACCGTTACACTATGCACACAATTTAATTACAATCAATTTAAACATTTGTCGGAATAAAAAGTGTGTTTACTTATTGTTTTACGGAAGCCACCACTAAGCTAAGTTGATGAGTTAATTAATAAAGAGCTTTAAAGCTAAGAAGATGATATTCATAAAAAAACAAGCAATTAACGATTGTTATTACTTATATTTGTTTATTTATATCACCTGTCAGTAGTTCCGGATGGCGTGAAAGTGGGACATGGAGTGAATCCCGACCGATGCTTGGTGTGGAGAAGAGCCAGTGAAATGGAGATTAAAACAAGTAAAGAAAAAGAACACGAAGGAATATTTTCGACACTGCATGTCCGTGCGTCTTCGCGTCAATCTTAAGTTTATAAAAAAATCTAAAGAAAAAACCTTCTTCACGTTTTTCCAGAATTTATGGGTATTTTCTTTTTTTAATTTTAGGAGTTTGTCCAGGTCGCGGGACTCACGAATTACCGTGACCACGGAAAGTAAAGGGCTATTGAAGGACACCGTGGATTTTAGTCAGTACGAGTCTGACAGTCCCTCCCGCTCTGCCCTGGGTAGGAGGACTCATTTAATAATTTTACTACTATAAAAAAAGGAGTTTGTCCAGCCGATCACAAACGAGTATCTTTAATGAATTCAAATTTTGTTTATTAATATTGGATTTCCATGATATTTACGTTTATGCAGGTAAACACTTAAACAAATAATATCCATAACTTTTTCTTCTTATCGGTATTTTCTTATCAAATGTTATTGACGATAAAAGGTGCTTTTCTAGAGAAAATTTTCCTTTCACTCTTGAGAATTTAATATATAAGAGAAACCAAGGATTTAAGCCTTTGTCAAGCTGACATGCGATAGCGAACCGGACGGAGTCCGAAGCCATACGAGACGTCAAACTGGGTGCAGCGAACCGAGGCGTGACAGTTGTATTAGCTGACTTTTTATAAACGACGTCAAACAGAGCAATTACGCCTTCGCCACGTCTTCGCATCGGTTCGGTCACGCTATCGGATCGCTTTCGCTTTTCTATGTGACTGGATTCAAACAATTCCATACATTAAAAATAAAAACGCCTCGCTTCGTATTCGCCACGCTTGTCTGTTTGACAAAGGCTTTAAGAGTAGCCAGTCTAACTTCATGATGCCAGCTAATTTGCTTAAATCACAGATAGGTAACTTAATAGTTTGCTTTTGATTATTACAAAGAGGTAAAGTTTGTCAGTTTGTTTGTGGGAAGTAATATCTGGAAGATGTGAACCATTTTGAATTTTTTTTCGACTGTAGTGAGCTATTTTATTCTTGATTGCGAAGTCAGGGCGAATCTCTACTCTTGTGGTGTAAATCTAATTTAACGAAGCTCGGAAAATCTCTTTTTATCCTCCACGCAGAAACAGAGGTATTACAAGTTGTATTTGAGTGTAATGTAACGTGACTAGGTATCGTAATCGTAAGCTCTCAAACAAATGGACCAATTTTGACTGAGTTTCAAATCGCATCTGTCATTGTCATTCTCTTATTGTCTGAAACGATTGTGCTACATTACATCAAAATACTTTTTTTGTAAATATTTAGTTTACAAACATTAATGATACAATCCTAGTTCAAAATGCTTTAAAACTTAATTAAAACTTTTTCATTACTATATGAATTTTTTGTACCATTCGAACAGGTATTATAAAACCAATAACGTACCGACCTGAACTTATATACCTACATAATAAATATAAATGGGATTCAATAAAGTACGTTCATGTTCAAATGGGTTTCCAAACGAACAGACAGGCACAACGGACCGTTCTGTGAATTACGTTCGGAAACACGAGTGTGTGATGTTCACCATCACGGTATAATCCCTAGATATTGACTACTCATAAGTATCCGCCCTTGGATTGGAATGTAGTTGTTCTGTACTCGTACTTAGATGATTGTTGCTATGACGAGTAATTTGTCCACTTTCTTCACCTGGGTGATATCAACTGGGTGAACAAAGTGGAATAAACCAACGAGATGAGCCTGTTGCCATGAAACTGGGAAGGAACTCATATTTTATGGCTACTACTAAGGAATTCCCGATACAATAACCAAGTAGCACCGACGGACTTGCGATTTAAACTCACGACCTTGCTTGTTCAGAAACCGCGCTAAAGAATGAAGTAGAGTTCACGAAAAGTTTATTAACTACGGAATTCAGTTTTCATTTACATACTCTTGGTGTCAGTTAAAGAACAAAGCGACAAAAAGAACCACAAAAGACATTATAGAACTATAATGCCTTTGTCAAACAGACAGGCGAGTCCGAAGCGATACCGAACTGATACGAGACGTCAATCCGATAGTCCTGTCACGCTATCGGATCGCTTTCGCTCTTCTATGTGACTGGATTCAAACAATTCCATACATAACAAATAAAACAGTCACGCTTCGCATTCGCCACGACTGTCTGTTTGACAAAGGCTTAAATTCTTACGATCGTCACTTGCTTGCTTATTTTAGGGTCATATCATGACGTATGTACGACACCATCAGCTTATTAAATACCACAATCTGTCCTTTGCCAATAGATTAGGAAAAATCAATTAAAAGTATTCACATTTTTAGGTCTGGTAAGTTATATTGTGTTCAGATTATAACTTTATTAAGAGTAAGGGTTTAATATTCAGCTTCACTAACTGTTGCATCAAAAAACTGTTTTTAAAACGAATCCAAGAATATAATGCTTTTTCTAAATAAAAATAAACTGATACGGGCCATAAACTGCCACTGGGAAAACTATAGTAAAGATAGTCGGTCGAAAAGCCAGCTAGCCTGAGTCATGTCGATCCATGTTAAAACGCTGGCGCCACTTAGCACGCTTTTTATTCGTCTTGCATAACAAAATAACAAGGTACATATTCGCAAATTGATGGTCACACTTAAACATAAATAAAAGTTTCTTTTATGTGACAATTATCGTAATAAATAATTATAATTTTACAGTCTTTAAACGCAAGTGATCGTGTTCAGCATATAAATAAACAGAAACCAGTTCCTTGATATGTGTAAAACGATTTATGTTCTTCCTGGTTTAGTTTTTGCCGCCATTTTTTGCTTGAATCCGCTTTCTGGTTATCGGCAAGTTTTTCTTGGTTTTGTAGATCGATTAGTCGTGGATCTAGAATTATAGATATAATATAGGTACGTAGTACTTACGACTACAGTTGCTATAATCTAGATTTTGGTGTATTTTTTTTAATCTATAGCTCGTATTATTTGTAACTCATCCGTAGTGACCTCCACGTTACTGAATAATGAGATCAAACTAAAATGGGCCATAAAAACAACTAGATTTTTCATGCCAAGGCATACTGTATT
This sequence comes from Agrotis puta, assembly GCA_943136025.2. Taxonomy (NCBI): domain Eukaryota; kingdom Metazoa; phylum Arthropoda; class Insecta; order Lepidoptera; family Noctuidae; genus Agrotis; species Agrotis puta. The sequence continues at coordinate 12,572,546 of OW964170.2, read as the reverse complement.
CCTACGTTACATCCGTAACTAACAGAAGGGCGACTTTTTTATTAACACGCTTTTATTAGCTTGACCTGTATGTATGTATGTATGTATGTATGTATGTATGTAACGGAATCTTTTAACTTCATTTTCACCCACTTCCAGTAGTCTGATTAACTTGAAAATTTGCACAGGGGTCAAGGGCCGATGACAATACAATAATCTCATAAATTTTATATTAAAATCCTCCTCTAAGGGGGTGAAAAGGGGTGAAAATGTTTGCATGAAAAATCTTATTCCTTAGGTTTATACACTTGAAACTTAGTACGAATATGAGTATAAGTAAATAAAAAAGATGGACATTAATAGTTTTTTAAAACTACCCTCCATTGGTAACCTAGACGATGTTAAAGTTTGTATGGGAAAATCATAAAGCGCTAACTGATGAATTTAAAACTCAGTATATATGAATTAGATCAAAGATAAATAAGCACGTGTTTTTGGGTTTTTCGAAAATCACCCCTCAAGTTAGTGAAAAGGGGTATTCAAGTTTAAAGGGAAGGATCTAAAGTCGCTAAACGTAGAACCTGAATTTTGGACGGTAGGTGCGATTCATTATGTAGGTGATCACTAAGAAGGGATTTCGCAAAAATCTACCTATAAAATTGGTGAAAAGGGGTAAAAACCTTTGTATGTAAAATCTTATCCGTTAGGTTTATAAACTTGAAACTTGGTACGAATATGAGTAAAAGTAAATAAAAATGATGGGAATTATTCGTTTTATAAAACTACCCTCCTTTGATAATCTAGATGATGTTAAAGTTTGTGTGGGAAAATCATAACGCGCTAACCGATAAATTTTAAATTCATTATATAAAAATTAGATAAAAAATAATCCTACACGTGTTTTTGGGGTTTTCGAAAATCACCCTCTAAGTTGGTGAAAAAGGGTGATTAAGTTTTAAGGGAAGGCTGCTTGCTTCGACAAACCCAAAACTTGGCATAAATAGTTACTCAATCGAATAAAGGATGCGTAATTATCTATATTTCAAAAATCAACCCTTGCGGGAGAACATTGTAGAATCAGTTTGTCTTCAATAATATTTCGGGTTCGAAGTTAGAAATACGCGCTGACGAAGTCGCGGGCGGAGTGATAGTAAAAAATATATTTAGATTAGTGAGCATGATATCGCCGATGAAAATGTAATTATCTGTCTTTTGCTGCCGATTGGCTCTCTGCTGCATACGGCCTGTTCCTCTCTCTGGCTTCTCCCACTTTCAAAAGACTTCTTTATTGGTCGCTGCTGACGATTGCTGCGCGATCATCCGTTCTCAATCCTCGAATTTTATAATTAGTGCTAATTAAATTTAATAATTACTGCTACCGAAATAGTGCGCGCGCATTCGCGCTTGCGTATTTTAATTTTTTTATTTCTTTTATTGTCGTCTTGAGACTAAAAATCCAGAAAATAAATTATAGTTTAAAAAAACTAAAAAAACACGCTTTAATAGCAATCGAACTAAAAAGTAGAAAATAATTTTTAAGTATAAGAGAGTTTATGTTACTGCTGTTATAAAATCCAACAATCAATTATCATAATTAACTTAGAATAAGATTAATATAAATATTAAGATATTAACAAAAATTCAAATAAAGTGAAAAAGCGTGGGGTGCTCAATGATATTTTTATAATAATTCTGATATTGCAAACAGTAACTAATAAAATGATCATCACATTAGATATCAAGCACCCCACGCTTTTTCACTTTATTTGAATTTTTGTTAATATCTTAATATTTATATTAATCTTATTCTAAGTTAATTATGATAATTGATTGTTGGATTTTATAACAGCAGTAACATAAACTCTCTTATACTTAAAAATTATTTTCTACTTTTTAGTTCGATTGCTATTAAAGCGTGTTTTTTTAGTTTTTTTAAACTATAATTTATTTAAAGCTTACCAAACTCTACATACATGTTTTAAATTTACTTTAATATCCTTGTTTTTGGTTTGGTTTTGGTTTTTATAAACCAGATCCTTCATTTTATTTTATCCGACTACATTAAATGCAAAAAGAAGACTATTGTTTTTTTTTCAAATATAACTCATATATCAGCCTTTGTACTGTTAGTGGCCAGCATTACTTGAGCCAATTTCTCTTATTCTGTCGTAAAAGATGGGTCATGTAATCGTGGGCACAGACTGTACCAGTAATGTAGTGTAGTCAAGGAGTTCGCGAATACGTGTTCTTTACGTAACCTAATATAGATTTTAATTATTTGTGGTTTTAAATTAATTAAAAAGAAAAACTATTTTTATCAGTAATTAATTATGTAAACATAGAATCCTGATCTTGATTAATTACTTTCTAACTAAAATTAAGTACATTAACAATGACAACGTTACCCTAAACCACTTCGGTATTGTTGATCATTATTAATTCATCACTGATAGCCAATTTCCTTCGATTACCAGGTATGTTGTAAACCAGCACTATAAATTATCCAACTGTTTTAATGATCACCGAAAATGGTATGTGTTGACTTGTACAAATTATGTCGGGTAGCTTATTTGGCACTATTTTTCTATACGTGTTGACAGTTAGGGTCAGTACATACCGAGACGCGACGCGACGCTACGTAAAGCGAAGTGTAAATGTGTATCTTTTCGTGTAGTAAATAAAGTTAGTTTTTGAGTTGATGTCAAATGATGTATATAAAAATATTGTAAAACATTTTTAAAAAGATTAAGTATGGAGTTTCTTGCCCATTCTTCTTCATACAAACTTACCCTTGCGAAAGGGTGTAGAATCAATCCCATCCCATCCCATTTCCTTTAATGTTAATATTCGACGTTTGAAACTGCCTCTTTGATGGCCTAATTGAAATAAATGATTTGACTTTGACTTATTAAAATGTGAGCGCAGCGTCACATTTTGTCGTGTAGCGTCGTCATCGGTGAAATGTGTATCTTTTCGTGTAAGTAAATAAAGTTAGATTTATGTGCGCGCAGCGTCGTCGCGTCTCGGTGTGATTTGACCCTTAGTAGATTAGTGGGGCGTCCAGTTGCCTTTGGGGGCAGAGCCCTGTCCGTATACGTTACTGGCTTTAGCCCTGAGACTCCATACAAATAAGTGAAGGTAAGTTTTTCTTGTCGTTTCCTTCACAGGGCGACGGACTACGTGGATTGGATGTCAAGTTTTCACTGTTTTCAATCCGGTGATCGTTTTGGATTTATTCTTTTATGATAAAGGCTGATGCCCTTAATCATAATATATCCTTTCCTTTATTCCATAGACAAATTATGGTATGGTTGTGCTCGCTCAGTGGCAACCAAGGAACTTATAATTATGTCCATACTGTGGATAATGCGGTTGACTGTTCAACGTTACTATGAAATTTTGTTATACATATAGTATTATGTTGTAGTCGTTAATAAAAAAAAACTGTATTACAAGTAATTGTATTGTTGAAAAAAAAAAGTTGGTCGCTTGACGCGTGAATCTCATTGATAATATTGAGATTTTCGATAAGACCGCCCATTGTGTGACCTTATGTAAAATGACTAGAATTGTATATCTTTAACCCTTTCGCGAGCAATATTATTTACACCTCCGATTTTGGTTTTATTTATTCTAAACATTGTGAAATAACATTTGTAAAAGAATACTAATAGATTCCCCCCCCTTGCTCACCCTCTCCCCTTTTTTTGGGGTACGGCAATATCTTTGCCAATGCCTGTTTGTGACTTTTTACTTGGCAAAGAAATTGCCAATGCCCAGTTTGAATTTGTCATTTTTTTGTTGCCAATGGCTTGTTTTCACCTAGTTATCTAAGTTTGCTATTTATTTTCACTATTTTTGGTTTAAAAAAGTTTAATTTTAAATGAGTCAATTTACTTCATACATTTCAAAACATTACAAAAGTGGTTTGGCAATTATTTTGCAAATGCTCGCGAAAGGGTTAAATAAAAATTGTGCATAGTAAAGAAACACTTTATTCTGTTCTTTTGGCTGATTACTATCTTACCACTTTTTAATTTATACAACTTTGTTGTAATAATATAAGTGTGTTTATTTGGCTCTACTTGTTCGCATGTTAGATCCTTGAAAACTAATTTGGGTCACCTTCTGCTAGGCTTATCATGTTGTAATTTGTACAGGTATTATGAAGGCTTATATCAGTGGAACTAAACGACGTAAAATAAATGGAAAACGTTAGGAAAGGCCTATTTTATCTTTGTTTTCATGAAAGATTGTGAAAAGCTCGACTAATATACATGATATTAATGTTATTTATAGCATCAAGGAATAATCTTAGCTTACTATTTTTTTTTAAATCGTCAAATGAGTCCTCCCAGCCAGGGCAGAGCGGGAGGGACTGTCAGACTCGCACTCACTTAAATCCACGGTGTCCTTCAATAGCCCTTTACGTTCCGGGGTCACGGAAATTCGTAGTCCCGCGACCCCGGCAGGCTTTGGCCCTCTAGTGGGGGGCCCCGTCATTTTGCTGACACTCTTTGAGGCGCGCGTGGAACGTGGAACACAACGCACCGTCGGACAGTGGACAGCCCGCGCCTACGGTGGCCGGAGATCGTCTGCTGACTACTAGAAAAACTTAGGTTTTTTTTTGGTCTTTTGGATCATTACTTTATGATATGAGTGAAGATTAAAGGTTAAGACATACAAATATTATTAATAAGTAACGTTTTGGTAATTCCCAGTAGGTAATATAATGAATCAGCCTCAGGATGAATATCTTCGATTATAATGATGTCATCAATCTTGTAAGTAAATTCAAGTATATTGTCATGCTGATTGATAGCCTCTGATTACAGAGACCTTACGAAATATGAACACGAATTGTTTAGCTATAATATTATTTACATTGTTTGATGTTTTCCTTAACTCAAAACGTAAATTCTAGACTTAAATCAGGTTATCATCATCATCTAATGTTCCCCAATGCTGGGACACAGGACTCGTATCTGCGAGAGGGAGCAGCAGTTTTAGTCTTCAAATGAGGTAAATAAATAAATTAGTAAAATAAATAATTTTTATCATTTTATTTAGATCAGTGGATAGGACTCGGAAACATCTAATTTATAGTTAATCGATTTATAAATGACAGGGACAGTTATTTAATTTGTTTATACAGGTTTTCATTATTGTATTGTGGGAAATCTTGCTTTCCTAATAAATGCGTCTGCTTATCAGTATAGATGGATGTTTTATCATCTGCCTAGCCTTTTCCCAACTATATTGGAGTCGGTTTCCAGTTTTACTAGAAGCAGCTGAAGATTGTCCCATTTTGGATAAAAGAGTCACATCAAAGAATTTTATATGTTAGTAAGATCTGCTGAAATATGATATCCATGTGTAGGAATTAATAAGGGAGAGTCGACTGTGATGACATTTTATAGAGATGTATGAAAGAAAATGAAATGATTGAAAGTTGATATGGCTATAAAGAAGGTGACTACTGAAATTATATCAATAGAATCTAATTTTATAACTTTTTGAAAAAAATCCACCTTGATATCATATCATGGCATAAAAACATGCCATATCACACAAAATATAAGTAATTAGGAAGAAAATATCTAGAAAGCTCACAATGTGATATGTCATGTCCCATCTGGATTAACTTCTATGTCTGAAAATTTGGTCAACCATCTGTAGTCCTTAATAACCTCGCTAAGGGTTTGTCGAGAGCAGTAGTTTAGTAACTATAAGTTAATGACCTATATCTTTTTAACCATGAGTTAAGTATGTATAGCTATTTGTTAAAATGATATGTACATTTAAGCATATATAACATTTTAACTAATGGTTTACTTAACTTCTGATTTGAACTGACCCTAAGTACTTACAGCTATTAAATAAATTACCAAACAGACACTTAAACGTGTGGAATAACACCAAAACATCAAAGGTGCTTAATGAAAATCATTACGAACAAAAATGTATGTCAGTTGTAGAATTTTAACGACAGGCAGTCAGGCACCACTGATGACACCTCGCGAAGATTTATTAGAGAGGCATCATTTACGTCATCAGACCAATGTAACGACATGATTTATTACTGTACAACACCCTACATGGCTATAGACTATGCCTATTATAAATCTAAACGCATGCCTTGTTTGTGAATTAAAAGTAAGCGGAAGAATAAATTCGTCTAAGATGAAGTGTCGAAACTTTTTTAGCAACCCACGACGAACTAACGCCGGTTTTTGATCAAAGGTTAAACTATTTGATAAAATCCTGTCCATTTTTTCGAACAAATGTTTATGAAATTTGAAGGATTTAATATAGTTTTCTACTAATCAAACGACTCGCCCTTAATTTTGCTGTTTCGATGATTATTTTGTATGGTGTCTACTAAAAACGACTTAGTTGCCAAAAGGTAAAGGATTTTTAAAGTATTATTTATTTAGTGTAAGTCCTTTTTTTTGCAAAATTTTGTTCCTTATCTAAGATTTTTAATGATTATTAATTAACTATATAATTAGGTAAGTAGTTAGGTGCCTTTGTTATTATTTTCTTCATGCCTAAGTTGACAAATAAAGGGGATGTTGTCCGTGGCAATTACTAATTCAAATTAAGAAATTCAAAGTAAGTAGCAAAGACAACAGTAGAAGTTAAGAGATTATAAGGCCCAGACTGTTTGAATGCATAGGTACTAATAACAGTGTCTTATTTATAAAACTATACATAGAAATGACACGTAATTAATTAACATACAACAAGCAAATCCACCGGTAAAGCTAATCTCTATCAAAGATTACGTTAACAAGATGCACTAATGATTAATCTCAGAAATATTGTTCTATCAGTTCAAAGGTCATTTAGTCTACCTCCAATAAATAACATTGACCCCGGGGTCAAAATAATTCAATACATTCTCTTTGAAAAACGGGAATACCACGGGTATAGACACTTCGACAGATGCTTCTTTTAAATAAATGTTTTCATTTGATAAATTAACGGATTATGCAACTTATCTCCTTGGAGGGAAAGAACCGTAAGATCGCTGTGAAGACGGAGATTATACGCTTTTTATGACTACATACAGATAGCATAGGTAATGTATTTGACATAAGGTTAAAAGTTCCATAACACAAGAATAAAACATGTTGAAAGGAGGAGTAAGTATAGCAAAATACAAATGACATGATACATGAAAGCCGAAAATCGCAAAGCTTAAAAGCTTCCCAAACTACGCTACGAATATCTTCGCAAAGTTCGCGTTTTTTACACATTGTAACGTTCTTATTATAGCATCTTACATACTAGTATTTGTTTGGATAATTCTTCTTCAGATTGTAGTAGACAGTAAAATTTATTCATCCCATAAAATAACATCGCTTACAGAACCCATAATAAAAAGTACGTAACACCTTATAATTAAAATATTTGTTTTTATTTGCAATTTCACAATACTTGAGATCTGCTTGTTTATAACTGCTCTGTCTCATGTTTACATTGGCGGTCATTATGTTCCTCGATCTACGTTATTAGCACATATTTAACCCGTTTATCAATATAGTTACGGGTGGTGTAAGCCAGCGTACTCAATAACGAAGAATACTCGTTCGTGTCGATACACGGCGCAAAGACAATCGTGTACAGAAGACGTTCGCGTTATCTTGCTTGTTATCTAGAGAACGTGACCCCAGTGGCCCGCTATCGGCGAGCACGCCGCCGCCGCCCGCCCATCTCACCCCGACAGTTCTTCTCGAAGCCCAACGCAAATAAATATCGGCCGAGTATTTTACGAAAGCCATTAATTTAGAAATGCCGATCTGTCGTACGATTGTTTATGATCATGGACTCGGACCACCTTGTCCGTGTTATTAATTGATCGTACGATAAGCTTTGCAGTTAACGATTACACGGTTCGATTTTCTTTCCTTAAAAATTACACGGTGCAGATTATTTTGGTTGGATATTGAAACAGGAACTTGTTCTAAAAATAAAATGGCAGCGATATGCCGTGTGGCCACCGGACATGAAGGCACGAGGGGTCTGACGCATCGCGTGCTCCAAAGGGGCCCTCAGTCCCGCACATCGGTTGCTCTCTTGTCCGTCACTGTACCTTACAGATTAAGCGAACGTTCCTCTAGAACGATATTCAACAAGTCGTTGAATATCTCACGCCACCTGTTGCGAGCCAAACAAACATCTTCACTTAGAAATGTCGGAAGGATTACCTACATTAAAGCGCTGCATGAAGCTAATCTTTAGGTACCTAGTCACGGTGGTGATGCAGCGGCAGGGAAATTGTAAGAAGAAATTTAAGTCATTTTGCAGTTTTAATCGAATGTTAAAAAAATTACAGTTCTGAGTTTAAAAAGTTTTAGATATGTCTTTAGTCCACGAAATTTCCTGTATTATTGTTTGTAAATTGTTTTTGTTTAAGTCTTTTCTTTGTACATTTGACTATACACTATATTTTTTCTGGCTTGTGGTATGTACAGATACGGCTAACTTTGCGACGAAAATCTAGACGTTCACGAAGTGTTCGCTTTGTACAGCGCCTTAAGATGGCCATCATTTTTCTTTGGCTTACACAAAGTCAGTCTTCTTAAGTTTTTTTTTTATCGTGGTAATATCATCAAATGAGTCCTCCCACCCAGGGCAGAGCGAGAGGGGCTGTCAGACTCGTACTGACTAAAATCCACGTTGTCCTTCAATAGCCCTTTACGTTCCGGGGTCACGGTAATTTGTACAGTCCCGCGATCACACAAACTCACTCTAAGCAGACTTTGCGTTTACCGGTTGGGAAATAAACTGGGAACTCAATATTGTTTACTTCAAATGGACCATCACAACCACTTGAGAAACATCAACGCGTGTACATGTGCGGTTGCAAATAAATATGTGGAATTGTGAGGAAATCTCACCGAGATGAGCGTGTAAGAAACTCCATGATTCAAAAGATATGAACGAAGGATTTTGTTTTTTTTTTAATCCTTACATGAAGGCTTCTATTACGGAGTGTAACTGAGTAGGCTTAAGCAGCGCAGCTCATTGCCTCCGTCTCGTGAAGTGGGCACTGAGTATGATTATAATATTGAATGTCTCTCGTGGCTCACTGGTCGAGCTTCGTGGAATTTAAGATGAACTTGAGTGACACGTAGTACAGTCACATTATCCAGTACATACAAACATTACCAAGTCCTAAGTCAGGTTAAAATTTCGTTTTTATGTAAATAACTACCGCAATGCCGTAACCTACTTCTAGAGGCCACTTAAAACTTGAATTTATGACCAAAATTTCCTTTAAATAACGTTCTTAAGAACAGGAAACGAGCGGAAATTGTTCTAAGGTATTATTACAAGTAAGATGTAATTCATGTAGTGTCGGCGTTGTTTGAACTCAATGAGTTACGTCATGTGACGATTGCGAATAGGGTTGTTACGCGTACTATAAAATATAGTATTGTCCTCTTTTGTTTTTCTTATTATCATTCAGATCCAGCCTGTTCCTTGCTGTCCCGCCTCAGTGACACCCTAAGCTGAAGTTCGTACCCCACAGGGTTACCTTAGCGTTTGATTACTTCGTTTGTAGTTTTTTAGTTGTAAGCCCCTGGCTGGAGGCCTTAGATTAATGTAAGGTACCCACAGAAAAGTCCGGTTAAGCGTACAACCTCCTATAGGTTGACGTGCAAGAAGCCACTAAAAAAATTTTTTTTTCTTGTATCGTACTTTATCTACGACACGAATAAAGTATTTGCGTAAAACTGATCGTTACTGGTTGTGAGTACTTCTGAGAAGATATCCACAGTTAAAAAGTTTGGCGTTTAATAATATTAAACGTAACGTTTGATTAACTTATAAATCAGACAAGGCCGTATGGGCTGGATCTCTTTGCCTTTCCGGATAAATAAACCAAAAAATTAAATTGTGAACGAATCGTAAAATGTCAAACCAAGTTTATTTAATGAGAAAGAGAACAAAAAATACGTGTTAAAAATAATACTCTCTTTTTTGTTGTGTATTATATTTTTGTTTTAACATACTGAAAAAATATTTTATTCGGCATAAAGCAACCCTAATTGCTAACTACTAGTGCTCAGTTGAATTTGTTAAGTTTAGCCGATATCAAAACCAAAGGTCGAAGGTCGGCCATATTGTTAGTAATTTCAACTAAACTTGAATGGCGATTATTAGTAATGTTAGTTTATTTTGAATGGTAACTTTATCATTAAACTTGGCGTACACTCATTATAAATGTCGGATTTTTAGGGTTCAGTAACCAAAGGGTAAAACGGGACCCTATAACAAAGACTTCGCTGTCTGTCTGTCCGTCCGTCACCAGGCTGTATCTCATGAAACGTGGTATTTAGACAGTTGTAATTTTGACAGATGATGTATGTATATCAGTTGCCGCTATAACAACTAATACTAGGTATAAAACAAAATAAAGTAAATATTTAAGGGGTCTCCCATACAATTAACGTGTTTTTTTCCCGTTTTTATAGATAATGGTAGAGAACCCTTCGTGCGCAAGTCGAACATGCACTTGACCGGTTTTTATATTATTAGGTACCTAGTTTCATATTAAAGTTGGGTATGTATTTAATTTTTTGTTTGGGGCGAAAGACGCTGTTTGTCCTCGATTAAAAAATTCGGAGAATGATAAATTTTAATGAGCTATTTTGAATATAGGGAAAGCAGTAACGAACATGAGTATACATTACTTGTTAGGGGAACAGTGTATAAGGCGGGGACGCGAGGTATAGTGGGGACATACACTCTTTAGGCATACTTATCACAACACAAACGTAGCGCAAGCGCCATCAGGACGTCATTTGCAAGTGGCCATTAACAAATGGCGTCCTTTTGGCGCTTGCGCTACGTTAGTATTGTGTTAAGTTTGCCTTAAGCGTGTGATTTCCCATCATACCTCGCGTCCCCGTATTATACACTGTTCCCCTATAAGTTCGCTACTACGCCCACTCGTCGAATTTTAACTAACTAAGCTAACGAATGAGACCCGAATAAAGCTTACATTATTTTACACACCTGAAAAGTTTTACATTATTTGAAGTCGTTGCCCCAAGCAAGGAATTTCTTCCTGTATCGTAGGTACGTTTACAAACATAGAAACTCACTTGTACAAAGACCCAGACCCGGAACAACTACTTGTAGAACATACAAATATTTGCTCCATGCGGGGATAGAACCCGCGACACGCTGCGCATCAGTCGATCACTTAACCACTGCGTCAACCGTGTCAATTCAATCAATAAACACAATTAAAAGGCGTTCATGTAGCGCGTGAGCTATGATCCTCTTCCGCTGCCTATTCGAAATTCGATCAATGTTTTACGACGAGCTGCCATCTTTATCCGCCTAGCCTTTACTCAACTATCTGAACATCAGTATTTTAAGGTTTTCAGGTAGTGGTAGGTTATTAGGTTGTTGGTTACTACAATGCCTCTTGGTATGACTGATAGTCAGACTTTCGACCTCGTTACTAACAGTAACGACTGTCAAAGATCTAGAAATGACAGCCAGGACCAATGGCTTCACGTGTTTTCCGAGGCACGAAGGTTACTCGTTATGATAGATGGTCACCAATCCACAGAATAAACTAGACCACCGCTACTTTACTTGGAAGATGAGCTTTTGTTGTTGGTATTATGTGCCTCCTATAGTAAAGGAACTAACATAGAACATAAATAATTAAAGCAACTACCATTGATAGGTAATAATTAATAGTGTAATTAAATTGCGTGTACAAACCTAGTTGCTGGGAGAAAGCCAAGTTGAAGTACCTAACAATCACAACATTATTCTAAGTTATTGATAGAACACAATTTCAGGAGATTGTGTTGTGAAAACTACTACAAGCATAATTTAGTAACTACAACTGGCTTCTCGGTTTGGCTTCGCACAGGTGCAGTAAGGACATTCGTACACAACACGATGCAAGTCTCCGATACCTTACGACTTTAGCCTCCATTGACGCGTGCCTGTGTACAAACCTCTGTGGATTTGTATTGCGATAGTCACCTGGATACCATAGACGTAAGGCATCGGAGACTTGTGTAGCGTTGTGTACGAAGGGGCTTATAGTGAGGTTCCATTAGTACGTTGCTTCGTCGCAGCGTTGACAACGGTGCGACAATGGACAAAGTTCCACTGGTAGGCTGAACTGAGGCGCTTCGTAGCGTCTAAGATGGTTTATACTACACCTGCATAGAAAGTACCTTGATACTTTATCAAATTTACGGTAGAAAGTACGTCATTGCATATCGAACAAATATGCGGGGAGAAAACGCATCTGAGCGGGAGAGAAAAGTGTATGAAAATCCATTTCTACGTGGTTTTTTTTTTTAATTTTGGCTAAGACTATGCGCCGGTAACCTAAATATCAAAAGCCAAAAAGTTTTTACAGTGAGTTTTTATCTCCAAGTTCGCAAAATGACACTGGCCACTAGCTGTGGGTTGGATGGTGTCGGGCTGGCGGTGCGCCCCTGCGGCGGCAGGCTATACAATTTGAAAAAAGAACATATGAAAATTGCAGACGCCGTTGGCGCCATTTTCAATTTGTGTGTTGTTTGAGGATTCAGTTTTCGTAGAAAGAAAAATAAAAATGATAAGTAGTGATAGTGGTGATGAAAAAACATTTTTCCCCGTAGGTGTAGTATAAAGCACTATGTATCACTCGAGAGAAAGTGCGATTCCCGATCTCGGGTATTTTAAAGCCTTCCCCTACGGGTCGGGCTTCAAACGACACCCTCGACGGTAATCGGTCACTTTCTCCTCTTGGTGAACAATGTACTATTGCGTACCCCCGCGTACCCCTTATTCCGCAGTTATAGCATAAAATGCGTACATTTGTTGCTACGACGCGACGCAACGCAACGCACCAATGGGGCCTATGGATAACTTATTTTAACTGTAAAAACTACAAGCTGATGCAGCCTTAAGGCTGAATTTACATTGCCGCGATATGGAATAGATTTTTCGCATTGCAAGCTCACAGCAAAAGGAACGTGAAGAATAAAATGTCGCGTGTCTTCCGGTTTATTCTCAAGCATTCTCGTTTATCATTCTCGTGAATTTTTGCAGTAAATAGCCAGGAAAAACTATTATTGTTATTATAACGGGGCAATATGAATTGATTATAAAATCCCTTTACCAATTTAATTCTTACGGTGAATTCCCTAGAGCTGCTACAGCATTTTCATTTTGTTTTCTAACAATATTATTTCATTTCATCAGGTTGAAAACCCACGCAAACATAAGTCCCTTGGTTATTGTGTATTTATGTTTGCTTCAACACAATAATTACGTGATAAACTACAATTATTGTGGACCTCATTAAAGCTTTTGATGTAGTTTACACAATTTTCATTACCGACAATCGAAATGTATCCTTTATTGGTGTAGTAACTACATTTAACACCTCTATTTTGCATATCCTAGCTCATATTATAAATACGAAAGTGAATTTGTTCGTTACGCTTTCATGCAGAAATCGCTGAACCGATAGAAGGTCTCTTTTGAGAGAGAAGCCGCGGGAAAAACAAGTCTATCTTATCTTACTATATTTTAATGCTAACGTTTATGAAGATGGATGGATTGAAAGGTACTCTTTCTTTCGATAAGTTTTTCGATTTTTCGATTTCAATCCAACTAATCCCCACCTGAAAAAAAGGGGGTGTTATGTAGTTATATCTATCTTAGGCATCCAATTAAAAAGCTGTCTTTTATATCGCAACAGATATTAGCGATGGCCCTTAGACATTTTATCAAAATCGGTTCAATCGTTCTAAGGTAATTTCCCATACTTAATTTACAAGAGTCTTAATTATTTCAAAAAGCCCGATTGATTTCCATGTTCGTGAAGTGGAAACTACGTATGTTTCTACTCCTCCACTATTCTTTTCGGGGTAATTTCGTTCCAGGATCCAAGATAGTTAAATTCCTTCTTCGGAACGCGTCGAGCTTCATTGTCTCGGCGTTTTTCTGTTGGTTGCCAATGTTGTTTCTGGCTGATTGATTTGTAATTTTAGTAAAATTTTGAAGACATGTTAGTCTAGAGAATATGGAGTTTTATTTTTTGTCAGGGGTTATTTCAAATTTTTAATTTATTTTTTCGTTAAAATGTCCTTCTGTTTAAGTCCTTGTCTTCGATTCCCAGACTGGGTGGAGTGTTATTAGGTTTTATATGTACGAGTTTCTTGGGAGCAGCTCAAAGTTGGGACTGTGCCATCTACGTTAGAATAACGTGGGATTTAAACAGTAGGTGTGAGTATTACACTCCTCTACATACCCCAATGAGGGAAAGGTATAGGCATGACGCTTTTAAAATTCACAATACGTCATGCCGTAGTGGCCTTTTTAGTGAATCCTGAAGTCACTCTCACTCAGAGAAAGAGTCTCTCCATATTTGTGAATTTTCACTGATTAGCAATAGAAAAAAATACGTGTCCATTATTTTTCAAAAGTTCCAGTGATATCATTGTATTTTGTGATTCAAGTTCAAATGTAAAGTAAATGATTTTGGAAACCAGCCTTACATCGAATGCGGACGAAGCTGCAGGCAAAAGCTAGTATTGTATATAAGTTACAACCTACAGAAATGCAGTATATTTGATGCATAATGACACGAGACTCGTGTAAGTGAAGATACATGTTCCTTATGTTTAAAAAAATATGCTGTCGCGTTAATAAATTATGTAAAGCAGACATCGATACGCACATTTAACTTGTATGTTAACAAGCTTTGGTTAGATATTTGTGTTTTACACTGTAATAAAATGAAGACAGATTATTATACAACTTTTGTTTTTGTACATTGTTTATTATGATGATTTACATAGCATATGTGACTATAGATATTGATGTAACTTATCTCAATCATATACATATATATTTCAAATATTTGCAATTATTTTCAATTGAATTATTGTTTGTAATTACATTTTTAACGTGGAGATAATTTCAAATTTTGTTTTTTTTTAATTTACAATTTTTTCATTTTTATAGGTACTTTAATGATGCCTATACATAAAAATAACAAAATTACTTGCGAAGATTAACGAAATCGATGATTTTCATTTTGTAAAGGTGTTTGGGGAGTTAAAACTTTATTATAAACAAATCATTACCATAGGTATGTTATCTACTATTTTGAGAAAGTAAATAGTGGATATCAAATGGGAAAACCTCAAACAACGGACGGGTGAGCTTAATCATTCTGAATTATTCATTTGAATTCGTTCATGTTTAGTTTTAGTCCGAAGCGCTATCGGATCGCTTTCGCTTTTCTATGTGACTAGATTCAAACAATTCCATACATTACAAATAAAAACGCCTCGCTTCGCATTCGCCACGCCAGTCTTTTTGACAAAGGCTTTACTGTGTGTCTTTATGTAAATAATTTATAATGTATCAAAGGATAACTGCTGGGTAATAAGTAAATTATACGCATTTAACGCCTTCGTCGCGAATCGTAAAGCTTTTTAAATTAAAATGCCAAAAAAAGATGATGAAAAATATCTTACTAAGTACACTAACTAACCTCCCTATACCTATTATAAATGCGAAAGTGAGTTTGTTACGACTTCACGCCTAAACATCTGTGCTCATTTTGACGAATTTTGACATAGATATAGATTAGATGGGATAGGCTTTAAGGGGTGGCGGGGCTCAAGCAAAACCCCGGACAAAAGCTTGTACATAAACGTTTGTGAGGAGGATTTAATTTTAACCTATTTAAATAGGTACTTACATTCTTATTTAAATTCTGTAGCCATCTAAACATAATCATATCTGTTAGATTTCCTATATTACGCATTTCTTATACATAATTTTCCATGAGATATATGAAAAATAAAATCACTCAGATTGTGCTTACATCTTTGAATTTGTTTCAAGTTTTCCTGTTACCTAAGCGCTTGCTTCTATACAATTGTATATACCAATCTTTTTATATTCCTAATGCCGATATTAATGTTATTTTATACTTAGATAAATTCTCTTCCTACATTAGGCTCGCACAGATGCGCATTAATATTTAATTATCGTAAAATAACTTTTACATTTTATTATTACCCGTGTACCTTCGTGTTCGGAATTTTTACTTGGGTACGACTATTTATTTCATCCATTTACATTAACAGGGCTATAAAGTCAATGCAAAGCTTTCATTGTTCATCGGATAAATGGCAAGAAAATAAAACAGGAAGATTTAAACTTTATAGCACCGCAAAAAGTTTGTTTGTTTTCGTTATTTATTACGGCTTAAAGTCGAAGGTTAAATAAAGATTTAATTGAGGGTTTTTATCGCTCAGTTCTTTATTTAAACGTAGCTATATACATTCTTTGTAGTTAAGTATTGGCAGTCTTACACTTATATCAAATATCAACAAAAGTTCTGTCAGTTTTCGTCTGTGCAAGCTTACCCTTCGTTTTCCCTTCGGCTTTTCCGACGTCTGACTATGGTTTCTTTTCTTCATATTTCCAGCTTTTAATTCCCTCATGATTAAACTAGCATCTTATTCTACAAATGTGCAAATTACTTTCACTTATTAACACTATAGTGTCTCCAACACACATCCTTATCAAACGCTTCAATTTGTTCGACTGTCTACGAAAACGTCACAAACACTGAACATTGTCAAATCCAAGGAATATTCAGGAATCCCGTGTTTTCACTGTGTACGTAAGTTTTCAGAATGTTCTGAAAATGCGTGTGCGAAGTTTCCCGCGCTACGGAGCTCGGAGGTGCGCGTCTGTCGGAGCGGTGAGCGGTGAGGCGTCGCGCTACGCTTCCAACTTGACGTAGAGTGGGATCCTCCGCGGTCGCTCCCGCTGCGGGCTCGCCACACGCGTCCCGCCGCCCACTCGCCCCGCACACCCGCCTAACAGATAAGTAAACACAAAATTCTTTGAGAGATAACACACAGTTAACCCTTCATAACTCACCCCTAATTAAAACTTTAGATAACAGACCTAAGAACTATTACCCAGCCACAATGAGTTTTTAATTACGAGTTCGTAGACAAATTAGCGTCGACATAAAATCATTGACTTATTGAGTCGTAAACAGAAATCACTTTGATTCACTTATCTCATACAATTCAAGCCACGATCGAATCCATATATTCTACTATGTAAATAGAGTTATAATTTTATTTGCCAGTCGCGCATAATTTGCTGGAGTGATACCCTATATACAACTGAATTAGAGGATTTCGATGTTAATTTGTTAATAATGAAAGTAAGGCTGACCATAACCGCTTGAGTAAGTTGAGTGTCGCGCGCGGCACGCGGCATGCCGCGCTCGCAAACAGCTAATGATTCCGCTGCAAGATTGCAATAAACGTCAGCTCTCATCTACATCGCATACAAATTATCCAAGCTCTTAGCGCATAAAGTTGAAAAGTCATTTTATGGCTATTTACTATTGACTTACCTACATTTTAACGCCATGAGCGAGCTACGTGCTATCTCTGACACAAAGGTCACATGTCGTCGATGAATCGTACGGAAATACACAGAAATACATCGAAATCATAACAAAAATGGGGATATAAGCAAAAGAATTATTCACATTTCTCGTTTTAGCGCTGAAAGCCTATGGAAAAATGTGTGATGTCAGCTCTGACGCAAAACTCGACAGATTGAGTGGTGTCTACGTCAAATACCGGTCAGTGTTAAAATACTTGTCGATCCAACATTGCGCTGATTTATTAACACATTATGTAGGCGCAGAAGGATTATCAGGGTTAGATAATATTTATGTTTCAACACGATTTCAGGAAACGAATCGGATGTTTTATTACACAACTAGCGACCCGCCCACGGCTTCGCACGGGTGCTATCTCTACTATAATATCCGTGTTTTATACATATAAACCTGCCTCTTCAATCACTCTATTTATTAAAAAAACGGCATCAAAATCCGTTGCGTAGTTTTAACCTGTCGGGCGATTTATAATTGAAAATGATAAAAATCAACGTCCAATGAGCGACTGTCTGTTATGTACAGACGTGTGTACGTAAGGCGCTGGGGCGTTTTCGCTTATGTACACCCGGGTGTACGTAATGCGCCCGAGAGGTTAAAGACCTAACCATACTTAGGGACAGACAGACAGCGGGAAGCGACTTTGCTTTATACTATGTAGTGATTTCTTTAAGGCAAGTGTGATTGATTTGAGATTGATTCTTTTTTAAATTAAAGTTTGGTAAACAATAAGTTAACTATACGCTGATTGAATGGCTCCTAATGAAAAAAAATCTAAAATGGAATGAAAATATTTTCAGTGATAATTTTCCCTAACATGATAATGTTCGAATTGATGAATTCACCACAAGCAAAATCCAATTATAATACCTTTACAACTTGCAGATAATGTACGTAAACGTCGACTGGGATGATTACTAAGAAGTAGGTACTAATAATTCTTTTTATTAGTACCTACTTCTACGGTCGAAATTAAATGAAATTGTGAAAATTTTGAGAAAGAGCCTTCAGGCTTAGTCTAAGATACCGAATCACGTTCAAGTTGCTCCAGCGTCAGCTACATGCCGAACGGAGTTTCCCGATCGGCACGAGCAGAACGATATGCGATTATGTGTTACGAATTGAATTTTCCGAGCCGAGCAAGACGTACGTCGACGTCACGTAGCAATAGCATCATTCAAATTCATTCAATCATTCATCTTTTCAAGAAAATAATATGCTATAGATACGAGTAACATCTCCAATTTCGATCTCACGATGATGATTTTATCCATAACGTGACATATGCGACGATACCAAACTGTGATCATAGAATAACTGCATTCTGAGTTGTTAGATCTCTAAAGTAAAAATAATAACTGTATTTGCATCGACTCTTCATGCACTGGGTGGGAGGACTCATTTGATGGTTTTAACACAACAAAAAAAAGGTGAGTAAGTATTTAAACAAATGTTTTTGGCAAACAGGAAACACTGTAAGAAATGTTGGTTTGAATTATTGTAAGTCATACTGTCCGCTACATATTGCCCGCCAAACGTTCTAATATAAAAAATTAAGCTTTTCGAGCATTCAGAATTTGAGCCAAGCCCCGCCATTGAAGTACGATTATGTTTCAACCTAGGCCCTTAACCCATAACTGAAAGGCAACTCGCAGATAACCCGTAGATTTTAAAATAATTATATTTACAGTTTAGTGCGTAGTATTTTGTCCTAATGAGAGGGAGCTGCGTTATTCTCACATATCTGTTTCATTTCAACGGCTGGTTTACTTGTATAAACTTGGCGGCCGACTATTCCGCGTAGTGTTGGGCTCCTGCTAAATGTTTACATAATGCAGTTCGCATGCATCCCTACATCCACACCGGGATAGCTAAATAAGCTAATTAGAGTCATGAGCTGAATTTTAAAGACTAACCTTTACATTTAAATGTATTTGCATAATTTAACGACACATTACTGGGTGCAATTATCATTTGAATGACCCACTCGAGTCATACAAAAATTGCAACAGAATAACCGCAGACTTTTGAGATACGAGGCAGAGAAGTTACAATCAATCTTTGACTTTTATAGCCACAAGAATTACGCAGAACATCGTTTGAATACGCTGCCTTCCGTGTAGAGCTATTTAATCAATTATGCAAGCCAGTTAGCTGTCATTTGTTAGCATTACTTACTGTAAACGCCGTGCACAATAAGTTTTGATCATAAATCGGTGACCACCGCGGCAGGCTGACCGCAAGCACCTATTAGCTGGTTACGACTGCCAATGATTGCGAACAAATCGATATTGAATAGAGATGTACCGTCTTGTCTCCGAATAGTCGGCCGAAACCGCCGACAAGTCGGCTGGGATGTTTACTAAGAAGTACCTCATAACCCCTCTTGTTACATTTTGCTAATGAGTCTTTTACATACTGTATGAATCGGTCGAAATGAAATGAAAATGTGAAAAATTATTAATAAGTAATCATTTAATTTCGACCCTAAAGCAAGCAATTCATCGTCAACCTGCTGAACAGAGAACCAAAAACGTCTTCCTTAAAGGGGAGGTCCCCTTTAAGGAAGACGCTTTTGGTTCTGAATGATTTAACTAAATTCATGAGAAATATAACTTAAATCAATAAATTATCACAACCAAACCTAAATCTCACCGACATGCTTGAAAGCCCCTGAGCTCTACGGACGAGAATAAATTATGCGGTAGCCGACTGTTCGTCCAGTCAACTATTCGGCCAAAGTCACAATAGTCCCAACTCTAACATTCAGTATTTACCATCATAATGACGAGTTATGCCAAATAACTGTGTCAAACACCTTATTCCTCTGTCCTGAGTTCCTGAACAAACGGTATTCACCCAGAAATTACGGTCAATGGGGCTATCAAAAATGTAATGGTTTTCCATTTACATAATAACTGATATTGATTGTAAAGTATAATGTGAGATTATGATAAATTGGGACGTACTTTATCAATAAATTGTGAAGATAGTCGCTTTATTATTTCGCATATTATATCATCTATATTGTTAAAGGGGAAAACGCATTGATTTGATTTCACACCTATGTCTATCTCGATGAATACAATCACGACAGATGTTTATGATAATAAATAATAATAATGATAAATTATTATCTATCTAAAATTTGTTGTTTTGCTTACAAAACGTAAATCTACTTGCTTGTCTACAAATTAATTGGTCCATACGTACCAATATGAGGTTGTACTGGAAGTTTTTTTTGGCAATACCAACCAAATTCTTCTTCTTCTGCCGTTTTGCGAGGCACGCGAACCTGGATGACATTATTCGACGAGCTCTTGTTACCGTCGGTCGGCCTTCCATCTGTTTTAGAACCCAACGGCTTGGGACGAGACGATGGCAAAAGACCGAACGGTATGTCTTTGTTTCCTTGTAAGATGGGTAGGCCTCTAGTGTTGGACGCAACCTGTGTTGATACTCTTGCGCCTTCTCATCTTCCAAGTTCATTGTGCTACTACGGTTGCTGAGAACAACCGCAGCAGCAGAGCACGCACGCCCTTAAACCGGCCTCATCTATATTTTAGGTCCGAGTGCTCTCAGTCTCTACAGAAATATTTCTAAAAGACTTGTTGACGCTTCCCGTGATCCAAGAGCTGGCCATTTACCATGGTCAGAGGCTAAGTATTGCCATACAAAGAGGCAACGCCGCCAGTCTCTTGGGCACATTACCAGCTGACAGCGTTGAGGATGAATTTTACGATGCTCTTTAATAGTTTAGTTTTATTTTAATTTAGTATTTTTATATTTCTATAGTTAAATTAATATTTATGTATTTTTATTAGTTTAAGCATTCAGAAATATATAATAACTAACTCCCTCTTAAAAAAAAAGTCTTCTGAAGAACCTTAATTTTTTCTAATGTACGTTTTAAAGTCGTTAGAAGGACCACTCTGTCATGGAATTCATTCACAAGAAAAGAGAAAACATAGAACATACTGAAATTAGTAACTCAATCAGCCATAAATTGAACAAGCAATTTATTAGTGAAACCTATTCAACATTCGACGACATTTCATAGAAATTGTAAGTGATGAATTAATGTGTCACTATAATTACACTCGTTCAGTATTACAAACCAATTTACATGGCTTGCATCGTGACAGCGACTTTAGCCAGTTTCCCACAGGCTTTAACGACGTGTGTCGCTTCGTGTCACAAATTAAAATATTACGGTGCAACTGTTAAGTATGCGATGCACTGCCTAGTAAAATACCAGCTATATAAGTTCAAGTACATATGTTTTACTAAGCTTTCGGCGATTATTCAAACTGATTTATACGTATCTGTTTGTGATAGTACGTAAAAGGAAAGCGGAATACAAGTGTAACAATGCGTATGCGACTACAGTCGTTTTATTACCTATGTTTAAATTATACTTTCTACGTGTGGATCGTTCAGATATAGCTATTAGAATTCGAGTACATCGTGCCTCTGTTTGATATGTTGAGAACACATTATATGTGCAAATTTGCATATGCAACGACATATGACTATTTAAAAAAATTAGGTATGCATGTTTTGGTATTATTTTGACAATGATTAGTTTAAATTTTAACAAAATGTAACTAGAGAAAATGCAAAAATGTGCCAGTTATACTTGTAAAAGGAATATTTTCGGTTTCAGTACTTCGAGTAAGTCTTAAAGTTTCCAAGAAACTGACTAAAATCCACGGTGTCCTTCAATAGCCCTTTACGTACCGGGTTCACGGTAATTCGTGAGTCCCGCGACCAAAGTAAAGTAATACAGCCTGTTAGTGTAATCAGTCTTAACCTTGAAACCATAGGTAGTTGATTTAATTATAAAAATGTTTGTCTGAATTTAAAAATAAATAAACGAATTTTTCTTTAAAAAAATCAAAAATGTTTCTGTCCTACACCGTCCGTTAATTCATGGATACTATGCGCCCGAGTTACGTATTCACTGCAAAGGGCGTTAACCTGCCGCAATAGCCGTCCGTTTAACTACATACCTACATAAGTTTTAACTAACTACATCATAAAATACAGGTAACCTGTGATGTAACTAACTTCCCTTCATACTTTTCCTGGCTTAGGACAGGCAAAAATACCTACCTTTGTTGCGTGACGAGTCCAGATGATGTAAGTTAGTCAGCGTACATTCTCCGAGCCTCGTTCAGGTTATCACCCGACGCGGCGTAAACCCGGACCATTTCGGTCCACTGTTCGTTTATGTACGACATAATCACTAAACACTAACACTTGCGCGAAAAATTAACGGTGGGGCGGCGCGAGGTCGTGAGGTGCGCTGCGCTGCGAGCGTACACACGTATGTTCCGTAGCGACGCTGCCGGCTGACTGATCACTGAAGTGTGCGCCGGCGACGCGGCGGCGCCGGCGTCGCGGCCCGGCGCGCTATTTCGCGGCGTATTTGATCTTACCTTTGCGTAATAGGGTGAAATAATTTTGGGGAAAAATGGAGACTTTATTGAAAAAAAAAAAGTTTTTATTTTTTATTGAATTTACGTTCTGTAAGTGATACCAAACCACTGGTTTCAAGTTTAAGACTGATTACACTAACAGGCTGTATAACTTGTAGAAATTGTAGTACCTAAACGAAAAGTAGAACATTATTTTTGTACTGCATTTTACAATTTTGAATTGCATATTTTGGCGACTTTGTTGCATATTTCAGGCTTTTATATTGCATATCTGCATGCATATTTCGTCAATTTTGAGTTGCATATAATCCGATCTCTATTTTATTATGTGTTGGTATGTATACTCGTAGCTTGATTGTCTACACCCTTTAGAGGAATGAGAAGGCCGATGCAGTAAATTAAACAATTTTTGGAAGTGCGTCGTTTAACTTTGCGAATAATAAATAGCAAAAACTGAGGGTTACGGGGTTATGTGCTACTTTTCGGTTGCAAGAGGTTAACTGTTTTTCTCACCTCTTTGAACTCTAAAGATAAAAATTTTATACTTTGTAGAAAACATTGGAAAGATAATGGAAAAAGGGATGACAATGTATTGTTATGTCAGTACTCAGTAGTTTTATCATTCCAGCAGGTGTTTCCATATTCTAAACATTATAAGTTGTAATTATAACAACATGCATGCTTGTATTACACAATATGTCGACGCGTGGATTGTTCGTGCAGAAATACATATAGGACCATAGATATAAGCATAGAAACTTTGTGGTCACATCGTTCATTCGTCAAGAACCAACCAGCAGTGCAATTCTGTAGTAACACTCACGCCACACTGTGATTATAAATAAATAATAAATAAATATTCCACAACTATCTCACAACGCCATCTAGTCCCAAGCTAAGCAGAGCTTGTGTTATGGGTACTAGACAACTGATAAACATACTTATATATTTCTAAATACATACATATTATAGATAAATTACACCCATTATAGTTTTCTATTCACTAACTAAGCTACTGACAGCGACCATAGCGTTCGCTGCACGATCGATCGATCTCAAAGCAGCCTTGTCTAAGAGCTCGTCGTAGAGATTTCTTATATAGAATTGCATTGCAGCTGATTTTCTTGCGCTTCTGTCTGTTTTTCAACGTCAATATATTCTTTGATTTTGATTTTTCTCAATGTTCTATGACTATATTTGCCCATATTTTTGTTCAACAATCTGTCTTTTTTCTTTACATCATCACCTACGTCCTCTTTTGCAAGGTATCTTGGCACAGAAATCACGTTACAGGCTTGCTATCACATCCCACGCTAAACTGTCCGTTGGTTTACTAAACATCGGCGAAGTTATTCTATTCTCTCACAGAGAGGTGGCCTAGCTATTTACCAGCAGTATGAACATTTATAGGCTGATGATAATGATGAACCAAACCGAACCACCGTCTTCCCCCCGGACGTATCCGAGAGGGAATTCCAATCCACAGGCGCACGTGGAGGTTTCCTGTCTTAGCACCCCTGTAAAAATCCCTTTCAGTAAAATTGAGAAGTATCATATATTTTTTCAGATTTTTCGTGTTTTCGCGTTATCCCCAGAATTTTTGCGAAATCAAATTATCCTGCGACACATACATTTCAAACAGGTGACGTAGATCGAGACCGTGTTCCCATCTCTATCAGCTCAAAATTTTGCGTGACTAGATTGAAGCAGTGCCGTTTAGTGTTATTGCTATTACATGGAACTTTGCCCATAAGATTATATCAGATACTTTATGTCTTCTCAGTAAAACTTCTTTTACCTGACCAGAAGCTCAAATCCAGACATGTCGTGAATGCTCTGATGGCTATTGTTCAGATTGATATTTTTTGGTATTAAAATAATCAAATAAGCCAGGCTCTTACTGATTAAAAATCCACCATATTCCTACAATAAAATAGTAGCAGCAGTGGCTGAGCGATCGACTTTTGTGAAACGTGTCGCGCGCGCGGGTTCGATCCCCGCACGGAATGAATATTTGTAAAATCTGCAAGTATTTGTTTCGGGTCTGTATGTTTCCTTGTGTATGTGTGTTTCTAGGTTTGTAAACGCACCCGCGATACAGGATAAATTCTTAGTGTGAGGGAAAAGGATGTGTTTGAAAAAGAAAATGCCCGTTACGTTCCAGGGTCAAAATAACCTATTTAGACATTAATGCGATCCCCGCAGGCGTTTGCAGACAGGTGCTTGATGTGCGCATGTAACAAGACGCGCCGTTGGATCCGGGTATGATCCTTCATCGGACGACGAGCTACCCACTCGGCACAGGCTCGCATTCATGTTGATTTCCAGAGAGAATGTTTAATTGAGTGAAGTAACAGGTAGCCTTAGAAATAGGGTAGTTTAAATAAAACTACCAAATCGATTAAAAACTATATTCTTCCGCTACTAGAGTATTATTTTCTGAATACTTAATTTCTTGATGGCATTTCACTGTTATTTCAACAATTGAAAATTATATAGTTCGATCTAGAGATGGGTAACTAGCCGAAATTTCAATAGCTTAGCTAGCTGGCTATTTACTGTGGAATAGCCAGCTAGCTAGCCAACTATTTTGGCTACTTAACTATTGATCATTAATGCGCTAGTGGCGCAGCAACTTGGCACCGGTGCAGCTAGATATTCTGGCTACTCTCGCTACCCGGCTACTGAATACCGGGACGGCTACAAAACGTAGCAGTTATCTATACTCTGTGGCGGCTACCGGCTAAGTATATCATAACCTGTCAGTTAGCTATATAGCCAACCAGGTAAAGGGCTACTGAAGGACACCGTGGATTTTAGTCATTACGAGTCTGACAGTCCCTCCGCTCTGCCCTGTGTGGAAGTAGCCAATAGCTAGATATCGTGTTGACGGATATCATAGCCATAACTATTTTGCTCATAGCCGGTATCTGACTAGTTATGGCTATAGCTACCCATCGTTAGTTCGATCAGTTCTTTTATTTGTTTCACTCTCTATCACTTTTTCTTCATTTTGAAAAGGTTTGTACAATCGTGTCACCTATTTGTTTATTCAGGACGATTTCGTTTCTAACTTTTCATGTTCAAGTCAAGTGATTTTGTCAGTAGACTAACTAAATAGCAAAGCTTTTAATATTAACATTGTGTGCAATTTCCTTTTGTTTTCCTATTTCCTTTGTTCGTATTCGATATCAGTTTTTCCTACGTTGAACAAATAACAGTTGTGTGGTTAAGGGGAAAATTTAAAGTAGAATAACAAACTGCAGCGGGCTTAAGAAAGTGTCATTATGGCTTGATAACTCTGGTTGTATTTCTCGAATAAATTAAATCTTATTGGTTAAATACCTAAGATGTTTATTATAATTTTGGCTTGCCTTAGTTATATTAAGACACAAATTATCGCCTTCTCTGTTTTTTTTCTCTTGCTTTAACCCAATTAATTTATAAATAAGAGCACGTTCTTCAATTGCTTCTTAGGTGGCCATTAGCATGCAATTATGTATGTTTATGTCCGTACATTTTCTTCATAGCCGTTGAACAATCACATGCAATAAACAATCTTAACACTACTGTAACTTAGTGGATTTTTTGGAAACGGAAAAATGCGTCTAAAATGCTCGATAGAAGTGTGTCACAAAAGTTTTAAGTACTGCCTGCATACGTGAAGGTTGTATACTTGTATGGGTTAACTCACTTATTTTTTAGAGTGTTGCAGCTGAAAATTAGCGTCAGTATTATTTTATGCTGAGCTCCTTTTGGCATTAGGAGTTGTTGACTTTTGTTAATTTTTAAGAAATATCATTGCCTACACACACTTTACTTTCATTATTTTCAATCGCGAATCGTGGAGCCGTTTTAAATATTGACAAAGATTTTATCTCAGCCTTCCATTCGTGGCAATTAGCTATAATTTAAGCAACCAGTAGCTTGAGTAATAAAGATTCCGTCACAAGTCTTAGGAGGTATCCCGGCACAGCATCAAGTGGGTAAATAATGGTAATTAGATTCCGAACTATCCGCGGTGTGAATGCTCAAGTGGCGGCCGGCCGTTTGGCTCGCAATGTAGGTCGTCTTCGTCACGCACGCACGCCTGTAAATGCTTCCATATCTCTACTCTTCACTTCAAAGACACGGTCTGTTACTATAGTTCTGTGGCCCTTTATTTACTCCGTTGTAATATACTCCTTAGCCTTCAAGTCTCTTGAATCGGCAGGGTCGCTCTCTCCGGTAATTTGTTAAAGAAATTAGTCGCGATGAGCTCCACTCGACTGCTACTTTCCTGGTACTTGATTTCTATGGATAGATAAAAAACTTATTAGATATTTTCAGCGAAATACATTATTAATTAGCTGACCTAATGGGATGGGATGACTATAATGCCATGGAAGTTGGGTAGACCTTTGGTGTGGGATGCAACATGTGTCGACACCCTTGCGCCATCCCACCTTCCTGGTACTGCATGCTGTGCTGGTGCGGCTGCTGCAAGTGCCGAAAACCTCAAGCGGCGCAAATACACTGGCTTAACTTTTAGCTATGTATTTGAGCCTTTTGGGGTTGAAACACTGGGGCCGTGGGGTCCGAGTGCCCACAAACTTTTCAAAGACATCGCCAAGCGTATAGTCGACGCCTCGCGTGACCAGAGGGCTGGCCTATTTCTTGGTCAAAGGATCAGCATTGCCATCCAACGTGGCAATGCCGCCAGCGTTCTGGGCACTTTCCCCATTGACAGCGATGTGGACGAATTTTTTGACGCCCTATAAATTTTAGTTTTAATTTAGTCATTTTTGTAAATATTTTAATTTTAGTATAATGCAAATTCTTTCTTTATTTAATGAAATTCTAAAGGTTATTTGTAAAATTCTATTTAATAATAAGAATATTATACATTTTTTCAAAAGTAGCTGACCTAATTGAAATAAATGATTTGATTTGATATCAGCCTGTATCATTCTGTTTTTTTTTTTAAATATTCAGTTATCGTATTACAATCAGGACAATTTTCCTCAAAAGCCTGATTGATTCATTAACTTTTATGATTTCGTTCGTAATCATTTCCCCAATATTGGTATCAAAACAGCGAGCTACAATTAACACGGAACCCGTCAATAAGGAAGCTATTAGTATAAAGTAAATAAGTAAAAGGAACGTCGAACAAATATCCCATTAACTCAAGATACACCTACCAGCTACCAGGCAAGCAGTTAAGATAAGAGGTTTGGTAATTACCCCCGAGCTAATGTTCGGGGGAAAGTTGTAATATCAATCATTAACCTAATGTTAGCGAAACCATGATTAACCTAGGACACGTTTTTAGGGCAGATAAGATAAATACAAGGACAATGTTCTAATTTTGATAGCGGACAAAGTACTCCATCAATGGCAGGTAATTAATACCGTGGAAAAACATGGTTGGCACAGCAAAATAATGAAGCGTTGTTGTATCTAATATAATCATAATAACACAACAAAATGATGAATACCTACTTAATAAAATTGTGTGTGTTTGAAGCAAATAAATAATCAGTCTAAAACGATTCCATTGTTTCGGTCGCAGGCCTTCTTTCTGTTGTGCTTGGGCCACACTAAAGGGAAATGCCGTAAGGGTTATCATCGCGAAAATTAACTGCATTTTCCGTTAGTGTGGCCCCCGCGTTACATATACGAGTTATACGCGGGCTCATTGCTAGTTGATAGATGTCACATGACTTTGAACTTTTGGTTCTAAGACATGCCGGTTTCCTCACTGTTTTCCTTCGCCGTTTAGAGACCAAATGTAATGGAAATAGGTTACAGAGACAAAAAGTAACTGGCTGAGGCTGTACTCATGTCCTACAATCCGGGACTCTGCACTGGTCCTCCACTGCTTAATCTTTACTAGGTATATCTATCTATCTATATATATATATATATATGTATAAAATGTTATGTTGGTTTGTGTATGCTTCAAAAACTCATAAAGTTCTGCACCGATTGAGCTGAAATTTTAGCATGATATATAATCCGCATCAAGGATGGTTTATTTGAGCAGCGGTGGTGAAATCACGGGGAACTGCAAGTTTTTTAATATTGAACTATATTTCATAGTGAGTAGATCCCTACTCCATCTAACTTACCCAAATTAAGCCTAGAGGCTTAATTTTCGTAGTACCTTTATTAAGTAAACTACCAACAACACTGCCTTAATCAACATCAATTCAGAATTGAATTATGTGTCCGCTCTCGAATTGATTTCATTGGACTAGCAAGCTCAGTAGCTAGAATTTACAACAGGTAAGGTAAATCTAAATAGGTATGGGTTCCAACTATGTTACAAATGAGAATAAATGCAACATAATATAACACGCTTGAAATTCCTAATATATACCTATCATTTTTTTTATCGTGGTAAAATCGTCCAATGAGTCCTCCCACCCAGGGCAGAGCGGGAGGGACTGTCAGACTCGTACTGACTAAAATCCACGGTGTCCTTCAATAGTCCTTTACGGGGTCACGGTAATTCGTACAGTCTCGCGACCGCGTACAGTCCCGTGAACAATATGTACCACTCGTAGCAACTATTATCTACAAACACACTGGGCTTGCGTGGTGGGTCACTCCCTTTCACAGAGAGGAGGCCTGTGTCTCAACAGAGGGAACATTTTGGGCTGACGATGATGAATTCCAAAGGAGATAAGTAGATGTTATCTCTAATAGATTTTTTTTTAATTCGAGTTAATACACACATTCAGACTCCATGGGTCCTATTAAAACATTTTGTAAGAAATTTTCGAAAACACTTCACACAACCAGGGAATTTGGGACCATTTTTTTTTGTTCAGCCTACACTTTCCCACTGCTGGGCAAAGGCCTCCTCCAAGTTTTTCCAAGTTTTCTTGTCCAGCGCCACTCCGAACCAGGCAGCCGTCTCGGTATGAGTCAAGCTCGAACCCATTTAGTAATTTCAATTATTAATAGTAATTTTTACCCGTGGTGCGAGACAACTAGGCTTCTCCCAGTTGTAATGTCCTATTATGTCTATTGGCCTTGTTTTGTTCTGTCTCCTGCTTTATATGGATGGAAGTCGAAACTACGTATTTTTCTTACTCCATCACTATTATTTTCTGATAAATTTCGTTGCAGGATCCAAGACAGGTAAATTCATTCTCCTGGACACGTCGAGCTTCATTGTCTCGGCGCTTTTTTGGTGTTTGCCACTGTTGATTCTGGCTTTCAGGAGTTGTAGTGGTTTGTTAATAGTATGGTGGGTTTGTCCCAACAGAAAAAAAAACAGGGAATTGAACCCAATACATTATGCTCAGCAGCCGCGCTTGCGATCAATATACCATTGTGTGCCCAAGTTAAAATTAATTAAACGAGAATAAAGTTAATCATCTAAAATGCTTGAATACTGCAGCCAACTTAATTAAAACAAATACAAATGAGTAAACGAAAACTAAAACATAGACAAAATAATCCTCATTTTATTTTTAAAACAAAACAATAATACTCTTTGGAGATGGAACAGACTACAGATAATCAAAACAGTCTGCTACAGTTTGTAGACAGGACCTCATTGTTAGATTTAGGTCATCCATAGAATTCGGCAATAGCAAGACATGGTTCGGCATTCCTTACAACCTGAATTTACTGGAAGATTAAAGATAATTTTACTATTACCAACCTAACTAATATTATAAATGGTCGCGGGACTGTACGAATTACCGTGACCCCGGAACGTAAAGGGCTATTGAAGGACACCGTGGATTTTAGTCAGTACGAGTCTGACAGTCACTCCCGCTTTGCCCTGGGTGGGAGGACTCATTTTATGATTTTATCACGTAAAAATAAAAACTAATGTTATAAATGCGAAAGTGAGTATTTTCACCGAAAAAGTAACGGTATTGTATGATACGTTTACACGAGACACGTTCACATGAGTAAAAGGCGTAAGTTTATAAAAGTATATTTGTGCTTTTTTTACGTGGTATTATCATCAAATGACTCCCACACAGGGCGGGACGTCATGGACTGTTAGATTCATACTGACTAAATTCCACGGTGATCCTTCAATAGCCCTTTACGTTTCAGGGTCACGGTTACCAGATGAGACAGTCCCGCGACCCGGCATGGTGGCAGGCAGAGCAACCCAATTTTATAAAAATGTATGTTTGTTTGGATGTTTTTTTTTTTTAATCGTGGTAAAATCATCAAATGAGTCCTCCCACCCAGGGCAGGGCGGGAGGGACTGTCAGACTTGTACTGACTAAAATCCATGGTGTTCTTCAATAGCCCTTTACGTACCGGGGTCACGGTAATCCCTTGGTCCCGCGACCATTGTTAGGATGGATGGCTGTATTGTTACTCTATCACACAAAAACAATTCGAGATTTGCATTGGTACACAGATAGTTGATAATCTGGATCATCGGATAAGTATTCATATCCGGATAGTTTGACCCGTGAGGAGCTCGTAGCTAAATAATTACAGCCGCTCAGGCCGATCTTCCGGGGTAAGCCGCGCTTGCCGAGGTTGGTCTGTGGATGGGTGACAATCTGTCATAGCGAGATTCCTTCGTGTCTCTGAAAGCAGGTAAAGCCGTTGGTCCCGGCTGTCATTTCTAGATCTTTGACAGT
This sequence comes from Agrotis puta, assembly GCA_943136025.2. Lineage (NCBI taxonomy): Eukaryota > Metazoa > Arthropoda > Insecta > Lepidoptera > Noctuidae > Agrotis > Agrotis puta. Next base: position 12,541,023 of record OW964170.2, on the reverse strand, counting down.
AGTTACTGTTAGTAAGAAGCTCAAAAGTCTGACAACCAGTCTTACCATAAGGTATCGTATTACGCAGTAACTGGGTTGTGGAGGTCAGATAGGCAGTCGCTCTATGTAAAATACTGATATCCAGATGCATCCGGTTTGACTGGAAGCCGACCACGATATAGTTGAGAAAAGGCTAGGCAGATGATGAGCTGGCGGGCAGTGGGTCAATTATCAACTTTCACGAAAGCAAAACCCCGGGTATAAGCTAGTCGATAATAAATCTACTTCAGATCGTTTTGGATTAGAATTTTCCACTAACATCCCACTTCTCATAGAGTTTAAAAGTTTATTTAACACTTGGGTATTGAGTGTTGGTTATTTTCAAATATTTACCACCGATACGTGGTTCTCAACAGATATTTTCATTAGAACTAAAAATATATAAATGGCTCACTAGGACAATGTGTTTTTATTCAGAGTTTATAGTACAGTGAGATAAAGCAATTGGCTATTGGACAGCATCTCTAAATTGCAAAGCTAATTAGGTAGTCCGTCATTAAATGTTTTGATAAAAAAATGGACACATTCTTTAACTAGGGTCGAGTGGGGTCGGGCACGCCGCAATCGCGGCGGTAAGACCCCTCTTTGAGGAGTGGCTGGATAGGCGTCACGGCGGTCTGACCTACCGCATGACGCAGGTCCTCACCGGACACGGAAGTTTCGGGAGGTTCCTGTGTCTGATAGGGAGGGAAAAAACGCTTGGGTGTCACCACTGCGAGCATCGTCCGGAGGGCACGGTGGAGCATACGGTGCAGGACTGCCCCGCTTGGGCAGAGCACAGCCGTGTCCTCACGACGGCGATAGGCGGAGACCTCTCGCGCCCGGCATTGGTCGAGGCCATGCTGCGGGGCGAGACGGAGTGGGAAGCGGTCGCCTCGTTCTACGCAGTAGTCATGCTCGCGAAAGAGGAGGCGGGCCGCGTGAGGGAGAGGACAGCGTCCTCCCTCCCAACCGCAGTGGTAGACGACCACGGCGACAGACGTCGCAAGACGTTCTCCGGCCACCGTAGGCGCGGGCATGCGGGCAGCGAGTAATGGGCAACTCGCTGTCCGACATAGCAACATAGCATAGTAAACTAAAAAGAGTAAAATAAAAACATTTTCTTTCTTTTTTTTGGTTTAGTTTCTTTTTTGCCATCGACTTCCGAAAGAAAAGTTATTTTGTGGGTTATTTTACCCTTTTTTTGTGGTTGTTTTTGAAGGCGGTTACATTTTTTTGTAGTTTTCATATTATATTTGTACTAAAATTTATAATTTTAATATCAAATTAAACAAAATCCCACGCAGCTTAATCATACACAACATTGCCATGCTAAGCTGAAAAGCGAAAGAGTAACAGACATACATCCGCACATCCGTACTCACAAGCTTTCGCATTACAATAGAAGTAAGATGTGGTCAAACTACACAAAAACAGATATACAATATTCTGAACCGAATCGCAAAAGTAAAGAAACAAAATAATATTGTTATTACATGATTAAGATTATACTTGCATCGCGGCCATTTGCATTCAGCCTCCAGTTATCTAAATCGTCTGCGAGGATGTGCTCTTCATAGTACCATTTTAAGGGTCCATTCACAACGAGACGCGACGCTTCGCGTACATTGCAATAGATAGTCTTAAAATCTAACATATTGACTACACGAAAAGATACACATTTCACCGATGACGCGATGCCGAACGGCACCGCAAGCACATCTCAAAATTTATCTTTATTAACTTCGTGAAAAGATGCACATTTCCAATATCGTCGCGTTATGTAGCAACGCGTCGCGTCTCGGTGTGTACTGACCCTAATCGGTAGAGTCGTATTGCTAAAGTAAAGGCAATGGTAATGGGAGTTTTTTTTGTAAAAGATTGGTTCGTTTTGTTCAGCACTAGGTTTTGTTTGCTTCGCATTTCTGTTTTTCTTTTAAATAAAACTGTTACAACTATATTCATTTGTATCATATATCTTTTTAATTACAAACATGACGAAAATTACAGTGAAACAATAGATTTTATATAATGTTCTCCCTTCTGGAACACAGTTACCCCTGTGTTAGAGGCTGTAAATTACAATGCGGCCCAGTGTAGGTTGGTAGATGTCACATGTTTTCGCTTTTTTGATTCTAGGAAATGCCCGTTTCCTTCAACGTTTTGAGAGCAGGGGTGATGAAATAAACAAAGCATTTCGCCTGGCTGGGTACGAACCCGCGAACTATAATTCGTAAGTCCTTTAACACGTAGGCCACCACTGCTCCAGATTTAAAAATTTCTATGTTATTTTCCATCTTCATATACATACAACTTCTTCTGCAAGTAGTATAGATTAGGTCGCGGGACTCACGGTGAGAGGACTCGTTTGATGATTTTACTACACAAAAAAAAAATTGATTAAGATGGATATTATAAAGTACAAATCGGAAAGTAATTATAGCAGCTCCTGATAATTTCAGCTCCATTTGTGCTTTCATCATTTCAACTTGGAATCATCCACAGTTGCCTATAAGTCTTCCCTTTTTAGCCATATTTCACGATTCTATGCGTTCCTTACTTATCTGTTCCCCGCGATTGTGAGTTAATGTCTCTAAAGACCCCGGAGTGTGAAAACAGGGCAATTAGGGCCCTGTTTTCACACTCCGGTGTCATTAACTCCACCTCTGTTATCAATAATCCGACACTAACACCGGTAGAAGTGTCCGGAACCGACACTCATAATTAAGTAAAATATAATTAGCCGAACACTTTATCTGATTTGGCACTATGACGCAAATGATGACAAAAATAAATCTGCTACCATTTTGGGTAAACATTAAGTATGTGGTATTTTATCGTGGCGAGCGTTTAATCAATGTGTGGCCAGGGCCACACACGTCGAGCTGTCATTTTAAATGATGTACCTCAGTAATTGCGTCAGAAAAAAAAACTGCCACGAGCCAGCCGTACTCGCGCACAAAGGGTGGCGTACCATTTTCAGTAAAAATGGCAAAAATACACGTTTTTTGTGTGGGAGCCCCGAAGCCCCCTTAAATATTTGTTTAATTTTAATCTATACATATAATAAATCTGTAGAAGGGTCAATTCTGTACATTGAAAATATTGAAAATATAAATAGCGGGGGGTGTTGCTGGATCGATACCAAACCCAAATATGTGATTAAAAAATTTTTTGTCTGTCCGTCTGTCTGTCTGTCTGTCTGTCTGTCTGTCTGTCTGTATATGCAGGCATCACGTGAAAACTAACGGTTCGATTTCGATGAAACTTGGTATAATTATACCTTATTATCCTGGGCATAAAATAGGATACTTTTTATCCTGGAAAAATACGCAGAAAAATAAATCTGATTTTTTAAGTTTTATTCATTAGACGTTGTTCTGTAGAACCGCGAATCTCCTTAATTATTATAGGCTTAGCCGTATTTGGGTCCAGTAGATATTTATAAGATGTCATTGTCAGAGTTACTCAAAATGGAGAAATAAACCACCCACGCGAAGACCGACATCCGCGCGGACGGAGTCGCGGGCGGAAGCTAGTTAAATAATAATTTTTAAAGTGTATATACAACTAAATAATTTGTGAATATTTCAAGCGTCTACCTGGTGCCGTTATCAATATCGAGCAAAAATGAGCAAACTTGAATGGGAGCGCCCCCCTTTTTTTACGTGGTAAAATCATCACATGAGTCCTCCCACCCAGGGCAGAGCGGGAGGGACTATCAGACTCGTACTGACTAAAATCCACGGTGTCCTTCAATAGCCCTTTACGTACCGGGGTCACGGTAATTCGTGAGTCCCGCGACCCCGGATGGGAGCCCCCTTAAATATTTATTTAATTCTGTGTATACAAAATATCAACTGTCTATATAACTAAACGGTTCATGAGATACAGCCTGGTGATGTACGGACGGACAGCGGAGTCTAAGTAATAGGGTCCCGTTTTACCCTTTGGGTATCGAACCCTAAAAAAGCTATTAGGGACTTGTACTACAGGTGAAAGTTCACGAAGGGAGTCAAAGGAATTGATTAGGTTTCAATCGGAATGTGAGGGCTTATAGGACGATCTAAAAAGCCGACGAGAAGAGAAAATAAATAGCTTAATACTCGCAATTGGCTATTTGACTGAAAAATTATAATTAGTCCCGTCACTTAGATTACCTATCATTATGAAAAAACTAGCACTCCGCCGCGACTTCGTCAGCGCGTGTTTCTAACTTCGAACTCGAAACATTAGTGTAGATAAACTGATTTTCCAATGTTCGCCCGCTAGGTTGATTTTTAGGGTTCCGTACGTCTGAATACAAAAACGGAACCCTTATAGGATCACTCGTGTGTCTGTCCGTCCGTCGCTTACAGTCAATTATCTCCGAATCTATTAGACCGATTAAGTTGAAATTTGGTACACATATCAATTCTTGTGACCCAAACACAGAGGTGTGACGTGAGCAGATGAAATCTGTATATGCGGGGTCATTTTTGGGGGGAAGGGGAAAATTAAAAAAAAAAATTCTGAAAACTGCATCGTGTGGCATATCAAATGAAAGGTCTTGTTGAGGAGATCTTAAATGTATATTTTTGTAATTTTAAAATAAATAGTTTCCAAGTTATTCAAGAAAATAGACGAAAATTGACCATTCCCCCCCCCTTATCTCTGAAACTACTGAACCTAAAATTTTGAAAAAAATACAGAAATTAGTTTTCTCCTTATAGATTATAGGAAAACAGATTATAGGCAGGGCGGCAGGGACTGTCAGACTTGTACTGACTAAAATCCACGGTGTCCTTCACGAGCCCTTTACGTACCGGGGTTACGGTGATGGGTAAGTCCCGCGACCCCGGCAGGCTCTGGCCCTCTACAGGCCCCGTCAATTTGCTGACACTCTTTGAGGCGCGCGTGGAACACAACGCGCCGTCGACCCGGGCATGGTCCATGGTCGGACAGCAAGTCGCCCATTACTCGCTGCCCGCATGCCCGCGCCTACGGTGGCCGGAGATCGTCCTGTGACGTCCGACGCCGTGGGCGTCTACCACTGCGGCTGGGATGGAGGGAGGACGCTGTCCTCTCCCTCAGGCGGCCCGCCTCCTCCTTCACGAGCATGACTGCTTCGCAGAAGGAGGCGACCGCTTCCCACTCCGTCTCGCCCCGCAGCATGGCCTCGACCAATGCCGGGCGCGAGAGGTCTCCGCCTATCGCCGTCGTGAGGACACGGCGGTGCTCTGCCCAAGCGGGGCAGTCCTGCACCGTATGCTCCACCGTGTCCTCCGGACGATCCTCGCAGTGGTGACACCCGTCCGACTCGCACTTGGCCGGTTTTTTAAATATATATAATTACGCTTCCTTTATACGATTGGGAAACTAAAAATCCTTCCCTTAAAACTTAATCACCCCTTTTCACCAATTAAGGGGGTGATTTTTGAAAAAAATTGATTAGTTTTGATCTAACTTCTATATACTGAGTTTCAAATTCATCGGCTAGGTCGTTATTATTTTCCCATACAAACTTTAACATCATGTAAATCGCCAGAGGAGCGTAGTTTTAGAAAACTAATAATGCCAATATTTTTTATTTACTTACATTCGTATTCCTGCTAAGTTCCAAATTTATAAACCCAAGGCATGAGATTTTACAAACAAAGGTTTTCACCCCTTTTCACCCCCTTAGAGGTGGATTTTCGCAAAATCCCTTCTTGATTCTCACCTACATAATTAACGGCAACTACCATCCAATAGTCAGCTTTCTACGTTTAGCGGCTTAATATCCTTCCCTTAAAACTTAATCACCCCGTTTTACCAATTTAGGGGGTGATTTTCGAAAAATCCAAAGACACGTGTTTAATTATTTTTGATCTAGTATTTAAATACAGATTTTCAAATTCATCGGTTCGCGCGTTATGATTTTCCCATACAAACTTTAACATCGTCTAGATTACCAATGGAGGGTAGTTTTAAAAAAATAATAGTGCCAATCCTTTTTAATTACTTATACTCATATTCGTACTAAGTTTCAAGTTTATAAACCCAAGGAATAAGATTTTTCATACAACAGTTTTCATCCCTTTTCACCCTCTTAGAGGAGGACTTTCGCAAAATCCCGTCTTATTGCCCCCCTACATGGTAGACTGCAACTGCTGTCCAAAATTCAAGTATCTGCGTTTAGCGGTTTCGGCTGTAGTCGAGTCTTAATAAAAAACCCTGTTCTTTTATATATATAGATATTCGACGCTTATTTTTTCTTTTGTTTCGTAAACCAAAATTGACGGAGATACGATGCTTTCAAAATTGGCAATACGTCACAATTTAGTACAATTTCTATTGAATTCTGACGTCACGAGCCCCCACTCTCGAGTATTGATGCGTTATATTTTCGTGAATATTCATCGATTTTACAAAAGAAAAAATACGTGTCCGTTATTTTTTTAAACGGACTAATTATCTTTGTAATTTATAGCTACTGTCAAATAACCAATTGACTTGCTTGCGGGGAAGGAGAGGTATGTATTCCCGTTTGAGCAACAATTTCCAGAGCACCCATGCTACGAGTAACTTTTTATTCCCGATTGAGCACCTATCAAATTTTTTTACAAATTGCTCAGGAGTATATATAAGAATCGTGACTTTCTATAGTTTCGAGTGCGTGAGTATATAATTATGTTATGTGAAAAATGATGAAACGAAAAAAAAAAAAATGAAGACTTTGAAAATAAAGAGAACCTAATTCAGATAGGCAGTTGAAATAAGACCTTTCTTTCAAATACATGAGAATAAAAATACGGGAATGTAAGCTTACCGGGGTCGCACAACTGTCCCCGGGGTTGCGGAACTGTCCCCGGAGTCGCAGAACTGTCCAAACGGGTAACCGTGACCCTGGAACATTAAAGGCAATTGAAGGAACACGGTGGATTTTAGTAAGTACAAGTCTGACAGTCCCTCGCTCCACCCAGGGTGGGACGACTCATTTGCTGATTTTACCACCAAAAAAAGTTTATTAAGTTCGTATGTGACAGTGTAACCCAAATGTTTGTCATTATTTAGTATAAACGTTGGGTTACAATAATAGGTAATTATTTTACAGCATACATAAATTGAAAATATGTTTAGTTCGACACCAAGAGTATTGAAAAATAATGGAAATACGTACGTATTTTTGTATTTTTTTTTAACCCACTTCTTAGTAGGAGGGGTTCTCAAATTGACCGTATTTTTTTTATCAATAAATATTGACATAATATCGGTTAAACATAGAGCGCACACATTAAAAAGAAATTCATTCATCATCACAATTCAAAATCTTATTTTCGGAATAATTAATTTTTATCAATAAAATAGTCTATTTCTTGCTTATTATCTAGTGATTTCGATTTAACAGAATCCTACCTACATTTATTGACACCAATATCTGACCTACAACTAATTGAAAACATTACACACATATATTACATATATATCCAAGTGTACCTAAGCTGTGACATAAGTGTGTGGTATCAGACTGTGTTCGTCTTGCGAACGGCTCCGGAAAACGCGTGCCATTACAGAATTCACTTCGATAACTTGTGACATAAATTCAGTATCGCCTCGCTCACAGTTCATAGAACTTGTGCTAGATGGATAAGGCCATGGTTGTTTGTTAGGCGACAGCGATACGGAAGTGGTGGACAGTGGTACGGATATGTGATGTGGTCGGCGGAAAGTTAATGGTGAAAACTTCGTATTAAAAGAACTAAAAAGTACCTATTGGTCAAATTGAAAAACAAGGAGCTGAACATGTGAACATGACTTTGGCTTATTTTGCTGATTTTTTTTTCTTGTAGTCTGAATGATTTTTATATTTTGGGCCCAATGGTGAAGACTTTTCACAATGAAGACGTGATTGAATCACCCGTCTCACTTTTACCATTTTATTTACAATCTGGTGATTTTGCAAACGACCATAGCTACAATGGTCAGGTCGGATACCCTCCCCCTCCGACTGGGGCGAGCGGAGGGTTATGTCGAATCAATGGTCAGGCCTGACACAGACACAATCTTAAAAAGTAAGTCTCTAATATTGAGGCAAGGACTTTTCCAGGAAGGTATTTTTTGCAAATGATTTTTCCTTTCAATATCACCTTTCTCTAGTAATTGAATTTCAATCCGGGAGGACAAGAGCGTCTACCACGCTCTGATTATTAAATTTCAATTGGGGAGGCTTTTAAGGATTTTAGGCACGATTTCATTAACTTCCGGCAGTTACTAGGAAACTAATTCAAATGTCAAAAATATTAAAGATCCGTAGAAATAGTTCCAGAAAATGCGGCTGCAGGAATTGCGGGCTAAGGATGAAAACTACGGATTGCATCATCAGCTGGTAGACATCTGCTGCTGAACCAAGGCCTTCTAAGACCGCCAGGCCATTTGCATCCATTGGTTGCCCGCGACTCTCACAACGCGTCATCGGTCCACTGTGACTTCAGATTGGTGTTCGCTACTCGAGAACTCTTCTTCCTAGTCTCGGAAGCAGAACTTCCTACAACTCTAGTTCTTTCACGAATATCCTCGTTTGGGATTTTATCACGCTAAGAAACTCCAAGCATAGCTCTTTCCATTGCTCATGGAGTGACTCTTCGTCTTTTTAATAGGGCAGCAGTCAAAGACCATGTTACGGAGCCATTATTATGTTATCAACAAACACTTTTCAAAGACCTTAGTCTTCGGAGATTTCACGCACGATAATCTAGTGAGGTTCAAGAAGGTAAAACTATTTACGATCGGGATCATTCCTCAAAAATCCGCTCCGAAACCGCTCCCGCACGCACTGCCACCTCTCCTCACGATAACCACGAGTTTATTTACTCTACAAAACAATATGAACGTGAGTCAATCTGGAAAGTCATTACGTTATCACTCAAAGATGCGTGTCGTGGAGAAATGGATGCGTTTTGTAGCATCGGGGACACGACTACCCGGTTCTTATCACTGACTGCCAAGCTTCGTCCGCATGCTACAATCAATATACATTTTTGAACTTAGGCACGTAAATATGTATGTTGTCATTGTGGTGTGGAGTGTAGATTGTTTGCTTTTGTTCTCCTGTGTGTATCAATGACATGCTTATTTTCGTCTTTTCATTGACTGGTTCTAGTCAAGCGATACTTAATGCATAAATCTCACAGACAGGTTTTAGAACCACCAATCAATTGACGTAAGTACGTTCTTTTTATAAGCTTTCAAAACATGATTCCTCCATGTATTGTTTGGCAAAAGTAGATTGTGACGTCACTAATTAGTGAACTTAATTAATCAATCTTACCATTAATTTATAAGCCAGATAATTTAACACTTTTTTGAATGTTGTGTTTTGCGTGTTGCAGGCCTAAAATAAAGCGTGTTTTAGAGAAATTCTGTTTTGGAATATTTGGTCAGTAGAGTCAAATAACCAATTTACAACAAATAAAGCATATCCACATTTGATGTAAAATTTTATCGAATATCGAATTCTGCATCATAATACTTTGCCGTGAGTATTTACCTGCCTATTGGTAATACGACCGTTGTAGTTTTGTAGCGATATTTTACGGTCTATAGCTGTCTCTATTGACGCATTTTCTACTTCAGTGAAATACTTGTAAAACGTTTCACTTAGCTATTTTAGTATAACATATTCTGTAATCTGTAAAAAAGCACCCAACAAACAATATCTTCCCGTCCATAAATCTGCGCCTAATTCAATTTCAAGTACTTTACTCAAAGCGTAAAATACGGTATCTAAACCATCGCCTGCCATACGAACACGTCCAATCGGTATGCGCTTAAGTGTGTAATTACAACTATTCCTGTATAACTTACGAACTAGCAGACCAGACTACAATAGAAACTGCATTGATAAGGCCTAACATATTACTCGCTATTTATATCGAGTTGAATTTATAGCGGCAGTGTCGGGAACTGGCAAGGCTTGCCTGGAGGCGAAATATTGCGGACCTGCAGCAAATTACCATAGGGTGGTGAGAAGTCGAGATTCTTTACTGAATATAATCGTAAGTTCAGTAATCGTGTGCTTCGATCTCTGCGGACACGGCGCTGTCGTCGCGGATTCGATTTATGGTCTCTTCGGCACAACGCCAGCCGTTGTGTGGTTCCGGCTCTTTAGTCGGGCCGGCTGCCCTGCCAGGGCTATCTCCACGCGATATCGCAGCCTCCGCTAACGAACTCGTTCACTTGCCTATAAAATCTTATTGACACCTCTATTGCTGCACATCTAGATTCAATTGTTGTTCCCACTACGCAGTATAGCAGGACTTGATGTCTCTGAGTGACAGTTATCAGTTTGTTGGCTACACACAAGTAATTAGGTCCTGTCATTGTTCCGTGTTGTTGAACTATGATGTGACATGTTTCCTTTTGTTTTACTACTGATACTTACTTTAGTGTTTATGTTTAGTTGACCTCTACGAATGCAGTGAATAAATCATACTCTGACAATAGTGAAGAGTCAAGTCTACATCCAAATAATCTACGTCTACTTATCTCGATTATAAGGTGAATAAGTATGGCGAGCAAATTAATTTGATAATCGCTGAATGATCGGATACAGAAGAAATATCTTAAAAAGACTCCCCAAAAATAACTTGGGTAAAAGATGCCAAAGATTCAGCATCCTTTCAGAGAGCTAAGTATTTATTCTTAACCAAAATTAAAGGTTTTGGCCCTATCGATCGCCCGCCATGATGTAATTATGTCGTCACCATTTAATAGTTGCGAGAAAAAAGACAAAAATGTTGTTTCTCCAAGTTTCAGTTTTCGACCTGACGTTTACATTATGTTCATATTTTTTTTGTTTGTCTAGCTAAATGTTATGTATCTAAAAATATAACCTTGGTTGAGCATCGCGATTCTGAATAAAAATCACAATGGCCGGTGACCGAAAATCTTCTATCTTTAAAGATTTGACAGCTACATTATCATCAAAAAAGTTTTGTTAGTAGTCAGTAAGTGCCAGCCCTGGAGTAAGACTCGCAAATTAGTAGAGAAGATTGAATACATGAGGTGTCGGGTTACAGAGGGTGAGGGCCTTGGCTCAGCCTCCGACGGCTAGCCATAAGAAGCTTTGTACTATCTCCTCGACAATGTAGCGTATAATTAACTATCCGACAGCGTCCATTTATCGATTAACTGTTACAATCTCTAAGATGTATCTCATTTCTAACTCGACGTTCCTATTTATATCCTGTTTGACTTATTTAGGTTCTAAGTTCCATATGTAAGGAGTTATTGTATTTATACGAGTATTCACTGTAAATGTGGTCTGAATGTCGATCTATTCATTAATTAAGTTGTTCAAAATGCTACTCGACGAAACTAATTTGACAAAATAATTGAATTACCAATATTTATAAAGGAATTATGGAAATGTAATAAAAATGGTAAAAATATAGAGATATTAAAAATCTTATGAAAAAATCCTCAATACAATCCTGTCTGTTCGAGGGGAGTAGGCTGTACCTAAACCACTACGCGCGCCCAGTGTGTGTCGGTACATAAATAATGAATAAATAAATATTCCACAACTATCACACAACGCCATCTAGTCCCAAGCTAAGCAGAGCTTGTGTTATGGGTACTAGACAACTGGTAAACATACTTATATATTTCTAAATACATACATATTATAGGTAAATTACACCCAGACACAGAACAAATGATCGTGCTCATCACACAAACATTTGTCCTGGGTGGGAATCGAACCCACGACCTCCGGCATAGCAGTCAGGGTCACTAACCACTAGAGCTAGACCATCAGGCCTGTCAAAGTTTTCGATTTTGTAGTTCTCGGACATGCCAAGTTCCCTCACGATTTTTTCCTTCATTGTTTTGAGACTGACTGGTTTAAACCCACAGTCACGACTCGTAACCTGGGGCGTTACCTTTGACTGGGCCACCATTGCTCTCTAGTACTAAAACTGAAGGCAGTCTAAATATCGCACCTTAAGAATAGAAGTGGCGTAATCCAAAATTCCAATTTTATGGGAAAATATTATTTATTAATTCAATACCGAGAGATGCGGGGAAAGAGCGTGATTTTAAAGAGACCGAAACAGTGCGTTTTTCCTTTTCTGGGCCAGAAGAGACGGTTTATTTTTAATAAACTAATAGAATACATGTCTATAAGTCGTTCGATGCATCAAAGTCATTTTCTTAAAATTTGTAGTTAGGCCACTTTAATTCTAAAGGTGCGATATATGATTAAAACTAGATATACGAGTATTATGTTAGTAACAGTATTTTAATATACTGCTCATTTAGTTTGACAGAACAGCTAATAAAGTAAGTCATGAATTTCAAAACAGGAATAAACTAAACGCTTGTCCACTTTACAATAAATTGTTTTGCAACAATTCATCGGCTTTCATTATTCAACCGACACTTGAAATGTAGCGCCATTTGTGGAATTGGATTTGTCTGATCATCCTAAAGAGATAACGCAGATTTACAATGGGATAAAGATACACTGGACTGCAGCTTGCCTACAACAATCCTCCGGACTTGATCTCCTCTAAATAGTTTTTGCAGATGATAATAAATTAGGTACCTATCTAACGTAATCGGAATTTAACTAAAGTGTACGGAGAAAAGTCACAGTATAGAAAGAGTAAAGCCTTTGTCAAACAGACAGGCGAGTCCGAAGCGATAACGAACCGATACGAGACGTCAGTCCGATAGTTCATTCACGCTATCGGATCGCTTTCGCTTTTCTATGTGACTGGATTCAAACAATTCCATACATCTGTATATATAAAAGGAGAACTGACTGACTGACATATCAACGTACAGCCGAAACTACTGGGGCTAGGAATGTGAAATTTTGCACACGGCTTCCTATTATAATGTAGGGGAGCACTAAGAAGGGGTTTTTGGAAATTTAACCTTTAAGGGGGTGAAAAGGGGGAATTTGGAAAGTACGTCACCCACGCGGACGAAGTCGCGGGCGAAGTGCTAGTTACAAATAAAAACGTCACGCTTCGCATTCGCCACGCCAGTCTGTTTGACAAAGGCTTTAAGGCGATACAATGAAAGTTGGTAATTCGATGTAATTTCAGTGGCGTAGTGTTGTGTGTAGGCAAGTATTTATTCGTTTTTTATAACAACAATAAAGGATGATTCACGCTACACTGGGCCGGGACCGCACCGTGCGCCGTCCTTGCGCCGTCCGGATCCCGGACGGGGCATGTTCGAACATTGTGGTGTACTTTTTGTATGAAGTGATTCATAGCCCGGACGGGGCATGTTCGAGGCACGGATGAGGCACGGCCCGGTTCCGGTCCGGTAAAACTACTCGCCTTCAGCATCCCTTTTTCTAAGCAAAGACTTCTCTACCCACCACTTCCAATTAAAATTGAAAAACGATTAATGGGTGATCTCTTTATTAAATTGGCTGGTGGCTATCATATTCGCAAGCTCAATAATAACTTACTCTAACATTTTGAAGATTACAGGAATTATGTTATGTAGTTTCAGTAAATATTGACCAAAATAACCAACTGTAAAAAATAACTGTACAATTTTACGTTTTTTTTTAACCTTCGCATCTATTTTAATTTAAAATAAACAATTAATGTTTAATCTGTAAATACTGATGTTGATTATGATATGCAAAATTAAGCCATTCAATGAAACCGATTCATCTATCAAAATTGTATTAAATTTTCTGTTTATTTACTTTTGATCTCATTTTGATTGTATGCAAATTGAAAATTTAAACGTTTAAAGCTTTCAGTAAATTAACTACATACAATTTAATAAACGTAAACTTTGTGCCTAGATTTAATATAGTGCTAAGTTCTGATCTGAGAATATAAACAGCACAGGTGTTGCTTGCAAGATAAGTGAATTTATTACATACTGAAGGAAGTGTGTGTGGATAGTTAGCAACAAAACAAGTTAATCTTAACTTTGCATCAAAGCTTTCAGTTGCTGAGACCAATTAGCAATTAGACAGAGATGTATGCAAAATAAAGTGTGAATTGCACCTACCAATTCATTTCGCCACTTGTTTTCTTGAACAAGGGGACGAGTCTGTTCTCAGCATCCTTTTTTATCGTTGTAAAATCATCGAATGATTTTTTTCAAACAGGTTGGGACAGGAGGTACTGTAAGACTCGTAGGGGCTAAAATCCGTGGTGATCCTTCAATAGCCCTTTAAGCCATTTTATAATAAATAAATTTTCTATGTGACTGGATTCAAACAATTCCATACATTACAAATAAAAACGCCTCGCTTCGCATTCGCCACGCCTGTCTGTTTGACAAAGGCTTTACAGTCCACGGGCACGGTTATCTGACAACAAAGTCCCGCGACCCGTTGTCAGCATTCTGGCTTAAAATTCAGATACTGCGCTACTAAAAAAATAATTCTAATGGAAAACCTACCCTTTGCCCTGCCTGACAACTCAGGATGATGTGCATCACTGACCACAAGCTAAAGGCTAACAGTTAAAGGTTGCGGGTTTGATAACTGTACGGAATAAATATTTGTACAGCTTACAGGTACTTGTTTCGAGTCTGGCTGTTACTGTATGGGACACAACACGGCATACGAGAAAATCCTCGTGCGAGGAAGTTTATGAAGTCTTTAAAACACCGATAGTAACTGTATTTCCTTCCATATATGAAAATGTGCAGTTTTTACAATAGCATAAAGTTCAATCTTTCTGTCTCGCAATTACCGTACCCGGTATTCTCATCTCCGCTCCCCATCGACATGTAAGCTTTATGGTAAATTAGCGAAAAATAATCGCAATGCCGATGTCTGCGCGTGCGATCGCCAGTCGGCCCTTTTTCAACACCGCTCGGCTGCGTTCCCGCAAGCGGCCTCTCAGATGTACAGACTTGGATTATAATGGACTATGTATACTGTATGTTGATGATGTGTAATTTATAATGGAGCAGTAGCTCGGTGTTTATTGCTGCGTCTAACTGCATACTAACGGGAAAATAATGCAGTCTGGGAAGCGAAATCGAGAAGGCTAATATGCAAAGCTTAAAACTGAGTAGCTAAGGATTGTGAATTTGGCTAGCTGTTCCGTGGTTTCACCTCTGCTGCTAGCCTCCTCTTGGTCGTAGCATTATATTATAACAACAATTATATTTTTTCAATTCGAACGAGTAGATCCCGTTTGCGTGTTTAACCAAACAAAAAAACTCTTCATCTTCTTTATAATATTAGTATAGATTACCAATTTTTAGTAGTTTGTTCAATAGTTAGCAGGAAGTTCAACTCTTTTCAGGAGTGAAACTACAGCTGAACTACACATGGGAGTATTTTTTGCAATGTCCAACATTGTCAAAGGTGCTGCTAGGTCCAAAAAATCTAGTGTAAAGACGAGTAACTACTGCAGCTCACTGTACAACGTTCAGCACTTCCGCCATAAATAATGAGGATTGGAGTAGGTTTAAAAAGGGGTCCACCAGTTCTACTGGTAGAACTATCGGGGATCCGTATTAGCCAAATACTAAATGGGTTGTGCTAAAAACCGTCAGATTGACAGTCACTCGATGTAAAATACTGTTATAATAATATTCAGCTGCCTTCCGTCGCCTCCAAAATAGTTGTGAAAAAAGCTAGCCTGATAATGATGAATAAGGTTAAAAAGTTGGGGGCGCCAAATTACAAAAAAAAACACAGATTTAATGTTATTTATTATGACTTCAGTTTTTAACGGGTTAAAGGCTGTCGTCTAGCTATCTGTCGTTTAATAATAAGCGCCGGTGCCCCTGATAATCTTAAGACCAGTGTCGTAACTCGTAACTTGTAGGTTAACGTGATGTTACTGACACCCATGTTGCTGTTACTAACGTTTTATAATCTCTTACGATACCGACTGTTTACTCTAGAGTCTGCGTAATATGGTAAACAATAGGCGCTTATAATATGCTATCTATCAAAATATTTATCAGCGTAATGACTGCTGTAGGTAAGTACGGTCAGCGGTTGAAAGCGTTGATTATTTTGAGATTTTTGAGATTTTTGTAAATTATTTTTAGTGTAGGTATCTTCTCCTGCTTGTTAAGGTTCAAAGTAAGTACGTTAATTATCTTTTCTACTGAACTATTTGTTGAAAAATACTTTCGTAAAAACAAAGTAAATAGGGTTTTTTTGTCAATAAAAAAAACGTCTTTCGACCTTGTGAGCATGACTCCGATAGCTTGGTTGGTAAGAGCACCTGGTGTAGGTAAAGAATCAGAAGGTATCCGGTTAATATTCTGCTTACAGTCAGAATATGAATTTTTCTATAAAGAGCTTTATAAGTCGCGACACAGGCGTTAATTCGTATTTTTAAAAGTAAGTACATAGAAGCAAGATTTAGCCAATCTTGGAATATTTTTGGTAATTTGTCAATGCTCAGCTGTACTACAACATTGGATTATATGCGGAAACCGAACGACAGAGTTTAAAGTGCAGCATTGAACTACTACGGTCTTCGAATGATAAAATTGTGGTCATTATTGCAGTTGATTGTACCTCTTACCCGTTCCTTTTTTAAATAACGGTTTGCAGATTTGATACTCCGTTCGAAAATCAATAAGGATAAAGCTACAGGAGATCTCATAATAATTTATTTTTATTAGTTTCCTTGAACATTATTTTACATTTAAGTGGCGGGTGACTCTACGTTCTTTTTTATTTTATTTGAAGGTAATAAATTATTGCAGTACAGACAAAAACTTGAACATTCTTGAATTTATTATTTTGCGAATACCAGCTTCGAAAAGTAGGTAGGTACTTACAAAAGAATACCTCGAGTATTCGTCTCGTTCAAAATGTGTAAAGGTTTAGTTAAACTGGTACGGACAAAATATGGACCTGCTGTGTACACCGGACACTGACTGATGTTGTGGTAGGTACATTATACTTGGTAACGACACAAAAACGCAACGACACGACAACGACGCAATTTGAACGGGCGCTTAAATGTTGTCTTATAAATGCCTACTTTAATTCACACCAACCGCATCATGTCGTCATAACTTCTACGGGGATGGTATTGACCGCATCACAACCACGTCATACCGATGTCGCAATTTACATCGTTGCGTCGACGTAACGACTTGTTCATTCTGCAGGTATTGTGCGGTAAACAAAACAGAACCTCGTCACAACCACACTCTAAATGCGAAAAGCAGCAGTGACTCTATCCACACATAACCGCAGTTCAACCGCATTTTGTCTGTCGCAGCGATATCGATGTCGTTACGGTATCGTACAACTGTCCGGAACTGCGTTCTGTATGGTCGTTGGTTTGTTATACTTAATATGTCCGTAGTGGCTCGACCAAATGTTTATTAGCTCTAAAAATATTCTTTAAAAGTTGTTTTTTTGTTGCTGCCTAATCGTTGCCAGTAATTACATATCATCAGGTGTCATATCTCTGACCTCTACAAAAAAAGTTTATAAGTCATCGCGTCAGTTATCAATGGCGCACTGTATGAATATCATAAGCGTTATGATACACTACGCATCATGTGGCAAGGCTGCTGACCCGGCGGCGTCTCCACACCACATTAACAACACGAACATACTACGATCCAACCACGATGTGTGCAAAAAAATACGCAAATCACAACTTATCGCAAATAGAACACGGTATTGTATGTTACGTGTCGGGAGGTCGACTAAATAGAACAGCATTTATATTTTTTTGTTCCAAAAACATTACTTGTTGAACGCATTCCGCGGTTCGATGTAGTCTATACATCTTTCTTTCCCAAGATTTATATTTAAAATCGAATTTCAAAGTGATTGAGAGCCAAATAAAGATTTAAAAGAGGTCGTTAAAGCGTGTCAACACACGAGTTAAATAACAGTTACAGAAACAAAACGTAAATCAGTAAATGAATCTGTTTTGATAAACGTAAATAACTGGCGTCTTTGGGTGTTAAAAAAAGGCCAGTTGTTCAACAGAAGGGATCCTTCAATCACAACTTGAAGCATAGGATCGCTCTTTGAAGTGAGACAAAGCACTGTTTATTGGTATTCGTTGCGCCACCTCCACGGGATATCAGCTCTGCCGAAGAAGAATAGGTTAAAACCTAACATATGTTCGTCATCGGCAAGCTTCGCTGGAAATTCGTGGAAAACAGTAGTTTCTATTTTTCAATTCTGGAGCGCGAACATTTTTCGTCGACGGTTTATTGTTATCATGTAGCAGCCAGATGGTGTTGGCTAAGATTTCGTTTAGAGTACAATAAATACACAATTTGCAGATTGTATCCCAGCTCATCTTTACTTATAAGATAGGCAAAGTTCCAGGTATCCTTCGTATACAAGATTTTAGATGGATACTGCAGTAAGCAGGATCTAAAGGTCCCTTTCCCTGACAAAATGTTACTCAGATGATTTCTCACATGAAAATACAAGACATAAAGACATACACAACTCAGTGTTGCTTCTACATCCGCAATCCTCGAGTATTATTTTTACGGATGAGTGTGGATTACCGTGCAAGCCGAACTATCGTGAGTATGCTCATGTTACACAGCCCGTCTAGTCTTGTCTACGAATAGATCACCTTTGTTCCACTACCGCTAATCGTGGGAGGCGACTGGGATATTAGGTAACTACCACCTGGTACTAATTATACTGCGATCACTAACCTGTCTACCAAGTGGTCTGGTTAGTGCGATACCAACCCAGAATCTGGATACTGTTATATCCGATAGCAGAAAAGCTTTAACATATTTATTTAATGGTTTCTACGTCATCGCGATGTACCGTTATAAATACGATTCATTCGTTTAAAAATCTTTCAAATTTTATCAGCACTTAGGGTGAGCAGTATCACACATTTTTTTGTCAAGTGCATACAAAATTCCATGCCAAGTAATTTATAACTTTGAGGAAAGAAATGGCGCACTGTGAATCATGATTTTTGAATTTGGACAATCCCAAGTGTTAAAGATGAACGTTGACACATGAATAGCTCTTATTTTGTTATTTATAGGTACCTACTTCAGGGTTCGTTACCTACTAACTGCATGACCTATGAATATAAATTCAGATAAGAAGGAGAATACTGAGAAACGGAAAATAATATTTGTCAATTTAGTTGTGATTCATTCTAATTTCCAGTGAAGAAACGAAATGTTTTCGTACAGTAGTTTAGCAATGAAATTAAAAGTTATCAAAACAAGAGGCAAAAATGATTATATATCATTTCTTAAAAGTATTTGTTTATATGAATGAAATAAACACGGATGTGACCAGCCGGCGCTACAATACGGAGCCGTAATATCCTGTCTGATGCATGGAAATATTACAAGGATATCAGTAGAGGGATGCACTTAGATACTTCTATTGATAGATTAGTGCCAAAAATTTAACACCAAGCGAGAATCATTTTTCACCATTCTTTTTATTATCTTTTACATAAACGAGTGTTTCTCGTGGCTGTAACAACACAAAATAAAAAAGGAAACACAAATAGCTCAAACACAGACTAGTCCCAACCACCTTCACTATGAAATTTCTCCACCACTCGTGCATATTATTGTCTATGCACGCCCATAGGCCGGTGAACGCCACGGTCTCTATGGTACACACTATAATCCAAAACACATGCCACACACGCACGTGCCGGAAACGTATCTTAAACTCCATTAGACAAAATAAGTATATGAATGCAAGGAAGATGTAGAATCCTCTCTTCACGGTGCTAGCTTGAGGTACGATGAGGAATAAAAGCATCACTTGGTAGTGCGAAAACAGAACAATAATCGCAACGAATGGAAAAAAGTTAATGAAACATGCTATTGATAGCAGGCGAGAGACGAAAAACATGTACCAGCCTAGGAAATGTACTAAGGCTGCTGTAGCGTCTTGAGGTTCTAGACCTCTCATGTAGGACCTGGGCACACGACGCGGAATATCCGGCTCATCTTGAACTACTTCATCGCAATACTTTCTTCTCGGCGGTGCTGACAGCCACGCAGGAATAGACTCCGCATTTTCAACCATCTTCTCCGCCCATACAGCAAAGGACATCGGCCTCGGTGCTAACATTACCGGCGGCGGGATAATCTCCACTTTTTCAACTGTAAATTCTGGATTTCGTCTTAGCGGTGCCACTTTGTCTATTATACTTATTGGTCTTATATATTCCTCATCACTGCTTAATTCTTCAGTTGCTTCTTTTGTATTTTCTGTTTTAGGAGGTAAGTAATCCGAGCTAGTATCTGAATCACTTAACATTTCGTTATCGAAGAATCCTGAGGACATCATCGTATTCCTCGGAGAAAACTTTATTAAATCACTATTCGTGTTACGATAGTATTTTGTGCCGTCGTGATAATCTGAATTAAAGGAGTCCTTTTTTGTGACGGTTTCATAAATCGGTTCTTCGTTTGCTACATTGGTTTTACCACCATCTACATCATCATCATCCTCATCATTTTCGTCTTCATTTGTCAGTAGAGGATCAGACTGCTTGCTCCACGGATATTTTCTTCCATTAAGCTTTTCTCTTTCAAATCTCCTGTACATTGTGGCTGTGCTAGCCATCCGGAGTGAAGAAGCGATAATGCTTACAGCTTGAACTGAAACTGATTAAAACAAGCGTTTTTAATTATTTTACTAACTTACGATTTTACAGGAAATGTGAGTGAAGCTGTAACTTGTTTTATAGGATAAATGTAAAACACTAACAACTTTATATATTTCACACTTGAACATGGTTTAGATCGGCATTCAATGTCGGTATCATTTCTTTTGAATGAACTTAAAAATACATTTACCTTTATCAAAAGTCATATCAGAGTATCGCGCCATCAAGTCAAGGATATTGACGATGGCATGCGGAGCCGCATGCATGAACGACTGCAGGAAGAGGTACAGTTCAATGGGTGAAGGTGCTCGAGCTATCTCAATGGCCTCTTGAGTTCGATCCTTGTCATCAGCGCGAGCTGCACAAACAGCTTCAACCCACCAGAATATTAGGTAGCAGTACCTGTTGGGGCAGTTACTTGTCAGTATGCTGAATATGTACTTAATATTATAAAACTGAAGAGTTTGTATGGTTGAACGCACTAATCTCAGGAACTACTGGTTCGAATTGAAAAAATCTTTTTGTGTTAGATAGTCCATTTATTGGTGAAGCCTATAGGCTATAAAACATCACGCTTCGACTAATAGGAGCCGAGCAGCGGGAGTGAAACCACAGGGAACAACTAGTTGTTGATATTTACAATGCTAATCGATCTTTTTGTATGGAATTCCTCAAAAAGTAGCCCACATTTTTTGCCTATAACATGAAAAGGCTTGCTTGTATTGGATGGATACATGAGAACAATAGAATCGTAAGTTCACGTTACATCTCTGTCTACCTTTCTCTGTCATGTTATGATTTTATTAATATGTCAGTGTGTCGACTTGTTGACCTATCCCAAGTTAACGACCTAGCATAAGTAAATAATGTCCGGACGAATGTAATTTAATATCGGATCATTGACTTCTGTTCCGGACCCCGGAGAGACCCGTGTGAATACGGTTTAACAGTTCATTTCCATCTATTTTTGTCAAATAATCTTGTATTTCCCAATCGTGTTTACGAGTTATGGGCTCTGACAACGTTATGACACGTTACTGTATCAATTTGGGAGCATTATTAAAAGTTTTTTTGGGCTGCAGCCTAGGGCGCTGTGGTTTTCAAGAGACTCCAACAACGTCCAATCCCCGTTAAATACAATGGACACTAATATGTTTTTTCTTCCTTCGGCAATTAGTAATAACCCAGGGCTCAAAACTTACGGTCCGCCTCTGAATATATCTTTATGTACCACATTTTAACGACGAACTACAACAATCGTACACATTGTAAGTATATAATGGATTACGGATTAAAGGTTATTCCTCTTATCTCCGTTTTATTAATATATAAAGAAACTAAGGTCATCGAAACGACTCCTTTAAGAAGTAGCAGAATTTCAAAGATACAAACCTTCCAATCGCGGCAATAGGAAAGAAGATGGCGTTTACGAACTGCATGACCAACCAACGTATGTCGTTCTTTTCTATTGTCATAGAAAAAGCTGATAGATCAGTCTTCAAGCCTGGTGGAGGCGATGCCAGTGTGAATACTAACGATATCAATGATGGGGATGCGACGAGGATTGTGCAAAATACTCCTATGCTGCAAACAAGAGAAAACGAATTAAGTATTCAAATTAGTGAAAGCATTTTAACAATTCTTAGAGTAATTTGCATGTTAAGTGCTGATGCGTGTGGCACCTGAAAATTGGGAATGTTCATAAATAGATATAGGTACCTTTTTTTTTTTTTTTTAGGTTGGCAAAATCATCAAATGAGTCCTCCCGCCCTGGGCGGGGCGGAAGGGACTGTCAGACTCTTACTGACTAAAATCCACCCGTGTTTCTTCGGATGCCCTTTACGTTCCGGGGCCGCGGTATCCTGGATTAAGAAAAAACACCCCCAACCTCAACCAACCACCCCAGCAGGCATTTGGCCCCGTAAGGGGCCCCGTCGGTGACGCGTGAAACACGACGCGCCACCGACCCGGGCTTGGTCCTTGGTCGGACGGCGAGCTTACCCATTACTCACCGTCCGCAAGCCCGCTCCGCCGCTGTGCCCTCTGCTGTTCAGAGGGATACGCGTTGGAGCATCCACCCGACAGGCTATTCGCATACGGGCAAAGAGACCCCTTAGGCACACAGTGCCTAAAAGAGTTTTTGCCCGCATCCCAGGGTGCACCGGCCCGAAAAACTGGTCTTCCCCTCGGACGTATCCGAAGGGGAACTCCAGTCCACGGGCGCACGTGGAGGATTCCTGTCTTAGCACCCCAGATATAGGTACCTTAGGAAACACCTTAAACTCAATTTAAACATACCAGTACTTGCATCACTTGCATGCAAAATTGACTACATTACGGTGTTTGTTTGATCAACTGAATTCATTGTTAATTAATAGCCCGCAATGTAGTTAAACTTGCATGCAAGTTTTTGCTTGTCTCAATCAGGCTCTAGGTCTCTACTTCTGCCGGGGTCACGAGACTGTCTTAACAGGTAACCTTGACCCGGAAACTTAAAGGGCTATTGAAGGACACGGTGGATTTTAGTCAGTACGAGTCTGACAGTCCGTCCCGTCCCGCCCTGAATAAGAATCGGATTTTACCACAATTAAAATAGTAGATTATTAACCAAGGGGATAAAGCAGTGTCTTCTGTCACGGGTGACGATTTAAATCGCGAGCGTAACGAAGGACTCGAGGTTTACTCCTGAGCGTAGCGAGGGTGTTAAAAAAAAACTTAAATCTCGAGCGAAGCGAGGGATTTAAGACGAGTCCTGAGTGTAGCGAGGGATTTAAGTTCACCCAAGACTAAGACAGCTTTATCACCGAGGAAAATACTCTACTTTTCGTACCATTTGCGAAAAAATGAACACAATAATAATATGAGATAAGCATTTATTCAAAATAATGCCAATTAAAAGTAAAAGTTAACATTCGAATCATTGGTTCAATTATTTATAGTGAGAGTTACATTTTTGTTTGGTACATCTATTGTTGATGAGTTAATTTGAGTATTTCTCTGTTCTTGCGTCTGAGGAACTTGCGTTTCATTTGATTTAACATCAAAACGTATTTTTAGAACATTAACTTATTTATAAAAATAAATTAAAATAAACTTAAGGTTTATGTATTTGAAGAAAACAAAAACGCGGCTAATTCCTAGATTAACATTTTTTAGTCGGAAAAGCAAAGGCATCAAGCTCATACTGCCTCTTCAGTTTTCGTAATTTTCTATACTAATATTATAAAGAGGAAATCTTTGTATTTTTGTATGTTTGTATTGAATAGGCTCAAAAACTACTGGACCGATTTCAAAATTTCTTTTACCATTACTTAGAGGGATTCTTCCGAATCCGTATAGGCTATATTTTATCCCGGAAAAAAAAATTACCACCCGTGCGAAGCCGGGGCGGGTCGCTAGTATTTAATAATCATAACTGCATAATAAACGCGTATTCCTTTTTCAAAAAGATGTGTAATGCTTTATATACAAACTCAATGGTGTAAACACAGATGTAGTTCAGTATAAATTTCGGTAAGTATTCCAAATTTAAATCACATTCTCTCCCTAGAGGATGAATGAAATTCAGTACAATATTCTTTCCCTGTTTTTAACAGATTAAGAATGACTATTGTTATGTTCGCTTTTTGAAGCATAGAATGTCACTTTTTTGAACAAGTGGTACGAAAAAAATATTTACTTTGATACTTGGGTAGGCATCGTGACGTTCTGCATGATTAAAATCATCATACAGGTGCTGGCACCTAATTTTATAGGTTTTGGTTATTGGCACTCAATAGTAACACTATATGTGTGAAGTGAAAACTATCCTATGTTATAAACTATCTTTGTACCAAATTTCATCCAAATCCGTTCAGTGGTTTTGGCGTGAAAGAGTAACAAACATCCATCTAAACAAACTTTCACGTTTATAATATTAAGTAAGTACGATTATAGAGGGTCCACTCTATCATCTCAACAGACGCCAGCACATCAACCTGCCTCAGTCCATAAAATTATCTCAATCAAACATGAACCTTCTTCTATTGCGATTAAGTTGAAAATTTATCAATGAAAATTGACTGGGGTAGCTTGATGTTCTGGCCCGTGGTGACCTACCTTGATGTATTAAAGCGATCGTAATTCCAGTGTGGGAAAGAGACAGAGCTTTACACGTCGTTTAGCGCCACCTCGTTCCCACATTGGAATTACTCTCGCATTAAGACGTAATGGTACTTTAACTTATATGGTAGGTAATAAAAGTATCAAAACGAGGTCAGAAAACACGTACTTAGGTAGAGGCACTTACCCTTCATCGCCGTTGATAAAATGTTCACAAATTAGGGTAAAATCATAGCAAATAAGGACGATGTAGAGTATAAGACCCCCACAGGAGGGCAGCACTCGGTGCAGCAGGAGTGCTTGCCATGCTGGGATCTTAAACCCTAGAATTTCTCCCGACACTTCATTATCCAACTCACAAGTCACCATTTTGTATTATTTTTCTATCATTTTATTCACCGTTTTAACTCTGGTTAAGGATTTTATTTCACTTGACACATAATGACATTATTTTCCTCAAAAATTACAATTTTCTTTAACATTATTATGGTATCCAGACAAAAAGAAATTAGAACTGTTTTCGCTGAAACAATTTCTACATAAAGCAATAATGTGTTGTATTCGTATTCCCCACGCCCATTGATAAAGATAAGATAGCAGGGCTGAGTCAAATAGATAACTTGCATGACATAGTTTCTGATCAAGTATGCATTTATTTTATCGTTAAAATGGCAAAGATTGGCTGTATTTGTAAAACCTTTAATTAACATGAAGTAGGTCACCACTGCTGCCACTGGGTGGACCGCTAGGAGCTGGACCAAGTAAGGACTTGGTCCAGGGCGTCCAACCCCTTTTAAAGACAATGGACCATATTGTGTTTTATCTTCTTCATTGACTGCTTCTTTAGGCAGGCAAATAGTACATTTTAACGTGTACAACAATCATACATTGTAAGTATGTAAAGGTCTCTCCGTTTTATTCATATAGTTCAGCTCTTAGCAGTCCACCCCGCTCATAGGCATCACGTCCAATGTATACCCGTAACCTGCGCTGATGGCTGAGCAATCCCACTTGTGGTGGTAAGTCTCAAAAGCGTTGCCTAGCTGGCGAACACTGTCCTGTCAGAGTCCGGCACCAAACCTTTTTATTCTGTTCTGTAGATCCTGTATACAGTACAGAACAGAATACTATTTCAGTTCCTACTGGGGTGAGATCATTAATCTGAGATCAAATCTTTGCTTCTGAGCTACATTTCCAAACCCATTAAAAAAAATTACTTATCGAACCAGTTACTTATCGTGATGCATGATGCAATAATGAAATAGTACAAAAATCTAGAATTCTTTTTAACATACCTATATTTAAAAACAAATCTTTTTTTTTGAAACGTTTATATAAAAAAATACACACTGTATAATGTCATTTATGACATTGACAGATTGACGAGTAATTTTTAGGTTATATTTATTTTGTAAGTGTATTGCGGAATAAAGATTATAATAATATTATAGCATAAGGTCGTTTAATATTCCATAAATAGATTTTAATTGGCATTGAAAGACAAGATGTTGAGGAAAATTTTCTCAAGAACATTAAGTCACCATTCAAGGAGTTCATTCGTGCTGTGTGCTAATAATGTTGATATCAATAGGCAAATACATTGTGGAGTTTGTTTAAGGAATCCTAGGTATACATCCAAGATAAACAAAACCTCACCAGCTTTAGCCAGCAAGTACCAAGTGATTACAGATGTAAATCCTACGATTATAGAGAACACTGCTGAAGAAGTACCTGTTGAAAACAAATATCCCTTAATTAGTGATGAATTTGATGGCATTAATTTAGAAAGTAAGTTTTCTACTTTCAATGCAATTCATGTCTTATAAGAATACACGGTTTATAATATATTCTTTACATTTTAGGAGGACAAACTGGGGTTTTTGAAATAGAAGATCTTGTAGAATTATTGCAAAGAGAAAACTCCAAAGATATATTCGTAGCTACTGTTCCTCAAGACATCCGTTATGTAGATTATATATGTATTGTCAGTGGTCGTAACAAGAGACATATATTGGGAATATCAGAATTTGTCAGAAAGGTGTACAAAAAGAAGTGCCATAAATCAGATCCTATACCTAGAATTGAAGGCAAAGAGTCAGATGAATGGATGGCATTAGACTTGGGTAAAAGAATTAATTATTATGCATATCCAACTTTCTAATTAGCTATCATATAAGTGTCCAGTACCGTTTTACATAAGAACCTTTACCTTTTTGGTTTTTAGAAAGTATCAAAGCCAAAATATTTGATTGTTTACCTGTCTTAATTTTATTGTGAGCTTCTATCAACATTTATTCAATTTGTTTTTTCCAGGTAACATAGCATTACATGTATTCACAGAAAAGGCAAGGAAAGCATATGATTTGGAGACACTGTGGTCTGTTGGGCCCGAGTATGATGACCAGATAAACAAGTCAAGTGAAGTTGTAGACATGTTTCAGAACTATAGTGATTATTTGAAAGACCTTAAACCCTTGGGATAAAAAACTATTAAACATGTTAGATTGTATAAAGTTTTGTTTATGTAGAATCCCTAAGTACCCATTCATCATCAGAATACCTCTTATTAGTGACACTAGCTGTTCCCCATGGATTAACTGTCGCTGTTCGGCTCCTTTTGGAGATAGCGTGATGTTATATAGCCTATAGCCTTCCTCCATCAACAGACTATCTAACATAAAAATAATTTCTCAATTTGAACAAGTAGTTTCTGAAATTAGCGCGCTCAAACTATTCCGCTTTATAAATTAGTATAGATGAATTAAAAGCCCTTTAAAAGTCTCATATAAAATGTTTATTTCTGCTTAATTACATTAAAGATACATATGGATTGTATAATTCAATCACAATTCACAATCTAAATAATTATGAAACATTGAATTCAAGTATTTCAAATCTGATGAGTTAAAACCATAATATTTCAATATTGTAATACGAAAATTTATTATCCATTATAATTGCTGTTGTAATATGTCTGTCTATCAAGATCAATATTAATATAATTTGATATACAAAATAACAATTTGGCATAATTTATAACTAGCTCAGAATTTTAAATGCAGTAATATGACAATGTAAAATTATACAAAAAGAACAGCGGTTGACTAATACATTCATACCACATTCACAAGATCCTTAGTTCAGTCAAAATGCAGATGCACATACTAGTAAATCTAAGTATACACTAAGTAGCATAGTTTTGAAAGCAACCTAATATTAGTGCTTTATGAGTTAAAAAACTAACTATGTATAAGGATAAAATATAGTGGAAGCCAATCAGTAATACAGACTGAAACATTGTGTAGCAAATTAGCAATTATAATAATTCATAAAAAAAAAGTTTGGACCACCAACAAGTCTTTCATTTTATTGACTATGTAATTATTAGTACATTTATGAGCATACAAAATAATATTGCACTGCCAATATAAAGCATTTGTGCACATACAAAATTAAATATTTTCAGATTTTTCAATGTAATCTTTAAGACTTACATAGTTAATCATTATAATGGTATGAAATACCACTCAGTATTGAATTCACTACCTGCAGCCTAATGATGTATCATCAAAAGAAGTGGAAACTTACATTTGTCACTTGATAAAATACAAAATGTCAAATAAAACCTATATTTAGTAATATTGATGATACATTATTAGACTTTTTATAACAAGGCAATAATTGGCAGTAGTTGTCAAATATGAATACCTAATATTGTAGATTATTGCCAAATATTAAAATTAACATTCAATCGGGTGCAAAAGTTCTAAATACAATACATTCTTATAAAATACACAAATATTATTTGTAGTTTTGTGATTCAATTTGGATTTCAATTTTGGCTCATGACTACATCAGTTTATGACAATATGGCTACACTTCGCCTTACGCCAGCACCTGAATTGACATTGTCTAAGCTTGACCATTTCTTAATGCCATTCTTTACCACTTCTGCGGCTATTTTATCTTCCATAACTCGAGACATTGCTTCTAACTTTTGTGCTCTCTCTTTACTTAAAGGCTCACTGGGGAATGCCAGATCATTGGCTTCAGCAAGGGTACGAAGATCAAAATAGTATTTAGCATATACACTAGATGGTACATTGATATTAAATTGTAACATTTCTAAAAATTGCCTCTCAAGCTCATTCATATCTTCTACAGTGATATCTTTCAAGATCTGACAGTAATCTACATTCCATACAGCTTGGTCATCCCATACTTTACTTGCCAGTAAGATTGCTCCTAAAACTATTCTTTTCCAGTTGGATGGAGCAATATCCAGTTCAGCACATATTAAGAGGCGTTCCAAGTACACCAAAGTGATAATAGCACATTCTGCTGTTAATTGAGCAGCATTAAACAATGTCCTTACAAACTTGTAAATCTGTTTGTGCTCAGGATTATACTTATCATAATCATCTCCGACTCCTTCTTTACTAAGGGGATGGAGCTTCTCATCAAATATGTCTAACCTGCGCTCTGATGTTCTATTTTTAATATGATAGTAAATAGCAAGCGCTACACACTTGACTGTGTTCTTCAAATTAGGCTGAGATACTGTGCTATCATCTAAATAAATAGTTGAACAGGAACTGCTTTTTTTGAGCTTATTATCAGCGATTTGGTGTTGACTGCGCTTCCTGGTCATTCCATTTTCTATGGAAGCTTTAGAGCGCTCCATAAAAATGGTTCCAGCAATTGGGTCTTGTGAAGGATCGATGTCGCCGTCATCTGGCTCTCTCTCGCTGATGTGCTGGATATTATTGGAGCTTACTTCTCCTTCCGGAAGGTAGTCCTCTAGTTTGACGATGTCCTTTCTGATCGGCGACGGACTTCGGTAACAACAGCAACTGTTTTGGTTACCCATTTTGTATCACATATAACTGTATTACAGATTAATTGTTATCATTCTACAAGCACTGCCTCACCTCTAGACATGCGTAAACACTGTGCCGATACATAGGAATGACATAAAAGGCCCATAGTATCTGAAACAAAAGGTGCTACATGAATATTCTATTAATGAATGTTAACATTAGCATTGAATAAAAATAGGTCTCTAAGGACATTATGGTGTAAAATATCATACCCTAACATCTTCGGTTCCTAGAATAATCACACATTTCACCAGAAAATAAAACAACCCCGAGAAGATTTCATATTACTTTTTTTGACAGTAAAATGCACAGATAGAATAGAGTTGAATTGAATTTGATAGATAATGCACAAAGCAGAATTGAGCAGGTCAACCTTGATCAATTGTTTTTCCTACGGTCACAGATTGTTTTAAATGTGATGTGTTATTTTATAAAACAACACGCTGTTAATAAAAATAGTGCACAATTTAATTGAATATATTATGATTTTAATTTATTTACGCAGAAAAATATTGTTGAGTAATGTGAGATTTATACAGAGCATTACAAATCAATTCTAAAATTTATTTCGTCTAATATAATCGGCTATCGAATCGAATCAGTTAAAGCACATAGATGTAGGAGATGGATTGAGCATTGCATTACCTGCTTATTTGAACATACTTCAGAAAGAGGGAATATTCATCTATTTCTCTTCGTATGACACAACGTCTGTGGACACAGCTAAAAAGAAAGAGATGGACGATTAAATAACTACGTTTTTTCTGTTTCTTAATAAAGCACTTAAAGCTGTTCCCGTGACAAAATACACGTAAATAATCATTAATTCGCTCGAGAAGTTCCTGAAATTAGCGCGTTCAACCAACAAATAAATGAACTGTACAGCATTATCAGTATAGATGGGTTTTTTTTTGGATATTGTTTGTGAAAACTATTGGTTGGTGGTCCGTGTCTAATGGCGCCAAATTGCGCGTTGCTACTAGCGTCATTCGATACGGAATTAGCCATAAACTTGTGGCTCACTTTGTAACTTTTTTTGCACTAGCAACCTAGGAAAATATGGCGCGCGGCCATTATTCGCTTCTGTTCTGTCTGTAGCACGCTGATCAGATTGTGTTAATTTTTGTAGCCAACAATTAAAAAGTTATTGGTAATTTGCAGTTTTAAATTCTGTTTATACATAGTGGATTATTCAGTGATCTTGTTTATTATTTGTTTTTGTGTGCATTTTAGGCTGCAATGCGTCGTAAAAGTGAGCGTACCGCAAGTAAAAAAGGGAAGGCTTCCCCAGAAAAAAAGGTTGAAAAAGTAAAACGTACCAGAACTACCAGACGTAGAAAGCAGTCTTCGTCTTCTGAGAATGAATCCGCCGATGAAGCGAGTCCTGTACGAGAAGTTGAAACTGTGGTTGAAGCTGAAAAAGTACCACCAACAACGCCCGCCAAAGAGGATAGCCCTGAGGAGGCTCAGGACTTAGTGTGGCGCGTTAAAACTACGGAGACACCCGGAGATATTAAGAAACTAAAAATATGTTTAACTCGGCCGCCATCGACACCTGAAAGAGTTGATAGATCTCCACGTAGCAAAAGAAAGCATTCGCGAGCAACTAGTTCCAGCGATACGCCTAGTGTTGAGGGGGCGGAGGAAAAGAAGAAAACCAAACATCGTTCGAAACGGGTGCCTCGCGGCGATTCAAAAGACGATGTTGAAAAAAATGACAGTCAAGGAGAAGAAGCTGACCATGAATCGGGTTCTCAACAGGATCCAGATAAATCTAGTGATGAAGTAACACAAAGTGAAACAACTGAAGAAACTGAGACCCCTATGTCTACAACTAACGAAGACAGTAAGGTGAATGAAAGTGAAAATTTGACACAATCCAGTCAAGAGGCCAGTCAAGAAGAGCCTAAAAGTACTACAGAATCTATAATTATTGACACACAGGATACAGACAAACCTTCTGATGCTGATACAACTGTTGTTTCACCTAAAGATGAAACAAGAGTTGCATCACCACCAGTAGAAGCCAATGCTGAATCTAACTCTGACAATCAGGAAATACAACCATCAAATATAATAGAGAACAAAAGTCCTGAACATTCTGAGACTACTAAGAATGAAAGCCCACAGCGGGAGAGAAGCTTATCTGTTGAGAAGTCAGAAGTTCTGGAATTACATGCAGAGGATAGTAAATGTGAATCAGACAATGAAACAGGTCAATCAAATGTGGAGTCTAAGGAGGATTCAAAGGAGGACCCAGCCAAGCCCCAAGAAGATAAACCTGCATCAGAAGAAAAAGAGGTAAGTAAAAATAATGAAGAAAGTATTAATAAGGAAACTGACAAAGGTGAATCTGATGGAGAAATAGCTACTAATAAAACTGATGTTGTAGAGAGTTCTGAAAAAGTAGTTATAGAAACAAATGAACAGAAAATGTCAACTGATTCTGGAAACCAACCTGTGGAGACTGCACAAGAAAAATCTGATCAAGAGCCTAACCAGAATGAGACACAGCAATTGGATTCTGCAAAATCGAATTCGGAAGAACCAGTTGCAAATGGTCAATCTGCTCCTGTTGTAGTGGGCAGGAAGAGAAGGTGGGGCTCGAGGAGCTCAAAGCTTACAACCCAGAAGTCAATAACAATTTCATCAGATGTTTTGAAAGATATTATACCTGATGTGAAGCCTGTTGAGTTTGATGAAGTTATAGAAGAAAAGAAACATAGAAGATCAGAGCATCAGGAAAGAATTGAAAGACCAGTGCTTCCAAAGATTATTATTGATAATACAGAAAATGTGGAATTGAAAAAGGAACGTGAGGGAAATGACAAAGATCCCCATACTCCAAAGCCAAGAGATTTAGCTTCCAATAGAAAAATATCTATAATTAAGGATAGTGATAGTATAATCACTAGACCACCAAGTCCGCCCAGAAATAAACAGTCCTGTATATTATACATCACAAACTTGGTGAGACCATTCACACTGCCACAGTTAAAGAATTTATTACAAAGAACAGGAAGAATTGTGGAGAATGGGTTTTGGATAGATAGGATTAAGTCAAAATGCTTTGTTCAATATGAGACTGAAGAGTGAGTATCTTTATTAATCTATATATATAAAAGGAGAACTGACTGACTGACATATCAACGTACAGCCGAAACTACTGGGGCTAGGAATGTGAAATTTTGCACACAGCTTCCTATTATAATGTAAGGGAGCACTAAGAAGGGGTTTTTGGAAATTTAACCTTTAAGGGGGTGAAAAGGGGGAATTTTGTTTGTATGGAAAATCTTCTATCGATTGAAAAATCAGCCTTCGAATTTTTTAGAGGAAAGTACGTAACCCACGCGGACGAAGTCGCGGGCGAAGTGCTAGTAATAAATAAACACAGGCCAAGATTTGCTTTATATTTTATTAAAAAATATAATTTGAGCTGTTCTGTTAAAACCATACATGTTTTTCTTGTATTATATTGTTGTATTTTATTTTCCAGCCAAGCTGTAGAGACAAGGCATGCATTGCATGGTGTAACATGGCCTGTCTCAAACCCAAAGACGTTACAAGTGGACTTTTCATCACAAGATGCCTTCGATAAGGCAAAGGCAAATGAAGAGACAGACACCACACCGGTTTCAACCATACCTGGAACTGTGGAGGACTGGCTTCGGGAGCAAGATATGAAGAGGGAACATGGGGACTTGGTGAGATAATTAACTTACCACTTTTTCTTTAAACACGCACCTACTTTTCAGTTAAAGTTACTGACACTTGAAACAATTTATTGTTGCCCATTGAAGTGAGTTAGCATTATCATTTCCAGGGGTGTCAATAAAGTATTTTTTATTAGGTTTTGATATTTGAACAATAAATAGTAAATATTCTTTTCCATCGCTGTTCACTATTACAAATGTTCACTCTGTTGGACTTGCTCAAGAAAATTGAACAAACTTTTCGAATGTTCGCGTACACCTGGATACTTTTGTTCGCGCACATGTGAACAGTGTACTTTATATTTGTGCGGGCACATTGCTGGACTTAGTACAGTGCAAATTTTTGCGCACATATGTGAGAGAGAGATGAAATTGGTATATTATAATTATTTATGAATGTCATTGTTTTATTAGGAGAAGCCATGGGAGCGGAAGGCGGTGACGAGGGAATGGGACCTTGGCAAGAATGATAAAGACAAGGATAACATCAAAGATAACAATACTAAGCTAAGGCGTGATGAACGGCCCATGGACAAGAGAAGGCATCGGTCACTAGAGAAAAGTCCTGAACCAGGTAATTTGAATGTTTTTATTGCTATATTTTATTTCTGCTATGTTTTGTATATCAACCAGAATTCAAACTTTCAGTAGTTTGAATTGTCTAGAATGCATCCTTACTACAATTATTATAAAATGATGGATTTGTTAGAAATTAAAATTCATTGACTGCATGCAAAATGCTCATTAGCATTAGCAAATGCAGTAATATTCTATTATTATCAATTATCTTCATATTAGCAAATAGCAAAGCATTGTTCGTGTAAATTAGCAGTAATGGTAATCATTCCAAAATCATTCATTACCATTGCTAACGACGAAGCTCATATAATATATAGAAATACAGATTAAATTCAGCCAGGAGACTATTGTCACAATTATTGGCAAATTGGACATAGCTTAAATTCGACACGGTATGTTGGGTTGGTTGGTTTCAGCTTCAGTTGATTTAACTGAGAAAATATGAGATTACCTCAGTCAGATGAAAATGATTGTAAAAGCAAATTTACATTGAATTGCAATAAACGCACACTATTAATGCTATATTTAATTTATTATAATGTCAATAGCCTATCCTGTGTGGTTAAAAACCATTTGCTGAATCCATATTCAATAAAATTCATAAATTGGTTGTCATTTGCTTGTCAATCTGTGACAATTTTGTTGCAATTCCGATTATGATTCTGCTAAAGTGTTCTAAAAATCGAAATTTTATCAAAGTTGCTAATTGTTCTAGATTTTTTTTAGCAACATTGATAAAGTAGCGATTTCGGACCCACTAATGTGTGAGTATGATTCTGTAGTAATCTAAAGCAATATTGGTGTGAAAAAGTGGTTCACTGTGTTTACAATTACCTATAGTTGTTATTCTAGTATTTAAACCATTTTTTTTGTTATTACAGCAAGAAAATTCAAGAAGAAAGAGGAGGAAGCACCTGCTAAGCTGTTGGATGATTTGTTTAGAAAGACTAAGACAACACCATGCATATACTGGTTGCCGCTCTCAGCTGAAACGGTAAATTAAAGTAAAAACATTTTTTATAAACATTTTCAAGCTTTAATGCGGTTTTTTATAATTTTGATCATTACTGTTAGAATTTTCACTTCTTGGAGCTCATTGACCGCCATCGCTGATCATTTATCATCCTCACCTTCCTTAATTTATAGAATTGAGCTTGTACTATATTACAAGATGCTCTTCCTATGTTACCTATGTGACATTATGACGAATACTATTAGTAATCATAACTTGGGCCATTTTGGGATACATGATTATTATTTTTTTCGTTCGGCTATGGCTGAAACAATACAAGTAGTTAGCATATTTATTGATTATTTGTTTTCCGTTATCCAGATAGCAATAAAGGAGGAACAGCGGCGCCAGCACATGGCTGAGCATGAGCGACGGCTGCAGGAGCTGCGTCGAACACACCGCCGTCACTAGCATGGTCCGTCTCACTTACACCCCCGTCATAACGTCTTACACACTCACACCACTCATCTACACACTACACACACATACACACACACACACACACACACACTCACACTCATCCACACGAATCCACACTACATTAACTCACATTCATATTAATATTTGTCGCTCAGTCGACATTTTTTTTCAGGCAGTGCTGTCTTCAGTGACAGTAATTTTATTTTGTTTATTTGAGGAATAATTTTGTTACATGATAGTGATATGCTATTTAGGTTTAAGGGCGACATATTCAAGATACTGTCGGCAGGATTTCTGAGAAATGGACATTATGAATTGATTTTATACAAAATGTTATAGAAAGGCACGCTTGGAGGAAAGCCTATGATTTAATTCGTCGTCGGCGTAATGCAGTCACTTGATCAAAACGACCAGGGGATGCCGCTGTGGGAAACAGATGCACTACAATTGACGTGGATTCCATTTGACTTTGCGTCGATGTGCGCCTTTCGGCCAGACGTATGCCTTTCGGCCAGACGTATGCCTTTCGGCCAGACGTATTACGCATGGCGTGTTTGGTGATACAATAATATGAAATTATCTGTCTATTGAAAACGACCACATACAAAGGAAACCAACAAAAATAAACAAACATTCGGAGTACTAAAATAATCCTGTATTCTGGCGAATGAAGATATTGAAGATTCATGTGAACAACTTTATGAAAAATATATCATGATTACGACAGAAGAATTTACGAACGCGAATAATGAATTTGAAATAGCAGAAGATCAGCTGATTATGGTACCTTATGGTGGAAATGAACATATTTTGGTTGGGGAATGTAGCCAGCATCGTCATCTCGAATAGATATAGACATGTAGCGCAAAAGTATTTGCGAGTTAGTCAGGTTATCGTCGTAATGTTTCTATGTTTTTGTCTGACGTATATTCGGTTCACTTGATGTTGAATAAATACTTTCCTATTTGAAATGCCTTGCTGTTTTTTTAGCTTTCCCTGGGCGTTTTATTGGCCTCTTCTTGATAGTCCAGTTTCTAATTCGACTCTCGCTTCAAAAAGGATTGTCTTAATGTGCTTATATATTTCTGAGAAATTATCATTTAAAGTATTGTTAGTGTTACGCAAATGGTCCAGTGGAGACCCAAGGGGATTCATAGTAGCTCTAAAGAATTCTTTCTTCAAACAAAGGTCTTTCATCAAACCCTCGTTACTAAGGTACACACACGAATGCCAGCCGTATACACGATCCGTTTTACTGCCTTTGTTGCCCGCTGCAACCTGCAGTAGACTTAATGGTGTATGGCTATCAGAAATTACAGTAACCATGCACTGATAATCACAATTATCACACGTCGCTTCCAGCCCTCTGCAAAAACTTGATGACAAACTGGATCATGTATTTTATTCAATTCAATTTCATTTATTTCAGACTAGCTTCCGCCCGCGACTCCGTCCGCGCTGATGTCGGTCTTCGCGTGGATGGTTTATTTCCCCATTTTGAGTAACTCTGACAATGACATCTTATAAATATTACGGCGCTAAATCCACTGCGGGTAATGCAACGTGTGTTCGCGGTTCTACAGAACAACGTCTATGAATAAAACTGAAAAATAAGATTTTTTTTCTACGTATTTCTCCAGGATAAAAAGTATCCTATGTTATGCCCAGGATAATAAGTAATAATTATACCAAGTTTCATCAAAATCGAACCGTTAGTTTTCAAGTGATGCCTGCACAAACAGACAGACAGACAGACAGACAGACAAAAATTTTTTTAATCACATATTTGGGTTTGGTATCGATCCAGCAACATCCCCCGCTATTTATTTTTTCAATATTTTCAATGTACAGAATTGACCCTTCTACAGATTTATTATAGTATAGAAGATAGATAATAAAATCACATAAAGACGAATTCAAGTTAAAAATTATCAATCATACTTAAAAACTATTTTATCAGATAATACACTTAATATTTAAATAACAACGACCAATCGACACCAGGAAAGAACTGAATAGTATTTATATTTCCATTCAGGAAGGTTTGGTTTCCGACGCCGTATGTGCTGTAATTTTCTTGATAGAATTGAGTGAGCTACTGCCCCTCTAAGTTTGTACAGATCGAAATCGGGAAAGACAAATATGTCTAGTGTATGGCTGGTTAAACAGTGAAACCCTGGAATGACTGCTACCTTTTTGTAGGCCATTGAAAGCCGGCACAGCAGTAAAAGTCCATACCTTGTCCCATAGACTACAAAAAGAAAAAAGTAATTAGCTGATAATATGCGAAATAGAAGTAATATTTTTAGTACAATATCTTCAATTAACTTATAAGTTGTAATGACGTAGATAAGACATCTTGTTAAAAACACGCATGACGCTGAGCTATTTAATTATACAAAACATAAGACATTCTAATCGACCTATTAAAAATTATATATCTTAAAAATGTAGTCAGTAATCTGTACCTATCAGTTGATATCTTTATCAGAGGGATAAGAATATTAATTTTCTATGATAATTTCGAGACAGTTGTGTTGGCGATTACGAGCGCCAACCACTAAATTTTGAAGGAGAGAGGTTCCAGCATGGTAAGTGGACATGTTTTTACTAAAATTTGTAATTCTGCCACAAAAAAAGTTAAATAGCTAAGAATCAGGTTCCATTTTTGCGTTGCGCCGCGTCGCAACGCAATATAATACATACCTACCACAGCCTCGATGCGTGGACGCAACGTAAGAGGGTACGCAAGCCGTCTAAGTCGCAGCGTAGCGTAGAAGTGGAAAATTATCCGCTGTCCAACCACCAATGTTAACGCTACGACCACGCAACGCATTAATGGGGCCTCACTTTAATTATAAAATCGCTAGCAAAAGTAGGTATGAAATCACTTGCTCCAATTCCGCGCGATCTTGAGTACTTAATAACTAGTTAAAAATAATAAAAATGGTACAATTTTAAAAGTTAAACTGTTAACTTTAAATGTATACCTACCAAATTCATTCAAATCACGCCATTAAGGACCTACCCCGGATCAATTCCAAGTAACTCCATACTTTTGCTAGCTAGTGTAGATAATTCTGAATTGAAAAAGGCACTCGAAAAGATAACTCATTGCCTTGGTTGATACGGATCCCAAGGTCACTAAGGCGCATTTTTTGTGTTTCAAAGGCTAGGCTAGTCGATTTAAATGGCAGCTTGTCGAATGTCCAGCTAACACTAGGAATCGAAACTGCGAAAACGCTATTTTATTTTATTGCATAAATGAAAAGACCTTATATAAGCAGATAGTTAAAAAAAATATTTTGAAAAAAAAAATAGTTTTGCATGGAATAAAATCGAAACTGCTACTGCATACTTCTAAGGTCAAAATAAACATTAAATTGCTCTCCTGTAAAGTATGTGATTCACTGTCGATTTATTCTATGTTAATTTTAAAAGGCGCAGGCTTCGTGGTGGTGCATCTTAGCCGTGCTGGTGGGGTCTGCCAGTGCCCAGCAGAACTTCAGTATTTCAGAATTTTTGAGTGGCAATTTCAATCAGATAGGATTTACTGGCAGGTGGATTTCAGGTGAGCTCCTACTTTACTTGGCCACACGTAGGTAGGTACGGTAGCCAGCACAACAAAAAAGTACCCCAACCTGTAAAATTTCTTCGATAGATACTCGTAGATTTCAACTTTATCACAATAACGGAACGTTTTTTTCAGATAGTTTGACAGATTCGGGTAGGTTGATGTGCTGTCGTCTGTACTAAGCATTAATAATTTTGTTAAAAGGTTGCCCCACACTAGAATTTTCACCTATGTCGTGGGTGCGTTTACAAACATTTAAACTCACACAAACAGTCAGATCCGAAACAGCTACTTGTACGGCATATAAATATTTGTTCCGTGCGGGAATCAAACGTGCGATATACAGCGCAACAGCCTATCATTCAGTCATTACGCCAACTGTGAGTATTTCCATTTGTCACCACTGGCGAGTTGCTGCCGTGTTACATCTAACTTGACATCACTTTCAAAAGACAGTCAACAGAGGCTTACAAAAAACAAATATCTGCTGCGCAAAGACCTATCAGAATGCTGTTTTTGGTCTGCCTTGTTTTCATATGGCCGAGGTGCTAAATGTTCATAAAGCTCATGAGCATTTTGTAGTTCAAGTCTAGCCCCATGGGAAAAACGGGTTATGTGACATATCGTCCACGGAAAAACTGACCTGCGAGCCAAATGTCCCCTTTTTAAAATGTGCATGGGTAGATTCGCTCGGACCAGTTTAG
This sequence comes from Agrotis puta, assembly GCA_943136025.2. Taxonomy (NCBI): domain Eukaryota; kingdom Metazoa; phylum Arthropoda; class Insecta; order Lepidoptera; family Noctuidae; genus Agrotis; species Agrotis puta. Next base: position 12,501,446 of record OW964170.2, on the reverse strand, counting down.
TAGAACGCGCCAGATGTCTGCTATTAAATAGTGAAGGGAAATTTTGTCAAAATCGTATATTTTTAATCAAATATCTACTACTTAAATTAGCAAATGATAATAATTAAAAAAATAATTATATATAATCATCAATATTTAATTAAAAATGTACGATTTTGCCAAAATATCCCTTTAGTTTTTAATAGGAGACATCTGGCCCGTTCTACTAAAATGGTCCGGGCGAATCTACCCATGTACATTTTGAAAAGGGGACACTTGGCCCGCAGGCCAGTTTTTCCGTGGGCGAGATGTCCCATAACCCAGAAAAACAGGCTCAATGAGTAATTTTTTAGTTAACCGTCCCACAGTTGGGCAAAAGCCTTCCCCACAACCTTCCAACTGATTTTTCGGATATCACTTCGGACCAGCCATCAAGGTGCGAGTCTAGATAATTCTGCCACCTCTTTTTGGGCCGACTTCGGCAGCATGGTGCATCGTCTGGCACCAATTGAGTGCATATTTTTGTCCAAGACTATGCGCCATAAGTAGGTTTTATCAAGCATAACTATTATCTTGCCGGGGTCGCGGGACTAACGGATTACCGTGACCCCGGTACGTAAAGGGCTATTGAAGGACACCGTGGATTTTAGTCAGTACAAGTCTGACAGTCCCTCCCGCCCTGCCCTGGGTGGGAGGACTCATTCGATCATTCGATGATTCGATTTTAACACGATAAAAAAAAGCATAACTATTATCTACAATCAACGGCATCAGTTTTAAGTGCTTTCATCAGCTCAATAATAATGCCGCTAGAGTCGATTTTGGGTTAAGAAGCTACAGTTACTTAGGTCAGGAAAAGTATCCATTACACACGACGACACCTCTGTTTCTTAGAAGCATGAATTCCTCCGCCCGGGCATGTCAGATTTGACTGACTGAAAAGACACGTTGTCTTTTACTGCCTGCTGGGGGTGTGGGGTTCGTTAGCGCAATTCCGCTCCTCGATGGGTGCCGACCCGACGGCATCACCCTCTCCTCGGTGTGGCAGCAACAGCGTTTCTGAATAACGAACGCCCCAAATCAGCCGCACGTTTTATGCATGTGCGAAGAAGGGTAGTGGGTACTATCGAAATACTTTGCCCCCGCGGAGTGAAGTACGTCTCAAATTTGATATGCACCACAACCTTTTTTAGATTTTATTTTCAATGAACAGCAAGCCTAAAAAGTGAAAAATATCTAGTTGGCGAAAAATGACAGACATGGTTAAGGCTCTTGTTTTCGGGCACACATATAATCCTCTGAAAATCTGTTCAGCTTATGGAACCGTAACGAACACATTTATAACACTTAGAATAATGTTTTTATTCCAGACGAAGAATTCACATACACACTCGCTGGTGACAGAGCCGTATATAAATACAATGTTGCAGAACTTGCAACAAGCGCCCCACTTGCATCGGCGGAGCTTATGGTTTGTATTATATACTTAGGGTCTGGTTTTTTTGCCCTCACACAATTATGAGAATTCTTATTTATGGGCTAACTTTTAACTACGTGTTGCCAGCTGCTTGTTCTGCGTTTAGCTTGAAAAGAATCCCATGGGAACGTAATCACATGAAAGTTCTACGGTACCTAATCCGTACTGCAGTTTTTGTGTGAAAGACTGATAAACTATCCGTCTATACTCACAAACTTTTGTATTTTAATATTACTTGTATAATCATTGTGCAAATTAACGCAAATTGCCGATGTGGGAGAAAAAACTGCCAAGCTGAAATGGGACTGCCGTGTCCTCACGACGGCGATAGGCGGTGACCTCTCGCGCCCGGCAATGGTCGAGGCCATGCTGCGGGGCGAGACGGAGTGGGAAGCGGTCGCCTCCTTCTGCGAAGCAGTCATGCTCGTGAAGGAGGAGGCGGGCCGCATGAGGGAGAGGACAGCGTCCTCCCTCCACCCCAGCCGCCGCCAGACGGCGTCGGACGTCGCCAGACGATCTCCGGCCACCATAGGCGCGGGCATGCGGGCGGCGAGTAATGGGCAACTCGCTGTCCTACCATGGACCATGCCCGGGTCGACGGAGCGTTGTGTTCCACGCGCGCCTCAAAGAGTGTCAGCAAAGTGACGGGGCCCCCCTCTAGAGGGCCAAAGCCTGCCGGGGTCGCGGGACTGTACGAATTACCGTGACCCCGGAACGTAAAGTGCTATTGAAGGACACCGTGGATTTTAGTCAGTACGAGTCTGACAGTCCCTCCCGCTCTGCCCTGGGTGGGAGGCCACGTTTGATGATTTTACCACGATAAAAAGAAAAAGCTGAAATGGGACTGGGCTGGCCACGTATGTCGAAGGCCATACAATCGCTGGGCAAAGCATTCTTCAGATTGGGTGCCAAAAGAGAGAACTCGACGTCGTGGCAGGCCGAAGCGAAGATGGCGAGATGACATGGACCGCTTCATGAAGGACTGGACCAAGGTCGCAGTAAGCCGTGAGAAGTGGAAAGAGTGGAAGAAGGCCTTTGCCCAGCTGTGGGACACTATAGGCAAAGGCCTTCCTCCTTTTCCTAATAATAATGATCATTGTGATCTTGCATTTCAGGATGAGTTGAACGCCGTAAACCCCATACTTTCTCCAGACGGGAGGTTCCTTCTAGTGGCGATTGATGAGACAAGGGTAAGTAACTCAACCATAGACACAATGCGTGGGCCGGCAATATCTGCTTAAATAGCCTTATCTACTCTGTACAAAGAGAAAAAACAGTTCTAAGCCGATCTATATTTTTCCTTACATTATCAGTCTATACCTAGGGTTTCTGCTAGTATGTGGCAAAAAATAGCCACAAAACGCGCCCATTTTATTGCGCGCAATAGTTTAAATTCAAAACTATAGAATTTTCGAGTCTTGGTCAGTTTTTCTTGTCTCGAACTAAGCTAAATTTCTCGAACTCGAGAAATTGGTCACGTGAATTCTGGAAGCTCGAATATAAAAAGAAGTCGAGAAACCAGAAACACTATGTCATACAAGAAAGTGATTATGGACTTACAATTGTTTAATACTAGAGTATCATACAATAAAATGTCAGGATAAATTGCCATAGTTATTCTCAACATAGATGTTGAGAGCATTGAAATTTATCTTGATATTTTGCTAGGGAAGGGATGGCTTAGTCTATGCTTTAAATCTATGCTCAAGACACGCGCCCTCATCGTTATTAATAATTTACATAGATTTGCCACTATATCTACGACTTATCTCTAGTTTGTAAGGACTCAATATAATATTATATGATAAATACAATCTGTAGATACTGAAATCGTTGATCCTTTTAAATACTTTAAATTGTTGTGTTGTAATGTCGAAATATTTACCTAAATACTATTTTATATTTTCTTGCGGTGGTAAATTCACGCCCTTTTCGCTAGCATAAACTGTTTACCCAATTACTTGACTTCTAATTATAATAACTAATTCTTTCAGGTTTACAGACATTCGACACTCGCTAAGTACACCCTCTGGGACATTAATGACAACAATCAGATGTAAGTTAGTCATTATTAATTTGAATTATAAGTTTTGGGAAAAAAAAATCTAATACACTAGCGAGCAAAAGTATGTATGGAATCACTTACTTGGATTGATCCGGGATAGCTTCTAAAATAATGGCGTGATTTGATTTGATTTGATGAATTTGGTATCAATTTAAAGTTAACAGTTAAACGTTTAAAATGGTACCATTATGATTCTTAACTAGTTATTAAGTACTCAAGATCGCGGGAATGCGTGCGGTGAGTAATGGGCGACTCGCTGTCCGACCATGGACCATACCCGGGTCGACGGCGCGCTGTTTTCCACGCGCGCCTCAAGGAGTGTAAGCATAGTGACGGGGCCCCCTGTAGAGGGCCAAAGCCTGCCGGGTCGCGGGTCTCACGAATTACCGTAACCTCGGTACGTAAAGGGCTATTGATGGACACCGTAGATTTTAATTAGTACGAGTCTGACAGTCGCTCCCGCTCTGCCCTTGGTGGGAGGACTCATGTGATGATTTTACCACGTAAAAAAAAAGTACTCAAGATCGCTCCAAATTGGAGTAAGTGATTCCATCCTTTTGCTCGCGAGTGTAGATTTTGTTTCCATCACCAGTCTGTGTCGAACAAGCTAGTCTCAAATAATAATAATAATGTCTTGAAACATTCAGTTGCGGTTTCTGTTACAAATGATTATTATTTATGAAATTAATTATTTAGGTACCTTCCTACTGCCTCGATGTTCTAATAGTCGCTAGCGACTGCTCAGCACGAGGTTCCGGGTTACATACCCTTCCGCTTCTTGCCCGTAGTCCAGTTGACCGTACCATCGTTGAATATTCATTCGATAGTATTCTTTCGATATACATTGGTCCAGTCAACTGCACCTAAGAAAGTTTATTTTTTCTGTGTTAGTTAATTGTTACAAGGAAAATGTATTTATTCACTACACTGCTGCTAGGCCGTGAGGTGGAAGCTGTCCTCTTCTTCATGCTTCCTCCTTCGCTAGCATGACTGCTTCGCAGAAGGAGGCGACTGCTTCCCACTCCGTCTCGCCCTGCAGCATGGCCTCGATCAATGCCAAGCGTGAGAGGCCGCCGCGTATCGCCGCCGTGAGGACACGGCGGTGCGCTGCCCAAGCGGGGCAGTCCTGCACCGTATGCTCCACCGTGTCCTCCGGGCGATCCTTGCATTGGTGACGGCACGGTTAGCGCACAGGCTGAGCGATTGGACCGCTGCGCTACGTGTCGCGGGTTCGATTCCCGCACGGAGCAAATATTTGTATGATCTACAAGTAGTTGTAGCTAGTCTCAAATAATAATAATAATAATGTCTTGAAACATTCAGTTGCGGTTTCTGTTACCAATGATTATTATTCATGAAATTAATTATTTAGGTACCTTCCTACTGCCTCGATGTTCTAGTAGTCGCTAGCGACTGCTCAGCACGAGGTTCCGGGTTAGATACCCAGTTCGATTCCTAGTGTGGGGCAACGTATTTTAAAAGAAAAAGAAAAATGGTGATTGGTGCCCTGGCGTTTCCTCCTTCCCTATCCGACATTGTAACCTCCCTAAACTTCCGTGTCCGCTGAGGATCTGCGACAAGCGGAAGGTAAGGTCGCCGTAACCCCTATCCAGCCAGTCCTCAAAGAGGGGTCTTACTGCCACAGACAGTCGCTCCCTTCATACCTATAATTAGCTGTTCCGGGTCTGGGTTGTGTATGTCGGTTTCTGTTTGTAAACGAAACCAACACAGGAGAAATTCCTAGAGTGGGGCAACATTTAAAAAAAAACAATAATCATACCGGTACTTATCATTATTTATTTCTAGACGGGAGTACCCTATCGCGGGAGGAGCGTACCTACAGCTGTGCATCTTCAGCGGTCCTGAGAGTAACAACCACGCGGTGGCTTATGTCCTGGAAAATGACTTGTACTACCAGCCCTCGAGCACTGCCCAACCTATACGGATTACCAATAACGGCAAAGAATTCTACTATAATGGACACGCTGACTGGGTCTATGAAGGTACGACGAAAAGAAAACTATTTACGCCCGTTAATAAAGCACCGAAATTGAACAAAATCATGCTTCTCATGCATCTGTTCACACGTCAGCGCTTTTAAATTAATTTGATGTTAATTTCTGGGCGGTGACATTAAAGTTCAATTCACATTTTTGTTTCAATTCAGCGCTTTTTGAATAAATGTCTTATGATTTCGATTTTTGCACGCAATACATGTATTTTCTCAAAAATACAAGAAAAAAATACCTAATTTTTTTTTAAACTGTTACTCACGCTATTTTGAACAAAGCTAAGCGTATTTGAAGATGGAATATTTTGGTCCCAAAGAAAGTTTTTGCCAACTTTCAGAATACGCACTCTTAAACACTTTACCAAAATTTCAAGTAGCTCTTAGGGTAATAGGTATGGTCGCGGGACCAAGGGATTACCGTGACCCCGGTACGTAAAGGGCTATTGAAGGACACCGTGGATTTTAGTCAGTACAAGTCTGACAGTCCCTCCCGCCCTGCCCTGGGTGGGAGGACTCATTTGATGATTTTACCACGATAAAAAAAAAAAAAGTTTAATAGGTATTATGTGCTTCATGGCTGTGCTAAATAGGCTTAGTTCAGTATAAAAGCCAGGTGTCTATGTGCCTTTTTTATCATGGTATAATCATTCAATGAGTCCTCCCGCCCTATATGGAACGCAAGGGACTATCAGCCTCATACTGACTAAAATCCACAGTGGTCCTTCAATAGCTCTTGACGTTCCAGGGTCATGGTTACCTGCCCCGCTAGTTAAGTCGCAAAAGATAATCGTAAACGCTCGGTACTCCCCAATAAATTTTCAACTTTATACCCTAGAGCCTAAAGTTGAAAATCTATTAAAGCCTATTCAGCGTTTGCGTTTATCGTTTGTTACATGGCTACAGGTTCTGTTAAGACAGTCCCGCAACCAGGCTGTAGGAAAGAGACAGAGCTATACAAGTCGTCTAGCGCCATCTCGTTCCCTAAGCGGAACCACTCATGCTTTAAGTGTTGATGGTAGGCCACCTGGCCCTATAGCTGAATGGCAGTCGATAAACTTTAACGCTTAGATATTCAATATATTAAATAAATAAATAAATAATAAACTATATAAATACTATAATACAATATAACTATATAAACTGCTGAGGAATAGCGAACGAAACAAACGTAAACTCTCTTATGTCTGTATCTTTAATAGATTCTTAACTTTATGCAGTAGGGTATAAAGTTGAAAGTGTATTAGAGACTGCTGAGCTTTAACGTTTATTGCGTGTCGTTTTTCTAGGGGCTCAGGTGGTTGTGCCAGTTTTCAAACTTCAAACTTCTGTTTCAGAGGATGTCATGAGCACTGGGCAGGCGACATGGCTGTCCACGGCAGGTTCATACCTGGCCTTCGCCACGTATGACGACACTTACGTCGAGGATTATTCCTGGTACCGATATAGCGAAGAAGATCCTTATTCTGAGCTTTTTTCCCTGAGGTACCCCAAGGTTTGTAGTATAAAAAAAGTAACTTTACCTTACACTAGGAAATGACGGGGCCTGTAGAGGGCCAAAGCCTGCTGGGGTCGCGGGACCAAGGGATTACCGTGACCCTAGTACGTAAAGGGCTATTGAAGGACACCGTGGATTTTAGTCAGTACAAGTCTGACAGTCCCTCCCGCCCTGCCCTGGGTGGGAGGACTCATTTGATGATTTTACCACGAAAAAAAAAAAAACCTTACACTAGGAATTTCTTCTGTATTGTGGGTGCGCACATAGATAGACAAACATCCAGACCCGGAACAACTACCTGTAGGCCGGTAGTAGGTCTTTCAGCTCTCGCTGTTTGTATACGTGGGATTAAATGTCTGTAAACGCACCCAAGATACAGGGGAAGTTCCTAGATTGGATGGAGTTTAAAAAAATTGTATATAGAGTGAATGCATGTAGACATTGCTTAGAATTTTCTCTGTCCGAAAGTGAACTTTATTGCACTATGCTGTCTTTATTCTTTGTAAATTTAAAAAGGAAAGAAATAAAAAAAAAAAAGAAAAACAAATATTGTGGCGTGCCACAATGTACCTACAAAAAAGATTTTTTTAAAAACTAAACACATTAAAAAGAAAAAAAGTAGGTACTTAAAATGTAACAAATAACAATTAAAAAAAAATAAAACCTTTTTAACAAAAAAATAAACCGAGGGAAGGTCGAACTGAAAAGCAAAAAAATAAATTTAAGGGCGGCGCCAAACAGAGAAACATGTTAAATGATTATTTGAAGCGACGAAATGAGCTAGGTTGATCTTCGCTGATTGCTTCTTTCGCGCCGTCTCAATTTATTTGTTGCTTTTCAGTTTTTTCTTTAAAAAAAAAAACGTACACTAGGAATTTCTCCTGTGTCGTGGGTGCGTTTACAAACATAGAAACTCACATACACAAACACCCAGACCCGGAACAATTACTTGTAGGTCATACAAATATTTGTTCCGTGCGGGAACCAAACCCGTGACACGCAGCGCTGCAGTCCAATCGCTTAGCCACTGCGCTAACCGAGTTCGATCTTTCGTCGGTTTATTTTTTGTTAAAAAGGTTTTATTTGCAGCGTTTCATTTTAATACCATGATTAGAGTGTTTAACACATGGAGAAACCCGTCTTCTCTTTTGTCATTAAATAAATAATAATAATAAATATTCCACAACTATCACACAACGCCATCTAGTCCCAAGCTAAGCAGAGCTTGTGTTATGGGTACTAGACAACTGATAAACATACTTATATATTTCTAAATAAATAAATAATAAATAATAATAAATAAATATTCCACAACTATCACACAACGCCATCTAGTCCCAAGCTAAGCAGAGCTTGTGTTATGGGTACTAGACAACTGATAAACATACTTATATATTTCTAAATACATACATATTATAGACTAGTGGGCGCCCGCGGCTCCGCTCGCGTGTATGTCGGTTACCGCTGCAAAACGCCTACTCAGGAAAGACACGGTCAGCAACATGATTCCCAGGTCTATTGACAGACACCGACACTACATCGACGACGCAGTCATCACAAACACTCGACATAGTGTGTCGCGGACTTTTTTGTAGATATTTATAAGATCAACAATTAATTACAACATTTTATGGTTCTACCTTTTATAGTTTAGACAGCGTTCGCAAAATAAGTAACTCTTCTGGTTGATTTTTTACACCTTGTGGCCGAAAAACCCAAATATCTTACGGAACCCTATTTTTCTCCAAAATAAAATATTGCCTATGTTACTCGTGGATGATGTAGCTTTCGAATGGTGAAAGAATTTTTAAAATCGGTCCAGTACTTTTTGAGCCTATTCATTACAATCAAACAAACACACAAAGTTTTCCTCTTTATAATATTAGTCTAGAAGTGTAGATTAGTGTAGACTACCGAATTAACTAATTTCGTACCTACTATTGCTTCAACTATAAAGAAATAAAATGTAAACTAATAATATATTTAAACACTACCAAAACCTCTAATGCATATTTCATAAAATAACAACAAAACAAATCTAAAAATAAACTATTCAAAGACTAAAAGTAAAAAAGGGCACGCCGCAATCGCGACGGTAAGACCCCTCTTTGAGGAGTGGCTGGGTAGGCGTCAAGGCGTCCTGACCTACCGCATGACGCAGGTCCTCACCGGACACTCAAGTTTCGGGAGGTACCTGTGTCTGATAAGGAGGGAAGAACTGCGAGGATCGTCCGGAGGACAGGAGTGCAGGACTGCCCCGCTTGGGCAGAGCACCGCCGTGTTGTCACGACGGCGATAGGCGGAGACCTCTCGCGCCCGGCACTGGTCGAGGCCTTGCTGCGGGGCGAGACGGAATGGGAAGCGGTCGCCTCCTTCTGCGAAGCAGTTATGCTTGTGAAGGAGGAGGCGGGCCGCGTGAGGGAGAGGACAGCGTCCTCCCTCCACCCCAGCCGCACTGGTAGACGCCCACGGTGACGGACGTCGGCAGACGATCTCCGGCCACCGTAGGCGCGGGCGGCGAGTAATGGGCGACTCGCTGTCCGACCATGGACCATGCCCGGGTCGACGGTGCGCTGTGTTCCACGCGCGCCTCAAGGAGAGTCAGCATAATGACGGGGCCTGTAGAGGGCCAAAGCCTGCCGGAGTTGCGGGACTCACAAATTACCGTGCCCCCGGTACATAAAGGGCTATTGAAGGACACCGTGGATTTTAGTCAGTCAAGTCTGACAGTCCCTCCCGCCGTGCCCTGGGTGGGCGGACTCATTTGATGATTGACATGACATGATTTTACCACGCAAAAAAATTAAAAAAAGACTGAAAGTCGCACTGATAAGTACGGTTTGTAAATCACAATTATTGTCTGTCAATAAGGTCGAACAGTCTGAACGTCTATTCGCATCAACAGTCAAATATTGTATGAAGCTCGCGCGCTTTTTTTTGTGTATAGCATCTCGCAGGTCAACCTCTAGTAGGCTGTGTACTGCTTAACCGGACTTTTCTGTAGATGCCTTAAGGCCTCCAGGCGTGCGGACCCCCCCGCCTTTTTATACCTGCCGTCGAGCGCGGCTACCGCTACACAAAAATAATCCTTATAGTATGATTCTGTATTCACGTGCGATGACTGATTAGCGTATGTCATGTATAACTTTGGTGTTTCTACACCGATTTACATGATTCTTTTTTTTATTGAATAGGTAATAATGTTAACGTTTTTTAATTAGGGATGAGTGAGAGTGTTATAAACGTAAGAGTAGACAAATATAATCAGAAAGCTCCGAATTGCTAATCTATCGGGAGTTTCACGTGTTATTGTGAGTCAACCATAAAACATAGACATATGCTGTCAAGGAATATTTTTATATAATTTTAAGGAAAACATTTCCGTCATACATGATTTCTATGTAGCTTTAACCATTAAGGCTGCACACGCGACGGAAGCTTAAAAAATGGAGTAACTTCTCCCGTCTTCCCAATATTTCCCTTCACTGCTCTGCTCCTATTGATCGTAGCGTAATGAAAAGTATACTATAACCTGCCCAGGAGTATGAAGAATAATTGTGCCAAATTTCGTTAAAATCCGTCGAGTAGTTTTTGTTTCTATAACGAACATACAGACAGACAGACAGACAGACAGACAGACAGACAGACAAAAATTTTACTGATTGCATTTTTGGCATCAGTAGCGATCCCTAATCACCCCTTGATAGTTATTTTTTTTTAATATTTCATGTACAGAATTGGCCTCTCTACAGATTTATTATAAGTATAGATAAATTACACCCAGACACAGAACAAATGATCGTGCTCATCACACAAACATTTGTCCTGGGTGGGAATCGAACCCACGACCTCCGGCATAGCAATCAGGGTCACTAACCACTAGACCAACAGGCCTGACTAAATTTTTGTCTAAAACATTGTCAACGTAAACGTCATAGAAACTACTTACTGCATTTACTGTTGAGGAACTGAAGTCTGCACTCTCAGACCGTCGACGACTGTCAAATCCAAGCTTTGTCTAAAGTTTTTACCATGTTGAATGAAATGAGCCCAAACACGATAAAGATGCTGTAAACTGTTGAGGATCTCTTGCTACTGCCTTCCGTCTCCATCCTCAGACCCTTGACGACAATTATACCCCAGCTAGATCCAAAGTTCTCATCAAGACTAGTGAAATGAGCCCAAACACGATCAAGATGCTGTTAATTGTTGAGGACCTCTTGTCCCTGCCTTCCGTCTCCATCCTCAAACGCTCGATGGCAATGATACCCAGCTAGGTTTAAAGTTTTCATAAAGATGAGTGAAATGAGTCGAAACACGATATAGCTGGTGTTAACTGTTGAGGACCTCTTGGAATTGACTTCACAACATGACAAGGATCTGGAGTTGATCTGATGATAGGGACGACATCATTTTATCTTCTCCAGATCTCTGCTATATAGTGGTGTTCTTAGAACTAGATATGGTAACTTTATTTCAACAGAATCGATTCGCAACTGAAAATTCTGTAGGAAACTGACAATTAATTAAGGAAAAGACAAACGGACTACGACAGGGAAAGTTATGCGTGGTCAAACATTAAAAAAAAACATGTCGAATTGAGAACTTCTTCCTTTTTTTCATCGGTTAGAAATAAAAAAGAACTAAAAAATAATCATTCAATATTTCAGGTGGGCCACAAGAACCCAACGGTATTACTCCGCGTAGTGAACCTTGAGAACCTGGTAGCAAATAACGGAGAACAGACAGAGAACTTCATGACCATGGAGCCGCCGGAGAGTGTAACCGAAGACCATATTCTGGGAGGAGTCACATGGATCACGGACACTGAGATTGCAGCGCACTGGTTGAACAGACGACAGAATTATACTGTCCTCAGAATTTGCAATGTTGAGACTTATGCGCCGTGTGAGGTAGGTGCTACAAGTGATACGATTATATCATAAACCGTAAAGCTTATTGCGAGCAGCACTCGAACCTGCTTAGGTTAGTCCTTATCCAGAGGGGCTTCCTTCTGGATAAGGACTCCGGACGCTTTAGCAACTAAGCTATTGCAGCCCTGCTCGGCGCAGTGATGTAACTAGCCTTTTACGCGCCCAGTGCAAGCTTCTTTAACTGCGCCGTGGTCTGGCCAATTGGGTTCCGGGCCTGGCCATTTCTGTGCGCCCCCAGGCGCTGCGCCCTGTGCCTGGGAACCGTTGGCATACACCTGTTTTCGGCACTGGCTTAGGCGAGGACTTGGCGAGGTCAAATCATTCAATTTTGTCAAACCACTTGCGTCTTGATATTTTGTTCTCGCGCAGCACATTTGTGCGCGATCATTTTCACTGAACTAAGCCCAGCAATATGCGCGCACAAATAACGAGTCCACTGCTCACGTGTGTGCGCACGCGAAGTATCCAGGTGTGCACAAACATTTTTAGAATGTTCACGAATGTTCGCGCACATTTTGATCGTGTTTGGTTGAGTGAGTCCACCAGAGCGAACGCCGGAGGAATTGCACCTTAACAGTAGCTAAAATTTTTTTTTCTCGTTTAGGAAGAGCATCGACAACAACCCAATGGCTGGGTGCCCATCGCGTTGCCGCGCTTCAGCAGCAAAGGAGACTTCTACGTGTCAACGCGTTGGTCTCTGGAACAGGCTGACGGGAACATCTGGCAACACCTGTACATCAGCACGCGCGTCGGTGGGGAGATCATCTCCAGTTCCATCACTCCTGGACCTAGCACTGTCAATAGTTTCGTTGGAATGGACGAAGAGAGATTTCTTTTGTGAGTACTACACTCGCGAGCAAAAGTATGGAACACTTACTTGGAGTTAATCCGGGCTATCTCTTAAAATAACGACGTGATTTGAATGAATTTATAAATATAAAGTTAAAAGTTAAAGTTTTAAAATGATACCATTTTTGTTATTTTTAACTTGTTATTAAGTACTAAAGATCGTGCGCAATCAGACTAAGTTATTTCATACTTTTGCTCACTTGTATACTTACTTGTCTCTTTTATGTAAGTTAGTTTTTGTCCCGCAAAAAACCGGTATGTCCCAGAACCATATTTAAATATCAGATAGATTTTTCGTGCGAGGATGTTGCCATATTCTGGCGTCGCTGATGGGAGCACCACGGGCTTCTGACATGGCTGGAATTATAATAATCTATTATAGGTATAAGTCCAGGTTTCCTCACGATATTTTCTGTCACCGATGTCAGTAATTTTCAGGGTAAACTCAGAAAGTAAATATGAATTGTAAAAGACACATTGGTAACTGACTAGTATTGAACTCGCAACATCATGCATGAGAAGCGAGATGCTATATGCCTCGCTCCTCAGTTTTTCTTTCGTTGCTTCAATTCTCAATGGTCTACTAGGACATTCTTTAATCTAAGAGGCGTTTATTATTTTTTCCTTGATGGTGAGATATTTTGAAATCCGACATTAACTCCTAAATCTTTCGAAAAAAAGGACTGCCAGACTCGTACTGACTAAAATCCGCGGTGTTCCTTCAATTGCCTTTACGTTTCAGGATCACGGTTACATTTTCAGACAGTCCCGCGATCGCGTGGATACCGTTCCGGTTTGGATAGGCCATAAATTGTTTGTTATGTCATGTGCAGTTACTACACACGCACGGCGGTAGACAAGCCGTGGCAGACCGAGGTGCACCGCGCGGGCGCCGGCGCCGGCGCGGGCTGCATCAGCTGCGACCTGGTGCTGCCGGACGGCGGGCCCTGCACCTGGGCCACGGCCACGGCCAGCGCGCGCGGCTCCTACCTCACCATCACCTGCCAGTCACCCGATGAGCCCGCCGCTACCTTCCTCATTAACCCGAGGCTTCCTGCCGTAAGTATTTACTGCACACCACTGACTACCCCCTCTCCTTCTTATCTAAGTCCATCAAAAGGTTGTCTGGAAGATATCGCTATTATCGCTATTAGCGACAGCCATTGTTCCAAATGATTCATTTCGTGAACGAACAGCCAATGACGTTGCTGGAAATGCTCGAAGTGCATTTTTTTTACGTGGTAAAGTCATCAAATTGGTTCTCCCACCCAGGTCCGGACGGGAGGGACTGTCAGACTCTAACTCTGTCAGACTAGCCATTTAAGTTCAGGGTCACAGTTACATGATCAGACAGTTCCGCGACCCCGGCAGGCTTTGGCCCTCTGAGGGGGACCCCGTCAGAAGGAATATTGCGTAACGTACGGTCGACAGTCTTTTTAAACCCTCTATTTGAATTATATATATTTGAATCTTCTCTTTATTTAGGGACAAAGGGTTCTGGAGATTTGGGAACCCAACATGGTCGTCCGTGACCGGCTGCGGGGCAAGGCTCGCTGGGGCAGCATCATCACGACAGTCCCCCTGGAGAACAACTTCCCCGCCCCCGTGAGGTTGCTCCTGCCCCCTGGCTTGAACGTCAGCGATTCTACTGTGAAGTATCCTGTAATCTTCTACGTTTACTCTGGACCTAATACACAAACGGTTCAGAATATTTTTAATGTTGGTAAGTTACTTTTTGTTATTAATTTTGTCTCCTCTGTACACCGTCGCCGCGCCGAGCGACATTTCGTACAAACTTTCAAGGTTTTTTTTTTTCAAAAATAACTGAACTGATTTTAATGAAACTTTATAAACATTGCAGCATTCATAAGTCTAAAAAATTACTAAAAATGTTCGAAATTGCTTATTTATATAAAGTTGACAATCTATTATTGATTGCCACTAGTCTAGGAAGGTTGAATATATGTGTAGTACCCACTAAATTCTCAAATAAACCTTAAAGATGATTTTTAAACTTCTATTTCAGCTTTAAAGAAATTCGTTTCAATTTTCTTTAACGCGCCTTTTTGAAGCTATACTAAAGTGAACCTTATAAGAAGCTTGTCTAACCGTTTTCTTTCTACAGGCTACCATTCTTACCTTACAACAAGTCGCAACGTCATCTACATGATGGCTGATGGCCGCGGTTCCGGTCTGAAGGGACAAGATATCCTGTACTCGATCAACAACAAGTTGGGAACTGTCGAGGTGGAAGACCACTTCGTTATCCTCAGGTAAGACTTATTTTTTGGTGAAATTAGTCCTCCCGCCCTGGGTGGAGCGGAGTGGACTGTCAGACTCGTACTGACTAAATACACGACCTTACCGCAGTGAGCGGAGACTTAGCCGGGACGGCGGGAAGCGAATCTAATGTACAGAAATGTTTGAAAGACATCACGAGGCGCCGTCAGTGGCAAAAGGGAATGACAAGAATAGGCCCGATACTTCATTTTTTTTTTAAGCAAGTTCTCATGTTTATGATTTTGGCGCCCCCGGAAGTTGGTGCCCTGGGCACGTGCCCCGCCTACCCCTCCCTTGATCCGGCCACACAAATAATGCATTTAAGATTAAACAAGTCCAAATGAAAGAATTAATTATTTAATAAGAAACACGTAACATGGATATTAATTCTTAATCCAAACTAATAATAAAAATTCGAAAGTAACTCTGTCTGTCTGTCTTTTCTTCACGCCTAAACTACTGAACCGATTTGTGTGAAATTTTGTACAGACATAGTTTGGAACTTGAGAAAGGACATAGGATAGTTTTTATTACAAAAAATAAAAACCAAAAATCTGCCGGAAGTCACTATTCCACGCGAACGAAGTCGCGGGCAAAAGCTAGTATTATAATATGTATAGGTCCTATTAAAGAAACCGGTCCGAATCTCGTCTCGAGTGTCCTCAACTGACCAAATCAATAAATTAATATAAAAAATAATTTATTGTTATTATTTATGATTTTTTTTCATAATTTCTTCCGAGATGTTTATGTAACTGATTAGCGCATTTTAGAAGAAATACATTTTCTCAAACTTATGTCGCGAACAATAGTTATGTCGCGTTCGCTTTGTTTGTTAATACCGGAAATTCCCATATGCCATCATTGATTGTTCTTTAGTGTAGGTACTAGATGAGATGCCATGATTACACAATTTACACATAAGTTTTACTCCGAAGAAAGAGTGCATTGTCGATATCGATAGCACAGTACTGCGGCCGAATTTTGACCTCTTAAAACCAGGCTTGTTCCAGTGAGTGAAAGAGACAGAGCTATACGAGTCGTCTAGCGCCACCTCGTTCACCCACTGGAACAAGTCTGGTTTTAAGACTTCATAATACGGCCCCTGGTCGGTGCAGGTAAAATAGACCCTACATTTTCTCATGCACTCGTACATAATAGACACAGGTTGAGACTTGGCAGATTTGCAAGTTTCTTATACAAGTTCTGGCTGCACCTTAACTGGAAAAGAATAGAAGGCACCCAGAGTAGAAAGGGTAGTTATAGTTCCTACAATTTCATTTCGCCGATTTCGTGTGGATAAATCCACAGGAGGAGCTGTCAAAGGGTACCATGGCCAACTAGATGAATAACGTCGTTTTTAGTCAGTATGAGGATGACACTTTTACTTTCGCTCCACCTGGAGCGGCAGAATTGCTAATGTAAATCATTAGCAATTCTGCCGCAAAAAAAAAATATTACATGTTTTTTTTTTTATATATTTTAACAAGGAAACCTGAATTTATGGGTTGTTGTAAGTTCGCCACAAAATTAATTCCCCACGAAAAAAGCTTGTATAAATTAGCCAAAGGTTTTTGTTTTCATTATTTTTGAGGGCACGAGGACACAATGTGGAATCCGAACAGAAAGGACTAGGAGAACAGGATGAAAACTTTTTTTTCGTGGGGATTTTTTTATGGCGAACTTACAACCCTAATTTATCAGTCTGTACTATATGAGGATCGTCCCATAGTAGGTACAGGATCCAAAAATGATGTTAGAGTCCCTAATTATATTCCTATTAGTTTAATTATTATCGTTATTTGAACAGCTGTTGATTCAGTTGATTGTCGTGTAATGTGTTAGGTATCTAATAGTCATGACGCCATTATGTCGGGATGCATTCAAAATTATCGATATTAATCGTGTACCAAATTGATTTAATTATTAGTTAATTGCTTGTTTTGTATTATTAGGGTCATTAGGGGAAACCCAATTGATTATGTATTTATGTAACTAAATGCAGTATGCAGGGCCACTTTCACACTAAAGGTACCTATTATAACAAGATTTTCTAACACTAGGGCCACACTAACAGGAAATGCCGTTAATTATCGCGTTAATGATCGTTTATACGAACATTTAAAGACTATTATCGCAAAAATAAAATGGTCCTTAAAGACCCTTAGCACATTCAAACCGAGCTTATGTAAGTGCTATGTGTGTCTCACCCGCAGTGGTAGACGCCCACGCGGGTGTCTACCACTGCGACGGACGTCGGAAGACGATCGGCAGCGAGTAATGGGCAACTCGCTGTCTGACCATGGAACATGCCCGGGTCGACGGCGTGTTGTGTTCCACGCGCGCCTCAACGAGAGTCAGCAAAATGACGCCCCCCCCCCCTCTAGAGAGCCAAAGCCTACCGTGGTTGCGGGACTCACGAATTACCGTGACCCGGGTACGTAAAGGGCTTTGAAGGACACCGTGGATTTTAGTCAGTACGAGTCTGACAGTCCCTCTCGCTCTGCCCTGGGTGGGAGGACTCATTTAATTTTACCACGAAAAAAAAAATATGTGTGTCACCATTGTTACGAAATATGACTCTCCATGGTGAAATCAGTCCTTTGTTGCATTTGTTGCATAAACCAGGAACTTATGTGCAGAATGGGTGCATCTATCTTTACATATCAAGCGAAAAAAGAAGACATAATTTTATATCCTTGCATAACTGTTGATACAACAGAGTTCAATAAACTTATGAGGCAAACCAAGTCATAAAAGTTTAATTAGAAGCACGAGGTCAACTGCAGTCTCCAATCTACATACATTGGTGCTTGTGTCAAAATAAAATTTGATTTTTCGTTGAAGTTGTGTAAATGCATTTTATTGGAACTTATACATAAGATTAGGACGAGGCGGGATACGTAGGGGAGAGGACAGCCTCCACCTCTCCAGCCGCCTCGGGAGAAGCTCACGGCATGCGGACGGTGATTTATAAGAATAAGAATAAGAATAAGAAACTTTTATTTGTAAACATAGGTAGTTACACGGTGTGAGAGATGTTGATATGAGTGGTTGGAGTCTCTATGTTTTGCCGTGAAGCATACAAATAAAATTATGTCAGAGTATTACAGTTTTAAAAATAATTCTGGTTTTGTTCCATGCAATCATTACATCCGATCATGGACCATGCAGGTCTACGGCGCTTCTTGTTTCACGCGCGCCTCAAAGAGCTGTTCGTTATCTGACGGGCCCCCCATTGGAAGGCCAGACCCTGCTGGGGTCGCGGGACTGTCTCATTAGTTAACGGTGACCCTGGAACGTAAAAGGTTAATGAAGGATCACCGTGGATTTTTGTCAGTACGAGTCTGGCAATCCCTTCCGTGGCACTCTGGGTGGAAGGACTCATTTGATGATTTTACCACGATAAAAAAAAGAAATTCCTACTGTGGGGCAACGTTTTATTAAGAAGAGAAAGAGAAATCTATACTTACATAAATCACCCTACTTACCTTTATCACCCTATATACTCACCCAATATGTTAAATCTGCATAGTGTCTTATTTTCTTTGTTCACAGACAAGTACTAGACCGCTATCCGTTTATGGATCGCACCAGGGTTGGTATCTGGGGCCACAGCTACGGCGGGTACGCGACGCTGCTTACATTGATCAAGGATGAAGAGAAGCTGTTCCAGTGTGGTATATCCACGGCTCCCGTCACCTCCTGGCTTTATTATAGTGAGTTTAAACTTATCCTTTTTTTTCTTATCCTGTCGATGACAATCTATATTGAGTCAGAATTGGGCCACCAGTTTAGCGCTCTCAGAAACGTCCATCGACTCCTAATTAAGTGCCTCATGGTTTGTAGAACAGTACCACACTTACACTCCAGGGACCGGATTATGTATGACGTCTTAAGAGACAGAGCTATACAAGTCGTCTAGCGCCACCTCGTTCACTCACTGGAACAAGCCTGGTTTTAAGACGTCATAATACAGCCGCAGAGCAGAGTTATCGATCTATTTCTCATTGAGCAGATTTTTATTTTAAACTTTATTGTGTAGAGATTTAGAGGTGGGATTTATTTGACTCGGGTCCCGAAGAGAACTTATATTGTGAGTGACACATGTTTCGTATGATGTCTCTCACTCAGTGTTTGTGACTTCATAGAAGCGTGTTTGACCCACGAAAGAGAGGTCTCCTTGTTTTGACCGGTTTTATTTACGGATAGTCTTTTGAACTTGCTTGCTCATGTTCGCAAGCCTGGCAACATGTCCTGCATAAGATAGTTTATTCCACTTTTACGGTAATTCCCATTTTTAGGTATGTCGAGGTTAAAGAACAATTCTGTCGGATTCAGTATAAAATAATATAATCAGCAAATAGAATGTAGCATAGTCGATGAATGGTTGAGTGAAAATTAATATCTAATGTTAGACTAGCAGTTCCCTGTAATTTCTTTCACCTTCGCTTCTCGGTTCCTATCAGTCGTAGCGTGTTATGTAGCCTATAGCTTTCCTTTATAAAATTACTATCCAAAACAAGAATATTTTTTTCAATTCGAACCAGTTGCTGAGATTAGCTTTATACCTAATATTAGTATTGATTTCCGAGGAACCAATAACTATAACTCCTCATAAAATAACCATAAATTTAAAATTGTTATGTAAGGTATTATTTTTGTATTTAAAATCTATAAAGAAAAAACAATATTATTTTGCTGTAATTTATTCAAATAATGTATTTTCATAATTCACTTAATACTTTATCGACACTTTTTTTCGCTTATTGTACGCATACGTGTACGTTTTTATTGTTAATCTAGGAATGCAAAACATCAATTTTAGGTAAATATGCTCTTATATTCAATACTAGTGACCCGCCTCGGGTCCGCGCGGGTGAAATCTCTACTATATTATGCATGTTATATTACATATAAATCTTCCTCTCGAATTACTCTATCTATTTAAAACACCGTATTAAAATCCGTTGCGTATTTCTAATTAAATTTCTCGTATTATCAAAGTTCTAAGCATACATAGGCATACATTTATACTATGTAGTGAAGATAATAATCTATAAACATATTATAGAAAAGCAAAAACCATACTTGTGGCCGACTTGTGGCCCTTTTGTATTTAAGTAGCGACATGTTTCCTTTGTGTGAAAATGTGATACAACTTGTATGCAACACCAGATGGAAACGCGCCTTTACGGCGAATTTCTTCCATCACGAAATACAAATTCTCCAATGTCTGTTCCCAGATACCATGTATACGGAGCGCTACATGGGACTCCCTACCGAGGAGGACAATCTGAAGGGCTACCAAGATGGTGACGTCACTCTCCTCGCCGAGAAACTCCGCGGTCATGACCTCCTCCTCATGCACGGCAACGCTGACGACAACGTGCACTTCCAGAACGCGGCTAAGCTGATGACAGCGCTTCAAAAGCTTGATATTCCGTTTGAACAGATGGTGAGTACCAACAGACTGCCTTAGGGTCAGTTCACTGCGAATTCCAGCCAGCGAAGCGCGGGTATGCAGACGGCGAGTAATGGGTGACTCGCCGTCCGGTCATGGACCATGCCCAGGTCGACGGCGCGTCGTCTTTCACCTGCGCCTCACTGTCAGCAATTCGACGGGCCAAAGCCTGCCGGGGTCGCGTTACTGTCTTATCAGTACGAACGTAAAGGGCTATTGGAGGACACCGTGGATTTTTAGTCAGTGCAAGTCTGACAGTCCCTCCCGTCCTGCCTGGGTAGGAGGACGCATGGGTTGATTTTACCAATTAAAACAAAAGGTCAGTTCACACTGGTGAACACGTGAATATATGCGTTTGTTTTTAACAGAATTGCAGTTTTATGTAATCTGTTTTATTTGCAGTCGTACCCCAATGAGAACCACAATTTGGGAGGAGAGGTGGGCCTTCACAGATACAACGCAATGGATCGCTTCTGGACGCGTTGTCTCAAGTTGGAATATTGAAACTAAACGTACTTAGCTACCCAATTAATATGCACCTATTTAATACCATATAATTAATTCTCTGAATGTACCTACGCTTAGAAGATTTTCAACTGTCTATGAGTGGGATAGAATAAAAAAAAATGTGTATGCCCTGGACATTTTGGGCGTGTTGACTGTATGCTTTCCCTGGGCTTTTTGCCCAAATAAATTTCAATGCTCAGTGACTGGGCATTTTTAGCGCGTAAACTCGTTTATGCCAAATATGCCTTAGTTTATGCCCATTTTGTTCATAAATGTTTTTGCCCTCGACAAATATCTAAGAAGAAATTGACAATAAGTAGGTACTATAGTATCCAGAACAGTTTATATCGTACGTACGTATTTTTTTCGCATTTTATTTAATAAAAAATGTGTCTTTGTAAATACTATAAACAAGCACGATTGATTTTGTAAATAACATTCCAATAAATTCTACGATTTGTATTGGTGTTATAACTATTTATGATTTTAATACATTTTACATAAGTTTAATTTAATTGATGTTTTCAATAAAGTTTTATATAAAGTTGAGATTTTTTATAAAACTACTCTGAATCCTGCCTCTGAAAGCCTCTGAATTATTATTAGTTGGTATATATCCAACAGCCGTGAGGGAGCGACTTACTATCTATTATTTTTGCTCAAGAAATGTACGGTAAAGCGTTTTGCCAATACTTTTATAGTGTGCACAGCTAAGGAGTAGAATTCCCAGCCGGGGTCTGTGTTTCCTGATTGCTACAATCTTGGGGTCTTCAAGTCAAGACCGAATAGGTTACTTCTAGGCAAGCGTGCTTCACCGTCGACCACTTCATCGCTTACCATCAGACGAGATAGTGGTCAAACGCGAACCTATAGTTAAATTTGACGACACGGTTGGTGCAGTGGCTGAGTGATCAATTGCTGCGCAGCGTGTCGCGGGTTCGATCCCCGCACGGAACAAATATTTGTATGATCTGCAAGTAGTTGTTCCGGGTCTGGGTGTTTGTGTATGTGAGTTTCTATGTTTGTAAACGCACCCACGATACAGGAATAAACTCCTAGTGTGGGGCAACGTTTTCTTAAAAAAAAACGACGGGTTGCACTCTGGGAGTGCCGGCAGAAGTGAAAACTTCAATAGTAATAAACAAACACGAACATTCGCGCAAGCGCCCTGCGCCTCTCTCCAGTCGTGTCGGAATGCCGTCCCATCCTACTATGAGAGTAAAGGAACAGAGAGTGCACCTGTCAGTGCGCACACACTTGTCAAGGTGCATTCTCACACATCAGACACGTCACGTCACCGACAATGGATCGGTGACGGTATGTGTACGTATCCACAAACACTAGTCACCGTCACGTCGTTTGTCACTCACGTCGCCGCCGGTTTGACTGAATCGTTGAACAATAACATCAGTCAAGTTACGGGTTGGTCACACGTGTAGTAATGATGGTAGCACGACGCTGCCTTTATTTTGCTCTTACCTTTACACGTAACAATAATTGTAGACTGGAACAGAAGTATTTCATAAATATATCTATATATAGCTATATCTATCCCACACTATCCCGCATCATAATATTAAGTAAATAATAATCTCTGTATCGCGTATGCAAAGTATCTAGGTTTATAGGCAAAGAGCTGATAGTAAAATATTTGAACCAGATGCGGGAATGGAATTACAACGCAGAGTGTACAAGTATAGTGACGGGGCCTGTAGAGGGCCAAAGCCTGCCGGGGTGGCGGGACTAACGAATTACCGCGACCCCGGTACGTAAAGGGCTATTGAAGGACACCGTGGATTTTAGTCAGTACAAGTCTGACAGTCCCTCCCGCCCTGCTCTGGGTGGGAGGACTCATTTGATGATTTTACCACGCTAAAAAAAGAGTGTGAGAGTGTACAAGTATACGTTTTATTGAAGCAGGTAAGTCTGACAGAATCATCAGGGGGTGCAAGCTCACCGTTCGATCAAGGACCGGGTCTAAGACGACCAGCTTCGCGGTTCTCAAGAGCCAAGTGCCTGCCGGGGTCAAGGGACAGTCTTAAATGGTTAATTGAAAATTGTTTCTACAGTTTACAAGAATTTTTACAACATAGAATTTAATCACATTGTTTACTTTAAGAATCTCAACATTAGCTTAAGAACACCTTATTGTATGCTAAACTCTAAATATTTTAAAACATTATGTACCTTTACAATAATTTAAAGAAATTTTCCAAAACCAATTATAACAACTGGTAGTACCTATATTTTATGCAAATAAATTATTCTTATTCTTAAAAGGACACCGTGCCCTTGGCACGCAAAGGGCAACTAAACAACAGGTTGGTTTTTAGTCAGTAATAGTTTGACAGTGCCTTCTGATCTACCCAGGGAGGGAGGACTCATATGATGATAAAAAAACAATCAATATCAAAACAACATAAAAGGCCCTATTTATGTACCTACACTATAACTTTAGAGTTGTTTTACCAGAAATATCATAAAGGCTTTTGTCAAACAGACGGGCGTGGCGAATGCGAAGCGTGACGTTTTTATTTGTAATGTATGGAATTGTTTGGATTGGAATTGTAGAAAAGCGAAAGCGATCCGATAGCGTGACCGAACTATCGGACTGACATCTCGTATCGGTTCGTTATCGCTTCGGACTCGCCTGTCTGTTTGACAAAGGCCAAAAGGTTTAGGAAGGGATCCCAAGAGGATTCAGATCCTGAGGCGATTTCTAGCCACCGTATCTTGTAGGCACAGATTTCCGGACGGCAAGTAATGGGTAGCTCGCCGTCCGATCAGGGACCAGGCCCAAGTCGACCAACTTCGCACACCTCGTCTGTCACCGCAGTCCTGGAAGGCAAGGGGCTACTGAAGGCACAGCGTAGTTTTTAGTTGTCCAAGTCTAACATTCCCTTTCGAAGTGAACAATGACTCCTTAGCATAGAATTTAAGCTTATTTGCAAATGCAGTAAACCGAAACAACTTTAAAACTTCATGAGTTGTTTGCATCGTATATCAACCATGCACGGACATTGCATTTAAAACCATTCTGGCTATTAATTAATGTCGTCACAATCTAGATTTTTTTACCACAAAACCTGTTCCTTGATCCGCATTGTTTCACTTTTTTTAAACACGACACTAGCGCCATTCATCATAAGTTGACCCAAAAATGTCACTCGAAATCTACTGGATTTACTTCAATCGATTTGGGTCTAAACTGGATTTTAAGGTAAGATTGAATCGAGGTAACATCGTATTATAACATGTCGTCGTTTCTAAAATACTAGGTGACGCGGCTTCACTCGCATGTAACTCGAGAATTAAGTAATGGAAACTATATACCGGGATAAAAAGTATCCCATGTGTTTATCCAGATTATAAACTATCTTTGTACTGCATCCATCATTTTGTTGCGGAATTAAAACTAGATATTTTTCATAAAATTTAATACTAGCTGCTGCCCACGACGTCATCTGCGTGAAAGCGTTGAAGAAATAAAGGTTCACTGCTCGTTCCCCGTAGGTGATAGCGTGATAATATGTATATTTATGTATGACTAGGCTCTTGTCTACTATTGGTTGCCTGTCTGGTTGAAGGTACCTGGCTTATTGCATTGGAGGGTTGCAGTGTTGGAAGTGAATAAATAGAAGACACTTGACTCCAGACTTTGGTACTAATTCTAGCCCATTGCAAGGTCAGCTAACCAACAGGAGTGGCTTTTACCAAAAATAATTGAAGGAGCATTGCACAACGCTTCTAATAAAACCGATGACATTTATTATAAGCAAATAAATACGTCAACATACTCGTATAGGCATACGAAACATACAGATAGTAATTATCGGGTTAAGTACGTTTTAACAGCCAGCGGTTGCGTCTGCGCCGGTAATTGTGCTCTATTGTGTTCTGTTGCGTAACGGAACTGGCCCTTCTTGTCTCCTTTCACTTTATCTCTATTGATCATCGCATCTTTAAGTGTTTGAGGGTCATCTTTCTGTACATTGGTAGGTACTTGTTGAACAAGCCGATCTTGTGATGGAATATTACAGAAACCATCACGTCAACAGTAACTGAATATGAATCTTTGGATCTTGTGATAAGTAAAACTCAACGAAGAATTTTTCAATCTCACGGATAAGCACAGAGGTGAGTTATTCCCCAAGCATGAAAGCGTCACGTAATACATCAAGTTAATTTGTCAGATTGGACCTACTTGTATTTTAGATTCAAAGATGATATTTATTTTACTATAAAATCATTCAGTTACTTGTGCTAGCGCTTGTGGTGGTAAAATATCGGAAGATGACCTCACGTCGGAAACACGACACTCCGTAATGAGGAACACGATGTTAAGAGAGGGATAATAAGTTACTCAGAACCAAAGACCAGTGTGTAACCTAGAATTGTGCAATTAAAATTAGCTACAAGCGAACTGTATGGTTTAGTATGTAACAATAAACATGTTCCTAGTAAACTATTTGTAGTAAATATTACAAAACAACTGAACAAAACATTACCACTTACTTCTAAGTTTATGTTATGCATAAGTATTTCCATTCGCAATTACACTGTAAAACGTGTGTCGATAATAATTATGGGTAAACACTAGATACGAACATAATTTTAATTTGTTAACTGTAGTGTAATTTTCGATAGTTGTTTCCGAAATATTCATGGTGTTTTTTTTTTTGGAGGTGGCTATCAAGCGTACGGCCTACCTGACGTAAAGGGCTCATACCAGACCATTAACTCTTGAGTATTGCCTGAATGTTGCCGATCCTGTAGAACCTTTAGGATGCCATTCCACCAGAGATGTGCTATGCAGCTATGCTGCAAGAATGTAAAAGCTACGCTACGCAACTACGTGACCGTTTCCACTGATGCTAAGCTATGTAGCTGTGCCATTAAGATGTGCTATGAAGATCGCCGCCGCAAAGTAGCTGCGCGAGGAAGAAACGCACCTCGAGCTATGTGATGTATCAATACTAGGGAAGACAACCCATAGCAGGCATCTATAGCACATATCCCTAGCACACATCTATAATACGCACGAATATGATTGGTGGATATCAAACGCGTCCACAGCAACGTAGCATAGCACATGATGGGTAAGTGTTAGATTAGAAAATCAGTTTCATACGCTCTTTTTCAAAAGCCTCATGTTGTAGTTCATTGGGAAAACCTCGGAGGGGAGTTCTTTCTACAATCTAATCGCCTTGGAGAAGAAACGCCTATTTGGTAAAATTAAACTTAAAATAAAACTCGACCATTTGGTCTTAACTACGCTATTAGCATGTTAATGTTTTTGTATTTACGATTACCTATATTCTTTTTTATTTATGAACGAGTATGTTTTAAAAAAGCGAGTAAGAATTCATAATATGGCGCCAAAGTCATTATATTCTTAGTTAAAACGCATTGTACAGTCCCCGTGCGGTTACCCCCTTTGAAAGCACAGCCACGTTCGTTACTGGGGTAACCAATAGATGAATACCACTGTACCAAGTAGCCAAACATTACCCCGTTTTTTACCCGACTATGGCAAAGCCAAAAGGAGGGTTATGATTTTGACCGGTATGTATGTTTGTATGTATGTATGTATGTTTGTTTGTTCCCTCATAACTTCTAAACTACTTATCATTACATGACAAATGAGGTCTCGTTAGAAGCATCTCAGTTGTAATTTTTTCGTAGTCGGGTTTTAGTATTTTTAACTTATTTTTTACTGTAGTTATACATCAAAACTTTGACAGTCGTTTGATTGCAAGCAATATTTTACATTACATTATAATCCCATAAACATTATTTTTTTACTTATGTCCTAAGTGTATTATTTTTGCTGTAAGCAAAATCTGTCTACGAGCAGGAATCGAACCTGCGTACTTCCAGGTAAAATCTCCAGAAATACGCAGTAATTATCCACCAAAGGAAACAAGCTTACAAATCTCAAAACTGGTGAATGGTGCATGGTAAAAGGTAAACTTTAGAACTTAACTTCTAATGCTAGGGCCACACTAACGGGCAATGCCGTTAATTATTGCGATGATGGACGTTTATACGAACATTTAAAGACTATTATCGTAGAAATTAACGGCACTTTCCGTTAGTGTAGCCCCTACATAATAATGTTTACATATACTGTAAATGAACTAAGATAATAATTTTTTATAGCTTGTATTGTTATAATTATCAGTTTTGTTACAATTTCTCAGTTTCATTACTATAAGGAGGAGGCAGGCCGCGTGAGGGAGAGGACAGCGACCTCCCTCCACCCCTGCCGCAGTGGTAGACGCCCACAGCGACAGACGTCGGTAGATGATCTTCGGCCACCGTAGGCGCGGACATGCGGGCAGCGAGTAATGGGCAACTCGTTGTGGAGGACTCATTTGATGATTTAACCATGTAAAAAAAAAGTTTCATTGTGATTTCACAGTTTCGTAACTCATTTTAGTTAAGTTGCTCAGTTTCGTTACTCAGTTTAGTTCTCAGTTTCGTCACTCAGTTTCGTTACTCAGCTTCGTCACTCAGCTTCGTTACTCAGTTTTGTTACTTAGTTTAGTTACTCAGTTTCGTCACTCAGTTTCGTTACTCAGTTTTGTTTTTATTAAGTTTTAATTGTTTCTTAGTTTGATAAGAATTTCTCGGTTTCGTTACTCATTTTCCTTATGATTTCTCAGTTTCGATACTCAGTTTAGTCACTCAGTTTCGTCACTCAGTTTCGTTACTCATTTTCGTTATGATTTCTCAGTTTCGTTACTCAGTTTAGTTAATCAGTTTCGTCACTCAATTTCGTTACTCAGCTTCGTTACTCAGTTTTGTTTTTATTAAGTTTTTATAACGTTTCTTAGTTTGATAAGAATTTCTCAGTTTCGTTACTCAGTTTTGTTACGATTTCTCAGTTTCGTTACTCAGTTTTGTTACGAATTCTCAGTTTCGTTACTCAGTTTTATTACGAATTCTCAGTTTCGTTGCACAGCTTTGTTACCATTTCTCAGTTTCGTTACTCAGTTTTGTTACGATTTCTCAGTTTCGTTACTCAGTTTTGTTACGATTTCTCAGTTTCGTTACTCAGTTTAATTACTCAGATTAGTTAATCAGTTTCGTCACTCAGTTGCGTTACTCAGCTTCGTTACTCAGTTTAGTTTTTTATTAAGTTTTTATTATTGTTTGTAAGTTTGATAAGGATTTACTGACTGATTTCTCAGTTTCGTTACGATTTCTTAGTTTCGTTACTCAATTTTGTTACGATTTCTCCGTTTTGTTACGATTTCTCAGTTTCGTTACTCAATTTTGTTACGATGTCTCAGTTTTAAATAAATAAATAAATAAATAAATATTTCACAACTATCACACAACGCCATCTAGTCCCAAGCTAAGCAGAGCTTGTGTTATGGGTACTAGACAACTGATAAACATACTTATATATTTCTAAATACATACATATTATAGATAAATTACACCCAGACACAGAACAAATGATCGTGCTCATCACACAAACATTTGTCCTGGGTGGGAATCGAACCCACGACCTCCGGCATAGCAGTCAGGGTCACTAACCACTAGACCAACAGGCCTGTCAAAGTTTTGTTACGATTTCTCAGTTTCGTTACTTAGTTTTGTTACGTAGTCTCAGTTTCGTTACTCAGTTTTGTTACGATTTTTCAGTTTCGTTACTCAGTTTTGTTACGATGTCTCAGTTTTGTTACGATTTCTCAGTTTCGTTACTTAGTTTTGTTACGTAGTCTCAGTTTCGTTACTCAGTTTTGTTACGATTTCTCAGTTTCGTTACTCAGTTTAATTACTCAGATTAGTTAATCAGTTTCGTCACTCAGTTGCGTTACTCAGCTTCGTTACTCAGTTTAGTTTTTTATTAAGTTTTTATTATTGTTTGTAAGTTTGATTAGGATTTCTCAGTTTCGTTACTCAGTTTTGTTACGATTTCTCAGTTTCGTTACTCAGTTTTGTTACGATTTCTCAGTTTCGTTACTCAGTTTTGTTACGATGTCTCAGTTTTGTTACGGTTTCTCAGTTTCGTTACTCAGTTTTGTTACGATGTCTCAGTTTTGTTACGAATTCTCAGTTTCGTTACTCAGCTTTGTTACGATTTCTCAGTTTCGTTACTCAGTTTTGTTACGATTTCTCAGTTTCGTTACTCAGTTTTGTTAAGATTTCTCAGTTTCGTTACTCAGTTTTGTTACGATGTCTCAGTTTCGTTACTCAGTTTTGTTACGATTTCTCAGTTTCGTTACGATTTCTCAGTTTCGTTACACAGTTTTGTTACGATTTCTCAGTTTCGTTACTCAGTTTTGTTACGATGTCTCAGTTTCGTTACTCAGTTTTGTTACGATTTCTCAGTTTCGTTACTCAGTTTTGTTGCAATGTCTCAGTTTCGTTACTCAGTTTTGTTACGATTTCTCAGTTTCGTTACTCAGTTTTGTTACGATTTCTCAGTTTCGTTACTCAGTTTTGTTACGATGTCTCAGTTTTGTTACGGTTTCTCAGTTTCGTTACTCAGTTTTGTTACGATGTCTCAGTTTTGTTACGAATTCTCAGTTTCGTTACTCAGCTTTGTTACGATTTCTCAGTTTCGTTACTCAGTTTTGTTACGATTTCTCAGTTTCGTTACTCAGTTTTGTTACGATGTCTCAGTTTTGTTACGATTTCTCAGTTTCGTTACTCAGTCTTGTTACGATGTCTTAGTTTCGTTACTCAGTTTTGTTACGATTTCTCAGTTTCGTTACTCAGTCTTGTTACGATGTCTTAGTTTCGTTACTCAGTTTTGTTACGATTTCTCAGTTTCGTTACGATTTCTTAGTTTCGTTACTCAGTTTTGTTACGATATCTCAGTTTTGTTACGAATTCTCAGTTTCGTTACTCAGCTTTGTTATAATTTCTCAGTTTCGTCACTCAGTTTTGTTACGATTTCTCCGTTTTGTTACGATTTCTCAGTTTCGTTACGATTTCTTAGTTTCGTTACTCAGTTTTGTTACGATTTCTCAGTTTCGTTACTCAGTTTTGTTACGATGTCTCAGTTTTGTTACGGTTTCTCAGTTTCGTTACTCAGTTTTGTTACGATGTCTCAGTTTTGTTACGAATTCTCAGTTTCGTTACTCAGCTTTGTTACGATTTCACAGTTTCGTTACTCAGTTTTGTTACGATTTCTCAGTTTCGTTACTCAGTTTTGTTAAGATTTCTCAGTTTCGTTACTCAGTTTTGTTACGATTTCTCAGTTTCGTTACTCAGTTTTGTTACGATTTCTCCGTTTTGTTACGATTTCTCAGTTTCGTTACGATTTCTTAGTTTCGTTACTCAGTTTTGTTACGATATCTCAGTTTTGTTACGAATTCTCAGTTTCGTTACTCAGCTTTGTTATAATTTCTCAGTTTCGTTACTCAGCTTTGTTATAATTTCTCAGTTTTGTCACTCAGTTTTGTTACGATTTCTCCGTTTTGTTACGATTTCTCAGTTTCGTTACGATTTCTTAGTTTCGTTACTCAGTTTTGTTACGATTTCTCAGTTTCGTTACTCAGTTTTGTTACGATGTCTCAGTTTTGTTACGGTTTCTCAGTTTCGTTACTCAGTTTTGTTACGATGTCTCAGTTTTGTTACGAATTCTCAGTTTCGTTACTCAGCTTTGTTACGATTTCTCAGTTTCGTTACTCAGTTTTGTTACGATTTCTCAGTTTCGTTACTCAGTTTTGTTAAGATTTCTCAGTTTCGTTACTCAGTTTTGTTACGATTTCTCAGTTTCGTTACTCAGTTTTGTTACGATTTCTCCGTTTTGTTACGATTTCTCAGTTTCGTTACGATTTCTTAGTTTCGTTACTCAGTTTTGTTACGATTTCTCCGTTTTGTTACGATTTCTCAGTTTCGTTACGATTTCTTAGTTTCGTTACTCAGTTTTGTTACGATATCTCAGTTTTGTTACGAATTCTCAGTTTCGTTACTCAGCTTTGTTATAATTTCTCAGTTTCGTCACTCAGTTTTGTTACGATTTCTCCGTTTTGTTACGATTTCTCAGTTTCGTTACGATTTCTTAGTTTCGTTACTCAGTTTTGTTACGATTTCTCAGTTTCGTTACTCAGTTTTGTTACGATGTCTCAGTTTTGTTACGGTTTCTTAGTTTCGTTACGATTTCTTAGTTTCGTTACTCAGTTTTGTTACGATATCTCAGTTTTGTTACGAATTCTCAGTTTCGTTACTCAGCTTTGTTATAATTTCTCAGTTTCGTCACTCAGTTTTGTTACGATTTCTCCGTTTCGTTACTCAGTTTTGTTACGATGTCTCAGTTTTGTTACGGTTTTTCAGTTTCGTTACTCAGTTTTGTTACGATGTCTCAGTTTTGTTACGAATTCTCAGTTTCGTTACTCAGCTTTGTTACGATTTCTCAGTTTCGTTACTCAGTTTTGTTACGATTTCTCAGTTTCGTTACTCAGTTTTGTTAAGATTTCTCAGTTTCGTTACTCAGTTTTGTTACGATTTCTCAGTTTCGTTACTCAGTTTTGTTACGATGTCTCAGTTTTGTTACGGTTTCTCAGTTTCGTTACTCAGTTTTGTTACGATGTCTCAGTTTTGTTACGAATTCTCAGTTTCGTTACTCAGCTTTGTTACGATTTCTCAGTTTCGTTACTCAGTTTTGTTACGATTTCTCAGTTTCGTTACTCAGTTTTGTTAAGATTTCTCAGTTTCGTTACTCAGTTTTGTTACGATTTCTCAGTTTCGTTACTCAGTTTTGTTACGATGTCTCAGTTTTGTTACGGTTTCTCAGTTTCGTTACTCAGTTTTGTTACGATGTCTCAGTTTTGTTACGAATTCTCAGTTTCGTTACTCAGCTTTGTTACGATTTCTCAGTTTCGTTACTCAGTTTTGTTACGATTTCTCAGTTACGTTACTCAGTTTTGTTAAGATTTCTCAGTTTCGTTACTCAGTTTTGTTACGATGTCTCAGTTTCGTTACTCAGTTTTGTTACGATTTCTCAGTTTCGTTACTCAGTTTTGTTACGATTTCTCAGTTTCGTTACCCAGTTTTGTTACGATATCTCAGTATTGTTACTCAGTTTTGTTACGATTTCTCAGTTTCGTTACCCAGTTTTGTTACGATTTCTCAGTTTCGTTACTCAGTTTTGTTACGATTTCTCAGTTTCGTTACTCAGTTTTGTTACGAATTCTCAGTTTCGTTACTCAGCTTTGTTACGATTTCTCAGTTTCGTTATTCATTTTGTTACGATTTCTCCGTTTTGTTACGATTTCTCAGTTTCGTTACGATTTCTTAGTTTCGTTACTCAGTTTGGTTACGATTTCTCAGTTTCGTTACACAGTTTTGTTACGATTTCTCAGTTTCGTTACTCAGTTTTGTTACGATGTCTCAGTATTGTTACGATTTCTCAGTTTCGTTAGTCAGTTTTGTTACTATGTCTCAGTTTCGTTACTCAGTTTTGTTACGATTTCTCAGTTTCGTTACGATTTCTCAGTTTCGTTACACAGTTTTGTTACGATTTCTCAGTTTCGTTACTCAGTTTTGTTACGATGTCTCAGTTTCGTTACTCAGTTTTGTTACGATTTCTCAGTTTCGTTACTCAGTTTTGTTGCGATGTCTCAGTTTCGTTACTCAGTTTTGTTACGATTTCTCAGTTTCGTTACTCAGTTTTGTTACGATTTCTCAGTTTCGTTACTCAGTTTTGTTACGATGTCTCAGTTTTGTTACGATTTCTCAGTTTCGTTACTCAGTCTTGTTACGATGTCTCAGTTTCGTTACTCAGTTTTGTTACGATTTCTCAGTTTCGTTACTCAGTTTTGTTACGATTTCTCAGTTTCGTTAGTCAGTTTTGTTACGATGTCTCAGTTTCGTTACTCAGTTTTGTTACTCAGTTTAGTTTTTAATTAAGTTTTTATTATTGTTTGTAAGTTTGATAAGGATTTACTGACTGATTTCTCAGTTTCGTTACGATTTCTTAGTTTCGTTACTCAATTTTGTTGCGATGTCTCAGTTTCGTTACTCAGTTTTGTTACGATTTCTCAGTTTCGTTACTCAGTTTTGTTACGATTTCTCAGTTTCGTTCCTCAGTTTTGTTACGATTTCTCAGTTTCGTTACGATTTCTCAGTTTCGTTACTCAATTTTGTTACGATTTCAATGCGACATATTTTATTACGTTTCAACCTCCTTATGTCTATTCTGCAAAGAATACCTGAGAAAGACGTCTTAAAGCGTTAGTAGTTAAGCTGTGGGAAAGAGACAGAGCTATACAAGTCGTCTAGCGCCATCTCTTTCCCTGAGCGGAACCACTCACTCCTTGAGACGTCATGGTAAGCCACCATATATAAGAACCAGGGTATGTAAGGGTTAATCTCAAGTCAAAACGAATAATACAAGTATTTTGAGCCAATTAATTAGGATATGATGGACAGACGACCTCATAAAGGTCGCCGGAAGACGCTGGATGCAGGTCGCTTCCAACCGGTATATGTGGAGATCTAAAGAGGAGGCCTATGTTCAGCAGTGGACGTCCTAAAGCTGAGATGATGATGATAAATTAGGACATTCTTAAGAAAATAGACGATGTCGAAAACAGACAAGCCAAAACTTCGACCAAAAAAAAAAAAAATATCCGAGTAACGCCTGCCCGCCTGGTGGGGTCGCAGATACCTATGGGGTCGTGGAATTATCCAAACGGGTAACCGTGACCCTGGAACTTAAAGAGCAATTGAAGGAACACTTTGGAAGTTAGTCAGCACTAGTCTGACAGTCTCTTCCGTTCCACCCAGGGCGGGGACTCATTTGGCCTAAATAAAAGGGTCCGAGTGGCACTGAATATTTATAATATTAAAAAATATTTTGAGTTAAGCATGTTACCCCGCTTACAATATTTACATTACTTTGAAAGCGTCTATAATTAAAATAAAATAAAACTCATTTATTTTATTTCCAACAGTTGCATGCTTGTACAATCTTAATTGCTAGGTATGTTACAACATAGCAATTCGATTTATAAAAAATATATTAATATTCATGTTCTAATTCAATATAGAATAATAAGATTATAACATGACACTGCATACTAGTATACTTACCCCTTACCATTTTGTGGCTTGAGACACATTTCCTGGTCATTCGAGCCAGAAAATGTATCCAAAAATTCTAAAGATCAAGTCACTGCAATATTATTATTAGATTATAACAGGAAATAGTCTGCAATGGTTCAGTATAGATGGTATTGAGTGTGTCCATACGTATTATATATACATGATTCATAATATTAAACTAAACTATCAAAATAAACTAACGGCTTTTAAAGGTGCCGTTAATTTCTAAAAAGGTTAAATGTCACAGTGATGACCGATCGTATTCTACTTTTCTAGTAACATCGTAAGGTGGTTCTATAAAGGTCTCAATTTCTCTAATATATTTGCCAACTGTTAGTGATATTGGCACAGATTAAAATTCACATTTTTCTTGTTGCAGATTCGTGTTGCATAGTATTTTATAATGTGTTATCTAAATTCTATTAAATAGCTTTATTGCCCACTAATTAACGAACGAATCAGAGCAGTGGTTGCCCAGTGGCTTCGGCCACGACTTACGAGTTGTAGGTCGTGGATTCAAGCCGAGCCAGGAGCATTAGTTTGTGTCGGTAATTTATTTGATCACTACACTGCTCTCGAAACGGTGTAGGAAATCATCTTGAGGAAACCGGCACGTCCTAGAACCAAAAATTCGAAGACGTGTGACATCTACCAAACCGTACTGGACTCGCGTGGTGGATGACGGCCCACTCCCTCTCACAGAGAGGAGGCCTGTGTGCCAGTGAGAACGTTTATAGGCTGATGATGATGAACGAACAAATCAAATAAATTGATTGATCAGCAAAACAACAGCCAAGCCAAGGCGTAGCCGACGGAACCCCGCTGCGCAGGGCTTCTGTTTCTATCTGCAGGGTTTAAAGGAACCTAACCTACCCCCAAAATTCGTCCTAGTTTAGCATCAATTCTTTCATTCTTTCTGCATAACTCTTGGCTCTATAAGACTATAAGACTATAAGACATCCCTAAATAATAATCCATAGCTACCTAATAATAACACACATACTCGTGTATCTCATTAATTAATCACTAATACACGTTGACCATATAACGACGTCAATCTTGCTATATTATGAATATTGATATTTGTGGGTGTGAGTTTAAATGTTAGTTTAAGAGGCCTAAACATAAACGGCCGTTTTTGTTACAAATGCACGATTTAGCTAAACAGCTATATTTCAAGTGTTGACGCTGTATTATAAAATTACGTTATTGCCTATTCTACAGTAATTACAGACCACATTTTGTATTTTTGATTCTATTTACGAGTTATGACGATTGGTGGCGCTAGTGGACTATAAGAGGCCTCTTAATACGCCCGTTATAAATGAGAAATTTCTCATGGTGTTATTTTTTATTCAAATTAAAAATAAAATATTGAATAAAAAGAGACCTGGCTCAAGGATAAGAACTTGCGGTAGGCACAGGATAAGTAAGAACTTGGGGTAGGCCCTAATATCTACCAGGTTATCTTATCCTTTGCCCGGCAGAGGGATGAGCACTGAGCTTAATCAGCATCAGTAATCGTTAAATACTGACCACAAAACCATGGTATTGCCTACACAAAACTGGTTCCGTGTCTTGACATTGCAACCTAACTTATAAACAAATACCAACACAAATCTGCATATCCAGGAATTCAATGAACTTTTATTTACAAAAATAACTTTTCAAGATGAAGGAGAAACCGGATTTTAGAAATGGAGATGTTATGGTTAATAATAAACCTGAAGGTCGTTCATAATGTTTCGGCGAAAATTAATGTTACCATACAAGAAAATCCTCAGAAGTATAGCATAGATATTTAAGGATATAAGGAACAGGTGTTGAGTTCTTCGATACTGCATTGAAAAGGGAAGATGTTGAGATAGTGTCCGGATATTTGTAAGTTCATCATTTACATAGATAAATAGAACATATTTTATTGTACCCAAAAAGTGATACTAATTATTTACTTTTCTAAACTCTATGACTCTATCTATCTTTCTTTATTTTCTTTTCTCTATTTTTTGTACATTCACGACTTTGTCGCTGTGAGTAAATAAATAAATATTCCACAACTATCACACAACGCCATCTAGTCCCAAGCTAAGCAGAGCTTGTGTTATGGGTACTAGACAACTGATAAACATACTTATTTATTTCTAAATACATACATATTATAGATAAATTATATCCAGACACAGAACAAATTATTGTGCTCATCACATCACACAAACATTTGTCCTGGGTGGGAATCGAACCCACGACCTCCGGCATAGCAGTCAGAGTCACTAACCACTAAACCA
The DNA here is from genome assembly GCA_943136025.2 of Agrotis puta. Lineage (NCBI taxonomy): Eukaryota > Metazoa > Arthropoda > Insecta > Lepidoptera > Noctuidae > Agrotis > Agrotis puta. The sequence goes on along the minus strand of OW964170.2, from coordinate 12,465,029 downwards.
ACAGGTCTTCAGGCCTGAGTGGTGACTTAGCGCGGGGCGGCAAGTAAGATCAAGATGAAATGTTTGAAACACGCCACAGGCGCCGCCAGTGCCGAATTCGCTTTCTTACAAAGTAACTAATGTCTTATTCGCGTCTTCTGTCGCTCCGCTTATCGCTTGGACCAAAGACGTGAACGAGCTATTAGGGTACAACGGCGGGCTGGTATTAGCGATGTCTTCCAGACAATCTTTGGACCAACATAATAGACATCGATGTCGGTCTTCTTTTTATAGCTGTGTAGTGATCATCAGTGGCAGCACAGGAATGACTTCGGCTGCATGTTTGAGGGGCAAAGACCGAACCTGCTATTGATATGCGACTATCACATTTAATTTAACACGCAGGCTACTCCTTTCTCTTACACATTATCACTTACTATTTGGTGGGCCAAGTAGGTTTTTTTTAGCGTGGTAAAATCATCAAATGAGTCCTCCCACCCAGGGCAGGGCGGGAGGGACTGTCAGACTTGTACTGACTAAAATCCACGGTGTCCTTCAATAGCCCTTTACGTACCGGGGTTACGGTAATTTGTGAGTCCCGCGACCCCGGCAGGCTTTGGCCCTCTACAGGGGGTCCCGACACTGCTGACACTCCTGGAGGCGCGCGTGGAACACAACGCGCCGACGGCTTACGGCTTGAGTCAAGTTTTTAGGCTGAACTGTCAACGCTTCATAACTGTGTTTGACTATAAATATGACATAATTTGATGGGTTATGCGCACTTCGTCACTCGTTCGCACTTGTTCCCATTCGCGGTTCGTCAGTAGCGATGATGTACAATGAGTCATTGTACATCATCGCTTTAATCGATTGTACCAAATCGAGTGTTGTGCAAAGTTGAACTACCTTTCATCACTTTTATATTGGCACATTACAAAGCAACACTCTCGTTATTCAGGTCGGAGTTCTTATTTTATTTGTTTCTGATATTGGAAAGGATCTTGTATAAGAGCTCACATAATGCATGTGACGAGATCTCGAGATCAGCGGTCGTTGCACGCTTGCGTCACCATCGCTGACACTAAGATTGCGAAGCGCTAACTGTGGCTTACTTTTTTATCTAAATTATGTTTCTAGAACTCAATTTTATTAGGATGCTAAAGGTTGCTTAAATGATGAGTGTGATAGAGTTAGGTTTTTTTTTGTTAGTAAAAGCTTGGATAAGATCTAAGATGAAGCGAGCTAACAGTCAGGCAGTCGTCATCGCAGATCCCAGATAGCTGGGACTGTCTCGGGTTGCGGGACCGTCTACACAGGTAACCGTGGCCCTGGAACGTAAAGGGCTATTTAAGTACACTGTGGATTTTAGTCAGTATGACAGTGTCCAGGGTTGAGCAGAGGGACTCATTTGATGATTACCACGCAAAAAAAACACAGATAGAACGCGGTACCCTGCATCGGCCTGATGTAGACCACTTGGAGGTGGATCCTATTACCCCAAAAATAAATATTCACTTATTAAAAGTTATGGTACCCACTTTTATGGCATTATACAAAATTACCCTGACGGTAATTAGTAATACGGTATGTGGTAAAAAATCTATGGTTTTCCCAAAATAAGGAATAGGTATGGTAACAGCTGGTAGAAGCACAAAGCGTAACTGGAAATTAATTTGTCGTTGATAACGTGTTAAGTGCGTATTTACGACAAACTGTTCCACCGTACTGTACCAACAAATAAGAAAAATAAAATAAAAAAAAACAATGCATTTTTGGATAACCACAGTTACTGGAAGAGATAAGGAAGCTGATCAACTAGCCACAGTTCAACAGTTCTCGCGATGGCGTTGTCCGCAGTCGGTAATCGCGCGCCTCCGCGTCAACTCGTGCGCAGGTCTTGTGCGGTGCGGTGTGTGAGTGATGTACGTTGATTGGACCATTAGCATTCATTGAGGAGGTCGAGACCTCGCATCCTGCGGTACTTGTGAGGACGCGTGTAAAATGGTGAGTATTTCCGTTTGTTTATTGTTACTATCACGGTCACTGATAAGTTTGTTCAAAGGATAAATGTTTGTTTGTTTAAAAAATAAATATTTTGTCTTAAAGGAAATTATGTCAACAATGTTAACTTTAAAATGTATACAGTGTACGTATATTATTTTGTTTAAACAGTGGTTTTAAAGATTTTTTATTTTTAACTTTGTCCTACACTTGGATTTTTTCCTGTGTCGTGGTTGCGTTTACAAACATAGAAATAGAAACACCCCGACCTGAGGCCTTATCATAAGATTTCTGTATTTTATTTCGAAGTTTTTACTGTGTTTATTGTCCGAAACCGTCTCTTATGTACAGAAGCCAGGAGGTCAACCTACCCCAATCACAAATCTTACAAACTCGAACATTAACCTTCCAGTGTTGTGATAAGGTTGAAAATCTATTAAAGAAATTTGACAAATTGAGGTTGTTTGATGTGCTGGCGTCTGTGTGAACGAGGAACAATTTTTTTTCCTTCAAATAAACGTCAAAATCTCAATAAAAAATCATGATAGTTGTCCGGAACAACTATTTGTTTAAAGTTAACAAGCCGTATGAAAATATTTAATTTTCTCTGTGAACTGTTTATATGTTTACCTTGGTGTTTAAGTCCAAATACGTTCACTGACTTGAGGCTCATTAAATACCTTAATTATTACCACGGTTTGATTCTTTGATCCTCTCAAGAGTGTGCCAATTTTATTGCGGCATACCTTCATAAAATCTAAACTTAAAAGAATCGACAAAATACAATCAATTTCCATTTGTATACATGAAAAGACATTATTGTTATTTCTTTCAACAGTACTTATTTAATAACATACGTACAATAATTTATGTAAATAAACTCAAAAGTAAATTGCTTAATTATTTTTGACGTTACCTGCTCTTTGTAAGTAGTTTTTACGATAAGAAAAACAACTTGACATTAAAATGAATATTTTGATACGCCATGCATGAAATGCGTCCTTCACGAAGAAAAGCGGCTGCTGTATAATTATTTTTCACATTATTACCACCAACGCGTAACCATGGCCCCGGAACGTAAAAGGCTTTTGAAGACACCGTGTATTTTAGTCAGTACAATACTGACAGTCTGGGTGGGAGGAATAAAACTGCTTTTGGGTTGTTAGAAGTAAAATAAATGTCTGTCAAAGACTGTTAGTAACTTTTGTTGTTGCTATTGTTTATGAAAGTGCTAATACAAAATACAAAACATTTTTCCTATAACTCACATTGTACTACACTAGTGTTGTTTGGATTCGCACGATTGCACGCATTGTAATGATGTAAACGTTAGCCAATTTATATTACTGAAGTCCTAAATCAAGTTCTCAATCGTTTTCTAGTATTTTGTTGACAGGCCTGTTGGTCTAGTGGTTAGTGACCCTGACTGCTATGCCGGAGGTCGTGGGTTCGATTCCCACCCAGGACAAATGTTTGTGTGATGAGCACGATCATTTGTTCTGTGTCTGGGTGTAATTTATCTATAATATGTATGTATTTAGAAATATAATTATAAGTATGTTTATCAGTTGTCTAGTACCCATAACACAAGCTCTGCTTAGCTTGGGACTAGATGGCGCTGTGTGATAGTCGTGGAATATTTATTTATTTATTATTTATTTTAAGGAGGGTTCAATTTTTACGCAACAGTCATTTGTTAATTCACTCATAAGCAATTGACTGCAGCACTGCCTGTCGTGGGTTCGATTCCTGAACGAAGCAAAAAATATTTGATAAGTAGACAAGTTCTTTAGAAATACCAATGTGTAAATAGAGGAATCACTGAAACCTCAAGTTAGTCAACTTAATAACAAGCTTAATAACTGATGTATTTGGGCCAAGTCAAATTATCATCATCATTAAATCAAATTATCATCAATTATCATTATCATAAAAATAATTCTTGACGTCGTCGCCGTTCACTAGCTAAGCAATACCGTCATAAACACAACAATGACTTATTCAATTTAAATTCCTTTATGACGATCGTTATTGCCTTTGTCAAACAGACGCGCGAGTCCGAAGCGATACCGAACCGAAGCGAGACGTCAGTCCGATAGTTCTGTCACGCTATCGGATCGCTTTCGCTTTTCTATGTGACTGGATTCAAACAATTCCTCATACATTACAAATAAAAACGTCACGTTTCGCATTCGCCACGCCAGTCTGTTTGACGAAGGCTTATAGGTTACGTAGCGAAACAATATAGATTAGTTTCAATTTAATACAGATGAACAAATTAGCTGAACATTGAAAGACGAAGCGGAGAAAGAAATACTGCATTTATCGGATATTCCCAGGGACGAATTGGGCCGAAATGGCCAGGGTAGGTACCCGAGCAGGTTTGGCCCCGGCTAGCAAACGTCTCCCCAATATATTGACGGCCCGGTTAGCGCAGTGGCTAAGCGATTGGACTGCTGAGCTGCGTGTCGCTGGTTCGATTCCCGCACGGAACAAATATTTGTATGACCTACAAGTAGTTGTTCCGGTTCTGGGTGTTTGTGTATGTGAGTTTCTATGTTTGTAAACGCACCCATAACACAGGAGAAATTCCTAGTGTGGGGCGAAGTTTAATATATTTAAATACTAGCTTTTGCCCGCGACTTCGTTCGCGTGGAAGAGTGACTTCCAGCAGATTTTTGGTTTTACCCACATAGTTCCCGATCTCGCGGGATATTCTAGGGAACTCTTCAAAAATCAACATAATGAGCTCTGCGTTTGAATTTAAGAGATGTATACTCATTTAGGGCATTAAAGCCGTTTTGCCGATCGAAAAAGGCGAAAATGTTATTTTTCCCTTATTTTCTCATCATTCTACTGATTTGACATTTCAGTCCAAAAGGAAAAAAGACTGTTTCTCCCTTGACAAATTTTCTATTATTTTAGGTTTTAGAGATTATGAAAGTTTCTTACACCAAGACATTTCTGTTTACCACGTTTTAAGTTTAGCCATCCTTTGCAAAAATATAAAGGTTTTGTGGTTTCGACACTCTTGAGCACGCAACGTAGAGTTGTCCATGGGAGAAACAGTCTTTTTCAAGATGTACCCCCGCAACTTTTAGCGTTTGCCCTTGGGCTTTATTTATGGTCATTGCAAACGCAGTTTACAGCGGAAACTGAACTCTTTTGAATTGGAATGGCAAATCAGTTGGAATGATGGGAATACGGGGAATACTTAATAAAAGTTTCGCCTTTTGCCATCCCAGTCATAATAACGGCTTTAATGACATTCCGTCCTAAATAGGTTATTTGTAACCGTATGCCGTTATATAGTCTTGGTGGATCTAGTTATATAGTTTCTCATAAGCATCACAGGAACACCAATTATACAACGGAACAATTTAAAATTTACGAAACAGGACCAGTCCACATAAACTATCATACAACCGACAATAAGTACAATTTTGGTTCCAACGCCATCTATCAATCCATAGTGACAACTCGTGTAACGATCGACACCATTGAACAATCACCGCCATCTATTGAGAGTTTAAGGAATTATCTATACTCCGTTAGAGCATTTCATAAATTTTATTTTTTATTTTTATTTTTTTGTAATAAAAACTATCCTATGTCCTTTCTCAAGTTCCAAACTATGTCTGTACCAAATTTCACACAAATCGGTTCAGTAGTTTAGGCGTGAAGAAAAGACAGACAGACAGACAGACAGACAGACAGACAGAAAGACAGACAGACAGACAGACAGAGTTACTTTCGCATTTATAATATTAGTTAGGATTAGGATATATATATAAATGGCCAGTTCATCGCTGAGTATTGAGTGTGCGTGAGTATTTGTGCACATAAAGGACTGCGCATAAATAGTATTAAATGTTTTCTATCGATGTTTTACTATAAAATAGTTCTAGCTAAACATCGATAGAAATAATAAATGTGTAGAACCTTTTTTCTAAGTATCTTTAACTTTTGCAACTTCAATTAGAAAGATGGAAAACAAAACAAGAGACTCAACAAAAAACTGGCTTATGACTGCTTCCAAATTGTTATCCTGTACCATAACTCCAAAAACAAGGGTCATTGTTTTTTAAATGAGAGGATGTGTTTGCTTACTCACGTACGAACATTATTGGTGATATCAATAATAATGTCCAAGTCATATAAATCTCAATACAAGCCCAGAAGGAAGTTCTTTGTGTGAAATGTCTTCATTTCATCATCACACATTGTGGGAAAATAATGCATAATGGAGGCCATACACTTTAAGGTTTGCATGATGCATAACCGACCGCATGCATAACCGATATTTATGTACCGATAACTGTACAGTATTAACACATACACGCTAGGTCTTGTCTGTCGGTTATGCATGCACGGTTAAAACCATCATGCAAAGCCTTATTTTTTTTTTAACGTGTTAATATCATCAAATGAGTCCTCCCACCCAGGGCAGAGCGGGAGGGACTGTCAGACTCGTACTGACTAAAATCCACGGGGTCACGGTAATTCGTACAGTCCCACGACGCCGGCAGACTAGTGTTACTTACCACAAAATACTAAATTATGGTATATATTAAAAATAATAAATTATTACTTTGTAGTCTGAAATAATAAAGGTTTATATATCTTTAGATAGCACACAGCCAAGCAACACATACATACAGCATAAATATAGCATACAGGAAAACCGTTAAAACTGCATGATTAATCTATTTTGTTGACTGAACTATATTTTAATTGTGTAGTATTAAATTAATAAATTGAGCGCAATATTCATAATTATCATATACTAATAGCGGCCAGTCCCGGCATCGCACCGCACGCGCAGGTTTGGACAAGCAGCACATATATAGCCTATGTTGGTGAATGTAGCTTTCTAATGGGGAAATATTTTTTGAAATAGGAACAATAGTTTTTGAGTTTATTCATCACAAACATGCACACACACACACAAAAATACAAATCTTTCCTCTTTATAATATTACGAGAAGTGTAGATGAATATTATATTCTCTTATAGAACTTAAATAAGTTGTCACGCAATTGTTTGAATTGGCAACGGCATAGTTGGCGGTGGCGCAGTGGCTGAGTGATCGACTGCAGCGCAGCGTGTCGCGGGTTCGATCCCCGCTCGGGACAAATATTTGTATGATCTACAAGAAGTTGTTCCGGGTTTGTGAATGTGAATTTCTATGTTTGTAAAAGCACCCACGATACAGGAGAAATTGCTAGTGTGGGTAAAAGTAAAAAAAAATATTACATACATTTGTTAAAGATATGTTTTTTTTTTGTTATCAGTCACTGAAAACGGTCATCAGCCTGGTCCTGGCGCTACTGAGCAGCCACACGGAGTCGTCGCCGTACTTAACTAGTCGCCAGAGAACCCTCTCACTTGAGGAGGTGATTCCATTGACTATCACCTTCTTTCCAGAACAACTGTCCATACAATGGATCTCAGGTAAGCCTTTTTTTATCGTGGTAAATCATCAAATGAGTCCTCCCACCCAGGGCAGAGCGGGAGGGACTGTCAGACTCGTACTGACTAAAATCCACGGTGTCCTTCAATAGCCCTTTACGTGCCGGGGTCACGGTAATTCGTACAGTCCCGCGACCACCTCAGATAAGCCTTAATAATTATTTTCAGCGTTCCTTATCTGAGGAGCTTGTGGCTAAATAATTATAGCCGCACAGGGTGATCTTCCGGGTTAAGCCGCTCTTGCCGGGGTTGGTCTGTGGATGGGTGACCATCTGTCATAGCGAGTTTACTCCGTGCCTCGGAAAACACGTAAAGCCGTTGGCCCCGGCTGTAATTTGTAGATCTTTGACGTCACTATTAGTCACAAGCTCTGAAGTCTGACAACTAGTCTTACCACAGGGTATTACCCTATATAGGGTTTTATATATAGGGTTGTGGAGGTCCGATAGGCAGTCGCTCTATGTAAAATACTGATATCCAGCTGCATCTGGATTGACTGGAAACCGACCCCAATACAGTTGGAAAAAGGCTAGGCAGATGATGATGAGATCTTAACCCAAAGGGTTAAACGGTACCCTATTGCTAAGACTTCACTGTCGGACAGTCAGACAGACGGACCGACTGACTACCATATTAAAATGACGAAGATACAACGCTTCTAAAAATCACAAAACGTCACTCGGTCGGTATAATTTTAAAGACGTTATAACGTCACAAACCCGGGGACTCCCGAATTTTGAAGCGTTTAATCTTTTTCAATATGCATTGACATAAAAAATCATTATTTTTCAATACTCTAACTGGTGAACTGGATATTTATTTATGCAGTAAACTACCCTATTGTATCGCAATTCATATTGTACTAAAGTTACTGAGTACTAAAGTTATTTCTACTAAAGTGTCCATTTTATATACCCTGAGTCTCCATCTTATGTGATGATTAACACTCCATGTGATGATAACAGACTAACAACCTTTGTTTCAATAATTTCAAAACTTTATCATGAGAACGAAGCTTCATTTTTATCTCAATGAGGATCATGGACGCGACTATCCCACCCTACTTACCGATTCTTTCGTAATTAAACAAAATATAATATCTGACTATCTTGACAGTATGGCGTTTGCAAGAGCTGTTTTTTTTAATTGGTTATATCTTACACCGGCAAATGCTAAACCCGCATGAATCGGTGCTAGTAGTCGGTACCGACCGCTGTGTCTATACATATGTGCGACCGTATAAGAAAATATGGGTTTACCTATATCTGTACCACTTTTTCAGCTTTATGATACTATTAGTATAAATTAGTATAGATTGCATTTAATTGAATATTACAGATACAGAATACATTTACAAAGAGCCGGGGCTGGGTGTCTGGAAATTCGACGTGCCTCATGAGTCGTACTCTGCAATCCTAGATGAAAATGACATGGTAAGATAAATTCAAGTGTTATTTTATAAATTTGGGAAAAATCAAGTGATACAGGAATTACTCTAAGCGAATTTGCTGATGACGCGTGCGATATCGAGTCGATTGCTGATTCAAAACGCAACAGAGCGACGCAATGAAATTCGATCGCAAACTATGGATACAAAAGATGTTGCTAGTTGCGAATCGTTCACAAAATCGAGTGCATTGGCATTAGCATGTACACGCAAAACGATATCTGACTTTTTTTGTTATCGTGTTAAAATTATCAAATCTGTCCTCCCACCTAGGGCAGAGCGTGAGGGACTATCAGACTCGTACTGACTAAAAACCACGGTGTACTTCAATAGCCCTTTACGTTCCGGGGTCACGGTAATTCGTGAGTCCCACGACCAAACAGCCAGACTTGGAACAACTAGCAGTACACCTATGTATAATATCGTAATGACTTTTATCAAACAAGTATGCGTCCTTAACATAGGATTCTTCACCATTTTAGAAAGAATTGGCTACGGATAACTAAGCAAGCTTGCTGATGTGTGATGACGCGATGCGACGCCATTCGATCGATTACAAATACAAGTGAAAATCATCCTTACCACTATGACAATTGACTTAAGACATGCGGTTATCTAGGTGTACATGAAAAACAAAACACGCTCGCCACGACGACGTAAGTCAGGACGATTTTCATTTGTAGTTAAGTAGTAAAAATTGCAAATCGCACGGAACGCGATCTGAGCAAGCTCGCTTATCCACCATGCTAGCCTAGTGCGGGTTGGTGGACGTCACATGTCATACAAATTTTGGTTTTAGGACATGCCTAGGTTCCTAACTATGTTTTCCTAAACCGTTTTTTCACCGTTATCTTTTTTTTTACAGACAAGGATAAGCAATTTCACGATGTCGTCATTCTCCCAAGATATGAAGTATTTGTTGCTGATGTCGAACAAAAAGAAGGTGAGTTTCTTTATTAAAGTTATAACAACTGTATAAACACCAACAAGGTGGACAGACGACCTTATAAAGGTTGCCGGAAGACGCTGGATGCAGGTCGCTTCCAACCGGTACATGTGGACATCTAAAGGGGAGGCCTATGTTCAGCAGTGGACGTCCTATGGCTGAGATGATGATGATGATGAATTGTATAAACAATTTTAATTTGGTGAGCATTTATCCGTGTTTTCAATTTTATTCAGAAATTATGTGGTACTGCGGGCTTTAAGGAAAAATCTACGTAGAAACTAGACAGTACATACATCTAATACATATCTATTTGTTGTAATTAGGTTTATCATGAGCTAATTTAAACGTAATCTTAATTGAAATTGGCTTGTTGTGTATTCAGGAAAACCTCAGGTTATGTCCCACACACCAACGATACAGAAGAAATGATTAATGTGATGCAACTTAAAAAAAAAGAACCATAAAAAATATAAAAGTAAATAAAAACCTGAAACAGTTCGTATAAAAATGTAACACCACAAATAAAAAAAAATCTATGAGCCAATTGTAATACTCGTAATGATTTGTCATCTTGACCAATCGCTTTACCAAAATAACTTATTACGTGAAATCTTTAACAATGCAATTTAACCAACAAAAGAGGTTCGTTGCTACCTTAAACTGGATTGTTTCATCTCTTACTTTCGCGGCACTCCGTCGCATTCACCTGGGATTCCTTGCGAGGGAATTCTTGCACTATTTTGTTGCCCTGGTATAGTCTGCAAAACAGTTATGTATGCAGGCAGCGATTTTCTACCGGTTTTGTAATGTTTTCTAAGTTTCAATGTTTTTGCATACCAAACTCTTTAAAAAGCTGCATATAGGTTCGCGTTTGACCACTATCTCGCCTGATGGTAAGCGATGATGTGGTCGACAGCGAAGCACGGTTGCCTAGAACTACCCTGGTCAATCTTGACTTCAGGACCCCAAGGTTATAGTTATAAGGATACACAGACCCCGGCAGAGAATTCCACACTTTCGCTGTGCGCACAATAAAAGTATTGGAAAAACGCTTTAACTAACTTTAACTTTTTCTAACGCACGTAAGTACAAAGCGTTTTTCCTGATATAGTTTCCATATAGTATACCTACAGGAAAACCGTTAGAAAATTGCTGCCTGCATACCTGACTGTTTTGCTGACTGTACATTCCTGCTGTTCGCAATAAGGAGTGCTCGAGATCTGATCATTATCACTGTTCTAACACATGTTGATATCATTGCAACGTTAATAAAATAGTTATTAAAACGATATTTTTAGTTGGGGATGGAATTTTTAGTTGGTTTTTTAGTTGGGAAACGGCTAGTCAGATGATGAGTTTTCTTAACAAACGATCCAACAACTCACCTTTAATCAGTTATGCGTTAAAGTTAGTTCCTAGATTATATACATCCATCTTACCTTTACTTCAGGCAAATCTCATAATAGTAGCTACGTATTCAAATCAAGTATGCAATTTACCAATTGTAACGCTTTTTGATTTTCATTCAATTTAGTTTACAATTTTCTCTGCGAGTCATTAGAAACAGCGTTAAAACTACGATTAAAATTATGAAATCCTTTGTTATAATTGGAAACTCTGATAATAATCGTCATTGGCGTAATTTAAAGCCAATACTGTACGCATTTGACCGCGTTTATGAACGAATTTTATGTTACGTATTGCGTGAAAAGTAACAACATGTTTAATAGATAGTTAGTACGGTTAGCAATGAAGTTATTTCATATTTATTGTAAAAAAATTGAACGGGATTTTATCATGATTATTATTTGTTTTGAATTTCTAATATTTCCGTTCATCCGTGATCCTGGCACTTGTATACAACAGTGCTAAATTTTGAAAAAAATTTTACGATGAAGAAATCGTTACGATTCCTCATTTTGACCAATCGTTTGAGCAATATTATTACGTCAACCAAATCCTTTTTGCAAAACGTTTATTAGCAAAAGTGGATCATATTACAAATTCGGATTCTATTTCTGCATTAATGAAATTAATTCCGATTTAAAATTAGAAGTGTTGATCAACTATTTTTGTTGACTGTACAAATTACTATCATTACTATTTATCGTCTGAAAGTGGAATATATCTTGATACGCATTTCACTGTTACAGAAATACTTTATGAAATATTTTTGGCATTCATTATATGTTTCAGCTTCATTGACCAAGTTTGCAAACTAATAGATTTATTTTTCTCTACTTACATAAATTGCATTTGCATTTTGCATTGCATCCGAAGCGATAACGAACCGATACGAGACGTCAGTCCGATAGTTCGGTCACGCTATCGGATCGCTTTCGCTTGTCTATGTGACTGGATTCAAACAATTCCATACATTACAAACAAAAACGCCTCGCTGTTTGACAAAGGCTTTAATTTGTGACGTGTCACCATTATCATAGAGTATGTAACTTTAACCACTATCTAGGCCGCCTTAGCACTCACTCCGTAAAGACTGAAGGCTGGAAAACATCGGCCAAGTGCGAGTCGGACCATTATCTTTAAAACGAGCAAAAAAAATCATGTTTGTTGTATGGGAGCCCCATTAAAAGATATTTTATTCTCTTTTTTTAATTTGTTATTATAGCGGCAAACAAAATTAGATCATGTGTGATAATTTCAACTCTAACTATCATGGTTCTTGAGATACAGCGTAGTCTTAGTAATAGGGTCCCGTTTTACCCTTTGAGTACGGAACCCCGAAAAAAGGAAAGAGTAGAAGATTATTTGGTTACCTTTGCCTGGCAGCTGGAAAACAAAGGTTAAAAAAAAGTTACAATACGCATTGCGTGATAGATACGATACAGATGAGAGCAAAAAGTATTAGTTTCCGTTAATCATCATCATCGCCAGCCACAACACGTTCATTGATGAATAAATGCCTCCCTTAGATCACCACGCCAACAATCCGACACTTGCGTTTATCGATTTCCGTAACTACGGAAGATAAATTGTAACGTTTGTAAACAATACCAATCGGCTTAACCCGCACAGGCCGATCTTCCGGGTTAATCCGCGCTTGCCGAGGTTAGTATGTGGATGGGTGACCATCTGTCATAGAGAGTTTCCTCCGTGCCTTGGAAAGCACGTAAAGCAGTTGGTCCCGACTGTCAGTTGTAGATGTTTGAAAGTCGTTACTGTTAGTCAGAAGCTCTAAAGTTTGACATCCAGTCTTACCATGGGGTATCGTATTACCCAGTTACTGGGTTGTGGAGGTCCGACAGGCAATCGCTCCATGTAAAATACTGATATCCAGCTGCATCTGGTTTGACTGGAAGCCGACCTCAATACAGTTTGGAAAAAGCTAGGCAGATGATGTTTGTAAAGAATACCAATTCGTAATTAACGGAAGTATATACAACTAGCTTTTGCCCGCGACTTCGTTCGCGTGGAATAGTGACTTCCGGCAGATTTTTGTTTTTTTTTTAGTTTTTGTAATAAAAACTATCCTATGTCCTTTCTCAAGTTCCAAACTATGTCTGTACCAAATTTTACACAAATCGGTTCAGTAGTTTAGGCGTGAAGAAAAGACAGACAGACAGAGTTACTTTCGCATTTATAATATTAGTTTGGATTAAAGTCAGAATAAAAATATAGGTACTTTGCTTCTGTGTAATTAAACCGCACGCGTTTTTTTCTGTTTTAAGTATAACCGTCAGACGTCATAAGCATACGTCAAATTTTAATTAAAATTCACGTCGTTTTGTTATCATAATACTATACATACGTATAACCTAGTAAATGTGAAAGTTTGTGTGGATTCAAGAGTGGATAAATGGATGTTTTTTAACTCTTTCACTCGAAAACATATTAATGGATTTGTTTAACTTGGATTTACATAATGAGTCAGCGGCTTCGACAGCTACCTATATTATCCCACGGGAATATTAAATCGGGATAAAAACTATCCTTTGGTATAATACAGCTTATAAACTATGTGTGTACTATATTTCAATCAAATCCGTTCAGTAGTTTTTTCGTGGAAGAGTTACAAACATATCTATCCATATATCCTCACGAAATCTTACGTTTATAATATTAGTAGGACGTCTAAACCGATAAATGAGCTTACCTAGACGAAGTCGCGGGTAGAGACTAGTAGCTAGTAGGTAATATTATACTATTTCTTACCTACATGCTACATTCACCGACAACAACCCAGTCTCCCTTCTCTTAACACTTGCGACACACGTTATCTAATAGTTCGGGTCAAGGCGTGCCTAATTCTATGACTTATGTCCGTTTCTCTTGCGGGCCATTCAATTTTCTACTTTATACACTAAGCCGAGCGTTTAAAATTCAACAACATGTCAAGTTCATCGTGCTCTGCTGGCGCTGGTGCTGCGGTTGCTGAGAACCTCAAGCGGCGTAAATATAGCAACCTTAGTGGTAACTATATTTTTGAGTTATTGAGGGTTGAAACTATAGGGATATGGGGTCCGAGTGCTCAGAGCCTCTACAGAGACATTTCTAAAAGACTTGTTGATGCTTCCCGTGACCCAAGAGTTGACTTTTACCTTGTTCAGAGGCTAAGTATTGCCATACAAAGAGGCAACGCCGCCAGTCTTTTGGGCACATTATCAGCTGACAACGTTGAGGATGAATTTTTCGATAATCTAAGTATAATAGTTTAGTTTTATTTTAATTTAGTGTTTTTATATTTCTATGGTTTAATTAATATTTATGAAAGTATTGTACATGAAATAATGGAAGCCATGAAACAAAATACAACCTGTCTTTAGGCTTGATTTTAAGGTTAATGAAAATAAGCAGGAGTATGACAAAACTAGTAGACATTCAAGTTTTTCCTAGTTCTAACTACCTAATGTATCGGTCTGGGTTTGAACCGAACTCACGACCTACAACTCGTAAGTAGAGGATGTTACCACTGGGTCACCAGTGCACCTGAGATTTTAAACAAAATCAATGTCGTATAATTTTGTTTAAAATAAACCTTAAATCTACCTAAGACATCTTTAAAGCTATAAACAAAGACATTTATAGCTATTTGATGAATAAAATTGTTGTGGTTGTGTAAATAAATGATCGGTCTACATTTTAATCGCAAATACCTAATATATTTACATAAGAACGGCGTATTTGATCTAATAAAATCCACGTGCTAAAATAATCATTATAATCTTTGTATTTGCATCTGATCCATTTAATTTTCTTTTAATTGGAAAAATATTTTAATATGTACCTGTTTCTTCATTCATAAATAAACCGGAATATTTATTACATTTTCTAAGGTATTTGTTATTTTTTTTTTAAATTTATTTAGCAACAGTTTCGCATCTGCCCACTAACTCCCTGATGTTATGTAAACAAAAATATGGTCTTTTTATCTTGGCAAAATCATGAAATAAGTCCACCCAGGGCGGGACGGGAGGAACTGTCAGACTTGAGCTGACTAAAGTCAAAGTTGATCCTTCAATAGCCCTTTTCGTTTCAGGGTCGCGGTTACCTGATGAGACAATTCCGCGTCCTGATAAGACATGGTCTAAAGTGAAGCACGCTTCCCTGGAAGTAAATTCACTCTACACTTAAAGACCCCAAGATTGTAGCTGTATTAGGTCTAGTATATTTCCAAAGCCTGCCGGGGTCGCGGGGCTCACGAATTACCGTGACCCCGGTACGTAAAGGGCTATTGAAGGACACCGTGGATTTTAGTCAGTACGAGTCTGACAGTCCCTCTCGCTCTGCCCTAGGTGGGAGGACTCATTAGATGATTTAACCACGTAAAAAAAATGTCTAGTATATTTACTTTACTTTTTATCGAGAAACACAGTCAACATCAAATTAATAATAATACATATTTAGTTTCTGTGGTAATATTAATTGCTATATAGATTGAACATAACAATGTACAATGATAGGAATATACATTATACAAGGAAACAAAGATGGTAACTATTGAAGTGTTATTGAAATATTGTTTTTCAGCATTACATACAGGTGATAACATATTTGTAATTATAACTACGTATTAAAATTGCCTTTGTAAATTAGATCGTTGGCAAAAATAGTAGGTATTTAAAATATTGTAATATTTAAAATGCTAGTCATTTACTCGAGCGAATGTTCATTTTTGTTTGTTCAGATGTTTCATATCTGCTGAAAAATGCAGCATGAAACAGAAAAAATTTAAACTGATGAATGATGTTGTTTTGACTTTTAAATACGTGTAAAGCGTTTAATTTCCACTATATCGAGTTTTACAGTGAACTGTTCCTAAGCCAGCTAGGTCATATAGGCCGGGACTCATCAGGTAACCGTGAACCTGGAACGTAAAGGGCTATTGAAGGATCACCGTGGATTTTAGTCAGTACAAGTCTGACAGACGCTGTTGTGCCGCCATGGATAGGAGGACTCATTTGATGATTTTACCACTATAAAAATAAAGCTAGGTCATAAAATAGGTTACTTTTTATTATGCCAACTAGCACAGCCACATTTGCAGTAAGAGAGGGCCGACTAGGCGGCATTTTAATCAGCTTTTATGTATATTAAATACTCTATGTACTAACGCGGTCCTAGCCGGGGTCGCGGGACTGTACCTACGATTTACCGTGACCCCGGAACGTAAAGTGCTATTGAAGGACACCGTAGATTTTAGTCAGTACGATTCTGACAGTCCTTCCTGCTCTGTCCTGGGTGGGAGGACTCATTTGATGATGTTACCACGCTAAAAAAAAGAGGAGAGGTCCGACTAGACGGCATTTTAATCAGCCTTTATGTATATTAAATACTCTATGTACCAACGTGATAATTTTCTTCACACGCGATTCAACTTTACATAAATAAAAATGCCTTGGAAAGGTGATTAAGTTGACCGTAATAATTATTGGCTTGGCCAAAGTCACAGACAGCCTCTTTACTTATAGGTAATGTAAACGTTTCTACCTTACTTTATAATGCATCTTTCTGTTTCAGAAATACAGACACTCGAACACCGCCGAGTACTGGATATACGACCTTGAGACCAAGTAAGTTGAGTTGTATGTAAGTTAAAGATTACATTATAAAGACATACATTATAAAGATTGTAAAAACTGCCCCATTTCGTTAGTTATGTTTACACTAGCTTTTCCTCGCGGTTTCACCCGCTGCTCAGCTTCTATTGTTCGTAGCGTTATGTTATACCTAATTATAGCCCTTAAGCTTTTGTAATGTATGGTATTGTTTGAATCCAGTCACATAGAAAAGCGAAAGCGATCCGATAGCGTGACAGAACTATCGGACTGAGGTCTCGCTTCGGTTGTGTATCGCTTCGGAAACGCTTCGCTTTCGCCTGTCTGTTTGACAAAGGCATTAGGCTGCCTCGATAAATGGAGTATCCAACGCAAAACTAATTTTTCGATTCGAACCAGTAGCTCCCAGGATTATCACGTTAAACCATACAAACTCTCCAATTTTATGATATTAGTGCAGATACGTCCAATTTAATAGGTAGCGAGCCTATTTATTTTATAAAAAACGTTGCTACACACTTATTTGGTCGCGGGACTACGAATTACCGTGACCCCGGAACGTAAAGAACTATTGAAGGACACCGTGGATTTTAGTCAGTACGAGTCTGACAGGCCCTCCCGCTCTCCCACCCAGGGCAGAGCGGGATCCGACTCATTTGATGATTTTAACACGAGAAGAAAAAAAGCACACTCGAAATTTCTCTTGTATCGAGGGTGCGTTTACAAACATTTAAACCCACATACACAAACATGATGACGGCGATAACACAAACATAGAGCCGGAGCAACTACTTGCAGATAACCATACAAATATTTGATCTGTGTGGGAATCGAACCCGCGACACGCACCACACCAACACCAACCGTGCCGTCACATGGTTTTTTTTTATCGTGGTAAAATCATGAAATCAGTCCTCCTACTCAGGGCAGAGCGGGAGGGACTGTCAGACTCGTACTGACTAAAATCCACGGTGTCCTTCAATAGCCCTTCACTAATTAATTCGTGAGTTCCGCGACCCCGGCAGGCTTTGGCCCTCTACAGGGGGGCGCCGCCACAATGCTGACACTCTTTGAGGCGCGCGTGGAACACAACGCGCCTACGACCCGGGCAGCCGTCATATGGTATGGGCCATACCATATGACGGCTGCCCGGGTCGCATACCGTATGACAAAATAATCTTAACCACCGTCAATCATTTGTATCTCAAGAATAATAGCTACACGCGTCCACGGTTGTTGTATATTCCGACGTTTGTATTACATATATCTACACATATTATGGAAAATTGTGAAACAATACTGAATAAAGTTTTATAAATATTAATGTTGTAAAATGATCGTCGGAGACACAATTGTTGGACGAACGTCTTTAGTATCCGTAGAACGCATACATTTAATTAAAACAAAGAATATTAAAACAGTGGTTTTGATAATACTATAAATTTCTACTTAACGCATTCGGCGGGCTCCCATATATGTTAGGCCTGGGACCAAGTCCTTCTACTATTAATAAATAAATAAATATTCCACAACTATCACACAACACTATCTAGTCCCAAGCTAAGCAGAGCTTGTGTTATGGGTACTAGACAACTGATAAACTTACTTATATATTTCTAAATACATACATATTATTGATAAATTACACCCAAACACAGAACAAATGATCGTGCTCATCACACAAACATTTGTCCTGGGTGGGAATCGAACCCACGACCTCCGGCATAGCAGTCAGGGTCACTAACCACTAGACCAACAGGCAATTTTAATAATGATGATTAATAAATTAAATGAATAGTATTTATATATATATAATTTATTTAACTATTTATTTATATCTTATATGAATAAACAACTAAACTAAATACAATAGAATTTGACTCGTTAAATACCAGAGACCTGACCTATTACTATGTAGCTTATTTTAGTGTTTTGTGAACGGATTTTCCTGAATCTAAACGCTAGTTTTAAGCTAAGAAACCTAAACTTAGGCCCGTATTTCAGAACGTCACTTAAGACTCAAAGATTAACTTAAAACTAGATTCAAGCCATTTGATTAGTTTAAACTAGTTTTAAGTAATGCTTTATTATTTAAGTTTTATTCCTAAATTTCTAGTTTTAGTTATGTAAATTAGTATTAATTAGTACCATTTTATATTGATTAAATATTAATACTGAAAAAAATACCCCTAAGTAATGCTTGAGTTTAGACTGACGTTCTGTAATAGGTACTCGTACGGGACTTTTTTATCGTGGTAAAATCATCAAATGAGTCCTCCCACCCAGGGCAGAGCGGGAGGGACTGACAAACTCGTACTGACTAAAATCTACGGTGTCCTTCAATAGCCTTTTACATTCCGGGGTCACGGTAATTCCCGCGACCGACTCGTACGGGACTTAGATTGGAAAGAAGTACCACACTATCGTTACCGGGGAATAGACAAACAACAGAAATACTTTGTCCAGTGGTAGGACAATCCTGGCCAGCTAAACAGTTAGAATTGAGCAAATTCTATGTCAATAATGCATTTATTCCTTACTTGGTTAAACATGCATGGGAAATTATACTCATTGTTGGCTTGACTACTTTTTTCACAACCAACGTTTTTTTTATTTTCTGCTAATTCGATATTTATATTGCTAGGCAGTCACGCCAATATTGTTTATTTATAAAAATATGTATTAATACTTATTAAATACTCGGTTAAAAGTTGTATATTTTATGAACATATTCGCTGAATTCTCCACAAAATATTTATTTATTCTAATGACTTACTTTGCATTCATAATTAAAACATGTTTATTTAGGTGGTTAAATCAACAGGATAAATGTTACTGCAGTATATACTGAAATATACATATAATATGATAATGAAGTATTTATTTATTAATAACAGGAAAATTAACTTGATATATTCTCAACAGTTAGTTAATATTTATTTATAGTTTGTTTTTATTAAGAAAAAATAAAAAAGAATATTAAGAGTTTACAGTTGAAAAAAAAAATGTTTTATAGATATGTATCTAACGTACGTACAATCCTACGATTATTTTTTTTTTTGTTTTTTTTTTTTGCGTGGTAAAATCATCAAATGAGTCCTCCCACCCAGGGCAGGGCGGGAGGGACTCTCAGACTTGTACTGACTAAAATCCACAGTATCCTTAACGAGCCCTTTACGTACCGGGGTCACGGTAATGGGTAAGTCCCGCGACCCCGGCAGGCTTTGGCCCTCTACAGGCCCCGTCAATATGCTGACACTCTTTGAGGCGCGCGTGGAACACAACGCGCCGTCGACCCGGGCATGGTCCATGGTCGGAGAGCAAGTCGCCCATTACTCGCTGCCCGCATGCCCGCGCCTACGGTGGCCGGAGATCGTCCTGCGACGTCCGACGCCGTGGGCGTCTACCACTGCGGCTGGGGTGGAGGACGCTGTCCTCTCCCTCAGGCGGCCCGCCTCCTCCTTCACGAGCATGACTGCTTCGCAGAAGGAGGCGACCGCTTCCCACTCCGTCTCGCCCCGCAGCATGGCCTCGACCAATGCCGGGCGCGAGAGGTCTCCGACTATTAATTATTTACAGGATTTTTCATACTGATGTAGCAGGCGGTTCATCTTCTGCTTTTAGTCTAAAATGAGGCTGATTGAAGTTTATTTTATAATGGAGGAGAGCAGAATGAATTGTGCTGCTTAACCTGATAATCCTGTGACGTGCCTTCAATCAAAGGTTGTTCCATTGCTTTAAAAGACCTTCTCCTTTTATTCAGATCCATCATAAGACTGGGCCGGAACTCCCTGGACGTAGTAGTGTGGGGCTATGGACGTTCCCTGGCGTACGTGAGGGAGAATAACGTATATTATGTCCGTGATGTGGACACTGACGTCGCTGTGGCTCTGACCAAGGATGGCAAGCCAGGAGAAGTGTACAACGGTGTAACTGACTGGCTTTACGAAGGTGAGCTGTTGTTTTTTTTTGTGGTGTGTTAAATTCATAATTAAGTCCTCCCGCTGTTGTGGAGTGGAACGGCAGACTCTTAAACTTCGGTCATACACAGCCAATAATCGCTGCGAGTGCATTCGCTGCGACTTGCGAGCTAAATTGAACATGCTCAATTCAATTCGCGGCGAATATTCGCTGCGAATGGCCGCTCTCACATAAAGCGAATACTCGCAGCGAGAAGTTATTTTCAGCGATTAGTTGCTGTTGCAGTGATTTCCAGCAACGTCATTGACTATTCTTGTATTATTTTCATTTACGAAGTGAATTATTTGGAATTATTGCTATGTGGCCGTTTTAGACCTTCAGGCTGTATCTCATAAACCGGGATAGTTAGACAGTTGTTGTATTTATATTACCGCTATAACAAGATACTAAAAAGTAGAATGAATATTGAAAGGGGCTCCTGTAAACTGACATTATTTTTTGTCGTTTTTATACTCGTATACATATAATGGTACAGAACCCTTCGTGCGCGAATCTGATTCGGATTTGGCCGGTTTTTTTTTAACCTCTCGGGCGCGTTACGTACACCCGGGTGTACATAAGCGAAAACGCCCCAGCGCCTTATGTACACACGTCTGTACATAACAGACAGTCGCTCATTGGACGTTGATTTTTATCATTTTCAATTATAAATCGCCCGAGAGGTTAACTTATTATTGTTTATTTCCAGAGGAGATGTTCAACGCTGCCGAAGCCCTGTGGTTCTCTCCCCGGGGCAGCTACTTAGCAGTGGCATCCTTCAACGACACCAATGTGGAGACAGCTACTTACCCCTACTACGGACAGCCCTTCGATGTGGAAAATCAGTATCCTGAAATAGTACACTTCAAGTACCCAAAGGTACTTAATTTCTAATGAACAAATAATTATGAGTAATGTTACATCCTACAAAAGTTTTGTTTTAAAAATTTTAAGGAAGTATAATGTGTAGAGGTACTGGCCACGAAGTTACCTTTGTCGTACGAAGCTCTAGAGTCCGTGTCACTGACTGAAGTCCTTTTGACGCGGCGCTAGTATCCATGTTAAATATCAAATTGCAATAAAAAAATGTAGTATGCCGAATTTTCCGCAGAGGTGGTGGCGCAGACTCTGTGTAGTGTGTGACAGAGAACTTATCCAAACTATCCAAACTAATATTATAAATGCGAAAGTAACTCTGTCTGTCTGTCTGTCTGTCTGTCTGTCTTTTCTTCACGCCTAAACTACTGAACTGATTAGTGTTAAATTTGGTACAGACATAGTTTGGAACTTGAGAAAGGACATAGGATAGTTTTTAACCGACTTCAAAAAAAGGAGGATAGTATTTTTTTTAAATGTTTGTTACCGCATTTCGACCGACTGGGTGAACCGATTTTCATGATTCTTTTTTTGTTTGAAAGCTGGTGCTTAACGTGTGGTCCCATTGTCACCAAATCAGGATCTGATGATTGGATCTTGGAGAAATCGAGGGCAACTCTCAAATTTTATAGGCTCACCCATCGTTTTTCGTAAATCTTATGAAGTAATTTAAGTACTTGCGTATGGTAATCATCATCTTATGTAGCTGAGCTGATGATGGAAGGTACAACTCCTTAACAGTAGTTTGTTACCGCATTTCGACCGACTGGGTGAACCGATTTTCATGATTCTTTTTTTGTTTGAAAGCTGGTGCTTCCCGTGTGGTCCCATTGTCACCAAATCAGGATCTGATGATTGGATCTTGGAGAAATCGAGGGCAACCCCCAAATTTTATAGGCCCACGCATCGTTTTTCGTAAATCTTATGAAGTAATTTAAGTACTTGCGTATGGTACAAAATAACTTTTATTTCGGAAGTCGGTGGCAAAAAAAAAAACAATGAA
Organism: Agrotis puta; assembly: GCA_943136025.2. Classification (NCBI taxonomy): domain Eukaryota; kingdom Metazoa; phylum Arthropoda; class Insecta; order Lepidoptera; family Noctuidae; genus Agrotis; species Agrotis puta. Next base: position 12,442,326 of record OW964170.2, on the reverse strand, counting down.
ATAAAAAACAACAAAGCCATCGACTTCCGAAATAAAAGTTATTTTGTAGATTATTTTACCCTTTTTGTGATTCTTTTTGAAGGCGGTTACACCTTTTTTTTTTGAAAAAGTTTTTTATTATATATATTTTTACGGGTTAAGCTGCGCTTGCCGAGGTTGGTCTGTGGATGGGTAAAAAGCACTCGGAAAGCACGTAAAGCCGTTGGTCCCGGCTGTCATTTGAAGATCTTTGACAGTCGTTACTGTCAGACAGAAGCTCTAAAGTCTGACAGCCAGTCTTACCATGGGGTATCGTATTACCCAGTTACTGGGTTGTGGAGGTCCGACAGGCAGTCGCTCCATGTAAAATACTGATATCCAGCTGCATCTGGTTTGACTGGAAGCCGACCTCAATATAGTTGGGAAAAACGCTAGGCAGATGATGAACGGAGTATAGATAATTCTATTAGTACTATATGTCGAGTGGTCCTTATGCTCGATAGATGGCGGTGATCGCGCAATGATGTCGATCGTTACACGAGTTCGATCGTTACACGGGACAAAGAAGATTCCCTCTAAATATTAGGTATAGGTGTTCGAAGATTGTATGGAAACTAATTTTGAAGTTAGAAATCTGGGATGTACGATGTGAAGTTACATAAAAAAATATAAGTATTCAAAAAAAATGTCACGTAACTTAATGAGGCAGACCAAATTCTACGCGAGCGAAGCCGCGGGCAAAAGCTAGTCTTTCCATAATTTGATTATGGCTAGTACCTGTAAAAAATATTCTTAATACAAAATACCATAATTTTTCATTCAGACTCTATAACATAGAACCTCTAACAAAATCAATTTTATTGTCAGGTAGGCCGAATAAATCCAGTAGTAGGGCTCCGTGTCTTCAAACTGGACGACCCTCACGGTGAACCATGGAACATTCCAGCACCCGTTGACATCGTGGGACTGGACCACTACCTCGGAAGAGTCGACTGGGCATCCGAACAAAACCTCGTAGTATTATGGCTAAACAGACGACAAAACATCAGCGTACTAGTCAACTGCGACTTAGAAAAGGATAAATGCAGTATTGTAAAGGAACATTCCGAACCGAACGGCTGGATCGACGTAAGGAAGCCATTCTTCGACAGATCGGGGAACAAGATGTTGGAGATACAGAACTTGTACCACGGTGATCAGAGGTTCCCGCATGCGGGTCGATTCAACTTCTTATCTTTGACGACTGAGGACTTAAGTCCAGGGAATTCGTCTGTCATGTCGATATTAGGATGGAACCAGGATACGGATACTGTTTACTACGTGGTGTCTCCGGGGAATGTGCCGTGGTTGCGGCAGATGTGGGCCACTTCTGGGGGCGTGGTGCGGTGTGTGTCGTGCAGGGAGCCCTCCTGTCACCATGTGTCGGCGTCCTTCTCACCTGGGGCTAGTTATGCTATTGTGACATGCAGCTCTTCCTTCAATCCGCCGAAGATATTCTTGTACAATAGTGCGGTAAGTTTTTCTTTACAATGAAAGCCCTTTTTTATTTGTCCATATGCTTACGTTTGTCTGCTAACTCGCTTGATGGTAAGCGATGTAGGTATTTTCTTCATAGCAATTTTCGACTCTGTCACAATAAAGTAAAATACTTGTTTAAAAGTAACATAAATATTTATCTGTCGTCGTCCAATCGTAAAATTTGCCAGATCATGTAATTATGATCCCAGCGCCATTCATCTATCCATGATTTGGCCAGGCAGCAAACAGAGTTGCTCTTATCGATTCGTTATATTTTCTATGCATGCTTGCATACTTATATAACTGCCCAAATCATGAAATGTTTCTTAATGCCTCGTAATCTCATGATCTGGCTTTATAACTACATGATGACATCCAACCTATTAAACGGGATCTTCTTTTCACAGACCGACAGTTTCAAACTAATCAAAGAAAATTCAAGACTGAAAGATAAACTAAGGCAATACAAGTTGCCGATGATACTATTCAACGTGGTATCGATTGGGGAGCACCCTCTGGGGCACGTGAAACTACTGCTGCCGCCTAATATGAAGTCCGGAGAGAAATACCCTATGATTGTGAGGGTCTACGCGGGTCCAGGGACCAGCAGGGTCATGGATAATTTTGATTTAGGTAATATTTCTTCCCATTTTTTTTTAATAATTTGCCTGTAAATTCTTTCTGCTTGACTAAAGAACTGTTATTGGAAAAAACAGTTTTTTTTTGCACAGCGATCATCTTCCATGCGGTTAAATTTTACTCTTTATTAACTTTAAATTTTATCTTTTTCTTTACCGCCAGATCATGATGTATGTATCCGTCTAGGTATTTTTTCATTATGTTAACATACAAAAACTCCATGATAGGTGTCTGTCTCTGTACCTGTATGTTGAAATTGTTAAAAAAAATTCGTGGCAGTAATAATATTTAAAGCACAGCATTTCTCGAGCTAATGACGAATATGTTGTATAAAAATGTAGAATACCTACGACTAATAGGATAGTAGTAGAATATCTTCGTAAATTTTTCGGTTTACGTAACAAAAAAAAAATGCGGGTCAAATACACACATCAACAGAATCTAGGGATATCTTAATCGTAAATTATTTACGATTGTTTAGTTTAAAATCTTTTTAGTTTTCATAAAAAGTTTGTATACAGATTGAAACCTCATTTATTCTATTTTCAAAATATAAAGAATAAATATTAAAAAAAAAGAAAAAACAAAATACGGTGGCAAAATTGTTAGTGATTCGTTATGTTACGGAAAATTAAAATTGTTTTATTAATATTAATTAATGAACAGGGATTAGATTGGTATTCTTTTTTAATTTAACGTGTCTTGTGAGCTTTAGGAGTCATGTCACGTCGTCATTTGAGTCGAGATGAAATGTTACGAGCCGTGGTCATGCTATAAAATGGTGCTATTCAACGCTTCGTTGCTGAGGCCCTACACACCAGCCAAAACGTGATATCAAGGTTTTGGTCACGTTATCGCAGTATTGGGGATGTAGCTGAACGGCACACGGGTAGATATCGCGTTACTACGCAGAGACAGGATCGATTTTTCCAAATAACCGCTAGAAGACAACCCAATATCACAGCGATGCAACTAGTACAAAGGCTCCAGGAGGACCACCAGCTGCTGGTAAGCGACCAAACCGTGCGAAGGAGGTTGCATGAAGTTGGTCTTCATGCTCGAAGACCGCTACGTGTTCCAGCATAGCGACGTGGCAATCGCGGTCGGCGGCTTTCGTGGGCTCGGGAGCATTTACCATGGAGTGACGAACAATGGTCTTTGGTGCTGTTCACCGACGAGTCCCGGTTTGGGTTTCATCTGGAATCACGAAGAACACGCGTTTGGAGAACTCCAGGGATAGTTAGCCGTCTAAGGCACCCTCAGGAGGTCCACTCATACCAAGGCGAGACAATCATGGTGTGGGCAGGAATTCGTCTTGGCGGACGAACCCAGCTCATTTGGATCCAAGGTAGCATGACTGCACAAAAATACCACGAGGAGGTAGTGGAGCCTGTTATTGACCCACACAGAATCCAAATGGGCCAGAAATTTCTACTCATGCACGATAATACTCCTTCCCATACGGCGCGGCCGGTGTCGACCGCTCTCCGAGACCACGATATTCAAGTTTTGGATTGGCTTGCACAGTCGCCCGACTTAAATCCTATCGAGCATGCCTGGGACATGTTACAACGAAAAGCTTTGAGAGATTTCCCGCCAAATTTGACGACACAACAACAACTTTACGACCACTTGCAAAGAACATGGGACCTCATACCGCAGCAAGACATTGACAATCTAACTTTAAGCATGAACAATCGATGTTGATGTGTAATTAATGTAAGAGGTGGCAAAACTGATTATTAATAATTAGATTTAATAAGACTTTTTAAATTTTCATTAAAATTAATAGCTTTATAAGAAGAAATGAAGTTTTTTACCATATTAATTTGCTACGGCGATTAAAATAATTAACATTTCTATTTAAAACAAAAAAATCACGAAATGTTTTTTATTTTTTACTGTACACCTTAAAATAACCTATCATTCTTCCATTTACTATATCAGAAAATTCTTCATAGATTTTTAGATATTTGATGAAATATAAAATATCCCTAGATTATGTTGATGTGTGTATTTTGTATTTTAATCTTTCGACTACCTAATTATTATTTTTTTGATTTTTTGGTGACACTCTGTTGTGTTACATTAAAAGACAGTGGTTCAATGTCTGAAAGTTAAATATTGTTTAAAATGAGGACACATGTAGTTCCAGTTGATGACAACCCCCAACTTTAGAAGTTATTTCGAAACTTTTCGTACGACTCACGATCTCATCTATCTTCGTTTGTTGTTTGTGGAGATAGGATATTACATTCCGTTGGCATTGTTTTTACAATACAATACAATTACAATAGGCTATTTTATTCTACTCAATAAAAATATTAGTCCGAAAAATAGTATAATTATCACAAAATATTTACCCGTATTTCTTCTTATGTTACGTAAACCAAAATTGACGAAGATACAACGCTTCTAAAAATCACAAAATGTCACTCGGTCGGTATAATTTTACAGACGTTATGACGTCACAAGCCGAAGCCGAATTGAAGCCCGAATTTCGAAGCTTTTTATTAATTAAATGCGTTTTCATTATTTTTCAATACTCTAGCTTACGGACTAAACAGATTTTCAATTTATTTATTTTATTCTTTTTAAGAAGGCTTACAGACTAATAACAGAATAAAAGGTAACAAAAATATATAATTAAGTTGCTAATAACAAGCCTCCACAGATATTATACAAGTTTACGACTTACAATACAAGTTTACCAATGCCTGAAAGTTAAAGTTACTTTTTAAGTTTTTCTAAAATTTTACTTTGCTACATGTGTGTTTGAGTGCCACCAGCCGGTGCCTCATTGGCAAAAAATGATTTGGCTAAAAGTGTTCTTGCCACGCTCGTCTTAGTGCAAAATAAGTCAATATCATACTCGTGAGATAATTCATTAAAGCAACGAGCGCTTCTCATAAGATAAGATAAGTTTATGTAGTAAACTACCCTATTATACAATTATCCATTCATGAAATCACGCTTTCTTCCCGTGGTGATGGCGGTAAACAAAAACTACCGAAGTAACATGGTGTTTTCTTTTTGAGATAGTAATATGATCAAATGAGCCTCCTGTACCCAAGGTGGAACAGAATAAACTGTCAGACTCTTACTAACTAAAAATCCACGCTGTGTCTTCGGTTGCTCTTTGCATTCCAAGATCATGGTGCGATCCTACCAGCTGCGATCCTTACATATACTTTTAGCTTCGTTAATCCCAAACACGTTAAGTTCATGTTAACATTAGTTACAGTTGTAGGTACAACCCATATAGTGAAGGCAGTTTATGACAGAGAAAATAATGCAGTATCATTGAACTATTGTGTGTTAAATGTCAATTCACACGGCAGCGATTACAGTTGATAAAAATTGTATGTGATAAGGGATTTCATGGCCATCATTATTATAGCCGGATTTCGTTTCCACATTGAAGATGGGACGATGGCATCAGATCAGATAGGGTGTAGGAACAACATGGAACAGAATGGACATAGAGAGACAAGATTAGAAAAGCTTGGAGGCCTTTGTCGATTGACAAACAGACTTACAAAAGTAACAAAAATCCAGATTTTAGAATAAGAATCAAAACCTATTTTAAGCTTTAAAATAAGGCGCGGGCATGCGGACGGCGAGTAACAGGTGAGTCGCCGTCCGATCATGGACCATGCCCGGGTCGACGCCGACGGCGAGTCATGTTCCACATGCACTTCAAAGCGCTGTCAGCAATCTGACGGAGCTTCCCTTAGAGGGCCAAAGAGTGCCGGGGTCGCGGGACTGTCTTATTAGGTAACCGTGACCCTGGAACGTTAAGGACTATTGAAGAAATACCGTGGATTTTAGTCAGTACTAGTCTGACAGTCCCTTTCATCCCGCCTTGGACGAGAGGACTCATTTGATGATTTTAACACGATAAAGAAATGAAAGGCTATTATTATTATAGATAATTTCTTTATATGCTAAGAAAATACAATTTGTTTCATTACAGAATACTACAATACGTACTTAGCGACGAACAGGAGTTACATCGTCGCAGCCATAGACGTGCGAGGATCTGGTGCCATGGGCGTGGAAGCCATGCACGCCATCAACAACGCGCTTGGAACCGTCGAGGTTACTGACACTTTGGCTACCATCAGGTAAGATATCTCACCAGGAACTGCTCGTCCGCGCGGATACGCGGAGGTGGCTGTACAATTAGGGTAGTTTACTGAAAAAGTATAATTAGTCCGTAGTAGTAAATAGATTTTTAATTTGTTGATGCTCCCACGCTGTATGGTGAAGTTGTGATCGCCACATGTCTGCGCGGATGGCCGCTGTTCCTACATGTCTTAAGCCTCGGTCTCGAAACTAGCGGGCAGCGAGCCGTTGCCGACGCTTTCATTGGCTGGCTTCCTGGCAAGCGGCACTGCCCGCTGGCTTAGAGACCAAGGTCTTAGAAATCAATTAATTTCATACAACTTTTTTGACACCAAAATGCGCGGTATTCATTGTCCTGTTTGTCTTCTGGTATCATGTGCGACTGAAGAGCGTTGGTTATTGGGTTCGATTCCCAAGTACTATCAACTGTTTGTTTTGAGTTCCTCAGTAGCAGCTCAGAGTTTGTCGACTTCGTGTTGAAATTATGACGTTTACGCTTTATCAGCTTGTTAACATTTTATTACCAAAGTGTCGTAAAAACTGCATTAAAGCGTATATACGTGCATAATGCATATAAATAGAAGGTATTAAATAAATAAATATTTGACACGTGAATAACTGCTGCTCTGATTTTCAGACCCTTTTTCAGTTTTAATCTTACGTGCTAATTTATAATACACAGAATAACGATTATCTACAGAAAATAAACACTTTTCCAAGGCAAATTTTATTTCTCAAGTTTGCTTTGTTGCTGCAAGCAAGACTGTTGGACATGAGGTAGATATTATTCCCAGTTTGAGCATAGTGATATTATGTTAATCCTCAAGGAATTTATCAGAAAGAGCCTCTGAGTCTACTGATTGTGTGTCGAAGCCAGCTGCCAGTCGATGGCAATAGGCTCGTCCTCGTTAAATCATCATATGAGTCCTCCCACCCAGGGCAGAACGGGAGGGACTGTCAGACTCGTACTGACTAAAATCTACCGTGTCCTCCAATAGTCCTTTATGTTCCGGGGTCACGGTAATTTGTAATTTCCCGCGACCCCGTCATTTTGCTGACACTCTTTGAGGCGCGCGTGGAACACAACGAGCCATCGACCCGGGCGAGCATGGTCCATTGTCGGACAGCGAGTTGCCCATTACTCGCTGCCCGCATGCCCGCGCAACTTAAATGTATCTAGAGAAACATCTATATATAATAGTCCTTAGAATTTCGGGCACGGCAGCCAATCTCAGCGGACATTAGCCAACTGCGCGGGTCATATAAAAGTGCAGAGCGTGTGTGCTTACGCACAGGTGCACTCTCTGTTTCTTTACTCTCATAGTCCGAGGGGACGGTAATCCAACACGACCCGAGAGAGATCAGGCGCAGGACCAACGGCTTAACTTAGTTTCCGAAGCACGGCGGGAGGGGGGGTGGAGTATTATACTGCCAACTTACAAACACCATTGAAATGTGCCAGGTGATCGAGTGAAATGGCAATTGGCTATTTGACTGAAAAGTCCGTATTTTTTCTTTTGTTTCGTAAAACAATATTGACGGAGATACGATGATTTCAAAATTGGCAAAACGTCACAATTTAGTACAATTTTTATTGAATTCTGACGTCACGAGCCCCCACCCTCGAGTTTCGGTGCGTTATATTTTGGTAAATATTCACTGATTTTACAAAAGAAAAAATATTTGTCCGTAATTTATAAAACTCTAAATGACGGACTAAATTTATAGCTGTACTGTCAAATAGCCAATTGGAGAGACACATATCTAGCAGTGGACTGATATAGGCTGATGATGATCATGACAGCAAAACATGGCTGTACTGATAGGTACACCTCTGCCTAACACTTCAAGGATTAAAAGCCTGATGATTGCCACCGGTATTTTTAGAACAACACTTGTTAGGCATGCCTCCGAACAACTATTAGATTACTTAATAAAACTACGCTGTGACGTTGGCGTTAAATCAATTTGCTAAACTGCCGTGAATATGAAACAACGCGTGACACTGTCAGTTAAACTAAATTTCGTGTTTGTGCTGTTAAACTTGAATTCTATTGTATTTTTAGGGTTTCGTACCTCAAAAGATAAAACGGAACCCTTATGGGATCACTTTCTTGTCCCTTGGTCCATCTGTCAAGATCTTTTTTCTCAGAAACGCTTTGAGGAGTCAAGCTTATCAAATTCTCAAGTTATTGTAGACTTGAAAATTTGGTAAGCCCTTGGAGCAGAGAAAAAATGTCTAAACTAACGTAATCAAAAGATACGGCCGTTTATGTTCTGTTTTCTATAATTTTCTGAGCTGCTTGCCTTAGTAGGTATGAAAATGTAAAATCAATAGAGTTGTTTACAAACTTACGTAGAAAACCGCGAGCGGTTTCGCATTTGGCGACGCATCGTGGCGTGCTTGAAACATTTCTAAACATTTGATCTTATCATTCGCTGCTCCGAGCTTCGCTGCCGCTCATAACGGAAAGATCGTGTGACCTACCGTTAGAGTGGAACCCTGTGTCCTTTTTTAGCTTTTTTTTTTTTTTTTTGCGTGGTAAAATCATCAAATGAGTCCTCCCACCCAGGGCAGGGCGGGAAGGACTGTCAGACTTGTACTGACTAAAATCCACGGTGTCCTTCACGAGCCCTTTACGTACCGGGGTTACGGTGATGGGTAAGTCCCGCGACCCCAGCAGGCTCTACAGGCCCCGTCAATTTGCTGACACTCCTTGAGGCGCGCGTGGAACACAACGCGCCGTCGACCCGGGCATGGTCCATGGTCGGGCAGCGAGTCGCCCATTACTCGCTGCCCGCATGCCCGCGCCTACGGTGGCCGGAGATCGTCTGGCGACGTCCGTCGCCGTGGGCGTCTACCACTGCGGCTGGGTCGGAGGGAGGACACTGTTCTCTCCCTCACGCGGCACGCCTCCTCCTTCGCGAGCATGACTGCTTCGCAGAAGGAGGCGACCGCTTCCCACTCCGTCTCGCCCCGCAGCATGGCCTCGACCAATGCCGGGCGCGAGAGGTCTCCGCCTATCGCCGTCGTGAGGACACGGCGGTGCTCTGCCCAAGCGGGGCACTCCTGCACCGTATGCTCCACCGTGTCCTCAGGACGGTCCTCGCAGTGGTGACACCCAGGCGTTTCCTCCTTCCTTATCCGACACAGGAACCTCCCGAAACTTCCGTGTCCGGTGAGGACCTGCGTCATGCGGAAGGTAAGGACGCCGTGACGCCTATCCAGCCACTCCTCAAAGAGGGGTCTTACCGCCGCGATTGCGGCGTGCCCGGATCTCGGTTCCGACAGTCGCCCCCTCCATACTGCCCTGAGATCGCGCCGGAGCTCTTCCCGCCGCGCCTCGACCTGTCGAGGCAGCGGGGATTCGCCCCGGCGCTGCGCCTCCACGCGCCATTCGTAGACGCGCTGGAGGGCAGTCACCTCCAGATCCCAGGGCAGCAATCCGGCAAGGAGGTTGGCCGATTCGCCGGCGATCGTGCGGTATCCTCGGACCATTCGGATTGCCATGACCCTCTGGCATGCGACCAGCTTTAGTGGTCGCGTCCGAATGCTCAGGGCCCACACAGGGGCCCCGAAGAGGGCCATGGACCGCACGACACCGGCGTACAGCCTCCGGCAGGAGGCGTTTGGCCCGCTGAGATTGGGCAGGAGTCGCCTGAGGGCGGCTGCTGCCCGGTTCAGCTTCGGGGCCAAACGTAGGAAGTGCTCCTTTTTTAGCTTTTTTTTTTTTTTTTTTTTTTGCTTGGTGAAATCATCAAATGAGTCCTCCCACCCAGGGCAGGGCGGGAGGGACTGTCAGACTTGTACTGACTAAAATCCACGGTGTCCTTCACTAGCCCTTTATGTACCGGGGTCACGGTAATCCCTTGGTCCCGCGACCTCCTTTTTTAGCTTGGAAAAATTATCAAATGAGTACTCCCACCCAGGGCAGAGCGGAAGGAACTGTCAGACTCGTACTGACTAAAATCTACGTTGTCCTTCAATAGCCCTTTACGTTCCGGGGTCACGGTAAATCGTGCGTCCCGCCATCCCGGGGAACCCTGTGTTATGGCAGTAGTAAAATTATAGACTGAATAAAACATGCTGTTTTATTAAGCTGCATCATTTTATCTCTTTCAGGAGTCTAATAAGCGTATACTCATTCATTGATGCTGACCGCATCGGCGTGTGGGGCTGGAGCTACGGCGGGTTCGTGTCCACCATGATGCTCATACAAGATGACCAGAAGACCCTCAGCTGTGGTGCTGCTGTGGCACCGGTCACTTCTTGGCTTTATTATGGTAAGGTTTTTTAAATAGACTCGCGTTTACTCCTATTCCGTCTGATCGTAAGCAGTGACGTGGTCGACGATGAAGCACGCTTGCCTAGAAGTAACCTATTCACTCAGACCCTAAGGATGTAGCTATCAGGAAACAAAGACCCCTGCAGGGTATTCTACTCCTTTGCTGTGTGCACAATAAAGGTATTTGCAAATACAATGGGCCGCTGAGAATGTCCACACCGAAATGGTTACCAACTCGGCATTTGCTGGGTAAAAAACACCCAGCGTTTCAGTTGTCACCCCGCAGTGTTTTTTCGTTGTAGCCTGGTTTTTATCGGGATGTAGCTTTTATGTTAAACTTCGGTTATTTTGAAGTTAATAAGAACATCGTTTGTTACTCTGGATCAAAATAACGAAAAACAATAGGCAGAATAGTAATTGCACAGGTTGAAGTTGATCATAAGAGGTCCCATGAAAAGTATACAAATACTATCTTCATCGCCTAGTTTCTCTTTCCCAGACACAATGTACACGGAGCGCTATATGGACACGCCGCAAGCGAACCCTCTCGGCTATGAACGCTCTGACGTCATCAGACAAGCAGAGAAGCTGCGCGGGCGCCAATACCTGTTGGTTCACGGTACTGATGATGACAACGTGCACTACCAGCACAGCATGCTGTTGGCGAAGCAGTTGCAGCATAATGATATTGATTTCCAGCAAATGGTGAGGAAACTGTCTTTTTCATTTTTTTTTTCAAGCATGCGGCTGTCATTGAACTCTTTTGTACTACCATAAAAGCTGACGAGTCGAAAACCGGACCGAATCCGAAGCGATAACGAACCGATACGAGACGTCAAACTGGGTGCAGCAAACCTGATTTGATATCAGACACGCTTCGTACTAATTTTTGTAAGCAATTAAAAATTTCTTGTGTAGTTACTAAGTGTAACATCGAAAATAAAAAAGTACAATAGTGAAAGTAAAGAAAATTATAAACACTCTCTTGTATTTTCCATTGATTGTTTAATTTCATTTTCAGAGCTACGCGGACGAGAAGCACTCTCTACTCGGCGTGAGTCGACATTTCTACCACATGTTGGATCACTTCTGGTCTAAATGTTTCGAGAAAGAGTGAATGTGGCGCTCCCAGTCGGGCCTTTTCATTCAGGCTGCGTTTCCATTATATGTGCATACATGTTGTAAATAGGGTACTTGTCTGATAAAATCTAATTAGTCCAACAGTTAGACTAAAGTCCGGACGCGAAGCAGGAGGAATTTCGTACTTTAATCTGTCATTACCCGTCTCTGTCACTCCCGCGAAATATAATGAGTCTCGCTCACACACGCGGCTCTCTGCTTCGCGACCGGACTTTATCAAAAAATATTTGACACGTATTTTTTACGTATTAAAATTGATGCCAAAACTTCACAGGCAAGTACAGTTTTTACTTGCTTCTCTCGAATTTTAAAGCGTTATATTTTTGTAAATATGCATTTATTCAGCAAAAGAAAAAATACGTGTCCATTTTTTTCCCTATCTGACGAATTAATTAGATTTGCAATTTATTAATGCTGTCAACATGACTATTGTATGCAACTTGAACAAATCTGCATACAAGTTATTAGTTGTAAGTATCGTAGTTTGAACTTGAAGATCTTTTCCGATTCAAGTAACTTGTACACAAATGTGACGTCATAATCTTATACAAGTCTTGCCCAATGGAAACGCGCCATCAGTGTCACTGTATTGTGCTCATTGACTGCTTTGCTAACCGCCTCGTGTTCCACGTTGTCATATTGTGATCTCGTTACCGTCGAAGAAATGAAAACTTTAGATTTAAGACAAACTCGAACTCGATGTAAGAATTAGTTTATTTACAGTGATATTTATAAAGATACGCTTAAAAACCACTGTTGTTTTATTTATTTTTAAACTGAAAGTATCATCATCATCAGGCGGAAGACGTCCACTGCTGAACATAGTCCTCCCCCTTAGACCGCCACACCGAACGACAATTCGCCACTTGCATCCATCGGTTGCCCGCGACTCTCACGATGTCGTCGGTCCACTTAGTGGGAGGCCTGCCTACGCTGCGTTTTCCAGTCCGTGGTCGCCACTCGAGAACTTTTCGTCCTCATCGGTCATCAGTTCTACGAGCGATGTGGCCTTCCCATTGCCACTTCAACTTGCAAATTTTACGAGCTATATCGGTGACTCTGGTTCTTCGCCGAAAATCCTTATTTGATTTTATCTTCCAAAGAAACACCGAGCATAGCTCTTTTCATTGCTCGTTGAATGACTTAGAAAGAATACCGTCTGCAAACATTAATATTCATTTAAAATAAACTTCTCCTTACTGCAGGTAGACTTTACACTTTTCTTCTTCTTTCTTAAATAGAAAATTATTATTTTTATTCTTAAAAAAATATACTTTATACCAATGTGGAAAACAGTTATTCAGTGTACAGTTCACAAACTTGGGAGAAATCTAGCAATTAGTGCTCCGCAAAACAAAGAAAAATCACAACGGCGGCGCCAGAATGCTTCCCTTACCCCTGCCAAATAAAACATTAACTGTTGTGCTAGCTTCTCTGCAAAGAACACGTTATTTTACACATCATTTCTATATTATGTATATTGTGTGTTCAAGTTTTGAACGAACGGTTTTATTGCTGTTGGTAACTGTACCGAAGTCTAGATTCGGGAATACTGCACTCATAGACCCCTGGCCACGGTAGGATTTAATTTTGGATATCTTTGTTAGAATATATTTATGTAGATACTGAGGGAAAAGTAGGTAATACGCCCCAGTAGTGTGGCGAGCGTGGCTGCTGTTGGCTTACAATATGTCTCTCAGCCTCAGTCATGTTGTACGCCAACAGCGACCGGATGTCGCGCGGGATTCCGAGCGAGGTCGGTCGTAGTAAGTTTTAGTGCTAAATTGGCGGGGCGTTTTGTCAACTAGGGCGTATTTCCTAGTTTGACCCTAGTGATTTACTGCATACCTGGGCTTATCCAAACTAATATTATAAATGCGAAAGTAACTCTGTCTGTCTGTCTGTCTTTTCTTCACGCCTAAACTACTGAACCGATTTGTGTGAAATTTGGTACAGACATAGTTTGGAACTTGAGAAAGGACATAAGATAGATTTCATTACAAAAAATAAAACAATAATCTGCCGGAAGTCACTATTCCACGCGAACGAAGTCGCGGGCAAAAGCTAGTATTTCAATAAAAGTTTCGGTATGTTTAAATATAATTATATACGCTATATTTAAGGAAAACGGTAAATCATAAATTCTAAGTACACAAACATATTAAGTTTTTATCAACTTTCATAGTCTTATTGCTTCCTAATTGGAATATAAGGCGCAATTAGTGAAATATGCGAATACAGTCACAAAACTGCACAAGTGAGAAGGGCTGTCATTTAAGTAATGCGTATGAGAGCAATAAACTGCGTATGCGTGCGGATGTGCAAAAAGTTGTGTTTTATAGACCATCAACTTAAATGCGGTACGTAAAAAACTATTTTGTGAACGCAAAAAAAATGGGAATAAGTAAACTCTATGACAGAACGGACATGTCATGAGTTTTTCTGTCAGTTCAGTGCTTCATTCCAAAAAATCAGAACCGTAATAGTTTTAGGCATGTAACGTGAATTTATATAGACTTCGAAATTTCACTTGTACATATGAAAATTTTCAGTATTTTAGTGAGGAGGCCATGGCTGAGGACATCAATTCGAAGGTACTTTGAACTTAACATTAGGTTAGATGGGGAAGGGACATCATCTATCTGGCTTTTCTAACTAGATTAAGTTTTTTGTATATTTATTTTAGGAAATTGTCCTCGAATATCGATAGCCCCTTCGCTGCTAGTGACTCAATTTGTGAGCCAAATTTAGAGGACCGCGCTTTATGCGCGATAGAGCCATGCGATGTCGAGAAGTGCTACCCGGAGCCCCGTGTCGTCATCATCGGTGCAGGCATGGCCGGCCTGTCAGCGGCAGCCCGGCTCGCGCAACGCGGCATCACCAACATTGTGGTGCTTGAAGCTTACGAGAGGTAAGTATACATACATATAGTATACATTTACTAGTATAGACGCACTAAACATAAAATATCGGCTCTTTCCAGACCCGGTGGTCGGATACATTCGTGCTGGCTTGGAGACATCGTTGCTGAATTAGGATCCCATTGGAAGCCAGATAACAGCTTCACACATCCTATCTACACAATGTCTGCCACTGAAGAACCTCCTCGTCCTGGTGTGCCCGGTTCTGAACATACTCGTGGACTCTTCAACCGAATAGTTACTGGTAAAATGGCGTTTCCCCTCACATTAACTGCATACCATAAATTTCGTCAGATAGAACAGGAAGCTGCTCAGATATACTGCCTCGGTGGTAGCAAACAGGCAGGTTCCTTATTCAATTTCATGAGTCTGAGAATTCAACAAGAACTGCACGAGTATCCCGAGCAGCAACAACATGACGCAGCGAGAGTAATGTTCGGGCTGTGCCACATGCTGAGCGCACGCTGCGGGGACGACACAGCCATGCTATGCGCCGACCACGAGGGCTGCTTCATGAACATGCCCGGCGGCGAAGTACGCGTACCTTTGGGCTTAGTGGGAATACTCGCTCCGTTGCTACGTCAAATACCAGAAGGAGCTATTCGTTACTGCAAGCCGGTCAACTGCATCTACTGGGGAACATCTCAGAAAGAAGGTTATCGAGCTACCGTATGCACGTGTGATGGTGATGAATTTCCTTGTGACTATGTCATTACAACTGTGTCTCTCGGAGTGCTGTATAATAATGCCTTCAAAATGTTCTGCCCTACGCTTCCTTCGTCAAAAATAGACGCCATGCGATGTCTTGGATACGGATTTTGTAATAAAATTTATATGGAATATTGTCGCCCTTTTTGGTTTTGGCATAAAGGAGATTTGACCTTCAGATACTGTCAAAACGAGCTTGGTGACCGTCCTGATTGGACTCGAGGAATAACTTCAATAGAAGCAGTCCCAAATAGTAAACATGTGATGTGTGCCTGGGTGGTAGGCCAAGAAGCTTTGATGATGGAAGGGCTCTGCGACAGAGACGTAGCTGAAAGCTTGACGGAAATATTACGGATCTCGACGGGTAACTGTAGCGTACCGTATCCAAATACAATTTTACGATCGCATTGGACTTCTGATCCGTTTTTCTGTGGGGCATATTCTTACGACAGCTACGGGTCTGACGGGAATGCACAGCGCGCGTTGGCGTGTCCGCTGCCGGGACCCAGTGAGCCTATTCCTCCGATATTGTTGTTCGCCGGCGAGGCCACGGTGCCTGGCCACTACGCCACCGTGTCAGGTGCTCGCCTGAGTGGAGTGCGAGAAGCTGAGCGAGTGTTGTCTTTAACATTGCGGTACAAAGGCCCCCCTTTACCAGCTGTCGACAGAGCGCCAAAGAAGAAAGTTAAAATGGAGGAATAATATGAACTGTTCTAAGTCTAGTCCTTTGCCCCCTCGTCCGAAAGTGCGAAATATAAGTAAAGTTTCACGTTACGCTTTGTGTTTTACTTCCTTTCATATTTTCACCCGGAACTCATGTCTACGTAACTGTTAACTTATCTCTGACAAGTTAGCGGGCTCGCTAGTGTCTGTTGTTAGTTTTGAAACTAGAATGATGTGCAACTTGCTTGATGTCTTATCTTGTGCGGTGGTCTGCGCTGAGAATAGGTAGAAGAACATCTCAGAAGAACACTCTTTCCGAGTATTTTGTTAAAGTAAATCGAAAGCAGATATTTTAGTACTGCACAGGTGTTTTAAGGACCTCTTGCCAAGCTAATAAAAATAATACCCTCTATCTTTTAACCGTACTATTCTGATGTTTTAGGGACCTTCTAAACCTCTCTATGGCAAACAAAAAAAACCTCTCCATTTGCCTTTAAAGACCATGAAAAGTAAATTCAAAATTGAACCTAATATCGAACCACTTACTAAATCTGGTAGGTATTGGCAAAGTGGTTTATATTCAAACGATTTGCATAGGTTTCGAATGTTATACATAATGGCGTAGAATTCGGCTGATTGAGCTATTGTTCTCACTGTTTGTACATCAAGATTGAATGCGGATGAGAGAGATGCTTTAGGATTTCCAGAGGCTGCACAAACTTTTGTTGGTAGACATCCATGCATATGAAGGTTGACGTAAGATTCATACTGACTAAAAACGACCCTGTTTAGTCATATACCCTTTGCGTTCCGAGACCGCGATTCCCTTTAAAGATAGTCCCGCGACCCCAGTAGTTTTGCCCTTTACCCTCGTCAGTTTGCTGACAGCAGATGACTAGGGTTTGCTCCTTTGGTCGCGGGACTAAAGAATTACCGTGACCCCGGTACGTAAAGGGCTATTGAAGGACACCGTGGATTTTAGTCAGTACAAGTCTTACAGTCCCTCCCGCCCTGCCCTGGGTGAGAGGACTCATTTGATGATTTTACCACGCTAAAAAATAAAAAAAAGGGTTTGCTCCTAGATCGGACAGCGAGCCCACCATTACTTGCCGTCTGCAAGCCCGCACCTACTAGTCACTAGTCGGATAGATGCATGAGGTGTATGATAACCGCGTCCTCACGCCTTCTGTCTCCAAGGTTAATCTCCTGGGTTTTGTATTCCGGATAATACATTTTTAATTTAAATGTTTAGAGAAGAGCCTTGCCATTACAAGGCTGTCATTGTAATGGCGTTATACCTACTCTTCTAAGTATTGTCAAAGTTTCTGATAGCAGAGACAGCTTTGACGGCACGGTGGCACAGTGGCAGAGCGTTACCCTGCTCTGCTGCTTGTCGCGGGTTCTATTACTGCGCGGACTACAAGTAGGTAGTTGTTCCGGGTCTGGGTATTTTTGTAAGTGAATTTAAATATTTGTAAACGTGCTCATGAGACATGAGAAATTACTACCCTGGGGCAATTTTTTAAAGAGACCTTTAAATTATTTTAATTTGACAGTCCACATTGGCATTGATCTTAATACAATATTATGCTGCTAATGCACACATACTCGTACGAATAATAATTATAGGTGATTGTTTGCTAGGAAAACAACAATACTCTTGAACATAACAGATTCATCAACAAACCTGAAGATACAGGAGGGAGAAATTAGGTCAATGAAAAAAAAAACAAACTCCTTTGAGTCGTGACGTGTTTCCCACTTTCCCCATGTTATTGTTTCAAGAAAATGAATTGTTTCCCAGTAGAACCTGGGGGGGACATGTTATTACAAGCGACTGCGGATTCCGTCCCACCATACAATACATTTCGCACATTAGCATCCGGAAGAATAAATTCCGTCCTTTTGTATCATCAGCACGGATTTCGCCTTCTGTAAACTCGGATTTTTGTTACATTATTTGCTGGGTTTTTAAATATAGACATAGTCATCATTATTTTTTCGTGGTAAAATCATGATGACTAAAATACACGGTGTCCTTCAATAGCTCTTTACGTTCCGGGGTCACGGTAATACGTGAGTCCCGCGATCACGTCAGGCTTTGGCCCTTCTAAGGGGGGCCCTGTCATATTGCTAACAGCTCTTTGAGGCATGCGTGAAACACAATGCGCTGTCGACCCGGGCATGGTCCATGATCGGACAGCGAGTCGCCCATACTAGCCGTTCGTATAGAGCTACCTAACAAAAACTTCCCTTCCCTTCCCGCCACCGAATCACAACTTCCAAGCTCACAAACACGTGAGAAACAAACATAATACAAACTAAAATGTTCATATTGTGAAAGTGAGTAACACAGTAATCTCACTAACTAGAATTCTTCGAGAACATAACTCAATTATCTCCCGATAGAGGGAGCTTCCCCATACGTTCACAGCATCGCAGGTGCATTTTATCGACACACATTTTTCACCAGATCCGGGGGTCTAAAATGGCTACTTAAGCAGAATCATATACTATCAGACATATGTGTGACAGCGAATCATAATAAAACAGGTGAAATTGTGACTAAATTGACAAATTGACAATTTATTTGAGGTATCGTATTGTAGCCTACAGATTCACGGTCAGAATCTCGAAAATCGTGAATGTGAGAGGTTTCTGTTGCTTTTATTATTTGAAGTGTCGGGGAGTCTTCTCGCCGCGAGTCTGTGGGCTAAATGAAATGGTCCACAATATACATAAACTTATTGCACGGACTAAGCCTTTCCAAGCTTACATCAAATAAAACGCAATATGTAGGGGAACAGTCTATAAGACGGGGACGCGAGGTATAAAGGGCACATACACTCTTCAGGCACACTTAACACAGCACTAACTTGGCGTCCTGTTGGCACTTGCGCTACGTTAGTATTGTGTTAAGTTTGCCTTAAGTGTGTGACTTCCCATCATACTACCTCGCGTCCCCGTTATACACTGTTCTCCTACTCATTCCAGAGAGTATGTCAATTTAAGTAGCCAATGCTCAGTTTATATTTATATATGAAATTAATTGAATACGATTCTGCGAGGCGGCTAAAAATTTCACGAATCTAACAATGCATTGCTAATTATTTCACTGGGAATTCACGAAACAAATAAGTTTTAGAAGAATTGCTTATAGTGGCCGTTTTAGACCTCAGATCAGCCGTTGAATACTAAAGTGCAACATTAATTTCAATAAAGTTTCCTGGAGAAGAATTTTCCTTTTCGTTTATTTTCTTTTCCGTAGTATGTTTTGTCACGAAGGTAACTGGCAACATTGTAAGTGTGGCCATCAATATGATTTGATCTGTTTGCTAAGCTACCGTAGTGCGCGGGCCATGGACCATGCCCGGGTCGACGGCGCGTTGTGTTCCATGCGCGCCTCAAAGAGTGTCAGCAAAATGACGGGACCCCCCTCTAGAGGGCCAAAGCCTGCCGGGGTCGCGGGACTCACAAATTACCGTGATTGAAGGACACCGTGGATTTTAGAATGACAGTCCCTCCCGCTTGGCCCTGGGTGGGAGGACTCATTTGATGATTTTACCAAGATAAAAAAAAAACTACCGTAGTGATTATGACTATATTGCCTTATGGCCATAATTTAGTGTTGATAATACTAATTAAGTTTACGATTGGTAGTAGATGTTTATGCTATGTACGAAGTTGGTGTTGGGACTATCAATTGACCAGGATCATTGATTTTTCAATTTTTCAATTCGATCCAATGATGCAGTTTTAGTTTTCGTCAAAATCGGCCTCGAGAATCCTTTCAGAATTTTGCGATAATCCTCATAGTTTGAAATATAGCCACCCACACCCCGTTGGAAATTTTTTCAGCTTTTAACAGCTTTATTTTTTAAATAAAAACTAAGTTGTACGTTAATAGATAATTAGTTATCCAATCATGTGTACATGTAGCAAGAATTTAAGAAATACAGTACTTATGTCCCATCAATAAATTTTCTTTCTATTACTACAATAGTTAAAAAAGTAAAAGCACAAAATGCATAGTGAGGATACGTAGTACGAGTTCGAACCTCATCCATGTGTTGATATCATATAATGACACACCTGAAAATTCGAGCAAATTATAAAGTTCGATCTGTCGTTAAGATTTTATTTCATATAAGTGTAAATTGATGCGCTGTATTTAAATATCTCGTTATTATTTAATTTGTCTGTTTTATGAAAATAAATAGATATTAATAAATAGAATTACAGAAACTGTCCCATCAAGACATTACGAACACATAAAGTCCTATGAAAGATAAAATGAAGTGTTTCACGAGCGCCTGTGTGCAATTATTCTATAATCTCCAGCAGTATATCCCCCGAGGGAAACATCGCCTGAATAACAAATATATTGGCGATTCCTACGAATTGATTCCGCGCTGATTGATGTTCGCTACTCTACTGGCTCGGCTACAACGCGCGCTTCAACAGCCTTTTGATTCCACGTCACTTTACTCAACACAATCAATAGGAGACGGAATTCGCTTTATCGAGTTCCCTTTCATTGGATTATTGGGTATTTGTTTGACTATTATTTGCTAATGTGGTAAGTATTTCATTCGAGCAACTGAAAGCCGTTAGCAAGAAAACATCGAGCTTATGCAAAACTTACGTTGTATTTTCAACACGCGTCCTCAAACAAGCAAGAGGATAGCGGAAAATTGCATCAAAGTTATCAAGGGAATATTAATTTATGTTGTAATTAAATGTAGCTTGTCTTGGAAACTTGTAGTTGTATTATTAATAAAACAGCAGAGGAAAACAACGGAACACTACCCGCGCTTCACGGAAAACACATCGTGAACATTTTCTGCGAAACGCGACGTGTTTCCCGTATAAGCAAAAATATTACTTTTATGGTGTTGAACGGAAAATATCTGATAATTTGGCTCTATTGAGCTTTACGGATGTAATGCGAAGAATTTCGCGGAGGGCATTAACACCGTCGCAATGAGAGGGCGGCGCGCGCCCGAGCGCTGCTAGCGAGCCCGGCCAGCACGTCTCTGCAGATGGCGGGCTGCGGGAGCACGCAAGAAAGCGTCGAGACAGATGCGTGACGCAGCGCGCAGGACCGCCCCCCCCCCTGCCCCGTGGCGGTGCGTGCCGCGCCCCGCGGTCCCTGCTCCGCGCGACACATCTCACAGAACACATCGATAATCGCGTGGTGCGTGAGCCCGCAGCGGGCTCGGACTCGGGAGGTAGCTCGGCGTGCGGTGGCGCGGCCGTGTGTGCCGGTGCAGGCGGTGCGTGGCGCGCGCGTGGCGCGGGCGGGGCGCGCGCGGCGGCCCGGGCGGCAGTCGCTCGGTAGCAGGCGGCGGCTCGCGTCGCCCTGCGCTCTCTCCTGCACGCTGCATGGCTGCGCTCGCGATCTCGCGACAAGGTACGCGCCGCGACACCACACCGCACGCTGCACATGTTACACATCACACTCGTGCATTTTTCATTCATCACTTCGCAGATTTTTGCTTTATTGTCGGTAGTATCCCAATCCGCGAAAGAACCTTCTCGGGCGCGCGCATATTACCTTAAATTATGTTCAAAATTCTGTTAGACTTTGAAAACCGCGTTTGATGATAATAAAAAAAACGGGTAAGTATTCCTAAATATTTTCTGCGTCTTCCTTAAGGCTTCAACGAAATAGAACAGGCACGCGTAAGCTCTCTAATGGCAGCCGAAATATAATTGGAAGCTAAGAAAATAAGAAAACGTGGTGGAAATTTTTAATTTTCTTTGTGATTCGTAGGAAAAAAGGGAATTATTATGGAGGTCATTAATTTTATAATGGTTTTCGAGACGCAGAGACTGCGCTTCGTTTTATCTTATAGAAGATGTCATGAGGGAGAAAACAGCAAAAGCACTGGCCTGATGCCAAATGTCGACCGCGGCACACATCTTTCAGTAACAAAATATTTTAGAAATATCAGAGATATAATGTCTGGACATTTAAATGTCTGTAGTGGACTCAAAATGTACGTTGTTGAGTGGATGAGCTCTGTCATCGTTTGTTCGGTTGATAAATGAGCGCGCGGTACCAACGTGTAGCCTACCTTAGATAACTAATTAGAACAGTTAGCTCTCCCAGTGATCTGTGACTTTCAATATGAAAATGTTTTTCCAGAGAAATTGAAAGATCTCATCAGTTATTTCTTTCTTGATAAATATCTTATCTTAACATTTCACACATTTTGGCGAAATGATTGTAATAAAGGAAGAATAAATCTCTAAAATGGCCACCTCAGCGCAATTTTAATATTTTCTCTGAACGTTCATTTTCGTTTCAGTTGATTTTCTTTCATGAATATTTTTCGGTGTGAGACGCGCGATCTTCACGCCTACAATTATGATAACGTGCTTGATGACAAACATGGAGATAACGGACTCGACATTTCGACGATCGACTTTTGAATTATTTTTCTTTCAAATTGTCATCGTTTTTGTGATTGCTTTACCAGCTACGCTTAGCTAAACTTTTTTTGGTATATCCTTACAAAATAATGTTTATAAATAAGGAACATAATTATCATAACATGGCATAACATTAGGCCTGTATTTCACAAACGGTTTGGCAGATATACTCGTAGAACTTCTACATAACACCGGGTTATAGCAATAAACTTGCCCGCCAATTACACAACTCTAAATCATTTGCATTAATGACATGATATACTCAATCACGTACCTAACTTATAATATATCTCTCAATTATCAATAAACTATTATTCTTTTTAAAAATCTACACTAGCTTTTGCGACGTTGCCCGCGTGAATTTCGGGAACTATCCTAATATTACGATAAAATTATCCTATGACTTTATGCAGATTACAAGCTATCTGTCCACAAAATTATATCCAAATCCGCATTTTTTTTTAATTATAATTACTAGCTGTGGCCAGCGGCTTTGCCCCGCTACAACTGGGAAATTATCCCACGGGAACATAGAATCGAGATAAAAAGATATCCTATGAGTTAATCAAGGTTATAAACTATGTGTGTACCGAATTTCATCCAAATCCGTTCAGTAGTTTTTGTGTGAAACGTTGCAAACATCCATCCATAGTCACAAACTTTCGCATTAAAACTACACTTGCGACCAAAAGTATAGAATCACTTGCTTGGATCCGGGATAGCTCCGTAAATAATGGCGTTATTTGAATGAATTTGGTATCAATTTAAAGTCAATAGTTAAGCCTTTAAAACGGTACCATTTTTATTATTACTAGTTACTTAACTAGCTATTAAGTACTCAAGATAGCGCGGAATCGCAGTAAGTGATTTCATTGGGGATGGTAAGTTTTGGTGGTAAAGATCGAATGTCAGCTCTGTCAGTGAATACTTGGCACGTGTACCATGTTGCGAATATACAGCCTCCTTCCACTTTATTAGAGTGCTTGCTTTCTTTTTGATGAAATACAAACCACCAACCATCAGCTTCTTACCCTTTTTTATCGTGGAAAAATCTTCAAATGAGTCCTCCTGTCCTGGTTGGAGACTCCGGAAGGGACTGTCAGAGTCGTACTGACTAAAATTCACGGTGTTCCTTCAATAGCCGTTTATGTTCGAGGGTCACGGTTACCTGTTTACAGCCCCGCGACCCCGGATCTTCGTGCCTTTATCCCATTTTACTTGGGATCATCGCAACACGTTTTCTTCTTCCATTCTCCCCTGACAGACGTCAAAGCATCATTTACTCCATTTACATTCATATTCTTCACACAATCCATCGATCTTTTCTTTGGCCTTCCTCTTCCTCTCTACAAAAATCACGTATCACTATATTTGTCCACGCTAATCTCTGAAACCGCAATATCCTTAATCAAATTTTGCTGAAACTGTAATTAAAGGCCCATGCAACTTTTAGTATGGACCTTGGGATCAATTTTTTTTCTTTTCGCCAGTGATTAAATTTTGGCCACAATTAGACTAATATCTAAGTAGTCCATAGAAAAAAAAAAGTTTCTATACTATTTTTTTTATTATTTTTTACGAAGTTCTTAGGTTGCGGTCTACTAATGACCAACATTTCATTACTGGCGAAATAAAAAAAAAATTTGATGCCAAAAAGTTGCATACCCCTTTGTGAATGTGTATTTTTTACACTAGTAAGAATACTAATCCTAACTAATATTATAAATTCGAAAGTGAGTTTGTTTATTACGATTTCACGCCTTAACTGCTAAACTGATTCTTATTAATTTGGAACAGAGATAGATATGACTCTGGGCTTAGGCTATGGAAAGGGGTGATGACGAGCTTAACGTTTGCTATGTTATTTCTAGATATTAAACCATTTAAACAGGTTGGCTTAATTTTTTAACGTATGAAATTTTGCATATTAGTATTAAAGTAAAAGAAAAAAATATATTTAAAATTACCCTCCAAAGATAGATAAAAAACAAATCATGGCAATTCAAAATTTTATATTAATATTTGCCGATGCGGTTTCCCATCGGGTGAACAGCATTGTAAATAAATAAAATTATTATGTTCCGGAATCAGGGTTGTATAAAAACCCTCGCATTGTATGTTGTCCTGATTAAAAGGGTGGTTGGTATGCTCGTTACGCGAACTCAATTAGCACAGTCGAAACGAACTCCCATTTTGTTTTGGTTGCTTTTAAAACCTGCAAGAGTACAGTGAAAGTTAAAGGAAGAACTTGGTTTAATATATTGGAATAAAATTTATATTTTAACGTATAATTGCGAATCCTAACTGAAATTTTATAATTGCGAAATTGAGATTGTTTGGTGCGTTTTAACGCCTAAACCGCTTAACTGATTTTGATGAATTTTGATATACAGATAGAACGGAGTCTGAATACTCGAAATCTTGAAGAGCTATTTTATATTTTTATAAAACGTTTACACCCTATTTTCGTTTTTACCCTATTAGAAACACAAACCCGGAAACAATTACTTTTGGTTATACAAATATTTGTTCCATGCAGAAACGAATCCGCGAAACATTCCGCAGCATTCGGTCGTTCAGCTACTGTGCCAACTATGTCATCGATCCGGAATTTTATGAAGTTTTTTTTATCGTAGTAAAATCTTCAAAGGACGGGAGCGACTGTCAGACTTGTACTAACTAAAATCCTTGGTGATCCTTCAATAGCCCTTTACATTCCAGGGTCACGGTTATCTGATGAGGCAGTCCCGCGACCCAGTCAGGTTTTTAAAGTGGGTGAAGGCGCCGAAAGTAGCTAGTCCGATTTTACAACATTATTTTTAGTATATGCGAAACCTGAATATAGTTTGTTCAGAATCAGTAACTGAATCGATTCCAATAATTTTTACACCATGTTAAAATTTTTTTCAAAAATATTTTAATTAATTTTTATTACCAGTTAATTACAATACAATCACCGTACGGTTAGGTACCTATTGCCAAGCTATTATCACGAGTGTATAACACAGGAGACGCGGTTTACGCGGGTGTACCTCGAAATAAGCATGTTTTTGAATGGACAACCAGGTAATATACAAACTTATAACCTTGTGATTTTTTATGATACGGTTTTAAAATTTTGTACATAGATTCTTTACACAAAAATACTAGACAGGTGTATTGGGTTTCGCATAAACAAAAAATAATGTTTTGTAATGATTTCTTTAAAATTATGTATATCCTCCAGCTTTATTTAATAAAAGAAAATGTAACAGTAAACAATTCAAACAAACTATTCCCATAGAGCACGTTTATTACTAAACTAATTTGTAACACTGTTGGAATAATTCACTTACAAATGCACAAGACGGTATTGCTACCCGCTGCGTTCGATCTAAGTTGGCCGTATAAGCATACACATACCTAAGTTCCCGACTTGCAACCAGAAATGCCCACTTGCGAATTCCGGAAAACTAATAGTCGGGCAAATTGACATTTCAGTTCGGGAGTTGCTGACGTTTCGGGCAATTTGTGAGATATCCCCAAGAGATGCAATTTCCCCCTTCCGTCTAATGGTACAGAGCTAGTTAGGGAACTGCCTGTAGGACCACTTGTGTCGCGTCGACCCCAATCAATTATGTGCTCTGTTTGCCCACGATGCCCAGTGTGCCCGCGATGACCGGTGAGACAATGTCACGAGGAGATTCATCTCACCGCGCTCACCGCATACCTACGTACACACACGCCACACGTAACACTTTGACATTGGCATTGAGATCATTTTATTCAACGGCGATTGTCCGCGACTTTGCCCGCGTGGAGCACGACAAATAATTAATTGTGTAAACGTAATAGAACTAGATAAAAGAAAAACATGGTGTATAAGCTGGATAAAAGTGAAGACTTATAATTGGTTTCCAGTCTCTGTTCTGAATTATTTAGCTGAAAAAAAAGTTTTTGGTTTTTAAGAAAAAATAGTAGACACTTTTATCCTATAGGGAACTAAAGAACGCTGCCATGTCCATGTCTGTAAATTTCATTTAAATTGATGCGTGATTGATTATCAAACATCCAAATAAATATGACATTTCAATTGATAGGATTGGGAGAAAAACACTCAATTGACAACAAAAACAAACGGTGTATTTTTCAACATTAACAAAAAATAAACATATTTAAAACTAGGGTTGCCATCTCTAAAATTTGGAAACTAGGACAAGGCGGAAAACCCCGGATTTTAGAGTCCAGAACCCGGACATGAGTCCAAGTGCTCACCATGGCAACTGCGTCGGGAAGGGTGGGGTGACGGTAAAGTGTGCGTGTATCGCGGGCGGCTCAAGACTTTAAATTTAAACCCGGACTACAAATGAAGCTCTCCCCGGATGCTTCCCGGATGCCCTCCAGACTACGACATATCCGGGGAAACCCTAACGGATAGCAACCCTATTTACAACTAGCTTTTGCCAGCGGCTTCACCCGCTCACCACCCCCCCCCTCCCCTCCTGTTTGCCTATGTCACTCAGGGTCAAGACCAAAGCAGCTTTCAACTGGTGAAAGAATTTTTGAAATCGGTCCAGTAGTTTTAGAGTTTATATCATTACAAACAGACACACAAAAATACAAATCTTTCCTCTTCATAATATTAGTGTAGACAAGTAATTATACAAATTAACAAATAAAATACGTATGAACAAAATACTAATTACTCACTTTTACACTAGCGTGTCTAAAATTCCAATCAACGTTTTAAACATTCCCTTTTAATTACAATTTCGTAGACATCACTTCGTGTTTCATTCCGTAGCGAGGTTTATGCGGTCGCGGTACCAAGGGATTACCGTGACCCCGGTACGTAAAGGGCTAGTGAAGGACACCGTGGATTTTAGTCAGTACAAGTCTGACAGTCCCTCCCGCCCTGCCCTGGGTGAGAGGACTCATTTGATGAATTTACCACGATAACAAAAAAAAAAAGCGAGGTTTATGCATTTCAGTTTCTAATTAGGCGTGCGAAGTGTAAAATATCGTTGTTTCGCGGACAGCGAATACGTAGTAGAGAATGTGACCTTACATTTTCTACCGATGATTCGCATATTTCTTTAGACGAATTATTTTCTGTAAACGACATTGTGACGTTGTTTGTGTACCGTGCCAGACTCAACAATGAATGGGTTACATTTGCTTCTTATAATACATAGCCTGTTACCTCTGTATACAGGGTAATTTTTTATTTAGTGCGGTTTTTTTAATTGAAATCTTCGAATACCTCCTCCCGCACTGAAGGGAGTGAAAGAAACTTGATTTGCTCAACAAACAACCTGTTTCTTCAGTTGAACTTTGCTTTACAGGGTCGCGGTGTCTTTTTAAGATAGTCCGGAAAACTCGGCCAGCATCAGTAAATCGTATGTGCATTCGAGAAAACAAGTATCACGTGTCACAAGCGCGTGACAAATAAAAACTGTTTCAAAACAAATATCTTTAATCATTGATAACTTCAGTATTTTTTGCTAAAGTGAAAAATAAAAATTACCCGTCGTTCCACAAAAAGTTAAAACTTAAACTCTTTTTTTTAAGGTGGTAAAATCATCAAATGACTCCTCCCACCCAAGGCAGAGCGGGAGGGAGTGTCAGACTCGTACTGACTAAAATCCACGGTGTCCTTCAATAGCCCTTTACGTACCGGGGCCACGGTAAATCATAAGTCCCGCAACCCCGATAGGAACTGTTAAACACTTGCCTAAAAAAGTGTAACTGCAAAACGACCCTTATGTCAACGTCAGATGCCGTTTTGACGTTGTCAGTTTTTTTTAGACAAAATTTTTAATAGATGTTTTACTTTTTTTGTAATAGGACCGTATATTATGTTTATTATTTCATACTAAAATATCCGCACTACATATAAAATTACCCTGTATAAAAGGAGAAACTGACTGACTAACTGACTGATCCATCAACGTACTGTTGAAGCCGCTAGTAGTTCGTTCTAGTAATGGTCAGATAACACCGAGACGCGACGCGACGCAACGTGAGGCGACGATATTCGAAGGTGTATCTTTTCGTGTAGTAAATAGAGTTTGATTTTGAGTCGCTCGATTGAAATGTGGGCTTAAGGGGAAACTCGCCTCTGGTCCGCGGTCCAGTTTACACGGAGTTGGATCAGTAGTGGTAGACTCGACCGAATGTGGGCGAGAATACTATGGAAAAATGTATAGTAGTAAAATCAACCCATTGGGATAACATTCCATTAAAATGAAATAAAAGTGTGGAAAAAACGCGCGTAGTGTCGCTTGGTGTGAATTGACGCTAAGGGGTGTGTCTAGTACCCAAGTGGGTCCCGTGTTTGAAGGGGCGAGCCTATTAAATAAAAGCAAAACTTGTGTCAACATTGAACTTAGGAACACATTCAACAGTCGCACTTGTAACCACTAAACCTACGAAGTAATAGTCGCTGCGTCACAAAAACATTGTTAATCGCGTGTGACCACACAAATAGTAATTAAACAGTGTAAATAAACACATTATTGTTGTAGTGTTAAACACGCAACAATTCAAAATAATTGTGCAGAACTATTGGTTTTTGATTAAGCGGAAATATACCTATTATTGTTAAACCTCTTTTGTCTAGTGTGTAGCATAAAGGGGTATGCAACTTTTTCTTTCGCCAGTAATTCAATGTTGGTCATTAGTTGACCGCAACCTAAGAACTTCGTAAAAATAAAAAAATAAATCTAAACCGTAACCAACCAGAGATATAACGGATTTTATTTTGTTCTAATCAGGAGTAAATCAATAAATCTCTGGATTCCTACGAAAAATAACTCCTGATTAGAACAAAATAAAAACCGTCATCTCTGGTTGGTTACGGTTTAGAAACTTTTTTTTTTCTATGAACTTCGTAGGTGGTAGTCTAATTATGCCTAAAATTTAATCACAGGCGAAAGAAAAAAAAATTTGATGCCAAGGTCCAACTAAAAGTTGCATACCCTTTTGGGCAAAGTGTGATTGTTTTTTCGTCATGATTTTTTTTCTCTTCTTTGACCACTATCTCGTCGTGCCCCGTGGTAAGCAATTATGTGGTCGACGGTGAAGCACGCTTGCCCAGAAGTAACCTTGAATAGGTTACTTCTCGGAAAACTAAGATTGTAGCTATTCATCTGTCCAGCCTTCTCTCAACTATACATAGTGGGGTCGGCTTCGCATTTTTTAAATTTTACCTTTAAAAATACCCACAAACTAAAGGAATCTACTGTATCGTGGGTACGTTTACAAACATAAAAAGTCACCTACACAAACATCCACAGCCGGAATAACTATTAGCATATCATACAAATATTTGTACCGTGCAGGGATCGAACCCGCGACAAGCTGCACAGCAGTCGATCGTTCCGCCACAGCACCAATCGTGTCGTCAAAATTATTTCCCATATAAAGTCTAGTGTTAGAAGAACCAGGAGACAAGGAATGAATGTGTCTATAATTAATTTTAATAGTATAATCTTCTTATAGTCCATACGTTCAGGTTTCATGAAGCCTTACATAGCAACGTTTAATTTCTTGGTATATAAAAAATATGCTGATTTAATTCTGGCCTTGCCCTTTGCGTAATGAATGTAAATAGGTTGCCGTAGATCTGGAACGTAATAGGCCTTTGAACAGGGTATTTAAACGACTTCAAAAAGAGGAGGTTTCTCAATTTGGTCGGTCTTTTTTATTCAGTACAAGTCTGATAGGAACTATAATATCACTCAATCCAGACCCGGCGGACTAGTATGTAAAAAGGGTATCATATAATTATTTATTTCTCTGTAACTAGTTACTGTTTTTTTTAAACGACTTACAGTTCTTTTTTGATACGAAGAAATCAATTGCGGGCAGGACTTGAACCTTCCATGTCTACAAGCCACCGTAGTCATGCTCTGCAAGCTCGAATTTTTCATTTCACTACAAAAGTTTAACGATTCGCCACGAAGACATAAATGCGTATAAAAATATATCTGATTTTAGCTTTTTTCAGTCTTCTGCTTTTTGAAGTGATGCCTTTTTTATTCAGTTTCTCACAAAGAACATAATTGTACATGGTTCAATAAATAGGGTAGTTAACCACATAAATAAATTGAAAATTCGTTTAATCCGTCAGTTAGAGTATTGAAAAGAACTGAACACGTATTTTTTCTTTTTTAAATTAATCAATATTGACAAAGATAAAACTCTTCGAAATTCGGGAGTGGGGTCTTTGTGACGTCATAATGCCTGTTAAATTATACCGACCGAGTGACGTTTTGTCATTTTTAGAAGCCTTGTATCTCCGTCAATTTTGGGTTCACGTAACAAAAGAAAAAATACGCGTCAAATAATTTTTGTTTTTTTTTTTGATGATCTGTTTTTCGGACTAATGTTTTTTTTTTTTTTTTGTAAAATACTCTATTATTGATACTATGAATGCTTCTATATACGAACATTATGAATAAACAGAAAGTAAATCTATATACAAGACCAATAAGTTTTAATTAAAATACACCCATTGATCTTTGTAAAAGAATTCACCAAAACCATTTAGCACATGTGTAACGAAGCCCATTCCTTTATTTTTTTTAATTTTGCTCTTTCTGTTAGGCATAGGTGCTGAATTCCTGCTGAATTTAATTAAAATCTGTGTTTAATGAAAGGAACTAAAGCAGTGATGTAAGAGCGGTGGCTCTGCTGAATGGGTAAGCGGAAATGGCTGAAATTATAGCGGTTACTGGAATACGGCTCCGAAAATAGGATTCTAGAATTTTTTTTTGAAGACACTTTAGGCGCAGTGTCTGAGCGGTCGACCGCTGCGTAGCGTGTCGCCTTTACGATTCCCGCGCGGAAAAATTATTTATATGACCTACAAGTTATTTTTCCGGGTCTGGGTGTAGATGTAGGTATCTGAGTTTCTGTGTTTGTAAACGCACCCACGATACAGGAGAATCTTCTAGTGTGGGGAGAAAGTTACAAAAAAATGACTTTATGTGAGAAATGTATTGATTGCAAAGGGAAGTAGAATGTTAAGCTATTGCATAGCTTTTATCGCGGGCTTTGAGCGCGGCGACCGCATCAAGAAATTCCGTAACGAAAATAACCTAACACTGTCATTGTCACATCTGTCATGTCAACGTGAATGAATAAAATTTGAATGAATGAATTTTTTTCTTGACGTTTGACACTTGATTGACGTGACTAACCGTAGCCTTATTAGTAGAGTAACTTCCCATAAAGCAACAAGGGGATGATAATCTCGTTAATATTTAACGATCGATTTTTTCTTAAATTTCATAAATAAAATAAATAAATAATTATAATTGCATAAGTTGATAAAAATGCTACGCAATAGCTTTACCGCGGCGGTCCCCGAGTGCCACAAAAACTTTTTTTTTTAAATGCTCAATTCATAATTTGGTTTATATTACATTTACAGAAGGATTAATCTTAACCATCATTTGTATCGAACTTACAAAACATAGATAGGTATTGTGTAGTCATCATAAACGAATCAATCCAACATTCTGACCCGAATACAGTCAATATCATCTATCAACATCCCATCAAATCGATGTTATGTTGATATACGAGTACTGTATCATTTCCCCATTCGCCCCTATTACGGACGACCCTGCAGCATCACTAGACTGGTCGGCACCACTCGGCTCCACTCGGAGCTACTCGATCACAACGCTAATTTAAACACCGATCCGTTACCTACCACCTACGCTACGTAGTTAACATTTTATCTCGTTAATCACTCCGCTCCTTTTATTTTTCACAAAATCCCCCATCATTTTCGAACCCAATTTATCACAAACTCACTCCACATACGTTTGTCGCTGTAGTGACCTAAATTTTTACTAATGGCCGCCAATAATAAAAACAATACATAACACGTTATGAAAATAGTTCGCGAATGGAATGCGTATCATTCGCGGAGCCCAACGATGGCGAGCTAATATTCAAATAGATAAATCAACTGTCTAGTCCTGCCGGCTTTTTGCACGGGGAAGATTGATGGGGATTTTTTTGCAAAAATTCCTCTAGATGTTGATCGTCGGCTATTACGTAGAGAGGGCTTTTGTACGAATGATAATACGGTCCGAGGGAGCGTCGAGCGATATGATTGCAAAGCCGAGATATGTTCCAGTTGAAAACTGGCTTAGTCACGTCCGCAGAGCGGCAGGCTCGAGCTGTAAACAATAACATATACACCCCAATTCTATATCGATAGGTGTTTTGTATTGATCACTTCTTCATAATATCATGACTTGCTGCGTAATCGCGTCATTTTTATGGCAAACGAAACCCCATACCGTTCTCAGAATGTAAGAAATGTCAAACAAATTTGATCTGGATTTCTATTGAAGTTACATGATTAGGTTGTTAGAATGGCAAACGTTGCGTGACTGAAACCTGCCCTTTATCATTTTTATTGTCTAGAAATAAATATATTAATGTTTCTGCGAATAGATGTACCTTTTGAAAGTAATCGACGATTTAGGTCTTAGGATCGACACATTCATTTCACTGGCATAATATACATTATGAATAGAATTGGCGAACCATTGATCGTATAGACCACACACACATTACTCACTTTCATGTTGTCTTCAAAAATGACCCTTATTAACTAAACCTTCGCTTTGTTTCAGGTGTGAAAATTCCGTGAAGTGGTGTAGGTGAGACGATCAGTAGTGTTAGTCAGTGCTTAGTTTCGGTCAGTCATATTTAAAGTGCCTAAGTTACATCTGTTAGTACATTAAATGACAAATAGACGGTGTAGTGTAGTGAACTAAAACTTCTGTGTAGAATATTCTAGTGAACCGTACTTGTATTGAAGGTGGAAAATAGTGTTTTTTCTCCTTTTCAAAGCGCTTCTGTGTTCACCGATTATGTCATAAAGGTAAGTTATTTTTTGCTTAAACACTTTGCCTTTTCCATTTCCACAAGAATGGAGAACTTTGTATTAAATGTCTTTGTTTAAACTGACTCTACAGGTTTTGGCTGCGATTATACTCTTCTCATTTTGTCGAATTCGATCGGGATTCCAATTTTAAAATTCGGGAATTCGTTTCAACTTTTGCGTTGTTCTACGATTTTCGAATATTCTGGCAAATTTTCGCGGAGTTTTAGCAAACGTTGCTTACTGGCTTGCTGGAGGAACTCCGCCAGTTTTTATAGCCGTTCAATGAATTTTGCGAAGCGCAGATTTTGATGAATGAGTGCCGAAGCTATTTATCATAACACCGTAGCTGATTTTTATTTATGCGCCACAGGATTCTCATCTGTGTAACTATACCATAAATTAAAACAAAAACTAGGTCACAACTATGTTTACTACAAACATCGCTTATTGGCAACAATATTCATATTTACATACTTACGAAATATATTCTGGCGGTTGCAAAACATTTTTTTTCGGAGTTGAGTTGTATAATTATTTTTAGAATGTCATTTTTCGTTTAACACTTCGATGTACGACTTTGTGAGTTCAAATCCGAGCAAGTGCCAATGTGACTTTATATATCATAATATATGACTGCGACATATCCATTGAAACTTTCAATAGATCGGATATGCCATAATATATTGATTTTCCTTTCGTCTTTTTCCCATTGAATTTGGGTATGTGATAATATATTGATTTTCCTTTCGTCTTTTTCCCATTGAATTTGGTTCTTTCAAATTAATAACTTGCTAGCTTATGACCACAGTTTCACTTATGTAGAAGATTCGTGACATGGGTTTCAAAAGTATGTATCTTATGTGTTAATCCGGATAGTAAATAATTTCTGCATTTATCAGCAGTTTATTTTTATTTATTTTTAGTTTATTCACCTATACGTAAACAGTTTTGTATCTATACATATAATAAATCTGTAGAAGGGTCAATTCTGTACATTGAAAATATTGAAAAAATAAATAGCGGGGGGTGTTGCTGGATCGATACCAAACCCAAATATATGATTTAAAAAATTTTTGTCTGTCTGTCTGTCTGTCTGTCGGTTTGTGCAGGCATCACGTGAAAACTAACGGTTCGATTTCGATGAAACTTGGTATAATTATTCCTTATTATCCTGGGCATAACATAATATACTTTTTATCCTGGAAAAATACGTAGAAAAATATCTTATTTTTCAGTTTTATTCATAGACGTTGTTCTGTAGAACCGCGAACACACGTTGCATTACCCGCAGTGGATTCAGCGCCGTAATATTTATAAGATGTCATTGTCAGAGTTACTCAAAATGGGGAAATAAACCATCCACGCGAAGACCGACATCCTCGCGGATGGAGTCGCGGGCGGAAGCTAGTTTATAATATAAGTTTCCTTACAATTCCGAAACAACCTTATTATGATTTGATTTTGTAGAGGTAGCCCGCGAAATTAAATTTTCAGGTGTCAGGTTGTGCATTATTAGCTAGATTTCGGAATTTTACCTAAAATTGCACAATTTTGTTAAGTACTTTACGCCCACGGCGTCGGACGTCGCAAGACGATCTCCGGCCACCGTAGGCGCGGGCATGCGGGCAGCGAGTAATGGGCGACTCGCTGTCCGACCATGGACCATGCCCGGGTCGACGGCGCGTTGTGTTCCACGCGCGCCTCAAAGAGTGTCAGCATAGCGACGGGGCCTGTAGAGGGCCGAAGCCTGCCGGGGTCGCGGGACCAAGGGATTACCGTGACCCCGGTACGTAAAGGGCTAGTGAAGGACACCGTGGATTTTAGTCAGTACAAGTCTGACAGTCCCTCCCGCCCTGCCCTGGGTGGGAGGACTCATTTGATGATTTTACCACGATAAAAAAAAAAAGTAGCTTAAAATTGGCCGCGGGAACGTAAAGGGCTATTGAAGGACACCGTCGATTTTAGTCAGTACGAGTCTGACAGTCCCTCCCGCTCTGCCCTGGGTGGGAGTGAATGATTTTACCACGTAAAAAAAAAGTTGCTTAAGTTTGCTCATGGCAGATAAGATAAGAGATTTATATTGAATCGTGTGCTCCAAAATTCCTTAACAGCACTATAAACTAGAAACAAAAATAAGCAGTAATTGCGAAAAAAAACTAGAGATATAGAAAATAGTCCTTTACCATCATTTGGCCCTAAAAAATATTTCAATAAAATGTCTTAATAGAAAAAAAAACAGAATTGATTTCCTCATTATATAGAATCGTATCAAATAGTTAGCACTATTATAAAACATTGGCTATGGTCCAACTTGGCGACACTAGCCGTGGCCTTACTAAAGGTTGCTAGTATTAATCTAAAGATAGTGTAAGCCGTTTTAATTATCACTGTTTGTATCGTTCAATGTCCTTATCTTAGCAGGAAATGGTGTTTGGCTCGCTCAGCCACCTGGAGTAAATTAATTAATATTCTGTACAAACTCGCTTATAGAATACCTTGTCCATGATAGATCAGAAATCCATACACTTTGCATACATAATATTAAACGGGTTGCGGGACTGTCAGGTAGCCCTGGAACGTAAAGGGTAATTGAAGGAACACCATGAATTTTAATCGGTACGAATCTGACAGTTGTTTGTCCTCCCGCTCAGGGTGGAGCAAAAGAGACTGTCAGACTCATTACTGGCTAAAATTCACGGACTTTCTTCAATAGTCCTTTATGTTTCAGGGTTACGGGTACCTGTTTAGACAGACCCGCGACCCCGGCGAATTCATGCTGTCATTTTGGAGGCCTGTTGGTCTAGTGGTTAGTGACCCTGACTGCTATGCCGGAGGTCGTGAGTCGATTCCCACCCAGGACAAATGTTTGTGTGATGAGCACGATCATTCGTTCTGTGTCTGGGTGTAATTTATCTATAATATGTATGTATTTAGAAATATATAAGTATGTTTATCAGTTGTCTAGTACCCGTAACACAAGCTCTGCTTAGCTTGGGACTAGATGGCGTTGTGTGATAGTTGTGGAATATTTATTATTTATTTATTATTATTATTCTCCCGATGTTTTATCACACTATGAATAGTTTAAATACACTTGAAGCAATCTTGAAGACAGACGATCCAATCTCGATCCCGTTCATTCATTGGTCATTATTTTGCCCGAATACCAGAGGCAATCGACTTCGGGCAACGACCGAGTGTAATAACGCTTCTACCTCACAGCATATGAAATATTGTCAACCCTCTCAAGTATTTACTGCAGGTAGCGAGCATGTTAAGGCGCTATTAACTGCTTTAATCGGATTAAAGCGCTGTGTGCTGCGTCGTACACCGCTGTGTGAATGCTTTACTTAGTGCTTAATGTGCATGCTATCCGTTATAATATACTCGTGAATTAGAAACTTCACTTACTAGTAAGAAAGTTTTACAGATAGGTAAATGCGGTTTTCGTGCTATTCCGACTTAATGCTTTTTTTTCTGCATTGTATTCCGAAGTGCTAAAAATATTCTCGTACAAGCCAAACTTATACTAAATACTAGGTGTCGGTCGCGGGACTGTACGAATTACCGTGACCCCGGAACGGCTATGGAAGGACACCGTGGATTTTAGTCAGTACAAGTCTGACAGCTCAGCTTTGGGTGGGAGGACTCATTTGATGATTTTATCACGAAAAAAAAAGTACTAGGTGGTAAAAAATGTGAAAAAAATTATCTGTCTGCTTTTTGCAAAATAATTTTCACAGAATCGGCAACCAAATTGGGTACAACGAGATAGGAGGTGGATATAACGAGACTACTTTCCATTCAAGATGCAAAGTATGTTTTGGCAAACGGTTTATTAATTAATTGTTCTTCTTCTCACCATTTTGCCGTATCATCCAAAGTCCCACAGCAAAGTCAAAAGGCTGGATCACATTCACACTGGATCTGTCATAAAATACGGTTCGTCACGGCGGCGGCGGATCAGTCGTTCACATTGCGGACAAAATCGTGTATTTTAGAGTGCTAACGATACAATTATTGTTTACGACTAATGTCATTTTTAAAAGACATCAGACATCGGACCCCATGATGTCCGTCATTTTTCATTTAACGATTGGACATTGCTCTCTAAACAGTCAAGGAAAACATCGTAAAGAAGCGGGCATGTTCGAGAACCAAAAATTCGAAGACATGTGACATGTGTGGTGGATTAGGCCATCTCCGTCTCACAAAGAGGAGACCCGTGTCCCAGTGGGAACATTTATAGGCTGATGATGATGATGATGAATTTCCTTCGTTGATACAGTTATAGAACCTTCACCCTACACCAGCATGCATCTCTATAACACTCACACCAACAAACACTACACACAATTACACTATACCTACACCATACACTCTTGTAAACGACTCTACGGAAGGAATGTTTTTCATGTTTAATGCCTTTGTCAAACAGACAGGCGATTCCGAAGCGATACCGAACCGATACGAGACGTCAGTCCGATAGTTCGGTCACGCTATCGGATCGCTTTCGCTTTTCTATGTGACTGGATTCAAACAATTCCATACATTACAAATAAAAACGTCACGCTTCGCATTCGCCACGCCTGTCTGTTTGACAAAGGCTTAAGGGTTTTCATTTTATAAGTGTATTTCATTTGTTTTTTATTATTTATTGCATAAAACCTGCATCATGTAATGGGAGAAGACACTGGCTCCTGTAACACAGGTACTATACCTAGCGCAGGAGGCAGGGCCGCACTACTTTTGTTAAACAATTTATGACAATAAAGAATTTATTATTATTATTCATAATGAAACTACTACGAAAAATACTCGTACATTGCTAATAAGTTATTGTTACTTACAACCAACCTTGTTTCCGAATGTCGTAATCATTAAAGTCCAAATATCGGGTTTATGTCCCCAATACCGGCTGCGAGGTTGCCCGGGGACGGCCGAGTGGCTATCAGCTGTCGAAGTGCCACCTGCGGCCTGCATCTGAACTAATCCAAATACTTTACTTCTAATACCACACTGTTAAGGTAATGTGTTTCGATTTCAGTCACATAATTCACTTTTGAATTATTTTTCTTTGCGTGACGCTTCGCATTCGTCACGCCTATCTGTTTGACAAAGGCTTAAACTTTGTCAAACAGATAGGCGTGACGAATGCGAAGCGTGACATTTTTATTTGTAATGTATGGAATTGTTTGAATCCACAATCCAACCAAACAAATCCATACATTACAAATAAAAACGCCTCGCTTCGTATTCGCTACGCCTGTCTGTTTGACAAAGGCTAAAGAGGAGGCCTATGTCCCAGCAGTGGGAACATTATAGGCTGATGATGATATTATACTAAAACCAACGCTATTTAGCTACAAAATAAGGTCTTCATTTGTTTGAACATCAATTTATTGCCATATTTCAGAGTCAAGAGCATTCCCCTTAACTCCCATCTCTTAATGGATTCGGATGGCCGAAGCGATATTACTGGGTATTACTACTGCCCATATATTTTATCGCTCATTCGGTTCAGTTATTTAACACACGGTAACTGCCAACGAAATCATACGCTGTGAGTTTATCACCTTTGCACAAGTGCACTTTTAAGATATAGTTATAAAAATGTTTGGCTAAAAATCATTTTACTATTCGGATATAAATTATTTATTTGAAAACGTAAATATTAATTTCGTTTTTACATAAAAGTTGAAGATTTAAATAACAAAACTATTTTTTTTTAGTTTAAACAATTACCTTCAGAAGAAAGTTGCTAAGTATTTAGTTTTTATAAAATTTATCAACAATAATAAATTAATTAAAAGCGATTAGAAATTACTTATAAAGAATTCGAAATCATTTAAAAATAATTCGAAATTATATAATATTTTTAAAATAGAGTAGGTATTCAATTTCGAGAACAGTTTTTATGATTACAAAATTGTAAAATTAAATCGTAATCCACTGCTGGAAAACTTCTCCCACGCTTTATTACCGCTATTAAGTAGTCCGATAAAACATACTTCAACAACAAACATTCGAAAAACACTACTTCGACAGAACTCTTCTCCGAAAAACATTTGTCCGGCGGGTCTCTATTTCAACCGTTCATCTTCGCCATATTAACACTGTAAGTATGTCACAATATACAGAATGAATTTTTCAACTGGGCGTGGATGGCTATATCCGAAACTATGAGGAATATCAAGAAACCTTGGAAGGAATCTCGAGGCCGATTTTGAAGAGAACTAAAACTGCATCATTGGATTTTAGAAAATTCAATAATCCTGAATCCAGTTCAAACCAGGAATCGAAACCCCTTGTTTTTGGAAAAAAAGTCACACCCCGTATTAAGTATTACACGATTCGTTAGTGTTGCTTATAAGGTTCAAATTCTGCGAAGTAATCATATACGGCAAACTAAAGGAAATAGCTGATTTTTATGAAATTACTCATAGTTTTTGATATAGACATCCACGTTCGGTTGGAAAATTCACCCTGTATATTTAAGATACCCAGTACACTGCCCACTACCTCCACCCACAAACCACTCGTTCTCAGTTCACTAAGTAATCCGTTTCCCAATTAAAATGGTTCTAGCAGTCACACTCACCTTTAAAGCTTAATTAACCATGAAATGATACAAAGGAGACCGTATTCCTGTTTACACAATCACATACCTTCGTCCTTTAAATATATTTGTTTGCACAGCACTTCGGCCATTTTGGAAACATTTTAATTCTTTATGACCTTTTGCTAAAAATAACTTAAGTCACCTACTTCAGAATTCTCGGAGGTGGATAGAACAATATAACTAGGTATTTACTTAAGATATTGAGTATTGCGCTAGGATTTAATAAAAGCCTTGGCTTAATTACTTAAAGAAGGTGTCTTCTTTCTTAGTCCGTCAACGAAAACATGGGAATTTCCACAGGTAAAGTGGTGGCGCAGACTCTATGGATCTATGAAATCGTAATATTATTCACTCTTAAGCCTTTGTCAAACAGACAGGCGAAAGCGAAGCGAGTCCGAGACGATACCGAACCGAAGCGAGACATCAGTCCGATAGTTCTGTCACGCTATCGGATCGCTTTCGCTTTTCTATGTGACTGGATTCAAACAAGTCCATTCATTACAAATAAAAACGTCACGCTTCGCATTCGTCACGCCTGTCTGTTTGACAAAGGCATTAGTTCGGGCTCGTTGTCAAAGCGTCTGTCCCTAAGCACAAAACCAGCGGTTTTATCCTTAGAGATTAGACCCCAAGCTTTAAAGACTCTTTTTGGCTAAGCAACGCTGGTCGGTATCTAGATGGACATCTAATTACATGCCGGAAATACGATAGCTGGTGTCATCAACATTTTGGATATTTCTATACTACACACGCACTTCACCGTCTTATACTAAGGGCCAGTTTTATGGTGGTTAAGTAAATTACTTATTTGTTGGAATGCAACACATTTACTAACGATTAGTTAAAAATGTAGAACTTTTTATCTAAAAGTTTAAATATGCTGCGATAGTTAATTAAAATAATGTCTGTGTGTTGTAGTAGTTAAAGTAATGTTAATGTGTGTTGTCATTGTTATGTTTTATACGAATAGTTAAAAGAATGTAACCATTAATGCGACCATTTAATGTTTTTAACTAATAGTTCGCTAAAGTACTCACCAAACTAGTAGCCCTAACTCAGCGTAATGATTGCTAGTTAGTAGCTCAGCTGAGTTGCAGTCTACACTGAAACACTGAAAGCAAATAAAACAGCTGGCCAATACTCGCACGTAATTTGTCAGTGTTTCAGTAAATATTGTCTGTTTGCTCCAAGTGATATATATATGTTTGGTATTGGCATCGTTTATTCACTACACAGCCGGTTGACATCACCTGAATTCCCCGAAGGGGCTAACAGAGATGCAAGCTAAGCCCAAATGCGCGTTTAAGTTTAAGCTATTGCATAGCTTTTATCGCAGGCTTTGAGCGCGGCGACCGAATCAAGAAATTCCGTAACGTAAACCTAACACTGCCACTGTCACATCCGTCATGTCAACGTGAATGCATAAAATTTGAATTAATTAATTTTTTTCTTGACGTTCCACTTAATTGACGTGGCTGACCAGAGCCTAATTAGTAGAGTAACTGCCCATAGAGCAGCGATGGAATGATATTCTTGTTAAATATTCGCGGTCGGCGATTTTATCCTTTTCTTTATAGATAAAATAAATAAAGACATTATTTATTTATAGTACTAAATTCACAATATATTTAAGATACTCAATTAGATAAAAAAAACTCATACCATATATATATATACAACATTATTTTTAGTATATGCGAAACCTGAATATAGTTTGTTTAGAATCAGTAACTGATTCGATTCCAATAATTTTTACACCATGTTATAATTTTTTTTCAAAAATATTTTAATTAAATTTTATTACCATTTAATTACAATACAATCACCGTACGGTTAGGTACCTATTGCCAAGTTATTATCACGAGTGTATAACGCAGGAGACGCGGTTTACGCGGGTGTACCGCGAAATGAGCATGTTTTTGAACGGACAACCAGGTAATATACAAACTTATAACCTTGTGATTTTTTATGCTACGGTTTTAAAATTTTGTACATAGATTCTTTATACAAAAATACTAGACAGGTGTATCGGGTTTCGCATAAACAAAAAATAATGTTGTATATACATACTACATTTAAAATTTAAAACAAATATAAATGTAAAATATTGACAAAAATGACTAAATAAAAACTATCGGATTAGTTGTTCCGAGTATGGGTGTTTTTATGTATGTGAGTTTAACTGTTTGTAAACACACCCACGATAAAAGAGTAGAAAAAGGAGCAACGTTACTCAAAAATAGAAAGAAAAAGATTGATTTTTGAAAAAATAGAAAAAGAAGGATGTTATTTTTCTTTCAAAAACGATCATCTTCTGAATTCCAAATTTCAAAGTAATAAAAAAAAATTGGTTCCCGCCGCTACTCGGGAAAAAATTTACTGTCCATTTTAAAAGCGTATGTGAACTCCCTGACAGCTAGATGAACACTAAGCGAACTTTTGCTTCGCCGTCCAATTTCATTACATAAAGTTCACCCACGATTTTAATCTACGCCATCTACATTATTTCACATCCCTTGTAATTTATGAGCCGTGTAGATTATAAAGATTATAAATTCCTATACCTAGTTCGCGTGCACCACCTTTATTTGTTAAGTAATAGCATTTTGTGGGGCAAACGTTAAATTATAAGAAAACTAGCTGTTGCCAGCGGCTGCGCCCACAATAAGAAGAATATTATCCCACAGGCATATCATACCGGGATAGAAAGTATCCTATGTGTTAATCCAGGTTATAAACTATCTGTGTAACAAATTTCATTCAAATCCATTCAGTACTTTTTGCGTAAAAGACTAACAAACATCTATACATCCTCACAAACTTTCACGTTTATTATTATATGTAGTAGGATTAGTTAGAAGTAATAGCATTTTGTGGGGCAAACGTTAAATTATATGAAAATTTAATCAATCACTGGGTTTTATACTAGTGTTGAACAACACGTAACGTCCTGATTGTAAGATAGAGGTCTAACACACCCATAGATTTCAATCTAAGGCGAGAAATGAGCGGTAATTACTATTATGACATTTGGAAGGCTCGGGCCACGGGGCTGTATAAAACGGGCTCTGGAACGCAAAAGGCAACTAAAGGAACAAGGTGAATTTTTAATCAGTAGGTAATAGCCTTAAGCCTTTGTCAAACAGACAGGCGTGACGAATTTGAAGCGTGACGTTTTTATTTGTAATGTATGGAATTGTTTGAAACCAGTCACATAGAAAAGCGAAAGCGATCCGATAGCGTGACAGAACTATCAGACTGACGTCTCGCTTCGGTTCGGTATCGCTTCGGAAACGCTTCGCTTTCACCTGTCTGTTTGACAAAGGCATTATAAGTACTCCACCCAGGGCGGATCATTTTGCTGAAACCTATAAAAAAAGGACACTTAGTCAGCTTCAAAGTAAATATTATGTATAGTTATGTGTATTGTGTATGTTACGTTAGCTGGTGCGTTATATGCTATAAATAGGTATTTTTTTATACATGTAGGTACACTCTTAAAAAAAATTGCGATCACTTTGAAAAATCGTTTTTTTTTGTCACGGTAGATTTTATTACGATTCCTTCTTCTTTTTATATTCTTTATTTAAATATACAGATTTAGAATACAAAACAATAAAAGATTTCAATTGTTTTCCATAAAATTAAAAAAAAAACAGTTTGTGATCATTAGGATCACAAACTTTTTTTCATGTATGATAATGTATTTCTATAAGTAATAGTAGATTATTAACCAAGGGGATAAAGCAGTGTCTTCTGTCGCGGGTGACGATTTAAATCGCGAGCGTAACGAAGGACTCGAGGTTTACTCCCGAGCGTAGCGAGGGTGTTAAAAACTTAAATCACGAGCGAAGCGAGGGATTTAACACGAGTCCTGAGTGTAGCGAGGGATTTAAGTTCACTCAAGACTAAGACAGCTTTATCACCGAGGAAAATACTCTACTTTTCGTACCATTTGCGAAAAAATGAACATAATAATAATATGAGATAAGCATTTATTAAAAATAATGCCAATTAAAAGTAAAAGTTAACATTCGAGACATTGGTCCAAAATTTATAGAGTTACATTTTTGTTTGGTGCATTTATTGTTGATGAGTTAAGTTGAGTATTTCTCTGTTCTTGCGTCTGAGGAACTTGCGTTTCATTTGATTTAACACCATAACGTATTTTTAGAACATTTACTCATTTATAAAAATAAATTAAAATAAACTTAAGGTTTATGTATTTGAAGAAAACAAAAACGCGGCAAATTCCTAGATTAACATTTTTTTGTCGGAAAAGCAAAGGCATCAAGCTCATACGGCCTCTTCGGTTTTCGTAATTTTATTTAATAAAATCATAACTGCATAATAAATACGTATTCCTTTTTCAAAAAGATGTATAATGCTTTATATAAAAACTCAATGGTGTAAACACAGATAGTTAGTAGTTCAGTATAAATTTTCAGTGGTAAGTATTCCAAATTTAAATCACATTCTCTCCCTAGAGGATGAATGAAATTCAGTACAACATTCTTTCCCTGTTTTTAACAGATTAAAAATGACTATTGTTATGTTCGCTTTTTGAAGCATAGAATGTCACTTTTTTGAGCAGGTGGTACGAAAATATTATTTCTATTCCATTTCGTAGCGATAAGAAAATATCGTCGTATCGTAACTTTCGCAGTTCTGTTAAAGCAGTATGTTAGAGTTTCAGGAGAATAAGTGGAAAAGTTGAAACATCTCATCTTCCTCAAAATGCAGTCATGCTACTTTGCTTAGAA
Source organism: Agrotis puta (assembly GCA_943136025.2). Classification (NCBI taxonomy): domain Eukaryota; kingdom Metazoa; phylum Arthropoda; class Insecta; order Lepidoptera; family Noctuidae; genus Agrotis; species Agrotis puta. Next base: position 12,397,627 of record OW964170.2, on the reverse strand, counting down.
CAAAGTCGGCTCTTTCAATGACAAGCGGCCGATTGCATTGATGTGTCTGATAAGAAGTACCTACCCACGTAGGTAGGTAACAGACATAGCGTTGGTAAATCGTCAAATTAGCCTCCCACCCAGGGCGAGACTGTTAAACTAGTGCTAACTAAAATCGACGGTGTTCCTTTAATAGCCCTTTATGTTCCAGGACCACGGTTACCTGTTTAGGCAGTCCCAATGACATTTCCATGAGGCACGCGTGGAACACGACACGCCGTTGGTTGACCCGGGCATAGTCCATGATCGTACAGCGAGTCACCCATTACTCGCCTGCCCAGACATAAAACCTTAGTGAAACTTATAAAGAAATTTGATTATCCTATAGAGTGAAGTGTGATCAGAAATAACTATGAAATGTTTTGTTTTCTTTTTTTATTAATGTAGATCTAGCAATTAATCGAAATAAATATGTGAATGTACACAAAAAAAGTCATATTATGAACATTAATGCCTTTTTCAAACAGACAGGCGAGTCCGAAGCGATAACGAACCGATACGAGACGTTAGTCCGATAGTTCTGTCACGCTATCGGATCGCTTTCGCTTTTCTATGTGACTGGATTCAAACAATTCCATACGTTACAAATAAAAACGACTCGCTTCGCATTCGTCACGCCTGTCTGTTTGACAGAGGCTAAAAACCTTGAATTACAAGAATCGCACACTTCAAATAATTGAGGATGTCATGCGATGCGCAGTTAGTTTTTGGCACCGCTAAATATTGAAGTGTTTCCTAAGGACTAGCAGACGAGCGACTTATAGCGTTGACGATCTGCGACTGAGCCGTATTTCGAAAGCTTGATACCTACTACGTATAAATGCTATGTTCTACTGGTTACACTTCTCTGAAGCGGCTCGAACGATATATTTTGTATATTTAGTAAGTAGGAGAATAGGCGGTCACGGGAATGTAAAAGGCTATTGAAGGGCACCGTGGATTTTAGTCAGTACAAGTCTGACAGTCCCTCCCGCCCTGCCCTTGATGGGAAGAGTCATTTGATGATTTTACCACGATAATAAAAAAAGTATGAGAATAGGTTGTAAATTAGGTACTTTTACTGTAAACTTCCATTTAACAACAAGAGTCAACCCGTTATCAGCGTCTACCCGTTATCAATATCGATTAACATCAAGCAAAAAAATCAAGTTAGCTGTATGGAAGGCCCCTTAAACAATTATTTTGTTCTGTATTTTAGTAATAATTGTTGTTCTATAAAAACGGCAACGGAACTACATCATCTGTGAAAATTACAACTGTCTAACTATCACGGTTTATGAGATACAGCCTGACGACAGACGAACAGACAGATAGACAGACGTACGGACAGGGCAGTCTTAGTTATAACCTCCCTTTTTACCCTTTGGTACGAAATCTTAAACAATATGTTTGTCGCCCAGTGAAGTGGCCACCTGGACATGGATCAGCTAGTATTAAGTTTTATAAAATTACATCCAAATCGATGAATGCTAGACATGGCTAACAACTTGGTCGCTACTAATTGATAGCTTGGCGCGTTCAAAAAGTGATGCGATCGTCGAGAACTCTACACGAGTTAAATACAGCATACGCGAGCAGAAAGTCGCTAAAACGTGACGCGAAATTCAATCGAACGGGTTAATTAACCATCAAATCGCAATTCAGCGTCGTTGCTGTCGCAAAATCGCATACTGCCGATGCCAGTAGCAAGTCTGCTTTGACCCAAATGACAGCAACAGACGCATCTTATTAATTCAAGACACGAGCTAAATATAAAAATGTATCATGTGCTTAAAATATGCACTTTTAAATATTATTCGATAGTGTTGTGTAAATAAATCTATTAACACTGCGTTTTGATCTTAAAAGATAATAAAACACTGATCTATCTTCACTTTGAGTCAAAAGTTAAAATTAACGTGATTCGAACTATTCGCGTATAAAAAATTATATGTTGTGTTTTTGAGTTTCTATGTCTGTAAACGCACCCACGATACAGGAGAAATTCGTAGTGTAGGGAAAACTTTTAAAATAATACATGACAGTGGATGAAGCAGAGAGGTTTATTTTGAACCGATATATAATAAAACTAAAATAAATTCATTTTAATCTAGCTAGCCTACATTCGGTCGTGGGACTAACGAATTACCGTGACCGCGGCACGTAAAGGACTATTGAAGGACACCGTGGATTTTAGTCAGTACAAGTCTGACAGTTCCTCCTACCCTGCCCTGGGACTCATTTGATGATTTTACCACGCTAAAAAAAAACTAGCTTACATTTGGTTATAGGTACTCGGTTTGTCCAAAGAATGAAATTCGAAGATAAAACATAACATTTACCAAATATCGTAACCATAGTTTTACCCACATCAACCGTGACTTTTATTCCTTATTTATCCATTGCGTCAAAACTTTTTAATTAAACTAAACAGCCATCGAAGCCAATTGTGGTTTGTAGCTAGTTGCAATAGCCTGCAATATACGTAGACCACTGCCATTAATTAAATTTATCACACCTTTGTTCGCGACCGTTGCCACAACACAGTTTAACCTAAATTTTAAGCTCCGATTCGAGGTTCCTAAAGCAACAAATCGAATATCGAACTGATTGTGCTAATTCGTTAATCTCTTGTTATTGTATCAGTTAAGATAGTTCTGCTATCGGCTGTACCGCTTGGGGTTAACAGTGATATATAAATTATAATATATTCTGTATTTTGTAAAGTTTATAAGATTTATTTCATGCAGGGAATATTTCACTTTACGAATTATTTCACAATTATACGATGCTAATGCCTTTTTAGACGGAGAATCAATCTCATAAAAAAAATTGTCTTTTAATAGAAAAAAAATACATTAAAATAATTAAGAAGGATTTTTTTTAAAAAAGGTGAAATCATCAAATTAGTCCTCCCGTCCTAGGTGAAGCGGGACTATCAGACTCGCACTGACTAAAATCCACCCTGTTCTGTCAATTGTCCTGTACGTTCCAGGGTCACGGGACTAACGAGCTACCGTGACCTCAGAACGTAAAGGGCTGTTGAAGGACACCGTGGACACCGTCAGTGTAAGTTTGACAGTCACTCCTGCCCAGCCCTGGGTTAGGACTCATTTGATGATTTTAACAAGCTTCAAAAAAGGGTCACTGTAAACGGTTAAGACATTCGCGCGACCCCGCCAATTAAGAATTTTTGGTAATATTTGTCTTCCAGAGCAAACTTCCTCATAAATATTTGCAATATCTTTTCAGAACAGAAACCCATAAGGCAATGGAAATATGGAAAAAGCCACCAAACAAGACAATTACAGAGAAAGTTAAACGGCGGCTATACGTCAAATGGCACTGTATCAATGGGTAAAAAACCAAAATATTCCCCGATGTGTATTCCATTGAACAATGAGCAGTGTTCGCTAACGCGTTGTTATACTTTACGCAACTCCGCAGAGGACTGTTCTGAAGTATCAGCGAGTTAAGGCTCGTTTACACAGGGACGGATTCTCGCCCGTCAGAGGTGCGAAAGTATTTTTGCGAGCTCGGCGATTGTAACACTCAAGTAGGATTTAAATGTTTTGGATTTCCGCTAAGTGGCGCCTGATTCAATAACTTACCTCAAGTTGGAAATTAAAGACTAGCCGTTTTAGTTTAGTTATCAGTCTCTTTAGGCGATTTTCTGGAAGAAATCTTCTACTTTTCACAATAATTTCAAAATTAGGCAAAACTATTTTTGTCTTTTTACAGAGTCAATCACACAATTGTGGTTACACTTTTGCGATGAAAATCGCCCTTATTAGGCGCTATCAATATCAAATTGCTGTAATAGACATGCGGTTGACCATAAATGTAGGTAATGGTTATACAAGTCAAGTGCAGTTTATAATATTGCAGCATTTAAAATTCTAATAAATACCAAACTAATCAGCTTTTATTTCTCTTTTATGGAACTGACAATTTTAACAAAAAAAATACTAAACTTTAGAAAATAACTGAAAACCTGACAATCACTCTTACAATTTATTCGAGGCGAGACACTCTCTTCGTGTAAACGAGCCTTGAGTGTCAGAGTGTCGCAGTGTCAGCGTACACTTGCTACAGCCCTCCTCAGGGTTGTTACCCCAATAAAACGGAGCACGTTACGCCATCTGACAAAAGAGCGAGCATTCAGAACATTTCCAACTTTATCTCGCGTTTAACTGTTTAATTTTAATGGGTGTGACCTTTTGTATGGCTTTTGAGTTGATAAAGGTTAATGACATTATTTGGTACTAGCTTCCGCCCGCGACTCCGTCTGCGCGGATGTCGGTCTTCGCGTGGATGGTTTATTTCTCCATTTTGAGTAACTCTGACAATGACATCTTATAAATATTACGGCGCTGAATCCACTACGGGTAATGCAACGTGTGTTCGCGGTTCTACAGAACAACGTCTATGAATAAAACTGAAAAATATTTTACTACTACGTATTTTTCCAGGATAAAAAGTATCCCATTTTATACCCAGGATAATAAGGTATAATTATACCAAGTTTCATCGAAATCGAACTGTTAGTTTTCACGTGATGCCTGCATATACAGGCAGACAGACAGACAGACAAAAATTTAATCACATATTTGGGTTTGGTATCGATCCAGCAACACCCCCCGCTATTTATTTTTTTAATATTTTCAATGTACAGAATTGACCCTTCTACAGATTTATTATAATTATTATGTATAGATAAAGTTAGTTCAGTTTGAGAAAGGGTTGTCTAGTCTAAGACGTACTGTACTGATGCCTTATGACAAGTTTTCATGTTTTTATAACGTCAAGTAAACGGGGACTTTGACGTTAATACGACGCGGATGTTAGCGGTGCGTATTGTGTTGCATTTTCCCAATAAAATTCGCGACCAATTAGACGACATATACGCGACCAACGCCGACGTGAGCGTAAAAGATATTCAAGCGTAAAAGAAAGCTGAAAAAAGAAAATTAGTGAAAGCGGAAGCCTTCAAGGGTAGGGCTTACATCGCGAATAACAAGATGGGTATCGAAGCCCTAAGCCCGTTGTAACTATTCAAGTTATACCTAAAACAACTATATCGGCGTTTTATTTCAATATTAATGCGATTAAAAATCAACTCACAATGCAGGGTTAATCTCAGTATGATATAAAAACATAAGTACATACCTATAATACACAAGATATTTAACAGAAAATAATTCAGTGAGACATCGATACACAGTGGACTACATAAGTACATGTTATATGCTTGTGAATATAAAGTATCATAAGATATAAAATGGAAGCACTGTATGTACTCGCGGCCGGAGACTTGCCAAATATCGTTTTATTTCATCTCATGATTGCGATCAAATATATTAAGTTCATGCTTTTTCCTTGTTACAGTGGTATACCAAAAATACTGGCCTTCACCGAAAGAATTATTAGGAAGATAGGTTTTTGTGTATTATGGGAAGTTATAGTGGAACCGAAGTGAAAACCGAAGGGACTGGTTCCGGTAAGTACAATTTGTGACTTGGCCCAGTTTATATTGGTTCGTACGTTTTTGGCCTATGTCTGTTCGGTTTTAAATATGACTTATAACATCGAAATAAATAGCAGATAGAAACGAGACCGTTACCACAAGAACGCTAGAAGAGTGGTATCAGCTCTCAACTCACATGTAGTTCGTAGGTCTAACCCAGCCCTAATGCCTTTGTCAAACAGACCGGCGAATGCGAAGCGTTTCCGAAGCGATACCGAACCGAAGCGAGACGTCAGCGAGACGTCAGTCCGATAGTTCTGTCACGCTATCGAATCGCTTTCGCGTTTCTATGTGACTGGATTTAAACAATTCTATACATTACAAATAAAAACGTCACGCTTCGCATTCGCCACGCCAGTCTGTTTGACAAAGGCTTAAATGTTGGGTAATTTATTTCATCATCACTACCCCGAAATGAAGTAAAATGGCAGAAAGACGTAGTTGTATCATACAAATGTTTGTTCCGTGCGGGAATCGACACCGTATCAGTCCTATCGCTCAGCCACTGCGCCAAACGTGTCGTCAAATTGTCGGTTGCTATAGATATCCATAATTCATCATCTGCCTAGCCTTTTCCCAACTATATTGGGGTCGGCTTCCAGTGAAACCGGATGCAGCTGGATATCAGTATTTTTCATGGAGCGACTGCCTATCGGACCTCCACAACCCAGTAACTGGGTAATACCATACCCCATGGTAAAACTGGTTGTCAGACTTTAGAGCTTCTGACTAACAGTAACGACTGTCAAAGATCTACAAATGACAGCCGGGACCAACGGCTTTACGTGCTTTCCGAGGCCCGGAGGAATCTCGTTATGACAGATCACCCATCCACAAACCAACCTTGGCAAGCGCGGCTTACCCCGAAAGATTGGTATGTGCGGCTGTAATTAGCCACGAGCTCCTCCGAGATATACATAACTATAAACTAAATTAATCTGCAAGTAATTAAATGAACCGAATTTAAAGTCAAGCAGATAAGTTTGATGACAAAATGTTTTAAAATCTCAAAAAAGTTCTCTTTTTCTTCACGCTTCATACTCTTTTACTACCATTATATTCATCTCAAAGTAGATTACCTCTTATCAAGTGAAGTCTCAAATATCTGAAAGCGTTACTCAGCAAAAGGCGACATAATTGCGTGAAGTGACAGAATGACGGCGAGATCCCCTGAAAGATTACCAATGAATTTAAAGTAAGCCCTACTACAGTACCTACTATATTAATGCTTCTCTCTCAAAAGATAATAATCTTCTACATATAGACTACTAGTTATTTTTAGAAATCGTTGTCCCACATTTGTTTGCATGCATAAAAGTAGCCTATAAACGTACAGACCCCAATGGTCACCTTTATCGGCTCTGCAATTTAGGGAAGAAAACATAACCATCATTTTTCCATTTGTATTATTACTTAAGATTATCTTTTGATGTGACGGGGCCTGTAGAGGGCCAAAGACTGCCGGGGTCGCGGGACTTACAAATTACCGTGACCCCGGTACGTAAAGGGCTAGTGAAGGACACCGTGGATTTTAGTCAGTACAAGTCTGACAGTCCCTCCCGCCCTGCCCTGGGTGGGAGGACTCATTTGATGATTAAACCACGATAAAAAAAAGTTGCATCACAAATCGCTGTCTAATGTAGCCCCGCTGTGAGCGGTGCTTAACGAGTGGTAAGATCAAATATATAGAAACGTTTGAAACACGCCACCAGACGACGCCAGTAGAGAATTCGCGTACTTCAGGGTAATTAGTGCCTTACTCGCGCCACCCGCCGGTTCTCTCACCACTTAGACCATAGTGAGGGTGAGCGTAACTCGGCGGAACGCAAAATAATCACGTGAAGTGAGAGCGCGATGACTTCGATCGGGAGGGAGGGAGGCTCCGTTTATAACACAATGGAATACGACACTACACTAATACTACGAGAGAAGTAAAAGGAAAACGAATGTTATTATTTATGGTATGTTTAGTAAGGAAGCTACAGGGCTACTCCTTTAATCAGAAAAGTAAAGCAATCGTAGACTCGATAGTTGCTAAAGATTTTTTTTTTATCTTTGTGGATCAGAGGCTAACATTTCACGTGTCATGTAAAGGTTGTGAGTTCAAATCCAGGCAAGGACCAAAGTATATTTTTAATGCATGTGTACTATCTAAATAGATATATCCACGGTGTCCTTCAATAGCCCTTTACGTACCGGGGTCACGGTAATCCGTTAGTCCCGCGACCTTAGGTCAAAGCTAGTAGAGTTATACGGGAAAAATTCAAACATTAGTCACTAAACAGTTTTTAAATAAGTGCATGCACACTCGACCCGTATGCTTTATGTGCTCGTCCGCTGAGCAAACATCGCTTTCAGCGCTTCAGCCTCGGCCTTTTGATTAATTTCACAAACTGCCTGCAGCCATTAAATTGTACAGGCCGACTTAGATTCCATTGGTAATTTTTCAGGAGGTAAACCTAATATGAGAAAATTGTTATTCTATCTTGGAAACATCGTAAAATTGTTTGCTATTTCATCATCGTTATCTGCCTAGCCTTTGCCCAACTCCTAGAGTCCCAGTGGAAATGGATGCAGCAGGAAGTATTTTACAACTAGCGACTGCTTATCTGTAATGGGTGTGATACCTCTTGATTGGTTGTCAAACTTTCGAGTTTTTGACTAAAGCCTTTGTCAAACAGACAGGCGTGGCAAATGCGAAGCGAGGCGTTTTTATTTGTAATGTACGGAATAAGTCACATAGAAAAGCGAAAGCGATCCGATAGCGTGACCGAACTGATGCGAAGACGTGGCGAAGGTGTATTTGCTCTGTTTGACGTCGTTCATAAAAAGGCAGCTAAAACAACTGCCACGCTTCAGTTCGCTGCACCCAGTTTGACGTCTCGTATCGGTTCGTTATCGCCTCAGATTCGGTCCGGTTCGCTTTCGCCTGTCTGTTTGACAAAGGCTTAACAGTAACAACTGTCAAAGATCTACAAAAGACAGCCGTGACCAAAGACTTTACGTGCTTTCCAAGACAACTCGCTATGATAGATGGTTACCCATCCACAGACCAAACGCAGAAAGCGCTGCTTAACCTTGAAGATCGACTCTGGGTGGCTGTAATTATTTAAAAATGAGCTATTTCATACATAATGCTGATCTACTTAATCAAACAAAAACCTAAGAAACTTGTCCACATTTTTTTTTGTTTCCCAAGTTGTTTCCTCAGTAAGTTGTTTAGAATGTCATTCTCAAAAATGTATTGTCAAACTGACAGGCGTGGCGAATGCGAAGCGAGGCGTTTTTATTTGTAATATATGGAATTGTTTGAATCCAGTCACATAAAAAGCGAAAGCGATCCGATAGCGTGACCGAACTATCGGACTGACGTCTCGTATCGGTTCGGACTCGCCTGTCTGTTTGACAAAGGCCTTAATGTTAACCTATACCTCAAAGGGAGTAAATTTTAAAAGACAATGACTTGCAAGTCTACCTGTATAACTAAACATGTGACCCACCCTGTATAATGCACTAACTCCAGGTGACAATTCACTTGGAGGTGGCACCTTTTTAATCGGTTGAAAGCTTTGAGAATTGAGACTTGGGCACTAGGTATAGCTCCCTGAACACAGTGTAAGTTAAGTTACTGACCTATGTAACTTTCAACAGTCTCTTTTTACGTGGAAAAATCATTAAATGAGTCTTCCTGCCCAGGGAGGGACGGGAGGGACTTTCAGACTTATACTGACTAAAATCCACGGTGTTGCTTCGATAGCCCTTTACATTCCAGGGTCACGGTATCCTGATAAGACAATCCCGCGACCCCGGCAGGGTTTAGCACTCTATGGGGGCCCCGTCAGATCGCTGACAGCGCTCTGAGGCGTGCGTGAAACACGGTGCGTCGTCGACCCGGGCATGGTGTATGATCCGTCAAATCACGGACCATGCCCGGTTCAACGAGAGAGACACGAGTCAGTGGCCGGAAATTACTCGCGACCTCCGTTGCCGTGGGCGTCTCCCGCGGCGGTTGAATCGCGAGGTGGACGTAAACCTGTCCCTCACAACGTCCGCCTCCTCCTTCGCTAGCATGACTGCTACGCAGAAGGAGACGACTGCTCGCATTCCGTCTCACCCCGCTTCATGTTGCTTCAAATTGGATAATTCTTTTCTCGTTGTGTTCATTATAATAAGGAAAAGGTTTATTTCATCGTTTTTTTTTTCGGAAAATCTACCTGGTGGGGCACACATTTGGTGGCTAGTAAAGTATAAATCAATCTTTTCACTCGGTCAGGTTAGACCTGATTTTCAATATACTACTAGCCTTATACTACAGACACTACAAACTATCAGACATTTCATATTACGAAAATGAATACTTAAATAAATTACACTGGGGAAGCAATAAATTTAATCAGAAGCATGACATATAACGTCGGCTTAACTGTGATACTTACTTTAATGCAAATTAAATTAATATCACGAATATTATGCAAATGTTCAACATAAAGACATCTGCCGCAATGGCTCATACGATGTTATTTGTGACGTCACATTCTGAAGTTACGTGATAACGGCGACGTCAGGATATATATTTGCAATTCGAATGTTATGAAATATTTGATTACGTGATTGTGACCGCAAGGTTGCGTTTAGATCGTAAACATTGATAAAAAAGAAGTTATGAAAAGGATATTCTTATTCGAATTTAACGTAACAAGCGTTAAAAATAGCGAGTAAGTCGACGTGATATTTCAATCGCGTTTAAAGCCACTGTATATAAAACTTTTTGCACTTGTTAATTTAGCCAACCTTGGTTGGCTAACAATGTCTTGCTATGCAAGAATTAATGCAACAATGAAGAGAAGGTACGGTGATGATCCTTCACAAGAATCAAACCAATAACTCTTGAATGCCATTTTTTCCCTCGCAACACTGTCGGGGAACAGTGTAAAAGACGGGGACGCGATGTATAATGGAGACATACACTCTTTAGACATGCTTAACAAAACACTAACGTAGCGCAAACGCCGTCAGGACGCCATTTGTTGACGCTTACGCTTTTTTTTTTTTTTTTTTTATCGTGGTAAAATCATCAAAGGAAGGACTCATTTACCCACTTGTTACCCACCCAGGGCAGAGCGGGAGGGACTGTCAGACTTGTACTGACTAAAATCCACGGTGTCCTTCAATAGCCCTTTACGTACCGGGGTCACGGTAATCCCTAGGTCCCGCGATCCCGGCAGGCTTTGGCCCTCTACAGGCCCCGTCAATATGCTGACACTCTTTGAGGTGCGCGTGGAACACAACGCGCCGTCGACCCGGGCATGGTCCATGGTCGGACAGCGAGTCGCCCATTACTCGCTGCCCGCATGCCCGCGCCTACGGTGGCCGGAGATCGTCTTGCGACGTCCGACGCCGTGGGCGTCTACCACTGCGGCTGGGGTGGAGGGAGGACGCTGTCCTCTCCCTCAGGCGGCCCGCCTCCTCCTTCACGAGCATGACTGCTTCGCAGAAGGAGGCGACCGCTTCCCACTCCGTCTCGCCCCGCAGCATGGCCTCGACCAATGCCGGGCGCGAGAGGTCTCCGCCTATCGCCGTCGTGAGGACACGGCGGTGCTCTGCCCAAGCGGGGCAGTCCTGCACCGTATGCTCCACCGTGTCTTCCGGACGATCCTCGCAGTGGTGACACCCAGGCGTTTCTTCCCTCCCTATCAGACACAGGAACCTCCCGAAACTTCCGTGTCCGGTGAGGACCTGCGTCATGCGGTAGGTCAGGACGCCGTGACGCCTATCCAGCCACTCTTCAAAGAGGGGTCTTACCGCCGCGATTGCGGCGTGCCCGGACCTCGGTTGCGACAGTCGCTCCCTCCATACTGCCCTGAGATCACGCCGGAGCTCTTCCCGCCGCGACTCGACTTGTCGAGGCAGCGGGGATTCGCCCCGACGCTGCGCCTCCACGCGCCATTCATAGACGCGCTGAAGGGCAGTCGCCTCCAGATCCCAGGGCAGCAATCCGGCTAAGAGGTTGGCCGATTCGCCGGCGATCGTGCGGTATCCCCGGATCATCCGGATAGCCATGACCCTCTGGCATGCGACCAGCTTGAGTGGTCGCGTCCGGATGCTTGGGGCCCACACGGGGGCCCCGTAGAGGGCCATGGACCGCACGTGACGCTTACGCTACGTTAGTATTGTATTATGTGTGTCTTAAGTGTGTGATTTCCCATCATACCTCGCGTCCCCGTCTTATACACTGTTCCCCTACCTAAATATTATGTACATACCTCTACCAACCCACATATGCATCCATTATAACAGCCTGTCCACGACCTTGCCGCCGTGAGCGCGAGCGGCGAGCGGTAACATCAAAATAATATGAAATGTTTGAAATACGTCATGAGGCGCCGCCCGTAGCGAATTCGCTTACTTACAAAGTAACATGTCTTATTCGCGCCACCCGAGGTTCCGCCTACCGCTTAGATCAAAGTCATGAATAAGCTGTAAACGCACCTGAACTAGGCCGCTCGTTGCTGACGTTAAAACAATCTGTGGTAATTTCCTGCGGGCAATAAACACCTGGCTTTGATATGACGTGGCTGTGTGTGGTGACGTAACACCATTATGTATTTACTTTCGACGAAAGGCTCAGCGTTTGAAATAGAGTGAGGTTTGACAAATATGTTGGATAAGTACAAACAGCACATCAACTTACCCCAATCTGCCAAAGGTAAATGGACATTTCTTTTCGGATTTGTGGCCCACCAGCGCGACCACTGATAGCCTAAGAGCTACTTGAAATCTTGGAAAAATACTTGAGACACGTTGAAAACTTGCTCAATACTTCTTTCATTTTCCCTAAACACAGAAATCCTTAAGCTTTTTTTTTTTTGAACGTGGTAGAATCATCATATGAGTTCTCCCACCCAGGGCAGAGCAGGAGGGACTGTCAGACCCGTACTGACTAAAATCCATGGTGTCCTTTAAAAGCCCTTTACGTACCGGTGTCACGGTAATTCGTGAGTCCCGCAACCGCACTCAAGCACTTATTCTCTCTCTTATTTCACACTCAACACAAATTTACGAAGCTCTCCAGCTATAACGAAACCAGTCCAAATATGTCAAAGACCATGAATACTATCCAATAAAACGAGTCGCATTCCTCAAAAGTATGGTTTTTGAGCAAACGTAGCATTCATCTAAATAAATGAATTTTCTCATAAAAACACGTTTTGCGTTGAACCCATCTTTTGTGTTATTCATTTGGATCAAAATAAACACATTTTGTTAAATATTAAACCTAAACCCAAATATCAAACTATATTTCAATAACGGTCGCGCTCCACGTCAAAAATGCTCTTGCAATCGAATTACTAGAACTTTGATTCGCAACAGAAGAAACAATTCAAAAAAGACAATATATAAAGCGTTGGTGATTCACGAAACTGTATTCTATTTGCTTTTAAAAACAAAGCAAAAATCACCATTTTTTTGTTAGGATAACAGAAACTGGTGTTCTAAATTCCCGGTATATTGCATAGGGGTGTAACGTTTACAAACACTTATGCTCCACCGAAGCCCGTATGCTTCAAACCGGCAGTTGTTTGCCGTTTCTATAAATAAATACATTTTTGAAGTGAAAACTTCTTTAGCGGCGTTGTGCACTTTTTTGGAATTGGTAAAAAATGTTAAACTCGCGTCAGGACACGTGACCTGATCGAAAATTCGTAAGACGGCGCAGGGCGCTTGCGCGAATGTTCGTGTGTGTTTATTACTATTCAAGTTTTCATTTCCGCTGGCACTCCCAGAGTGCAAACCCGTCGTTTTTTTACTCACAATCGTTACTTTATCTTCTGAGAATAACAGTCAATTCAAAACATTGTGTCTCGTCAGTTTGCGAATTACTCATTTTGCATAACACCTGAATAACTGAATACTACTACTTTAGTTTCCTTTGCTCAGGTACAATCTTTCCGGTGCCGCCATAAATACTCATTAAAGATAAAATTTCCAGAGACAACAAAGACAAAGAGATCCAACTTACACTAACAACAGTCAATTGTATAAATGCTTCTTGTCATCACATCTTTAATCAAAACGTCAAGCGAAATCACAGATTACCCTCATTTCATCAACATTTCACTTTAACGACATATTTGTCGTTCAAGCCCGAAGGAAATGGCTCACTCGCACTCTAAAACTGAAGTTTAACCCCATTCCATCAAAGTCCTTAAGGCCGGTTGTTATATTTATGTAAATGATCGCGTTACACCGACTTGGAGACATTTGACTTTCCTTTTCAGCCTTAAACCCGGCCGTCCCACCCTAAAACATTGAGCAAACACAAAATATTAAGTAAACAGTAAATACACGCCGGAATGTCGTACCTAATTAATATTACACCGTAAATCGTGTCGCATGTTATAAATCGCCTGCATTGTAAGTCGGTTGAGCGAACACATGCACCGAACATTTATCCAGCTTCCGGTAGTTAATGGCGGCATTAAATCGCTGTTGATTTTGGCCAATGATTTGCGTGTCGAGAGGGCGGAGAGGGGGGAGTGAGTGACGCACGCCCGGGCGGGGGTGCGGCCGTTACGTCACGCGTGTCGTCACAAATCCATTGCTACGCGCTACGAAGGCTACGAGCTACGAAGGCTACGGAGCTACGGCGTAGCAATCAAATATTCCCATACCCTTTAGCCGATGTGAGAGCATTTTTACTTTATCGATGACACGAGATTTTTTTAGATGAGGTTGCATTTTTTCAATACAGCACCCTCTTATATTTTGCACTGCTATGGAATAAACCTGAATCCAATCAAGTTAAGAGGTCGTTTCACAACGTTAGTTCTACCGTGGAGAATGCAAGCAATATCAATTACTCAACAAAATATCTATAGGTGAATGTAAAAGTGGGCGCCGCAATCGTAGTCTTTGCGGTTGTATCAGTTCGTATTACAATTTCAATAATATTTCAGTTAATGGATGAAAAATTCAGGTCAAAGAGTTTTTTTTTTCATCAGTTATTTATGTAGCAGATATTCGAAACACGATCGAGCCGCCACCTATCACCCAGAACGATGAAATTGCTGAAAAATGTTCTGAATGTCAAACATCTACCTCTAAATACAGGTGCGGGAGAAAATAAACTTTTTGCCATTCGCAATTAGACTCATTTTCGTAATTGAAAAGAAAAAGTGATTATGGGATGGCCATTTTGTGTTCTAATTTCAAATTCTTTGTTCTCAAACGAGAACTTTTTCTTCTGATTGCCAATTGTTAATTGTTTCATTCTGAAAAGATTTATTAAAGTAGAGTAAAACCTCAATGAAAAGGTATCAGCAAGCGCATTTGTCAATCAACTGAAACTAATGGTTCATTGTTGCCAGGATTTTATTTTGTTGTCATGGTAAAATCATCAAATGAGTTCTCCCACCTAGGGCGGAATGGGAGGGACTGTCTGACTTGTACTGACTAAAATCCACGGTGATCCTTCAATAGCCCTTTACGAAACCATCGGTGAAATCTTTAAAAACATTAGGTCATTGTTTTGAACCCAACTAATAAAAACAATGTAAACAGCAATTTCTTAGAAAATACAAAATAAAATCTGTTTATAGTATCAGGGACCTACAAACGTCGTAAATATTAACAAAGGGCATACGATCACGCACATCAAAATGGCATTAAAACTCCCGTACACTAATATTATAAAGAGGAAAGATTTGTATTTTTATGTGTGTGTTTGCAATGAATTAACTCGAAAACTACTGGATCGATTTCGAAAATTTTTTCACCAGTTGAAAGCTGCTTTATTGTTTTGGTCCTGAGTGACATAAGCAATAGGGGGTTAGGTTGGGTTGAGTAAGCGAAGCCGCTTTTCTTTTTTGTAGTAAAATCATCAAATGAGTCCTCCCACCCAGGGCAGAGCGGGAGGGACTGTCAGACTCGTACTGACTAAAATCCACGGTGTCCTTCAATAGCCCTTTACGCACCGGAGTCACGGTAGCAAAAACTTGTACATAATATATACAGTGGGTTTCATCAATGGGGTACAGATTGAGGCCAACAATAAACTCATATTAAAAGTAAAAAAAAATATGAAAAACCCACATCGGGAACTTACGAGTAACTGTACACATTCCTAACAATTTGAGTAAATACCCCTATACAGTAAACACTGGTTCGGTTTAGTTCTAAATTTAACTCTCCGCTTTAATATTTAGGATGTTTGTACTTCAGATTTTATTAATGTTTTGAGTATATTTACATTTTGTTTGTGTGTTTATGTAAACAAATGTACGTTTGTTTGTGTGCTCGACGTTTCATCTTTTATGACACGAATAGATGTCTTCATTATAAATTCTTGAGATGTAAATAAACGTAAACAATGATGGAATTTGAACTAGGGATATAAATAGGACATTTTTGCAGACTCATAATACGAATTGCGATAAATTATGCATTTTCTTCTCTATTGCAGATTAAAAAAATTAAAAAGCAGGTAACTAAGTATAACAAAAACAAAAGTATTTTTAGTTACATTCACACCTCTATATTAACTATAAGAATAAGAAACAGATAGTGAGAGAATAAGATCCTAATTAAAGCAATAAGAAGAGTAAAAAAATATTTATTATTCTGCTTCTTAAGTATAGAACAAAAAAGCTTTTTTCACCACTACATAGTATTAAACAAAGTTGCTTCCCGCTGTCTGTCTGTCTGTCCCTATGTATGCTTAGATTTAAAACTACGGATTTTGATGCTGTTTTTTATAGATAGAGTTATTCAAGAGGAAGGTTTATATGTATATAACATGCATAATATAGTAGAGGTTGCACCCGTGCGGAGCCGGGGCGGGTCGCTAGTTACTTATCCTATCCTAACTAATATTATAAATGCGAAAGTAACTCTGTCTGTCTGTCTTTCTGTCTGTCTGTCTGTCTGTCTGTCTGTCTGTCTGTCTGTCTGTCTTTTCTTCACGCCTAAACTACTGAACCGATTCGTGTGAAATTTGGTACAGACATAGTTTGGAACTTGAGAAAGGACATAGGATAGCTTTTATTACAAAAAAATAAAAATAAAAAATAAAATGTATGAAATGCTCTAACGGAGTATAGATAATTCCTTAAACTCTTAATAGATGGCGGTGATCGTTCAATGGTGTCGATCGTTACACGAGTTGTCACTATGGATTGATAGATGGCGTTGGAACCAAAATTGTACTTATTGTCGGTTGTATGATAGTTTATGTGGACTGGTCCTGTTTCGTAAATTTTAAATTGTTCCGTTGTATAATTGGTGTTCCTGTGATGCTTATGAGAAACTATATAACTAGATCCACCAAGACTATATAACGGCATACGGTTACAAATAACCTATTTAGGACGGAATGTCATTAAAGCCGTTATTATGACTGGGATGGCAAAAGGCGAAACTTTTATTATTCCCCGTATTCCCATCATTCCAACTGATTTGCCATTCCAATTCAAAAGAGTTCAGTTTCCGCTGTAAACTGCGTTTGCAATGACCATAAATAAAGCCCAAGGGCAAACGCTAAAAGTTGCGGGGGTACATCTTGAAAAAGACTGTTTCTCCCATGGACAACTCTACGTTGCGTGCTCAAGAGTGTCGAAACCACAAAACCTTTATATTTATGCAAAGGATGGCTAAACTAAAAACGTGGTAAACAGAAATGTCTTGGTGTAAGAAACTTTCATAATCTCTAAAACCTAAAATAATAGAAAATTTGTCAAGGGAGAAACAGTCTTTTTTCCTTTTGGACTGAAATGTCAAATCAGTAGAATGATGAGAAAATAAGGGAAAAATAACATTTTCGCCTTTTTCGATCGGCAAAACGGCTTTAATGCCCTAAATGAGTATACATCTCTTAAATTCAAATGCAGAGCTCATTCATTATGTTGATTTTTGAAGAGTTCCCTAGAATATCCCGCGAGATCGGGAACTATGTGGGTAAAACCAAAAATCTGCTGGAAGTCACTATTCCACGCGAACGAAGTCGCGGGCAAAAGCTAGTAAACCTCATAAATCGATAAAATCGTTGTCAATATTTCCAATCAACTAATCACAATAAGAGTCTACCAGCGCCATTTTTAGCGAGATCCTTCTAGCTTCGTTAACAGTAAATTGTTTACCCAATTAAAAGTTTGTACAACAACAAGACGAACAGACCGGGCGACGACGGTGTATTTTATATTGTTATCTTTCTGATAGATAAAATTATCTTTTAACAGCCTCTTTGGTGGTTTGATGTCTTGAATAACTTCTCACATATAAATAAGCAATGAGCAATGGTGGCCTAGTGGTATGCCCCCC
Source organism: Agrotis puta (assembly GCA_943136025.2). Lineage (NCBI taxonomy): Eukaryota > Metazoa > Arthropoda > Insecta > Lepidoptera > Noctuidae > Agrotis > Agrotis puta. Next base: position 12,379,767 of record OW964170.2, on the reverse strand, counting down.
CCCCCCTTGGTAGACGCCCACGGCGTCGGACGTCGCCAGACGATCTCCGGCCACCGTAGGCGCGGGCGGCGAGTAAAGGGCGACGGACCATGGACCATGCCCGGGTCGACGGCGCGTTGTGTTCCACGCGCGCCTCAAGGAGTGTCAGCATAGTGACGGGGCCTGTAGATGGCCAAAGCCTGCCGGGGTTGCGGGACCCACAAATTACCGTGACCCCGGTACGTAAAGGGCCATTGAAGGACACCGTGGATTTTAGTCAGTACGAGTTTGACAGTCCTTCCCGCTCTGCCCATGACTCATTTGATGATTTTACCACGCTAAAAAAAAAGTCTAGTAGTCTAGTTCTAGTCTTGTAGTGAATGTAGAATAAACAAAATATTATAATATCTTTACTATCCTCATTCACAATAATCATGAAAATTGCAATTAAAATTCGTGGAATCCTCGTCGGTGTCGGGCTATAATTTCGGCGTGCAATTTAAACTCAATGGCTACCCGACCTCAGAGGCGTGTTGCGAAACCGCTGATCTATCGATACATAGTACCTACCCTAGTTGTACAGATAGCAACAGTATGTAGTTGCCATTTGGTTGAAGGGAAGTTTTTATGTTGGAACTAGCTTCCGCCCGCGACTCCATCCGCGCGGATGTCGGTCTTCGCGTGGATGGTTTATTTCTCCATTTTGAGTAACTCTGACAATGACATCTTATAAATATCTATTGGACCCAAATACGGCTAAGCCTATAATAATTAAAGAGATTCGCGGTTCTACAGAACAACGTCTATGAATAAAACTGAAAAATAAGATTTTTTTTTCTACGTATTTTACCAGGATAAAAAGTATCCTATTTTATGCCCAGGATAATAAGGTATAATTATAGCAAGTTTGATCGAAATCGAACCGTTAGTTTTCACGTGATGCCTGCATATACAAACAGACAGACAGACAAAAATTTTTTTAATCACATATTTGGGTTTGGTATCGATCCAGCAACACCCCCCGCTATTTATTTTTTTAATATTTTTAATGTACAGAATTGACCCTTCTACAGATTTATTATATGTTGGTATAGATACTATCACCTGCACATTCAAAGCGTTTTGAGAGGAGCTCGTGGCTAAATAATTACAGCCGCACAGACTGATCTTCCGGGTTAAGCCGCGCTTGCCGAGGTTGGTTCGTGGATGGGTGACCATCTGTCATAGCGAGTTTCCCGGACAGCATGTAAAGCCGTTGGTCCCGGCTGTCATTTGTAGATCTTTGGCAGTCGTTACTGTTAGTCAGAAGCTTTTAAGTGTGACAACCAGTCTTACCATGGGGTATTGTATTACCCAGTTACTGGGTTATGGAGGTCTGACAGTCAGTCACTCCATGTAAAATACTGATATAGTTGGGAAATGGCTAGGGAGAGATACAACTGATACAAAGCGTTTTGAAAATAGGTTCTTAGTGCGCCAAAATTGTCATATATTCGAAATTGATTTAGCTGAATATAAAAGCAAAAACCATTACGTTTAACATTGCTAATTAACGTAAATAACCCAACGTAATAACATACGTTTATTAATTAAGCAGGGAACTCCACGTTGTAGTGGAAACTAATTGAATGAACCCCCGTATTAGAGGGAGACACGCGAAATAGCGATTTTCAGTTTTCTAAAAACTGATTACTTTATTTTCTAGGAATACGAGTATTATGAGGAACGTCCGATGATATCCGATGTTAAACCTTCTCGAAGTTAGTAACTTGACATTGTAAAATGTAATTGTGAGAAGATATTATTTCTTTATTAATTTATTTTAAACTCACGACTTCTTCCCATGAGGGTAGACAGGCCTGTTGGTCTAGTGGTTAGTGACCCTGACTGCTATGCCGGAGGTCGTGGGTTCGATTCCACCCAGGACAAATGTTTGTGTGATGAGCACGATAATTTGTTCTGTGTCTGGGTGTAATTTATCTATAATATGTATATATTTAGAAATATATAAGTATGTTTATCAGTTGTCTAGTACCCGTAACACAAGCTCTGCTTAGCTTGGGACTAGATGGCGTTGTGTGATAGTTGTGGAATATTTATTTATTTATAGAGCGCCACCTGCTACGATCCTTACATACTCCTTTCGCCTCATTCACATTCATACATCTGGTTATACAAGCACGTCAGTGTAGATCTTCCTAGGGCGTCCCCCGGCGTTTCTACTTACCTCTGCCTTATAAATTACATAAAAAAATGTACAGCAGTATCAGAAACAGGATCCGTGATCTCGGTGATCAGGGCTCTTGAGAGTGGAACCTCCTATCAACACGCGCCAACTCCAAAAGTACGTACTAACTTCAAGTAGTTATTTATTTTTGGTAATAAGTTATTAAAAATCAATTTCTCACCTTTTTCTGCTGAATGGTTGCTAAAATACATAATTGTTAGCTAACGAGCACAGTACCATGACACTTATCTTAGATCAGCATCTTTACTGCATCAACACAATATGGTTTATGGACAGCTCACGAAAAAAAAAACACTTTTTCCACCGATTTAACGCCTCTCTATTACGTTACATTCGGGACCAAAAATCAAAGCCGAAACAATGCAGGCTTTCATATTGCTCTGGTGCCAAAACAATCAACATTCAGTTCTACAAAAAAGAATGCGAGGCTGCGAGCCACTAAATTTTTACTTTTGACGGCACGTTTGGCGCAGAGGCTGAGCAATTGGACTGCTGCGCTGTGTGTCTCGGGTTCGATTCCCGCACGGAACAAATACTTGTATGATCTGCAAGTAGTTTTTCCGGGTCTGGGTGTTTGTGTGTGTGAGTTTCTATGTTTGTAAAGGCACCCATGATACAGGAGAAATTCCTAGTCCGGGGCAACGTTTTTGTAAAAAACCTTTAAAATAATGGATGAATACAATACAATAAAATACATCGTTGCAATTGGCTATTTTACTCAAATATTTTATTAGTCCGAAATATGGATAATGAAAAAATATTAGACCCGTATTTTTTCTTTTGTTACGTAAACCAAAATTGGTGAAGATACAACGCTTCTGAAAACCACAAAACGTCACTCGGCCGGTACAATTTTATAAGCGATATGACGTCACAAGCCCCTACTCCCGAATTTGGAAGTGTGTTATCTTTGTCAATATTCATAGATTTAAAAAAACCAAAAATACATATCGAATATTTTTCAGTATTCTAACTGACGGACTAAACATATTTTCAATTTATTTATGCTGTAAAATACCCTATTCATGAAGCTGTGCTCTGTCATACAAACATTTAATATTTTATATAAACATCTCATATTTATGCGGGGGTACACTATTCCTTTTTTTTAAGGAATCATCAATCATCATTCATCCTCGTACTGATTAAAACCACCCTGTACCTTAAAATGCCTTTTGAGGCACGTTCTAGGGCCGCGGTAACCTGATAAGAGAGTCTCTCGACTGCAGTCGGACGGAAACTTTAGCAGAATAATATACTATGATAATAATATGAATCAACACAGACCCAGTTAATAATAATATGATGAATTGTCAATCTATGTCAAATATACGAATTTAAAATCATGAAAAGATTCCTCTCAGCCAGGGCGGGACGGGAGGGAATATCAGACTTTAGAAAAATGATATCAAAATAAATAAATAAATGTTTTTATCCTAATATTATTTTGCTAAAATGCCTTTTTAGGCCCTCACTTAAGCCTTTGTCAAACTGACAGGCGATAGCGAACCGGACCGAGTCCGAAGCGATACGAGTCGTCAAACTGGGTGCAGCGAACCGAGGCGTGACAGTTGTATTAGCTGACTTTTTATGAACGACGTCAAACAGAGCAAATACGCCATCGCCACGTCTTCGCATCGGTCCGGTCACGCTATCGGATCGCTTTCGCTTTTCTATGTGACTGGATTCAAATAATTCCATACATTACAAATAAAAACGCCTCGCTTCGTATTCGCCACGCCTGTCTGTTTGACAAAGGCTTTATGCCGTAGAAGCGTGCCCAAATCCTTCCTATATTTAAAACATTCGAAAGCAAAGGAATACCACTTAATACCCATGTAACAGAACTTTTCTTTTTTTATTTATTCATTAATACAGACAACCTTATTTAATATTACCGGGGCAACAGCTTTCAAAAACTGTCATACGAAAAATGATACACGGGGTCTGTGGTTTGTTAATCCCCGGTTCATATAACTCCAGCCCGACACATGCGAACCATCGGTAATTAATTACGTTTCATTAATCACCGGCGAACGGTGATCTTTCATCGTAATCCCCGTTTTGTCATAAGCCTTTTTAATGTGTCTTGAATGTGGATGTTTTGAAATATAGCTGGGACTGACCCGTCATGTTGGATTACGATTGAGAGTGAATTGTTTGCCGTGTTTTATTTATACAGGTAATGTTTTTACTATATGCATAAATTATGTGGTTGTTGCTTGTGGAAGTTTCTTTTAACACACATAATAAATATCTTAGGTCATCAGAAAATTTAAGACTAGAGATGCCAATGCATTCTACCAGCTTTTACGACAAATCTTTTACAGTCGAAGCAGTACGGCTATGGAATGCCCTGCCCTTGTCAGTAAGGCGCGCTCAAACCTTGTCCTCGTTTAAAAATCTGGTAAAAAACCACTACTTCTCTCCTTAAACTTGTGGCTAAAATGCTTCTTTGTTTTTTGTTTATTATTTTTATATGTATTATGTCTTGTATATATTTATAATGTTTGTATGTGTGTATTTTATGTGCAAATTGTACACCTCAGGCTACCAACAGTATTGTTTCTCCTTGCTCATAAATCCATCTAAAGGTTGTCTTGAAAAGATCGCTTTTAGCGATAAGACCGCTCATTGTGTCACCCTATGTATAAGATATACTCTGTACCAATAATTTATATGGTGTGCATAATAAAGTGTATTCTATCTATCTATCTTTTTTATGTTTGGCTACCTACACAAACCGCAAAGAGCTGTCAGCAATCAGACAGGGTCATACAGGGCCTGCCTGTGTTTCGAGACTGTCAGCAGATCACTGTGACCCTTTTTTTACATGTTAAAATCATCAAATGTGTCCTCCCATATATCCCATAGGACGGGAGGGACTTTCAGAATTGTACAGACTAAAATCCACGGTGGTCTTCAATAGCCCTTTTCCTTTTTAGGCTTCGTAACACGACGCGCCGTCGATCCAATTCGTGACCCTAGAACGTAAAGGGCTGTTGAAGAAACACGTTGGATTTTAGTCAGCACAAGTCTGACAGTCTCTTCCAGGGTAGGAAGACGTATTGAATGATTTTACCATGTAAAAAAAGCCAATAGTATTGCTTGATTAAACCATTTACTGAGCGTTTTAACTAAGAATAGGAGAGGCTTGGCGCCATATTGTGACTGCACGCTTATCTAATTCTTAGACGCTTTTAAATAATCAATAATCATAATTGACAATAACGCTAACAAGATAATAACGACATTGTATGACAGTCCAAGTTTTCTCTAATAAAATAACTGCCCGTTTTTAGAAGCCTTTTAAGGTTTCATATGAGTTATTAATTTTAAATTAAAAAATACTTAGTACTCGTATTCACGTCTTTAATTATAAATGTAAATGCAACTGGACCGAATGTCTAATTACAATTGAATCCGTAATGTTATTATATGGTATTTTATAACAGTTGGTAATGTTTTTATAATATCCATAACTATCCATTAGCTGTGGCACGTTTACTCATGTGGTTTATGTAAATATTGTGACTTCAAATAGATATTATTTTTATATTTTTAACGGTTCACACTTCAGTCGTGGATTATTTATTTGCCTAAAATATATCTAAAACAATTCTTGTTTCAACTTTCTGAATAAAAAATATTTCCAATAGAAACTATTTACATTTTTTTATTTTATTTCTGTTTTACATTTATTTTCGCTCCAGACAGGGCGAAAGGACTCGTTTGATGATTTTGACACACAAAATATGAGTAATATTCATAGCCATTTAAATATTTAACTATTTATGGTTTTATGTGTAGCTGTATGTTACTAAAATTATAGGATTTTTCCTAGCAACTTTTGCATACTGAATATATATTTTTCATACATTTCACAAACGTTCAGAGCTCACTACCGCAGAACACACGATGAAGTCAACTGTACTGTAGTTTTGCCTACAATATGGACAGCTGTGCCAATAACAGATGTGCGATCCCTGAATTTCCTAGAATCAACATGGACGATCTGCTGATATAAACATCAGTCAGTTGCACTAAATGGCGTGAAATTGTTCGTACAAACATTTTGACTAAGTATTCAGAACTATAATAGTTTGTGTGTTTTTTTTATATTACATACTAGCTTTTGCCAGCGGCTTCGCCCGTGTGGAGTTTCACGTGTTATTGTGAGTCAACCATAAAAGATAGACATATGTTGTCAAGGAATATTTTTATATAATTTTAAAGAGAACATTTCCGTCATACATGATTTCTATTTAGCTTTAACCATTAAGGCTGGACACGCGACGGAAGCTTAAATAATGGAGTATTTTCTCCCGTTTTCCCTATATTTCCCTTCACTGCTCTGCTCCTATTGATCGTAGCGTAATGAAAAGTATACTATAACCTGCCCAGGAGCGTGAAGAATAATTGTGCCAAATTTCGTTAAAATCTGTCAAGTAGTTTTTGTTTCTATAATGAACATACAGACAGACAAAAATTTTACTGATTGCATTTTTGGCATCAGTAGCGATCCCTAATCACCCCTTGATAGTTATCTTTTAAATATATTTAATGTATAGAATTGGCCTCTCTACAGATTTATTATAAGTATAGATATAAAGATAACGGTAGGTTCACGTTTAACCACTATCTCGCCTGATGGTAAGCGAAAGCCAAGCTTGCCTAGAAGTAACCTATCTTGAAGACCCCACGGTTACAGCTGTCAGGAAATACAGACGGGCAGGGAATAACAGTTTTTGGCACACCAAGAACATATTTTCAAAATGCTTTGTATCAGCTCTCACTAGTCTTTTCCCAACTCTATTAAGCCTTTGTCAAACAGACAGACGTGGCAAATGCGAAGCGGGACGTTTTTATTTGTAATGTATGGAATTGTTTGAATCCAGTCACATAGAAAAGCGAAAGCGATCCGATAGCGAGACCGAACTATCGGACTGACGTCTCGTATCGGTTCGTTATCGCTTCGGACTCGCCTGTCTGTTTGACAAAGGCTTTAGGGTCGGCTTCCAGTCGAACCAGATGCAGCTGAATATCAGTATTTTACATGGGGTTATTCCCTATTTTATAGGTTAGAAGCAGAAAGAATATATTATCGATATCATAGATTTATCAGGCTTTTAGTCAAATGCGATTCATCCCCTAAACATGTCCATTACACAAAGAAAAAAAACGACGGGTTGCACTCTGGGAGTGCCGGCAGAAGTGAAAACTTGAATAGTAATTGTTGGAAATATCTTGTGAACAGATTTTAGTAAAACTCGCAAAAATGCTTGACTTTTTATTTCAATAATTTTCCAATGTGACGTACATCTTTTATAAACAATGTTACCTAGCAACGAATGTATCCAGCATACAAACTTCTTTAAAAGTAATAAAGTCACACGAACATTTACGCAAGCGCCCTGCGCCGTCCTACGCTTTTTCGATCAGGTCACGTGTCCTGACGTCCTACGCTTTTTCGATCAGGTCACGTGTCCTGACGCGAGTTTAAGATTTTATACCCATTACAGAAAAAGTGCTCAACGCCGCTAAAGAAGTTTTCACTTCAAAAATTCCAAACAGAATAATATCAACCGATTTCCTAATTATAACAGAAAAAGCAGAACCTCAATAATATCCTAGAAATCCCATTAATCCTAAAGTGTTTTGAAGTTTCAATTAGCGGGATGCACACAGCCTCTATCACGTAAAAGCCATTACTCTCCTTTGAACTGGCGCAAGTAAAACGAAAAGGAAGCACCACACTGGCGTAGTAAAGTATGACACGATTTAAACGAAGCACGGAAAATTGTAGACTCTTTTTTTGTGCACTTATCCGGACCTGACGTGTGGTATCAGAAAATAAACGAAGAAATTGTGCCTCCAATACTGAACAGACATTTGTACGACAACGAAGCTGTTTGTAACAAAGTTTTTTTGTTTTATTAACTTGGCTAACTTGTATCAGTAGTTTTGTCATGTGAATATTATAGGAATATGAGCTTTAACTAGAGAAGTTCGAGTTCGGATCGGGAACGATGAGTGGGAAGGAATGAGGGCCCTTGAAGAATCAAGAGAGGTGGGTTATCACTACTGAGATTCTTGGTATCGCGGCCCTGAAATGCATAAGACAATTGAAGGAACAGACTGGACTCGTACTAATAATCTGACAGTCTCTTTCGCCCTGAGTGGAAGGACTCATTTGCTGATTTGTGTTTTCCGATAGAAAAAAAGATAATTATCTATTATTGTTTAATTAATTATGAATAACAGTCATAACACTGTTAATTATTTAAAACAAAAGTTTTTCAGCTAAAACAAAATTAACAATAAAAATAAACTAAACATTACTACTACTAAACAAAGCATTTTTTTTTAGCGTGGTAAGTTCATCAAATGAAAAGTCCTCCCACCCAGGCCAAACCGGGAGGGACGATCAGACTCGTACTGATTAAAATCCACGGTGTCCTTCAATAACCCTTTACGTTCCGGGGTCACGGTAATTCGTGAGTCCCGGGACCCCGGCAGGACTACTAAACAAAGCATAGAAAAATTCCTCCTCAACGCTATCAGCTGGTAATTTCTGCCCAAGAGACTGGCGGCGTTGTCTCTTTGAATGGCAATACTTAGCCTAAGGCCAAATTAAAAGCCAGCCCTTCATCATGAGAAGCATCAACAAGGCATTTACATTACTCTTTGAACAGCCTGTGAGCACTCGGACCCCACGTCCCCAGAGTTTCAAATAGATGGATTAAATTGATGCACCACGTACCGTTTTGAAACTCATAGTTAAATATAACATCATAAATGCAAGACGTGGTAACCTGCACCTCATACACGAACCAGCGCATAAACTATATATATTACTTAAAATTTTCACCTTAACTATTTGGAGCTGGCGAGTGCATGCGAAAGTTTTTAACCGCTCGAGTGTTGGCGAAATATAAGTTTAAAACTACTCCTCGAGACATAAGTTTAACTTTCTTAACGTTGAAGAGCCTCCAGTTACCCCAATATTAAAAACAGATAAAAAACCGGTCAAGTGCGAGTCCGATTCGCGCACGTACGGTTCCGTACTATTCTTTAGAAACGGCAAAAAAAACATGTTTGTTGGAAGGAAGACTCCCTAAATATCTATAAAATTCTGTTTTTTTTTTGTGGCAACAGAAAGAAATATCATTTATTGGTACAGACGGAGATACACCGTCTGTGAAAATTTCAACTATTGTGTTCTTGAGACACAGCCTGTTGACACATAGATAGAGAGGCGGACGGACGGAAAGTAGTCTTAATGATAGGTTACACCGTTTCACCCTTAGGGTATGGAACCCTAAAAATATACATGAACTCCCAAACGTCGAAAACGAGACCAAAAGCTTTTAAATTTAAAGCAATAACTTAAAATACAAACATTATGTATATTCATGTAAGTTTCGTGGTTTCGAACTCGCTCGGGGATCGCTATACTACACTCGCAATAAAAAGTCTGGAATAACTTACTGCAATTCCCCGTGATTTTGAAGATATAATAACTAGTTAAAAATAATATAAACGGTACCATTTTAAAGGTTTAACTGTTAACTTTAAATTAATACAAAATTCATTCAAATCACGCCATGTATATGAGCCGTGGTTGTTTAGTGGTGTTCAGTGGCTGCGACCACGGCTCTACCTTGACCATTTTTGTACCTAAGTATTTCTCGATTTTTGTTTTAATTATTTTCTTGTATCACCCTTTTTTGCTACCCCCTTTTAACCTACATTAAAAAAGGAGGTGGTTTTCAATTCGTCGGAATCTTTTTTATGTATGTTCCCCGATGTCCCGACGACCGACGCATGGATCGATATGGAAAATTCTTCTTTTATTTTTCTGTTTTCGTTACCTGTGCATGGTTTACTCAATCATACAACATAATGTCAAGCTTGTACCCACCAAAAAAAGGCCTTTTTTTAAAAAAAACCCTACTTCTTAAACAAGCACGTGTAAAATAACTTTTCTTTCGGAAGTCGGTAGCAAAAAAGTCAATTAAATAAGAAATAAAGTCACCGACCTCCGAAAAAAAAGTTAGTTTACACATTTTTCTGTTTGTTTTAGGAGTCAACTTAATTTTTCAAAAATACGCAGACAGGTTCTATTTTTTTTTAGCCTGAAATTCGGGGTACTAGTCGACCTTTCCCAAAGTTTTATCTCATAACACGTCTTCATGTTCACGTGCGAATCCTCTTGGGTCGCGTGCGGTAATTTTAATTAAGTATATTTAGAGAGACGAGCGCTAAGCGCCCGGGCTCCGTAATAAATGTTAGCCGTAAAGGTAACAAATGTTGGCGGGGAGGGTCGTGGGGCTCGAGTGAGTCGTGTGAGCGCGCTGCGGAACTGCCGCCTCCCGACACGACAGGTGATATCCACCTGCGCGACTCCTTCCTTCCTGCCTCTCTATAGCTTTAATATTTGAACGCTCTTTTATCAAGCACTAAAATATTTTATCTGCAAATACCGAAAATTACAGTTTTGTCGACACATTTCGTAGTGCTTTCGGAAAACGATACGTCATATCGGAAAATGATTTCCCGAATTCAATTTCACATTTTATAAATTGAATGCTAAATAAAGAAGGATTGCCTTTAATACGGTCGTGGTCATAGCTCTTCAAAAGTAAGCAATTGTCGAAAAAATACAAATTGCGATTCGGGTCAATCTCGAAAAGTCAGCGAAGATTTAAATCCTTCAAATGCTAAGTTACGAAGGCGAGTTGGGAATTTAAGAAATTTCCTTGCTCCGTATTCGGGTCGGGTTTTGCTCGGCTGAATTCGGGGAGCTTCCGAAAGTCTGCGAAAATTGAACGCAAATCCGATTTGTTCGGATCTAGAACCGAAATCTTCGGAAAATGTACCTATGCTCATTCTTAGTGCCCTCGTGGCAATAGATTCTCTTTGTCAACTGAACTCGATATAGTGTGGTGGGAATCTTTTAAAATAGAAGAAATAACTTACCTACTCTGGTTTTATTTACAAGTATACAAATAACTCCATCGCAGCGGTATAATGAAAACGTTCCCACGTAGGAGGAGCTTGCTAATTTTAATTCTACAATACATTAATTCTCCTTCCTGTAATTAAAGTTGGCGGGTAATATTAAGTCAGGAACGAGTATTAACGCCTGTACGTATAATGTAGGGCTCGTGTCTGGTGGCCAGGGCCGTAGCTAGTTAGGGGCACCGTGGGGCAATGCCCTTGTTAAAAATACCAATGCCCTACCTGAAAATGACAAATGTTATGCTTACTCAACTCGCTGTCCGACCATGGATCATGCCCGGGTCGACGGCGCGTTGTGTTCCACGCGTGCCTCAAAGAGTGTCAGCAAAATGGCCTCCCTCTAGAGGGCCAAAGCCTGCCGGGGTCGCGGGACTTACGAATTACCGTGACGCCGGAACGTATTGAAGGATACTGTGAACGTACGAGTCTGAAAGTCCCTCCCGCTCTGCCCTGGGTGGAAGGACTCATTTGATGATTTTACCACGTTAAAAAAAAGTGTTTGTAATACACAATATGTGAAAAAATACAACTAGAGCAGCGGTGATCATTCACTCCCGGTCCCAACTTAAAATTTTAACTACCCAATGCCCTGTACCCATCGGTGCCTTAAATTCAACCCTGCTACGGCCCTGCTGGTGGCTGGTGGCTCATATCCTTTACTAAGTTTAACCCCATAAATTTAGAACTTTGGCACGTAGAAACTATGAGATGCTACTAAATCTGTTACTCAAGTTGCGGTCTCAGGATATGGTTGAATGAGAAAATGGTAAGTGGCTGCCGTGTAGAATAAACGTGGGGTACCTATATTATAATTTATACTGAATATAATTTACAAGTGTCGGCGTGTATTCCGCTCCCTCATTTTGATTTATGTGAGAGAAGGAGCTTAGTTAGATTTGGTTTATTAATGAGTTCTAGAATTTAACTATCTAACTTAATATTAGGTATATTAGGCGGGCATGTGGACGGTGAGTAATGGGTGATTCGCCGTCCGATCATGGACCATTCCCGAGTCGTGTTCTTCCCGCGTCTCAAAGAGCTGTCAACAATCTGATGGGGCTCCCCTTAGAGGGCCTTAGGAGGCCTCCTAAGGCCCTCTAAGGCCCTCCTAAGGCCCTTATTCCAGGGTCACGGCTACCTCATAAGTTCTCTAAGGGGCCCCTTAGAGACCTTATCAGGTAGCCGTGACCCTGGAACGTAAAGCGCTAATCGTACGGAATGGGCTAAGAATAATCGTGGATTTTACTCAGTACGAGTCTGACAGTCCCTCCCGCCCTGCCTTGGGTGGAACAATGATAAAATAAAAAGTATATATTATAAGTAAAGGTTTGGGTGCTGAATGTATAGGTGGATGTTTGTTACATCGAAGGTCGCAATGGTGGAATGGATCTAGGTGGAATTTTGTACGGAGAGAGGTTACTTTCATCCGGATATTACGTTCCCATTACATAACATTTGACATAAATGCGGGCGTAGCCGCTGACAACAGCTAGTAATTACAATATTTATTCAAAGTTAGAGTTATTGGATATATATTGGCAAGCCCTTTCCCAGCAGTGGGACATCAATGGCCAGCGAAACAAAATAATCTAGTTTAATCTTGATTTACAAAGATTCCCAACTATTTTCTTTTTCAAGGAGTCCTTACGGAAAAGTTTCTACTAACTTTTGAGATATAATTATGTATCCTGCTTATGTGTGAAAAGTTTCGTCAAAATCAGTTTACCTAGTCACTTCGCAAATAAGGACTGGAATATAAAATGCCGTACTACGTTCACGCTCTTAGCTTTTTGCAAGAAAATATCATTAAAAAAAAACTGCAACTTAGCTAAAGCAGCGAAATACTATGAGAAAATATTTTCCTTCCACAGCAAATATTACTCTAAAGTAATTTTGCACTAAAGTAATTAGTGCAAGTTTGCTGTGAAAAATTTGTTCATATAACAGTATCAGTTAACACCGATCTTGAATCAACGCTAAACTATTAAAATACAGTCATTAGCAATTTTAATGTGTGTTTAAAACATAAATAGAGGGCGTTGTGGTTGTCATAGTGTTCATTTTAGTAAATAGTTGTGTATTAAAAATTACGATAGTACATCATATTATAGGAAAGTACTTGGATTATTATGAGTTTTTCTTAACCGACTTCGAAAAAGGAAGAGGTTCTCAATTCGTCTGTAAGTCTGTTTTTTTCTCATTTTTATAACTCGATTCCTCCAGAAGCTCTAAAAGTGTGATGACCAGTCTTACCGTGGGGTACCGTATTACCCAGTTACTGGGTTGTGGAGGTCCGATAGGCAGTCGCACCATGTAAAATGCTGATATTCAGCTGGTTTGACTGGAAGCCGACCCCAATATAGTTGGGAAAAGGCTAGGCAGATGGTGATTACTCAATTTCTCAGAGACGTCTCGATCGATTTGGAAAATTCTTTTTTATTTTACTTTGGACTCGGTCCTATGATCATCAGGTCTCTTGGAAAAATTGAGGGAAATCTTCAAAAAATTACAACAATTCAACCACGATCGCTATCGTGCATCGTGTATTTCTATGCAAAATCTTCATCGAATGTTTATGAAAAATACAGTGAAATATTTTTCTCAAAATTGTAATCCAGCTTCTTTTCTTCGTATCGCTGGCATAATGATGACTGCATTTATATTTATATTTTTTATCAAAAAAATCGAGTTAATGAGAAAAGAATAGATACTATTATAACATCACAAATACAAGAGAAATTAACCATCTACAATTTTATGATAGGAAATAAATGTACTGTACTTAATTTATTTTATCTGCTGTTAGACTGTTAAATGTCCAAGTGTAGTTTCAGTTTATTAGATAGTACTTAAAAATAGCAATAAATAGAAAAATGGCTGACTTGCTAAAGGATTTTATGACCACTATCAAGTCGTCAGAAACTTGTCAATTGACTTCTGATCCAGAAATAGATGTTCGTCTAAAACGACTTATACAAATCTTTTCTTCATTCAATTGAAGCCCTAAGGACTACAGCTGTGAATCGAGGGAGGATGCGGCCCTGGAACGTAAAGGGCTATTGAAGGACACCGTGGATTTTAATCAATACGAGTCTGTCAGTCCGTCCCGCTCTGCCCTTGGCGGGAGGACTCATTTGATGATTTTACCACGAATAAGAAAAAAATAGGGTTTCAGACTATCTAAAACTCGGATGGCAACACAAGAACAAAAGGCGTCATTTTGCCTGAAAACAGTTATACTTCATAACTGACAAAATACACCTAAGTTTTCCGACAGTAAAAGTCATTAACCTTTCTAATCACACTGATTGCGTGGGTTAGCGAAGGGCCCTCATATTCGTGGAGGGTATAATCCAGGGCAGAGGGGCCAAAAGCTGTTTATCCGACCTACTTACACGGATTACTCCTGCAGTTTTATCTTCATTAATCTGTGTGGAAGCTGTGAGAGAACGGAAAGGAGAAAACGGTAGCGATTTACGAATTGTTGGTTGTAGGTTCGACCCCTGGCACCAGGCAGATAGACACTCTTACCTTGTTAGTTTGTTTCTATGTAGGAGGTAAACTCCGAAACGAATGACCAATTCTAAAAATATTTAGTATTGAGCTACATTATTTCTAAGTATTAGCCGATCTATCACAATTTAAGTCTAGCAAGGTGGAAAAAGTAATGCCTTTGTCAAACAGACTGGCGAAAGCGAAGCGTTTCCGAAGCGATACCGAACCGAAGTGAGACGTCAGTCCGATAGTTCTGTCAAGCTATCGGATCGCTTTCGCTGTTCTATGTGACTAGATTCAAACAATTCCATACATTACAAATAAAAACGTCACGCTTTGCATTCGTCACGCAAGTCTGTTTGACAAAGGCTTAAAACCGCGTAGCTATGAGATGTGATGCGTTGGGTTGGGGGCCACAAGGTCTCTCTAATTCCAACCCATTTGAATCGATTCCTGGCAAATACTTTTCAAGCATTTTGAACGCATTTAATTTCCTCTAAATTCCACTGAATCCACGTGGGGCTTACTGTCCAGTCCTTCTCACAGAAAGTAGTCCCATTTCCCAAATTATGCTAATTGGCAAGAAGCAAACCTTTTAATTTCCATCTGTTTGGTCAAACTCTCGCTGATGACTCGGAAAAGAAACTTGGTTGGAACTTTGGCATTTTAATAAGCGGCTAGGTGAAAATTTAAATAAGTTTGATGTTGGTGAATGGTAGGTAGTCATGATGAAGTGCCTCTGTATTCTGATGGCGCAGAATAATTGCCTCAAGTTCTTTATAAGACTGCCGAAGTTTATTAATGTAATGGCGAGAAAGGTTCAATGTGCATTACGTCTGTATGTGAAGTTAGAAGTCGGTTTTCTCAATAACTTATTGGTGTTGAAAGTTTGCGTATGTGCATAACATAATAAGCGTTCCAAAACTCGACGTTTTGTTACAAAAATATTAAAAGATAAAACACCGAACTTCAAATATAACATTGAAAGTTTTTCGAAAAAATATTTGCTTGATCAGACAAAGGAAGGAGACGATATTGATTTAGACTGTGAAGAAATAAGAAAAGATACTCATTGCACTCACACTTCAATAGCCGAGCGAGCATCTTCTGTGTGCGAAGCTTCCACTGAACAAACAAAGTAATGGAAACATTCCATTTTTCAACTAAAAGCCCGCCGCGTCTCGCCGAGAATGTTAGACCAAACCCAGACATGTTTAATACAAATTGTAATATATTCTCTATTGTTATTATACGCAATATAAAAAAGATGACAAGTCACGTCTTGCATTTGTTATGTGCTTTCATAAAAGTCGTCGCTCGCTGCTCTCGGGTGCGCTGATCTTGGCCAAAACAATAAAAAGAGCATAAAAACGAGACTGAGTACTTCCAATGTTAGATCTCACGCTGCGCATAATTTGGATGTAAAGCTGAATTCAAAAACAAAACAAAGCGTTTCGTGGAAATTATTAAAACAAAATGGATTATGAATTTATTCGAGGCATGCAGCCGTATATCAAACAATCTTTTCCTGTATAACTGCCTACCTTTACACAAAGGAGAGGTAAAATCTTGATAAATTTAGAATGTAACTATTTGCGTGCACCGGTTAATAGAATGCTCGGAACAAAGATTGCATCTTAATAGCTTTAGGAGCTAGAAGATAAACAGCTTCTAACAGCACGTAGCCTTGGAGGCAGCATAAAGTCATAAATATTGCATAGAGGGGACCACCCCTGTAATTTCCAGAAGCCTTGTTACTCTAATTAAGTATAACCTTGCTTTTTTATCGCGATTAAATTACACTATGTTGCATATTAAAGCGTGCACTTAAAGGTCGTGCAAATTAGCTGCCCATAAACATATTATTACATTTTACTCACTGCCTTCAGTTTCGTTCTCTACCGCAGTTATTAACTATAACATTTCCCTTTAAATATAACTTAAAATTCTGAATTTAAATAACAGTTTTAAACCGAATCATTTCGGTTAAGGATTGCCGGGTGAGTGCAAGCGTACGTTACATTAAATATGCATGTCATTATTGTATTAATTTTAATTTAGTTCCATAATGTTAATGAAGATTTATTTGGATAGCGCTCCGATTGAAACCGCGAGATTATTCGGGTGATTTCGACTGTAGAATTATGTAAACTATTGCATGAGTTGAATACGTAAATCAGCGCACGTCTGCACGAATCGCGTTAACTCCAATATGTATTTATAGGGATTTATCTACATATAACATCTTCTAGTTTCATAACTTGCTATCACAAGACATGGGTGTTGCCGCATGAACACTTATCATTTAAGCAAATGATAGTCTGGATTCAGATTATTAAAAAATATATGTCGAATATGAAAAAGGAATCAGATTTAAGCTATTGCATAGCTTTTATCGTAGGCTTTAAGCGCGGCGACCGAATCAAGAAATTCCGTAACGAAAATAAACCTAACACTGTCACTGTCAACGTGAATGAATAAAATTTGAATTAATGAATTTTTTTCTTGACGTTTCACTTGATTGACGTTGCTGACCATAGTCTATTAGAGTAACCTTCCATAGAGCAACGATGGGATGGTATTCTCGTTAAATATTCGCGGTAGACGATAACTTTTTCTTTTTTTTTTTTCATATATAAAATAAATAAATAATTATAATTTCATAATACATAAAAAAGGCTATACAATAGCTTTACCGCGGCAGTCCCCGATTGCCACATGAATTTTTTTTTCTGAATTTACAGTACCTACCGACATTTAATTTTAAGAATTTTCCCTAAACCTCTACATTTGTATTTCAATTAATCTTTTAGCTATTCAAAATGCGAACTTTGTGAGGATGTATGTTAGTAACTCTTTCAATCAAGAACTACTTAACGTATTTCGATGAAATTTGGTAACTTAAACAGATAAGTAGATAACTAGGGTTAACACAAAGGACACTTTTTATTTGTATGAGGTTCCTGTGAGATAATTACTGAATTTCACAGGAAACGCTGCGGGCATAACCTAGTAAGCAATATCTTAATGAAGATCATCCCTTTATCCTACCGATCATCCTCTTACCTCCTCTCCCTCCTCTGCAACTAATGACCGCCCTATCTAGTTAACATGAGTAAATATTCATCAGCGCGACGCAAGATAAATGAGAGGTGCCACCTGCCGGCGCCGCAACCTGATACCCGCCGCACACTTACCGCTTTTTAATCCTTTATTACCGGTATAAAGCGGTTTAAAACCGGTATTTAGCTTCACGCCTATGTCGCGATGTGGTGAAAAGGTTTTATTATTAAATTCTTGGACTAGGGATTGCGGGAGCCTAAAATCTCACCTCGGGACACTTGATTAACGTGGTGATGGCAAATAGCATAATTAGCCTTTACTGTTTTCACTGTTAGCACCCGCTCTTCTTTGTGAGATGGAGAGGACGTGTGTCGTAGAGTAATGCCTTCTTTATTGTTGCTAAAACTAATCAATTATGTTAAGAAATACGTTTAAAAACAAATGATAAAAATTAATTAAAAAACAAATGATACAAATTAATTAAGAATATTCTAATTTAAAAAAAAAACGTTATCTTCACGCATACAATGTTACAGGTATGTTTTGGGCCTGCCATGATAGAATATTTTAACTCGTAGATAGGTAGGCAGTCTCTTAGTTACATAATGCATATTTTCCACTTTATTATTATTGACTTCAAAGCTATTTTTTCCTCTTGTCTGAAAATCCGTCACGTTTAATATTATCATTGTTTATCCAGTAGATATTTACTCGGTAAACAAAAGATAGTTTTAACACCACATGAGTCGGTAATCGACACACAACGATTATCTCAAGTTACTGAACAAATGTTAGTTGGTAATATTTCTGGTTATTGTGTCAATAGGAAGCAAATATAAATCTATTAATAGACTCGTTAGAGCAAATAATGAGTCATTAATGCTCGGTTTATTCTTAACCGAAGTTTATCTATTCGATAAATAGAGTTCTGGGTTGGATAGATAGATAGATAAATAGAAGATAGAATACTCGTTAGTGCTTAGGACGATAGAACGTCTACATTCTGTCATTTTGTCTATTCCTCCGTCGACAGAACCCGTTCTACGGTGTCATTATATGCGGAAAAGTAAAGCTGCCAACTAAACACGTGCTCCTCACACATTATCTAGAATTGTATAAAACAACAAAGATGAAACAAAATTGCCAACCAAATCGAACTTCGTATTTCTTCAACAAATTGCATTTATTGCATTCCTTTGCTACAACCCGGTCTATCGAGCATGATATGGGAAGTTTTCCGAATTTCCCGCAAGTACGGAGAACCCTTCGATCCTTGGGGAAATCAGCCCTTTGCAGTATGGTGTAGCTGTTGTCAATTTAAGTAAGTATGTTCACATTTAAGCCTTTGTCAAACAGACAGGCGTGGCGAATGCGAAGCGTGACGTTTTTAGTTGTAATGTATGGAATTGTTTGAATCCAGTCTCATAGAAAAGCGAAAGCGATCCGATAGCGTGACAGAACTATCGGACTGACGTCTCGTATCGGTTCGTTATCGCTTCGGATCCGCCTGTCTTTCTATACAATTCGACATTTCTGTTTGTCCAAATATGGGACGGCCCGCATTAACAGACGGCTTCTATACTTTAAACATTGTCATGTTCTGTGATAGGATTATTTCTACATTTTGCCCTTCTTTCTTACTTATTTGTTATACGTTGTGGACGTAGCGTAAGGAGCATGAAACATTGCAGCAATTGACGTTTTGTTGTTTCTGCCTATACCTATGAAGAAACGCGGGCATGCGGGCGGCGAGTAATGGGCGACTCGCTGTCCGACCATGAACCATGCCTGGGTCGGCGGCGCGTTGTGTTCCACGCGCGCCTCAAGAAGTGTCAGCATAGTGACGGGGCCTGTAGAGGGCCAAAACCTGCCGGGGTTGCGGGACTCACAAATTACCGCGACCCCGGTACGTAAAAGGGTATTGAAGGACACTGTGGATTTTAGTCAGTCAAGTCTGACAGTCCCTCCTCCCCTGCCCTGGGTGTGAGGACTCATTTGATGATTTTAGAATGAAAAAATACCTATGAAGAAAAGGCATGTAATAGGTCTTTCTTGTAGTCTTACGTCGTAATTTTATGCCTACACTACTGAACCAATTTGACTGTTGGCAGAAAAATAACTTGGCATCTTGAGAAGAACTTGTTATAAACACGTGTTATAAAATTCATGTCTCGGAGAATCGAAACTTCAAACATGAGCCAAAAGTATTGTCATATTATGTTCTTATGCCAAATATGTTGCTGTTTCAATATTTTACATTGTAGAACGGCCTCTATGACCTCGAAACCCTAAATTGTCTTTCGACGAAATTATCAAATTCCAGTCAGATAGGTAACATAGAAAATGATATTTATTTACTCCCAGACAACACTTATCACGAAATCAATTCAGTCTAAGTCTGAAAAAAGTGAAATAATTGTGTGTTTATGTAGGGAGCAGATGATAACTATTTTCGATGTCATGATTTATCGCATAGTAATAGTCTTACGGAGAGAGTCATAGTAACAGTTTTATCGAGGGAGTCATAGTAAGAGTCTTACGGAGGGAGGGAGGCATAGTAAGAGTTTTACAAAAAAAATCGAAAGTAAGGATGGATGGATGAGGAAGGAGATGGTATGACCCGATAAATGATTTAGAGAAAACCAAATCAAGATTGAATGAACACTAAAAACTCTTTTTCCCACCATCACATCTTTTCAAGTTCAAGGGTTTTTTTCATATTTTTTTGAAGTGAAAACTTCTTTAGCGGCGTTGAGCACTTTTCTGTAATGGGTATAAAATCTTAAACTCGCGTCAGGACACGTGACCCTGACCGAAAAAGCGTAGGACGGCGCAGGGCGCTTGCGTGAATGTTCGTGTGACTTTATTACTTTTAAAGAAGTTTGTATGCTGGATACATTCGTTGCTAGGTAACATTGTTTATAAAAGATGTACGTCACATTGGAAAATTATTGAAATAAAAAGTCAAGCATTTTTGCGAGTTTTACTAAAATCTGTTCACAAGATATTTCCAACAATTACTATTCAAGTTTTCACTTCTGCCGGCACTCCCAGAGTGCAACCCGTCGTTTTTTTTATTGAGTTTTTCCGCCGATGCAGGTAAAAAATACTTTACAAAAAAAACTAAATACAAATGTTTGTGCTACGCATCAGGGTCTATCGCGCAAGGCGAACTTAACCATGTTAATTATGGGAATTATTTAATCAGATCGTGGATTATGATTTAATTTCAGTTGTGGCCTGTTCCATTAATTGTAATAGGCGGCTTAAACCACTGTGGTTTGTGACGTCATAATGCAACCAAAGTACTGGCTTATTCATCAAACCTTATCAGCTGATATATAGCTGTCTCTGTCATACATTACGAGTACATAAGTAGAAGAACTATTTATGTATCGTTAAACGCAGTTAGCATGCTATACACTACAAATGCAGATTTGCGCGAACATTTTCAGGATGCCCTGCGAATTGACGTATGGCATGTACAGGTAATATATATTTATATGGCATTTCCTCTTTTACATATAAAACAGTTCCGTGACTAACTCAATGCATCTTTGAATAAATAACACCTGGAATACCTATTACAAGACGTGTGCGCGATGCGATGTCACTTTGATAAATATGACAAACTTCTTCTTTCTAATCCGTAACTAACTCCTATATCAACGCCTTAGAGTGAAAACCTCGGGAATGCATTTTTGCTAAAATTGATTTTATTGCGTTTCTAGGAAGAAAACCTCGAGACGCACATCCTGATCTGACTAATTGGTTCATTCGATATTCGTAGTGCAGTCTATGACAGTAAACCCAGTAGAAATTTGTTGCTTCATGTTTTACGAATAACCGATATATAACATTTTATTCACTTCGGACAATCTGAAAGTATCTGTTCCGAAAATAAAAACAAGTAACATTGTCATATACATTAATAGAGAAACTGAGACAAGCCCTATGAACATTTTATAGCACGCCGTTTTTTCTCCTTCCTGAAAAGTTACTTCTTTTACACTTACGAGGTTTTCACTCTAAGATGTCGATATGGAATATATTTTCAGAAAATCTTTCCCTCCCTTCTTTTCGTTCTTCCTCGTAGAGTGTAAAATACACTACACATCATTAAATTCTTAATAAATCCATTCATATCTTGACTTTTTAAAGAAAGGTGGTTTCATTATTTTCTTCCATCACCGCGTGCTTTCACTAAAGCCACGAAGAAAATTATTAAAGTTTCTGCTGCCAGCATGCATGTTCAAAATCCTGTTAGAAAACGTATTATCGCATAGTCCTGATTATAACTCATTAATAGGTAAGTGGGCACTCCACAAGTGTACACTCCAGTAGCACATACTTAATTGACATAATAACTTTGATAAGCGAATGCCACACTAATGGGAAATGTCTTTAATAATATGACGATAGTGGACCTTAACCGTCGTACCACAAAAATTTAAACATCTGTTGAAGACTTGTCTAAAAAAAGAAAGAAGTGTTACTGCAAAACGTCTCTTATATCAACGGGCGACTCGTTGTCCCACCATGGACCATGCCCGGGTCGACGGCGCGTTGTGTTCCACGCGCGCCTCAGAGTGTCAGCATTATGACGGGACCCCCCTCTAGAGGGCCAAAGCCTGCCGGGGTCGAATTGCCGTGACCCTGGAACGTAAAGGGCTATTGAAGGACACCGTGGATTTTAGTCAGTACGAGTTTGACAGTCCCTCCCGTCCTGCCCTGGGTGGGAGAACTCATTTGATTTTACCGTGATAAAAAAAAAAAACAGAACAGTTGGATTATCCACTTGTTCCAATTATTTATTAATGTTACACGGGTCACAGGCTTACATCTTCATCCTACAAACTTAATTTTCCTCAAATAAATTCATCACTGCAGAAAATGAAGCAGATGTCTTGATTTGTCATACCATGTGCGATTGTGATAATTAAAAGTTATTTAAAAAGGTTATTGTTTTAATTTATAAGTTTTAAAACTATTCTTTGGAACGCTCTTTCTTTAACGCTCTGTACATATCGTGTTTAAGATTTAAACACAATTGTGTTCATTACGCCTATAAAGTGCTAATGATTAATTTTATCCAAAATTTACAATTTAAAATACCTATGCAATATTGAACTAATTTTCAATTCCAATAATTTACACCATGATCGCTACCGGCCGATATAATTAGCGACACAAATGTTTTGTGGTAACAATTACGAGATCCCAGGCGACGAGAATTAGAATCCATTAGCGCCCATATTATTATATGCAATATCGAGGGTACTGGGATGCAAAAGGTTCAATATTCGCAATGTTGGGGATGCGTTAGTGGGGATTTCAAGAATAATAAGATTTTTTGAAATGGGACCTCATAGTAAAAACCGAAACTAGGAAAGCGATGTGAAAAAACATGAATCATACAATTTAATTTAAATATCAAGCTGTATGATGCAGTTTTAGGCAAGAAATATGTTGCAGGTTTAAGTAATTTATTTTTCTATATTTTTATTTACATACTTAACTATATTTAAATACTAAAATTAAGTCATTTGAATCATTCTTTTCATTGTAACTGATGGTACACACTCGTAAATCTAAAGTAAATTCACAATTTGCTTATCTATTCGCTCTTCTTAATTATCACATCATTAATATCTGCATAACTAATCACCTTTTTTTGCATTTGTTACAGGTACATAAAAAATCCTGTGATCATCGCTTGGTCTAATTACAACCGTTTTTATAACAAGGTATGTGCCCTTTCCCTTGCAATTTCAAAGTCAATACGTAATAAGGCACGCTTTGAAAAATCAAGTGGAAGATTGTAATAAAAAAAAAGAGTTGCAAGATGGGGTGAACTCTTCTAATCCGGGCCCGTTATTCCGGGGCCGGTCCGTAATGACTCGGTTCATTTCCGTCTTTTTCTATTGATGAGACCCGTTGCTTGTAACCTTTTCTACTTTTCCTAGCTAAGTTTTTACTGTGATTTCATTTCTACAATTTTATTGATTTAAAAAAAAAAAAAAAAAAATCACAGGCTACCTAGGCCCACATTGTGTTAGTGTGTTAGTGTCTACATTATCTTATAAACTATGTTAGTAAATATTAGGAACACAGAAAGAAAACAAATTATCATATATCGACCACAGATAGTATCATCAAGCCTCATTTTGCTGTGATCGTGTTACCTAATGTTAGAATTTTTCAAAATACTAAAAATCTGTTTACTTACTACTACGCTAATTTGTACGTTGGTTCTCAAATTCTGTCCAGATATACAATATTATGTAGATGTCTGTAATGTGTAGCCACTAAGCATATGCTCATTTCTTTCCTCTAAATGAACGATGTTTCACCTGTTCTAAGGCTGGTTTCAAGTCAGAAACCGTGCAAATCTGACAAAGATTCTTCTTCTGGTGTCTATTTAATTGGCTATTTGACAGTATCAATAAATTAAAATTTTTATTAGACATTTAAGCCTTTGTCAAACAGACAGGCGAAAGCGAAGCGAGTCCGAGGCGATACCGAACCGAAGCGAGACGTCAGTCCGACAGTTCTGTCACGCTATCGGATCGCTTTCGCTTTTCTATGTGACTGGATTCAAATAATTCCATACATTACAAATAAAAACGTCACGCTTCGCATTTGCCACACCAGTCTGTTTGACAAAGGCTTTAATTTTTTTTGTGGTAAGACGGTAAATATTTCTTTCCTGTCCTTTGACAGAATCCTTATTTCGGAATTCCGACTACATTCATACCAAAAGATTCGCTTCCTGCATTACCAGAACATACTAACAGAATGTGGATAAACGAGAGTGCACCTTTTTGAGGATTACACACTACCCCAGTTTCCATTTTAAAAACACATGTAGCTGGTATTGTTCCGTAGTGTTGGGAAATATGCAAAATGTAGTGTATTCTCTCACTCTTTGTTTTCTGAAGGTAGTTTTTGGCGGCAGCTCGGGGAATCGTGTTTCGTTCGAGCTCGTAAATAAGAATACTTCGGCCACATACGGGTGCACTTTTATTATTGTTTTGTATCTACATATTTTCCGCTTTATGCATTTTTCATTTTTTTTCTTGTGATTTTATTTTTATAGTAAATGGTACAACTCTCGAAGTTGTTTAAGAATACGTATACCTTAGACAGACAGTTCGGTTGGGTAGAAACAACTTTGACAGGAAAGCCGGAAGGATTCAGTTCGGTTGGGCATCATTCGTCAAGTCTTCTCGTCGTCCATACCACAGTGCCTAAAGACTAATGCCTTTGTCAAACGGACAGACGAGTCCGAAGCGATAACGAACCGATACGAGACGTCAGTCCGATAGTTGGGTCACCCTATCGGATCGCTTTCGCTTTTCTATGTGACTGAATTCAAACAATTCCATACATTACAAATAAAAACGTCACGCTTCGCATTCGCCACGCCTGTCTGTTTGACAAAGGCTTAAAGTCTTCAATGCGTGCGTTCTAGCAGTAATGACTTACGGTGCCGAATCATGGACACTCACAGTGAGACTCGTCCAACAATTTAAAGTCACTAAGCGAGTTATTTAAATGAATGCAATAAATTTGAGTATATTATTTCAAAATAACTTGCTGTTATTAACTGTTAAATTGAAACGGTTTTAATAACAAGAACTGTTGTTTATGGTCGAAACAGTTTTTACCACAAATCCATCAATAATGTGCTGTAACCACGCAGTTTATAATTAAACATGTCAACAAATTCATGCTAGATTTAAATGATAAAACAGAGTCTCATTTTCGTCTTACGTTTTTACGTAAGTAGACTAACTTCACGGCAGCGTGTCGGGTTCTCCTTCTGTTTACCTCTAAAAGTGTACAAATCATAAATAATATTTATGAGTACACTTTTTACGTAAGGAGCGCGTATGGGGTGCAAAAAGGTGCCGTCACGTGGAATGTTGATGGAACAGAATCGATTACCAGTGCACCTGACGGTTAGGAGGCATACCCGACTAAGATTACGCACGCAACGCATAAAACCTTTTAAGATATAACCTTTTTACATGATGCGGCTGAAAAAAGCGAATCAGTAGGAGGATTTGATTTTTCAACGGCAAAGTTAAGTTTGTTTAAAAAAAGTATGCATGTTAAATTGTGAACACACTTTTAACGAACGCGTGTGTTATGTCATTCATTGTGTATGCTTGTATGTGTCGGGCCATTATCTCCTAAATGAGAACGTCACCGTTAATTTGCGGTGGTCACGTTATATGTCGGTTTTAACGACTTCTCGTAATGAGATCTAAGTTAACGGTCGGGTTTTTAATGGCTTTCATCTTACTGTTGGCGGGATATTGTGCAATTACTATTGTTAAGGATTAGTGGGTAGTGTTTCCGTGGTTTTTGTATTTCTACAGTAATAATTCAATAGGGAGATATAGATTTTTTTTGGAGTTAATGAAACTCAAAAACTATCAGTCTGATTTGCAACATTTTTTCATCTTTAGAAGCTGTATTATTAGTGAATAACATATATATATGTATGGCTTTTTTTTTTTATCGTGGTAAAATCATCAAATGAGTCCTCCCACCCAGGGCAGGGCGGGAGGGACTGTCAGACTTGTACTGACTAAAATCCACGGTGTCCTTCACAAGCCCTTTACGTACCGGGGTCACGGTAATGGGTAAGTCCCGCGACCCCGGCAGGCTTTGGCCCTCTACAGGCCCCGTCAATATGCTGACACTCTTTGAGGCGCGTGGAACACAACGCGCCGTCGACCATATATGTATGAAGCCAGGTTGGATCGCTAGTTTACTATTAATTTATCGTACCGACGGAAATCAATAAACTATCTGAATAGTACATCAAAATTTAATCCATAACTCGCTAAAACAGTCCATTTATAATCCTACCTCGTTTCATAATATTTATACCTAAACATTGCACAGTATGTACACCACAAATAACAATCTGTTGATGTTCATTGTTCATATTTACTTGGCTGAACATTAATAACTTCATACTCGCGAAATATAGGTATACGTATTACGTACAATATTTCATTTGGCTCACCTCGCGTGTTTCTCACACGAAAATTCTCTCCCAAAACTTTGCCCTCCATTTAAAACTTTTTAAATCTATTAAACAAGTTACAGACTTACCCATCAACGTGGGATGCTTATGAACACAAAATGAAATGTATATCACAGTGTACAAACTCAAACTGTTGTGTAACACGCAACGCTCGACGCAACGCTTGCCGTGACGTCACGAACAGATAACCGAAACCCTCAGGAAAGGATTTACCTTCAATATTTATGAAGTCTATTTTCGGTGACACTTTCATTGAGAATTGTGCCGTTGAGAACAATACATAGTAACCTCGGCCTTTACAATGACGACAGCAAGATATCTACCTAAACTAAGAACTTACAAAAATAGTAACTTTATTAGAAATGCTGACACAGCGGTCGACCGTAGTCATTTGCGGCGACGCAACGAGAATTTTCCTAAGTGATACTCAAAAAGTAAAAGGTTCATCGCCCTGCAAGCTAAAGCGTCTGTGTTGAGGAGCGCAGGGCAATGAAATGCGAGCTAGGGTCACCACGACGTTTAGTACAATATTCGTCTAGTCTCGATGGATGGCCCGCTGCTATTTGAATTTCTGATGTTTCCTACCCTCCTAGGGGATCGGATCTGAGTGGATAGCGTCTGTTGGACTCCCCGAGCCGTGATTTGGCAACCCTGTTTGAGCGTTTGAGCCACTCGCCTTTCAGATATACTTTGAATAGAAATTACGTAATCGACAAAATTTTGACGCAGCCTGCGGCGTCCCCCTCCCTCCCCATCTTTATCGAGGGTACATCGCCATTGCATTAGACTTTCCCTTCAGAATACCGACGCGCTGATTTAATTTTCTTTTGACCTGCAAATTAGACCCGTTATCGACAGAATGTAAATGAATTTTGTACAAGTAATTGAATGATGTTATTCAGTTAAGACGATCTGATGTCGAATATACATATAAATAATATGGGTAGAAATATATGCAATTTTTAAAGTATTTTTATATCAGTTACTATCTCAAACGTTTCTATTAAATTACTGAACATTTATATCCAGGCACGTATGTTTATTAAATACGCACGGCTTCTCAACCACACTACTAAAATAATTTGTGCAAATCCAGGCAAGATTGCAATTTGCAGGACGGTCGTGAGGACGTCTCGTGCTCTTCTCTCACTCTCACACAAAATTACCCTACGCCAGACAGAGAAAGTCCATTAGGTTTTATGGGCTCCACTTCGCAGGACGAATGGTGCTCGAAACGTTGAAATTAATTAAATTCTCACCTAAACGCGACTCAAAAGCGAATTGTGCTCTTTCAAAGATAGAACCTACATTTCTTTTCTCTAGTTCTTTTTTTTGCGAAGGCTAAATGTTTTTGGGCTGACTCTGTGATTTTTGATTATTTTCAGCCAGTTATTTTGAGTGGTGTTTCTTATCATGGTGATTGGCAGAGGATTAAATAAATCTTCAATATTATATTACACATAGTCGATGTATGTACCACCTAATCCCTCATCTCTTCTAAAGGTCAAAGACCTCTTTAAGTATGTTTCTGGCAACTCTCCTAGCTTTGACGGTTTACTTATAGTAAAATTATCAAGATGGCTTTAAGCTTCTAGTGTACATTGTGGTATAGGTTTACCGTCTATCATATTGATAATTTATTAGTATCGTTGGTAGATTCGGGTATTAGTGTGGATTTGAAAAAACATCCGCGTGCGATAATAAGCTTATATCGTTCCCATTGTTTCGAGATAGGGAAACCCTTTAGCCTTTGTCAAACTGACAGGCGATAGCGACCGGACCGAGTCCGAAGCGATACGAGACGTCAAACTGGGTGCAGCGAACCGAGGCGTGACAGTTGTATTAGCTGACTTTTTATGAACGACGTCAAACAGAGCAAATACGCCTTCGCGACGTCTTCGCATCGGTTCGATCACGCTATCGGATCGCTTTCGCTTTTCTATGTGACTGGATTCAAACAATTCCATACATTACAAATAAAAACGCCTCGCTTTGTATTCGCCACGCCTGTCTGTTTGACAAAGGCTTTTGTAAGTAGAAGTTGACCGTATTGTATAAAGCCATTGGATGTCAAATATAAATTCTAATTTATGGTTCTATATAGGACATTCCTGTTTATACAAACAGAACAGGCGCATAAAGATCAACATCACTTGTTTTTTTATTAGTCGGACATTATTAAAAGCTTTTTTTTTAAATTAAATATGCAAAATGACTTCATAGACATTTACAAAAATTCAGAGCACAGATCGTAATGATTTTCTCCGCACCTTTTACTCAAACTCAGACGTTCTTTTAGGAAACCAACGCGTCTGTGTTTTAACGATGCAAAATTTCACCTCGCCTTTTGTAGACACCTTTCTACTGCAATCAGCAGACTATTCATTTTAGGTCTATTCCGGTGAGACGTCATCAAATTGCAGCTAAGAAATTCTACCTTCATTTTAAGATATCTGAAGAGATGCCCAAACATCCACGAACCTAGTGTTCAAAGTTATTTTACTACAAATTACACTCCGGTTGCAATTAAAACTATGTACAGCCATGAATAATTCGTGCGGAAACAATTTGCAGTGTTCAGACCGACATCTGTCATGTGTGAGTACTACGCCCAATTACTCATACAATACAGCGGTGTGCGGTTTACAAGGAACATAACTCTCTCTTTAGTTATCTTGTCCCCCGGGACAGGGATTCCGGGACGGCGAAACAGATCCGCTATTGTATCCACGTCATTATGACACGGGACGTTTAGGAACTCACTATTTGGGCTTACCTTCAACACTCCACGACCGCGACCCGCAAAAGAAACTTATTCGATTTCAAAACCGCATTAAAACGCGTGACGGAGGTACACACTTACATTTTATTTGAGTTCAAAACTCGGTTATTGTTTTCAAAGTACTTAATACCTATCTCTATCATTTACGAGCGGCTGTTTGTGCAAATGCAAATTTCGTGTTTAATCACTTCTCCCCGAACGGTCCCAGGTTTCGGGTATTATATTGGAAAAGTTTAGTCGTAAAAATCTGGCATACTTACTGAGGCTAAATCGTAAACCAGTAGAGTTTCAAAAGCGGCCACTTTTTAGCAGGAATGTCTCCGGGCCGCGGTCGTGTCGAACTTCCGAACTTACGACTCTAATTTTAATAAGCGAGGGCGACGGCGGCGTCGGTTCCGCCACCCGACATTCATTTGTTTTACTGTATTGTTTAAATTATAGCACACCAATACAACGGCGGAGTTAAGTTAAAAAGTTGGAAAAGTTAGTTCAGCCAAGTTTATAGCGGCGGTTGCTCATGCGGACTGCGCCGTCGATAAATCTCCAGTCTGCAGAATTCGATTTTCTCCCTGAAGCAGGTTCGGGGTTCCTGAAATATCTAGTTCAGTTCGGTGTCACGTACCAAGGTGCATAGCAAAGCTAATAGGGAAACAATTTATCACACAAAATTAAGGAATAGTTTCTGCCGACCCCCTAACAACTATTTCTTGTTACTAGGGATAGCAGAAATTGGATTAGAGAACCCCATGAAAAAATAAAAATACGATTTAATTGCTAATGCTAAATAAAAATAATGCCATAGATTAGATGTTAGAAATACCTTTTTTTTTTGACGTGGTAAAATCATCATTGTCGCCGTCGTGAGGACACGGCAGTGCTCTGCCCAAGCGGGGCAGTGGCAGGGGCGGAAATATAAATCGTTACCCAATTCCAAACCATACCAATAAAACACAAAACAGGAAATAACACGGTTATGAAAAAACAATAAAAATATGGCGGAGGACATTTAATTCCGTAATGGATTCTTCTATCTGAGCATGCATCTTTTAACGCAGATTTCATTATTGACGATATTTTCCTACTCATCATAAATTAAGATCAGTGTACAGGTCTACGAACGAAGATTGAGTGCTAAGCACAGCCTTTCCATATGGAATCCATTATCACCGTCAGATGACAGGCCTGTTGGTCTAGTGGTTAGTGACCCTGACTGCTATGCCTGAGGTCGTGGGTTCGATTTCCACCCAGGATAAATGTTTGTGTGATGAGCACGATCATTTGTTCTGTGTCTGGGTGTAATTTATCCATAATATGTATGTATTTAGAAATATACAAGTAAGTTTATCAGTTGTCTAGTACCCATAACACAAGCTCTGCTTAGCTTGGGACTAGATGGCGTTGTGTGATAGTTGTGGAATATTTATTTATTTATTTAGTTCTAAACACTAGCACTCCGCCCACAAATTCTTCCAAATTCTTCAAAATATTTATTTTTTCACTCACACTTGTAAATACTGATACAGTATCAGGTATCAGTGTCCCAGAAATGTAGAAACTAGTTTTACCAAAAACAAGTAAGAACTCAATCAATCAAAGCATTTATTTCAAGTAGGCCAGTTAAAGGCACTTTTGAATTGTCAAAGACAAAAAAATAAATAATTAAACACTACAAAATTATGGTGCTACAGTCCCAGTCACAAGACATAATAACTGTGAAAGTACCGTAAATGCCCATTCCAAGGAGTAGATCTTTATGGAGAAGAATTAGTCTTAACAAAGGGTATCGTTTCACCTGGTAGTACCCAGTAGGTGAAATAGGCAGTCGTTCCATGTAAAAACTGGTATTCATATATACCTAGCATCGGAAGCCGACAACCTCCAACATAATTTGGAAGAGCTAGGCAGTTGACGATGTTCACTGACTTTTTTTATGGCTCCACACCCAAAAGCCTTTGTCAAACAGACAGGCGTGACGAATGCGAAGCGAGGCGTTTTTATTTGTAATGTATGGAATTGTTTGAATCCAGTCACATAGAAAAGCGAAAGCGATCCGATAGCGTGACAGAACTATCGGACTGACGCGGACGTCTCGTTTCGGTTCGTTATCGCTTCGGACTCGCCTGTCTGTTTGACTAAGGCAAAAGGGTAAAACGGGACCCTATTGCTAAGACTCCACAGTCGGTCTGTCTGTCTATCTGTCATGAACCATAAAAAATATACAGTTGAAATTATCACAGATGACGTATTTCTGTTACCGATATAACAAAAAATGCTAAAAAAAAACATAATAAAAAAATTATTTAAGGGGGGGGCGCTCATTCAACAAACATATTTTTTTCTAGTTTTATAAAAATACTGGTACGGAAACTTTCGTGCGCGAGTCCGACTCGCACTTGCCCGGTTATTTTACAGAAATTACTAGTAATTGCCAGAGACATTTTTGAAAAAAAAAAAACACTTCAATCTTTTTCATGAACCAAACGATGCACACATTGCACACTGAATAAATTCGAACCTAAAACGAACAATCAATAGTGAAACGATGGCTTGTATCGCATGGAGTTGATTGTCGATCTCGTTAGGCTGCAGGCTAAAAGCTCCTGTTATGTCGAGCGTGTCAATTGTGGGGAACCGAATCCCGTTTGGAGCACACCTCAATGTATTGAGGGGAATTAACTGGAATTATGAAACTGAAATACAAACTATTAATTGTAGGAATTATTGAGAGATAAATAGTTAACTGAAACTGAAGATTTCGGCGAACGAAGTCATGGGCAACAACTAGTTATACAAGGTGTATACGGACTCTTCAAATAAGACAACATAGTGTGAATAGTTTTTATTGAAGAAGTATGTATATTACTTCAGGACTCAACCATAGTTTTATGTCTTTTTTTTTATCGTGGTAAAATCATCAAATGAGTCCTCCCACCCAGGGCAGGGCGGGAGGGACTGTCAGACTTGTACTGACTAAAATCCACGGTGTCCTTCACTAGCCCTTTACGTACCGGGGTCACGGTAATCCCTTGGTCCCGCGACCCCGGCAGGCTTTGGCCCTCTACAGGCCCCGTCACTATGCTGACACTCTTTGAGGCGCGCGTGGAACACAACGCGCCGTCTACCCGGGCATGGTCCATGGTCGGACAGCAAGTCGCCCATTACTCGCTGCCCGCATGCCCGCGCCTACGGTGGCCGGAGATCGTCTTGCGACGTCCGACGCCGTGGGCGTCTACCACTGCGGCTGGGGTGGAGGGAGGACGCTGTCCTCTCCCTCAGGCGGCCCGCCTCCTCCTTCACGAGCATTACTGCTTCGCAGAAGGAGGCGACCGCTTCCCACTCCGTCTCGCCCCGCAGCATGGCCTCGACCAATCGCCGTCGTGAGGACACGGCGGTGCTCTGCCCAAGCGGGGCAGTCCTGCACCGTATACTCCACCGTGTCCTCCGGACGATCCTCGCAGTGGTGACACCCAGGCGTTTCTTCCCTCCCTATCAGACACAGGAACCTCCCGAAACTTCCGTGTCCGGTGAGGACCTGCGTCATGCGGTAGGTCAGGACGCCGTGACGCCTATCCAGCCACTCCTCAAAGAGGGGTCTTACCGCCGCGATTGCGGCGTGCCCGATAGTTTTATGTCTAGGCCTTTTTTTTACGTTGTAAAATCATCAAATGGGTCGACCCCCAGGGTAGGAGGGACTGTCAGACGTGTACTGACTAAAATCTAAGATGTCCTTAAATAGCCCTTTACGTACCGGGGTCACGGTAATCCGCCCGCGTCTACGGTGGCCGGAGATCGTCTGCTTCCGTGTCCGGTGAGGACCTGCGTCATGCGGTAGGTCAAGATGCCGTGACGCCTATCAACCAACCTCAACACGACGCGCCGTCGACCCGGGCAGGCATGGTCCATGATCAGACATCGAGTCGCCCATTACTCGCCGTCCGCATGGCGCCTACGGTATCCGGAACTCAGTCCGCATTTTGCCCACTTTTAATTAACCAAACTGGTCCTGCAATAAAGTTATTTTCATTAAAAAAAAGTGATAACATGTACTCTATTTGAAATTTTACGGTCTTCAAGATTAGATGAACTTACGTTTTCGACAAGAAATTCGTACAAGTGCAATGCATTAGAGAAATGGAGAAACTTGCACAGGATCTTAATCAAACGTGTCAAACCGAGTAACCGCCAGTCTGATTGAGCGTTTCTGCTGACCGCATGACGATAACTTCTAAGAAACATACTTGTAAAACCGAAAACTTCGATTCTCCTTGATTAAAGTGCTCCAACTTTAAAGGCAAAAGAAGATTTTTCTTTTTCATACAACAAAAATGTTCGTGACGTCTCAACAAAAATTAAATCTCAACATATTTCCACAGTAACACACTCACATGACAATGTGTACTTATATTTTATTTATGGGAGAAAGGATCCGCAATATTCAACATAAGGAAATATAAAAATGGCGTGGAAAAGGGACGCAGGAAACAGTGGAGGGACCAAGGGTGAAAGCACAGGCCAAGTCTCATTTCAGCATTTAGGAAATGAGATAGATCGCACAATACCAACCCAACTTCATCGGGAAATTAGTCAAAGTCAAATCATTTATATCAATTAGGCCATCAAAGAGGCACTTTTAAACGTCGAATATTAACATTAAAGGAAATGGGATGGGATGGGATTGATTCTACACCCATTCGCAAGGGTAGGTTTGTATGAAGAAGAATGGGCGAGAAATACTTTAATTACTCTTTTTTAAAATGTTTAACTATATTTTTATAACATCATTTGACATAAATAATGTGAAAACAATGTACTTTAAAAAATATAGACTAAATATTATTAAAAGTAACAAAAACGAGAGCAGAAATAATTAACTGACTTCAAAAACCACCACATAAATTTGTTAAATAACTTTTGTTTCGGAAGTCGGTGCCTTTGTTGTTTATTTTACATATTGTATTTTTTTAACACATTATTTTCTTAGGTGTTCTAGAATTTTGTAATAAATAAATAAATAATAAATATTCTACGACTATCACACAACGCCATCTAGTCCCAAGCTAAGCAGAGCTTGTGTTATGGGTACTAGACGACTGATAAACAACATCGTCCATGTACACAATAAGCAAAAAAATCTCATAAAATAAAAACTACTGAATAAAATTTTATAAGACCAAATGGTGGGTATACTGCATCGAACACATAAAGAATCACATAAATCGGACCAGAAATCTCGGAGTAATCGGTGTACATACATAAAAGAAAAAGAAAAACATACCGACCGAATTGAGAACCTTCTTTTTGAAGTCGGTTAAAAGCAAGGCAGAAAGCGTGCTTTCTCGTGCCCTTTATAACACATTTTATTATTCAAAATAAGGAAGTGGTTATGCTATGCGTGTCGACAAAGTTTTTATTGAATTTGTGTCGTAAATTCACTGAACAAACTTTCATTTAATGAAA
The DNA here is from genome assembly GCA_943136025.2 of Agrotis puta. Classification (NCBI taxonomy): domain Eukaryota; kingdom Metazoa; phylum Arthropoda; class Insecta; order Lepidoptera; family Noctuidae; genus Agrotis; species Agrotis puta. The sequence goes on along the minus strand of OW964170.2, from coordinate 12,344,655 downwards.
ACTTACTTTCATACGTTAGTAATATATTCTAGAATACGTAAAGATTTATATTTCGTTTCGGTTTCGCGAGTGTAAAAAAGCCAAGGTGGGTAATGAAAGGCGGCACGCGAAACGGAGGCAGCTATCAGTGATAAAAGAGTTACTTTAGTAACGTTAATTACTGTTTGATAAGGGTGGTGTTGGACATGCGATGTTGCCGCTGCGTGCACGCAAGTGAGCCGCCGTGTTCACGCTATCGGGACAATATCCGGGGCACAATGTAGCCGGAAGCTGTTCATCTCCTGTGTAGTTAGTAACGCGATAAGTGAACCTAATCCTGAACGTGTTTACTAGTTCAGATATCTAGGAAGTTGTGTAAACAGTTTACTTAAGTGATTATCTATAACGAACTTTATCGGTGAATGGTTTCTGTTTTGTAATTAATCTGTTGCTCAAATGAATGGGTATGTGTTACCTTTTGCATGTGTTTCTGCGTGTTTTCTTCATATTTTTTTAGACTAGCTGTTGCCAGTGCGCGGGCATGCGGGCAGCGAGTAATGGGCAACTCGCTGTCCGACCATGGACCATGCCCGAGTCGACGGCGCGTTGTGTTCCACGCGCGCTTCAAAGAGTGTCAGCAAAATGACGGGCCAAAGCCAGCCGGGGTCGCGGGGACGTACGAATTACCGTGACCCCGGAACATAAAGGGCTATTGAAGGACACCATTTTAGTCAGTACGAGTATGACATTCCCTCCCGCTCTGCCCTGAGTGGGAGGACTCATTTGATGATTTTACCACGATAAAGAAAAAAAAAAGAAGCTGTTGCCAGTGGCTTTAAAAATGTATTCCATGGAAAAGTAATACCGGTTTAAACGGTATTTTATTTGTTACTTCAGACTAAATCGTACATCTGAGCCAAAATTTATCAAGTTATGTTCTGCTTTTTGACGTGATTTAAAAAATCCATCCATCACATCATTCCTCCATCCATCCGTCCCAACTTTCGCGTATAAATAGTTTAGTTAGATTTTGATACGGATTTGATCATACCTTCTAGAAACACCTCACTCACGTTTCTGCAAACATAAACTACCCACTAGCAATTTATGGCATAATTTAAAAACTTCTAAGCGTTTATAATAATAACCCTATACGTTATTACGCCAGCGAAAATAGCTACAGCTTTTTTATTCGCACATAAAAGTTAACCTCAAAATAGCAACCATATACTACCACAATTACTCCCGAAATAGACAGAAATAAATTCGGCACGTTGGCTAGCCAGCTGATCGGACTGATAAGCTAAGCTGTGGTGAGCTATATCTATCTTTCAAGCTATATCTGTTCATCTGACCTTCAACTACGGCTTGACCTGCGGTTCTAAAGGGTTCAGGTAATAGAATGGCGTTATTGAGCGCAGACGTAGATTACTTAGCAAAGTGGAGTGTTAACGCTTCACTGCTGAGGTATCTATCACGCAAGTCGTATTCTTTTCTTTCTATTTTTATTTCTGTTTAGTAGTTTCGTATTGTGTTGTATGATTACAATTGACATAAATATCAATCAAAATACGAAAACTGTTTGTAGACTTTTTAATATGGTCTTAAAATGTGCAGCGATCAAGAAGCTCAACTTAATGACAACCTGTCAAAGTTTAACATCTAAGAAAATAAATCATTCATGATACATATTTAGTACTAATCTAAGTTAGCTGTTAATTAATCTTTAAAAAAAACTTATAGGAAACAAACAAACATTCAAATTAAAACGATCCATCACAAATCAAAGCATTCACCCGAACACTGTCACTCCATTTCCTACCTTCTCCATGGACGAGGGCTATCAAGATGGCCGAGGTGACGGCTCGCTATTCATCATCTGACGTCGCAGCTGATCGATCGTAGCCACGATTACGAGTCCCTCCCTGCCCTCTCTTTCTGCCCAGAGTGCCCTGACAGTTCTAAACAATCTACCCGGTATTGGAAATTGTTAAGATTTTACTTTAAAATTAGTTTGAAAATTGATTTTGTACTTCTCGATCGAGAATTGGAAATGTTTCTTCACGAAATAATATTTAAGTACTAACTTTTTTTTAAGAAATTTTTCGGTGTAGTGATTTTTTAAGTTCTCTTGCTGATAAAAAGTGAAAGTATTCACGTGTCCCATATATTAAGCCAAAACAAATCTATCTTCTTTTAAAGTATAAAAGAAAAACTTCCAAGCAATGCCTTATCAGAGTATCCTGTTCTCGTAAAACTTTCGACTTCGTAAGCCAGATACATGTAGACTATTTTTAAAGCACCTATTTTGTAGCGGGCAACACTCGAAGTATAGAAGGGCAAACTCGCACATTCTGATGTTTAGCAATTCTAATTCACTTCCGAGTCCTATCAGTGTTGCCATTGTGAATAAACTTTAAAGGGCAACCCCGACACGCGATCTTTTCGACAAATAAGCCGTTAATAATGGTAATGTGCCACAGATCCAAGGAAAATTTAAATTTGTTTTTTAACGGCCTTTTTAATGAGCTTGAGTACGAAAAATACGCGATTTAAATGTAGACTTGCCAGTACAGTACAGTAAAAAATACAAATAATGAACTTGTGAATGTAATGATTTAATTAAGGAGAATGAAGTCTTATAAATCTACATGCAATCTCTACAGATTTTGACTTACATTAAACAAATTAGGGAAAACTAGAGGCAACAACAACTAACCTTTTTTCTGAAAACCTCATCAAACTCAATTGAGCAGAGGATATGGCGGACAAACATACAAAACCCTTTTAAGTCTGTTAAAAATAGTAGCTTCTGCCTTCACCTTTCCCTATTCTTAACTCTTTGTGGAACAAAGGTTAGGTTTCAGTACTGCACACATTATTTCCGTTTAAAAAATAGTTAATCATGGCGGGAGGAAATGGTAAACTAGCCATGATGCTAATGAGCTGCTTGCTAATGAGCGCAAGAAAAACGGGTAGTCTTAGACATTAATGAATAGTAAGGGGTAGGTTCGCTAAGTTAAATAATTTAAACCAGTCTGTAAATAACGTCCTACTGCAGTTTCAGAATAAAGGATTTAGTCGTTATAGCCTTTGTCAAACAGACAGACGTGGCGAATGCGAAGCGAGGCGTTTTTATTTGTAATATATAGAATTGTTTGAATCCAGGCGATCCGCTTCGGTTCGGTATCGCTTCAGAAACGCTTCGCTTTCGCCTGTCTGTTTGACAAAGGCATAATTTCATTTGCCCGGCAAGGTTAATGGCTAACACTCGCTAATTAGTATTTAAAAATGTTCTCAAATAAGCTAAATCTATGTAATTTCTTATTGGGAAATAAATATCTTTAACCATAATTAATATTCTATCTCAATACAAATCTTGATCCGTTTTTATTGCTGGTTGCTTATAATTGGACATATTTCAGACACAGAAAAGCGAGTTTGGTCGCGGATAGGTTACAAACAAAGATCGAGATCAAGATACCAATCGAGATAGATTATATTAATTTATTAAGCATCAGCGTTAATCGGCATCGGGCACAAAAATATTTCAGATACTTCAGCATGTTTCAAGAAGTTATAGAAAGTAAGGATGTGAAAACATTTAGTCCCAAACACATAACTGTTACTATAATTTTTTTTAAATTAATTACAATACCTATTTTGTTAAATATTTTAATCTTTTGTTAAAAATTAAGAAAATTAGGTAATACAAAAAATTAAAAATATTTTACAAAATATAGTAGTACTTATACCTAATGCCTACCTTTTCGCTGATACAATATTGATCCCATGGAAGAAGTCTACAGTAGTTTTCGCTCGCACTGTATAAGTTTAGGTCAATTTCAGCAAGTTGTTTGTAGTCACCATAAGCCAGAATTTCAAAAACCATCTTACGACGAAAATGAAGTACAAACATAGTATAAAGAAGGTATGGTACAAATCTACTTCTCTGATTTTTTGTTGTATACAAAATAATTAGATTATTTAATATGACTCGCATAATAATTAACGTTGCTTTTTCATAATATAAATCTCCCACAGTGTTCAAGCGGTCGTAAAATTATGTTAGGTACCATGTAATGGCCGAACAATTAGGCTTTACATTATTGCTAGCAACACGCGATTAGATATGACCTAGTGTAGTGCCTAAATGCTAAACTAATTTTGGACCTTAACTATGTGCTTTTATAATTTAAAACAATTATTATGGTAAAGTCATTTTTTTTTAGCGTAGTAAAATCATCAAATGAGTCCTCCCACCCAGGGCAGAGCGGGAGGGAATGTCATACCCGTACTGACTAAAATCCACGGTGTCCTTCAATAGCCCTTTACGTACCGGGGTCATGGTAGTCCCGCGACCCCGGCAGGCTTTGGCCCTCTACAGGGGGCCCCGTCACTATGCTGACACTCCTTGAGGCGCGCGTGGAACACAACGCGCCGTCGACCCGGGCTTAGTCCATGATCTGACAGCGAGTCGCCCATTACTCGCCGCCTGCATGCCCGCGATGGTAATGTAATAACTCAGGAATTTTCTGAACATAATATAAATTTAGAAAAGAATGGGCCCAAATGACGAGTTATACCACATTGGGCACCCGCTGAAATGGCACCTGAAATGGGTAAAGGAAAGAGATAGATGGTCCTTTGTTCTTCTCTTTCTAGAGAGAGAGTATTTCGTTTTTAGTTGACATTTGTCTAAGGCAAGCTCAATTCATGCTATAATAAGTCTATGAAGGGGACGATATTCAGAAAATCGAGGATAAACACAGATAGGTCAGTGCAAGCTTTAATTTATACTTATTAAGCCGTAAACTTATATTTATACTGAAACTGAACTATCACTGTCTACTAAAAATAATGCGAATTATTATATACCCATACTTTAATCCAGTAATTGGTTTAGTCAATGGATAAAAGCTCGACCAGTATTACCACCAAAACGTTTGCCAAGCATGTTTATAGTAGACAATAAATTCAGACATTTTATAACTGCTGAAATGAAAAAAGTAGATAAAAATGCATCGCAAAAAGTGGGTTCCTAGAGGATTGTGAAAATAAAATAAACTATGCAGTAAGAAAACAATAGCTAGAAGAGAAAATGCACAATCCAGTGAAAAACATAAACAAAACAAAATATAACACTCCGCTTGCACATTATGTCTTTATTTTTTTTCCCACAATTGGAATTTCTCCTGTATCGTGGGAGCATTTACAAACATATAAACTCACATACACAAACGCCCAGACCCAGAACAACTACTCGTAGATCATACAAATATTTGCTCCGTGCGGGAATCGAACCCACGACACGAAGCGTAGCAGTTCAATCGCTCAGCCACTGTGCCAACCGTGCCGTGATCAAGTCCGTCTCCAAACATATGTGTGGTTAAAGAATAAATCTATTACATATAATAAATCTGTAGAAGGGTCAATTCTGTACATTGAAAATATTGAAAAAATAAATAGCGGGGGGTGTTGCTGGATCGATACCAAACCCAAATATATGATTAAAAAAATTTTTGTCTGTCTTTCTGTCTCTATATGCAGGCATCACGTGAAAACTAACGGTTTGATTTCGATGAAACTTGGTATAATTATACCTTATTATCCTGGGCATTAAATGGGATACTTTTTATCCTGGAAAAATACGTAGAAAAAAAAATCTTATTTTTCAGTTTTATTCATAGAAGTTGTTCTGTAGAACCGCGAATCTCCTTAATGATTATAGGCTTAGCCGTATTTGGGTCCTATAGATATTTATAAGATGTCATTGTCAGAGTTACTCAAAAACCATCCATGCGAAGACCGACATCCGCGCGGACGGAGTCGCGGGCAGAAGCTAGTAAATAAATAAACGAAGCGATGCTATATAATGTGCCGAAGAACTGTAGTAGATTTTCTTTAATATTGTAGTTGGGAAGGAACTGCTTAATAATTAGTTTATGACCTGGGTGACAGGTATTCGCGTTTTTGTGACGTAAAGTGATCGTTGACATTTATTTGATGGAAAAAATATTTATTCGTTCGTATACTAGAGACATTTTTTCAATTATCCATACAATAAACGCAGTAAGTATTTCAAGAACGCTGTAAATTGTATATAAAATACAGAAGTTTAGTGATTAGCCTTCAGAAATCTTGTGATGAGGCCTCTGTTAGGCCAGAAAGGATTATGCAAGCTAACTGTGATAATTTTCGTCTAAAACCAGATAAAGCCGCAGCAAAATATAAATGCAACATAAAACATATGCAACATAAATGCTTGCACACAAAGTGCTAAGGTAACAAAGTAACTATAAACAAAATGCATAATATATGTTATATTTATGCATAAAATATGTCGTCGTTTATCCTACTTTACATTATACTACAGAGGCCGTATTACCAACATTATATCCGACCCGGGTATTCGAGCTGCACGCTCCAGGAAGCTCACAACGTTAAACTACTAGTTCCGAAAGATTTTAAACTTTGATACCGCCATGTTTTGCCTAAATTACGTACCTGTTGTACTTAATCAATGGATGTAAGTTCATAAAGTTATGTAGGTTAAACGTAATGCAGCAGTAGTGTAATACGTACCGGAATTCACCGGATGTCTAATTTATTTAAATTTTTGTCGCGTGACGTACACCCGAATTCATTGAATGACCAAAACTTACGAACTATTCGAATTAGATTCAATCTTATCACAAAAATTCTGTATTTTATTGACAGCGTAAATATTTACTTACTGCATTTATTGTATGGAATAAGTTAGTCGTTAAAAAACTATGTCCTTTTTAAAAACAAGCTGTTTAAAAAATACTTACGATATGCGAAGAACTCTTCAAGACGGATCAGACATGTCTAAACTCGTTGGGTTTGTGGCGTTTCATTACAGAGTTCCTATGGCCACCTTCCAGCTCCATCATCAGATCAACTCCATGTCATAATAATATTGCATTGTCGCGTGATATACAAAATTTGATTACAGACTTCGGAACAGGTGAAAATAAATAAAAGCTTGTACAACTGAAAAAGCGCCTATAGTGCTCGAAAGAGGAACTAATCTTTTCCTATAAATTAACGTCCAAAGTTCCAGTTTACGTTACAAAAACGGGATAAGTCATGATACGTTCTCAGTTATCCCGAGTTTTCCACGAACCCATTCATATACTTAGTTAGAAGTAGGCAAATATTTAGCTCACACAAACATCAGCTTTCTTTTGTGAGTGGCATTGTAATTAATGTTGCCACTACATAATTTCCCTAAAGGCCGAACACAAGAATGAACAAAAGGACCAAAATAAAAGAAAACAAATTACAGCCTCGGTGAGTCTAAATAGTGAAAAATATAGGGTTGATACTTAAATAGTGAGCAAGGTCCCGCGACCGGGGGGTGGCCCTGGGTTCTTCACAAACGCCATTTCCGGACACCGAATCAGAGTGAACACGCGAGCCGGCTTTACAAAGGGTGTTAATTTAGTTGCTGTGAAAAACCTCTGCGAGTTATTTCGCGTTGAAACGTGCCAAATTAGCACTTCCATTACTACATTAAATACTATAAATCATTACCGCATGTGGTCTGTGCCCGTTATTCTGAATACCCAATTTAATATTCCGTTGCATTTACATATTAGGAAGCGAAAGACGATTTAGTGACAGATTTAGTGGCCGTCGTGTTTACTTTTAAAATTTAATTGAATCCCCCAATTCAGTTGTTTGTCTTAGTTCTATGTATAGAGTTCTAGGTAGTTGTATATCGTGTGGGTTGCGTTTGTGGACACTAAATTAAATTCGAGTCCTGGCCGCTCGTTAGTGCAGATTGAAATTTCCGTTATATTTATTTTCTTACCTACATGCTACATTGACAGGCCTGTTGGTCTAGTGGTTAGTGACCCTGACTGCTATGCCGGAGGTCGTGGGTTCAATTCCCACCCAGGACAAATGTTTGTGTGATGAGCACGATCATTTGTTCTGTGTCTGGGTGTAATTTATCTATAATATGTATGTATTTAGAAATATATAAGTATGTTTATCAGTCGTCTAGTACCCATAACACAAGCTCCGCTTAACTTGGGACTAGATGGCATTGTGTGATAGTTGTGGAATATTTATTTATTTATTTAAATCAGCGTTGATACTGACAAGTAACTGATGGACAAAGCAAAAATGATATACTTTGTAAGTTTAACTTGGTTGCCAGTGAAGGAAAACATCATTCATGAGTGCACAATAAGAAAAAAACAGATGTAAAATAAAATTTAACAACTACACAGGAAATAGATACTGAGTGATACACGGCTGCGCCAAATATCATCATCATCAGCCTATAAATGTACTCACGGCTGGTACACAAGCCTTCCTCTTTGTGAAAGGGAATGGACCATGATCCAACACGCAGGTCCAGTGCCGGTTGGTAGATGTCACAGGCCTTCGAATTATTTGGGTCTAGGACATGCTCATTTCCTCACGATGTTTTCCTTCACCATCAAGTAAGCCCTATTTAGCATAATTCCAGATACTTACAACAGAAATAGGCTAATTTCTACAATACTTTATGATGGCTTGTGTTTAAACGCCTACCAGAAAAGAACCTATTTTAAAACCAAAAAAATCGAAATACCTGCCGGAATGGATAAATGTGCAATTTGTGTATCATAAAGTATTGTAGAAATTAACCTATTTTCTGTAATAATAAAACCTACCGAGCGACCTAAGAAAGGTCGACGAAGCCCCGCTTTGCACTTTGCGGGGCTTCTATTTCTGTTTGCAGGGTTTAAAGGAACCTAACCAAACCGAACTTCGGGGTGTCCCTCAAATCTAGCTAAAGCGAGTTTTAGATTTGGTGAGCATTCATCCATTTTGGTATACAAAAAGAATTATTGATGAGCATTTAAATTGTAGCCCTTTATGATACACAATTTGGTGAGCATTCATTCTGGCAGGTATTTTGATTTTTTGGTTTTAAAATACATAGTTACTGGTAGGCGTTTAAGCACAAGCCTTTTATAAGCCCAACAGATTTTCGTGGTAGCCAGTCCTTGAAAGACGAGTAGGCAAACTGGTCAGTGGTCTCCTAATAGCATTAGATAGATAGAGGTTGGAAAGTTTAATTAGTGCTAGCTTCCCTGGTACACGTAGCTGTGGGCCTGTGCCTCACGTCGAAACTTTCCTATTCTATAGAAGTGTGTTTGGTTAGTTTTGGAGTAGGTAAACTTGTGTTGTAGGTAGTGACATTTCTTTGTAGGGGCTCAGTTTCGGTTTTGAATAGGGATTGAAGGTCGATATGCTGCGCCGCAGTCGATCGCTCCCAGTGGCTCACTGAGCCAAGCATGCCGATACTTTTCACGACTATCATCTTGATATTAGTAATATTTGTCATTGCAGACGTCTGTTATACTGTTAATACAATGAGAACCATGTGCACATGCTGTGTTTACTATCTCACTTTGAATCATGTTTTAATCTCTCCCTCTCTCTTCTTTCTAATAGTGACTGTATAGTTTTTTGCTGTTGTACAATACATAATTTCAGTATTTTTAAATCGATTCAAAAATGTTAACTTTACGAGAAAATAGCAGTTTTCCATTACCCTTTCGTTCCTTCCTATATTTTTACCTGCATTGGTTGCAACTTATGTATATTTATACTCAGTTATAAAAAAAAATGTACTTTTGCTCCTCACTAAGTTGCGTTTAAAGGATTTTTTAAAGAAACAAACAAATAATTATGCTTTTTTAAAAAAGTGTTAGCCAGGTCGGATCTTTAGTATATTACATTACAAAAAAAAACAGAATAAACAAAGTTTCACCGTCTAAAAAGATCTCTTTGTAACAAACTATCGATAGAGATAGAATTTCAGTTTGCTCTATCGGATATAATCCGCTGTTTGTCCCTGAAGACACTCGCTGAAAGGGCTCTATTCTTAGAATTATGTTTGAACAATCTTAATCAAAGACTAATCTAACATTTAAAGGTCAAGATCAATCAGGTGAACTAACAAGAAACATGGAGTATTTTGAAGTGTGTAACAACTTCTATTTGGTGACAAACGGAGTGTAAAATTGTTAAAGGGTAAAGAAGGTAGAGGTTTATTTATACTTATAGGTTTGTGGCGCGTGTTTTTACGCAGGTGTGTGTTTTAAAGATGAGCTATAGACCACGAACAAATTTTTTCCATGGATCCAACAAACGTAATCGGGGAAAAATATTCAGCTGTGTATACAGATTGTTTTGTTTTTCACAAATCTTTTAAATTCCTGTTCTATACAGGGTGGATTTTTCAACTGGGCGTGGATGGCTATATCCGAAACTATCAGAAAAAGAGTCTCGAGGCCGATTTTGACGAAAACTAAAACTGCATCATTGGATTTAATCATCATTAAGTTTGCCGTATTACTTCCGAGAATTTGATCCTTATTAGGAACACTATCGGATGGTGTATGTAATAATAAAGGCTGTGATTTTTTTTACAAAATCAGCGGGTTCGATTCCTTGTCAGAGTTATTGAATTTTCTAAAATCCATTGATGCAGTTTTGGTTTTCGTCAAAATCGGCCTCGAGACTCCTTTCACCACTTTTCGATAGTCCTCATGGTTTAGGATATAGCCATCCACGCCCAGATGAAAAATTCATCCTGTATATAATAAATAGCAGAATAACGTTATAAGCGCAAAGTTTGCACAAATGGGACACCGTCTCTCTCTGTTAACAGAAACAAAGAGTCAAAATCCACCACGCGGTACTTAAAAATGTTTTTATAAAGGTCTTCACAAATTATCCTTTTCTGCCAATAACCTACTACTTCAATATTGAACACAATTTTCTCTAACATCAATAAATCATGAGCAACAGAATAATCATAGAATCTAATCAAGCAACTGCCAACATGTCTTGAAGAGCCTCAACACAATATGACGCGCGTACATGTATCATATCCGCCATGACAGTTGTAGTGTCAGCGCCACAGAGCCGCACAGAGGCAGCGCGCATATCCATCAAGCGGGCTATCAATCACCTTGGCATTCTGTGCACTTTGCTCTACTCTTTGACATTGCAACGTCAAATGTGTTATTGATATAAAGGGTGTAGTTTTACTGTTGGGGATTTAGCTAGTGAGTATAAAGGTTTTATTACAAGGTAGTTTCTGCTTAGTATTTTTTTTTATTTATTTTTTATAATTTTTTAAATCACTTTGTTGTAATGTCGTGTGTGCAGTGAAACAAATATTTGTAAGAACTAGAAGAAGTTGTTTAGAGTCTGGTTGTTTGTGTATAGCCTTTGTCAAACAGCCAGGCGAGTCCGAAGCGATAACGAACCGATACGAGACGTCGTCAGTCCGATAGTTCGGTCACGCTATCGGATCGCTTTCGCTTTTCTATGTGACCGGATTCAAACAATTCCATACATTACAAATAAAAACGTCACGCTTCGCATTCGCCACGCCTGTCTGTTTGACAAAGGGTTATGTGAGTTTAACTGTTTACAAACGAAACCACGACACAGGAAAAAAAAAATATTTTAACATTATGCCACACGGCATAATGTTAAAATAAAGTAATTAATTGCCAAATAAACGACCCCATCCTTATACAAACGGTTAGGAGAACAACTGAGAACAATATGTCTCTTTTCTGTTCAATTTGTAATTCACACAATTGTGTCCATATCCCAAAAGCTGAAATTAGTCCGTATTGAACCTAATCGTAGTAATTATCCCATTCACTACTAAATTTGCAACAAAACGTCCCTAACACGGGCACGTATCGAAAATGAATGGTATGCCGCTCCAATAATCCAAAATTGATAACTGCCGTTCCAAAATGTTCACGAAACACGGCTATACCGTTCGCACGCCTCGCCAATGGAGCGATTGGAGCGAATTATTGGCGTGTTAAAAATCAATACAAAACCGAGAATTGATTGTGAACATTTCCAATTAACAACTTTGACGTTGGAATGATGAAGAAATGCGAAAACAAAAGTTTTGCCACTTGTATTGTAGGGGCGAGAATATACGAGTGTAGAGCACGAAGCGGCGGCGAATTAGGTATTCGTTTTGTATAAACTAAAAACAACGTCAAAAGTTTGAACTACTTTTTATAATGAATAGATTTGAAAAAAATCATTTTACTGGCTTACTAGCTGTTCCCCGAGTTTTTACACCAGCTGCTTCTGTTTTGATCGTAGCATAATATTTTATATCCCATAGCCTTCCTCGATGGGTCGCGGGACTGTGACCCTGGATCGTAAAGGGCTACTGAAGAATTACCGTAGATTTTAGTCAGTACGAGTCTGACAGTCCCTCCCACCCCGCTCTAGGTGGGAGGACCCAAATGATGGTTTTACCACGGGAAAAAAAACCTTCCGCGTTAAATGGACTGACCAAAACTAGAATCCTACAAAAATAATTTGTGATAATGAAATTAGGACGTTCAACCAAACATACAAACTCTTCAGTTTTATAATATTAGTAAAGATAGGTTTGAGCACATCGCTTTATTAGCCTATGAATAATACAATGCTTTATTTATCAGCGCTGCAGCGACAGCAGACAAATACGGAACCTACAGTTGGCACTCGTAACAATTTGCCACTATCTAGTGCAAGATGACAGTTGTCTTGCTACCTAAATACTACTTATTTGTCGCACTGTGGGACCGAGACACAGTACTAAGACCTCAGACATCGCATCGGCTCTGCTCTGTCAACTAACAAGTCCGTTTTAGGGAACTACGAGTAACAGTTCCTTTCTTCGTATATTATTTAATGATTTAAATTTGTAAGACGCCAAATGACAAAATGGGCCGTAGAAAGCCGCACACAGGGAAGAGTGGAAAGTTGGGAAGACCTTTGCCCAGCAGTGGAACAACACAGGTTTAAAAAAAATGTTACCAAGTACCTACAAGTACAAAGTAGGTATGGATAGGCGTCACGGCGTCCTGACCTACCGCATCACGCAAGTCCTCACCGGTCACAGAAGTTTCGGGAGGTACCTGTGTCGGATGAGGAGGGAAGAAACGCCTGGGTGTCACTACTGCGAAGATCGCCCAGAAGACACGGTGGAGCATACGGTGCAGGACTGCCCCGCTTGGGCAGAGCACCGCCGTGTCCTCACGACAGCGATAGACGGAGACCTCTCCCGCCCGGCATTGGTTGAGGCCATGCTGCGAGGTGAGACGGAGTGGGAAGCGGTCGCCATCTTCTGCGAAGCAGTCATGCTCGCGAAGGAGGAGACGGGCCGCTTGAGGGAGAGGACAGCGTCCTCCCTCCACCCCAGCCGCAGTGGTACACGCCCAAGGCGACTGGCGTCGGCAGACGATCTCCGGCCACCGATGATAAGTCTATTGATTGTTTCAAAGTCGTGGAAATCGTATTGCTTGTTGCCAAGATGTTGTGTCAGAAGTTACATATTATATGCGACTGCAGTAAGGCTCGTTCGTATTTTTTTTATTACAGAAACAATGACATGCTTTCACGATGCGCTAAACGTGCATTCCGCGATGCCGCACCCGGTTGTAAACCACAATGTTGTTTATATTGCCCATAATATTAAGTATTTTTTACATTTGAACCGCAATGCGTAATCGTGTACTTTTTGAGCTAGTACTATGAATAAGGGAAGCGAAAGGGTCATGACCATAAAGCCTATAATGTTCTCCTTGCTGATATACAGGCTTCCTTTCTATAAGAGAGAGTGGGCATGATCCACCACGCGGGTACAGTGCGGTTGGTAAACCTCACTTGTCTTTGATTTTTTGTTTCATGCCTTTGTCAAACAGACAGGCGAAAGCGAAGCGTTACCGAAGCGATATCGAACCGAAGCGAGACGTCAGTTCGATAGTTCTGTCACGCTATCGGATCTCTTTCGCTTTTCTATGTGACTGGACTCAAACAATTCCATACATTACAAATAAATATGTCACGCTTTGCATTCGCCACGCCAGTCTGTTTGACAAAGGCTTCAGGTCATGCCGGTTTCTTCACGATGTTTTCCTTCATCAATTACCAGGAGCTTTACACAAAATGATGCGCCTGGCTTTGTTCGTATCAACGCCCAACAACTTGTAAATCGGGGACAAGGGTATACAGGGATACATAATATAATAAAATAATAGGAAAGTCAAAATTATACATTGAATATTTTTTTAAAGAATACTTGGGCTGTGAATCGATACCGAGGCAAAAAAAAAGTTTTTAGAAATTTTGTCTGTATGTACGAGTATGTCCGGGATAAACTCAAAAAGTACTGCATGGATTTACTTCGGCACAAATATCATTAAAGAAGTCGGGTCAACATATCGGGGAACGACCAGTGAACCTTTATTTCTTCAACGCATTCTGTAACAACGTTCACGCAGACGACGCCGCGGGCAGCAGCTAGTACAGTAATAATATACATATATAGGTGAATACCACTTTCGGTTACTAACAAATAGCAATTGATACAATACTTTGCATAGCTTTTCTCACAGCCATACGAGTTAAAACGTGGAAAACTGAAAAAAGTTAGTTTAAAAGTAACAGCACAAGCTTTATGTACTAAAAGTTAGACTGCGAATTGAAACAAAAGAAAAAGGATACCTCCTTTTATTTGCAAACTTTCGTTTTTGTAAGTAGTCGAACAGTTTGTAATTCTATAGATAATTGTTTAGTTACCAATCAATTTTAATACTTATATTAGGTACGTATTTATACTAATATAATAAAGCTAAAGAGTTTGCTTGAACGCGCTAATCTCGGGACCTACTACAATTCGAAATTGAAAAAAATATTTAACTGTTTGTTAATCCATTTATCGAGGAAGGTTAATCTATAATAATATATCTCGCTGCAACCAGTAGGAGCCAATAAGCGACGGAATTACGGAGTAGCAGCTTTTAGATAATAATCTTCTTTGTATACTAATACATAGTTTATTTATGAACTCTCGATAGATGAACTTCCTCAGATGAATTAGGAGCCGTCAATCATGATCACGTTTGAATGATTTTATCGAATCTATCTTCTCTATAAAGGTCAAGTATGTTTGCGGTTAACTTCCAATGTAAATATCATAGTCACTATGAATATTTTGTTTCTCTTTTACAAAAAAAATAAAGTACTAAGTGGGCGGTATCGTGATTGCTACACTCATTAGCAAAACTTGTCGCTATTTGTTACTTTAAAATATGTTTTTGAATTGTAGAATGTTACAGAAATGTACACTCATTACTGTATATTAAAAACTACATAAATGTAGCTCCACGAAGGCATTTCTTCGTCAACAATGTTTGCAACTGTAGTGCTGAGCCAGACAGTTCTTGCAACAATCTTTACGCGAGATTGCAAAAAGTTCAACAACTATTTCCTTTCAAGAGAACCTTGCCAATACTTTATAGGCGTCTGAAGTTCTTTTATCTGTGCAACAATAGCACTTTTGTACTCTACGGTGCACATATATTACGTATATGTATAGGTATTTTGTATCTTCAGAGGAGCCGCGACTAGTCAATATACTATTCAATGTTTGCCCTGCCGCCTCGACTTACACGCAATTCTCTTTTTGTTCTTCTCAAATATATTCAACCAGTATCGAGATTCGTGAGATGAGACAGCATCTTTTGAATGAATATTAGAACGTAAGCCAGCGTCTAGCTTCTACTTTTTTTAGAGATCCGTAGCCAAAGTGTAAAAGGAGACCCTATTACTAGGATTCCGCTGTCCGTCTGTCACCAGGGTGTATTCCATAAACCATGATAGTTGACATTTTACCAATGATGTATTTCTCTTACCGCTAATACTACGGGCACGCCGCAATCGCGGCGGTAAGACACCTCTTTGAGGAGTGGCTGGATAGGCGTCACGGCGTCCTGACCTACCGCATGACGCAGGTCCTCACCGGACACGGAAGTTTCGGGAGGTTCCTGTGTCTGATAGGGAGGGAAGAAACGCCTGGGTGTCACCACTGCGAGGATCGTCCGGAGGACAGGGTGGAGCATACGGTGCAGGACTGCCCCGCTTGGGCAGAGCACCGCCGTGTCCTCACGACGGCGATAGGCGGAGACCTCTCGCGCCCGGCATTGGTCGAGGCCATGCTGCGGGGCGAGACGGAGTGAGAAGCGGTCGCCTCCTTCTGCGAAGCAGTAATGCTCGTGAAGGAGGAGGCGCCTGAGGGAGAGGACAGCGTCCTCCCTCCACCCCAGCCGCAGTCGTAGACGCCCACGGCGTCGGACGTCGTAAGACGATCTCCGGCCACCGTAGGCGCGGGCATGCGGGCAGCGAGTAATGGGCGACTTGCTGTCCGATCATGGACCATGCCCGGGTCGACGGCGCGTTGTGTTCCACGCGCGCCTCAAAGAGTGTCAGCATAGTGACAGGGCCAGTAGAGGGCCAAAGCCTGCCGGGGTCGCGGGACCAAGGGATTACCGTGACTCCGGTACGTAAAGGGCTCGTGAAGGACACCGTGGATTTTAGTCAGTACAAGTCTGACAGTCCCTCCCGCCCTGCCCTGGGTGGGAGGACTCATTTGATGATTTTACCACGATTAAAAAAAAAAAACCGCTAATACTAAAAAAACAGAAGAAAATAAATATTTAAGGAGCCTCCCATTCAACAAACGTGACTTTTTCTGCTAATTTTTACTCGATTATGATAACGGCAACAGCTAGATTTTTGAATTATTCATAGAATATTTAGTTATATGATTACTTTAAATATAAATAAATAAATTAAATAAAACAAACGTTCCCATACAAATAACGTGATATTTTCCGTTTTTATAGATATCTAGCCTAAAACCTTACTCGATAAACGGACTATGCAACACAAACAAAACAATTCGAACCGGTAGTTTCTGAGATTAGCGCAAATAAACTCTTCAGCTTTATAATATTATTATAGATGCTACAGAACCCCTCGTACGCGAGTTGGACTCGCACTTGGCCTGTTTTTTTACGTTACCAACGTTAGGTAAAAAACCTTACAAACGCGACTCGAATTGAAAATGGACCAAGTCTAGAGACAAATCTTCTTACTAGACGCTATCTTTCATAGAGCTCACGGATTTCAATTCAGAGGTAATTGGATGTGCTCTATATAATGACCTCATCTAAAGTTTGAGTCTTGGTAACTGGTAGTTAGCAAATTAACGTATTACGGATGGAATTAGTGAACATTCTAACTAGTACAAATTCACAAGGCATTCAGAATCAAGTTCAGAACTGGTCAAAATGAACTTGCCACGGTACGGGTAACAGTATCAAATGGGTCCTCCCAGCCAGGGCTGAACAGTAGGGACTGTCAGACTTGACTAAAATCCATTGTGATCCTTCAATAGCCCTTTACGTTCCAGTACCTGATGAGACAGTCCCGCGACCCCGACAGTCCTTGGTCCTCTAAGAGGGTCCCCGGCAGATTGCTGACAGCTCTTTGAGACGCGCGTGGAACACGACGATCGTCGACCCACATGGTCCATGATCGGACGGCGAGTCATCCATTACTCACCGTCCGCCTGCCCGCGCAATTTACCACGATGAAACTTGCACAGAAAAGATATTTATATTTATTCAGACACAAAAGGTAGCTCCCAAGAGATCTCCATTCCATATTTTATCCTGTAATAGAATATTATTTCTCTTTGTTACTCAATCATGTCTCTATGGATCGATAATTTTGTCGAAAGAAAATGTTATTACGAAGTTAGAGAGTTTTCCGAAGACCTGTTTGTAGTGGCGGAGAAAGTTTAATTCGGTGTTAGATTGTATGTTAGTTCTTCGTGAAACTTAACTTGTTCGTCTGGATAGTTGATGAGACTGCACTGTTGCGCGTTTTATGCCACAACAGCTATGCTATTCTTTATAAGAAATCTCATCGCTGGACTTTACAATGTTCTCTACGAGACTTTGAGATCGGCAGATCGTCCAGCGCGAACCGTGAGCGCTAATGACAGTAGCTTAGAGAATAGCAAACTTTAGTCAATGTGTGGCGCGAGCGCTGCACCTGCGCTGTGAAAAGGCTGTGCCTGCTGTTTATAGCACTGCTGATCATATGATCTGGGCCTCAAGTATGCTATTACGATAGTGTCAGAATGGTAGGTATATGACTGATTTCATAATTGCTGATTTTGGCAAGTTTGATAATCTAAGATAATGGCATCATTATAACTTTCCAATGGTCAACCATTAATAATCCATTGAATATAAAATAGCATAGAATGATGATCTCGTACAAATGTGTTTTGCTATTTACTAACTTCTTACTCCTTCAGATTGCTTAAATAATAAGTTAAAATATCTTTATATAAATGGAATCTAACATGAATAACACAATTCAATTACATAAGCATTGACCGACCAATTATCGACCACTTATGAACTTTTAGCAAAATGACAATGGTATCGTGTTGGAATGACGTATTCATAAAAAAATAGCAGACTTGGGCTCCAGAACACAACATGATCTGATGCTCTGAGGTTTCTAAGCCAGTCGTGGCTAAAGTTGGCGCGGTTTGAAACTCTCAGCTGGTCAATTAAACTTCGTCAATATTATGCGGCTGCCCAGCTCTGGCTATACTTCGTTGTTACAATGCATTGCTATCAGATCGCAACTTTAATTGATTATAGTTTAACATCGAGTTTTAATGGAGATTGATGAGGTTTTATAGATAGGACAGCAGTTAATTAAAAGCTTACGAAGGTACTGTTTTTATTTTCCAAGTTTACACCGAGCAGCGGTGTAAAAAAACTACGCTAGGATAAGAATATCGCAGGTGTCGTGGGTGCATTTACAAACATAGAAATACACAGACCCGGAACAACTACTTGTAGGTCATACAAATATTTGTTCCGTGGGAACGAATTCGCGCCACGCTGCGCAGCACATAAATATTTATTACTAGCTTCCGCCCGCGACTCCGTCTACGCGGATGTCGGTCTTCGCGTGGATGGTTTATTTCCCCATTTTGAGTAACTCTGACAATGACATCTTATAAATATTACGGCCCTGAATCCACTGCGGGTAATGCAACGTGTGTTCGCGGTTTTACAGAACAACGTCTATGAATAAAACTGAAAAATAAGATTTTTTTCTACGTATTTATCCAGGATAAAAAGTATCCTATGTTATGCCCAGGATAATAAGGAATAATTATACCAAGTTTCATCGAAATCGAACCGTTAGTTTTCATGTGATGCCTGCACAAACAGGCAGACAGACATACGGACAAAATTTTTTTTAATCATATATTTGGGTTTGGTATCGATCCAGCAACACCCCCCGCTATTTATTTTTTCAATATTTTCAATGTACAGAATTGACCCTTCTACAGATTTATTATATGTATAAAAGAGCGCGTATTCTGAAAGTTGGCAACGTTGCAAATAGTTGTCAAATGTTAACAAGTTTTTATTAATTTGCCAATTTTAATGTATTGAAATAAGAAATATGGCTCTGTAGTGCAAAAATGGTTAGGGTATGTAATTATTAATATCGTAACATCGAATAATAAATAGTTTCAGATATTTAAAAGTATTTAAAAACTTTCCAAATGCTTTTTTTTTCACATGAAACTGTTACAACATCAAATTCAGTGTTTTAATTGCATTCCTATATCATTTTTTAGAGCACAACAGAGCCATATTTCTTATTTTGATACAGTAAAATTACCAAATTAATTAAAACTTAATATTTGATTATTTTAAATATTTGACAGCTATTTGCGACGTTGCCAACTTTCTGGTTAAGCGCCCTTAAGTATTTGAAAACAACACTTGGTAATATTGACGGCATGGTTAGTGCAGTGGCTGAACGATTGGACTGCTGCGCTGCGAGTCGCGTGTTCGATTTCCGCACGGAGTAAATATTTGTAAGATCTACAAGTATTTGTTCCGGGTCTGGGCGTTTGTGTATGTGAATTTCTATGTTTGTATAGGCACCCACGACACAGGAGAAGTTTCTAGTGTGAGGCAACTTAAAAAAAAAAATATCATGGGGTCATTGTAAAAGATATTTCAAATGGACGAGCGCAAACTATCAACGGTACCCGGTACTTTAATGCGACTATCGTTTCTCGAGAAAACTCAATTTAACGCCTCTGCCTACTTTGTGAGAAACGTAACTTGATGATACTCATTTTCTATAATAATAGTGTTTAGATGAAAAACAGTTTGGAGAAGATCCTCTTAAATATTCATCAAGTGCATCGTAATACCTATGAGGAATTGTTTTTAACTTCAGATGATGTATTTCTGTTGCCGCTGTAATAACAAAACCTAAAAATAAATAGTTAAGGGGGTTCCCATACAATAGACATGTTTATTTGCCATTTTCCGGGAGTTCGACTCGCGTTTGGACGATTTTTTTTCTTTATTTTTCTACTACAGGATAGCCGAAAATTCACTCTGATGGAACCTCTATGTTTCTAAATTTGTATATTACTAGGTAAGATTTGGAAACATGGCGAGCAAAACATCTTGATTACACACGAAAACCTCTTCCGTTTCAACTTCGGCCCTAAACCCAAATTAATATTTTATATTTCAAAGGATCTCGGGCTTAACGGGGAAATCTCGAATTTATTAACATCAAATCAAAGGAGAACGTAGAATTATACAATAAAAGTGGCGAGGTATGTCATTTAACCGTATCGGGCGTTCTCATTTCAAAAAAGGAGCCTGGGTAAACCCGGGTCGGTTTTTCCGATTCATATCGTTCGGAATTTTTCCGAACCGCGTATCTACCGTGCGGCACGATTTTTATTTCATTTGCTTCCTACTAACAAAACGAATGCATGGTCCCGTGAGCACTAATGAACCTGCCTTCAGAGCATTCAGCCGACTGAAATGCGCGCCTACAAAGATACATTTGCGACCTAATGAGCACCTGTGCTATCCCAATTTCCACCTTCCGTCGTTGTGTTTAGGACTTTTAGATTTGGCTCTTTGTGTTCTTCAGGTGTTTTAGGGTGTTTGCAGGGGTAAAAGGGGAGATTATCGGGTAGCACGGACGTTTCCATAACAGCGCCCCAGTGAGTGCGGTATGTAGCCGCCTTTCAAGTGAAAACCGTTAATTATAATGAGACAAAAAATTAAGGAAAGAGATTCAGAGGAGTTTTTTAATTAGGTTCTGTTCACAGAGAATGGGAATAGAAATTAATTTGGTGATATTGTGCTTTAACGTCCCATTACCGAGGGTAAAGTCTAGCATGAGGTTAATGGTTGTAGCTGTACAGAATACATAGGTACCTAGTTTTGTTGTGTACCTACCTTTTTATCTTTAGGGTGGAAAATCATAAAATGAGTACGTGGTGCTCGAAGGGGAAGGGAGTGTGAGACTCATAATGACTAAAAACCAACCTGTTCCTTCGATTGCCCTTTACGTTCCCGGGCCGCGGTAACCTTTTATGGCAATTCTGCATGCTGTTTTCGTAAAAACTAAACGTCAAACCCGGAACAAATACTTGTAGGCCATACTTAATATTTATTCTGTTTGGCGTCGAACCCGTGACACGTTGAACATTGAATTAAAACTTGCAAATAGAGCTAATGCAAACCCCATTTTTTTGATCTTTCGTTATATGGCTGAAATAAGTTCACGTTATTTTCCTTTAAATGTTAATAAATTAATATTGTTTTCATTTCTTTTCAGGTACGTATTGCATTTACAACGACATCAATCTAGGTAGGCACTACAAGCTTTATAAAAACAGCAAAAACTATGATTTACTTTGATTACGGTTCAATAATTTATAATTATTTTCAGCTAATTACGTAAAATGAAACTATTTACATAACGTAAACATGATATGTAAGTGTAATTAAGATTTAATTTCGCACTGCGACCAAATTGCACCTAGACGCTCTCATTAGTGCAAACCGCTATTAATTTAATTTTAATACATGCATGCAATTATGTTGTAGTTTAGGGTGCGACCATACAATAATTACACAAAACGAGAAAAGTAGAAATGTACTACATTAGGTGAAATATTCTTCATAAGGCCATTTTAGCAGAAAGAACCATATTAACACGTATTAAAGCGAGAGTAATTCCAGTGTGGGAACGAGGTGGCGTTAGACGACTTGTATGATTTTGTCTCTTTCCCACACTGAAATAACTCTCGCGTTAAGACGTCAGCGTAGGCCTGCGGTGAGGACCTGCGTCAGGCGGTAGGTTAGGACGCCGTGATGCCTATCCAGCCACTCCTCAAAGAGGGGTCTTACCGTGCCCGCCGTACATACATACACTTTTGAAATTTGGCACATTTGTTCATACGTTGATAGACTAACATAAACAAGAACTGGGCAGTTCTGGAAATATAACATACATACGGGTCAAATTGATAACATCCTTTTTTTTGAAGTCGGTTAAAAAAAGGCTACATGTAAAGAAAGTAACATGTGGTACGTTTATTAAAGGCCAAGAGATTATGCTGGTGATACTGAGATTATTCTAATCGAAAAACCCAATAACACTTCCACCTACCCAAGATCTACAAACACAATATAAATCAGGCAACACCTCTATGCAAAAACTACAACACACCCGATTGATCGCCATTGTATGCTGCCGAGCAGTTAGCCTGGTTTACGAGCCCTCGCCTCGACGCTCAGCTAACAGATAAAGTTTACGAGGCCGTGTTAAATAACCTCATGAAACTGCCCTAAACTAACCACAGCCGACATTACAGCATCGATAAAACTATCTGCTAATGTCTTGTAGTGTGTTGTATGGGTTTTTTTTAAATTTATTGTTTTCCTGGTTTTTTGCATGGTAGGGGAACAGTGCATAAGACGGGGACGCGAAGTATGATGGGAAATCACACACTTAAGGCAAACTTAACACAATACTAACGTAGCGCAAGCGCCAACAGGACGCCATTTGTTAATTACCGCTTGCAAATGACGTCTTGATGGAGCTTGCGCTACGTTAGTGTTGTGTTAAGTATGCCTAAAGAGTGTATGTCGCCATTATACCTCGCTTCCCCGTCTTATACACTGTTCCCCCTAATTATGATAGGAGTAATATAAGATAGAATTTGTTAGCTACTGTAAAGGTTACGGCCCAAATCATGTGCAAGATGTAAAAAGGGTGTAAAAATCTTGATGTAAAATGGTCATTAAATCATCATCTTCCTACTCTTATCCCATTATACTTGTGGTCGGAGCTACACGTTTTCTTCTTCTATCAGACGTCACAGTATCATTTTTTTTTCTTCCATATCAATCCTTAGACAATCCATACATCTTTTTTTTGGACTTCAGTCATTAAAGCGAATTTAAATTCTTAGTACTATTGTGCTGTTTATGTAAATATGTAACACGTACGTTTTTATGCAAAATTATTTTGTAAAAAAAATCTAGCCATTCCTCGTGGTTCGCCCAAGCTGATCGTTTTCTTTTGGTTGGGTGATGTTTTATAGCCTATAAGCCTTCCTCTATAAATAGTCTAACCCTACGGAACAATATTTTTATCAATTCGGACCAGTAGTTCCTGAGATAAGCGCGTGCAACCAAACAAACACTTTTTTTATTAATATCTAAAATAGATAGAAAATACTAAATAGCTATTTTAGACATTTACAAAAAAAACGTTTTATTTAAATCGGCAGTATAAGTCTAAGCCCTCAGAGATTTGGTTTTCACCATGTATAAGGTCGGCCGAACATTGTTATACAGTCTCTACAAAGCTTTTTCCCTCTGCCCTTAACAACCAATCTTATGTTAATCTCAAAAACAAAGGATCCAATATGGAAGTAAAAATAAAATGAAATGCCTCATAATACTTGTAAATACATAGTAACTAGAACAAGGGGAAATTATGCGCCCGTTTCGGTTTTAAAATATGCATCAAACAAAACATGCCACAATACATTTTTAGCATTCAGGTAAATTCTACAAAAAGGTAAAATATTCGCGTCATAATATTTACCTACCATGTAAGGAATTCAAGCCTTAAAGTATATATTTAAATCTTTTATTAGCATAAGTCCCGAGGTACCCACCGCCACTGCAACAGGGTTGCCACTGTGAAAAACTAAAAAACTGGACGGACGTAGTTTATGAATTTTAGCGGATATTTTTCTTTGATGCTGTGCAGCCTTTCGACAGTTTTTCGAAGCGAAAATATCGCAAATAACTAACGTGTTTATTAACTTTGGGTTCTCGGAAATCGTGTTCGGGATATCAAAGCAAAAATTCGTATTTCGCTGCCTGAAACATGGCCTTAAAATGTAAGAGGATGGCATGTAGCAATCATGTTTCATTTTTTTTCAAAAACTCGCTACATTATGACGTTTCTAAATATTGTAGTCGCCATTTTAGACGTTTGCGAAGTTATCTCATCTGAATTCCACACGGATAAGACGATACCTCTTTTTAAGACTGATCGTCAGTCTTTTTAATGCACAGGTCTATGGAACGACAAATGACAAATGGCTAAGTTTCCCAAGTCATCGAATCGTGGTCGCGGCACTACGAATTACCGTGACCAAGGAACGTAAAGGGCTATTGGAGGACACCGTGGATTTTATTCAGTACGATTCTGTTTTGGCCTGGGGTGGGAGGATGCATTTGATGGTTATACCACGATAAAAAGAATACATTTAATAAATATGTCGACATGTCATCAAATCGTCAGATATCTAGTCCATCTTTTGGCATCTGAATCCCTGTTAGCCTCGAGGTTCTATAAACCATTTATTCACGTCATTCCAATCTACATGGTTCCGTTGATGCGACAACCCTCACTACGGCCCAAAGCGCTGATTGTTTCCTGAATCCGAATGGTTAATTAAATATTACACAACAATTACCGTGCGTATGCGCCACTGTTTTATTGAAACGGATTGTAATGAAGAAACTTTAATGTACTTTGCTTAATTACTACTTATTGTATGTTTAATGAATGGAGCATGAGAATTTAAATGATATTTTTAATTAAACTGTTGATTCTGATTGCTATATTTTTGCAACTACGGTATGATCAAACTACCTACGAGTATAATTGTACTGGAGCCATGCTTTTTCAGCACTTACACATTCCTAAATGAATAATAATCATAAGAAAATAACAGTATCAAGATAACAACGACTAAAAATATTATTCGATGGGGTTGACATATCTTTGATAAAAGCCCCTTTTTTTTCGTGGTAAAATCATCAAATGAGTCTTCCCACCCAGGGCAGAGCGGGAGGGACTGTCAGACTCGTACTGACAAAAGTCCACGATGTCCTTCAATAGCCCTTTACGTTCCGGGGTTACGGTAATTCGTACAGTCCCGCGACTGATAAAAGCCCATAAACAAAATATAGATTAAAAAAAAAGATTTGCAGTAAACAATTTTTACTAAAGGTATTTTTCCAGTGACCGAAGGCAGATAGAGGTCATCGTCCTGTCTATTCTTAGTCGAGCATCCTAAAAATTTGACAACCAGTCTTCCCAAGGGTTATTGTGTTTCCCAGGAACTGGATTATGGAGGGCAAAAAGACAAATTATCCATGTAGATTATAAAAAGAAAAGTATCGATTTTTTGTCTGTAGTGATTTAAATCGAAAACTCGGAGTTTTCCAAAAAAAAAAACTTCTTTCACCTAAAGAAAGAAAATTCATTCAACGTAAAATGCGAAAAACACATTCTTGCCAAAAAAATCTGTTGAATTTCTTTTTTTTTCTCTTCAATGAAAATATAATTCAAACAATGAATGCAAATGAATCCATGAAGTTTGTTTCACTTTCATGAATAAAGTTGGTCGCATTATAAATACATAATGTTGGATAAATTCGCTCCACCCTTGTTGGGATTTAATGAAGAAGCATGTTTTCTTTTACCTTCGAGATAAGAACATAGTTGGTTAACTGTGTAGATAGTTCAAGTCTTATTATTTACTTATTCAAGATTTACCAACGTTTGTATACTCTTCAGAAATTACAAAACACAACGGACGGAACAAATAATTGTAAAATAAAAAAAGGCGAAATAAAAGCATTTAAATAGTTTTATTTTTACAAACTACTAGTTTTATTTATAACTAGCTGTTCCTGGTTTCACCACCGCTAATCGTCTTCTATTGGTTGTAGTGTGATTTTATTACGCCTTCCTTGATAAATAGACTAGTTATCCAACACAATTTTTTTTTTCAATTTCGAACCAGTACTTTCCGAGATTGGCGCGTTCAACTAAACAGACAAACTCTTTAGCTTTATAATATTAGTGTAGAAGTATACATTTAGAAGTAATATGAGTTAATTTCGAAATATGGAGTCGGCCTTTTCAAATATTTGGCTTTAGTTTAAGCCGGGATTAACTACAAAATGCAGAAAAACTGAATCTCATTTATTTAACTTTAATTAGAGGTATCTATGTTAAAAAGGCTTTATACCTTCCCTGCTGAATCTTTTTAAAGCTCAGCCAACTCCCAAAAGGCTGCGCGGCCATCTATCTGCACAACACTTTACATAACAAAAACAATAAACAAAGCGTGTAATGAAAAACTACACTAATAAAGTAAAGTCAACGAGATAACACGAAGCTGAATGTTTCTACTTAAAGTTTTAAAAGTAAAATTCACTTCAAGTACTTCACTGCGCTCCGAGGACAACACGAGATACATATAGATATTAAAGAAAATGTATCTAACTGAAGTCGCTCCCACACCCACGCCGCATGCATTTGTGTAATGAATACCGCCCAGACGCGCAACAGGTATGAGCTAATATCACTGCTTTGAAAAACGGTATAAGTAGCTTAAGTTTTTTTTATTCTAAATCACATTTGTGGGGGCTAAACGCCGCCGTCGTCTCCGCGCAACGCTCCCGGCGTCATCGCTCTACGCCTCTTTGCGCTTACATCGTCTCATTTCACATTATACCACTCTTTATGCGATTCTGATCTTCATATCATATCAGTTTTTACATCAACGCGAAAACATATTCCTTTTATGATATCATTCTGTTGTAGGCACAATATACAGCAGCGAAATATGACAGTTTGAAATGGACCGTGTTAACTCCGTTGACAATAAAAATGATTTACTGTGCGCCGCGCCACGTGTCGTGTCGGATAAAATCATTCATGCTCTTCTAACTCTTCCGTATTGCAGAGGCTGTAAGCTTTTGTTTAAAGCGTTCTAAATGCTGCACTCTACATACATGAAGCAAAACATACACGGATAACTTTCTAAATTACGCAATTCCGCATACAAGGCATCCTATGAGCGCGAAAGTCAGTGCATTTACCAACACTTAATTTCTTCTTGTGCTGTTTACATAGAACGTCTTCTATCTAGTAAGAATTTATCACGAAAATGTTTGCGTCACCACGGTTTTAGGGTCTGGTCAACAGTGAGGGGCTCAAGCACGAACCTCAACTTAAGTAAAGGCAAATGCACGACCAGTCCAGTCGAGTCCAGTCAAGTCCAGAGGTGGTTATCAGTAAATACATGCGAGGAACACTTAGTAAATTATGCTTGGCTCACATTCGCGTTCAAAAACGATCCAACAGATTTCCGAATTGTTCCGCAGCGTACATGATAGATTGATCGTCCGACAGCAGCACTAGGAATAAATTGTATAACAGTAGAACATCCCTCAGAGATCACAAAAGGCTGCAAAATCAATTCGGCTGGCGACGCATGTACTTGGCAATATTTCAAATTCTCTTTGATGCAATACTTCCCTTCCCCTCTTTTCTCCGCATTACGTAACCGTGGAAATGTGCTATCCGCATTTTGTTAAGTTGACATCTCAAGAAATTTGATACTAAATGGTTTTTGGAATGTACATACACTGAACGCTGATATGTTTTCCGCTTTCGTGCGGTAAATATTTTGCTTTAAAATATCTTTGGCATGGACTTGAAATTCAAAACTATTTTGGACGCGGTTTCCAATTTAATCGAATGCAGCTGAATATTAATTTTACATGGACCGACGGTTTATCTGACGTACACCACTATCAATAGGTAATTCTTAATTACATCCCTTTTTTTTTTTTTTTTTTTTTTTTTTTTTCAGTTCGTAATCACACTCAGTGCGATCCGTACACGTATTTTGCTAATTAGTGGTAAACAAAAACCGGTTTAGCTATCGGCTTGCGCTCGCGCCGGCCGATAACGCGTCGCGTGTGGTCTTACGCAACTATGATCTTTGTGGCTAATGGATAACGAACAAAATCATAATGAGACTTATGATTTAAACAGAAACATGAATACATTAGATGACCAAACACAACTTAACAGTGAAATGGAAATAGATAAAATAATATCAGAGGGGAAACGACCAAGACCAGATAATAATGAAGAATATTGGACAACTATAGAAAGGAAAAGGAAAAAGAAAGAAAAACAAATGAACCCGTTGTCTGTACAATTACCCATACAAATTACCGTAACCTCTAAAGAAAAGATTCCCAAACAGTTTGCACTCGCAAAATTATTAAAGCAGAATGAGATGAAAGACATCGACAAAATAAAATATACAAATCCATATAAATTACTGATTACGTTTAGTAACCAAAGCAGTGCAGATAAATTTATTTGCTGTCCAGTATTTAGTGAACTTGGTTGGCGTATACAAAAAACTTAGGAGGTTGGTATATCTTACGGCATTATTAGAGATATCGAGTTGGGCTTAACTGAAGAAGAACTTATAGAAAATATATCCTCTGAAAATGAAGTTATAACAGCTAAACGACTCAATAGAAAAGATAGAGGAGAATGGGTTCAAAGTGAAACCTTTAGAATTGGTTTTAAAGGTTCTTCCTTACCTACACATATAATGTTATTTGAATTAAGAATAAGAGTAGAACCTTATACGTTTCCGGTGACTCAGTGTTCTAGGTGCTGGAGATTCGGACATATGGCTAAGATGTGTCCGGCAAGTAAAGCACTGTGCCCAAAATGCTGTAGCGACCATGATACTTGTGATACAAAAAAATTCAAATGTGTCAATTGTTCAGGCAATCACGAGGCCATGTCGAAACATTGTCCAGTTTATAAAAAAGAAAAACGCACCAGAGAATTGATGTCAGAATACAATTGCACGTATCAAGCAGCCCTTTCAAAGTATTCTAATTCTCCCATACCTCCCACACAAGAAGTTCAACGAGCGTCAAGTCCAATCATTGAATGTAGAAGTATTCAGGCAACTCAAAAAGGCAAACAAGATTCAGTAGCTTCTCTGCAAGAAAATAATATTGGAACAATCCACGGAAATAATGCTTCAAGTTCTGGCAAATCAAAAAACAAAAAGAAGAGTAATAAAAAGAAGAAAGTACCCTATCAAATAGCGAGTAATGTAGTGGCAGAAATTGAAACTTCGGATTCAGAAAAATCGGCAGAAGACCTTCCTGGTCAGACGTCCCAGTCCGAAAGTACGTCCAAGACACATTGGAAATCATGGTCATTTAGCGAAGTTATACGAAAAATTAAGTACTTTATTATGGAAAGGAAAGACCTCTTAGTTTCTCGTCTCAAAACCATGATTAAGTTATGTACGGACTGGTTTACCTCTTTTTTTACTAACCTTATCAATCCGGACTTATCAATGATAATTAAAATGTTCTTGGGTGATAATGGTTAATGAAACTAGAATTGATTTAAATGTGATGCAATGGAACGCTCGTAGTATTAAGCCTAAATTAAAATTATTTGAACAGTTATTAAACCGGGAACATATACATGTAGCTGCAATTTGTGAAACATGGCTTGATCGGGAGACTCCCTTAAATATAAGTAACTACAATATTTTTCGTGAGGACAGGGACCTTTCGTATGGTGGTGTAGCCGTTATGACTCACAAGTCGATTCAGGCAGTTCGCGCCCCTTTGAAAAATAACAACTCGGGTTTAGAAATTGTTAAAGTAAAATTGTTTAACTGTGATGAAATACAAAACATTATTGCTATCTATTGCCCGCCAGAACTGCATACAGATCAAAGAGTATGGGAGTATTTATTTTCACTTGGCACTAGGAAGACCATGATCTTGGGGGACTTTAATGGACATCACACCAATTGGTCACATAAGACAGATGCGAGGGGCAATCAGATTCTGGATTCCGTAATTGACCACGATTATGTTATCTTAAATGACGGTAGCCCAACACGCCTACAAATAGTGAGTGGCAGTTTGAGACAATCTTCCCCCGACATAACCATGGTGACGTCAGACATATCATTACGATTTAACTGGAGGGTAAGTAATGAAACATTAAATAGTGATCATGTTGTCGTCAAAATTTCTACTACTTTTAATTCTGACAGGTCCTTTTTCAAAAAGAAAAATTTTAAAAATGTTGAGTGGCACAAGTATACCGATTATTTGCAAGATATTTTTAATTCATTCACTGTATCACATGATCCACAAGTTACTTATAATCGATTTTTGGATATTCTAAAAATGGCCTCAGATAAATTTGTTCCTGATATTAAGATGTGTTTAAATCCTAGTAGTAAATTTAACCCTAAACCTTATTGGAATATAGAACTTGCGAAGTCGGTGGCACTCCGACGTTTGGCTTTAGCGGTATTTAGGCGTAACCCTACCCCTACAAATTTCATATTACTCCAAAAAAAAATACGAGAATCTCAAAGACTTTTAAGATGTAGTCAAAATAATTCCTGGCGCGAACTTTGTTCTTCTTTGGATGAAAATAGTTCTATTAATGACCTTTGGCGAAAAATGAAATGGATAAAAGGCTATAAAACCCCCAGGCACTTCATTGATAATGATAAAGCGAGTGTTCTGCTATGCAGTTTGACTCCTGATTATGCCCCTGTTTGTCAACCGTTTTTTAACTCTCAAAATTCAAAATTAGATTCGGAAATAACTTTAACTGAACTTAATAAAAGTATAAAATCTAAAGATACCTGCCCAGGAAATGACGAAATATCATTTTCTATGATTAAATATCTCCCAGATAATGCAAGATCAATATTGTTAATTTTGTACAATTCATTTCTTTTCTTAGGACTAGTACCGAATCAATGGCGGGAAATTGGTGTAATCCCCATTCCTAAGCCCGGTAGAGACAATAACATGGTATCATCCCTTAGACCTATTTCCCTTATTTCGTGTATATGTAAAGTCTTCCATTCAATTATTCAAAAGAGGTTAGAGTGGTATTTTGAAAGTAAACGTTTGTTTGCCGACACCACCTTAGGTTTTAGAAAGTGTAGATCTTGTTACGATAATTTAAGCTTGTTAGTTACTAGTATACAAAGAGGTTTTTGTACTAATTGTGTCACAGTTGGTTGTTTCATAGACATCGATAATGCCTACAACAATGTAGATGTAAGTCAACTGTTACTAACATTAGATCGCCTGGGCGTTGGAAGTAAGATTTGCTCATATCTTTGGGAGTTTCTTCGCGAGAGACATTTAAATATTAAAGTAAACGATTTTCGTATGGTAAGAAATACGGGAAGGGGCTTAGCACAAGGTGACCCGCTATCACCGTTATTATTTAACGTAGCAACTATAGATTTATGTAAAAAAATTAGTTCTGATCATGTCCACGTTTCACAATATGCTGACGACTTTGTTGTTTACTCTATCGAAGATAATGTAACTCAAGCCTGTTATTATTTACAGGATTCTCTGAACTCGCTTACCAAACTCCTTGCAGATATCGGTTTAGAGATTTCAACCACAAAAACGAAAACTTGTATTTTCAAAAAGGGTAAAAATAATGAATTAGGCATTCTTAAAATCAACAACTCAATCTTGCAGGTTGAAGAAAACGTTAAGTATTTGGGTCTTTGGTTGGATCGCTCTCTAAGGTGGGCCAAACACATTAAGGAAACTCATCAAAAAGCGGCAAGATTTCTTAACGTCCTTAAAGTTCTATCTGGAGCTAATTGGGGTGTTCATCCTAAACATTTAAGAATCGCCTATATTTCTTTAATACGTAGCCGTATGGACTACGCTAGCTTTCTGTATGGAGATAGTTGTAACTCAAATTTGTATAAACTCGACAAAGTTCAAAACCAAGCAATGAGGATCATTGGTAGCTTTATAAAATCTACACCAATTCATGTCATGAGTAGTGAATTAAGTCTCCCACCCCTATTTATTCGTAGAAGCTATTTAGCTGGTAAATTTTATTTAAAGTGTAAGTCGTTGTTAAGTAGTCATACAGTTGTTAACTTGCTGGATGACGTTTTACCTCAGATGCCTTTATGGAAAAGGAAGAATAAGCCTTTGCTCGTTTTAAGCCATGAATACCTTAAAGACGTGCGAATACATTGCAGCCAGAATTTGGAGATGTTTGGGTATCGCACTTGGATCAGTTACATAGATTTATCTAAAAACATTAACTTAAGCATTACCGGTGTAAATCAAGCAAAAAAACAATTCCAGCCATTCGTTCTTAATGATTTATGTTGTCAATTTCTAAACTCAGAATATAAAAATTATTATAAAATTTTCACAGATGGTTCCAAAGAAAATAATAAGTCCGGGACAGCTTTTTATGACCCACAACAAAACACATCTATGGGTTTTAGTATCGAATCGAACGTGTCTATAATGTACCTTGAATTGTTGGCAATTAGTGAATCTTTATCATACATTCAATCAATAAACCATAGTAAGTTTGTAATACTAACTGACTCCAAGAGCTCCTTACAACATGTGGCTCGTTGTACCTCGACAATTCGAGGAACACCGATAGCTTACACAATAATAGATCAGATTCTGGAACTTCAACATAATTCTAAATTAGTGACTTTGCAGTGGATTCCATCACATATCGGGATTCATGGCAATGAGGTGGTAGATGCTTATGCTAAGAGAGCCTGCGTAGAGGGTATTCCGTTAGATGTAGTACCAATGTTCGCAGATAAAATCTATCTGGTGAAAAAATATTGCGTTAAATTGTGGAAAGAATATCATGATGTAAGATCAAGAGAAAAAGGCATCTGGTATAACACCATTCAACCTGAGCCTCTAATAATTCCCTGGATTGATAACTGTTCACTCAATAGAAAAGATATTGTTACTGCCATGAGGCTTCGATCCGGTCACATTCCATCGAGGAAGTTTACGTTCCTTATGGGTATTACACCTTCACCTAATTGCGAGAAATGCGGAATAATTGAAGACGTATACCATGTCTTGATCGAGTGTGATCGGGGCGAATGCCTCAGGAGAAATGTATTTAGTCCACATAACATGTTTGGAATAGGTAATTTAAATTGTGTTTTAGCTAAGCCAATGTCGGAAGAGGCTAAAACCTTGTATAAAATATATTATAATCACATCAAATAAGTTAATACTCAAAGTTTGGCTATGATGGAGCGACATAGTCAAAATTGACAAAGCTCCTTAATAAAGAAAAAAAAAAAAAAAAATCCCTTTTTTGTCGTGGTAAAATCCAATCCAATCCATGAGTCCTGGGTGGTGTACGGCATGACGTGTTGAGTCGTATCTTCGTCAATTTTGATTTACGTAACAAAAAAAAACCATACGAGTAATTTTTTTATATCGATCATTAAGTGAATTTATAAAATTCGCAGCACAGAATTATTTCCAACTATTGCACAAAATAATATCTCCTAAATCCATTTGCTAAAATTAAAATAATAATATAAAGTTCCATTCATCATGTTTAACGTTAATAACCAATAACCATAAGTCAAATTAACCTGAAATATTGAAATAATATTATCGGTGAAATTAAATTCAACAGATTATGTTAATGGCGCGGATGTGAGCGAAATTATTGCATTCCGAATTAAATTTGTGAATAGTAAATGAGTAATTCACTGGAGGAATCACAGAGAGATTCAAATTAAAGGCTTTTTGCTAAATGACTGTTTCAGTTCTGCTGAAGAAACTCTGGAACGATGATAATTTCTTGTCGTTTGAGTTGAGCATCGTTCATTACGAAACGTCTTTTAACTGTTAATGTCTTCCTTTGGTTGGCAACATTCGATCTAATTTGACAGGTAGGTTATAATATAATATTAAATGGACAACCAAGAAGAAAACACAGTACATTTCGATACAAGGGGGGAAAGTTTTCGAGGTGGAACTCTGCCGAGCCGAAGTCGAGGATGATAAAGAGCCGAGTACAGCAATAACAATTATTGACCACATGTATCGAACGACGTTTTTTCAATACACTTTCGAAGAAATAAAATAATGTAATGAAAGCAATTGCCGCATTGTAAAGTTTCCAGATGTATTCTTCTAGTTTACATGTCTGACTTTTGGGTTTACCTGCCTATCGGTCTTCTTCTTCTTCTACATCGGAGAGTGTGCCCAAGAACTCCACGACCTCATCCCACCAGCCCCCTTCTATCATCGCACATCTAGACGCACGGCAAATTACCATCCTTACCTTATTGCTATTCCACCAATTCGCACTAAGCGTTTCCAAACGTCTTTTATAATGCGGACAGCGGAGGAGTGGAACTCTCTGCCTGCGACTGTGTTTCCGAACGCATACAACCCTAATCTCTTCAAAGTTAGAGTGAACAGGCTTCTTCTGGGTAAGCTCGCTCCATCGTCGACCTTGTCTTAGTCACTCCTGACCTAGACTAAGGTCAAGAGCAAACCCATTGAGCATAAAAAAAAAACATACCCATCATCCATCATCAGCCTATTGCAGTCCACTGTTGGACATAGGCTCCCCCAGGCTCCCCAATCACCCAGCATTTACACACATACCTACAATCTGCAGTTTCAATTTACTACATTTTCGTAGCAACCGCGTAGCCGACGGCTACGTGCGAAGGCTACGCGAGCAACATCGCATCGCTACGAAACGGTTTACAAATATTAATCCCAGTTTACAGATGCAGTTTACAACCTACATAGCTCCTCTCTTATGTAAGAGGCATGTTAGAGTTGTTAGTATTCCAGCAAGGGACGTCGAAGTGAGTCCGTTGCCGCCTTTTGTATGCGGAAGCCATGTGCTTAACCGAAGTTTTGACGAAAATTGCACTCGCCAGAGTATGCAATTTTCGTCCACAATTTGGTCTCTGTCTATAATCATGAAGTCTTGGAATCAGGTATGCTTGGAACAGTCTGAAGGCTTTATCAAATTGCCCTGTTATAAGCGGCCCGAACACATGAATTGGTAGCGATTGTGATCGTAAAACTTGGCTATTCTCGTAGTTACTGTCTATGTCTTGAAGGTTCAATTTACCTTGGTATAATGGAACGGTTTTTTAGTAGAAATAACGAACGTCTTTACTCAATGATGATTTAATTTCGACTGTTTCTACATATCTATATATATAAAAGGAGAACTGACTGACTGACATATCAACGTACAGCCAAAACTACTGGGGCTAGGAATGTGAAATTTTGCACACGGCTTCCTATTATAATGTAGGGGAGCACTAAGAAGGGGTTTTTGGAAATTTAACCTTTAAGGGGGTGAAAAGGGGGAATTAAGAAAGTACGTAACCCACGCGGACGAAGTCGCGGGCAAAGTGCTAGTGCCTATATGATTTGGACACTTACAAACACGACTATCCACGAGAATAACATGAATATTTTTAGAAACCTTTTTTGTTTGGCTGTAAGTATCTTCGAATTTTGTTTAGTAGCTTTGTTAGATATTCTGCCATTAGTTTTCAGTAGTTCTAAGTGACATATTATTTCAATACATGATAATGAGGTTAAAAGTATAAGTTTAGTGCCACATTCAAAAATATGATTTTATTTAGACTGACCTACGTCATCGCTACAAGTGCATTGATTTAACGATTGTAGTATTGTTCAGTCGTCAGTACATCGAACGGACACGAGCAATATATTGTATACATAGATGCAGCAATTCTTAAAAGTGATTTTCTCTTAAGCCTTTGTCAAACAGACTGGCGTGGCGAATGCGAAGCGTGACGTTTTTATTTGTAATGTATGGATTTGTTTGAATCCAGTCACATAGAAACGCGAAAGAGATCCGATGGCGTGACAGAACTAGCGGACTGACGTCTCGCTTCGGTTCGGTATCGCTTCGAAAACGCTTCGCTTTCGCCGGTCTGTTCGACAAAGGCATTAATTACTATTTTGAGTTTGCAAAAACGTGGGTAAAATCTTGGTTTTTAAATAAAAAACAAAGTTTTTACAATATTATCTTGAAGTCCAAGGGTTTTTTCTTGGGAAAATCTTTTTAATTTTACTTACTTTATACATTTATTTGCTTATGATCATCATCTGCCTAGCCTTTTCCCAACTATATTGGGTTCGGCTTCCAATCACAAAAGGGATATCAGTATTTTACATGGAGCGACTGCCTGTCGGACCTCCACAACCCAGTAACTGGGTAATACGATACCCCATGGTAAGACTGGTTGTCAGACTTTAGAGTTTCTGACTAACAGTAACGACTGTCAAAGATCTACAAATGA
Organism: Agrotis puta; assembly: GCA_943136025.2. NCBI lineage: Eukaryota > Metazoa > Arthropoda > Insecta > Lepidoptera > Noctuidae > Agrotis > Agrotis puta. Next base: position 12,308,351 of record OW964170.2, on the reverse strand, counting down.
CAACCGGGACCAAGGGCTTTACGTGCTTTCCGAGGCACGGAGGAAACTCGCTATAACAGATGGTCATCCATCCACAGACCAACTTCGACAAGTGCGGCTTAACCCGGAATATCGGCCTGTGCGGCTCTATTTATTTAGCCACGAGCTCCTTTATTTATTATATCTGCCGATTTATTTGCTTATGATATATGATTCTAATTCAATATGTTATTGCATTCCATATGCAATTCAGCGGCACTTTGTTAAGATATATAACATGCTATTTATTCAGGCGATTTCGTGCCAATGGGTTACTCGCCGTCCGGTCATGGACCATATCCGGGTCGACGGAACACCGTGTATTTTAGTCAGTACGAGTGACTCATTTGATGATAATACCAGGTTTAAAAAATGCAATTTATCTAGCTAGACAAACATACTCGTACTTAGATTGACGGACAGATGAAGCAAAAACATATAACATATATGTTCCTTACTACCTAAGCTCATACGAATGTTGATGGATGGAGAGGAAGAGGAAGGCCAAAGAAGAGATGGATGGATTGTATAAGGAATGATATGGAAGAAAATGGAGTAAATGATACTGTGACGTTTGATAGAGGAGAATGGAAGAAAAAAACGTGTTGCGCCGACCCCAAGTAAAATGGGATAAGGGCAGGAAGATGATGATGACTACCTAAGCTCATAAGCTGGTGTTTAGTAGGTCCCTAATGAGTCTATCGTTCCTAATTACCTGGTGTTTGATCGCTAAATAAAGCGCGCGCTAACGACCTCTCCCAAGAGATAAAGTGCGCACTAACGAGATATCTATTTTTGAAACAAAATTGTCTCAACAACACAGTTATTATTTTTCTTCGTATTTATTATAAGGATTCAGGGGACTGTCTTTTCAAGAAACTAATCCGACATGCAACGGTGGCAATCTATTTTATTGTGTCAATTATTAATATTGTTAGTTTAAGGTTTGCTGTTCTGTTGTATAAGGATTATTATTCAATGTTATGAAAGAAAATCTTCTATATGAATTTCAAAATGATTTTGTATTTATTTGATGTGATCAAGAGTGTAATTATTTAACACACTAAAGCCTTTGTCAAACAGTCAGGCGTGACGAATGCGAAGCGTGACGTTTTTATTTGTAATGTATGGAATTGTTTGAATCCTGTCACATAGAAAAGCGAAAGCGATCCGATAGCGTGACAGAACTATCGGACTGACGTCTCGCTTCGGTTCGGTATCGCTTCGGAAACGATTCGCTTTCGCATTCACAACAATTTTGACAATCCAACAACATTAATTAAGTCATTAAAAATTCGTCAACAGGACTTAATTGACGGTAACGATTGTTGATACTTAAATTCTCTCGCCAATTATGTGGTCAATATTGAAGCACGCTTGCCTAGAAAGTAATCTATTCACTCTTCATGTAAAAAACCCAAGGTTATGGCTATCAGGGAACAGAGATCCCGACAGTCATTTCCACTCCGTAGTTGTGAGCATAAAAAAGTATTTTTTTAAATACTGTGATTATTTCATTGGAAGTGTTTTTTTTACGCTGTAAAATCATCAAATAAGTCCTCCCACCCAGGGCAGAGCGGGAGGGACTGTCAGACTCGTACTGACTAAAATCCACGGTGTCCTTCAATAGACTGTTCCACTCCACCCGGTGGGGTGGAGCAGGACTGTTTATCGTTGTAAAATCATCAAATGAGTCCTCACACCCAACTCTAAAAAAAAGAAAAGTATAATATTAAATGAGCCGAAAGACGTTAAATGCTCAGCAAAGGCTTGCATATCGTTGCCACTCTGACCATAATTTTACTGGCCCTCACGACATCACTGTCCTCATAGTTTAATTACAAAGCTAATTAACACCACATTAGTTTCGCTGATATCAGATTAAAAGTGTTGAATTCGCGATACCGTTTATATAATTAGCGGTAGACTAATGTTAGTGGTATTAATATACACTTCGCCACGCTGTGGTTATAAATAGGAAAGTTGTGTACTACAGGAAAGTATTTCTGTCTGCTGTATCACAAGTGTTGTGATTCACTAAGACTCCATTATTTCTTTTTATCGTGGTAAAATCATCAAACTGCCAGGCACGTTCTGACTAAAACCCAGGGTGGTCCCTCAATAACCCTTTACGTTTCAGGGTCACGGTGACCTGTAACGTAAAGACCTGGGCTTTGGCCCTCCAAGACCCCGTCAGATTGCTGACAGCTCTTAGAGGCGCGTGTCGAACAAAACGCGCCGTCATGATTCATGATCGGACGGCAAGTCACCCGTTACTCGGCGTCCGCATGCAATAGCTTGGAGTACTAGAATAGAATGACGGGGCGTTTTGTCAACTAGGGCATATTACCCAGTTTTACCGCTAGGTAAGTTTTTTTACTACGCAGTAAAGTTATCGACAGCAGTCGCCTCGACCGGCCTTATCTCACTGATTTATGAAGCTTATCAGTCGTGCGCCTCACTCACTGATAGTGAACTTAACAAAGTGGAGCTTTAATCAATCACAAAGGCGCTGGCGTTTTCAATTTGTCCTTTTAAGTATTCCTCTTATCTCCTACAAGTTTCAAGAATACAAATTCGATTAAGGCTTTTTAGGCTCTAGTGACACGCTTTTGAATGAATTAGATATTTTTGGAACGGGGAGGGGGATAGAAAGTGCCTTTTTTGTATACGATTTAAAAAAATACTCCCGTTTGTAGGGATTAGACGGCTGTTGTGTATTGAGCTCTTTTACGTTTACTGTGCGTTCATTTTCAATTGTATTTAGATGGGTAGCGTATATTTAAAGTTCCAAATAGATATTTTACCTAATTGTATTGTCTTTGAACTTTATAGTACAGCCAGTTTACATCGTAATTTTGTAAAAACGTTGCCCCACACTAAGAATTTCAATAACTAAGAATTTATAAACACCCAGTCCAACAACTACATGTAGGACATTCACATATTTGATCCGTACGGGGATAGAACCTGCAACATGCTACGAAGCAGTCGATCACTCAGCAACTAAACCAATCATGACGTTAGAATAGTTATGTTTTTGTTTAACATCTACTTTTCAACATTCAATCTATTGCCTTGTCCAAAATTTAAAGTACACCCTATTCGTCAACTGGGTGATGTGATCTGTTACAGACTTCATCTTATGAGTCCTCCCACCCAGGGCAGAGCGGGAGGGACTGTCAGACTCGTACTGACTAAAATCCACGGTGTCCTTCAATAGCCCTTTACGTTCCGGGGTCACGGTAATTCGTACAGTCCCGCGACCATCTGTTACAGACTTAGTTTAAAACTTTCAGGCGTCGCGAGATTTCTTGTCCTTTGCCACCGATACTTCCTGAGTCTTGACGCTCCCTATGGGATGAATTTTCACCTGAAGTTGTTTTAAAAACTGCCCTCATCCGCTGCGAATGTCCGGACGATTTTTACATATTCTACGAATTTTATAACTGTTGTCAGAGTGACAGTACTGAGGAGCAAACCCTGCCGGGGACGCGGAACTCTCTTAAGCCTTTGTCAAACAGACAGGCGAGGCGTGGCGAATACGAAGCGCCGCGTTTTTATTGGTAATGTATGGAATCGTTTGAATCCATATACATAGAAAAGCGAAAGCGATCCGATAGCGTGAACCGATGCGAAGGCGTGGCGAAGGCGTATTTGCTCTGTTTGACGTCGTTCATAAAAAGTCAGCTAATACAACTGTCACGCCTCGAGATAAGTCTGACAGTTCCTTCAGCTCAGTTCAGCTCAGCTCCACCCAAGGCAGTAGGACTCATTTGATGATTAAACCACTTAAAAAAAAATGACAAGAAAACCATATCTTTATATTTGTATTCTATGAATATTTCAAGCGTCTACTTGTTTTCCTTTATCAGTATCGAGCAAAAACGAGAAACAGCAGTTTTTTTGAATGGGAGCCCGCAATTTTTTTTTTTAAGTATTTTTTGTTATAACAGCAACAGATCAAATGTCTAACTATTACGATTACCCGATACAGCCAGTTAAGAGACGGACAGACAGACAGACGGACAGTGAAGTCTTAGTAATAGGGTCTCGTTTTACCGTTGGAGACACACAACCCTAAAAAGAGTGCCAGTACTGCCGGTTCTCCGAGGTTCCGACACTGCATACAACAACTGGGTGTAATGAAATTTGTCGAACAACGCGGCATTCGGCGCACGTCCCCGCACGGCGCCCGTTCAAATTGACGCCTAATTAAATTACAAGCCGCTGCAAGCGCCGACACGGAATTCATTTCGACCTCTTAAACTCCTTTTACAGTTCAAAAGACGATCAATACGGGAATTTACAATGAGTGAACAAATAACACAATGTTTGAAGAAGTTTTCCTCGAACAATATCTGCTGTGAGCTTATGTTTTGATACTGTTTGACCCATAAGAAAGTCTTTTTATTGTATGCAAATGCAATGTCCGCCCTCTCCGTACGAGGTCTCAATGGGCAGTAAGCTTTTATGATGTTTCCTTTCGCTCGCATATGAGTGCATATGACAGCAGATAAATAAAGCATTTTTCTGTAAACTCAGCCAAGAAAATCGGTTGCGGGACGAGTCCTATTGTTTTGGAGACAAGGCACCCGCGACGCTTGCTGTCGTCCCAGTAGCGCAAACATTATTTCAACGATGTATTACAAACTATCCCAGACTTCCTAGTAAGTAGTAACAATGAAGTATCGTTTATTACACCACCAACATAAATTTTCATTTCAAAAGTAGGTGTAGTTCGTCTTTTAAAGGAAAATACGGGCTTTGAGATCGCCTCGAACGGGAAAGTAATTGCTTGTAAAATCGAACCCCGGTATTACGTCATCAATTTTGAAACGATACAAAAACTATTTTTATTGCTTTTATATTGAATTGGAAAAGTATGATTTGTTTACACAATAAAAACAGTTGTTCACGAATAGGACATTATATTTTATAATAGAGCATGCTTGAAAGTTACGTGGTTCGAAAGTACTAATACTATATGCAAAGTCTGATAAATAGTTTATATTTCTTAAACCAGTCCAGATATATCTAGATATCAGTCGTACAAGAAATACAAACATAAACTTTTATGTAAATGTAGCCTGCTTTGAGTCGTAGTGGCGCTGATAACACTGCCTCCGGGGAGGGCGACTGATCCCAAGATGTATGCAAAATTGCCAATACGTGCTACAATATCGAATAGAATTTCATTTTTCATACGCATCCATTTCTACATACAAAGTATTAGATTTATGTCCTAAATGATAGTTATTTCTACAATGAAAGTACATTGATAATGCACTTTATTTAAAAAAGTTTTAAACCTTTTTCGATTAAATCTCAAAGTTGTCTGCACTGGCCGTTTAAGCCCGAAAAACAATCAGATGCCTTAAAAGTTTCTTTTTAACTGTTTTTATTTTTAACTGGCAAATGTCCAGCAATATATTTTTTCTACGAAAGCAGCCAGTGTTTTAAACATTATTGCAAATAGTAAAACCTTTTTCTGGAAAAAATGAAAGACAACGCTGTTACGACTTGTCTTCAGCAACTGGTTATTTTAACTTTTTATCTTCCTAAGACCCAATTTCACCAAACTCTTTGCAACCAGACATTAGCTAATGTGCTTTTAAAATTAACGGCGCTGTTATAATGTTATGTGTCCCATGGTGACAATTTAACAGACCATTGCTAGATCCATCATTATTTGAATGACACACAAAACCATTCATTCACATTATAAATCAACTAAAACAAAAAGATGAAAAACTCAACGATGCAATAGACGACTGAACTACTTTTCCGTTTCGCTGGATAATATGTCAATAATACAGCAAATTAAAAGAAAAAATTAAAATAAGTTTGAGGTTGTTTATTTCGTTGTGTAAGGAGTTTATATTTTAAATAAGTCTGGAGTGATCGTTTTCGTGTTATAATAATATTTAGTTACTTCCTGGGTGGAGCAGAAGGGAATATCAGACTCGTACTGACTAAAAATCACGCTGTTCTGTCGGTTTTCCTTTGCGTTCCATGGCCGCGATATCCAGTTTAGATAGTCCCGCGATCGTAGCAGGCATTTGGTTCTGTAGGAACTCCGTGAGTTTTCTGCCAGCTCTTAGAAGCGCGCGTGACCATAAAGCGCATGTGCCATCGACTAGGGCAAAGTCTTTGATCGTACGGGTAACCCATTACAAAACGCCAACAAACCCGCGCCTACGGTGGCTAGAAATTACCCGCGATCTCCGACGCGACGTGGAGACGGTGTGACCTAGATGATCGTCTCTCCCTCACCCATTCCACTTCCTCCTTCACTAACTTCACTTCTCAGAAAGAAGTGACTGCTTTCCATTACCCGCCGCTCCATAACATGGCCTGAATAGGTGCCACCTTTCGCCTACTCCTTGTCCACGCAGTGGTGAAACCCAAGTGTCCATGCACCAGACACTCGGTTGCCACGACCACTCTTACACATCCTTCCGAAACAACAGTATCCAGTTAGAACCTGCGTCAGGCGGAAGGTGAGGTCGCCGTGATCCTTTAGTAGTGATCTTTTTAGTCTACTGCGTACTGGCCATCAGTAAAAACCTCCATATAAAAAAAAAAAACGACGGGTTGCACTCTGGGAGTGCCGGCAGAAGTGAAAACTTGAATAGTAATTGTTGGAAATATCTTGTGAACAGATTTTAGTAAAACTCGCAAAAATGGTTGACTTTTTATTTCAATAATTTTCCAATGTGACGTACATCTTTTATAAACAATGTTACCTAGCAACGAATGTATCCAGCATACAAACTTCTTTAAAAGTAATAAAGTCACACGAACATTCACGCAAGCGCCCTGCGCCGTCCTACGCTTTTTCGGTCAGGGTCACGTGTCCTGACGCGAGTTTAAGATTTTATACCCATTATAGAAAAGTGCTCAACGCCGCTAAAGAAGTTTTCACTTCAAAAACTTGTTATCTTGACAGTTTTAATCGTCTGTTACCAATGTAACGGAACCATGGAGCAGTCATTACATTTAACAGCCGATCAATGAATTCAAAGTACCGTTAGCACGTGGTGGAACACTCACTAACCTTAACAGTCGGTTAACACATGTAACAGGGCATCAAACTAACTAACAGAGTCTGGCGAAACTGGCCCTAAGTCTTCCAACTTTTGCATTTTCATGCATAATTTACGTTTGAATAAAGTTTCCCGCTTTTTATGAAGGTATTTATTTCTACAATCATTAGCTTTTTTCCAATTTTGTATGTTATTTTAAAAGTGAAGATAATAATTTAATCACTGAAACCTCTTTACAATTATTTGTCTACACACTGGCCGTTTAAGCTACAAAAACTATAGGACGCCATTAAGTTTTCTTTAATATTTTTTTTTACTGAAAATGGCCAGCTGTTCATTTATTTTCATCAAAAACAGCCATTGTTTTGGACGTTACTACCAAACCTTTTTTCTAGAAAAAATAGGCAACATTTTTACCCCGCTTTCAATAACTTGCTATTCTAAATATTGGCTTCATAATTATTATTCTTTATTAACATTGTGTAATTTTAAAAACATAGATAATATTATGAGTGAATAGGGCTTTTGCATTGTTTTAAATGTTTAGTGAAAAATATACAAACCTATGTGACTGAAAATCTACATAAACAAAGGCTGAATGGAAAAATACGATTTCAATTTAGGATTCGCAAATATTTTTTAATAAAATTCTTTACACACAATAATTCTGTGTACTTCACAGATATTTCTGTGTCTAATTTTTTTTTCTTCTACAATACTAATAAAAATGTAAATTATTTCAATCTTCACATTTTACAGACAAATCATTATAATATATCTCTCTATAGGACAGTCTTCAAACAAACCAGGAATTAATAAGATAATGATAGCATCAGGCCACGTTCAGCCTCCCCCGAAGCCCCAAGTTTGGACAAGGAAGGAATGTTCCAATGTTCACGGAAACTGATTAATTTCAGAATGGTAATAGGAAGGAAGGCGATTAGGGTGAGACTACACTGTGAACAGAGATAACAGAAGCATTGTGCTACGAATGTTGATTCAGGTATACATAATTATAATACTTACAACGGATTTTAGTTTTTTAAACTATATATATAATAATTTTATTCATTTTGAATTTACGTCAACATGTAATTAGATATAGTCTTCTGGGATAAGGTATTTATAAACATAGAAGTTTTTTAATAAGAGAAAATGTTAGTGCATGGATAGAAAATTGGTGTGTGTTTTTTCTGTGTTGTAACCAATGATAACCTATTTTAATTTATATTTCTTCAGTCGATATATTTATCTAAATTGAAAATTTTCAACATTTTGGAATATGAACGGATTGGTGGATATTTAATTATAATTCTTGTAATCGAATGTAGATTACAGACTCACGCACAGCGAAAATCCTCCCCGAGACTTCAAATAAAGTAAAATAGACGCTGCTGTAGGCTAAATCAGAGTTTGAATCTTGTTACATTGATTGTAAAACATCAACGATATCCATCTGTGTTGTATGTTTTTTTTTTATAACTAGCTGCTGCCCATCGACGTCGCGTTTCCACGGGTTTACTAAAATACCTACGGTTCACTGCTCGTTCCCCGTAGGTGATAGCGTGATCATATGTAGCCTATATGTTTTATTTATAATCGTTACTATCTTGTTAATGTTATGTTTATAATAGTATGATTATTGTATAATGAAGACCGTGGATGGTGTGTGTACAATATTACGACAACACTATTACATTATTTTATTGGTGGCATACATGGTATATCAGAATAACCGACAAAAAAGCTCGTACCAACAAATTGGCTACCCAGATAATATCTTTATCAGAAGGAAAATAAGCTTTATCGCAATTGCAACAAAACTTATATAGCACCTGGGGCAAGTCGATTAGCGCTAAGCCAGCATAGCCCCGCGTCGCGTGCTGTGGTTCGAAGGTTAATGGCCACGGATTTGAACACATCACTTCATCGGAACATTGGGATAGCGGGTAACTTATTGCCTAATTCCTTCGCCAGCCGATACCCTTCGCTTCTTCCTTATGCTACTTGCGGACGCTTGATTAATTGATTTAAATAATTGCAAGCTCATTTTAGAATGAAGAAATTGATGATTTTTCTTATAAGATAGGAGGTTATAAACGAAAGCTTTTTAAACGTCGTGTATCACTTTTTTTTTATCGTGGTAAAATCATCAAATGAGTCCTCTCACCCAGGGCATAGAAGGGACTGTCAGACTCGTACTGACTAAAATCCACGGTCTTCTTCAATAACCCTTTATGTTTCGGGGTCACGGTAATTCATGAGTACCGCGACCCCAGCAGGCTTTGGCCCCCTGGAGGTGGGCCCCGTCATTTTGCTGATACTCTTTGAGGCGCGCGTGGGACATATGTATCACTAAAAGTATATTAGTAGTATATTTTGATTCTCGGACGAAGGTGGCATTGGAATTTTTAGTTTTTTTTTTTTTGTAAAATTGCTTTTTTGTTCATTATTAGAGATGTTTGAAATTATTTTAAGAAATATACTAAAGCAGACAAATACACACATCAAAAAAAAAACTTTGTAATCAATAGCATGAGCTGATAAAAAAATTTAACTTTATCAGGTAAAATTCTTTTTTGTGTTTTCTTTAGATAGAAATACCCTGTTTGAAATAAGAAAAGAAAACTATTTTTAATTATTTAATCAAACCGTTAAAAAGAATTAAATTTTTCAAAATGATCGAAAACTTTTATGTTATACAAATGCTTCACCTTTACAGCATTACAATCTCTATTCTGGATTTTAAACATCATGTTCACGACCGACAAGCAAAGCAAACTGTTTTGACGCAAACGTTTCAACCAAATGATTCAAATTTTTCATTTTGTTTATAAAATGCCATAACATGAAAACATTTTTAAAGAGCAACGCGAATGCTAATTGAAACACATTACAAAGAATTTTTTAAGAACTTTTTTCACAAACAATGATAAAACACTTTTGAGAATGCAGAAATGTAGCTGCCTATAGTTTGTCGAATGCTTACCTGGGGGTCTTAAAAGGCCGCTTTAGCAGTATCATAAAATGAATTGCGATACAATCTTCTATATATATAAAAATGTTATGTTGGTTTGTGTACGCTTCAAAAACTCAAAAAGTTCTGCATCGATTGAGCTGAAATTTTAGCATGATATATAATCCGCATCAAGGATTGTTTTTATCTATTTTTTGCATCAGTCACATATCCGAGACCGCGAAAAAACATTTTTTTATGCCACAGCGAAGCGTGGCAGGGTACAGCTAGTTCGTAAAATAAAACCTTTTATTCTATTGATATAGCTAAAGAACAGATGGTAGATCTTGCTTCTTACTAATATTATAAATTCAAAAGTTTGTGAGGATGGATGGACGGATGGATGATTGTTACTCTTTCACTCAAACACTACTGAACGGATTTAGAGAAATTTGATGCACAGATAGTTTTTACCTGGATTAACACATTGGTTAGTTATCCTGGTGTTATGGTTTCGTGGGATAATTTTGACGAAGCCGCTGGGAACAGCTAATGCAGAATATTTTTTAGCGCAATTCGTGATGTAATTCTGCTAAAGGGGCCTTTTTAAACCACCTGTAGTCGGTTGAGTTGAGCTTAGACGCATTTTCTTGAAGCATTCAGTACGCATTTTTGCTAAATGTTTTCTATAAATAATATGCTTTCAAAAAGCTTTATTTATAGAAAGAAAACCTGTTTGTTGTAATCCAAACTAATATTATAAATGCGAAAGTAACTCTGTCTGTCTGTCTGTCTGTCTGTCTGTCTGTCTTTTCTTCACGCCTAAACTACTGAACCGATTTGTGTGAAATTTGGTACAGACATAGTTTGGAACTTGAGAAAGGATATAGGATAGTTTTTAACCGACTTCAAAAAGGGAGGAGGTTATCAATTCGACTGTATTTTTTTACGCATTACGACCGACAGGGTAAACCGATTTTCATGATTCTTTTTTTGTTTGAAAGCTGGTGCTTCCCGTGTGGTCCCATTGTCACCAAATCAGGATCTGATGATTGGATCTTGGAGAAATCGAGGGCAACCCTCAAATTTTATAGGCCCACGCATCGTTTTTCGTAAATCTTATGAAGTAATTTAAGTACTTGCGTATGGTAATCATCATCTTATGTAGCTGAGCTGATGATGGAAGGTACAACTCCTTAACAGTAGTTTGTTACCGCATAACGACCGGCTGGGTGAACCGATTTTCATGATTCTTTTTTTGTTTGAAAGCTGGTGCTTCCCGTGTGGTCCCATTGTCACCAAATCAGGATCTGATGATTGGATCTTGGAGAAATCGAGGGCAACCCTCAAATTTTATTGGCCCACGCATCGTTTTTCGTAAATCTTATGAAGTAATTTAAGTACTTGCGTATGGTAATCATCATCTTATGTAACTGAGCTGATGATGGAAGGTACAACTCCTTAAAAGTAAGGAGTAGGCATCGACTGATTCATTGTTCGCATATCTCCGGAACTTCACGTCCGATTTAAATAATTCTTTTTTTTGTGCTAGGTATCATTTAACTTAGGGAATACTGCAAGTTTCATCAAAATCGGTTCAGTAGTTTTTGAGATAGGGAATTTTATTAGCTTATTGTGTACATGACGGATGTTTAGGTTGAATATTTTAACTAAAAAAAAAAAACAAAATAAAAAACTTTTTCAAAAAAAAGTTTCCATCTTCAATCTTTTTTTTAGTTAAAATATTCAACCTAAACATCCGTCATGTACACCACAAAAAAAGGTAAAATAATCTACAAAATAACTTTTATTTCGGAAGTTGGTGGCAAAAAATAACAAAGCCAAAAATTTGCAGAGTTCTATTATTATTATTTGGTTTTTGGTAAAATCATCAAATTAATCCTCCCACCCAGGGCAGGGCGGGAGAGACTGTCAGACTTGACTGACTAAAATCTACGGTGTCCTTCAATAGCCCTTTACGTACCGGGGTCACGGTAATTCGTAAGACCCGCAACCCCGGCAGGCTTTGGCCCTCTAAAATAATGAGCACTTAGAAAGGAATTCAGATAATTCCACCCTCAAGAGATTCCCTCTAAATATTAGGTATAGGTGTTCAAAGATTGTATGGAAACTAATTTTGATGTTAGAAATCTGGGATGTACGATGTGAAGTTACATAAAAAAAATATAAGTATTAAAAAAATATCACGTGACTTAATGAGGCAGACCAAATTCTACGCGAGCGAAGCCGCGGGCAAAAGCTAGTGATGAATAATATGAAAATATAATGCGATGTCCTAAAACAAATTTGGTAAAATCAATTCAGGAAATTATATTAATCTATAAACAACTGTCATTCAAATTTTTATTCATTCCATGTTTAGACTTCCAATTAATCACAATTAAAATGATTGTAAATTTAAAATTAACATTTAACAGTTTCATTTGTATCAGAATGGCAATAAATTCGCGACATGCAATTACCATCGGGCCGCGATGAAAGATTTATTCGCGGCGATTGCTACAAATTATTTACGATTGCATTTTATTTCACTGTTCCTATAATTTCGTATACGGACAGACGCCAAAGGGTTGTGTCAAAGTGGAATTTTTGCTAAAAAAAAAATGGATCTGTCATACTTAATCAGTGTAGTAGTACACTGATTAAGTATGACAGTTCCATTTTTAGGATCATGTAAGCCTTTGTCAAACGGACAGGCGTGACGAATGCAAAGCGTGACTTTTTTTTGTAATGTATGGAATTGTTTAAATCCAGTCACATAGAAAAGTGAAAGCGATCCGATAGCGTCACAGAACTATCGGACTGACGTCTCGCTTTGGAAATGCTTCGCTTTCGCCTGTCTGTTTGACAAAGGCGTTATCGATTCCTTTCATAGAAAATCTTTGCTAATCATAAAAACAGCAAGCAGCATAGCTCATTACAAAGTTCACTTAGTAGGTAACAACGTGTTAATACCGAGCACATCATAAATCAACGATAACGACATTAAGATGCTATTTCACCGGTGTGTAGCACAGAGCGGTACAGTGTGTGCGGCACAAAATAATTAATAAATAAATTCGCTTTGGAAGTCCAGCGAACACGAACAAATTAGAAGACAGAAGTATCCAGATGTGCACGAAGGGCAACTCGCTGTCCGACCATAGACCATGCCCGGGTCGAAGGCGCGTTGTGTTCCACGCGCGCCTCCAAGAGTGTCAGCAAAAATGACGGGCCCGCGGCTTTGGCCCTCTAGAGGACCAAAGCCTGATGTCGGTGTCGCGGGACTTATGATTTACCGTGACCTCGGTACGTAAAGGGCTATTGAAGAACACCGTGGATTTTAGTCAGTACGAGTCTGACAGTCCCTCCCGCTCTGCCATGGATACTCCTATCCAGGGCCCTGTACCGTACCACGTTAAAAAAAAAGGTGTGCACGAACTTGTTTAGAATGTTCACACGTTCGTTCTTGAGCAGTGGGCTCGTTACTTGTGCGCCACATTGCTAGACTTAGTTCAGTGGAAATGTCCGCGCACAATATGCTGCACTGTGCCTTGCCTTGTGGTGGATATGGGGACTAAACATGATACCATCTAAGTACGCACACTGCTTAAGTACGCGAACAAATGTGCCGCACTCTATTTCGATAGAATCGTGCAAATACACTGAAAAAAAGGAATCTTTTAGACTGTAGACACACCGAGCCATTTATAGCAACAAAACTAAATATAATTTTAACAGACAGGTTTATAAATAGCTGCTGTTAACAGTTAATGATAGCTCAAACAAAGTGGCTGGCATTTAGTTCGCTAATGGGTATTTTTCGTACAACATTTACAATGTGGGTTGGGCCTTAAAGACCGCTTGTTCGGACAGTTGAACATGGACAGTAGTTAACAGCTGATCCAATTACGAGATACATTAAATTGACACGATTTAATTAAAACGAATTAGATAGATAATCCTTTCAATAATGCAATTTAAAAATTAGGATCAATCAGAAACAATGTTCACGTATGTGTTGATTGAAATTATTTACTTGTGTTTATTATAATTATGTTCGAAGCTAACTTGCAAAAACAGTTGACGTAGGTAGGGTCAAATAAGGCTACAATTAAAAAAATATAAATTGCACAAAATAGAACCATTTTACTCTTATTTTTACATCTGACTGACAACAAGGCAAAAAAAAATAACAAGTCTTTTTGCTAACCATGTTATATTCCAATTACTTCTCGTAAACTACATAGTTAAAGCTTTTAAATTTCAAGTTACAAGAAAGTGCAATCCTCTTCTGCGAAATGCCGCCTCAGCCGGTGGTCAGTCGCACACTTAGTGGCCACGAAGTGTGAGTCATCATTAGCTAAGTGGGATCTCGCACACCGCACCCTGCATAATGTTACCCGCCAACTTTACACCCTGCATAGTGAAACTGTCGAATCACCACACTACTCATTTTTCATAGACAAGTTTTCACGATTATTTGTGTAGGAAAACAGAGAAAAATATATTATTTTCCTTGGTTAGCTGAATCATTTTTACGACTACGCGTAATCTGTTTTAATTTAAACTGTTGTAAACTTACGAACTTAACGTAAGTTCTTCTCACTTGTGTTATTAATTAATTTCTGGACATCACTGCATAGTATGTATTTAATTTTTTTAGGTAAACATAAATTATGTAGAAAATATTTTAAATTTCCCATTTATATTTTCCTAATTATGTTTGTGGATAAACTTAAAATAACAATAATGAAATTGATCTCGAATGTTGTAACAATGTACAACAAAATATTTTTTCGATGTACTCTGTACTCTTTCGCACTGGGCCTTACGTCTGGAACTGCTGTTTCATTAATATACACCGATAAATGTTGTGATAGTTTTTACTGTACATTCAGATTTATCAATGTCTTCAAATAGCATTTTAATATACTACCAAAACTGCAGAGGGATCCGTACTAAGTTGCAAACACTGTATGTGAATATAATGGCGAATTCTTATGACATCATCATATTGACTGAAACGTGGCTAGTTCCTGACATCCGGGATGATGAGTTTATTGATGAACGTTACATGGTTTTTAGATGTGACCGTAACCGCTCTGCGACAAAAAAACATGATGGGGGTGGTGTATTAGTGGCTGTCCTTCGCGAACTGCAACCTACTATGTTAGTGACACAATTTGCCCTCGCAGATATAGAACACGTTGTAGTCCGACTTCCTTCTTCCCAGCATAATAAATTTCATATATTTAGTGCTACGTATATACCACCTCGTACGTGTGAAGAAATATATTCGCAATACCTTGAAATGTTGCAGGGCTTAGCTAACGATTTTAATACTGACTCTTACTTCTTTGTTGGAGATTATAACCTACCCGACATTGATTGGTTTGATCAAGGAGGTCGGGCTATAGCGCTAGTTTCTGACTCTCTCGGTAGACTGTTACTAAATTTCTTGAATTTAATTAATGGAACACAATTTAATGTCACAAAAAACGAACTGGGTCGTATTCTAGATTTAATTATCTCTAATGTTGACTGTCAGGTAGCGTCTTGTGATGCTCTACTTAACCCTGATAGTCATCATCCAGTTTTTTCTGCACTAACTTGTATTAATAAGAAAATCACTCCCATGAAATGCCGCTCAACTTATAGGTATAATTTCCATAAAGCTGATTATGAGAGTATTAACAAGGCCCTTGACCAAATTAATTGGGAAACTGAACTCTCTCATCTTGAATCTGAACAAGCTGCTGCTTTGTTCTATGAAAAAATATATGGTATCATAAGGTCACATGTTCCGTTAATTAAAACTAAGAATTCTAATTTTCCAGTCTGGTTTTCACAGTCTCTAATACGAATCGTTAAAGCTAAAGAACGCGCTTGGATAAAATGGAAGAAGTATAATAATCTTTCCGATTACTTAAGTTTTTCAGCCTATCGCAAACTCTTCCATGGCGAGTACATTAAGTGTTACAGAAAATACATAGAATCCGTGGAAAATAGCATCCCTAAAAATATTAAACATTTCTGGTCTTACGTCTCATCACGCAATAGAAAAGCCAACTATCCAGCTTGTATGTATTTTAAAAATATTTCCTCTGGTGATGCCACGGGAATTTGTAATTTGTTCTCTTCTTTCTTCTCTTCCGTATATGAACCTTCAAACCTGGACCCTAGTAATTGGCAACCATCTAATCACTATGCAGAAAACTCATCTTGTTTATCTGAAATATACCTATCTCCTACAGCTATTTCCTCTGTACTAAAATCTTTAGACTCTTCTAAAGGAGCAGGCCCCGATGGTCTTCCACCCAACTTTTTCTTAAAAACATCTGATAGCTTGTGCACTGCTTTACATATATTATTTAATAAATGTCTGCGGGAGGGTGTTTTTCCAGATATTTGGAAACGGGCATTCATTACCCCGGTTTATAAGACAGGTGACAAAAGCAATGTAGAAAATTACCGCCCTATTTCAATCCTCTCCACCTTGTCCAAGGTCTTTGAACGTCTTGTGCACGATGCTATTTATCCTCATATCCATCGGCTTATTGTACCGGAACAACACGGATTTGTTAAACAGCGGTCTACAATGACAAATCTGCTGACATATACCAACAATCTCTTTGAAAATCTGGATCAACGAGTCCAAGTGGACTCGGTGTACACAGACTTTCAGAAGGCCTTTGACAAGGTGGATCATGTACTGCTTTTGGAGAAGATTGCATTTAATGGAATACGTGGTAATTTACTTAGATGGTTTGTTTCATATGTTTTTATGAGGGTGCAAACAGTGGCAGTTAATGGTTATGAATCGGACCCTATAGTTGTTACTTCTGGTGTTCCACAGGGATCCATTTTGGGCCCTCTGCTCTTCATAATATTCATCAATGATGTTAAAAACTGTTTTGTCAACTCTAATTTCTTAATGTATGCCGACGACATAAAAGTCTATAGATCATGCAAGAATATACAAGACTGTTGGCTTCTTCAAGAAGACCTAGATAGATTATACACATATTGTTGCAATAATAAACTCTTCCTCAGTTTACCAAAATGTCTTGCCATCACTTTTACTAAGAATAAAAATAAAATTAATTTTAATTATTCCATAAACAACGAAAGTTTAAATAAAGTGGGTTCCGTCCGTGATCTAGGTGTTACATTGGATGCCAGTTTGCATTTCGACATCCACGTTGACAACATAATAAATAAGGCGTACCAGATGTATGGTTTTGTCATGAGATCTTCGCGTGACTTTGTGCGACCCTCTACTTTCCTTCTGCTTTATAAGACTTTGGTACGATCGCAGCTAGAGTACGCCGTTCCGATCTGGAACCCCTTCTATGACAAATACGGTGCTAGAATTGAAATGGTGCAGAAAAAGTTCCTACGGTCCATGAACTATAAGTGCTTCCAGTCAAAAGTCCCATATGCGCTGCTATTGAAACGGTACGGAGTTCTAGACTTAAGGTCCAGGCGTTTATTACTTGATGTCATGACCCTACACAGCATTTGTAACAACAAATTCGATTGTGTCGAACTTACGAATAAGTTGTGTTATAGGGTGCCCAGAAGTGTTATCTTAAGGGGGGTGCGCGTGCCTCAGTTGTTCCACACTGATATGTGCCGGACTAATGCTGGGGAACGAGCACCTCTTCGCCGTCTTGTTGATACATACAACACACATTTTATGAACCTAGACATATTTTATCTATCCAAGCATGTGTTTAAGAAAATGACACTGGATATTTTGTCTACAGAATAGGTAGGTAATTAAGGAATTAACTCTGAACTATGCCAATATCAGCACTATTTTGACCACGTTTCTTTTGTTTCTTTTCTTTTTTATTTTATTTAACTTCATTTAATTTTTAGTAAGTACGTGGACAATGGTGTGGGTTGCATGTTTGACAAATCCTAGCTTAAGTATTTCCCTGTATTTTGTAGCATGTAACTGTTTTTTGTCCCTAATAAATAAATAAATAAATACGAACGTTTGAATAGTGAACCTTTTCATGACTGTACATGTTTACTTTTTAATTTATAAAAGTAGTTTTCTTAGATAATATTTGTTGTAGTTTTATATTGTGACGACAAAGTTTATTTCGAACTTATATTATTAGTGAAATTGATTAAATCTCAAAGTTAACACCAATATTATTTCATTAATAACAAAGCTAATAGTAATTCAATATGGCATTTACAATTTAATGCTCTTTAACATCAATATTGTTATGAATGTCAAGCAGTAACGCGAATCGTTGGCACGTATAATAGCAACAATTAACATTATCGATAAACACGACATTGATCCGTATGCTCCTATTATTAATGTTTACTTTGAAATGGCTTTGCATAGCCATTGAACGTTTATAGTCGATGGTTAATGTTTGCACATAGTTATTAACAGATTATTGCTTTGTTCCAGGTGTGTGAGGAGCGTTGTGTATGTAAACAGAGCATGACATAAACATCACAGGCGCCTGGTGAACGTGAGTTATTTTTAATATCAATCAAAATAAATTCCTATGTTTTTTTATTTGATTTTTTTTATGAACATAACTTATGCACTAAGCAAAATAAAAATGATGATTTTCACGTGAAATATGTAGATATTTTCAATTTGAGAATAAACCTATTCCGTGGTAGTAAGGCTTCCAAAATACTATGTCCCTGAAAATTAATAACTAGAATTAGATTTTATTTATTTCTATGGCATATTGAGATCTTAATTTTAAATATTTCACATGCCGAAGCAATAAATAAGTACATTTAGAATTAAGTATTGAATACAACACTTGAAAGTCTCTTATAAATAGATGTAGAGGCATTTTGTGTCTCAAAGAACAAATTATTTATTTTAAGACACATTCCATAATTCGTAACTGTATAAATGGAAAAATAGATAAATGTGCAGACAAACAAAAACATTTATGGACTAAAAAAGCAGCTGGTTTCATGAACAAAAGACGCTCAGGAAAACTTTCCAAATACGGACGACCAGGCCCACTAAAACTAGCCGTAAAAAGAGAATTTTACGGACAAAAAATTCGACTACGGCTCTCTTCATGAGCGCTGCAGTTAATTGCCTGCTCGCTTATCTCTTTTGCCAACCATACCTACGTATAGTAGTCAGTTAGGTTACCTAGAGTACCTGGAAATGTACGCAAAGAACTCATTTTAATTTCAAGCTGTCCCGCTGCCGCAATAAATAATGGCGGCGCATAAAAAAAGGTAAAAACTGTTGGACCGTTTCGTTTCATTTAAATACAGAAGCTTTATTTCATGGACTAGTGGATATGAACGAAAATGGTACGATTTCTATTGCGAACTATGTTTAAATGTACTTCGGTTCGAGCGATATATGGACCGGTTATTGAAACGCTATTTTTGTGCTCTGGCAATTTATTCAATTTTGTGAATGCTACAGTTTTGTAACTATTATTTTCTCCCGCGACACTAAAGCCTTTGTCAAAAAGACTGGCGAAAGCGAAGCGATACCGAACGGAACCGAGACGTCAGTCCAATAGTTCTGTCACGCTATCGGATCGCTTTCGCTTTTCTGTGTGATTGGATTCAAACAATTCCATACATTACAAATAAAAACGTCACGCTTCGCATTCGTCACGCCTGTCTGTTTTACAAAAGCTTAAATGTGTGCGTGGCGCTCACTCTCACATTTATTAAAAAGTGGCTTCACGACAAACGTTACTTTATTTTTTGAACACGGAATCTGGACATTTTATAATCTAAGTGTGTGCATTCAACCTAAGCGCAGTTAGCGTTGAAGAGTTTTCATACATTGTTTTATTTTAACTTTACCTGCAACGTTCCTACTTAGTGTCTGCTACGGATTACCTACGATAAGTTGTTTGATGCGAGAGGATTACAACTCGAAAGGCTTCTAGTGCTAAACTAGATTACCCAGGTTGGAGAATCTGTTTTAATTGAATTGCCGCAATACTTACATAATAGGATATTTCCCGTCTTACTACAAAAAAGTTAAACATCTGTTGAACACTGGTCTAAAAATCTGTCAACTGCAAAACGGCATTTGACGTTGACATAAAAGTCGTTTTGCAGTTACACTTTTTTTAGACAAGTGTTCAACTGCAGCTGTTTAACTTTTTGTGGGATGATGGAATATGTCTGGAAAGACCAGTTAATCTTAAAAAAACTACTAATATACCCATTTTCTTTTTTATCGAACAAAGCTATCCTAAATTAATATTACCAAAAAATCAAAATAATAAAATAGGTAAACAAAATATACGTATATAGAGCAATTTAACCACATATAAGTTGACAGGAGCCCCATGAACGCAGTAAAATAACATTTTACTGTACACAAAGTTATGCGAGGCGAAAGTTGCAACCATTGTGGACGCAGAATAATAAATTATTTATATTAAGAATGGTATTATATTCAGAATGAAAAGTAACCTGAACTGTGGAGTTAGAGTACCTGCAAACTGGTTTTATACATGGTTATTCGCAAATTATTAACATCCTCTCATGGGCTGAAAGTACTTATGGTTATAACCAACTCTTATATGAAACCAATCCTGAAAGATCAAAAAACAATAATGTGTTTCATACATTGTCAACGGAAAAATATTTCATTTTGAATCCTTAAAATATTTTACAGATAATCCTGTTCAGTTCTTTCATAGATGACTGAACCTTATCACTATAGAAATAAAGGCCACTTTACTGTAAAATCAGAGGTAAAATAATTTTTAACCAAAAGTAGGTGCAAACTAGTTTGGTAGTCGTCATAACGTTTCGCCTACAGCCTTTGTTTATGTGCATAATATCCAAAATTTATGCACGTATGCATAAATTCAGGAAATTAGCATGATTGTTTTTGGTAATTAGGAAATATTGCGGTTTAGGTTACGCTGAAATTCGCTATTTCTGATTATTAAATATAGCTGTGGTTTGCTTGCTTACCTTTCGCCAATATTTTTCATAGGTGATATCTTAATGGTTGCGGTACTCACAAATTACCGTAACCCCGGTACATAGAGGGCTATTGAAGGACACCGTGGATTTTAGTCAGTCAAGTCTGACAGTCCCTCCCGCCCTGCCCTGTTGATGATTTTACCACGCTAAAAAAAAGGTGATGTTTTAATTAGAACCTACTTAGTAATGGTATGTTCAACACAACTTTTATTCCCAATTCGCTATCAGTACAAAGGTACTTGATAGGTTATTGTCGACGTGACGCTTCAGATGTCATGAAATAAGTATTTATTGGTATTGGACTACTGAACTGCGTGTCGCGGGTTCGGTTCCCGCACGGAACAATTATGTTTATGACCTACAATTAGTTGTTTTGGGTCTGGGTGTTTGTGAATGTAAATTTCTATGTTTATAAACGGAGAAATTCCAAGCGATACTACGATTCATTAAAAAAAAAAATGGCGGAAGTTAGGCAGGCCTCCATGCCAAATTTTTGTAAAACCTTTCTGAAAAATCAGTGGGGTTAATTAACGATTTTCAATGGGATGTACTATTGTACAATCATTTCAAAAGTGACCACTGGTAACAGATTAGGAATATCAACTGGTACGGAAAAAAAATTCAATGCCATAATCCATCATTATAGTCAGTATCCTGTGTTTAGAGCTACGATATTTCTACAATTTTTCTGTATACATTTTCTCAAACCATAAGAAAATGAATCCAAATCAAAACTGCCAGCTTTACCTTATAAATAAATAAAAATATCGTTCCTTTTTATAATAAAATGTCACTTATTGTACCATATGTGTCACGTTTCGATAAGCTTGCCGCTTTTAAAGGGATATGCGTCACACCAATAGTTTATGTCGCAGGTGACAGGTGCCGCCTATACCCTGTTCAGAATACTCCGAACTCGTGTATTGAATATATTATTAAACCCAAGTGGGTTTGAAAAGTAAATATAAACAACAACTGGAACAGAACGTAGGTAGCTGTGACTAAAATGAGACATTTCTGATTTTGGCATCAACTACTCAACATTTGATCATATTTATGCCAAATACCATTAATAAATATGTCTACATGTAAATTAACTTAACGTGTCATTAAACAAACGTGTAAATTAACGTAAAATGAAAGCTGTTTACAACTCAAATGACATCTTAACACACAAACATTCCATAAAATATTTCCCGCGTAAGTATTTCCGTTCCACATTTGCGACCCACGCATCCCAAAAGAAAACAAACCCAAGGAAATCACGTACATAAAAGAGATATTACACATTAGCCGAAAACATATCACGAAACTAGTTCAGGTACGAATCCGAATAAATTGCATCGAGTAACCGACGGACATGGTCTTGTAAATTTTTTATGGGCTCGAACGATGCGGGGCTCGGCGCGACTAATAAATTTGGATCGGACCCGCAGGAGGCTGTTTGTTCCCGCCTCTGTCCCGAGAGCGCGAGATTCGTGTCCCGATCAGGCCATTAAGCACACCCGCTACACGGTCACAAGCTTGTTTTCCAATACGATATCGAGAACACCTATAGATCTTTTATTGGACTAATCTTCAAACAACCACGTTTTAGTGTTATGTCGAAAACATTACACGGTTTTTGTCATACGCCTTTTACTCGTCTCTCGATTAGAATCCTTCAACATTTTTAATTTATTTAAAACTTCATGCTGCACAAAAGTTACATCTAGATAGACTTAATGCCTGAGGCATTCTCTAAGTGAACCAAGGCTGTTGGAGAGAAATCATGGCAGGAGCATAAAAAGAAGAAGGTTTTATTAATGAATTAAATCTTATCGGTCTTTTTTTTTATCGTGGTAAAACCATCAAATGAGTCCTCCCACCTGGGGCAGGGCGGGAGGGACTGTCAGACTTGACTGACTAAAATCCACGGTGTCCTTCAATAGCCCTTTACGTACCGGGGTCACGGTAATTCGTGAGTCCCGCGACCCCGAAATCTTATCGGTCTTACCACAAAAATGTTAAACATCTGTTGAACTGTAGTCTAAAAAAACTGACAACGTCAAAACGGCATTTGACGTTGACACAAGGGTTGTTTTGCTGTTACACATTTTTTAGACAAGTGTTCAACACATGTTTAACTTTTTGTGGTACGACGGTTGAATTTTAATCGACATTTTAACATACGAGTATTAAAACCGTCGAGTGAAAGAATTGGATTAGAATACCGTAAGTGCAGTGGTTAAAGTGTATAAAGGGTGGTGGGTAATCCATTTTGCCTGTAATCCATTTTCCTGGCTTGACGGTCGCCACCGCCCGGTCAGATAAGCCGTGAACATACTTTTATGGAATAACCGCATATTGTGGCGCTCTGTAACCTACCCTGCCACACCTACAAATCTTTTATAGAAGTTATGTTTAGTTATGGTTAATTGACTAAAGCATGGAAAAATGGTGCGTGGAATTCGTGGAAGTATTAATATCATATAACACTTGCATTTCAGTATTGATCTACAAAATTATGAATACCAATCTCTTTCTATCAGTGACGGCCACATTTATCTACTGGATGAAGAATGTAAGAATTGGAAAAAACTTGTATTTCTTGTGCAGAGAGCAGTACATCGATTTGTGTGTATGTCAAGCTCCTTGTGTTTTGTATCAGGTGCTACACAATATATAATATAAACAATAAAATGTATGTTACATTTCTTTAACATACTTACATTTTATTGTTTGGTAATGATAGAGTTTCCTCCATCATTATATTAATGTAAAAAGGGGTGAAATTCATCAATAAATTGTTTAAATACTAGCTGTTGCCATGCCATGGTTTCACCTTCTACAGCTCGAAAATTATCCCATGGGAACATAAAATCGGGATAAAAACTATCCCATATGTAAATCCAGGTTATAAACTTATCTGTGTACCGAAACATCCAAATCCGTTACGTAGTTTTTGTCTGAAATAATAACAAACATTCATACATCCATCCTCACAAGCTCTCTGTATTAGTAGGCCTAGGATGATAGAAAATTAATAAGTTACCTTTTTTTAAAATCCTTATTAAAACCTTTGAAACGCTTTCGCTTGTGAAACAGACAAGCGAAGCGAATGCGAAGCGTGACGTTTTTATTTGTAATGTATGGAATTGTTTGAATCCAGTTACATAGAAACGTCTTGCTGACGTCTCGCTTCGATTCGGAAACGCTTCGCTTTCGCCGGTCTGTTTGACAAAGGCATTAGAGAGATTTTTCGCCAATGAAAATATGACACTCACTGACTGTATGTACAAAATATACGTAGGTATAACTCCTTCTAATATTAATACTGTCTAAACAAATGAAAATAGTAAAAATAAACTTTCAAATCATTTAGTAATAGCAACTTATAACGGACAATTAAACATTAAACGGTAAATCATAAAAAAACAATCACGCAACAATAGCGCAACATGTTTTACTGTGCAACCGTTTGCAACAAGTTGTTGATCCCGACATACAAATACACAATAATACCTTCTTAGTTATATCTCTATCACTACAGATGTAGAAAGTTAATTGTTGGACTAAGTAACAGGCAATAGACTATAGTAGTGATAATTAGTTAGTTAAGATCAAGACAGCCTGATCTTGGTGTATTAGGAGATTATTATTCCAAATCACATAAATTGTAGGGGTAGGGTGCCATTTATCTGTTATGTTGATTATCACGATGATGGATGTTTATACGAACATTTAAGCCTTTGTCAAACAGACAGGCGTGACGAATGCGAAGCGTGACGTTTTTATTTGTAATGTATGGAATTGTTTGAATCCAGTCACATAGAAAAGCGAAAGCGATCCGATAGCGTGACAGAACTATCGGACTGACGTATCGCTTCGGTTCGGTATCGCTTCGGAAACGCTTCGCTTTCGCCTGTCTGTTTGACAAAGGCATTACCGTCTTACTAAAAAAAAGTTAAACATCTGTTGAACACTTGTTTAAAAAACTGTTAACTTCATGACGTTGATATAAGGGTGCTTTTGCAGTTTCACTTTTTTTAGTCAAGTAATAAATAATAAATAAACATTCCACAACTATCTCACAACGCCATCTAGTCCCAAGCTAAGCAGAATTTGTGTTATGGGTACTAGACAACTGATAAACATACTTATATATTTATAAATACAGACATATTATAAATAAATTACACCCAGACACAGAACAAATGATCGTACTCATCACACAAACATTTGTCCTGGGTGGGAATCGAACCCACGACCTCCGGCATAGCAGTCAGGGTCACTAACCACTAGACCAACAGGCCTGTCTAAGTGTTCAACAGATGTTTAGCTTTTTGTGGTACGACTGTTGAAGTGTGTTCTGAAATTGTCGCAAAAATTAACAGCACTTCCTTTAGTACGGCCCCCGCATTAGAAAGCATTATGAAATATTTTTTGATAATAAATAATATTTTATAGATTAGATCTATACTAAAATTACATGACGATTTTATCGAAACGGAGCTTACATATCAAATGCGCCCAATACCTTTCTCTCAAATAAACAAATACATTAATTTTACAGCCACAAAAAAAAATACATAAAAGCACACATACATAAAACTCGACATCATAATTTCGTTTTTTACGTTTTATACTCCAGTTGCTATTTATACGAACATTATGTTGTAAGAACGCAAAATGTGTTATAAAATGTTCGTTATAGGTAGGTACGTAAAATGTAATAGAATTTCAGTGAGTCCTCTGGTGTTATTATTGGTTTTCCCCGAGGATATTTCAAGATCTGCCGCAGAGACATTTTTCTTCATTGAAAGTGCTGATGCTTCTTCAGATGAACATTTTGATAACCCTTTTCTATAGGAATGCTGAAATATATCTGAAATTGGTTAGTCTGTGTTGCTATACATTTTCCGTCTTATTACAAAATGGGGTTTAACTAAAAACCCAGGTTTAAATCTCGTATAACTCAGGTTTACACAAACGTTATTACAAATCGTGGTATTGCGATAAACCATGGTCTTAAAGCCTTTGTCAAACAGACAGGCGCGTCCGAAGCGATAACGAACCGATACAAGACGTCAGTCCGATAGGTCGATCACGCTATTGGATCGCTTTCGCTTTTCTATGTGATTGGATTCAAACAATTCCATACATTACAAATAAAAACGCCTCGCTTCGCATTCGCCACGCCTGTCTGCTTGACAAAGGCTTAACAGTCGTAGTTATCAAAGGTGTGTCAAAGTTTGTGATAGCAACTTCTTTTCTTGTGTTGTAATTTTTGTGTTATGTCACCCAAAATAGATCTAATCATGGTAGATTTAATTGTTATTATACACGGTGGATTTTATTGTGCAGACAATGGTTCAAATGACGGTACTGAGTTCCACGTTTTATTGAAGTTTTGTAATACGGAGAAATTTAAACCATGGTTCTACAGATAAGCTTGGACTTGATAGTCCAGTTTTAAACCAAGGTTTAATTATTTTTGTAATAAGGCTGATATAGTTTAATATGTTTGTAAAAGCTGTAATTTGTTCGTGATAGATGCTTGACATATAAGATGTCGGCAACTTAAAGCTCCCGCGGGAAATCAAATAAACGTTGGCGTTCTTGATCGGTTAGTTTAATAGCCAACTAGGATATTACGGATTTTATAACCATTTGTTAGAAAAAATATGGGATTTTAACAAAAGTTAGTGTAACTATTGTTCAAACAAGTGTTGTTACCTGTTGACTTTAATAGTTATAGAATGTCTTTGTTGTTTGTTGTTATAGAATATTCTTTCTAATAAATCAGATTTTCATACTTTGATTGTGATTTTTTAAAAGTCGTTTTATATTATTATCAATGTTCCTATGGCTGGGTCATAGGCTTCCCTCCTATGAGGCTTCCCACCTTTTTGTGCGTCCCGCTGCTTGACTCCTATTGGTCATAGCGTGATGCCATACTCGGTAAATAGACTATCATAAGCTATTCCTTTTTTTTTCATTTGAATCAGGTGTTCCCGAGATTAACGTGGTCAACCAAACAAACTTTTCATCTTTATAATATTAATTTAAATTAACACAACCTTTATCTAATAGCATTTCATCATATCCTAGACAACCTAAGTACGTTCTTCCGTGGTCGTTTCTAACCCAGGCAAAACTTTATAGATGCGCCCCCTTTCCCATCCTTTCAAATTGGTTGCTATAAATAAGTATATAAAGGGCTATTGAAGGACACCGTGGATTTTAGTCAGTCAAGTATGACAGTGAGTGGACGGACACATTTGATGATTTTACCACGATAAAAAAAAGTACGTTCTTTCGTTAGCAGTAATGCCAGTATTGTGAAGGTAGCGACCAAAAACAGCTCAATATTTTATAACACTTTTCAATATCCTGTTAACTGTCGACCGAGCACCGTACCATTGCAATTGCACTTTAATTATCTCCAGAATCTTCCGCAGTGGCGGTGCCGTGAAACGCTTTCAAACAAATTGATGAAATATTGCACTGTACAAGAATTTATTTCATTTTGAACACTGCAAAGGAAATTCTGTACAAATTATTATTATTTTAACATCAATTAATGAAGATTTAAGTGCCTTTGAAGTTCTTAGAGCTGAAAGCACTTGCAGCATTTTGGGGACTTGTTTTTATTGTGGTAAAATCATCAAATGAGTCCTCCCATTCTTATAGTCAGTCTCATAGTCAGTACGAGTCTGACAGTCCCTCCCGCTCTGCCCTGGGTGGGAGGACTCATTTGATGACTTTACCATGATAAAAAAAGGCCACTTAACCATCAAAGCGATCGTCTCGTTCATTTTGTTCGGTGAAACCGAATGTGCTTGTACTGTGGTATTTGGGGACTTATTGAATTAAAATATTTTAGACCCTTATTTTAGAGCCCACGCCACTACCGCGGTTTTTTTCTCATCTTCTTTTTGTTTAAACGTTGCCCCACACTAGAAATTTCTCCTGTGTCGTGGGTGCGTTTACAAACATTTCAAACACAAACGCCCAGACCTGGAACAACTACTTCTTGTAGATCATACAAATATTTGCTCCGTACGGGAATCGAACCTGGGACTCGCAGCGCTGCAGTCCAATCGCTCAGCCACTGCACCAACCGTGCCGTCAAATCAAGTTTAATGTAATTTGATGTAATAAAGTTGACATAAGTTGTGGCGAGGACTTCTACCACAATATAACCTGTAGTAGTACAATAGTCTTAAAGTTTGACGTATAATGAAACCATGAAAGTACCAACCGAGGGATAAAAAAATGTGACATTAACGCGAGCGGTCGCTTTAGTAAGTACACGGAGTAAGATATCAGTACTTAGTATTTCTGTATTTATAAAACCACTTGTTGAGTTCCTTTAACATTTTTAACTTGCTTCTTTACGTCAGTTTTATTTTTGCAAGATGTTTAAAAAATATTTATTGAATGTAACGTAACGAAATACAAAGGCAAATAACGCACATTAACCCTTT
Source organism: Agrotis puta (assembly GCA_943136025.2). Taxonomy (NCBI): domain Eukaryota; kingdom Metazoa; phylum Arthropoda; class Insecta; order Lepidoptera; family Noctuidae; genus Agrotis; species Agrotis puta. The sequence continues at coordinate 12,279,879 of OW964170.2, read as the reverse complement.
CATGGGCGGTGGCGTATATATACGTTCCAAGACAGCTACGTGTGGTAACAGAACGTACTACCACGTCTATTTTAATTTACTTGTTTTAAGCAGACCGTATACGCACGTTGACTCGCCATACAAAATTGTACTAGCTACGTCTTTCCGCCACAACGCATGAAAATTTCAAAATTGTTCTGTCACATTAGGTACATTATGATTTTTGGTGCTTTAAAAAGAAGACGTCCTGCTCAATTGATGTGTCATTCTACATATTCCACGTGATCGAGTACCGTCCGCGAAAGGGTTTAAAATAATGCGATATTTATGATGTTGCCTTTGTTGAATAGTTAACTCTAAGTCAATAATGATTTAATTTGGGATTTTAGGCTATGAGCATCACAGTTAATTCAAATGAAACGCAGCAACTTTATCGAGCATTGACGGTAAAATCGAAAATACGACGGTACGGTTGGTACAGTGGCTGAGCGATCAACTGCTGCGCAGCGTGTCGCGGATTCGATCCCCGCACGGAACAAATAATTGCATGATCATGTGTGTTTCTATGTTTGTAAACGCACCCACGATACGGGAGATATTCCTAGTGTGGGGTAAAGTATTTCAAAACATGGCAAAACAAACTGTCAAATTGACAGTCTGTAGTAGCAGTCTGAACAATGTTGCCAATTAAAAAAAAAAAACCTCTAAAAATACATCCTTGCCTTTGGATGCGGTATCCACAGATGTATATTGCTTATACATACATCCTTTGAAAAGGCCATAACCATATGTTATTCTGGCCCATTTTGACACCGTTGACACTAACAGCAATGACAGAATTCATGGCCCTGGCGTGGATGCCAACTTTGGTTAACAAAAGCTGTAGAACATTTAAATTGAAAGTTTACTCAATACATTGAGAAAACGTGTGAAAAAATACCCTGATTGATTTGTAGAAACTAAAATGCAGGTTACCTCTAAAAACGAAAATATTTTTAAAAATATATTTAAAAAAAAACAGTTATATTTACTGTTTGCAGTTTTCAAAATCGCATTACAAATGAATAACTGCTTAATAAACTTAACTGGTCTATTTAATCTAACAAGTAATTTACTCAGAATTGCGATAGGAGAAAAATAATGTAATCAGATTGAGATGGGCAGAAACCCTCTATAAATATTTGATAAACACGAATATTATCTACCAATTTCGGCTAAAATCCTCACAACATCCAAAAATATTCAACCCAAGTTCGTTCCCCAGTTTTCCTTGTTTGTCAATTTCCTATCATCCAATATTGACGGCGAAGGAAACCGCTCAATTCAACGCAAACTGAATTTGTTTTAAATTGTCGTGAGGATGCGGAATTGCGGGTACTGCATATCCAACGAGCAATTTAGATAACTAAAAGACTTTGAACTGACATGAGACAACTAGAGATACATTTTGAAGTATCTCGGGATTTATTCTTCTATTACTGCCATTCATGGATTGAAATAGAGATTTAAATAAAGATAAAAAAAATATCGTAACAATTCTTTTCTTGTTGTGCCACATGGAGCATAATACCAATAGTACTACATTTTGAAAACAATCAGTTAATATGCAGATGGTTTCAAAAAATCATGATCAGTTTTAAATTATCTTTGTTAAATAAGTCAAATAATCGACCTTAAAATATTGGCGTGAAAAGTTGGGCTCCTTTTTGAGAAACTGGCCAGAAAAGGCAAGATTTAAAAATAACTGGAAGCAGATATCTTCGATTAAATGTCCTTTGTAATATACATAGTTACTGTACAGTAGGCTAAACAAGTACAACAGGCTTACAAAAAGAAAGGTCGAATCTCATGTTGAAACATGTCCTTATTGTAGACGCATAAAAAACTTCATAGGTACTTCACTATAACTGAAACCCCCGAAATTGCTGCAATTTTTTTGCAAATTCTCCCTGTAAGTATTTCTGATTTATTACGATGAAACGTTTCCAAAGCTTTCCTGCGTTCGTGATCAAAGGGATTTCTATTTTGTGATTATCTTCGGATATCATAAAATATCAGAAATCTTACGAATTTAGATATTAAATAGATTTACATTACACACAAAAAAAGCCAGTCCCCCAGGATCGGACACTCAAAGTTAAAATGGAATATGGCGTCAAAATGTTTTTATGGGAACACAACACTGAAAATTGAATGCGGTTTACTCGTGGTGGATTTATTTACAGCATTATTTACCCAGTGGAGCGCTCTTAGGTATATAACGTAGGTTGGGAGTTCAAACTAATGATCTGGAACAGAGATGTGGAATCGATAGCTCATCAACATCAGGATTATGTTATCGAACCCCAATTCGACAATCTGGATTTGAAACGTTCAGTTGGATGTCGTTTGAAATGTTATTACAATAGTGATCCGAGATAAGTTTGAGATGTAGACGCCGGGGATTGGGGCGGGCTAACGATATTGTTACTGAGCGAGCCAGCGAGCTGCATCGCACGGCTCAGGGTAATGAACCATGATTGAGCGGAGCTTGTTCACAATATTTACTACAGCATCCCTCAAAACAATTGCTGTAAAATCTACTTAAACAGCAATAATTTCACACTCAAAACAACACTTTAAAGACTTGTTTTCACTACTTAAAAATGTATTTCCATCGGGTTATCAACACTCTAACATCTGCTGGTATTAAATAAATACACAAACTTAAGTGCTAACTATTTTATTAACAATCTCGTTCTCAAATTAGCCGCTCTAAATCAACTTCGGGAACATTATAAATATTCTGCGCAGATCTCTCTGCGAGGAACAATTTCACTCCGGTAAAGGTAGCTTGGTTTAAGAGTAGATTATCTTACATTTTCATTTTGTACGCGAGTTACATTAAGCGGTAAACGAGTGGGGGACTCTAACAACTTTTAATTGACATATAAAGTTATAACAATTCCAGAGAAAGTTATACAAAGTGCACAGTATACAAACGGCAAAGGAAACCCTTGAACCACAAAAAATAAAGTGTATTTTTACTGCTCTCCGAGATACAAACACAAGGTATTATTAAATTTTTATAGGCCTTTTTGCTCGATTGTTTGTTTTTATGTTCTTTGCTAAATATTACATTTCCCTTACACCAGGCAGTAGACATCGTCGTGGCGGTCAACATTTTCTTTTTAATGTATAAATAGAGATTCTAACATAAAACACTTTTTATTTTATTCGTTTATTACGAAAATAGCACAATCCGAGCTTACAACAGCTATAAATGTAAAAACATTGATCAACAGTTACTGAAATTACCATCACTTTTGACTTTTGAGGCAAACTTTTTTTTTTCTTACACTGTTGTGTCCCACTCCTGGGGAAAGGCCTCCCCCATGTCTTCTACTTCTCTCGATGTTGTGTCTCTTCATCTCAATTCACAAGGAAGCCATTCAGACCGTCCCACCATTTCCTCCTCGGTCTGCCGCGACCCCGGCAGACCCGTCTCAGGCAGGCTAACTTTGTCTTTGATAATTACCATGGTTCTTATAATGTAAATGAGTAAACAAGCACTGTGAGTCTGCCCGAACGCCAGCGCAGAGTAATCCATCGCATTCAAGATAAGCGTCACGGTGAGGGCTCGTGACGTGACACGCGGCGTGAATGGCACACCGACGTGACTCACGTGACAGCGTCCCAGCCGATTGTGTGCACTCTGCATCCGCACGTGACTGCATTCGACTGGCATTCACTACAGAACCAATACCTATATCACTTCCAATGGAAATAAATATTGTTAATTAAAAGCTTCGCAACCTGAACAAATATTTGCGAGCACAAAACGAAAAAGGCGGCAAATCCAATATAACAACCTGTTATTGAATTTACCTTTCACCCGAGGTGTACGAGCGAAACTATACAAAAACTTTTTACTGCAAGTTTAATAACACGTGTGTTGCGAGATTTTCATAAAAAAGGCCAACTTTTCAAGGGAAATTCAAGCCCGATGCGCTTGAATTTCCCTTGAAAAGTTGGCCTTTTTAACTCGGTTTTAACTCGGTACGGCTGCCAGGTTACCAAAGCTTTTTACGTGAATTTGAACAATATACAAAGGTATTCTCGTAAATAAGGACACACACAACACGTAAAATGAAAGGAAAGGGAAGCACCGACATGATTTAGAGAGAGGTAGCCAGATAATAATATTCAAGAAGCTGATTACCATAACTTAACGGAGAGATTGGCTCGGCCTACCGTGGATCATTATTTAAATCACTGGCTGCATGCAAATTACTCAGATATCGGATAAACATGAATTGAAAATTAAACAGCGGTAGGTATTCAATCGCATTCCGGTAATCCGTGAAACAATAAAGGAATATTTTCGTACGTTTCGCTTATTTTTGGAATAAGTAACGAATGTTTGCAGAGGAATAACTGATAAACGGTATCCACGATCCGGCTCTCAATGAAATAATTAACAATTTAATCCTTGACTTACTTAAAGGCTACTTTGCTCTGACACAGAGCTTTTTTATTTATTTCAACCGTTAGGCTGTAGCGGTTACGTGGAAAAGTCGGATCCGCTTTTGACCCCTCGGGTCTTTTGTGCTTCCCTCTCACCTACCATTCCATTTGAGGCAGCCACACACCCTTGTTTGAGGTCAATAAAGACTTTTGTGGAACCTTTCGAATACAGCTCAACCTGCTCACATTTAACTCTTTTACTTTTTAACCACAAATTAACTCCGAATAAATTAACAAAACCTGCCAACTGGCTTCATGAAGTTTGTTAATGTTATAAATAAGAAAGAGATCTGTATGTAAACATACAAAAGATGTTTTATTCTACTTGCCTACAAAGGAAATAATCTTGAAAACGTTGAAGATGAAGTTTTAAAGATTTCAATCAAGTCGCGTCCCGTTTTACTTTAAAAGACTTTCTGCAGTCTTGTTATAAAGTATAAATAGAGCTCAGTCGTATTCATAATAGGAAAATCCCGGCAAGCCCCTTACAGACGAGACACTCCCACGGAAAATGAATGTCGCCCACGTCTCACCTTGGAGATATTACATTTTTTAAAGAAACCCACCCTTTTATGATCGATATTATCTAGTGAATTCTTGGCTCGTTTTTCTGTATCAACAGCTTACTATTGGAAAAACGAAAAAAGTCCTCTGCAATCGAGGAGAAGTCATTATTCATAATGTCACTAATATATCTTACTACGTATATAATTCGTGCTGAATTACATTGATTTATCACGGCTCTCATCGTGGAAACTGGTGTAAATAACCGAGTACCTCATCAATTTTAAACTGTTACCAAAGGTGCGTGTAAACCAACATGTAGTAGTAAACTATCCGGCCGATAGAGCGGCAATCAATCACTTAGTGAGTAACGTGTTGCGGTGCACAAGTTTGTAACGGAGCCTGTCCATTCGACGTCTTCTCCGAACAAGTCGACCGCGCCAACTGAATCCCCAGAGACACGGGATTTATAGAGCAGTCACCGGACCAGGTGAGAACCATATTGTACGAAAGATATTAAACGTCACAATCGTTCAAAATAGGTCAAATATTTAATTATATCATTCGACATTTAATAAGACGCTTTCTAACAACACGCCTTTAAACTAAAATAACAAACATAATGTCCAATAAATTTAGCAGTGTAGACACAATTAATACAGGCAACGGGCCAAATAAATTCATCGGACCGCTTAAATAATGTTGGTATTGAAAGAATGAACATCCTAAACATCTTTATTTACCTACATAATCAAACTGAATGAGAGAAATAAAAGTGTTTTCCACTCACTTCGTAATCACAGATATGTAGAACATTTTTGACATTGCAAGTATTTCGGTCGTACTGGGTCAATGTCGCTTCGAATTCTCGATGATCTGAATCGAAATATTTCTTTGATTTATAACTCGTTTCTTTCTACAAGCCAGTGGACTATGAATAACGGAAGATTTCAGGCTTGGTTCAGGTGAGAGGATGGGCTTCTCGCCAACTAAAATTAAATTATGAGCTGGAAGACGGTCTAGATCTTGCACTGATATCGCAGTGGCGATCATTTAGCCATTTAACCACCGCACCGCAGCGATACCGCTGATTGCATTTAAGAAATAAAAAGTTTGTGAATCAGATGTCTGAAAAAAATGCAAAAAAATCCCAAAAACTCGTGTCAGCGATAACTGTTAACTATTGGTTGTTTTCGCTAAAAACTGACCCGAATTTGCCTGGTCAGTTTTTTGGTTTATTAAGACATTCTCTTGAATAACGGTGGTTAAATGGTTATTGGTGAAGCCAATAACCGGTCGGGAATTTTATTTATTTTTGTTTTATTTATCAATAGGTTCGCGTTTAACCACTATCTCACCTGATGTTAAGCGAAGATGTGGTCGACGGAGAGGCACGCTTGCCTAGAAGTAACCTATTCATTCTTGACTTGAAGACCCCAAGGTTATAGCTGACCACAGCAGGGAATTCCACTCCTTAGCTGTGCGGATAATAGCATTCGAAAAATGCTTTGTACGTATCGGAGGGATGTTCACATAAAGCAAATGAGTTTTGCAGTTTTTTCTTTGCGTTTGTCACGCCTTTGACAAAACTTACTGACTTCTTTTCATAAACCCTGATGCTTTATCTGTAATGGTGCTGAGCTTTATGGATGTTCTAATTGGTCGACATAAAATGCCAAAAGTTGGTAAAATAAAAAGTTTGCGCTGCAGCCTTGCAGGCCGTAATCGCTTCAAATTGCGGCCATAAACATCCTACTAATGAATTCGGTAATTTACATTAATAGCAGCCATGTTGAAAGTTTTCGCGAGTCATTTTAGTAAAGCTTGTAATTTAAGTACTCATTGGTTACCATGGAAGTGGATTTCTATGGTGCTAATTTTATGATCCTTAGACTTATGTAAATAAATCTCTCGTGTCTACACACATTATCACACTTTGTCCAACATCGGATGGGCAGATACATACTCAAAATACATGAAGAAATCGGATCTAAAGCCTTTGTCAAACAGACAGGCGTGACGAATGCGAAGCGTGACGTTTTTTTTAATGTATGGAATTGTTTGAATCCAGTCACATAGAAAAGCGAAAGCGATCCGATAGCGTGACAGAACGTCTCGCTTCGGTTCGGTATCGCTTCGGAAACGCTTCGCTTTTGCCTGTCTGTTTGACAAAGGCATAAGGACAAATATACATACTCATAATACATGAAGAAAACGGGAAACCTTAAAAAACACAAAAGAAAATCTTGAAAAAAGACAAAGCAGGAAGGCATTTTTTTGAGGCGGTCAAATCATCAAATAAGTCCTCCTGGACTGAGTGGATCGGAAGGGACAGAATATTACTGACTAAAAATCCACCCTGCTTCTTCAATTGCTTTTTTAACGTTCCAGGGTCACGGTAACCTGCTTAAACAGTATCGCTAAAATAAGGAAGCCCTTGAAGTTGTTTCACCTTTTCTTAATTAGAAAACTTTCTAGGAAAAGAAAAATCGTCATGTTCTTAGTGGAAAATTTCCTTTTGCCATTTTTTTTTATCGTGGTAAAATCATCCTCATCATCATCAGTATGAGTCCTCCCACCCAGGGCAGGGAGGGAGGGACTGTCAGACTTGACTGACTAAAATCCACGGTGTCCTTCAATAGCCCTCTACGTACCGGGGTCCCGGTAATTCGTTAGTGCCGTGAATTATTAAAAAATAAGTCGCCCCACGATTTAACAGGCATCTACCGACTTGACACCCTGGAACTCGGAGTATAAATAAGATCAGCTTGCTATTTATTTATTACATTTAGTATAGCTTAAAATACCATTAACACAAAATTAAGTTAATCCTTTCTTTCTGTCTCCTCACTGAACCGCAAACATTCTAACATTATCGCCTTCCATTCATCAACAAAGAAGTCCAATCCAGGGTTGGTTTCTACGAGCGCGTTGGGCTTCGTTCTGAAACCAAAATTTATGAGATAGATGGATGTATGTTGCTCTTTCACTTTAAAACAGCTTTTTTTATTTAATTTAATGTGACACAGATATTGCTAACACCCTAGATCCACATTTTTTTTATAAATTAAAATTATTAACGTGGTAAAATCATCATATGAGTCCTCCCACCAAGAGCAGGGCGGGAGGGACTGTCAGACTCGTACTGACTAAAATCCACAGTGTCCTTCAATAGCCCTTTATGTTCCGGGCTCACGGTAACTCGTGAGTCCCTCGACCCCGGCAGACTCTAGATACACATAGATATCTTTTAATCTCGATATTGCGTTGCCATGGAATAAGAATTGCCTTACAAGCGAGCATCGCAGGTAGCAAAAGCTAGTAATTAATAGAAACACAAACTGCGCTTCGTATCAATTAGCTCACGAATTAATTAATGCACGAAAGGTATTTATGCTGAAAGCTTGAATGCAGCTTTTGCGTTCTTGAAGCGTGTTGGTATTAAGTACTCGTAGTGCCAGTATTAGGCCGCGTTTCCACTGACGCGGAGCTGGGCAGAGAGGAGCTTAGCGGTGCACAAATTGACCAATGACTATGCTTGAAATCTCCGCTCCGCTTCAATGGAAATAGTACGAGCGGGGTGGAGCAGAGCTGAGCGGATATTCATACATCGAGGCGGTGCAGTGTGGAGGACAGCGAGCATTGGGGTGCAGAGCGGAGAACAGCGAGGCGGTACGGAGCGGTGCGGAGCGGGGCGGTGCGTGACTCGCGTGCACTGTGTCAGTTGTCTTCGTTACGTCACTAGGTGCATACGTATCAATGCGCGATTTCAAAAGTATGCTCCACTCCGCTCTGCTCCGCTCCCTGACCACTCACCGCTCTTCATCGCTCCTCTCCGCCCAGCTCCGCTTCAGTGGAAACACTGACCACTTTTCACCGCTCTTCTCCGCTCTTCTCCGCCCAGCTCCGCGTCAGTGGAAACGCGGCCTTAAACCAGTTATTTTATAGTAATAGCAATTTACTGTACTATCTTTTCTAGAGAGAACGCTCTGTGAATTGATAAAAGATTAATATGCAGTTCCGGAAATAGGCGCCCCAATTTCCGGAACTGCATATTAATCTTTTATTGAGAGCAAATACGCCTTCGCCACGTCTTCACATCGGTTCGGTCACGCTATCGGATCGCTTTCGCTTTTCTATGTGACTGGATTCAAACAATTCCATACATTACAAATAAAAACGTCACGCTTCGCATTCGCCACGCCTGTCTGTTTAACAAAGGCTTTAAGGTGCCCAGGCACAGGGTGCAGAAATGGCCAGACTAAGAGCATAATTGGCCAGACCATGGCGCAGTTAAAGTAAATCCTAGTTACGACACTGTTAATAGAAAGAGGTGGATATTGAGATGAAAGAGAAGAAAGTCTTGTCTACGTAAATATATAAATTCGCGCCTTTTTCCCGAGGGGCAAAAACCATGAAACACTAGTTACCTCCTACGATCCTTACATAATCTGAACTTCAACAATACATAAGACACAGCCTGGTGAGTGATGGATAAAACGGACAGCGGAGTCTTAGTAATAGTCAGCTTAGCTTGTCTTCCTCTAGAGGGCCAAAGGCTACCAGGACTTACGAATTACCGTGACCCCGGAACGTAAAGGGTTATTGAAGGACACCGTGGATTTTAGTCACTATGAGTCTGACAGTCCCTCCCGTTCTGCCCTGGGTGGGAGGACTCATTGATGATTTTACCACGATAAAAAAAGCTTGTCTTCTTCATCCATACTTTTGTATCGACATCTTTTTTTTCTAGTCATAATGTCTCTATTTCCTACTATTTTCATCATTCATAATCAAACCGTGTGCTAATTTCACACAGTGTTGCTCTGTTTCCTATTTTCAACAATTTTTTGGTAAAGAGATGTCATTGTTTTCACTCACGGGAAAACACGTAACTTAGGGAGGAAATGTTTTCTTCGCTGTATTTTTGAAGTGAAAACTTCTTTAGCGGCGTTGAGCACTTTTCTGTAATGGGTATAAAATCTTAAACTCGCGTCAGGACACGTGACCCTGACCGAAAAAGCGTAGGACGGCGCAGGGCGCTTGCGTGAATGTTCGTGTGACGTTGCTAGGTAACATTGTTTATAAAAGATGTACGTCACATTGGAAAATTATTGAAATAAAAAGTCAACCATTTTTGCGAGTTTTACTAAAATCTGTTCACAAGATATTTCCAACAATTACTATTCAAGTTTTCACTTCTGCCGGCACTCCCAGAGTGCAACCCGTCGTTTTTTTTTTCAGCAGGCCTCCTCGTACTTTACTTGATATTTTTCTTCTAAACGGCTCGCTTAACTTTTATGTTTGGTAGTTTTTATATCTTTAACGTGCACATGAAATAATGAATTATTGGGCACACAAATGTCAATTTTAAGATTTGATAGACCCATATACGTAGATTCTCTAACCGCATTATTGTCTATTGTATCACATAATCCCCTTGATGTTTTTCAGCCGGCAACCGAATGATGGGTTCATAAGCTTCATTCGGTTCCATTTGGATGAACTACACCACAAAATGGCTGCAAGGAACATTTAATTTGGGATTCGAAACGTATCTAGTAGGGCAATGTAAATGTTAACGACACAAACATAACGTTTTACGAATCAAAATAAACCTTCTCAAATAAACTCATGAGTATTCATAAAAATTAATCACACGCAATAAGTGTTATAGCTTCAATAAGTACTGTAAATAATGTCAAATCAGGCAAATTAAGCTGAAACAAAAGACATAAAAAGCTCGTATATGTGTTAGTTAGTCCATTTTTTCACAATAAAATCATGGCGTTAAAACGAAACACATTAACGGAACAAGGTTTAATAGCTTTAATGGCATCATAAAAAAATATCAAGCGAAATAACTTCGGCCCTAGGGTGTCCAAATTGAATTAGATCCTGGCGAGCAGCCAGGATGCGACCGTCCTTGACATACTATTACTAATCTAGATTTAAAAGGACAATAACACAATTAGAGTGGCAGCAGCAAGTTGCAGTAAAGTCCGTAAAGTTGGGATTATCTCGCCCTGCCCGAAGTGACTGCAGCGGTTTGCAGCGGTTTGCAGCTGTTTACACACGTTTTGCGGCTGACAGTAACGGAAAGGCAAAGCGTTTGCTCATTCACTTGATTGAGAACTTCACGAATAAAAATACTATTTGGAGAAAAAAAAAAAGAAAGCGTTTTTCACATCCATCAAATGGAACAAACTTGCAGCAGTATCTACTATCTTACATCTGTACAAACACCCCCAAAATGTATGTCCGTACAAAACAGCAAAGTTTAACAATAAAGGCACATAAAAGTGTAACCGTGAGGTCTTAAACGGAATCGTTTCGGACGAGAGGTCGCTTGGAACTGCTCACGTTGGCAACAAAGTTGTCGAACGGCTCCGAAGTGCTCCGGAGTACCCCGAAGAGGAATCGTAATAAATCCTCACTTACTTAATTAATGCTATAAATCCGAGCCAGCATTCCAGGTGGAGCTTGTCGCAATCCCACTGCAGACCGCTGCACTATACAAAGTGTTATCTACATATTTTATTTCCTTTGCGGCACTGTTAACTTAAAAGCTTTGAATTTTTACCTTGTGCAGCGTGTATAGACACGCTTAATTGGGTCGGTCCAGAATTTCGCGCCTTCAGTAGCGTCTACCGGTTCCTGTTACAATCACATAAAATGACACACACGCGCAGAATTGACATCATCGTTTCTGGTGTGATTCTAGATGCCAAAGTCCCATAATGTAACTATAATCTTTCGTAAAAAAACATCCACTTTTAAGATATTAAATTCGATTACTTCACCAGATTGTTGTAATCTCACAAGCTACTGTGACGCCAGTTTGTCCCCATACTCTGTTTTTTGACAGAAGATTGTATACAAACATTTCTGACCACCCGCAATGCAGCCAAGTCCATTTGAAAGAGAACCTTTTAAGACCATAAACGCTCAAGTTAAACGTCTGCTATGCTAATTACAAGAAACATGTTTAATCTTCAAAATTAAGGTCCCTGGGCGCACTTCAAAGCTTTAGTGTATTGCACATCATTAATCTGCTGCCTGGTGCAACAACTTTTAGCTTGGAAAGTTTGCTTGCTTCTCCTCTTGGCGGAAGACACTTGACTTAAGTAGTTTGACTACAGTTTAAAGTTTTGTTGGGTTTTTTTTTTTTTTTTTTTATCGTGGTAAAATCATCAAATGAGTCCTCCCACCCAGGGCAGGGCGGGAGGGACTGTCAGACTTGTACTGACTAAAATCCACGGTGTCCTTCAATAGCCCTCTACGTACCGGGGTCACGGTAATCCCTTGGTCCCGCGATCCCGGCAGGCTTTGGCCCTCAACAGGCCCCGTCACTATGCTGACACTCTTTGAGGCGCGCGTGGAACACAACGCGCCGTCGACCCGGGCATGGTCCATGGTCGGACAGCGAGTCGCCCATTACTCGCTGCCCGCATGCCCGCGCCTACGGTGGCCGGAGATCGTCTGGCGACGTCCGACGCCGTGGGCGTCTACCACTGCGGCTGGGGTGGAGGGAGGACGCTGTCCTCTCCCTCAGGCGGCCCGCCTCCTCCTTCACGAGCATGACTGCTTCGCAGAAGGAGGCGACCGCTTCCCACTCCGTCTCGCCCCGCAGCATGGCCTCGACCAATGCCGGGCGCGAGAGGTCTCCGCCTATCGCCGTCGTGAGGACACGGCGGTGCTCTGCCCAAGCGGGGCAGTCCTGCACCGTATGCTCCACCGTGTCCTCCGGACGATCCTCGCAGTGGTGACACCCAGGCGTTTCTTCCCTCCCTATCAGACACAGGAACCTCCCGAAACTTCCGTGTCCGGTGAGGACCTGCGTCATGCGGTAGGTCAGGACGCCGTGACGCCTATCCAGCCACTCCTCAAAGAGAGGTCTTACCACCGCGATTGCGGCGTGCCCGGACCTCGGTTGCGACAGTCGCTCCCTCCATACTGCCCTGAGATCACGCCGGAGCTCTTCCCGCCGCGCCTCGACTTGTCAAAGTTTTGTTGGGTAGGAAAAACTTATTGCTTCGATAACTTGGAATTGATGGTGTAGTTAGACCGCATGTCAGTGGTTGCAAAATCAGACAGTATACGGCAGACTTTTATTCTTTCGAAGCTTCGTAGCACGACATACCATGGTACCTGCGACGTACGATTGGCGGTACCTATTTGAAAAATGTTCAGTATCTGACCGTCGCTTGCTATTAGCGTTCTAAACTCCAGTTCATGTAAAACAGGAACAAATATCATCATGTGCACAACATTAGCACGACGTCGGGTGGCATACAGGCATGCTACCCAAGCTATAAGGCATCGCTAATTCTTACAAAGAGTTATTTCCAAATTGTTTACTATCTGGTAAGCGCATTCGCTTCGCTATAATGATCGACTGATCTGAATATTCCGGTAATAAAATCAGCAAGTATCTAAAAAATCGCACCGAGAGAGCAGTTGAAATAATAGTTAAACCGAGTCGTAAAGTTGGCGTGGAGCAAATGTATAAAGTAGTTCGGGTGTGCGCGAGAGTTGGCGGCGGGCCAACACCCCACACCACTGTGTATTGACAGCTCACGTCAGCGAAAACAATTAACAAATTATCTATTACCCGTCCCACACTTGAGAGAACTCATTACTTTCAAACTAATGCCCTACTTTATGTTTAAATGTGTCTACATTACTTCCTGTCAGCACTACATATCGTATTTCAACAGTTCACAAAAATCGGCCAAAATACAAAAGTTTGCTCAAACAATAGTTGGAAAAAACAGTAAAAAGAATCAAGAGGCGTATAGTGCTACAATATGGGGGTTGGTCTCGTAGCAATTTTTCAAGCGGATGCACGCCGAGTGCGGTCGCCTCGGCAGCTCGACACTGTAGTGGTCCTATGAAGCGACCGGACTGCACGCATTGCGGTCCAGTTTTGTTCCTTTTCACCGCATAAAATTGAAAATTCAGCTTAAACAAGAGCAGTTACGCCTGCAAATGCCACTTTTATTTCGACTTGCCGAGCGAAACCCACAACATTCAGTTGGATTGTGCTCGAGTACAATCGTATTGAAGATAATACAAGAGCAATTTTAAGGTTAACATTTTACACTTTTGTTCTGAAATGAGGTCTACATTGTTTTGGCTTTATCATCATTTATTTAGGTACTCGTATTTTACTCTGAAATCAATATATATCTGATAAACTCTGTTTACAGCTGCGAATAAAATTGTGAAGGCTCATGACATTCATTTAAAAATTTAGTCGAACAAACTTGGATGGACGGTCCAACATTTTTACTGTAAAAATACCTGTACCCATGTTATAACAAAATTGTAGTAACTACTTTTATTGCCCTTAACTAGTGAATAATCTAAAATTATCGTCCACAGTGATGGGGCGGATTCCGCGCACGCGGCGCAGCGGAGCGGCAGGCGGCGGCAGCGCGGCGGGCGCGGCAGCGTAGCGCGGCGCGGTGGCGGGTGCGCGCGCGTCGGCGCCGGCGCATGCACGCCACCGGCCACACGGACCGCTCGGGCGGCGGCGGCGGCGGCGGCTCCTGGCGCCTCCCGCCCGACGAGACCCTGCAAGTCGCCGACCCCAAGTCCGCCAAGGAAGAGGTGAGATTTATCATCATTCTTATGTATTTCTCCCAAATCTACTTCAAGTATGCGTGGTAGTATTCTTCCCCCTTACTACTAAAACAGTTGCCATAATATAGTTGTAGTGAAACTCCACAGAAATTAGTCAACAACTCTAGCCGATCGTAGTCCACTGCAGGACGTCAGCCTCTCCAAGGCTGCGCCACATCCACCTGTTCTCCGCTTTCCGCTTTCAGTCTGCTCCAGCCATTTTCTTATGAGCGTTGATCCATCGTGCTGGACGCCCCACACTAAGTTTGTCGATACACGGTCTCCACTCCAGAAATCGTCTAACCTATCGGTCATCGGTCTTTCAACAAACATGACCACATCACTGTCCCTTCAGTTTACTTTCGCTGCAGGCTATGCTAAAATAAAATAAAGGCTTTTAATCGCTAATTACCACGGGTGCTATCTAATTTATTTTGCTGCTTTTTTTTGCATTAATTTAGTACTGCGCGGACTAACTCGTGTTTTTGTAATTTTCCAAAATAGTAAATATAGTGAAATACCCGAAATTGATAGCATATTTGCAGCAGCTGTAGAGGATACTACTACTAGTTAACTTTTTACTAACCCAATATACCTTCACTGCGACGTAGATTTTCCAATTTTCCTTTTGATGCAGTTCGATAAATTTTATTGTGCCGTTACTTTTGAATCACAGCGTTCAGGGAAATAAATCTTTAAAAGCTTTAAAATTCAAAATTCATAAAAACGAAATTCAATGTTCCGAGCAAACCAAGTTATACAGCCTTCGTCGGTGGAATCGTCGTAATATCGCGTCATTGAACCCGACACCTTCCGAGGCCATAAATCAAATCCCGGCTTCTTCGTCTATTTTTAGCGACGCTCGAGATTGTTGATTCGCCGCGATTTTTGACGAATGTCATTTTACTCGCCACGATTGTCGACGAATGTTATTTGAATTTGCCACACCCAGCTTTTCACCCAAACAAATATTTTTCCAGGACTTATACCAAGGAGATGGCCACAACTGGCGGAGCATCGTATTTTCATTGATGGTCATCAGTTTTGTCATAGCCGGTATTGTCACAGCTATTTATCTATTAGGGTGAGTGGCCATTTTCTATTGTTCTTGCTCTAGCGCTCCACTTTATCTTGGATCTAGAAAAACACTTAGTTCACTCTTTATAAATGACTTAAGTATGCGAAAGTTGGCGAGGCAAACTTTGATAAGAGAAGTTTTGTTGAGAAATTCAGTCATTGTCACCGTTAAAGAACCAGCTTCTTTTCTAAAGTGGGACAAAAAAAAGCGGTTGTTAAAAAGTATATTTGGCAGGTATGTGGACGAGTTATTGTACTGGTCGGGTCGTCGCATGCGCCTGGACGAGTTCCTGCACGGGGACCTGACGGGCGAGAGGCTGCCGACCACGTGGGTGAGCTCCCACCAGCTCGTGTACCAAGCAGACGACGGCGGACTGCTGGCGCTCGACACCTTCAACAACACGCTTTCTGTTCTCGTCACCAATCACACACTAGTGAGTAAAATCCTGTCACTATTAGGTTAGTTACGTGCGCTGCGCTGTTTGAAATTTCTACCCAACGTTTTTTTTTTACCTGGTTTAATCATCAAATGAGTCCTCCCACCCAGAGCAGAGCAGGAGGGACTGTCAGACTCGTACTGACTAAAATCCACGGTGTCCTTGAATAGCCCTTTACGTTCCGGGATCACGGTAATTCGTAGAGTCCCACGACCTTCTACCCAATGTAGACAATTTACCTAAAAAAAGGACAACGAGATAACGTAGAATACATACCTGTAATGCTGTAATGAAATACTTGCCAAAATGTACTTTCAACGTAAGCTCAAGATTACAATTAGAATCAATCGGTGAACTATGTATTTGTTCAGTTTTACTTATAATACCTAGTTTTGTAATTATTACTTGTAATTTTAGTTTCTCTCTTACTAGCAGCAAGCACGTGATTGTAAACAAACAAAAACGAAACATAAAGAAATGAAACTCTATATTGTTCATACCTCTGCTCTGATGTTAGTACCCAAGTTCTGTAAGTGCGGGCGGTATTACTTCGATGCTCTTTACTGTAAAATTTATGGCGACATCCCCGATTCTCCATAATGGCGTTATTATGCTGCGGGTAGCGGTGCTTCAGGGAATGAAAATTTGAGTATGCCGCCGACTTTAAAGAGGATATTTCGCATTATGAAGAAATGAAGACATTTACGGATATTACTGATGTAAAGAGCGCTTGTCAGTTTAAGTTTTCACTTGAGTGTGGCGACCTTTACCGTGTAGGGTAGTTACGGAGTCAGTGCGCGTCCCGCACGCTCTATTATTACATCAACACTCGATCCTGAAAGCTTCAGTCGGACCGCACTACGGCCGCGTGACCGCTCACCCCTAGTCCGCAAAGTATATTTTACCCTAACCCTAAGAGGTTTTTCACAGACTCGGACTTTTGACTTTGTGTTACTTAAAACAATGCATTACTTTACTTTTCTTGTTTTAAAGTTAATTAGTTACAAAAGAACTTTGCAATTTGATCACAGAGGCAGCTAAATGTACGCGGCTACCAATGCTCCCCGAACCTGCGCTTCGTGCTCTTTCAACACAACATCAAGGAGGTATGTAGCGCTGCTCTGTATAATTGCTTTATGCTTCTTCTAAAAATGCAAGACAGCCATAACCAAGTAGTCACCTCGCTACGATATTTACTTATTCAACTTTTATTATTTCTCAGGTTTACCGACGGACGTTTACTGCGCACTACACCGTTTATGACGTCACAAATGAGTAAGTAGCTCTTGATATTTGATGCTTCAACGTCGTAAAGGTCTCAGTTAAAGGCTCCCCGAAGTTTCCATAATTTAATTTCCGACTGAAAATTAAATTCGCGTCCCAAATTGGTTTTCAGTCACCTCACCTTCCCCCAAGAGTGGCGTTTGTTTGGCATATCAGAGGATCCAGTCCTACATTCTGACGTGCACATTGAATTTTTGGTTGAAAAATGTTCGTAGAGCTGGTTATTGCATAAATAGCGTTGGTGCTGTGTAAAGTATAACAAATGTGCGCACGGCATGCCTCGTCTCCCTTCAAGAATATAAAATATCTGCACGATCTCAATTTGTTTCCTTTACACATTCATCTGTTTCCACTAGAATTTCAATGGTATCCGCAGTATTTCTTGCTTTTGCGGTTATTGAATATGGATGAATTTATTTGTAAATGATGACAAAGAAAATTACTATATCAAGTTTAAAAAATAAACTCGAGATAAATTGAACGGGGCTATAAACTGCATTCGCTACGATAAATCTTCTGAATCCCGCGGGTAGTTAAACATTTTGCTCTATTTTGCTTGCCGTTGTGAGCTGAACAAATTGATGATAAAAGTTATTGGTATAGACAAAAATAAAGTCTCTATACCTCTTTAAAAGTCGCAAAATTTCACTTTTTATTTTAAAGTAGGTAGATGAGTTCATTCTGAAATACTCGAGTTGGTTCAACGAAAGTGACTGTCGAAAACAATTTAAAACTCATATTTCATGGGACATTACCTCAAAAAAGTTTTAAAAGCGTATCCGCAGGCGACTAGCTTTAAAAAGCCGATATTAAAAGAGAGTCGTTTCTCCTCAGTTTGTTTTTTTTCCTTTAAATCATATCTCTTTGTGAATTTTCTTTCTCCGGTCGTCTCGCGGGTGAAGAAATCGATTTGACGATAGCTACGTGAATCCAATTTCCAATTTATTTCAAAATTTGCGAGGAGAATTTTAATGTCGTAGAGGAAGGCAGCATTTGGGTTGAGGGGGGAGGTAATACTTCGAAAACTTACTGCACCGTCGAGAATTTCAGATACACTTTAAGTTAAAGCTTGTTACGAAATAAGTAGAGCTGTATGTTCGGATATGTTTTTGCCAAACAACGCACCTGTTGCGGCGACTCCTCGCGTGGGTCTGAATTCATATCGTACCGACATTCGGCCCTGTTCTTAGCTCGTTTACTTTTGTGTGCATTCGATTTTGTGGAGAACCTTTATTGTGAACGGTATTGGTGTTTGGAACTTGTATGATGTTGTAAACATAAATTTTGAATCGAAAGGGACTTTGCAATGTTATAGGTAAATATGTGTACAGTGTTGACTGTATAGGGATATATAATGTTACTACCTAAGCGTTTCAATATTTTTATTTATCGAGAGGTTTGGATTTGACCTTTGTCTAGCCTGATGGGAAGCAAAGATGTGGTCTATGGCACGCTTGCAAATAGTCTTGAATATAAGACCCCAAAAAAAGTATTGGCGAAACGTTTTCTCATACATAAGGGTTGTCCACCATGTACGGATGACGCATCACTGTCGTGTAGTTCGATGTTCGAAAGGGCCCTGCGGAATAAAATAATGTAGTCCCATCGCATACTCTCCGACATAACCAATGAAAAACTGACAGGCTGGCCACTACGCGTTGATGTTCAGAGCTTTTATAGCCATCGATATTTGCTATTATTTTGCCCATGATTTTAATCCTCACCTTCAAGTGAAAATGCCAAATAATTAATTTAAAAAACGTGCTAATAATTTCACTGGCTGCCGACAAATTAATCCTCGAATGCTCGAGAATTCCGACGTAAATCGTGAGTACCTATCGTAGGAAAGAGCCGGCATTCCGAACGGATTAATTAGTTTTGTAGAAAATGTGGTGGCAATCCGACTCCTCTTACTTTATTAGGTACCTCCCTATTAAATAAAGTGATAGAACTGTTAGCATTGAAAAACTTATTACTTTCAAACTTGCGGGAAACTAACATAGATAGTATCAGTTAAAGTGTCAATTAAAAGCTGAGATTTTCATTTATTTATGGGATCTTTATTTGCAAAAGTTATGCCTGTAACAAACCAAATTGAAATTACTTGGACAATGTTTACACTTGATCCTTGTTTTTTCTTGTGTATACTTTAATTTATAACTGAATTGGGTCTGGTTATCATCATCTGCCTAGCTAGCCTCTTCTCGACTATGATCGGGTCCAGTAGGCAGTAATATTCTATTGAATGTTTGCAAATTTACAAATTTCAATTCAGTGTTGTGATCGTCTTTGTACATATATAATATACACAGCAGTTTACAACTTTTTAAAACATTGTTTATCACGATAACATTTCTTAAAAAAAAATATGCATCAAACTGAGCTGTAAAGCGAGCAACGTAAGATACTTACAATATAATTATTTGTTGTAATTTTTGCCACTTTAATCTGGATATCCTTACAGCCACCACATCCCACTGTTTGGCGAGGGCCAACGCAGTTGGGAGTGGCAGCACGCTGCCTGGCTGGGGGGCGACGGCTCCCTGCTGCTGGCAGCCGACAACGAGGTGCTGGCGAGGCCGGGGCCCCCGGCGCGCCGGGCTCCGCTACTGCGACTTACTACCGACGCCACACCCGGTAGCGTTTACAATGGCGTGTCCGACTTTCTCTATCAAGGTAGGTGTACGATCAGATACTTTGTTCTTTGTAATCCACTGTATATTGATGCATCGGCCACTAGAATCATCTGCCTAGCCTTTTCCCAACAACGAAAAACAAAGAAATCAGTAAATATACAAATAACGGCCACGAACAGGAACGGCCTACGTACTTTCCGAGGCACTGTGGAAACTCACTATGATAAATGATCACCCATCCACAGGCCAACCTCGGCAAGCGCAGCTTAACTCGAAAGATCAGCCTGTGCAGCTGTTATGATGTAACCACGGGCTTCTCGGCCACTAGAATGACCGTTGGGAAACCACCAAAGCCTCTCAAATATCTTAGAGACATCGAAGTGTTGGAAAAAGCCTATTATGCTAACTTTGAAGTTAATTATTCCATTGGAAATCTCTCAATAGTCTAAATATGTGCCAGGTTGATAGCAATAGGCTCGGTTCACATAAGATGGGCTAGATCAAAGATGGCTAGATCCTGAGTAGAGCCACCATCTAAACTTCAAGGAGAACCCTTCAATTTCTCTTTGTATTCCAGGCTGACGGTTACCTGTTCCGCGACCCCGGCACATCAGGTGGTATACCTGATGTGCCAGGATCACGGAACTTTGGTCTCCAAGGATTACAGGCTTAATGTTATGTGTGTATGTTTTCCGCACAGAGGAGGTGACGAAAACGCCATCAGCGACGTGGGGCTCGGCGGACGGTACGCTGGTGCTGTACGTGCAGTACGACGACCGCGCCGTGTCGGAGCTGCGCCTGCCGCGCATCGCCGACAGCCTGGGCGGCGCGGGCGCAGCGCGAGCCGGCTTCCTGCAGCTGCCCGCCAGCAACGCCTCGGCGCACATTGTCTTCCCCGACCAACTCACTGTCAGATATCCCACGGTACGGACGCTTTCGATCAGTCTTGTTTTTAAAAGAAAATGCCGTGGATTCAATAAGGAGTTAAGTTTGGAAATAGTCACGCAGGTGGTTGGCTTTATTGAGCCAATTATGGAATACAAAAACGAATGGTATGATACACCTTTGACCACCTATACACGATACTGGTTGGATCATGCACAATGGAACATGAAGAAAACGCAGTCTACCTATGGACTGGGGTTTTGTCATATTCCATTATTGCCTTTATCAACAAGTGCTTGACTCATTATTACTAGTATTTTACAAAAATAAGTAATAATCTTGAAACTTCCTACTTTCCAGCCTGGCAGTGCGATACCAAAAGTAAAGTTATGGATAGTAAGTGTTCAAAACTCAACCTCACCTCCGAGATGGGAAGTGAGGCCTCCGAGTACGTTAGATGGAATGTAAGTATCTCTTTATTTCTTTATTCATTCTTTTAACCTATCTATTGATTTTTTTTAAATAGTAACCCATTGGTATCAAGAATAAGGTCCAAGCTTGTAGCTTGAACCTTCAGGGCTCCAAAGAAAGGAACATCCTAACAATGCGCGCCATTTAAAAGACTATTGCTTTTTGAATCAGACCCTTGATCCAAATGCCAATCGAGAGCCTCTGGAGTTGTTGATCGAGGCTCTCGCCAATTAAATCATCGGCTGACACGACTATCAGCACAATGATCGCTGAATCCACATCCCATAAGTCGACAACTTCACGAAGCATTGTTTCAATTACCATTTTATGTTTAATAGAAATTGAGTTCAAAATGAGTATTTTTCAATGTTTCAGGGAATATTATCTCATATCAGCCCAGTGGGTGGGCAAAGACAATTCTCATGTAGGTGTAGTGTGGATGAATCGAGCGCAAAACCTTACTGTTTATAGCAGTTGTTATGCTCCGAACTGGACTTGCACTGAGGTAACATATCTTTTTAAACACTTCATTCTTTCTTTAGTAATCATGTTGTACCATTCAGTATGAGTGCGAGGTACAACATTCAGTCTCCCCATGTAAAGTGCTACTATGTTATTATCTAAGTTTGTCGACGAATCTACAGTTTGTCTATAATAGATTATCAAGTTTACCTAAGTTCTAGAAAATAAAGTTGAAAATTTATTAAAGACCAATTTTGACTTTGGTGCTGCAGCGTTGGAAAAACGTGTTATCCTTGCAGAATTGCATCTCTTGTATTCAACTGTATCCAGTTAGTCTTTTAGCCAACATAGTTGAACTAAACTTTCTGTCAAACAAGACCAATGGTGACCAATATTGTAACGAATTTATCATTCAGTCCCATCTGACCACCAAATCCCCAGACTTTTATACAACTCTTTCCTATTTTACATTTCCCAGACACACTCAGAAAAAGCAACAGAGGAGCCTTGGTTAGAAGTTCACCAGCAGCCGGTGTACTCAGAGGACGGGAGTGCGTTCCTCCTCCTCGCTGCGGTACAGGAGGGGGGAGGGCAGTACTACACGCACATCAAGCACGTGGACGTACTGCGCCAGCGCATGGCCGTCCTCTCGCACGGGAAGGTCGAGGTCGCCGAGATCCTGGCATGGGACCAGGAGAACCACTTAGTTTATTATTTAGGTAATTTTTCTCTTCTCTCGAATTCTTCAATATTTTTATTCTAAAGCTGGTTATACACTTTTTTCGCGCACCGAACTCTATTCTTGCAAATGTGCCTAGTGGGAGTATAAAATCAAACCACTATGAAAAATTGACCACGCCAATGCAAGAAAACCGGTAGCCCGATCGAGTGAAATGGCGTACGATTCGAGAGATCTATGTCCAGCTGTGGGCTGCTGGATGCTATAGGCTGATAATGATGATGCAAGGAAGCAAAGTTGGTTCGCGAAAGAAGTGGAGACCCAGTTTAACCTGATCTCCTCAAATATTATTTTCTGCTTTAAAGGTTTAGACAAAGAAACGTTACCAATACTTAAACTACATCCAGATTTGGTGAAGGAAACAAATCAAATTAAGTATTTAGATTGAGTGCAGTTGAGTGTTATTTTATGTTTAGATTCAGATTACTAACCCAAGATCCTCTTGTTAACTAAACACCTCTCATGACATTTCATTAGCATCTTGAATCAGGGCATGGTTTTGTTATTGAAGTGTCTCCTGGAGGTTTACCAACACCTCATGAAGCAGTATTATTTTAATCCTACAATGTCGGAAAGAGATGGACGGAGTATAGTTCCATCTCTTCTACAATAGGCATGTTGATGCATCAATAAATTGTAAATTTAATTAGTCCGTCAGTAAGAGTTTTGAAAAATAATGGAAATGTATTTGTCGTTTTGTTGGATAAATGCATATTTACAACGATTTAACGCATTTCGCACCATCGCAAAATTCGAGAGTGGGGGCTTGTGACGTCAGAAGCAAGTAAAAATTGCTTGTGACGTATTGGCAATTTTGCAAACTGCCAAATCTTCAACGGACTAATTAGTTTTTTTTCTGTTAAATACCCTACTGAGATTAAAATAAACTGCTTCAAAATGTGGTGGTTCAGTATCTGCTGTGTGTTTAATTTCGGGTCTTGTTGGCAACAGGCAGTGCAGACAGGCCTGGTCAGAGGCAGGTGTACGTAGTTAGAGACCCGTCGTACGGCGGCGGCAGTAACTCGGTGAAGGCGCGCGCGGAGCGGGAGGAGCCGCGCTGCCTGACGTGCGAGCTGGCCGTGTGGCCGGCGCGGCTGCACTACGCCAACTGCTCGTACTGGCGCGCCACGTTCTCCCCCCCGCGCGCGCGGCTGGGCATCACGCACTACGTGCTGGAGTGCGGGGGGCCCGGCCCGCCGCTCGCGGGGCTGCACGACGCCAGGACGCATAGGCTAGAGAGAATTTTATATGATACGAGGCCTTATAGGTAAGCACCTTACGTTTTTTAAACTTAACTAGATAGAACGGCAAACGCTCAGCAGACTCTAATACATTTTTAATTTTATACCCTAGATAATAAAGTTGAAAATCTATTAAAGAGTTCAGAGCGTTTTCGCTCATTCCGGACATTAACGCTCACGTAGTCTTTAAAAGATTTTCAACTTTATACTGAAGCGTATAAAGTTGAAAATCTTTTAAAGGCTTTTACGTTTTACGTTTATCGTTTGCCGTTTGTCATGTCCCATGAATTGGCAACCAATCGCCTTTTATTGCGGATTCCAAAGCAGTCGAACCAAGTCGAACCAAAGATTCAGACAATGATTTTTAAAACTCTTCGAAACTATAATCTGATGAATATTGCCACTTGACTATTTCTGAGTCCTGCAATAATGAATCAAAACGTTCACTTTGGTCTTCAGATCAGTACGACTGCGCGAGTTGGCGCTGCCGACGCGGCGCTCCTTCGAGGTGGCGCTGGGCAGCGGCTCCAAGGCGCGCGTGCAGCTGCTGCTGCCGCCCTCCTGGAGGGAGGAGCTCAGGGACGCTGCCTTTCCCGTGCTTGTTCATGTGTAGGTCTTACTTTACTCTTTTTAGATGACCGTGTTGTCTCGCCTATTTTGCGTTCGTCTATCACTGCAGGGATCCAGCAGAATTTCAGTTCCAGGTATCAACCTGACATATTCTGGGCTGGATACCCATTGAGTGCAATCCTGAGACACACGCCACACATTTTTTGTGTCATGTGGAAATAACGAAGATACGAACCGAACGAGATTTAGGACTAATTTCTAACAATTGAATGAGTGGTATAAAATGAAAGCATAAAAAGAATGAAATAAACCAACGCAGAATGGTGATCTAAACAAAAATACTAAACGGCATACAGAACTTTGAGAAGAAGTTTCGTCTCTAGGCGCAGCATACATCCAACTTAGTTTCTTTCCAAATAAAACACACATTTTTGGCACAGAATTACTGTTTTGTTATAAGGCCGTGGTATTTAATAGGAATTCTTGCCAAACATCCTTGTAACTTTGCCGGTTCTTGCTGTTAGGTACAACTTTTAAGTTCATTTGGCTTCTAAATTAGTGAAATGCAGTGTTCTACATAATTTATAAGTGCTAGTACTGAAGCTGCTTGTACAACTCGTGGTAGTACCAAATTCATTTAGGAAGCCAACTTAATCTTTATTTTCAACGAAAACTTCATCCTGCCATTAAAATTAAGGCTCAAACTCACGAACTACGATACCTGAGTCAGGTCACCATTTGGCTAAAATTACCGGTCCTCTCGCGAATATGGGTAAAAGAATCGTAGGTAAATGTAACCCTGTCCCTGTTTTGCAAAGGGTTACTGAACGAACAGGGTGGATTTTTAGACAGTAAGAGTCTGACAATTAAAAACGCACATTTGAAAAAAAAAACGGGGTCTCGAACGTTATTCACTGCAGTACCTCTCCAGAAATCCAGAACAAAGCGAAAACTTGGCAAAGAATACGAAATTCTGTAGACAACAGAACTTTGTCTTCTTTGCCCATTTTGATAGGCGATAGGCATTTTCATAGACGGAAAAAAATATGCCACTTGGCCACCATAATATGTATCATAATTGAATGTTGCAGAGACGGCAGGCCGGGCAGTCAGCAGGTGACGGAGGAGTTCCTGGTGGACTGGGGCTCGTACATGTCATCGCGCAACGACGTGGTGTACGTGAAGCTGGACGTGGCGGGTGCGCGTGGCCTGCCACGGGCGCTGTTGCGGGGACGTCTCGGCGGGGTCGAGGTCGCCGACCAGTTGGCTGTTATTAGGTGCGTCGAACATTATAGACTTCTCGTTCCATAGAACTTGGACTACTGAACTTTCGCCACTGTTTTGAGAGTCATACTAAAAGGTGCTGCAGGTCAGGACTATATGTAAGACTCGGCTGATGCTCATCAATTGTCAAAACTAATGAATAAGAGTCAATTTCACGAAAATGATTACGGAAATGGGCTACCAGCTGAGGTAGACATCAACCAAAACTTGAAAAATTTTGGTGATTTCTCAATTTCTGTCCTTTTTCTTCAATTATTACTCAGTTAGTAATTTCTTGATGTGGAGATAAATAAAGATTTATGATTATGATTATAGTCTTCTCTTTGTCAGAAGGTATGACCCACTAATTGGGGTAAAATTCTTTGGTTACAAACGAAACATGTTGTTATGTAAGCCTACGTTCAGACGGAGATGAACTTCACAAAACGCTAATAAGTGGGGTGTTGACGCATAATCTCAACTTTTCAAGCACTATTGACAGCCCCTAAGTCTTCCCAAAGTCAACTATATGAACTGTTATTGTCATGATTTAATGTGTACTGTTCCAGATATTTATTAGACACGTTCAAATTCCTGGACGTGACGCGTGTAGCGGTGTGGGGCTGGGGCTACGGCGGGTACGTCACGGCCATGCTGCTCGGCTCGCAGCAGTCCACGCTCAAGTGCGGCATCGCCGTCTCGCCCATCACTGACTGGCTCTATTACAGTGAGTATCTTGATACTAGCGAGTTAAAAATCTTATGAGCCATTTGGATTTAGGTGTAAATTATACTGCCATCTTCGCAATTTGGACGTTGGAAGATCAGGCATAGGTTCTTATAAGCCAAAGGGCCAGGAGTCAAATTCAGAGAATTCACGAACTGATAAGGTACCCTAAATAGCCAGTACTGTTGTGAAACTTATCATCCTAATGAATACACAACAGTAACACAGCAGTTGAAGTTCCTCAACTGTTGGACCTTTTTGATCAGGAGGGATTTTCTGCAAAAATGGCACGATATCTGATCTTCATTGTGTAATATCCGATAAGAACTTCTGTCAAGCGAAGACACTAACTAGACACAGGTTTCGAGTAGTGCTCTCAAACTTAAAGAAAAAACGATATTTCTACCGACTCGATACCAAAATACCGACAGATAACGTGATTTTCCACGATTTCTGGGCAATGGAATTGTTCAAAATATTCGATTTTGCATTTCTGCATTTTTGGATTTCTGGCTGTCTATTAAATCTATCACAAGTTTGTGACTTTCAAGACCACTAATCTGAAGAGGGCTGATGACGTCACCTATTAATTTGCTTGTATCCACCTCCCCAGACGCAGCGTTCACGGAACGCATCCTGGGCCAGCCGTCAGTGAACTACAAGGGCTACGTGGAGGCGGACGCGTCCCAGCGCGCGCACCACGTGCCGCCGCACGCGCTGTACCTGGTGCACGGGCTGGCCGACATGTCCGCGCCCTACCCGCACGCGCTGCAGCTGGCACGCGCGCTCACTGATGCAGGCGTGCTCTTCCGGTATCAGGTAAATTAAAAATACCAAGTTTTCCACCAGGGTTATTAACAAAGCTGACGGATAAGCACAGCTCACGTCAAAATTACAGCACGAAATCACAAGAGACTTTTGACGATCAGACACAAAAACGTGATAATTTGTAGCGATCAGGGCCCATAGCCAAACGGCAAGCGATAAACTTTATAGGCTAGGTATAGAGTTGAAAATGTATTAGCGTCTGCTGAACGTTAACGATTATCGACTGCCATTTGGCTATAGACCCTGGTCCAGTTAGGAGTCCTTAGATCAGGTAGCAATGACGAAACATCTTAGGAATATGTGTTTCTTTCTTTTTTACCCACTCGAAACCAGATTTTTATAGGTCTGATAAGTGTACCCAAATAACTATGTAGTAAAACCCCTCAAAATACGCTTGTAGTTAATTTATGGAATTCTTCGGAAGACACTATTCTTCAGACTTCTCTGGAAGTCGTCGATTGTGTCGACATTGCATATTCATAATGAAACACTATTTCCAGGCGTACGCCGACGAGGGTCACGACCTGAAGGGCGTGATCGAGCACGTGTACCGGTCCATGGAGGACTACCTCCGCGAGTGCCTCTCCCTCGACCCCGAGGACACCAAGCTGCCGCCGCCCGACAGATAGACCTCCTATTGTTATTAATGTAAATATGTACATGAGACATAGTGCTTTAATAAAATGTGTTCCCACGGCTCGGCGACGCGAGACAGCGACGACTCCTCACGTGTGACTCGTGTGAGTGCGACCTCTTGTGATTAGAATTAGGTACTTATGAAATTTGTTATAAAGAATAAAGTTGCATGAATTGAATTACTAAAACAACACTAGTCTTAGTGAAATAATTAGGTTGATTTTATAATAAATAGAAAACAGACGACGGGCTACGAAAGTAAGATAACTTCTTCGAATTCAATATTTCCTCATCGAATCCATGATTCAGCTTCAGCACCATTCGGCTAAACTATCGTACTGTGTCTTTTGCTAGCTCCTAAGAGCCTAGATAGGGAATAAATTGTAGACACGAATGAAATCTCGTAAGATATCAAACACATTTTGTAAGTTGACGATGTATCGAGGAAGAGACGCCACTCACAGATCGTCGTAACGACTACAACCCCGAGCTTGTTCTATTAGGCTTTTACTACTATTTTCTACTGCGCCTTTACTATCAAGCTTTTCTATTTTATCTATTCCTATAGAAGTGTCCACTTGTACTGTACATAATGTTATATTACACAGTTATAACAAAACGTTCAATTTTATGTATTGAGAGCTGACTGACGGAAATACAAACTCAATTATTTTACTTGTCGTCGAACATATTATTATTAGTTTTGTAAAGATACTTTACTTCGATGATTGTTGTTAATCACTTAAACTACGAAATGAGGAGCTTATCATTTAGGGAAAATTTACTAGGCCTTTTGAAATTAATGTTTACGTTACAGATGTTTAAAATGTTATGTTTTGTAAAATTATAGCGCTGTTGAAAATACCTCATGCGACAATGTACATAGAATAATTCTAATCATATGTAATTTGATAGAATGAAACGCGTTTTATAGTGACTTATAATGTTTAGAAATGAAGTGACCTTGATCATCCCCTAACCTTAGCTGCTTTGGCTCCATCACATCATCATTTCCTAATCTTCCTAGTCGATAAGAGCGTCCGGCGAGAGGGTCAGCCGTCAGCGGTGACCCTCCTCCTCCCACAGCTGGCAGCCCCGAGCCCCTCAGCTAACCAGTTCCGATACTTCGTAGTCAGTGGACATCACTTCACTGTAGAACTCAAAACACAACATTGAGTATTAAGCTTGTACAAAATAGTCTATAAATTGAGCTAGAAAATTTGCCTTTCTGATAGATATTTCAGTAACGCAGTCTCTGAGTTTTAAAATGAAGATGTTTGAAGTTGTGATGTCTATGTATGTACATAGAGGGCAGATGGAAGGTAGGGGTGTCGCAGTGCGCGGACGGCCGGCCACGACTCGACTGTCCGGTACACTGCGACACATTGTTGTTGATTTCCGTAACTGTGACATAACTAGATAATTCATTGTTGTTGTATAGAGATAATAAACGTTTGCCGATATTGTTAAGTGTTATCGGATACCTGCATAGACGCATATCGTACATTCCATGTTTGTGAAGACTGCCAATTTGGTCTAAATTTTACATCATTGTACTAATTAAATACCTACGATACGTCGATGAGATTAATTTCAATTGCCGTTATGGTCTTAAGGATGCTGTGATTCTTCTATTGCATAATTGTAACGATAATGGATTAAATTATATTAAATAATAATTATAATGTCTCCATCTGACATTGCGTAGGGCCTAGTGAAATCGAATTCGTTGTAATTATTAAAAATAATTATCATAAGGTTAATATTAATTTAGATATTTTGAAAAATTCTTCCATTATATAAATAAACAATATTGCTTTGTTCTCCAAGTATGAAACAAAACATAGACAATATAATACGGGCTACGTGTACATCACACACATATGAGATTTTATAGTTAGATAAAATACGAGAGAGTTCGGAAACCGGGTGCTTTAAATTTTACATCATGTTGTACGTATTGATTTCATTAGCGAATGTTCTCTAGTTATACATGGCGGGGCGAGCCGCGGCCTGCTCGTGGCGCGGCGCGGCCCCGCGCTAATTAAGAATACTTTCCATTTCTCATAAGTTAAAATTATGAAATATTCAGCGGATAACACCAATTAAATTCATATTATAGTATTTATATAAAGAAACGACAAACTTACCGGGTTGTTACTAAATTTTAGCACAATGATGGATCTAATCGTTTGCACGCCGCTTCACTCCTGACTTCCTCCTTTCCAAATCTCTAGTCCTAGTCTTCCAGTACAGGAAGCTTCCGTACCTTTTCTTACTCTTGATGCAGGAACGTAGGAACTATGTGATGACTATGTCAATTATTTCACTTTTCCACCTCTGATCAGCTACGTAATTGTTAATTTCGTTTATCTAAAATCCTTCGAAAAAAATCTCTATATAAATTTAGATTTTCGTCCTAGTTTATCCAGATTCAATGGATGTGGTATAAATGTGAATCAGTAATGCTGTGTTCTTAGGATCCCTGCATTATACGCTACACTGCACTCAACCTACACAATGAATATTAATTCTATATAGGTAGGTATTATTTGGGCCACTACTAGTTAACTAACTGAGCAATACAAAGACCCAAGAGAAAGTTGAAATCAGTAGAAACAATTGTCAATTTAGCTAAGCAATAACAAAATAAATAATGTAGGGTGTCGATGCAGAGGGTGTGGGTGGAGTGCAGTTGGGATGCAGCGTAGTGTCCGCCTTGTATCTTTAGAGTGCCGCGGATTGCTCCCTTAGCGGTTAGATTGAAGACGAACGATAGTGAATACAACACTCTGATACACGTACTTGTTGAGAAGTTAACTACCCAGCGAAGGACATCTAACAGACTACTGGATCAAAACAGTCCAATGCAAGCGTTCCAGCGTATAAGATGTTGTATTCAGTACCGCGCCGTTCGATGGCCCTAGAAAATCATCTAAAAATCTACGTTATTGTTAATCAGTGTTATAAATCTTATCGTCTCGTTTAAGAGTTACAGTGTTGTATAGATTGGTACGTTTAATTTGTAAAAATTCTGAGATTATTCTGTTATTATTGTAAAGTTTCTTTGAATAAATAAAATTTTGAAATTTACATAATCGTTCATATGGCAGTTTTATTTGGTGCAGTAAAGAGAACTGAAGTTTACTGTGCCTGGTCTGATAGTTCGAACTGGAGAGTGTTGGGCGGGCAGTCATGGTAGGAGCGTGACCACATCTCGATGCTGCGGAAGTAGCGCTCGAGGTGCTCGTCCTTCACGTTGAGGTCGGCGGCGCTGAGATGAGACTGCGCGCTGCACGTGTTGTCGCTGTGCGCGCCGTCCGAGAAGCAGTTGGATCGCGACACGTTGCGTATCAGCTCGTAGTGCGAGAAGTTCATCGACATCAGCGACGCGTTCTCCGGCTGGTACTTGGAGCTTGTACACATGTCCATGAACATACCCGTGCCTCCCTGCACTTGCGCAGGGTCCACCTGTCTGCCCGTCGTGTAGTCCCCGTTCACTAACTTGCTCTTCTTCAGCCTACCCAACGCCAGGTCTAAAGATCTCACGGCGTCGTTCACGTTGAAAGACTTTCGTTTTGACGGTTCGCTTTTGAGTTTCAGGGCTGCTGCACTATTGTGGGATCTGGCCCTTGCATGGAATTTTCTGTCATTGAGTAGGTCGCCATAATTTTCCATGGCTATGAGCGTAGTAATTTAGATTTGGCATTGCATGATACGGAGAGACTTATGATACTTAGTCAGAGCTTCTTCAATACCTGCTTGTAATTATCACATTTTTTCCAAGCTGTCTACCAAGCTGTCGAATATCAATGGCGTTGACTTACAATGAATTTCGTATCGTTGGTTTTCAATGACCATAAATATCTAAAACCATAGAGGTTGCATATTTTTAAAATAAAATTTTAGTTTATTGCAAAGATGACGTGACTTTGGAGTAAGCGCCATCTGCCAGCACGACGTGACATTAAGTGAAGTTGATGTCTCCCTCGGATAAACTTGAGCAAGTCGCAACTGTAGTACTGTACACATAAAAGATGGCGTTACTAATCCAAATTTAGATCTCACCATTTTAGAAAGTGAATTAAATCTACTGATGATAATTATGATGAGATTGAAATAAAGACTAGGTATTTCGTAGCAATATATGATAACTAGTAGAAAAGTTAAAATTTCTCGGAATATTTTCAACATAAAATTGTTGTAAATATGTTTTAGTAACTTTAAACGTCTTCTACTTATATATTCTGCGTACTACGCAATTACTCGTCTAAAAGTTGTATACAAGCAAAAGCCAAAGCCTAGTGTGAGGGCAGAGCTTTAAAAAAATGTATGCAACTTGAACGAACCTGCATACAAACTACAAGTTTCAAGTAGGTACATAATTTGAACTTGTACATTTTGTTTGAAGTAACTGTAAACTTACTAAAATGGTAACTATGAAACGGCTCAAAAACATGTTCCCAATTCAAGCTACTTGTATGCAAATGTGACGTCATACTTGTATACAAGACTTGCCTAGTGGAAACGCGCCTTTACAATAGAATAGATGATTTCATGATATTTTGTAGAAGCCGTTTGTGAATGTGTGTTGTGTCTATTTTTTCTAATTTATACCGTTTTCCGTATCCTACGTACCTACGTGTCTAGTTATATCAAAAGAAAAGATTTAAAAGTTTTTTTTTTTTTTAACTATCACACAACGCCATCTAGTCCCAAGCTAAGCAGAGCTTGTGTTATGGCTACTAGACAACTGATAAACATACATATATATTTCTAAATACATACATATCATAGATAAATAATTACACCCAGACACAGAACAAATGATCGTGCTCATCACACAAACATTTGTCCTGGGTGGGAATCGAACCCACGACCTCCGGCATAGCAGTCAGGGTCACTAACCACTAGACCAACAGGCCTGTCTGTTGATCTGTAAAAATAAAATATTAAACCACTCATTAAAGAAACCGTATTAAAAATCGATGTCTTTATTATCCTAAGTAATCATTTTGTATAATTTTAGCAGGGAGGTACGCATCACAGAGAGCGGCCGCTGTAGGCGCTAAAGCTTCTAATTCTGCCTTCGTACCACTGGATAACATTGCTGACAATTCATCTTTAATGCGAGCTCCTGAAAATATTTTTATTTACGATAGGTCATATTTACCTGATGCTAGGCAGTGAAGCAATGTGGTCAACGAAGCACGCTTGCCTAAAAGTAATCTATTCATTTTGGACGGGAGCTTACCCATGACGCGATTGGTGCGATTTGCAATTTCTCACCAGCATCATCATCATCTCAGCCATAGGACGTCCACTGCTGAACATAGGCCTCCCCTTTAGATCTCTACACATACCGGTTGGAAGCGACCTGCATCCAGCGTCTTTTTGCAAATTCTACAAACTAAAAATCCTCCATACGTGGTCGTGGCGAGCGTGTTTTTCTTTTAATCTACCCATTGACAACCGCACGTTTTATGTCATATGTCGTAGTGGTAAGGATGACTTTCACTTGGAATCGGTCGAATCGTGTCGCATCGCGTCCTGGGGAAGCTCCCTTAAACCTTTGCCAAACAGACAAATGCGAAGCGAGGCGTTTTTATTTGTATGGAATTGTTTGAATCCAGTCACATAGAAAAGCGAAAGCGATCCGATACCGAGCGTGACCGAACCGATGCGAAGACGTGGCGAAGGTGTATTTACTCTGTTTGACGTCGTTCATAAAAAACCAGCTAAAACAACTGCCACGCTTCGGTTCGCTGCACCCAGTTTGACGTCTCGTATCAGTTCGTTATCGCCTCGGCTTCGGTCCGGTTCGCTTTCGCCTGTCTGTTTGACAAAGGCTTGAGAGAACAGCGATGGACTAAATTAACGTGGTAAGAGAAAACAAGACTGGGAGAGGTTTTTTAACAACTGAAAGGAAGACTGCTTTGTTGATCTAGACGTCGTAAACGTAAGTGCTGATTGTGAGGTCCTGAGTTCGATTCTAAGGTCGGGAATCAGTGTTGTCGGGTTTTTTACATCAGGAATTTCTCAGGAGCAGCCTAAAATAGTGATGGCAAAAGGCTCGCCTTTACATAGAATATAAACCTAGGTGACGATATGTGTAGGCGTGATAATATTTTAAGTAAATTCTCCATAGGCCGTTTCCCTTGTACAAGAACCGGCAAGAACATCCATAATAAACTAGCCCAAATCTTACCAACAGGGGTGTCCAAATAGGGTCTATTGAGAAGATTCCTCAGCTTCCGTTTATCCAGTTCAGTGAGTGGTAGACGTGCTTCATTGGGAGCTAAGGTCATGACGTCACTATGACGGGCTCCGAGCATTACCAGAGAGCTGCAGGATAAGGATGATGAGAGATGGGACTGGGCCTGGAAGTTGGGAACATGAATTAAGTATACGTAAATTGGTCGCGGGACCAAAGGATTACCGTGACCCCGGTACGTAAAGGGCTATTGAAGGACACCGTGGATTTTAGTCAGTACAAGTCTGACAGTCCCTCCCGCCCTGCCCTGGGTGGGAGGACTCATTTGATGATTTTACCACGATAAAAAAAAAAGTATACGTAAATTATGCAAGATACGTAGTTGAAAATAGTTTTATATCGATAGTTTATCGTGTCGATTTTAATAAAGAGCATGATCGTACCCTTCAAGCAGTGGTACTACCATCATCTATACTTATCGAAAAATGACATTTGCTAACGTAAAAATTGATTATTTTTATCTTAATCTCACGATACATCACAAATAGAAGGCTTATCGAATTCCAATACCGTAGATACATTGCAGCTTGTTCGCTAGGAAGTAGGTAACGATTAGTTTTTCAAAAAGAACTATCACGTGAAATGGAAGGGACACTATGAGCTGATATACATGAAAAAACATAAAAGATAAATTACCAGTGATCCGTATTTGTAAGTTAGAAATATTTCATAACCATGAGGGTCAGCGTCCACCAGCGCTAATGCTCGCAGCTTCAACTCAGAACACAAACGACATAACAATTGACGAGTACACACGTCTGGATAGCCTTTTCCCTAGAAACACAGAAGAAGCATGATTTTTAACTAATTTTTTTTTTCATCTGTCGCATGGTTTTTATCTTAGATGTTTTTTTTAATGATTAGTATTAATTTATTAATGATAGGTAGGTATGCCAATCTTTCTTACCATGGGTAAACTCAAAAAGGAAAGTAAATAATTTAAAAAACACCACCGTATGGTCGCTGACGGAAGTTTTGATACCAAAAAAGTAACTTCTGCGTAAAAATGTTAAAATTATCAGCCTTTTTTGAATTCGAATTTTCCGGGGCACGGAGGAAATTCGCTTTCATAGATGGTCATCCATCCACAGATCAATTGTTTCTACGTACTCTTCCCTGGGGTTTATCGCTTGGGATGAAACTTCACCGTATGGTCATGATAACCGGGCACGCCGCAATCGCGGCGGTGAGACCCCTCTTTGAGGAGTGGCTGGATAGGCGTCACGGCGTCCTGACCTACCGCATGACGCAGGTCCTCACCGGACACGGAAGTTTCGGGAGGTTCCTGTGTCTGATAGGGAGAGAAGAAACGCCTGGGTGTCACCACTGCGAGGATCGTCCGGAGGACACGGTGGAGCATACGGTGCAGGACTGCCCCGCTTGGGCAGAGCACCGCCGTGTCCTCACGACGGCGATAGGCAGAGACCTCTCGCGCCCGGCATTGGTCGAGGCCATTCTGCGGGGCGAGACGGAGTGGGAAGCGGTCGCCTCCTTCTGCGAAGCAGTCATGCTCGTGAAGGAGGAGGCGGGCCGCCTGAGGGAAAAGACAGCGTCCTCCCTCCACTCCAGCCGCAGTGGTGGACGCCCACGGCGTCGGACGTCGCAAGACGATCTCCGGCCACCGCACGCGCGGGCATGCGGGCAGCGAGTAATGGGCGACTCGCTGTCTGACCATGGACCATGCCCGGGTCGACGGCGCGTTGTGTTCCACGCGCGCCTCAAAGAGTGTCAGTATAGTGACGGGGCCTACCGGGGTCGCGGGACTAAGGGATTACCGTGACCCCGGTACGTAAAGGGCTGTTGAAGGACACCGTGGATTTTAGTCAGTACAAGTCTGACAGTCCCTCCCGCCCTGCCCTGGGTGGGAGGACTCATTTGATGATTTTACCACGATAAAAAAGAAAAAAAAAATGGTCATGATAACCGGTCGCGGGACTGTACGTGGTCGCGGGACTGTACGAATTACCGTGACCCCGGAACGTAAAGGGCTATTGAAGGACACCGTGGATTTTAGTCAGTACGAGTCTGACAGTCCCTCCCGCTCTGCCCTGGGTGGGAGGACGCATTTGATGATTTTACCACGTAAAAAAAAAGGATTTTATCGCTTGACATGCAAATTCACCGTATGGTCAAGATAACCAACGGCTAACGATAGGAACAAAATACATTACAAATAATGAAGGTTTAACTTAATCTATGCAAAAAGCTACTACATTAACAGCTATCGTAATTACAAATCCTGTTTGGTGTAAAAGAGAGTATTATCGTACGATTACAGAAAATCATCGGACTTGCCACCGGCGTTTATATCTCATTTACTTGTTAGGCAAATATAAAGTAAAATTATCATAGGAGCGATGAAAGAAGAATATATTACTTCATAATTCTATGTTATTAAAGTATAGTTAATTATGACGTGTAATATTAGACTTCTAAGTGGACAGGCTTTTCTTGATATACCGTTCTGCCGCCGCCATTATTAAAAAAAAACCGGCCAAGAGCGTGTCAGGCCACGCTCAGTGTAGGGTTCCGTAGTTTCCCGTCCGTTACAATAAGTGTTAACAAATAGCCTTTTTTTAAACTTGTGTGTTAATTGATTATACTACAAACTTAGTCCAGGAATTTTGTACCACCTTCTTGTTTTTTTTGCACAAAAACTGTTCTTTCCATCAAGTTCAAAATAATTTTCCTAGAAAGTCCTTATAAAGTTCTACTTTCCAGATTTTTTTCATATTTTCTAAACTTATGGTTCAAAAGTTAGAGGGGGGGGGACACATTGTTTTTGACTTTAGGAGCGATTATTTCCGAAACTATTGACATCATCAAAAAATGATCTTAGTAAACCCCTATTCATTTTTAAATACCTATCAAACGATATATCACACGTTAGGGTTGAAATTAAAAAAAAAATCACTATCTATTTTACATATAGGGGGGCTACCCTAAAAAAACATTTTTTTCCAATTTTTATTTTTGCACTTTGTCGGCGTGATTGATATACATATTGGTACCAAATTTCAGCTTTCTAGTGCTAACGGTCACAGAGATTAAGCGAGGACGGACAGACAGACAGACAGACAGACATGGCGAAACTATAAGGGTTCCTAGTTAACTACGGAACCCTAAAAAGGCACGTAATGAACTCCTTGTATTTATACGCTTCTGAAGAAGTTTTTTAAACCACTAAAATAAAATCGACATCTTTAAGCCTTTGTCAAAAAGACAGGCGTCGCGAATGCTAAGCGTGACGTTTTTATTTGTAATGTATGGAATTGTTTGAATCCAGTCACATAGAACAGCGAAAGCGATCCGATAGCGTGACAGAACTATCGGACTGACATCTCGCTTCGGTTCGGTATTGCTTCGGAAACGCTTGGCTTTCGCCAATCTGTTTGACAAAGACGTTAGTCCTGTTTTATTTCGTAAAGCGAATTTAGCTCAATATTTTTTGTGCAAATGTTCCCTTTACTAGTTTTACGGCACCATTCGTTTGTCACGAACAGCCCCGCTACCGGTGAAAAAGTGGGAAAGTCCATACCATGGACCCAATCCATGAACGAAAATGTCCGTAATTCCGAAATCCGTGTGAATTATCAAGTGGATAGTACGGTGGGCTTCATCAATTGGTTACCCCACTTCCTAAAATTTAATTGTGATCTAGATAATTACCGTTATTATGATTACAGGTCCCAATCTGAACAGAGCGCCTTCATCCAATAGTTTCTGGAATATAGCATCTTTTTCTACCACGAGGATGTACTTAGCAGTAGACTGGAACTCTTTAATGCCAATGATGTCTTGTGGTATTAGGACTCCTTCAATTTGAAGGAAACATGAAAGACAATAATAATAGTTTTATGTCTATAGGTGGAACTAACGAATGCCTATTTATTTGGGGTGCATCTAAATTTTCACGGGATCAGCATGAACCGGACAGAAAGAGGTTTGAGTCCGGTAAGGCCCTAATAATTAATAATTAATTGCTTACTCGTCCATACCATGTTAAAAACACCGGTTCTTGTCCGATCACCGAAATTTAAGCAACATCGGGCGCGGTCAGTACTTGGATGGGTGACCGCCAGGGAAACCGCGTGACGTTGGCGTTCAGGGGTCGAGGGACTGCGGGGTCGCGGTACTCAGAAATTACCATAACTCCGGTACATAAAGGGCTATTGAAGGACACCGTGGATTTTTGTCAGTCAAGTCTGACAGTCCCTCCCGTCCGGCCCTAGGTGGATTTGATGATTTTACCACGATAATAAAAATAGGAACAAACAACGCTTGGATGACGTACATTTAATCCCTCGCTGCGCTCAAGATTCTACTTTAGATATCTTCGCTCCGCTCTGGATTAAAAACACGCTCTCGCCTTTTGGTAAACAATCTATTATTTTTCATGCTAAAACTATGTTATCATAACCATCATCTTTTGGAGCATATCAAGGTTATATAATCATCACGCAATCAACATAAAAATTCACTAACTTTAGTAACATTTATTTATTTTAGTTTGCATGCTTTGTTCATGTTACTTACCGCCAGAAGCAGTACAATCAACCACACTGCCATCACGATGGTGCATGGTCAGAGGACCAGCGATCAGGCCTTTAGCCGTGGCTACGATACCCAGGCTCCAAGGAGGAGTTTCTAACAAGCAGCATACATCTCTTACAGCCACATCCAAGTTGGCCTGGTTTCGGAGTCTCATCACGTTTTGGTAGAACAGTTCTCTGGATTTAGGAAGAAGTTTAAACGATAGGGGTTAATTTCTTGACCTCAATTACTCTTACGTTATACACAGTCTGTGAAGGGCTATTGAAAGACACCGTGGATTTTAGACAGTACAAGTCTTGCAGTCCCTCCTGCCCTGCCCTGGGTAGGAGTCATTTGATGATTTTACCAAACTAAAAAAAAAGTTACGTAGGTACAGTAACAAATTGGTATCTACCTGGTTAGTCCAAAACATAAGTAAATTCATCCACTATCAGATAACGTATAGTTTTAACCAATGTGCCTAAACTTATGTGCGTGATAGTATAAGATTTCGTTTTATATTGTCGTATCAAAATTTAATACTATGGAAATTCATCCCCTAAAGGTGAAAGTAGAGGAATAAAGTTCTTTCGTCACTTCGACTGATGAAGTATCCGGACCCGTTGCGCCTTGTACAAATAAAAACCAACACAAACTCTAAAATAATTATGTTAATTAACAACCAAGAAAGACCCGGCCACATCAAAGTAATATAAATTTACAAAAAAAAATATGCCTCTGAATTACATGATCCCCGCCATTAATACTCTGTTGTGACATTTTCTTTCTAAATCTCGGTATTTCACCAATAATCGGATTAGGGATATTTTACAGCTACCGCAACACAGGTTTTTTTTAACTTTGCTACCGTAATTCAACACTACTGTTACTCACCGTCTGGTGACAGTTAAATTCTTAGAAAGTAACTCATGCACTTTTGTTAACACAAAAACAATAATATTAAATCTTGTTTTGTCTTCGGTACTGGAATAACAAAGCGTCGTTTTCTTTGCTTCATTAAAAGATTTCAATGTTACTCTGAAAAAATAGAAATGGTCATGAAAGTTTCCTGAAGAACTTACCTTACTTACAACTTACATTTTTTTTTACGAGGTAAAATCATCACATGAGTCCTCCCACCCAGGGCAGAGCGGGAGGGACTGTCAGACTCGTACTGACTAAAATCCACGGTGTCCTTCAATAGCCCTTTACGTACCGGGGCCACGGTAATTCGTGAGTCCCGCGACCTTACTACTTACCTTAGGTATAAGCTTAAATATAAGCGTTTTCTTACCTATCTAAATCATAGATGCAATTGCTCCACAGTTTTTGATTTCTTATTACCAGTTTGGGCGTGTCCCCGCTTTCAGCACAGTTGTTGATCTCGCCAAGAATATCCTCCACCTTTTTGATGAGACACTTCCTCGCGTCATTAGTTTCCTTCAATAGCACGTAAGATGGTTTGGGGGTGGCTAGAAATTAAGAATAATTTAGTTCGTGGAAGTTACACAAGTGATATGACAAGTTAATTCTGCCTTGATTTACCTTTTTCGTTTTTAGAACCTTTTAGCAGCTGCTGAACCTCACCAAAATCTAGCTTACGTTCAGGAAGCAACGTGATTCCAGCAGCACCCACTAATTTCCTCTCATTACTGCAAAGTTTATCAATAGCAGCCGCCAACTTCGGATCTTGTTTGAAAACAGACTCCTGATTCAATGGCAAATCCTTGGTGAATGCCAACAACTCCGTATTCATTAAGTCCATCCTAAAAAATGACGTCCCAAACAACCATTGAGTACAACAATAATTGACAAACAAACCCGAAGGAGCTCTATTAATGTAAACCACCGGTAAAAGTGACGATGATCCCTACCTACCTAGTGGCGAGATGTTTATCAACCGCAAACAATAACAGCGTCACAAAACGGAGCTCGTAAAAGGGCCACGAGACAATAGGGCAGCTCCTCGAGTGTTTTTATAGCGAAGTCGAGCGAACAAGCGAACGGGACGAAATCATCGTCGGTGGCGCATCCGACTTGCGCTCACTGAAAAAATGACACAATAGATTTAATCGAGAGATAGTCGAGGCAGGCGTCTCGAGGAGCAGATGACACGCCGTGACGACCTCACAAAGGGCGTGAAATGACGTCATAATAGCCTCGAATTATCGCCCCCTCTTGTCGCAGGGCAAATATTTAACAGCAGTCTCGTTTTTGTCCTCCTTCTTCGGCAGGAGATCATAAATAACAGGGTTACGGCAGACAAATGATGCGGACCGTTACCGCAGCGCTTTGTTACACGGTGACATATTGCAGAGAGCTGATGTTTATGTCTTATTATGGATTCCGAGGTGAGTTATAGTCGGCGACAGAATTCTTGGTATGTGGCTACTTAGTTGTTGGGACACTTTCTATGGTGCACCTGATGGATTAGATCTATTGAAGATCAGTATCAATTAGCTTGACTGACAAATTGAAAATAACATTTTCATCATCTTTGACCTTATCATTTGTGGTTTCAACGAAATGCATGAATAATTGAAAAAATATTAAAAATAAAAATGTTGAGTTTGTGAATACCACTAAAACTGGGTTCCCGTAACCATAAGTGGTGTAAGAATAAAATTAATCTTGTTACAACATATTCGGGAACTCCTCAAGAGCGCCCTAGGCTCTCCCTAGCCATTTTAATTAGGTACTTGAGGTGTGAGAAAGTAACTACTAAAAACATTTCCCATTGGCTCCCCGAGGAGTTCGATAGCATCAGCGGGTGACAGCCCGCACAAATACCATACAAATTGCTCGATAGCTCCTTCAAATTGATTGTTGCAATTATTCGGCGAACCCTTTCGCGACGCGCTGCGCCTGCGACCACGGGGAGGTGAGAACGCACTTATCTATCAGCTCGATCGCTAGACGAACGACCCAACTCTTTGACAACGGTGTGAAGTAACAAGCCACTAGATCCGCAGTTGGGAGCAGTCGGGAGGTCGCCGGTTGTTCGCCATTCTTTTACTGAGATCTTTCTGATTGATATAACGCTGATAAGGGGTCGTTTCTTATTATGATTTACAGTTTACACTCAAGTGTTTAACGATATTTTTTATCGATAGAATCTTTGCAGCTTTAGGGTTAAATTAATGGGCAAATAAATTATTGGCAGAATAGTGGTGTATTTATGAAATTGTCATATAACAAAACTATACTTATGTGCTTCTGGAAATTCAAAAGCGAGCTACTTTTCAATGCTATATTTACTGAAACTTTAAGGTCAGTACTAGCTAACAATAAGATTGTCAACGCAAAAAATATGTTCCGACTTCCCACAAAACACGAGTCCCTCTAGTGTGGTCATCGGAGCGGCAGTAAAAGCAACAGTTATAAAAATAGGAAACAGTGTCGTTGCATTGTATGGGCACGAGTGGCCGACGTACAGCCACGGGGCGCCTGCCCACAATGGACCACCATCGCGGTATCTCCATCGACGATACGTTGCCGCCTAATTGACTGCTCAAATGCTATTTTAATACTTTGTTATTGAATGCCGATTTGTGTATTAGGATCTCATGGTCGGAAGCTGTTTTTCGATATAATGGTCAAATAGATCTTATCAAGGTTGAAAGAAATTACCGCATGTGCTTCAGCAGTACCTTTTGGCTTTTAAAAATTACTGATAACAAGTTGCAATTACGACCTCTCAGGGAACTCTGAAACCTTCTAATGAAAACTTGGACATTTTCTTCACAATGAATCTTGAAATTTAAGATGAAGCTTTCAGAAGAAAAAGCTTCTAAGATAATCCACGAACTGATTTCAGACGTAAATTATCATAAACACTTATCACCTGCTTACTCTAAACCTAAATAAATAAACTGTCATGGCAGCATTGAGAGCAGACTTTAGGCATCAATTTTGACACTTTAAGTTAATGAAAAGTTCCATTAGTGAAACAATAAAAAATACAATGGCAATAACAAATACAAGAATGATAAATCAGTAACAAGTAACCAGTAGCAATATAGAACTACCCACATTCCCACACGCGATCTCCGTAAAGCAACAGTTTCTCATACTAGAGTGGCTACTTACTCTTTGTGCTCGAAACAATGCTCACTATGCTCACAATTGCTCACAAGTTATAGAAATACGTCTACACAGTAGTATTTTGTTGAAGAGGCTATAAAACTAGGGGCTTATTTAATTCATTGTTAATTATTTGGCGTGTAAGTGATCGGAGTATAATTTCGTTGCTCGATATTGGTTGTATTAACCTATTGTAATTAGAAATACTTACTCTCCGTTACCTACTTATGTATGTACCTACGATTAAAAAAACGTTTTATTTAATTTTAAAATTCCTAGAGGTGGTGAGGCAAACATTAAAATTAGCATTAGTTTGTTGTTGTTTTAAAGTTATTGAAAAAAAACTGAAGATAATTTAAAAAAAAACGGTTACTAAGATTGATTGCATTTAGAACCAGTAAGGCTATGACAGTCTTAATCTAGTCTATGAAAGTCTTTTAATTTAATGATTTTTTAAACTTTTATTAGTTACAAACCCAAGATTTTCTAATCAAAACCGTTGAGT
Organism: Agrotis puta; assembly: GCA_943136025.2. Classification (NCBI taxonomy): domain Eukaryota; kingdom Metazoa; phylum Arthropoda; class Insecta; order Lepidoptera; family Noctuidae; genus Agrotis; species Agrotis puta. Next base: position 12,236,613 of record OW964170.2, on the reverse strand, counting down.
GTTTAAAACCATACATAATAACAGCATCGTCCCTAACCTCGGCAGTGAAGTGGCGTCCCGTCGCGCTCCAATATTGTCGGGGCTGTTCCGTTCCCACCCCACTCCAATCTCCCGGACATTTGCATACGACAAAGAGACTGTCACACATTAAACTGTATAATTACAATACATTAGATTTATAGACGAAAAACAATAGCCCTCAAGGACATTCAACCCTTTTTTTCTTCAGCGACGAAGCGTTAAGCTCATTTAGGGGGTAATTAATATAAAAGTTCTCATAATCCCCAGCAATTAAAACCGCTTTTATATTTCAATCTATGAGCAAAAAATTAACAATGTTGTTTTGACCTTTATTTATCTGTTTGTTTTTGTTTCTGGATGATTTATTTCTGAGATATTTTAATTTCCCAGCGTTTTTGACGTGTTCAATATTTTGGTAGTATTCCATGTCGAAATATTACGCAGAAACCTAGAAGCAATTTATGACAGAGTAACACGATACATTTACGTAAGAATGCCAGTATTGCTTGCAAAAAATGCTAATCTAATTAAGATCAGCGTTTTTTTGCAAGCAAGTTACTTACGATGCTTGTCTAGCTGCCTTTTTATCCAGGAGTTTTTATTTTTATCCATCCTCGACCAGCATTAAAAACTCAATTATTACCAGGTTGACCAGGTTCTACATAATGTTGTCACTTGTATAAGGAAAACGTAGATATTTACGACTTTTAAATTCTAATGCGAATGAGATTCTGCGTGTGCGGCATTAGAAGTCGCAAGCAGGTGTCACAGCAGCTGCGTTCCCATGCTACAACTAACTAAATCTAGACTTTTCTATTACATCCCAGTTCAATACACTGATCAGTGTATACTAATAAGTAGTAGACGCGTTTTTACAACAAGGTTTAGAACTAGTTTCAACATAAGCTTGCTGTCAATCATTCAAAGCGTCGTGATAAACTTGTGCATAATAAAATAGGTAAATAAAATGAACATAAAAATTACGCACCTTTAGATTTGCACCATACACGTCTTGTGTAACTATTTAATTAAGTACCTAATCAAAACAATCTTATTGCATCACAAACTGTTTTTCGCAATATCAAACCAAAACCAAACTTAACACAGATACAAAAACTAAAAACTGGTTTTCTTTGGCGCCAAAGCTCATTTATTTATAAAAAATCTCTATCAGTTTTTTTTTAATATTGCTAATATTCTCGATAAAAATTCCCAAGAAAATTGAAATTAAAAACACACAATTAAAAAAATTCTATATTCAAAAAGTAATATGCATAGAATTCAAACCACAAACAAAAAAGTTAATTTCAAAATTAGAATACAATAAAAATTTATTCATTGGATTATTCCATGTTGTTTTGATAGCATAGCTTTGTTTTTGTTTATTTACATTTATCAAAATAGCAATACCAGTCAGTGACAAGTTCAACCACCCACAATGCTAATACATTTATCGGCGTATTGCAATGTCCCCAACAAGATGATATCGGCCCAGCTGTCGCTGCCACGTGCATCCGTGCATCCCAGGTATTATTGACATAAAATGTTCTGGTGGCAATTTAACTGAGGTTACTCCAATAAAGGGTTTTTGTTTACAAAACAATTAATCAATTGATGATTATTATAAACATTTGGTTATTTATTTTATGAAAGTTTTTAAGCATGTATTATTGAAATTTGTGAGGCTTGCTCTTCAGCAAAAACAATTTTGTTTTAGATTTCTTTAACGAAAGATTGAGTATTATTTCAACGATATAATTAAATGAATGGACTATGCTGCGATAACAAAAAAAAAGGTAAAACTATTTGAAGGTAAGTGTGGTAATAAATATTTCGATATTTCTCTACATTATCCTATGGCTGAAGCTACGGTCGCGGGACTGTACGAATTACCGTGACCCCGGAACGTAAAGGGCTATTGAAGGACACCGTGGAACTTAGCCAGTACGAGTCTGACAGTCCCTCCCGCTCTGACCTGGGTGGGAGGACTCATATGATGATTTTACCAAGTTAAAAAAAATGGCTGAAGCAAAACGAGCGTACCTAAAGGTTTGACTTGTAAGGCGCGTCATTTCGGTCGGTTTCATAGAAAGTCTTTAACAAAGCAAAATTAGTGGTTTGCACTGTACGAACACATGAAATTACGCGACTCATAACTCAATACGGTCGTTGAGTTCAGCCTAAGTCATCTTTTCCTCCCGATTTTTACTGTAAACCACAGATTATCAAACACTCACAGACTGTTAGTTTTAACATCAATACTGTGTACAATCGTCGCATCGCTATCAGAGGGGAAGTTAAGCCGTTCATATTAACTGTTTGCTTAACATTCATGAGGTTCACCCTCCCTTACCGCCACTACTAAAGTACTGGCAACACATTTGTTTTACTAAACTACTAATATAGGGAAATGTGGTTTAGAATATTTTATTTATTCACTCCAGATGTGCAGTTCAGTCGTTTGTTTTATTTCCATAATGCGTATTAGATTAGTTAGTTAGAAAAACTCAATTAATATTGTAATAACTTCATTTTATTTTATCTCATTACGAGATTGTGGGAGAATTATGTATATACCTCTGATTAGCGTCCTGTGTATAATAATAAATTAAGCTGGGAATTTATGTTTTTAATGAACGATCCTTTTGATGAATTCTGCGCAATGAATGAAAAAAAAAACTTTACATTTATAATTTTAAATCAGGACAATGCCAAAACCAACACAATAAACAAAAAAAATTAAAACTTACTCTATAATCTTAATAGACACGTACTACTACTACGTACTAGTCTTTACCATCCACACAATAATTCCTATACTTCTAAAATGGTTATTATAAGTGGCCCTCCCACGTCCGTGCCATCAACATGCGTTTTTTTATTTGACCATCAATTGTGCATCCGTCGTCGAGTGTCAGGGAGGGCTGCATTCCCTCACACCTCGCGTCAGCTGGCGATAGTAGCGATCCTCACCCTCCGAACATTCCTATTAACTTCAATTGAGCCCGACAAATTTACATCAAGTTGGAGGCCACTGAATAAGCGGGTGAGGGGACGGTAATCGATAACTTAGATAGAACTTCTTTTTATTCCTGTTTTTTTTTGTTATTTTAATAGTATTTCTTTATCTTAGTACTATGACTCAAATTGATAATTTTAGGTGTAGTCGTTTGTTTTTGAATCCAAAATATGTATATATATATTTAGACCAAACCCAAACGCAAACTGGAACATCTTTTTTCATCCACTACCAAACCTTACCACATAAATAACAAAATAACTTACAATTGTAGGGTCTTATACACTGTTCCCCTAAATATTAGCCAGCTACTCATAATCGGCAGACCGTCTCACAAAATGCTAAGTCAGTAATAGAAAAACCGCTAACTTCATGACCCCATCTAAGCCCGTGCGCTACGCCATATGGTCAGGGAACGCGACTCAAATCGCTATTATATTGCTTTTAATTGATAACAATTTAAATATATTTGGTGATTCACACTTACAGAGCTTATTATTATTCATCGAGTCATTATCTTCGTGTTCGCGTTTTACCGAACGATGGTATCTTCAGCACGAATGTGTTTTACCTTTATGTTTTTATCGTTACGCCACTAATTTAATGTTGCTGATGTCATTGTTTAATTGTTAGTAGTTTTTAATTGTTATAGCAGCCTATTAGAATTTGAGCTATAGGTAAGTAAGCTATAATTTACTCAATAGGTATTTCTTCAGCAAAAACAGTCACTTTCGACGGTAGCAATAAACCTAATGCAAAACTAGAAATACAAAACATATTTCTAAAACAGCAAAAATTTTCATAAAAACGATCGTTAAAAGGGAATTATGGACCTATAAAGTTGTTTCATTTTGTGGAAATATTTTATTATTCAATAAAAGTGTGCTTGCAACAAAGGCACATTGAATCCCTGCGGTTTTCGGAGCCCGTAAATCAGGAGCAAAGACCCTTGGGCTAGGTGGACGAGGCTTCTTGAACTGTCAAGGTCTCGTTGTGGTCATCCACATTTCTCTGGCGAGAGCAAACAGAACTCGTTCGCTGTTCAATGTTATTGGTACAAATTGCAGATTGTTGTGGAGATGATTTCATGAGGATTGTATGCAGATGAATTGTCTTTCGATTACTTTCTTCTTAACCTTGTGAAATCACAATATGACTATAGATTGTAACTTCTATTTTCAATTATAAGGCAACATTTTTGTTGAAGTAAGGTTCAGATTTAAATCAGATTTTCCTATGACGTAATAATTTTAGGGTACAAATTGAACAAAAAAAATGTTCACTAAAGTTGGGCTTGACCCTTTTCTTTTCTTCTTTTTTCTTTATCTGACGGGGCCCCATAGAGGGCAAAACGCCTGCCATGGTCGCGGGACTGTCTAAATAGGTAACCGTAACCCTGGAACATAAAGGGCTATTGAAGGAACACCGTAGATTTTAGTCAGAGTCTGACAGTCCCTTCCGTCCCACCTAGAGTGGAAAAACTCATTGAATGATTTTACCACGAAAAAAAAACGTTTTCTTTCTCTTCATATACTATCATACTTTCCGTGCTACTTATCAACCATAGTGTTGTTCTCAATTAAAAACAATATACAAAAGTGAGCTATTATAAAACCATAGAGCAATAACAGGAGCATACAATTAGAGTCGCGTGTCGATAGGATGGCCAGATAGCGAGGCAATTCACAGACCATATTGCATCCAGTCATTTACATAATTGTTCCATGTATGTGGATGAAAGCGACGCATAAATCGTCCACGGCCATGTTGGTTTTGTTGATTTTATGTTAGTGCTAAAAGTAAAGGGATCGTTTTATAATTAACGCTAAACGCATGTATAACCTTACACCAAAAATCCTAAAACGACCACTTCAACAGAATCATATTAGGATACAGAAATTAACAATTCATCATAAAATAACTGCGTACAATTCATAAAGCGCAGTTCATAATAATATCCTAATCATTAATGTTCCGCTATTACTCGATAAAGCTTACTTAATTTTAACTCCAAAATAACTTGAGAGTTAAGAAAATATAATGCATTTTTTTTTTCAAAATTTTCTTTCAGTAATCAGCCATCAACAAACAGTTCCATGGAAAAACCATGTTTATGTATAACGGAATAGGTTTTACAAACTAATCAGGGAAAATACGTGCTGAAAATGTCAATCACACTGCGTAATACGTTAAAAAACCAATGACTAAACGATAAGAGGGATTTGCCAGAACTACCGTATCTAGAATACCTTCCCATCTACTTGTCTATTGTAAAACAGCCATACATAGAACGCGATCGATTTTCCGCAAACCACGGACCAATGGCAGAGCAGGGAACACGAAGTATGAAATACAAAGGAAATGGCTGGTTACACGTGTAGGTAAGGATATTGCAATTAAAAAAGGTAAGATTAAACTAAGTAGATAATCGGTAGTTAATTGTGGCACTATTGGTAAATTAGTGCTTTTCACTTCCTGTCTCATTTAGAAAAAAACATAACGTGTTTTATACTGTATTTTTAACCAATGGTTAATAAATGTAACCATTACTATTTTAACTAATAGTTCACTTAACTACTGGTCACACAACCGATCATAGAATCTTGCCATACGGTCGCGTTTCCACTGACAAGTTACTTGTAAATAAGTTGCAAATTGTATGCAACTTGAACAAAACTGCATACAAGTTGCAAGTAGATAATTTGATTTTTAGATTATGTGTTTTTTAAATTCAACCCACTTGTATACAAGTGTGCTGTCATACTTGTATGTAAGACTTGCTAATGGAAACGCGCCTTACGAGTAAATAGCGAGGTCGCGGGCCTGTCCCATCAGGTAACTGTGACCCTGGAACGTAAAAGGCTATTGAAGGATCACCGATTTTAGTCAGTACAAGTCTTACAGTTCCGCCCTTCCCGTACCTCCCATCGGATCAGTCTTTAATTTGATGATATTACCACGATACCAAAAAAATCGAGTAAATAGTGGCAGATCTGACCTGTCTTCTATACTTCCATACTAATATTATAAAAAGGTAAATTTGTTTGTTTGTTTGTAGGGGGTAAGCTGCGGAAGTAATGAATCGATTTAAAAAATTGTTTCACTGGTAGAAAGCTGTATTGGTCCTGAGTGACATAGGCTATAAGGAAGGGGGGATTAGGAGCGGGTGAAGCCGCTGGCAAAGGCTAGTACTTCATAAAATAGTTCGTGAAAGATTTTCCTCTGTAAAATAGGTTTATGTATTAATGAATGTTTTAATAAAGAAAATTCAAAGAGCTTTGACCGCGCACCTCGTAGTAATCCTTGTGCCACATTCAATGGACTAATTGCACCACATGTGAGATAAACTCATTAACAAGGATAGACGCGAGATTCCGTTGCTACCACTGCTGCTTATCTGTGAGTTATGAGGGCATGGTGACGAGCGCAAGCGATTAAAGTAAATCGAATTTTTTATTAGATATCAACGCTCAAAAATCGCTCAAATTATCATCATATGTAATGTTTAGTCACACAAACAGCACAGCGCCCAGCAATTGCATATAAATATCTTTGAAGTCTTTTTTGTTAAAAATTGTGCCTTCTTTTCACTACTAAGAAATATGCATCCAAGTATACAAAACACTCAATAAAATAACAATCGCAATAGAAGTTGCTTTTCGATAAGAAGCATGAGATGTTGATCATAATTATAGTTATCGACCCTTGTACTACGACATACGCTCCGCTCATCACACAGTTACAATTCAGCACACGTACTACAAAGGCCTTTGAGTCGCGCGGGGATGGGTGGCGGGGGCGGGCGGGCTGCGAAGGGCGGGCAGCCCGCATGATCGCGCGATCGCACCCATTTGCGGCTCGTTACACGCCGATAGCACCAAACAAAACACACCCCAAGTAATTAGGAAAAGCCTTTTCCAGATACCGTAAGCACTGGTGTGACTTGTGGCTAACTACCTTCGCGTAGGTGTAGTGTTTTGGTAACGAAATATTTCTTGATTTACGCTTTGGAATGGGCACCTACAATACTTTCACAGTTACTTATATCTTGTGACAGGGACTGTAGCACCATATTTTTGTACTACGAGTATTTTGATTTGTTGTCTAGACAATTGAAAAGGCCTGTAACTGGCTAATTTGAAAATAAATTATTTGAGACTAGGATAACTGAGTGTAAGCCTTTCATTGAAAATTTGGATTAGTTAATTAAAATTAATTCTAGTGTTTTAACAATCTTTCAGTTCGAAACCAACGTCATAAACAAACAATACCTTTAAAAGTGTATCTATATCATATATGTTCTTCTGGTGGATGGCATTGGCATAGATCTGTAGCAAAGGGTTTAATAAAGGTTGATTACGATAATTATAAGAGAGAGTTGAGTAGAGCATTGTTTAGTCTACGGTAAAGTTGTTACACAACTCTGTTTTTATAGTGCTGAGTCAATAAGTACCTATACAAGGACTATTTTGATCTTGCCGGTATATTTCATGCAGGTAACTATTATGTCTAGAAATAACAAGAAACATAATATAAAGATAGGTAAAATGGACAATGAAAAGTGAAATTTTATATCCCATTAAATAGACAAAGGAAGGAATTATTCGAGAGCGTGCAAAGGTGCACAATGTTTATGGTCCTCAACCACAGACTAACCATAATGTCTCTATGGTATTTAAAGAAATGTACGTTGGTATGTAACACGAACTTGGAATATTTAGCTAATACTCAGAGCCATTTCATTTTGACCACAGACGGTCTTCTACTACGTAGTTCTAAGAACATAATTGGATTTTTAAGAGCCTATGTAAATGTTCAGTACTAACTATTTTCTCGTAAATTTTGTTTTAGTTTTTAAGCTGTTTGTTGAGCTACGTTTGAAATCTAAGAGTATGGATATGAAATGCACGGGAGCTAATTTTGTTGCACCGTTTCTAAATACAACGAAAGTATTTTACATGACTTTTGCGTATCTATGATTAACATGATCATTTTTCACCGAGATTTTTTATTCAACTATTTTGGGGTCGGCTCCAGCAGAATAACAGTAGCTTACATGGAGAGACTAAGAGATCTCCACAACCCAACTAACTATTAGGTACCTTGGTGAAACTGCTTGTCAGATTTTCAAGGTACTGACTAACTACTATGTTCATCATCTTTCTGCCCTTGTATCATTTTACTTGGGGATGCAACTTTTTTTTTCCATGAGTGGAAAAAACTTTGGGGTATTATTAATTTAGTAATATTGGGGTGAATCCCAATCAGACGTCATAGTACCTTTTACTTCTTTTTCTTTTATATCATTCCTTAGACAATCCATCTTTTCTTTGGTCTTCCTGTTCCTCTCCATCCATCAACACGCATTAGAGAGTTACATGAGTGTCATCACTCCTCATCACATGTCCTTACCAAGACAGACGGTTCCCTTAATTTTTTTCTGTTACAGGCGCCACTTTCATATTTTCCCTTATAATTATACTCATTCCTTACTTTATTCATTCTTACTTCTTTATAATATTATTGCATATCAATATTCAATACCTCCTACCATAATGACAATCCGATTATTTATCTTTCTAAAACTTTTTGTGCTTAAAATTTTTTCTGGCTCCCCATAAACTAATAGATCCAAGTTCAAAGATCACCGGGACACGAAAGGATGATGAATCCATGTTGTGTGCAAGATGCGTCGTGTGCCGGGTGGCTGGCCTGCCCACCTGGGCAGTGCGTCTGCCCACCTTTCTGTCACAAAGCCATGTATCATGTCATGTCGTCAAGATCATCAAATCAGATTAGATTGTAACTAATTTATACTAGCTTTTATTTTTACTCGGTCGCGGAACTTACGAATTACCGTGACCACGGAACGTAAAGGGCTATTTAAGGACACCGTGGATTTTAGTCAGTACGAGTCTGACAGTCCCTCCCGCTCTGCCCTGGGTGGGCGGACTCATTTGACGATTTTACCATGCTCAAAAAAGGTTTGTTTTTACTTAGTAAGTATTTTTATTCGTACATTTGCAGTTGGTGGCATATTCGTAGTGACTGTGCACACCTATAATTTCACTATCTTTTTTGAAATAAGTCTTGAACCCGGAGCTGAAGCGGAAGGGACTCTCAGACTCTTAGGAATTAACTAAATATCCATTCTGTTCCCTCAGTCGGCCTTTGCGTTCCAGAGTCACGGCTACATTTACAGACGGTCACGCTATGTTCTATGTTTGTAAACGCACACACGACATTGGAGAAATTCCTAGTGGGGGCCATGTTAAAAAAAAGGAAAATCAGGAAATACCTGTGTGACAGTGTGAATTTACTTTTACTGTGAAATTTTCCTCAAACACTTTTCCTACCAAAACTGCAGATGATGAATGACTCAACAATTGGCGGGTTAATACTCTTTAACAAGTATTGCATTAAGTTAGGGTGTCAGTGGAAAGTGTAACGGTATTGTACCCGCCAAAGTCCTACGTCAATCAGTGGATGCGGGCTCACAATTAAGCGCACGCGCCGCTGGGAAAAACTCAATGCGAATACAAATAAATTCTCATATAAAAACATTTAAATATATCGCGTTACGTATCATAATGTAACGGTTTTTATTAAATAACACTCTTTATTTTAAAAAAGCATTATAAATTAGCTTAAGACTTAAAAGCTCCCATTAACTACTTTGTTAAGCTTTTAACTTTTAAAATACAAGTATATTTTTATCAGAATTGCAAATACTACCCCATTTTAATCAGTTTACCGGATACAGCTTATGTATATTCTAATAAAGTTGTACTTAAAAGTTTTCTTAATCAAATATTTGCCATAAAATGATACAATATTTATTGCCCTTTTTATATTAACTTGATACTTAGTTTTTAATACGATAAATATACTTTTTAGATATAATATATCATAGACAAGTGAACCAAAAATAAAATGTTTACTAGAAGTAAGAAAGGTTTTAGTTATGTATTAAGTTATTATGTATTAAGACATTAGCTCACTCTTAGTGAGAATTCCATTAAATCTATTAAAATAACCTGCATTTTTGTTCACAATCTTCGGACCACCGTAGTTTATTGCGATTACCTTGCACATCTGGTCCGTAATTAGTTTACTACGAGCGTTTACGTAAATTGCTAAATTAATGCTGTTCACGTGGCTAAATTACATTTATTTTACTTGCACGTTGTTAACACGAGGTCTCATTACCTAAGGATTACAGATTTTGTAGTGAATTGTTTCTAATACTCTGTTAATAGTTTTATTTTAACTTGGATCTATTATAACTTACTCTTTATTTATTTTTTTCGTGGTAAAATCATCAAATGAGTTCTCCCACCCAGGGCAGAGCGGGAGGGACTGTCAGACTCGTACTGACTAAAATCCACGGTGTCCTTTACGTTCCGAGGTCACGGTAGCTCGTTAGTCCCGTGACCCTGGAACGTACAGGACAATTGACAGAACAGGGTGGATTTTAGTCAGTGCGAGTCTGATAGTCCCGCTTCAGCCAGGACGGGAGGACTAATTTGATGATTTCACGGTAATTCGTACAGTCCCGTGACCATTATAACTTTAGTTCGTTTTTTTTTCAGACCTATTCAATTATGGAATTCATAGTTTTGGTCCTCATTTACTTCACTCTTCTTGGTAACGAAATATGAAAATAAATATTACAAATTGTTTAAATTAAAAAAACACAACTCAAAACCCTTAATGTCTTTATAACTTGTTTTAATTAAAAACCGCAAATTTTAATTCTAAAATGGAAAAGTTTTCAACAAAATTAGTACCTTGTTAAACCAAAGAGCTTCGTGTAAATCAAATTAAAATAACAAGCAATAATTAACAAACAATAATATTTAAACCCTATCATAACAAATTATCCCTACATAAATTGCAATATAAAAATTACATGTTTGAGCAATATAAATAAATAAACGTTGTCTTCGTATCAATTTATTCATTTATCCGGTCAGTACGATTTTAGTCCGAGATCCCACTGCAAGATTTCTACGTTCATAAGATATTCGGTCCAAATACAGTTATTATAGCTCATTACTAGCGACCGCCCCGGCTCCGCACGTGTGCAATCTATACTGTATTATGCATGTTAAGTAAATATAAACCTTCCTCTTGAATCACTCTATATAAAAAAACCGCATCTAAATCCGTTGCGTAGTTTCAATGATCTAAGCTTACATAGGGACAGACGGACAGCGGGAAGCGACTTGTTTTATACTATGTAGTGATAAACAAAACTAAGACGGAACCGCAAGGTGGCCTATGAAAATATGACCGCACGTAATTTAAATTAAAAGAAGAATGAGCCCGAGATGTATCGATAATTTCTCCAAGATCCAATAGCTCAAATATGCAGATCATACAAATAATTGTTTCGTGCGGGGATTGAACCCTCTACACGCTGTTCAGCAGTCACACCCCAAACCGTGTCGTCCATACGTTTGTCGTTATTGACCGGAATAGATGATTACTTGGGCACCCAAGTTAACGTTTACGGGGTAACTTTAATATAACATGCAGCCGTAATACCTAATAAATAATAATAATAATAAATATTCCACAACTATCACACAACGCCATCTAGTCCCAAGCTAAGCAGAGCTTGTGTTATGGGTACTAGACAACTGATAAACATACTTATATATCTCTAAATACATACGTATTATAGATAAATTACACCCAGACACAGAACAAATGATCGTGCTCATCACGCAAACATTTATCCTGGGTGGGAATCGAACCCACGACCTCCGGCATAGCAGTCAGGGTCACTAACCACTAGACCAACAGGCTTGTCTAAGGGTTCAACAGATGTTTAACTTTTTGTGGTACGACGGGTGTTCTGAAATTGTCGCAAAAATTAACAGCACTTCCTTTAGTACAGCCTCCGCATTATAAAGCATTATGAAATATTTTTTGATAATAATTAATATTTTATATCTAAGAATATCTTATAAACGTAGAAATCTTGCAGTGGAATCTCGGGCTATTATAAGTAGTCCATAAAATGTTCACAGGTTCATAGCTCCCTGGTACATCTGGACTACACTTAAAGGCATAGAGTTATTGCGTAATAATCTAGGCAGGCAGATGTGCGAGCTGATTGCGACAGCTTACATATATTTAGCTAACAGGTGCTGTCCTATCACCACGTGGTGGATCAGGGCTGGCTTGCTAAGTTTGTCTACAAAACATTGATCCTGATTTTGAACTAAGTAATTTTTATAAATATTTATACGCAATAATGTCTACATCGTGAATTATAAAGTAATTTGTAGTCCAATATTTGTAGTGGAGTACTATTTCACAATTTTATTTAATTACTTCGCCACCGTGACTAAGACATTTTTTATTTTGCCTACCCTCGCTCCTGTTTTACAATATAAAATGATGGAATTGGGGACGTTTTAGGGAAAAAATTATAAAGAGAAAAAAAAGAGGATTCCTAAAACTTCCCCAGTCGTCAAAATACATAAGAGAAGGCATCGTTTTCTCTTAAAAACTGGTCTAGAACCCAACCAAGGATAAAATCGAACGAGAGACAGAACAAAAATTACCTATAAAAAAACATAAGTGATTAGTACTTTTTTTTGTCAAGCCATTGACTTATAACTGGCGGAGTCTTTAAAACTGAGCTCCAAAAACACACGACCACTACAAATTATTAAATTCATTCATCAGCTAGCAACCCTAACCAAGCTTGAACAGGACGGGATAGACCAGTTGTCGCGATTTTATAGAGTGGACATTACATAATGGGTACGAACGTGATAATTACCCTATCCATGTAAGGAGCGGTTATAAAAACTACTAGTTTCTCCCAGTGTTTAAACCGCATCCTATTATAGTAACAAGAGTGTTTTGTTCTTTTTTAAACGCTGTTTATTTACAATATCACAGCTTATGCAATTCATTTACGTTGTTGTTTATACCATATATAGTTTGGTTTTTGTTTATATAGTTTGGTTTAAATACAATTCATTGCCACTGCATCTACTACGAATGCGAAATTAGATTTCTGACATCTCCGACAATTTATAATCTAGCACACATGGTTAAAAAACAATTTTTCATTATTATTATCTCACATTAGCGCAAACACCTCTGTTGGTCATTATAATAATCTAGTTTCATTAAAGCTAGTCAAAGTGATAAATCGATACATCGGTACATGTGTCCTGGCAGGCGACGTGTGCGCAGCCATGATTAGAAACAGATAATGTAGAATCACGCAGGTGGCTTTCCTCGTAGAAAAGTTTTTGCACAGATACACTGGAGTCGGAGGCAGCTGGCGTTGTGAAAATTGCGAGCCCCTATGTCCACTACCAGTCATAATCCTAGAATTAATAGCCGATTGCTAATGACAAAATGGAAATGCAAGCAAACGTTTGGTCAAACGCAACGCAATTACCTGCGGACGTTAGATTCGAACATCGGGTGCAAACGATACGGGCTCACACACGTGCTGGCTGTCATGTGGACCTCAGCTAAATTATATATAGAAAAGCTAATGGTCAATATATTAGAATTAGCATTCGTTATAAATAATACATGTTCTGATAAGTACCTAATGATTTTGTAATAGCCATTTTAGCACCCACATGCGTTAGTATTGATAAAGGCGTATTAAAATACAGATAAATTCAATGTGCAAAATATTTTTTTGCTTTTAATTTATTAATTAATATTTCTTAAAATCTCTTCTGGATGAATTAAACGAGATAAGAAAAACAATGTATAAATAGGTACTTATTGTTTGTTTGTTTGAACCAAATCGCAGCAGACATCAATATTAAATAGAAGCACGCAAAGCCTCGCGAAGCTTTTGTGCGCGGCGCACATGCGCGCTCTCAATATGGATGGAATACCGCACAAAACGCTTTTCATTTCGTTTGAATCGCTCGCGCACTTTGTGCGTATACGCAAGATGAGTCAGACGCAATGATCAAGTTCATAACAGATGTGACACTTCGTTGAAATCTTTTGTACGTGGCAAACATTAAATTAATAGCAGGTATAGCAGGCATATTTGAAATTTGTAATTTTAGGAGATGATTTAGTCTAAAAAATAATAGGTTTTAATAAGTTAAAATAATTTTATCTTCATTTAAATAAAATAATAGGTTTTCTTTCAAAATTTACAGAGATGCATATAGTTTCCGAAGGTAAGAATCTATTTAACTAAAGTCTGCGCCACTACTTCTTTTGACACTCACCTTTTGACGCAGCGCTAGTGTCTGTGTCATTACCATAGGTCTGAATTAGGTACAGTTATTCATGTAGTTACACTGATTTCATGCAACGAAAGACAGATAGATAAAGTGGATATGCCACAAATCCCGTTATTACTTTTAAAGAGCAAAAAAATCTCGTGATTTATTAAACAAAAATGAAAATTATATTTACTTTTACACAATTTATTTGTCTGTGTATTTATTTGTAATACTGTTTTCCATTCGGGATTGTCTATTAGAAATCCCATATTAATATAAACATTTCGATGCTAAAATAACTCTACCCAATTCCGACCTCTGGTAACATCAAGTTGCATTAAAAAAATGTACCTAGTACCTCAAGTTTTCCGCAGGTCATGAGTGGTGGCGCAGACTTTATTATCCTTATTCGAATTTTAATATCCTGATGCACGCCAGTTAAAAACCACTCCCCTAAAAGTTCCACAATCTTTGGCCTCGCGTAATTAGTAGCAGGGTGAGTTGTCTGCGAGGAATTCTTTTGACAAAAGACAAACGGAGGAGGCTTCGCCGAGCTCGCATACAATGGCGTATCGTATATCGGCCACCTGCATGAGCGCTCCTTTCATAGCGCTGAGCAGGCGCAGTGCCGTGCGCAGGAGTGATGCTGTACGTGCTTGCAGAATTTGATTGGATATCGATTGCATCGTAGACTTAAAATGGAGCGTAATTGTAAACTATATATGTCATATGATTGATTCCTGGAAAGACATACTGGGGTGTATGAAGGCCTAGCCGACATCTAAACATCTGTTTATCAAATAAATAGTAACAATCCTCTTAATTTATCGTACTTAATACGGTCATTTTATTTTTCTACCTAGGGCTGGAATTAACTTCATAGATCACCAGGCGCTGATAAAGATTTAGTTTGTTTCGCAATGTATATTTAAACAGAAAAAAAACTGTATACGAAACATCACTTCATTGTGGACAACCACAATACATTTGACAAAGCAAACAAATGTAACTGTATAGCCGTGAAACCTTTTATAATTGTTACTATTTCTTAACTTCACAACCAACAAGTCAATAATACAATAACAATTACTAAGTAGCTACCTCATTCGAAGTCAGAAAGCCGTAAACAATAATCGTAATTTTACAACGCGGTCGTTGCAGGCATTGTGGAGTAACTCGTAAAATCGGTAGATCTCACACGAAGATACGATCGCCCCCGAACCTCCTGCTGGTCCTGAGAACGTCACTCATTACAAAACAGTAATTTTCTATCGATATAAAGTTATATTTCTCGATATAAATTGGCGTATCGATTTTATCAGCCGCCCGCTTGCGGTTTGTGTGGGAAACGAGACAAACGAGCGTTTTTGATGATTTACTTTAAGTATGTTAGCACGTGCTGCTTTTTGTTTCACCTCTACAGCTGCCCACCTATATTTAAATAGACGAGTGTGGTCATTTGATTACTTTAGTTGATCGTAAATAGCCGTGTGGTGGTAAGAAATTACTTAAAAAACGGATACAGTAATTTTCAAAGGAATTCTTAACCGACTGACACTTTATATTCTTTGAGCTTTAACCATTTGCATTTTCTTTTGGTAAACCAAAACTACTAAGCAAAAAAAAAATTGGTTAGTTTTTCAGCTTTATTAGATGCTAAACCGCCATTGACATTAAGTCGTCGTCCACTCCTAAAAGTGAAAGTGCTCCTTTAAAAATCTGATAACTTAATTTCTTCTCCACATGTCTATGGCTTTCGACCCAGGACTTAGCTACGATCAGTACATCAAAAGTTACCTCAACTGTGTCTGACATTATCACCAATCACAATAATAGGTTGGAACATAACCCTCGCCAAAACAACTCATTACTATCAGAAGGTATCAGACCTATCAGTGTATCAGCGTTAACGCGGTAACGCACGGAACCACCCTAATCGACTGATTGTGGGAAAGGGCAAAGACAATGGCGATTATATCAGGGTTAATAGCAGCCATCTAGTATCTGACGGCAGCGGAGGGTTGACCGGTTATCTATAAGGATTAGCCGACGAAAAGTTAGCTTGGTTGATTCTGATGTAAGATATATCGGTAATTTGTCGGGTTTGTTTGATTTTGTTTCGGTGAAAATCAAACAGATTAACAGAGATGGTATGATGCTAAAAGTGTTACTTTTTGCTAATTTAGAGAATACACAAGTTCTGGGGACTAAAATTCAAATATCATAGATTAAATAACATTTTTACGTGACTAGTAAAAGATTAGAATTAAATAAAAGACATTGAAAGGATGAATCTCAAGCTTTTTTTCATGATTCCCGTCGGCTGTCGCAATCTAATCGCCGACGCTAAACATGTTAACGCAAAATCGATATTACCTCTTTTACATTCAATTTGAAACAGTTAAGTTAAGGAAACCCACATGACAATGAACTGTAAGTGTAATGCCCTGATGACGATATGTGGTGTTGGCAACACCAGCACCTGACCCGCTTGTGGCGCCATCTATACTAAGATTATAAAGAGGAAACCTTTGTATTTTTGTATGTTTGTATTGAATAGGCTTAAAAACTACTGGACCGATTTCAAAATTTCTTTTGCCATTACTTAGAGGGATTCTTCCGAATCCGTATAGGCTATATTTTATCCCGGAAAATAGATAGGATTTTTCGTAGTAGTGAAAATTGTGGAGTAAAGCGTCGAAAAAACTGCCGAAGGTTAACGATTCTCGCGAACGCTGCCTAAATGGTTAGAGATGTATGGTTGACTTCTGTAGAAAAGTTGTAGAACTCAATAATGCCTACAAAGAAGTCCGCGATAGTATAAACCAAACCAAAATAAATGTCCACCCGTGCGAAGCCGGGGCGGTTCGCTAGTAGATGATAAATTACCAATCATATAGTCAGGTACTTATTTTGCTTACCTAATCTAAATATCTAATTAATATCACACATTTTTGTTAGCCCGGACTGTTGAGATTCAAACAAGAAAGAGAATACTTAAAAATGAAGAGTCAGAGAGAATTAAATAACACACTAAAAACATTTAAAACCTTCTGTCACGGTTATAAGTAAAATAATCAAAATTGTAATACACATACCAACAATAAGATCCATTTAAGTGTACCAAAATGTAAAAAGCAATCAAATCATTTCATACAGAAATATGAACCATAGTCTACACAATAAGAGAGATGACTATTGCTCATCATAACGATTGCACTTTATAGAGGGGAGAATGCATTGTGTTAATATCACAATATGGTGCTGTCAGTTAATTGGAATAGATTATGGGAATGAGGGAAGAAGTACGCCACAGAGTGGTCCCAGGGGATGCTCTGCGGATGGACTTTTTATATTTTTTTATCAAGTCATCGAGTGACAATGGAGAATGGACGGATTATCACAATATTTGGAGGCGGTCGTGTGGCCTCGCTGAAAATTGACACCAGCCGTGGTTGCTCCACAATAGAACGAGTAAATAAATACGCTTAATCATGTTTAATAAACTGTTTGAGTAGATAATTACTGTGGTCTGATTGAACATTGTGGTTTTGCTCATCATTATGACATAAAAGTTTTCATTATTGCACATTCCGGTTTTCCAAAACAAGGAAATGTCTTCCAAATTCTTCATGACGTGTCCACTGCCGATTAGCCAATTAGCCACGCCAGCTGTCCAACACATCTTCAACTAACTGACCTTCCCCAATCTTCTATTCGATTAGTCCCAATTATAACCGAATTACGTGTCAAATGGGCACTACACTCGGTACCTACTACACGGTCGTGACCCAGTGAGAGGCCCGCATGTCTGAGCCACCAGACGGCGGGGCTCCGCTCTCAGATGACCACCAAGACCTTAAACGAGACCGTCTCGAGTGAGCTGTGATTCACCGTGGGATTTAGAAACGGAAGTCTAAGCTTCTATATTGAAACTGTTAGGGAAGATGCGTTTCTTGCGGTGAAGATGTCTATCAGATTTATTTGTCCTACCCTATGGAAGTAGGTATTCAACTATGCCAGTAGATTGCTATCTGCTACAACCTTATACCTTTAAAATGAAATCCGAGCACTTCATTTGCTTCGTTAATCTGAAAAAATCTCTACAATTCCCCTAATAAAGGAATCACAGTAGCCGAATTATAGCGTGAAAACATACATCGTTGTCGGCCGACATTTTTATTGATAAAAAGCAAATAAAAGATGTAACAAAGCTAACAAAGCTTTGAAGATGCGCAATAAATGTGCAATAACGTGTGTTCTTGTGCGCGCTCCATTGGAGCTGTGTGATGAGCGTGTCGGGTGTTACAATGGACGCGGTGGCGCGTGCGCCGCGGTAAACGCACCTTTGCGCGCGCGCACATCCCCGAATGTAGATAAGTATACACTGTACAGGACGCGCGTAGAGTATTGATGTGGGCTTTTACTCACTGCCTATTTATTTATGTAGTATTATTACTTAATAAATAGGGGTACCAATAATCGTGCTACCCATTAATATGAATCCACCAAAAAATATAAGATAAGTAGTCGCTAGTATACAGCTTCATCCAAATAGCCAAGAATATGACCACAGCAAAGTATTTAATGCAAAAAAACTTCTAGATTATTTTATATTTACGCCCTAGCTTTTGACCTCGTCTTTATCGCAAAATCCTATCGCGGCCACAATAAAAAAATAAGCTCCCACATTGCATTGTTGTAATGTCCGAAAAAAACAAGCTTATCGACATAATAATAACAACCAAAAATATTGAATGCAGATCTTGAACGGTCCATTGTACGCTGTTTCCTTTCATATTTGATTTGTTGCTACAAATAGCGGACATGAAAAGCGTTTAAGGTACTTAATGTCCAGTAATTGGCGATCAATGAGGATCAGTGGGCAGATTGTGCTAAAGTATCGAATAGCTCCAATTCTGTTGTCCGAGCTGTGGGTAAAAAAATACCAATAAAAAAGCTTCCCTAAGCCAAATAAGCACCCGTCAAGGGTCAGCCTTCAATAGTGAACTGTCGAATTGTGACAGATTAAAATAATATCTAATGAAACTTAACACTTTAAAGCCTTTGTCAAACAGACAGGCGTGGCGAATGCGAAGCGTGACGTTTTTATTTGTAATGTATGGAATTGTTAGAATCCAGTCACATAGAAAAGCGAAAGCGATCCGATACCGTGACAGAACTACTCGTATCGGTTCGGTATAGCTTCGGACTCGCCTGTCTGTTTGATAAAGGTATAAAAGCTTGTCCCTTTATATTTCTTTTAGATTAGATGACACGTACGGGAATGTACGGCATCCAATTTAATGTAGAAATGTTTCGATTTGTTCCATGAACATAAATATTGAACTTTTACCCGAGTTTCACAAAAATAATTTGTATGATGACACCATGAGCCTACTTCAAAGGGTTTGGTCAACATAATGTAATATGATAATAAGTACCTATTTGTCATTAAATTAAAACAACAAGGTGTTTGTAACGGTCCTCCCTAAACATTTTAAATTCAAACAGAGAGTGTAAGCGCAATCACCGGGCGCGGTCCCACGCACTCAGAATAAGAAATATGAGCTGAACGGATACTGCTATTATCAAAACATTATTACAACACTCGAAACGACCCCACGACTAAAAATTAAACAACAATTGCCTTTAATATTCGCTCGTCTGTACCGAACTACCCTCGACTGGTATTATAAAAAATCTGTCAATCTGCCGTAGATCAATCATCCTTGGTGAATAGTCCGGGGGGTGAGAGACACGCTTCTCGACCGCAATCAAACTCCGCAGATAATAAAAGGTAGTCTATATTTACGTAAACGCATCCATTTGATGTCCAATATTATGCGTGGGCGCATCCGACACTGATTTCTTTTTGTTCGTCACCATTCACGCCTTTGTGAGAGTTTAATACTTGAATGACGTTTTGCAAATATCACACAAAAGTCGAGTAGGCATTTTGATGTGGAGTCTCAGAACATTCTTTAAAATAAAAACGTTGGTCAAATCATTCTAAATACGGTTTAAAAATACAATAGTAAACGACTGCTTCGGCCAGCCTTATTGTTATAAGTTTTACGTTTTAGCCAATACGTCCTGTCTAACCACGGTCAACAAAACAAACTCTTAATTTATTTTTCTAATTATATTTAACTCCTCCAGCAATTCTAAAAGCTCATTAAAAAAGCTCCTTACAAATGTTTACTCAATTGTTACATGACAGTGTGAAATGGACCATCCTTAAAACAAGACTCAGCACTCTGCTGACCACAGCGATGCGAAGGCGGCGATGTGCGCGGGCGCATCCACGTGCGACCACGCTTCGCCGCGCCCACGTGCCCACGCGCATCGCACGCGCCAGGTACACCTAACGCACGACGCGTGCCCAAGATAACGTGAAGCCGTAAAGGTAGGGAAAGAACAGGTATAATAATAAAAGGTAAAAGTTTCCTTGAGTTTCAGTAATAAAATTGAACATTCAAAGTAATTTCACATGACTGAGATAAGAATACTAATGGTCTAAAACGAATAGATAAATTAAGAAATGGGAAGACGGAATCAAAAAGTGACGCCGATGAATGAAAAGTTATGTGGTAATTAATCCTTTGCAAAAAGCAGGTTATACAGAGGAGTGAGAACAATGTGGTAAACAAAGTCTTGAATATGAATTTCGATGGCTTTAAGTTTACAGGAAGGCCCAGATTAGACGATTGATGGACTGTGTGAAGGACGAAATGAGTAGAAAACAATGGTGGCTTTCGAAATACAAGTGGAAAAGTAGAAAAGAAGAAAAAAGCTGATTCGAATCCAAATTAATTGGAATAAAGATACGAAACTGTTGATGATAATTTAATTGTTATGACTTACCTATTTTTTAAATACCTACATATTGTAAAAGCTCTATACGAGATTCCCTCTTTGTACCTATTCATGTAACAACTTCATGAATCTACAACTCCTCGTAGCACTTTCGTAGCTGCCTACGTAAAATTAAGATAAATTACAAGAATAATAAGATGGAGAATTTTATGACCCTAATTAAACTGTAAAAATCTATATTTTAGAGATCTTCAGCATGGATGGATTACGAAACTTGTCTATCGTTCATCAATGTAGTATATGAAAAAATTCAAAAATGAAATCGCTGTCAGCCGTCACCCTTTCCTCATAAAAAGCTGAAATTCCTCAAAATACAAACTAATGAGTGTTTACGATGCTCAGCGTTGGTACCAGTAATCGTGGTGTCAGGCGTGCACTTTATTACCACGGCTAATCGCGCCGATTCGCGACCCCTGACGAGCGCCATCTTATTGATGATCTGTCAATAGAAATCAATGGCTTTTTGTGGTTAAAGGCTTAGCATTGATTATAAATGGATTTGACTTAAACCAAGGTATCTTTTTTTTTATCGTGGTGAAATCATCAAATGAGTCCTCCCACCCAGGGCAGGGCGGGAGGGACTGTCAGACTTGTGACAGTCAGAGAGAGAGAGTCAGACAGACAGTCAGAGTTAGACTCAATAGCAGGGTAACCAAGGTATCGAATATAAATGTAAGCTAAATAATTATCGTCACTGTTTTGATTTAAAAACAATTTTAATGTTATGACGCCCGATTTGGTGTCCGTGTAAACATGCCTTTACATTGAGAATATATAGTCATACCCAGCTTTGTTAAACAAGCTTAATAATAAGTAACGTTCGTTAAAATCACATTAAATTCCACTATTATGTATATTGTAAACAAATAATCGGCTAAATACATCAATCGTTTGCAACAATAGGATGATGGCAGAGCGCGTGCCCATCACCGTCGGACAATCTATTGATATCACGAACTAAATGGCCACCGATGGAATTACAATAGTCTCAGCTTGTTTCCGCATCGAACTGACCACAGGGGAGCCTGATTGATCATTGAATATGAAGAATATACCTTTAATTTTACTAATCCGGAAATAAAACTTTCTATAGCACTTCCCCAATCGCACATTATTTTTAATTCTCACTTTTTACCGTAACGACAAAAGCGATTTATTGAAGAATGACGTTGTCGATAAATATAGGAAGGTAATTTACAGATGCGTTGAATATGATACGTCGGCAATAACCGTACATCTCGGATGTACAAATATTGTTCTAATAACAATAAACATAAAGTATTCGCGGCGGCGCACGCGCAACCCTTTCCCACCGCTCTAATTTTACTAATGCGTTGAACTAACAGAGGGGCAATAAGTATTAGGTTCAATAAATGCATTAAAACTGTGTTTAACCTTTGAATTTACAAATTAGTTTTGGTTTGAGTTTCATTTTGGTTGGCATTATTTATAAGTAATTGAAATATCGTTACTTGAAAAGTTTAAATAAATAAATATATCAATGTTGATGAACTGAACATAGTAGCTTTTTCTTCCCTGTCAATTTTACATGATTACCTTACAACTAAACCAGAAATTAACCAAATGTTAAGTCGTTTAAGTTCTGAAACACAATTGATTAATGTGGAATTAAAATGGCACGCGCTGAGAAGATTTTTAAGACCAATGCAATTGACAATGGCAATGAAATCCGTTCACATGGTGTCCGCTGTCACAATCGTCGCTAATTGCGCATAATGAGTGGAGCAACAAACGCAATATGTTTTTTGCTATTATTTATGTGTACGAGCCCTTACTATCTGGCCACCCTTCGCAGTTCGCGGGTTGAAATAAAATTTAATGGTCCGCCGGTTACGTTTAGCTGCAAATGTCCAATGCTATGTGAAATATCGGATTTCCGGAATTTAAAGGAATATCAGATTATCATTTGGAGGATTTTAGGGTTAAATTTTTCTGTGATGTGTCAAAAATTCTGTGATGTGTTAAAAAAAATCATTATAATCATGCCATGATTTAAGCCTTTGTCAAACAAACAGGCGTGACGAACGCGAAGCGAGGCGTTTTTATTTGTAATGTATGTAATTGTTTGAATCCAGTCACATAGAAAAGCGAAAGCGATCCGATTGCGTGACAGAACTATCGGACTGACGTCTCGCTTCGGTTCGGTATCGCCTCTGACTCGCTTCGCTTTCGCCTGTCTTTTTCACAAAGGCATTAAGGAGCTATCCCGGATCAATCCCAAGTGAGTGATCCCATACATTTGCTCGTGTATTTTCGAACCTATTATGACCTACATATTTGCAAGATTAGATAAATGTAATGCAAGTAAATCGGTTGTATGTATTTATTAAAAGCTCGAACGATTTTGTGTTAGAAGGTAAATGAGTATTTTTACGTCTTGTAAACAAAAGAAAAGTCACCCCTACACAACATAATTATTCAATTTCTCCTACCCAATCTTTGTTACCATCATTATTAGGTCCACATTCGCACCTAAAATGATAATGTGTTCATTTTTCATCCTCAAACCACCACATCGATTTTAATAATCATGAATCATTCACACCAAAATCAATCCTATATTATAAAAGCTTTTCCCACGGTGAGCCACAAATGAACATCAATTAATTAAGCCCACCAATCAAGGTTCCCACGTTATGATATCTAGAAATCACGCAACATCTTTATTCGTTTATTAGATTATTCCCCCATCGCCTCCCCATTGAATAACCCATTGTTTTTGGGGTTAGCGTGAAATGGGCCGGCCGGTAAAACCATAATTACTTTCGTAATATTGCTACTCGTCAAAAATTAAACTTTCGAGGGGTGAACTACTCTATAATTTATTTATTACGTTAGCTAGATAGTGATGCATAGAATTGCAGCTTATTAACTTAATTTGTATTCAAAACTTTGTTAGAAACACTTCAGTTTTTTTTTGCATCTTCTTTTGACTCAACAATCACTTCCACCCCGGAAAACTATTCAAGTGACTTCAAAATTCAAGCCCTACAATAAATATCTATTTTACGGTATAATCGCACAATACTAACAATATATCTAACGTGCTACAATTAGTATAATACCACCATATATCAATCCCTCCCATAGAAATGTTCGCGTAATTATGCGGAAATGTCGCGACGAGCCCATGTTTATGCTAAATAAATTGTATTTGAAAATTCAAATGAATCTACAAATTGTTCGGGGTGAATACAATACAGGAAATATTCATATATTTTTGCGAATGTGAATCTCAACTAATTTAAATGTACAATTTATTAAAAATTCAAGTTCTGCCATCATTTGGTAACGTATCGAACTCCTGTTAGTGTTTCTAAGGCATCTTGTCGACAGTATAAGTAGATACCTTGTTTTCTGGAGACTATCACGCCACAGTTTCCAAAGAAGGTAGGTATTACTCATTTATTTTGGTACTAGATGCGGAAAATTGAATTCTTTTTTCCCTTTCTGAGCAGAGAAAGATTACAACAAAATTGCAGCCATCAGGCGTAAGTAGTTACCTAGTCACCATAAAAGCCTTATCATCGAAACACACAAGCGACATTGTTTCCATATTTAAAAAAAAAAAGATACAATCGTCCAGCACTAACATAAACCATAAAATAAAGAAACAGTTGTCATAGTCGCGTGCTGCATGTTAAAAAGCAGCAGCTATCGGCAGCGAGGCGGGGCGTCGCCATGACTGCCGACTGCCGACCGGCGCGCGCGCACCCGCATCCTATAGATAACGGGCGACAATAAATTAGCCAACGCACACCTACTGCCTTTCACAACTATGAGTTTTCACCTTGTGTCTTTACCATTCGCTATAAACGTTACAGCCTGCGTTAATAAAATCATTAATTTATATTCAGCTATTGCGAAATTAATGACTAAGGAAAATTTTATTTTTTATTGACATTTTAATTGTTAGAGCATTGTAAAGTATAGGTATTAAAATAAACCTTTAATATTCCCATTACCAAGTCAAAGGTCCCATTTACGTGTTTGACCATAATCCACCACGATGGCCAATGCTCACGCTCATTTATTTGCAATTGCAAAATGTATCCCACAGTTATCAATTTCAAAATAAGACATTCTGATTATTCCGAAAGGATGATACTCAAAATATGAATCAAATTAACATCCAAATTCAATAAGTCACACACAAGACTTGATTGTAATAGAAACGCAGCCGGCCAAGCTGAAGTTTTTGTAAAGTCAAAAATATTGCGCATTTTCACCAAAGCATTAGTTCCACTCCACACAAACGACACAGAGGTCAATCACCGTGCATTTGTTGTATGACAGCTATCTACGGGGGCGTGCTATTTGTACTAACTTCCAAATAGTTATTTGATTAACTCTCTTTCATGTACTCATTCGTCTGTGTTCGTATGCATGCACGATTGTCTGCGGATTTTGTTTAATTTGATCCTTTGTTTGAACACCGTTTGTGTGGAAAGGCTTATGGGATGGGGAGTGTGGGGCACAATATAGATATGAAGATCCTTTATCAATGGCCGCAAAGGGTTATCTGTGACGTCACGAACAGATCGCTACGTGTAGTTGATTTGGTTTATCTGGCTGGACTGTATTCGTGATAGGGATGTAATAGGAAGGATTTCAATCTACCTGAGAGCGTATAAAGTTTTGAAAGGATTTAATTAACGTTATCGGTTAACAGCTTCGACTGTGTAAGGGCCAGTTTTATTATCAATATTTAAACTAACCATTGTTTAAATCCCATATACGATTTAACACATACCTAGTGAGTTTAAGTAATGATCGAACAATGCGTGATCTACATAGAGTGACTTACTCTACTTCGGACATAAATAAGAACCATTTGAAAGGACTCACAGCATGGAACTCCAAAGTAACTCCTAAAGCTTTAAATTCTGTTGTAAACAACAAAAACAATGGAACTTACTACCTACAAGGAACCTTAAATCGAATGAAAACGCGTGTGAAAATGTATCGCTCTGGCACATGTCGCGATATCGCTTTGAACGCTGTTGACAGTGCGCTGTGTCGCTAATTCCGTGTTTGTACACTCCTCGGCTGGGGAGGTTCATACCAACCTCCACTCACAAATATACTGCACATATACAAATTACTTTTGTTTGGGAAAAATATACACCTATAACTGCAATCGCAGTGGCTGTGTGAAACAATAATGATTCAGTTAAGAGCAGAACGAAACTGAGGTTTTTTATACATTTTGCCGTTGCACATAAAACTACCTACTTAAACACGTATATGGCATTGACGAGGTCTCCTCGCAGAAAAGATTGTCATTTCTGTTTTGTCAACATCGAGAATCAATTAGATTGAATATGCATTATGATGAATTCTCATAAAATACTATGAAATCTGAATCGGAAATAATGCTTGACTTGTTTCAAGGGTTCTAAAGAACTGAAAAACTACCAAATTTTAGAAGGAATTCAATAAAATGTAAGAAGATACTTTTTTTACTTACACTCGAAACCGAATAAGAATGCCTTTGCCAAGAACATTTTTTCCTTTCTTGGGCATGTAGTAGGCACGGATTTTTCTTATTATTTCTGTTACAAAGTTAACTTACTTACCAAAACACACAGTCACATCATCACAATTCAAGCCTGTTCCACAAAACTACTGCAGAGTGTGGTACTAGCATAGAGCTGTCGGAACCTCGCAAAGATAATCATCCCCTACAAAGTTAAGCCGCTAAATAGTCCAGTACAAGTTGCCGGCGGCGGTCGCAAGTCAAGAGCCAGCTCCCGATTTAACAACAAGTTCAACTACGTCATTAGTAGTTAACTACACGGTGGTAGAACACACCTGTACGTGACTTAGAAAGTAAAATATTAGAGTACTTTGAAGTTAAGGTAATGGCTGTCGTAGAACCAATGAAAGGTGGAGTAAGAAGGCAATGATTTATTCGATACAATTCAGTGGAATGTCAAAATGAGCATACTGGAGACCACACAATAGGTAGCCTGGCTGCGCAGCCAGGTTTTTTTTTTTATCCTGGTAAAATCATCAAATGAGTCCTCCCACCCAGGGCAGGGCGGGAGGGACTGTCAGACTTGTACTGACTAAAATCCACGGTGTCCTTCACTAGCCCTTTACGTATCGGGGTCACGGTAATCCCTTGGTCCCGCGACCTCGGCAGGGCCAGGTAGGCTAGGTTGACCGTAAATATACAATTGCAACATTCAAAAATAATTCCTATTCAAATGTTTTTGTCTTTCCCAGTAACAAACTTCTCTAGGCCGGAACTGAACCCAATTTTGCAAATTGGCTACTTCCTTAGGGCTGGGGACGCAAATTGTTCGCAGAGTCGATTCCACCTACTCTTGGGCGTCAATTGGTGACCGAGGCGACAACTAAAGGGGACTGCCTGTGCGCCAATCATAAAACGACACTGGTGTAGTTTATTTAATCTCGTTTTACAATGAATCATAGAGGATCGTCACCTAAAATAATCGAACATTCAGTATTTTACTTTTCGCAGTTTTAATGTTCCAAGATTTTTTACCAGAGCAAGTAAAAACTAAGTTAAAAATAACTAAAACCCGACTACGAAAAAATCGCGCACTGAAAAGTATAAAACAAGAACAAAATTCATTTGGCTGATATTTTTTCCAAATGTAAACTTTTAAATATTTATCTTTTATTACACAGACAACTTTTAATATTATACTTTATCTCTTAAGTAGTAGCCGTGGTCGTGTGCCGCCTGCGGTTGTATCACACAATCTTTTTTTGCTAGGTGGCATACGACCACGGCTATTATTTAAAAAAAATCTGTAACACGGAAGAGATGCCTTGGCTTTGCAGTAGTCG
This sequence comes from Agrotis puta, assembly GCA_943136025.2. NCBI lineage: Eukaryota > Metazoa > Arthropoda > Insecta > Lepidoptera > Noctuidae > Agrotis > Agrotis puta. Next base: position 12,208,617 of record OW964170.2, on the reverse strand, counting down.
GGTAAAAAGTACCGACCAATGAGATTAAAATTAATCTGAGCTTAGGAAATTAACTGAAACACAAATGTTTTTGTTTTTTATCAATTTAAACTGCTTAAACTAAATTCACAGCAATGGCGAATATCAAAACGGTGTCTGTTTCTTAGGAACAAGATTAACAGAAACACCGGTCCCAACATGTCCCAGTTTCAAACATAAATCCTGCAAAATCACCCTGAAGTTTTGCCGTTTTAAATCCTACATAGACTCCGAAAATTCGAGCGACAAAGGAATTACGAAATCCCTCAGGAGATTTTAAACGGATTTAAATCCAATAAAAGGACGACGTTGAGAACAAAAGAAAGATTAAAATAAAAACAATTGATGGAATTGAAATTGTTTGTCGTTTATTGCCACCTTTTCACTTAAAACCGTAAATAATAAACAAAGGTTCGTGGAAATAATAAAACTTCTGGTTCTTCTTCTCAGATTTATAAAAAATATTATGCTAGTTTTGTTTTCAAGTTTTTGATTAGTATCAACACCATTCATCATCATCATCAGCCTATAAATGTTCCCACTGCTGAGACACAGGCCTCCTCCCTGTGAGAGGGAGTGGCCCATAATCCACCACGCGGGCCTAGAGCGGGTTGGTGTATGTCACATGTCTTCGAATATTTGGTTCTAGGACATGCCGGTTTCCTCACGATGTTTTCCTTCACCGTTTTGAGAGCAGTGGTGATGAAATAAATTACATAAAGTAATGCGCCTGGCTGGGTTCGAACCCATAAGTCGGGGCCGATACCACTGGGCCACCACTGCTCTCACCATTATTGTATGCGAATTAGCAGTTCAAATAAAAGTAAAAAAAAAAAAACAAAATAGTATTGGCTTGAACGTCCAATAATTAATTGCCACGTTTACATAAATGCCTTGAGCATGCTTTTCCGGGATCATAGCGCTTGCAAAACTGCCGAAACAAACACTCAAAACAAATTATAAAAATTGAAGGTATTTTGAAATCTCTTCCTCGAAAAATGTCTCAATTACGTTGACTATTAATATTACAGCGAGTGTAGACGCGTCAGCTGAAAAAAGTTATGCTAACTGGTTTTTCGAGGTCGCGGGACTGTACGTATTACCGTGACCCCGGAACGTAAAGGGCTATTGAAGGACACCGTGGATTTTAGTCAGTACGAGTCTGACAGTCCCTTCCGCTCTGCCCTGGGTGTGAGGACGAGGACTCATTTGATGATTTTACCACGATAAAAAAATACTGGTTTTTCGAACCTATCTATCACTTCATTTTGTTATTACCGAAATCGGAAACTTCTATACAAGCATTAACTACTTACTAAAAGGGTTTTAAAATAAAAACATGAAGATCAATTTAAGCCCCAAAGAAAATTCATAAACAAGAGATCCTGCCACTTTGTCGCCGAACAGGCTTACCTGTATATTTGGTAAAAATAAAGAATAATAATTGGCACTAATACGATTAAGAAATCTGCTCTGAAAATAATCCGATTATTTTCTTCTTACAATGTGCTGCCGCAATTTTTTTTGACCAACAGTTAAAAGCAAAAATATTAAGTCAAAACAATAAAACTTTATTGATTTACCGCCTTTAGTTGTGAAAAGTAAAAAGATCGATAGCCCGCTGGCTACGAAAGAAAAAACATATTTTATCCAATATAATCAAATTTATAAAATCGTTTCTTTTTTAATTAGGAATTAAAACGGGGTAGGTATTTACCATGTTATTATTATTATTTCCGAAAAATTATTTCTGTGAAATTTTTTCCAATTGTGTTAGCGACCATGTGAGATTGAGAGAGACTGAGAAAGCGACCACGTCAATTTAAAAACTTATATCTGCTTTTCTACACATAAATACGTTTTTTTTTTTGCAACACAACACAACAATAACAGCTAGAAAGCAGCTTTCCCATGCGCACGCGACACTCGTAACGTGCGCCCGCATGGAGCGCCCTGCCTCATTTTATTGTAGGAACGCTCCACATCTTGAACACTTGCCTTATATATCGTGTTCTGTAATTATTGTGTTTCTGCAGCTGCCCTGGGAAATACGTTGAGGCAATTTTGCATTTTGCCACGAAGTACTTTTCTTTGTCGGTCTTTAGTACGAAAAGCTCAGTAAGGAAAATCGTGTTAGAATCTGAAGTAGCTATACCTAATGTGCTACATGTTAGGCAGATGTTTTATTGCTGTTTTATAGACCTATTACTATATTATTTTACGCTAGGAAATACAAGAAAAAACTGAAATGTATATGAATTCATTCTTCATAAAAGCCCTTTAAATATGTAGGTACCTTGTCCTCGTATTTATCTTATTTTCAAGTACATAATAATTACGCAATATGTAAATGTTTTATATCACAATGTTTTTTGTATGGTAAAAGAAGACATACTGCGCCGGCTCTGGAATCAAATATAGGACACATATTAGTAAATAGTCATTTTTAACCATGGTACTAGGCAACTGGACTTCTCCCAGTTGTAATCTCCCTTTGTGCCTAATGGCCTTGTTTTGTTCTGTCTCTCTCTGCATGGAAGGAAGTGGAAACATATTTTTCCTACTCCTCCACTATTCTTTTCTCATTAATTTCGTTGCAGGATCCAAGACAGGTAAATTCGTTCTCCGGGACACGTCGAGCTTCATTGTCTCGGCGCTTTTCTAGTGGTTTCTACTATTGATTCTGGCTTTCAGGAGTTGCAGTGGTTTAGGAATAGTGTGGTGGGTTTGTCCCAAAAAAAAAAATACTGCGCCGGCTCCAAATAAATTGGGATAGAGGTAGTAGAATAATACATTCATTAATAATTATTCTTGTTTTCAGATGCCCACGAAACAAAACGTATTGTAATTGTCTACGCTGTGTTTGAAACCAAGAAGACCGTATCTTCAGTGGTAGAAATGAGGGTAAGTATACGACCCCTCTAAACATTTCCTGTCGTAAACTAGAATCCGCACTCTTCAAATCATCCGTCATGCTATGGCATCACAACTAATTTTATTAAAACAAACAGGTTTAAAGAAAAAAAAAAGGCTATGATATGACGTACGGGGTCGCGGGACAAACGGATTACCGTGACCCCGGTACGTGAAGGGCTACTGAAGGACACCGTGGATTTTAGTCAGTACAGTCTGACAGTCCCTCCCGCCCTGCCCTGGGTGGGAGGACTCATTTGATGATTATACATCGATAAAAAAAAATGATATGACGTAAGTTAATAAGAAAAATTATTCTATTTTGAATTGTATTTGTATTTTTGAGATAAGAGTAAAAGCCGTAAACCACATTAATTTTTCCGATTTTTCACGCAAAATCCATTGCACATATTGCAAATGTTACGTAATAAAAATGCGTCATTTCTATGTCCAAATAACGCAATACTTTCAGACCTGTAAATTGACGTAGTTATACCTACTTTATAAAACGAGCTTAGTAACCACCTCGCATTAGTACTTAAAATTTTTACAAACAACGTTACCAACATTACTACTACTGATAACGATATTCTAAAAATGGCAGCGCACTGAAAATTCCCATTTTTACCTGAAAAATACAAACGTTTAAATTTGGAAAACGATCATTGGTGTTCAAGCTTGCGTCCTGATTGGTCGGGAGGCGGTGACACGATATCGGGGCTTGTTGATTGGTTGGTTGCGTTCCCCACCTCGTGGTACGGTGGGGAATATCATCCCCATGTTTATTTTTGTTGTTCAACTTAGTTAGCTATAAGCTTTCATCGTGTGTAGATGTGTTGTTCAAATAATATCGATATTCGCGACAAATTGTTGACGTGTGCAGTGGTTTAATGGACTGTGATTGTTGTATGAGATTGGACAGAATAACTGCATTGTGATTGTGAAGCTTTTGCATCTTTTCGGAGATGGTTATCCTGTAAGTACATGTTTCTTGTTATTTATTCAATGTTTTAATAGATTTAGGTATATTACAATCGATATAGAGCTTTTTATCGTGGTAGGGTTAACTAGTGAAGGTTAAAGTTACTTTAAATTAAGTAGAAAAACAATACTTCTAGATTATTTGAGAAAGAAAAAATTGAGTGCGGACGGGATTTGAACTTGCGACCTTCCGATTCAGTACACCGCGCATACGCTAAGTATACCAACTAAGCTATAAAGTTATAATAATATAATGCTAATTCCGTCGTATTTTGGGCTTACATAACAACTTTTGAGCGTATTTTATTTCTTGGTGTTGTCAGACTTCCGTAAATTAAAAATATTTAAATAATTTTTATTTCTTTAAATTGAAAATGTGATTACGTGGCTAAATCAGTCCCACATTTTTGGGTGGGACTCGTAAATACCTATTAAAATCCTTAGAAAGAAAAGTTATCTTACTTTTTTTTACGTGATAAAATCATCAAATGAGTCCTCCCAGCCAAGGCAGAGAGGGAGGGACTATCAGACTCGTACTGACTAAAATCCACGGTGTCCTTCAATAGCCCTTTATGTTCCGGGGTCACGGTAATTCGTACAGTCCCGCGACCAAAGTAATCTTACTAGGTAATATCATAAATGAGATAGTTTGTATGAAAGGGTGGATGGATGGATTTTTGTTTGTTAGGTACTCAATTATGCCCGAACGGCTAAATGGATCTTGTTTCATCAAGACACGTTGGCTCAGACACAGGACATTATATAGGTATAGGAATCCGTTTATATTGGTATTAGGTTCCTTTGGGATAATACACGCAGGTGAAGCCGCTGCCAACAGCTAGTACAGCATAAGTGGGGAACAAATTACCAATCTTAGAAGTCTTTATCTTTACTTATCTAATTAATATTTTTTTGTCCATAACAAATAAATAAATATATATTATATCCAGTATTTTTTATATCTTTTTTTTCTATTTTGTAAAAAGATTTAAAAATGTAAAGAAATAGGTATAAAGAATGAAACAATGAAAATAAATAAATGTAAAATATGTGTGTTACCTTTTAACGACTAAATCATTGAACTAATCAACATTAAATTTTGCATAGCGTGTCTTTTAACCAGAAAAAGAGAACTGTTGCCAAGAAAAACCACAATAACAATCAATCAACTCGGCGACTTGATTGTCAAATTCTAAATTTACGCGAGCAAAGCAGCTAGCAAGACCTAGTAATCTATAAAGCGCAATCAGTGTCTTTGAAAATGCACCAACCAGTCAGCAATAAGGGATCCATACGGACGTCACGGGATATTCTTTAAGTATTGTAGAATATATAATTCATCCATATATATAAAAGGAGAACTGACTGACTGACATATCAACGTACAGCCGAAACTACTGGGGCTAGGAATGTGAAATTTTGCACACGGCTTCCTATTATAATGTAGGGGAGCACTAAGAAGGGGTTTTTGGAAATTTAACCTTTAAGGGGTGAAAAGGGGGAATTAAGAAAGTACGTAACCACGCGGACGAAGCCGCGGGCAAAGTGCTAGTTTAATATAATTAAACTTCTTCTCTAAACACAATTTCATATTTATTTATATATTATAGCAAATACTTCTAAGATCTTCTTTCATGATAATTATGCATTCTTATGCAATACAAAATAATTAAACACAAGTCATATGCTACCCCCTATGTACACTAACATAATAATAAAAACATTATATGATTATGACACAGTAATGCATGTCTAATAATTTACAATAATATTGATTTGACTAAATTGCTATTCAGCCCTCTTCCTCTCTTCTAATTTTTGCGTGCACGACAGGTTCCATATTGTATCTTTAACTTGTTTTTACCATCTCTGTAACATATGTAATGCAATAAAAAATTGAGTATTGAATATCTAAAAATTCTCAATAATGTAACGAACTGAACTTGCATCAAAATCGGTTCAGCAAACAGAGGTTCTTAGAGTCGAACTTCACTTCAGTTGACTTTTGCTGCTGACTTAAGTATTTAACAATAATGAGTGGGTTCTATATCCTATACCTTTATCCTTGATTGTACTTATGTAACCTTCCCCATATAAATGTAACAATACAACTGACGGAGGAAATATCAACCAAAATTAAATATAAAAAAAATTGCGTTATCTTGTACTTAGGTAAAAGTAGATAGAATACAGATACTTTATTGTACCGTAAAATTGTTTTATAATTATTGCTAACTAGCTTCCGCCCGCGACTCCGTCCGCGCGGATGTCGGTCTTCGCGTGGATGGTTTATTTCCCCATTTTGAGTAACTCTGACAATGACATCTTATAAATATTACGGCGCTGAATCCACTGCGGGTAATGCGACGTGTGTTCGCGGTTGTACAGAACAACTTCTATGAATAAAACTGAAAAATAAGATTTTTGTTCTACGTATTTTTCCAGAATAAAAAGTATCCTATGTTATGCCCAGGATAATATGGAATAATTATACCAAGTTTCATCGAAATCGAACCGTTACTTTTCACGTGATGCCTGCACAAACAGACAGACAGACAGACAGACAGACAAAAAATTTTTTAAATCATATATTTGGGTTTGGTATCGATCCAGCAACACCCCCCGCTATTTATTTTTTCAATATTTTCAATGTACATAATTGACCCTTCTACAGATTTATTATATGTATAGATATAGATTGTAGTTTATGATTAATACACAAACCTATTTAGGTAGGTATCATTATATAAGTGAAAGATAGAATATGATTTGTTTTTTTTTAAACGTTGCTTTACACTAGGAATTTCTTCCTGTATCGTGGGTGCGTTTACAAAAGACCCGGAACATCAACTTGCAGATCACACAAATATTATTTTGTTCCGTACGTGTGTTATACAACTACTTACTCATAATTCTATGGTTACAATGGCGGTAGTATTCAATAATATTTGTTTTACTGTGGTTTTACCTCCGCTAATCAGTTTCTTTTGATCGTAGCGTGATGTCATTAATATAGCCTATAGTCTTTCTCGATAAATCGAATATCCAAATCGAACCAGTAGTTCCTGAGATTAGCGCGTTAAACTTAACAAACTCTTCAGTTTTAAAATATTAAGTAGTATAGATAAACAGTAGAAATATAAAACACTATCTTTTACCAACTCGAAACTTATCCCACGGGAAGACAAAATCAAAATAAAAAGTATCCTACGTGCTAATCCAGGTTATAAACTATCAGTGTACCAAATTTCATCCAAATCCGTTCAGTAGTTTTTGCGTGAAAGAGTAACAAACATGGAACAAGTGAAACAAACTTTCACGTTAATAATACTTACTTATTAGTAAGATAACATATCCTCCTTTTGTAGCAGTCGGGTAATAAACTCACAGGCAAACTGGTCAGGGTTGGGGAAGGTGCTGTCCATGATGGAGGGTCTCAATTGAATCTAATTGAAAGTCATTGAAGCTATGACGTTGCTTTGTTGACGCATTAAGCCGATAGTTTATTTTAAATAGGCGAAAATATTGAGCCTTGTGTTAGTCACGATTCGTATAGACAGTTATGAGAGCTGCTGGGATAATCTAGTATCAAAGTTTGTTCAATTAAAAGATTTTGAAGAAATCTAAGCAGATACGAAGTCTACCGACTGTGGTCTAAGCGGTGAACAGTCGTAAGCAATAGTATGTATACACTAAGCAGTATTCAAAAGCGATGTTCTACTACCATACTGATTATAAACTTCTGCCTGTTCATTAAGCATCATTTAGACGATGCAAGACTCGCACGCGAGTTGCGTTACATTGCGGATTTTATAGGTACAACGAATTCAATTGATGAAACAAATACCGCAATGTAGTGAAACTCGCATGCGAGTTCTTGCTCCGTCTAAATGAGGCTTTAGACTTCTATTTTGGAAGCCATACTGTTACGAAATAGGTCTTATTTCAAAGTACCAGTATTTTACGAATAAATTGCGTTTGAATTTTGTTAAGTGTATACATGTTATTGCTCGTGACTGTGCCTACCTTTCCCGAAGTAACTACGCGAATTCGACACTAGCGGCGCCTCATAGCGTGTTTTAAACATTTCTTTACATTTGATCTTACCACTCAACGCCCCACGCTAAGTCGTCACTCACGGCGGCAGTCGTGGACGGGCTGCAACGTCTTAATCTATAGGGCGAATTTAAAGTGAGCTGAAGCTTAGCAATTATTCTTTATCTGAAAATAAGCCTTATAAATATGAAGTTAATGTGCATATTGCCATACAGGCAACTACGATCAAGCGACGGCATCAGAGAATTTTAACGCTATGCAGATAAGTTTCTTTTTCGAATGCAGCGCGGCTGCTAATCTTTATCTCAGTCTAAGTACACATTATAGATTTTTACCTTAGTGTGCATACTGTTCATAGCCTTGGCACTTTATAAGTACCTAGTGGATTAGACATTTTATTAAAAAAAAATTAAGAAGACACCTTAAGTCACGAATACTGTATTTTTTTAGCGTGGTAAAACCATCAAATGAGTCCTCCCACCCAGGGCAGAGCGGGAGGGACTGTCAGTCTCGTAATGACTAAAAACCACGGAGTCCTTCAATGGCCCTTGAAGTTCCGTGGTCACGGTTATTCGTGAGTCCCGCGACACTTAGTTCTGAGTTTTGTTTTGGATAAAATTAAGAGTAATTAGTAACTAAAGATATTGAAAAGTTTAAAATTATTTGCTGGATTAAGTAGATAACACGTTTAAATTAAAACATGGAACCTCATAAGTCTTCCATCTTGTAAAAATGCAGACAATCTAAAAATATGTTCAAAGACTCGTCTTTATTTACTTACTCCCTCGTAAGTGGATATCTACACAAAGTTATTTGCCCAATTAAGGCGCGGCCGCCCCTTCAGACAATGTAATTCTGAAGCAATTGGCTCAACGAGGGCTCGCGAGGGGGAACCGAGCTTTCTCCGCGATTTAGATGTTTGTTTTTTATTCTGTAAGGAACTTTGAACAAAAGATTATAAATATTTAGGCAGGTAGGTAGGTGGGAACGATTGTAGGTGCGTGCACTTATTTAGCAGTTAGTAGTTCAGGGGAGATAGCTCTATTTACTAAATTGAAACTTTCCCATACGCAGTACCTAAAAATTATCATTTTACAGTGTTTTTTTTTTCGAATAAGTTTATTTTCTTTCTTATCTTACCTCATATCGTAAAAAGTAGCTTAATACACCTTGGGTCGCGGGACTGCCTGAGAAGGGAACCCCCTGGAACGCAAAGGCATATTGTGAAGTTGGTTTTTGGTCAGTTAAAGCCTAATAGTGCCTTCCGTTCCAACAAGGCCGGGAGGATTCATTTCGATGATGTTATTCCCAAAAAAAATAACTTTGGTTAGGTTTACGTTACCTACTACACATATGTCTGGCTACTGCTACCAAAATATTCAACAACCTTCCATTTCTCAACAGCACCAGCAACCGCGAAATGTCGGAGGGTCAAACACCGGACTGGGACATAAACGACGCTGTAGTCCCGCGCGTGGCAGCCTTCGACGCATTCGGAGAATGGTGCGACGGTCACGTACGCCGCGTATACCCTCCAGGATGTGAGGAAGCCAGGAGACACGCCTCAGGATGGGCCATGAGGAACACCAACAACCACAACGTACACATACTCAAGAAGAGTTGTCTAGGAGTTCTTGTATGCTCCCAAAGATGCAGATTGCCTGATGGATCCAGAGTACACTTGAGGCCAGCGATTTGTGATAAAGCGCGGAAAAAGCAGCAAGGTAATGGATTTGGAGGTATATTTTAACTACCTTATCACCGCCTAGTAAACACTTTATCTGATATCTATACACATACTTAGTTAAAATAGCAAAGCCTTAAGCTACTTATTACTTATGGAACACGTGCTGAACATCATAAAACGCCAGAAGCATTCAATTGTTTGGTTTGGTATGGCAATATCTTAACATTATTTCGCAAAACATCAGCCGCGGCCTCAGTTGGCCATTATTTTTCTCCTGATAATGAACTCTTTCAATGGAATTTTCACTAATTAAATTTTTCTCCAACAGGTAAACCATGTCCAAACCGACTCTGCAGCGGTGGTCGCCTAGAAGTCCTACCATGTCGAGGACATTGCGGGTACCCTGTTACTCATTTCTGGAGACACACAGAACATGCCATCTTTTTCCAAGCAAAGGGTGCTCATGACCATCCAAGGCCTGAAGCCAAAGGTGCTAGCGAAGTCCGAAGATCCCTCGGAGCTGGCAGAAGAGTCAGAGGCTTAGCACTACTGCTGGCGAGGGAAGCAGCCATAGCAGATAAGATATTGACAGTGAAGCCGGATAAGCAAATGCCGCAGAAAGTGTGCAATCCACATCCACAACCCCCACCTCTTATACCGGATAACCAAAGAGGTGAGTTGACGTTTGTTTTTATTAAGTTTAAGAAAAACTAGGAATCTGTTTGTTATTGCATTAATTTTAAAGCTCTGGCAACTCTCGTCGTCAACCCCGAAATCATTCATGTCAGTTTTAACTCAAAATTGAAGAGTTGATACTATCAAGCGAATGGATTTCGCGAGCTTACCCCGTGCGAGTTTCCCTGCAGTTTGGTCTTAACAGTTTTAGCCACTGGCAACTCATCAAATTCTTCTTTTTTCCCCAACAGTTCAACTAACATGCACCTGTGGACCATTCGAATGTTCATGTCGGTGGCGACCTGAGCAGACGGCGGAGAGCTACGTCACAGCAGCGTGGACCCCCCAGGAGCCACAGTACCAGGCATACGCACAACCCGCGCCGCCAGGACCTCCCCTCCAGCCACAACAACATTATGACCCGACTGCATTACCGGCCGACGATATCTTCCACCCTGAAGAAATCTTCCAACTCGACCAACCCATCAGACTTGACTTTCCCATAGAAGAACACACCTTAGAATCACCGCCAACTTTCGCTGACCTCAATAGCGAAAACTCCAGGCCTGAGGAAGCGTACTGGTTGGATTGGCAGCGAGCTACGGGCGGCTCAGAGTCCAGTGAGACCCCCTCCCCGGAATTATTCGGTGGATACCAGCAGACAGAACCGTACTGCGATCAGCAAGCATACATGCCCCAAGCGTATTACCCCGAAGAGGCTCAACAATACTATCCAGCTGAAAGTAGAACCTCCCCAGTGATGGACATGCAGGAGCAAAGGTTCTACAGGTACGGACAGGACTGTACGCAGACTAACTTGGATATGCAGAATTGGAACTATTCGGACTGCGCCTTCACCTCCAATGATATGTCTGAATGTAAACAGTACTTCGATGTTCAGCACCAACAAGCTGTGAACGCTTTCAGTGGCCTCTTATAATAATGTTCCTGTACATAGTTTTGTAAATTGTAAATATTTTTAATGTAACTAGTCTAAGTTGTTAATTTTGTCTCTAAGATACAAAGATAGATTTATTATAAGTATTATGTTCCTACACTGGGTTTAAGGAAACTTAACTCCTTTATTCGAAATGTGAGAAAATAAAAAACAGTTTGTATAAAATGGTCTATTTATTGTATATAAAAATTACATTAAAATTGTCAATTTTACATTTTTTAATTTCTAACAATAAAATTGGTCACTACAAAATAGTCCATTAAGCGATCGCACGATTTATTATGCTTTTGCAGAACATTCCGAAAACCTTCATAATGACACGTTACACGACACCACAATTTTGACGACACACGTCCGCGAACCAAACCTACTTCATTGCAAATGAGCTTATTCGTGTCCAGCACAAACGAAACTATACGACACCACTGATCCACCACAACGACCACAAGCAGTTCTCACATAATTTCATAAACCGATAAACCTTCAAGTTCCATCACGAATTTTGGCTGATACCGAAATATCATAACTTAATTAAATTCGACACAATTATGCCTTTGTCAAACAGACCGGCGAAAGCGAAGCGTTTCCGAAACGAAGCGAGACGTCAGTCCAATAGTTCTGTCACGCTTTCGCGTTTCTATGTGACTGGATTCAAAAATTCCATACATTACAATTAAAAGGTTCGGTATCACTTCGGAAACGGTTCGCTTTCGCCAATCTGTTTGACAAAGGCTTTATAGGTACCTATAACGATATCTCAAACAAGTATTTACAAACATTGCGTTAATATTGCAGTGTTTTGCAATATCCAGGTTGGTATTGCACTATAACGGACAAAGAACGCAACCGGGGCCGCTACCCCGCACAATATGCACCCCGTATATTGCAAGACTCGTGAGCGAGTCGACCACATCACTGCCTCCTAGTCTCAACACAAGTTATTACAGTAAATATTGAGAATCTATATAAATGAAAATGATTTACTTGATATGAATGTTCACACTAAATACTATTTGAAAACAAATCTGTAACGTGGTCATAAATATTTTCAAATTTTGAATATTGCTAATGGAGCCGAATTTGTTCGAGCGGTTCTACATGGACAAATTTACGTATAGCTAAATATCCGCATTAATTTTACACTTAATAATAGGCCCCTAACTCATTAATTACTCAAAATTTAGTGAGTTGCACATGTAGAACCGTTCGGCGAGGGTCGAGGAGAGCACAGCACGCACTATCACAGCAGTCGGCACTCGGCCGCGAGTGGACCCAGACGTACTTCCATCGAGTGTTCATATGGAAGTAGGACTAGAGACACCGGTAGCCCCACGTCGGGCGCCACTTATAATAAGGCCACAAACAAATTTAATGTGAAGCATGCTTCTTATTTTACAATAACATCATAATTTGCGCTTCGAACGAATCTAGTTTAGTGTTAGAAAGGCTAAAACAACATTCGGACGCAAGTGTCTGTGCCTCACTATTCACAATCTTCTTAATTATTCTTCTCTCTTCCTCCCACCTGAGTGTAGGACAAACAAATCACTGTGAGCTCGAGTGATCACTTCACTCTAGCGAAACTATAAATATCATAAGTATCTAAGCTACATGTGGATTCGGTAAGGGTTCAGAGCTCAAATAGGGGCGAGATCGAGTGTTTAAAGCATTAACATCGCTGAAGCCTATCGACAAATTGTAAGAAGAATTCCTAAGAGGAACGACTGTCCTACTAAATAATCACTATGACTTAGTTATCAAGATAGTACTTATAAAGGTAGGAGAATCTTAAGGAGAATGTGACTCTAACCATATTAGACACGTTTCTAGCTATTACACATAATATAATGCACTTCGTCGATTTGTGAACAAAGCGCTGAGTCTGAAATCAAGTACACAGCGATACCACATATATTAATTTTTGTGCTAGAATATAACTTGATAATTACCAATAACACTATACTACAGTAAATAGCTAATATAGTTTGGTATTCAATAAGAAAAATAAATGATTCTATATGAAAATAAGGGGGTATATTAAAGGAACTAAAATATAACACAACACAACGTAGACATAATAAGAAATATAAAATACGAATACATTTGCAACATAAGATCACGTAAAGCTACGACACGACTAAACGAATTTGTACTATTGAGAAGAAATCACTGCCCAATTGAGATACGAACTTCAATAGAGGGAGAAACGGAGACGGTAATTTCTACGTTACACTCTAAATAGACATAGAATATTATAGGAGAGAGAAGGATACACGGAGAACTCGCGACCGGGGGGATGGAAGCAGTACCGTGGAAGACTACCGACCGGCCGCTCTGATAACCACATCTTCAAACGACGAATACATCACAAATGTGTCGAATGAAGTTGCTCACGTAGATGAAACAGCAAACTTCACGAGCACGCACACGGAGTAGTAAATAAATGGAGTGTTATTACTCTTTCCCCTGACCTCAAACTCGCTTGATTTGTCAGCTGTGTCGAAGAATCAGTGCATGATTACCGCCGTATCCAACAGCGAGGTTCGTTAAACGAGCGTCGTTTGTGCACTTTAACTGCAGCCTCTCTTCTAGCCATATTTTTTATGTGAGCCCGAAACTCATTTTATTCATCGTCACTCCATTAGTTTACTATACGTTGCGGGGTACTAGGTGTCTGTTGCTGCTGGCAGGTCCGTGTGTCATGGCTCGGCCTCCTCTGCCAGCTCGGAGCTCCCCACATCTCCGCGCGCCACCACGGCCACTGCGCTCACTGTGAGCTCTAAAGGCTCCGCTCCCACACAACGACCGACGCTACATTCCATATCCGTGCTATAACAAGAAAATTATAAAATATTAATTAACTTGCACAAAGTTTTGTTTCTTTTTTTAACTTAGATCGTTTTTTAAACAAGAATTTCCCAGTAGCACCTCAGAAAATATCTAACTTAACAAATCAGGCAATAGATATGAGATGCTTTACAATTATCAACATACAAAATTACTTACACAGCACTTATTGTAGAGAGATGCATCCTAGCATTCTGCCACTGCTCGCTAGCTTCGATAGAATCCAATTGATCTTCAGAGTGCGTGTGCGCAGACGCAGCGGAGACGGGATCGCTACATGATACGGGTGACTCCAGGTTGATTAACGTGCCTGTAACCACTTCAGCCGCTCGAGCGCTTTCCTCTGTCGCTGAACTGGTCGACTGACTAGTATCCACTGATTTCTGTGTGTCTGTTTAGAAAAAATTACAGTTATTTTTTGCAGCTGCTTTTTTTGTGGACGATTGCCGATACCAGGTTACATACGAAATTATTTTTGATAATTGGACATTAATAAAATACAGAAATATACACTGCGACATGGGAATTGTTTCGTTATTATTAATATACAGGCTACTATAGTAGTATGCGGGTCGCCGCAGCAAAGAATTACTATGACCGAGAAAATATACTCTAGTTTTGCAATAAAACCTTGCGTGTTGTTGATTCAAAATTTGAAAATTGAATAACAACAACTTTTGTAACCGCTGTCTCACAATAAACATGTTTGACGATAAGAAAGTTTAATTTTTTACTGTGGCGACCCTTTTAATACTCAAAACCTACCATTCAACTGCAGCTGATCTCCACCATCTTCAATACTAAATTAAATGAACAAAAATGGCGATGAAGCAAAACAAAAAAGCATGTCAGTGTGGCTGCAAGCTAATGAAAATCGTGAGAGATGAAGAGAAATAAGCAAAGACCTGGGGCATGCATGTAGGTCAACCATTTCTTGAGCGGGCGGGCGTCTGCGAACACGGGCAGCACGCCGCCCTTCATTGCATCTGCAACGCAACGCGCGTGCACGGTTAGACAACGACAACGTACCGTACTATGTAATGTGGAAAAGGGATGGCGCTATTTGCACGCATAGACATAGAGAATGGACTGGAAGAAAATACAGGCAGAAAATTGTAGAAGTGACAATGTGATTTTCTCTCTTTGAATATTATTGCTTTCTCTCTTTTTGGGGAGTGGTCGATTTCATTGAGAGTGTTGCTCAGTCCAATCTCTGCGTCTATGTTTAAAATCTAATTGTAGCTAAAGCCATCTCTCTCACACACTGGAACAGTAATGACATAGAACGGACCACAAGGACAAACAAACGTAATTTAATCAATGAAATACTACATGGGATGTTGTGACGCCGATTTCAAAACACAGTTTCTATACAGTTCGGATGTTTTTTCACGATTATGTCACAGTCCGTAGACCATTGAAGAATAGAAATATTTATTTTCTATATTTTAAACATTTCCAACGGTAAAATTCTTTCTACTTTCTGTCATTAAGTCTTTTCTTCCGTCGACAAAACCCGTTTGTACGGTGCCGTGCTACTCGTAATCATATTATGAGGGTCAGGCTACATGGCTTCTTATCTTCATAATGCAATCTTAAAGCAATTATTTGGAATATGAAAAGGGAGTTTTAAAGAAGTTTCTTTAGTGCTAGATGAAACCAATTTAATCTATTTGGTCTAAAAAAACGTTTAGTAAACTAAACAGCGTGGACAAGCGCAGGGGCATAAGCAAACACTACACATTGATGGTGCTAATAACACCCATGAGACACCATAAAAGCGTTCTTCCCAAAAATGTTGTGACATATATTTTCAATACAATGTGCCATATTAAAAGCATTCATACCCCATTGTAAATAAAGGCCATTTTAGGTTCTACTTGTGCATGTGCATATTTAGGAATCAAAATTACCCTCTAGTTTTTGCCGTTTCTCAAGACATCTCGCTGTAAAATTTTGACAAATTGGATAAATGTAAAGAATTAAATGTTAGATGTACTTATTTGTTCCTTTTAGCCAATAATATTTGTTGTATGGTGTCTCATCGGCTTTGGTCATCCAATGTTACAGGTTTTTATGGTAACCATTATGCATTTTTCGACAATATAATACTCACATGATTACAAAAGCAAATATCCTAAAAATATTTGGTTTTCATAAATCTTGAAGATAATACAAAAGATCGCAAACATTTAAATACAGCATTTGAGACTACTTATTAAATAAAAAAAAACCTATGAGAAAGACCAGGAACTTGACATTTCGCATAATAATAAGTGATATTTATTATTTGTTTGAGCTTATAGCGCCATCCCCTAACATAATGTTCAATGTTGTGAGATATGGTGCTATTTGTCATTTTTGTTCAAGAGCGATGCTCGGTCGCTAAGGTATTATTATTATTAAATATACATATTTTTGATTGACGCTGTACACTTAATAGGGTACTTAACTGAATTAATAAATTGAAAATCTGTTTAGTCCGTCAGTTAGAATATTGTAAAATAATGGACACGTATTTTTGTTCTTATTAATCAATGAATATTCACAATGTAAAGATAAAACACTTCCAAATTCGGGAGTGGGGGCTTGTGACGTCATAACGCTTGTAAAATCTAACCGACCGTGTATCGTTTTGTGAATTTTAGAAGCGTTGTATCTTGGTCTATTTTGGTTTACGCAACAAAAGTAAAATACGGTCTAATATTTTTTAAATCTATATTTCGGACTAATAAAGTTTTTTTGACTAACATAGCCTATTGAAGTACACTAGTAGGTGTAACAGATACGCGTGTGTGTAACTGTACCTACCTGGTCTGTGCCTGTGGTCGCAGCAGGGCGGGTGTGCGGCAGGCGGCGCACGCGCAGGCCTCACTCGCACGCGGTAGAAGCGAGAGCCGCGCGGCATGCCGTAGCGGTTGCCGCTCTGTGACATACAATATATATTTAAAAACAGATTGGTCAAAGATCGTGGGTGTGATTACTGCAATAACTGCAAAAGTCAAATATAATTTTTTTAAATGTTTTAAATTCCCATAACTTTTTGGCGCTGTGCATTGGTAGACCAAAAGACTGCTGAGCACGGAACAAGTATTTGTATGATCTACAAGTAGTTGTTCCGGATCTGGCTGGTTTTGTACACAAGAGAAATTTACTTATGTAGAGAGGACTTAAAAAACTGTATTTAAGATTTATGTTTACATCATTTCATCAATTGTTAAATTCATAATATTTAAACCGCCGCAAAAGTGTTTGTTTACACGAAGATAGCGTACCTTCTTAGCATAACAGTACTCCTTGGATTCAACTGTGGCGATTGCGTACAATCTTCTCTCACTTTCGTTCTTCACCTGTATGCTCAGTTCTAAAGCTGGCAGGCAATCGCTGTGCACGAAATACATGATAGACGCTTCCTGGAAACCAAAATATTGTTTTTAGTCGTAGCGTGATTTTATATGGTCGCGGGACTGTACGAATTACCGTGACCCCGAAACGTAAAGGGCTATTGAAGGACACCGTGGATTTTAGTCAGTACGAGTCTGACAGTCCCTCCCGCTCTGCCCTGGGTGGGAGGACTCATTTGGTGATTTTACCACGTAAAAAAAAAGCGTGATTTTTATATAGACTGTTATAGCAGCGTTTCCCTTTTGACAATTACAATATGTTTTGTTTCGTGGGCATCTGAAAACAAGAATAATTATTAATTAATGTATTATTCTACTACCTCTATCCTAATTTATTTAGAGCCAGCGCAGTATTTTTTTTGGGACAAACCCACCACACTATATCCAAACCACTGCAACTCCTGAAAGCCAAAATCAACAGTGGCAACCACCAGAAAAGTGCCGAGACAATGAAGTTCGACGTGTCCCGGAGAATGAGTTTACCTGTCTTGGATCCTGCAACGAAATTAATCAGAAAAGAATGGTGGAAGAGTAGGAAAAATATGCTTCCACTTTCCATTTGCCGGCTCCCGCCCAGTTTATCTTTTAGTAAAAAATAAGCAGCTGCTCCACAATTCGAACATGATTTAGTGACTAAAAAGGCGATACCAAAGTATAAATGGGGGTTAATAAAACCTTTTTACTATAAATAAATGAATATTATTTTACCAAACAGAACCAGCTTGGGTTTAAAAGTATTAAGTGAGTCACGAAGGGGTAGTGTGAAAATTCCCGAGCCATGGTAGGACACCGTTTGAGAAACACTGGCCTATAGTCTTCCTCGATATACAACATTATTTTTAGTATATGCGAAAACTGAATATAGTTTGTTCAGAATTCAACAGTAATTCTGATTTGATTCCAATAATTTTTACACCATGTTATTTTTTTTTAAATATTTTAATTAAATTTTATTACCAGTTAATTACAATACAATCGCCGTACGGTTAGGTACCTATTGCCAAGCTATTATCACGAGTGTATAACACAGGAGACGCGATTTACGCGGGTGTACCGCGAAATGAGCATGTTTTTGAATGGACAACCAGGTAATATACATACTTATAACCTTGTGATTTTTTATGATACGGTTTTAAAATTTCGTACATAGATTCTTTACACAAAAACACTAGACAGATGTATAGGGTTTCGCATAAACAAAAAATAATGTTGTATAAACTATCCAAAACTCAAATATTTTTCAATTCGAAGCAGTTCCTGAGACTTTTTTATTTTATTATTTTATTTTTTATCGTGGTAAAATCATCAAATGAGTCCTCCCACCCAGGGCAGAGCGGAAGGGACTGTCAGACTCGTACTGACTAAAATCCACGGTGTCCTTCAGTAGCCTTTTACGCTCCGGGGCCACGGTAATTCGTGAGTCCCGCGACCTATCCAGCCACTCCTCAAAGAGGGGTTCTACCGCCGAGTTCCTGAGACTAGCGCATTTAACCAAACAAATTCTTAGATTACCTGTAGCACAGTATAGTTGAGATGCTGCGGGTCCCACATGACGAGCACGGTGTGTCCGGGCAGACACGACGACAGGGACAGGGTGCCGGCTGGCAGACCGAACGGAGTGTGACAACGACCGCGAGCTTTCTTACTGTCATCCTTCTTTGGTGACGATCTGAAACAATAAATCATCAGCATCTGCCAAAACATAACATACATAGTAAGAAAAAAACATAGTCAGAAAAAGTCTGACTATGTTAGCGGCTCGAACCGGATGCAGTTGAATATCTGTATTTTTACAAGTTGCGACTGCCTATCTGAACCCCACAAACCAATGCTGTTGAGTCCGTCTCTTATAATAATGAACACTTTTTTTTTTTGTTTATTGATGAATGTTTACAAAGATAAAACGCTTCGGAATTCGAAAGTGGGGACTTGTGACGTCATAACGACTGTAAAATTATACCGACCGCGTGACGTTTTGTTATTTTTAGAAGTGTTGTATCTCCGTCAATTTTGGTTTATGTAACAAAAGAAAAAATACGGGTTTAATATTTTTTGATAATCTATCTTTCAGACATTTTTTTAAATTAAATTGGCTTTTGTCCAAATTTATTTTAACATTGAAGCTGAAGAATTGCTTGTACAAACAAATATTTGTATTACGAGGTGTAAAATACGTGAATTTAAACTATATTATTAGGTATGGGAGGGGACTCACCTTCCCTCGCTATCATCTTCTCTGCTTTTCTCCTCTTCTGCTTTCTTTTCCAAATCTTTCTTCAAGTCTTTCACTTGTTGCTTCAATACTGCGTTCTCATTTTCGAGGGACGCCAACTGAAATAATACAATAATATATTACTTATTGTAGGGAAAATGATAGTTTAAAATTTGATAAAAAAAACATAGCGGGAACGTGTAATGCCTTAATAAAGTAACATAAAAAATAAGTTTTGCCAACAGGTACTCTAATCGCAAATCAAACTCAATACATTTATCAGCCGCATAATGTAAGCTATCCTTTATTATTAAAACTAGGTTCAGAACCAGACATGAACGAAGAAAAGAGGATTTCTATAGTTCTTTCAATGAAAACTAAACCTTATTCTGTTCAAGTGCTAACATGTTTTTTCCCCCCAATATGGAGGGGAAGGGACTGTCCGACTCGTACTGACGTAAATCCACGGTGTTCATTCAATAGCCCTTTACGTTCCAGGGTCACGATTACCTGTCCAAACAGTCCCGCGACCCCGGCAGGCTACAGATGATTACAGGCTTTTTTGCATAATAAAAAAAATGAGTACTAGATAACTCGGCCATAAACCGCGGGCAAGAGCTTGTTTACAATAAGGTGTAGCTGTAGGATACAAAAATCCTCTGCTTTGCGTTCTCCTTTCATCCCTAGAGCATAAATACCTGAGTCTTCAGCAGCGCATCGAAGTCGTTAGTCTCTGGGTCAGTGAGCTGTTGTATAGTGTCACGGTACTTGCCGCACTCCCTCACTAGCGCGGCCTCTCGCTCTCGCAGCGCATCTATCTGTCTCTCTTTCTCCGACAGTAACCGACGAGTGACGTCAGTAGTCGACAGTGACGTTGAAAGCTACAAGCGAAATGTGGGCGTGAGAACATAAAAGGTGGCGGTGATCACTAGGTCTTGTGTGCGGAAAAGAAGCGCTATTACATTGATCTACTTTTTTTTACTATGTTGAAAGTATATTTTCACTAATTACTACTAGAATATTAAGCAACATAAAGTACAAAAGAAATTCAGCCACTCATAAGTGTGTAAAGCTAAGGCTACATTAGTCAGTAATTTGCGATGCGACTGGAGCCGAACGAGTGACACATGGAAACACTGATGTACAGTGTAACCATATTTTATGAGCATTCATTTGTTTACGAGCGCCTTCACACTAGCGTTTGTCCAGCATAAGCGTTCGATAAACGTATGCGCAGCGCAAACGCGGCGCAGACGTCACGTTGTTGTGGCGTTTTTCTGGAGTTAATTAACGTTAACGTTTAACCGCGTTTAGCGCTCTCATTGGTTGAGATCAGGCCAATAAGAGCATCAAAAGCGGTTAAACATTACTATCGCGTCTACGTTAAAAAAACTCGCACTAAACACATGGATGCTTGGACTTCATCGTGTTTTGTTTTATGCTCATTTTGTACATTTTTGGAAAACTTTGAAAACCCAAGCAATACACATAAACTACAGAAATCTACCAAGTTTCATGCTAAACACATACCTGTTTCCCTGAATCATATTTAGAATTAATCGCCGCTATCTCAGCCTCCATCTTGATCTTCCATTCCGCCTCTGCCTTGGCGAGTGCCACTCTCACCGCCTCCTCCTTCTCGACCTCAGCGTTCTCCTTCGTCTGCATGACGATAGCGTTGTGACTCGATATTTCGATGACGTCTGTTCGTTCTATCTTCTCGAGGCTCGATTCGGAAGGCGAACGGTCCATGTTTGTTAGAGCTACTAGGCGGAACCTGGGGGTGATGGGAGAATGATTTTTTTAGAATACAAGGTCGATTTTTAAGCTTTGTAAGTGAAAGTTGAATGTTGGGTGCGAACATTCCAAATTATATTGGGGGTTAGAGCCTCAAAAGATCTAAATTGTAATTTTTAATGGCGACTGGCTTTAAATTAAGGATTTAGAATACCAAGTTGATTTTTAAGCTTTGTAAGTGAAAGTTGAGTGTTGGGTGCGAACTATCCAAATTTCATTTGGGGTTAGAGCCTCAAAAGATCTAAATTGGTTCAAAACATTTAATGGCGACTGGCTTCAAATTTAAGATTTAGAGTACCAAGTCGATTTTTAAGCTTTGTAAGTGAAAGTTGAGTGTTGGGTGCGAACTATCTAAATTTTATTGGGGGTTAGAGCCTCAAAAGATCTTAATTGGTTCAAAACATTTAATGGCGACTGGCTTCAAATTTAAGATTTAGAATACCAAGTCGATTTTTAAGCTTTGTAAGTGAAAGTTGAGTGTTGGGTGCGAACTATCCAAATTTTATTGGGGGTTAGAGCCTCAAAAGATCTACATTACAATGTAGATCTTTTGTGGTTTTGATGTTTAATGGCGATAGGCTTCTTAAATCTTAAATCGATTGATTGATATACTTGCTATACCTACATCTTTCCCTAAACGTCGAAAAAAGTCTACTATTTCTAATGAGGCTGAACTAATGCAGAGGTTAAACTAACGGGAAACGCCATTTATTATCATTATGATCCTTAATTCATTTTTTTACTTATTATTTGCATTTTTAAATATTTTTACAAAAACAAGAAAAAAAAACATTTAAAAATATATATAATAATCATTCGTCATTATATTTATTATAATGCGCGTTTATAGAAACTTTTAAAGTGAACATAGTCGCGATAATTGACGGGGTTTCCCGTTAGTATGGCGGGTATTAGGATAGAAAAGAATGTAACATGAGCAAAATATGACAAATGTTACCTCGATCGTAAAGACTCAATCTCAGCCTTATAATCCAGATGCATCTTCTCTTGCAAGTCTTTGATCTCCTTCTGTTTCAGCGCTTCAATTTCTTCCAACTTCTTCTCAAATGCCTGTATTTCTTCCCGGGTCTTATCCAGTAAATCTTTCGTCTCCTGGTGTTCTTTTTCTAATCTTTCTATCTCTTTCTGGTGTAAGTTTTTAATGTTTTCTGTGTCGGTTTTGAGGGTAGCTATAACTTCGTCCTTCTCATTTAGAGCTGCTTTCATATCACTTAGTTCTAGTTCATGGTCTACCGTGAGTCTTTGCGTTTCCTCACGGAACCTTATTGCACTTTCCTCATTACTCTTCTCCCACGCTTCTAATATCTCTAAATACTTACTCGTCATAAATTTCTTCTGTTCATTTACCTCATTCTTCAACTTCGTCAGCTCTTCTACTAAAAATACAATATTCACTTTACAAACCGTAAATATTTTTATTAAAAACTCTTGCAGTCTTTCCATGTTTATTCTGTGGGTATCCATGTTGTCCTGAAAAACAGAAATAAGCCTTCAGAATATTAAGTAAAGTTTCTTTTCAATATGTACGTAACGTCACAATCCTACACAGAAATATGAAGAAAAAAATGAAAGAATATGCAAAATAAAATTAAAATGAACAGCTGATACGGGGCCGGTGAAGACAGGAGCAAATAAAATAATAACAAAACGACAACCACTCAGGTAAGCGCTCCGAGATCGATGTACAGTCGAACAGAGGTTTCTTTTTTTTAGAGGATAGGGTAGACAGGCAAAAAATATATCAAACTTTCTACTACACGACATTAATTTCTATAGGGTACGCGTGTAGTAATTTTCAAAGTACTTCAGACAATACAGAAGATGTCTTGATGACTTAGCACAACATTATGTCTACTTTAAATTCAGGAGATAATACGTGCGTGCGATCACACTAAATCCTGAATTTAATACGCTCAAATCGAGTTTAAAATTAAAAGAATTTGTATAATATGAGCAGCCTGTATACTCGTCTCTCAGTTCGTCTGTACCAGGTCAAAGTTGTTACTCGTGTGTTGTGTGTCGATGTACACCTGTCGTTCGTCCCGGCCCCAGTCCAAGCTCGACGGTAGTGACTCCTCGATGTAAAAATCAGAGTTTTCGAACTCGTTTGATTTCGGGCTCTCCGCGGTTTCCAATATAACCGGTAGTTTTCGCACCTCGGTTACCGTTGATACGGCCATTGTATCGGGAACGCAAATAGTGGAGATGTCGACTTTCGTTTTTTGTGTCGCACTCTGGCCGCCTAGCTTTTCGAAGTCGCTCGTTTCTGTGACCGAGTCGAAATCTCTGTGGAAAGACAGAAAGGCAAGATAGTAAAAGATATTTGAAAAAAAATTAACGAAAGTCACAAAACTACAGAATAAATAATAAATAATAATAAATCGTTTATTTATAAAAATAATAATAAGAATACTCACTTATCCTCCACTTGTATGTCCATATCTTTACGTTCAAGTTCCGAAGCTCGTATTCTGAAATTGTTACAAAAATATAATAATTTACGAAATTCAGAATCTCAGGACATTCAAGATTTTGGAACACAAACCATACAATAGTACTTTTTGGTTACAATTAGCCACTAAAAACCAAGTCAAAATGCAAATTCTAAAGCCAGCCAAATAAAGAACGGTGAAATGTAAAAATATCTTTGGCTAGCTGTGCCCTGTAGTTTCACTACGCTACTCAGTTCCTATTGTATCCAACGCAAAAATATTTTTTCAATTCGAACCAGTAGTGCATGAGATTAGCTCGCAAACAAACCAACAAACAAACTTTTCAGTTTAATATTAGTATAGATTAAAATTCAAGTTTACACAATTTCTTAAAGAATATCATACCTCTGTTGGAAGAACTGCACAGTAGGATCCATATCATAGCTAGGTATATCTACACTGAGGTCTGGCAGTGCACTGGCGATGTAGGCCACGTCCGCCTCCGTGAGCTGCGGCAGGCCGGCGTCGAACGGAGGCGGCGCCACCGTGGCGAACGGAGGCGGCAGCTCCGTCATGCCGGGGAACAGACTGCGCAGGAAGTGACCCTCGAACACTGAGTTGAACTCTTGTCGCCTGCTGATTTCTTCTTCGTGTATTTTGAGCAGTTTCTCAGCGAGGTCTGTTGCCCACTGGAATTTGAAAGAGTTTATTTCAGTTTGGGATAATGGGTTTTTATAGAACACTTTTTATTTATTTTTTTGGCGTTTTAAAATCATCAAATGAGACCTCCCACCCAGGGCAGGGCGGGAGGGACTGTCAGACTTGTACTGACTAAAATCCACGGTGTCCTTCAATTGCCCTTTACGTACCGGGGTCACGGTAATTCGTTAGTCCCGCGACCCCGGCAGGCTTTGGTCCTCTAGCTAGGAGGAGGGCCCCGTCACTCTGCTGACACTTTTTGAGGCGCGCGTGGAACAACGCGCTGTCGACCCGGGCATGGTCCATAGGAGTATATTAGAAGCGGTTTCATAGTTATAAAACGTCGTTATTCTGTCCGATAGTTGCAGACAAGAGTCTGGAGATAATTATTTTACAGCTTAAATAACTAGGTACCACTCATATTTAACAAAGCGTTAATTTGTGACAACGTTATATTGTAGGCACTGCGCAGTGGCTAAGCGATTTTTGTAGGTATTTGAGTATAAAATTAATGAAAGTAAATAAAAGTTTCGATCAAAACATTCTGTGAAAAAATAATAATGAAAATCCAATAATAATATGTCTATGATTCTGGCTTTTGTCATTATATTCATAAGCGATACCTATATCAGTTGTGCCACATTTACTTAACACTGCAGGTAGCAAAAACATTCGTCCCCCTTCGAATTATGTCAACATAATGCAATCTATCGCAAAACAAATACCACACAGAACTTAAACCTTTTTTGTTTTTCTTCTCAAACTCTCAACCATCTGTAGAACTTTCTAGAGTTTAAAATCCCATCCTACCTTGAGATGTGAGTGTGAGAAGGTCCGTCTCCTGGCCACCTCGTGCACGGCCCGCACGAACACCTGCGGCGCACGGTGCAGCTGCGCCACGATCCCGAAGTACCGCGACAGACGGTTGAAGCACTGGAACGACAGCATCGCGTGCGCGTCCTGGACCGACATCGAGTTCTCGATCATTAGGACCGCCCTGGAAAGTGTGAGGAAGAGATTAGATGGTGTCTTAGAGCTGAAAGATGTTACCTGTGGCCGTATTTTGACGTTTTAAAACAAGGCATGTTCCAGTGAGTGAAAGAGATAGAGCTATACAAGTCGTCTAGCGCCATTTCGATCAGTCACTGAAACAAGACTGGTTTTAAGACGTCATAATACGGCCCTGATCGTCAAGTCAATACATCAACGCCGTGTTGCCAGCCTGTCGGTTTTTCATCAGCATTTCGGAGAGTCTGCGATGGAACTGCACAACTTGATTTCGCCTGGCCTTTTCCATCATCGAACTACAAGACGTACGGTAATGCGCCATCGATATAATATGGTGGTCATCCCTCCGGTACGTACAAAGCGTTTTGCCAATACTTTTATTGTACGCACAGCTAAGGAGTGGAAATCCCTGCCAGCATCTGTATTTCCCGACAGCTATAACCTTGAGGTCTTCAAGTCAAGAGTGAAGAGGTTACTTCTAGGCAAGTGTGCTTCACCGTCGACCACATCTTCACTTACCTTCAGGCGAGATGGTGGTCAATAGCGAATGAAAAAAAAAAAAATAACGCACTACATACATTTTGAATTTTTTGATGCTGAAAACTAAGCCTATTTAGTTATTGAGACATAATTTTTTGGCTGTTAACAGCTGCATAACCTCTTAAACATAATGTAATTACTTACTCTAATCTCGCCTTCAGTATATGTGAGAGTTCGTCCTTGGACTTGGCGATACGGCGTCTGATGTCGATGAGCATCTGATGTCCCTTCAGCAGCTTCTTCAGCTGGCACCAGTGGGACTGGACTAGTGTGGGCAGGACGGACGGGTCGCATGCTGTGTTCAGACGCTCGCGGCACTGGGAATTAAAAATTTGTTGAGTTGTTAGATCGGCTAGTACATGGTAAGTTTAAACGAGGCTCTGTATTTTACTTCACAGGGTTTATGCAAAACACACTTGTAAAGATCAAGTTCAAGATAAACCTTGCGTTTTGTATTGACCATTGAATGTCTTCATCATCCTATAAGATGTTCCCTCTGGTGAGACACAAACCTCCTCTCTCGGAGAGGGAGTGCCATCGGTAGTCCACCACACGGGCCTAATTCAGATTGGTAGATGTCACATGTGTTCGAATTTTTGGATTCCAGAACGTGCCGGTTTCCTCACGATGTTTTCCTTCACAGTTTTGAGAGCAGACCACGGAATTTGGATATTTTATATTCTTAAATTATGGTCTTCCATTCATCAACTCTTCATTTTTTATTTTTTTGTTATGACTAAAAATGAGAAAATCAGCCGTCACCGTGTTTAGCATATTGAGCAATATCATCATACATCTAATTTTAGCGCTGTATCATATAATTTACTTCTACACGTCACCGTGAAATGCATAATAGGAGTACAAGAAGATTCTGTTCAATTTGATGATGTTTTGAGCTCCTTTTTAAATTTCCATTAAAATATTGTTAGCCAGGCCACACTAACGCATTTCGTTTCGTTGATTTACGCGCTACGTGTAAGAGGTTTTTTCATTAAGATTTCTCAGTGGCAACCACGGGGTCCGGATTTAACCTTTTAACCGCACGAGTCGTATACAACATTATTTTTAGTATATGCGTAACCTGAATATAGTTTGTTCAGAATCAGTAACTGATTCGATTCCAATATTTTTTACACCATGTTATATTTTTTTACAAAAATATTTTAATTGAATTTTATTACCAGTTAATTACAATACAATCACCGCACGGTTAGGTACCTATTGCCAAGCTATTATCACGAGTGAATAACACAGGAGACGCGGTTTACGCGGGTGTACCGCGAAATGAGCATGTTTTTGAACAGACAACCAGGTAATCTACAAACTTATAACCTTGTGATTTTTTATGATACGGTTTTAAAATTTTGTAAATAGATTCTTTACACAAAAATACTATACAGGTGTATCGGGTTTCGCATAAACAAAAAATAATGTTGTATATGCGACAGCGTTCAATCCCGTTCCGTATTTATAGAATGCTTCCAGTTGCTAAGCATCTGATCAACGGACTTAGCGTGGGCACGATACATTTTTTACCCGACTGCGCCAGAAGGAGGGTTATGTTTTTTTTTAAAGATTTTATAATGGGCAACCCTTCTTTGTTTTATGCTAATGTTAAGTACTATACTACTATTACTAAAAAGTTTCAACATTATCCGTTCAGCACTTATTCTGTAAAAGAGTGACAAATCCGGCTCGAAGGACCGATATAAATATAAGATCCCTTATGCACCTTACACTTCCATTCATCTATCCTAACCCATTTTCGCATTTATAATTAAAAAAAAAACTATTTTCATATCAATTAAATCCTCACCTGTATTAGCGACGCAGCCTGATCGCGCTGGTCTCTCTCCAGCTTCTTCACATCGTTCAGGAGCTGGTCAAGGCCGTACAGCCTCTCTTCAATACCCTTGATGTGCTTCAGACCATGCATGTTAGCGTACTCCAGTATATGGTACAGTTCTGCTTCACGCTCCTTCAGGGGATCAGCGTCTAGCTGTAATTAAGATTCAAGGCATTGTTTCAAGCATTTGGTAAGAGAGATTCGGATTCTGATGATGATGAGCAAAAAGCCTTTGATAGAATACTCTTTTTTATAGACACACACATTAAAGATATTTCAAATGTCTTATAAATAGTTTGTTACAAACATTTTGACAGGAGATATCAAATCTTTAAAGCAAATATTGGAAATTTAAAACCGGCCGGACGTAGGGTTCCGTACCTATCTCTATGAGGTCGCGGGACTAACGAATTACTACGTAAAGGGCTATTGAAGGACACCGTGGATTTTAGTCAGTACGAGTCTGACAGTCCCTCCCGCCCTGCCCTGGGTGGGAGGACTCATTTGATGATTTGATTTTGACCACGCTAAAAAAAAAAAACATGTCTGTGTAAGAAAGTCTCTTAAATATTTATTATGCTAATCTTTAGTTTTGCCGCTATAACAAACGGCAACTGAAATGCATCATCTGTGAAGATTTCAACTAACTATCACGGCTTGAGATACAGCCTGGTGACAAACGGACAGACAGACGTACGGACAACGGAGGCAAGTACATAGATCTGATGGTTATTCATTATGACCATCAGATCGATATCTGACTACTGTATAGCTTTTACAATTTTAATGGCTTTACGAGAACGTACACAAGAAAATGTTGTAACCTGAAAACATACATTGATAAAGATTTTATGCGCTTCGATAACAATTTAATACGCATTACTCTTATTTGACATTATGAATGGAAAATGCATTAGTAAAATTCCAACGACTTTGGCCTAAAAACATTTCATCGTATAACGTCAATATGCTTGAGAACTTTTTTCTATTTATAACGCTCGTACGATTGCAATAAGAGCTATATTTCTTTATATCTCACAGTAGAATCTTAATACGCCATAAGAATGTAATGCCCGAACCTATAGAGCGAACTGAGTTTCAGTTCAGTCGCTCTTCATTCTAAAATGAACCTTATTCCATTCTGTTAATATTCTTATTACTATGACAAGCTTGATCACCATCGTCTGTAGCAACATACAACTCAACTTTATATTTATAAGGTTTATTTTTAAGCGATTACTTACTAAAGCAAGTCCCTTCTGACAATAGTCCAATATATCTTGCAGGGAGGCCTTATTCCCCTGCGCCAAGATCCAGTGCAGGAGGGAAGGTTCTTCCTTGGTCTCATACGACTGCGCCTTGAACGTGACTCCTTCATCAGACTCTTCAACGAGGGGAACTGGCTCCGAAGACGACGCTCCTTCGTTGCCTGATGATAGTTTTTGGTCGAATACTGTAAAGATAGAAATAAAGATGATGAAGAATATATATTAAGAAAGAACACTCCCAGAAATGATAGTTGTCCAATGGTAACGGTCCCCAATTACGATTCGAACCCATTGAAGCATATTTCATTGTGTAATTTATTTCATCACCACCCAAGTAACACAATTAGCACTTACTAGTGAACTTATGTAGAACCTAAGGTCGGTCTAAACTCTTATTAGTGTCACAAAGCATCTTGATAAATTATATAGCAAACCTAAAAGTTTTAAACTGCAACTGCAGTTGTACAAACAAATGCACTATTTGGATGTACAATTGCATTTTAAAGTAGGAAATAAATGCGTAACGCCGTTTAACAGCTTAAGCGTGAACCATTGTAATGCCAGGTAAATCAACTATGTAGCTTTCAGCTGTTTTTAGTGTCTTAGAGTCTACAATAGCATTTTTAAGTAGTTATATAGTGCCCAAGCTCTCAAAACGGTGTAGGTCAAAGTAGGTAATATTGTGAGGAAACCAGAATGTTCTAGAATCCCTTGGTCTTGATAGGACTGGTTGTTAAACTTTCAGGCAACTGACTACTTTTAAAGAATGTCAAAAATCTACAAGCGACAGCCAGGGGCGACGGCTGAACGTGATTTCCGAGACACGGAGGGACAAAAACACATTCAAATTAGACCAAATATAATAATCAGCCCTTTTTGAACATCACAGTTTCCAAGGAAAATGTCTTCAAACCCCCGCTCTTGAAACCGGTTTCATTGAAACTATACTTTAATCAGAAAAGATATACCCTTCGGTAATCTTCGTGTTTCCGAATCATAACGAACCAGCGACAGAGAGCCTGCAAGTACGATCCCCGAATATGAAGTTTGGATCATGGTTAGAGATGAGACCCTGAAGATTTTATGCGCGTTAAATAAACGCCCAATAAATGCCTTTTGCCTGGACCTAGTTATGCTTCTGCTTAATTTTCTACTTAACAAAGTTAATACTTTTTTTACCCAGTGACCGGGTATTTATTTGGGCGTAAACTCATGTATGTCCAACTAGCACTTTTCCCGCGACTTCGTCCGCGTGGGTTACGTACTTTCATAATTCCCCCTTTTCACCCCCTTAAAGGTTAAATTTCCAAAAACCCCTTCTTAGTGCTCCCCTACATTATGATAGGAAGCCGTGTGCAAACTTTCACATTCCTAGCCCCAGTAGTTTCAGCTGTACGTTGATATGTCAGTCAGTCAGTTCTCCTTTTATATATATAGATATGCCAAGTTTATGCCCATTCTGTTCATAAATGTGTTTGTCCTCGACCCATCTCTAATCACGATTAGCTTGGCAAGTATCTTTTAGTCCAAGAGAATTGTAAAAGATGGCGTTTTGAAGTTTATTTCTACTCCCCTGGTAAAAAGGAGACAGAGTTATCCCCACAGGACCAATCACAAAAAAATGGTGGTCCATTTACCTGCACAAGTCGGTTTACCTGCACCCTTGACAACAAAAACAATAACAATCAACGAACTCAACGCAGACGAAACCGATGGCATTAACTAGTCTATATTAATTACTAGCCGTTGCCAGTGGCTTCGCCCACATAGTAACCCAACCTAACCTATTACCGAGTAACGGTAACCTATGTGTTATTCCAGGCAGTGACCTGTCTCTGAGAATAATTTCATAAGTTCCGTTCAGCTGTTTTGATTTTTTTTTTTTTTTTTTTTTTTTTTGATTTAGTGATTGATATACAAACATTTCTCCATACAATCCGTCCAAACTTTCACATTTATAATATTAGTAAGAAAGGTTGTTACTTGGTTGCGTGACTCACGAATTACCGTGACCCCGGTACGTAAAGGGCTATTGAAGGACACCGTGGATTTTAGTCAGTACGAGTCGGACTCATGTGATGATTTTACCACGTAAAAAAAAAAGGAAGGCTGTTACTTCAATACAAAAAGAAGAATGACAGGGTAAAAAGCTACCCAAGAATTATGAATAACTAGCACTTTTCCCGCGACTTCGTCCGAGTGGGTTACGTACTTTCTAATTCCCCCTTTTCACCCCCTTAAAGGTTAAATTTCCAAAAACCCCTTCTTAGTGCTCCCCTATACATTATAATAGGAAGCCGTGTGCAAAATTTCACATTCCTAGCCCCAGTAGTTTCGGTTGTACGTTGATATGTCAGTCAGTCAGTTCTCCTTTTATATTATGAAAAATAATACAGACACGCAATCACCAATCTTACTGTATTACCCTTCTCCATATTTTATGCAGGTTCGTATAAGTACCCATCTGACCTATCTTTATAGGACCCCCGAGGCTCATAACGGCATACTTTTCCTGTCTTATAAAATGTAGGCAATTGGAGATTTTACCACGTTTTTAATTTTAATTTTTTAATTAATTATTTTTTGGTAGAATAGGAAGATACGTTGTTCCTGAGTACTATAGGTTATAAATTATATTTATATCAAGCATATAAATTATATTTATGTCGACGCGGAAGGTCAAAAAATTCACGCTAACGTCGCGTCGCCGTCGGAAGTTAGGGCACAACGTCTCAACCTAAATCAGAATTGAAAGAGCCCGAATGATGGGAATAGCCTCCCCCTTATGACATGGAACTGGATAATTATAAGGCGAAAAACTTACAGAAAAATGTGGCAAATTACTACTATAAACACACTACAGGCGTAATGTTCTAAAATTCTAAAACATGTGACATCTACTAGCCCGCTTTATGTCCGGGTGGTAGATTAAAGCCCATTCCGTAACAGAGAGGACGCCTGTGTCCCAGCCGGGAGAACAGTATAGCCTGATTACACTATTATTGTTTACTACGCGTAATATTAGGTACATCAGAAAATTCCCGCTTTCTACAAGACATTATCAGGTAAACCGCAACTCGGTTCACGTGAGTGGCACATGCTATAATGAATACTAAATAACGATAATTTATTGTTACTAGATTGAGAGTAAATAAACAAAGATAATTAACACGATAACTGACACGATGTAAACAAAACAATGTGTCAAATGCTAATCTTTTCTGTTGAACTCTGCTGGGAAATTAGGAACGGACGCCCATGTTTTTTTTTTTTTTGTTAGGTTGGATGTTCTGAATTTGAGTTTCGTGTTCTACCAACATTTAGCTGTAACGATTTTTTTGGGTCTTTTTTTTATTATTAATGCCCAATTGTTATGATTCAAGCAAGTGAAAGTATCGCCACATGAAATGAACGTTATTTTTTATATTTTTAGTGTACCAATGACCTTTTAATTTCACATGGCCTCACATATTTGCATAGTGAATAATGTATGATATTCAAAACATTTCGATCACAGTTTTGGGCAGTGTCATATTCGTGGCTGTGCACGCGGCTATTAGTTGCTCGACTCAAAACAAAGATAAGCCAGAGTGTTGTCTCAGACGGGTTATAATTGGAATATGTTATCAGTCAGTGCCCTACCTGTAAGCCCATAAAATAGACACAATAATCTCTTTATAATGATAGTAAAAAAGACCCTTCAAATCACATGTCTGACGTCATTGATGCCCATAATCGCTTCCGCTCAAACCTGTTTGCGTTAAAAAGTCATTAGCTAAATATAGCCAGGTCGTCGTAGTAGCGACTCATTGACATTGGACGCTAAATTAATTCACCGACTAGCCTACTAAAATTATCAACTGTATCGTTCGTACGATCAATTCCTTGTTGATAAAGTTCCTTTAAAGGAAAGACTGGCTCGGATGAAATAAACAGAATCCACGAGTAACATTGTAACACGCTTTCTGTCTCAAAGAATGGAGGAAAAAGAATGTATTTTATACCTGTTTGCATTTTAAATATGAACTCATTACACAAACAGTGTGATAATGACTGGGTAAAATAAACAGAAAATTTTATTGTTTAAACCACTTACCATCTTCGTCGGATAATTTGAACGCTTCCACGCCAAAATCTTGACAGGCCTTGTTTTCTGAACTGTTGTCCAATGGATGAGTGATCCTATAGTGAGGACCCTCAAAGTCTGTGTCTTCAAATACATCAAAGGCCGAGAATCTGTGGGCCTCGGCATTTAATTGGAGTGCGGGCAGTATTGGGATCTTACCTAGAGATTCTAAAACTTCGTTGAGCCTAGAAAATAAAATATTTAAGCGCTTAGTTATTGATAGACCTGCGTCTAGAGTTTTATTGGACGTGAGTTTGGAGGTGTTCTCTTAAATAAATAATGAATAATCCAGTACTAGCTGACACGGAAAACCCCCTTTACAGAACTAAGTACATGATGTATTACAAGGATTCTATCCGTTTGTTCCCTTTGTTTCACAAACTATACATCATTCCTTTTCATATGCTAAACCCGTTTGTGTTACGAAATATTTAGACACATGTGTTGAGATTAGCAAAAGTATTCAGAATCATTGTTGTTTGTACTTTAAACACTTATCACGCGCAGATAACGAGGATCGTGCTTATCTTCAAAGTTTGGTCTAGACAGAATTATTTGCGAGAATAGGCAAAATAGAAGTGGGGCGCGCCGGTCAGGGTCGCTGTAAATGCGACGATGCACGCCGAGGTCTGAATGCGACCCGAAAATACTTTGACATGAACATAGCAACAATATATTCGTGCAGAGGTTTTATTATTTGCATCGCAAAGTGAAAACAGTGTATTGAACTCATAAAGACAAAGTAGTTCATTCGTATTTAGTACGTGCGGTTGCATGGACTAGACAATGGCGTCTAGAATCAATACCAAAGTGCTGCACTGTCCTATTACAGGCATGGCGTGCACGACTGTACCCTACAATTTATTCATATAAAATTACAGCGCAGCACGGACACGGGTAGGTCAACTAAGTACAATCGGGCATGAAATACACACACAATGAGTGATTATTACGCATGTATTCCATATACGTCTTAATTTCCACAAGGAATTCGTGTGCAGTTAGTTTAGCAGTAACATTTTTCTTGAGCCGAGACGAGTTCTTTTATAAACAATGTTTTTCAAGCGATTTTCCAATGTAACTCATTACGTTAATTTGTTCAAGACGCAATTTGTTCAAGGTAAATACGAAAAAGGAATTATTTAGTTTGCTTGATGTCTTGGCCAATTTTTACTTCTATTTCTTTTTTTGGTGATATATTTGTGATTGGCGTGTCAGTAAATAAATCAATATTGAACTTGGTGTGGTATGAACTTGAACGGGTTGACTTAATGGTGTTTGACACGAACGTGTGGTGGTGCATATCGATTGCAGTTGCTATTTGTAAATACTGCTACCTATCATTACCTATAATTATAGACTTGTTTACACAAGCTACCAGCTTGTGTAAACAAGTCTATAATTATTAAAGAGGTTAAAAACACATTTTTGATTATCTGTTCTGAATACACTTCTGCTGTATTTTGGAATGATTCAAGTATGCTCAGTCTTCAGTTCCGGTGAACTAAAATTTCTAACACTTGGGCCACACTAACGGGAAATGCCGTAGATTATCGTGGTAATGGACGTTTATCCCGACATTTAAAGACTTTTATCGCGAAAATCAACGGGAAATGACGTTAGTATGGCCCGGCTATAAGAGGTAATTTATTTCAGTATCTGATACTTCAGTAAATTAGGTAATAAACAATTTCACCTGGCGAATGTGTAAATATCTATGGAATAACATAAAATATGTACAAATACAGACATGGCCGGCCCACTTCCACTTCAGCATGCTGATTCTACGCGCAATGTCGGTTACTTTGGTTCTCTGGCGAATGACTTCGTTCCGAATTCTATCCACCAGAGAAACCCGGGAGGGTTGGCTCTCTTTGGGGGAGGCTTACGTTCAGCAGTGAACGGCAATAAGCTGATAATATATTATGTACAAATGCTAGCACGTCAACCTATCCCAAACTACAATTTCCCAATCAAAATGAACCTTCTTTGGTTGTGATAAAGTTGAAAATCGATTAACAGATTGGGGTAGGTTTACGTGCTTTATGTAATGAAATAATAACTCACCCAGACAACTTTTCATGATACTCCTCCTTTTTTAGTCGATGTTTTTTAAATGACTCTTTAAAATTTCGTGATCTCTCACAGAATTCGTTGAATATGTCCTCCAAGTTCGCGACCACCGCTGCCCAGCCCTGTTTCAAAAACGAAATCATCAAATGAATGATAATATTTAGGTCGAGGTCGCACGCACCGATTACTTGAACCAGTTTAATTAATTTAAAATAAATTAAGTCATTCAAACGTATACCTATTGACACACTTATTGCATTAGTTATCTAAGTTCTTGAAGCACTTAATTGGACCTCTGTAACTAACGAAGTTTTTTATTTTGTTTTATGATTTATTTCTCGACTGCGACGCCAGGTACTTCCGTATTGTAATTTAAATAGAGCATTATTATTCGTAATTTGACTTGGCAACAACTGCTTAAACAATAAAACAAATACTCCGACAGTGTGTGCATAGCCTGGTTATCCAACAGAATATTATAATTATACTTATAAATGCAAAGTACGTAGATAGTTCAATCTGATGGCCAAAAAAATCGGTTAGATAATGGTATTCAGATAAGAACTCTATTATAATAGCACGTGAATTTATAATCAAAGTAATATCTATTTAGTTGAATTCGCTACTAAGGCGCTGCGCAAACGTGGACACTTTGTTGCCGACACGGCACACCAACGTGGAAGCAACTGGACACATAAAATGTTTAAGTTTGCGCAGAGAGTGGATGATACTGGTTCTGTATAAATCAAATATTCATCGGTAGCTTGTTTCTGACCCAAGACACAAAAGTGTCTGACGGGGGGGGGGGGCCTTAGAGGGCCAAGGCTTGCCGAGGTCGCGGGACTGTCTCATCATAACTGTAACCCTGGAATGTAAAGGGCTATTGCAGGATCACCGTGGATTTTAGTCAGTACAAGTCTGACAGTTGCCTCCCGTCCCGCCATTGGTGGGAGGACTCAGTTGAAGAATTTATCATAATTCAAAACAAAAGTGGAAGCAACTGCACACAAAAAACGTTTCCGAAATAAACTATTCATCGGTAGATTGTATCTGACACAAGACACAAAAGTGTCCAACGTTTGCGCCCCGCCTAAGATACGGTTAAAGTCCCTGGCATCAGTCGCTTCGCGCGTGCTAATTACGGAAGCTAGTTTGTAAGGATTGTATCGCTTTTAAACTTTGATAGAGTTGGTTGTAACACTTTTCGAGCTAATTTAAATTCAATTTCAAGGTCTGCTATTTTATTAGCATTCTCGTGTTGTAAAAAGATGATTTCCTTCGATATTTACATTATTAAATAAATAGAATTGCTACACGTTTTGGCCTTCGATATATTCTGAAGGCCATAAAAAAACTTTCAATTCCTAAATTTTTAATAACAACGGATTATAAATAAACTTTACTCAACTTTATAAAATAAGCAGGATAAACAAGACAACATTTGCGAAATGTCTTTAAAAAAAAACTATGATTAAATGAAAAGTTATAAATCGATGTAGTTTAGCTGTAATACCTTTTTTCAAAAATGTTCTCTGATAACTTTTAATACCTATCTATGTATCCTGCTTGCCGGGGTCGCGGGACTGTTGCCGGGGTCGCGGGACTGTAGCCGGTGTCGCGGGACTGTACGAATTACCGTGACCCCGGAACGTAAAGGGCTATTGAAGCACACCCTGGATTTTAGTCAGTACGAGTCTGACAGTCCCTCCCGCTCTGCTCTGGGTGGGAGGACTCATTTGATGATTTTACCACGATAAAAAAAATATATCCTGCTTATGCATGTGATTTTTCATTAAAATCAGTTGTGATTCCGAAAAATAAGGACTTGAACGCTTTTAAACAATACAGCACCAAATTTCTCAAACAGAAAAATCTTTAGAATGCTTGAAAAACAGCCGGTGCCTTATTCTGAGCCGCTACATTTTGATTGCCCTCGACACGCTAGGGAATTGATATACAAAGCGCTCCGGATAGCATTGGGCTCATCCGCACTGTAAGGCACTTGCGACATTTTTGTATCGGATTAGAGCTACAAAATATTACGATGTGCGCAACCCGAGTGAGCGTATTTGTACGACACTGACGCGGTAGCAGAGGCCGAAAGTCGCGGACAACTCGACTTGTAGCTTGTAATAGATTTTCGACTTTAGCTGTAGAAGATAAAGTTGAAAATTCATTAAAGACAAATTGTATAAATGACAAGGATCAAAACAGTTTGTCTTTAATAGATTATCGACTATACCACCATACCATAAAGATGAAAATCCACTGAAAACAAAAGGTAGTTTAGACTGCCGCGTCGCTGAGTCTATAAATTATAGCACTGCAATGCGCGTGCCTAGCTTTGTATTTCAAATCCCTTAGATGAACAAGCTGAAATAAATCTTAGATTAGAATGCACAATTAGATGATCACTTACTTGGTGCTGCAGATGCTGCTCATGAACCAGCTGATCGCAACTGCCGGACACCTCGAGCGCGAGGTCACTGAACTGCTGCGCAAGAGTCGCGCAAGATATCACAGTGTATACATTTGGTTGCAGGGAGCAACACTTCTCCACCGCAGCCTTTAACTCCGCCACCGATTTACCATCGAAAGCACTTCGGGACTCGCTTGAAAACTCCCCACTGCTTAACTCCACTATTGGGCTTAAATCGCACACTAAAAACGACACATAAAATAAATAATAAAGAAAGTATGATTACTAGATACTAATGTTTGTAAATAAATTAGAAGAGAAGTGTGATGACTATTAATACCCATTATAATGCCAAAATGTATCATACTTTACTTCTTTTATTCTGATATGAAGATTAACTATATACACTTTATTTAAAACATACAAAATACTAGGCTTAACTAGTATTGGTGTAGTACAAAAGCCAGCACATCAATCTACCCCAATCAAATTAATAGATTTTAAACTTTATCACAAAAGAAGATGTTGCATGTTCGATTGGGATTTGTTTTGGTTTTTAGGTTGATTTGCTAGTTTGTACATAGTAAGGAATTTTAAATTGCGAAGTAATTAAACAATTACAAGACTTACTGGACTGTTTCAAATGGCTCTCCTTGACAGACGGTTTGCTGAACATGTATATAGGATTGGTATCTGTACCAGCACTATATGAGGACACCATGTGATCAGACTGTAGAACTTCGCCCCCACTCACAAGGAGCACCAAGGAGTTTGCTGGCACTTTGGTTTTCCTCTCTATTGCTAGTTTCAGCGAGGATACGCTAAAAAATAAGGTATCACTAGATAAGTTGGCCAATATGGACTTAGTCAATATTTGGTCATATATAAAAAAATCACCAGCAGGATGGAAACCAAAACATAACCTTCTTTGGCGATTGCATACTTATAGAATGCGTTAACCAATTTTTCTATGCGGTAGACGCATGCGGGCAAGACAGCGCCCCGCAAGCGGGCGAAACAGCAGCCTCAAGTAGATAACTAATATAAATTGATGTTTAACATAAACCCTACCTACAGCTGACTTACTCTTAGCTAACATAGTCCAAGTCTATTTAAAATGATGACTAGTTTTGTTGCTATGAGTAAGACAAATTATAAGTGCATGACTTGTAAAATTGTTAAGTACAAAAACAAAAACTCAATCAATTGCTAATTCAAATTATTTCTTTCTAGGCTTTTGCAGATGTGACGGGGCCTGTAGAGGGCCAATGCCTGCCGGGGTCGCGGGACTAACGGATTACCGTGACCCCGGTACGTAAAGGGCTATTGAAGTCCCTCCCGCCGTGCCCTGGGTGGGAGGCCTCATTTGATGATTTTACCACGATAAAAAAAAAGGCTTTTGCAGATAGATTTTTTTTTGTTGTTAAACATATGTGTAAGTAGAGATCATTTAAAGATCTCTATTGAAAGGAATATCATAAACATGAGCCTCTACTAGGACCATCAGAAGCCAGTTTTTAGTGTGGAACATCTTTCCTTTCACTTTTGTGGGAGCGTTTTGTGAAATATAACAGAAGTGTGGAACAATAATCAGTAGCAAAGTGAGCTGTCAGATGGTAGTAACTCACTCACACACTCAATGGTCACCAAAGTTAAGCAGTGCTCCTATAGTCTGTCTGTGTATAATAAGTCTATTGTCTCAAAATAAAAGTCTTGGTCAACTATGCAACTACTGCAAACATTGCTCGTTTTTCTTGGAGTATTTGCAATCAGTTGTAAGACCATAAGATCGAATTTCTAATTAGACATATATGGCTTTTAAAAAGAGTAGCCAGTGCCGACCCTACCAATCAAATTAGGTGATCTCGTTTAAGTCTCTCGACCACTAGCAGTTGAGTAAAGAAAATCTGCTGCAAGTGGATTATAGTGTAATGACAGCCGCTTTATCTGTTGTTTACTCTACGCTACCTGAATAAAAATTATCTGCTACTCGTTACCATCCATTTAGCCCTTCAAACTTAATTGATTGGATTTAATACTTTTTTATAAACAAATCTTTACAATTTGCTATACTATACTATTAAAATAGGATTGCAAACATTAATAAAGCATAGAGGCAATTCAAATCTAAGCAAGGGTTGTGGTGGCCTTGTTGGAAAGGGCTTCTTACGAAATGAATAAGATGTTCGAAAGTTTGATTCATGCAGGCATTCGATGCAGTTGTCTACCCTGATCCCTAACCCAGAAGTAAAACAATATTGTCTATACTTACTTCTGCAATGTGAGGCTCATGTCGTATGTGGTCATTTGACCAGCATCCACATGGAAAACATACAGCATTATGGCAGTATATTATATACCTTCACAGCTAAAATAAATTACACCTTTGTGCAACTATCGCTTGCATCTGTCTCGTGTATCCATGGACTCTACAAATTAAAAAAATAATAAAGATTTGAGATTACTGGCATGTCTGTTATCTGGATTTCACACATCAATGAGTATATTTAAATCATATGTGAAAACCAGCTAGCAAAACTGTAACTGATAACAATGATAAAAATATAGTAATAATTATCAATATAAAAGTAGAAATAGATGACATATCAATCATAACCAAAAAAAACTGAAATCATTGGAGTGTTATTATTACATTTTGTTACTTAAAACAAAATACTGCTTTTAATTTATCAAAAAACTAGTCAGTAAGAATATAGAAGTTAGATGTCAAAACAAAGAAAAATAAAAGAGAATGGGTAACTATAGGTAATAAAATCAACCAGAACTTGCAGGCTTATTTAATAATTAGTGACATTAACTAATTATTACATGATTACATACATACTAAATTCCTTAAGAACTTATCACGGTTACTTGAACTTTCATTTCTTTTCTAATTCATAGTCTATAACAATTCATAATAAAAAAGACTAAACCTCAATACAAGGCATTAATACAAAAACAAGTTGATATTTCATACATTGTCATCTGTTAAAACATCTCTTCAGAGATTAACTTGTATGTTTTTGTCTTTTGTTTGTAAACTTAGAAGACCATAAACAATAACAGCATTATAAAATTAAGAATATGTTATGTGCTATATCAGCATGCTATGTACTACAGTTCTTAAAAAGTTTTTGAAAACAATAATTTGTGTATTGAAAATTGAT
Organism: Agrotis puta; assembly: GCA_943136025.2. Classification (NCBI taxonomy): domain Eukaryota; kingdom Metazoa; phylum Arthropoda; class Insecta; order Lepidoptera; family Noctuidae; genus Agrotis; species Agrotis puta. Next base: position 12,167,467 of record OW964170.2, on the reverse strand, counting down.
AATTATTGTTATCTATTAGTTACATTGAGCTAATAATCAATAAATTAAGAGCATTTAAAATAAATGAGAACAATATTTTTACGGGCGCTTTTTTTGTAAACTTTGAATAGAGACCACGCGTAGTTTAGATATAATAGACAAGCCTAAAATAAACAACAACGTCACAGTACGGATTATCTGCACAATCGGTACATTTGTAAACTTTACATAATATTGAGCGCTAATATAATTCCAACGTCTGATGCAATTTAGAAACACAATAATGGAGCAACAGACGCGACTAACTAAGTAAACCAGTTCAGTTTATGCGTTAGAAAAAAAATTTGAACAACAAAGATTTTTAGCACTTACGCAGTCCAGAAATCTCGCAAATACTCCTTAGAGCATTGCTAAGTATTCAAATAGAATCCATTTACACGTATTCCTACTCATCACGGCAAATAATAAATGAACACAAAGCGAAATTACACAATAAGATAGGGTGTTTATAATTTTAGCTCTCGAAAAGGTAAAAACACCACCATTGCTCAACTCGATAATCACTCAGCTGACATGACAGCGCACACTACATACTCACAACAAAAACATTGAACTATGTAACGTTACTGTTGTCCTTATCACACTTGCTGCTATCGTGGATATGTATCTCTGTTTCATGCTATTGAATCTAAATCCATGTTCATGGTCTTTTCTATTTTTTTAAATGTCAAGCATAAACGGAAGTTTTACCATGTTACCATAGTAAAAAAAATATTACTGTTACTTCACTACCACTCCATTACCAAACTAAACTCAGTGCAAGCAGCAAGGTTTTTTTAGATCCCACTGTTATGTTAAACGAGCAATATTTGTGTATACCTATACATATAGATATATATATGTTCCGATCCTCGAAAACGGCTCTAACGATTTCGAAGAAATTTGTTAAAAAAAAAAAGAATTGTCAAACAAAACGCTGTCAAAACAATAATTATTTGTTATCAGTGAAGTTTACAGTCTCATTAATTTTTTTCTAAGAATCACTTTTAATTTTCTATGCATATATTTTTCCTGAGCTAAGCTCGATCGACCAGGTACTAGTAATTTAAAAAGATATCGGTCGGTGTGTGAACTGTAGAATTCGAGCATGGACCAAAAAAAAGGCGGGCCTTCAAAAAATCGAGAGCTGCCAGCTCTCGCTATACGTTGCTTAGCCGGAGTTGATACTATTTATTACTTAAGACATAATAAGCGATAATAATATTATATTAAATAGTACAGTACTATTAAGTGTTCTGTGATAGTACCAACTATCATTAAACAGCAACGGCAGCGGCAGCTCTTGATTTTTTAATGCCCGTCTCTTATTCATTGACCGCTTTCGCTGGCCAAACTCTATGAATAGCATTGCCTGTATTACATCTGCTCACAGGGGGTTAACCCTGAAATCCGAAGTGCGGTGGCTTCACAGACTACATAGGGTGATTTGCTCCCTTGAGAGACATAAACAAGAGAATCCTGTTCTTTCAATTGGCCTTTACGTTTCAGGGTCAAGGTACCCTACTTAGACCTTCCCAGGCCACAATCCATGACTCACCTCCTAACCTGCTCTTTGTAAAACTCTACCTGCACTATAGACGTCTGAGCCACTTCCAACGCCGTCGATAGATGGAGTACTGCGGATCTAAATGAAACTAGATATGAATCATTGACGTGAAGAAGAAAAAAGATTTAAAATTGCTATTCTTTGAAAGGTGGAACTATGTTTAGTTTTGACGTCCTATCAAGGAATTCCTCCCATACATTTCAAGTATGGACTCCGCAATAGCTCCCTAAAATTGACCCCTCTTAACTAGAAAGAGAGGAATCGAAGAGGTTGGCTTTCCTTCTAGAGTAAGGCCAATTTTATATGTCAGTTAGCTAGGGAAGGCGCAGTTCATCTTTCTAAGTCTATGATCCCTCTAAACCCTACGTGCACGTGCAGTTTTGGGCCCATGCTAAGTGATAAGATTTTTCTCTGCTGGTGAACACATCAGTAGAAATTTCAACATATTATCAGGATTAGCTTTTACTAACATTAATGAAGACAGGGTTATTACAATCTATTCATTCGAACTTTTTTCCATGTAAATGACTTAGTAGTGTCATCTAGCTACTAATTGTTGAACTATTTGATTGTTCACTAATTCTTACAAACTTAGGTAGATGGCGCAATTCTGTTCATTACATTCGTCATCATCACTACTACGCTCAGTTTAGTCCACAGAGTACATTTTGTTTAGTCTACGTCACGGTGTAATGATGACTCTTATCAATTACTTTTTTTTTGCAAGCTAGCACTATTTTTTAGATACGAAATTAGGCATGACGCACGCTTGATACAAGTATGATATAGGCAGAATTATTGCAGGCTCGCATGACGGACATGACAAATTACTTTTTGAAATCAAATCAATTGATCAATTACTTTTATTGATTTGATTCGATAACCGACTATAAGTTAATTCTATAACAATGAGTTTGATATAAAAAAAAACTGAAGGAATAAGAAAACAGATTTTTCAGTACCATACTGTTTATTTCAGCATTAAAAGCCTTTTACAAAACAATGATGAATGAAATAATGGTTATAATTATATTGCTGTAAAAGCCTCCCAAGTATCATTATACCTACAGATCCATAATGCAAGTCAATGCAAAGGGTGAACACCTTTACAAAAGGGCATCGTTTTATTATGAATGCATAATATACATTGGCACAAAGTCCTTTTCAATAAATAATTATGGATAAAATCAATAGAAACAGATCAATAACAATACATTTGTGATAAAATATATTATATTTTAACAATTTTGCTGCAAAAACATTTATGTTTGAGAGGGCACTTAAAATTGAATTCAATGCTAATAATGATAAGGCTATAGAAATCCAATTAAGTATTTGATAAAGTTAGATGGATAGCAATCTAGCTAGAACAAAGAAAAATTGAAAATAAATGTTGTCATAAATGCTTTAAATTCTTAATTATTTATAATCCAAAAGTCATACAAATGCACATATTTTAATTTATACAAACAAGAAACAATTTTCAACAACTAACTAGTGGAACTGAGAATATGTGAAAACCCATGATAAACCTTCTCTAAAAAATTTTTTGTTAAAAACAAAATAAACAACTTCCTAACTTACAGATAATTATGTATGTTTTTATAAAAAATATAAATTGTACATCACAAGTAAAATTTGTAGCTACCTAATAATATTTAGGAAGAATGGATATAAGACTCTTTCCTTACTAAAGTAATCTTCATAATTCAAATTACAAAATACAGAGAATTTATAATGGTATAAAAATATTTGTCAGTACATAATTAATATGTATAAAATATCATCTTTATTTGCATTTTAAATAGTATATTAAATTAATTCATTATTATCACCACTTTAAACATGTGTAGATAGCTTGACCCCCAACTATCTTAAAACAATTTATTTAAAGGTAATTCTTGCATGAGTTTCACGTGATTATCATAGCATGTTTTATTTGTCAATATGAGGTATTTTACAGAAGAGGATAAGGCACTCACACAACCATTGTCATAAAGTTAAAATGGTTCCCTTAATTTATTATACTATATCATGCAAAAACTAAAATCTAACAAAACAATGATTGTTAAAAATACTTTTTAACAATATAAATCTGTTAAGAGGTACCAGTAAAGGAATGCAAAATATAAATAAATAACAATAGTAACTATTTGTGATTTAAAATCGGAATGTAACTTAAATTGCAATTGTTAAAACATTATTATGCAAAATAATAACTAAAAAACTGCAAAAGCGAACCACCACCATCAGCTCTTAATTTCAGGCTTTTATTAAACTTAAGAGAGTGTAGGCTTCTGCCATTTGTATGAGCCAGTGTACTTAAAGTCATATGAAGCAAGTTTACTATCGGCTTCTGGAGGACCTCGTGATCCATACACATACGGAACAGGCTTAATATGCTTCTCTTCCAGTTCTTTTAGAACAGGTGTGAAAATACGCCAAGCCTCCTTCAATTCATCACTACGTACAAAATGCATTTGTGTTCCAGTAAATACATCCAAGATAAGTCTCTCATATGCATCAGGAACATCAGCTTCCCTGTAGCGCATACTATATGTCAGATCCAATTCAGTTTCCACCAAATCAAACTTCATTCCAGGTGATTTGCTCATGAGTTTCAAATATAAAGCCTCACCTGGTTGAACACGTATCACCAGTTCATTTCTCTTAGCGTGTCCATTGAAGATGTCTCCAGGGACATCTTTGTACTGAATTCTCACTTCAGCTTTTCTTTCATTTAGAGCTTTTCCACAACGCAGGACAAAAGGCACACCTTGCCATCTTGCATTGTTAATCCGCAGTGCAGCAAGAGCATATGTTGGTGTCACAGAACCTTTTGGCACAGTTTTGTCCTCTAAATATCCCACTGTTTCTTCACCTTTGCCCTCAGGGTTGCCTACATATTGTCCAACCAAAATGTCATCCAGCTCTATTGGTTTAATGTGGCGCAGAACCTTTACTTTTTCATCTCTGATATCATTTGGATTCAAAGTCACAGGTTTTTCCATTGCAACAAGTGACAAAATTTGGAGAAGATGATTTTGCATTACATCACGAATAATACCAAAATCGTCAAAATAGCCCCCTCGGCCTTCAGTCCCAAATGGTTCCTTAAAAGAGATTAGTACAGATGCAATATTTTCCCTATTCCATGAAGGGCTGAATATTTGATTGGCAAATCTGATAGTCATTAGGTTTTGCACCATCTCTTTTCCAAGGTAGTGGTCAATTCTGTAAATCTGCTCTTCCTTAAACAAGCCAGCCAGGTGACTGCTCAACTGGTCTGAACTTTTGTCATCTCTACCAAATGGTTTTTCGATGATAACTCTTGTGAAACCTTTAATGGATACACATGCATTTCGTATATTTACTGTTACATCTTCGAAAACAGTTGGTGGCACTGCTAAGTAAAATATTCTGTTAGCAGTTGGACCCTTTTCATGCTTGCTTATTAGTTGGTTGAGCAATTCATAGTCAATTCTTTTGTCATATGAGCCAGCAAAGTACTGATTTGCTTCCCAAAATTCTTTCAATTTCTCTTCTTCTCCCGGACGCACTTTTAAATATTTTTTGCATTTCTCTTTTACTTCAGCGATCGTTTGCTTCGTACGAGCATAGCCAACAAACTTGGTATTGCGAGGTAAAAGATTGTCTCTATATAAATACCATATAGTTGGATAAATTTTCTTCCTTGCAAGATCTCCTGACGCTCCACATAATATGAAAGTGTGGGGGTACTGAAAATCAGTTTTATTTTCCATGTTCACGGAGGTTATTCACTTGCGAAAACTTTAATACTTTTTGTCGGATGGTATACGTAGGTTATTTATTAATGAAGCACTTAATATCGATTTCTTCTTATTGATAAAAAAATAACTTACAATGTAAAACTTACACTATACATTTAACCCGGGAAACTCAACAAAGTAAACTTGTACTTTTGTCGGCAAAGTATTTATACAAAACTTTTACCAATTTCAAACTTACACAGGTGCAAGGTCAATCTGCGTTTCGCAATATTATTGGTTTATACGTAAATAACCTACAAAATAAACCAATAGAAAGCAAAGCACAGGTAAATTTATTTTTCAATTGACAAAGAGAACTGACCTTAATAAATGACATTAACTTGACATTGAAAATGAAAAAAAACTCGCGTTCCGTTATGATCATAGATTCGCAATAAAAATCATTTGCTTTTTAATAATGCCGTATTCATTTTGTTGAAAAAACACATTTTGTCTAATTATCTATATTTGTGTATCAAAAATATATATTATAATTTTAATTTCAAAACCTTTTGGATCTTTTCAGCTACTTATTTAAGTTTTTGAAGTTGTTTAATAATCCAGTTACTGTTAGTTGGTTAGTTGTAATGAATGAGCATCTCTCGTTATTTTTTTTAATGCATTAGCAACTCAGGAATTGAAACAGGAAAACTTCGTTCGGAAGTAATGAATTTCTCACCATCATCAGTGTCATCAAAATTTTCGAACGAAATTCGACTGTGACGTGACGCGTTGTTTTATGTCACTGAGAATTAATTGAAATTGGGTTATTGGTGAATTCTTACAAATATAAGCCATTATTATCGCCTTTTTTGATCATAGTAAAGTTTTATTACAAGTGTGTCTCATAATATCTCCAAAGACATTAGTGTACATCAAGGGGGTGTATTATTTCATCTTCATATAGGTATATTTAGTTCAACGACCTTGTTACTGACAGGTTCATCGTTAGCCACTGAACTGTTCTATGAAAGTGGTTTATCGTAAACGATAGATACGTTTAACCAGATGATGGAGCCCACGAGAGATTCAGGTAAGAGACCTTCGATATAATTTGTTGTTAAAAACTTTGGTTATGCCAAATTATAGACTATGATAGTTCCCAACTAGTACCTACAACATTGTGGTCCTTGTTTTAGAAGATAAACAACTGTTCTGGTAGGAATTGCTAGTTTATTCAGAATGCAGCCTATCAGTGAGTTTATTGTTTGTTTGATGTACAGTGTTTAGTTTATATTTGGCACAAGTCATTGATCAAACTTCAGTTAAGTGTATGATGTTATTGTGATAAAGGCACACTGTAGTTAGGTGGTAATTTAGTATTTACGCAAGCAATACTTAGGTCCTTAGCCTGAAACTGAGTGAGGTGTATTATAAAAAAATATTTTATTGTTAGATTTTGAAAAATGAAATAAGTTAATTTTAAGATAACCCTTGGGTTCTCTTAAAATTTCTCAACACACATAGAAATATATTACAAGTCAAATCAGAGCCACATTCAGAGGATGAACCCATTTTGATTAATTTTGGTACAGTGATAGATGGCCTCTAGATACCGTTATAGGCTATACATATAGGGGAGGGGGAGTAAAAGTGCAAGCAACTAGTAGGTAGCTGGCTAGTATATAAAGTTTTAAATTAGATGGTCATCTTCCTAGCCCTTTTCCAATCATGTTGAGGTAGGCTTCAATTTCAACCAGACCCAGTTGAATACCAAATAGTGTCTCTTTTAGTGAATAAATATTTTTCAATGATTTTAAGTCTGTTTTCAAATGTAAAATTATGTACACTTCAAAATAGGATAGAATATGTTCTCACCAAACCATTAATACCAAACTTTACTGTGTTTTTTTTTCTTCCTTCTTGGCAACCAGATTTGTTTCTTCTTCTATGACTTTGAATTTTTCCTTTTTTCATTGAACTACTCTGCCAGTGTCAAATTAAGAAAATGTTAGACGCACAAGCATGAATAAATTTAATTTACTTTCACAATAAAAAGTATTTTGTTTATTTATTGTGTAACATTTTTTTTTGCATCTATAATTATATATATATTTTAGAAATATAGCACTGGCAGTGGTAGTTAATTAATACATTAAAATTAATATGTGTCAGTCCGTAGGCTGTCAAATAGTCATACAAATGCTAATAAATAATTATTACAATCGTAAATGGAATGTCAATGTATTCATAACTATGTTTTCAGCATAAATTATGATCATCTTAGAACAAAGGATAAAGTGAAGTCTCTCTGTAGAATTTATTTTGAAGTTTAATGTCCGTCTAACATCCTAGATGGCGCTTACAAAGTAGTTCCCCGTGTTGTTACTAGATGGCGTGCCAGGTATGAAAATTACCTGCCTAACCGTTAGGGAGCCAAAGCCTACCGAGGTCGCGGGACTTTTTTTTTTTTTTTTTATCGTGGTAAAATCATCAAATGAGTCCTCCCACCCAGGGCAGGGCGGGAGGGACTGTCAGACTTGTACTGACTAAAATCCACGGTGTCCTTCAATAGCCCTCTACGTACCGGGGTCACGGTAATCCCTTGGTCCCGCGATCCCGGCAGGCTTTGGCCCTCAACAGGCCCCGTCACTATGCTGACACTCTTTGAGGCGCGCGTGGAACACAACGCGCCGTCGACCCGGGCATGGTCCATGGTCGGACAGCGAGTCGCCCATTACTCGCTGCCCGCATGCCCGCGCCTACGGTGGCCGGAGATCGTCTGGCGACGTCCGACGCCGTGGGCGTCTACCACTGCGGCTGGGGTGGAGGGAGGACGCTGTCCTCTCCCTCAGGCGGCCCGCCTCCTCCTTCACGAGCATGACTGCTTCGCAGAAGGAGGCGACCGCTTCCCACTCCGTCTCGCCCCGCAGCATGGCCTCGACCAATGCCGGGCGCGAGAGGTCTCCGCCTATCGCCGTCGTGAGGACACGGCGGTGCTCTGCCCAAGCGGGGCAGTCCTGCACCGTATGCTCCACCGTGTCCTCCGGACGATCCTCGCAGTGGTGACACCCAGGCGTTTCTTCCCTCCCTATCAGACACAGGAACCTCCCGAAACTTCCGTGTCCGGTGAGGACCTGCGTCATGCGGTAGGTCAGGACGCCGTGACGCCTATCCAGCCACTCCTCAAAGAGGGGTCTTACCGCCGCGATTGCGGCGTGCCCGGACCTCGGTTGCGACAGTCGCTCCCTCCATACTGCCCTGAGATCACGCCGGAGCTCTTCCCGCCGCGCCTCGACTTGTCGAGGCAGCGGGGATTCGCCCCGACGCTGCGCCTCCACGCGCCATTCATAGACGCGCTGGAGGGCAGTCGCCTCCAGATCCCAGGGCAGCAATCCGGCTAGGAGGTTGGCCGATTCGCCGGCGATCGTGCGGTATCCTCGGATCATCCGGATAGCCATGACGAGGTCGCGGGACTAACGAATACCGTGACCCCGGAACGCAAAGGGCTATTGAAGGCAAGTATGACAGTCCCTCCTGCCCTGCCCTAGGCTGGGAGGACTAATTTGCCGTCCTTCTACATTCTCCTTTCTTTTTCTTACCGTGTCAATGGCAGCCACGAGGTAGGCGCCGTTGCTTTAATATTAGTCAAACGTATCGAAAAGCGGAGGATAAGTTCTTGTAATGAATCGATCGCTGCTTATAATTGCTGATCGTCCTTAGTCCGACCTACTACTGTGACCGTCCATCTATCTGCGAAATTGGAGCGGGCAGTCCGTTATGCGGCCTCAGTGCCATTTCCTTACGTTTCCTAATTTCCTTGATCTTTCTGTGAAAGTGGTGGTGTATCAAACTCTTCAGTTTCTACTTTAGTAAAAACATGCTCATTAGTTCGCGTAGCGATGATCAATAACATATCCTCATCCTCATTTCTCGCCCGTCAATCCCAAGATAAGTTTACGGTCTTGCGAAGGAGATATCTTGCAATACCCACTTTCATTTCACAATCCAGGGATATAGCCATTCCCTTTTCTATACTCGGTTTCTGTGCTGAATCCGTACATAACAAAATTACTTGATCCAGGTTTAATATTCAGGCACGCCTGACACCTTTGCCTATTTTGAGGAATACAAGCATCTGTATCATAGCTATGTTAAAATAAAACTTTTCTCATTTTGTCTATGACTCTATACCTATTTTGCACAAGAAGTCTCATAAATTGCGATGCACCACAAGATTGTACGACCAGAGAGCAAAGGCAGACAGCACGTCCACCTCTTAGGTGACTAATACGAAACGACCAGACTGAAGATTGTCATATTGTGTACTCATTATCGGTTTCCTACTCTTATACCACCATTGACAGGCCTGTTGGTCTAGTGGTTAGTGACCCTGACTGCTATGCCGGAGGTCGTGGGTTCGATTCCCACCCAGGACAAATGTTGGTGTGATGAGCACGATCATTTGTTCTGTGTCTGGGTGTAATTTATCTATAATATGTATGTATTTAGAAATATATAAGTATGTTTATCAGTTGTCTAGTACCCATAACACAAGCTCTGCTTAGCTTGGGACTAGATGGCATTGTGTGATAGTTGTGGAATATTTATTTATATTTATTTATACCAATATTTTTCGAGAATTGGCATAGTATTCTTAACTTCTTTCGTTAATTTCTTTTAGTTAGTATCTCAATGAGCCGCTCTCTTTCTAGCCAAGAACTTTTATATAATTGCATCCACCATTTCTGTATCTACTTCGAATATTCAAGTAATGATTCATACTCGATATTCGAAACTTAAGAAAGTTTCGAAATTATCTTCATTCCTGCTTGACTAAAAATTAAGGTCCGACCGAAACTGGTTTTTCGGCCGTAACCGAATCCGAAACCGAATATTCGGCAGTGGCTTCAGTTTCGGCCGAAACCGAAACTCACGTGATCAAGTAAAGAAATCCTTAAAATACTGAAATTTGGTGCATTGTACGGTAAAACTTGAATTAAGTAAACAACGTAATTTAACAAATTAAACACTTCACATTTTTCATTTAAACAATCTCTTTTTTACATGTAACTTGATTTGTTAATAACAACAAAACAAAGTTACTGACTCAATATTTATTTAATTTAATTAACTACATAAATCATTCAAGTACTACAAGTACAGAAACGAAATAAAAACTTACATTTAATAATCACTTCCATCAAAACATAACCTCTAAAGAATGTTTGAGTCGGGTGAAAACGCAGTAAGTTTTGTTGCTACGGAGCTATCCGAACGGCGCACGACAACTCCCGAATAGGGCCGCGAGCGCGAGCGTCCGCCATAGCGTTGCCGCGAGAAACGAAGTTAGACGAGCGTGCACGACAACTTCCGAAATCAGTTTCGGTTTCGGCCATCGACCACACAGCCTATAGACACCTAATACACGATAAAACGCACGAAAACTATTCTGCCAACTTGCTGAGGTATGACGTCAGCGAGGGGGACGGGGTACTGCGTCCTGATTGGTCAATTCAAGGTCAGTGCATGTCACTAGGGATGGGACGGTTTTAAATCAAACAAGAAAGTATCGACATTTTTAAATTGTATTTAATAAAATATGTTTTTACATACTTGCATTCAATTACCTTCTTTTATTGTAATTACGATTGAATCATGTAGGTAAAATATAAAAATGAATAAAAACAATTTTTTAAAATTTCCGTCATTATTATAAGCTATGTTCGAAGTCTTTGGTAAGGCCTATCAAATTGAATGCAGCGCGATGTTACAGAGTTAGCCCAAAAACATGCAGCCAAACGGATCTCTTCGCCGCTACCGACAACGCGGTGGAGATGACGGGGTTTTGGGTCAATAAAATATAAATACCGTCGTGTCAGCGATACGAAAAAGAAAAAGAACAAAGGTTCCGAAACTATACTTTTTGCCTAGGAGACAGAAAAAAAAAGTTCAATAATTAAACTCACCAAAAATCGGCAAATACTTAGTTGGTACTGCTCAACTTAGTAGACATCGACGGTTTATCATAAGGATAAAACAATCTTCGCTAAAATGACGTGAACATATTACACCTTAAGTAGATGGGATCCAGTTCTGTCGCTTGGTTCCAATTATCCATTTATTTTTTAAATCAAGATCGTGTGGGTATCTAAAATTTATAAATTAACACAATTTCACAATTTATCAGACGTATCTGTTGTAATTTCTAATTATTAAAAAAATATTGTTTGCATTATTTAATAGTTATAGGTTTTTGTTTTGCTTTATCGACAACAGAGGTGGTTGTACGATTTGGAACATCACTAATATGTGTACTTAAAATCGACGAAAAGAGATGGCGAAAAAAATACTTGCAAAAGAAAGGGACGCAATCATAAAGACACCAAGTATGACCAGTATAAAATGAACCCCGATAAATATTGTCAGAAATTTAATCTAATTTAGATTATGGAACTATTAACTTACCGATGAAATGTGATGCCGTCTTTCAGGAAATTTGAAGTCCGGCTTTTTTTATCACACAAACGTATTGTATACGGGAACATATTATGTCTATTTTCTCGATTTTTTAAAGGAGTAATGCGGAAGTGTTTACGGCTCACAGGAGTGGTCGAAACTAATACGAACTTGGTGAGTGACGACGGTTATAAGACATTTTTGCCTAATGTGTTGACAGACATCGGTCGCCTGTTATTAGGAGTCTATAGGCTGTGTGGTCGATGGTTTCGGCAAAAGTTTCGGCCAATTTTGGCCGAATCCGAAACTGCCGCCGAAACTTGATTTTTGGCCGAAACTCGGCCGAAACCGAAACCGAACCTTCGGTCGGACACTACTAAAAATCCATTGAATATCAGAATAAGAACTTCTCATAAAAATCGTGCCGATACGGGATGAGGCTTCCGAATTTGAGATTATGAATAATTATATTAATACTGTTTAACAATTTTATTGTTGACTTATTTACCTGATTTTTTAATCAGCTATATTATCTGTTGAGGTCACATTGACACTGCTACATTTGTTATGTTTCAATGATAACAAAGATGATAACAATTTAATTATAGCAGTTCTTCGAAAAAATGGACCCACCCGAGCGTTTAATACACCGATTACCACAAACACCTATGCATTAAAATGCATTTTTATGCAACTGCAGACAATAAACTTTTAATTTTTAGAAAAGGTATTGACTAGTAAACTCAATATTTTGATTTACTTACAATGTCAATTTCCATTTATTGGAGTCCCACAGGGTAGTACTCTATAGCCATTATCTAATTATCCAAAAATATTTTATATACAGATATATGATACCTTTTTAATTACTTACGCACCTTGTATTTACGGCCGCTAAAAACTATATAACCGCTGATATACAGTTTCAAACCTCATTGATTGATTTAGATGTATTTCTAATAAACGAAGAAAAAAAAACCGATATACCTGCCTATGTATAATGCTAGCCCGATGATAAGGCTTTAAAAATACTGACCTCATGGAATACCATATCTCGAATAATCGTCAAATTACGATATTTGTGTCAAAGCAACTTATGAACTTTATGAAAATGATTGTAACTAGCCAAAAATCTAAGATTAAGTCATTTTTGTGGCATTTTATAACTCTGTGAATAGTAATTAATTGTCACACAAAAATAACTCTGAAAATATTTGGCTTTAGTAGCGTTAGCTTGTATGCCATAGGAAAGAGCTCAACCACAAACAAAGTAATGTAGCGAATTATATTTCACAAAAGCATTGCATTGGTAGATATTGTCGCAGGTCGCAGCAACAGGAACAGATGTACGTCTCTGAACTGCACACTAAACTGTCAAACATTTTTTTACTTCCGAATAGTCTATAGATTTTTTTAACGTAAAATTTTTTAAGCTAAAATCATCAAATGAGTCCTCCTACACAGGGCAGAGCGGGAGGGACTGTCGGCCTCGTGACTAAAATCCACGGTGTCCTTCAATAGCCCTTTACGTTCCGGGGTCACGGTAATACTTAAGTCCCGCGACCCCGTCAGGCCTTGGCCCTCTACAGGGGGGCCACGTCACTATGCTGACACTCCTTGAGGCGCGTGTGGAACACAAGGCACCGTCGACCCGGGCATGGTCCATGGTCGGACAGCGAGTCGCCCATTACTCGCCGCCCGTATGCCCGCGCCTACGGTGGCCGGAGATCGTCTGCCGACGTCCATCGCCGTGGGCGCCTACCACTGCGGCTGGGTAGGAGGAGGACGACTAAATCTTTTTGCAGGATTATGTTTTCCTAAAACGGGTATAAATATCTGACGATAATCACAGAGGCATAATCGCCTTAATCACCCAATCGATGACGCTCATTCGAAAGTAAATGATATGTTGCGAAAATACTACTGGATTTTGCTGGGAAATTATTTACGGCGTAATATCCTTTTAGAAACGAAAGTTCCATGAACAGTATACAATAAAAATAAAGATGTAAACGTTTTAAGCGGATGAAAATAGGACGAACAGATAAGTAATTTGAGCTTTTTAAGATTTTAACTACAATGAAAAAAACTGCATATTCATAGAAACACTGTACATAGTAGTGGCTTAATTTTGAAGCTCCAAGATTAAGAGTTGACAAGAGAAGACCAACTTGTATTTAAATACATCGATTGTTTTCAAGAGTGAATTTTAATCCAGTAGCAGAAATTAGTAGATGTTGAAATTAAAAAGATTAATGAACTTGAAAACGTAAACGGTTAAAGTATTGAGAAAAATTCCAACCTAAAAAAGAAGAAAACAAATGTCACCAGTTTCAATCGTGCTAGCAAATTGATAGGATACAGAAAAATGTAACTATCAAGATTGAAATACACTAATTTACATCCAAGTAATACCGTGCTTATAATAGTCAATAGTCCAATAGGTTAATAGACTAGTGAGCAAGACAGATCCAAGGAAAGGAAAGGTCATGTACTCTGGCTGGTCACATTGCATGGTGCGGTTCGAAGGACTAAAGCACGTGCGATGCGGCGCGACAGGCAGCGCGGGCGGGTTGCAGGGCGAGGGGTGCGCAGTCGTGTGCAGTGGACCACTCGACGTCGCACAAGGTCAAGGAGAATGATTAACAACGAAAATACAGCAAAACAAACGGTGGCGATGCGGGGTACGAGCGGGGACGCGGCGCGCCAGTCAGAGCAGCGACGCCGCCCGCATCGGCCGCGAGCACGGTGCCGCTCGCGACACACGAAAATCGATGCACGATCCGTAACCGGCATTTAACATTAATAACTACCGTAATTTCAATATTAATCTTTGATAATAGACGTCATGACGGGCTCCGCGCGCATTTGCCACCCATGTTTGTGATGTGTCACTCGTGTTGACGATTTAGGGTTGTCTCACGATTTTCAACTTAGAAAATAAGAGCGCTCTTGGATCCCATGCAACAATATAGCCGATATTCATGTCTTCTGCTGGTGTTTCTATGATTATGTATGCGGTATTATTTGCAAATCTTGTGTGAAGATAACCAGTTTATTCAACTTACAATATTATCTAATTAGCAGTTAACCAATTATTCAAATACAATACAATATTATTACCTACTAATTTCGTCTCTATATTAATTACGGAGATTATGCCCGATCTAAATTTCTGATTGCTCCTAGTCACAACAATTCTATAATAGGCGATAAGCAATTTATGTGGCAGTAGCATATTCTCATCATGTTTTCGTGATGTATCACTTGCCAAAAATTTGCAATTTCAAAGCCTTTAAACCCAAAAATCTCCGTTTCTTAAAGTTTATTTGAAGTTACTTGAACAGTTTTCCAATTATGATTGAAGTTAAAATCAACAACGTTAACATACGCAATATAAACTTGTAATAATGTTTTAATGCCCTTATGTCTTTATCTGACACGACTCGTAAAGAGCACTGCAAGGTTGCAAGTGTATTGACTCTAGAGTGTTTTGAATAAATTTATCTCTGTGCTCTATTGCTCTAGCCGCTGCATTTCCATCGCGTATTCTTCATTTTCATATCGAGATAAGACAGAACTTTCCTCGTTTGATAGTTTGACGTCAGGATGATGTAACCTAGTACCGAAAGCGTGCCAAAGCAGACCGTGATGAGACTCGTCAGTTTCGTGATCGCAGTAGGATTAGCAGATACATCTTTTTGCCTTCCAACATCACAATGGTTAATTAATACTCTATAAGGCATTTAATGTGTATCGTATAATAAAGAATTTCAGATATTTCCGTCATTATCCTCCCTGGATTGTAAAATACTGGCTTACTGCTCGTAAAGAGTTGATTCGATCTTTCATCTTGAATCATCTGGCCATAGAATTCTGATGCGTGCAAAATTATCTCCTACCAGCATTGTTTCTTATGATCCGCAACTTGGCTCTTGAACCAGCGTGTTTATTATATCATAAGATGAATTCACATATTTTCAATTGGAGAGTCTTTAATCAAACTACTAGAAAAACCAATCCAAATAAATTCTACTATCATTTCTAGGACTTGAAATGTGTATTAAGAAGTCCAAAGTTCTTGATAGATAACTTTAACGATCTATAAATATTGCACGACTAATTCTAGGAAACATCGACACAACCCGACAATTGTAAAATTACTAGGTACCAGCAACTGAAGCAGAACGTTTCATGTTTGTCATCATAAATTATATACTCACATATATTATCCATAGTTATAATGAATTAATTACCCCTTTAACTACTAACCCTGTGTCATTGTTTGTATTTAGCTTTCTCATTTGCTGTATATTTATTTTTAATTTCAGTGTTCTCTATAATTTTGCATTCTACAATCACAGTTACTTAAGTTTTGAGCAGCATTTAAGTCAATTCTGTTTTATATTCTGTCATCTATGTATCCTTCGGAACCTTTTGATAAGCTGTTGTCTTACTGCAAAACAATGATATTTACGGCGTTTCTGAAATGAGGCTTATGTTGTTGTGGTTTTGTGTGATGTTGTTAAACATCCTAGAAAATCTTGGAAAAAAAACAAGCCCCTTTTAGAAATCTAGTCCAATGAAATTAAATTTATTCAAGATATTATTGGGCATGTCGTAATATACAATAATAACGACTATTAGGCACGATTATTATTTTTATAGCTGTTATCCAAGACAAATACAAGACTAGTAGTATCATTGTCAAGGTCTTCCACTCTATTTGAATTCATCGCCGCCCTCGCGGTATTTCACTTATGGAATACTAATACGTTACATTACGTTTTTGTTAACGCAGTTCCACCTTGTTTCCGTACTTCGTTTTGTTTTCTCTACGTTTGATTGATAGAGCTTATGGAATAAATTTTTATCATCATAAATCGGCAATTCTCGTAGAGCATCCGAATTTCTAATTTTTGCAATAATTCAAGACCGTATATCTGCTTGTACCTCGGATTAGTCGTACTCCTTTTGTTTATTTTGGCCATTCTTACTTTCTTCAGTGGTAATTATTTCACTCCTAAGAGCGTGCTCGTATTAAAATGAAATGTAAATTAAGTAATGTTTACAAACATCTTTAGATCCGCGTCTTTTTACATTTTAGTGATTTGATCTCCATTGTTTATCAGAATTACAAAACAAACGAATTGAGTTGATACGTTAATAGTCTTTATAGTCGCTTCTTTAAATATTTTCGAATTTATTACAGCTTGTTAAGGAGTGTTTAGTTTATTGTTGTTGCGTGTACCTAATCGCAGGCGCGAGTGGCGTCACGTCACGCCGCGAAGTGTTACTCTCTGGCTTGGTCACGGCCAAGGTCTCGGTCGACACCGCGCTTGGCGTCATTATGTAACGCTCGGGTAAATGATGAAACGCTCTACTTCTCATTATTTTTAATATAAACATATGATACGGATATCATTTTATGTTCCCGATAAAAATATTGATCGCCTTTCCAGCTATCTACGTCGCGAGTCTCTTACTTTCTTCAACAGAAATTCAATTTGACGGTAAATGAGATTTGATAAACATGATTTTGTACTTTAGGGTTTTTTGTTAGGAGCTCTTTGATAAAATGCCATTATGTTATGTGAATAAAATTTAAGCGCAATCGAAGTACACAAACAATAGGTCATAACAAATTCCAACAATGATGAATTACTATATTTGAACCGCATCATCTTTGTTGACCCTGTGGTCCCTGGTCAGTAACAGTAACAACACAAGCACGTGGATTAAATAATATTTTAGACAACTAAGGAGGGCTTCAAACTGAAGTATTCCATTCGATTTTAAAGTGCGTATTTCCCCATAAGTAGCAAATCCAAAGAATACAATATTAGAAAAATTGCAAAGACGAATGGAATTCCCGATAAATGTTTTGTCTAAAACTAATCGCATAATGCTTCTGTACCACCCGCATCTTTGATAGCTGTTTATCTTCAATAAAAATTAATTAGTAATCAAATCACGTGTCTATTAGTATATCCCCCTACAGGTTGGCCATATTGATTATAATTACCACGTACTCCCACATTGAACGCATCTCTGAGTTGAAAATGAGCATTGTTTTGTAGTTGGAGTTCCGGTTGGTCTCCCCGCGCCGCACGTCTACCGGCTCGCCCAGTGCAGACTGTCCAGCAGAGGCATCGCTCAGCGATCTTGTGCACGAACAAAAAACACCTGTAGTCGTCAGTGAATCGCCAAGGTCGCAGGCCCCCGCGGCGCGCTTCTCTCTGCGTTCCGTTTACCCATATCTCGCGGCAAATGCACGCGCCGCCCCCGCGCCTTTGACTCACCGTACACCCGCACGCCGTGTGTCGCACGTCTGCTAATCTACGGGTCAAATCTAGGACGCTATTTTACTTCACTTTTGAATTACTTGTCTCGTAAAAGCTACTTACATCATTTAATGACCGTTACATTCTCGTCTATTTATGATCAGTATCTAGCTAGTTTATTTATCTTTTAAGGAGTTAAGTTCCAAATCACAAAGAGCTTAATAAGGCAATGCGCGTGCGACGAAATTGTCACAGTCTCACAGTGAAGCTATTGTCAATGATAATTGTGGGCAGTCAAGGTCGGTTCAGATCGATAGCGCCACCGGAGGGGGGACAGCCAGGCGGACTTCCATCTCCACATGCACGTTTGCACGCACGTCATGCGGACCAAAGAAAGTGTAGGAAAGTGGTAACATTCCTTGATAGCGCGACAAACTGCTCTACGCTCACTGAGCGCTGCGTAATTCTAACTTATCGAGTTGTTGCATCTTTTTATTATTCTTCATCTAGTGCAGAAAGAGTATTTTCTTTACGACTGCAATTGATATCATTAATCTCGTTCCACTTCCATACAATTTTTTATCGAAGTCTATAAATAATAATGTCGTTACAATATGTAATATTTCCTTTGTGAAGTTTATTACCGGTAGTGTTGGTGTCCGCTTAGTCATTGTCGGAGCGATTCCCTTTGTTCGACCCATCAATCCCGACAATATCATAATGGCTCAATTCATCCATTTTGTGCCTGAAGGCGACGGTGTGGCGTTTTACTAAAGCCTTTGTCGCATTGTCGATGGCGTGTTTTCCTTCGTCTGGTTTCTGTATTGATTTGTTGCCTTGTTCAACACGCTCTAGGTATAGGTTCACTTACGAAGATTAATTTACGAAAACGTCCTCTTTTCTCACGAGAGGCTATCAATTAAATAGGCTCGGTGTTGTCAAGGATACGGCTTGATTGACAGATTCGGGTAATGTAGTAGTTCTATGATATAGGTGCTTCCCAACACCCTAAACCGAGCGTAAATGGATATGGATGAATTCCTTTGAATTGAGAGTGAATTTTATCAAACGTCTACGTGGTACGCCGTAAAAAATAAGATATTTTATTGCGCACTTTCAATTCTGCTTTTCGGTTTTCAAAGGATTTATTACAATATCAATTTTGTATTGTATTAGATAATCAAGTTTTCTTCGGTTATTTTTCTGACAGTCTGTGCCTGTATTTACTTTCTTTATAACGAATGATTATAGGGTTCATTTGTTCATCTATCTATATTGATCTCGATTATTCGTTTACTGAGCATCGCAGTATGTGGTCCAGATGTAATCTAATATCTCGTTATTATTTTATTTATTTTTCTGAGCCAAACCCTTACGATGGAAGTTACTGTAGCTTTTTATCGCAATAAATGTATACTTTGTATAGCGCAAATTTGATTTTGCTACTTGATTTTTTTTTAATGATTTCAAACTGCTGTTTGGAATAATTAAAGAATGGTTTGATCTGTTAATCGGATCAAATCAACCTTTAATTATTACCTAAGTTTTCTAGATAAAATATAAATATACATAAAAAAATCTTCTTAGAATTTTGTTGTTTTTAACAATTACTGTCCTACTGAAAGCAGATCATATGAAACATGACTTATATTCTCTCTGCTCCCTTTTCTGGCCAATCCGTCTCCAAAATCCGTAATATTTATATTTCTCGTATTTGGTTCCGTCTTCTGCCTTCCCTCCACAATTCCAGCTAATTATGTACGACTTTATGATTACCATAGTTTGCCATCACCACAAAAAATTAATGTGAATATTGGTTTTGACTATTATTATAAATTGTGCAATATTAAAGCGTCAAGGTGCTACTAACACATTGTTTGGCTTAGGACCGGAAAACTTTTTGTCGTCAGTCAATCTATGACGAACGCCCTCAACACGTGCAGCGGACGTCCCTATACGCACAGCCCCAAGGCCGCATATGCCTCACATACAAACAAACATTTGGCCATGTTTTGAATTATGGTCTTTGATGCCCAAAATTTTAAACGACGACACCAATGTGTGCTCGGTTATCAGTTAGAACGCTTTGAACACGTATTTTGTCAATAATGCTTTGGAAAGCTTTTCAAGGGGAAAGCCGCGTGACAGTGTCCCTGAAAAAAAAAAACTTCAAAGAAATATTGGATTGTACGAACAATTGATCAAATGATTAAGTACCATTTAATCGCGCTAGGTTTTACTTAGTGACATAGCGAATTTTTATATGGTAGAGGCTATCGCAGGGAGTTCGGTCTATGAGTGACGTAAAACTTAATTACAGAAACGCGCCGCAGCCAGCCACGATCACGAAGGCCGACTGCTAACAACTACAATTATTTAGATGATTCCATTCTAACATATAACTATAAAATTTAGATTATCTAGTTCAATTCGGAATCATTTGCAGCTCTTAAGGCAAAAAATGTGATTATAGCAACTCGTTTTCAACATAAAATCAGATTTATTCACGTATGATTGTATGCGGACCTTGAGCACGTCGAGTGAGACCTTCACGCCGGTAACCGCGCGGAAGTTGACGGGTACATTTTTTGTCAAATTCGAGCTTGTTGAATTTTAGTGCGCATTAGTCACTAGCTAAGCAAGCATCAGCGCCGAAGCTCGTGGCGCATTGTTGACGAGTTGCATCGCGATATCGTCGCGTCGGGTGCAATAACAATCGCTATCACAATGTCACAACGATGTCTGCTTTGTCCCCGATCGCGGCTCTGACGCTTTTGTCCGTATCTCCGGCGTCCACGCTCACTCACGTTTGCACGTACTATTTAGAAGCCTAGCGTCATTATCATAATTCGCGGTTTGATCTTTTACAGCGTAAATTGATCGTGACCATCGCAGCGCGCGTTAAATTGCCCGTCGTACCTTGTGAATCCGTGCAGTTTCATTCTGAACGTTGCTGAAGTGCAGTGGGTTGATAGTGATGTGAGGATGCTTGTGCGTGGCCATGTCCGTGGCGAAGAAAGACAAGCCGACTATGTCGGTAACAGCACTTATCAACTGGGCCAGGCCCTTGCCGCCGGGCCAGCCGCAGCAGCCGATGACGCCCACGTCGCCCGGAAGCATGCTTCAACCGATGGCTCCACCGTCTAACATACCGACTGTCGACTGCTCACTCGATATTCAATGTAAATATCAAATTATGTAATTGGCCATGGAAAATTCTTTAGTTCTCCGAACAGAAAGTTTTCCGTAGCAATCTTTTTTTTGTGTATACATGGTTATGTGCAGGATCTATTTTTAAATAATTGGCTACCAACACTTGTTCTATTTTTATGGCGATTATTAAGGCATTAAGAGTAATAGGTCAAACATTAAAAAAAAAGGCTTATTTTGTTTCGAAATTGTTTATGGCAATTAATGCCTTTGGAGGAGTTATAAAATGTGTGCTAAATATGTAAATTAGACTAAACATACGGCGTTGTTTTCAAGGCTTACGGTGTAGAAGCCTTTGTTCCATATCTATCAATGGCTATAGTTGCTTCATATACTTACTGTGATGCGAATAAGAAACTATTTATACCTATCGGCTTGATAGTAACGTCATACAAACAAGTTATTCATTGCAAAGCAAGTCAAAAACAGACGATGTTCTTAAAACGATTCATGATCCTTGTTGTCAGTTTATTTATATTGATGACATTATTCATCATACGAAGGTTAAGAACGTTAGCGAATCGGAACTGCGATTACATCTTTACCAAGCAATTAAATAAGTACATTATTATGGAACAAAATGGAATGACGATAGATGTTATACTTAAGTTATAACGAGAATAAGTGATGTTCTTCTGCTGAGTTCGACAAAGCCTTCCGCCAGCTTCATGGGGCAATTTCTTTTTATAGAATACTAACTTTGGACACGACTTACGCATAGAATTTAGAAATATGGAGACTTTCTTTTTAGTTAGACCTCTAGCAATGAATCGGTAAAAAATTCATTCGATTCCATGCAGTAGTTTTTGTAAGATGTGGCATGCACAGTTGCACAGGCAGAAAAATCAAAAAAATGAATTTTGCTTTTGTTACTCCAATAAACCTTTATTATTGTTTCTTCAATATCCTTAATATAAAGACATCGGCCTGTGACATTCTATCATACCTATAGATAAAGTAGGTACACCAATTGTAAAAAAGCCCTGTGTTCATTTCAATGCCATGATACGGCTGTAACACTTCCGTTCTATTGTAATTTAGTTTCAATTAGTATAGTAAACAGTGCGAATTTGTATTTCACAGTTTCTATTATTTGGTCCTATTCACACTTGACGGCCCATATTATAAAAGTTTGTCATTCGGCACAATTAGCACGCACCGTTGATACAGCTATTAGCTTAAAGCATCTGTACATGTAATAAAATGGAAGGAAAATCAAAACTGTACATTGATTTTTTTTTTAAAGAATATGTGGGGTGTGATCTACAATCGATACCTACCGAAGCTAAAAATATAGTTTTTAGATTTTTTGTCTACATAACCTCAAAAAATACTGCATGGATTTACTTCGGCACGAATATTATTAAGAAGTTGGGTCAACATATTACGGGGTACGAGCAGTGAACCTTTATTTCTTCGACGTATTCACGCAGATGACGTCGCGGACAGCAGCTAGTCAAGAATAAAAGTATGTTTGTTTGCGCTATAATTCGTGATTTTTTGTTAAAGAACACTTTCGATGAACACTAGCTCTAGAACAAGTTTTTTTTTTCAATTTAGTTCTTAGTAGGTATTACAAAGGTTGTTTTTAAACATAATTAGTTGTTTTTTCTGGAGGTGAGACCAGTCTTTAGGTAAAATACAGATATTCAGCTAGTATACGGTTCGACTGGAAGCAGAACCCTTCATAATTGGGAAAAGCTAGGTAGATGACTTGAGACGACAAAGATGATGACTTGATTCTGTTTTCGTATCATATGCAGAGGTCAAATTTTGTAAGCCTGTAATAACTTTTATTTTATTTTTGATAACATTCTCCAATCTCCGTTAAAGTCACGAGTAACAACAGCAAAATATTTACACTTTAAGCACGATGGAAATTAAATCTCCACGTTTGTTTTTCTTACATGTAGCACCGCGTTTAGACGCGTGGTAGGCGCGCGTGTTTCTATAATCATTCTTTTTCACAGATTTTTCGTTAATTACGAAGATTAACATGAAATTATACTCGAGATCTCGTTTCGCGAGAGTGAAAATTGTTATTAAGCGTCACAATTATGTCTCTTTGAAATAAAACTCAATTATAAATCTAATTTAAGTTGTCGTCGACTTTTATATGAAATAACTATAATATAATAACAGTTTGTGTATTAGATTACATGAAACTTGTTTTATAGACTTTGAAATAAGATTTTGCTGTGATGGCTGCGTAGGTTTTAGTCTGGTTATTATATCGTAGATGTAATCACTTTACCAAGAAATGAACTTTTATGACAGACTGAACTTAATGTTATTTAAATGGTGTCTTAGATAGAGCCTTTTACATGCAGATGCGAGCTTACTTGCTGGAATTTAATAGTTTAAACAAATTGTAGTCCATAATTGTCAGTTATTAGAGCAGTAGTGAAGTGGTGAACCAATGGTAACAACTCCGACTTTTGAATTTTAAAGTCGTTGGTTCTAGAGCAATAGTTACTATGGCACAAAAGTTGTAGGATTGTTCTCGGCCGAGTTTGTTGACAAAATAATGATCGGTATTTCTAGCAACACTTGTAGAACGGTGAAGAAAGTCATGGTGTGGAAACCGACATGTCCTATAACAAAAAAAAGAAGACTTCTATCAATTAGCACTGTGTGGATTACAGATTCTCATGGAGAAGTAGACTGTTTCCCAGCGATGGGAACGTTATAGGCCGATTAACCGTCATATGGAACGGTTAGGGCTTCCAATTCGAATATTCGCCCCATTTCACTATTCAAATACCGACTTAAATATAACGTTGCAAATACAATTATTCGAATAATATTCGAATGATTCGAATATTTGCTTTTTAGAAAATCGAATATTCGAATATCAAATGTCATCGAATAATTGGAAGCCTTAGGAACGGTTGCTGATAAGTACTCTTACAAAATGAAACACAGAGTAGTGGGAAATAAATTACTGAAACGACAAAATAAGATTCACTTGTAGGTTTTCCTCAAAGGAATGGTAGTTTACAAAAGTCCCCGCTTCAAAGACCCTGATTGCTACGTAAGAAAACCTCCAAGATGAGATTGCTAATTTTAGAACTGAACTATAGAATTATTTGTGAAAAAAATCCCAACCAGCATCTGATTTTCAGTTAATAAAATTCGCAAAGAAATGTTATGAACGTTGATTTACTTTTTTTTTTATCGTGGTAAAATCATCAAATGAGTCCTCCCACCCAGGGCAGGGCGGGAGGGACTGTCAGACTTGTACTGACTAAAATCCGCGGTGTCCTTCAATAGCCCTTTACGTACCTGGGGTCACGGTAATCCCCTGGTCCCGCGACCCCGGCAGGAACGTTGATTTACTAGAAAAAAAAATACGTGTGGCACTCGGAGACTGCCGCGGTAAAGATATTGCATAGCATTTTTTATCCACTTATGCAATTATAATTATTTATTTATCATAAAAAAAAAGAAAAAATTATCGCCTACAGTTAATATTTAACGAGAATATCATCACATCGTTGCTCTATCACGACAATCAAGTGAAACGTCAAGAAAAAAAATCATTCACGTTAAGAGGCCTTTTACAGTCCACTAGCGCCGCCAATCGAAAAAATGTCATAACTCGTAAATAGAATAAAAAATAAAAAATGTGGTCTATTATTACTGTAGAAAAGGTAATAACGTAATTTTATAACACATTGTCAACACTTGAAATATAGCTGTTTAGCTAAATCGTGAATTTGTAACAAAAACGGCCGTTTATGTTTTGAATAATAAAATAAAATAAGCAAAAAATGCTCTTATAAAATAAAAACTACTGCACAAAACTGAATGAATTTTTTATGGGACCAATGACAGGTGTACTGCATCGAACAGAAAAATAATCACACATATCGAACAGAAAAATCTCGGAGTAATCGGTGTACATACATAAAAAAACGGTCAAATTAACCTTTTTGAAGTCGGTTAAAAATCTAATATTTTTGATAATATTGACCACTTAAATGAAGAGGCATATTATGATAAATACATTCGTACAAACATCTGATTTTTTTTTATGCAATTGGGAAGGCTCTCCCCCCTTTTGCGGTGAATCAAAAAATGAACTAATCTGATAACTTATCACCAGAGAATCAACGAAAGAAAGGCGTATTATATCAAAAAGATTTATTTATTAAAACAATAAAGTGGGTACACCAGCAATACATACATTATAAAGTGTTCTTATCTAAATACCAATTACAGATGTACACAATATTCTCAAAGGTGAATTGAAAACCATTAGTTCAGCAAATACATCGCGTTTTTCATCTCTTTATTTCTTGTTTTCATATGGTCTAAGAGTCCTATTCACACGTAGAAATTGAAAGTGTTTGCTTGAACACAGGTACACATTTACACAATGTCTTCCGTTAAGGTAGGCGTGATACGTTTCAACTCAGAAGCTTTTCATAGAACGCTTTGTTATGAACCTTGAATGTTCCTTTACATTGTTAAAGTTACACCTATTGTGATTTAAATGTCAAACGCCATATTTTGAACTATTTTGAATACGATCAAAATGCGACCAAACAACGCTACCCTCCTGCCATTATTCTTTTTATTTTAATACGTTGTCGAAGTAGTATATTATCTTCTATCTCTCTTTACATAGTATATAAACGATTGCACCAAATTAAATAATATTATTTATTGTATTCGTTAGGTCAAGATTTAAATGTAAAAAAGTTTTCGGAAAATCAACCGGGTGAGGTGAAAATTTGCAACCATTAGAATCGGGGCGGTCCGCTAATCTCTCTCTTTCTCTATTAGACGCTGTCTCATTTTCCTTCTCTTGTTTCGTTTTTTATAAAACAAACCAACATTACATTTGGTAATTTAATGATAATATCCACATTACGTTATAAAATGTTTTTTCACCACATAATTTAAATCTTGAAGATCAAAAGATCCAGGTTCCAAGTTCCATGAAAATTGTACACTCTCCATATTATTATTTGCATGTGTAAAATGTTTTTTTCAAGATTTTCAAGGATATTTTTTTCTTGGTAGGGTTCGTATTCTATTTTAATTTATAATTTTAGATGTCTATTAACATTAAGTAGTCTGTTCACGATTTCGTTCGATACAATATCAACATCCTGACAAAGTGACCAATGTTTTTAAGCCAAGAAAACACACTTTTAAGGCACTATTAATTAAAATAACTATTTTTAAGACATACATATGCGGACAGTTTTATATTGTAATCGAGAAGGCATTCTTAGCCGAGCCGCACAGGCGATGGTGTTATGAAGCCGAGAACTGCAATCACAAATGCGTGTATCAAACTACGTTTTTCAATAAACTTTGTATTGAAAAAAAATATAAAAGGCACTGGGTGTAGTCTAATAATATATGTACAGAAAAAAAACAAAGATTTATTTATAGACACGCCATATTAGTCAAGACCTCAAGAGTTAAGATCAAGAAAATGTTAATAAAAAAAGAACATCGCCCAAACTTGGTCTACCTTTGCAAAAAGGAATTTAAGAGATCGGAAATGACGTATCAGTTGATTTCTTGTTTCTGAAGGTGACGTAAGCCCTAAACAGTCGCTGATACGATGGACAGACGTTATTACGTATCTACAAGAGGAACGGATGTATTATCCAGTGAACCGACCGATGCAACCGCTTCACTCATAAAGATAACGCTTGTTTTTAACAATCTGCATTCAAGTCCGTCCTCCATGTTGCATTTTTTACCTACTTTTTTACATACAGATGCTAAAAAGCAAATATGTAATGAGTATTTGCAGTTTTATGATTTTCTATGTCTCTGTTCTGTTGTATGACCTCAAATTGATTATTTATCTAGCTCTATTGTTTTAGTCTGGCTAAAACGAGTTTTTCAATTACTAAAATAGCCTTAAAACTGTATGCTTTGTTTATTCTGTAGTTATTATATTCAAACATGTATTTTCCACTGTGCACATGAAGATATCCAACGCATTACAAATCTATTGTTGCACTTACACATTAATTACTAAGGAATGAAGTCATGTTTAAATATAAAACTATCATCGGCGAGGTATGAACTAATTGATATATAAATACGCAATTAAATCAAAGAAAAAACAAGCCTGTTTTTTTAGTATCCATCTACTATAATAATGAGTCCGCTGCATAATTATCAAATTAATTATCAAGGACATATTAATTTAATGTGTGTTTCTCCATTGTCTACTTGGCATGATGAAGCAATTAGTATTATGCCTATTGTTGATTTATCAACGCCCAATATAATACCGGACAGTAAAAATAATTATCAAGGATTCCAGCTATTCACTAATTCATAGTGATTCAGGCATTTTTTGTTTCTAAAATATTTTTTCCACAAATATTAATAACGGAGCGAAGTTCTTAAATTTTACTCGAAACGAGAATTCTTTATGGTCAGACACAGATGGTGAGACATTTATTGCTAAATTATTAGATACTTGCTGTAGAATATTCAGGCGCAGGGATTCATTGAATCAGAAAGATAAACACTGAGGTTGCTTGAAAGGTGCTATATTCACGAGTACACTTGTTGTTGTTGTTCTTGAGGCTTGCGATTCCAGGCTGCCCCGTTATATTCCACCGCGCTATATTTATACGCTCGACCGTAGACGGGGTGTGTGGGGGTGGATCGCCCCCACGCTATCCCTTCCTCTCGTCCGTCTACGCTCGGCGTTTGCGCACATGTGTAGCGCGGGGTGTTTTTGCCTATTGTTCTATTGTTACATCGCTCTTTTGTTTAGAAAAACACCACGTTATATTTGTCGCCGTGGTATTTTTCGCCGTGGTATTTTACACTGTTCTTATATACTATTACAAACACACAAAACACTATCAAAATATCAATGTCTAAATCTAAACTCTACGTTACAGAACTAAGGGAGGGGTAACAAATACTTAGTAACTTAAAAGGTTTTATCAATCTTACGTCTATACAATGCCTTACTTTCTAAGTACTTATTTACTATGTACAAGTGTTTTCTTAGGTTGCTGTGCTCCTTAACATCTCCACCCCCCGTATGAGGGTTCAACCGACCATACTTCCATCGGTCGGGAGCACAACAACCTTCACAACTGGTCTTCGTAGGACCCCATGGTTCGTTCTGTTATATTCATAACTTGTACGCGACTAATTGCTGACCAAACATAATATTTACTATTAAAACATTTACGTCCACGCGGACAGTTCAGTAGCAAATTAGCAACCATTCCGCGTTCCCGCGTCTTAAATTCCGTAAAAAAGAAAAGTGAGGTTCCAAACGTGACTGTAAAATCTTATCTCAATAAACTCCATGAAAAGAACTTGGTGCAGTTTTTGTTTAAAGACAATCAGCGGCTGCCGCCTAACATTGGTGTCAGAAGTGGGATTTCGAAAAGTGGTTTACGCTATAAACCCCGAAATTTGAACCCGTGGTCGTCGCGTTTGTCAAGTTGATCGACGTTCAGTCTCAGCCCCTCGAGTTGAGCCCGCATCAGCCACCTGCCCATTATCGTGGTCGACAGTAAGTCTCCTCCTGCATCGAGCCTGCACCACTGCCGGACCTGTACCTGTGGTCGACGATAAGCCTCCGCCTGCGTTGTGAGCCCGCACCACTGCCACACCTGGACCTCTACTTTCTCCTCTCCATCTTCTCTTCGGGTCAAGTTCTGCTACTGCTACTCACCACCGACCATCATCTGCCTGAGCCTGCGTCGCTGTCCAGGCACCGCCTACATGCAAGCCACGTGATCCTATTCGCCGCCCGCCACGTGACCGTCCTTGGTCGCGCCAACGTGTCGTGTCCACCCAGTACCACATCCCAGGACTTTAATTTTAACTCATTAGTGAAATGCTCCTGACTGTGCTAATTCTGTAAGTAGTCTAACTTTTTCACTTTCTATTCCTTTTGTATTACTTTCTATTTTTTTTTTGTGTGTAAATCTGTGTATCCTCTCATCCTACCTACCTACATAATGTCATTAAAACAAGAATCTTTAGAAAAAGTCACCTTAAATGTTCTCACGAAATTCATTAGGCCATACTCAGGTGATCGAGAGACTCTTCCAGCATTTTTAACAAATTGCGACAATGCTATATCACTAGCAGCACCTGAACAGCATGGTATATTATGCAAATATATAATATCCCAATTAGAGGGAAAAGCACAACTAGCATGCAGTCTTAAAACATTTACGACATGGTCCGAATTAAAAAGTTTTCTAAAAACCACATTTGGTGAAAGAAAACACAGTTCTCATTTATTAGTAGATTTACAAAGCTGCAAACAGCAAACATCAGAATCCGTAACGCAATTTGCTCTTAGAGTTGAAGCCTGCCTAACACGTATTCAGGCAGACATTCACTACTCATGTTCAAATCCAGCTGAGCTTATTGGCAGAATAGCTGCTATGGAAGATCTCGCTTTAAACACATTTATATTAGGACTTAATTCTAACATTTCTAATATAGTGCGATGTCGGAATCCTTCTTCACTAAACGATGCCGTGACTCACGCGGTGGAAGAAGAGAAATTATTCAACTTAACGCGTATATCTCAACGAACTGGCAAATTCTGTTCTCATTGTAACAAGCAAGGTCATACCTCTAATGAGTGCTTTAAGAAAAAGCCTAATTCTAATACTTCTTCCAATCCACCATCCCAAAAATCTTATCACGTTCCCAATCCATCATCCTCTTCATCCTCAGGTAACGGAGAAGGTCAACAAAATTCCAATTCTAACTCAAAATTTTGTGCATATTGCAAAAATAAGGGACACGTGATTAATGAATGTCGCAAGCGTCAATATAATAATCAACATCGTTTGCGTAATTCGCAACCTGAAGACACTCAAGGCCAAAGAAGTTCCGCTAATTCCAACGCGTTGAATAACGATGCACGTATTCATTGCTGCGAATGTAATTGCATTAATGAATCTAAAGATGATCAGAAAAACGATTTAAACGCAGAATGATTTCGGATTCGTGCCTACCGAAGTCTAAAAGTAAAAACGGCACAATTCCACGTACTAAATCTTCTCCACCTCAGGAACCTTGTAATCAAGGACTGAGTCATACTAAATCCTACTCATCTCGACTGTCCAATGAACAATCGAGTCTTACTAATTCTTATAATACATCTCAGGACAACCTGAGTCTTACTAAAAATAAATGCTCTACTAAATCTACTAAATCTTATAATTCATCTCAGGATAACCTGAGTCTTACCAAAAATAAATGCTCTACTAAATCTACTAAATCTTATAATACATCTCAGGATAACCTGAGTCTTACTAAAAATAAATGCTCTACTAAATCTACTAAATCTTATAATTCATCTCAGGATAACCTGAGTCTTACCAAAAATAAATGCTCTACTAAATCTACTAAATCTTATAATACATCTCAGAACAACCTGAGTCATAATAATATTTCAAATAAAATACACCTCCCTTCTACTAAATCTACACGGTCTCAGAATGAGACTCAAAATCATATACAAACGCCTAATAACTCAAAAGTTTCAATGCCTATTTTCGAAACAAGTATACATAAATACAAAGTGTCTCTGCCTTTTACAAATCTCATTACTAAATATTCGAAAAAACCTCTCAGTTTCCTCATCGATACCGGTTCTAGTGTCAGTATCGTGAAGCAATCGAGTTTGTCGTGTAGACCCCAACTCAGCAATGAAATAATTCAGCTCAAAGGCATAAACAATGCTGATTCTTATAACGAAACTTTGGGCACATTTCAATTCGAGTTCCAAGTATGTAAAGATACCTTTCAACACAAATTCCACGTCATTACAGATGAACTAAATCTTAAATATGACGGCATAATCGGTACAGACTTTTTACGCATTTTTAGCGCCAATATAGATTATAATTCTAAATACATGAATCTTTGCGGACATAATGTACCTATTTTATTCAATGAACCAACATACATCATACCGGCACGTTCTGAAGCCGTAATTGAATGCATGGTGTCAAATGACCCCTCGGAATTGCACAACTTACGCGAAGCGCTTGTTTTAGATCACGTTGTAAGCGAAGGTGTCTACTTAGCAAATTGCATTGTGACACTTAAACAAAATAATCGTGTCAACATTTCCGTTTTAAACACGACTGAATCTGATGCTCAAATTCATGATTTTAAAGTCAAACTTACTCCTATAGACTTTTCTAAATCACGTCAATTTCAGGAAACAATTCACACAGTCTCTTTATCTGCGTCTGATCGACGTGATCGCGTCCTTAAACAAATCAGATACGATCATCTTAACTCTGAGGAGAGACAAGCCTTATTAGAATGCTGCGCTGATTTCAGTGACATATTCTACCTCGAGGGCGACCCTCTCACCTGCACTAATGCTATTCAGCACTCAATTAATACAGGTAATGCACCGCCCATCAATGTAAAATCCTACCGCTTTCCAGAGTGTCATAAACACGAAGTGGATAAGCAAATAAAAAAGATGCTCGATCAAAAAATCATAAGGCCGTCTAACTCCCCTTGGAGTGCACCAGTTTGGGTGGTACCTAAAAAAATGGACGCATCGGGACAACGAAAATGGCGAATCGTCATTGATTACAGGCGACTTAATGATGTCACTGTAAACGAAATTTATCCTATTCCTCTAATCTCAGACATCTTAGACCAGTTAGGTCACTCCAAATATTTTTGTGTTCTTGACCTAGTATCAGGCTTTCATCAAATTAATATAAATCCAGCTGACTCAGAAAAAACTGGGTTCACTGTTATTAACACAAACGGAACCTCGGGACATTACGAATTCACTCGTATGCCATTTGGGTTAAAAAATGCCCCTTCAACCTTCCAACGTCTTATGAATACAGTTTTATCCGGACTTCAAGGTCTTCATTGCTATGTATATTTAGATGACTGTATTGTCTATGGAAGTTCCCTTACTGCAGTGATAGAAAAACTAAGACTCGTGTTCGATAGACTTCGTCAATTTAACTTAAAACTTCAGCCCGATAAATGTGAATTCTTAAGACGTGAAGTGAATTATTTAGGTCATACTATCACCGATAAAGGTGTTTCTCCAAACCCTGACAAAGTGAAAGCTGTCTCCGAGTACCCTGTTCCTAAAAATCCAAAAGATATTAAATCTTTCCTAGGTCTCATCGGCTATTATCGTCGATTTATTGAAAACTTCTCAAAACTCACTAAACCTCTAACTTCCCTTCTAAAAAAGGACACCGCTTTTCATTGGAATGTAGAACAACAAAATGCATTCAATATTTTAAAAGAAAAATTAACTACAGCTCCTTTGCTCCAATACCCCGATTTCTCGCAACCCTTTCTCGTCACTACAGACGCAAGTAATTACGCCGTAGGTGCGGTTCTCTCACAAGGCCCAATTGGAAAAGATAAGCCAATTGCATATGCATCTCGCACACTCAACAAAGCCGAAGGAAATTATTCCACTACCGAAAAGGAGTTATTAGCTATTCTTTTTGCCGTTAAAACATTCCGCCCTTATCTTTACGGTAACAAATTCAAAATCATAACCGATCACAGACCACTTGTTTGGTTATTTAATGTCAAAGACCCCGGTAGTCGACTCATTCGCTGGCGCTTAAAGCTGGAAGAATACGACTACGAGATTGTTTACAAACAAGGCAAACTTAATTCAAACGCGGATGCCTTATCACGTCACCCGATACTCGCTTTAACGCGCACTAACGCTCTGAATAATCAATCTTATGAAGAGTACTTAAAGTTGCAATTCACAAAATCCATACCTACTACTAACACAACCATTGAGGAACACTCGCAAGCTCTACAACTCACTAAATGTAAATTGATAGCTTGTCCAACATCGTTAGATTTCGATAATTCCATGCCACACTGTGAAGATCTTCTTTCTCAAATTAATAATTCTTCTGAAATAATTGCAACTGAACGTGAATCAGATTCGGTATTTACAACATCTTCCAACGGAAAGCATTATTATTTCTTATTCACTAAGGTTCATCATTACGAAGAAGTTAATTACAAAACGATTTATTCGCTTTTAATAAAATTACGCAACTCAATCATAGATCAAAATACAAATGAAACGGAGCTCACTATATCAGACTTTAGTGAACCTTTTTCCAAGCTTTCTTACAGTAAAATATATAACATGCTTATTTTTATCTTTCATAACACTGATATTAAAATTCATATTTATAAAAATCTAATTATTTACCCCAATCCAGCTGAAGTACCTAAGATACTTCAGGAAAATCATGATTCACCTATCGCTGGACATCCGGGTATGAAGCGTATGCTGAGTCGTATTAAAGCATCGTATTATTGGAAATCAATGCGTACAGATATCGAAAATTACGTAAAAAATTGTAAATTATGTCAAACGAATAAGCCGTTACGCCTATCCAACAAAGCTCCGATGGAAATCACCTCTACTAGCACTAGACCTCTTGAAAGGTTGGCACTAGATATTGTAGGCCCTCTCCCAGAAGCTGGTTCTCAGAAATTTAAATATATCTTGACGTTACAAGATGATTTAACTAAGTTTACTTGCGCTTATCCTATGATTTCCTCAACTAGCGACGAAATTGCACGTAATTTAATACATTTTATGTCACTATTTGGCTTCCCTAAAACCATACTTACCGATCTAGGTACATGTTTCACATCTGATCTTTTCAAACAAGTAACAGCAATCTGCAAAATAAAATCTATCTTCACTACGCCTTACCATCCGCAGACAAACGGAGCTTTAGAGCGCAGCCACTCTACTCTTAAAGAGTACCTGAAATATTTCGTTAATGAAAATCAGAATGACTGGCACTGTTACTTAGCTACTGCTCTCTTATCTTACAATACTACTCCACATACTACTACTCAGTTCACTCCCTTTGAACTCTTATACGGTTACAAACCGATAATCCCAAATTCTCTTTACGGTGCTAATGACACTAACAACTATCACGAATATGTTCGCGCTCTACAGTATAGGATGAAATTTAGCCGTCAGAAAGCTATAGAGAACATCTTAAACAGTAAAGAAACTTCAAAGCGATACTATGATGAATCTAGTCGTAGTGTTACATACAAAAAAGGTGACATGGTATATGTAAAATACCATCACCGACTTAGAAAAGCCTTATCCCCGATTTGGAAAGGTCCTTATAAAATAATAAAAATTAATGGTAAACATAATGTAACTATTTGTATTAATCGTAAACACGTGAAATACCATACCAATGAAATAAAACCCGCTCAAACATAAATAAGAAACGAGTTGTGTTTGTCATGCAAATTCCTCTTATCTCAACTATTAAATATAATGTGTATAAATTGATTCCATTACCTACTCCACCTGATCATTCTAATCCAAATACCTTTGCCCTTATTCACCCAACAAATCCTTATCTTGCTATCACAGATGATAGACTGAATTATGCAATGTTATCTAGTATCAATGTCAAAGAATGTCTTAAGATAAGTAGCGATTATTCAATTTGTCAATTGTCAACTATTTATTCTAGTAATTCTAATCCATCCTGTGAAACTAAGTTGTTAACAGAAGTAGTATTGTCATTACCCAGCGAGTGTGATTATAAATTATTGTATGGTCAAATTGACATTTGGCATAGATTGCATAGTGATGAATGGATTTATGTACAATCAAATCCAAATAAATTAACTGTAAAATGTAAAACAGACATGAAAGATTATTCTATTCTTGGAACCGGATTGTTAAAGTTAACTCCTGATTGTACTGGTTATTCTAAAACTTTATAGTTTATTCCATCAACTACTTCAACTTCTGAATATAAAAATAATTTTGTAATTGACTTTGATATAACAAAGGATGATTGTTGTAACAAAGATATAGTTAATAAAAGTATTCCTTTACTCTCACCACTATCTTTAAGTAATATAGATCTAGATTCATTAAAGCACACATCTCATAAATTAGACCATCTCGAATTAGAGATAAATCAATTTCAAGAGCAATCACACTTTGTTAAATATGCAACTTATTATTCTGGATTCACGTATTTAATTGTTACTGTTATATTTTTGTTAATTCTGTATAAATTATTTAAATGTTATGTTAATAATAAAACCCGAAAATCATTGTGTTGCATCCCAATCTTCAATCTATGTAATACAAAAAGGTCAGTACAACATGAACACAGGGTAAACAATTCTATTGAAATGACGGAACATTCCTCTGGTGACAATGATCAATATTCATCAAATAGAAATCTTAACAACTAATATTTTTTTACAACAGTCTTAAGTTTAGTTTATAGAATGTCTAATTTGATTTATGCTTATGGGTATTTTAAGATAAATCCTTGTGTTTTTAATTTTCTATAGTTATCTTATAATTTTAATATTTTTTTTTTATATCGTGTCTTAGTTTTAATGGGTTATTTTATTCCTCTTTGGGTTATGTGTTTTATTTTTACTAGATTCAATATTTAATATTAATTATTCAAATTCTGTAAAACCTCATTCTTCTTTTTCTCGATTCCGCTTAATCATTTGAGATAAAGCTCCATCTTAAGGGGGGAGATGTTATATTCATAACTTGTACGCGACTAATTGCTGACCAAACATAATATTTACTATTAAAACATTTACGTCCACGCGGACAGTTCAGTAGCAAATTAGCAACCATTCCGCGTTCCCGCGTCTTAAATTCCGTAAAAAAGAAAAGTGAGGTTCCAAACGTGACTGTAAAATCTTATCTCAATAAACTCCATGAAAAGAACTTGGTGCAGTTTTTGTTTAAAGACAATCAGCGGCTGCCGCCTAACAGTTCGTACATCGACCACTCTTATAATAGAGTCCGCACCCGGGAAAACACTTTGCACGATCCCTTTAGTCCACTGGTTTCGTGGCTTATTCTCGTCCACTAACACTACCACATCGTTAACTTTCACGTTCGGCTCGTCAGCCGACCACTTGTTGCGTCGTTGGAGCGTCGGCAGGTACTCGCGTAGCCAGCGCCGCCAAAACAGGTCGGCCAGCGCGTTCACCCGGCGCCACATCCGCCGCGCATCCTCGTCGCGGGCGTGGCCCCTCATACACGGTGCATCCCCCGCGGCAGTGCCCAGCAGGAGATGATTCGGCGTGAGTACCACCGGTTGCTCGACGTCGCTGCTGACATAGGTGAGTGGCCGGCTGTTTACGACCAGCTCGGCCTCTAGGAGGAGGGTGTAGAGGACCTCCTCGCGAGGGGCGCGCTCGCGCAGGGTCGCCTTGAGCGCGTTTTTTATAGAGCGCACCAGTCTCTCCCAGCATCCGCCCATGTGTGGGGACGCCGGAGGATTAAAGTGCCACGCGATGCCGCGGCCTGTAGCTTCGCTCGCCACTCGTGAGTGATTCATCTCACGGAGGGCAGCGCGTAGCTCGGTGTGCGCCCCGACGAAGTTGGTACCCCGGTCGGAGTACATGTCCGATGGTCGCCCGCGGCGCGCAATCAGGCGCCGCAGGGCAAGGATTGCCGAGTCGGCACTCAAAGATGATGCCAGTTCCAGGTGCACGGCGCGGGTGGCGAGGCACGTGAACAACACACCCCACCTCTTCTCTCGCCGCCGTCCGATGGCCACCTCCATGGGGCCGAAGTAGTCGACCCCGCAGTGGACGAACGCTCGCCGTGTGACCTCCAGCCTGGAGATCGGTAGGTCACCCATCTTTGGTGCCCTTGGCTTCGCTCTCTCAATGCGGCAGCGCTGGCAGCTCGCCGTGACGGCTTTCACTGAGGACCGCAAATTGGTGACCCAGTACA
The DNA here is from genome assembly GCA_943136025.2 of Agrotis puta. Classification (NCBI taxonomy): domain Eukaryota; kingdom Metazoa; phylum Arthropoda; class Insecta; order Lepidoptera; family Noctuidae; genus Agrotis; species Agrotis puta. The sequence continues at coordinate 12,130,414 of OW964170.2, read as the reverse complement.
ATTCACGGATGCTGTTCACGACGGCCTCTTGATTCGCGTGCAGCGCCGCCTCGTGGTGATGTCTGATGAGCCGGCGTGTGAGCTCGTGCCTCCCGTCCAGGATGACGGGGTGCCTCTCACCGAAGCTCAGCTCGCTGCAGGCTCTCAGCCTGCCGCGCACTCGTAGGAGTCCATCCCCGTACAGCATCGGGTCCAGCGCGCGCAGCCTGCTGCCGGCTGGCAGCGCGCGGCCGGCTCTCAGGGCCGCGATGTCCGATGCGTAGCATTCCGCCTGCGCTAGGCGAAGTAGGTGTAACCTCGCTTCATCGAGGTCCGCAGCTGTTACGGCACACGTCTGCCGTCGTTTACGGCAGAGCGCCACGAAGATAAGTACGCGCGCCATGACGTATAGCGCGCGCGTCCAGGTCGGCAGCCGGGCGTACGTCAGCACCGGCTCAGGTGGCGTGCTCGCAACGTGCACGCACTGCACCCGCTCCAGGTCTGCCTCTGCCACTCCACTCACGTCGTCGCTCGCCGACCACTGCTCCTGTGGACAGCGAAGAAACGGAGGGCCACTCAGCCACTCACTGCTGTTATTAGGCCAGTCTAACCTGGTTGCCTTGTCTGCTGGATTCTGCGCCGAGGGAACCCAGCGCCAGTCCGACCTCTTTGACCTGTTATCTATTTCAGCTAACCTATGAGATACGAAACGTTGAAACTCTGTGGCTTCTGAATTAATCCATTTTAATACGGTTTTACTATCCGTCCATAAGTACTTACTCCGTATGGTGGTTCCTAGCTCCCTTTCGACGGTTTCCGCGAGTCTGCAGGCCAAAACGGCTGCCTGCAGCTCCAACCGTGGGATCGAGACCACCCTTTGAGGGGCCACCCTGGCCTTGCCTATCACAATCGCGACGTTTCTCTCCCCGGAGACGTCTACCCCGACTAGGTAGACTACCGCTGCGTACGCGGATTCGCTCGCGTCTCCGAAGGCGTGCAGCTCTAGGTGGTCTGTACACAACCCGTACCACCTAGGCACCGATACGCTCGCGAGGTGCTGCAAGTTGTCAAGCCAGTCGAACCAGCAGCGCGCCTCAGTTTCTTTCAGCTGTTCATCCCAGCCGATGCCCGTGCTCCAGATCTTTTTCATTAAGATTCTGGACTGAATGACACACGGATATAAAAATCCTAGTGGGTCAAATATCGACATGATGAAACGGAGGAACTCTCGTTTCGTGGGTACCACCCGCCCTTCCGTGATCTCCTTCGGCAATCTCTTGAAGGACAGATCAAAAGCCAATTCGTCAGTGGTGGGTGACCACGTGAGTCCCAGCGTCCGTTCCACTCCGTCCTCCCCTTTGTCCAGCGATACCTTGTCTGGCATCTCAGTGCGGAGCCTGTCGCGCAGCTCCTGAGAGTTTGTGACCCACCCCCGTATCACAAATCCGCCCTCGGCGTGGATGTGGGTCACGTCCTCAATCAGCTGACCGGCTTGCCCGACAGACCACGCACTATCGAGGTAATCGTCCATATAGTGATTACTCCTGATCGCTGACACTGCATCGGGGTGACTTTCAATGTATTTATTCGCGTTTTTATTTAATATATAAATCGCGGATGTAGGCGACGATACCGCACCGAATATCATCGAGTTCATTTTATATACTTCGGGTTCCCTATCGCTGTCCTCTGCCCACAAAAACAGCTGCGCCCCGCGGTCTTGCTCCCGGACTCGAACCCGGAGAAACATGTCGGCAATATCCGCTGTGAACGCGACAGGGCCTAAACGAAATTTCAATAGTACCCCTAACAATGGGTTCAGTAGGTCGGGTCCAGTCAAAAGGTGATCGTTTAGCGACGTACCTTCGTATTTCGCGGCGGCGTCGAACACTAAACGTAACTTGCCCGGCTTGTTGGGGTTAGTGACCCCAAAGTGGGGCAGGTACCACACGGGTTCTGAGTCGATTTTACTCTCTACCTTGCTGGCGTACCCTTCCTTTAACAGTCGTTCTATTTGAGCTGTGTAAGCTTTCTCATAGGTCGCGTCTTTCTTGAACCGGCGCACTATTCCCGACAGACGTTGCTTCGCGTTGACGTAGTTGTCAGGCAACTGAGGGTTGTCCTGACGCCACAACAGACCCACCTCCCAAGCTCCACCGTTTGACTGGCGGCTAGTGGCGTCCAAAATGTGGTTGGCGCGCTCGATGTCTGCGTGCTTCCGCGGTACTTCCGATATCCCTATGGCTTCTAACTCAAACTGTTTTTTCACTAAATTGTGCAAATCCGCACTGCTTTCACTTAAACAATTTACAAATTGATTGTTATAACTAGTCGAACCTAAGGGTCCGTGCACGACCCATCCTAGCGAGGTCAAAGAGGCAACTGGCTTACCTGATTTGCCCCGGCGCATCTCCCTGCCGACGAGCAGCTCCCAATTGTCCTGGCCCAGTAGCAACAGCGGCTTGGCTCCACACATTTCCTCGCAGCCCAAGTCGCGTAGGTGGGCATGCTCCGACATGACGGCGGCGGGCACTGTTTGCGAGGGCAAGTCCATGTTTACTAACGTGCGGCACTTCACTTGATGCACTTGTCCGTTGGGTCCGCGCACTCCCACACTTATCACTCGCGATGATTTGTCCGTTATTTGTTGTCCACGCGCACTTTTGATTGTCAGCGGCACACGTTTGCCCTTTGCGTTCCCGGCCAGGGCGCTGTCGATCAGCGATACCGTCGCACCGTCATCCAGCAGAGCGTAGCAGCTTTCTTCTTTACCTTCGCTGATGACGTGCACCGGCATGATCTTGAGAAGCGCCTTGCCGTTATAATCGCTGACGTTCGTCACACTCTCGGGCTTTTTGTCGACGTGTAGGAGATTGTGATGCGCAAAGTTGCAGGTGGCGCATTTCTTCTTGCGGCACACTCTCTTCGAGTGCCTGCCTCCCAAGCAATTGAAGCAGAGTTTCTGCTCTTTGACGAACGCCCAGCGCTCGTTGACGTCCAGATCGTTGAACTGCTTGCAGGCTGTGAGCGTGTGTTTTTCTTTACACAGCTGACACGAATCTTCTCTGGTCGGAGCTCGCGTGTTTTCTTCATCGTTGGCGTGTACGTGCAGCCGCTGTATGTTCTTGGCTGTCTTCGCTGGTGGCGCGCTAGCTCGCGGTTTGCTCGGCGCGGCTGCGGGCATGTCCAGCTGCACGTAGAATGACGATGCACGTGCCAGGTGATTTAGGAATTCTGAGAGCATCTCTAGACTCGGAGACACCCTCATGTCCAGGCCTTGACTCGTCGCCATCCCCATCGCGAAGTCTCCGTACTGTGCGCGCTGCACCGGCGTGAGCTTATTCAGTAGCTCGCTCACCAGCTGCGGGTTATTCAGGTACCCGTTAGCACGCACACTCTTCAGCAGCGACACGCAGTTTCTTACCGTTGTTGAGAATCTTCTTAACTCGCGGCCGCTTTCTGTCACTCTCGGTAGTTCGCGTACTTTTTTCAACGCGCACTCTAAAATAAGGTTGGGGTGCCCGTATTCTTCATCCAGAGTCTTTATGATCTCTGACGGGCTGGCCGATGCTCGAAGTAAGTCTTCCACCGCTATTCTCGCCTCTCCTTGTAGCGATGTTTTCAATCTTGCGAGGTTCTCGTGCGGCTTGAACTCGTACATATCCGTCGTGTCGTGGTACATGTTTTTATAGGACAGCCACTCCGCCGGGTCACCTTTAAACGTTGGCAGTTCGTAGGCTTGTCTAGGTACCGGTCGCGGCCGCGCGAGGCTCGCGATCGCTTCCGCCAGCTGATCAATCTTAATGTCGCGTGTAGACCCGGCCTTGTCGTCTTCTACGGCGCCCCTGTCCCACTCGGGTGCGTCGCGATTCGATGCGCGTGCGGTGCCAGCGTTAACTGTCGGAGTCGCTGGGTACGCGGGCTCGCGGTTCGGGACGGGCGCGGGCGCACTGATCGGAGGCGCAGGTATTCGCTCGGGCTGTACCGGTGGCGGCGGCGCGTTCGCAGGCGGGCGTTGAAATACTTCACTTAATATTTCAGACACTGGTACCTGGGGCTGTGTCCGTGGCGGCATGTCCCGACACGTCGAAACTTGTTCTTGACGAGTCACGACGGGCGTCGTGTGCGTGACCCACTCTTCTACGCGGCACGCGGTTGTTTCTTCCGCTTCGGAGCACAAATCTTCCTCGGCGGCCGCGTCGATCTCTGCTAATTCTGCTTCTAGCTTCTTTTGCACTAATTTTTCTTTCATTTGAACCAACTCTTTTTCAGCCTCATACTCGGCCCGTCGTCGCAGGTACTCGGCGCTCTTGTGGCCGCTCCTTGACGAGGTCATGCTGGTACCGGATCTTACTCCTCGCGCTGTCACCGACCGCACTGACGTCGACATTTCCCGGTAGTCTATGACTCGACCGGGACTCGTCAGTGGGATGACTTGCGTTCGTTCCGGATGTAGAGTTGGCGCGATTGACGGCGAGCCTGGAGCCCTGTCCGAGGGTACGCCGGAGTCCGCTTCGAGAGCCCTCTTCCTTTGGACGTCCTCTTCTAAACGCCTCAGCTTGCTTCTCGTTGTGACGGCACTTTTCTCACTCATTTTCACGTTTTTCGCTTTTCACGCTATCTTCCTGATCCTTCGTAGCTAACGAAGGACCAAACTTGTAGAATATTCAGGCGCAGGGATTCATTGAATCAGAAAGATAAACACTGAGGTTGCTTGAAAGGTGCTATATTCACGAGTACACTTGTTGTTGTTGTTCTTGAGGCTTGCGATTCCAGGCTGCCCCGTTATATTTTTTTTTTTTTTTTTTTTTTTTTGTGTATGGCATCTCGCAGGTCAACCTAGAAGAGGTTGTGAGCTGCTTAACCGGACTTTTCTGTAGAGATGCCTTAAATTACTTTAAGGCCTCCAGCCAGAGCTTACAAACTAAGTAAAAACTACAAACTAAGTGACCGCACGCTAAGGGCACCCCCTGTGGGGTTCGGACCTCGGCTTAGGGCGTCACTGAGAGAGGACAGCAAGGGACAGGCTGGATCACAATGGTTCATTAATTAGGGACTGATTTTTAACTCTACGGCTCAGCATCGCGGGCTGGCTCTTGCGAGGGACGGGGAGGGCATTGATTCGGACGTCGCGGCGGTCGTCCTCGGCGGCGAGGACGGAATGACGGGATCGGTTTACGCTTGTGTTTTCTGAGCGTGCTAGTTTCCCTACTGCTCTCCTGGAGGAGAGTGATGGGGTCGTCGGGGGTGACAAGAGTATGCCTTGGTCGGCGAATTTTGCTGATACGAGACGGTTCGTATCGAGCGGCCGCTGCGACTAGGGGATTGGGGTGCCTGATGGCAGAGTCAAAGAAACGCTTGGAAAGGCGTTTCATGAATTGGAGAATGGTGGGGATTTTAAGGTCGAGGTGGAGGCTATCGTTGCGGACATAGAACGGGGCTCCCGTGACTTTCCTAAGATAACGGTTTTGAAGGACCTGCATTTTATAAAGGTGGCGGGGATTGGAGTGCGCGAATATGACACCGGCATATGTCATGATGGGGCGGATTACAGCGGTATAGAGGCGAATTTTGCATTTAAGCGATAATTTGCTTCTCGCTGTAATCATGAAGTGAAGCCTGCTTACGGCAAAGGCAGCCCGATTACGGGCTGCTTTTATGTGGGCGCGGAAGGACAGATTACTGTCGAGGATAACGCCTAAGTACTTGGCTTGCTTCTCCCAAGGGATAGGCTTACCGTACATGGTTATCGGACTGAGGGGGCGGAGGGGAAGTCTTTTGAGCGGCGACCTAAAGAGGACCGCCTGACTTTTATCAGGGTTAACCTCAATTCTCCATTTCCTAAACCAGTCGCCGAGGGCGTTGGCTGCGGATTGGAGGGTTTGGGCTATAGCGGTTGGACTTTGACCAGTGTAATATATGGCCGTGTCGTCCGCGAAGAGAGCTAACTGAGCCTTTTTGCTCTTGGGAATATCGCTAGTGAACAGCGTGAATAGGAGGGGCGAGAGGACTGAGCCTTGAGGGACACCGGCTCGGATAGGATGAGGGGAGGAGAGGGCATTCCCGATGCGATAGCGGAATGTGCGATCTGACAGAAAGTCTCGTAAGATGAGCACGAGACGGTCTGGCACACCCATTTGGTAGAGCTTATATAATAAGCCATTGTGCCAGACTTTGTCGAAGGCCTTCGCTATGTCGAAGAATAGACCACCAGTCATTGCACCGCGTTGGAACCCAGCGCTAATGTGCTCGACTATACGGTGGACTTGATGGATGCACGAGTGACCGGTCCTGAAGCCGTATTGCTCGTGAGGAATGAGGCACTTGGCATCGGCAAAATCTCTGAGTCGCTTATAAATAAGTCTCTCGTAGATTTTGCCGAGAACGTTCAGGAGACTGATGGGACGGTAACTCGTGGGCTCAGACTTGGGCTTGCCTGGCTTAGGGATACCGATAACAGTGGCCTCTTTCCATGCCTGGGGAAAGATGTTGTTGGTCAGAGCGCCATTGAAGATGGCGGTCATTAACATAACGAGCTGGGCGGGGAGGATTTTAAATACCTTATTATTGATACCGTCCGACCCGGGAGCTTTCCGGGGTCGGAGACGTTTTATGATGTCCTGCACTTCGTCTGGAGTGACTGGAGGCAGAGGATCATCAGGGTCTTCTACGGGAGGGAGGGAGGTCCTACGTTGGACTTCAGAGTCGACCTTGAGGAGGTGACTTTTGTCTACCGGTTGGGTGCTGGGAGAGCACTGGGATTCCAGACTGTCGGCCAGGCATTCGGCTTTTTCAGAGTCGTCAAAGGCGACGCTCTTATCGGGACGGTTGAGGGGAGGCATAGTGGCCTCTTCAGTGGCACGCAACTTCCGTTGCAGCTGCCAGAAGGCTAAGTGGGTGGGCTCGAGATCGCTCAGCATCTCATTCCAGCGGTTCGAACGAAGCTCAGCGATGCGTTTCTTTACAGCACGCTGTAAACTGCGCATGTGAGCCTTGTTCGAGTCGCATGGAAAGTTGCTGTAGGCACGGATGGCCGCGTTCTTCTCGGTTATCAGTTCACGTACGTCATCGGGAAGTTTCCAGCGATGATCGTTCATCTCTGGGACTTCCCGTGAGCAATCCGTCAGTACGGATTGCACGTGTTCTGTAAACGAGTTGATCGCGGCCGTCGTGTCCGCGACGGAGACTATGTGGTCGGGGATAGAGTCCAAGTGAGGTGACGAGGTTGATTTCAGCTTATCGCTTACTTTCTTCCAGTCAGTTATCACTTTGGTTGGAGGAGGCTGGCTGGGGTCGGAGGGACCCGAGCGAGGGATTAAGTGCAGGAGCACTGGACGGTGGTCAGAGTCTAGCTCGTGTAGCGTCTCAATAGAATGCAACTTGAGGTTGACATTCTTGAGAAGCGCTATGTCAAGCACGTCGGGACGGTGGTTGGGATCACCGGGATAGTGGGTGTGCTCAAGAGGAGCGATGGGGTCAAAGTTTAGTGAGGCGCTTAGATTGAACACTACCTTCCCTCTAGGGGTGGTAGTAGTGCTATTCCAAGCGGGATGTTTGGCGTTGAGGTCGCCCGCCATGATGACGGAGTCGCTCAGGCCGAAGAGGGCTGTAAGGTCTTTGGTGAGTAAATTGTGATCCTCTGCGCCAAGAGCAGGAGGAAAATAGGCGGATATGATAGTAATGGGCTGGTGACCGGTCATGCCTAACCGACAGACTGAAACCTCGAGAAGAGACTCGAGGGGAGGAGGGATTAGAGGGACACAATGCAGGGTCCTTTTAAAGTAGATGAGCGTACCGCCCTTGTGGCAGCGTGACCTGTCGTTGCGAACTAATTGATAGTTGGCAATTTTAGGGTCACGGTGGTGCGGTTTTAGGAAAGTCTCCTGAACGAGAAGGATGTCTAACTGGTTATCGCGGAGGAAGGTAGCGATTTCGTCACGCTGACCTCTAATGCCGTTGGCATTGAAAAAGCCTAATTTAAGGGATCGTGGTTTAAGGACATTCTTATTTTTAGTAGCCATTGGACTAACTAAACAAGGTGGAGGGCTAAGAGGGCGTCACCCACTCCGGGGTGGGCTTTGAAGATTTTTGAGTATTCCTCAGGACTACCATTGGAAGCCCTGAGTTGGGCTGCCAATTGACTTGCCTTAGATCTCAAAAACTCTTGGTGGTTGCGGACCGTTTTGAAGGCATTGATTATGACATACATGTCATTGGGATCTACGTCGGGCATAAGGCCGGAGGGTACCGCGGGAGGGATGGTTTGCGGGACTGCTGGAGCGACCTTGCGCGAAGGTGCAGGGGCAGTCACGGGAGCCGCGGGTTTGGAGGCGGGGGCTTCGAGTAGCCCTGGGGTGGGTTTTGGGGACGCTGAACCTAAGGCTGGGAAGGCCTTTTGGTGGTTCAATGAGTTCCACGGAGAGGGTCGCTGAGGGCTAAGCCTCTCGGGAATCTGTGAGGAAGGAATCTTCACAGATGGGGATTCCCTCTGCTGGCGGGCGGCAGCGCGCTTTGCCAGCTTGGGAGAAGCGGATTTGGGGGCTTTGGGGCAACCGCGGTAGTTAGCCGGGTGTCCTACTTGGCCGCATAGAACGCAGCTAGGAGGTTCGGTGCAGAGGGACTTGTCTTTAGGACGGGGACAATCAGCCGTGCTGTGGCCGCCTAGACATTTGACGCACCTGGGTGGTGCATAGCAATGGGCCTGACTGTGGCCGTATAGCTGACAGCGGTGACACTGTCCTACTGTGTGCGCTTTATAGGGCTTTTCAATTGAAATGCCCGTCAGGGAGCACACAGATTTAATTTTAAAAATGGGATGGGGACCGGACTCGACAGGGTCGCAAATTACCAACACCATGTCATAGAGATCGCCGCCCCTCGCCTTGTGAAGGCGGTGGACGGCAGAGGTGGGGACGTTCTGGGCAAGGAGGTCATCTAGGACGTCCTGGGTGGAAATCTCTTTGGGGATCCGCCTTATCACCACACGGGTGGGCTTCTCCTCAGGGAGGGAGTACGTGTGGAAGGCTACGTTCCTTCCACGAAGAAGACGGGAGAGTTCCCTGTAGTCCGAAGACGTAGGGAGTATGACTTTAATACCCTGTTGGGTATTTGTAGCCTTGGTGTACTGGATCTTTCGATCCGCACACAGTTTTGAGATCTCAGTCCATTTGGACTTTTCTTGGATGAAGATCGGGGGTGGGGGTCTAGGCTTCTTGGTAGAAGCCGCGGGAAGGATTGCCATAGGGCTGGAGGGGCGGCTGGCGGGGGCCGCTGAAGGGGTGGGGGAATTTGGACGAGAAGTCGGAGGAGAGGGGGTAGGTGGGGCCGCGAGGGGTTTCTTAGCCTTACTGGCTTGGGAATGTTTCCCCTGTTTGCGTTTCCCTATCACTACTTGGAAATCCTCATCTGAGGAGGATGCAGAGTCACTTGAGTGCTCGGGATCTGAAATGGGCACAGATGTGTCCATTTCTTCGGGTGCAGGTGCAGAGTGCACTTTCGTGGAGCCCATTGTTTGAGGAACAATGGGCTTGGGCTTGGGGACGGGAACCGATTTCTGAGAACCCATTGTTTGAGGAACAATGGGTGGATTAGGGACGGCGGGGTTGGGGGCGGGAGCCGCTTTGATGATAGCGGCTTTTTCAGAGACGCGGTCGGCGGCTTCCTTTGTCTTTACAGACAAAGGAGCCGGTTTATTTGGAATGCCATTAGAGGCGAGCGGGGGAGAGAGGGGACTGCTACGTAAGTTGTTACGTTTTTGCTGTAAAATAGCAAAACCGTCCTTGTATTTCCCGTCTAATTTCGGGTCATTTACGATGAGGGAGAGGAAGTTGAAAAGGAGCTCTTGTAGCTCCTCCATTATGGAAAGTCAGCGTAGAGCAGCCGACATGAGAGTGAAGCTCTCGGGGTCCTAATCCTAACAACCTAACTCCCCGGGTGGGTGGGCCCGGGGGTGAGTAGCCTCCCTGCCGAGGGTTTGTGTATGGCAGGGAGGTGAGTACCTAAGGTGTGCCCTAAGCTTGTAAACCTGTTGCCAATCTTAATGTGCAACAGGGCCCTATTTGGGTCTGGTGCGAAGGGGTAGACACACCCAACCGACACCAGGTGTGTAGCTGTGAACGAAACCAGAGACTAGGCTTGACTAGGAGTCCCCCCAAGGCCAAGGTCCTAGCTCCCGACTCCAATAAATTAACCTCGCCCTGAAGGGGTTCGGCGGGATGGATTGGGGCACCACCCTCTTGGCTTCGTTGACACCGTAAGGTTTCCACCAAGAACCACGAAACTGTGGATTTTCCCTGAAGGGGCAAAAACACACGCGGGACGTAAGGGAAATAAGATGAGTAAGAATTGTCCTGAAAAGGACAATTTTTACTCGAGTAGTCTTGACTACTCTCTTGACACGTCGCAGCAGGACACGACGAAATCGCAGCGGAGAACACAGCACTGGCACGGAGCACACACAGGGAGACGTCCGTACGCGGCGGCGGTCGGGCGGCGAATGTGTGCCCCGTTATATTCCACCGCGCTATATTTATACGCTCGACCGTAGACGGGGTGTGTGGGGGTGGATCGCCCCCACGCTATCCCTTCCTCTCGTCCGTCTACGCTCGGCGTTTGCGCACATGTGTAGCGCGGGGTGTTTTTGCCTATTGTTCTATTGTTACATCGCTCTTTTGTTTAGAAAAACACCACGTTATATTTGTCGCCGTGGTATTTTTCGCCGTGGTATTTTACACTGTTCTTATATACTATTACAAACACACAAAACACTATCAAAATATCAATGTCTAAATCTAAACTCTACGTTACAGAACTAAGGGAGGGGTAACAAATACTTAGTAACTTAAAAGGTTTTATCAATCTTACGTCTATACAATGCCTTACTTTCTAAGTACTTATTTACTATGTACAAGTGTTTTCTTAGGTTGCTGTGCTCCTTAACACTTGCTTCAAAACCAGGTCCACATAAATCAGAAAAATGAAAGTATTCCAAATGACATAGGTACCTATTAAACATTCGAGACACATAGGTAATAGTATCAAAGAAAAAAATATGCTACGATAAAAATACGATATGCTCCAAAATATGTGCAAAAATTTCTTATGTGATATCAATTTAGATGTTTTAAGATAATGGCAACTCGCTTAGAAGGCGCACGACCAAAGCATGTTCAGTTTATTAAATAGATCAGATATTTCGTATTGATATTATGGCATTTAGATTGTATGCTTTACTTGGACCAAACGAGAATACGAGATTTACATTCTATGAACACGTTTGCACACGAAAATTGCGTCACGTATGCTTTTAAACCAAACTTTCAATGCTTTTATCAGTTGGAAACACCTGAACATTTTCAATCATCGCTCGCCAGAATCATTCGGTAAAATGTGCCTACATGGACGATACGATCAGTGAAATATTTTTGATAGAAATTCAAAGCAGACAATGTTCTTTATGTATAAAATCAAAGATTTTCTACTGCGCAGTAGAACGAGGGTGGTGCTCTGTATGTTTATTTTATTTTTTGTCTGCTGCAGAAGCCCTCTAACTAATGAACCGGTTTTGTTGGTTTTTGGAGCAACTGCCATACTTTTTTGTTTAAGAACAATTTATTTAGTACTACGTTATGTTTTTGATAACATTTCTAACCATTTTGATTACAATGGTTGGTTGACATAAAAGTTTTCGTTTTCTGTCACGTCATGCTCAAAGACTGTTTTTTGCAAGATTGATGTTGAGCGATAAGAAAATTCTTACTTAGATTTCACAAAACATAATAGATATTTCTCTACGGATTTAGTAGTGACTAGTAATCAATATTAATTATGCGAGTTAATCTTTTATAAAGATTTAATCTTTAAAAAACTGCTGTCAGTGGCAGTTCAAAAGAAAAATGTATTTACGCCTTAACTTGGCGCCTGTAATTAAGATTTTCATTATCGAAGCTGTCCAAATGTTGATTAGATTTTTTTTACTGCAGGGCTGAACTTGGAGGCCGGTTTTATGTCGCCGATGTCACCGCCGGAGATGAAGCCAGACACGGCGATGCTAGACGGGTTGCGAGACGACTCCACCCCGCCACCCGCCTTCAAAAACTACCCCCCGAACCACCCCCTAAGTGGTTCCAAGCACCTCTGTTCTATATGTGGAGACAGAGCGTCGGGCAAACATTATGGAGTATACAGGTACTTGATCATAATTTAATGTCTTTCAGAACTTTCAGTTACATTATAATGTAAAGACGCTTTTGCGTCGCATTAACATCTTTATAGTATTTGTATGCCCTAAGTGATGGTATTATCGATATAAATTAAGTTACTTGGAAGGTGTTAACTCAATTTCGATATTCTTACTTATCTCTCCTCCCTCGGGCCATATGTTCGATAAACAAGAGTTTAGCTGTGAAGTTTTTGCTCAAGTTTTTTTGCCATTCCCATACGCAACATAAATTGGGCAGACACGTTTGAAACGTGAAGGGTCTGCAGCAAGGGATCTATAAGTATTTTCTGTCGCCCTTTCTCAAAAATTAAGTCAATCGCAGGACTGCCGGGGTCGCGGGACTCACAAATTACCGTAACCCAGGTACGTAAAGGGCTATTGAAGGACACCGTGGATTTTAGTCAGTACAAGACTGACAGACCCTCCTGCCCTGCCTTGGGTGGGAGGACTCATTTGATGATTTTACCACGATAAAAAAAAAGTCTTCGCCTTCATAGTACAGCGAATTTAGATAGTGTGTGGATTAATATGGCCAATATATTCCTGAAATAGCCCTCAAATATTGCTAGATAAGTTTCTATGAAATAGTTCATTCATTAATTCTCGTCAGCTGTTTTCTTTCTCGACGGACCTAGTAGCAAGATGAGATGTTTCACAATAATAGACGAAAACCGTGTGTAAATATAAAATAGCCCTGAATATGTTTTGGCAAAATACACGCTCACCTTTCATTATTGTTTTTTTTAATGCGACTGAGTTATAAATACGAACCAAATTAAGGGGTTTATATCTGCTGAATCGCTGGCAGCTCGGGGAAAGTAAAATGGTGGATCTTTATTAGTTTTTTCTTTTCTTTTCAAGTCTGTCTGAGCAGGTATTAGACCACTCTAGGGAATCTAGACTCAGAATCATACGAATAGAATTAAATGTCAATCAATTCGTCTCACATTCAGTTACGGTCCGTGATGAGCAGCTACGGCTACGGATCTTTATTATTTTAATTAAAAATACAAAATGGCTGGCAATTGTGAATTTTTATTACAATTGAAAAACTTGATTTTCACATCACGTGTCTGTATAAGGCGTGTACGGAATATGGCGAATGTTGTGTAGTTATTATAAGACGTCTTTATGAGACGTGTCGACTTTTAAATAGGCAATTTAAGATTAGGAGGTATTTCGCTAATGAGAAGGCATTAAGGCAAGGAATATTTAACTACTAATATTTCCGCAATTAAATCACCTTACCAAAGATTAATCGGGGCGTAATAAAACTGCCGGGGCCCATATAGAGGGCCAGACGCCTGCAGGGATCGCGGAACTGTGCAAACAGAAAACCGTGACCCTGTAACGTAAAGGGCAATTGATGGAATCTGACAGTCCCGCTCCATCCAGGACTGGAGGACGAAAAAAAGGGCGTAGTAAAACAGCCAAAGATACATTTATTTTATTTTTATAACGTGGTAAAATCATCATATAAGTCCTCCCAACCTAGGGCAGAGCGGGAGGGACTGTCAGACTCGTACTGACTAAAATGAAGCAGTGATAGCCGAGTGGTACGACCGTTGGACTGCCAAGTCAAAGGTTGCAGGTTCGAACCCCGGCACGCACCAATGTCTTTTAGAATTCATGTGCGTATTATAAATTAATTATCACTTGCTAAAAACGGTGAAGGAAAACATCGTGAGGAAACCAGCACACCTGAGAGATTTTTCAACGGTGTGTGAAGCCATGTCAGAGGCCTACGGGCGGTTTAAACTCTGACACCAGGTTGTTCATCAACCATACGATAAGAAGAAGAAGACTGACTAAAATCCACGGTGTCCTTCAATAGCCCTTTACGTTCCGGGGTCACGGTAATTCGTGAGTCCCGTGACCAGCCAAAGATACATAGACATCATTCCGAAGAAAACTGTATCCTACGCTACGCTACGATAGATTATAATTATAATGAAATCTAGAGGCGCTCCGTCTTAGCCATAAAACGCAATTTAATTAAATATACTGCGAATAACTTCACAGGTAATGCTTACCTAGGTGATATTGGCTGTTTAGTTAGTATATAATATGGTTGTGCCGTTTATTTGTTATGTTTATAATATAAGTAGCTGAAGATGCCTCTGTCTAGACAGTCATGTTGGTGTTGTGTCTGTGTTTGAAAATAAAAGTGTTCGTGTGTAATGTGTAAAGGTATACCTACCCATAGCTTAGATACAACTTATTGGTTGCGTGTAAAATGAATATTATGTTATGGCATGCGCAAAATTAAAGATTTTACACCTTCTTATTATTATTCCTTAACAATTTAATTAAAGTTGGCTGGCGTGGGACTGTTCGTTACTTCGTTTATTCTATCTCACTTATAACTTTACTAGTTCTTAACCACGGCTTCGCTCACGTTAATTTAGAATTTGTGCTCGGGAACAGTATTTTCTTTCAGAATTAAACCTTTCATACTTTATAATATTTCATAGGGTACCTACCCTATGTCCGTCTCTGGACACTATCCAACGTATATGCACAATTTCAGAACGATCGGTTCAGTCATTTAGGCTTAAAAAGGTTACAGACAAACTTATTTTTGCATTACAATAGCTTGGTTAAATGCGAAAGTTTGAGAGTATGGATGCTGTTACTATTTCACACAAAAACTACTGAACCGATTTCAATAAAATTTCGTTCACATATAGCTTATAACCAAGGTCTTCTTCTTCTTCTTATCTTATGGTTGATGAACAACCTGGTGTCAGAGTTTAAACCGCTCGTAGGCCTCTGACATGGCTTCACACACCGTTGAAAAATCTCTCAGGTGTGCTGGTTTCCTCACGATGTTTTCCTTCACCGTTTTTAGCAAGTGATAATTAATTTATAATACGCACATGAATTCTAAAAGACATTGGTGCATGCCGGGGTTCGAACCTGCAACCTTTGAACTGGCAGTCCAACGGTCGTACCACACGGCTATCACTGCTTACACCAAGGTTAACACATAGGATAATTTTCGAGTTAAACTCAAGCGAATACAACAACAGCTAGTTCGTTTATATTACATATTTGCTATTGAGGCTAACTTTACAGAGTATAATGTTATACTCAGCTATACATTATTGAGGCGATTTACAAGTCTATCGATCGGTAGCCGCGTGTTATGCTATTCAGAAGACATTTTTTTCACCTTGATATGTTTTTTATGTTGATTTAAAAATCACGCATTGGAGGGCAGGTATTCTTTTATCGGTTTCACATCACATATTGAGTCAATATAGGTAGGAATAATTTGTGTTTGTATGTGTGTGAGTCGTATGACGATCAACGATCTAAAATTTTTTTAATCGCAAAGTCACAGTACTTTTAGTTTGCTCGCTTCATGAAAGCTACAAAATAAAAGAATTTGCTACTATTCAGTAGGGGGTTGGTTTTATTGACACAATCGAGCAAGTTAAGAAGTCTCTTTTAAGTTTGTATAGATTGAAACGAGACACATTTTACATATATAAATTACCCTATTCCACAATTTCTAGAGTCACATGTAGGTATAAACTTGTTTATTTAGCTTGGAAAATCCTCTAATGAGTCCTGCTGGGTGGTGCAAAATGGACTATCAGACTTTTACCGAAGCCCTTTGCGTTCCAAGGCCGCAGTGCTCTTAAGCTCGCGACTGAAATAGGTGCTTTTTGTACGATTCCGCTACAAGCCACCTTGGTGATCAATCCTGAAAAATGTTCTTGCCTCCGCACCATTATTGTATAAAGAACAGGGACGTACTGTGAATTTTTGGGGCCCTAGGCTACAAACAACAACATCGGGGCCTGCCAGCAACTATTGCAACTTTAACATAAAACTGTCTTCAATAATGGTGCACCAGGTTAACATTATACAAAAAATTAAACAATATCGTCCATTGTCTCTCATAGGTGCTGTGGCCCTTTTGTATCCATGGGGCCCTGGACTGTAACCTAAAAATCCATTCTACAGATCCGCCCTTGAATTTAAAAAAAAAATCAGGCATTCGGTACCAGTTTCTTTTGAAATGTTAATCCAGGTCATGGTTTACTCCTCCAACCGTCATCCGAATCCATACAGCCATTAAAGCGCGATCAAGTGACATAAGAACATCCGAAAGTTTGACATTTCATTTTCTTAGGGGAGGATGTTTACGCACATTTCTGTATAATAAATCTCCTGGTTGATCCACCATTGTGACATTAACAAGCCCCATACTCCTGAGCGGGGGAGTGGCGTTATCAACAAATTAATCTCAACAAATTCCTGATATATCGAAAGTTCTCACATTTGTTTATTTTTGCGTCGTATTTATAAGAGACTAGCTTTTACCCGCGACTTCATTCTTGTAAAGTTATGGTAGGTTAGGCTTTGGACCCGTCGCGTAGCATCCCATCATTCGTCCGCGCTTTTACTTTTTTCGGCATGTTATTATACACGTAAATTGTCATTTTCAAAAACCGTATAGTGATTGCAATAGAGTGCATTTTTAAAATTGCAAGCGACTCTGCTTTACAAAACGCAACTGACATTGCCCATAAGCTCCAGACTTTTGCAGTCTCCTAGTGGCCAGTCCGCGAAAGTCACAGTCGGCCCATCTCAGTATTTATAATATTGTATACGGCTATGATGAGATGCATAGAGTGTATATTCAGTTGCTGGCACATGTTTTCAGGCATGTACACATGGATAGAACGCGTGTACCGCTATTTTTGTACCAAAGCTTTTTTCTGATATACATTATTAGGGGTACTACATAATGTTACTGATTCATCTGATTTGTTATGATTGTGTATGAGCTGCTTGTCGTCTTGATGAATGGGGAATGTGGGCGTGGGGGGAGGCTTTGAACAATCTCGAGATTAGGTTATTAAAGCTTAGTCTCAACGACTGACAACCGGCTGTCTAACCTAGTCCGAAAAAAAAAACAGTTAAAGCTATTTTCGTGTTTAATTTTCTATTTTACATTAAAATTTGGTCTGCAGTTTTCAAGAGAAATCTGAAAAAATACATTCAAGATTACCAAAGCTATGAATAAAGAATTATAATGAAGTGGTTCAATAAGGTTTAAGAAGTCCAAATTAAAAACCGAATACCCAATATATTTTTCTGAGTTGAATACTAAATGTCTTGTTTATTTGATTCAAGTTTTTTTTTTCAACGATAAAAATTGCTAAAGACGAAAAATTAAATGGCCGATGTTCAGACGGCATCATTACGATGCCGATGTTCAAATATTTGGGGAAACCCCCATTAGGTTACTAGCATACCAACTTATGAAATGTAATAATCAGCTGGTATATTTTTAGCCCGTATACGCTTGTGAATAAATATTGCTAGATTAATGAAAATATTTTTCACAGATTAATTTTCTTCTTCGTTAGTTTTCATACCGGTCATTCATTAGTCACTTAATAATTATAGCTTGCAGATATAGACTTTATTACTTATTTATAAATTAATTTGTTTTTAAAACTGGTAGATTTCTTAACAGCATAATCCCAAGATGGACGGGCAAAGTAGTTTAGGTCCATTTTCGTTCCATCCCTAAACAAAACAGCGCAACTGTAGTCTTTATTGACCTAACCGAATGTAGAGGGCATGAACTAATACCTTACATTCTGAACAAACATTACATAAGCGAAGTAGCTCACATAATGAATACACCATGGGTTCGCATTTACATAGGAAACATAAATTACGTTCTCCAAGGCAAAAGGAAGCCATACTGTGTCCGATCGAATTAATTCTTACATGATAATGCCAGTTATTCTAAGCTGTCTGAGGTAGTTCTGTTCTACGATGTGCATAAGTACTGTTCTCAGTCCGTTGCGCATTATCGACCGACGCTATGTTAATTTGTTAACGTAAAACGCAATGAAATGTGAAACTACTCTCACTTTGATGGGTTTTCATTTAGTCTGAGTGCGGAGGGTTTTAGTGAAATTCATGCTGATCTAAATACTGTAAAAGAAAACAAGGGAATGTCAGAACTTTGCAGGATAGTCTACATTTACTTGTCTATACTTACTGGTATTTAACTGCATCCGGTGGACTGGAAGCCGACACCAATATACCTAGAAAAAGGTTAGGGAGATGATGAAATATTAGACCAAGACATACAATGCATGGCTAGTCTTAATTAGGCCCTTTAATTTTAAATTGAGGGACCCTTGAACCGAATGTGGGGAAGCCATAAAGTAAATAACATTTTTTTTTAACTGATGAAAAAGTACTAAATTTATTGTTTAAACTGTTGCTAAAACAGCGTAAGAGTGAAATGAGATGAAAAAATTGAGAAAACCTCGATCGTGACTCGAAGTAAATGAAATCTACATTGTAGAGTGAGCTCAAAAAGTATAGCTTTCTGGACCTTGACAATTTAGTTTTTAAATAATTACGGGTCTCTTGTGGATAAGTTTCCTTTTAATATCTAGGTCTTTGCACGTCGTAGGGGCCTATTATTTGGGGTTCCTGTTTCGTTGATACGGCTAATACGGCCCTGGCTACGCCCCTGAATACCCACTAATTTCGCGTAGGGCTGAGTCTTAGAGCAGTATAGGCTTAGAATTGAAGCAGTAGCAGATTCTGGTTAGTCTATTGAAGTTCATGAAAGGAACATCAACGAAAGGAACGTTTAGTCCACTCTCGTCCCCTCGACCCCCAAGAATAAAAGTGTCCACTCGACCTCTAACTACAGTTTCTTCTCGACCCTTGGGGGTCGAGAGTGGATTTCATTTTGAAGCCAAGTTTTGGTTTCCACTCGACCCCCAAGTACATTTACGATGAAAAATCATCAGTCTAGTTGCAAACATTTAACTAAAATACCGTCATTACATTTTATTTTAATCCATGGATTGAAAATTTTGAAGCTTGTGAGCAAGACCGCGATAGCTCGGTTGGCATCCGATATATTGAATCAGAATTTCGCAGATTCATATCCAGCTCACAGTCGAATATTTCTTTCCTCAGAAATGCTTTGGGAAGATAATAATGTTCTGACATCATGTACTTTGAAAACAGAAAATACCTACTCCGTATTTGAAACAGCGCAATGCCTCTGCCAACTAACTAGATTACTAGAGGAGTACCAATTAAATAATTATATCTGTTATTCCAATTAATTATATAAGTATACATATTATATCTTGATGGTGTTATTCATCGAAAGCCCACTCGTTAAAGGCCAACACACATGTTGTTATCTATCGCTCCAGCTATACTCACAATACACGCACGAGCCTTTACCCTGTTGACATTTACTTAATTGCTATAAACCCTTCAATTAGTGAAAGTATTTCGCTCGTTTTATTTTCGTATTCAACAACAGCGTTAACAGCGTTAACTGATAAAAACAATTATCGATTCGTTGTCAACTTTTAATACCTAAACACGATTGTAAATTGAATTGAATAAATAACCTTCAAAACTTTCAAGTTCGATTTTATCGTGCGCCATTTTGTTTCGTAGGTACATATCGCTAATATATTGTTGTTTGAAACATACGTTACACCTATTGACCAAAATGTAAATAATCCTAATTATAAAGCATTAATTAGTCCATAAAACTAAATTATAGCATAATAACATTGACATATTAATCGCCGATATATCACGAGGGTTTCATGGGTTTAAAACAATAACTTTGCTATAAAAGGTGTAGTGTGTAAGGCTTATGTATGTGTACCTAAACCTATATAAACTATTGTACACTAGAATTAAGAGTAGTATTAAACACGATTCCTAATGGGCACCTTGATTTTACTCATCTCCCCGGACTCACAACCTTACAAGGGTGTTCTTTTCGAATTCTAAAGAGTAGTACACCTACCTGCCTAATTTATTGGCGTGCGTGCTTGCCATGGGTCGATTTAAAGCTCTAACATAAAAGATTTAAAGCTATGTTTGTAAACTTTGAAGAAACCGGACAATGGCCACTCAGCCACGCCCTCGACCGCGACCACGGTCCCTAACCATTGATACAGCTATCGTAGCCTAGTACCTAGGTAACATATAAACACATGTCTGACTCATAAATACAGAGTGACGAACGCGCGAAAAATTTCATGTAACCGTTCGATTTCACGTTAGCACCTAGAATTTCTAAATTCGAATATTTTTATGTATATTCCTAAAATCAATAACCCATTAAGTGGTAAAGAGAAAGTGGTGT
Organism: Agrotis puta; assembly: GCA_943136025.2. Taxonomy (NCBI): domain Eukaryota; kingdom Metazoa; phylum Arthropoda; class Insecta; order Lepidoptera; family Noctuidae; genus Agrotis; species Agrotis puta. Next base: position 12,110,039 of record OW964170.2, on the reverse strand, counting down.
TCGTCACGACTGGACGAAGTTGCGAAACACATGTCGGTGTCGAAGGCTCAAAACGCAATCATGTCATTAACGTCGGGCTGAGAGAATTACATGCGTCACAGACACCGCTTGTTCCTTTTGACCCGACTTTTATTGATTTTACTCTTGTTTTTTATTTCATTGCACAACCCACCGAGTAATGCGCAGTTCTACATAGAACACATGAGTAATCTTTATGCAAGTGTCTACATAAAGATTTGTTGAAAGATTAGATGTTGTGGCATTGTAGCAGGATTTATTTTTGCCACAAATGTTTAGCATAGATCTAGAATGTAGATAGAGGTAAAATTTATCTTCGCTTAACTAGATTTCTGTTCTTCTCACGTATGCGGATGCAAGTCCTACATATGATAACTAGTGATGTCATATATTCAAATAGTATTTTGCTGATGGTTTTCCCTTTCAAAAGTGATGTAAGCTTGCAGATCACATGTAAGAAGTTCTTAAGTGTCGGTTGCTGGATTTGCGTTGTTGTTTCTTACTTCTTCATTTTTATTGCTTCTTAAAAGCTGACTTTTATGTCTCTCGTGAGCGGATGCATCCTTCGTTTAATTTGATCACCAGTATATTTCTCCAACAGGCCATTCCAAATATAATTTTGTTAATACATTTAACAATCGTAAATTATCCGAGTTACTCATGACATGTTCACATTATCCGAGAGCAAGTTACAAATAATATAAGGCCAATTCCAATATGTTTTCTCATTTTTATCAATAGTCAATACAGCTCAACACCCAAGGATATCGAAATTTTGAGGGATAATATGATCGAGTGGCTGCCGATGTCATCTTTTATTCCCGGTGGATCTGTTGGAATTATACCCACGCAGATAATAAAGTATTTTTCTAGCACCACTATTACGTAATATTCCTCTTGTTAATATTAATGGGAAAGATAAAGTTCATTTATTTATGTTATGCGAGTATCACCAATTGAATGAAGTGAATTTGAAATAGACCACAATGTGCTAAATTGATTCGTGATGCATGCTCCGCGTCTTCTTGATAAAGAGGCGAATATACTGGGAGTACTCTTATTCAGAGCATTGCTTGAGAAAACGTTACATTGAACGAGTTTAAATCTTCGTAGAATAAGGCTTTTTGGAAGAGTTAACAAAGAGCATTTCCTGATATTATTAGTGCTATGTCAGAGGCTAAAGTTATTGCCCTTATCGATTATTTTAAAGCAGTCTACATATTTGATGTAAATGCTGTGGCAATAATAGAAACAAAACTTTCTTCACTTTCATAATTACTGGTTTCTATTATTAAGTTTCTCATTCTTCATTCAGTCGTATCCATATCGACAAACGATTATACCATTTCCATGCTATTTATTAATTCAAAGGCTGATTTTCCAAGCTGTCTACGGTTCAATCTATTTATACTGTTACCACAAGAAATGATATCGATCAATGCTTTAAACATGCAACGACCAGTTCTAGTGTGTCTACATACACTCAGATACTAGCTAGGTACACTGTTTATTAGTCGTATCTCTACGAATTGGAATTATTAGCCCTAGAACTTCAATAGCTGAACATAGACCCCCATAGATTTTCAATAGGACCAGATGGAAACGACTTGCATCCAGCGCGATCATTTCGTCTCCATCAGATCGTCTCTTCACCTTGTAAGTGGACGTCCTATGCTTGTATATTGGTTACAGCCGAATTATGTTATCCTGTTGTACCTACTCTGTGTCAACTAATTGAGACTTGCTGGTCATATATCATCATTAACTGATATCAGTCCCTGTTGAATAAATAAAATACAACGTACACATTCTAATTATTATTCTTATCATTGTCATCTATGTATAATTTTTCAGTATCATACCAGCCAGGACATAACAAATTGCATATTTTCTTTTAGAGGTATTTACTTTTAGTTGTCTGCAGATATAAGTGCCATTGTTTTTCCAGTTTTATGGTAATTTCGACTTGTTTTGTATACTTATGTATGCTCATTCAAATGTCCGTTGACTCGAATGAAACTATGTTATAAGTTGCTTTTGTTGGAGAGAAATCGATTGCGTTCTAAGGTGGTTTAAATAAATAATGGAGACTGGTGCTTGGCAATTAGGGCTTCGTGGTAGCTAAGTCAAGTTCTTAGTCTTAAACCTTACTTGTCAATCATGGCGCCTTGGTACTTTTATTTCCAGGAATGACTTATAAGTTTGCATTGAAAAGAAAATTGGGACCAAATAATATTGGGCTACAACAAGATGGCATTACAAACTAACTTCTTGTTTTTCTCATAAAAATAGGCAGAAATTACAAAACGGCACCTACTTACATACTCCTTTTACGTTCATAAATAACGTATGAAAGTTAGTATAAAAATTGAGATTATCACTTGTTAAACATAACCTTTTTGTTCCAGTTGTGAAGGCTGCAAAGGCTTCTTCAAACGGACAGTAAGAAAAGACCTGACATACGCATGTCGTGAAGAACGCAACTGTATCATAGACAAACGACAGAGGAACAGGTGCCAGTACTGCAGATACCAGAAATGTCTCGCGTGCGGGATGAAGAGGGAAGCGGTACAGGAGGAACGGCAGAGGGCCGCCAGAGGTACGGAGGATGCACATCCAAGCAGCTCAGTGCAAGTACAGGTAAGTCATCGTGTGATGTATTGTCATTTCATATTTTGTGGGCATTCACTGTTAGGTCATTCGTTGTGGCTCCCAACGACTTTGCGGGGCAAGTATGGTCGGAAATTACCTAAAATAGAGAGGATTGGAAGGAAAAGTGGGAGGCCTTTGCCCACTAGTAAGACACATAGAGTAGGTATCTAAAAATAAGCTTCGTAGATATTTGAAAACCGTTTCGAAAAAGTCAAAAGACCAAAAGTCGGAAAACCAATAATGCCAAAGAGTATTATCACACTCTCCCGGAGTATTTAGCTGCATCCAGTAAGACTATAGAGCCCAACATAGTTGGGAAAAGAATTCGCAGTTAATGGAAAGTTGGAAACAGAGCAAAGGGGAGGTTGTCCCTGTCTGGCCAAGGGTACTAAAACAAGACAGGGTTATTTACGTGGGTGTCAAATGAAAGGCGATATTTAAGTTTGCTAATAGAAGGATATCTGTCTACAATTCAAAGTAAACCAATCAACTCATCGGTAAACAAGGGCGTATAGAACTTTAAATGTACATTTTTATCAACACCATAATGTTGGTGCTGATATGATTGTCTGATAAGTAAACAATATTCTTTCGTATACTAGCATTTCTTTGTGTCTCTTAAGTCAAAATAAATGGATTTCGGTGAGTAGGTTCGGCAGGGCCGTCTAAATTATACGATACAGTCGAATCTCATATGCCCATTTAAGTTAAATATTATGCCAACTTCGTCTAGCTTTATTAAAACGCAATGGAAAGCGCAAATCTAAAAATATATTGCTTTATTGCTCAAAAGCCTGATGTTTGCAAAAAGCGGTGTCCATAATTAGCCCCTCAAGTATTGCTGAGATAATTATAGTGAATATTAATATCAGAAATGATATCTGAATGCGAACTAAAGATACTGAGAAGTATAAACAATTTTGTACTCGATGACTGGGCTCCGTTCTCGCTTAAGTAGAGTTTAATAGGACTGTTTTACACTAAAATAAAACAGTCATTATGTGCCGAAAGAAAGACACAGCGTTAGTATGAAGAAGCAGTCTATGATTCTGGTTTCTAGGAGCATAGATATTGTAAAACATACCTGATTCTCTTTGGATTTACGTTGTTACCTCTCATTTCCGGCAGGGGTCGCCATCTCTGGTTCCGGCGGCCGGCCGTTTAGGCTTTCATAGTGTCTTCATACCAGCAAGGGCCTTGAGCTAACGCTGTGTCTTTCTTTCGGCACATAATGACTGTTTTATTTTAGTGTAAAACAGTCCTATTATATGCCTACCAGAAAGACACAGCGTTAGTATGAAGACTTGTTTGATATCTGCTGGTGAAGGTAACATAATAAACGCTATGTGAAATAAATAAATGTGTTAAAGAATGAAGGAAATTCATTTCAGATTAAACATTTATTATCAATTATCATAATCAGTAAGGTAATATTATTGATAAGTAATTATAATCATTTCAAAATAATATCAACAATTTGTTAGGTACTGCAACTTAAACAATCAACTTTGGCACATAAAACTTAAAAATTCTAATTAAAACTTGAGAAATTTAATCGCAACAAATCTTCTTCTTCATTATTTGTATTTTTAATAATTTCTCTGCAGTAAAACTTTCTGAAAGTCTTATCACTCTTCCAGTTCCCTCTAGCCAATATATCATCTACAGGAACATTCTCCCACCAGCCTTTGGATGCTACAGCTGCTCTGACGCTTCCTGGAGTAGCTTCTAAATTTAAATCTTTAAATATGGATTTAATCCAACCTGCTATGATAGTCCTTGTAGCTGGTTTTATTTGGCCTTTTAATGAAACAAATAAACTTGTAACATTACTATTAAGTCGTCTTTCCTGTGAAATCTGAATCAATTGTGAAATATGTCTCAAGGGACATATATTTGCATCTGGGTGTTTTAATAAAGACCAGCCAGACTGTCTATATTTGCTTGAGTCTGTTTTTGATCCAAATTTTGGCCATAATATTATTTTTTCTTCTTCTTCTATGAAGTTGCTTTGAGAAATATCCAACAAGGTAAGGTCATGTATCCTTCTGCCTGATGCTAACAATAAAATAATTGCAGTTCTTCTTGAGATATCGAAAAGTGAATTTGTGCTTGGAACTGTTTTTAACCAATTAAAAATTATTTTTGTGTCCCAAATAGGGGATTTTGTAGGTGGAGGTTTTGATAATGCTATGGCTTTTAAGACTTGTTGAACAAAGAAATTTTTTGATAGATTGTCTGCATTTGAAGCACAGAAGGTAGAAATAGCTGATTTATGTAATAAAATTGTGTTCACTGAAAAATTTCTTTTTAAATGCAGGGCTGCTAAAAATCTTGCAACGTCTTTGCCATCTGGATTTCTTTTATTAATATTATTTGTAGCACAAAATGATAGCCACCTTTTTATAGGGGCTTTGTAAGTATTTAGAGTGCTTTTGCGCCAACTGTTACTTAGTAATTCAATTTCCTCCCTACTCCAGTTTGCTACCTGATCTGACCACCCCCAATTTTCCAAGCCTGGAGGGACAACTTGTCCACTTGTGGGGGACAGAGCCCCGTCGATCGATCTATCAGGTTCTTCCGCAGATCTGTTATCGATATCGGGTCTGACAGGGCCCTGGCCTGTAGATCGGTCAGCCAAAAGCACTGATCCCACTGTGGTGCTATTACTATGTACGTCCCTATGGCTCTGTTTAGATGATGGAGCACACGAGGGATCAAGTTGGGTGGAGGGAACACCCAGCCCAACTGAAAGTCCCAATCTCGACTGAAGGCGTCGCAAAAAATTGCTGACCCATCTGTTGAGTCCCAAGTTACGTATTGGGGGACCACTGCCGTTTCTTTTGAAGCGAACAGGTCTATGTCTGGGACGCCCCATTTTTGGAATATTACATTCTTGGCTTGGGGTTGTAGTTGCCATTCGGGGACCGGTTTTCCTCTTGAGAGGCGGTCTGCAATCCCGTTTAACCTCCCCGGGAGGTATGATGCCGACAGCGTTATGTTGTGCTGCTCGGTTAGGTGAAGGAGTTTGCTTGTTAGGCCCAACAGGGCTAAGGACCGGGTTCCCCCTTCGTTCCTTAAGTAGGCTATGAGGGTTCGATTGTCCGATTGCACTAGAACATGTGCGTCCTTCATGTGTGCACCTTGTCTTACTAAGGCTGCATACACGGCAAACATTTCCTTCACATTGGAATGCCACTTTTGCTGGCGGCGATTTCATTTGCCCGACAACATGGTGTTGTTCAGGTGTGCTCCCCAGCCCGCGTCCGCCGCGTTTGTGGTGAGAAAGTGGGTAACCTTCGGGATGTGCATTGGTCTTGCACTTTTCCCTACGTTTCTTACCCACCATTGTAACTCTTGAGTCACTAGAGGTGGTAACTCCCTCTTTTGCCTTGGTCTGGCTCCTCTGAATGATTTTAGAAAAATCTGAGAACGGCGACAATGGAGGCGACCGTTTGGGGTTGCTAAATTTGCAAAATTTAACATACCCAGCAATTTTTGCATCACTCGGAGACACGACTCTTTTTTCTGTAATAAGCTTGTTGATAGTTCTAGAATTTTTTCTACTTTTTTTACAGGAAGTGAAATTAGTTTTGTTTTTGTATTCCATATTATGCCCAAATATTCTATTTCTTGGGTTGGGGTGAGAAGTGATTTTTGAAAGTTTACATGCCACCCCAACTTTTCCAGAGTTTGTATGGTTATTTTGGTATGTTCTATGAGTTGTGTCTGATTTTGACTGGCTATTAAAAAATCGTCCAGGTATACTACTATTCTTATGCCTTGTTTCCGAAGGATTTCCGCAATCCAATTGGTCACTGAGGCGAAGGAGTGAGGAGCTGATGAGAGACCGAAAGGTAAGGCCGTTAATTGTAATATTTCGCCTCCATATATTATACGCAGAAAACGCCTGTGGGTTTCCTTTATATTTAGGTGAAAATATGCCTGATGGAGGTCTATTTTTGTCATCCAGTCCCTGTCCTGTAGGAACTGAATTACATCCTGTCGAGAAATTAATTGGAAGTGTCGAGTCGAGACATGTAAATTTAGGCTCTTTAAATTGAAAATAGGGCGTATCCCCCCATCTGGTTTTTGGACTAAAAACATTTTGGAGTGAAAGCCGGGTGTTATGTTTTTTGGTTTTTCTAAAATGTTTGCATCTTTTAACTGCTGTATGATTTCTGTCATCTTCTTGGATGACTTGGTTGCAAACTTGTTTAATATTCTTTTGTAAGGGTAGTGTAAAGGAGGTTTTGTTGAAAATGGTATGCGACTCTCCGCTATTATTTTTTGAATATATTGACTGGCCCCCAATTGTTCCCATGCCTGAACATGGGACTTCAGGCAACCGCCTTTGAATACCCTGCTTTGATTGTCACTTATCTTTAACGTTGGAGGTATCTTGGGTGCCTGTACGACGAAAGGAATGCTTTTTATAATTATTATTTTTAGATTTTTTGTCCGAGTTAAACTTAGTTTTCTTATTGAAATTAGTTTTATAAGATGGCTTGAAACTTTTATTGTTAACCTGATTGCTATTATTGACTTTCTTTTTATCTTTTAAATAACTTGGCATATTAAGCCATACCTGCGAGCCTCCCAAAGAATCTACCAGCGGGATGAGCGCTTCTCTATTGAAGAGATACTCAGCACTAGGTGGAATATTTTGTAATGCTAATTTAAGATTAATATTATTAACTTCTTTTAGTATGCGGTCACGTCTAACCTCAATACATTCAGCTCGCTTGCCACATATGACTTGCATACAAGTTTCCATATTTTTATATGAAGGGGACGCTGGACCAAATTTTTCAGACAATTTATCATAGAGAGTGTTTGCATTGAGCTCTGTGTCAGAACTAGCAGCCCAATTTACAACCTCCTGCAAACCATTTTTCAAAAGTTGCCTATTTTCCAAAACAGCATTTGACAATCCCGCTAACAATTGCTCCGTACTAGCCAAATAATCTGTTCCTTTATTAAGGTGACATAATTCCTCATTTAATTTTAGGCCTATAAAACCTGGTGTTGCCATAAGTGCTTGTAAGTCCTTTTTATACCGAATGCCCTTCCAGGCCTGTGAGTTAAATTGTTGAAGACTATTTAACTCTTCTAGTTTAACGGGATCGGCAACAGGTACAATCTTAGATTCGTCATAACTTATTTTCAACTCTCCCAAACACATATTATTATTAGTTGCTTTACTTAAAACTTGTGGTTTGTTTAGAAACTGATTATTCGTAGAATTCACGGAATTAAAATGGCTGCCGACATTTTCTTTATTATTGTTAATTTTCGTACTAATAGCCGTGAAAATCTTCGGCATTTGCGCTACACAGTCTGATAAATATGTAACTTGATTAATTAAAGTGTCCATGCGAGGATCCGAACAAGTTCCGACTTGTTTGAACCTGCGCCGCTTAGACCTTTTATTAGGTGGCGGCGAGGCAAAACCTTCTTCGTCTTCCGAAGACGAGGAACTGCTTTGCGATGAGCTTGAGCTCACAGCTCTTCGCTCTCCATCCGGAGCAGCGACTTGAGCTACAGGTTCAGGGACGGAATCCTCCGAGTTCATAATGGTAGGTAGGTACTTACCGAATCGCCGTCAATGACACAACACTGAACACTGTATAAAACACTGAATACGTGTTTATTATTAGTGTACAATCACTCTAACACTATTTTCAGACCGAAAACAATGAATTATTGGAATCTTATAAGATTTTTGTCAGTTTTTTAAACTTTGAAAACTTTTGCTCCTAACACGACAAAAATCATAAACGCTATGAAAGCCTAAACGGCCGGCCGCCGGAACCAGAGATGGCGACCCCTGCCGGAAATGAGAGGTAACAACGTAAATCCAAAGAGAATCAGGTATGTTTTACAATATCTATGCTCCTAGAAACCAGAATCATAGACTGCTTCTTCATACTAACGCTGTGTCTTTCTGGTAGGCATATAATGAAAAGTTACAACGTTGAACGCTTATTTTGCACATAAATGTCATTATAACTTTGAAACCAAACCAATTTGAATGGGACAAAGTATGGAACAAGGCTGTATGCGCAGCTTTACTTCTATATTAATAAATAATCGTTCGATTCTTATTTTTTCGATTTGAGTATAAAAAAAAATGATCGTAAATGTTACCATGTTGTGTTGGACATAAAAATTGGTAGTAAATAATTTCTTTGAGATGAAGTTCGCGTTTTATTAGTGTTTGAACATGAAATACACGCAGATAGAGATAAATATATACGCAGCTTATGATCACCCATGGAGATGTGGTCTAAGATGAACTTAACGACAATTCGACTACATTGTTGTAAAAACAAGTTAGTTTTCTGCGATATCGAATTGTAAGTCTGCTAATAAAACAACAAAAGTAGACTCATTTACTGCTCAGCAGTCTTTACAACAGATATTAGATTTTCTTCTGTCCCTCACGGGTCCAATTAGTGTAAGGCAGAAGCTGGTAGTATATACCTAGCATCCAGCAGTAAAGTAATAAACGTGGTATTCATTAAAATCAAAATGGCCGGTGTGCAAACCGCGCGACTAGTGATGCCCCACGACTGATTCTTTGTTAATGGTAGATTGCGAGTTGCCAGTATTTACCGATATCGATTCGTTGCGTTTCACACAGTACGTGATTTCCGAACTGTTTGTGGATTATATTGGATGGATTAAATGATGGCGTATGTTTAATGAAAGCTTTTACGCGGGATAATATCGCAGATTTCATGGATTTAAGTGCAGAATCCAATGACCGTAAAACCGTGTATGGCTTTTTTAATGTCATTCCTGTAATGGTTTCCAGTCGTCTGATTTATTGTAGAAAATTGCCAAGTCTAGCTTCCAAGTAAATAATAAAACAAGATGTTTTAATTAAACAAAATAATGGTCAAACCTGTTCGAAGTAGAATTTTTAACTTAAATTTGCGTTATTTACTCGTAAATATTGATAAGTAACTTAAAACAGAATTAGATTATAATTAGATTCTGTATATAATTTGATATTTTTATCAGTCCTTGGAATTCCACCGAATTTAAATGTATAAAATCAAAAATAAACAACTGTAGGATAGAAATTAGGACAAGACTCTCGGCAAGATGTGATTATGGCAGGTGGAATAGAACCTTCACTGAAAGATTACCAGTAGGCGGTAGAAGTGTTGACAAACCAAAACGTCTCGGTGGGTGGACGATATTCAGAAGATCGCATTTAAAACTTGGAGAGCTCACGGAAGCTTGGCCCAAAAGGGAGGAGGCCTATTCTCAACTGTCAGTAGAAGAGGGCTGCCGATGAGGATCAGCAAAGAAATAAAAAGTACAAAGTACTTTCAGTGCCTATTTAATTATGAAACATTCTACAAATAGTTGTAGACGAACACAAATTACAAAGCAAACAGCCCCTTATTAAACGGATAGAAATAAATTTAAATTAAACCTGGTAATTTCTTGGACCGTCTGTCTCTTTTGATGACGACTTTCACTAATTAATTAGATGTTTTCAGAATTCTGTAATCGCCATTCAGACTAGTTAGGTATTACTATTTAAATTTTCTTTATGTGCTACTGTAGGTTGGGGTCGCGGGACTTACGAATTACCGTGACCTTGAAACGTAAAGGGCTATTGAAGGACACCGTGGATTTTTGTCAGTACGAGTCTGACAGTTCCTCCTGCTCTGCCCTGGGTGGGAGGACTCATTCGATGATTTTACATCGCAAAAAAAATGTTCTACTGTAGGTTACTGTCTAAGACTTTGGTTTTCAACTATTTATAATATAACGTTTAAGTATTTGGAGACCTTGGAGTCCAGGGTACATTTAAAAAAAAAATCTTACTTGAAAAATCACCAAAATCTCTTATAATTCTACCAAAGAATAGACAAAGCTATTGAATGGAGCATGGAGCACTAAAGAATAGGAACATTTTAAACATCGCCGTGTTCAGGATAATCCAGATCGTTCTATATTACTTAGTCATTGAGTTTCTATTCTCCCGTCGACAAAACTCGTTCTTACGGTGTCATGCTTGACGAAAGGCTCACATCTCTTTCCCACGCACCAGCAACATAAGGCATTAAATTGAACTCTTTCTGAATACCTGCCTCTCTTTCCCCACAGGAGTTATCAATCGAACGGTTGTTGGAGATGGAGTCACTGGTAGCAGATCCCAGCGAAGAATTCCAGTTTCTCCGTGTTGGACCAGACAGCAATGTTCCGCCTAAATTCCGCGCCCCTGTCTCCAGCCTTTGTCAGATAGGTAAGCATAACAGTCAATTAGTTTGGTATTTGGTCAATAAAAACGAGCGAGCTTTAGAGTTTGCAGAGTTTGTGTACATCTGACACCTTACTTAGGTAATAAGTAATACGACTGGCTTCGACTTTGATACAATAGACTTCTACACTGGCAAACTTTGGCAAGAGTTGCTTAACTTTTGTCACCCATCCAAACACAGACACGAGTTGTTACCATCGGACGGTTAACTCTACCGCACACTCATTGGTCAAATCAAATACCGCGTTGCTTAATTTGACCACTCTTATTCCAATCCCATGGAAGCGATAGGAAAAATGTCACACGTAAAAAAAGGCGTTGCAATACTTTCAGTCGTTCGAGCTGTACAGGCCCCTAATGTATGTACTAGTTTATTATAAAGCACATATTTATTGAACATCTCCCTGTACTGTGAGTGCGTTTACAAACATACATATAAGTCACATAATACAAACAGACAAACCCGGAACCTGTAGGCCATCTTTACCAACAGCCACTACGCCGACAAGCTATAAACCAAGACTTTGCGAATAATTCTACGACCTAGGGCCTCTATACGTCAAAACAAGTATGTTTTTGACTTTATTAAACAAGTAATTAATTTCTCCTCCGGTAAACAAACATAGTTTTAAATCAAGCTGCTTTGAACCTAAACCGATTTTAAATGAAAACAGACCGGCCTTGATTACTAAAATCTATCAAAGGAACTTTGTGTTTTGGAAGCCTTAAACAAAGGCTTGTTCAAGGAAAGCAGCAAATACGCAGAAATTGATGAACAATACGTTATGAATTTTCTCGAAGTTTCTTGAAGAGCAGTTGGTGGCCCAGGCGTTATCGGCCCCGACTAACGAGTTGTAGATTCGAACCCAGCCAAGCACATTACTTTGTGTAATTTATTTCATCACCACTGCTCTCAAAACTTCGCGAGGAAACCGGCATGTCCTAGAACCAAACATTCGAAGACACTCACACTGAGCTCGCCAGACTGATTATGGCCCATAGCTGCACAGGCATCCTGAGAGGGATTTCAGGAGGCCTGTGTCTCAGCATTGGGCAGATTATAGGCGGTAATTGTTTCTTAAACCGCGGACACACGTCGGTATAAGAAACAATATACACTGTTTAGCATTAAGCAGTAATTCGGCATGATGGTACAGATTTTTTAACCCCAGACGCAAGAAGAAATGTGTTATAAGTTTGACCGCAATACTGTGTGTTTGTGGCACCGTATCTCTTAAACTGTTGAACCGATTTTAATGCGTTGGTTTTCTAACGCTGGTTCTTAGACAATAAGACGTATGTTTTATCAAAAACAGTTCACCTGTTTCTAAGTCATCAATCAGACTTTTTAGGTATATATTAGGCATCCTTATGTATTTTTTTTTTATTTAATCAGTTAACTTGTATTTTATAATGAGTCTACTAATGATCTAGCTTTTACCGACACCTGGCGACTGCCATTAAAAAGTGTGGTTGCAAATTAGGTAGTATTTATGTTGAGAAAGATATAAAACAATCGTAAAGATAATGGATCGAAGACATTTTTAGAAAAAAAAGCGATTCTGATTATGCGTGCGTCACCGTCGACCAGACCAACGCTTACAATTAGGCGAGACTGTGGCACTGCTGGGTTCCAACAGGTGGTCAGGGCTCTAAAGACAGAAACCTCCTCACAATGCGAGCCGTATGGAGGAGTACTGCCTTCTGAATCAGGTCCTTGATCCAACTACCCAACGAGAGCCTCGAGAGATGTATTATTGTTATCAAATTTAATGTAGTTATTGTGTGTGACGAAAATAAAAAGTTATTCTGTTAAAAGAAAAAAAAGGTACAATAGGCTGTAGCTTGAACCAAGTAGTTATGTATGAGAAGGCAATGTCTTCTGAAATACAGGTACACTTCGCTCTGGAGTCAGAGTCTTCAGAAACTGGATGAGAAATTTTTGATGAAAATTGGTAGATGTCTATGCCGCGATACAGTGGACGAATACAGGCCAATGGTGATAATGAAGTGTAATACTCGTATATGAAGGAGTTCTTAACATGTACATGAACTACCTGCTCCTCGTGTTTCCACCTCTGCTGCTCGGCTCCTATTAGTCGTAGCGTGATTTTATATAGCTTTCCTGATAAATGGGCTATTCAACACAAAAAGATTTTTTCAATTCGGACTAGTAGTTCCTGAAATTAGGGCGTTCAACCAAACAAACTTTTCAGCTATCTAAGTATAGCGGGACGGTGTGTAAGACGGGGACGCGAGGTATAATGGGGACATACACTCTTTAGGCATACTTAACACAACACTAACGTAGCGCAAGCGCCATCAGGACGTCATTTGCAAGCGGCTATTAACAAATGGCGTCCTGTTGGCGTTTGCGCTACGTTAGTATTGTGTTAAGTTTGCCTTAAGTGTGTGATTTCCCATCATACCTCACGTCCCCGTCTTATACACTGTTTCCCTAAGTATAGTAAGTATTAGTATAATATAGATTATACTCGAATTTGGACCACTTGTCGACCTAGTAAAATTAAAATTCCATTTAAGTCTTTTATCCGAAATGATCGTATGATACGAATAGAGATTAAAACGCAAAAAGAAAAATTCCACTCAACATAAAAACTCAGGTATGTTGATATGTATTTATGTACATAAATACAATATTACAATGGCATACATAATTCCGAACTGGTTTAAAATGGCGTCACTATTTGTATCTACAAAATATATTTATAATAATGTTTCTACTTGAACATTTTTGTACCAAGCATTATTTTAGTAGAATTGCGTGGGAAAATTACGCTTAGGTCTTTAATTTGTTATAAGTATGTCTATTTATAGATGTCTTTATATATAGCCAATAAATAAGTTCTTGATATTCCCAAACAACAATATTCTTAGTAGAGAAAATTGACGGGTGTGCGGGCAGCGAGTAATGGGCAACTACCTGTCCGACCATGGACCATGCCCGGGTCGACAGCGTGTTGTGTTCAACGCGTGCCTTAAAGAGTGTCAGCAGAGTGACGGGGCCCCCCTCTAGAGGGCCAAAGCCTGCCGGGGTCGCGGGACTGTACAAATTACCGTGACCCCGGAACGTAAAGGGCTATTGAAGGACACCGTGGATTTTAATCAGTACGAGTCTGACAGTCCCTCCCGCTCTGCCCTGGGTGGGAGGACTCATTCGATGATTTTACATCGCAAAAAAAATGTTCTACTGTAGGTTACTGTCTAAGACTTTAGTTTCAACTATTTATAACATAACGTTTAAACACTTGGACCCTACTTTTTTTTTCCACTTTACGTACTTTACACCATCATTTCACCACGTAAAAAAAAAGTAGGGAACATCTACTCATAGGTACTACTCCGGGGCCAATTTTTTCCTTTATTTTAAAGTTGCCTTGCACTAGGAATATATCCTATATCATTGGTGCATTAACAAATATTTAAACTCACACACAGACATACTCCGAACAACTATGTACTTGTAGATCATACAAATTGTGTTCCGTGCGGGAATCAAACCCGCGACACAGCGTAGTTGTCACTCTCTCAGCCACTGCGCCGACCATGACCCATACCCGGCAAGGTTCGGGAATGTCCGGCACTGGACCCATTTTTTTTTGTGTATGGCATCTCGCAGGTCAACCTAGAAGTGGTTTTGGGCTGCTTAACCGGACTTTTCTGTGGATGCCTTAAATTACTCTAAGGCCTCCAGCCAGTTGAGTTAGAGAGTCCCACGACACTGGCAGGCGTTTCATAGTGCCCGTCAGTTTGCTGACAGGTCTATCACGTTCCATGCCAAAGGGCGATTGAAGGGACAGGGTGGTATTAGTACGAATCTGATAGTCTCTTCTGCTCCACCAAGAACGGGAGTTGTCATTGGATCCTCCGAAATTCAATTTGAAGACCCTATTATGAGTAATAAACACATTAGAAAATCTGTTTTACATTGATGTTTACGATTAAAATCGCTGTCTTCGACACTATACATTAATTTGCAATTATTTACAACTGTTAATCCTTGTCAAATTGTGCTGACAAAAAACTGAGGACGAAGTTTCGTAAAAAATTAGTTTGTTATTCAAGTTTCTTGGAATATTTGCTCATGGAGAAGTGATTTGCGTAGTTTTAAAGTCACATTTTCTTTGTGTATTGTATTCCGAAACGGGTGGGCCATGTAGGTGGCGATGGTGAGCTATAACCAAATGTATACTTGGATTCGGACAGATGCCCGGAACCAGCAATGGGCCTGACCAAAGATCTGTGTTATGGTTTCTCCGATTACTGGACCATCTACGCGATAAGAAGACTAGCACGCGTAGCATGACCAATTCTATCTCTATTCTACCAAGAATAGACAAAGATATTTCATCGTTATTTCTATACAAATGGACAGTTTTTTTTTACCGATTCGTAAACTATTGAAGAATAGATACATTTCTTTTCTATATTTTAAACATGCCATGCTTAATACGGTAAAAACGTTCTGTCATTTTGTCTTTTCTTCCGTCGACAAAACCCGTTTCTACGGCGCCATGCTACGCGTGCTGGGGATCTAAAAAAGCAACGTTAACGTAATAATTTTATGAATTGCGATATAATTTGGTAAATGGTCTTTCATTCTGGTCTTTTGCTGAAATCAACCCAATTGCCATAAAAATACATTATAAAAAAACAAACGTCAAACAAAGAACCTATCCTTTTTTTGAAGTCGGTTTAAAATTGGAAATAACCAATGTATGTATTTATATTTCTTCGAATTGTCACCCTGTATGTAAAGGGAAACACAGAGCCCATAATAAATTCTTATAAAAACGAGTAAGCAAGGAATATTTTCCTCAACGCCAGTTAAATCGATACATCGGTATAAAACGGCTTTTCTTTTATCCTTATAATTTCTTTTCAAAGTATCGCCTAAAGCCTTATTGTTCGTGCCTGTATTTACCTACTTTTACATAAAAGAAAGTCTAGACATTAAAAATAGAAGGTAAATACTTTACACTGTGATTTTAGTTTACATTCCAATGGAATTAAAGTCCAATTTTTCAGTCATTCCAAAATAAACTTAATTGTTACAAGTATAAAGTTGCCATTGGTTTAAAATTATGTGCGTGCTGATATAGTTATTTGTTTTAAATCCGGATCTATTTCATATCAGGTCACTTTCTCCTATCACTTTTTTATGACAGCAAGTTGTCTTATCGCGCAATTAAAAAAGACAATAGTTTAAATTCAACGATAACTTATATATACAGAACTGTGGGGGGGGCAGTGATAACGTCTCGACTGATTTGTAGGTCCGAATTCAAGCAGTCACATTACTTTGTGGAATCCATTTCATCACCATTGCTCTCAAAGCATGTCCTTTTTTTAAGTTGTAAAATCATCAAATGAGTCCTCCCAACCAAAGTGGGACTGGGGCTGACTGTCAGACTTTTACTGACTAAAATCCACGGTGTCCTTCAATAGCCCTTTACGTTCACGGTTACCTGATAAGGTAAGCCCGCGACCCCGGCAGGAGAGGCATCTCCTAGAACAGCGATTGGCAACCTTTTGGTAGGCAAGGGCCACAAAGTGGCAAAGTCAAATAACGGCCCCAATTTGATTTTAAAAACAATCATGGACCGCAAGGCTCGCAGGCCGCGCGTAGCCGACCACTGTCCTAGATAGTACCAAATATTCGGAGTGTGACCTACTGGATCTACCAAACCGCTCTGGGCCCACGTGGTAGATTACAGCGCACTGCACCTCAAAGAGAGGAGGCCTGTGTCCCAGCTGTGGCGACATTATGCTTGATATGGTAGTAAATAATGCGAGAAAAAAAACAAAGTCTACTTGCCTTATTGCTCTTGTGGTTTTGCACGTAGGTATGTATTTTTTTTTTAACATATTTACTGGAATCCCTTTTCCTTGTTGTTTGTCGTACCTATAATCTGCGTGGGTTCAGATTCGATTAAGCCGTAATTCTCTTTTAATTTATTACGGACTAGCGGGCGCCCGCGGCTCCGCTCGCGTGAATGTCGGTTACCGCTGCAAAACGCCTACTCAGGAAAGACACGGTCAGCAATATGATTCCCAGGTCTATTCACAGACACCGACACTAACATCGACGACGCAGTCATCACAAACACTCGACATAGATAGATATAGTGTGTCGCGGACTTTTTTGTAGATATTTATAAGATCAACAATTAATTAGAACATTTTATGGTTCTACCTTTTATAGTTTAGGCAGCGTTCGCAAAATAAGTAACTTTTCTGGTTGATTTTTTACACCTTGTGGCCGAAAATCCCAAATATCTTACGGAACCCTATTTTTCTCCAAAATAAAATATTGCCTATGTTACTCGTGGATAATGTAGCTTTCGAATGGTGAAAGAATTTTTAAAATTGGTCCAGTACCTACTTTTTGAGCCTATTCATTACAATCAAACAAACACACAAAGTTTTCCTCTTTATAATATTAGTCTAGAAGTGTAGATTAGTGTAGACTACCGAATTAACTAATTTCGTACCTACTATTGCTTCAACAATAAAGAAATAAAATGTAAACTAATAATATATTTAAACACTACCAAAACCTCTAATACCTATTTCATAAAATAACAACAAAACAAATCTAAAAATAAACTATCCAAAGACTAAAAGTAAAAAAAGGGCACTCCGCAATCGCGGCGGTAAGACCCCTCTTTGAAGAGTGGCTGGGTAGGCGTCAAAGCGTCCTGACCTACCGCATGACGCAGGTCCTCACCGGACACTGAAGTTTCGGGAGGTACCTGTGTCTGATAAAGAGGGAAGAACTGCGAGGATCGTCCGGAGGACAGTAGTGCAGGACTGCCCCGCTTGGGCAGAGCACCGCCGTGTCCTCACGACGGCGATAGGCGGAGACCTCTCGCGCCCGGCATTGGTCGAGGCCATGCTGCGGGGCAAGACGGAATGGGAAGCGGTCGCCTCCTTCTGCGAAGCAGTCATGCTGGTGAAGGAGGAGGCGGGCCGCGTGAGGGAGAGGACAGCGTCCTCCCTCCACCCCAGCCGCACTGGTAGACGCCCACGGTGACGGACGTCGGCAGACGATCTCCGGCCACCGTAGGCGCGGGCATGCGGGCGGCGAGTAATGAGCGACTCGCTGTCCGACCATGGACCATGCCCGGGTCGACGGCGCGTTGTGTTCCACGCGCGCCTCAAGGAGAGTCAGCATAATGACGGGGCCTGTAGAGGGCCAAAGCCCGCCGGGGTTGCGGGACTCACAAATTACCGTGCCCCCGGTACATAAAGGGCTATTGAAGGACACCGTGGATTTTAGTCAGTCAAGTCTGACAGTCCCTCCCGCCCTGCCCTGGGTGGGCGGACTCATTTGA
The DNA here is from genome assembly GCA_943136025.2 of Agrotis puta. NCBI lineage: Eukaryota > Metazoa > Arthropoda > Insecta > Lepidoptera > Noctuidae > Agrotis > Agrotis puta. The sequence continues at coordinate 12,091,727 of OW964170.2, read as the reverse complement.
TGATTGACATGACATGATTTTACCACGCAAAAAAAATAAAAAAGACTAAAAGTCGCGCTGATAAGTACGGTTTGTAAATAACAATTATTGTCTGTCAATAAGGTCGAACAGTCTGAACGTCTATTCGCATCAACAGTCGAATATTGTATGAAGCACACGCGCTTTTTTTTTGTGTATAGCATCTCTCAGGTCAACCTCTAGTAGGCTGTGTACTGCTTAACCGGACTTTTCTGTAGATGCCTTAAGGCCTCCAGGCGCGCCTACTGCTACACAAAAATAATCCTTATAGTATGATTCTGTATTCACGTGATGACTGATTAGTGTAAACTTTGGTGTTTCTACACCGATTTACATGATTCTTTTTTTATTGAATAGGTAATAATGTTAAAGTTTTTTAATTAGGGATGAGTGAGAGTGTTATAAACGTAAGAGTAGACAAATATAATCAGAAAGCTCCGAATTGCTAAGCTATCGGGAGTTTCGGGCACGCCGCAATCGCGGCGGTAAGACCCCTCTTTGAGGAGTGGCTGGATAGGCGTCACGGCGTCCTTACCTACCGCATGACGCAGGTCCTCACCGGACACGGAAGTTTCGGGAGGTTCCTGTGTCTGATAGGGAGGGAAGAAACGCCTGGGTGTCACCACTGCGAGGATCGCCCGGAGGACACGGTGGAGCATACGGTGCAGGACTGCCCCGCTTGGGCAGAGCACCGCCGTGTCCTCACGACGGCGATAGGCGGAGACCTCTCGCGCCCGGCATTGGTCGAGGCCATGCTGCGGGGCGAGACGGAGTGGGAAGCGGTCGCCTCCTTCTGCGAAGCAGTAATGCTCGTGGAGGAGGAGGCGGGCCGCCTGAGGGAGAGGACAGCGTCCTCCCTCCACCCCAGCCGCAGTGGTAGACGCCCACGGCGTCGGACGTCGCAGGACGATCTCCGGCCACCGTAGGCGCGGGCATGCGGGCAGCGAGTAATGGGCGACTTGCTGTCCGACCATGGACCATACCCGGGTCGACGGCGCGTTGTGTTCCACGCGCGCCTCAAAGAGTGTCAGCATATTGACGGGGCCTGTAGAGGGCCAAAGCCTGCCGGGGTCGCGGGACCAAGGGATTACCGTGACCCCGGTACGTAAAGGGCTAGTGAAGGACACCGTGGATTTTAGTCAGTACAAGTCTGACAGTCCCTCCCGCCCTGCCCTGGGTGGGAGGACTCATTTGATGATTTTACCACGCAAAAAAAAAAAAAAAGCTATCGGGAGTTTCACGTGTTATTGTGAGTCAACCATAAAACATAGACATATGCTGTCAAGGAATATTTTTATATAATTTTAAGGAGAACATTTCCGTCATACATGATTTCTATGTAGATTTAACCATTAAGGCTGCACACCCGACGGAAGTTTAAAAAATGGAGTAACTTCTCCCGTTTTCCCAATATTTCCCTTCACTGCTCTGCTCCTATTGATCGTAGCGTAATGAAAAGTATACTATAACCTGCCCAGGAGTATGAAGAATAATTGTGCCAAATTTCGTTAAAATCCGTCGAGTAGTTTTTGTTTCTATAACGAACATACAGACAGACAGACAGACAGACAGACAGACAGACAGACAAAAATTTTACTGATTGCATTTTTGGCATCAGTAGCGATCCCTAATCACCCCTTGATAGTTATTTTTTTAAAATATTTCATGTACAGAATTGACCTCTCTACAGATTTATTATAAGTATAGATTGATCCTAAGTTTGTTTCCATACAAAATTAATGGCGAACAGAACGTGCTTATTTAGTGCAATCAAGATTGTTTGTCTCGTGGGTAGGGTTGCCATCCGTCCGGATGTGTCCGGACTTTGTCACTTGTCCAGATTTTTCAAGTAAAGAGGATGTTTTAGGAAATGACAAGATAAAATAAGCAAAATAAATAACGTTTTTTAAATTTCTCCTGCGTCGTTTTTAAATTTCGTATGCGCAACATCATTATTTAAAACAGAAACTCGCACACAAAAACCCGAACTTTTAACTATTTATAGGTCATAAATATTTGTTCTGTGTGGGAATCGAATCCGCGACACGCTGCTTAGCAGTCCAGTCGTTCAGCCAATGCGCCAACCGTGCCGACAATCACTGATCAAAGAAAAATGGTCCGAACTTTTTTGAAAACGTCTGATTTCACGTGAAGACTTTTCAAATTTTGAAATGGCGTCCCTACTCGGAGGTCACAATATAAACATAATATAGACTACCTACTCCATATTATGTTTATATTGTTATCTAGTGATAACCGTTCCTGAAATAACTTTTCTTCTCATTATTTGCGAACGAACAATATACTTAGTGTTGTTTTCGCTTCAGATTACATTATATGAACAAGGATGAGTTTCCTTATTTGTAAGTAGATACGCGTGATAGAATAGTGGTAGGTATCGATGATGTTGGCTATCAATCAACGTCAGCAGGAATGCGATATTATCTACTTGTGGACATTACTTGAGTATTGATCTGCTACTGAGGTGCGGTCTTAGATATTTGCGATTCTTATATCATTAGGTTTTTTTTTGGTGCACTGTTAGAATATTCATAAACATTGAAAAATATTATAATGATTAATCTATGTTTATTGATGTCGTATGAAATATAAAACAGGATATATATTTTTGCATTATTAGTTTTTTATTCGCATTTAAAGGTGCTCTTTTAATTTTTTATTTTTCTCTGGAAAAAGCTCGCGTTGTTTTAACTAATTACAAAGTTTTTATGGTTTGTAGAGATTTAACCCTTCTAGATGATGATTTTCTAGTTTTCAGTCTTAACCTTGTTAAGTTAGTCGTTCCGTCTTTCCGTGCGTGAATTGAACCCGCGACACGCTGCGCAGGAGTCGATCCCTAGCCACAAATGTTTGACAAATGATATCTTCTCTTCTAGGCAACAAACAGATAGCAGCACTGGTGGTGTGGGCGCGCGACATTCCTCACTTCAGTCAACTGGAGTTAGAGGATCAGACGCTACTCATCAAGGGGTCCTGGAACGAACTGCTACTGTTCGCCATCGCATGGCGGTCTATGGAGGTTTGTATTGGTTTTTGTAACTACTATAATATGAAAGCCTCGCTCGCTTCGCCCTCCCAGTCTATTAACTCCTTGTTGAACTGGGAGGAAGATTTTAAAGACGCATTTTTGTATGGTGTTAACATCATCAAATGAGTCCTCCCACCCAAGGCGTGACAGTCCCTCGAAAGCCTGTCTGAATGCTGACAGCTTTTTGAGGCTCGCGTGAAACACGACGCACGGTCGATCTTGGCATGGTCCATGATCGGACGGCAAGTCACCCATTACTCGCCTTGCGTGATCAAAAGTTGAAGAAGAAAAACAATAGTGATTCTATCCAGCAGGGGACTGCAATGTATGAAGATAATGAGTGAATGATTGAAAACATACAAAAGTTATTTTTTTGAGAATATGATTGTAAATGAACACCTTTGATCTATGTACCATTAAGTCTAAGTCAGGTCCCAGGATAAAAGACAATTTTAGCCTATTGTGTCTTTCCGACTTCCTAATTTAATATAACTAATTCCCATAACAACAAATAGGTTAACATTTTTTTTTTGTCATTTATCTAAAGTATTTCTATTATAATAATTCCAGTATTTGACTGAGGAGCGTGATGGAGTTGACGGCACGGGCAACAGGACAACAACGCCACCACAGCTTATGTGCCTCATGCCCGGTATGTACCAATTCATTTCTTCTTCTCATCCGTACATACACAACCGTAATAGGATACCAATTTTTGTACCTATGTGCTTTTGAAAAAGAAAACTTAACTGCCGATACATAAATGGGTATGCAACTTATTGGCATCATTTTTTTTTTCTTTCGCCAGTAATGAAATGTTGGTCATTAGTAGACCCCAACCTAAGAACTTCGTAAAAAATATTTAAAAAAATCTAAACCGTAACCAACCAGAGATATAACGAATTTTATTTTGTTCTAATCGGACTAAATCACTCCTGATTAGAACAAAATTAAAACCGCCATATCTCTGGTTGGTTACGGTTTAGAAACTTTTTTTTTTCTATGGACTTCTTAGGTAGTAGTCTAATTGTGGCCAAAATTTAGTCACAGGCGAAAAGAAAAAAAAATTTGATGCCAAGGTCCATACTAAAAGTTGCATGGGCCTTTAGTTTTATACTAAAACTTAAAAAAAATATGATCCAAATCATTTTTTTTTTTTTTGAAGCACTCTAAGTAGTTTTTTTATAAACGAAGAATTTGGAATAGATTATACTTACTATGTTTAAAATATGGCTGTGTAAGTAGATTGGTATTTACTGCCCAACCCCCCAAGGTAAGTACAAATCGATAACTTATAGCACGCTGTAGTCTTTAACATATTTTCATCAATTACAGACTACAGACATTTTTTTTTAACAAATAACTTTCCTTATAAACTGAACTAAGACTTAACTTTAGCTCGGTTGAGCTTATCCGAAAATGAACCGTATTTCTATAAATAAATGTTCTCATTAGTGTGCCATGCTTCGTCAGTCGCTTGTAGGAAAATGTATATAAATACTATATACAAATAAGGTATTTGATGATAAACCACTGAAATAAACTTGAGGTTTTAGGCTAACAGTCCCGCGACCCCGGCGAGCTGGTGACAGCATAATGTTTATCAAATTGCAAAATAATAGATTTAAAACTTTTGCTTTAATGTTCTTCTTGAAATTTTGTCAGTCATACTTTAATTTATTTTTTCTGGTTTCGACTAAGCAAATGTCTAAATATTTATAATATTATCAATAGAATTCATAAAGCACTCTTGAATCACGTGATATATAATTTAAGCTACAATTACATTTTAATTTTTTTTTTTTCCATTTTCTAAAGGTTACCGACTTAGAACACCATTCTATGCATAATTAAGCTTATCAAAATAAATGTATATTTAATTTTATTTCATTACATAACTTAATATATGTAAATAAATACCACTGGTAACACGCAAGTTCTTTTTTTTTGTTTTATCGTTGATTTTCGTGTTTTTACTTTATGGTCATAATAACAAACGCGATATCCTGGATTCTGTATTAAATTATTGATTACGTAATCTGTAAACATATAAATTATTGATTTTAATCGTACGTGATGAGAAACTGATATCCGCTTTTATTATTCTATACTTGACGCTTCACGTTGGTGGATGAAAAAAATTAACATTTTGTTCTACCATTTTCAGCAGCAGCGTTTAGAAACTGGGCGTAACATAGTTTAAAAGTCATATTTTTATATGACTAAGGTTATAACACACATTTTTTTTTATTGTGGTAAAATCATCAAATGAGTCCTCCCACCCAGGGCAGGGCGGGAGGGACTGTCAGACTTGTACTGACTAAAATCCACGGTGTCCTTCAATAGCCCTTTACGTACCGGGGTCACGGTAATCCCTTGGTCCCGCGACCAAGGTTATAATACACAGGGTGAATTTCAACTGGGCGTGGAGGGCTTTTCCCGAAACTATGAGGTATATCGATAAATACTGAAAGGACTCGAGGCAGATTATGACAAAAACTAAAACTGCGTCATTACATTTTAGAAAAATCAATAAACCTGGCCAGGAATCAGGCCAGCTGATTTTGGAAAAAAAACACCCTGTCTTATTACACCGTTTGATAGTGTTGCTAATAAGGATCAAATTCTGGGAAGTAATCATATACGGCAAACTTATGATGACGCGACCCGTACACAATGAATACAAACATGTCTTCTTTTTAAACATTGTCTTGCTTAAAACGATAGGAATCTTTCTACATTCCGTCATTTTGTCATTCTTCTGCATTTCTACTAGTATAGTGTGCTTGACCAATTCTTTATTTACTCCAGTAACGAACGTAGATGTAACCCATCGTGACACGGACTGTTCCTACATTTAATCGTTAAGTTAATCGTTGTATATTTTTATTTTAAGCTCGCAAATTCTGGTGTACCATCAAATACCGTCTTTCTTTCATTTCATTAACATTTCCTTTTTCCTCACATTCCAGGCATGACCCTCCACAGGAATTCGGCACTCCAAGCAGGAGTTGGGCAGATCTTCGACCGCGTTCTATCAGAGTTGTCTCTCAAGATGCGCACTCTACGCGTCGATCAGGCTGAATACGTCGCGCTCAAGGCGATTATACTACTCAACCCTGGTAAGCCATACCTTGATGATGTGAAAAGTGATGAATGAAAAATAACATGAATTTGATGGTACGGTTGTGCGCAGTGGTTGAGCCGTCAACCACCTCGCGGGTAAGATTCCCGCATGGTTTTCTTTTTTTTTACGTGGTAAAATCATCGAATGAGTCCTCCCACCCAGGGCAGAGCGGGAGGGACTGTCAGACTCGTACTGACTAAAATCCACGGTGTCCTTCAATAGCCCTTTACGTTCCGGGGTCACGGTAATTCGTACAGTCCCGCGACCCCGGCAGGCTTTGGCCCTCTAGTGGGGGGCCCCGTAATTTTGCTGACACTCTTTAAGGCGCACGTGGAACACAACGCGCCGTCGACCCGGGCATGGTCTATGGTCGGACAGAGAGTTGCCTATTACTCGTTGCCCAAAGATTCCCGCATGGTACAAATATTTTTATTTGACATACTAGCGGCCCGTCCTGGCTTCGCACAGGTTCATGTTAGATAGCCTATGTTACTCAGGGTAAATGTAGCTTTCTACCTAATGGTGAAAAAAAAAATTAAATCGGCACAGTAGTTTTTAGTTTATACATTATAAACATACACACAAGAATACAAATCTTTTCTCCTTATCATGCTAATGTAGCGAAGTGGTTGTTGTTGGTGTGTGAAGAGCAGTATTTTTTATACTGTTTTTTGAAAAATAGTAAGTCGTTCTTGGGTAGTCAGACAGTTAAATGGGATTCCAAAAACATTACTCAGGTGATAATCTGCAAAGCAGTATTTCTGTTCAAAGGAAAACGCAAGCTAACTAACGGTTATAGATCTCGATCCCAGTTAAAAACAGTGTAATTTTGATAATATTATTATCAGAAAACAATGAATGAGCGGTCAAATCGGTTGTGACAAGGTTACAGATCCTCAAACTTATTATATTTTGATGTTAGAGACTAACGTCTCACATCAACAAACACCCAAACCCGGAACAACTACTAGTAGGTCATACAAACATTTGTTCCATGCGGGAATCGAAACCCACGACACGCTGCGCAGTAGTCCAATCGCTCAACCACTGCGCTAACTGTGCCGTTTCTATCTCATCTATGTTTCTAACTCATCTTATACTTAATGGACGCTCTATTTTTACACAACACCGCAAACTAAACATTTAACATTCACATGTATACCAAAACAATAAACAAACATTTTAAAATTACTCTCGTTTATTTTTTCAGACGTGAAAGGACTGAAAAACAGACAAGAAGTGGAAGTTTTACGAGAAAAGGTAATTTGCATACATTGTTGTTTGAAACGTACACCTGACCGCAAATACATTTGAATACAATTTAAATGTTCATTGCAGTGTTTTCGCGACGCGCCATGTCCGATGTAATTATGACAATGAATTCGCATTTGTCATATCACTTTTGACCCCTTTTGCATTTGAAAGCGACGGTCATTGAATTCTAAATTTGCCTTTGTTGCGAACACGTGGAAGATTACTAATAAAAGTTAAGACTTCGGTTATGTTGTTGAATTTATTTATAAAATTGTGCTGTATCTTAGCAGTAACCAGGGCTGGGCAAAATACATGCTTTGCTTTAATTGAAATACAAATTACAAAATACAGTATCGCAAGTAATTAAAATGCAAAATACAAAATATCTTTAGGTAAGGTATTTGAAATATAAAATACAAAATACAGTATTTTAGCCATTTTTAATTGAAATACAAAATACAAATTACATACTTTTTTTTTTTATCGTGGTAATATCATCAAATGAGTCCTCCCACCCAGGGCAGGGCGGGAGGGACTGTCAGACTATTAAAAATCCACGGTGTCCTACACTAGCCCTTTACGTACCGGGGTCACGGTAATGGGAAAGTCCCGCGACCCCGGCAGGCTATGGCCCTCTACAGGCCCCGTCACTATGCTGACACTCTTTGAGGCGCGCGTGGAGCACAACGCGCCGTCGAGCCGGGCATGGTCCATGGTCGGACAGCGAGTCGCCCATTACTCGCCGCCCGCATGCCCGCGCCTACGGTGGCCGGAGATCGTCTTGCGACGTCCGACGCCGTGGGCGTCTACCACTGCGGTTGGGGTGGAGGGAGGACGCTGTCCTCTCCCTCACGCGGCCCGCCTCCTCCTTCGCGAGCATGACTGCTTCGCAGAAGGAGGCGACCGCTTCCCACTCCGTCTCGCCCCGCAACATGGCCTCGACCAATGCCGGGCGCGAGAGGTCTCCGCCTATCGCCGTCGTGAGGACACGGCGGTGCTCTGCCCAAGCGGGGCAGTCCTGCACCGTATGCTCCACCGTGTCCTCCGGACGATCCTCGCAGTGGTTACATCCAGGCGTTTCTTCCCTCCTTATCAGACACAGGAACCTCCCGAAACTCCCGTGTCCGGTGAGGACCTGCGTCATGCGGTAGGTAAGGACGCCGTGACGCCTATCCAGCCACTCCTCAAAGAGGGGTCTTACCGCCGCGATTGCGGCGTGCCCGGACCTCGGTTGCGACAGTTGCTCCCTCCATACTGCCCTGAGACGCCGGAGCTCTTCCCTCCGCGCCTCGACTTGTCGAGGCAGCGGGGATTCGCCCCGGCGGCGGCGTTGCGCCTCCACGCGCCATTCATAGACGCGCTGGAGGGCAGTCGCCTCCAGATCCCAAATTACATACTTACTAAAACTATTAAAAAAAAAACCGCCTTCAATAACCATCAGACAATGAATGATAAATGACTTAAAAAAAAATAAACAACATTTTAACCCTTTGTTAGTTCAAAAATTTAACCCAAATTCTTGTCAATACCTAATTTTCTTACATGTGCACTAGAATTAGAATATTAATACAATTCTTTGTCTACTTGGACTATGTTATTATCGGTCGTAGTAACATCGTTCACGTAAACAATAAGCGAAAAATGCTCATTCATAACATAAAAAATACTGAACCAAGTGAATGAAATTTTAATTTTGTTGATTTTTCAAAAACCGCTTTTCCGATTTCGATAAAGTTTTATAAGACACCGTTTGGAAAGTAAACCCTTTTCAACAAAAAAAAAAAATTCAAATCGGTTTGCAAGCGACGGAGTTACGCGCAAACAAACAAAAAAATACAAACATCCGAATTGAGAACCTCCTCCTTTTATTTCAGTCGGTTAAAAATAAGTAATCTAGACCAGCATGGGCTGAAAAGGTGAGGAAAACAAGAATCTATAATGTACAGAATATAATCAACAGAAATTAATTAATCAATAAAACCAGTTTCCTTTCATGAACACTAGATATTTAAATGTACTGTCAGATAAACAGCCTCTTGTTGGAGAATGAATAAAACCTGCCAAAGAAAACAATCTTTCTACAGGTCCTGATGAGCACAAACTCGTGTTAAATTGTATGAACACATTTTTTATATTCGGATAGCCCTCAAGAATTGAAAGCCCTTTGCTTCTATCATTTAGGAAGCTGACCAATTCTAACTCCATTTTAGATGTCTGTGGTTGATTACTGTCTCTGTTCTCAAAAACAATAAATTCATCATCTTCTTTACTAGTGGTGCTACTACTGCTGCTTCCATCTATTATTTCATGCTTTTTGTTAATTGTCTCTAAGGCATGAATGGCAAGATTTTGAATTATCTGCCTCTCCTCTACTGTGATGCTTTCTGGTAACCAACGCATTTTATAACGAGGGTGGTAGCATGACGCCAATATGGCTCCATTTACTTCAGGGGACAGTTTAAAAAACTTATCAAATCTTTTTTCCGTAAAGTAAAATGCCTCAAATTGCTATCCTGCAGTCGATCTAATCTGGTTCTAAGAGACATTAAAGTAGGCAGAAGTTTGCCATAGTAACAATTGTTGCCCTGAATGTAATCTAGAGCTGTAGCAATTGGTTTCAATACTTCAATGAATTCCTCCAAGTATTCTAGTTCTATGGCAGAGAAAGTGTTATTCTTATCCAACTTATCAAATAAGTCATTTAATTTTGATTTGCATCTCATTAGCTGCGCTAGAGAATCATAGAGTTCCATCTTGTGGGACAGGGATATATTAACTGATGTCCAAGACATTCTTTTATGACTTCAGCCGATTTGGGTCTTCTGGACATATTCCATAACAAAGTACATTTAGCAACCAACTCTAACAGCTGCTTTACCATCATTGCACTCTCGCCTCGCACTCACACTCTGACATTCACGATCGCTAAATGAAGTTTAAATGTATTTTAATGTTAAAATGTATTTTGAAGCCTCAAGTATTTGAAATACTAATTACAAAATACTTCGTCGTCAGGTATTTGAAATACGAATTACAAATTACATTTTAAGGAAGTAATTGAAATACAAATACCAAATACGTATTTGTATTTCAATTACGTATTTTAATTACAAGTAATTCAAATACTGCCCAACCCTGGCAGTAACATTACTTTCAATTTTTTTTTTAGCAAAAATGCACATCTTTTTGTAAAACCAAAAAACAAAAATGCGCGTCCTTTTGTAAAGTCAAAAAACTAAAATGCGCGTCTTTCTGTAAAGCCATATACGCTCAATATTTGCGAGTTCATCTACGCCTGGAATAAATAAATCTATCTCAGTTGCTATCATAATCCAGATATTTGCCTATAACCAATCAACGACCGAATTCTGAGTCTAAAAGTTGTCCAATCAGAAGCAGCTGTCAAAAAAAAAACTTCGATTTTGAGATAGAATATTAATTTCGGGCGATAATATTTCGATACGACAAAATTTGTAAGAGACGTATATTTTCATAGGATGTATCGGCAAGATTGATAAATATAATACAACATCAAGCCTGTAATTTTCGAAAGATAGACAGAGGGGGACGAGGGCATGAGCGAGATATTCGAGCCGAATGCCATAGCAAGCTTACCGAGATTGATGCCAACTGTTTTTATCAACCTTTTCAGATGTTCTCCTGCCTGGACGAGTACTGCCGTCGGTCGCGCGGCTCTGAGGAGGGTCGGTTCGCAGCGCTACTGCTGCGTCTGCCCGCGCTGCGCTCCATCTCACTGAAAAGCTTCGAGCACCTGTTCTTCTTCCACCTGGTGGCCGAGGGCAGCATAGGAGGGTACATCCGGGACGCGCTGCGCAACCACGCGCCGCCCATCGACACCAACATGATGTAACTAGCTCTGGAGACACCACACCGAGAGGCTTCACGAACGACTCCAGACGAGGAACAGATTTATAAACATCTGGGTAAAAACCCAGCATGAGCGAGATAGCTCGAGACTGTCGAAGATATGAGCAGCTAGATAACAAGTTCTGTATTGTATTTTATTCAATTCTATCATAAAACGAAGCAACCATTTGCCGGTCAAAGGTTCGAAGATAAAAAATCTGGTTTGAGCCATTTAATTAAGGTTTATTATATGGAATGTTAGCTTTAGACGTCGAGTCGTGTCGTGTCGAGTCGTGTCGAAGTGGTTAGGAACATTTTCGAGGTTTTAGATTATAATCTTGATACCTCATAATGTGAACGTGCGCGTGACCGCTGCACGACCTCTGGCGCGATGTAGGAGTTTATCAAATAAACTTTACCGTATAAAATTGTTGCTGTAATAATAAGAACTTTGTTTATATAAGCAAGAAATTCGTTTCGGCAACAAAATCTAATGAGTTGGTTAAAAATAGGAAAAAGGCCTTTATTTGAAAAGTCGGCGACGACTTGCGTGTCTTAGAAAACGTTCTAGCTATGCTGTAAAGCAATGTACACAGTGTAGTATTGTATTATAGATCAAATAGTTATCGGTTACGTCCTCTGCTATAAGTACCTGGGTTATAAATAGCCCTTATTGTAAAGGCCCTCAATGTTTCGTTCACCTATTGAGTTCGTAACTTTGACAAACGACCGAAATAACGTTGTATGAGGTGCGGGTCACGCAACAAGAACGTCGTGTCGGTGTGAGTATCACGAACCACACAATGTTAGGTAGTGTAAATGGGGCCGCCTCTTTTATTACGTAGAATATGATTAACGTAAAATTAGTCATTCATTTATTAGGGAATTTTAATCGTCAGGTAGGTGTCCATAGCGAATTAATATAACGTTAGAATAATTAATGTGTAATTTTAACATTTACCAAATCTCTCTTCAAAGCACGTACATTTATTAAAACGTATCTTTAATGGATTGAACAGTGTCCACTGAGCCAGTGATAAAAATCATGTTGATTCGTAAAAACGAAACTGAAAGAGAAAATTTACTAAATTATGCTTCATATATTTCCCATATTATACATACACATGTTGGTGCTTAAACATGCATTATTTACATATTATGCATATCAAATATGCATAGTAAACCTTAAATTTAATGTTACTTGATAAATCCTTATTTTCATTACGATTAGCGTAGAAAGTTATAACAAAAAAAATCTGTAAATATATCTTTGCATGTACAATGTAATTTTATTATGTTTAGACAAGTAATTTATATTGCATATTAATATATACCTCACCAGTTATGGGTGGTGGGATTATGCGGATAGAATGGCCTACACACTACATTTGTACACAGTAATTAGTATTTTGAACAGGCCAATTTATTTTTGTACCTTGTGTATCGCGCATTTTCAAATTCACAAACAAAATTAACCAGTATTATAACATTCGAGAAATATTGAAGACTAAACTATCCAAGTTGTATATACATAACATGATCTGAAGTAAACATTCTGAAAAGCAGGTTTAGGCAGAACGGAGTTAAAAATTAATGTTTCATAAGTGTTGAAAATATTATAGAAAACTTATATTGTGATTAATCGCTGGATGTAGTATACAGCTCAATTTACTAGAAACTTCTTTATCCGGTCTATTTGATCCACTATTGTAGAACCGCGTTTAGGTAACGGTTTTCCACGTTCTCTAGCTTGTTGATGTTGAAAAACCAGTATTTCTGTTATAATGTTGAGCAATGATATTATTTTAAGGATGGGTTTGAATTATATGAAGGAGAAGATGTTGCAGCGGTTGTGAGATGATTTATTAATGATGTTCACTAATTATCTGACTAAATTTAAGTTATATTTTTTGTATAGACATACATAGCTTTAAGATTCATAAATGGTGATTAAAATTATTATCACAATAACGATATTTAATTTTCTTTATAAAATATTCAATTCTTGCAAAATTCTTGAGCGCTCGAGTAACTCGTAACCAGAAATATGAAGGTGAATGTGAAGTGGCTTTCTAGTGTCGGTGTGATTTCTAATTAGACAAATAACTATTACAGGTTATTTGTATACGTATTTTATTTAATAAAGATCTTAAAATGCGAACTGTTATAAAATGAATCACTTATGAATAATACTCTTAGTATACAGGAGGCACAGCCAAGCAGTACAAGAAACAACAGTACATTTTGCATTGCTGATAACATTTTATAATATTGAGACAATAAAAACATTAAAATAGCTTTGTGTTAATTTTATAATTATTGTACATTTAAAAAAAGCACCTAGTGTTGTACTCAGTTGTTGAAATGTGAAGCTTCCATAGATTCGAACACGTCCAATTTTACATTCATTCTGTGAACAAAATAATTGTTTTGTAGTAAAAGTAATGAGTAAAACTGCTGCTGGTTGTTCTGTTAAAGCTGTTAACAAACAGTTACTGCAGAGATACTAAGTTCATCTTGATTTGCGCAAGCTGTAATACACTACAAAAGTCCTCCTTAATAAATAAATAAATAAATCCACAACTATTACACAACGCCATCTAGTCCCAAGCTAAGCAGAGCTTGTGTTATGGGTACTAGACAACTGTTATACATACTTATATATTTCTAAATACATACATTTTATAGATAAATTACACCCAGACACAGAACAAATTAATCCCTTGCATACATTTTTTAAAACTGAACATTACACGAAGACGCACAGATAACAAGGATTTCTTCGTGGTCTTTCATGGCCTATGGTCCCCTAGTCTCAAGTTTTGATATCAATAGTGAATAGGTTACTTCTAAGAATACCGTTGACCACATCATCGAGGCGAGTTACTGGTCAAACGCGAACTTATAGCTAAATAAATAAAGGCCATATCGTGTTTTCTATATCTTTATGAACGTAAACTGTTCACTGAAAGTGTGTATTGAAAAGCCATGCTATTTTAAGGGCGAGTTATATGATAAGATATGCCGAGATGGCGTAACATCAAGAAAAAGATGTTTTCAAGGGAGGATCACGACGCTCAGTAATGAGGAATACGACTTGAGGAGGAGGATTTGATAAGTAGTTAGCAAACTATTTGTTAAAGTCTGATAAAAATATCAAAGCAATAGGAACTTACTTTTCAAAGGCAGCATTCATGTCGTTAACTTTGCTAGGATGGCACACGATGGCCAGCTTGCCCTGTGTCGTGTCGAACAATGTGGGCAGCCAGCGAGCTGCCGCCGCGTGCGCATCTTCTGGCGTTACTGCTGATATCGCGTTTACTAGGTCACTGAAAAACAAAATGTTTATTTAGTATTTGAGGTTTTACAGTGGCGGGTGATGATGGCCTGGGAAATAAAAGTAGATCGATAGTGATCGTCGTAGAGTTGTATCTTCATCTGTCTGACCTTTTCCCAACTATGTTGGAGTTGGCTAAAAGTAGCTATTATTAATTAATCTGAAATTATGATTTTGTAGGTAGAAATAAAATGTATTATTTTCGAAAACATCTAACTCCAAATATCTTGAGTCGATTTTTTATTCAACGTCGGATTACCCCAAATTTGCTAATTTGCTTCAAGTAGGTAATATGCGGTCGCGGGACTTACCCATTACCGTGACCCCGGTACGTAAAGGGCTTGTGAAGGACACCGTGGATTTTAGTCAGTACAAGTCTGACAGTCCCTCCCGCCCTGCCCTGGGTGGGAGGACTCATTTGATGATTTTACCACGCAAAAAAAAAAAAAGTAGGTAATATGTGGCTTCTGCTTGGTTTACAATATATCCTGAAGCCGTCTTCAAGTAATATGTGGCTATTTACTGCAACTTCGTCAATAGAAATCACAACAGTATTTGTCACTTAAAAACAATTTCGAGTAAAAAACTACCATAGGTGATAAAAATACCAAGCGGCATCTTCTGGAAATTTTCTGCAAGTTACACTCGAGTCAAGTTACTTCTCAAGTCACACCGCTACGCTGTGCGTACATTTCAATAGAGCTACTCAAAATCTAACTTTATTTAATACAAGAAAAGATACACATTTGCCGTATCGTTGCGTCACGTCGGGTCTCGGTGTGAACTGACCGTAAGGACAATACAAATACACAGCGCCATCTATACGTAATTAACGGATTTAACTTTACTTCCGCAACGATGAAATAAAACAATACCCGCTACGTTATTGAGCGCTTTCACATTAGACAATAATGGGAACGACACTATATCGACGGGATATATACTTTCACAATACATCACTAGGGAAAATGAGCGAGAAAGGACGATGTGCCAGTGTCGTACGGTTACCATTATCGTCTAATGTGTAACCGCCTATTCGTACCACTTATAGATTTTTGTAGCCGTCTACGGCAATGTCACGGAATGAATAGTGCCTTTTACTATGAGAACACGTGTTTAATTAAATAAATAATCGTTTTTGGACCGTATTTATCTTACTTGTTATACGTAGCAGCGACTCTGTACAGATAGTTCATGAGGGAGCGCTTGACGACGTCCGCGGGACATTTCTCATTCTCCACCACTTCAAATAGCACCGTACTCTTTGCAGACGCGAATAGATCGTCGTCGAACTTGGCGTCGGCTAAATATTCTTCCTGTAAAGTTTAAGAAAAAAAAGGTATGAAAATAGACAAAGTAACTTTGAGAAAATAGAATTGACCGTTTTAAACCATTTTAAAATTGGACACGAACTTTGATTTACCAAATCAAAAAAATCCCCAAAGTGAATGACCGTTATATTCTGAAAACAACACAGTATGAAGTTCACTTACCAAAATGCTCTTCGCTTTCGTGTACGCAGCGACACCGTTGGTAGCTCTGTAGAGTGAGAATATCAATCTACCCTCGTTGTGCGACATGCGTATCGCGTAACCGTATGACAGACCGCAACCACGGATCAGACGCCACATAGGACCCTGAAGATTCAAAATGTTTATATATGACAAAGTTGTTTCCCACCTTTGTACGCTCAGATTTTCCAAACTAAGTATCGGAAGGTCGCCGGACTGTACAAATTACCGTGACCCCGGAACGTAAAGGGCTATTAAAGGACACCGTGGATTTTAGTCAGTACGAGTCTGACAGTATGGGTTGGACTAATTTGATGATTTTACCACGTAAGAGAACAGTACCGGTATCTAACGCCGTTATCATCAATAGACAATAATTCAAGAGTGTGTTTTTAGTCTGACTGGCCCTTACGCTTTATCCAGGGCAGGAGGAGTCTTTTGATCATTAAAAGAAAAGCAATAAACCCTGCATCTTGATATTCCATATTATTATAAAACCTGAAAATAGTTAATAAGAAAAACGACATCAAGATAAAATAATCGAGTAGGTTGAACAATATGGGGCAGCAAATATATTTTTCGCTATTATAGTTAATTGGTTATAGCTTAGCTTGATTGTCTACCTACACTCTTAAATAAAACCACTTATTTCTTTTAGACTCCAATCAAATTAAAATCAAATATTTATATAAGCCCACGTGGGCACTTGGGCACACACAAAAACAGGGGAAGGGTTTGGGTATGGGTTGATCGTTTCCATGGAGAAGAACCAGCAAGAAACTCCATCTTGGTTCACCATCGAGGCCCACCATGCTCAAAAAAGTTCAATCTCTTACCTCCAACTGTGTAAAATAGTTGAGTGCGACCATTAGCGGCGCCACATCCTCGATGGCATGTCCAAGTGGTCCGGGACTCATCTGTGCGACACAGCAGGACTCCCAGCCTCCCACTCCCAGCACGAAGCCACCGCCCCAGCCTGAGAGGAGCTCTGCGTCCCAGTATAGACGAGGTCTGAGGGATAATAGTCTTTATGTTGAAATAAGGTTGGGTGAATTTATTTTGACCAATATTTTAGGTGCAGCAAACAGGTGAAGGGAAGTTTGTTTTATTAAGTAGTACTTAAATGAGAGAAAGAAGTTACGAACTTTCTATCAATCTAGCTCCGTATTTTTTTTTTATTATTTAAACTTTGTCTATCACACACTACGAAATTCTTATGTCGCGGGTGCGCATTTAACAAACATATAAAATCACATAAGTACACGGTAGGCCAGACCGCAACAACTTCTTGTAGGTACACAAAACAGGAATCGAATACAAATCATGCAGCGCAACACTTAACCGCTCATCCACTGCGTTAAAATTTCGTCAAGAAATAATAAGAATCCAATCAAAAGATAAGTCAAGGGTTTGACTATCAATTTATCTTAACTTCTTGTCAGTTCAGAAAACTGAGTGTTATTTCTTCGACGTACAGAGAAAAAAGATGAATTAAAAATTATTAACAACTTACGCTGCTGGCGTAATCTCATTCTCCCCACCAAACCTTTTCCACGGTTCAGTACTCAGTTTATATCTTTCAAAATCAGTCGCTAGATGGAGCCACACATTCTGCGTGATACTCTTGAAGGTCTTCCTCGCCTCACTGAGCGCTGCTTCAGCGGAGTCCCCTCCAGCATTCAGCTGTTCTATGAGCTCTTTGAGGAACTTCTGTTGTCTGAGGACGGTGCACCAGTGGAGGTTACTGTTTTTGCTGTACACTGAGTCGCGGAGAGCGTCGTACATCATTTTGTCGCCGGATCTCCTGACCTAGAATTTTTAAAGAGTTTTTTGTATTACGGTTTAGACAACAGTTTGTGGTGTTATATTTAGTATTGTAATTAATCTTTTATTTGCTTTAGATATACATACTTTATTTTATGCAGCGTATTAGGCGCAAATAACTCTCTTTTACAAAGTAAGGATGAAATTCGGTCGCGGGACTCACGAATTACCGTGACCCCGGAACGTAAAGGGCTATTGAAGGACACCGTGGATTTTAGTCAGTACGAGTCTGACAGTCCTTCCCGCTATCAGGGTCCCTCTCTCCCTGGGTGGGAGGACTCATTTGATTGATGATTTTACCACGTAAAAAAAAAGGTCATTGATTGATTACAATCAAAGAACAGCCGAGGATAGCAACTGAGATAGATAATTTACTTCCAGTGTTAAACTAGATAATGTATCTGACATTATAATAAGATTAATTTACCTGAGCGACATCGTTGATGAGTCTCTGTGCGAAGACCAGCAGTCTTTCTTTCGTGATCTCTGGGGCATATATGATCTCAAACAAGTGATTCACTACTGCATCATAATCTTGAGGTTCACACTGAAACAAAAGTACTAATATTAATTTATTGTTGACTATTATTTATAGAATATATAATCCAGTTTTTTCATTTGCTTTTATTGTTTTAAGGAATATAATGAGATAATTTAGACAGCGAGTTATTCAGTGTTATGGAAGTTAATAAACAGTTAATTAGATACGGTTTACTTCTGGATACTATGGTAAAAAAATGTAAGATACGTTGTTATTTTTGTTACTTATATTTTTTTTCGTTACATTAATTTTATCTCCTTAGATATACACAACATTGATAGGATATTTAAACTATTTTTATTTCTGCCTCATTACACATTGTGCGTGCCGGATAAATATTTTTCAATTTGTACCAGTAGTTTCCGAGATTAGATCAAACAAACAAACTCTTCAGTTTTATAATATTAAAGTATGGATATGTTCTACCGTAGCGCCTAGAGACGAAAAAAAAAGCACTCACCCTCGTCTCAATATGCACAAAGTTCCCAAAATGACCAACAGAGAAGTTTCCGGAGCGTTCAAAGCCAATATTATTGCTGAACATGACCGTCAGCTGTTCTGTAGCGGATATGACGTCTTCATGTGGCACTAATATGTCGCCGCGATGTACCGCACACTCCGCTAGACCGTTCATGTGTAGAGGGAGCCACTTGCGCGCTGACTCGTCTACGGAGCTTGTGTCGAAGATTAAGTTGATCTGTATAGAAAGAGAGAAATTATTTTCAAAAAACAATAGGCATGGTTTTAACATCATAACATGCCTATATAGACTTGTAGCATGTTTTGACTATACAGAAGCCTTCTAAGCGAGCTTGAAACTAGAGAGAGAACTAAAAATGAAAATCGTCCTTGCTACTGCGATATAATGATGCAATTCCATTTCATCATTATATTACGTCGACATGGCGATCGTGTTTTGTTTTATCTACTATCATGCTATTAATCCTCTATAAAAGAACCTATAACAATTAGCTTATTGCCAACATTAAAACACTCAATGCTATAATGATCATTATATCATCCAAACGCGTGTTATAATGAATTTCAAAAAAAGAACATTCTCATGCAATGACATTTTTACCACCAGATCGCTAACATTTTGAAAAAAGAACAATAAATTGTAGACTAATTCGTAATTTCGGATTCTCGTCTTATCGTGTTATTTCCCGCCATCTTGAATTCACATAGTTCTGTACAACACCCTATGGTATGAAAATCTTTTATAGAGAATTCACATCATGATTGTAGATAAAGTCTTGTATGCAACTGTTATAATTAGGTATTAAAACACTCATGTGATACTATTATCACACTCGGCTACGCCTCGTGTGATAAACCCACATTCGTGTTTTAATACCCCTGATTATACAACAGTTGCATAAATAACTATTTCATCTATCCGGTTATTTACGGGTACTGATTATATTGTCATTTATGTCGTAGTGGCGAATTGCATCGCATCGCGTCATCAGCAAGCTCTCTAAGACTTCTTCAAGATTATCTTCTTTAGTTAAACAATGTTCTGGGTTAGTTGAGTAAGTGATTCCCTCACAAGTATGTTACTGTCTCGTTTTTTAGGTGATATAAACATCAAACGAGCCCTCGGGAGCAGAAGGGACTATCAGACTTCTACTGACTAAAATTAAACGCGTTTCTTCAATTACCCTTTACGTTCCAGGTTCACGGTTACCGGCTTAGACAGTACCGTGACTCAAATATAATGCTGTCTGGGGAAAGTTTTATCACCAAAAATCAACGTAATTTTTTCTACTAAATTTTTTGACGCTACCACCGATTTTCCATTGTTTGTCATACCATCATCATATCAGCCTGGGATCACCCACTGCTAGGTATTGGCCTCCCCATTTTTATGCCATATCTCTCGTTCTGTGCGTCTCTTATCCATCTATCTATCCCCGCGATCTTGAAGATATCGTCAACCCTACGGGCTTTTGGACGGCCCTGATTTCTTTGGCCGAACCATATAGGAGGACATTATTAATTTTTAAATAATACTAATTCTGGAGTTCTTATCCAGAAGACGTGGGTTCAAATCCCACTCGCAGAAGATTTTTTCTCTCTTCAAAAATCATCTTTACAATACGCGTCGCATGCGTTAAAAAATAATTTAATTAGGAGGACATTGTTTAAAATAGCTCTAAATCCAGAAAAAACAGTTAAAAATACTCACATAAACGAAGTTGGTCTTCAAGCTATGCACTCTGGCGTAGATAGGCAGATCCTTGAGATCGAAGTGTGGACAGTTCTCGCTGTCTGAGCTCCAGGAGTTGATGTTGTGGCACTTGAACTTACAGGGCGGTACTGGTACTGACGCTAACGTCCCAGCGGGTGGGGGACGCTGAGGACGAAAGGATAATATTAATTAGTTGAGCATTATCGAGTTATCATTAGTACTTTACGAAGGGGGTGGTGGTTTTAAAACGGTCCTGGAGTGGTAGTCAAGCTGGTAGACTGTCGCTGGTAAGCACCAGGAAACGCCGTTTCGCGTACGCCAAGGGAATGTGGACCTTGGCTATGGGCGCCCATCACCAAGTTTCTGTCTAACGTCCTCGTCGTACACCCTGGTAATACTGTAGAAACCCTACCCTGGAAATATTTTTTGAGAATCTATGTTTCGGACTAATGTTTTTTTTTTTAGTAAATATAGCCTATTATGGTATAAGATAGTAGTAGGTAGTGTTAGTTTGAGCATGCGTTGTCTGATGCGTAACCTAGAGTTAGAGAATATTTGAGTTACCTCATTGAAGTCCATGGCTTCTTGTAACATCTTTGCCTTCTCAGCAAGTCCAGCTTCACCGAGCTTTGCTCTTTGCTCTTCTAACCGCTGCTTTTCTTCTTCCGCCATTCTGAATTACAAAAAATAAAACAACAATAGTGACGATAAAGACTTCCTGCAAGTTACTTTTTTTTTGTATATTTCCCTTTATGTTTTTTTGGGCAAAATTAGCAAATGGTTTTCCCACCTTGGGTTGAACGGAAGGGACATCAGATTCATCTATACTATATAATAAATCTGTAGAAGGGTCAATTCTGTACATTGAAAATATTGAAAAAATAAATAGCGGGGGGTGTTGCTGGATCGATACCAAACCCAAATATATGATTAAAAAAATTTTTGTCTGTCTGTCTGTCTGTTTGTGCAGGCATCACGTGAAAACTAACGGTTCGATTTCGATGAAACTTGGTATAATTATTCCTTATTATCCTGGGCATAACATAGGATACTTTTTAACCGACTTCAAAAAAGGAGGAGGTTATCTTTTTTTTAATTTTGTTACCGCATAACGACCGACTGGGTGAACCGATTTTCATGATTCTTTTTTTGTTTGAAAGCTGGTGCTTCCCGTGTGGTCCCATTGTCACCAAATCAGGATCTGATGATTGGATCTTGGAGAAATCGAGGGCAACCCTCAAATTTTATAGGCTTACCCATCGTTTTTCGTAAATCTTATGAAGTAATTTAAGTACTTGCGTATGGGAATCATGATCTTATGTAGCTGAGCTGATGATGGAAGGTACAACTCCTTAACAGTAGTTTGTTACCGCATAACGACCGACTTCGTGAACCGATTTTCATGATTCTTTTTTGTTTGAAAGCTGGTGCTTCCCGTGTGGTCCCATTGTCACCAAATCAGGATCTGATGATTGGTTCTTGGAGAAATCGAGGGCAACCCTCAAATTTTATAGGCCGGAGAAATAAACTATCCACGCGAAGACCGACATCCGCGCGGACGGAGTCGCGGACGGAAGCTAGTACTAACTAAATTCATCCCGTTTTTACATTTTCCCTTTACGTTCTCGGGCTGCGGTGCCCTGTTCGCAACGTTTGTAATTTATAAATCGATACACCGAATATTTTGGTCCACACACACCAAAATATAATTTAATTTTAGGACTCTCCGAACTTAAAAAGGTGATGAATCAGTTTTTGAATTTAGATCGATAATTATACCGTCCGATATAAATAGCGACTCGACCGTTTTAACGTGAGTTTAAAGTAAACCTTATGTACTAGAAAATAATGTCGCACGTGCCTCAAAAACTTTGTACTATGCTTACGTCCGGGGTCGCGGGACTTTACGAATTACCGTGACCCCGGAACGTAAAGGGCTATTGAAGGACACTGTGGATTTTAGTCAGAACGAGTCTGACATTGCCTCCCGCTCTGCCTTGCGTGGGAGGACTCATTTGATGATTATACCAGGTAAAACTATGCTTACTTGTCTTGTAGTTCAATGCTAGGCGACCCGATGACGGTGACGTATTCCTCAGTGAAGTACTTCTGTAGCAGGCCGAGCCAGTAGTTTGGAGACTCCTGGAGCAGGCCTTGCAGGTCCGTTTGAGGGTTCATGCGGGAGATGAACTGGAAAATAAAGAAATACATAAATTCACGCCCTTTTCTTATGGGAGTATACCCACATGCTACGATCCTTACATACTCCTTTCACCTCATCCACATTCATACATCTGGTCATATAAGCTCGCCTATATCGGGTACTATGCACCCGACCTTTCTGAAGCACTTCACCAATAAGGTCAGTGTAGGTCATCCTAGGGTGTCCCCTACCGGCGTTACCACTCACCTCAGCCTTATAAATTCCTTTTGTTAGTCGCCTTTTACTCATCCTCTCAACATAAATTCATGAAGAAATATATTTTTTTGGTCACGGTTCTGACGAATTACCGTGACCCCGGAATGTAAAGGGCCATTGAATGACACCGTGGAGTTTAGTCAGTACAAGTCTGACAGTCGCTTTCTCTCTGCTCTGGGTGGGAACCCAGGGCAGAGCGAAAGAAATATATTAAAAAAAAACAGCAAAATCATATGAGCTGATTATCATGAAGCGCCTGAACAGATCTTCATAAATTATAGCTAAAAACTATCGTAATCACGTCAATTTGTGCGAATAGCTGAGGAGTGGAATTCCCCGCCAGAGTATGTTTAGTCTGTGTTTTTTTATAGCTACAACCTTAGCGCCATTCCATTGATTACCAGAACAAGGAAGAGTTATTTTAATACTTGCATCGAAATGTTGATATTAATATGGATCAGTATTGGGCCAACAAATAAATAATAATAAAAAACTCAAACAGAGATTAGACAAATTGAACAAAGATAATTAACATGCAATTTTCATTAGTATTTCACTCACAATAAAGTTAATGTAAATTTGGCACCGTCGCGTGTACAGTGGTTTAAAATTGTGTAAAAGTAAATAACTTTTCTTTAAAAGTAATCCCGGGATTTGGGGCATATCCACTTTATTCTTTTGCCGTTTGAAATCAGTGTAAGTACATGAATAACTCTACCTAATTCCGACCTCTGTTGATTACAATCAGCTGTGATGGTGGTCAATCAAGAGCCTAAAATTAAATATTAAAGAAAAAAACAAAATCGGTCTACATAAATTAGGAGCTGTGATGCCACAGATAGATACGTGAAACTTATAACATGCCTCGTTTAGCGGCGGGATTTAATCAAAGTTAAACATTAACATCGAATTGTTAATTAAAAGACAGGACAGACATTTTTAAGACAGGCCTGTTGTCTAGTGGTTAGTGACCCTGACTGCTATGCCGGAGGTCGTGGGTTCGATTCCCACCCAGGGCAAATGTTTGTGTGATGAGCACGATCATTTGTTCTGTCTGGGTGTAATTAATCTATAATATGTATGTATGTATTTAGAAATATATAAGTATGTTTATCAGTTGTCTAGTACCCATAACACAAGCTCTGCTTAGCTTGGGACCAGATGGCGTTGTGTGATAGTTGTGGAATATTTATTTATTTATTATTTGTTTAAAAGACAAAACATTTTGTTCAAGTGAAGTTCTTTTTCGAGTGAAGTCTAGGGCCGTATTATGACGTCTTAAAACCAGGCATGTTCCAGTGAGTGAACGAGGAGGCGCTAGACGACTTGTATAGCTCTGTCTCTTTCACTCACTGGAACAAGCCTGGTTTTAAGACGTCATAATACGGCTGCAGTATTCATTAGCATGCGAAACGTGTATTGGTTACGGACAATACTGTTACGCAACAGAAATTGCATCGACATGGTAGCAAATAAAGTCCCTATTACAATAGGCAAGATGCTTAAAAAATATAATTCGATTTTTAAACAGATTTACAATTTATTGATTATGTCACCATGCCTCTATGTCGCCGGAAACACACGGTCTATGAAAGTAGCAGAATCAACGCGTTTTTTTAAACTGGTAAAATCATCGAATGAGTCCTCCCGCCCTGGATGGAACGAAAGGGACTGTCAGGCTCGTACTGACTAAAATCCACGGTGTTTCTTCAATAGCCCTTTACATTCCAGGGCTACGGTTGCCAAGTTAGACATTCCCGTGACCCCGGTAGGCGAGCAGAGTCAACCTGACGGCGAGGCGGACTTTTCACTAACAGGTGAAATGGATCGATACACTCGCCAGTCATATTGTAGGTAGCGTGTAATGTCAAGGTTCATAAGTCCCTGAACAATACACTTTTGAAGCTCTATTAGTAAAGTTTTGGGCATGAATTCTATTTAACGCGCCGTGAGTTTTTACGGCACTGTTATTTTTTATATATTTAACTAGGTTTTGCCTGCGTCTTCGCACGCCCGCATGAAAATATTCTATTCCTATTTGTTCTGATACTTGATTCTAAATTCCACGAGAAATAAGTTGTGGACAATATTTAGTTTTTTTACGTTACGTATAAGATGTAGTAACATACATATACTCAGGGCTTTTCCCATAGGGGTAGACTGAAACCTTAAACTCTTTTCGCTTCGTGCATGTTCAATCGTTCGTACATTATGGTGAAAACACGTGTTAGTTATAGTGTAAGAAAAAAGTATTATCAGACCGTATCTACGAACAAAACAATCACTTATTGTTTGACATTTCAGTACAAATTGATGTGCATTCTGCCGTCCTCTAACTAAAAGGCCGTTAAGCCACAGTTGCTCGTTTTTCACTTTTTAATGTAGTCTTATACAACTTTCGATGCTCTATCTTTTGGTCTAAGAATCATTTTTCTATGATTAATAGTTTAGGAGATACAGGAAGATTGCTGTTCAGTTAAACCACATAAAATGCATAATAAAAATTAGAAAATGAATTTAAATAAATTTAAATAAATATAAATGAATTAAACATATAACATATTGTGCAATAACACTATGCCTACATATATAATTTGCAGCCTTGTTCCTAGATAGCATACTTTTCAAGAGACATCAATTCACAATTTTAGCGTTTTCTCGAAAACTAGTTTTTGCACTTAACGGCCTTTTAGTTAGAGGACGGCAGCATTATAAAAGTCTAGATTGAAACCATTACAGAAAACACTCCATTCTCTTTCTCATTTATGTTTTAATATAAAAACGAATAGTTTAGTTTTATGCGGTGTACATGGAAATCAATTTGTATTATTCCATTGTATGAATACTAGTTTTCCGTGTGGTATTTCGTACAGTTTTGCAATCAATTAATGAAGATCTTTAAAAGAGCTGAATTCGTAAGCTGGAGACCTTACATTCAAGGCAGTATTTTCCGGTTAATCAGCACAAAACTTTCTTTCGACTTTGACCAAAAAGTAAAGACCAACTATGCTCTTATGTGAGTTTATCTTTGGTAAAATAGTTCATCACAGACTACCTGCCGTACTTATTGTTTTTTCTACATCCTCTTATCCAAAGGTGGTCTTGAAAAAATCGCTATTAGCGATAAAACTGTCAATAGACTGTCACCCTGTTTTTTTTTACGTGGTAAAATCATCAAATAAGTCCTCCCACCCAGGGCCGAGCGGGAGAGACTGTCAGACTCGTACTGACTAAAATCCACGGTGTCCTTCACCGACTGTCACCCTACTTATAAGTTCTATCTTGCAATATCTGTAATTTGCATGGTGTGCAAAACAAAGAGTATTCTTACTATCAGTTAAAAAAAATACCAAAAAAAGTAAATGTAGTGTTAGTAGAGATAACTTATGATTTGTCAGTGCAAGCAGTGGGGGTTTTTGTTTTATCGTGGTAAAATCATCAAATGAGTCCTCCCACCCAGGGCAGGGCGGGAGGGACTGTCAGACTTGTACTGACTAAAATCCACGGTGTCCTTCAAAAGCCCTTTACGTACTAGGGTCACGGTAATCCCTTGGTCCCGCGACCAGTGGGGGGTAGAGTATAAAGTACTCTGTCGCTCATTCGTTGTCCGACCGTCAACAATGATGGAGCGTAGGCAAGCCAAATAATTTAATATTACAAAAATACTTACATGATGTTCATTTTGCGAATACAACGCATCGCCAATACATCTAAACGCCACAGCGTGATGTGGATCCGACTCCAAGCTTGCAATGGATTCCCTCAGCTGTTTGCGCAAGAGTCGGCGCAAGCGGTCCATGTCGAGAGGATCTTCACCGAGGCACACTGAGCGTAGACATTTCATGGCGTCGTCGCGAGCCAACTCTAGCTTGTCCATTGGAACATTGTCGAGTTCTATTTTGATGAGGGATGCTATGTTCTCCGTTAAGTTGTAGGAGATCTATTGGGGAAATCAATATGTATATTGAATGGTTATAAAGGATTTAGGATTTACTTATTTAGATGTCTGGCGGTAGTTCATCGTCATCAAATCAGCCCTAGGACGTCCACTACTGAACATAGGCCCCCCCCATAGATTTCCAATAGGACCGGTTGGAAGCGGCTTGCATCCAGAGCAGTCCTGTGATCTTTCACATCGTCTTTGTGGCGGTAGTTGTTTATTAAGATGAATTATATGTCAATTTCAAAGAATTGTAAAATATTTTGATAAAAACTACGTTATTGTACTTTTTACCCGAGAAAGCACCAAAGGCTATTGTAAACTTTGTAGGTACAGTTTTAAAACCTAGCTAGAGAATACTTTACATGAATTGGCGAAACATTATTTGAATTAGAATTTCAATGGACACAAAATAACTTTTCTTCTTTAAAACCCCTCCGCAATGGCGCGGCCTATCATTTGTTTTTTTTTTTTTCTAAATACTGTTACAATATCCTTACGTCACCAGCCAAGGCGTCTTCCCTCTCAACCAAGCACCGTTGTAGCGGCGCCGCAGCAGTATCGCACAGGTATCGCAGCAGAATCGCACACGCCGTCAAATCCTTCATCGCTGACTGCTCTGTTAGGAGTGGACCCCGCCATCCGAATATAACCTGTAGCAGCAGCACAGTATTAGCATGGCTAGACTTTTTATATTCCCACAGCTGGGACACAGGTTTCCACTATGTCAGATGGCTATAATGGCCGAGGATAAGAGCGCGTATTCTGAAAGTTGGCAACGCCGCAAATAGCTGTCAAATATTAACAAGTTTTAATTAATTTGGCTATGTTAATGTATGGAAATAAGAAATGTGGTTTTGTAGTGCACTAAAAAAATGATTAGGGAATGCAATAATTAATATGGTAACACGAAATAAATAGTTTTAGATGTAAAAAAAGAGTTTGGAAACTTTTCAAATGCTTTTTATACAACTGTAACGGTTACAACATGAAATTCGGTATTTGAATTGCATTCCTTTATCAATTTTTTAGTACAGAGCCATATTTCTTTTTTTCATACAGTACTAATTACATTTGCAAATTTATTTATGCTGCACATTAAAGATGTTTCATTTTCAATTGGGACAATTTGACAAACTGATGTGCTTTAGTGACGTACTTTACTGAAATATAAAACTACTGTCAAGTAATACATACCTGACCACAATCTTCGGTGTCTGCCGGCCATTGCACCTTAATCTCGCCGTAATTCGGTCTAGGGGGGATGGTCTGCCATGGCTTGACCCACTCCTCTTGGTCACACGCACACTCTTTCTGTGTACAAATAAATTATTACACTCTATTAAGTTTATTACCAACATCCTGTAATTATATGACAAGAGGGTTGATTAGGTTTATGGATCTTTAATTTGATTCATGATCCATTTAAAAAATCTTGTAGGTATAAAAAGCATGACGCATAAAATAATTTGCAGATACAATAATATACAATTATATTGTGCGTTATAAACTTGAAGAACCATTTGTACTCTATCCAGTATCGTAACTAGCTTTTATCCGCCCAGTGCTAGCTTCTTAAACTGCCAATAGGCTACTTTACTAAGAAAATGTAGGTAATAAAAAATATTTGACTAGTGTTATTTTTGTGTTGTATCCATGTAGTCCATTTATCGAGAAAGACTCATCATCTGGCTAGCCTTTTCCCAACTATATAGGGGTCGGCTTCCAGTCAAACCAGATGCAGCTGAATATCAGTATTTTACATGGAGCGACTGCCTGTCGGACCTCCACAACCCAGTAACTGAGTAATACGATACCCCATGGTAAGACTCGTTGTCAGACTTTAGAGCTTCTGACTAACAGTAACGACTGTTAAAGATCTACAAATGACAACCGTGCTTAAAATGTTAAAGATCTACAAACAACGGCTTTACGTGCTTTCCGAGGCACGAAGGAAACTCGCTATGATAGATGGTTACCCATCCAGATCAACCTCGGCAAGCGCGGCTTCACCCGGAAGATCCGCCTGTGCGGCTGTATTTATTTAGCCACGAACTCCTTATCGAGAAAGACTATAGGGTATAAAATAAAATAACACGCTACCACCGATAGGAGCCGAGTACTGGAGGTGAAACCGCGGGGAACAGTTAGTGTCATAAAGACTTTTTGTTGCGGAGACTTTGGTTCCCTATCAAATGTATGGGCCACTGAAACTATCACCATAATGAGCACATGATATGAATGCTAATGGATGGAGATTAAGAAGAAACCAAAGGAAAACGGATGGAATGTGTGAGCAATGCACAATGATATGAATGTAAAAGGAGTACATTTATGTCATTTTTAGGGTTCCGTACCTCAAAAGGAAAAAAACGGAACCCTTATAGGATCACTTTGTTGTCCGTCTGTCCGTCTGTCTGTCCGTCCGTCTGTCAAGACCCTTTTTCTCAGGAACGCGTGGAGGTATGAAGCTGAAATTTATATCAATTACTCAGGTCTACTGTCCCTTGAAGCTGTGAAAAAATCAAACTTCTAAGCCAACGCAATCAAAAGATACAGCCGTTTATGCCGCAAATTTTCGACACTTGCAAGGGAATCAAAACCTACAGGGTGCTTCCCGTGAACTCAGAATCTTGAAATTTGGTACGAAGCAACGTCTTATGGCATAGATAAAGAAAAAATTACGAAAACCATAAATTTTTAGTTACATCACATAATATATATTTTTTAATAATTTTAAACTTACTACCCATTTCCTCATAAACGCGTAGAGGTATTAAATTGAAATTCATACCAAATACTCAGGTCTATAATACCTTTAAGCTGTAACAAAATCAAACTTCTATGTCAACGCAATCAAAAGAAACAGCAATTTAAGCTGCATATTTTGAAACTCGCAAGTACTCGCAAGGGAATCAAAACCTAAAGGGCACTTCCAGTCGACCTAGAATCTTGAAATTTGGCATGAAGCAACGTTTTATAGCACACATAAAGGAAAAATTCCGAAATCCTTAAATTTTTAGTTACATTACAAAATATATAAACTTATTACTTTTTTTCCTCATGAACGCGTAGAGCTATCAAGTTGAAATTCATATCAAATACTTAGATCTAATTGTCGGCGCAGTAATTACCTGGACTAGAATGACAGTTAACGATAAAGAGATCTTTGTCTTAAATTTATGCTCCTCCATCTTTCCCCATTGTAATGTTATGAATTTCATTTTGCAATAAAAATACCATAGTTATGACTCGATTGTCGTAATGAACGAACTTTGTAAACCTTGCAGGTTTGTACGGAACCCTCGGTGCGCGAGTCCGACTCGCACTTGGCCGGTTTTTTTAGAATAGAATAGAATAATATTCATTGAAATAGACATTTCGACTGTGACTACGAACACTATCGAAACTGCAAAATCGGCATTTTTGTTTTGCGGAAATTGAAAGTCCTTATATAAGATTTTTGAAAAAAAAAAAAAAACATTTATCATGTTTTGCATCGAACAAAATCGAAACGGCAACTGGATTCTAGGGCAAAATAAAACTTAAAATCGCTCTCCTGTAAAGTACGTGATTTGCAGCTTCGATACTGTTCGTAGTCACAGTCGATTTTTATATTTAATCAATGTAGTTTTGACGTCTGACAGGGGAGAATGGGAGAAGAAAACGTGTTGCGCCGACGTCATGTAAAACTGGATAAGAATAGGAAGATGATGAATGTGAACTCCTTTATATCTTCACTCGACAGAAAGACAAAAACTCTCTGCGACAGTCTCCACGACGAAGTCTCCAGTGAGCGGCTGCCTACAGACTTACGCGATGACATAAGCATTGAATCATCTAATGCAGACTGCGTGTTTGAGGTATTTCACTCAAATAGGCAATAAATACCTGTATGACCTACTCTAGGTCATTTTAATGAGCTAGTCCGCGCTGTTCTACCAATAAAGACGAGAGTACTTCAGATGTGGGAATTTGGACGCAGCGATTTAAGAGCGTTAAAAAATAATTAAGGCCTTATTTTTCGAAATGTTTGAATAGATTTTAATTGAATTTAAAACTTTATACACAGAGCAGGTTACATAGGTCTAAATAGTGAGTAGAAAACATTATTGGAATGTAAAAAAAAAACGTGTGGCACTCGGGGACTGCCGCGGTAAAGCTATTGTATAGCGTTTTTATCAACTTATGCAATTATAATTATTTATTTATTTTATTTATGAAAAATAAGAAAAAATATCGCCTACCACGAATATTTAACGAGAACTCTACTAATTAGGCTATGGTTAGCCACGTCAATCCAGTGAAACGTTAAGAAAAAAATTCATTCATTCACGTTGACATGACAGATGTGACAGTGACAGTGTTAGGTTTATTTTCGTTACGGAATTTCTTGATACGGTCGCCACTTAAAAATATTTTTGATGTTAAACAGTCCATTTATTGAGGTAGGCTTTAGGCTGTTTAAAATTACGCTACGACCAATAGGAGCCGACCAGCGGGGGACAAATCACGAGAAACAGCTAGTAAAGAATATTTTATCTATCAAATGTACTGATGGTCCGTTAAACAAAATTGATATTATTGATCTGACCTGAGTACATTATGTACGTAAAACTACCGCTGGTAAATGTCCGCCATTTAGATTCATATCACTATACAGAAATTGTAATTGGCTGTACTTATATATAGTCATACAGTAAAATTATTGAACAAGGTAAAAAAAACTATTGAGCTATTTTTAATTGGTATAATCAAATGTTGGAACTTAATAATCTATCTCAATCTTGATCCACATCATTGGGCGCTTTTATAAAGATGTATGTAGTCGGTACAAGTCGGTGTGGGTCGGAACTGAGGCCCATCATGAATTCTCCCGTTTTTGTGACATAAACTGGAAAGACGTCGATTTGATTGAGAAAATAGTTCCGTAGTTTGTACACTAGAGGCGTTTTTTCCATAAAATAAACGCAGCAAATACTTCAAGTGCGCTGTTAATGAAATACAGAAATCTTGTAAGAAGGCCTCTGGACCCAGGCCAGTGTAGACCCGGAACCTGCCGTCAACCTGCTTCTTTACAAAATTTGTCTGTAACTATTCGCCTTCATCCTCCAAAAAAGAGCAATACGTACAATTGTCAGAATCTCTCAGAGAGAAAGCTGTCGTACTCATTTTCAGCGCTTAAATATTCTTACATTGCCCAGCTTATACATACTTGTGTTGTTAGTTAATTTTAAAAAATATATCCATGAATATGAGTCTGGGGAAGAAAGAAAAGTCAGGGAAAATACTCGCAGAAATGACTTTAAAAATAGAGTTGTACCTAATTTTAACATTGTCAAGCATAGCCCTCATTACCAAGCTGCACATATTTTTAATAGACTGCCAGCGGATTTAAAAATTTTGTTATACACTAGCTCTTTTAAGGCGAAGCTCCGAGCATTTCTGTTGGATAGGAACTTGTACTCAGTTGACGAATTGTAATTTAATAATCCCATTATGACTATTGTGACTATTTTGAGGACATGTTTATCATTATAATATTTGAATCTAGAATATTTTAATTTTGTATTATTATCAGGACAAGACATGTTTTTATTATTTTTTATTTTGGTATTCTTTTTATGTGGTCTTTTATGTTTTTATGTATGATTATAATAATTATTATTTTTTTGTTATTATTGTCATTGCATGTTTAATTTGGAAATTAGTATTAATAATGTATTAAGTATCAAATACAATGTAAATTGTTCCTGATAAATAAATAAATAAATAAATCTTATTCTAATCAGAAGCAGTAGATAAAGAGAACGGATCAAGATTTGTATCGAGATAGAATTTTAATTTCGGGCGTTAGATAGTAACAAATACATGTTTAATAGTCGATTGCTTTAAGTTTTTTTAGCACTCAGAACAACTACCTTTAGGCCATACAAATATACTTTTCGTGCGGGAATCGAACCCGTGACACACAGCGCAGCAGCCTATCTGCCACTGCGTCAAACACATCGTTTGTATTGGTAAATGTCGTTCTGTCAGTGACGCGATCGCACCATATTTGTGCATAAAATATCTGGCATGTCAAATCATCACTACCCTATTGCTAAAAAAAAAGACTTGAGGGATTACGCACTCACAAATATGAGGAAAATAATTATAATTCCACTCCATAAGTGCAATTACTTTTAAGAGCCGGCGCTCACTGACGGCATGACGCACTGTGGCGTGGCAAAGAATATTTATTTGTATAGAGAGTTTTATATTGTTAGTAGGGCTGAAATTCTTTTATTTTTGAACGACTTCTAAAACAAGAAGGAGGTTCTCAATTCGGATGTTTATATATATTTCTGTTTATTAACATAAATAGATCGAAACATATACCCCGATATTGACATGACATATCATGGCACGACGCGCCCGCTGCGTCGCTTGAGATGCATGATTAAAGGAATGAGACATCTAACACTAACGCTGCGACGACGGAGATAGCTGCGTTGACGCAGCGCTCGTGTGGTATTGTCTGCGTAAAAATCTTGCGTTGCCACGACGCAACGTAGCCGCAACGCCCCGCTAGCGCCAGATATCGTCTCAACGTGGCATGCCGTCAGTGAGCGATAAGCCTTACACACCCGTAGAACAAAATGATAGCAGGTAGATAGTTTCTTACCTTAGCGATGATGTCATCTTCGACTGTGGATAGGGCTTCAAACACATCTTCAGCCTCAATCTGACCAGTCAATATGATTGTCAGGTTCTCTGCGCGGTAGAATTTCTTATGGAATTGTCTGACCTGTAAAAGGTAACCTTGTCTACTATGCTTTTATGGGCTTCAATAAATTTCTGTGGGAAATATATTTCAAACTAACTTTTGCCAGCGAATTTGCTTGCTCGTGGTGACGTTCAGCAAAACTATTGCAGAGTATTACACGACTACACCAACATGTTGATATTTTAGTCAAATCAATGTTGTAACAGATGACGTCACTGTGAGAAGTTGGAATCCTGCTCTCGGTTTGAAATTTTCTTTCCATAGAAAAGCTTTGAAATTCGTTAAACTGAAAAATTTAATAACTTACTTTAGTATTATCAGTGGATGTCCTAAGGTTCTTCATAATGCCACCAGTTTCAGCTGAATAGCCACTTTCAGGATACATGGCTCTCAATAATTGTAGGTCACATCTATAACAAATATTTGTTTGAATACTTTTTTTTTTAAACTAAATGAAATACTTATATGCTATATAATTAATACCAACACTCAAAGTGAGCTTTCGGTGTGGAGTTGCAGACACTAGCCCATTATAAAATACTTAAAGAATAGGATGCAGTTTTTATTCTTACCTACTATAAGAAGTATTTTCCCTTCCTTGCATTTCACAATACACAACACCTGCATCTTCCCCTTCTCCATCAATATGATGGACCTCCGTGATGAACCCTTCATCAGTGAGCGTAGGCTGCAGTATATGATCCAAGTAAATCGGCAGCAAGGTCAACATACCGGAATCTCCGGCAGTATACACCGTGTAACATGTATGGTCTGTATCTGTCCATGCATTCGTACCATGAGCCATACAACGGTTGGCCAGTAAATCCAGAATGCCTTTGTATGGGTACCGTTGAGATCCAAGGAAGATAAGGTGCTCCAAAGTGTGGGGAAGACCATCATCATCATGGGCTTCAGTTGCTTGAGGAAAATAAGTGTTATTTAGTAAATATACTCTTATCAGAGCTATGTTATCTTTGTTTGTGAATGGGATTATTTTCATATGTGTTTTGTGAAATCATTGTCATCTAGTTGTGTATCACATTGTATTAACACTTCAGGACTCACTATTGGGTCTATTGAACTGAGTTTGAAGATGTTTATCTTTGTCACTTAGTAAATTTTTACCGCCTAAAGATAGTTTGACACAACAGATGGCAATCTCAGTCCTTTGTTAATACACTGTGTATGAGTGCTACAGATATAAAAGCTGTGTATGGGTCCACTGGAGGTTACAGGACTCACGAATTACCGTGACCCCGAAATATAAAGGGATATTGAAGGACACCGTGGATTTTAGTCAGTGTGAGTCTGACAGTCCCTACCGCTATGCCCCGGGTGGGAGGACGCATTTGATGATTTAACCAAGTAAAAAAAAAAATAAAAAAAATATTGGGTCCACTGGAGCCACTGTATGTAACTGTTTTCCCCATATTTTTTTATTATGCTGAGACATACCAAAAAGTGGTCTCTTTTGAGTTATCTCCCATTTTTATTTTGTGAAAGTAGGTACATTATAGTAGTAACAGAAAATATTGATATTGTTTATAATGACAAAAAATAGCATTACTGGAAAAAACATTACATATGACATTGGGGAGTGCACCAGCCCGGTAGTTAGTATTTATGTTACAAATTAAGGAGCGAGTCCCTAATTAAAACCTAAGGACTCGCGCCTTAATTTGTAATACAAAAGTAATTTCACGTGTCGTTGGCAACTTCACAAGAAAGTATATTAAATAACTTTGGACAAGTAAAAATCTTGCAGCTCTACAAGAAATATACTTTATTTGAAATCTTACCCAGACAAAAGAAGCCGTTAACCAGAGGTCCCTCAACTCCTGCTATGATGACGGTAATACCGGTCTTCTCCGAAACATATTTGTTCACAGGAATCACATCAGACGCTTTGGTCGACGATACCAATTTGAAGTGAGACATTCTGAATTTATACTACACTTGATTTATGTACTAAATATTAATGAAACACGAGCTATAGGAAAATTGTTCACAATAATCACCGGCCCTCGAATAAATGACTAAACCGCAACAAACCAAAGCAAATGATGACTTGGTGAATGAAATTAAATCAAACAGGATATGTCAAAACTGTCAGTCTGACATTAGAAATTTGAATAAGAAAGTCACAGTTTACGTTAGTGATGTCCAGCGTATCGAATTTCGTTACTCGTCTGCATAAAATATTAAAGCCACGGAACGATAAAACAGTCATGAATTGTGTAAAACCTGTCGAAAAAAACCTGATGAAAACGAAAACGTGATAACTATATTTGACGGCACGATTAGCGCAGTGGCTGAGCGATTGGACTGCTGCGCTGCGTGTCGCGGGTTCGATTCCCGCATGGAGCAAATATTTGTATGATCTACAAGTAGTTGTTCCGGGTCTGGGCGTTTGTGTATGTGAGTTTTTATGTTTGTAAACGCACCCATGACACAGGAGAAATTCCTGAACAAATAATTAGATCTTGACAAGTATTTTACAAGTTTTGTATCAGAGTAGTATTTATCTTGTTTCTTGGTGAAAACGAGCTGTTAAGACTGGACAAACAAGACAATAATGTTGATTGTTTGCCAGTTTTTTCAATTAAAATATTATCAGACATAATAATATGTGTGGTTAAAACGTTGTTATGAAATAAACTTGGTTTCTTTTTTATTGTTAAAGAAGTTTCATTCCAGAGTGAAATGAATTCAACCCCATATATTAAATTCTAAATAACGCAAATATAGTAGGGAAAATATTGGTGCAATTTTTATTGTCCATAAATAAGAATGCTTACCTATTATAAGTTAAAACAGAAATTTGGTAAAAGCCGAGATCTAAAATTATGATTTATTTGTAACGTTTATCCCGTTACAAAACAACTGTTAAATAAACGCTTTTAATAAACCAGTATCACACAAATTCAGAATGTCAAAAACATCATTATCATCATCATCTACTTTGCCTTCTCCCATCCATATTATCGTGGTCGGCTTCCAGTATAACGAGATAACGTAAAAAAAAAAAAACAATTTACAAACATCACTATGTTGAATATTTTCATTCCATTCATTCGTTTTTTGGTATGGTTATTCTGGTATGGCTTCAGGGCCTTTGTGCTAATCATTCGTTCAATGATTCAACCGCCACAGACAAAACAAAGTAAATTGTTCGCTATTTATTAACCTTTTCGCCGCCAACGTACACAAAACGCAATGCCTCGCCCAGCGCCAAGCTATAAATGTATAACTAAATGTACAGTAAACAGTAGTGATGGGGATATCGTTATATCGATGAATAAAATTTGTACGCGTAAAGTTAAGATTTAAAGTTGATTTTTTATGAATATAAATAAAAACTGATTAAATATTCCAGATTTGTTTTATTTCACAGTATCCTTAATAAGAAAAAACAGTATAATTTATGAGTATCAAAGAAACTAATACATAACTCAATTAGAACTATAAGGAATGGGGTACATCTCTATTTGTTTCGTGATCTCATTCTTTAACTTCATATCAAGTTATTGGCACTGAGGGCACGTTGAATTCGATTCTGATCAGGGATGGGTCTATGGTCTTTCTTTCTTCTATTTTTGTTTATTCCTGTGTTTTTTTAATAACTTCAGTCAACGTTTTTTACCGTAGGTATCTAAGTGGCAGAATTTTGAATTGTTTTTTGAAATGGAAAGTAAATATATATTTAAATTCTATCACGCTGAGCCGAAAAGAATTTCTAAAAAAGTTAAAATTACAGTGCTTTCATACACTGTATTTACCATAATAGTGTATCTGTATAGAGTACAAAAACAGTACCTAAATCTACTGTAATTACTGTGCATCTGGAGATACTGGGTTCACCGAACATTTTACATACTTATTGAATTCCTACTCTTTGATGATTAAACATTATTATTATCATCCAGTTAGACATACCTCAGAATTATCTTCTGGTTCAATGTTCAAAAAATACCCCGAGTCCGATTCCACACCTTGCAAAATTTTTAAAAGTTCGTCTGAATCAAGTTCACTCATTTTTCTCTCAGATGCGTGCGCGCGAATCTGATTTTGTGCTGCACTATGCCAAAGTGACCTTGACAACCGCTCGCCTATGACGTCACTGACTAACTTCTATAGAAGTTCTTGGCACTCGGTGGCGCACAGTTGCATAGACGACCACATGTTTTGTAGAGATGGGAAAATAATTATCGACAAGAATTAGTAACAACCTTATAATTACGTATCGGCATCTACCTGAAGGTCGAAATTCATCTACTATCCTTTGTAATGAAGAAGATAACTAAGTTCATATTTTATTGACCTCAAAATGTTTTCGATATTCGTAATTTTCTGTATTTATAAATATTTCAATGGTGAAATCAACATTTCACGGCACATCACTGGCCAACTTGATATGAAGTGATTGGCGTTCTGAGGAAAGAAACAAAATTCGGAGTTTCTGTTTTTGCCGATTTTAGGACAAACTAGGGCTTATTTTGTGTAGAAGAATAAAAAACAGGGTAGTAGACAGTGCTATCTTAAATAATAAAATGAAACAAAGCTTTTAATTACAGTAAATTTATTTTAATAAATGAATAACTTCTATAGAAGTTGTGGCGCTGGTGGCACGAAAATCCCGAACTTCTATAGAAGTGCTTGGCGGTGAAAAGGTTAATTTATTTATTTATTCGCTATGTATAAACTGCAATTTACTGGCCTGTTTGCGCAGAGATGATAACGACACCTGCAAGCAAGAAGATCGTAACTCACTTTTAGGAACTTTACAAGAGAGTGCGTCAAAGATTTAAAAATTCCTACAGATTTCGGTTGTCTTACTGCCAACCAGCCAAATTGAAAAAAAAAAATGTCAGCGAGGGGCTAACTAGGTACACTTTTTACTGATTATATTATTATTGATTATGTATTTTCGTGAGTTACAATGTTAATTCACAAGATATACTGTTTTTTCTGTTTGAATGACATTGTAACTCAGACATACAATTGCATAAAGTAGGTCTGATAATATGGACTTAATATGAAACAATAATTTGTAATAAAAAAAATTGTAACGTGTTTTACAATATATATGTTACGGCTAAAGGTAGGTGTGAACCTAAACTTAAGATTAGCCGGCTAAACCTAGGTTTATCTTCGACGAAATGTTAATGTTAGTTTGTTCTATCTTTAGCCGGCTAAACTTAGGTGTAGCTGCAGGTCCTTGGCTAAAAATGAAGGAAATGGAATGGTCTTGCTTTCGCGGGGCGTCCACGCTTCCCAGCATGTCGACGGAGCCCCGCTTCGCGGGGCTCCTACTTCTGGGTGGTTTAAAAAAAAAATAACCACGAAGAGGATGGCGGGGTCTTTCAGACCCCGCCATCCTCTTCTAACCTAAATTGTCCGAGTCGGGGTGCCAGCGAGTCCCGAGCTCGCTTCGCTCGCTCATGTGTAATGAAAGTGATTATTTTTTAATAAAGTTTTCGTGTCAAAATAGTAAACATTATTACATTGTTTCCTTTTCCATTTCCTTCTACATTTTTAGCCAAGGACCTGCAGCTACACCTAAGTTTAGCCGGCTAAAGATAGAACAAACTAACATTAACATTTCGTCGAAGATAAACCTAGGTTTAGCCGGCTAATCTTAAGTTTAGGTTCACACCTACCTTTAGCCGTGACATATATAATATCAGTAATGGTGAGCATGGGCAATGTTGATAATGATGTATAATTAAATTTACCCTTTTTTGAACTTCAGTGGACACTGACTTAAAAAAAAACTTAATTTAAAGGACAAGCCACCGGAGTGAGTGCAAAAAATCCTACATTTTTTGTAGAGTAATAATATGATTGTAACTCAAAATCACCAAAAAATATTTTACGATGTTCTTGCTTGCAGGTGTCGATAGCGTCTTTTTTTATTTTATACACATATAACGACCTTTACCGTACCTACTGTATTTTAATTTATTGTGATTTAAACCAAAACAATAATAACACGTTCAACATATTGCATGTTTTTTTTCCTATAAGATCCCTGGTTCTCAGGGGTTAATCATAAGATCCGGTGGCGGTACATACGCCCCCGTGCTTCCAGTTTGACATGAGTGGGAAGTCGGCCTTTTGGGGTCTTTGTAAGTTTTTTGCGAGAAGTTCGTAATAATAATACCTAAATAAATACCTTTTGTGGTGGCACTTGTAAAAGATTTTCAATGTCATATTGTTATTGGCACGACAAATTGATATTGGTTTAAAAATAACTTCATTGTGTTTTTACTTTTGACTTAAAAACATCTAAGATATTAAAAGATAAAGTCCCTAGTCAATTTGGGCTGGGTGAGATCCGTCTCCTAGCGATCCACCCCGGCCAAGGGCACCAAAGGCTACCTTTGTTACCTGCTACTGTCTGACCCCACTGGCAGTGTCTACAACTAGAGGTTTACCTATCCCTTATTAAAGTCGCCTGGCTTGGGAGTAGCGTTGACCGATGTCGGGATAAAACCGGACACAGTCAGGCTTTTAGGTTGCGTATCCGGCTAATTTAGACTGTGTCCGGCCTGTCCGGCTTTTGTTAGGTTTTTTTTTTAATATATTTGTCATTACTTCGTTTTTGCTCCGCCCGTCTTACCTTATATCTCTAGTGCAAGCAAGCGCACTAGCCGCACCAGTTTGCATCATTGAATGGCAAAGGGAACCTTGTTAAGTTGAAACGAACCTTGTTTTGGTTTTAATAAAAATGGTTATGTTAAACTAGGACTAAAGAATTAAAGGTGTCCGGTCTTTTCACCCAAATGTCCGGCTACAGTGACTGGTCTGTCCGGCTTTTCGGTTTTCATACCGTCAGGCGACCCTACTCAGGACCATCCTGGGAGAGTCCGGTGCAAAAGTTTTTACTGTGGCTGTCTTTTGCGTGAGCTCGCTCCGTATTTAGGCCTCATCTATATTTGCCTCTGGGCTAGGGTTTCAGACCAAGAATAAATTTATACATATAGTAAAATGGTAGAAAAGTCAAAACTGTACATTTTTTTTTAAAGTATACAATCGATACCGAAGCCAAAAATATAGATTTTATAATTTTACATGTGTATGTATGTCAGGAATAAACTCAAAAAGTACTACATGGATTTACTTCAAAGACACGAATATTATTAAGAAGTTTGGTCCACATAATTACAGGCTACATATTATCACGCTATCACCTACGGGGAACGAGCAGTGAACCTTTATTTCTTCAAC
This sequence comes from Agrotis puta, assembly GCA_943136025.2. Classification (NCBI taxonomy): domain Eukaryota; kingdom Metazoa; phylum Arthropoda; class Insecta; order Lepidoptera; family Noctuidae; genus Agrotis; species Agrotis puta. Next base: position 12,050,647 of record OW964170.2, on the reverse strand, counting down.
GAATTCACGCAGACGACGTCGCGGGCAGCAGCTAGCACCCATTAAAATATACAGAATTACACACATACATATTTTAGGGTCGCGTTTTCAGATTCCGTGTAGAACAGAGATTTATGATTTGTTACATTTTTAAATTATTGGGGTTATTAGTCCAAGGTCCAAGGTCAGTTTTAAAAGGCTGGATGATAAAAACGGGCTCACCATAAAGGCAATTTGACAGTATCAATAAATTGCTTTAATAAGTCAGTCAGCAAGAGTTTTGAAAAATGATGGACACATATTTTTTTCTTTCGTTAAACCAATAGACATAAAACATCAAAATTCGAGAGTCGGCTCGTGACGTCAGAAGCAAGTAAAAACTGCACTTTCTTCTGACGTTCGTTTTGCGAATTTTAAAATTGTCATATTATCTTCGTCAATTTTGGTTTATTATGTAACAAAAGGACAAATGCGTGTTAAATATTTTTTGATAATGTAACTCACAGACACTAGTTTTTTTTTTCGTGGTAAAATCATCAAATGTGTCCTCCTACCCAAGGAAGGATGGGAGGGATTGTCAGACTTGTACTGACTAAAATCTATGGTGTACTTCAATAGCACTTTACATTCCGGGGCTACGGTTGCCCGATAGTCCCGCGACCCTGACAGGCTTTGGCCCTCTAAGGCCCCGTCCACTTTTTACATGGATAAGGCAGAAGAGGACACTGTGTGTTTTTAGTTAGTAGGGTCTGACATACCCCTCCGCCTTCCCGGGGCGGAGGAAGCCCAAGAGGATATCCCAGGATAAAGTCTATGAGGATGGCCCGGAAATCTGACAACCAAGGGGTATCATTACTAACCGTGATTAAAAGGTCACATAGTGAAATAACTCCATGAAAAAATAATGGCACCTATCAGGTGCATCCGATAAGATTGGAAGCTGACCTCAGCATTATATAATGTTTTATTTATTTTGAAATTACGAATCTGCATCAGACTGGTAGCCGACCTCAACATTTTATATTATAATCCTAATTTTTTTTATTTAAACATTTAGGTATATGACTTGCTGTTGCCAGCATTTGCGAAATTTTGAAATCGGCTTAGTAGTTTTGGAGTTTACTCATTACAAACATACATAAACACACACAAAAATACAAATCATTCCTCTTTATAATATTAGTGTAGAAGACTAGGTACAATCTAGAAAATTTATGTTTATTCTACTCAATCATTATTATATACATAAACATAACTAGCACTTTTCCCGCGACTTCGTCCGCGTGGGTTACGTACTTTCCTAATTCCCCCTTTTCACCCCCTTAAAGGTTAAATTTCCAAAAACCCCTTCTTAGTGCTCCCCTACATTATAATAGGAAGCCGTGTGCAAAATTTCACATTCCTAGCCCCAGTAGTTTCGGCTGTACGTTGATATGTCAGTCAGTCAGTTCTCCTTTTAAATATATAGATTTTCTCAGTTATAGTATTAATTAGATTTCTATCTATTTGTGATGATTTGTTGATATTAATAATGATGACACCGACATTAAGAAGATATCTCGTAAAAATGTAGTATTCTAGAATAGCATAATGACTGACTGGGTCACTATTCAAGGTCAAACACCTACTTGGAATTTATTAATGTTCTTTCTGGAAAGATTTCTAGCTAAGTAGAGTATAAAGATCTACCTTGCACTACATAATCGTATGTAGGTTAATGATCAAACAAACTAAAAATATACAAATTCGTGTTCCCCTAGACCAGGGTTTCTCAAACTTTCGGCTACACGAACCCCTAATTAAAACCATCCACCCCAAAGAAAATAATAAAATTGACTGTTGAAGAAAATAAGGTTTTTATTTGAATAAAAGGTAAATAAAGTGTAATGTGATGGGCGTGCGTGTTTCTTGTCGCGAAAGGATTCAATTTTAGGAGTAATTTTAGACAATTTTAATTCTGACTCGGTATCAAGTCTATTTCTGTTTTTAGTTGCGCGCGTCGCCATTTGTGCCGCTCGCGCCTACCGTTATCAAGCCACCATAACGTAAATCTTGTCGCGAACCCCCTGCTGTCGAATGGCGAACCCCTAGGGCTTCGCGTACCCCACATTAAGAAACCCTGCCTTAGACCATAGACCTTGACCATTTTTCTAGAAGGGTGCTGTTAAGATTTAGGTCAGATACGTCCAAGATGCTATCGTGTATAAAATACAGTTTTTGCACGATACCCTCGACTGGTTTTGAAAGAAAAGGCAGTAAAAGATTAGGGTTAATAGCGTAGGTCTTGTAAACAAGATAATTGATTTATTATTGTTCAAAGATGGTGGTAAGTGATTGTTGTTTTGTGTACCTACCATGGAGTATAGAAACATGGACTGTAAGTATGAAAAGTGTTCGTCGATATTATATGAGTTTTTAAATTAATAGATTAAAGCTCAGCAACCTTCTTACACTTTTTTTTTTGGTGGTCAAATTATCTAATGAGTCCTCCCAGCTTGAGTGAAGCAGTAAAGGACTGTCATTCTTACTGACTGAAAGACCATTCTATTCCATCGGTTGCAATTTGCATTCAAGGGCCGGGGTATCCTGCTTAGATAGACTCGACCTACTACCCTGCGCCTACACTAGCGAAACTTTTTCAACTTAATTATGCATCATAAATGATAATCCTCCATGCCTTTATTCTCCATGGTACTTACGTATGTGCTATTATTGTACATGGTAGATTTGTGCAAGGTACAAAATATGAATAAATTAATTTAATTATGTTGTAAGCTGAAGGATTTTGAAAGTATAATACCTATTTGATATTTTTTTACCTCATTTTAGGTACAAGGCCAAAGGGAGCGGGAAGTACATAGCTGTTCAAGCCAGAATTCGTAATGCTGAAGCTGGAAGTTATGGTAGGTAGGTACTAAACTACTACTCCTTCTTCGGAGCAGTCATGCTAGCGAAGGAGGAGGCGGGACGCGTGAGGGAGATGACAGCGTCCACCCTACACCCCAGCCGCAGGGCGTAAAGGGCTATTGAAGGACACCGTGGTTTTTAGTCAGTACAAATCTGACAGTCCCTCCCGCTCTGCCCTGGGTTGGAGGACTCATTTGATGATTTTACCACGATTAAAACGGTGTCGTTCAACAGCCCTTTACGTCCGGCGACGGCGGTTACGGTTACCCGATAGTCCCGCGACCCCGGCAGGCGCCCTCTAAACAGTAGTAGGTGTAGGTTATTGTGCTGATATGCCTAGGTATGTCTAAAAATCTGCGCCTCTCATACGCCGATGAACGTAACTTCGAGTTGCACCTATGTATTTTGTAATAGTCAATGCATTACTTTGTATCCAAATTACAATGCCTACAATGTATGGAGTTCTCGCTGCTATAGTGACTATGCAAGACAATGCGTAAAAATAAACAAAAAAGTTTGTACGTCGTTAATTAACGAAAGTCGTAACGAAAATTAGATGGAGTAAAGGAATGGTGTCGAGGTGCCTCAAGGGTCAATTCTGAGACCTCTGTATTTCTGCTTTTTATTTTAACAGACTTCAAAAATGAGGATATTCTTAATTCAACCAGTTTTCTTCTGATTAGTACACCGATTACTCCGTGGTTTCTGGTCCGATTTGATTCTTTTTGTACGATACACATTCGATGATACTTGCCCTTTGGCCCCATAAACATCTGATTAGATTTCATTTTATGAGCATTTTTCGCTTGTTGTTTACTTGAACGATTGGACTACTGTTTATACAATTCTAGTGCACAAGTGAGAGAATTATGTGTACCTACGAGTATGACATGAATTTGAACTAAAAAAGTTTTAAAAAAAAGTAGTCGTGGTTTTTGAAGTCACATAAGTTTTTTAAAGATATTCCTAATTCTAAGTTCTTACTTTACGCGATTAATTCTAGACATAATTCGTGATCTATGAAAAGGTAGTACTCGATGATAAACTGCACCTGGACGCTATGTTGATAAAAATCGTGAATCAGGCTTATCGTATATATCGATTCGTGATAAGATCAACAAAATTCGGCACAAATATTGTTCAGCATCATGGCCGGCGAGACCTTTTCATAAAAACATAACAAAATTATTTCTTGGGCAGTCGTGAAAGTAATAAACATACTGACGTAACGTAACCCAGGTCTTGAAAACGAAAAGAAACGTATAAATTCGACTTCTGCACTGCCACTGACGATGACGTGGCCAATCAAAGGGATTAGTACTATCGACACAAAGATCTCTACAACTTTAGTTTATAAAATAAGTTCAAAATCAAGAATAATCTAAGTAATCACGTAGCGTCAACAAAAACCACAAACATACAGGTAAGTCATTACCTACAGAAAATGTGCCACCGCAATCAAACATCAATCATGTTTTGCTCATAATTATTAAGGTTTGTTCAGACGAGGTGATCCGTCAGAGACCTAAAGTTGGACATAGTTCAAAGAATTAGTGACTTGAAGCACAAACACTAGAGTTGTTTGGAAGTAGAGTTTCGCGATAAAAAAAACTTTTTTTTATAATGATATAGCGGTGGGACAATCGGGATTTTTTTCCTACTTGGTGAGAAATGGGAATAGACAAACTGAAGTGGCAATGGGCTGGCCACATCTCTCGTAGGGTAGACAACCGTTGGGGGTAAACGTGTCCTTGAGTGGATAACCAGGGAAACACAAGGTAGGGCGCTCGCCGGCCAAGTGGAGCAACGAGCTATAAAGCAGCCGGGCCGCCAGAGACTTAAAGAGAAAAGCTCAGCTATAATATTCTCTAAAAAGAAATCTCATCGCTGGACTCCAAGATGGGCTGTTTGACGAGGCGGCTTTGACAGCGTACGATCGAGTAGAACGAGCTGCGAGTGTCGCTGTCAGTAACTTAATGAATAGCAAACTTCAGTTCCAGCGAGGCGTGAGCGCTACGACACAAGGCTGGATGAACATAGAGAATATATAATGCTGTTGGACCAGAGCTGGCACACTCCAACACAATTTCTATCAAAGATGCAGTTTCCACAGTATGACCACTGTTCTGATATGCTATTCTCTGAAACACAGACTTGACACTAGACTGCCCCGTTTGTCTTGTGGTCGCAAGCGCGACTGCTGAGCATGGGGTCCTGGGTCGGGCAAAAAGTGCTTTTGGGTTTTGGGTATTGGGTTTTTCTAAAATGAATTTGTCAGTAGCTGCCCGGAGTTTGAATTTGGCGGTATAATAACCCCGTGCCTCGGAAAGCACGTTAAGCCGTTGGTCCTGCGCCTGATCTCTCTCCTTTCGTGTCGGATTGCCATTCCATCGGAACTATGAGACTAAAGGAACAGAGAGTGCACACACTTGTGCACTATAATATGTCCCGCACGCAGGCTAATTTCCGTTGAGATTGGCCGCCGTGGCCGAAATCGGTCAGGAAGACTATTCTCTGAAACACAACTTCTAGTCTGACGACGAGCTCTTAGTCGTGTCAGACCCCGAGTTGGATCACTGTTTAGATAGCGTCGTGACGTAAGATTAGTGAATACCAAACTGTAGTTTCGACGCTCTGGGAGTATTTACACAGAATAGCACAGTCAAGTCAATTGCTGTCAGCAAAGTTCAAACGCACCTTTTAAAGTATGAAACTAAAAACGGTGCAGAACAATATCTAGAGAGAATCATGTAACTTATTTCCAGAACCAAAAAGACACGGATATTTACCAGTCCTTGTTAGGCAGTGCGTGGTAGAGTGGATCTTATGGCTCACTCATTTTCACAAAAAGGAGGCAGGGGTGTGGAGGAGGTCTCCCTGTGGCGAGAATATTATAGGCATATGACGCTAAATGAACATAAAAACCCCTCGTCTGCACATATCTTTATGATGTTGTGAGTTGTGACTTTCTATCCGGTAGTGATGCAGTGTTTCGCTGTGTTTTTACTCGTCTCTTGGGTGGAGAAACGCGATTTTATGTGTTTGTGTCCCACGGTGACAGCATCAAAATATCACACTGTAAGACGATTAAGCTTGGCTACCATTGTTATAGAGTAATGAGAGAGAAATAGGTGAGAGGAACAACTGAGAAAGAGGAAACTCATTGATGGCCCAGAGGTGCTGCTCGCGACTATGTGATACAAGCGAGCGGTTGAGTCGTCGACCTCAATTAGGCTTTACTTTTGTATTAATGATCACCTGTTCATCTTGGTTAAACCTTCGCTGCTCGGCTCCTATTGAACGTAACGTGATGTTTTATAGCCTATAGACTTCCTCGATAAATGGACTATACAATACAAAAATATTTTATCAATTAGAACCAGCAGTTTCTGGGATTAGCGCGTTCAACCAAAACAAAGAAACTCTTCAGCTTTATAATATTAGTATAGATAAAAATATCATAAACATCATTGTCAAACCGGTGAAGGAAACCATAGTTTTTTCGTCGTGGTGAACTACAGCGTATCATATGGACTGATTATTCATGTTATGAATGCAAAAAAGGAAGGCTTAACAAATTAAAAAGCAGACATGTTAGTCTGCTTTTTCCAGCAAGTTTTTACAGCTAGACAAAACTGCATTTTTGCATTATTTATTATGCTGGTTTATCTCGTTTAGAGCTTGCAGTGGAAGCGCTGCTTTAATACTTTATCACAATCACCCATTCCTCTGCAACTCACTGTTTGGGCACTCACAGCAGTTGCTATGTTTCCGCTCGCGCGATAGTGCCGATCGCTCAGTCCGCGAGTGTCCGCGTTCATAAAGTCGCTAGCCCGCGTTGCGATCACTTGCGTTTTCGCCCGTCGAGCTCTTGAACTATAGTAACCTCGCAACGGCCACGGTTAAAGTTATAAATCGAAAAAGTTTTCGTAACTAATACTTTTGCGTAATATTCGTGAGATATTGTAAACATCGTTCCGGATAAGTGCTGAGATTTTTTTTTCTGTTGGATTGGAATGGTAAGTAATTATTAAAATAATATTTTTAATTTCATAAAGGTGTCTAATTTTGTTCTTTTATTAATTTATTTGTTTCAAATTAAAGACACTACAGTGTGACCAATGTTAATTAAAAATAACCTTATATTCGCAATTACTTAAATAATAGAGCATATTAAAATTTTACTGGTATAAATTAAACAACTTATTTAATTAAAGAAATAATTAACAGTGACTCCTTGAAAATAACTAGTTAAATAATAGTTTAAAAAATATTGCTTCCTTATTTACTTACTTTGGGCAATTGAAACCTAATCTAGGGATAATTAATAATTCTTACTTAAATTAAAGTTTTAGTAGGTAATTTGAGGCAGTAAATACCTACTTGGGTCGATCACAATGGAATTAATGAATCATTAAGTATTCATCATTACTTAATGAATGAGAAATATTTATATAACAGTACAAAAATAGATACCTTTTTGATTTTTTTCAATAAAAAAATAGTGAAAAAAAGGACATTGCAAGAGTACCTTTTGTTACTTTAAAGAAATGTTGCAAAAATAAGTAAATAGGTACACCCAAATTCTCGGACCGTGTATATTTTACAGTGACTTTCACCTGTAAGTGAAAACTGAAAAATTTACAAATAGCGACGACTTTTTTTTTAAATATTTATACCTCTTGTAGTAATAGTAATTGTTTGGCTATATCAATATATTTGAATATGGCACGTTAAATGGTAATATTTCAGAATACCCTTTTTGACAGCCTGTTTTGACCTCTTGTTGAATTCTTTTTCATGTATTTAAAAGGATATCAGGCAAAAAAAAGAATAAAAAGTCATAACACGCAAGTAGTTTATCGCAAAAACAATGTTATCATGTTTCTGATTACATATCATGCTAATTACGCAAGTAAGTACTAAATCAACAGATAATTGAATAATTATCTAAATAATTATTTGCAAATATGTAAAGTTGACCACGTTTTACCCCCAGTATCTTAAGATTATCGAATAAGACACATTATATCAAATCTAGGGATTACGTAGCATACATAGCAATTTTTTTCTAGTTATAATCTCATTTTTGACGATTTTCTTGTGTGTAATTTTGTGTGTTACGTTGGTTGCAATGCATTTCATTTAATTATTTTTTTCTATCTAATTTATAATTTTATGTTTTTATGATTTCTATTGTAAATTCGGTTTTTTAATTTGTGTTTTTGAATTGACTGCTACCTGATTGATTTACTTTTATTTTTATCAGTACTTTGTGTAAATCTTTTTTTTTTAATGAAATGTCATTTATTAATAATGTAATCATTAATCATTTATGTTTGAGAAGGATTCTCATTTATGTTTAAGAAAACACGTTGCTCCAAATATTCCATAAATATAAAAATATATTTTTCTCGGGAACAGTACTTTCTTCAGGGATGAAAAATACCCTATGTCTGTTTCTGTGCACCTGACAACGACATAATATTATATATAATTGGTCGTAAGATAAATTAATATTAAAAATTATTAAATTAAGAATTAAGTTCAATAGGCATTCAGACAGTTGACATCCAAATTCGAGTGTGGGGTTTCGTGACGTCAGAAGCAAGTGAAAACTGCACTTTTTGGCGTATTGGCAACTTTAAAATCGTCGTATCTTCGTCAATTTTGCGGGACTCACGAATTACCGTGACCCCGGAACGTAAAGGGCTATTGAAAGACACTTAAGTGGATTTTAGTCAGTACGAGTCTGACAGTCCCTCCTGCTCTGCCCTGGGTGGGTAGACTCACTTGATGACTTTACCACGTTAAAAAAAATCTTCATCAATTTTGGTGTACGTAACAAAAGAGAAAAAGCGTGTCAAATATTTTTTATATCTAACTGACGCTCTAATAATTTTTTTTTTATTTAAGTACCGTATTGTTCAAGTTCATTTTTTTAAACAGTTATATTTCTTGAGATGTAACTAGAAAGGAGTCGAATGCACTATTGCTCTCTTCTTAAGCATTGCACTTAAACAAAGAAAGTTCCTAAAGACTTGCATATTTTGACGTCATGGAGTGTTCCGTTCCGAAGAATCTGTACTGGCTTGAACGAGGCTTGTACAAAAACATACCTACCTCGTGGATATAAACTGCAATTGCGGTTTCTCGGGTTATTCCATGGACCACTTTCGGTTAAGGCGTTTTGGATATTCCCCTCAGATATTTTTAGATAGTAGGTAGTACCACAGTTGTTTTGATTCGTTATTATTTTCAAATGGAACTGACCTTACAGATCACAGTGGTCGTATATGATCTATCTGGCATCTGGCAGCACACCACTTTGATTTTGACTTCGACTTGTGACTGAACGCCTACTCGCCGCGAGTATTCGCTAAATGTAGCAGGCTATTCTATCATCATCACCAAACGCAGCCCGTCTTCACCCACTGCTGGGTATAGGCCTCTCTTTGCTTGTGCCAAGCTCCACGGTCTCGCGCCAGCCTCATCCAGGACACTCCTGCAATGACCACAATGTCGTCTGCCCATCTCACCGCCGGCTATTCTATAGGTAGTTTGAATTGACCATGTTCAATTTTAGTCAGTCGCAGCGATTAGTCGCTGTGTGTGACCGAAGCCTTAATAGGGCACAGTGGTCCTAAACCCCAAAGAGCAACTGAAGGAACAGGTGGTTTTAAAGCGTGAGTAGTTAGGTTACGGGAAAGAGACAGAGCTATACAAGTCGTCTCGCCATCTCGTTCCCTGAGCGGAACCACTTGGTAAGCCACCAGTGTGGATTTTTCGAGTGTCTGACAGTCCCTTCTGCTCCAAATTTGGTACCTAGGTAAATCAACTTTACCCTTTCCTAGTCCCATGATGACCCAGAAATGTCTTGGGTCATTGTTTGGCTATTCTGTTGTCTGTTTCCTAGCGGACAATGAACCTTTTAATGTGATTAAAAGACATTAGCAGTTCATATTCAATCTAGGTCGAATACTTAATTTACTAAGTATTCCAGGTGTTACATTAAAAGCGTAATAAATACCTCGCGGATGAGGTAGCAATTCAGACCATTAAACTTTCCATGTGTGTCAAATGAGTTGAAACTAAAAAGAATTGCACTTCACGTATTTCTTCATTTCGTCATTATTATTAGGAAGAGTTTATTTAATCTGATAGTGTTTGTTTTTCAAATAAAATATATTCCACCAATTCGCACTGTTTCCAAACGTCTTTTTTAATTCGCACAGCAAAAGTGGTAGTGAAACTCTTTGCCTGCGTCTGTGTTTCCGAACGCATACAATTCTAATCTCTTCAAAGTTAGAGTCAACGGGTTTCTTCTGGGTGAGGTAATTCCACTGTCGACTTTTCATCTGTCACCTCTGGCTCTGACCTAGACTTATCTTAGACTAAAGTCAAGAGAAAAAGTTACTCAATTAAAAAAAAACACTATGGTAATTGAACTAAAGTTTTATGAGGAGAAATCCGTTTTCAGACATGATTAAACTGAAAGTATCAATGGCCGTGGGATAAACTTATATGAAAGTTACAAGAAGAAGAAAAAAGCTAATTGTATTGTGCCAATTTTATGTGCAAGTATTCACAACATAAAATTGGTTTCAGCGCAGTTAACCTTGTATAGTTGTGTGAATGCACCGGGTCATTCATTCTTTTGTTTTTTTTTTTTATCTTCCCACAGACAAGCATTCTTTTTCTCTCGCTACATCTTGTCATGCTGTTTTTTTATTTTAGTGACTGGTTTGTTTTTGATTTAACATACGTTTTTTTGTGACTTTATTATGAGTTATCATGATTTTATGAAGTAAGATACCATCTTACTAGCTATTTTTAATCGTGTGTTTCTTATTTAAACTTCACGTTGTAACGAATATTAAACAGCCTATAATGTTCCAACTGCTGGGAGAGGCCTCCTCTCTACATGAGGGAGTGCCAAGTCTCCAACTTTTTGGTTCTATGACATGTCGGTTTCCTCACGATGTTTTCGTTCACCGTTTTGAGAGAAGTGATGATGATTCTTTGTGTATACTAAAATTGATGAATGCTCACCAAATAAATTTAAAACTCGCTTTAGCATGATTTCAGGGACTCCCCGAAGTTCGGTTCGGTTAGTTTCCTTTAAACCCTGCAAGCAGATATAGAAGCCCCGCGTAGCGGGGCTTCGTCGACCTTGCTTAGGTCGATTTACTTTATTATTACAGTAAATAGGTTAATTTGTACAATACTTTATGATACACAATTTGGTGCACCTCTATTCATTCAGGTAGGTATTTCGATTTAATGATTTTAAAATAGGATCATTTCTGGTAGGCGTTTAAACACAAGCCAAATAAAAACACAAAGTACCTAATGCGTCTGGGGCGTACGACTTCTTTAGCACTGGACCAATGCTCTCACACACGGATAAAAAAAATAAGTAAGTATAAAATTGTTTAATAATGTCTTACGTCAAATTAATATCTATGTGAGAAGATCACTTCTTTTTTGTGTTAACGATAATAATGGGTTTGTAAATGTGTGTAATAAATTAATGTTAATTACCAACTGACGCCATCTACCTCAATCTGTCACATTATCTCAATCGAAATTGAACCTTCTTACTTTGTGATAAAGTTGAAAATCTGTAATTTTTTTGCAGATTGGAGTAGGTTGATTGTGCCTGTAAATAAAAATTAAATGAATTAAAAAAAACCTTTAGTACATGTCTTTAAAAGTTTAAATATTAAATTAAATAAATATAACAACTTTTATGATAAAAATTTAAGTACATAATCAAAAAAGTTTGCGTCATACTTACGAGTACTTTAATGGTAGTTAGGTATCTAATGACGTAAATCCGGCTTTTTTTAAACTTTGAGTTTTATTAGGCATGCTTCTCACGTAGGCTAAATCTGTTGCGAAATAAGAATTAGATCCAATATTGTCATTGATATTCATTGGTGTATTTAAGAACTAGTTTTTTTTTCATCGTGGCAAAATCGTCAAACAAGTCACAAAAGATTGTGCTATTGGCATAAAGTAACCTTTTCACACCACCTGCTCGTAAATGTCAAATTATGTGTAATGCAAATCTACTGTAAAGTAAGTCATTGCCGCCCCCTGCTCTAGCCGGGCAATAAAATTGTACTGAATTTCATTATCGAGGCGCTGGTGAATAATGAATGAATAATGTGATTTGAATTTGGAACCTCATACAAAGAAAACTTTTATCAAAGAGTTGTAGCAGTAATGGCGGCCGGTGACCGCAACAGCTGATCGGTTGCTGACAACGACCATAGGCTGAATGGTCATTGGTTGCTGTAGTGCCCACTTCACGTTCGAAAGTTGTAGTACCACATCAAATTTCAAAAATCGAATTAAATTCCTCGCAGTAGGTGTGAAAAGCAGAGTACTCTCCTCGGGAGTAAAGTTGCCTTGTCTTGGCCTCACTTGAATCCCTCGCTACACTAAGGCTTCTAGGGGTGAACCTCCGTAGCGCAGCGAGGAGGTGTCGCTTCGGTATTCAATACGCCCGTGACGTAAGGCAATGTTTTACTCCCTTGGTGCGTAATCTACTATTATGATTAATGTCCGACCGAAGGTTCGGTTTCGGTTTCGGTTTCGGCCGAGTTTCGGCCAAAAATCAAGTTTCGGCGGCAGTATCGGTTTCGGCCGAAACTGATTTCGGAAGTTGTCGTGCACGCTCGCTTAACTTCGTTTCTCGCGGTAATGCTTTGGCGGACGCTCGCGCTCGCGGCCCTGTTCGGGAATTGTCGTGCGCCATTCGGATGTCTCCGATAAACATTTTGCTATGAGAACTTAATATGAAAAAAAAATGTTATGTTTTAATATTTTTTATATTATATCTATTAAATAAATGATTACAACAAACTAACTGTGTTTCCATTTCATGTCCTAACTAATGCAGAATAATGGGTAAAATGCACCAAATTTCAGTATTTTAAGGAATTCTATACTTGACCACGTGAGTTTCGGTTTCGGCCGAAATGAAGCCACGGCCGAATATTCGGTTTCAGTTTCGGTTACGGCCGGAAAACCCGTTTCGGTCGGACCTTAATTATGATATTTCAGACTATCATCTATCTCTCCGCATAATTTCATTCAAATCTATTTAGTTGTTTTGGCGTCCATTCAAAGTTTCGCATTTAACTTTAATTGACACAAAGTTGGCGCAGCGGCTGAGCAAACGACTGCTGCGTAGCGTGTGGGGTTCGATCCCCGCACGAAACAAATATTTGTATGATCTACAAGTCGTTTTTCCTGGTCTGGGTGTTTGTGTATGTGAGTTTATATGTTTGTAAACGCACCCACGAAACAGGAGAAATTCCTAGGGTGAAGCATCGTATTTTTATAAAAATAGTAGATTATGCACCGAGGGGCTAAAGTTGTGTCTTATGTCACGGGCGTCATATTGAATCTCGAGCGCAATGAAGGATTCGGGATTTAACTCCCGAGCGTAGCGAGGCAGTTAAGAGTTCAACGAGTTAAGGTTCAAGAGTTAAGCGAGGGAGTTAATACAAGAATCCTGAATGCAGCGAGGGATTCAAGCTAGCCCAAGGCAAAGACACCTTTAGCCCAGAGGAGGATACTCTACTTTTTACACCTACTGTGAGAAAATAATAAAGGGTTTCGAGAATAGCTTTCCTCTTTCTGGCACACTAAATCAGACTTGGCTGTATGGGCTCAGCTCCCTTTGCCTGCCCCAAAGAGGGACGAAAAGAACCAAAAAAAAAAATCTAGGCTGCATGTGCTAGATAGATCCCTTTGTCTTCCCAAAAGGGAAAAGAAAATTAAAAAAAAAAATCTTTCTGGCACCAAAGGGTGTTTGTTGTTTATAAAAATATTCCAAATTCAAATCACATTATTGACCAGCGGGTAATAATGAAATCCAGTACAATATTATTGACCGGCTGTGCCCTCGGCCACTAATGACTCACTTTAGGTTAAGGTTGCTTGACATATAATTTGACATTTTCGAGCAGGTGGTGTGAAAAAATAATTAAGAAAAGTAAAATTGAAAACTTATCTTGAACGGTTTATTTGGTTTGTCAATAAAGTTTCCTCCAAGTCATTTTAATTATAAACAATCCACGTGCATATTATGTCTTCATTAATACTTAGATAAAAAAATTCAATCAATCAATTTAAGGACTTTAATAATGAGTCTTATCTGTTGTCACATTGTAGTATCTAATATTATCATTGCTAAGTATAAAGTCACGGTCCAGAAAATTAGACTTGTCATGTACACTGATAGCCATAAACCGTCAATTTTAGCTGACGCTTCAAGCGCCCTGGGCCTGTAGCCATGTAACAAACGATAAACGCAAATACTTTTTTTTATCGTGGTTAAATCGTCAAATGAGTCCCCCCACCCAGGGCAGGGCGGGAGGGACTGTCAGATTTGACTGACTACAATCCACGGTGTCCTTCAATAGCCCTTTATGTACAGGGGTTACGGTAATTTGTGAGTCTCGCGACCCCGGCAGGCTTTGGCCCTCTACAGGCCCCGTCACTATGCTGACACTCCTTGAGGCGCGCGTGGAACACAACGCGCCGTCTCGAGCCGGGAAACGCAAACACTGAATAGGCTTTTATAGATTTTCAACTTTATGTGCTTGGGTTTAAAGTTGAAGATGTAGTGAAGATTACGAAAAAACGCTATCGTTTTCGTTCTCTCGCTAACGCTTAGAAATCTTTAATAGGATTAATATTAATAGGTTTTCAACTTTAGACTCTAAGGTATAAAGTTGAAAATCTATTGGGGAGTACCGAGCGTTTACGATTATCGTTTGCGACTTGGCTAGAGGGGCTGATATCTTGACGTTACCTAGAACGTGTGTAGCATGGCATTAGATATTTTATTGAATTCATGACAATATTGACAACACTCTACAAGTAACAGACTCGTATTTTCAGTCCTAAAAAACAGGATTAATTCTTATTTGAAGATTGAAATTAGGGATAAGATAAGACTTTGTAGTTTTCTAGTAAAATCAACTAAAATAATTTATATGTAGGGATTCGTAAAAAAAAAAAAAAAATAGGATTTTCAAAATACATGGACCACAGGTCTAGCACCAGTGCGTGACGTCCGTCATATTACAGACCTATGAGAAAAATTGATTTAAGATCCGTTAAGCCTTTTTACGTAATTGGGTAACTAACATTCGTCCATTCAAAAATGCAAACTTTTGCATCTGTCTGTCCGTCTGTCACAGGCTGTATCTCATGAACCGTGATGGACAGTTGGTATTTTCACAAATAACGCATTTCTTTTGCCGTTATAACAACATAAACAAATCAAACCTTTTTTGCAACCTTTAGATTTTCCTGCCGGGGTCGCGGGACTTACCCATTACCGTGACCCCGGTACGTAAAGGGCTTGTGAAGGACACCGTGGATTTTAGTCAGTACAAGTCTGACAGTCCCTCCCGCCCTGCCCTGGGTGGGAGGACTCATTTGATGATTTTACCACGCAAAAAAAAAAAAAACCTTTAGATTTTACAAATAGGCGGTTGTGCCTCTTGATGGACTCGTTTTCACATAAAAATATTTAAAATCACGTTTCCTTATAATTTATTGTATTTAAAACTTGATCGATTGGAATCTAGTTGGTACAGGAACAAAAAACCAGTTAAAAAAATGATAATTACAAAAAAAAAATGTTATTGACATTTTTTTTTTCGAAATAATGTCCTTCGGCTGAATTTGTTTCTTAAACAATTTGTGTAATAACCAAAATCAAACTAAAACTACCTAAATTTTTCTTAGTTATGTCGCTCCTAACCTAACATAACAATTAATACCTTTACGTTAAGAGACTACACTTAAGTAAGAAGGTAAATGTAGTCTTTCAAATTGTAGGTATGGGAATTCAATTAAAATATACACAGATGGTAAATCTGATGTATCATTTTAATTTACATTAAAGGAAATTGGTATCTAGATTATTCTAGATAAGCAACTAATCCACTTAATTAATGATAATAATAATTATGTATGAGTTGCTTTGACAACTTGTTAAGAACTCGTTAGATAAGTAGGTACTTACTCGTACTTAAATCTTCTATTTGTATAATAAAAATAAATGTGTTGCCAAGCGCAAAACTCGAGAACGCTTGGACCAATTCTGCCTTTAGTTTTTTGTCGATTTTATAATAAAAAAAATTGACATTATTAATAAATGTCAGGACAAGATATATGAATAAAACATAATTTCTATCCGTAGGTACTAGGTACTTAATTGCAGTCATGTGTAAATTTTAATAAATGATTAAATGACAACTAGATTTTTAAGCTATTGCATAGCTTTTAACGCGGGCTCTGAGCGCGGCGACCGAATCAAGAAATTCCGTTACGAAAATACCTAAGGTAAATAAAAACTAACACTCGTCTAACGTCGTTTCAGTTCGGGATACTTCGGCAATCATATTTTTTTTTGTGATTTTATGACCTGGTAACTAAGACCTTTAGGTCAAGTCGGCAATCATAAAAACAACCGTCATAAAGACAATTTACTTTTCCTTACTGATTCTAAACTAGCTACAAAAGGAGGTTTTCACAATGAAACCTACTTATAAAATGTCCTTTTTTTTTTTTTTTTTTGTTCGTGATAAAATCATCAAATGAGTCCTCCCACCCAGGGCAGGGCGGGAGGGACTGTCAGACTTGTACTGACTAAAATCCACGGTGTCCTTCACGAGCCCTTTGCGTACCGGGGTTACGGTGATGGGTAAGTCCCGCGACCCCGGCAGGCTCTGGCCCTCTACAGGCCCCGTCAATGTGCTGACACTCCTTGAGGCGCGCGTGGAACACAACGCGCCGTCGACCCGGGCATGGTCCATGGTCGGACAGCGAGTCGCCCATTACTCGCTGCCCGCATGCCCGCGCCTACGGTGGCCGGAGATCGTCCTGTGACGTCCGACGCCGTGGGCGTCTACCACTGCGGCTGGGATGGAGGGAGGACGCTGTCCTCTCCCTCAGGCGGCCCGCCTCCTCCTTCACGAGCATGACTGCTTCGCAGAAGGAGGCGACCGCTTCCCACTCCGTCTCGCCCCGCAGCATGGCCTCGACCAATGCCGGGCGCGAGAGGTCTCCGCCTATCGCCGTCGTGAGGACACGGCGGTGCTCTGCCCAAGCGGGGCAGTCCTGCACCGTATGCTCCACCGTGTCCTCCGGACGATCCTCGCAGTGGTGACACCCAGGCGTTTCTTCCCTCCCTATCAGACACAGGAACCTCCCGAAACTTCCGTGTCCGGTGAGGACCTGCGTCATGCGGAAGGTAAGGACGCCGTGACGCCTATCCAGCCACTCCTCAAAGAGGGGTCTTACCGCCGCGATTGCGGCGTGCCCGGACTTATAAAATGTCCTGCAACAAAGCAGTTCTTTATTACAGTAGTGCACCACAAACATCTATACATATAATAAATCTGTAGAAGGGTCAATTCTGTACATTGAAAATATTGAAAAAGCGGGGGTTGTTGCTGGATCGATACCAAACCCAAATATGTGATTAAAAAAAATTTTGTCTGTCTGTATATGCAGGCATCACGTGAAAACTAACGGTTCGATTTATGAAACTGAATGAACGAATGAACGATGAAATTTGGTATAATTATACCTTTTTATCCTGGGCATAAAATAGGATACTTTTTATCCTGGAAAAATACGTAGGAAAAAAATCTTATTTTTCAGTTTTATTCATAGACGTTGTTCTGTAGAACCGCGAATCTCCTTAATTATTATAGGCTTAGCCGTATTTGGGTCCAATAGATATTTATAAGATGTCATTGTCAGAGTTACTCAAAATGGAGAAATAAACCAACCACGCGAAGACCGACATCCGCGCGGACGGAGTCGCGGGCGGAAGCTAGTTTTAAATAAATGATATTCCCCTTAAATATTCGCGGTGGGCGATAATTTGTGTAAGAAATGCTGATGACCATACCCCGGAGTAGGTAGATTGATTTTATGTACTTGTATCACGAACTGGCATAGAAATCGTAACATGGATAAGCCTTTGTCCCGGGATTTCATTTCTGTACTTACGGAATTTTTAACCGATTTCGCTGTTTGAAATAAAGTTGGTTTATACCCTAGATAACCTAGATTAACAGATTGATGTAATCTATCATATTTTATCCTGAAAAAATTAAAAGTTTCTACTTTAAAAGAATTCAAATTTCCAAAGAATCGCGGAGGCATGTCCATATTAATATACACGTTTAGACCCCAAATAAATCTACCGGGCTTTGCTGATGACCGAATTGCGTAACAAAAGGAATTTTGTTAAAATGCGTTATATTCATGTAAGAATTATCATTTTACTTTAAAACGATTTGCAAAAAATGTAATTAATCATAATTTTAATATTAAGATTTATCTTTTATGGTTATATATCAATTTATTTTCATGTAGTTATTTTTTAAATGTTCATTAGCTTCTATTATGCACTCTCTGTAAATTATAATCAGACCTGTAAGTGACAAGTTCACTCTAGATTTAAAGATAAATTGTTATACTACCCCAAAATGTATTAGTGAATAATACATACATATAGTTGGTGTGCCATAAATAAATAAATAATTAATTGTTGGATTTTGTATCTATTGCACTGTGACAAACTTTCCTACATTTCAAAATTATTTTCTACTTTTTAGTTCGAGTGCTATTTATTTAAAAGGCGCTTTTTTAGTTTTTTTTCCGAGTTATTACAAAAACGTCTTTAGCCGTACAACGTTATGGAAAATTTGACGCAACGCCAGTTGTTCCTGGCTCTGACCTGGATGTGGAAAATGCCAGTTAAACTATGTATGACTGTTATGATGAACATTAGGCGCATGCGCATTTTAAGACGAGCATACATTGTTAGTGGCGCTTGAACCATAATTTTAATGATGGATAAGATTTATTCATTAAATATTTATTTTATTTTTTGTTAATTTGTTCTCGTATTTGAATACTAGCTTGAACCACGAATTTCACACTTGTAAGCTAATGGTTAGTGTCCTTGATGGCTCGACTGTTAAACAAGGAATTATGATAATTATTAGTTACAAATTGAAGACTAAATTTATCACGTTAACTCATCCGCGATGTTTGAAAATCATCGTAGTAAAATGTACTAAACAGTATGAATAAAAACATATACATACGTGGCTACTGCAGAGGGTGTAGGGCAGCTGAAACAGTCTCCTGAAAGTCATTGCGGGGAAATTTGATTGCCCGCGTATTCATTCTCCGTCCAAACTACATGTTTTACGAACATAGTTTTTAAGATACATTTTATTAACAATTTGTGGATGTGTTATATATCTGAAATAAAATACATATTATTATTATAACACAGCAAACAGTAGAATCAGTATGTCAAAAAAATAAACGGTAGGTAGATAGTCTATATTACTCTATATTAATATTTTAAAACGGTATACGAGTAATAGTTTAACATCGTATAAAATGTACATACTTACTAACAGAAGTAAAAATTAAAAACAAACACCGTTGAAAATTACTCATAATACATCTATTACTCTAAATATAGGGCCACTACGGAACCCTACACTGTGTGTGCGTGGTCCGACTTGCACCTGACCGGTGACTAGCTGTTGCCATCGGCTCCACCCGCTACAAATCGAAAATGATCCCACGGGAGCATAAAATTGGGATAAAAATTATCCTATGTGTTATTCCAGGTTATAGACTATCTATGTACTATCGCGGACACTCCCGCCTGACCACCACTAAGCTCATTTTTGCTTGCACTTACAATATAGAAATGCTCTCTAGCCCCGCCCCGTTTCCTTTGTGTAGAAATATGAATGAAATACAATACCGATCGGCTGAGCGCACTGACGACGCACGCCAAACGAGTTTTTTTTTTTAAACTGCTATTTGAATTATAAAAATACTTTAACTTAAACTGGCCTGCGTTACTGATGATAAGTATGTGAGTGTGTGTTTTTTTTTAACTTTGTTGAAACTGGTTTACGTTACGTTATGTGTTTGCGTGTGTCGGAAATTCGGAATTCACCGATTTCTGTAATTATCTTTTAATATATTATAGTCTATACTAATATTATAAAGAGGAAACCTTTGTATTTTTGTATGTTTGTATTGAATAGGCTCAAAAACTACTGGACCGATTTCAAAATTTCTTTTACCATTACTTAGAGGGATTCTTCCGAATCCGTATAGGCTATATTTTATCCCGGAAAATAGATAGGATTTTTTGTGGTAGTAAAAATGTGGAGTAAGGCGTCGAAAAAACTGCCGTACGTTAACGATTCTCGCGAACGCTGCCTAAATGGTTAGAGATGTATGGTTGACTTCTACAGAAAAGTTGTAGAACTCAATAATGCCTACAAAAAAGTCCGCGATAGTATAAACCAAACATTTATATTTTAGCCATTATAACCACTTCTCCATAGAATAAAAGTAATTAAAATTATTAGCCTATGTTTATTAATCATATTATCGTCAAATACTAATCCTTATCCAAATAAACTATTTATTGAGCAAGACTGTTTCAATAGCTATAAATTACTTTTTATTTTATTCCAATCGGACAATCCATTCAAAAGATATTACGAATTTAAAATTATGAGAGAGCTTAAAAAATAAATGTCCACCCGTGCGAAGCCGGGGCGGGTCGCTAGTAATCTTATAAAATCCTATAATATTGACAGGCAATAGGTAACCTTTTTTAGCGTTGTAAAATCGTCAAATGCCACCCAGGGCAGAGCGGGACGGACAGTCAGACTCGTACTGACTAAAATCCACGGTGTCCTTCAATAGCCCTTTACGTTCCGGGATCACGGTAATTCGTGAGTCCCGCGACCCCCCGGCAGGCTTTGGCCCTCTGGGGGGCCCCGTCATTTTGCTGACACTCTTTGAGGCGCGCGTGGAAAACAACGCGCCGTCGACCCGGGCATGGTCCATGATCGGACAGCGAGTTGCCCATTACTCACTGTCCGCATGCCCGCGCTTACGGTGGCCGGAGATCGTCTGCCGACGTCCGTCGCCGTGGGCGTCTACCACTGCGGCTGGGGTGTAGGGAAGACGCTGTCCTCTGCCTCACGCAGCCCGCCTCCTCCTTCGCGAGCATGACTGCTTCGCAGAAGGAGGCGACCGCTTCACATTAATGCCCTAATTTCACATAAAGTAAATAAAACAAACAGATATTCGTTAAATATTTATTAGGTTCAATAAAGGAACTGAATCAGTAAAAATAGGTTAAACTCTGGTGTTATTTATGTGTAGATAATAAAACTGCGACTTGGGCCCGATTTTTTTGTCGTATTAAAGATATATTATATAACAAAGCATGTTCTTATTTCGGCATACAATTTGACACAAAGAAAATAGTAACGCAAACAAAGGGCAGGCGCCTTTTGTTTATATTTTTTTAACATAATAGATCAAGCGCTTTGTTATCACTCTTTAAACTTTTTCGGCAGTGATTAAAATTCCTTTGATACCTTCTGCTATTTCTAATTGCTTTGTTATACTAAGGTAAAAAATAGGAAGTTCGGATTTGTCCGAGATATTAATTTCATTTTCCATTTAAACTAATCTGAAGCTCATTCGAAATAGATACGAATGATCTTTTTTTTTCTATTGGCATTAAAAAATATAAGACTTATAATTTAATTTCTTTCTGTTTGGACACAACAAGCAAAGTTGTGTCCGGGTCCTAAAATATCCGCTTAGTCGAAGCGAAAATAGAATAATAATATGAATTACATTACAATTCGTAAAATGGTCACAAAGTGACAATCCATAATATTAACTACGTTTGTAACTATTTTAAGAATGTTATTAACGTCATTCATAGTAGTATCCAATTGATTCTGCTAAAGCGCTCATCTTATCCCTTGGGTATCATCTATAGCTACGTATAACGAAGACTCGGGAACCAGGTTGTGGGCTCACGTAGAAATAATAATTGTTTGACCCATATGCTAGGTCGTGCTTGGCACCAAAAGTTTTAAACAAGATTATGATAATAACTAATGAAATACCTAATAACTAATGAATTACTTATAAGATACAGTGGCAAAGATTGTTCTTTGAAAATCAACAACAGAAATAAAAAAGCGTGTTAAAAAAAAAACAGATGAGATATTAGTGCGTGTCTTGGTGAGAAAAAAGTATTTGAGTTCGCGAAGTAATATTCTATTTGTTTCTAGTTTAATCTTATTTATCAAATACTTTTACTCTTTATATAACGAGCTAAATAGTTTTTAATTATTTACACAAGATGATAATTATTTGCATGAAACACTTTAAATCGTTTGTATTAAAAAAAAAGAAAATCATTGAAAATAACAAAATGTATCATAATAATAATTATTAACAATTATTACCTTTGATTGCCTAAACGTTACCGTTTTCAGGTAAATAGAGCAATGGTCAATATTCAAAAGGTCCGGTGAGCGCGCCAAACTTCGCGCGTAAAATTCGCAAAAAAGTGTACAGAGAACACGTCAGTAACCTGCGTAGAGCAGATTGCAACTAATAACGTTAGCTCTTTCATAATAGGCCGAAACTGTAAGGGGGCGTGGCTCGGCGCTTCCGCATGATTTAAGCGAAAAAAATTTTAACTGGTCAGGCGGAAAAGTCCGCGATAGTACCTACCTAATTTCGTCCAAATCCATTCAGTGGTTTTAAAGTGAAGAGTAACAAACATCCATCCAAACAAACTTTCATGTTTATAATATTAGTAGGAAGTAGGATTATCGCCACTGTCTACGACCTATTGCATTTATACAAATGTCCGTACAATAAATCAAAAATTGCAATCTTTTTTGACAGAAATGTAATTAATGTTTACCCATATTATAGATTTACAGAACTTCCGTCAGTAAATAATATAAGATAATTAATTGGCAGAAAATTTAAATAAATATTTACATATCTTAATCTTGTGTACACAAACTTTTGCTAATAAATAAAAAATGCAAATGAAATCTACGTTCTTAGAAAAATAATTTATGACTATAAAAGTGTCCGTCGTGTCACTGAGCACTTAATTACTGCTGTAGGTACCGTTGATTAAGAGACATAAAACCTTCAAGGCTAGGATGTGCTTGGCACAATGATTGAATGCTTACTAGGGTTTACAGCACAATTCAATGTATTTTTTTTTTTGAGAAACTCTATGATTTTTTTTTTCGCCCTTTTTTGTCTTTCTTACTGGAGGACTTTTAAGATATTTTTAATACATTCCTATTGTTAATTTTGTTTTAGTTAAATTGTTTTTCTTTTCGAATTCCGAAATTAAAAACAACTCGGAATTTTAAAAAATTACCTAAATTCTTACACTATTATCATTAAATCAAATTTCGAACGGTTTTTTTTTTAATTCTCCCTGCATCATTTGAATTTGGATTTTATTCAAACACTGAGCTAAATTCCAGAATTCTTCGAAAGAATCCAGATGGTATTTTTCGAATTGGCAGCCCTAGTATAATGGATAGAACACATGAGAGCCCCATTACGTTTGCCATAATCGTATTGCAATGCCAATGTTTGTTAAACAATGGATGCGTAGTGGGAACCGTACGATTGTGTTCCGATTGTAAATGTTTCCAAAATAGTCATAATAACGGTCTTTTATTCCTAAGAATGACGTTAGGTGATGTTGAAGAAATTAAGCGTAAACTTCCCTTTTTTTGGTCCAAAGCTCGGAAAGGTACCCGAAAATTGCCCTGTTCCACCCATGAGAAGACACCAAAAAAAAAACGTAGAAATGTTCTGCAGACGCCGAACACTAACCAAGTACCTACAAAAAAAAATTTAGTAAAATCATCAAATGAGTCTTCCCACCCAGGGCAGAGCGGGAGGGACTGTCAGACTCGTACTGACTAAAATCCACGGTGTCCTTCAATAGCCCTTTACGTTCCGGGGTCACGGTAATTCGTAAGTCCCGCGACCGAACAAGTAGGTATCAAACTTTAAAGATGTTTTAAGGTTTTGGCCCTATCGATTAGGGCCACCTTACATACAAAAATCTTCAAACCCCTTTCACGAATCGAATATGAATCATTTTCTGTTGTGATAAAGTTGAAAATCTATTTGATACTCGTAGATGTATGTTCATAGGATACATGTAATATCCTAAAAGACTTATTGACGCTTCCCGTGACCCAAGAGCTGGCTTTTACCTTGGCCAGAGGCTAAGTATTGCCATACAGAGAGGCAATGCCGCCAGTCTCTTGGGCACATTACCAGCTGACAGCGTTGAGGATGAATTTTTCGATGCTCTATAATATGTAGTTTAGTTTAGTTTTATTTAATTTTGTATTTTTATATTTTTGTTGATAATTATGTTGATTTTAGTGTTTTCTCAATTCCTAGTTTAATGCTAACTATAATTTGTTTTTCTATATCCTACTTCATATGGAATTTGCTTTAGCATTGCACAACCTTGGTTTGAAATAAGTCCGTCCAAAAACTTAATAAGTACCTCAACTATCTACCACATGTTACGAGTATATTAAACAATTGGCTATTTGACAGTAGCTATAAATTACAAATATAATTAGTCCATCATTTAGAGTTTAAAAAAATAACGGACACGTATTTTTTCTTTTGTTAAATCAATGAATATTTACCAAGGTATAACGCATCATAACTGAAGAGGGGGCTCGTGACGTCATAATTCAATACAAAATTGTACTAAATTATGACGTATTGGCAACTTTTAAAGCATCTCCGTCAATTTTGGTTTACGTAACAAAAGAAAAATTACGGGTCGAATATTTTTTGATAATCTAAGTGACGGACTAATTAGAATTTTTCAGTCAAATAGCCAATTGTTAATAAATGAATGGAGATTCTTGCGCCGATATTTTATTGTTCTGTGCGACAAAGCAGGAAGTTTTAAACCATCAAGTGAATAATAAGATCAAATAAAAAATAATAATCCTCACGAGACAGATCCCTTATTGTTCTTATGCCTTTTGTTATGCCTGCTAATTAATTCATATCATAATAAGGTAGACTTGTGCATTTTAAAAAGCCAAAGTAGACTCTTCTTTCATGGGGTTCTGTTTAAAATGCTATAATAAGCTACCACAAAACGTTCGTGAACTGAATGAAACGAAATTCAAAACATGCATTAAACGCACACTCTGTAAGCAGGCGTATTACAAACTGAGCGACTATATCGCTGATAATAATGCTTGGCTCCATGCTGGTCCTGCTCCATGAGACAGTGAATCTATAAATAAATTGATATATAGTAGAAGTGTACTTAATACCATTGTTGGAGCTGCTGAAGATTGTACAACAGTATTTGCATTGTATAGATTCAATCTTCTTTGTATTATATAGTTTCATACCCGACATTGTGTGAGTGCTATGTTCTTCAGAGCTGTGATTCACTGGGCACCTACGTCTCTTGTTGACTTGAATGACCCTGGCGGTTGAGAGTGTGTCATGCTCACTCAAATGTCTCGCTGATGGTGGCGCGTGTGTCGGATCATTTAGCTCCCTTCAAAATGGTTGAGCTGAATGGTGCTGATACATGTGTCATGTTCGTGAACGGACGCCGTCAGTTGGGACTGGTCATCTCTTAGCTGCCACGGTTTATTTTAATTATTGATAATTTTATTTCTGAATTGTCTTTGTTTTAATTTTTACTATGGACACTTTTAACTTGCTACATCGTTCTCACATAATGTACCATCTCAAAATGAATGATGTAACAAAGGTTCTGTAATAATTTTGGCGATCTAAAAAGAGTGTCCATGGAGTTTCTTGCCCGTTCTTCTCCATAGAGATCTACTCCTTGGAATGGGCATCTACGGTACTTTCACAGTTTTTATGTCTTGTGACTGGGACTGTAGCACCATAATTTTGTAATGTCTAATTTATTTTATTTGTCTTTGACAATTCAAAAGTGCCTGTAACTGGCCTACTTGAAATAAATGCTTTGATTTTGATTTTTAAAAGTTGTGTGTTTTTATTTTTATTTAATAAAACGGGCAAGTATTTTTACCCGCTAATTCCGCATTGCCCTCAATTATTATGTTACAACGGTCATTTTTATTATCATGTTAAAAAAAAGAGAAGAAAGTTTATTAACGGGTCTCTGTTATTTTGTAGATTTTTCCTGTACTTAAATCTTATCTAGCTACCACACACCGTGGATTTTAGTCAGTACAAGTCTGACAGTCCCTCCCGCCCTGCCCTTAGTGGGAGGACTCATTTGATGATTTTACCACGTAAAAAAAAAAGTTACCACTATCCCCGGGTCGACGGCGCGTTGTGTTCCACGCGCGCCTCAAAGAGTGACAGCAAAATGCCGGGGCCCCCCTCTAGAGGGCCAAAGCCTGCCGGGGTCCCGCGACCCCGGAACGTAAAGGGCTATTGAAGGCCACTGTTGATTTTATTCAGTAGGAGTCTGACAGTCCCACCCGCTCTGCCCTGGGTGGGAGGATTCATTTGATGATTTTACCACGATAAAAAAAATGCTAAGTACTACTATTATTGGAAAGTTTGGCTAAAACTCGGACGAATTTAGGTGAAAGGACTGTTTATAAACGGAAACTTTTTATAAATTTTCTTTCCCGGATGATTTAGATAGACATATTTTAATTCCGGCGAAACCGCAGGCTTCATCATACCTATCACCCAACTGCAATACACTGCTGGACATTTCAATTCTGTCTCCTTCTGATCCACTCTGGGCGGGAGGCCTCAATTGATGACCATATAACCAGTCTGTTAATTTAAATAAACGAGTATATTTATGTAGAAGTAATTAAATTATTACAGCGTTACGTTATAATTTTACGAAGTGTGAGAAACTGTAAAGCGTAGGTAAGCATTTTCTCGGCACATTAATTTCATTGTGTTGTTCTAGCGCAAATCTCCGTGTAAAGTATAAAGCGATGAATAATTTCTTTGTCTGCGTTTCTTGGCTCACTATAAATATTTCTACGTGATTGTTAGTTCTTCAAGACAATGCAAATTGTATTTTGACATAGGTAAGCTTTATGCACCTTAATTATTTTAATTACTATGTACACGCGAGTCGACCGTCTGTCACAGTCACGAGCAATGAAATGTGTGCACTTGGGAAAGTTCAGAAGCGATTTTCTTGTATGAAGCTATAATATTATGGCAATCGTTCATAGCAATATCTACCATTGCAAGTTTCGTCTGTGCCTCGGAAAAGAAGTAAAGCCGTTGGTCTCGGCCGTCACTTGTAGATCTTTGACAGTTGTTAATGTTATACAGAAGCTCGAAAGTCTGATAACCAGTCTTTCTAAGGAATATCTTATTACCCAGTTACTGGGTTGTGGAGGTCAGATAGACAGTCTCTCCATGTAAAATAGTGATATTCAGTTGACCCTAAAGAATTTGGGAAACTTTAGGCAGATGATGGCTATTACGAAATTGGTGTTTATCTCATTGTTTCAAGAGAAAATCGTTTGTAACCGACTTCAGAAAAAGGAGGAGGTTCTCAGTTTGACAGTATTTTTTTATGTTTGTTACCTCTTCGCTTACAACTGGGAGAATCGGTTTGGATGATTCTTTTTTTGTTCGGTGCATTATATCTGCTGTTTGGTACCATTTCTTTTAGTTTGGTTCAGTAGTTTTTATTTTATGAACATTTTTCTCTGTGTACTTGGCGGACGTTATTACCGGTACTATGGATTACGTATTTGACAAGAGTTCGGGTAAAAATGAATGAAAAAAAAAGTCACCGACTTTGGAAACTTTTTCGAAGCTTTTTTTGTGGTGGTTTTTGAATGCGATTACTTTCTTTTTGTTTTTTTTTTATATTTTATCATTGTCCAAAACTGTACTTAAAACATAATAAATTACATTATCGATAAGAAAAGGTAAATTAATTCTGCTAAGGATAAATAAAGTGATAACATTAGAGCCCTAACAGACTAGTAACACGTGTAATGGACAACAGACGCGTGTCCGAATTGAGAAATGATTCACAAATTGACTGAGTTTATTCTTGATGTGATCTATGTGTGGGTACTTACACAAGTGCTAGGTATTGGCTTCGGTATTACAAAATTAATCCAGTGCAAGTGGTGGCGATCTCCGGCCACCGTAGGCGCGGGCATGCGGGCAGCGAGTAATGGGCGACTCGCTGTCTGACCATGGACCATGCACGGCGCGTTGTGTTCCACGCGCGTCTCAAAGAGTGTCAGCATAGGGACGGGGCCTGTAGAGGGCCAAAGCCTGCCGGGGTCGCGGGACTAACGAATAACCGTGACCCCGGTACGTAAAGGGCTATTGAAGGACACCGTGGATTTTAGTCAGTACAAGTTTGACAGTCCCTCCCGCCCTGCCCTGGGTGGGGGACTCATTTGATGATTTTACCACCGTAAAAAAAAAAAAACTGCAAGTGGTGGCACGGACTCTAGTCGGTGGTAGATATAACACTTACCATCATCGACTCATCAGTTAGAGATTTTGCCGGAAAGGTTTACGAATAAAACCTTTAATTTGGATTAAAGCTGGTAATTTAGATCTGATGTTCAACGCTGCTTTTGTCTGAAGGGCCATAAACTTTAGTTGCCCATGGCAATTTAGTACAAAAATGTTGTGTCATGCCAATTTTGTACAGACGCCAGCGCATCAACCTACCATAAACTGTCAAATTTTTGACACATTCGGATAGGTTGACCTGCTGGCGTCGCCTGGCACATCACGCTACCAAATACGTAATTTTTAAAGCGATTTTGAATTATATCACAACAGAAGGTTAAACAATAATTTTCAGCGGATCTAAAACCGTAATTTTAGCAATGTTCTTTACAATGTTGCAAATTTATCTGTATCAATTATCTACTCTATTTCTTAAGCAATAGAATAGAATATTCCATTTTACGAATTTTATCGCAATTTCGTTAGCAACATTGTAAAAGTGGCCGTAATTAAACCGTGCCGTAATAAACCATATTACAAGTACCTACCTACCTAATTATTTACATTGTAGTTAGATGGTAACAATTATATTTTTGTAACATCCTATGATTATACCTTATTATTACTATACTCGTACGTGCGCTTGCACACTGGATCATAATGATCATTGTGCATACAACTATGTATGTATTTACGTCCGTGAACCATTGAACATTGAGTGGGAATGCACACAGTTAACGATTTCAGTGACATCAATAGAATCGTAAATAGATATTACGTGGAAATTACTAGATACATGTTACTAGATACATGGTTTGCGTCAGAACAATGCGGATAAAGTACTGTGTCATAGTGTGTGATGGGGATCTTAGTTAAAATGACCTAGAAGTAGGCTACTACACTTTTTTTTTTTAACGTGTTAAAATCATCAAATGGGTCCTCCCACTCAGGGCAGAGCGGGCGGTTGGACTCGTACTGACTAAAATCCACAGTGTCCTCCAGTAATTCGTGAGTCCCGCGAACCCGGCAGGCTTTGGCCCTCTAGAGGGGGGCCCCGTAACTTTTGCAGACACTCTTTGAGGCGCGCGTGGAACACAACGCGCCGTCAACCCGGGCATGGTCCATGGTCGGACAGCCAGTTGCAAATTACTCGTTGCCCGCAGGCCCGCGCCTACGGTGGCAGGAGATCATATGCCGAGGCTACTACACTGGCGAGTGAATGGCTTCTTAAATAATGGCGTGATTGTAATGAATTTGGTATCAATTTTAAGTTAACAGTTAAACCTTTAAAAAGTGTACCAATTTTACCATTCTTAATTGGTTATTAAGTACTCAAGACTGCGTGGAATCAGAGTGAGTGATTCCATACCTTCACTCGTGGTTTTTTTTTAACGTGATAATATCATTAAATGAGTCCTTCCAGCCAGGGCAGAGCGGGAGGGACTGTCAGACTCGTACTGACTAAAATCTACGGTGTCCTTCAATAGCCCTTTACGTACCGGGGTCACGGTAATTCGTAAGTCCCGCGACCATACTTTTACTCGTGATGAGTGTAATTTGCCAATTGTCATTTTTAGTGATGGTCTAATAATTCCTATTTAGCAGAATTATATTATTAACTGCGAGAAAACTATTCTATATCTATTTTATTGTTTGAGGTACTACATATAGGTACTCGTATTAGCGATAGGATAGACCCAATTGTTATTCTCCTACGTAAATAAGCAAAAAGGCTAGCAGTGATGTGCGTATGCGCAATAGTTAAGTAGGTATACTTAGAGCTCAGATTAAAGAAATAGGTATAGAGCAAAAAGTTTGCGGCAAAACCCCATTCTTTTAGCAACACAACAATTTCAGCGTGGTTTAACTTATTACCTTAGATTATAATACATAAAAATAAAAACTATTTTGAAGTATTATTTATAAGTATAATCTCAATTTTTTATGAAGTAAATAGACATATTAAAAATGATGTACTTTCTAAAATGTTTTATACTTTTTTAGCTTGTAATAATTGTTGAATCTTAGTTTTAAAAATAAGTATGTTTTAAAGTTAATAAACCCTATTAGTGTCTATTTAAAGATAAGTTAAAATAAATGCCTTCTCGCATCTTGGGTAACATATAATAATATAATACTCGTACTAACTGACGCGACATTTAAAGAAAATACTATAATTTTCGGTGTTACCACACAACGCATAATGTTGCGACACTCACGGTGACTGTTGGCTGAACACGATAGGCGTCTTTGCCTACCGTGACATAAGGTTACGAAATATCTATGGCATTACGAAAAAACGCATCTATGGTTATACTCTATCGAAATTATGTCGACCTAATATGAATAAATTTTAAGAAATACCTTAAAACGAAAAACAAGGCGACTTTGGGCCTTGAATAAGAATAGTGAATATTTAGATCTACCTAGAATAAATGTAAGTATTAGGCTGCTTTTCCACCAGAGATGCGCTTTGCTACGTTGCTGGTCGCGGGACTGTACGAATTACTGTGACCCCGGAACGTAAAGGGCTATTGAAGGACACCGTGGATTTTAGTCAGTACGAGTCTGACAGTCCCTCCCGCTCTGCCCTGGGTGGGAGGACTCATTTGATGATTTTACCACGATAAAAAAAAAAATGCTACGTTGCTGCGGATGCGTTTGATATCCATCAATCATATTCATTGGTTTACATAGCACAGCACTGGTGCGGATTTTGTGTTTTTTATACGGAAGTATGTGTGCTATGGCTGCGTGCTATGGATGCGTGCTATGGAGGCGTGCTAAGGGTCGTCTTCCCTAGTATCGATACATCGCACAGCTCGAGCTGCGCATCTTCATAGCACAGCTACTTTCTGGCGGCGCATCTTCATAGCACATCTTACTCGCACGGCTACATACTTAGCATAGCATCTGTGGGCATGCGGGCAGCGAGTAATGGGCAACTCGCTGTCCGATCATGGACCATGCCCGGGTCGACGGCGCGTTGTGTTCCACGCGCGCCTCAAGTAGTGTCAGCATAGTGACGGGGCCTGTAGAGGGCCAAAGCCTGTCGGGGTCGCGGGGCTCACGAATTACCGTAACCCCGGTACGTAAAGGGCTATTGAAGGATACCGTGGATTTTAGTCAGTATAAGTCTGACAGTAAGGGTGGGAGGACTCATTTGATGATTTTACCACGCTATAAAAAAAAAGCATCTGTGAAAACGGTCACACAGTTTCGTAGCTCAGGTTTTTACAACCTCGCAGCACAGCTACAACAGCACATCTCTGATGGAAAGGCACCCTAAGTCAACTGAAGACCAGGTAGTATGGGCTAAATCTTTACCGTCTGAAGACAAGTTTACGAAGAAAAAAGTCGAAATCTGTGGTTTATGGTTTATAATTATTGGAGGGAAACAGAAATTGGTTGGCATGCATATTGGCATGTGACATTTAGTTTTACGATTCAAGCAAAGCCTTCTCTTTCTCGATACTTCAGCATCAATAACAATATGATATTGTTTAAGAGATTTCCATTGCAGTCGCGCTTCTAAACCCCGTACTGGTATTAGGTAAATAAATAAGGATAAAGTACGTATTTTTTACCTTTTGTACATACAAAAAAACAAACACACCGTTGCGTCGGTCTGTGCCTTTATTTGAACGACAAGGTAAAAAATATATTTAAAAAAAAACATTTTAAAACATCACTGCGATTATTCTAAAACGGCTTTTTGAATTTTTGAGTGCATATTCGTCGTATGTATGTAGGTACAGACGTCAGCAGACGTCAACCTAGCTACATCTGTCAAACTAAGATTTTCAACCATTAATTGGTAAAATTTGACAGATTGGGGTAGCTTGACCTGCTGGCGTCTGAACCATTACCGTAACGAATTTAAATTAGGTTGCAAATTAATACCGAAAATTTTATTGTAAAAATAGGAAAAACAGCTTCCTTTAGGAAGCTTTTATTGTCTTTAATGAAAACAGCAAACTTTAAGTAAGGATTTAGATATTTCTTTTTTTACCGACTTTGAAAAAGGATGAGGTTCTCAATTTGACTGGGTTTTTTTTATGTTTGTTACCTCATAACTTTTGACTTGGTCAACCGATTATCATGATTATTTTACTTATTGTTCGATGTTGTCATTGATATGTCATTGATATGTCATTTTAAAAAATATATCCAATAAAAACTCCGACCTATCATTTTAATTCATCAAAAAATACTCATAAAATAAAACCTTGACTTTAACTCAACGAAATTTTTAAGGGACCAATTAGCAAGTCAAGTATACTGCATCGAACAAAAATAATCACACAAAGCGGGCTGAAAAAATACCATATAAATTTAGAATCTTCTCTTTTTTGAAGTCCATCAATAAAATATAGCAAGCCCGCAAATTTTATTATAGCTTCATAAAAAATTAAACCAGTTTAAATGCTAATGTGTTAGATAATATTTAATAATCATAATAAATGCATTAATAACACAAACATTTACATAAATCCGTCAAACAGCATGTTTAATTTATTTACAATGGTTTTGCTCTTGGCCTCAATGCTTCTGGGCTAGTCAGAAGCAAAGATGAGACAGAAGATAGAGCTCAACCAGAAAATGGAACTCCTGCGTACCGACGGAATAAAGTTTAACCTCTCGGGCGATTTACAATTGAAAATGATAAAAATCAACGTCCAATGAGCGACTGTCTGTTATGTACAGACGTGTGTACGTAAGGCGCTGGGGCGTTTTCGCTTATGTACACCCGGGTGTACGTAACGCGCCCGAGAGGTTAAACAATAAAAACGTTTGGGGTAACAAAGCATGACATCCCCTGGCTGGAGGCCTTAGAGTCCGGTTAAGCAGCCCACAACCTCTTCTAGGTTGACCTGCGAGATGCCATTCAAAAAAAAAAAAGCATGAGATAATTTGCGTCAAATTATCACAAACAAATTTAGATCTACCAGATTTGACTCAAGCACTGATGTTTACAGATACTGGACTGTTTGTTATAAGCCATGTTAAGTAGCTGTCAAATGTGATGTTAAAATAACAGTATTTTATTTGTATTTGACCATTCCTGTTCTACTTTCTGTACACACTTCCGTCATATTTAAGTAGAAGCTGTAGGAAAGATGAAAATTGTATAAAAAATATCGACACTTACATAATAATTTTGATAGTATGCTATATTTGTTAACCGAGTAAAACAAGTTGTAGAGTTATTTATAAGAACTCTCCTATAGGTACTCTTTAAAATTATGATTGAGGTACTAAAGTTTTTATAGTCTTGTTTTAATCTATTTTTTATGTGTCCAAGTAGTTATTGCTTTTGTAGGTACGTGCTGGATTCATCGACTATCGAGAGACTGTATGAATCTTAAACATTCATTTGTTTTAGATAAATTCCTTATTAACATTAACTGATGGTCACCCTTTGGTCGAAACCTACTTGCATAAATAAACATCATTTCATTTCAATAAAAACTTTTTGCTCTCTTTTTTCATATAAACTTTATGCCTCCGTAAGCTCACTTCAAAATAGTTGTATGGTGTACATAATGGTCGCGGGACTGTACGAATTACCGTGACCCCGAAACTTAAAGGGTTATTGAAGGACACCGTGGATTTTAGTCAGTACGAGTCTGACAGTCCCTCCCGCTCTGCCCTGGGTGGGAGGACTCATATGATGATTTACCACGATAAAAAAAATGGTGTACATAATTACAACATAATCAACAGTTTTCTTTCTATCTGTTCTGCTTCCGTCCGCTAAAAGGGGTAAAAAGATTTTGTTAACGTATTAATATTTAATAGATAGATATTTATCTACAATCACGAGACTGTCAGAGAACTTAAATGATATGCAATAGCATCGAATGTCAGTAACCCGGCGAATGGATAGCGGTGTCAATAGCATCAAGTGTTGTGTATGTGTGGTAACACTGTGGTATATCACATTGATAGATGTGAGTAATATACCTTACATAATAATGACTAACATTCGTTATTTTTTACCTCTGTCGTTTCTTTACTATTAAAAGGATTGTGTTATGTTAAAAACTATGTACAGACCGGCACATCAAGCTAACACAATCTATCAATTTTTTTAAATAGATTTTCAACCTTCTTACAATACTGGAAGGTGTGAATACCGCAATGTTCGATTGATAAAATTTGACAGATTCGGGTAGGTTGACTTGCTGGCGTCTGTACATAACTTTGTATTATGAGTTATAGCAATTAGCTGGCCTCCCTTTCCATAAATGGTTGAGATAATCTAAAATTGCCATCTATGCAAAGCCGGATCAGCTTTTTGCTATAACTCACTGTACTAAAGTGACATAGTAAGTAGTTATGTCAGTTTTTAACTTTATTACAAAGATAAAAATACATTGATAGTGTTTCATCTTTTTCATAGGTTTCCCCGTACTAATAAACTGTGTCATTATCTTTTTAAAAACCAAAGAGTTTACATAAAAGCATATGATCCGCCTGATGGTGCGCTGTCACCGTCTATGGACGTTTGCATCAACGGTCGTTCATGAGTTCACCCAGTGCGCCTAAAAGAGCTGTCAGCAATCTGAGGGTGGCCAAAGAGAAGCAAACGCCTGCCGGGGTCGCGGAACTGTTGAGACGGGTAATCGTGAAACTGGAACGTAAAGAGCAATTGAAGGAATTCGGTGGATTTTTTAGGTTTCCCAGCTGACCACTCAATGATCTTTCAAGAACTGTTATGTCAACAAAGCGAGTGTGGAGAAAGTTTTATTTATTGAGGCTCTTAAAACTTTTAAGGCTAATTAAAAGACATGCTAATAACAATAATTTACACATGTAATTTCCTCATTTATTAAAAAAGTAAAATGTTGGAGAAAGTGTCGTCGTAAACTCAACAGTTTACTTGTCGTTATTTACTTACTTAGTAGATATTGAGTGGACTTCGCTCTCCAATTTGTGTTAAAATATAGCATTACGAGTATAATTAGTATTCTATCTGTCTCTGTATCAAATTAATTAGAATTAGCACAGAGACAGATAGGGTCAGTTCAGCAATTCATGCGTGAATTGCATAAAAAACAATGTTATATTGTAATTATTTAGTTACTAATTGTTGCCAGCGGTTTCGCTATCCATATTGCGTGAAAGAGTACCAAACATCCATTCATCCATCCTTACAAACTTTCACGGTTATAATATTGGTAAGATAAGATTA
Organism: Agrotis puta; assembly: GCA_943136025.2. Lineage (NCBI taxonomy): Eukaryota > Metazoa > Arthropoda > Insecta > Lepidoptera > Noctuidae > Agrotis > Agrotis puta. Next base: position 12,015,153 of record OW964170.2, on the reverse strand, counting down.
AACACGATTGTATTATGTAAAACATAAAGTAAAAACTGTATGCCCTTTTTTTACTAAAATTAACGAAACGGAAGAGAATGTTGCTCAGTTAAAGTTTATGTGAAGGAGTGTAGTTTCTTTTTATAATTTTATTATTTGTTTTTTTTTTTATTACTTACTTACTATCCTGTGTCGTGGGTGCGTTCAGAAACACATAAACTCACATACACAAACGCTCAGACCCGAAACAACTACGTGTAGTATACAAATATTTGCTCCGTGCGGGAATCGAACCCGCGACACGCAGCGCAGCAGTCCAATCGCTCAGCCCCTGCGCTAACCGTAAAAATTAAATTATCTACGTCAAATTAAATAATAAAAAAACTACATTACTGTCGCTAGTGAAGTTTAGCGTCCAAGTCGTCAAATCGATGATAGATTTTATGATAGAATTAAAAAGTATTATGGTTGAGTTTCAACCACATGACGACCTCTAATAAAATAATAATCTAATTAGGATTAAAGCTTAGCGATATTAAAGGTTTCCATCAAGTTCAAAAGCCTTAACCATGACACATAAATTGCCATCGGCTGTCAACAAAGACATGTAGCAACAGTTGGGTCCTGTACCGCATACAAAATAACCTGAGGTTAACGAATGTGACTAATCCGAGTTTTGCAACTGTCCTTTAGTGAAGGCGTATTTAATCTGACGGTCAATGTCACTGACAAAGCCAAAAATAATTTTTCCATACACTAGGACCACATTAACGGGAATACCGTCAATTATCGCGTTAATACGAACATTTAAAGACTATTATCGCCTAAAGTGAACGGGAAATGCCGTTAGTATGGCCCGGCTATTACAAAAACTTTTAGGTTAGACTTTTATTTTATACTTCTTTGGATAAAACTCTAAATACGCATTTAAAACGGCGACGATTTCGAGCATCTTTCCTAATTGCCACCAGCATTGCAGCGATATTATTTCAACGCTACGCGCCCGGCTAAGCTATATTATTCGCTATAAGACGCCGCGGCAGCGTTGAAGCTACGGTTTGTCTTCAATAGATTTTCAAGTTGATGCTCTAGCGTATAAAGTTGAAAATTCAAGAATTGCAATACAGCTCAGAAAGCTCAAAACATCGCTTAGACTGTGTTTGAGAAAGTTAGTTTAGTGCACTTTGGCATTATGACAGCCGTGGCGGCCATCTTATTCCTGTATAAAAAAGTTAATAATAGACAACACTCATATAATAATCATTCAGGTCAATAAACTTAATGAATGAACATAAAGTCTGTGCATTGAGCTGTACACAATGCAAGCATTCATTTTGTACGAATGTAAACTTTCTATCGTAAGCTCGCGAAATTGTACTTTCACGTTTCTCTTTGTACAATATTGATATCTAGCGTCGATAACTTTCAGAGCAAACATAATTTAATAATCTGGCTTGTCGGTTGTGTGGTTTGGTAAGGACCACATAGTCTCTGTGATATGATAACGATTCTCCTTCATTTTGATAGTAATAAGTTAAGTATAAGGTATGATGGGGTTGACATATCCGTGTGGATAAAAACCCCCAAAAATAATAAAGAGAAAAAAAAAACTGGCTTGTCATGGTTTAAAGCATTTTTATTACATTTGCTTTTTTAATACTCGTAACCTTTGTAATAAGTATTTATCTAATAGAAAGAGTTTCTAAATTAATCATTAGTAGGTAGATATAATGTTATGTATGAGCAACAGGTTTATTCCAATAATCAAAGTAAATAAATACTTGTAGCATATTCGATCAGTAACAGAACAAAACTTCTCAATGCTATCAGCTGGTAATATGCCAAAGAGACTTCCGATAGCAGCGTGATAAAAAAAAACGGGTCACTAGAACTAGATTCTGATTTAGACGCAGCAAGAACTCGCATGCGAGTTTCACTACATAGCGGTATTTGTTTGATCAACTGAATTCATTGTACCTATAAAGTCCGCAATGTAACGCAATCGTTCTTGCATCGTCTAAATGAGGCTTTAGGCTTTAGGCTTTATGCTGTCCGTCTGTCACCAGGCTGTATCTCAAGAACCGTGACTGTTAGACATTTGTTTTTAAAGATGATGTATTTCTGTTCCGCTATAAGAACAATTACTGAAAACTAGAAGAAAATTAATGTTTAAGGGACTCCCATGCAACAAATGTGTTTTTTTTGCCGTTTTATAGAGGAGCGCGAGTTCGACTCGCACTTGGTTGGTTTTTTTTTAAGTATTAAGAATACGCCTTTATTTATTTTCACAACTTTTAGTAATTATTTTAAACCCGTTCATGTTATATATTTACGTAGATACATAGCTATCTAATATTTACGCAGAAGATACCTAAATAAGCTAAGAATATCCGCGTACTTGTGAGAAAAATACATAGAGTGGGCATTTATAACTGTTGAAGATTGTGTGTGTTGGAGGAAGTAAATATTTTATGTTTAAACAAAGCAGGTAATTACATACCTTAAGTTTTTAACCACAAGGATACTAATTAATCACTTGTTTGACTGACGATGTGCCATAATTATTCAGTGTGAAATATAAGACATATTTAGGTACACAAATACATGGCCACGATCATCATTTGTAAAACCGTTTATTGTAAGAAAAGATCATACAAAGCGATGCCAAGATAAACTGGTTATTTATAGTTTAATGGTTAGCCAAATTAACATTGACAAATTAGGGTCATTGATCAATGATGTTCACACATTCCTATGCTATTGACATAAAACCTACTGAGCCACTATGAAGTGTTGAATAAGTAAAGGCTTTGCCAAACATCGAGTTTAGCGTGGCGGGACGTTAGCGTGGCATGTCCTTGGCGTGTTTAGTTACTATGAAAATATAACTAAGTACGCCAAAGACTATGACTACTGGTGTAAAGTGATCGGGCTTATATCCCACTCTATAAATATTTTATTTTAAAGATTTTTTTTGGCTTGGCTCAATCTCGTTTCTTCTCAGCCAGGTCTGCATTTCAGCTTGCTTCAAGCAATTTCTCAAAAATGCACGTACCATGCCCGGGTCGACGGCGCGTTGTGTTCCACGCGCGCCTGAAGGAGTGTCAGCATAGTGACGGGGCCTGTAGAGGGCCATAGCCTGCCGGGGTCGCGGGACTTTCCCTTTACCGTGACCCCGGTACGTAAAGGGCTAGTTTAGGACACCGTGGATTTTAGTCAGTACAAGTCTGACAGTCCCTCCCGCCCTGCCCTGGGTGGGAGGACTCATTTGATGATTTTACAACGATAAAAAAAAACAGCTCTTAGGGTCGGCCGTCCAGTACCGGCATGGCGCTGCAGATTCATGCTGTTAAACCTAATAGAGAGAAACCATCCTCTTGAATTACTTTAAAGATTTAAGCATACGTAAAAATAGACAGACAGCGGGAAGCGACTTGGTTTTAAACTAAGTAGTGATGCTGCTAAGTGGCCTTTTTAAACCCCTGTTTGTTTTCATAATACCATTTTTAAAAAAGGTGCGTAAATATGCCGTGTGTTTTAATAAGTACATCTTGCCAATAATAAAGTAAATACAGAATTGCTATTTCAAGCATCATTTCGATTTTGTTGCAGTTTATAAACAAATAAAAGATTATGAGGTAGCCACGAACCATTATTGAATCTAAATACAATATTGACAACTGTTTAAGTTTCTTGTGTGTTACGAGTATGTCAATATATTTAATCATGATTTAATTTTATGTAAGTAATCGTATGTACGTTTCCTATGCACATGTAAGGTTCTTTTGTGAAAATTAGAAACAGGTAGACCCGGGTGCTACGTTGTAGCAGCGTAGACCCTACGTAGCAGCTACGTAGAAGCAGCGTAAGCAGAACGTAGGTGAAGCGTAGCTGCTCTCTAGAAGTACCGTAGCAGCTTCTGCGTAGAAGCATCGTGTCTGTTGCGTAGTAGGTGCGTAGACAACATCAGCACTGTGCTACAATTTGGGATAGCAAAAGCCATAGACATGCCTTTAAAATGCTATCATAATGTCAACATAATGTAATCTGTAATAAAATCTGGTAGTATGAAGGTAGATAATATATGAAAATGAGAGTCTTTTTAGAACGATGTGATTAATTCATGAAATCTTTATGGAGTAAGTCCTTTTGCCGATTAGTTTTTTTTTCTACAGACATATGTAGGTACATATTATGTTACATAAGAAAATATTCTAACATAAACCGATACTTCCAAAAGTTCAAGGTTATTAACAGAATCCGGATTAATAGATATTATGTCATCATTTACGTAATAATGGTGAATATTTAATTTGTTGCTCTAAAACTGGTCATAGCATCTAGGGCAACTTGCCTTTTTTAGTATATATTGAAAAGTTGCCTTCTACAAATAATAAAATTCTCAAATTGCGGAAGACATTCCCATCTACAATAGAGGACATGTGAAAATCTACAAAACTTGTCCGCTTCGTACTGAGTAAAATCGACCGTGTTTCTTCAATTGCCCTTTACGTTCCATGGTCACCATAACCACCTCAGACTGTCCTACGATGGTTAAACCTACTTCAAATAAATGATAAAGTTTTTCTGAAATCTTACACAAGTCTATCCTGTTCCTTCGATTATCCTTTGCGTTCCAGGGTCACAAACGCGAAAACACTATTGTTAGTATAGTGATGTAACCACGAGCTTGCCGACCCGCTCTCCTAATTAAAACCGTTACCTACGGTGTTTGTGTGACATTTTTTAAGAAAAACCTATGTATAACTGTCTGCAAGCAATAGATATTTACAGTTATTCATTCATAGATCCACTATTTACAAACCATGTTTATCCATACTATAATAATCTATCTTCTAACTAATAGGTATTAAAAATGCGAAAGTTTGTGACGATGGATAGATGGATGGATGTATGTTACTCTTTAACACAATAACGACTGAACGGATTTTGATGAAAGGTACAATCGACAAAGTTGAATCATGACTCACCATAAGCTTTTTTTCTTACAGAAATTCTAATACAATCAATCCACATTCGCGTAAACATAACATATCCATGGTAACGATCTTTGTTATTTTGACAGATTCAAACAATTCATTGTCAAAATGGGTCATGATTCAACTTTGCCGATTGTACATAGATGAAGATACTGTTTATCCCGGTACTAAGTTCCTGTGGAATAATTTACGCTGGCAACAACTAGTCATTTTCTAAACTTACTTTTAATGTGAAAGTTTGTGTGTGTGTTTGTTACTCCTTCAAGAACTCATCATCATCATCATCATCTCAGCCATAGGACGTTCACTGCTGAACATAGGCCTCCCCTTTAGATCTCCACATATACCGGTTGGAAGCGACCTGCATCCAGCGTCTTCCGGCGACCTTTATAAGGTCGTCTGTCCACCTGGTTGGTGGACGTCCTACGCTGCGCTTGCTAGTCCTTGGTCTCCACTCTAGTACTTTTCGACCCCATCGGCCATCTGCTCTGCGAGCAATATGGCCTGCCCATTGCCACTTCAGCTTGCTAATCCGGTGGGCTATGTCGGTGACTTTAGTTCGTCTACGGATCTCCTCATTTCGGATTCGATCACGTAGAGAAACACCGAGCATAGCTCTCTCCATAGCTCGTTGAGCGACTTTGAGCTTTGAGATGAGGCCGATAGTGAAAGACCACGTTTCGGTGCCGTACGTCATCACTGGTAACACACATTGGTCGAAGACTTTCGTCTTGAGGCACTGAGGTATGTCGGACGAAAAGACATTGCGTAGTTTCCCGAACGCTGCCCAACCGAGTTGGATTCGGCGGTTGACCTCTTTCTCGAAGTTGGACCTACCTAATTGGACTACTTGTCCTAAGTAGATATATGAGTCAACAACTTCGAGTACCGAGTTTCCAACAGAGACTGGGGTGGGCACAACATTGGCATTTGACATAATTTTCGTCTTGTCCATGTTCATTTTCAAGCCCACCCGTTGTGAAACTCGGTCGAGGCCATCGAGCATCATGCTGAGTTCCTCCATCGACTTTGCCATGACTACGATGTCGTCGGCAAACCGAAGGTGAGTGATGTATTCGCCGTTGATGTTGATGCCAAGTCCTTGCCATTCCAGGAGCTTGAAGGCGTCTTCCATTGCGGCAGTAAACAGTTTCGGGGAGATAACGTCCCCCTGTCTTACGCCTCTTCTCAATGGAATCGCCTTCGTGCTATGCTCCTGTACTCGGACCGACATGGTGGCGTTATTATACAAACACTTCAATACCTCGATGTACCGATAGTCAATACGGCATCGCTGGAGTGACTCAAGCACAGCCCATGTTTCCACCGAATCGAAGGCTTTCTCATAGTCCACAAACGCTAAGCATAATGGCAAGTTATACTCTTCGGTCTTCTGTATAACTTGCCGCAGCGTATGGATGTGGTCTATGGTACTATAGCCTTTTCGGAAACCGGCTTGTTCGGGAGGCTGGAAGTCATCAAGTCTGTGTTCGAGACGGTTCGTGATAACCCTTGAAAACAGCTTATAAACATGGCTCAGAAGCGTGATGGGTCTGTAGTTCTTCAATAGGCTGTTATCACCTTTTTTGAAGAACAGCACCACCTCACCCCTGCTCCACGTTTCAGGCGTTTTGCCCTCGGACAGGACGGAATTAAAGAGTTTCTGGAGGACTTTAAGTACCGGTGTTCCACCCGCTCTCAGAAGCTCTGACGTGATTCCGTCCTCGCCCGGCGCCTTGTTGTTCTTAAGCTGCTTCAGGGCCATCCTAATCTCGTACAGACTGATGTCCGGGATATCTTCGGTATAATGTCGGGACAGCTTGGCTCTTGGATCTCCTACCAAGCTGTCAACGGGCTTTGCGACCGAAGTGTATAACTGTCCATAGAACCTCTCGATCTCGCCTAAAACCTCTGCTTTGGTCGACGCTATGCTGCCATCCTCCCGTTTCAGCTTTGTCATCTGGCTTTGTCCAATAGACTTGTCCTTTGCGAACACTTTGGAGCCTTGGTTTCGGTGTATGGTCTCTTTAACACGATTCGTATTAAAGAGACGCAGATCGTGTCGCAAGGACTTAGATATACGTCTATTGAGCTGCCTATATGACTTCGCGTCATCGGAGGACTGCAACTGTAGCAAACGTCGTTCATGAGGTTTAAGGTTTGCTCGGTCAATTTCTGAGGTCTATCTTTACGGCAGGGTCTAAAAAACTTAGACCCTACCGTGCGGACAGTTTCCACTAGCCCGTCGTTGATCTCGTCCACTGAAACTAAGTTCTCAAGGCAAGCAAAGTGATTTGAGAGCTCGAGTTGAAAGCTTTCGGGGTTTTGAATGTGGGATCGAGTAGGTCGGAGCGTAGACTTCATCAAGCTGGACCTTTCAAGTTTAACATTGATATTCAGTGAGCCTCTTACGATTCGGTGATCGCTACCGGTTTTTACCCTGTTGATCACAGAGACATCACTGAATATCCGTTTCTTGTCGGTCATGAAGAAGTCTATCTCGTTTCTCGTGAAACCATCGGGGCTCAACCAGGTCCATTTCCTGTGAGGCGGCTTCTGGAAGAAAGAGTTCATCATGAAGAGTTCCTCTTCCTCCAGAAAGTCGGCCAGCCTCTGCCCCCTAGGGTTCCGTTGCCCATATCCAAATTGCCCCACTCTCAGCTCATCACCGCTTTTCTTGCCCAACTTTGCGTTAAAGTCCCTCATAACAACAGTAAAGTGGGTTTTGGAACTATGTATGGCCCTACTTACGTCCTCATACATAGTCTCCACTTCATCATCGGAGTGTGACGAGGTCGGTGCGTATACCTGAATGACCTTCAGCGAATATCTTTTGGATATTCTGAGTATTAGGTATACCACCCTGCTCGACACACTGTCGATGGTTATTATGTTGTTTACGAGGGACTTGTGAACGAGAAACCCGACACCACCTTGGGACTGTTGGTCGCCCTCCCGGTAGTAGAGCAAATTACCAGACTTCAGGGTTACGGTGTCCTCCCCCTCTCTACGGACTTCGCATAACCCTATAATGTCCCAGTGTAATTTGCTCAGCTCCTCTTCCAGCTCGCAGATCTTTTCGTCAGTCCTCATTGTGCGTATGTTGTGTGTTACCAGGGCCAGTCGTCGTCGGGGTGGGTAGCCGGATCTCTTCCGGAGATTCTTCGCACCCCCTGCTCCGCCGTTACCTTGACTGCTACCCGCGCCAGGGATAGCGGAGCTGCCGGGGACTGGGGGCCTGGTTACTGTGCTCATCATTAGGGGGTATAATGCCTTTAATCGCCACGCTTGGCAGGCGGGTTGGCGATCGCAGTGAGGATGTGCAGTACACGGAGGACGCTGCTGCCCGGCCTCCGGTTTGTCCCTTAGTCGCCTCTTACGACACCCACGGGATGATTTGGGGGAACGCAATTCTAAGCCGACGCCCCACGGCACTTCAAGAACTACTGAGCGGATTTGGATGACATTTGGTACATAGATAGTTTGTAACCTGGATAGGTTTTATACCGATTTTATATTCCTGTGAGATAATTTCCGATGGCAAAAACTATTACATGAATTAATCTTTGTTTCGGACTATGAGGTCAATAATTTTGTTACTACTTTTGATGATAATATAATCAACTTGCGAAGTCGTAAACAAAATCGATAATTCACTATCAATGGAAACGTGCTCCCCAGTATTGATTTAAGCACTTATAGTTAGGTAGAAATAATGTACCTGTACATTATTTGTACAAAAGATAACATTGAAGTTGAATCGGTTTCGCTTTTCTACCCATTATGTGTTTATCAAAGGTCATTGGCACTTACTTTCATTTGTAAGTGACGTTCCCATTGAATGCGCGTGCGCAACCGTACGTTTGATCATCTTTGAAAGGCATTTGTCTTGCGAGACAGCCTGGACAATAGGCGATGACTTGCAAAGCGTTTCGTATTTTTGTTGCCTCTTTCGACAGGATTGATAGGTGTATATTTAAGATAAATTATTTCAGAATCAGGCGTTGTACTTTGCTGAAATCCGTGACAATGTTATGTTATGAAAAATATGTTGTTTTAATTCCGCGAAAAACAAAAACCAGACATTATTAAGTATAAATGAGTAAGTTAGTAGTGAGTAAAATTGAATAATATGCTCATCAAATGCGGCGAATTCAAATCACGCCTTTTTTTTAGCGTGGTAAAGTCATGAAATGAGTCCTCCCACCCAGGGCAGAGCAGGAGAGATTGTCAGACTTTTACTGACTAAAATCCACGGTGTCCTTCAACAGCCCTTTCCGTTCACGGTAGCTGTTAGTCCCGCGACCCCAGTTAGTCCCACGACCCCTGTTAGTCCCGCGACCCCTGTTAGTCTCGCGACCCCACTAGGAATCTATTTGTAGCGAATACCCTGACATACAGCGAATACTCGTAGCGAGTAGGCATTCACAGCGATTTATCGTTGTGTGTGACCAAAGCTTTGCCTAGTTTTTTTTTAAATACAAGAGAAGATTGTAAGTACAAATTATTCTTGCAAAAAAATCAACAAGTGAGCTTGAACAAAAAGGTTTTAAAAACCCAGGATCGAACGATGTCACTTTGCCTAGGAGTCTTTTTGTCTAAATAATGAGCAGTCATCGTCAAGGTCTATGGAGATAATTAGTACGCTTCTATAGAACTCAAATTTCATGTCTAGCTTAGTACTCAACAAATATCAGGGTGTTTAATCTGACAACAGCCGGGTACATAAATGCTTAGTCTGTCTAGAATCTTAATTTACTGATTTTTCAGGTTTTTTAAAAGGTATTGTTAAGTAGAGTTTGCGTATTTTGTCATTTAAAAAGAAAAAATAACGGGTTGCACTCTGGGAGTGCCGGCAGAAGTGAAAAATCGAATAGTAATAAATACACACGAATATTCGATCAGGTCACGTGTGCTGACGCGAGTTTAACATTTTTTACCCATTCCAAAAAAAGTGCACAACGCCGCTAAAGAAGTTTTCACTTCAAAAACGAGCTTAAGCAGCCACATCATCTGGGGTTGCCAGCCTGTCGAAGTATTTGAAATTTATAGGGCGAAGGAACAGCCGGACCTTTGGTCAGTAATAGTCTGACAGTCTATTTTTCCACCCAAGGCGGGAAGACTCATTTGATGAAGTTACCACCCAAAAAAAGACAGGCATATCATACGAAGCGTAAAGAAGAATTTTTAGTTCTTTCAAATTCTGGAGAACCTAGCTTGGCTGGTAGGACTGTGTGTAAGGGACCCAAATCTACTCTAAATAAGTAATAAAATATTATCTTTAGATAACCATCCTATATAAAACAAGTATGGTTGACGTTTGTGTTACCGGGCGGTCATACAATTTTATGTACTAAGTTTTACTAAGAAAGTAAAACTTAGTACTTAAAATTGTATGACCCTGCTTGTTCCGCTGTGGCATAAAAAAACTATCCCTAAGTTATGGCAGGAAACCTTAGTAATTCAATTATCTTTTTGAAGTTTATGAACGCCAAAAACAAAACACTATATTATTGTTAAAGATTTTAATTTAAACATAGTAGGTACGCAGTTGGAAAAAATGAAAGATTTTGAGGAAAAATATATAAAGATTCTTGTATTGGAAGCGTCGGAGTTCAAATTATTCTTCTTTTCTTAATTTCAGTTGATATTGTTATATTTTTTGTATTTTTCTTTGTTATTTTTCTCTTCCTCTCCATCGATTAGTATGGATAAATTTGCAACCAAGTGATGGTGGTCTCTGGTGTCCTAGTCAGCTGGTTACAACTTGTCGAAAATTCTCCGCTAGTACACAAGGTCCATGCAATCATCTCATGATTCATGAATGGCGGTTACTGTGAGTGTGAATATCAACAGTTTTAAGTTTGAGTTTGTCAGGCCTGTTGGTCTAGTGGTTAGTGACCCTGACTGCTATGCCGGAGGTCGTGGGTTCGATTCCCACTCAGGACAAATGTTTGTGTGATGAGCACGATCATTTGTTCTGTGTCTGGGTGTAATTTATCTATAATACGTATGTATTTAGAAATATATAAGTATGTTTATCAGTTATCTAGTACCCATAACACAAGCTCTGCTTAGCTTGGGACTAGATGGCGTTGTGTGATAGTTGTGGAATATTTATTTTATTTATTTATTTTATTAAAGTTGAAGGTAAGATGGAAATATTCTAGACATGGTACTTTTCCACTAAAATAGGGCTACTTTTTGTTTTTATTCAGCTGTTATTGGCCCAGCGCTCGGTTAAGGCCGGAAATATTATTATCTTTCCAAATACTCTTTATGAGCGCTACTTCGGACCACCTGTTTTTGGGTCTGCTTCGTCAAGCACAGCTCTTTCCTCAGGCATTCATTTCGTGGATAATTTTGGTTGTTACTATAGAGACATGTGATAAGGAGGCATGAGAAATTATATAAGAATGATGATGAGCTTGAATGATGACTACAAGTAATGAAAATGCCAAGTGAAACGATGAAAGAAATGAAGGATGATAGGGAAGAGGTAAATGCTGAGACCAACGAATCGATGACAGAGGCTGCAAATACTCTTTATGAGCGCTAGTTTGGACCACATGTTTTTGGATCGGCTTCGTCAAGTACAGCTTTTCCCTCAGGCACTCATTTCGTAGACAATTTTGCCTAGCGGCTGTTATAAATGAAAGAAAATATTTTGGTTGTTACTATAGAGGCATGTGATAATGATATAAAAATGATGATGAGCATGAATGATGACTGCAAGAAAAGAAAATGCCAAGTGAAAAGATGAAAGAACTGTATGAAGGATGATAAAGAAGCTTTGATAGAAATGCTGAGACCGACGAATCAATGACTGAGGCCGCAAACTGGGAACGGCGGGGCGTGTAGCGGCGCGTTGTTTAGAGCGTGCACGCTGGACTACTGAACGTATATTCGTAGCAGCGTTTTTAACTACATGCTAAAAACGCTGCTACGAACACACCAAATGAGAACTCCATAATTATGTTCAGTAGTCCAGTGTCCAAAACCGCGCCGCTACACGCCCCGCCTTTCCCAATTTGCGGCCTAATGTAGACTTAAAGGAGACTTGCTACAACAGCATCAGATAAATTGAAGGCAGACAAGAGATTACCAAAGTATAAAACTGGTACTTTATAAGGAAATCATCTCTCTTAGGCCTCAGTCTCAAAACCAGCGGGTAGCGTGGCTTAACCAGTGTGTAAAGAAACCACCCACTACCAAGTCTGCGGCTTAGAGTGCCTTATTGCCACTTAACTGATTGAAAATCTTAGCCGGTCAACAAGGTGGTACCGGAATAATTTAATTAACAAGTAAATAATAATTCAAAACCTATTATCATGTCCTTCAGTCTAGTTTACTTAGCCCAGCTATATTTGAGTATTAGGTAAAATCTCGAGTAAATATTAAATGATAATTCTGATCCACGCATAAAAACCCAGATATGCATATAGAACTAAGTCATTACAACATAATGACTTAGTTCTATATGCATTTCTGGGTTTTTAATGAATATAGGAAATAAACCTTTGGATTACTAATTCTGTAGGTATATGTTTTAAACTATGTTTATTTAAGCCTGCAATAAAATGAGGAAATTAATGAACGACTATGAATATGAACGACTGCAATTTTTTTGACTAACTGGGACATAATTATGGTTTACATTTAAGTTGTTTTTTTTTTAACATTTTGTAAAAAAAAGAGCTTTATTGTTGAATAGCTACGTTATTTACGACGTAGCATGTGCTACGAATATAGAATACGAGAATTTGAAAAAGGAAATAGACTATTTTAATAAAAAAAATATTAGTTCACGAAGATATAACGCTTCCAACAATCACAAATCGTCACTTGGTCGGTATAATTTTGCAGGCGTTATGATGTCACAAGCCTTTGTCAATATTCATTGATTAAAAAAAAACAAAAAATACGTTAAATACGTGTGTATTATTTTTTAAGCACTCTTACTGAGAGATTAAACAAAAAATTTCTTTATGCTATATTATCCTATGCCCTATTGCAGCATTTATCAAATAAAATAAAAAAGCAATTCAAGATATGATGGGACATGACCAGTAGCTTTTTTTTTTTTTATTTTCGTGATAACATCATCAAATGAGTCCTCCCACCCAGGGCAGGGCGGGAGGGACTGTCAGACTTGTACTGACTAAAATCCACGGTGTCCTTCAATAGCCCTTTACGTACTAGGGTCACGGTAATCCCTTGGTCCCGCGACCCCAGCAGGCTTTGGCCCTCTACAGGCCCCGTCATTATGCTGACACTCTTTGAGGCGCGCGTGGAACACAACGCGCCGTCGACCCGGGCATGGTCCATGGTCGGACAGCGAGTCGCCCATTACTCGCTGCCCGCATGCCCGCGCCTACGGTGGCGGGAGATCGTCCTGCGACGTCCGACGCCGTGGGCGTCTACCACTGCGACTGGGATGGAGGGAGGACGCTGTCCTCTCCCTCAGGCGGCCCGCCTCCTCCTTTACGAGCATGACTGCTTCGCAGAAGGAGGCGACCGCTTCCCACTCCGTCTCGCCCCGCAGCATGGCCTCGACCAATGCCGGGCGCGAGAGGTCTCCGCCTATCGCCGTCGTGAGGACACGGCGGTGCTCTGCCCAAGCGGGGCAGTCCTGCACCGTATGCTCCACCGTGTCCTCCGGACGATCCTCGCAGTGGTGACACCCAGGCGTTTCTTCCCTCCCTATCAGACACAGGAACCTCCCGAAACTTCCGTGTCCGGTGAGGACCTGCGTCATGCGGTAGGTCAGGACGCCGTGACGCCTATCCAGCCACTCCTCAAAGAGGGGTCTTACCGCCGCGATTGCGGCGTGCCCGGACCTCGGTTGCGACAGTCGCTCCCTCCATACTGCCCTGAGATCGCGCCGGAGCTCTTCCCGCCGCGCCTCGACTTGTCGAGGCAGCGGGGATTCGCCCCGACGCTGCGCCTCCACGCGCCATTCATAGACGCGCTGGAGGACAGTCGCCTCCAGATCCCAGGGCAGCAATCCTGCTAGGAGGTTGGCTGATTCGCCGGCGATCGTGCGGTATCCCCGGATCATCCGGATAGCCATGACCAGCGGTCGCATGCATGATGGCATGCGACCAGCTTGAGTGGTGGCGTCCGGATGCTTAGGGCCCACACAGGGGCCCCGTAGAGGGCCATGGACCGCACGACACCGGCGTACAGCCTCCGGCAGGAGGCATTTGGCCCGCCGAGATTGGGCAGGAGCCGCTTGAGAGCGGCTGCTGCCCGGTTCAGCCTTGGGGCCAAATGCAGGAAATGCTCCCTGAAGTTCCACCGGCTGTCGAGGACGAGTCCCAGGTACTTCATCGTCCTCCCGACGCCGATGCGAACCCCCTCCACCGTAATGTGGGACTCTGAACGTGGCGCGTTCAGACGGCCATGAAAACACATGGCCTCTGTTTTGTGCAGCGCCACGTCGAGTCCCAACTGCCGGATCCTGTTAGCGACTGTCGCTACCGCCTGCGTCGCCACGTCGGCTGCCGCCTGGTGCGACTCTCCCTTCGCCAGGACGAGCGTGTCGTCGGCGTAACAAATTACGCCGACGCCGTCAGGGAGGTCGCCGCGCAGCACCCAGTCGTAACCGATGTTCCACAGGAGCGGCCCCAAGACCGATCCCTGTGGAACACCGCACGACATCTCTCGCCGGTTCCACTCTCCCCGGTGACCGGGGTAGATGACGGCTCTGTCCGTCAGGTAGTCCTCGACTATACGACGGAGGTAGGTCGGCACCCGGTGATACCGGAGTGCCTCCCTGATGCAACTCCAGGGCAGGGTGTTAAAGGCATTGGAGATGTCTAAAGACACCCCCAAGACGACCCTGCCCCGGGAAACCGCATCCCCCGTCGTGAGGGCTCTCACGGGCGTGATAGCATCCACCGTCGAGCGCCCCCTGCGGAAGCCAAACTGGCTCTCCGCAAGGTCCGGGCCCACCCGATTCAGGTGCCCGACGAGGCGGTTTGCAATTACTCTTTCAAAGAGCTTGCCCACCCCGTCGAGCAGCACGATGGGCCGGAATGCGGACGGAGAGTCCGCAGGGCGCCCGGGCTTCTGGATCAGGACCAGTTTTCCCGTCTTCCAACAAAGCGGGAACTGGCCCCTCTCCAGGCACGCGCTAAAGAGCCCCCCCAGTCGAGGCCCAAGAGTCCCGGAGGCCAGGACCCAGGCTTTTCCTGGCAAGCCGTCGGGTCCTGGGGCGGTATTCTTGGCTTTGAGCCGTTGTACCGCCACTCTCAGGTCTACCTCGGTCACCTCCGGAGCGTCGTAGACGTCGTCGTCGCTGTGGTCCGCGTTTGCGTCAGCTTCAGGCACCGCCGGAGACGGAGCCATGGGCGGGGGAGTGTGCTCCTCCCGCGAGGGGAACAGGGCACTCACCACGTCCTCCACGAACTGAGGCTGGAGACTCTGCGTCAACGGGGGAGCCCAGGGGCGGAGCTTCTCTCTCACCCACTTATAGGGCCGGCCCCATGGGTCCCCGTCCAGAGCCTCCAGCATCTCCTTGCGGGCCAATTCCTTGGCCCGCCAGATCTCGTCGCGGAGGGCGGTCTTCGCTGCCCTGTAGCCATCCTGCAGCTCCGTCTCTACAGCCACCGCATCCGGAGGTCGGGTACGGCGCCTGCGGAACCTGGTGTACCGCCAGTAGCTGCATAACATTTTTTTTTTGTCGTGGTAAAATCATCAAATGAGTCCTCCCACCCAGGGCAGAGCGGGAGGGACTGTCAGACTTGTACTGACTAAAATCCACGGTGTCCTTCAATAGCCCTTTACGCTCCGGGGTCACGGTAATTCGTACAGTCCCGCGACCCCGGCAGGCTTTGGCCCTCTAGAGGGGGACCCCGTCACTAGCTGTATAACATAATAATATTATAAACGTGTGCAAGAGTTTATCTCAAAAACAATGGCACAATCGTGATGGTAATCACAGGAACACAGATAACATAAAATTATGGCTCTGATTCTCCTCACATATCCGGATTTGTATGAAGTATGAAGCAACCATCACTATTGTTGTATTTCCGACTGCGGATTACTATGCAACACGCACTGTCAACAATTGATTTAATTTTCTATAGCATTTTGAACACTTTCATGCAAATTTTTACGCCATTGAGTATAATATGATAACTGTATAGGTAGTAGTACCCTTGGTACGCTTTTTTTTCGTGGTAAAACCATCAAATGATCAGATTTTATATAATAGTTCCTCCTGGCCACCACTGGTGGACAGTGGTACGAATTTTATTAAATATTACCTTCGGCCACCACTGGTCCGTGGCTGCTACTGAGAAACACCCGATGACATG
Organism: Agrotis puta; assembly: GCA_943136025.2. Lineage (NCBI taxonomy): Eukaryota > Metazoa > Arthropoda > Insecta > Lepidoptera > Noctuidae > Agrotis > Agrotis puta. The sequence goes on along the minus strand of OW964170.2, from coordinate 11,998,847 downwards.
TTTCCCGACCTAGGAATCGAATCTAGGACCTCATAATGAGCAATTGTTCTTGCTACCTCCAGTTTAGTGGTGGTCAGTGAAACATTTCTAAAAAAAAAAAAAAAATTTAATAAAATTCGTATCACTGTCCAACAGTGGTGGCCAGGGGGGACTTTTATATACAATCTTCCCTCTGTCCACCCCGGGGGGGGGGGGGGATTTATATAAAACGTTTCACTGCCCACCAGTGGGAGACAAATTGGGGGTGGACATCGGGAATCATCAATAACTATTAACTATTATAGACTATAAAAATAATAATTAATTTGAACAGTAAAACAGGTTAGGACCAAACGTGGTCGCAAGACTGACTCATCAGGTAACCGTGACCCCGGAACGTAAAGGGCTATTGAAAGACACCGTGGATTTTAGTCAGTACGAGTCTGACAGTCCCTCCCGCTCTGCCCTGGGTGGGAGGACTCATATGATGATTTTACCACGGAAAATAAAAAAAATGAACTTGAGGACGGCAATAGATAGACATCGTAAATAATGTACTTACCTGATATATCCATTATCTGTTAGATATCTTCAGATAATAATTACGATAATGTATTACATAAATCTTAGATAAAAGATCATTAAGTAACAGTTACGTGTCAATTAGCTTAATAGATACTGATAATGCCTTATCAGTGATGTCAATATTTTATAGTAGTTCATTTTACCTGTTAAAGCATAGTAATGAGGTAGTAAGAATTAACTATTAATCTTAATTAGAAAATTGCGTAATAAAGTATGACGTTCTGGATAATTTATTGAAGTGACTGACTTCTTTAGCGGCGGTGTGCACTTTTTTTGGAATGGGTAAAAAATATTAAATTCGCGTCAGGACACGTGACCTGATCGAAAATTCGTAAGACGGCGCAGGGCGCTGGCGCGAATGTTCGTGTGTGTTTATTACTATTCAAGTTTTCACTTCTGCCGGCACTCCCAGAGTGCAATCCGTCGTTTTTTATATTCTTCCTCACTGATCCAACAGCAAACACTGAACATGAGGTTCAAGGTTCACAACCTAGAACAGTTAAAAAGCATTCATCTATTTATTTTAACTAGCTTTTGCCAGCGGCTTCGCCCGCTCCCCCCATCCCACCTTATTGTCTATGACACTCAGAACCAAAGCAACTTTCAACTGGTGAAAGAATTTTTTAAATCGGTCCAGTAGTTTCGGAGCCTATTCAATACAAACAAACAAACAATCAAACTTTCCTCTTTATAATATTACCAGCTGCTGCCAGCGGTTTCACCCGCTACAACTCAAAAAATATTTATCCCACGGGAACATAAAATAGGGATAAAAACTATCCTATGTGTTAATCCAGATTATAAACTATCTGTGTACCAAATTTCATCCAAATCCGTTCAGTAGTTTTTGCTTGAAAGAGTAACAAACATCCATCAAAACAAACTTTCACATTTATAATATTAGTAGGAAGTAGGATAGTGCAGACATCATTCGCGAAACTTAGGGTTTTTTCTCGCGTTGTAAAATAACTAAGATCGTTATTCAATAACAAATAAAAAAAAAACAAAATGCCGTTGTCCTCTCCTCGTAAATATTCGCTAAGCAATAGTTCGCACAGATTGCTTATTTGCATCCAAGAAGACTTTTTTTTTTGGTAAAATCATCAAATGAGTCCTCCACCCAGGGCAGGGCGGGAGGGACTGTCAGACTTGTGCTGACTAAAATCCACGGTGTCCTTCACGAGCCCTTTACGTACCGGGGTCACGTTAATGGGTAAGTCCCGCGACCATCCAAGCAAACTGAATAATTTATTTAAATTAAAGTGATAAGCATTGCCTACTTATTTAAATAAAAGGTCAGGTAGAGTTTGTTTGTACAATGCAAATACAAAGGCAGGTAAATAATTAGTTCTTTCATTTCCGCGTTAACGTCAAATTTTCTACAAATGACTAAAAGTCTGACAGCCTGCTGTCTTACCAAAGGCTATGCTGATTTTTCCCGTTTTCTGTAGACTATGGCGACATAATGCCTACCCAAATTTTTGGGTTATTTACCCTTAGCCTAAAGACGAAAAATGGCGAAAAGGCGCTTATAACATTAAACACATTCCTGTGACCCAAAAATTCCCGTAACTCTCAGTTAAGCCACATATAACAAAAAATAAAAAATAAAAAAAATTAGCGAAGAAAATAAAACGTTCTATCGATTCGTATTCTAAAAAAGTCTCTTACCAATTATGAAAGGAGGTCAACTAATTGCTATAAATCACTGTACATGATGAGGGCCAACGAACTTTTGAGTAATTCACTTAATTACGTAGTAAGTAATGGCGTTTCTTTATCTTTACACGTTGATTAAACACCGGACTACTATCGTTGAGATGTAGTAATAGTGATCCATAGATTCGTATCTCTTCTTCATTACTTTTGTAGAAGTAACAGACAAGTGCAGACGTCATAGTGTATAGCAGTGTAGTGGAGAAACACCCTTATTTTTAATCGTTAGTTAAATTAATTGCGCTTAATATTCTCGATTGATTTTATACTGGGAACTGAACAGGTTTCTTCCACTCAAAACAATTAATTCAAGTTCCTCAAAAGATAATATAAAAACATTAAACAACAACATAAAATATAAACATTTCTGTGAACTTCTTGTTTTGAATTTTTTTACACTATAAATTATAATTGTATCTTAATTATCATCTAAATATTTTTATGTCTTAAAACTGTTTTTAAAGGTGATTTCAAACGATTTATTAATATTTAAATTTTCTTTGTTTCAGATGTTATACAAGTAATTTAGAAGACACGAAAAATGGCCTTGATAATTTTATGAAAAAATAAAATAAAACTATAGTAAAAAGTAACGCAACTGTCAAAAATGTCAAACACAGACACGACTGTCGACAGTAACATGAACAAAAGCGACATCAACGACCATAAGTTTGAGGTAAGAATTTGAATTATGAATTTTATCAACTACATACAGACGCCACAGCACATCAACCTACCCCAATATGTCAGGTCTCCTTAATAGATTTTCTACTTTTTAAAGAAGAATGTTCATACTCTATTGGCTAATCTATGGTTGACGTGCCAGCGTCGTTTTATTATTATTAATGTTTTCAGGATAGACAAAGATTCAAAAAATACTTCACAATACCAGCTTGTACTTGGTAAAGGCAAAACCTCAGCTCATAAATAAATGTTAGATCTTTAAATAACGGAATTTAATACCACAGAAACATGGCTACCCTACCGAAAAAAATCCCGAAACTAAATCTATGAGAATTTAACTTTGTACTAATTAAAAATAAGACCTGTTTGTGCAGGTAGAAAAAAATAAAATAGTTAAATTAATAATTAGAGTATTTCCATCTTAATTAAGTCTTTGTTTAGTGGTTATGTGAGTTAGTCGTGTGTTGGCCTATTCCGAGATTAGTTTCAAATTTTAAAAAATGCAGACCAGGTACGTTATCTAGACTTTATAAAAACGGTATAAATCTATTTTTGTAACTAATTCTGTAAGCAAGCTTTTCTACCTATTTATACTAATATGTTGAGATGAATAAAAATAGTTTTGTTCAAAATTAAGATGAATCGTTGTGTTTTATTACCACACGATCATCGAATGTAATGATAAACAGAATTTTCATAAAGGGGATTGTTTTAGCGTCCCAAAAGTGTCTAAAGGGTCACGGGGCTGTCTTAAGGGTCGCGTTAACCGCGTGTTGCTTAAACGTAAAGGGCTGTTGAAAGAACACCGTGGATTTTAGCCAGTTCGAGCTTGATAGTCCCTCCCGTCAAGGACGTACCCAGGGGGGGGGTCCAAGGGGTCCGGAAAATACCCCTCCCGAAAATAGATGAAAAATGCTGATCAAACTTCAATCAAGAGAGAAGCAATAGAAGTGTTGGCTAAGTGTGATGCTGTATTTTATCACACTATTAAAACTGTTAGTGTCTCTCCCTGTATCTACTGCAAGCGTCGAAAGATCGTTTTCAACTTTAAAAAGGGTTAAAACCTATTTACGCAATAAAATGGGCAATGATCGTCTAACTGGTTTGGTATTGATGTCAGCCCATTCAACTCAGATTCTTTCAGTAGACGACGTTTTACACCAAATGTCCTTAAGACCAAGACGTTTAAATTTAACGTTATAATACTGTCTTATATTACCGAGATATGCATTAAATAATTTGTGAAAACAATTTTCTTTTGATTTTAAGTATCCATTTACGCGATACCTTAATCATTTGCCTGGACCTGGACCCCCCCCGACAAAAAATTCTGGGTACGTGCTTGCCTCCCGTCCCACACAGGGCGAGAGGATTCTGCTTTTTTCTTTCTTTCTTTCTAGATAGGGTCCATCGGAAATATCGAGTTAATACCAGTTGGCACACCAAGTGGTGAATATATTCGTATCGTATATTCTCCTAGGCCCACACGACCAATGATTGTTGTATAGGTACAACATTATTTTTTGTTTATGCGAAACCCGATACACCTTTCTAGCATTTTTGTGTAAAGAAGGTATAAAGTTATAAGTTTGTATATTACCTGGTTGTCCGTTCAAAAATATGCTCATTTCGCGGTACACCCGCGTAAACCGCGTCTCCTGTGTTATACACTCGTGATAATAGTTTGGCAATAGGTACCTAACCGTGCGGTGATTGTATTGTAATTAACTGAAACTAAAATTATTTTGTTTTTATTTTTAGTTCGTTTGAGTCCGATATAACCCTCAAGGCCAGGTGGCTTGAGCACCTGTGGCAGCTGGTACCCCTGCCACCGGGCAGGGGTACGAGTTTCCTTTTCAAACAGTCCCGCGACGTGCCGTGACACTCTGTTCTCCCCCCCACCGTCCGTCGGTTTGCTAACACCCATGGAACAGCTACCCATTACTCGCCGTCCGGTGACCGGAAATATCGCGATGTCCGACGCCACGGGCGCGGGCGTCTCTCGTGGCGCCTGGGGCGTAACGTGGACGATGTCATTGCCAAGCAATTTTGGACTAATCTATTCTATATGAATCACTAGCTTTTGCCCGCGGCTTCGCTCGCGTAGAATTTGGTCTGCCTCATTAAGTGACGTGACATTTTTTTTAATATTTATAAGCTTTTTATGTAACTTCACATCGTACATCCCAGATTTCTAACTTAAAAAATTAGTTTCCATACAATCTTTGAACACCTATACCTAATATTTAGAGGGAATCTCTTGAAGGTGGAATTATTTGAATTCCTTTCTAAGTGCTCATTATTTTAGAGGACCAAAGCCTGCCGGGGTCGCGGGACTTACAAATTACCGTGAACCCGGTACGTAAACCGTAGCACTGGTAATAACATCCCTCATGTACACAATAAGCTAATAAAATTTCCTATTCTCAAAAACTACTGAACCGATTTTGATGTAACTTGCAGTATTCCCGAAGTTGAACGATACCTAGCACAAAAAAAAAAAAAATCGGACGTGAAGTTCCGGAGATATGCGAACACTGAATCAGTCGATGCCTACTCCTTACTGTTAGGGAGTTGTACCTTTCATCATCAGCTGAGCAACGTAAGATGATGATAACCATACGCAAGTACTTAAATTACTTCATAAGATTTACGAAAAACGTGCGTGGGCCTATAAAATTTGAGGGTTGCCCTCGATTTCTGCAAGATCCAATCATCAGATCCTGATTTGGTGACAATGGGACCACACGGGAAGCACCAGCTTTCAAACAAAAAAAGAATCATGAAAATCGGTTCACCCAGTCGGTCGTTATTCGGTAACAAACTACTGTTAAGGAGTTGTACCTTCCATCATCAGCTCAGCTACATAAGATGATGATAACCATACGCAAGTACTTAAATTACTTCATAAGATTTACGAAAAACGATGGGTGAGCCTATAAAATTTGAGGGTTGCCCTCGATTTCTCCAAGATCCAATCATCAGATCCTGATTTGGTGACAATGGGACCACACGGGAAGCTCCAGCTTTCAAACAAAAAAAGAATCATGAAAATCAGTTCACCCAGTCGGTCGTAATGCGGTAACAAACATAAAATTGATAACCTCCTTCTTTTTTTGAAGTTGGCTAAAAACTATCCTATGTCCTTTCTCAAGTTCCAAACTATGTCTGTACCAAATTTCACACAAATCGGTTCAGTAGTTTAGGCGTGAAGAAAAGACAGACAGAGTTACTTTCGCATTTATAATATTAGTTTGGATTCATTAAAATAAAGGAAATAAATAAAAAGATACATCTATATGCAGATGACGTTTGACGTCAAATTTCGTGCACATTCTGATACATAATATTATGTATTTATGTTTAAAATTAAACAGGAAAAACACAGGAATATAATATAAAGCAGTTGTATTCTTTTCTGATCACGAAATACCTTGTGACTTAACGCGTTTCACAGTACAAAAACCAGTCTTGTGACGTCCATGATTTCTTTGTTACAATCTCTGGCAAAAAATAGTTGGCACATTTGTGTGCAAAATTTAAATACATTTTGTGATGAATTTTGACTATTTCCTTGCTCAATTAACGTGGCACGGTTGGCGCTGTGACTAAGCGATCGACTGCTGTGTGTTACGGGTTCGGTCCTCGCTCGGAATAAACATTTGAGTTATCAGCAAGCAGTTCCGAGTCTGCGTGTTTGTGCATGTGAGTTTCTATGTTTAAAAACGCACTCACCATACAGGAGAAATTCCTAGAACTTTAAAAAAAATGAAGTACAGTCTAAAATGCTATACATTTTTTTATCAATGGTCAAAATATAACCCTTCCTTGGCCGTTGGATAAAAGTTTATAGCGTTCCAACTAATAGTTCACATAACTAACAACCCAATGACTGAACCTAACCCGTTCAGCCGCTGAAAATAATATCTCAACTTAATTTTATGGTAGGTTTTTTAAAAACACGTTTTCTCCTCATTTCTCTTCACACTGGCTAGAGCTGTAAAAATAATTATGTAAATGCAGCTATAAACCAATTATTTAATTTAAAATTATCTTTTTAGACTCCACACATTTATAGCACATTGTGTTAGTAATAAATGTGGGAGCTCTTTATTCAATTATGTTGACGATTGTACTAGCATACTTCATAAGTTTTATCGCACTTTCATCGGTTATATTACTCGTCTTGCATACAATGGTACTTTGTTAATTAATGGTTTCGTGTCAGGTCTCTGTCACAGACTGATTTGGCACTACAGTTATTGATATAAAGTCAATCAATTAACTACAACTTTTACAAATAACCTAAAAAAGCACATAATTAGGATGATCACTTCATTTTTTTCTTTCTGATTTTTAATATACTTTACTGTATCTCTTCTTTCTACCTAGTTGAGACAAGAATGAAGAAGAAAAAAAAACTGTGTTATTCGAAGTTTGTCTTTGCCTGTACCGAGTTAACAACAAATGGAAAAACTAAATATTTTACAGAACAGTAGAATTCTTTATAATTTTATTCATATTTATGCATGAACATGTCTTATTTCAAAGTAAATAATTATGAGATATGTAGATAAAATAGATACCTACATGAATAATTGCTACCTATTAAATAAACCTTTTCTATCCTATGCAAAGTGCAATATTGTCCTGTCACGAGAAAGTTATTATAAACTAACTTTTGCTAGCGGCTTTGCCAGCTCACGTTTATTTATTTATCTCAAAAGTTTAATATTTATTTATATTCAACATTTCCGGATTTAAACGAGAGTGTGCAACAGATTTGGATTATAATAGCTTCGCATATAAAAACGAATTAACGAGAAAAACGAGATCGTGTTCTCTCTTTTCAACTGATCGACTCTTTTGATATATTATTTTTTGGTGTGTTAATTTATATAACATTTTTAAATAAATAAAAAACAATCAATTCATTTACATTATTAAAAAATATTGTTATTGCTATGTGATTGTTTTGGTAGGTAGGTAGAGGTACTGCGCAAGTGGTTAAATATAGCAAGGATCATTGGGTTTCCGGGGTCGCGGGTCTTACCCATCACCGTAACCCCGGTACGTAAAGGGCTAGTGAAGGACACCGTGGATTTTAGTCAGTACAAGTCTGACAGTCCCTTCCGCCCTGCCCTGGGTGGGAGGACTCATTTGATGATTTTACCACGCAAAAAAAAAAGGATCACTGGGTTTTTATGTTTTTTTACGTGTGGTGAAATCATGAAATGATTTCTCCCAACCATGTTTAGACGAGAAGGACTATCAGATTTGTATTGACTAAAATCCACGGTGATCCCCCAAGAGCCCTTTACGGGGTCACAGTTACATAATGAGACAGCCCGGCGCCCCCTTGCCGCAAGGCTTTTACCTTCTATTGGAAGTTTTATAATTAATATTTAAAAAGGCTTTGACAGATTAAAAACTCGAATAGTCAATCAAATACACACATCAACATAATCTAGGGATATTTTATATTTCATCAAATATCTAAAAATCTATGAAGAATTTTCTGATATAGTAAATGGAAGAATGATAGGTTATTTTAAGGTGTACAGTAAAAAATAAAAAACATTTCGTGATTTTTTTGTTTTAAATAGAAATGTTAATTATTTTAATCGCCGTAGCAAATTAATATGGTAAAAAACTTCATTTCTTCTTATAAAGCTATTAATTTTAATGAAAATTTAAAAAGTCTTATTAAATCTAATTATTAATATGCAGTTTTGCCACCTCTTACATTAATTACACATCAACATCGATTGTTCATGCTTAAAGTTAGATTGTCAATGTCTTGCTGCGGTATGAGGTCCCATGTTCTTTGCAAGTGGTCGTAAAGTTGTTGTTGTGTCGTCAAATTTGGCGGGAAATCTCTCAAAGCTTTTCGTTGTAACATGTCCCAGGCATGCTCGATAGGATTTAAGTCGGGCGACTGTGCAAGCCAATCCAAAACTTGAATATCGTGGTCTCGGAGAGCGGTCGACACCGGCCGCGCCGTATGGGAAGGAGTATTATCGTGCATGAGTAGAAATTTCTGGCCCATTTGAATTCTGTGTGGGTCAATAACAGGCTCCACTACCTCCTCGTGGTATTTTTGTGCAGTCATGCTACCTTGGATCCAAATGAGCTGGGTTCGTCCGCCAAGACGAATTCCTGCCCACACCATGATTGTCTCGCCTTGGTATGAGTGGACCTCCTGAGGGTGCCTTAGACGGCTAACTATCCCTGGAGTTCTCCAAACGCGTGTTCTTCGTGATTCCAGATGAAACCCAAACCGGGACTCCTCGGTGAACAGCACCAAAGACCATTGTTCGTCACTCCATGGTAAATGCTCCCGAGCCCACGAAAGCCGCCGACCGCGATTGCCACGTCGCTATGCTGGAACACGTAGCGGTCTTCGAGCATGAAGACCAACTTCATGCAACCTCCTTCGCACGGTTTGGTCGCTTACCAGCAGCTGGTGGTCCTCCTGGAGCCTTTGTACTAGTTGCATCGCTGTGATATTGGGTTGTCTTCTAGCGGTTATTTGGAAAAATCGATCCTGTCTCTGCGTAGTAACGCGATATCTACCCGTGTGCCGTTCAGCTACATCCCCAATACTGCGATAACGTGACCACAACCTTGATATCACGTTTTGGCTGGTGTGTAGGGCCTCAGCAACGAAGCGTTGAATAGCACCATTTTATAGCATGACCACGGCTCGTAACATTTCATCTCGACTCAAATGACGACGTGACATGACTCCTAAAGCTCACACGACACGTTAAATTAAAAAAGAATACCAATCTAATCCCTGTTCATTAATTAATATTAATAAAACAATTTTAATTTTCCGTAACATAACGAATCACTAACAATTTTGCCACCGTATTTTGTTTTTTCTTTTTTTTTTAATATTTATTCTTTATATTTTGAAAATAGAATAAATGAGGTTTCAATCTGTATACAAACTTTTTATGAAAACTAAAAAGATTTTAAACTAAACAATCGTAAATAATTTACGATTAAGATATCCCTAGATTCTGTTGATGTGTGTACCTGATCTCAATTGTCACATACAGGAAAAGTTGAACAGCATTTAAATGTTAAATATTGATATTTAACTTTTTTATTTCAATATTAACATTTTAAATCAATAATATTTATAACACTTTTGATATAATATATCAGTATTTTATATCTGCGTCAACATCAGTCTGGAATCCGATACTGGGTAGATGCGCTCGTTTCTGCCATTTTTTATTGTTGTTCACGACTTTGGTGTAAGTGGTGCGCGGCGGCAGAACGTTGTGCACATCACGTACTCTCAGTAGTGAATGGCGGCAGCCACAGACTACTCACTCCCGCACCGCTGTCCGTACCCCTCTGCTTCGTGACGTCGCATCGCACTCATTCGCTTGTATTTTTCTTCCTGCCCATCCGAACAGCAACGGTCGCGAGACGGTGGCGTGCTTTAAACATTTCTTGACATTTGATGTTACCACTCACCGCCATGCTCAAATCGATTCAGTCATTTCAAATAAAGACTTGAAAGTTTAGATAAAATTTCGTTCGGCATACAAGGTCTAGTATCAGTAGCACTCACTTGACTCAGCCAGCCACATGACTATACATTTTTTTTTAATTCATCTTAGTAATAATTAGCACAGAAATCATTGCAAAGTCCACTTAAATAATCGGCCGATAACGACACAATCTTATCATTGTGCGTATAATCAATAGTACAGTCATGAAAACATTGTTTATCCGATAACTCTGTCCGATAGTTCGGTCCTATCGGTTGTGTGGACACGTCGTTCATTCGCATTTTTTTTTGCAGTTCAAAAACGGTGACGCTGACTTAGAAAAAGGGGGTAGTAAGACTGAAAAGGTTGCTTCTAATCTTCCCTGGGCTAAATTAGCCATGGGGACGTTTGCGGTGGGCGTGCTGGTCGGCGCGTGCGCCATCACCTGGATATTCCAGGACTGGAAGGCCAGTCTCCTGGTGCTCGCCATCCTGTGTGTGGTGTACCTCTTAGCTTTCTATTGGAGATGGATCTACGTCGCCATAATGACTGCTCCCAGAGATTTCTCGTAAGTTCTTTGTTTGATAAAGTTTTTTTATTTAATGAAGTTTTATTGTGTGATATTTTTAAATGTTTGACTTGGCATTGTTGCTGCCACAGAACATATAAAGGAGGTTAGAAAGGAAATAGTTCCTGATTTGCATCAGAACGCTTGTCGCCGTTTGTCTCCCACTCTTTAACTTTACTACAAGCAAGAGACCAGTGCCTACGCGGATTACGCACACAAATAAACAACACGCACTTAGATCGTGAGTTTGCTATTGGTTGTCACACTAATGCAATCTCTGCATTTGACGTACACTCATACACACGTAAAAGCTCACGTATGGTAGGGCGACTAAACGGTCGATTATTGATATCGATAAAATTAATGTAATCTTCGGATTTGAGATATCTTTATTTCCCATTAGAAATTATCACTTACATGAGAAATATTTATAACTAAAAAGCATTATTGTCGACAGACGTACAGTTTTCGCAAAACAAAACATTCTAAAAGACAAAATCATAAACTCAAAAATCAAACATATCAAAAATACTTAAAAATGTAGGGTAGACGCTCGAAATTTCGCATATCAAAAATAAACATACACGGAACACGCGCAACTGGATGTGGTATGTAATGTACTAAGGTGCGCTCGCTTTGTTTTTGTTTAAAATATGTGATTTTAAGTTTATTTTTAATATAGACATGGATTTTGCATTTTTTATGGTATTTGGTAGTCTTTTATACAATTAGGCACCTACGTACATCATAATTGGTGCGTGGTGTGTATAGCTGTATGTCATTCGCATTTCTAAGTCCAATTTTGTGTATTTGATGTTTCCTTGTAAAATGTATCTTGCTTCTTACTTTACAAGTATTGTGGACTATGTGGACTTCTGTAATGCATGTTGTAAGCATGTATTCATGCGAATATAGAAACAAGTAAATAAAAGTGAAACAAATAAAAAATACATAACTGAATTAAAAACTAATTTAATTTTTAACATTAGGATTTAACATGGACTTAAGTTTAAGTTTCTTTAGGATTTGAGTTTCTTTTCCCTGACTTTGTTGTTATGTAATTATCATCATCGAAATGCTGCGAACAAATTGTGCTACATTTAGTAGGGATCCAGTCAATTCTGCCAGTTGTCTCAATCCACAGTTTTCTTATACCTGGATCTGTTGGAAACCTAAAACATATTAAATCATAATAAATGTCAGTTTCAACTGAAAAATTATGGTCGTAATAAATAATATTATTTTAGTTATAAAGTGTACTATTGATAATAATCAACTGTGTCATCATGCCGTGGTATCTTAGAACAAACGGCACGGTACGCTGTAAGCACTGCCATCTATTAGCCGCTTCAAGAAAAGAAAGGCTGCTTGTAATTTTATAGAAGGATTATTACTAGATGGCACTATGAAATAACGATGACACTATAAGGACGTTGACATTTGACTTGATTTGACATTGACACTGTTTTGAATTTTTCACAAGATTTTTTTCGGTTGGTGTGTATGCGCCTATGCTGTTAATTTTCTTGTATTTTCGTGTTTTCTCGCTTTTGTTTTCCTAGAGTACGTGTAGTTGAACTTTGTTCCTCCGGCTTTACTTTACCCGATAAGTTTAAGATGGCTCAAAGGTCCTGTTGTGTTCCCGGCTGTTCCATGAAACTTGGAGGCGGTAAGTTGTCTCAGTCTGAGTATATTTTTTATTCGTATCACCGGCAATGTGTAGAATTTCGACATTTTATAGAATTCCCGTTTTCCGGCTTAGAATAACATTATTCCTTACGTATTAAGTAACTGGTACCTACTTAAAAGTTGTATTAGTTCAAAGTTACTACTTTTATTGCTGAAATTACCCACCTATGTACTTGTAATTCTTACCGATTTATTCCTACTATTATTATTATAAATGTGAAAGTGTGGGTGTTTGGATTTTTGGATGTTTGTTACTCAATCAAGCAAAAACTGCTGAACGGATTTGGATGTAATTTGGTACCCAGATAGTTTATAACCGTGATTAAAACAGGATACTTTTTATCCCAGTATGACGTTCCCGTGGGATAATTACCCAACTTCACACGGGCATAAGCTAGTATGTAATTGAACAACAAACATACTACTTAGCCAATTCTCACATTCTTATTATTCTTCGTCTGCTTAGTGATGGGAGATTACTCCATGGAAACCTGTTTCCTGGATTAAAAATGTCCTTTAAGTTAATCCAGGTCATGGTGTACCTGTGTTCGCCCGAACCTATTCAGCTGTTGAAGTGTGGTTGAGTAACAAATATCTAAACATAATATAATTATGTCAGTAGTATTATGTGTTTGATTCCAGACCACTCATTATTTTTACTAAACCAAGATACAAGTTTATTTTATAATGGAACAAAAAACAGTTAAATGTTCAAGTTTAAAATTATAATTTGAGTGTTATGTTACATTTTCTTTTCATTTTATGTTTGATGAACATCTTGTAACAAGTTCTTAATTATCATGTTTTAGGAATGCCGTTGCATCGGTTTCCAAATCCAAATAATCCTGCTCAAATAGAACGTTTTCGCACTTGGGTAATGAAAATTGGAGGAGATATTATTGGAGAAAATAATGAATTTATATATAAGAACAGAAAAGTGTGTCATAAACATTTTGAAGAAGTTTACACATTTCCAAATATGAAACTAACTGCACTGGCAATTCCAACACTTGAAATTCCAGGTAAAATTTGTTAATTTTTAAAACACTATACCTACTCTTTTTATTGATGGAAAAAAGTAAAGGTAAATAATGTAACAATGTCTTGTTTTGTGAAATACTAAGCAATTTAAAAATTGAAACTTACTTCATGAAGAAGTTTTTTAAGCAGATTAATATTACGCAGTCTTATTATTAGAAATTGTGTCTGAAAATATTAAATTTTCATAAAAGTAGATGTATGGTCTTTAAATTTTGATTGATGATGATAACGGTTTTCTATGAATAAATCCTTTTATCCCAAAAGGTTGTGTTCATCCCTATTAATAATAACTCTATAAATTTCAGGTGTACATGTTGGTGAGCACAGGCATATTGAACTGCCATCTACGGCAATTCAAATGACGACAACCTCCTCTTCCAGACCCATTCCCATCAACACAGATTTATCTTCGAGGCCAGGTAAATGATTCACTACGTAAACTTTTAATGGAAATTTATAATAACAAAAAGCATCAAGGCCTCCTAAGTGAAATTATTGTGAGGGTTTTTATAATTTTAATAGAATACTTAATATTATTTGTGAAATATAAAGGTTTAGGCGAGTTTAGCGATTTTTGGCAGGGGTAAATCTTACCTATTATATTATATTTGCTTCACTGCCACTGACATGCTAATGTTGACTGTATCTGTGAGTATGAAATGTTGCGCTTGGCTAGAGCAGTCAAAAAGAAAACAATACAAAAATAGTTCTATACCTATAGATTACAGGTAAATTTATAACAAATCTATGGTCTTAAAATAACATGGTAAATCTCCAATCAACATGTTTTCATCGACTACTATGTTATGTTTGTTCTTGAAATAAATTCACCCCAACTATGGAACCCTTCATTATGCATTGTCTAATACGCACTTGCCGGTTTTTTTCTTTAAATTATACTTATATTAAAAGCTGAAGAGTTTGTTTGTTTGGTTGAACACGCTAATCTCAGGAACTACTGGATCGAAATGAAAAATTATTTTTATCCTGGATAGTCCATTTATCGAGGAAGGCTATAGGCTATATAACATCACGGTACGACCTTTAGGGGCTGAGCAGCGGGTGACACCGCGGGGAACAGCTAGTTAAATATATAAATAATTAGTTAAATATTTTACAGTGGTACAGAACCCTTCGTGTCTGACTCCGACTCGCACTTTTCTTTAATAATTAATAAACAACCCAATGTTAATTTATGTTTATTATGTTCTTACAGTCATGAATATTGAACTACCATCTACTTCAGTTCAAATAAAGACAGCCGGAGCCAGACCAGTTCAAATGGACACAGATATATCTTCGAGGCCAGGTAAATATTATACAGTAGTCCAAAGATAGTGTCGACCAATTTTGCTGATAGATTTTTTGCAGTTGGTAATTGATAAAAAATACAATTTTTTAATTTGGTTTTGCTATTGTGATTACAGTAATGAATATTGAAATGCCATCTGCTTTACTTCAAATGGAGATGGCCTCTACCAGACCAGTTCAAATGGACACAGAAGTATCTTCAAATCCAGGTAAATAAAAAACAAAATAATTATTAAAATACTATAAGTAGAATGCCTCATTTATCTAGTAGCAAGCGCGACTGCTGAGCATTAGGTCCCAGGTTCGATTCCCAGATCGGGCAAAGTGTTATTGGGTTTTTCTAAAGGAATTTCTCAGTAGCAGCCACGGCGTCTGGATTTGTGCCCAGTTGATGGCAATAGGTTCGCCTCCTAATACATGGGACATAAACATAACTCGCGAAATGTGGGTGTACTATTAGGTACTTACACCTCTGCCTAACCCTCCGGGGATTACAGGCGTGATGTTATGTACTATGAGTAATGAATATTGATGTAACACTTGTAAACAAATAATGATGTTCAAAATAAATATTCTATACATACTGTATAATAATATTTTAAACTAGCTTCTACCCGCAAATTTTTCGTTCTCGTTTGCGTGATGTTTAGGCCCCGACCAACCGCGTCGCATCCCACCGCCCGGACAAAAATGTGATAGCTCAGTTAATAAACATGATGTAATAAATTTAATTTATAGCCTATAGCAGTCAGGAATATTGTAGCTTCCTACCAGAAGAAAACATATTTGGAATTGAATAATTTGTTCCAGAGATTACCCCTACATACAAACAAACAAGCAAATTTTACCATTATAATAGGTATTATAGTTAATACCCAATGCATAACTTTGTTTTTATTTTTCAGGTCGTTATAAGATTTCCATACCTTTGACTGCAACAGAAAAGAAGCTGAAAGAAATAATATCTGAAGTCAAATCAAAATTGCGCAAAGCTCGCAATACAAACAAAAAGCTAAAAATGGAAATAATGATGGCAGAAAAAATTATGAAATCATCTGCCTATCAAATGGTGAAAGAAAAAATGACACCAGCAGCTCAGACATTTTTCGCAATGCAGATCAAGCAGTTTGCAAAGAAACCTGCAGGGAGGCGTTTTACTCTAGATGAGAAAGTTCTCTGTTTATCTTTATACAAGCCTTCCCCTAGAGCATACCGAATACTAAGTCAAATGTGCATACTTCCCAAGCGAAAAACTTTGGAGAAATTGCTTTGCAAAATAAATCTAGAGCCAGGATTCAACAAAATAATATATCAACATTTAAAAAAAAAAGTAGAAAAAATGCCCGCCCGTCACAAGTATTGCTGCCTGATTTTTGACGAAATGGCCATAGCACCTAATTTATACTATGACAAGACCACTGATATTATCCACGGTTTTCTTGATAATGGTGAAGAGAGATCAAAGTCATTCTGTGACCATGTGTGTGTTTTCATGATAAGGGGTATTTGTAAAAAATACAAACAACCCATATCATTTTCATTCTGCAAAGGAAGCACTAAAACGGCAGATTTATGCAAGCAAATTAAACATATTATTCATTCTTTAAATGAAATTGGGTTAAATGTGGTTGCTACAGTGTGTGACCAAGGAGCCACCAATATGGCTGCACTTAACCTTTTGATGAAGGCAACTGAAGGAGACTATTTAAGGTGTGGCAAAAATTATCCTGGAGGCTTTTTTGAGATAGATTCAAAAAAAATATACCCAATTTATGACCCACCTCATCTCATGAAGGGCGTTAGAAATAACCTGCTTACCAAAGATTTAAAATTCAAAGAAGATGGTAAAATAAAGTTAGCTTCCTGGTCACACATAGAAGCTTTATATAAACGAGGACCAAGATACAGAGGAGTCAAGCTTATGCAAAAGTTAACAGCTCAGCATGTATATCCACAGCTAATACCAAAAATGAGAGTCAAACACTGCACACAAGTGTTTAGCAATACAGTTGGCCTGACTATGGGGTACATGGCAGGTTTGTAACATTGAACATTTTTACGAACAGTATTTGACTTAAATTCTGTGATAATTTTATCAAGCTTTATTGGTGTTTTAAGTGAGAATACTAAACATAGGTTTTGGGAGGTGGAATTTCCAAAAAATATTTTTAGTGTCTGCTTTGATAGTAAAGGAACTTCCTGTAAAAAAAATATAATCATTTGTAGCTTCAGTAGTAGGCTCTGCGTTAGTGATACGTTAATTAAACCATACTGGTTTAGGTGGCGCTCTGTGGTTTCTGCCTATCCCTACGGGAAATAGGTGTGAGTTTATGTATGTATGTTAAACCTTAGTCTGGCCAAATCGTTAGTGAATCTTTGATTATTGATGGAAAAAATCAAAGTTAATTAAAAACTTTTTCTTTTCAGATGAAGGGAGACTCCCAAAAAAAAGTATGGACACAGCCGATCTCATCCTATTTTTTGATAAATTGTTCGATTCTGTCAATGGCAATTTCCATAGACCTGACATAGGAAAAATTTATAGATGTGCTGTAACTCGGCAATCTCCACATCACAGATTGTGGTATAGAAGTTTACCAATATTGAAATCCATGACGTTCATCACAAAAACTGGTCACAGAGCAACTGTGCCGTCTTTAACGAGTTGGGTAAAAACTATCGAAGCTTTTCTCGCCTTGACAAAGGATTTGCATTCTGCAGGTTTGAAATCGATACTGCTGCGCCATATTAATCAAGACCCCTTAGAAAATTTCTTTGGGGCAATAAGAGCACATGGTCTCCGCAATAATATGCCAAGTGCTCACGCTTTTATTAACGCTTATAAATCGTTACTGATATGTAATATTACATCATACAAATCGGTTGAGGCAAATTGTGAAGAAGACAATTTTGAATTGTTACATTCATTAAAGAAAATTTTAACTGAAAACCAGCCTCAACCAGATAAAATTAATGTTAACTATGAAATAGCGGAGGAGCACTTATGCATAGGGGACGCAGATGTAGAAAATTTATTATCAAATCCCGAAAACAAAGAAAAATGTGCAGCAGTAGCATACTGTAGCGGGTGGCTCATCTATCTTTTAAAAAAAAATATTTTTATGGATTGTCAAACCTGCAGACATGATTTCGAGTCTGAAGAAATCCAAGACTATCATAAATATATTAAAATTAAAGAATATGATAGCACAAAAACTTGGCTTTCTTACCCAAGTCGTGAAGCATTTTCATTTTTTTTTAATTCAGAAAATATTGTTACAGAAGTCCTAAAGACAAAATGTCATAGCAAAAATATAAAAGCTTATTTAGAACTTGTGTTAACAATAAATATCAACTACAATTTTATAACATGCAACAATCATAGAAATTTATCTATAAAATTTATGATAAAAAAACTAATTTTGTTCTTCCTAAATAATTGGTGCAAGGATATGAACCAGATAATATCTGGAAAAACCACGTTTTTTGATGAAAGTGATGAGATGAAAGTGGCAGCTCATAATTATTATGTAACACATAAAACCAGAAATAAAAACTAATAACCTATCATATTGTTTCTTTTTTTTTCCCTTTAAGAAAAATGTCATGCACTGTTTTCATGATTTGTGTTACCCTGAAATCACAAATTTATGAAAACAATGCAATAACAATAATATCTATAAAAGCTGGGTACCCTAGTAAGGCTGCACTATACTTATATGTATCTATGTAGTGCAGTGGCTTTAGTTCATGAAGCAACCACTACACGGCAGCACTTTCGCGACCTCGAGCGAAGCCGAAGTTACCCATCTATAATAGTATATTAATCTATGTGTGTCATAGTAATTATCGACATTGTTTACAAGTTGGCACAGCACTATCGATATGTCTAGATTTCGTGGAATTGACCCTTTAGTTCGGTACTCGGGACTCTCGCAGTGAACGTAATACACTGCGCGATCGCTTACGTAGTGCAAAATAGTAACCATCTATTGCAAGCAATGTATTACTATTCGTCTGCTTGCGATTATATCGTTTTTGTCTACAAACTTCATAATGCTAATGTTAAAATTACAAATATCAGAAGTATTTTAATGATTTTGGACTTACCGGTGAAAAGAAATCCCTTCTCGTGCTACACTACACACCTGACTTCTTTTCCGACACGTTATAATAGCGCAAGACGGCATAATTTAATATTTTTGCGGAGCTTACGTACGCTGTCAAAACAGGAGCGCGTTTGCTGGCCGGTAAAGTAAATTTCGGTTGATATTGAGCATTTGCTCATAACCGCGGCGCGCGTGCCCCGCCCACAAGGCCCTTCTAACCTCCTTTATATGTTCTGTGGTTGCTGCTATATTTATATTAACAGACAGAATAGCTACAAGGTCAGCGTTCAAATATTATATGTTTTTTTATAAAAAATAGGAATAACATCTACCTAGCCAAATAGTGACGTACTTAAACGTCCTCTATCATCCCGAATGCCTTTGTTCATTCAGTATGTTGTTAGACGTTCAGTCAGTGCTGTAACTAGCTTTTTATGCGCCAAGTGCGAACTTCTTTAACTGTGCCTTGCGGGTCTAAAACAGCCACTTTAAGTAATAATCGTAATGATTCACTTCGAGACGTCATTAGCTATTCTTCTATTATTCATTCACGAAGCGAATCATTAAGAATATTGATAAGAAGCCGTTTTAGAACCGCTGCGCTGGTCTGGCCAATTGTGGTCCTGGACTGGTCAATTCTGCTCCCCTCCAGGGATCCCTGTGCCTGGGCACCATAAGTATAACCCTATTTTCGGCACTGCGTTCAGTGTCAACAGCATCAGGATAAACAACATGAATACATCCTCACTCACCGCTCTTTATTTTGTAGCGCCCTCTACTGCTACATCAAAATCCTGAGGCTGACGAGGAACTTCACGAAGAAAAACTGGTCGATGCCAGACATCTTTCATCAGCTGGTGATCAAGCATCCCAATAAGGCCTGTTTCCTGTTCGAAGATGAAACATGGACATTCCAACAGGTAAAATTACTAATTTATTCCATACTAGCTGTTGCCAGCGGTTTCACCCGCTACAACTTGAAAACCATCCCACGGGAAAATCGGATAAAAACTATCCTATGTGTTAATCCAGATGATAAACTCAATTCGGTAGTTTTTGTATGAAAGAGTAACAAAAATCCAACCCCCACAAACTTTCGCATTTATAATATTAGTAGAAAGTAGGACAGTAGGATTCGAAGAAGTTTAATGAGAATATCTTATTCCGTACCTTACTGTACTGTTAATGCCGTTTATACTTTGCATTGCCATAATGCTCGGTTTACATTGGTCCAGGACAGGGGTGAGTAGCAATTACAAGTACAGTGGCGAGTGACGAAAACCTAGATAGTGAATGCTTCTACTCTACACTACACGGTTAGGTACGGTTTACGGTGACAGCTTGCTGACAGCTCCTTAAGGCACGCGAGTAACATAACCTATAGGTCTGGTCTTTGATTGGACGGCAAGCTACCCGATTACTCGCTGTCCGCAAGCTAGTGCAAAACACCTCGCGATCCCCGACGCGTCGGGCGCCTTAGGCGACCATTATAAATCGGGGCTTTACATGAAACAATATAGTGCAGTTAAGCCTTTGTCAAACAGACAGGCGTGGCGAATGCGAAGCGAGGCGTTTTTATTTATAACGTATGGAACTGTTTGAATCCAGTCACACAGAAAAGCGA
Organism: Agrotis puta; assembly: GCA_943136025.2. Taxonomy (NCBI): domain Eukaryota; kingdom Metazoa; phylum Arthropoda; class Insecta; order Lepidoptera; family Noctuidae; genus Agrotis; species Agrotis puta. Next base: position 11,978,030 of record OW964170.2, on the reverse strand, counting down.
AAGCGATCCAATAGCATGACCGAACCGATGCGAAGACGTGGCGAAGGCGTATTTGCTCTGTTTGACGTCGTTCATAAAAAGCCAGCTAATACAACTGCCACGTCTCGGTTCGCTGCACCCAGTTTGACGTCTCGTATCGGTTCGTTATCACTTTGGACTCGGTCCGGTTCGCTATCGCTAAAGGCTTAAGAGTTAGTAATATTTTGAATAATTCGATTCCTGATTCAAGCATAAAATAAAATTCATAAATAAATAAGACTTTCTTAACCAGCACCAAGATAGGCGTCAAGATTTTTGCACGAATGATGGAAATAGGCAGACACGTTCTTTCTAAACATGATCGGAAAAACGGGGGTAACGCTAGACTATGTTATGTAAATACCACCATCTTTTTCAAATTAAATTGTCGATCGTCTTTTACAGTTGACATTGTGGAAATATCAACATAATGGTAGTGAAACCCACTAAGTACATAACATTTAGCAGGAAGTATATCCATGTGTGTTCTTTGTGGTATAACGCTTGTTAGCGACTTGCTGTTACAAAGTGGTTACGTGAAAAACAATGTAGGTAGGTAGTAACAATTGTACAATGTAGAATACGTAAATATTTTATGATCTTTGTAGAGGATAGACGTGAGCATTCACTTATAATGAGAATTCTTGCCAATGTTAGGGGAACAGTGTAAAAGACGGGGACGTGAAGTGTAATGGGGACATACAGTCTTAAGGCAAACTTAACACAACACTAACGTAGTGCAAGCGCCAACAGGACGTCATTTGCAAGCGGCCATTAACAAATGGCGTCCTGTTGGCGCTTGCTACGTGAGTATTGTGTTAAGTTTGCCTTAAGTGTGTGTTTTTCCATCATATCCCGCGTCCCCCTACTGTTCCCTTACATTACCTACGAAAAAACTAACAAGAGCGTTTTATCGAGCATTCTAACGAGCTTTTTGAAAAGCCGGCTGTCAAATCTGATATCTATATGAAGAATTTTTTTGACGACTATCGAGTAGAGCGTTCGCTAAAAATATCGAGAAAATGTTCGTAGCGATGTTAGACTCTATGTTCGGCTCTGTTCGTTGTTCAGTTCGACAACATTAAAACCGGCGAATGCTCGATGTTCTGTTACATGTGAATGTCAAGTCTATCAGCACCTTTAGAGAATGAATAAGTAATACATGTAATAAAATTCGTTCCACGTGTAAACTGAGGTAGATTTGAATTACATTATATATCTAATACGTTTTTTTTGTCGAAAGAAAAACTTTATTGCGAGCAGGATTTAAACATGTGAACATCAGCTTTTTTTTTTACGTAGTAAAATCATCAAATGAGTCCTCCTACCCAGGGCAGAGCGGGAGGGACTGTCAGACTCGTACTTACTAAAATCCACGGTGTCCTTCAATGGCCCTTTACGTTTGTAATTACGAAGGCGGGAGGCAGGTTGAGGAAACTTGTCCTAAAATCTCATAGATGAAAGTCATTCTATCGCACATTCGAACACAATTTAAAAGGCATTCTAAGGGTCCTACTCGTCTAGAAAAATAATAAGCGCTATTTAAAAAAAAGCTTAATTAAGCTTTATGATTTTTGACCAGTCTATCGCATCTGCTTTAGCTTAATAAAAATGTGACTAGACGTTTCCATGTGTGTATTTCAATAGGCAAAAAAAGCTTTATATTTTTAGACGTTTAATTGGATTCTTCAAAAACAAGTTATTAAGATTTCGACGGATTACGAGCTTAAAATAGCTACACAGAGATAATAAAACACAATATTATTAATTCAAATCCGGTATCTTCTAGTTAGGTAGACTAGAAATATTCTAGATCTGTAATATTATTTAAATTTCAAGATGTATATAACGAACTTCTTGGAAGGCAGAATTATAATTAGAACAAATACATTTGATCGTATAAAAAACTAAAACGAAAATAAATATGATCTAAAACAGTTCTGCTTGCGTGTCGTGATTAGGAAAACACTGTTATAATATATTTTTTTTTTACCTAAATTTCCGGCATTTTCATTTTAAAAGCTTCCGTCGGAAAGCAGTAACTGCCTTGAACGCAATTATCATTTTCATTAACTTGATTTGAATCAGTGGGAGTAATTACCTGAAGTTTCACACGCCATTTCTTTTTAGTATACGGTGTCCTGAGTAATAAGGTCATCCCCATTTAGTTTGTTATAGCGTGGCAGCTCTAAAGCCGCTAATGCACGAGCCTGTGATCAACATACACGCAATTTTATTTAAATTTAAACAAAAATGCGTGTATGTTCTCACTTTATGAATTCTTCCTGGTTCGTGGGTGCGTTAACAAACATAAACTCACATACACAAACGCCTAGACTTTGAACAACTACTTGTAGATCTCTCTCTTAGAACTGACTGCTCGAGCAGTTAGCCAGTAATCGACATAGACGAACTGATCGAGGAGTTAGCCAGTGATCAACAACACGGACTGCTCGAGTAGTTAACCAGTGATCAAAATACACGTATTGCTCGTCATTATCCATTGCTAACTACTCCAGCATTCAGTATCAACGACACAGTTAGAGCGCACTGACTGAGCGATTGGACTGCTGCGCTGCGTGACGCAGGTTCAATTTCTGCACGGAGCAAATATTTGTATGTTGTTTCGGGTCTGGGCGTTTATGTATATAAGTTTATATGTTTGTATATGCACCCACGACACAGGAGACATTCCTGGTGTGGGGCAAAGTTCCTTTAAAAAAAAACTGCTCCTGGAGCAATTCGACTTTTCAAGCGGTTCCGTGTGCATGAAGAAAGAAGATTGTAGTTTTTTATGCAGTCACAGCTTGAAACAATTGATACTGATTCTTTTACCAATCCGTGTATGGCCCTCCTGATCCTTCAATAGCCCGTAACGTTCCAGGAACACGGTTTCCTGAAGAAACAGTTCCGCGACCCGCCGGCCTAACAGTAAAGACACGAGATCCGTCGTTGACGATTCGCACACGAAAATAATACTTCACATTTTTAAATGAGAAGCAATAATAAATAACATTCCCTATCTTTTCCAGGTGGAAGAATACAGCTTACGAACATCAGCAGTTCTCAAAGCTAAAGGAGTCAAGCGTGGAGATGTGGTAGCTGTGATGATAGGCAACTGTCCTGAGATGCCGTCCATCTGGCTGGGGGCCACTAGGATCGGCGCCGTGTGTCCGTTGATCAACACCAACCAGACTGGCAATACCTTGTTGCATTCCATCAACATCGCCAAGTGTGACGTGGTTATTTACAGCGATGAGTTCCAAACAGGTTTGTGAACCTTTATCGTCTTTAAAAATGAAGATTTACTGGCACATGCCAGAAAGTATAGTGCTACCAATTTAAAATCGGTTCAGCCATTTCAGAGATTAGCCGTTAAAAACAGACAGACAAAAATAGTAAAAAATGATATTTTGGTGTATGTACCGTATATATATTCATATGCATGTAGTAAAAAACGGTTATTTCAATATTACAAACAGACACTCCAATTTTATTTATATGTATAGATTAGTATAGATTAATTGATTTGCTGTCTACAATTTAAAATTTGTCTGCTCCAAAATCAAGTTCTATGTCAAGTCATTAACAATAACTACTATAAGTGTTACATAACATAAATATTTGACTAACAGGTAAAACTGGTTTTAGTATTATCTTTTGAATCTGATAATGAGATCATACATCATTCAGATTCATCTACTTATTAATATTTAAAAGTTAATTATACACCTGGATGGAACAAAGCTAATGATAAGTCAGGAACTAGCTTAGTTTAAAAAAAAAAACCATTTTGACTTATTTCTTGAGGATTTTTTTAATCTTGTTTAACACCAGAAACTTTTTCTGTGTCCCCACGACACAGAAAAAGTTACGTAAACTTACGTTTACAAAACTACAAACATTGAGACCTACATACACAAACACCCAGTCCCGGAACAACTACTTGTAGGTCGTAGTTACAAATATTTATTCCGTGCGCAAATCGAACTCGCGACACGAGCAGTAATGAATCGTTGAGCCACTGAAAAAACCGTCCATTTACCTAAAACAAAATTTAAAAGATTCCAGAACCTTTCTATAAAAAAATCTTCCTTCATTACAGCATTCCAGGATATATCGAAGGAGCTGAACCCGTCTATCAAACAATTCAAGTTTGTTCGTCGCCCTCTCAACACGTCACCTAATGCTGTGAAGCCAGTGACCTCTGAAGACGACTTCACCTCACTCCTGGAGAGTACAAACCCATCTCCCTGGTCGAAGTCCGACGGTGAAGGTTTTAATGGAAAGCTGCTGTACATCTACACCTCTGGAACTACTGGATTGCCGAAAGCAGCTGTTATTTCTTCTTCACGGTAAGTTTGCTCCTCTAGTCCATTTTTATTTTTAGGAGGCCATGAAAGAGGCACGTTTTAACGTCGAAAATCAATAAAATGGGACGGGATTGATTCTGCACTCGTTGAAATCATTGAAATGAGTCCTCTCACTCTGGGTGGAGCGAAAGGGACTATCAGACTCTTCCTAACTAAAAACCACCCTGTTCCCTCGTATACCCTTTGCATTCCAAGGCAGTGATATTCTCTTTAAACAGTCCTGCAACCCCTTAGATTTTATGATATGTTTTTTTTTTAAACGTCGCCCCACACTAGGGATTTCTTCCTGTATCGTGGGTGCGTTTACAAACATAGAAATTCACAAGCACAAACACCCAAACCCGGAACAACTACTTGCAGATCATACAAATATTTGTACCGTGCGGGGATCGAATCCGCGACACGCTGCGCAGCAGTCGATCGCTCAGCCACTGCGCCAACCCATGACACCAAGATCGAACCCATGACCTATGTTTACCCTAACCCTGATACGCCAAAACCACTTTGTGGCTCTAAAAACACGTTATGCTAATGATCCACCGGGGTCGCGAGATTGTTTCATCAGGTAACCGTGACCCTGGAACGTAAATGGCTATTGAAGGATCATCGTTGATTTTAGTCGGTACAAGTCAGATGCAGACAGTATGCGGGACGGGAGGATCGGAGGACTCATTTGAGGATTTTACCACGATAAAAAAAGAAGGCCCCGGTCCCAACAACTGTTGTTTGACAGTAGACAGTAGTTAAGAGTAGAGAGGAACACAATAGTCTTGTCGGCAGTGCCATAACTGACTTTTTATGCGCTCAGTGTGAGCTTCATTAACTGCATCCTGGTCTGGTCAATTGTGGTCCTGGTCTGACCATTTCTGTTCCCCCCGCCAGGGTCTGCGCCCTGTGCCTTATCGGCAAATCTAGCCAAGGGTCCTGATGACTCAGTTGCTGGCTTTTGAAAGGTCTAATATACAGCTGGTCTTTGATTAATATTGGTGGAATGTTGAGAAACCGACCGGGAGGTTTGGTAGAATTGATGATTATGATTAGTTTATTCTGTATGTAACTAACCTTGGGTTATATGGAAACGGTTAGTTGATTATGTAAATCAAATACTGCCAGTTTTATATTTTGTTACGATTAGTATGAGATAACCGGTCGAGGTTATTGTTTTGTTGTTTTACAACTTTTTAACGTTACAATAGCTCGTTAGTTATTAATTAAACCAGGAATATTAATGCTTAAATACTTTTAAGTAGTTAAAATTGACCTTGGAATCACTAATAATTAAGTTATACTAGCTGTTACTGTTAACTGTTCCCCGTGGTTTTATCCCCGCTGCTAGGCGTCTATGTGATGTTTAATAGCATATAGCCTTCCTCGTTAAATGGAGTATCGAATACAAAGATAATGTTTAAATTTGAACCAGTAATTCCTGAGATTAACGCGTTCAATTAATAAAGATTTTTATTATTTCCAGAATGGTTTTCATGGCATCAGGCGTCCACTACCTCGGCAGTTTGCGAACTAGCGACATCATCTACTGCCCTATGCCCCTGTACCATTCTGCTGGTGGCTGCATCACGATGGGCCAGTCCTTCATCTTCGGATGCACCGTAGCACTCAGGACAAAGTTCTCAGCATCCAATTACTTCCCAGACTGCATAAAGTACAATGCAACGGTGAGTGAAAGCTCGGAGAAAGTACTGAGCACTAATGTGCCACATTGTAAGCTGAGATGCAGAGAAATCAAAACTTATGCGCTGGCGTTGGCCGATCGTTAAACATGCTTTGTAGTTGAAGAGAAAGTGAGAAATATGGTGTTTGATTTTAGCCTGAGCGGTGTTTGTGTTCTTATAAACCTTAGTAGGCAATATTTCTTGCATTTAATCAAGATACCGGTATCTTGATTAAATGCAAGAAATATTACCTCACCCTTGTTGTTTGCTATCACGGTCAATGTTATAACATTCGTATTCATAATAAGAACGCAACTTCCGAACAATCTCCAACTAGCTTTACTCTATGACGAAATTGGTCAATCAAAACCTTCAAGTACCTGCAACCTGTAACTGGAAGACACGATCTGAAAAAAAAAACAATTAGATAACTTTAAACTCCGTCTCCATATTAACTTCATCTTTTAAAGGGGCCAGTTTTTATAATGTGTATACCTAGGTACCCCTTTTTACACCTTTTTTATTACTGATCAGTTTTTATTCCTCTTTACATTTTTTCTTTGTTTTATTTCTCAGGCTGCCCATTACATCGGCGAAATGTGTCGCTACGTGCTAACGACACCACCTTCTGCATCAGACAGGCAACATAAAGTTAGAACAGTCTACGGTAACGGCATGAGGCCAGCGGTAAGATTATTTTTAACTATTCTCTATAAGACTCAGCGCCGCAGCGCATGAGCTACGGTTCAATAGATTTTTAACTTTATATTCTACAGTATAAAGTTGAAACACTACTAAAGTCAAACCGTAGCTTGAGCGTTGCAAAAGAAAAAAGTCAGTATTACCCTGCTTTTGCTGTATGGCTTGTAAAATTATGACTTATACACAGACAATAAGTTCCAAGTTACTTTACGATATTTTCTAAAGATGTTTCTAGGTCTTAAAATTGGTATTTGATTGCAGATTTGGCCCGAATTCGTCAAACGTTTCAACATAAAGAAGGTAGTCGAATTCTATGGTGCTACAGAAGGAAATGCAAATATAGGTAAGTAGGTTAAATGAAAGAGACGGAACAATAACTTACGAAGTATTCTCTTAAGAATTGTGTCTCATAATGTGTTTTTTATCTTCGTTTCAGTCAACATCAACAACAAAGAGGGAGCCATTGGCTTCGTGTCCAGAATAATACCAGCAGTGTATCCTATCGCCATTCTCAAAGTAGATCCCGAAACTGGAGATCCTATCAGAAATAGAAAAGGATTATGTCAGGTAAGCTGCATTTTGTATATGCTTTTCGTTTGAGCCTCTAGCATCTCCAAACAAACCGGAATATGATCATCCAACAGATTACTGTGACCTTCTACAGACTATAGATATCTTGTAAGAGACTAAAAGAATAGAGAGTAATTCCACTGTGGGAAAGAGACAGAGCTATACAAGTCATCAAGCGCCATCTCATTCCCACACTGGAAATACACTCGCTTTAAGACGTTATGGTGGGCCACCTGATCGATTAACACTCCAAAATTTATTAGTATCTTCAGTCATAATATCATCATAATACAAGTATGTTCTACAAGCAAGATCTCACTGAGATAAAACAACTTAATTTTTTTTCTTTATGTCGGATGCACATGCAAACGGCTAGCTTGTACGCCCGAATGTATGAATGTGGGTAGAAATGTTATACTAATATTTTTATGTTCCTTAACTTGCAGTTAGCGAAACCCAACGAGCCGGGCGTGTTCATAGGAAAAATTAAACCAAACAACCCTTCAAGAGCGTTCCTGGGTTACGTTGACAAGGAAGCATCTGACAAGAAGATTGTTAGAGATGTCTTCACTGTTGGAGATTCAGCGTTTATTTCAGGTCAGTATTCGATGTCGTTCCGCACTGGGCCCGCGTGTGGATTATGGCCCACGCGGCCACGCCCTTTCATAGAGAGTAGGTATAGTTTGTGATAGAGATGGAGTGGGTTGTGACAACAGCAGTGGGTACATTTAGGTCTTATGATTACGACGATGATTTTATTGTGGTAAAAGTGAAAAAGAAGTTCGGAAACTTATCACAAAATCGGCCTTTTGGTGTTTGTTAAAGTGCAGTTAAAACACCTCACTCTCTTAACAATCGAAGGACTCGAATATCATGTTATACTCTAAAAAATAAAAATAAATAAATATACGCATTAACGCCTGCGTCGGCGTCGCCAATGGTGAGGCATTTTTAGCGGAAAAAGAAATCGACTGCGTGTAGATATTGTCTTCCATCTTTCAGGAGTATGCGTTTTGAATTAATATCCTCTATTCAACTCTTGATTAGCAACATGGTGTGGAACAGATAAACACAATTTTCATCTGAGTTGTTCCAACCTCTAAATGACAATTTCTATTTTATTGCAGGCGATATTCTGACAGCAGACGAGTTCGGTTACCTATACTTCATGGACAGAACAGGCGACACGTTCAGGTGGCGCGGAGAAAACGTCTCCACCACTGAGGTTGAATCTTCTATCTCCAGAGTCTGTGATCAGAGAGATGCTGTCGTATATGGTGTTGAGGTGAGTGCAATATATTAAACAGAATTTTTTTTCTTCTAAAAATGAGTACTTTACATATTAGAGCAATCTACTAACCACATGTTTTTCATCAGAAGGGAACTTTTTTTTGTCAACATCCCGGTCGGGTTTGACGGTTCAAAAATGAATTAGGGGTCAATTCACACCGAGACACAACGCTGCGATCACTATTCAATGGGGCGATTCAAATCTAACTTTATTTACTATACGAAAAGATACACATTTCCATTCGGTGTGAAATGACACTAAGTCAAATAATACTAAAAACTAATACCTTCCTTTGGTTCAATAAGAATCAATGAGGAGCTATTCCTTATTCTATCATTTCCCAACAGATACCCAATACTGATGGACGAGCGGGTATGTGCGGCATCGTAGACCCACAAGGAACTCTGGACTTGGAGAAACTGGCGAAAGATATTGCCAAAGACCTGCCCAAGTACGCCAGACCCGTATTCATCAGGATCATGACCAGTGTGGACATGACTGGTAAGTTTTACACTTTGTATTTATAATGGACTACATTCCCCCTACACAAGTTGAAAGACTGTAAGACTACGAGCGTTTTCGTTTATAATTGGCCACTTGTCTTAGCCATCTGTTCTAAATGGTCTTTGATTTGGACATGGTGCTGTCCAGCTAAAAGACCATTTAATCGCTTTATTAAAAAAAAAAACAATTTCTTTTAGTTTGCCGTATATCATTACTTCCTTAAACCAATGTGATCCTTGCTAGCGACAATATCGAATGGCGTAATTTATCGAATGGCGTGATTTTTTTTTCAAATTCAGCGGGTTCGATTCCTGGACAGCATTACTGATTTTTCTAAAATCCAATGTTGCAATTTTAGTTTTAGTCAAAATCGGCCTCGAGACTTCTTTCTGCGTTTTTCGATGTTCTTCGTAGTTTTGGATATAGCCATCCGCGCCCAGTTGATTGTTGCATTCACACTGTAGGTACTCGTATAAGACTGATAATCTTCATTACGATAATTCACTTGCTAGTGCAAAATAGTTCTAAGCCCAGTTCCGAATTAACCCTGAAGCAAATTAAGCAATTGCTTAGGGTATCACGTCTTAGGGGGCACCATAAACATGGACCGAAAACTTATTAGCTAGTAAACGAAACGCTATTTGAAATTGACTAGCAATGAACTCCGTCTATGAATGAACTTAAGGATTAATATAAATATCCTAAGGAGAGTATATTGTCTTAATCAGGCACTGTCTAGGCCTCGTCAAGACACTCAGTCACTATAACGTCAGGCCGTGTATATAATAATATTGACAGGCCTATTGGTCTAGTGGTTAGTGACCCTGACTGCTATGCCGGAGGTCGTGGGTTCGATTCCCACCCAGGACAAATGTTTGTGTGATGAGCACGATCATTTGTTCTGTGTCTAGGTGTAATTTATCTATAATATGTATGTATTTAGAAATATATAAGTATGTTTATCAGTTGTCTAGTACCCATAACACAAGCTCTGCTTAGCTTGGGACTAGATAGCGTTGTGTGATAGTTGTGGAATATTTATTTATTTATTATTTATTTATTTTTATAAAAAGTCCATTCACTATAAATCTTCCCATTTTGTTCACAGGTACATTCAAAATGAGGAAAGTTGACTTGCAGAAGGAAGGCTACAATCCGTCATTAGTGAAGGATAAACTATTTTATGCTGATCCAAAAACAGGCAAATATTTGCCTTTAGGTAACGAAGAGTATGAGAAAATTCAATCAGGACAAATACGACTGTGATTTAAATCTCCAGGAATTTTGCATTTTTCCGCAAATCCTAGGGAAAAGTGTTATTGAGTTTTTCTGTGAGGGGTTTTTCGGTAGCAGCCCGGATTTGGGATTTGTCTCGCCCCCAATTATATGGGGCTTGAACATGACAGACTTAAACATATATGTACTAGCGAAATGTGAATGTTTATATAGGCTCTGTATTGAAGTGGGCGATAAAATGTATGGACGCAACGGGCGAGAGCATAGACATACAGAATAGACTGAGCACTCTCTAGAAAGAGATAAAGCGATTTGGATGTTAATACCTGTTTCTTTCTTATAATACACACATACACCGCAATCGCTTATATCTCTCATATTTTCCTGCCCGTTTGACTCACTTGACATTTGGAGAAACACTCTTTTTTACTTTTTCAGTTTGTGTTGGGTTTTTTCTTGACTCTGGACTATGTCAGAGGTTTCAGTGACAAAGCTGACGATGGAGCGAGCTTACCCAAACAAACTTTGAAAAAATTCAAGTTGTAAAAGTTGGAGGCCTTTTCTGCGTAAACTGGCTCTATCGTCGACTTTGGCTCAGTCCATGCTTTATGTCTATGCGAGAGTAGTGGGCTCTCTCAGGTTTAGATTGTTATCAACTCGCACGCCTTAGTATACTGCTGCCTAATCTTTTAGGGATTACCGGCGTAATGTTATGTAAACTTTTAAATGAAGATATTATTGTGCCTGTATTGTGTAACAAATATTTTGTGATACCTATTAATAAGGCAAATATTTGTATAATTGTAACAAGTAGTTTTAACTACTTAGGTAAATGGAGTACGCGTCACCACCTATGACTTTTAGACGCGGCACTTTAGTGTTTATGTCATTACATCAAATTTCATTAGAAAAAACGACGGGTTGCACTATGGGAGTGCCGGCAGAAGAAAACTTGAATAGCAATAAACACACACGAACATTCGCGCAAGCGCCCTGCGCCGTCTTACGAATTTTCGATCAGGTCACGTGTCCTGACGCGAGTTTAACATTTTTCACCATTTCTAAAAAAGTGCACAACGCCGCTAAACAAGTTTTCACTTCAAAAATGCATTTTCCGTAAGTAATGAGTGGTGGCGCGGAGTCTAAGTCTAATTTTAAAGCACTGATTTTGTATGGTTTCTTTTTCGGATGACGATTGCCTTGTCATTGTAGTTATGTCTGTGCCTGTTAAGACTATCATTATCAATAATTAAATAGGATAATTGCATCGTAAATTGAGTGGGTAGTTATATACCTACCTAAGTTTTTTTAGATTTAGCTGTTGCTTTAGTAAGTTATCATCCAGCACATATCATTATTATAGGGTACCTAAGCATTTTGTGTATTAATTAACTTTCATAAAAATAATAACGCTAATCAAGCGAAAAATGAGTCCTTATATCAGCTCAATTAAATGTATAGTGTTTCAGTCGCAGTAAATTATTTATTTTTAAGTCTAATTTATTAAGTTCGACACCTACTACTATGTTTTATTATTTTTCTTGTGAAACTAGATTTTTTAAGTATACTATGTTATGCAAGTTTTTATACATAATATAAGTACCTATGTTTTAAGTATGGAGAAAATATGGTGTAAGGAATAAATGTTTTGAAATCATACTTCTGTGTTATTTATTATCGACTTTGCTTATATGTAAAAACTAAACCATGCAATCCTCAGCCCATGTTACATTAAGGTTAGTTTTGTTTGGATGATCCAAACTGTGTGCTAATGGTGCTTACCCATTTTTCAGAAAAAGCGCGTAATTTAGATGCGGCAACTAAACGTTTCGTAGAAAACCATTTTCTTGAAATATTCAAACTATAGTAGTAGTTTTAAATAAGCCTTCAAAGATAGAAGTATTGACTTCATCAAAGTTCATTTATTTAATATTTATAGTAAAATAATTATTTGAACTTTTTGACTATTCTCGTAACTTATGTCTACAAAACGCAACTGTCAGTAATATTCATTCATATTTTTTAAATGGCAATGATTAGTGTTAAAAATCAGGTTTTTTGTAAATTTTACATGAATTTTATTTCTGCAAGTAAAATTAATAGCGGCTAGGCATAGAAAACTCGTTTACAATCGCTTAGTGCTATAAATTATGGATAAATTCTACAATTACAATTTATTTTCAAGTGGATAACTTGTGGCACTAAACTGTTTATAAAGCAAAATCGTATTGTTATTTGTTTGCCCCTTGAGAGGTTCTCGCTAATAGTGCGAGTGAATGAATTAAAGCCGGTCAGCGAGCGCTCAGCGCGCTACAGTCCTCAGCCACCGTGGGTCGCCGAACAGCAGTTAGTCGCGTTTCCTTGCGAAAGGCGGTCGTGATGGTGCTCGCGTTAGCCGCTATAGCGGCTGCTTGTGCCGCCGTTTGGCTCTCACAAGGATTCTTTTTTATGTTTGTGGCTCTCATAGCTCTCGTTACAATTTACCTCCTTGCATTCCAAACACGTTGGTGTTACGTCGCGCTTGTGACTGCTCCTCGAGATCTCAGGTGAGGGTTCTAAACTGGCACGTCATCGCATCGCACTTAATATTCGATCGTGTTAAATATTACAGAACTAATACTAAATCAATTACGCAGTGTAAATTCCATTAGTTATGCTCCATGTAGTTTGTGTTACATTTTCAAGAAATAAAATAGTTACATTTTTTTATCAACATTATGACATGTAAGTTTATGTGTTAACATTTATTTATTTTATGATTTTAGAGCCTTATTATCATATATAAAGATCCTTTGGATAACAAGGAAGTTCAGCAGCAAAAACTTGACTTTACCGGATGTTTTCCATGATGTTGTGAGCAGGCATCCTGATAAACCATGTTTCTTGTTCCAAGATGAAGTCTGGTCCTTCAAAGAGGTTTGTTACACTTTTGATCATTAATCTGGAGTAAGATAAATTTATTAATAGTGAAAAAAAGGAGTAAAAAGTTTGTAATTGGGAAAGCAACAGGTCTCATGTACTGCTCTCATTACAAATAATAATTTGCATGCTGTACACACACAGGACAAATTACAACAGAAATCAAACTTGAGTAATCTATCAGTGTTATAGACACATAGAATATAGTGTGAAAAAGAAAATGTTTTAATTGAGAAGAAAGTAAAGGAAAGCATTGCAAAATTGCTGATGCATTATAAAAGAGAAAGTCATATATACTGGATATATGTATCTTTTACCTGTTGTTTTTGAAGTTATGGCAAAACTTCTATGTAGAATAAAGATTCTAATTTAAAATACACAGGTAGTAGGTATTACGCCAAATTTGAGGTCATTTTTAAATATTCAACAGCATTTATCATGCTTATTTGTAATTCATGTCTTGAAGAACAATACATTCAAATAATATAAACAAGGTTTCCAAACTTATGATAAGACGCCAGCAGGTCAAGCTACCCCAATTTGTCAAATTTTGCCAATCAAACATTAACCTTACACTATGATAAGGTTTCAAATCTATTAAAGAAATTTAACAGATTGAGGTAGGTTGATGTGCTGGCATCTGTACATCATTAAATGTTGTAGAATTTTTAAATTAGTTAATTCTCTCTTAAAGTGCAACTCATATTCACATGATTATGTTAACCTGTTTACGATGAATCAAACCTGAAATCAAGAAAAATAAAAATGTAAGTTATTAAATTCTCAAATATATATATATATTTTACAAAAACTGGCAAGTGCAAGGCGGACTTGAGCATGTAGTAAAAAAAAAAGTGTACTGCTTTACTCATTTGGTATTGAACCCTAAAAATAAAAACAATAGAATTTTCAGAATTATTAACCTTTTCGTTACTAGCCAAGAGTGCAATCATGAAAAACAATTGACGTTAAATTCAGGTGACACTGTGTCCTTCAAGAAACTGTAATTGATTTCACTGAATTCGGTAGAGAAAGAACTAATTAACCATTGTTTAAATTCATGTTAATTTACTGTTTTTGGAAAGATATCAAGAGAGATAATTTAGTTACATGTAACCTAGTCTTTATGACTTTGTTTTCAAATGCTATGGACATAGATCCAAATTTAAATGAGTCTCAAACGTTTTGGTATAAATTAAATTGACTTAGTTACTGTGTGAACCCAATATTCTTTTTCAAATGGTCTTCTATCAGTAGGTATATAAAAAAGAAAACTGTATGTCAGAGATATCTATGAATAACAATCATACAACTTATCAGAGATTGCTTGAGATAACATTAATGTTAACAGACAATTTAAGTTCTCCAAGAAACATCATTTCTCTTTACCTGTATGGCTATTCATCATGTAAATAGATTGTAAGCTCAGAGTGAAAAATATTCAATATAATTCTGAGACATGGGACAGGGTCGGATTGATTCTGTCAGGGCACCTAGGCAATTCAATTGCCGGCGCCCCATTACCCATTTTTTCAGTGTCGCTGCTAGCTGTCTGAACGGTAGCTACCAAGAGAGGGAGGTCCTAGACAAGACCGCAGTTTTTATCTAAACGAGAGGTGAAAAAAGAATTATCTCTTTTTGTCACGAAAAGCAAGTCTATATAGAGCAAGTGTGAACTCGAAAAAACAGAGTTTTATTTACCGTGACCTGCCAAATCTTCATTGACAAACTCATAGATAGATAGAGATTCAGACCTAGTAAAATGAGCCTGAAAAGTTGGAACTTTCTGTATTATTTCTAGACATGTTTTATTTGAAAAGTGAGCTTGCAAAATTCAAGCTTTGTGGACCGCTATAAATAAAACATTAATTAAAGGCCAAAGATAGTTTAAGCCTTTCTTTTTGACCGGCCAATCTATTTTCATCAAAAGAAGAAAGAGGCAGGAATATTGCGATTGAGGAAGAATAATCATTTTCGTTTGATGAAACAACTTTTTTTTTTTTTCTTAGTACTCGCACGAGGATCTTAGTCGTAGTGGGATTCCTACTACGACTAAGATCCGCATAAGGCAGTTGCTTAGCCTCCTGGGGTCGCGGGACCAAGGGATTACCGTGACCCAAGTACGTAAAGGGCTATTGAAGGACACACACAGTCCCTCCCGCCCTGCCCTGGGTGGGAGGACTCATTTGATGATTACACCACGCAAAAAAAAAAAAAAAAGGCAGTTGCTTATTTTGTATTAGGGTTGATTCGGCCCTGGAGTGGACATGGACATTGTTAGGTTCATGCAAAATTTAGAGAAGCCACATGAATATTATTAGTTATTATGTTATTAAACTCTTGAGCAGTTCTAACAAAGGACGAAGTCTCTAGACAATTGTAAACATTGCATAAAAACTTTCAACAATATCTACTTACATAATTCAACTTAGTAGGTAATGATATATCTATATTTAACTCCATTGTATTTAGCTACTAAGCAACCACTGGGAAAATCCTAAACAATTTTTTTTAATTTATTAATGCGTTTTATAATAAGTATGTAGACATGATTCTGGTCATGTCTGTCGTAAAAACGGCGAGAGGTGGAGTAGAAAGGTTCTCGAACGGAGACCGCGTAGGTAAGACATAGTGTTGTACGCCTCCCGGCAAGATGAAGAGATAATCTGAAGAAGATAGCTGGCAGTGGATGAAAAAACCCTAAGACGACCCACTGACCAAAAAATGGGAGAACGTGCCCGTGGCGCTCTTTGGGGGAGGCATGTGCGCAGCAGTGGACTGCAATAGAAAAAGGAATATTTCTCCACACGCTGTTTTATTAATCAATAGGCTGAAATTATAATAATGTTGATTTTATACTTCC
Source organism: Agrotis puta (assembly GCA_943136025.2). Taxonomy (NCBI): domain Eukaryota; kingdom Metazoa; phylum Arthropoda; class Insecta; order Lepidoptera; family Noctuidae; genus Agrotis; species Agrotis puta. The sequence continues at coordinate 11,961,884 of OW964170.2, read as the reverse complement.
TATTGGTTTTTTTAAAGTGCATGCTTTGTGTAATGATTAGTACAAAGGTGCTTTTTTTTTTTTTTTTCGTGGTAAAATCATCAAATGAGTCCTCCCACCCAGGGCAGGGCGGAAGGGACTGTCAGACTTGTACTGACTAAAATCCACGGTGTCCTTCAATAGCCCTTTACGTACTAGGGTCACGGTAATCCCTTGGTCCCGCGACCCCAGCAGGCTTTGGCCCTCTACAGGCCCCGTCATTATGCTGACACTCTTTGAGGCGCGCGTGGAACACAACGCGCCGTCGACCCGGGCATGGTCCATGGTCGGACAGCGAGTCGCCCATTACTCGCTGCCCGCATGCCCGCGCCTACGGTGGCCGGAGGTCGTCCTGCGACGTCCGACGCCGTGGGCGTCTACCACTGCGGCTGGGATGGAGGGAGGACGCTGTCCTCTCCCTCAGGCGGCCCGCCTCCTCCTTCACGAGCATCACTGCTTCGCAGAAGGAGGCGACCGCTTCCCACTCCGTCTCGCCCCGCAGCATGGCCTCGACCAATGCCGGGCGCGAGAGGTCTCCGCCTATCGCCGTCGTGAGGACACGGCGGTGCTCTGCCCAAGCGGGGCAGTCCTGCACCGTATGCTCCACCGTGTCCTCCGAACGATCCTCGCAGTGGTGACACCCAGGCGTTTCTTCCCTCCCTATCAGACACAGGAACCTCCCGAAACTTCCGTGTCCGGTGAGGACCTGCGTCATGCGGTAGGTCAGGACGCCGTGACGCCTATCCAGCCACTCCTCAAAGAGGGGTCTTACCGCCGCGATTGCGGCGTGCCCAGTACAAAGGTGCTAAGTTATAAATCACACAGCACAAAGACAAAGTGTTTTGTTTTAGTCACTTTGCTAAAAATAGTTTTTATGAAAAAGGTTGGTACTTGCGAGTTGGTATTCGTATGTTTGAAATCAAACATTAATTTGTTTTAATTATTTCATCGCTGAAATGGTAAATAAATAGGATATTCTAGAACCGAAATTCTATTGGGTCTGTATGGGCGATCACGGTCCTACTTCTGCCACACGACATGAAGCCAATGTCCGAACAGTGGGGAACAATAAAGGCCTATTAATCTGTTAACTTATGCTAAAAATAAGGTTTTATTTGGTTTTAGGTGGAAGATTACAGTCTACGGGTAACAGCTGTGTTAAAGACACAGGGAATAAAGAAGGGGAACATAGTCGGGTTGTTGGTAAACAACTGCCCCCAGCAACCGGCTCTATGGATGGGTATAGCCCGCCTCGGTGGAATCACACCACTTATAAACACGAACCAGCGTGGCAAGGCCCTCATACATTCCATCAATGTCGCCAAATGTGACGCGTTGATTTTCTCCGAGGAATATTTACCCGGTAAGACACTCGAAACAGGTTTTTTGGTCAAGATGCCAAAAGTCAATGACACCTCTCTACACTATATTATCTTTGGTTTCATTAAACTTAAGCTAACAAGTGATGAGTTTATAACGAAACAAAGCATTCCATTATAATTTTCCGTACCTATTCAAATGAATAAGTGTTTGAAATTATACCTACAAATTAGGGTACAGCACAAAGGTTGCATTGCTTGAAGACTGGATTTTCGAACGAAAAAAAGAACTGGTTTACCAAGTTTTACCGTCAACAATTTCCAGGTGACCTGCGAAATGAAACGAAAGAAAGCAAGTACGGGATTTGCTATCCGCCATAATCTGTTTCTGATGTACTCATTTATCTCTTTCAATTTGACGGCACAGTTTGTGCAGTGGCTAAGTAATTAACTACTGTGCTGTTTACCGCGAGTTCAATTCCCGACAGTACTAGTATTTATGCGCTTAGAGGTTGTTGTTCCGGGTCTACTTTAAATGATTGTAAACGCACCCACTATAAAGGAGAAGCAAGAAAAAAAAACTTTTCTTGTTGAAAAGTGAAATTTGGATTTGGATCATGATATGTGTGTTCATTACTCTTTTAACAGACAATTGCTCAAATAACACTATTAATCATCTACGACTTTAACGGTAGTAAAATGAACTTTAAACCCTATTCAAACTAGCTAGACGGAAAAACGATTGTTTGTCTCATTATAAAAATACTTCTTATCATACGAGTATATACGAGTGTACCTACTCGTAACTTCTGAACTATTGACCTATCATTCTAAACTACAATGTTTAATACAGAATGTAACATTAAAGTACACAAAACAAGTAGCTTTAAGAGCGCGTATGCCGAAAATTTTATAAAACTTGTTCTTATTTTTCGAAATGATTGAACCTATTTTGAATGAAACTTGATTCGCATAAGCAAGATACATAAGTCTGAAAAGTTATCTGAGAATATTTTCTAATAGTCCTTGTTGTATACAGATGTTTTTTGAATACTTTTATGAGACCAATCTTATCTCCAGAAATAGGACATAATTAATAGTTTAAAAAATAAAATAATGACTTTCAAGTTCTGTCTGTGAAGTCGTTGAACTTTTCGTCGAATTTAAAATTTCTATCATTAATACCTAAACTTTGTGTCTGTCAACTCTGACCTAGACTACGTTCAATATACAAAAAAATGCCGACTTTTCAAGAAATACGAAAGAATATTAAACATTGTTATATTTTTTTTTAAACTTGACATGCATATAATTCATAACCCGGATTAATACATAGTATAATTATTATCCCAGTACTAAGATACCGTGGGACATTTACTGGACAGGCGAAGTCGCAGGCATAAGCAGTTCTACATCCTATTCTCAAATCACTTAATTCCTTGTGAACTCGGGATGTTGTTACCAAAGATGATTACCACTAGGAAGTAGGAACCACACATTGTGGAACAGTTTACCTTAACGAGACCAAAGTATGATTGATAACCAGAACGTTCTGAATCATCATCGTTGACCCAGTTGTACATATTTAGGAGGCAAGTAGTCTTAACGACCTTGGACTACGGACTTAGAACGGAATAGCAAACATTGTTGTGTGATTATTTACTTGCTTGTGATTGTTTGTCGGCACGGTTAGTGGCTGAGCGATTAGACTCCTGAGCAACGTGTCGCGGGTCTGTTCCCCGCACGGAACAAATTTTTGTATGACCTGATAGTAGTTGTTCCGGATCTGGGTGTTTGTGCATGTGAGTTTCTATGTTTGTAAACGCACCAACGATACAGGAAAAATTCCTAGTGTGGAGCAACGTGTTTTAAAAAGGTTTATCTTTTTCTGGCATCACGAAAGCGAACGAGATAGATATACGATATTCCTAATCTAGTTGATCTGTGTAAACGGTGCCTTAAGTATGTCGGTTCATGAAGTAAAACGAGTGATGAATCCCGATGTCCACCTAAATTTGTACACCAGTGGACAACGAATAATTTAAACCGATTTAAAAAACAATCAGAATTTTATGAATTTCCCCCTGTCCTCCAGTTGTGGAGTGTTGTGGACTATGATACGAATTTTATTAAATATGACCATTGGCCATCACTGGAGGACAGCTAGACGATTTTAAACAAGAGTATTATTTGCGTCCACCACTGGTGGACAAACTGGGCGGAAATCATAATCCTCGTAATGGAGCAAAAAGGCGCTCCCTCACCACGAGCATTCACCTGTAATGTAACGTTACAAATTCGAGCATTTGATCAGTGTGGGAGGCAATTCGAGCATTACAATGCGCACTTTGTAATGATACAAAACGAGTTTACATCAGTGAAGGAGGAAAACCGAGCATTACAATGCGCACCTTGTATTAAATTTAAACTTTTACGCGAATGCTCGTCTGTCAGGGAGGTAGTACTGTAATGTAATACTCAAAGTCGAATCTATGACAGGCCTGTTGGTCTAGTGGTTAGTGACCCTGACTGCTATGCCGGAGGTCGTGGGTTCGATTCCCACCCAGGACAAATGTTTGTGTGATGAGCACGATCATTTGTTCTGTGTCTGGGTGTAATTTATCTATAATATGTATGTATTTAGAAATATATAAGTATGTTTATCAGTTGTCTAGTACCCATAACACAAGCTCTGCTTAGCTTGGGACTAGATGGCGTTGTGTGATAGTTGTAGAATATTTATTTATTTATTATTATTTATTATAATGTTACATTACACGCGAATGCTCCCGGTAAGGGAGCGCCTTACCTAACCTACAGTTTCTGCAAACGCCCACGTGGAAAAGGAGTGATTTTATGAATTGTGAACTAAAGTCGAATTCTATTATACTTTTGACATAACTTAAAATAAATATTAAACTATGTCAAAAGTTCAAACTCATAAATAATTAAAATTATGTTTTATTTTTCTAACGGCTGCTGTAGTAATGTAAGCATATTCATTAATTAATCATTCACTATTTTATAATACTAGATTTAATACGTTGTTATTAGATATAAAACCATTTAGTTCTATATTATCACAGTTTTTTGCTATACAGGCTAAACTCGCGAACAAAAGTACATAATGTAATCACTTACTTGGAATTGATCCGGGATAGCTCCTTAAATAATGTTGTCATTTAAATGAATTTGGTATCAATTTAAAGTTAACAGTTAGCCATTAAAATTGTACCATTTTTATTATTATTAACTAGTTATTAAGAACTCAAGATCGCGCGCAATCGGACTAAGTGACTCTATACTTTTGCTCGCGAATGTAGTGTTCACACACTTTTTTGTGTCAGAATTATTAGCTTTATAAATATCCATAAATATCTAGTAAGTCGATTAGGTCTAAAGTTCGGACGCGAAGCAGGAGGAATTTCGTACTTTAACCTGTCATTACCCGTCTCTGTCACTCCCGCGTAAATATAATGAATCTCGCTCGCATAGAGCCGCGTGCGTGGCAGGTTAAAGTACGAAATTACTCCTGCTTCGCGTCCGGACTTTAGGTTGCTCTTTTTCATCTTCGATGGTCATATAGTTGAACCACTAACTGCTGCACTGCGTGTTACGGGGTTCGTTACGCTTAAATCACAGGACTAATTTCGATGAATTTTGAAGGATTCCATTTATATCTCTGGAAACTGTTGATTTTTATTAAATTAATAATTCATTTGTTTGACCTTTAACTAGAGCCCATTTTTTTCACATCATCATCATATTTTTGACATGTAACTAATACCTCATTCCAGCTATCCAAGATGTAGTCAAAGAGCTGAATCCAACTTTGAAGCTATTCAAATTCTCCCAACGGCCTTTGAATTCCACGAACTCGAAGGTTGATAGCAGCGGAGAGGGTATCTCCGATTTCACGAATCTGGTGGAGATTACTCCTCCTGCACCTTGGACACTGGCTGACGCTGAGGGCTTCCAAGGGAAACTGCTGTATATTTATACATCTGGAACTACAGGACTGCCAAAAGCTGCTGTTATTTCTAATGCTAGGTAAGTGTTGATTGTGCTGGGTTCTGTATCTTGTCCCTTGTAATTAACAAATGGCATAAATCTTCCATTGACTTTTACTTCATACCATAGACAGTTGTGTTTCAAAACATGCCATTATGAGTCTTATTGAAGTGAGAGAGCCATTCTTCATTTGCCTAGCCTGCCGATTGTCATGTATCTACAGTTGATAGCTGCAGTCATTGGCTTAATGTGTTTTCTGAGGCACGATGGCAATACGCTACGATCGATCTACATATCACCTTCGTCAAATGCGGTTTATCCTTGAAGATCGACCTTTACAACTGTTACTATTTAGCCACGAGTTCCTCAAGTGAGAAAGCTATTGCGAAGAAAAAAGAAGAATACATAGCAATTAACACCATGTTTGTGAAGTTACCCCATCTTGAGGGTTACCGTGTAGCTGTATGTTGCCCATTAGCGGACGAATGACTAAACTGACTGACTCTTCATTACACCCTCCCGGACCCTGCAGCTTCTTTAAACACAGTCTCTCATAAACATTCGGTCTTTAATTATTAAAGTAAGCGGACGGCGAGTAATTGGTAGCTCGCTGCCCGATCAATGGACCAGACCCGAATAGAAGAAGATATAGGAGTTGTCAGCAAACTGACGGACCTGCCAGTGCTATAGAGCGTAACTCTGCTGGTGTCACATGATTGTCTAAACAGGGCACCGCGGTCCAAAAGGCAATCGCTGAGACTCCACCCGGACCGGGAGGATTTTATAGTACCACTATCTATTGCAAAAATATCAGGGTTCTTTCCATATTTTCAGATTCGTCTTCATGGCAACTGGTCTTCACTACATGGGTTTGGAAGGCAACGATGTGTTCTACTGCCCCCTACCCCTGTACCACACCGCGGGGGGAGTGATAAGCGTCGGCCAATCACTGATTATGGGCTGCACAGTGGCGATTAAACCTAAATTCTCCGCGTCGCAGTACTTCCCTGACTGCGTCAAATATCAGGCCACGGTATGTGATCTTAGTACTTTTTGGGTTGGTGAGGAGGCTAGCATATCAACCTATATGTACATAATCTGTCTTTCTCTAGTCGAACATGAACTTTCAGTTTATGTGATAGAGTTTTAAATCAAATAAAGACATTTGACAGATTGGAGTTGGGTGTTGTTTGTGCAAATGTACAATCGACAAATTTGTACCATAAACCATTTTGAAAATAAATTGTTTGAATCAATCACAATAACGAAGCTCAAGATCGTTACCTTGGAAATGTATGTTTATGCGAATGTGGACCTAAGTATTTGAAAGTCTGTAGGAAAATCAGCTTATGGTGAATCATAATTCAAATTTGTCGATTGTACAGACGCCAGCACATCAACCTACCTAAATCTGTCAATTATTTCAATACATTTTCAACCTTATCACAACTACGGAAGGTTAATGTTCGATTGGTAAAATTTCACAGATTCGGGTACGTTGACCTGCATCTGTACATTAATTCTTAATAAAATTAAAACATTTTAAAAGGAGGTTGAGATGTAGAAGATATCTTTGAAATAATTTGAAAGTTTCAGTGAAGAATAGTCAACCTTTTACGAGACCTAATCTGGTGACCCATGCTGGCGTCTGTACATAAAATCTGGTATCAAACATTATAATGGCGGTACTTTTTATAGATCACAGAATTATCTTAATGCGTCTATTGAAGCACGCGAATTGGCGGTCATTACTCTTTTGTTACGTATCAAAAGAATGAAACAAATCTTAAAGTGAAATAAATAACGTTAATTATCTACACTTCTATACTAATATTAAAAACCTGAAGAGTTTATTTGTCTGAACACGCTAATCTCAGGAGCTACCGGTTCGAATTGAAAAAATATTTTTGCATTGGATAGTTCATTTATCGAGGAAAGCTATAGGATATATAACATTACGCTTCGACAAAAAGGAACCGAGCAGCAGGAGTGAAACTGTGGTTCAAATAGTAGTAGCTACATCGATATATCTTCGGTGAGTAATATGTATTTTGTTCGGATTGAGAGTTGGACTGCGGTAGGTCTATCATAGAGGTGATGACATCATTTATAGAGAAAAAACTTATTAAAACTGTCATAACTGCGTAACACATTGATTATAATCTGATGATATTTGATGGAAAATTTTAATCCGTTGTATAAATTACTAATACTTATCTACCAAATAGCAGTGGGGCAGCGTTGTGAGTTATATCTTGCGCATTCGCATTTAGAAATAGTTGGTATCCCAGCAATGGGTCCCATGAGCTTTATACTATGTTTATCATCATCATCATCAGCCTATAAATGTTCCCACTGCTGGGACACAGGCCTCCTCTCTGACAGAGGGAGTGGGCCATAATACACCACGCAAGCCCAGTGCGGTTTCGGGGAAGTCACGTCTTCGAGTTTTGGTTCTAGGACGTGCCGGTTTCCTCACGATGTTTTCCTTCACCGTTTTGAGAGCAGTAGTGATGAAACAAATTACACAAAGTAATGAGCCTGTCTGGATTCGAACCCACGACCTACAACTTGTAAGTCGGGGCTATTACCACTGGGTTACCACTACTCCCTTTATGTGTTTATACTATGGCAAAATGAGAGGCGATCGCAGATTGGCAGGCCAAAAGTCAGATAGCTAAATAAAAAAGTTGCAACAAAAGACATTTTTTTTTTTAAGTATTCTAAACAGGGTCATAAAACGTGAACGGCATTTAAAGGAAGTTGGGTAGAAAATTAGGTGGACGCTGTTCAGAATCTGGTGGGTAAAACCTGAATAAGACTCACTCAGGTTAGGAAAATATGACACAAAAGAGAGGAGGCCTATAGTTATAGTGGTGAGTGGGTAGAACAGGACTGTCAATGATGATGATATCAGAATCAAATCAAACAGGATTTAAGTGCCTATAATTATGTATAGCTGTTATCATCACACGATTCTATTAATTAAACAAGATGAATTAACATCAAATAATTTGATAAATCATAAAAAAAAAATTGATTAACCACCTAAATATAAAATCTAAATCCAATATCTGTCTGCAAATTTTAAAGTAACCGAACCTGTTTGGCCGAATTGCTCAAGTTCCGTATCCGTCCGCGCCAAATAGATCATGCAGTCGCTATTTTCATGTTTTTTTTTTATCGTGGTAAAATCATCAAATGAGTCCTCCCACCCAGGGCATTACTGTCAGACTCGTACTGACTAAAATACACGGTGTCCTTCACTAGCCTTTATGTACCGGGGTCACGGTAATTCGTAAGTCCCGCGACCCCGGCAGGCGCTATTTTCATGATAAATGAAAAATATCATCAAACGATTCTATTAACTATACAACCGCTTGACAAGGTCAATCAGAATGCTTATCTACATAATTGACATTAGTATTGTACCATAGCGCGTAATTATTTGTGCCATCGCTTGACTGCCGCAGGCAATTTATTGTGGATATTTTAATGTATATCGTCATGGAGTCGAGCGAGCATTTGTATTGTAGGAGTAATGTTTGTTATTCAATAATACAAAAAATGTAACTGCGATTCTTTTTTGTTAAAAGACGCTAATTTGCATGGCCTTCATGTGACTGATTCAAAATTATATCTGGACTTAATTTTTATTTGTTTCGTGGTTGCTTTAACAAACATTTAAATTGACACGGACACAGACTCCAAGACCCGGTACAGCTACTAGTTAATCATAAATAATATTTGTTCTTATGATTTACAATGCGGGAATCGAACAACGATACGCAACTCAGAAGTCGCTAACTTAAAGCTTCGAAAACACCTAGCGACTAACCGCTGCGAATGCCTAACCGCTGCGAATGCCTACTCGCCGCGAGTATTCGCTGTATGTGACAGGCTATTCGCGGCAAATATTGGCCGCGATTTGAATTGACCATGTTCAATTGTCCTCGCAGCAGCGACTAATCGCTGCTACTACTATCTATTAGATTCGCCGCGAGTATTCGCGGTATGTGACAGGCTATTTGCGGCAAATATTGGCCGCGATTTGAATTGAACATGTTCAATTGTACTCGCAGCAGCGACTAATCGCTGATACTACTATCTATTAGACTCGCCGCGAGTATTCGCTGTATGTGACAGGCTATTCGCGGCAAATATTGGCCGCGATTTGAATTGACTATGTTCAATTTTACTCGCAGCTTTTGCTGCTACTACTCCATCTTACTCGCCGCGAGTATTCGCTGTATTTGACACGCTATTCGCCGCGGTTTGGATTGAGCATGTTCAATTTTACTCGCTGCGAATGCATTCTGAGCTTCAGCCATTGCGCCAACAGTACTGTCAAATAATCTCCCATTCACCAATGTGATTTATTCTCCCCACAGGCTGCCCACTACATCGGCGAGATGTGTCGCTACATTCTAGCCACGCCTCCTTCACCAGCTGATACACAACATAAAGTGCGCGTGATTTACGGCAACGGACTGAGACCACAGGCAAGTAAACCTACCTTCTAAACGGCATATTGTAGAAGTTTTTAAATCATTCAACGCCCTTTTTTTATTATCGTGGTAAAGTCATCAAATGAGTCTTCCCAGGGCAGGGCGGGACTGACGGGGCCTGTAGAGGGCCAGAGCCTGCCGGGGTCGCGGGTCTTACCCATCACCGTAACCCCGGTACGTAAAGGGCTCGTGAAGGACACCGTGGATTTTAGTCAGTACAAGTCTGACAGTCCCTCCCGCCCTGCCCTGGGTGGGAGGACTCATTTGATGATTTTACCACGCAAAAAAAAAAAAAAAAAAAAAGGGCAGGGCGGGAGGGACTGTCAGACTTGTACTGACTAAAGGTCTCCGCCTATCGACGTCGTGAGGACACGGCGGTGCTCTGCCCAAGCGGGGCAGTCCAAATCATTCAACGCCCTAGGAAGACATACATTGACCTTATTGGTGAAGTACTTCAGAAAGGCCAGGTTTATAGTACTCGCAATTGGCGTATGACCAGATGTATGAATATGTATGAGCAAAAGGAGTATATCTCAGCAGGTGTAACTCTGTAGTTTCTGCTTGGATAGGTACGCTTTCTTCCCATGGGGGTTCATGGGAAGAAGGCGTGAGTTTATTTTATATATGAAATCATCTAATGAGTCCTCGGAAAGAACTGTCAGACTCGTACTGACTAATATCCACGGTGTTCCTTCAATAGCCCTTTACATTCCAGGGACACGGTAACCTTTTATGATAGTCCCGCGACAACAATTTACTTTACGTGTGGTATATGGAAAGGTACTTCTCGAAGGCTACTTTACCACATATCTCTAAATACGTATGTCAGTAAACGTACTTTACGATTTCTTGATAGTAAGGCGGTCTAAGCATACCTATTTGATGTTATATTTATAAACTTACTTGATTATGCCTTCTGAAATTCGGAAATTATCCCACGGGACTGTTATAACGGGATAAAAAGTATGTCATGAGTTAATCCAGCGTATTAACTATTTGTGTACCAAATTTCATCCAAATCTGTTCAGTAGTTTTTGTGTGAAAGAGTAACACATCCGTCCATCCATCCAACCTCACTGACTTATAATAGTAAAATAAAAAGTAACCGCATGTTTGCTTATTGTAAAAATTAAACCATTATTTGTGCTCAGTGACACACCTAACAAGCAACCACAAACAAATGTAATAAGTTATGGCAATTTACAGCGACAAAAAATCTCTAAAAGGATTAAGATTTAAAATGTACAAATGCTTTAGCAAAAATGTTGTGGGTTTATCCAAAGCCAAACACAAGATGAGTCAGATCTGAGAGATTATGCTGAGTGCATTATCATCCTAAAATTATTATTATATAGTTTTTTGTTTCTGGGTCTTGTGAATCATCTTTTATGAGCCCTCCCGCTCTAGGTAAAGCGGAGTGGACCTTCAGACTTGACTGACTTAAAAAACCATGTTACTTTACTTTTTCTAAGTGTTAACCATGTTTAAATAATTTCAATAAATATTATTTTTTTGTAAAAATCCAATTATTCTAATAGACTAGCGACGATAGGTAAATAAGACATTATTTACCGACATTTTCAAAGAAAGTTTAAAAAAAATGTGGCTTGTTCAGGCGACGGCGACGCAAGAAATTGCATGCGAGATGCACGCAAGAAATTGTATGCGAGATGCACGCAAGAAATTGCATGCGAGATGCACGCAAGAAATTGCATGCGAGATGCACGCAAGTTTGACTATATTGTGGACTTGCGCACTAATGGACAATGAATTCAGTTGATCTACCGAAATATCGTCAAACTTACATGCAAGTTTTTGCAGCATGTAAATGGGCCTTTATTATTAACTTTCTACATAATTCATAGAAACAACAAAAATATAAAGCTATGTACCTCATTTAGGTCGAGACATCGTAATAAAAATTGTTATTGTCGCCTTTAAAGTTCAAAGTCGAGATTGTCTCGATATTTTTTCCGATGTACCGTTAATAATTAATCGTATGCATTATGAAATTGTATAGCTAAGTAACTAATGAATATTTAATGAATAAATTTGAAGTTTACTAGAAACTTAAAAGGTCACACGTTTTACACCTGAATTGTTTTTTTTTGCCCTCAAATTTGGTCAAAGTGAATTCGTAAGCAGGGTCAATGGTACACGCAGAACTTTACACCTTTTAACCTTTTAAAATAAATTAAATGCGTTCAGTCAATACCCTTGTCATTTAAACAATTGAAGGAGAATATATAATTAAACGTTTAAAATTGTACCAATTTTATTATACTTAACTACCTAATTAGTAGTTATTAAGTATTCAAGATCGCGCGGAATCAGAGTAAGTGATTCCATATGTAGTTTTGTTCGCGAGTGTAGTTTTACATAAACATCAAATAGAGTGCATCGAACTTTGACAAAGGTCAAGACAAATGCTATTTGTGTTTATCAATAATGCATGCGTCATAAATGTATTGGTTTATTAACCATTAAACGGTTTATTATGCATATAGGTAGAGATTTTATTTCGTTTCAATTATAAAATAGAATTTGTTTTATTTTTTGACAATGAGTTTGCGATTTTGTGTAGTTCGTCGCAAAGAATTTTGCCGTATAATTATTATTTTGGCAACAATATAAGTCAAAAGTCATTAATTCAAAATAGGCTGATAATATTAGCACTTTTTAAAAGTCAATCGATAAATGCGTAAATTGATGAAGATATTTGTTGCTCTTTCACACTAATTTCTGGTACATACATAGTTTTTAACCTGGATTAAAACATAGGATACTTTTTGTCTCGGAACGATTTTCCCGTGGGATAGATACTGAACTTCAAGCGGGTAACGATGTGGGCCATAAGCAAGTTTTACAGAAAGCAATCCACTAGTGATGAAAAATCACCCCAATCGATCAAACTATTTTTCAGGTCTACATTACACTTCTATGTCAGCACTTTTTTTTGGTGGTAAAATCATCAAATGAATCCGCCCTGGGTGCATTAAAGGGACTGTCAGACTCGTACTGACTATAATCCATCGTGTTACTTCAATAGCCCTTTACGTTCCAGGTTCCTATTTGGAGAGTTACGCGACCCTCTTTGTCAGCACTTAAGCAGCTTCTTTCAATCCATTTTCTATTGTTGTCAAGTCTCGTTTTCACAATGTTCACGGATAACTTTATTCTCATCAAGTGTTTGTATTATTCCAGATCTGGAAAGATTTCGTCAAAAGATTTAACATCGCATCTGTGACAGAGTTCTACGGAGCAACAGAAGGAAACGCCAATATTGGTAAGCAAACTTCATGCAATAGTAACTATCTGTACCCAATGCGCGCGAGTTGATGCAGAGCTTGGGAATGCGCAAGCATTATGCTGCGGGAGTAAGAGGCACGCAATAGGCGAATGCATTCAATTCTCAATTCTTTCTCGTCTTTAAACTGACATGATCAGTAAAACTGGTGATATTATTGTGCTTGACAATCAAACCACAATGTCAACTACACAATCGAGCAAAAGTAAAAGTATGGAATCACTTACTCTGATTCTGTGTGATCTTGAGTACGTAATAACTAGTTAAGAATAATGAAAATGGTAACATTTTAAAGGTTTAAATGTTAACTTTAAATGATACCAAATTCATTCAAATCACGCCAGTATTTAAAGAGCTATTCCGGATAAATTCCGGAATTCCTAGTAAGTGATTCCATTATTTTGCTCGCTAGTGTATTTAAGTTAATAGAGGAGAGTCTGCAGTCTTTCCAAGTCATTCAAGATTTTTATCCAAATATATAAAGTTCTGTTATTTTCAATTATTCTCGCAATTAAGTTTTTTTTGAGTATTAAAACCTGCTACTAGATATCAATGTCATACATAACGGAACAAAATCTTTTACAGCTAACGTAGACGGAACGCCTGGCGCCATCGGCTTCGTGTCACGCATCTTCCCGAAGGTCTACCCTATCGCCATCATTAAAGTGAACCAGGAGACTGGAGAGCCCATTAGAACCGCTAGGGGACTTTGTCAGGTAACTGAAAACTACTAGCTGTTACCAATAGCTCCGCACGCTACAACTCGAAAATTATCCCACGGGAGCATAAAATCGGGATAAAAACTATCCTATATGTTAATCTTGGTTATAAACTATCTGTGTACCGAATTTCATTGAAATCCGTTCTGTAGTTTTTGCCTGAAACAATAACAAACATCCCTACATCTTCACAAACTTTCACGTTTATAATATAAGTATAAAAGTAGGATAGGTTTAGTAAGATATCGAACATTTATTGGAGAGAAGTAATCATAATTTTATTATTCATATCATTCAATGTACGAATCTGTTAACACCGGTTTTCCACGATAACAGTGGGCAAATTAAAACCCAATCAAAATGACAATATAATTAAAATGTATTTAATTGTATGACAAATCTGAGTAACAGCAAAAACTACTCTTATTAAGTTCATTGGCATTATTATTATCATGTTATTCGAATTCTACTTTCGATGCCGAACTAAACTGCAAATCCAGTAGTACTTTAATACAGCATATTCAGTTGGACCATCGAGATTGCTCTTAGGTCCAAGTATATTTCGAGTTTGCTTAGCTCAACATAAAATTACATTTAGTAATCATACCATTATGATTACTAAATGTAATTATATTTTGAGCTAAACCATACCATTATGTCGATTCTTTTGAATTTCTTCAATATTCTAAACCCTTTTTTTTAATTCTCTTTATATCAATGTCTTCCCAGTTAGCAGAACCCAACGAGCCAGGCGTGTTTATTGGCAAGATCCAGGCAAGCAATCCAGCGCGTCAGTACCTCGGATACGTAGACAAGGCTGCCTCGGACAAGAAAGTTGTCAAGAACGTGTTCCACTTCGGTGATTCTGCCTTTATATCAGGTGTGTCTATGTTTTCCTCTTTGGTTTTTACGAGCATCTTGGCGGCAGATGTATACATTTTTTTTTCAATAAATTAGAGCCTCCATAAATTGCTCTTTAACACCTTTTTGCATCTAATTAACCCTGCTGATCTTATGTACGCGTCCATGGGACCGGGACATACTACTGATACTAAATAGTACGGCAGGTGACGAGCTCCTCAAGAGCACATCATTTATCATCTGTTCAGGCTTTTTAGTTCGCTTTCATTATGATCGGAATTCCCAGCTGGGGTCTGTGTTTCCAGATATCTATAACCTTGGAGTCTTCAAGTCAAGAGTCGAACACGTCTTCGCTTACTATCAGGCGAAATAGTGGTAAAAACGCGAACGTATGGTTAAATTAAAAATAAAGCAGTAGAATATCAGAATTTTTACATGTAGCGACTATCATTGTCCTCCAGCTCTTAATTTTTTTTTTTAATGTCGCCCCACACTACGAATTTCTCCTGTATCGTGGGTGCGTTTACAAACATAGAAACTCACATACACAAACACCCAGACCCGGAACAACTACTTATAGATCATACAAATATTTGCTCCGTGCGGGAATCGAACCCGCGACACGCGGCAGTCCAATCGCTCAGTCACTACACTAACTGTGCCATGTTGCGTTAATTAATCTATGAGACTTCTTTGTTCTCCTGGGAAATATAATAATTTTCTAATGTTTTTTAATGCGTCTTCCTTTTTTATAGGTGACATCCTGGTGGCAGATGAGTTCGGCTACCTGTACTTCCGTGACCGAACAGGCGACACCTTCAGATGGCGCGGAGAAAACGTCTCCACCACTGAGGTGGAAGCTGCCATCTCCAGGGTCGCTGACCATAGAGACGCTGTTGTTTATGGTGTACTGGTAAGGACTTATTACCATATTTGTATTTTAAGGCCGGGCTGTTTGCTTTGTAGGGAGCTTCTGATTGGACATTTTTAAGACTGGGATGGACAAATTCGCTCGTTAATTAAACAGACAAACATCGGAATCAAGATTGCGAGCGAGATACAGTAATACGTTAGAGGATTGAGTCCAGAAGGTTAAACATGCTGCATGGCTTTATCAATTGGGTAATCCAAAAACAAACATTGATGTTTTCAAGAAGATAGGGTATTTTACTAGCCTTTTCCCTACTATATTGGGGTCGGCTTCCAGTCAAACCAGATGCAACTGGATATCAGTATTTTAAATGGAGCGACTGCCTGTCGGACCTCCACAACCCAGTAACTAGGTAATACGATACCCCATGGTAAGACTGGTTGTCAGACTTTAGAGCTTCTGACTAACAGTAACGACTGTCAAAGATCTTCAAATGACAGCCGGGACCAACGTTTTTACATGCTTTCCGTGGCACGGAGGAAACTCGCTATGCAGATAGTCACCCATCCACAGACCAACCTCGGCAAGCGCGGCTTAACTCGGAAGATCGGCCTGTGCGGCTGTATACTGCATAAATCGAAAATTGATCAGCCCGTTAGAGCATTGAAAAATAATGGATGCGTATTTTTTGTTTTTTTTTTTAAATCAATGATAATTGGCAAATATAAAACGCTTCTAAATTCGGGAGTGGGGGCTTGTGACGTCATATCGCTTGTAAAATTGTACCGACCGAGTGATGTTTTGTGATTATTAGAAGCGTTGCGTCTTCGTCAATTTTGGTTTACGTAAGAAAAGAAAAAATACGGGTCAGATATTTTTTGATAATCCATCTTTCGGACTAATAAAATATTTTGAGTAAAAAAGCCTATTCTCAATATTTTATCAACAATTAAACCCGATCAAAACAGGTGCTTGTCGTCAGTAAATAAGATCGACCATCCAAGATTCATCACGCCACACTTGTCATGTGAATGAAAAACTATTGTCTGCCAACAATTTCACAACTGAGCCTTCATTCACTCGTTGTGTATCAACAACATTGTAGTATTTAGTCGTGTGTTTACTAATAATAGTACTGCCTCGTTTGTTTCACAGTACACAGGCTTTACTTATCACTAGTGTTGTGCAAAGCGTAGTAAGGATGACCTACAACGACCTATTTAGAGCTAACGCTTTTTGTTCACCAGTTGGCGCCACTGAAATGAAATAATGTTTATTTATGCAAGTAGGTTATATCAACACTTTTACGCGTCTTTTTATAAAAATAGGAGTGGCCAGTGTTTCTTACCTGACTACTCGGATAAGAAACAGCCGAAACAAACTCAGAGGTCACAGTCTCTTTTAAATTCCAGACATTATATGTAGATCAGGCTACACGAGGACCATGCAGGTCAATGTCTGAAATGGTCTTTTGAAGAAAGAACCACACAAATTCGAGTGGACCTGTCCAGTCAGTGCAAGCATTTGTTAGTTATCGTGTAGCTCGACTCATAGAGGAGCTAGACTGTTGCGTAAGGTCTGAATTTTTCATCTGGGCGTGAATGGCTATATCCAAAAGTATGAGAAATATCGAAAAAATGTGAAAAGAGAAGGCCGATTTTGACAAAAACTAAAACTGCATGATTGGATTTTAGAAAAATCATAAATCCTGGTCAGTAATCGAACCCGCTGATTTTGGAAAAACCACACCGTATATTATTACGCCATTTGATAGTGTCGCTAACGAGAATTCAATTCTGGGAAATAATGATACACGGCAACGTCGGGAGAGGACGCCCTAGGAAGACCTACACTGACCTTATTGGTAAATTACTTCAAAAAGGTCGTAATACTCACAATCGGCGTGCTTGTATGACCAACCCCCTAGACAAATGATAAACGTAAACTCTGAGTAATATTATAGATTTTCAACCTTATACCCTAGACCTAGAGTGATCTGATAATACGAGTCTGACAGTCCCTCCCGCCCTGCCCTGGGACTCATTTGATGATTTTACCACGATAAAAAAAGACCTAGAGTAATTAAAGTTGGTCCCGGGACTGTACGAATTACAGTGACCCCGGAACGTAAGGGGCTATTGAAGGACACCGTGGATTTTAGTCAATACGAGTCTGACAGTCCCTCCCGCTCTGCCCTGGGTGGGAGGACTAGAAAAGTCCTAGAGTAATTAAAGTGGAAAATCTATTAAAGACTACCTGAACGTTAACGACCTTGCAACTTGTCTGGAAGAGCAGATGACTGAATGTGACCGAGGCGAAAGGAGTATGTAAGGATCGTAGCAAGTGGCGCTCTGTGGTCTCTACCACAGAAAAAAGGCCCAATTGTTTTAGTATTTTTTTTTATTTATAGGTGCCTAACACGGAGGGGAGAGCGGGCATGTGCGGCATTGTGGACGTGGATGGGACACTGGACCTCGACAAACTGGCGCGGGACCTTGGAACTGATCTACCGGTGTATGCGAGACCTGTTTTCCTCAGGGTCATGGATAGCGTAGATATGACTGGTGAGTCAAAAACCTTAAAACCTTTTTAACCCCCGAACCAAAAAGATGAGTTTGAAGATTATGTGTATGTCTGTGATCCCGTTGCTCTTAAACGGGTGAACCGTTTTCAAAGCAGGTTTTCTAGCGATGGTTAATAGACATGTTTTCTCACAATCGGTTCAGCCATTTCAAAGTTATCAGTTCTTTAGTTATGTGGCAGGGGATTTCTAAATTTATTGAAAACCTTGTTTATTGAATATTTGAAGGTCCATAAAACCTAATACGATCTTTCCAGTGCATTACGTATGGGTACGGCTTTTATTTAACAATTGCGTATATTTAACGAACCATAGTTTACGTTTCATAAATTCTTAGCTTGCTAAACGTTGCTTAGCACTGACTTTGGCTAAGCCTTCGCTTAGCGCTGACTTTGGCTAAGCCTTCGCTTAGCAACAACTATCGCAGCCTTAGTAATAGTGGTCTTCTTTAATCACCTCAACCCTCATTCAAGCAGTTAATTGTTTTTCATTATGAACTGGGCAAAAGCCTCCCTCCCTCAAATCCTTCGAAAAATTGTTATAAAATTAAATTTTCTTCTACAGGTACATTTAAAATGAAGAAGACTGATCTGCAAAAGGATGGTTTCGATCCAAAACTGGCTAAAAAAGATAAACTATACTATTTAGATCTAAAACAAGGCCGGTATCTACCACTAGGTGTCGAGGAGTATGAAAAAATTAATAACGGACAAATTAGACTGTGATCTGTTTTAAAATCTGTTATTTCAGTGTTGTTAAAGTTAGTAATAGTAGTTCAAATGACAGGTTATGTCTTGAAAATTTAAGCTGTTTTAGCTGTTCAAACCTACGTCTGCATATAATGTTCGTAAAGGTCTTAGACAAATTTTTAGAATAATTTAAGGCTTAGCGCAGACTAAATGATAAATCTTGAAGCTCGAGCATGCTTAGCGTATTGGGCATCCTCAAAAACTCTCTAAGAACGTCAATGTTAATACAATTTTCCACCTTATATTCCTGAAAATAAAATTTCTAATCAGATTGCCATCAAGAAATCTGCTCTAGGTCTGTGCGGAGCATAAGTGGTTGCTGTTCTTCCTTTAAATATTTAGGATGCATATACTGTCCTTTATCTTGCATTTACGCTAAACCTTAAAAGGAATTGTGAACCTAGGATAGTAATTACAGAATTTTAGTAACACAATCTTCTGCATTTTCACTGTCAGTATTTATCTACGTTTTCGCCAATTATTTTCATGTAAACTCCATAGTGTTAAGAACATACCTACCTATACGTTACTTTTCACTTACATTTAGAGCGTTTAGAACATACACGACGCCTTTTTACTTTTCACGTAATTATGTTAATTTTCGCATTTCAATCTAATCGTGCGCAGGGTATGTCATTGTAAGAAGTTTAACTTCAAATTGTAGCTGTATGTGCTAAGCTTGTCACTGTTCTATTAAGTAGTGTACCCCGCAGGTTTTGTACTGTAGAATAAGTAACTACTTGTATCTTCCTTACATGGTATAAAATAAAGTCGCATAGCTGTGTCTGTACGCGCAAAACTCCTGAACGGCTGTACCAAATTGCGTAATTATTTTTTTGTTGCGTTTGTCTGGGCAACATTTTAAGTCAAAAAGTTTTCGGGAAATTGACCTGTGGCCGACATTTTGAACCTGTGTGTAGCTGGGTCAGTACTCTAGTGTTAGTATAAAAGTGGTTTTAGACATATACAAGACCAACATCAAGATCTAGCGTGATTGTGCATCAAAGATATATGCTGTATAATTTGACGCTAGTATACCGTCGTAACGACGCCAAGGAAATATGCTACTCGTATTATGAAGGCACTTTATACGCTGTCGCTCTTTTACGCAGTTTTGTCAATCGAATGTAGTGCGATGAAAGAAAGAAAAGGGATTTATTGACACACAGGACAGAACAAACAAAACTATACAGACATAAAAAGAAAGTTATCAAACGGAAAAAATAACATAATTAGTCCTGTGCGAGGCCAAAAGGCTCCTATCTCAAAATGTGCTGCGACATTTTTTAAATTGTCCTCGATTGTATTGAATTGTCAATGAAACCAGTCTTGCTCTTTCTGTGCTAGTACAATATAAAAATCATGTCTGTGTATCTATTTTTGTATGTGCCTACCTATCTGTAGTATGTAAATCTATTTTAGAGACCTTACATTTCTATTCAAAAATGTGCTTTTACTAAAATTGTACTTTTGATGTTTGTAACTTTGGCATTGTAAAAATTAAATGTTATAGCAAGATAATCCGTAGGGTTATGCTAAGTTATTGTGTATACGCCAAAATGTGTGGCAGCGTCAGTCGTAATGCGAGAACGAGGATGAGTATTCTCTGTCATATTCCAACTCTATGACCGTCACGTCACCGTCGTTTCAGTTTTGGCGTTTCTTAAATGTCCTTATCTAGAAGGAGGTGGGAATCTATGAATTTATTAAAATTAACATTTTTAAAGGACTGATCTGGTACCTAGGCTTTGTGTATATTGAAAAATATTTGAGTGCAGCATTTTATTATTAAAAGTTACGCAAGTTTTACGTATAATTTATTTTTAGTCAAAAAAATCGAATGTGCTACTAAGGAAGTTGCTTTAAAATATATTATGATAGCCCTAATTTCTGCAATCTACTTAATGTATATGTTTCATTTCAATTCAGGCGAATCCAGGCAAAATAATGTCCATCTATAGTTACTTTAAACCACTTAGCCAAGATTATACCTCATACTTCTTTGAAAAGGTAGTTTGTTCAAAAAACTTTAGTTAGCTCAAAATCAACGCTTTGTAAAAAGTATGGTACTTAAACAAAATACGACATATTTTCTGGTGTGGGAATATTTCTAATTTATTTTATTATCCGTTAAATCAAAATAAATTTAAGTTATACTAAGAGCGGAAACATTGTTTATGATAACCAGGAATTCTAATATTTATTCATAATTTATCTGTTTTATAAAAATAAAAATGTTATTTTTACCTACAATACTTGCCTCGATACCATTAAACCATTTTATTTAAAATAATTATTAAACTATTTCAAGTTTTCCAGTCTTGTATAAAGACCAAGTTAAATTATGTTTGTACCCTGTCATTTTCGTAACATAAAATTAGATTGTAAGTTTATTTAACGGTATGGGATATGCTGAAAAACTACATTAAATGTATATTTTCATAAACGGTGTTTTTCATTGGTTTTGTTTTAGCAACCTTTTTTTAACTAAGCGGTGTTTTAGACTTTGATCCTGCGGCCTTTTTTTGGCATGACTTGTACTGAATCAGAAGGTTGAAGATTCAAATCCTGCTCGCAGTCAATTTTTTCTTTCCACAAAAAGTACTACACATGATTATATTAGTGAAAAAATATCGACTTGATACAAAGCTTTATAATTAATAATATTAATATAGATACACAGTAATGACATAAAATGTCAGCATAAGAAATTATGCACATAATTCAGGATTTTACATATCTATACTAGTATCCATATAGTTTTTATCTATCTAATTTGTTTTAATAATGTCAGTGATATGACTCAAATCTTTACATTTTTTTTTAAACAATTCCCTCTACTAGGAATTTCCTTCCTGCTTCTATCGTGGTCTGCGTGGCCATGACCATAGTCATTACATAATGAAGTATAATAAATTCCAAGCATGTGCATCGTCCTGTGAACCATTACACCGTTGTGCACCTGTCACGTGCAGTGGCAGTAGCTAACGGCGCGGAGCAACGTGGAACTCAGTCAGCCGTGTGAGTAACCAACCGAGCTTGCTCGATACTATACCGTGATTGACTATGATAAAACATGGAGATAATATTTAACTGTTCGATCAAAACATTGCGTGTATTTATTTTGCCTCAAGATTATATGATTACCTCTTTTGTAAAGACTGCCTGCAGCCTGTGTTTTTTTTTATTTATCTATGACGACAGAAAAAAAAATCAAATTTGGAATGTAAACTATTTATCAAATAATGTAAAACGTCAACGCGCTTCTAAATATCATCCGCGAAAAATTTTGTAACTGTCGTAACCTATATCAGTTTTTATTTTATTTTATACATAAGTTCAAATGAGTTAAACCGGGGTGGGTGACATAGCGCGCCTACCGTTCGGGGATCAGCTGTTGTCGGCGCATGTGCAGCTGGCGCGAGGGGGGCTGGGGGCCGGCGCTCCGCCATTGACGCGGTCGCTCGCACGGCACTCGCACCGCTCCGCGTCCTTCCCGCATTTATACGAAACTGTTCGGTGTCGATGGACGCGCGCGTCCCCGGTGCGTAGTGCTCGCGCATCGTACTCACACGTACTGTTTATCTGTTACCGGTGTATAGTTAGCCGCCGTGCGCCCTACTGGGCCGATCGCCAGCATGGACGCTATACTGGCAGCGCTCGTCGCTCTCATGGCACTGGCTGCCGCGATGGCCGCCGTGCTCAGTACGCTCTCTAAGGCGGCGATATTCGTGATCCTCGCCATAGCGCCCTGCGTCTACCGCTATAGGAGGCACATTTACGTGTTTATCAAGACTCTTCCGAGGGATTCCAAGTAAGTGTCTTTGTATTTATTATTGTCTACCCTCAGGCTTGAACGAAAGCATGTATGGAAACACCTGCAGTAACAACCACTGCGTCAAAACTAATCGGTGTTCGTTCACAAGGAAACCTTTGTGAAACGTATTATTAATTAATGTGAAGATTAATTGAAGTGTTTTGCAATAAGGTAATTATTACCCTCTTTATTTTCTATGAAACATGCTGCGCTACTGCGCATAGAATAATAATAACAACAGTAGTGGTGAGACGTTAGACCTTATTTATGTTTCATAATTAAACTCAGCGATTCAGGGATAAAGCGACAAACTTAAATATAAGATGAAGGTAGCTGGCAATTTTGTTACTAAATGCTTCCATTTATTTTTCTTGCTGATTTTGTTGCGTTAATTACTTAAATATCCGCAGTAGTAGAAATGCCTGCTTATTATTGTTAATTATAACTTGACGCCATAAAGGATGGAAGTCCTTTGCCCCTCGAAGGACTGCTGACGTCCTTTGAATAAATAATTAATTGTTCGTCTCAACTCCGTGTCTTGTCATACGTTTATGGTGATGTCCTAAAGTAACATGTAATGTTTATAGAGTATTTAAATACCATGGTAAAACTACCATGAATTATATGTACACGCTGATACAATTTATTTATCTTATGGGGTGATAAGATTAGATATTGATAAGGCATTATAAATGAGAGTATTTAGGTAGGTACTTTGTGAAATCCAGAGATTTGCAGACGATTTCATTTTAACATCCGATTTAGTCATCGGCGTGCAATCGCTTTGTTACTAAAATATATTTATGATGAATCATTGTCCTTTTTTGTGAGTTTTGGTGCCCTAAAAAGGTCACTTATGCAGAATCTTAATTGGATATTAGGTATTATAACGAAAAACGATAACAAAACGTAAAATGTTTGGACACTACACTAAAGTCGATATATGACAAAAAAAATGCAATTCATATTATGATTCTGTTAGTGCCTTTTTAAAATCCACTGATAAATTTTAGTCAACATGCCTACATAAAATACCTGAGTACTTTCATACGTTTCGCTACGACCTAGCTCTGTTTAACATAATTACATATCGATTCTGATCCATTAGATTTGACGTGTTATGTTATTATTACGTAACATTAAAAAAGACTCTAATGCAGTATTAAACATGTATATCCGATTGTAACGAATATCGTCGATTAGTTTCTTCATTGTTTGTGTCCATTTTCATAAACATAAATTGAACTAAGTATGTCCAAACTAAATTTAACAACCTAATCTCATCTAGATCGAAAAATGCGCGTTTAGTAAAAGCCTTCATTAAATGCGTTAATGGGTAAAGTACATTGCTAGGTTTTCAATTCCTGTAGTTAGGTTTTTTTTAAGGGTCAATTCATACTAGCGCAGAGTCGAGGCGCATGAAAGTGTCAATATGAAACTTAACATATGTTGCAAATTCACTCTTGTCTTCCCAATGCCATGCACATACACGTGTAGTGCACCCACCCACATGCGAGCCTATTACCATCAACCGGGTACGAATTGAGGCTCCGTAGCAGCTACACAGGAAGTCCAAATAGAAGAACCTAGTAACTCTGCCTGACCTGGGAATCAAAACGTGGTAGGTTATGTTAAGTAGTCGCGCTTGCGACTATTAGACCAGCAGAGTGGTCAAATTGAGGCAGAAAAACAAACATCAGTTACTTTACTGCAAAAAAAAAAAAAATTCGCTGCGCAAACGTAGACACTTTGTTGCCGACACGACACACAATCACAGAGAACCGTAGTATTTGAATATGTTTTAAATGGAAGCAACTGGACCGAAAAAATGTCTAAGTACGTATCCGCAGGGAGTGGATGATTCCATATCTGACACAAGACACAAAAGTATCCAACGTTTGCGCCCTGCCTTAACGTAGCATTTTAGTTGGCTTAAGACCTAAAATCATGTTGTCAATAACAGACGCGTCAAAGTTGTCAAGACCAATCTTTTTCTGACATTTCCATTACCGCGTTTACATAAAATGCTTTGTTGTCGTCAACTCGGTTAGCAAAAGAAACAACTGTTTCGATTTCATCTGAAATATTTGTCATCTGAGCCTGAAAGCCCTTAAAATATAGATTTCCTTTGGATTGCTGTTTATAATTTGCCAATCATGAATTTTATTTCCTAAATCAGATACATCAGGGTTACAGTCAATTACCGTTCTGTCCTGTACATGGGTTTTCCCTTACAAATTATAATTATCCCTAAAAATATCATTTTTCTGGACCCTCAAGATGGTTAAGTAAAATATGAATACGTGAAGGAAGATCCCAGACCGCCTCGCGACCCCAGACAGTCCCGCGGCCTTAGACAGTCCCCCACTACTCCAAACTGTCCCGCGACCCCAGACAGTCTCGCTGCTCCAGACAGTCTCGAGACAGTCCTGCGACCCCAGACAGTCCTGCGACCCCAGACAGTCCTGCGACCCCAGACAGTACTGCGACCCCAAACAGTCCCTACACCATGGGTGGCATTAAAATGAAAATGTATAAGTTTTCATTTTCCCTCGTATGATTGAAACTGAAGGCCGTCTAACCTTGCCACCAATAAGTAAGACAATAAACCTATCTACTAAGTGTATTATCGATTGCGTATTAGGTACTAACTTATTTATATGTATACTTAGAAACATGTTTTAGTATTTATCAATCACTAACCGTTAGCAGTGACTTCGCCTGCATTTAAATCCTAATAGGTATATCCTACGGGCACGTAATATCGGGATAAACGTGTTTCCTGTATGTTATTTCAGACTATAACCTATTTTTTATGCGAAGTTTCATTAAGATCGTTTCAGCCGTTCTGACGTGATTTAGTAACAAAGATCCAAACTTTCGCATTTGTAATATTAGTTAAATATATGTAGTTAAATGTTTATTTCCTTTGTGAGTTGTGTTTGATATTGAGAGTTACCACGTGATGTTACACAATATACTATCGGACTAGAATAGTTTGTTTAGTTATATTAAACGTAGTAGCAGATGTAACTATTCACAATAGCATCATGAACAAGTTATGTAAAAACAAATAAAAACATACTTACACGATAACACGACCAGTACTAAAAAAAATATTTTCATTAAACTGCTATGGCTTCGATCCAAATATTAGGACAGATATATTTTTCCTTGAGTAAATAAAAACATATAAATAACAATAAACTCAATTTCCGAGCGAATACTTGACTCCAGAATTCCATGCTCGGTTTAATAAAGGGTTTTCATCAAAATGTAGCTCGAGGCTAAACCTCGTGTAACGAAATTTTTGGTCCAGAAAAAATATGTATGTTGAAAAGAATCTACATTAATTAATTAGGGTATTCGCGTATCTTAACAGAGTCAAGTTTCTCGAGTATGTACAGTCAACAAAAGAGATAACTATCTAGGCAGCAAGTTTTAAACGGTTTTCCTGTAGGTATGCTATATGTGTCGCAGGATAATTTGATAAACCGAATTTCCCAAATATCGCGAAAACACGGATAATTAGGCTATGTCTATGATATTTATCAATGTTACTGAATAAGAATAGGGTTTTTGTCACGTCATGCTTTATTTAGTAAGATTTTGGTGTTATCCGTGTCGGTCCTGCTTAGTTAAAAATTTTACATTGTCTTATTATTCGTGTTTTCACGATATTCCCGGAATTTTTGCGAAAATACGGTTTTCAAAATTACAAAAACTATCCTACGGCATTTTATACATGCTAGTAAATAGCCGAAGAGTTTGATACACAGAATATTGAAATTAAAACACATCATTGGAAAACCGTTTAAAAATTGCTGCCTGAATATTTATATCTTTTATTGCCTGTATATACGTTAACTTTTGAAATTTTGCCTTGCCAACAAGGCAGAGTACCTAACGTTAACATGAATGTTAAATAAAACTTACATGGAAAATATTGGCTGACTCTGAATTATTTATAAAACTGGGTTAGTCGGCTTTCATGTTTGTCTTTTAAATGAAGACGTACCGTGTAGTCTCTACGAGACTTGAAACGGTTTTGGGTACCTACGAAATTCCTCTTTTGAGTTTTCAGAAGTGTATAATCCTAATGCCTTGTTTCCTTACCTTCTTACTATGCCGGCAATTCGAACTAAACGTTTCAACATTTCTTTCATAATATGCCCAGCAAAGGTGATCAACTCTCTACCTGAGGTGTTTCCGAACGCATACAACCCTAATCTCTTCAAAGTTAGGGTGAACAAATTGACGTTGTGACCTTTGACTAAGACTAGAGACAAGAGAAAACCCATCAAAAACTAAATAATTCTACATTCCTGGTGGATTAATAGACTAGGCTATTCTAAGACCTCCTTTTTTTATTCTCCTGCTTAGACAGACCCGCGACCCTGGCAGGTGTTTGCCTCTATATGGGTTCCTGACCTGACAGCTCGTATAAGCGCTCGTGGAACGTGTCGACACGTTTTCTACGATCCTTAAGATGCGATTCGACCTGTGCGGCACAAATGTACGTTCTGGTGGTTCACTCAAGCAAATACGAACATATTAAGCGCGAAAATTTTAAACAATTTTGTGCACTCCTCGATAATTCTGTGCGTGCACACGTGATGAGTAGACTCGTTATTTAGTTACTCACAGCCTTGCCAGTGGGCACAGAGGCTAAACGCGATACCAGCTTAGTACGTGCACTGCTGAAGTGCGCGAACACATGTGCCACACCCTTTTTTGGTGGAATCGTACCATTACAATACTCCTTTTTTTTTCATCGTGGTAAAATCATCAAATGAGTCCTTCACCCAATGTGGGACGGGAGGGGCTGTCAGACTCGTACTGACTAAAATCCACGGTGGTCCTTCAACAGTCCTTTACGTTTCAGGTTCACGTTTACCTGATGATACAGTCCCGCGACCCCGGCAGGCTACGGCCCTCTAAGAGGGGCCCCGTCAGAGTAATACTCCTTCTACCTTAACTGCAATCATACATCAAGGAAAATTGTTCAAAGTATTCAATCTTTCAACTAATGTGTTCTGCAAGACTGTTATTGTCGTCAAGGTCTCATTAAACCTGCCGTTAAAATTACTATTTCTTTCCCTAATTATACGTTCTAGTACTAACAAAGTGACTACTTAATCTTCTGTGGATTATTATGACACGTGAATTGTTTTGTCACGTTTACGAGTGAGAAAACATTACCAGTTTCGTTTTCAAGGCCAAAAAAAAACAATAATACGAGTACGTATTATTGTTTTTTTATTTATTCTGTCCTACTGCTAATTAAAGAAGAGATTAATTTTCCGAGCAGTCCCTCAAAAAAGCGTACAACTCGTCACGTCAACGTTTTTTAGGCCCGTCTAGGCTCCGACGCCCGACTTCAGGCATCCACTCAGTGACAATTCTAGCCCACCTGTCCCTGTCCATACTGCAAGTGTGACCGGCCAAGCCCCACTTTAAATTCGCTGACTTTTCACCATCATCAGTTAGATTAGGTAAAGAAATATGTCCAGTTTCAATAATGAGTCTATAGGTCATTAAGTTGCCAGGGTCGCGGGACTGTACGAATTACCGTGACCCTGAAACGTAAAGGGCTATTGAAGGACACCGTGGATTTTAGTCAGTACAAGTCTGACAGTCCCTCCCGCCCTGCCCTGGGTGGGAGGACTCATATGATGGTTTTACCACGCTAAAAAAATAGGTCTTTAAGTTCGTGTTTTTTACATAGTCATAACGAGGCGTTTTTCATTGAAGCGGGTGATGGGCGAGGGGACACGTCAAACACCCTGCTGTCGATCCATTTTAAAACGATTGATATTTTTCAGTCCGCTGTTAGGTAAATTGCTTGATAATTTTAATTTTCTATTCGAATGACAACATTAGACTTCGAACGCGCAGCACCAGCACGAATAAACACGATGATGTTCACACAGTTATAAATACGCACATCTCATATTATTATACTTGCCACTTCATATTGATTATTAGATATTCCTGAGAATAGCACTCTTTTAAAAAAAATCTGGTCCATTACCATAAAAAATTCAACACAATAACATTACTTTATTCAAAAGCTTTCAAGTGGAACCTGCATTATTAATGTAATGGAATATTTTTGTGAAATATTATAAAGATACGTTTTAAGATGACTGTACGTAGTCCCTTTTTGTCAGAATGTCATTCGTATAACCCTTGCCTTTATAATAGACACTAATTATTTGTAGATAGATCATTAGCCATACAATAGATAGATCATTAGCCATAGTTTGTGAACATTAGATACAAATATCAGTCGTAGATACGAGTATCTTCACGTGATGAGCAGAGCGTAGTATCACATGGCTACGCGGCTGCTACGTAGGCGCTACGGCTACGCACACTACAATAGAACCTTAGACATCGGTGTAGCAGCGTAGACGTCGCGCAAACGCTTGATTCGCCGATCGTCGCAATGTTCAAAAAATATTTCTATTCCAAAGAAAAAACAAAATAATCACAAAAAACCGGCCAAGTGCGAGTCGAACTCGACCATAAAGGGTTCCGTAGCAGCAAGTAACAAAATATAAAAGTTCTTATAGTTGGTTGTAACTTTGAAAGGTAAAATTGCGGTTTACGATTTATGACGTATAAGAAAACGAATAACTTGATCTCGTTCAAACCAATTTTCGCTGGTAGTTTGCATGGTAATGTAAATACATCATATTTGTTTTTAGTTTTATCAATCTCTTATTTTAGAAGTTACAGGGGGGGGGGGTCATAACCACTTTGGGAGTGTCTTTCGCGCAAACTGTCCAGTTTAAAAAAAAATATTAGTAACCTCAATATCAATTTTGACCTATCCATAGATACCCCACACGTATTTTATTTTTTTTAAATTGCAATTCTAAGTATGGATTCTAAGTATTGCAATTCCAAGTTTCAACAGGATAGCTCTTATACTTCCGGAGAAAAGTGGCTGTGACATACGGACGGACAGACAGACATGTCGAATCTATAAGGGTTCCGTTTTTTTGCCAGTTGGCTACGGAACCCTAAAAAACCGGCCAAGTGCGAGTCGGACTCGCGCACCGAGGGTTCCGTACGAACCTGCAAGGTTTACAAAGTTCGTTCATTACGACAATCGAGTCATAACTATGGTATTTCCCTTGCGTGTAGTTGCGAGTTTCAAAATATGTGGTATCAATGGTTGTACTTTTGCGTTGACTTAGAATTATTTTTTTCACGGGTTAAAGGCAATTAGATCTAAGTATTTGATATGAATTTCAACTTGATAGCTCTACGCGTTCATGAGGAAAAAAGTAATAAGTTTATATATTTTGTAATGTAACTAAAAATTTAAGGTTTTCGGAATTTTTCCTTTATGTGTGCTATAAAACCTTGCTTCATGCCAAATTTCAAGATTCTAGGTCGACTGGAAGAACCCTTTAGGTTTTGATTCCCTTGCGAGTACTTGCGAGTTTCAAAATATGCAGCTTAAATTGCTGTTTCTTTTGATTGCGTTGACATAGAAGTTTGATTTTGTTACAGCTTAAAGGTATTATAGACCTGAGTATTTGGTATGAATTTCAATTTAATACCTCTACGCGTTTATGAGGAAATGGGTAGTAAGTTTAAAATTATTAAAAAATATATATTATGTGATGTAACTAAAAATTTATGGTTTTCGTAATTTTTTCTTTATCTATGCTATAAGACGTTGCTTCGTACCAAATTTCAAGATTCTGAGTTCACGGGAAGCACCCTGTAGGTTTTGATTCCCTTGCAAGTGTCGAAAATTTGCGGCATAAACGGCTGTATCTTTTGATTGCGTTGGCTTAGAAGTTTGATTTTTTCACAGCTTCAAGGGACAGTAGACCTGAGTAATTGATATAAATTTCAGCTTCATACCTCCACGCGTTCCTGAGAAAAAGGGTCTTGACAGACGGACGGACAGACAGACGGACAGACGGACAACAAAGTGATCCTATAAGGGTTCCGTTTTTTTCCTTTTGGGGTACGGAACCCTAAAAATGGCCTATGCTTCAGTCATCCGATTGGAATTATATTGTTTGAAATATTCTACCAATTTTAATACAACAGGGGATTATGTTTCTAAATCCAGTTTTAATTGCAGTGTAGTCTTGATTAATTTTTTTTGGTAAATGTACCGGATGAAAAAGACTCGATCACATTAATGATTTAATAGATTTTTACGTATGATCTATCGTTGTTTTATTTTATATTTGACTACTTAATGTAACTAATATTATTAATGCAAAAGTTTGTGACGTTTTTTTTTATTGTGTATGGGTGGATGTTTGTTACTCTTTCTCGCAAAAAAGTCTGAACGGATTTGAATGAAATTTAGTAGAGCAATAGGTTACAGTCTGAAATAATACATAGGATACCCCAGTATTGCGTACTCAGAATAATATAGACGTAAAGTCGGGTGAAGCCGCTATCAATTGCTAGTTCAATCAAACGAATAACGAATTTCAGTATAATCTTAGAAACAACTAGAAATTCTAATGTTTACTGTTGTAAATTGAAAATATAACCATAAATCTCGTTATCTTGATTACATGTACTACTATGATATCTTGAATGAGTAGTTTCTGTTAACAATAACAAACATGTGTATACATTTTTCTTGAAGTGTAACTGAATACTGATAACTGATAAAATCAATTTTCAATTGAACGGTACGGTAGTGGCTGGACGATCAGTTGCTGCACTGCGTGTCGCGATTTCAATTCCCTGTTCTAGGTTTTAGTTATGTAAGAAAAAGCACTTACGATACGGGAGTAATTAATAGTGTGGGCAACGTTGTTTTTCTTTAACAAGATAAAAAAATATATATTATTATGGCTGAATCAGTTAAGTCTCGTCTTATTTATTCCACTTAATTGTATATCTATGTTCTTCCTGGTTTACCCAACTGCTGTATTCGCCTCTGTTCAAGGTCACGTTATCGCTTCAAAAGGGCTGTCCTTTACTGAAACGGAATGTTTGATATCACCAAGAGTTTTTCAGCGGTAAAACTTGCCGTGATTCACAGAGGTTTTGACAACCATTTTAGGGTTTACTTCCGGTCGCGGGACTTACCGTGACCCCGGAACACAAAGAGCTATTGAAGGACACCGTGGATTTTAGTCAGTAGAAGTCTGACAGTCCCTCCTGCCCTGCCCTGGGTTCAGGACTCATTTGATGATTTGATCACACAAAAAAAGGGTTTAGTTCTAATTTTACCAACAGCTGAATATTTGAATTTCACATAGAGCATACCAATACCAGTATTTTAAATGTCTAAACCCAGGACAGTTAATACTGGGTAGTAAGAAGTAACGGTACCCCTTAAGAAACAGGTTATACAATAAAGTTGTCTATGGTCAGTAACTAAAAAAGACACAAACGCGAACCCTGTACATGCGACCTTCATTATTTGGGAGGATCGATGGCAGAACGCCGCGCAGTCTGTGATATGATGGAGATTCTTACCGAACTATTGCAAATGGGTATTATTACGTCACACTTCATTGCCTATAAGGCTTGTTTGTTACGTTACAAAAATCTCTGGTAAATTCGCAGTGTTTTTTGCCTTACAATAAAAGACCTTCGCTGAGCACTGAATAATAAATAGATCGAGGCTGTTACGACGGCGGTGTGTTCTGGAAACTAGACTTAATTAAAAACGGCCTTTTCTTTCTGATTAAATTTTAAAATGGCTTCTTTATACTGTGGAATATTACAGAACAATTTTTCTGGAGCACAATAAACTGTTTATTTGAAACGTAAGCTCTTGCTAGCATGCCCTTGCATCTTTATAAATAAACCTCATGGGTATAAACTATCTGTTTAAATGAAAATGTAATTTAGCAACTTATGCGTGGCAGAACCTTATTAAATCCAACCCAAACATTATCATCGTGTAAGTAACCAAATAATTAGGGTAATGTTACACGATTTCACTTTAAAATCGGTGAAAGCAAAGTCACATTGTCTAATGTCAAAGAGTCTCGCTCCAGGTTTGAAAATGAACAGCAATTTAGATCTTGGCTACTGTCCACTGCGTGACATTTATTGTTTCCAAAAAAAGTTCCAAAAGTTAAAACAATTTAAGCATAGAATTGACGTTCCTATGTTTGTAATTATAGGGGGTGAAAGTCGAGACAATAATTTGACCGTGAAAACGGTGAAAAACGTATACATAGATGTAAAAGTGTCATTATAAATTAGATCTTGAGCGCCAGTGTCACAAAGTCATATTTTCCTTATTTATTAGTTGATAATACTAATACTGCATACATTATATTGTCGGTATGCGTGTTTGCAGTGCGCGAAGCTCTTCCTGCACGGATGAGCCTTGTACCACTTCTATTTATAATACGCTATCGTTTCAGACGATTGTTAAGGACTGACAAAGACAGAATACGATGTATTGTGTTAGGATAGGTTAGGAAGTCTAATTATATACATAGACAACTAAGATAAGTAGATTTTCTATCCTTTATCTGAACAAAGACGACGAAATGTGTTGCTAAATGTATTAATGCGCTTCAATTTGTACTCGTCATCGCATTTATTAATTAGTATTACAACTTCCTTATACACATTATCATAAAACAACAATCA
This sequence comes from Agrotis puta, assembly GCA_943136025.2. Lineage (NCBI taxonomy): Eukaryota > Metazoa > Arthropoda > Insecta > Lepidoptera > Noctuidae > Agrotis > Agrotis puta. Next base: position 11,928,512 of record OW964170.2, on the reverse strand, counting down.
ACCTGAATTTCATTAAATTAAGTTCGCGCTGAAAATAGTATTTAAATTCAATGTTTCATTCAGTTTCCAGCGATACCGGTTTTTATCTGAACAAAAATACAAGTATTTCGCGGGATTGTCTTAAAAGTACACCGTGGAGCTAGAACACATATACTCTACTATGTATGTATGTGACTATGGATCACGGTGGATTTTTAGTTATGAGTCTGACTGCCTCCTGCCGCTTCACCCAGGGCAGGGAGAGCATGCGGACGGCGAGTAATGGGCGACTCGCCATCCGTTCTTCGGATCATCGATCGGACCATGCCCGGGTCGACGGCGCGTGCTTCAAAGAGCTGTCAGCAATCTGACGGGGCCTGCCGAAGCCGCGAGACTGCCTCATCAGTTAACCGTGACACTGGAACATAAAAGGCTATTAACCCTTTAACCGCACGAGTCGTATATATGACTATTATTGATCGAAGTATATATGCGACAAACATTTCCGTGCCCCTACCGCCCGTGTCGTATTTATGCGACAGACAATATTCATGATTTTTGTTGTTTTTTTCAATTTTATTGCATCTGTTCTATATCTCTCTATTTATGTTGATAGACAGATAGAATACTTTTAATTGTACACCATGGTATTTTACAAATCGGAGCTTAAGAGGAGCAGAAAGACAGGAGAAGAGGAAAGGACGATTCGTAGCCGGGCGCTAGGGGCACGGCAATTGATATTTAGCCAAGCGCTTAAAGGTTAAAGGATGATCCATGAATTTTAGTCGGTACGAATTTGACAGTCCCTCCTATCACGCCCTTGACGGGAGGACTCATTTGATGATATTAACACGATCAGTGAAATTTATTTGGTGTCCACTCTCAAAAAAAAGGTACAGCTATCTACCTACCAGGTATTCCGTACCTTAATAACCTACGTATCATTTTGACGCCTGAAAACACGCGACCTTTTCAGCGGCAGCTATCGGTCCCGTATCATCTCGTACATTGTTTACCTACGCATTCGTCCGCGAGGCTATTTTTGATTTGAACTTTAGACGAAATACGTGTGTACAGTGCGATTAGGTGAAACAAACCGTATACACACGCGTTTATATGTGTGTTATAGGTTACTGAATAACGTATTCTTAATCGTCTGTTTATACTAAACGATGTAACATACACCACCAGGTTCCCATTGTTCATAATGAAAGATCTTTGCTATGAATCATGTTTAGAAATATTACCTTTATAGAATATTTATCTTTTTCTCATAATATACAATAGTAAACAATAACTTAGGAATAAACTACGAAAAGAATAAGCTAGATAGATGTTTATTCGCAAAAAGTGGTCCAAATTCGACCATAATTTAAATAAGCTTAAAGAAATTAATTTTTTTTAACCTTTATGCCCTCCTCGATATAAACTTTAACCCGTGCCAAAATACTCCTCCATCTGCGTCATTTAAGTAAAAAGGGGAACAAAGTTTTTATTTATACTTATTATGATTTGTGCTTTGCAACCCATCAGCAACCTTCTTGAAATGAAAACAGAGTACATTTTTTACAGTGATGAAAGCTGTGAAAGGACTTGTATTAATATACTTGTATAATAACAGTGTAAATACAACTGTTTCAATTTACTGTAGCCGAGCGCTGAAATACAGGAGTTTCAGCCTTTATTGTACGAACAAAGGAATTTTTGACCAACAGAACAAAAAACGTAAAGTGTAGTATTTACCATGGATAATATAAACCGGATCCCCGTTCCGATAAAACATTTTTATTACAAACACGAAGAATTGCGTTTTAATTTGCGCAGATAAAACCGGCCAAGTGCGAGTCGGATACGCGCAACTGATTTCGTTCGGAAATTACTTGTTGTAAATATATTTGCGACTATTATATTATATTAAACTAGCTGACCCCGCGAACTTCGTAGCGCCACGGAATCAATACAATCACACTACTAATACTACTACATGATTTGTTACAAAAAATGTGATAAATAAAGATCCGCTCGACCGATTTTGTGCAAACTTCACATAAACAAAGCCTAAACATTTGGTATAAATAGGTGAGTCCGTTCTTGAGTTATAAAATTACAACGAAAAGTGGCATTGATTTTTATATATATTGATAAAGCCTATGTTATCATATATATAACACGCACGGAGTGTTCCGTACCATTATCAATAAAAATTAGAAAAAAATCGTTTTTTGTAGGTATGGGGGCCCCTTTAATATTTGTTTTATTTTTAATATTATTTGTTATTATAGCGGCAACAGATATAGATCATCTGTGAAAATTTTAACTATCTAACTGCTATCACGAGTCATAAGATACAGCCTGGTGACAGACAGGCAGACAGCGGAGTCTTAGTAATAGGGTTCAGTTTTACCTTTTGGGTACGGAACCCTAAAACACTATCAGTAAGTAAATATTGCTATCAGTTTTGTTAACTGTAGAGTACATAGTGTTGTCTTAACAGAGATCGTCAGCCATTGCAGACAGATTAAACTCTTGGCTAGATTGTTTATAATTATTTCCAAAAGGCAAATACCTTTTTTATAATTCTGCGTTGTATAACATGAACCTGTTCGTTATCATTAGTACCGATTAATTCAACAACTGTAATATTAGATATTTGTGTAAGTTATTATCAGTTAAACAGCTACTTTGTAACCTCCATAGAGCACTACACACTGTTGACATAATATTCGCTTGACAAACTACCGGCTGTAGGACCGTTTCACAAGTTATTTGATACGCAAAACAAACAGGATAACATCACTATACTTGACAACAAACATACTAGCACGTGACTAGAACATATAATTAATTAATACTGAGTAGTAGTATGTGCGGAAATTACGGTTTTATTGGCGAAATAGATTTATTGACAAGAAATAATAGTTTTAATTACTCATACTCTGAAATTAGGTCTGAAAATGCCTGAGGAGCAGGTTGAAAGTTATACTTTGCAGCCCTAGGGAGAATCGCTTTCAACTGACAGCTGGATGGACCTGTACTAAATAAGTTACTTTCAGCCCTTGGATAACAATGTACTATTACCACAATGTCTAGCTTTTCCAACTACGTTGGGGTTACTAACCGGACCAGCTGAATTACCAGTATTTTACATGGAGCGACTGCTTATCTGACCTCTATAACCCAGGTTTAATCGTGAGTAATAATGGCACCCTTTCGTTTTGGTTGTCATTTCGCACATACGTGTAAATATTTAATAGGTCATATGCTGGATAGCATATTATGTTACAAACACACATTAAAACCAAATAAAAGCAGTTCGGAACCTTAGTGGCGAGACATGTGTTCCCAATTCGGCAAAACGCTTTATGAAAATGTCCACATAATCGCCTTCTCCAAGTGAAGCAGATTGGGCATCTAAGACCTCAGAAATGCCTGGCATTTTCATATTAAATGATGAAAGATTAGGCAATAATCAAGTTAGAAATGAATATTACTTTGTTTTTGAGATCGCTCTTTATGAATTATGTTTTATCAGCAACCTTTGTCTTCTTTGTTTTATTGTCTTGTTCAAATATGTGCGCTACGTTCTCAAGTACAAAGGTATGTCTGGTAATGTTACCAGATAATAAATATCTGTTGTTATTCATTTAATTATGTCTGTACGGAGTCTTAATTGGGTGTTTACTTGTTATCCGTCATTTTTAACAATGTAGACATAACACTACTGATCTTAATGGGTTCAAAGGTAGCAAAATTATTAATAAATTATCTGTCTAATTTACTGATTAATTTAATCAGTATTTTTTCCGCGTTTGTATCCAGTTTCACTTATTTTGAGCACAAAAAACCTACATAAGAAGACTTTACCCTATCTCATCATCATCATCCACTGCTGGGATCCACAGGCCTCCTCTCTGTGAGAGGGAGTGGGCCATAATCCACCACGCTGGCCCAGTGCGGATTTGTAGATGTCACATATCTTCAAATGTTTGGTTCTAGGACATGCCAGTTTCCTCACGATGTTATCCTTCACCGTTTTGAGAGCAGTGGTGATGACATAAATTACACAAAGTATCCGCCTGGCGGGGTTCGAATCCACGACTTACAAGTCGTAAGTCGGGAAACTGCTCTCAACCCTGTCTTACCCTGTCTAGTAAACATAAATTGACGTGTCAATAAAAATCTCTCACTGAATTTCAGTTAAGCCATAGTAGCGGTTGCGCGAATGTTAAAAGAAAATTTGGCATGCTCCATTGGCTAAGCTCTATATACGCAATGCTGTAGTTTCCCTGTTACATAATTTACCAGGTTTTCCTGTAATACAGCCTTATGTTCTCGGAAACAGAAAATTGTGGGAAACTTTGCTATTACGATATTGTACTACAATACAAACAACATAGGTACTTCGTTCCATTTGTTTTTTGTTGTTGTGGGTAAATTTTCTTGGAATATCTATTTGTAGGTTTTCCCAATTCTTTTTTTTCCATTCGTTTCCCTAACATCGCTTCTAATCAATAACCACAGAGCTTTGAGAGCGGCATATAGAATTTTGTATTTGAATAATTGTTTTTGGATCACATTTAAATGACATACCGACACTTACGTCCTCAAAAAAAGAATTAGTTGATACAAGCTCTTCACAAAATGTAGTCATTCTGAATAGATTTTTTCTTGGTTTTAGAAAAATGTCATTGCTCTAGAAATAACGAAAGTTATCTGATAACTGATATCAGAATGAGAAAAATAATAGCTGGCATTTAGTATGCCCTATTTATTCAATTACAAAGACTTTGAACACGCTATTATAGATTCTTGTTTGTTAAAAATGATTTTCATCATCATATCAGTTCATATGATTTTATTTCATATGTTTTTTTATCTTTTGTCTGTTTAGCTACCTATATATTTTTATATGTTCAATATTCTTTTTTATTAAGAACTCCTAAACGAAATAAAATTCAATGAGTATTAAAATAGGTTCACATGGACGGAACTGTTTTCCTGTGCAAGTATATAAAATACTTAATGATAATGATATTTATCTTAGAACAGATAACTGTTCTAAGATAAATATCATTAAACAGATTTGACAATTCTTAGGTAATTTATGGAATTACGGGATTCAAGTTTTAGTTCGTAGATTTTGAGATGAAGTGTGCTTTGAAGAACTGACTTAACTAGACTTAGTTCCCATATCTGTGAAACTTTAGTTTGAAACTTCGTATGTAGAAATAAGGGTTCACAATGTGGCCTTATCATTTGCTCGTGAATTACGTTGGCACTAATTCCAATTCGCACTAAGCGTTTAAACCTTCTTTCATATACGCACAGCAAAAGAGTGAAACACTGACTCTGTATTTTCGAACGCAGTCAGCCATTATGTCTTCAAAATTAAAGTGAATACTGAACAGGCTTCTGCTGGGTAATCTTACTTCATCATCGTTCTTACTTAGACTTAATCCCATCATCAAAAAAATATTTTGCATTAGGTACCACATTGTAGACGAATAACTCTGAACTATTAAAAAACTACTTCTTTAGTTGTATTACCTTTATGATACCCATAGAAGGACAAAAAATTATTAAAATCTCCTCAGCAAAAATAGCTGGATTGAAATTTTAAAATTTCAACAGACAACACAGCGTTTCTTAAGTCATCGAACCTGTACCTTTAATACCGCATTCGGAACTTCCATACCGTTATAGGAAAAGAGCGTGACCGTTCGTAATAAGTAAATAGATAAACTGTTTGAAAAATATAAGTATAATGGAAGAATATTGAGAGGATCAGTGATATGAACGGCGACTAACAAAAGGAATTTATAAGGCTGAGGTGTGTGGTAACGCCGGGAGGGGACACCCTAGGATGACCAACACTGACCTTATTGGTGAAGTGCTTCAAAAAGGTCGGGTGCGTAGGACACGCAATCGGCGTGCTTGTATAACCAAATGTGGATGAGGTGAAAGGAGTATGTAAGGATTGTTGCAGGTGGCGCTCTGTAGTTTATGCTTACCGCTATGGGAAAAGGACGTAAGTTTATTTATTTATGTATGTATGTAATGGAACTTTAACTAGCTAAACGAATGCCCCCGGTTTGAAGTCACAAGGTGAATGTCTCATAAATCTGTTGGCACTATTTACATAAAATATCAATACAAAATCATACTACACGGTACGAAGAGCACGTTTCAAAGTCGTAAATTTTTAGGACCTAATATTCACTTACCGGTATTAGGTGGGTACTTACGAACTGCTATTAATTAAATAGGTATACCTAATTAAAATAGTATTGTGACTATGTAGGTATTCGAATGAAACCTCGTGAATATTTCTCATTAACCTTTTAATAACTTCCTTTACTTAGGTAACATGTATTTTCACTTGATGTTTTACGTTCAGGCTCTATAAAATGTGTTTTTTGTTAAAGCAGGTTTATAATATTTTCTATTCCCATTTCTTAGATACCTACTTGATTTTAAAACGTATATTTAGTCAATAGCTGTTCCTCGTAGTTTCGGTCCTGCTGCTAAGCTCCTATTAGTAGTAGCGTGATATTATAAAGCCTAATATTATAAATAAGTTTTTTCAATTCGAACTAGAACTTCCTGAGATTAGCGCGATCAACCAAACCAAGAAACTAGAATAGATGTATAGATTTCAAATACCTGCTCTTACGAATAAATACTTGCTTCCATTTATCCTTCCTAAATACTGATCTGTCACGTTGTTTTAATATATTTAAAAAGATTTCTAAGGTTGTATACGAAGGTCACAATGTAGTCATTTAATTATAGGATTACGAACACGTCAAGTTGGTCGCGTGACTGTGGGGCAAGCTCCACAGCCGCAGTGCTGTTTATGGCTTCCTCGACATTACTGTTTCTAGCTCGCCCTACCGTGGATTGTACGCTACCATGCACAATATTTTCATAGCCATAGCTCTGTGCTTACCGAGCACTGGGCAGCACTTTATTAACTGTTCCGGTACAATGCGGTTCCATTACGATGGAAGGTTTGCTGACACTATATTTTGACGTCTAACCCTTGCGCGGTTTTAAATAAACTCTTACAAGATAATAAAGATAAAAAACACTTTAAAAAAATAATTTGCACTAAATATTTAAGTAGGTCACGGGACTGTACGAATTACCGTGACCCCGGAACGTAAAGGGCTATTGAAGGACACCGTTGATTTTAGTCAGTACGAGTCTGACAGTCCCTCATAAGATGATTTTACCACGTAAAAAAACATTTAAGTAAGCTCAAGATAGTCCAACGAGCTACGGAGAGGGCTATGGTCGGAGTCCCTCTGCGCGATCGACTCAGAAATTAGGCTCTTCGTAGACGAGCCAAAGCTGCCGACATAGCCCAACGAATTAACAAGTTGTAATGGCAATAGGTAGGCCATATAGGACGCAGAACTGACGGCTGATGAGGCAGGTTCTCGAATGGAGAACACGCAACAGCAAGCGCAGCGTAGGAAGTCCACCCACAAGGTGGACAGATGATCTTTAAAAACCACGCTGGATGCAAATCGCTTTCGACCGGTATTATTGGAAGTCTTTAAGGGAAGCCTATGTTCTTACGGCTGATATGATTTTGATGATGAAACATTTTATGTATTGCTTAACGTTATTTTCGAGATGGAGGTCATTGATAACCGCATAGTTCCTGTTCATTATTCATAATGGATCAAATGTTCCTTTAACAGAATAGTACATAAATGAAAACTCTCTCGTTGTTAAAGTTGATTTGAAATGTTTATAAAAATCGATAGGAAAACACGCCCATTGTGTCGTACGTCAACACACTTTATAACATGATATAGACAGGTATCGTTCCATATATTATAATTTTCCCGTCACAAGTGGCTGTGGCAGCTTACTAACATATGTTATTGTTTTATTTCCCATCGCTTAATGCCAAACCTACATCTTGTTTCTGCAAAATTCAATTATATTTTTCCATGTCACGTATAAGCATACCACGGTCTTCAACATAACCGTTTCATTTATCACTCGCATGAATATTTAATGAGGGAACACTGTCCATGGGTAAAAGATAACTATGGGCGACATTGAAACAATCGATTTTAAACCATTAACCGTCTGAAATTCAACATCTGGAGCGATTAAAGTCTTAGAATGATTTGTACGTAGGTACGATCGATTTAAAGCTAATTATAGCATTACTGGCCCAACGGTATATAACAATTCTACGAAAAATCTAGATTGACGTAGGTACCTAAGCGCAGGTACCAAGTTAATATCGTGATTCAAGATTCATAACTTTTAATTTAATTCCTGAGATTAAAATCTTTTTTTGTCACCTGGGGCCGTAGTATGACGTCTTAAAAAATAGGTGGCGCTAGACGACTTGTATAGCTCTATCTCTTTCACTCACTGGAACAAGCCTGGTTTTAATACGTCATAATACGGCCGCTGGTGACTTTTGATTGTTTTCTTTTATTTTTGGCCTTCAAACCACATTTGCTGTGGGCATTTTTTGAATTCGTATAAGCTAGCTACCTTCTAGGTCCTTCAACGAGGAAGGTCACTGTCACTTCAGAATGCTATTCTGTTCTGTCATATTGTTTAATTCCAATCTATTATATCACGGAGGAAACTCCGCATCATCCTTACGAAAGAAGTTGCCACCCTGTTCCTCATACCATTAATTTTTTTCTTTGTCTCACAGATTCCTATGGCGTTACGCCAACGGCATGATCCGGTCGAAGCGGTGGGGCCGCCAGGACGCCACCGTGGCACAGCTGTTCACCCAGCGTGCCCTGAAGAATCCCGATGCACCATGCTTCTACGTTGTCGGTGACCGTGACTGGACCTTCGGCGAAGTAAGTTATTTGTTCAGACGCTAGGATATTAACCTACCTTGTCAGTTTTCCTCAATTTAAACCTAAACCTTCTGCTTTTGTGATAAAGTTGAAAATCTATTAAAGATATTTAACAGATTGGGGTAGATTGATGTGCCAGCATCTGTGCAACAATTTTCAGATGATGAGCATTAAATTAATATTAGTACTACAATATTTACCGGATTGACCATTGCTACTAGATGCAACTGAAACTGCAGAGTTGGGTAACACTGCCTCCTTGGTGTCGTGATCACAATCAAAGTTGCTGTTTTAAAAAAAAAAAAAGGTTGCTGAGCATGATGTTTTACGTTTCGATCCAGGTCGAGCGAAGCCTTATGCTTCTTCAGGAATGTATGTATGGTGTGACTGGATGGTCGCGGGACTAACAAGCTACCGTGCCCCGGCTATTGAAGGACACCGTGAATTTTAGTCAGTACAAGTTAGACAGTCCCTCCTGCCCTGCCCTGGGTGGAGGACTCATTTGATGATTATACCACGATAAAAGAAATGGACTAAGTCTGAGCCTATATTACCACAATACTTGTGTAAAAAGGTTCCACAAAATAATGGGAGAGCCTGATCTTTTCATTGTTTTGCTGGCTATGTTCCAAATTTTGGGCTGTGATGTATGGCCAGTTACCATCAAGTGCCTTGTCATATTTTGTTAACGTCAAGTTAACTAAAGGGGTTCATAAACCGATACTTTAAAAGTTAAGGCTCAAAGCTGGCACTTGATTGATATGATGTTCCTCGATACGATATAACTCGCTCCAAGCGAGTCAGCATCCCTGAAATTAGTCTGACGTGACCTTTATTCACAAAATATTTACATAATTTGATATTCATTTAATTGAACGTCAAAGAAGACTATATTCTGAATTAAAATTGCAAATTACCGTAGTGCTAAACTTGTGGTGTCCTTCACCTTTGATCAGATATTATTACGCCGTTGTTAGATATGCCTTGTTTGTTTTTTTTTAAGCCAACACTGCTTGTTTACCTTAAACGTTTATCAGAAAACTTATCATAATAATAATTGAACTCAAAAATGCTTTTTTTTATTTTGTTTTTTGTATATTAAAAATGTATATAATAAGTAAAAAAATGAATAAAGGTTCAAAACTGACCTTATAAAAATCGTGAATTATAGTCGCACAGTTGGCTAATTATCTGCTAAGTCCTAACGAGTCCAACCATAAGGTGTATGTACCCAGTTACTGGGTTGTGCAGGAGGAACGGCAGTCGCTCTATGTAAAATACTCCATAAAGATGCATCTGGATATATTGGAAGACGACCCAAACTTAGTTGGGAAATGGCTATACAGATGGTGAATAGTAGAAATAATAAATTGACGCGCAACTTCGTTCCATCTAGTTACCCTTTAGGTATTTCTAGATCACTAATACCAAGCATTGTACTCCACAGATGGCCGCAAACTCCAACAAAGTGTCTCGCGTAATGCAAGAGCACCTGGGCTTGAAGCGTGGCGATGTGGTCTGTGTGTTCATGCCCAACTGTGGGGAGTACGTGTGGACGTGGCTGGGCATGGCCAAGGTCGGCGCCGTCTCCGCGCTCATCAACAGCAACCTGCGTCACAAGCCGCTGCTGCACTGCATCCAAGTCGCTAAGGCTAAGGCTGTGGTGTTCTCCAATCATCTTGCTGATGGTGAGCAATTCTTTTACTTTTTCCAAAGGCATATGGTATTAGATAATACAAAAGAATCACAGCGGGTGAAGTTAAAAGCTTTGCCAAACAGCAAACTCGGCGCGACACAACGCTAGCGTCGCGTATTCATAACGTTCTTATTGGCACCGCAATATCTTAGAAAATAAAAAATTTCCGTGCCGTAGTTTCTACTTACAATTATTATATTCATTTTTATTTTCTATTAATTTATCAGGTAACTCAGATTTCTTTACATTAAGTGAGCTGGACAGCTGCTCACTCACTCCCCTGTTCGGTAACGTTTCAATAATATCTGGTTTGAACAATGCCAGTGTTTGAGTCACTGGGAAGGCAAGATGTTTTGTTAACCTAACTCAGCAGTCATTCATTGGGGCTAGAGACTAGTTTTGATTGACAAGTCTCTTTCTTCCGTCCAAAATGTTAGATGTATTGTTAAATACCCATACGGCTTATGCAGGGTCTTTATTTAAGCCAACGGGGGAAATCCGTATTCATAAGAGATACGGAAAAACTTTCTTAGGGATCTATAGCTGGGGTGCTAAGACATGATAAGAAACCTCCACGTGCGCTCGTGGACTGGAGTTCCCCTTCGGATACGTCCGGGGGGAAGACCAGTTTTTCGGGCCGGTGCACCCTGGGATGCGGGCAAAAACTCTTTTAGGCACTGTGTGCCTAAGGGGTCTCTTTGCCCGTATGCGAATAGCCTGTCGGGTGGATGCTCCAACGCGTGTCCCTCTGAACAGCAGAGGGCACAGCGGCGGAGCGGGCTTGCGGACGGTGAGTAATGGGTAAGCTCGCCGTCCGACCAAGGACCAAGCCCGGGTCGGTGGCGCGTCGTGTTTCACGCGTCACCGACGGGGCCCCTTACGGGGCCAAATGCCTGCTGGGGTCGCGGCTTTTTTCATAATCCAGGATACCGCGGCCCCGGAACGTAAAGGGCATCCGAAGAAACACGGGTGGATTTTAGTCAGTAAGAGTCTGACAGTCCTTTCCGCCCCGCCCAGGGCGGGAGGACTCATTTGATGATTTTGCCACCCTAAAAAAAAAAAAGGGATCTATAGCTGTTCGGGGGACTCACGAATTACCGTGGCCCCGGTACGTAAAGGGCTATTGAAGGACACCGTGGATTTTAGTCAGTACGAGTCTGACAGTCCCTCCCGCTCTGCTCTGGGTGAAAGGCCTCATGTGATGATTTAACCACGTAAAAAATAAAAAAGGACCTATAGCTCTTTTTTGAGGTACACAATTTTAGCATAATATATATTTTTTCGGTCAGTGTGTGTTTTCATCAAAAATTAATGAAAGAGGCAAAACAAATTTGGGCAACCAACAAAGTTTTTCGTATCCTTTATATGGATTCTGATTTCTCCCTGTTGGCCAACTTAAAATAAAGTAAAAATCCTGTATAATACCTAAAACTAAGAAATTACAAGATTAAATGGTTTTCCGTTAGACTTTGAGCAAGATTAACTAGGTACTTAAGTATCCTACTCGTATGAATAAAAAAGTAATAAGTAACAGAATATTTGGAGACAGGTCATTTATATTATTATTTTCTATCCTTAAATTACCTACATAATTCATAAGGCTGACTACAACAATTTGTTAGGTCCTGTCAAGTGTCACAGAAAAACCATAATCGTGCTAGTAGCTCCTTCAAATGATTGACAACTAATATTTTAACATTTCCTTTTTTCAACTTTAACATAATAACTAGTTATAGCCAGCGGCTTCACCCGCTTTAACTCGAAAATTCTCCCACGGGAACATAAAATTGGGATATAAATGATCCTATCTAGGATATAAACTATCTGTGTACCATTTTCATCCAAATCCGTTCAGAGGTTTTTGAGTGAAAAAGTAACAAACATCCATCCATCCACCCAAACAAACTTTCACGTTTATAATATTAGTAGGAAAATACAATATGTTTATTTTTTCATTAACTATACAAACGAGTAAACGTTTAAGGTTGAACATCAACTTAACTGCGTTCAAGAACTATCGGACATCATTATCAGCTCTTAAACCTAGTTTAAACCTTCTGATCGTGTTCATGTTCTCTCCACAACGAAACAGATTTACCATAAGCTGGTTACTGAACAAAATCTCGTTATAATCCCGTCCGTCTATTTGTGACAGAAACCCGATAATAATATGCAGTGACGTAACCAATGCCACCCTCACAAATTCTCGCTCCAATCGGCTGCCTATTGTACTCGTACTTTGCCAATTAGCTCTTTGTTGGAAACTGCAGATAAAACTGCTATTTAATTATTAGTCTATCAGTTGAAATCCGGTCTAATGTATGCTAGCGTTGCTTGCTGAGCACAAGTCCAGTTCATCAAATTAGTCCTCTAGCCTTGGGGGGAGCAGAACAGACTGACATATTGTCTAAAAACCATGCTGTTCCTTCGCTTGCCCTTTGCGTTACAGGACCACAATACCCTCTTTAGACACTCCCGTTACCCTAATCCATAGTTCGATACAAAGATCGGGCTATGTTTATTCGTTGTACCAGGTAGAAGTCTGGAGTAGTACCTACCTACGTGGTTGAAGCTAAAGGCTTTGAGTTCGAATCAAAGACGTTATGTTGTAATTTACTAGCGTTTATTTATTTAACTGGACTTGTTAGGTTTTAAATAGGTAGCCCTAACCGATTCACCTAAATTCTGCATAGGTGTTCTTTTAACGTGGTTAAATCATCGAATGAGTCCTCCCATCCAGGGCATTCTGCATAGGTACGGTTTTGGTTTGATAACAGTTTATTATTACGAGAGTAATGTCTTGAACGTATAACCAAAACCGTCTCCGCACGAAAGAACTCAATAGTTAATAGCACGAACACGAAACTTTGCACACACGTTAAATTTTCATAAATAAACATGAGCTACTTCTTTAAATGACAAAAAACGTATTTTTTGTCATGTTCAATACGAAGTAAAAAACTGTACCTGGATCCAAAGATTGAATTTAATCGACGACATTGCATGAAGTAGAACACAGGATTTTTTGTTTGTAAGATTTCGAGCAGCCGTGATGTATATTTTTTGTTGTATGTTTTTTACATCGTAATGGTAGTTAATGATTGCTGCAGACGTCTACCGTCACGCATGTGTTATCCTAATTACATGCAAGAACAGGTAGTCCAATGATGCATCGGAACAGCTAAGCTTCTTTAAGTAGAGAATCATTTTGCAATTTCATTTTTACTATTTCATATATTGAACTATATTACTTCACAATGATAGCTTTTTATTAATATTGTTGGAACCTGTTTTTTATAACTTTATGCAACTTTGAGGATTTATCTGCTTTTTTCAAAAATATTGCAGTTTATTTAAATGTTTCAATGCAGAAACACACAAGGAAAACATAACTTACTCAATAAATAAAAATAATAAAACCAAATGCGTCGCAAATTTTTCCTCGTCATTAATTCTATCGACTTCCTGAAATATTAAGGCGCTCAATCACCGGGAGCATTCGCGTGTTATGTAACATTATAGATTCAACTTTGAGCATTACATTACAATACTACCTGCCTGACTGACGAGCATTCGCATACATTTAGTATATATTTGATACAAGGTGCGCATTGTGATGCTAGATTTTCCTCCCTCACTAATGAAATTCTCAAATCTGTAACGTTACATTACAGGTGAATGCTCGCGGTGAGGAAGCGCCTTTAGGTACCTACTACAAATGATGAAATAATTCTACCTTTCCTCCACCAGCTATCTCCGAGATCCGCGAGCAGCTACCAGCAGACCTGAAGCTGTTCCAGCTGTACGGCGAGTGTTCTCCCGGGGTCCTGGACCTGGGCGCGGAGATGGACAAGCACCCGCCCGAGTACCCCGTGGTTACGGACAAGCCGCGCTACAAGGACACCCTGCTCTACATCTACACCTCGGGCACCACCGGCATGCCCAAAGCTGCTGTACTGCCCAATTCTAAGTAAGTTATTTCTTAAATGTTACCCCACACTAGTGTGAGTTTCTCCTGTATCGTGTGTGTATTAACAAACATTTAAACTTACATACACAAACAGCCAGACCAAGAACAACTGGGTATTTGTAGATAATGCAAATATTAATTTCGTGCAGGAATCGAATCCGTGACAGATAGCATGGCAGTCGCTCGCTCAGTTACTGCACCACCCATGCCTTTCAAGTCCTTTTAACTTCCTTTTATCTTTAAAAGTGTAAAGTACTCTAGCTTGAATTAAATTAGAAGTTTATTCATAAGGGTAAGGGAGTCGCTCCAAGTTGTGAGAGTTTGTAATAGTTATTTATGCAACTGTTGTATAATCAGGGGTATTAAAACACGAATGTGGGTTTATCACACGAGGCGTAGCCGAGTGTGATAATAGTATCACATGAGTGTTTTAATACCTAATTATAACAGTTGCATACAAGACTTTATCTACAATCATGATGTGAATTCTTTATAAAAGATTTTCATACCATAAGGTGTTTACAGAACTATGTGAATTCAAGATGGCGGGAAATAACACGATAAGACGAGAATCCAAAATTACGAATTAGTCTACAATTTATTGTTCTTTTTTCAAAATGTTAGCGATCTGGTGGTAAAAATGTCATTGCATGAGAATGTTCTTTTTTTGAAATTCATTATAACACGCGTTTGGATGATATAATGATCATTATAGCATTGAGTGTTTTAATGTTGGCAATAAGCTAATTGTTATAGGTTCTTTTATAGAGGATTAATAGCATGATAGTAGATAATAGTTATTTATGCAACTGTTGTATAATCAGGGGTATTAAAACACGAATGTGGGTTTATCACACGAGGCGTAGCCGAGTGTGATAATAGTATCACATGAGTGTTTTAATACCTAATTATAACAGTTGCATACAAGACTTTATCTACAATCATGATGTGAATTCTCTATGAAAGATTTTCATACCATAGGCATAGGGTGTTGTACAGAACTATGTGAATTCAAGATGGCGGGAAATAACACGATAAGACGAGAATCCGAAATTACGAATTAGTCTACAATTTATTGTTCTTTTTTCAAAATGTTAGCGATCTGGTGGTAAAAATGTCATTGCATGAGAATGTTCTTTTTTTGAAATTCATTATAACACGCGTTTGGATGATATAATGATCATTATAGCATTGAGTGTTTTAATGTTGGCAATAAGCTAATTGTTATAGGTTCTTTTATAGTGGATTAATAGCATGATAGTAGATAAAACATTTTATTTTCCTTAATTAATAATTAGCTCCGAACTTATAGTTACCTAATAATTACAAACCTAATATGTTTGTCATAATGTTAAGACTTAATCATCAATACCACAGCCAACATAAATTATTTTCTTCTTGCGTTACAATTTTGGTACGGGTATGCTTTCAATCGACAAAGGAAATCTAGATTTAGTCCCGCTATGTTAATCCATTAAGGGTGCTTAATTGGAGTAACTAACCACCTCCCCCTCCCCAGGTACCTCCTGGTGGTGGTGGCGACGGTGCACATGCTGGGTCTGAGGTCGTCTGACCGCATGTACAACCCGCTCCCGCTGTACCACACGGCGGGCGGGCTGGTGGGCACGGGCGCGGCGCTGGTGGACGGGATCCCCTCCGTGCTGCGCGCCAAGTTCTCCGCCTCCAACTACTGGACCGACTGCATCAAGTATGACTGCACGGTGAGTGGACCGGAAATTCCTAACTTAATATGTTTGTAAGTGTACAACTAAACGCCGAAAGACACTACGCCGACAAGACTTTATTTCGACGGGATACTACGACGGGATACGGAACTCATGAGCGACTCAACTTGTCTCCGATAAACTGATTGGTAATAAAATTACGAGCTAAGAATGGTCGACGAAGACCCGTTGAAGCGGGGCTTCTATTTCTCTTAGCAGACCTCTTATGTCTTAAAGGGACCTAACCAAACAGAACTTTGGAACAGAATTTCTGTCAAAGTAAAGTCAGTGTGCTTAGTGCTAGTTTTTTTACGTTGACGCGATAGTTACGTTTTACCGCATTTGGCACTCTCATTGGTTAAGAGTTCTCACGACATTGGTGCGGCACACAGCACTTCTGACCCGCTGGACCAATTTTGATGAATTTGGTACAGCGACAAATGGAAGCTTGGAGACGTTTATAGGCAGAAGGGAGGGGGCGAGAGACACCGGGGCTGAAAGCTCGTTAATAATATTTTTAGCCGTGATGTTAGGCGGTTACGCTCAGTCTTAAATTCGAGTTTTAAACGTCTTTGTGCCGTTTGTGAACAATTGAGCCTAGTACCTAACAAGTAACAAGCGACATTCCTCTACCTTCCGTATTATTATCAAAACATAATCTAGTGTAACTTATAAGCTTTATCAAAATTCCTCCTTGCAGGTGGCCCAGTACATCGGTGAGATGTGTCGCTACCTGCTGGCCCAGCCTCCCCGGCCCACTGACTCCCAGCATCGCGTGCGCATCATGGTCGGGAACGGCATGCGGTCTGCCATCTGGCAGGAGATTGTTGACAGGTACGTAAGTCTTTATATCAGGTGGAGTCAAGTTCAAAATACTACTGTTCAGCGGTTCTATAGACTTAACAGAGTCTCGTCATGTTGGCTAATATATCATACACGGTATGACGCTATAAGGACTATCATATGGGTGCCATCATAAAGAAACAACGGTACGCGTCGGTATTGGTCGGTGCAGGAAAAACTTGTTTAAAGAAATCAGCAAATCCATCAAGTCTGAACTTGTGTCTGCATAAGATACATACCTTACATGGATCTATTATTTTGGGTCTACAACATATTATATATACAATCTATTATTTTGCCTACAACACCGATCAGCACCGACTCGTACTGACCTGCCTGTGTGATTTGGACAAATCAGTAGCACGGCTTAGGCTGCGGTTCGACTGAGACGAAGCGGATCAGAGCGGATACGAGCTGCGCTGCGATTCACCAATCACATGGCTTGAATACACATGTGTCACGTGGCCAGCCATGTTTTACCTGCACCGACCAATACCGACGCGTACCGTCCTGCGTCTTTCTTCCTTAACAATGAGACGCCTTAAAAGTATTACAAAAACTGACAAAAACAATTACGATGTCAATAATCGGCTTATCTTGCATGAACTTATTGGCATGCTTTTCGGCTTCAGTTCGTCTATCAATGTATCTAGCGAGAATAAAGTTGAATGACTTAAATAATTTCCTGCAAGACTAGCATATTCTTACATTCGTCGATTCACCGCTTATAACCACCCAATTTAAGGTGTTAATAACATTTACTCACAGCCTCTTAACACTAGTGCTAATTTCACAGCAATTAATAAAGACTAATTAATTATTCTCTTATCTAGGTTCAAAGTGCCACAGATAAACGAGATATACGGAGCGACGGAGGGCAACGCTAACATAAGTGAGTGAAAGTAATTTAAACAGACAAAAGACACATTTACACACAATATGCAGTGACACATTTAACTTTATAATAGTGGACATGTGCCGGCCGGGGTCATGTGCTGTTTCGATAATATTGTCGTTTATTTATTGCTTAATGCTTCCTACACGATTAGTGAATGAGCTGGTTACGAAATTGAATTGTTTTCTTTTTTCTTTAGTTTTTGGGATCTTTGTCTTATTTATGCATACGTAGGTAACGTCTACCTAGTTTTCTAATTTCGAGAAAACATGACAAACAAATTCTAAGTAATTTAGTAAAAGTATTCAAAGGCAAAAAATTAAAATGTAAAACATTAACATGATTGTCATTCATCGTACACAAGCACAACACGGGGATTATGTGTAGGTAC
The DNA here is from genome assembly GCA_943136025.2 of Agrotis puta. Lineage (NCBI taxonomy): Eukaryota > Metazoa > Arthropoda > Insecta > Lepidoptera > Noctuidae > Agrotis > Agrotis puta. The sequence goes on along the minus strand of OW964170.2, from coordinate 11,910,165 downwards.
ATAATCGTTATTATCCTTGAATTTATATATTTAGAAATTATTATTTCTTCCTTGTTTGTAGTTAAATAGCTAAGAAATCAAAGAGCTTTAAATTTTTAATTAAAGTCGTTATTTTTGTTCCGAAACGCTTCTCAAATCTTCAGACAATCAGACATAGACGCTAATTTGACAAGGAAACTAAATGCTTCCGTACTTCAGATTCTGAATAACTCATGTCAGGATACAATTAACTCTGACCAACCCTGTCTAACGATCTCTAGCCCGCAATAACTAACAGACTTCTAAAATGGCACCCACGTAAGTCAACTTATTGACTCGACATGTTACAATCAATATGATGATAACCAAAATGCTATTTGAATTCCCAGTTAACGTGGACAACACGGTGGGTGCGGTGGGATTCCTGCCGAAGCTGGTGCCGACCTGTCTGCACCCAATAGCACTGGTGCGAGCTGACGAGACCGGCTCGCTGCTGCGAGGACCCGACGGGTACTGCATACGGTGCAAACCTAGTCAGTATACCTTTCCCATTTCTTTTTGGGGGTAAATCTTCGATCTTCAGTTGTGGCGAAAGGTGGAAAGAGTGTCCAGAAATGGGACAGAGCAAGCTAAAAAAACCAACAAAATGGACTTGATTTTTGGGGATAAGACCAGGGCTTGTGGGATGTTTTCAGAACCATCATCATCAGCATCAGTTATCATCAGCATACGGGGGACCCAGGTCTGAGTCTGGAAAGCTGGTCCTTTTAGAAGACCAACTTCAAAACCCTGATAAGCCGTTTTTTTAAATATCACAAGCAAGCAATGCATACTTTTTCGTAGGTATTTATTGAGACAATCCCGCTACATTATTCTCAAACCACTGAAAGTTGGAATCAACCGTGGCGACCAGCAGAACAGCGACGATGCAATGAGGGTCCAAATTCCAGAGACTGAATTGTCTCGGATCCTGCAACGAAAAATATAATTGCCGAGTAGGAAAAAGTCAACAAACTCTACTTGTTGTTTTAATATCGAATGGGTCGCCCCTGACCTAGTTTATCCACGCGTCACTATTTAGGTCATATTGTATTAAGGGCGGACGTTTCTAATAAAATGGTTGAAGAATTTCCGTTTTGATCTGTGTCATCAAACAGTGGCACTGTTTGATGACACAGCTGATTTGTTGTACTTATTTCAATGCGTTTTCTAACTTATAAAATTGAATGTTGTGTTTCAGATGAGCCGGGCATGTTCATTGGACTGATCGCTCAGGGCAACGCCTCCAGAGAGTACTACGGATACGTCGACAAGGTATGTTTATAGATAATAATAGATACGTCACGTGTGACATGTTATTTTGTTGTTTCCGGCTGATATAAATTCTAGAGGTAAAACATATCTTACTTTTTGCAAGTCTTTAAAGTGTTGTGTGTTAACCCCGAGGATGCGTTATTATGTCAGCTCTAGTGTTTTTAGTTCTTGGGGAACGGTGTAGGAAGATAATAATACAGTTAAACTTAATTCAAAAGATTTAATAACAAAATGGTCAGTTGTCACCAATAGGTTTTAGATATGTTATCAACCATGCATCCACATTCATATTTTGTCGCATGACGCCTCCAGTGTCCTTTCCCGACTCCACAAATCTTCCAATAAAAGCTGAACTTGTTTGCATTTCAACTGAAAATTAACCTTATGCTTATAAACTTATCCTTTGATTTTTTCCAGGACGACAGCAACAAAAAACTAGTCCGCGACGTATTCTGCAAGGGCGACGCTGCGTTCGTGTCGGGCGACATCTTGGTGTCTGACGAGCTGGGCTACCTGTACTTCCGCGACCGCACCGGGGACACGTACAAGTGGAAGGGAGAGAACGTCGCCACCGCTGAGGTCGAGAACGCCATGTCGCCCTGTCTGCAGCAGAGGGCTTGTGTCGTCTATGGAGTTTCTGTAAGTTTATATGCATTGATTCATTTATTATTTAGCAACGAGAAATACCGTTAAATATAGCTTTAATGGACGTTTATAAGAACATTTGAAGACTTATTACTTATTGCGTGAGTCAACGGGAAATGCCGTTAGTGTGGTCTAAGATACATATGTCAGAAAAAAAAAATTGATACACGCCGCATATGATCCGGCTCGGAGTATCAGAATTATATATATAATTTTTGACGTAAATTTCTTATAGCCAGGTCACACTAAAGGCATTTCGCGTTGATTTTCGCAATAATAGTCTTTAAATGTTCGTATAAACGTCCATTAACGCGAAAATTAACGTTATTTCCCGTCAGTGTGGCCCTAGTATTACAGTATGCGGTCTCGCTTTACTATTTTGTGATATACTTACAAGTAACACAAAATAATCCGTCCGTCCGTCATACATAGACATCAGACCCATTTGGATTGGTGAAAGACAGTACCAGTTAAATATAGTTTATCATCATTCCCCATGCGAATGTATCTTGATGCGGCGCTTCGTAGTCTTCAAAATTGAACACCTTCCTTTGGGTATTCTCATAAGCCAAATGGTACAGGCGAAACTTCTAAATTTAGATCATTAGAGGTGTTTAATTTTGTTTCACCAAAGGTCAATAAACTAATTACCTCTATTTTTCTGTCGTTCCAGATCCCAATGACGGAGGGTCGTGCAGGCATGGCGTGTATCGCAGACCCCACCAGGTCGCTGGCACTGTCCCGCCTGGCAAAAGACCTGGACGACTCCCTGCCCAGCTATGCACGCCCGCTGTTCCTCAGGCTCATCAACGATATCGAAATCACTGGTCAGTATCACATGAAAACATGGCTCTATACTCGGGTCACGTGGGTGTTACACACCCCAGCATGTCTTCAACAGGTCATCGTGCTATTTTGTGACCTTGAAAAGTCAAAAGACCTTCAAACGAAGCGCATTACGCCTCCTCCTTCTCTAGCATTACTACTTCGCAGAAGGGGGTGACTGCTCCCCCCCCCCGCAGTAGTGAGAGGTCGCCGTGTATCACCTCGGGACAGACCACCGTGTCCTCCAGACGTTTCCCCCCGACGTTTCCTCGCGTTCAATACCTCCCTTCCATAACAACCATGTCCTATGAGGACCTGCGTCAGACGAAAGTTGCACAGAAGACGATGTTGCCCTTGTCCGGCCACTCCACAAAGGAGTTAGCCGCGATTGTGGGGTGCAGTGCCCCAACCTCTGTTGCGACCATGCGACGTCGCTCCATCCATGTCGCAATGAGATCAGGCCGGAGATCGTCCCGCTGTGTTCGACTTGTTGAGAATGGGCCACACTGGGCTATGGACCGGGCCTACAGAGGGGTCCCGTAAAAGGCCATGGACCGGGCCCACAGAGGGGTCCCGTAAAGGGCCATGGACCGGGCCTACAGAGGAGTCCCGTAAAGGCCCATGGACCGGGCCCACACTGCGGTCCGGTAGTGGACCACACTGGGGTCCCAAAGAGGGCCACGGAGCGAGCCCTCTGTGGTCCTGTAATGGGCCATGGACCAGGCCAACACTGCGAGCCGGTACAGGGCCATGGACCAGGCCCACTCTGGGGTCCCGTAGACGGCCATGGACTAGGCCCACGTTGGAATCCTCTAAAAGGTCATGGACCAGGACCCTAGGGACTCCCGCGTAACTTCCTACAACCAACGCCAACTTCGAGTACCAATTAACTCGGATTCTCTCGATGACCATCGCAAGCCCAGGTCGGCCGGCGCTTTTTTTATTTTTTTTATCGTGGTAAAATCATCAAATGAGTCCTCCCACCCGGGGCAGGGTGAGAGGGACTGTCAGACTTGTACTGACTAAAATCCACGGTGTCCTTCAATAGCCCTTTACGTACTAGGGTCACGGTAATCCCTTAGTCCCGCGACCCCAGCAGGCTTTGGCCCTCTACAGGCCCCGTCACTATGCTGACACTCTTTGAGGCGCGCGTGGAACACAACGCGCCGTCGACCCGGGCATGGTCCATGGTCGGACAGCGAGTCGCCCATTACTCGCTGCCCGCATGCCCGCGCCTACGGTGGCCGGAGATCGTCCTGCGACGTCCGACGCCGTGGGCGTCTACTACTGCGGCTGGGGTGGAGGGAGGACGTTGTCCTCTCCCTCAGGCGGCCCGCCTCCTCCTTCACGAGCATGACTGCTTCGCAGAAGGAGGCGACCGCTTCCCACTCCGTCTCGCCCCGCAGCATGGCCTCGACCAATGCCGGATGCGAGAGGTCTCCGCCTATCGCCGTCGTGAGGACACGGCGGTGCTCTGCCCAAGCGGGGCAGTCCTGCACCGTATGCTCCACCGTGTCCTCCGGACGATCCTCGCAGTGGTGACACCCAGGCGTTTCTTCCCTCCCTATCAGACACAGGAACCTCCCGAAACTTCCGTGTCCGGTGAGGACCTGCGTCATGCGGTAGGTCAGGACGCCGTGACGCCTATCCAGCCACTCCTCAAAGAGGGGTCTTACCGCCGCGATTGCGGCGTGCCCGGACATCGGTTGCGACAGTCCTGACCTACCGCATGACGCAGGTCCTCACCGGACACGGAAGTTTCGGGAGGTTCCTGTGTCTGATAAGGAGGGAAGAAACGCCTGGGTGTCACCACTGCGAGGATCGTCCGGAGGACACGGTGGAGCATACGGTGCAGGACTGCCCCGCTTGGGCAGAGCACCGCCGTGTCCTCACGACGGCGATAGGCGGAGACCTCTCGCATCCGGCATTGGTCGAGGCCATGCTGCGGGGTGAGACGGAGTGGGAAGCGATCGCCCTTCCTTCTGCGAAGCAGTCATGCTCGCGAAGGAGGAGGAAGGTCGCGTGAGGGAGAGGACAGTGTCCTCCCTCCACCCCAGCCGCAGTGGTAGACTCTCACGGCGACAGACGATCTCCGGCCACCGTAGGCACGGCGGCGAGTAATGGGCGACTCGCTGTCCGACCATGGACCATGCCCGGTCCGACGGCGCGTTGTGTTTCACGCACGCCTCAAGGGGTGTCAGCATAATGACGGGGCCTGTAGAGGGCCAAAGCCGGCCGGGGTCGCGGGACTTACGAATTACCGTATACCGGCTATTGAAGGACACCGTGGATTTTAGTCAGTCAAGTCTGACAGTCCCTTCCGCCCAGCCCTGGGTGAGAGGACTCATTTGATGATTTTACCACGAAAAAAAAAAAACAAAAGGGCAAGCGTGTCACCGCAAAGTAAGTCGGCGTGTGTATCCGATATCGCACAAGAACGGCCTCAAAAGCAATCCCTGTAGAACACCGCACCACATCACTCACCGATTCCACATTCCCCGGTGACCTTGGTAGACGACTGCTCTTCGCCTCGAATATACGACTGAGGTAGGTTGGGCCAGCAGGTAGTACCCGAGGTCAGCATTAGCCCCATAGCTGTAAAAAAAAGAAAACAAAACTTTATTTCACATTGTTTTATAGCATATTGTTCCTAATCATACAAAGTAGACCAAAATTATGTTTAGGTGCATATTCTTGTTGACATTAGGTCGGTCGATAGTTGATAGTTATCTCGGCCCCACATAATGTTCTACTTACATTGTGATTAGATAACAAATAGCAGAGGTCGGTCATTATGCAGATCGTATGTTAGTAAATAAAGACACGACCTTGTTTTGTAAACTGTCGTTGAGCTTTCGATTGAAATGAACATTCATACGTGAAACGAACATTTTAGTAAGATCATGACAAAACAAAAAATAAAATATCTGTACTGCTGAAATATCTGCATGCGTAGCACAACACCGTTTCTATGGTGTGTTCTCACAACGGAAGACCAATGCTGAAAATAGGGGTGTGCCAAATCTGACAGGGCCAGGACCGGGGACAGGACCTTAGAAGCCGAAAGCCTGCCGGGGTCGCGGTACTATCTCGTCAGGTAACCGTGACCCTGGAACGTAAAGGGGTATTCAAGGACACCATGGCTTTTAGTCAATACAATTCTGGCAGTATGGGTGGGAAGACTCATTTGGTGATTTTACCACGTTAAAAAAAAGGGATGTGCCAACGGTGCCCACGCACAGGGGGAGACCCTAGAGGGGAGCATATATGACCAGACCAGGACCACAATTGACCAGGACAGGGCGCCGTTAAAGAAGCTCGAACTGCATAAAAGGCTAGTAACTTCAAAGGATCTACAAATGACAGAATGTCGAAAAATTCTACTGTCCTAAACATGGTAATGTTTAAAACTATAAAAGAATTCGTCGTTTCACGGGTCGTGCCATACTCTCGTTTATTGACAAAAAAAACGTCGTATTGTAAAGAAATAACGTTGTCTATCCTTGGTAGAATAGAGATAAAATTGATCATGCTACACGTGCTGATGCAGGTCGCTTCCAACCGGTATATGTGGAGATCTAAAGGGGAGGCCTATGTTCAGCAGTGGTTGAGAGTTCAGCGTCCTATGGCTGAGATGATGATGATGATGATGACACGTGCTTAACGAATGTTTGTTTGAAAAATACAGACGGTATAAAAGTTTTTTTTTTTTAAGTTTACTATCTGTTGCGGTGCGCTCAAAATATTACAAGCGTGAAAAAAATACCGGAGTAATTTACTGGTCAGGATCCGTTATCACTCTATGAAGCTAGATAACGGGTTAATTCTCAAAAGGTAGAATTAATATCTTAAAATTGCTTACCCGATTATTTATTTGCAGGTACGTTCAAGCTGAAGAAGTTGCAGTACCAGAAGGAGGGCTTCGACCCGGACGTGATCAAGGAGCCGCTGTACTTCCGCATGGGACAGGACTTCGTGCCCATCACGCCGCAGCTCTACACCGACATCTGCACCGGCAAGCTCAAGCTGTAGGCTACAAACAGGACACAGTACAGGCCAGGACGGGAGACGATAGCTTCTGGATCATTATGCTTAGCCTTGAACGATGCTAGGGCTGACTTCTGGCACCCCAGATGTCGATTTCGAAAAATCATTACCAGTCTTGTCTTTTCCAATTTTAGTCGGCTTCCAGTCTTAACAAATGTGCATTTAGGTGAACAATAATGTAATCAATGTCCATTTTTAGCAAGAGAATATGCATGTAATTAAAAACTTTTAATTTTTAAGTTTACATTTTATTTTACAATTCAACGCAACATCAAACAAAACGTGTGAAAATGACGTCACAAAATGGCTGCCACAGTCATCACAGTCGATGTAAGAATTTAGTATTTTTTTGAGCGACATGCAGTACTTAGTTGAACTTATTTTTTTTATAATTCCTTTATTTTTATTTAATTTCTTGTGTTTGTAGTAATTTATATTATTGATATAAATTACATGCATATTTCCTATTAATGGATAACACGATTGATACTCCTAGGTAACGGCTGGTCCAAGACCGAGGTCTATAATCGTTTCTTGAGCATTATGGCTCGACATAATTCCTGTCTCTGTAAAATACAAATTAAACTTATAGACGACAACTTCGAAGCTAAAGGACATGCTAGTGAATCTCTGCCTCAGGAGCATATACTTGATCAGTCAGCTTGTCAGTCCCAAATGTAAGGTGCGGAATCTTTTCATCGCTTATTCTAGGTGCAAAATCCTATGTCAATATTGCTGAAAACATAATTGATAAGGAATCTTCCGTCCTGCCTGTACTATGCGTCAGTCAATCAAAGTAAATCGTTACGTGGAAGGGAACTAGTAATCGGTACCGCTCAAACCAATTCGTTGGTACATGTGATACACGAACTGTCGAAAAATTTTCTGTAATATTTTAATCACCCTCGATGGGCCGGTGAGAGAATGCCTGCACAGGCAACATAGTTTTAGCTAGACCAAAATCACATTGCACTATAACGCGGGCAGTATTTCGTTTTATCCAGCTAATTAATTATCTATTTTAGGTAAAATTTACATTAAAGTATAAACTTAATTGTTGTTCAAAACATTTTGTAGTTAAGGCAATGGTGAGCGGGGTGTGTGAAGACACTAGTTAAATTTTCATGTGTTACCTTGAAAGGGATGTGAGAATACCAATAGGCTTATTTTTTTAATTATTATAACTACCTGTCGAGCCTCGTTGTAAACAGGTGGGACGTGTAGTGTGGAGTGTCGTGTCGTGACGTCACGTGTCGTGTGGCGTGTCGTGACGTAGGACGAGGGGGCGGGGCGAGGCCGCGGGGAACGGGGTTATGCAAACGAAGGCACACCGTAAAAGAATTTTAATAGAATGTGCACTTTCGATAAGAGTATTATGACCACTGTCTCCTGACGCAGCCGGTGCGACGACAGCCCCGGACTCTGTACTTTTAACACTTGAACAAGACGATAATATAAATTAGGCGTAGAGGGGAGGGGTAGTCACTAGCTGTTGTTTCATGTTTTCACAGTTGGAAACACAAAAATACTAGTTTTATGGTAACAGTCTCGATATCAAATCCTATCCTCCAGCTTATTCCTCTATGGCAAAAATCATTATACACAACATCATTTTAGAATTAATTATTGATACAGATTTATTTCAAAAAGTAGGAAAAAAAATGATAAGTAAAAAACATTGAAATATGTATGTATGTAGCTTATTAGATGACATTCCACCATCTAGTCACATAAGGTGTTCTATTTGTTTATCTTTTAAAAAATGTATGAGTTCCTATGTATTGTTTTTGGGCACTTTAGCGAAGCAGATACCAAATAATTAAATCCACGGCAATTAATCGCGATACGGACTTGTATTTAGATTATTGTGCCTTGAAACTGAAATCGCTGCACAGTAGTGTAGACTAGGAAAACTTTGCAGTTTACTCCTAAACAAAATTATTACGTAAGTTGTAAATAATATAATAAATGATTAAAATGTCAATACTGGTTTTATTTAAATTTTTGACAAATATTACTACCCCCATAAAACACATATTTGCATTAAGTAGCAAATCACGTGAAATCTTTCCATGAACTCATAGATGAAATGGGAATCATGTCACCCAACATGTTACCGGGGGAGGGGGGGGGATGACATTCATTGATTCCTATGACATCAGGTGTGCCTGGCTCTCAAATACGATGAAAAAATAAGCTTTCAGTCATTTCCTCTCAACCGAAAACTTTTTTTTCGTTGCCCCCCCACTAGGAATTTCTCCTGTGTCATGGGTGCGTTTACAAACATAGATACCCACATACACAAACACCCAGAGTCGGAACAACTGCTTGCAGATCATAAAAATATTTGTTCCGTGCGGGGATCGACCCCGTGACACACAGCGCAGCAGTCCAATTGCTCAGTCACTGCGCCAAACGAGCCGACAACGTCGTGTTTATACTGAAGCTTACCCAATTAAACGAAGAAAATATATTTTTCTTCGTGCTTGAGATCGCAGCTGACGTCCACGAAGCTTTATGATATTACTAGCACTTTGCCCGCGACTTCGTCCGCGTGGGTTACGTGCTTTCTTAATTCCCCCTTTTCACCCCCTTAAAGGTTAAATTTCCAAAAACCCCTTCTTAGTGCTCCCCTACATTATAATAGGAAGCCGTGTGCAAAATTTCACATTCCTAGCCCCAGTACTTTCGGCTGTACGTTGATATATCAGTCAGTCAGTTCTCCTTTTATATATATAATAATAATAATATAATATATAGATAGATGATACAACTCTCTAATTATCACTTGAGAGGAAATCGCTGACCAAATCTTGACATGGCCCCCGTACTACGAGTATATCAAAAGACATGGAAGTCGCGCGTGTCGACGCTCTTAGATGTCGCAATGCGCGTATGTTTGCAAGCGAAGTCGGACGACATCGCGCGTGACACCTATATTTCGTGTCTTACAACAGTCACTGGACAGTCTCCTAGTGAAAAGGCACTTTCAGCAACGGTCGCTAAGGTCTGTCTGTGGATGGGTGATCAAAGTTAAATAACATTAGCCAAGGTTTGTTTAATGATGGGTGATCAAGAGATCATAGTAAGTAAAGCAACATTTGACAAGGGCAAGTTCTATGATGGCCGATTAAGATAAAACAACTATTGACAGGTCTGTGTGTGGGTAAGCAATGGCTGCTAAGGTCTGTCTGTGGATGGGTGATCAATTTTAAGCAACGGTTGCCGAGGTCTGAATGTGGATGGGCGACCAAGGTTAAGCAACTATAGCCAAGGTCTGTCTGTGGACGGGTGATCAAAGTAAAGCAACGGTCGCTAAGCTCTATCTGTGGATGGGTGATCAAGGTTAAGCAACCGCAGCTAAGGTCTGTCTGTTGATGAGTGCTCAAGCAATATCTGTTAATGGGTGGACAAGGTTGTGTAATGGTTCTCAGGGTCTGTCTGTGGATGGGTGATCAAGGTAAAGCAACAGTAGCCAAGGTCTGTCTGTAGATTGGTGATCAAAGTTAAGCAACTGTAGCCAAGGTCTGTCTGTGGATTGGTGGTCAAAGTTAAGCAATTGTAGCCAAAGTCTGTCTATGGATAGGTGATCTAGGTTAAGCAACTGTAGCCAAGGTCTGTCTGTGGATAGGTGATCAAAATTAAGCAACTGTAGCCAGTCTGTCTATGGACAAGTGATCTAGGTTAAGCAACTGTAGCCAAAGTCTGTCTGTGGATTGGTGATCAAACTTAAGCAACTGTAGCTAAGGTCTGTCTGTGGATAGGTGATCTAGGTTAAGCAACTGTAGCCATGGTCTGTCTGTGGATAGGTGATCAAAATTAAGTAACTGTAGTCAGTCTGTCTATGGATAGGTGATCTAGGTTAAGCAACTGTAGCCAAGGTCTGTCTGTGGATAGGTGACCTAGGTTAAGCAACTGTAGCCAAGGTCTGTCTGTGGATAGGTGATCAAAATTAAGCAACTGTAGCCAAAGTCTGTCTATGGATAGGTGATCTAGGTTAAGCAACTGTAGCCAAGGTCTGTCTGTGGATAGATGACCAAGGTTTAGCAACATATATCTGTCTTTTAATGGGTAGAAAGTGAATTTAGAGAAAACTACCCAAACTTCAAAGTATCACGGATATTTCAAATACTGTAAATAGAAGTACTTACCTTTATTGATTACGATCCTAATGCCTGTAACTACACTCGCTACTAGTCTTAGCTCTAGCCATAATAACTACTTATTCCTTTGGTACCGAATAATTAACTTTTTCTCAACAAGATACCTACATTTCTACTTTTGATCGAAAAATACATTTTGCATTTCTGTGGGCGCACAGCGTGTAATGTAATATCAATTACGGAATGTAACGTAATAAGGTTTGTTACACGTAGTGAATCAGGTTTTTTTTTATTTTTTAGCATAATTTTATTTAGTAAAAATTCTGGGATGGGCACCAAGCTAATCTGCCAATAACCAATCTAATCACCTTCCTACGCCTATGCACTTTTTTTTTTATATTAGCCTACACTGTCCCACTGCTGAGCAAAGGCCTCCCCCAATTCCTTCCAGGAACTCTTTTCCTGGGCCACTTCGAACCAGCCCTTATGGTATGCGTCTAGGTCATCTCTCCACCTTTTTCTGGGTCGACCTCGGCGAGCACTTATTGCTATAAAAATCAGAAGTGTGCATAACTCACGGTTTCGTCGGGATCCTTACTCCACGTTTCTTTGGGCTGGGTCCACTGCTTGTAGAAGAACTGCTATCACTATGTCTTGCACTTGCACACGTCCGAAAACTAACACGTTTATGAATAGTGAACCGGCAGTAACACATTCTGGCTCTAAACTATTAGATTTTCCTTAATAACAACGGCGCAGTACAATTTCACAAAACACTATAATAGTTTTACCCTTCATTGAAATAAGTGGGCATTTTTTTCGCAAAGTACCGCACAGCGCGATAAACGACAATAGAATGACGGACGGTAAATCGTGCGATCGTTCCACGTTTGAATTATTTAGTAGCAATGGTAGGCGTAGAGGGCGCGACTAACGTAGTGGAAAAGGAAATCGCTGTCAACAGGCTGAAAAAGACAGGTGATTGACTCAAGAATTCAAGATGGATTCCGGATATTGATACAAAACAAATATTACTTATTGTAACTTTATTCAAATTTACAATAACAACACAAATATATGTTTGATATTAAACAAAAAAATAACAAATTAAAATATATTTATAGTTCTGTCACGTATCTAAATATATTATTTGTAATAAATAACGTGATCTCATAAAATAAATACAGTGAAAATAAGCGAAAAAAATAAAGTTCTTTATTACATCAAATTTAGTAACGTCTCTATAGCAGGGGTTCCCAAACTGTGCGTCGCGGCGCCCTGGTGCGTCGTAGAGAGTACAGAGGGGCGCCGTGAGACGCAAGGGTCGGCCATTCTCCGGATTGATATTACGTGGAACCAAGATTCTATATGTATAAAATTAATATCCACCAGAAACAAGAGGATAGTCTCATTGATCTCTTTTGCAGCAACAATCCCAGATTCACGTGCTCTGATGTCATGGAATTCGGAACCAGGTATTATTGTTTTATTATTCACCTGATATCAACTAGCAAGGGCGCCGGGAAAAAAACAATCTAAACCTGTATGTGCGCCGCGAGCTGAAAAGTTTGGGAACCCCTGCTCTATAGTAATATTAAAACAAGCTAATACTATACAATGTACATTGTTTCGACATATTCGGCGAACATCACATAATTATATTATCTACATACAATAAGTGCCTTCAATCGACAACGCTGCTGTTCGCTAATTATAAGGAATGCTTTAATTTAAAAACAATGAACTATCACGCCCGAAATTAATATGCTATCTCAATCCAAACCCCATTCCTTTGTTTTTGGCGGCTACTTCTGATTAGACATCTTTAAGGCCCACTTGCACCACAAACCACTAAACAGGTTTAGCGCTAAACTGATTTAAAACATCGTTCTGTCTCTGTCAACTTCAAACAATTTGACAGGGATACAGTGATATTCTAAGGCAGTTTAGCGCTAAACCCGTTTAGTAATTGTGGTGCAAGTGGGCCTAAGACTTGATAGTTTACAGATCAATATTAAGATAGCAAACGAGATAGATTCCGCGCTACGACTGAAGTCGTTTTGACGCGGCGCTAGTGTCTATGTAATTACATTAAAAAAATGTAGTACCATGAAAATTCCGCAAGACTTCAGTCGTGACACGGACTCTAAATTATTACTTTTCAGTGTAAACTATGTAAAATTATCACAAAATTTTGACACCAAAAAAAAAATACAATGTACAACAACAACTGCCACTTATATCAATCTTTCCATACCTTGTCCCAGCAACAAACTTGTGCTTCCCTTGTATATAAATTCTTACAAAAGTGAAAAACGGGTAGACCCGAGTGATCTACCTAGTATTATGTGCTGCCGCGGTGCTTTGCAATTCATTCATACTTGAAATTACTATATGTTACACAAAATTACTGAGCGACTGCTGATATTGCTGTTTCCTCTTCAGTAGGGTAGTATAAAGCTGGGTACAGATTATTTGCTACACAACATGCAATGTAACACGTACTGTAATACTTCATAAGGACACGCGAGGCGTCAAGCGGCGCGATTCGCGAAGCGGACAACAGCGGAGCGGAGCAGAGGTGTTACGTACGCATAATTGGGTTTAGTATGTTCGCTACCAAATATTAAAATCTATAGAAAATGTTGCATGGTGTTGTGCATTGTATGTTGTGTTGCAAATAATCTGCATCCAGCTTAAGAACAAAGGCCAAATATACAAATATGAACAAAAAGTGTAAAGGTCTTTCTAGAAACTAAATTTATTTCTTTATCTTCAACGTTTCTGTATTAACTTGACGATAGCTATGTTAAATGTACATAATACAAAGGGGCAGTGTGTTGTAACCATTTTATCACTTGAATATATTCCTTTACATATATATTTTTTATAATTTCTTTCAATAATTGGAACCGTAATTCTACTACAACTCGAAGAAGCTATGTTACATTTATGCATCAACATAATACAAATTAGTGCCGCATGGTTATTTAGAGGCGGGACCGTCGGAGCTTAAGTCGCCATGTTGTTTTTATCGTAGAAATGCAAAATAGACTAAGCGACTGCGTAAAACTGCTCATTCTCTAGAAAGAGAGAAAGCGATTATGCGGTCACACCATTCAAAGACGACTATTGGCGGTAAATATTATTTTTTCACACTTTTCTTTCTACATTTTTTAGATTACGGCTGGATAAGGAACGCTAAGTGCAATGTCTAGGATTAAAGCCTCCATCTTGTCGTAACAATACAATTTCATAGACAATTTCACATTATGTATGCCAACAGCGCCCTCTCGACAACTTGCGACAAAACATCCATGCAGCTCTAACTACATTCTCTTGACACATTATTGCAAAATAACAGACAACACAAAACGTATACCAAAAAAAAAACATATACATCATAATTATAATACAATTAACTCTTTAAATAATGACTAGCAACTATTAAGGCAACTTTAATTAAATTTTCATAATGTATATTACAATAATATTGTTCAAAAATACCATAAGATTACAATACAATACTTACAGTTACGTGTTTTACGACATTCACTTATTTGGGTACCTACTAATACCATAAAGTAGATTAATAACCTAAAAATTATAAACTATGGCCCGTTTTTACTAACACGAGGTATTCCACATAAGCACCTGAGGTACTGGCACCTTATCTATTCCACATAAGGCTCCTGTCACATGTTTCGTAGGTGCTAGGTGCCCTATTTTGAATACCTCATTAACACCATTGGCAACACTTCAATTAATGTCAAATATAATAGTGTGCTATTGGATTTTCAACCTTGGGCTAAGCGGCGAGAGTTTATGTTACAACAATGCAATATACAAGCAATATTTTAGTTGTTAGTGTAGTATTAGTAAAAACGGGCAAACGAGTTGTATGTATCACCTGTCCAGCAACATAAATGGTCGCCATTTAATGGGATATCAAGCTGTTTTCATTTCTTTATCGTTTATATTGAGAACATTATTAACAAAATAATAGCTACAACTTTTCATAATAAACCTTGTGATTACCTCATTTGACGTGCAATAAAATGCTTAACATTTCTTGCAATTTGAACCTTAAGTTTAAAGCCATAAGTCAATTAGAAATAATTGAACTTGACCAAATGCTTAGGTCAAACTTTGGCTCTTAATGCTTCTGCAATGTGTTTAAAGCAATTTATAATAAACATTTAATTAAAATATAATCAATAATCATAAAAAAACTAGGGGTACTTTGTTGAAATTCGTTGATCGTCAACTATTATAAATTAAAGTAATAACAAAATAAATAATCGAGAACTGCGATTTTAAGATATATCACAAATTATTATTTTAATACTCAATAATATGTTCATAAAAAAATAGCGAGACATCATTTGTAAAGAAATTCGAAAATAATACATGACAAGCAGGTTCTAATAATATTTAAGGTTCTAAAATATGATAGAGATAGGTTTGCGTATTGTTCGATTTTCAACATCGTCTAACGCCCAAAATTAATATTCAATCTCAATCCAAATCCCGTTCCTTTATTTTTGACGGCTCGTATAGGCTAAAGCCTCATTTAGACGATGCAAGAACTCGCACGGGAGTTGCGTTACATTGCGGACTTTATAAGTACAACGAATTCAGTTGATCAAACAAATACCGCAATGTAGTGAAACTCGCATGCGAGTTCTTGCTCCGTCAAAATGAGGCTTAATTCTGTTGATGATTGGTTACAAACAAAGATTCAACAGAAGATAGCAATCGAGATAGATTTTATACCAGTGTTAAGCTTTATCAAATCCTATAATGTTTTTACCAGGTGGGAAAGAGACAGAGCTATACAAGCCGTCTAGCGCCACCTCGTTCCCTCACCGGAACTACTCTGGCTTTAAGACGTTATTTCGACTAACCCACATATATTTAAAACTAGCTTTTGCCCGCGGCTTCGCTTGCGTAGAATGTGGTCTGCCTCATTAAGTTACGTGACATTTTTTTTAATATTTATATTTTTTTTTATGTAACTTCACATCGTACATCCCAGATTTCTAACTTCAAAATTAGTTTCCATACAATCTTTGAACACCTATACCTAATATTTAGAGGGAATCTCTTGAAGGTGGAATTATCTGGATTCCTTTCTAAGTGCTCATTATTTTAGAGGGCCAAAGCCTGCTAGGGTCGCGGGACTTACGAATTACCGTGAACCCGGTACGTAAACCGTAGCACTGGTAATAACATCCCTCATGTACACAATAAGCTAATAAAATTCCCTATCTCAAAAACTACTGAACCGATTTTGATGAAACTTGCAGTATTCCCTAAGTTGAACGATACCTAGCACAAAAAAATATATATTTAAATCGGACGTGAAGTTCCGGAGATATGCGAACAATGAATCAGTCGATGCCTACTCCTTACAGTTAAGGAGTTTCCTTTCATCATCAGCTCAGCTACATAAGATGATGATTACCATACGCAAGTACTTAAATTACTTCATAAGATTTACAAAAAACGATGCGTGGGCCTATAAAATTTGAGGGTTGCCCTCGATTTCTCCAAGATCCAATCATCAGATCCTGATTTGGTGACAATGGGACCACACGGGAAGCACCAGCTTTCAAACAAAAAAAGAATCATGAAAATCAGTTCACCCAGTGGGTCGTAATGCGGTAACAAACATAAAATTGATAACCTCCTCCTTTTTTTGAAGTCGGTTAAAAACTATCCTATGTCCTTTCTCAAGTTCCAAACTATGTCTATACCAAATTTCACACAAATCGGTTCAGTAGTTTAGGCGTGAAGAAATGACAGACAGACAGACAGACAGACAGACAGACAGACAGAGTTACCTTCGCATTTATAATATTAGTTTGGATAGATACATAACGCATATGCTTAAAGTAATACAACAGAACAAAACCCACACCTTGAATAAAGCTCACAGAGTGTTCAAATGAGGTTGCTAGCTGCATTAAAGTTGCGAAGTACTCGTAGAAAGATTCTACGTAGATATGGAGAGAGCTTTTCAGTTTTCACCTTCTAAGTTGGTACGTTATGTCAATTTTCAAGAATCACTAAAAATATATTAAAAAGTGCTGCTTGCAAAGGACTTAATATAGACTTAGATACAAATTCACATACATACATACAAAATAATACTGTGTCTGGCTACATAAGGCTACCCGCGCACCGGTGAGTTTTTGTCCCGGCGACTTTTTGTTACCCGTCCTATGAAGACTCCCATAGGAGTGTGCGGATTATGGTGAGGTCCTCCTATCTTGATAGCACTCAACTTGGTAACAAAAAGTCACCGGGACAATAAGTTACAATCATCGCCCTACTTAACGAGCTTTACTTGGTGACTGTCATGGTATACAAGCCTCCTAATTCCATAAACAAGTGTCATACGTTCCTATGCTGTTCACACTCTCCAATCAGATCGATCAGGTGTTGAGGGAAGGGAACCAGGCGGACAGTCCACTCCGCGGCGGGAGGGCAGCTCGGAGGAGAGCCTCTTCGTGAGCTGACAGGCGCAGGAGTGCGGCTAGTGCGCGGGTCAGTTGTCTCGCTTCCAACTCACGCGCAGTTAGGAAACGAAGCACCACGTGTTTTAAGTACCTGGAATAGATGTTAAAAAGTTATTTGCTATGTGTAGTATAAAATAGTGAGAATTTCATTATTCACGTTTAATAATAAAGTTAAAGGACGTAGTTTTGGAACCAATGAAAGGATTAAGCACTGTTCAATATATACGAGCACGTGAACGTAAATTCGAGCGTAGTATTGAAAAGAAAAAAAAAATTCGATAACTTGATTTCAATATCTTGGGCCATAGGATCATTAAAATGTGGATGAACAAAACATAAAAAGACAGACGTGCAATAGCTGAGCTTATCGTACAGTGAAGAAACCGCGCCGCAAAATGGCTACTACCCAAAGAAGTTTTAAGCAATACAGCATTATGTTATATTCTAACATACCCTAATTAATATTGTAAATGCATAAGTAAGTTTTTTTAATTACTTATTACTTACGTGGCCAGGTGAAAAAAAACGGACATAACTTTCACCCCGAAAATAACCCGAATTAGTTGCTAAATTCTAAATTAACGAGAGCTTTTTTTTATCGTGGTAAAATCATCAAATGAGTCCTCCCACCCAGGGCAGAGCGGGAGGGACTGTCAGACTCGAACTGAGTAAAATCCACGGTGTCCTTCAATAGCCCTTTACGTTCCGGGGTCACGGTAATTCGTACAATCCGGCTCCGGCAGGCTTTGGCCCTCTAGAGGGGGGCCCCGTCACTTTGCTGACACTCCTTGAGGCGCGCGTGGAACACAACGCGCATGGTCCATGGTCGGACAGCGAGTAAATTAACGAGAGCTTAGCCGCGGGCAAATAAGTTGAAATATAAAGTAAACCAGCTCCTCACCTTCTACTAATATCCTGTTCTTCGGCGGATGTGAGGTCAGACTTACTGCTCTGTAGTTCTCGCTGTAACGTCTTCTTCATGTCTGATATTCTGTTGTCTAATGTTTTTATTTTCTGAAACATAACAAAACGGTTACTATAGTATTTTTTTTATCTAAACTGGTTACTGTAATAGTTGTCTTAGTGCGACTAATTTTGTTTGCCATGAATGTTAAAACATGTAGCTACCTCTTATTGTTTTTAAGACCTGTATAATTCTGCACTCATGTTTTACAAAATAAATATCTTGTATCTTGTTACTTTTATAGAACATAAGTTTATACCTTCTTGCTGTATGTTGTTTGAGCAGTAGTTAAGTAAACTATTCGTTAAAATGCTATACATTTAACCTAACGTCTTAAGCATTAAAAAAAGCGAAATCAAATATGCAGTTAAGTATAACTTTTAATTCCAGAACGTGATTCATATTCCTTTGTCAGTTACTTTTTGTGGCGCTCGGAGGTGTTTTCAGGCATGTAATCTATTACACCATCTATCAATAATATTACGTCAGCCAATAAAAACAGTTGTTGCTAAAAATAGCCAAAAGCAACTTTCAGCTCCACAGCCAAACGTTCAAGAGTGCGGTTTTATTTAGGTATTATTTTAAAGTGGAGGCGGTGTTTTTTAGCGTAATGCCTTTTTTTTAATTATTCTCAGATCTATGTTACAATAGTAACTAGGGATGCGTCGATATACATCTGCCGATACGATACCGATACTTAAAAAACGACGGGTTGAACTCTGGGAGTGCCGGCAGAAGTGAAAACTTGAATAGTAACAAACACACACGAACATTCGCGCAAGAGCGCTGCGCCGTCTTACGAATTTTCGATCAGGTCACGTGTCCTGACGCGAGTTTAACATTTTTTACCCGTTCCAAAAAAAGTGCACAACGCCACTAAAGAAGTTTTCACTTCAAAAAATTTATCGAAGATACTGATGCGGATACAAAAAGAGTACATAATAAAGATATAGACGACATTACAACCTAAACGAATCAATGTATCCGCAAATTAATATAGCCCACTTAGACAATCGAGAAACCAACTATGTCGCCGATGTATCGGTACTGAATATATCCCTTATGACAACTTTATCAAAATCTTACCTTTTTTTATCACAGATTTCAGTTTCTAAGTCTTGTATAGTCGTTATCACCAATATCTCTAATAAAAATTGTTAAAAGTAAAACTCTGTGAGTAAAAATTACAGAAACAGACGACATTACATTAAAATAAATAAGTGTTTCGGCAAATAAATATCGCAAACATCCCGAAATATCGGTAAAAACCACGATATCGCCGATTTATCGGTACCGAACACATCCCTTATAAAAACTTTATCAAGATCTTACCTTATTTTTATCACAGATTTCAGTTTCTAAGTCTTGTATAGTCTTTTTGAGTGCAGTCTCGTTTTCTATTAATTCGTCAATCTTCTTCTTGAGTTGTTCAATCTCTTGTTTGCGCGCCTCCTCCGTTTCTTTTATTAACATGCACGCCGCTTGATTCTGAAATTAAATACGGTCAAAGTCAAATAATTTGCTCCAAATTAACTAATAATAGGCACTTTTATTAGTCAGTAGTGAGTGATACACGATTCTGCTCGTAATCACTCACAGTAGAGTAATTGCTTACGTGTGACTCTCAGTCATCCGTTTCTCGTAATTATCGATTAAAGCCTCATTTAGACTATGCAAGAAAAAAAAACTAAAAAAAAACGGGTAGAAAAAAAAATAATGATTAGCTACCATGCCGAGGGGTTGTGTACCGACCCTACATATAAAAATCAACTGTTATTCGTTAGTCTCGCTAAAACTCGAAAACGGCGGGATCGATTTCGATAATTTTGGTTTCGAATTATTTTGGAACTCCAGGGAATGTTTCTTATGTTAGTAAATAATGATTTTAAAAAAATATTCTAAGGCGGTACGAAGTTTGCCGGGTCAGCTAGTGTAGAATAAAAATATAAATATAAAATTACTCATCAAAAACCTAAAGGTTGGAATTAGTTGGGCTCGCGTGAAATGTGAGTAACGTGTAGTTGGAACGCCTGAATTTTATCTTTTATTCCCAAACTTTTTTTTTAAATATATTATACCTATGTGTGGCAACCTTTTTACCTGTTTTGCGACTTATCAGTTAGGCATTTCATGTAATATTCATTCAAAACGTAAATTTATGATGATCCAATCTCCATAATAGCATTCAAAATAAGAAAAACAAGTATTTCACATACTGACAAAGCATTCCTGCATTTGCTTGCTTACTAAACGTTCAGAAATAAATTAGATTTATAAGTCGTTCAGAAATCAAATTCTGAGGCGGTACGAAGTTTGCCGGATCAGCTAGTATAAGAATAAATTACCTCTTTATGTTGCGCAATGAGTCCCTCCAGCTCCGTGATCTTACTCTTGAGCTCCACTATCTCGTCCTCCTGGTAGCGCACGTTACATTGACTCATCTCTATCGTCTGGGACATGTGCGCGTTCCGTAGTAGCGCTTCGTCTTTTTCTCGTTTCTCTCTGAAAAAAGCAACATAGTATATGAATTAAAATATTCCTAACTCCCTTTCATTGTCCAACACTGTGCCTTTTGTCACTAACATCAAAGTGTTTAATTAACATCATCTTCCTGTATATACCCGTGCGACACGTTTTCTTCTTTCATACGCGCGTTCAAAGGCTAGTTTCCAGCATTTTTTTTTGTATTGCCATTATGCAACCAGTCTAGAGTGTTGCCAGACTAGTGTCATACAGCATTTTGCTTTTTAGGCTTCCGTAACCAAAGGATAAAATGGGACCCTAATACTAAGATTTCGCTGTTTGTCTGTCTTTCTGTCCGCATGTCCCTAGACTGTATCATATGAACCGTTATAGTTGGTCGAAATTTTGACAGATGATGTGTTGCCTCTATAACAACAAATACTAAATAACAAAATAAAATAAATATTTAAGAGTTTTTTGCGGTTTTCATAGATAATGGAACCTTTAGTGCGCGAGTCCGACTCGCACTTGGCCAGTTCTTTTTTTATTGCCATCATACAGGACCTGGAGCTCGTTGCTAAATAATTACAGCCGCACAGGCCGATCTTCCGGGTTAAGCCGCGCTTGCCGAGCTTGGTCTGTGACCATCTGTCATAGCGAATTTCCTCCGTGTCTCGAATAGCACGTAAATCCGTTGGTCCCGACTGTCATCTGTCACAGTCGCTCCATGTAAAATACTGATATCCAGCTGCATCTGGTTCGACTGGAAGCCGACCCCAATATAGTTGGGAAAAGGCTAGGCAGATGATGATACAATCAGGCCAGAATGTCGCCATATCAATTAATTGTCTTACCGTATTTTGCTTTTCATCTCAAGACATGAATGTTCACAAAGACACAAATTGGTTATGCTCTTACCCACATGGATATGCCACTAACACTCAAGGTATGTAGGCAATTAAAGAAATTGCTCCAGTTTATATTATGGCAACAGCAGCACGAAGAGGCACTTAAAGATGTTCATTGGATTTAGTACAACGGTTTAATTGACATGTCTGTTACATACGACGAAGCAAAAACTAATTGATTTCAGAATCAGTGTCGTAATTCTGAAATCAATTAGTTTTTTCTCCATAGCCTGTCCCACTGCTGGACTTTTCAGTTCCTTCCGTGAGCTAATTTCTAGGGCCACTTCAAACCAACCCCGGCATCGAGGCCCAGAGAGGGGGAGACGACTTAGACGTATTATCCCAATAACATGTTATTTAAAACATATTCTTGTATCTAAATGATGTTTACTAGTAAAATCATCAAATGAGTCCTCCTACCCAGGGCAGAGCGGGAGGGACTATCAGACTCGTACTTACTAAAATCCACGGTGTCATTCAATAGCCCTTTACGTACCGGGGTCACGGTATATCATAAGTCCCGCAACCCCGACAGACTTTGGCCCTCAAGAGGGGGGGCCCCGTCATTTTTTTGGCACTCTTTGAGGCGCGCGTGGAACACAACGCGCCGTCGACCCGGGCATGGTCCATGGTCGGACAACGAGTCGCCGATTACTCGCTGCCCGCATGCCCGCGACCCCGCTGCTTGGCTACTATTGGTCAAAGCGTGATGTTCTACAGCCTTCCTCGCTAAATATCCTATTCAACCAATAGTTCCTGAGATTAACGCGTTTAACCAAACAAAATCTTCTGCTTTATAATATTTATATAAGTATAGATTTACTTAAGGCTAGTCGTTTCTTCAAATCATAACCATCGTTAAAAATCTATTTATTTAATTGGTTAAAACGTATAAGTAATTGTTTTCACATTAAGCAACTGGCCGAAACACACCATTTCGTGAGTTTTGTAGACTTCAGGAAGTTTGGGCTAAATGTGATAATAAATTGGTTTTGAACGAATTTAAACAGAAGTTTATTTATTATCTGAACACTGTCTGGAAGACGCAATGTCGATACTATCTATAGTAGTAATATCTACAGTAATATTGTAAACAAGTAAAATTTCTTTGTTTCTTTGTATGCAGGGGATTTCTCTGAAATTAATGATCCAATTCTAATATTTTTTCTACATAGTTGGAAGCTAAATTGTTGCAGGTGCTTGCCTGTTCCGGGGTCGCGGGACTAACGGATTACCCTGGCCCCGGTACGTAAAGGGCTATTGAAGGGCACCGTGGATTTTAATCAGTACAAGTCTGACAGTCCCTCCCGCCCTGCCCTGGGTGGGAGGACTCATTTTATGATTTTACCACGATAAAAAAGGTGCTTGCCTGTTCGCCGAACTATCACAATTTGTGTTAAGCAAATCAGAAAAAGTATGCGACGATGGGATGCATCGTGGTGGGTCGTTAAACTAAAATTAGGCTAACGACGTCGCGGGCAAAAGCTAACAGGTATATAAATCTAGTACTTACTTGTCAAACTTCCTCTGTATATCCAAGAAGTCGTGTTGCATCTCCGTGACCATTGAGTTCAGGTGATTGACCTCCGCCTTGCTCTCGTCACACAACAGGTTCGATTTGTCCACCTTCTCCCTCAAGATCTTCACAAGAGTCCTCTCATTCTCCAGTGCCTCCGTCAACTCTCTATTCTCTTGCGTCAGACTTTCGATACGGCTTTCAAAATCCATCGTTTTATCCTGAAATATGTTCCTAGTTTATACCAAGAGAATAATCAATTAAAATAGCCCTTGTTGATAAAACCTATGAAATTCCCATTTGATTTGCTTTAAGCTGAACTATTGTTGATACATTACGACTCAAAATATCTTGATAACAATAACGTTTCGATTAACTACAATACTTAAAAGAATTAAGGCGACATAATATACCAATTATTAATTAGTTTAACATAATAATAATTCGTATTAATGTCAGCACAAGTTTTTAAATTTCATTAGTCGGCTTGCCTCAACTATAAATTGTGTTGTCGCCTTTATCTACCGTGTAATTACCTATATGATAACTATACCACGTGATATTGTAAACATATGTTTTGTTTTCCCATAAAGTATGCTCTACTACCTCATTCTTCGCAAGTAGAGCAGTCTTTGAGCTGGACAAACACTGTTAATACATCCTCTAACTGAAAGATTAGTTGTAATAACTTTTATCAGTATGTAAAATAATAAAGGATGACTGTTTTGATGAGTCATCGCTGAATTTATTATGAAATCTACGTACCAAACATGTAAACACGGGAAATATTTATATTCGCACTGATTTTCGTCCCAGTTTTCGTAAAAACACAGTTAACTGCACTGAATCAATCACATTTGAGCACTAATTGAACCGTTTATTCTTCGAGCACTGAGAGATTTCTAAACACAATTTTGTACTATTTTTAGTTGGGTCTAATCTTGTAATTGAGACCTTTCTAATAGCTGCTCACACAACCGCTCGCTTCGACCGACAACAAGGCACTAACTCGGTAAGGCAAGGACCCGACTATAAACATTCGCCAATAGTACCGGTTCTGTTGCAACTCAGCATGAATTTTTCTACGTCCGATATTTACGCCACCTAACCGTGCAAAGCCGTTATAAATTGTCGCATTAACAATCACATGCTATTATAGACTGTAATAATTTAATAGCTGTCATTTAATAGCACTGAAAAACATTAATTTGGGGTATAAAAAAGTCGCTTAAGGATAATCGTGAAAAGGCAACTTTTGTAGTATCTTGAAATAAATTGAGATAAAATCCGTGAAGTGGACTATTCTATTCTTCTAGTAAGAAATAGGAAGGAGAATTTTATCGCAATTTGTAATATGATTTTGCCAGTAGTCTTTTTAGACCATCTAATATGAAATTTAAATGTTACTTTATTTGGCAAGCAACGGCAGCAATTTATTTATTAAACGCGAAACTTTATGTTTAGCTCCTACGTGCATTTGTAACATATCAGATAGATTATATTACATGAAACCACTCATTGAATATTTATATGTTTATATCCACTCATTTCATATCAAGCAGGAAGGTTAAGAACCCAATCCAAGATTAGATTAGTATTGAATAACATGCACACACCAAACTAACTGTTAGCCAAGCGATACCCATGCAAAATCAGGGAAAAAACAGAAAAGAAACATTAAAATTTGACCAAAAATAATTTATTTTATACAAAACCGTGCATCACATCGACACAGAATTTTAACATTGCGTAAATATATTTTTATTTATTTTGTACTTTTTTATATATTAAGTGTTTTAAAACTACTTACTTGGAATGGATATTGGATTTATATATCACTTATATATTATATATAACTATACTATGGACGAAGTTTGTCGACCGTTTCGGTAAACAATAGAGGCGTACCGTCACCTGTGCAAAGTGTATGACTAACCGATTGACGTTATAGTCGTGACAAAACGTCACGAGATATGTAGGTACAGTCAGCAAAAGAATTAACTATAAAGGCAGCAAGTTTTAAACAGTTTCCCTGTACACTATAGCATGCTATGATGCTGTATGTATTCACTTTTTGGTCGTATGCTACATGCAGCCAAAGATTTTGGTTTGCAAACACATTATAACACAAGATTTTAAAACTTGCGACCTGCATACCGAACTCTTCTGCAGATTGTACATAATCAATTTATCAACACCGTCTAGATAACAAAACAAAGATATATTGATACTAGCCCGCATTGTGAAGTAAGCGATGTGCTAACCTTTGTGAGATGGCCAATTGCGATCTAATACAATAGCGAGGCATTTATAAACAACATCTTCAATAGATGTGAATTTTAATAAGAACTTAGCCCCGATGTGTGAAACAGGTTTCCGTTCAAATGAATCTGTTATCAACTCTCTGTTTATTCTAGATACAGTATCAGGCGTTACTGTGCGGAAATCTATGACATATCAACCAAAATATTTCTTATGTGTCATTTTAGCTGCGGGCGGCGAGTAATGGGCGACTCGCTATCCGACCTCGGAGCTTGCCCGGGTCGGCAGCGCGTTGTGTTCCACGCGCGCCTCAAAGAGTGTCAGCATAATAACGGGGCCCCCATTTAAAGAGCCTAAGTTTGCCGGGGTCGCGGGACTCGCGAATTACCCTTTGGCCCTCTAGAGGGATTTTACCAAGCTAAAAATAAAGTTAAAAAAAAAAATGTGGCGTTTTAACCAACCAATCACAGCATGGATGAATGATGGAGCATTCCAGGTAGGATCTTAATTTTTTTTTTACATGGATTTATTCTTGACTCTAGACTAAGCCAAACCTGACAGAGCCAACGTCAACCATAGAGTGAACTTATCCAGAAGAAGCCTGTTCTGTCCTGTTCTAAGTTTTAAAAGATTCGGGTTAGTCTGTATATTTCAATACCATTGCCCTCAAAACTGTTGTAACATGGACCACTTAATGAAATCCTGTGTCTCACTCTTAGGTGCGCTTATTTTGACAATGACAGCTGCCTGAATGAAATTTGACAACAGATTCGCCAATTTAAACAAGTTTCCTGAAACCGAGCGATGTAAGTAATCGCAATTGCCATACAGCTGCATAGAAGTGAGCCAAACAACAAACTCACACCCTTTATCACAGAATAAAAAGATCTGTAAGCTACCATTCACAGTTCCAATATTGCTGGTACGCTGAAAAAAATAAGTTTTGCACCAAATTCACACTACCTACATTGGTTTCGAAGTAAAGTTTTTTGGAGGGTTGTATTGTACTTGAAACAATTGACAGTCGACCAATTTTTAACCTTATTACAAAGCGTATAAGGTTGAATAACTGACCGTCAATGATATCAATTTTTTATCAGAGCTCAGCATAGTAAATCTTGGTAATTTTGGCTTAAAACAAATAAATATTAACAATGCTTGCTCACAATTAGTACAAAACTTTTTTTATCAGCGTAACTAAGCTGCCCGTTAACAAAAAAATAATAAACTTGGAATAACTAACGTATTTAGTCACAATAATTAAAGTCCGTAAATAATTATTAAAAATACTAAATGCTAATTATATAATAATTCGATAAAGGAACATAAGAATTAAGGCCCATGCTCACGATACAGTATTTACAGAGATAAAAAAATAAATTATATTTTCAGTAGTTTTTACTTCCATGGAAAATTTCGAATTTTTCCGTAATTTTTATTTATCGCTGTAAAAACTGCAACGTTTGCATTTCATTTTCAGACTTGTTTCACCGTTATATATATATTTCTAGAATCAACTACATAATAAAAATAAGTTAAACTAGAAAAGGTCTGCGCTTCGGTCATCTCTAGTATTAGAATTAACACGAACATTGCGTGTAATCTACAGAGACTAAATAATAGGCAAAATTATGTACTTTTCTAATTATGTATTGGCGCATTTCAAAGTACACATCTATCATTACGAATTCTATGAAACTTTTTTTCTTACTGCAGTGGCTCCAACTCATTTATCAATCACTCTTAAAATTACTGCTAATCAAATAAGCTTCTATGTACAGTCAACAACAAAAGTAGATGATCAAAATCAGAAACTCAATACTAATTAACGGAGTTCGCGTCAGAACTGTGCAGTAGAACTAGTAATAAGTGTTTGGTAAATTAGAATCACATGCTTTTGAATCACTTCGACGCCACACCGTTCTGACGTGAACTACGTTCTTTAGTATTGAATTTCTGATTTTGAACTTCTGTTGTTGACTGTACTACAACAACTGTACATAAATTCTCATAATCAAGCTGTAATATTTCCAACGATGTACGATAACTGTTGCCGAAGCGCATAATTTTACTAGGAGATCTATAAGTACACGAACACAGTAAAACAAGTCGTTGAAACAAAAAAAACTCATTAATTTCTTTGATACACACAAAGCTAGCAAGCTTGGCCAATAGTGCAACGTCCATTATTATATTATTATAAAGCCTAATACTCACTGCAGAAGTAGCACAATTTTGTAACAGTGAGCACAAGGCTTTACCCGAAAAATATAAAAAAATACGAGACAAAGTTTTCAACAAATTCTTAAAAAATAAAATATCTAAATGCAAAAAATATAATCTATATACGACTACATTATTATGTACTTTCTAACTGAACGTAATGACGGAATACTAAATTACTGTAAACATGAACAAACTTGAAATTTTACACGTTTCTAGGTAGGCAACAAAAATTCTAATAAAATACTAACACATATTTAATTTTCGTATGGTAACACTAGACGATAATATGGGAGTGCAGTTGATAACATTACCATTGCGAAAAAGTAGACCGTTGTAGGTCTATTTCGTGATCTCAGGCACAATACTTTTTTTATCAAAGCGTGTTTTTTTTTTTAGCTTCAATGTCAATAGTCTATTCCCCTAGGTATTTCTATATCTATCTAGGTATTTGACTGAAAAATCTAATTAGTCCGTCAATGAAATTATAAGAAAATATTTGAACCATATTTTTTCTTTTGTTACGTAAACCAAAATTGATGAAGATGCGACACTTTCAAAATGAACAATACGTCACTAGTAGGTACAGTTTGTGCTTGCTTGTGACGTCACGAGCCCGCACTCTCGAATATGCGTTTTATCTTTATAAATTTTCATTGATTGAGCAAAAGAAAAAATATGTATTCTTTTTTTTTTAAGTAATGTCTAACTGACGGCACTAATTAGTTTTGATATTTATTGATGTTGTCAACATCTCTATTATATGGGACAAACATAACTGGCTTAATTTTTATGGTGTAAGCTTTTGAACCAGTAATTTTTAGGTTCCATTTTTTTAGTTTTTAGGTGTACCTCTGCCAGAAAAATCTTTTTAAGAGTGAGGGTAGTACAAAAGCCTGCTTGCAACCTCTCCCGCAATCGTTGACTACTTCAAAGCGAGCCTATAAGCTCATGTGTACAGCACTAGTATTAAGTCATGACACAGTGTAGGCGTAGAATAATGTATTCACCTTACTTGTCATAATTGGTAAACAAATGAAGATCACGAGTTATCACATCCATAACGCTCTTTATTAAATGTCAAAGTCTTGAGTTCATTAGAAACTGTGTACTTACTTGCTCTATAATAAAAAAAAAACTCTAAATTATATTTTAAAGCTATAACCGCTCGTGCGAAAAGCTTTTAGTTTACAAGAGGTACTTTGGGACTTGGGTACCTTGGGATTCGTACGGTAGAATTTTTTATCAACTTTTGGTATTGAGTCTAAAATGGAATACCCAACAGCACCAGTGGCACGCGGTCTTTCATTCGACTGCTGCGTTATGAGTTATAGGTTCGACTCCCGCACGCAGTAAATATTCTTATGATCATCAATAAGGTAGCTGTTCCAAGTCTGGGTGTTCGTGTGTAAGATTTTAAATGTTTATAAACGCACCCACGATACAGTAAAAAATATAGTGTGGGGCAAAGTTAAAAACATTGATGACTGAAAGATTTGTTTACCAAATACAACAGCTAAAGGCTACACAACAAATGCTGGACTAGAGTGACTATATGGTGTAGAGGCTGGGACTCACGTCCGCGAGGCTAGCGGCGCTGCGGAGAGACTTCACCTCCATCGCCAGCGTGTGCACCTCGCCGTTCAGTCGCGCCACCTGCGCCACAGATAGCACTAGCTTGCTGACTAGACCACGGTACGCACATCCAGACGACACACTCACACAAATTATGTAAATTATGCAAGGCTAGCATAGACCGCCAGCATTGCCTACTTTCAGGGGGGAGGGGGGGGGGCATCTGCATCTAAAAACTATACTTATACAATATACATTACAGATGTATTTAAAGTTAGTGATGAATAAAGGGAAGCAACTTAGTTGGACAAAAAGTTAAACATCTGTTGAACACCTTGTCTTAAAAAAGTGTTACTGCAAAACGTCCCTTATATCAACGTCAAGTGCCATTTTGCAGTTGACAGTTTTTTTAGATAAGTGTTTAACAGATGTTTAACATTTTTGTAGTAAGACGGACTAAGTCTTAATCAAAAACCTACAAGACTTCAAAAAAAAAAATAAAGTTTGTATTTTCGCAACTGATACGGGGTGCCCCTTGCACCCTGCTGGCGCTCATTAAGGGTATTTGTTATCTTAGTCTTACTAATGTTACATGTTCCTAGTCGTTTCGTAATCATAAACAAACTTTTTTTTCTGACATCAGAAGGTGGACATTTCCACACAAAAAGACAATAATGTTTGATTGGGAATTAATTGATTGTCATCAATTATCACCAACGAGGAAAACTAAATTTGCACTACACGTAAAGGAATCTTTATAATCAATTGCATGAGTCCAGCTTAATTTTTTTTACTGTGTGTTAAATCTTCATGATCTTGTGCACTTCATTTTGCATTCAAGTATCACAAGAGACGTAATTACAAGCATTGTTAGTAACTTTAGTATATTAATTTTATCATGCAAATAGGTCGATTATTATAGAGCAGATTAAGTTAATTTAGGAGTCAATACTATGAAATATTTGCTGACAATACAACAGAAGAGCTACAACTAAGAAATTGTATGTAGACATCATATGACTAATAAGGATTCAAGGAATATATAGAAAAAGTCCATAAATGAAGAAATAGGAAGACCACATTGACAACTACGGAGTTAGTAGACATAGGACACTTACACAAAGTACTTCTATCGAAATAACGAACAAAAATAATAATACACGAACGGTATACCTTAGCCTCGCTGTTTACAAGATTCTGCTTCATTTTCTCCAATTCTGCAGCTGCACTTTGGAGTTTCTCTTGCATCTCTCTTTTTTCAATCTCTACTCGTCTCCTCTCTGAGCCTTCTTCTCCTGCCTGCCGCGACAGTCGCGCCACCTAGGTGTTATGCTTATAACTTAGTATGGTTAACACATTTACAAGTTATGAATATAAAGATATTTTAATTAAATACATAAATAAATGTATGTGTGTTTTTCTGATGGTACTTAACAATGAAAATTTCTACCTACCTTACAATTCGAAGATTCTGTTGTGGCTAGATTTCGAATGAACAAGATGTTTTAAAATTCAAGTTGATACCTATAAATAATTCCGTGCCGTCCTAATGTGCATAATATTACAAGCTATAAACTATTAATTAAATAAAGTAATAAAGTACTTATTAAAGCTAAAACTAAATTCGCTAAAATTATGTAGTATAGTATCTTAATTATATACAGGGTGTATTTACATAAAAAGTTATGAACAGAATATTATAGGATAATTGTAAGATGCAGTTACCATGATTCGTTTCAGACAATAATTAAAAAAGCGATCATTAAAAGGTGTGTAATGTATCATGCTTCATGCACACGCCTTTCACATGCACATATTATACAGGCATTATATACAGCTTATGTATACGATTGATGGATTATGTACACGGAAGGTCCGTGTACAGTAAGTAAATCGTACCTGTGTCTCCAGGGATGCTATCTGCCCACTCCAGGACGTCTTGACGTCTGCGAGCGCCATCTTGGCTTCCTGCAGCTGTCGTGTGAGCACGGCGCGCTCGCGACACACGCGGTCGTAGTCAGCACAACCAGTTGGAGTTACCTCACGTTTGTCTGGGTACAGGAAATGAAAATTTCTGAACAA
The DNA here is from genome assembly GCA_943136025.2 of Agrotis puta. NCBI lineage: Eukaryota > Metazoa > Arthropoda > Insecta > Lepidoptera > Noctuidae > Agrotis > Agrotis puta. The sequence goes on along the minus strand of OW964170.2, from coordinate 11,878,735 downwards.
ATCGTCTGTCAATGAATATTATCCGCACTTATTTGTAAAAGTCATGACGCGACATGATAAAACTTTTTACGCCAGCGACCATTAAGAGACTGATGCAATGTTTTCCATCAATATTTGGTTTTATAGTTTTCCATTAAAAATAGACCATCTGTATTCTGGATCCCAGTTAATGGTAAGAAGTTCGGTTTTAATTTGAACTGGAACATATAATAAACATTCTTTCGGTTCAGTGTCCCTGTTGAGGACGGAGTGGGCTTAACTTGCAGTCTTGAATAAGTCGATTTTCACTACTACAAGATTGTTTTATTATATTTCCACAGGTTTTAGGACATTCACTAATTTCGGACAAGTATGGCTACAGTTTAATAATTCAACTAGACTAGCGCACTCTTTCGTGTCTTGAGGCGAACAGAACAGTGCAACAGACAAAAATGCGTGCGAAAGACAATAAACTTCCGGTTCGGCTTTCTAGAACAATCTGGAACGTTCCAACTGTTGCCAACAGTATTCCCTCTGGTGTCGAGCGGAGCATAGTCCCAAAATTACAAACCCAAAACATTCAATGTCTCCTAAAACATTTCAAATTACTGTCGATATAGATTTTTTAATGCCTTCTTGTACCTCATCGTATAAAGTGCGTTTAATTCAATATTACATTACAAAAAAAGTATTTACCATCGTCAGCCATGTGATGGTGCGGGTTGTCGGGCGGCAGCGCGGCGCTCACCACGGCCAGCCGGTCGGCCAGCTGGGCGGCGCGCGCCTCGGCCGCGCCCAGCGCACCGCTCAGCTCCGCTCGCTCGCGCGCCCACTCTCGACGACATTGCTCTAGCTCTTCCTATCAACGTAAGAAAGACTTTTCAGGGTGGGAAGCTTATTCACTCAAATATATTCCAGACACATTACTGTTACTGTCCGATTGAGAGTGTGAGTGAACCACTGGCCGTTAGTTTTGTCTAGCTCGTATCACCACTTTTTACGAGGTTATTTATACCAATTAATAAAATATTCGAATCAATTTTCAACAACTAGAAGCAGAAAAATTTTAAAATGCCTTTTACAAAATGCCAGTACAAGGCTAATTTGAATTATGTAAATTCTTATCTATTTTGATCATCGCAAAACAATATAGGGTACCAATGATTAAAATAATAATTTGAGAAGCCGTATTGCCTAATAGTATTCACTACCAGAAAAAAAATAAGCACATGCATACAAAATTTAATCCCCTATTTGACTTCAGCAGAGTTTGGATTTTAAAAATACTTACTTAGTACAAGGAACAGGGTACAAGGAACTATGGGCTAACATATTGGGTTATCAGTATCTGTCAGTGAATTGATTTGACAAAATATTCTTCTAGATGTTTATAACCTGGAACTTTCCAGAAAGACTTTGTTAACTATTAATCTTCTAACGTAATCGCCCTTGTATATTCATAAAGTTAACCAACACAGGATGCAACACTTAGTTCAATAGATAAGCCTGTATGTAACATGCTTACACAAGTGGTAATGCAGGATGTTTCTGTATCAAATGCATCCAGTATCATTGGTTCAATAGCTTAAATATTGCATAGCTTTGAATGTATTAGTGTAATTCATTAATTGCAACCGAAAAATTATGTATAATGAGAAAAGCAATTAGCCTTATAAAAATATGAGTAAACTACTATTTACCTGTGCAATACTTAAGTTTATGAATATAACAAGAAAATAAAGAATTGTTATTAACAGTAATAGTTAAATTAAGCAAGTTAATCACAGATTATAAGTTTGTGCAGATGGATGAATGTTCTTGTTATTGTTCTATGCAAAAAATCTGAATAGATTTGGACATAATTTGGTACAAAAATGACACACAAGATACTTTATCTTGGCGTTACATTCTCTCGAATTACTATCGAATTTTTGCAGGTATTTATTTTAAAAATGCATAACCTGATACCATTAGTTTTGCACATTTTTCTACACCCCCTAAAAACTCTTTTTGTCTAAATAATTATCTTTATAAATTTTACACTCACATTCAAAGCATCAAGCCTGTCCTGAGCACGCTCAGCGGCTGCTAGTTGTGTCTTCAGCTCAGTCACCAGTCTCTTAGCTGTGTCTCTCTCTGTAGCTGCCTTTGCTGCCTCTGCTTGTGCAGTGCGAGCTACTGCTTGCGCTGCCGCTGCTTCTTCACCTGCAAATTAATATCATGTTAATTTCAATAACTCATATATTACATGGTCTCAAAAACTCTTTATTTTCTTAATTTTTATTAAAGCTTATATTGGACCTGTAAGGATGCCTGTACTCAAAAGCGGGGAGAGGCTGCAGAGAGGAGCTTCTCCCAAACAGAGAAATATTAACCAATAGGATAGTACCAATGAAGAGGAGCAGATACTTAATGCGACTAGTTCTGCTCCTGTAGACAAGCAGTCAAACATTCCAGTTACAGACACATAAAAATGTAGTAGTCATAGAGACTATGACTCTATGAAATCTATCTCTTAATTTTAACATATTAGTAGATTTATGAAAACAAGCGTGTTTAAATTTCGGAGTGAAAGCCATGTTCAGCAACCCACAGTAGGAAAGCTAAACTCAATACATACAATGATTTTTTCATCAAATATTTACTTAAGTATTTTATAACATGGTCATGTCCTAAAACCATTAATAAAAATAAATTATTATATGACACTATATTCTTTTAAAATCTACACTATACTTAAACAAACACACCAATCACTATAAACCACACCAACTATTTACCTACTTACACAAAAACTATTGGTTAATGTCTGACCTTGAACGGAGGCGAGTGAAAGCTTCAGTTCTTCAATCTTTTGTTCCCAAAATGCATCTCTCTCTCGAATTTTAGCTTCTAACTGTGCGGAGTACTGTTGTTGTAGTACGGCCTGATCTATCCGCCCACCGGTGCGTTCAGCCAGGTATGACTCCATTTGCGGAGATATTGACTGGAATTAAACAATTTATTTATTATTTATTTATTTATTTATTGATTGAATTGTGTTGATATTTTCTGGATAGGAAACAATAGCAGAAACTTTGGTAATTCAAACAATTGCTTTAAAATAATTGTTTTTTTTTATCCTTTTATCAATGCTCTATTTTTAACCTCTCGGGCAATTTATAATTGAAAATGATAAAAATCAACATCCAATGAGCGACTGTCTGTTATGTACAGACGTGTGTACGTAAGGCGCTGGGGTGTTTATGTACACCCAGGTGTATGTAACGCGCCCGAGAGGTTAAATAAAATTAGACGAAACAAAATTTTCCCAACTTATAAGATTTAGGACCTTATAATTATTGTGGAACAATGCACTTATTAAAATGAAAGGAACTTAGAACAAAATACAACTTACATCTGATGTAGAATCTCCATGTCCACCAGAGCTGGAAGGACTGGCTGTTGACTGAAAGTCAAATATATTGCTTTAGATGTTATTTTTCCTTTGAGTTAGTATTTTAATTTCACAGTTGTCTATAATCAAACAAATTTGAGCAATATTACATTGAAAGGTGCAATACATTTCTAGACATTGGTATGCCATATTAATTAGTTCGGTAATTAGTGGTGAATACTTACAGAATCGTCCCTAAGCGTAATTCTTCCTAAGAAAGCACCGCTTCGCCAGCTACTCGTTATTTTACTTATGTCACTACCAGTTTCTTCCTTTATCTTGCTTTTCAAGCTCGCAAACATTGTAGCTTGTAAAAGATGCTACAAAAAAAACACAATATAACTAAAATGTAACTCGTTTTCCAATGTAAATGACCGTGATAACGCTCGGTGGTAACATACCTGTTTCGATTTTAGTTTATTGCAATACTATTTTACTCCAAGTTGAAGTTACATTGATGTAGTCAGAAACAAAAAAATGTCGCAGTTATACGTATATTGTTTGAACAAAACATATTTGCTTCGCAAGATTTTACAGCAGAATAATTAAAATACAGTGAAGAATTATTCGCACTTAAAGATTACTGACTGTCACACTGAAAATACGATGACAACTTGTTTGACAGATATCTGACAACTGACTAATCTTTAGTGATGCATGGCTGGACGACTACGTAGTGTTTCCCAAAGTAAAATAGTAGATTCTTAAATCGTGTATTTTAATGATTTTACCTTTTTTTTAATTCTTAAACTCTGTCTGCATATTTAATAATTATTTAAATAATTTTGAAAGCTTTGTTTTTTCTTGACATAGTTCGCTAAAAATCGACTAAGCAGTGATGTTATTTTTCGTACGATACGACAGCGTAACTACATCGCTGCGAAAAAAAGCGGTCGAGTGTCGCGATTACCTGGGAATAGAGCCGCTGCGTCTTTTTGCAGCTGCGTTGTGGTTGCGACGTGCTTCTGATTTATTATCTGCACATATCAATCCAAAGTAAAACAAATGTGTCGTTACGACGTGGCTGCGATATGGTTGCGATGTGGTCGTTAAACGTTACCTTATTACTCCTAAGTTTTGATGCCGTTTTATCTCTATCAAAATTAAATAATTAAAAAAAGAAAAAACGTGTCCAGTCTGTTCCTATATTCGGACTAAATAGATTTACACTTTATTATAAAAAATCGGATCATAATCGGTTTATTCGTTTAGGAGTTACGATGCTACAGACACACACATCGATGTAACGGATATGCGTAAAACTTCTCAAGAAAATTAAATGATGTTTATATAGACAGTAGGTTAAGTCAACACTTTTTCAAGTCTTGTCATAAAACTAGGAGAGGCCGGTGTTTCGTACCTGGCTACTCTGAGAAGATACAGCCGAAACAAACTCAGAGTTCAGTATCTTTTAAAGCCCAGACATTATAAGTATAAAGATCAAGATATACGAAGACCATGCAGTTTAGGGTCTGTGATTCTGGAAAGGGGAGATACCTCTCTGCTTTTTGCGTTGTGTTGGGGGCAGGGTTGCCAACCATCCGGGTTTCCTCGGATTTGTCCTAGTTTAGAGGGCATCCGGGGAGCGTCCGGGGGGTTCATTTGTAGTCTGAGTTTAAAAAATTTAATTCTTGCGCTGCCCGCAACACACAAACACTTCACCGTCCCCCTACCCCTCCCGACGCCGTTGCCACGGTGCGCACTTCGACTCGTGTCCGGGTTCTAGACGCTAAAATCTGGGGTTTTCACGCGTCTTGTCCTGGTTGCCTAATTTTAGAGATGGCAACCCCTGTTTGGGGTTAATAAAAAACAAGCAATCGGCGTTAGTTTTGATTATGTCCATTCGCCACAAACTTAATTGAATTCGAGCAGGTCCTTCAAGTTGCAGCCGGCATGTAGAGGGTGGAGTTTCTTAAAGAACAGGCCAAAAAACGACAGTACAGACTGTCTTGCCTTCCGACTACAGCTCAGCTCGTAGAATGCTGTTGGTGCTGCCAAGGAGTCTGTTTAGCAACGAGACCCGTTTTGTAACGACAAGTGTACGTACACATCACGGTCGGTTCACAACTTTGACCTAAGCTTTGAATACTGCGGCGGGCGGCGCGAATAGACATTAACCTTTTAACCGCCCGACTTCAAATCAATTGTCGTGCCCCCAGCGCCCGGCATAGTAAATCGAAAAACAAATTCCTACAATAGAGACGGAAGAGCAATTTTCAAAGCACATAATAGTACATTGTTCACCAAGAGGAGAAAGTGACCGATTACCGTCGAGGGTGTCGTTTGAAGCCCGACCCGTAGGGGAGGGCTTTAAAATACCCGAGATCGGGAATCGCACTTTCTCTCGAGTGATACATAGTGCTTTATACTACACCTACGAGCAAAAATTTTTCATCATCACTATCACTACTTATCATTTTTATTTTACTTTCTACGAAAACTGAATCCTCAAACAACACACAAATTGAAAATGGCGCCAATGGCGTCTGCAATTTTCATATGTTCTTTTTTCAAATTGGATAGCCGGCCGCCGCAGGGTCGCACTGCCAGCCCGACACCATCCAACACACAGCTAGTGGCCAGTGTCATTTTGCGAACTTAGAGATAAAAACTCACTGTAAAAACTTTTTGGCTTTTGTCTTACCCAAAATTAAAAAAGAAAAACCACGTAAGAAATGGATTTTCATACACTTTTCTCTCCCGCTCAGATGCGTTTTCTCCCCGCATATTTGTTCGATATGCAATGACGTACTTTCTACCGTAAATTTGATAAAGTATCAAGGTACTTTCCATGAAGGTGTAGTATAAAAGCCTTTTCAAACAGACAGGCGTGGCGAATGCGAAGCGTAACGTTTTTATTTGTAATGTATGGAATTGTTTGAATCCAGTCACATAGAAAAGCGAAAGCGATCCGATAGCGTGACCGAACCGGACTGAGGTCTCGTATCGGTTCGTTATCGCTTAGGATTCGCCTGTCTGTTTGACAAAGGCCTTAATGAGTTGTGGTATTTTATATATTCTATTGTCGGATATTTACGACTCTGGCGAAATGGACCCGAAAATATTTGTCGGATAAATTCGACGTAGGCGGTAAAAAGTGTGGTGGTTGTAAGTGCTACTGCTGACGTTGAGGGTTCGATTCCGAAGTCTGCCATCAGTGTTGTTGGGTTTTTCTTCCAGGATTTTCTCAGTAGCAAACATGGAGTCTGGGTTCGTGTTCGTGGTGGCAATAGAATCGCCCCTTATTAAATTACTAAAGAAAAGCAGGGTGATACTGTAGTCTGATAAAAGATTATTGTCTGATCTAGTCCAGACTAAACGTACAGAGTGAACGCCATCATAATCGTCCTTTGCTTGGTCCCTTTGACGGGGCCTGTAGAGGGCCAAAGCCTGTCGGGGTCGCGGGACTGTACGAATTACCGTGACCCCGGAACGTAAAGGGCTACTCAATGACACCGTGGATTTTAGTCAGTACGAGTCTGACAGTCCCTCCCGGTGGGAGGACTCATTTGATGATTTTACCACGATAAAAAAAAGCTTGGTCCCTACATTTCATAGACGGTTTCCAGTGTTACCGAAAACGCTTCCAATGTTAGCTGATAATTATCATCAATTTACGGTAAGCAATAGCTCGTATAACTTCCAAAATCCATTAGCATATGCAACGAATGATCACCCATCTACGGGTCGTCCGTGGGAAGTGCTGCTTATCCTAAAGTTATGCTCGTACTTCTGTTATTTTGACACGAGCTCTTGTCTGTAGACATTAGGAACTGAATTAAATGAAGTCGCTATGAAATACCCAATATTATCACACCACCTTGCAAAAACTAACATTATCCCTTTTTTGGTAGTTTAGTCATTGAAATAAAAGAGCATAATTTAATTATCTTTATTAACTTTCTCACGTTGTTTTGGTTCTGCAAATCCAACTTACAGACCCATCTCGTAGAGAATTAATTTAATTTATTAATTTGCATCAATGTTTCTTCTAATTTTCCGTCCCACTAATAATTTGCTGGACTAAACATATTATATGGCGGCGACTCCATATACTAGGATTTAACTAAACACCAACACTCCAACCCTAAAAAAAGTACTTACCTATCATTTCAATGGCTAATCCATTGAGGTATGTACTTTTTAGGTCAAAACAGAATATACCGCAAAGGTTGTAAAAATAGCTTAAAGCTAAGAAGGTACTTAAACCACAAACATGGTAGATAAAATAAACGCGAGTTTTCTTTCAATAATCCCCTCAGTTGGCTCTCGGTTCAAGTGGCGCGACCTCAAATTCTTTTTAGGTCGCCGTAATGAAACTCGTAGGTATGGGGGCCAAGGTCGGCGCGAAGGATACCGCTCTGATAAAAGTTATTAGATTATTTGTTTCAGGTAAGTAATAAAACACGGGAAAGATATTGTGATGTTTTATTTGTATTGTAGAAGTTGATTCGATATTTGATTACAGTAATTCAATGTAGTTTGAGATAAGTTCTGGCTTCGCTACTGATTATGGGTTGTTTGTTCTTTCAAGAGGGAAGATTTTAGATGCCATCTACAAAAAGTCGTCGGGGACTTGTAAATTACTTATTAATTATTTTTAAACGCAGTAACGCATGCGACGCGAATCGTAAAGATGATTTTTGAGGATTTCAGTTTGCAAGTGTGAGTTCCGATGGCCTAATTGGTAAGGCGTCACGAGTACTTATCCAGAAGACGCGGAATCAAATCCCACTTGAAATTGTAAATTACTCTCTAAATTCTGTCGGTTGATCACTTTTCAGCCTTATGTCATCACTTTTCAGTTCAAAGTCCTTACTCATAAGGTTCAAAACATTAATCGTCTTACCACAAAAAGTTAAACATCTGTTAAACACTTGTCTTAAAAACTGTCAAAGTCAAAACGACATTTCAAGTTGATATAGCAAAAAAAAGTTAAAAAGCATTCAACAGATGTTTATCTTTTTGTGGTAAGATGGTAAACAGGTGCTGGTAGTAGAATATTTGCATTTACTGAGAAATACTTCATTGTGGCAGCATTTTACTTTTTATTCAATAACTAGCTTCCGCCCGCGACTCCGTCCGCGCGGATGTCGGTCTTCGCGTGGATGGTTTATTTCCCCATTTTGAGTAACTCTGACAATGACATCTTATAAATATTACGGCGCTGAATCCACTGCGGGTAATGCAACGTGTGTTCGCGGTTGTACAGAACAACGTCTATGAATAAAACTGAAAAATAAGATTTTTTTTCTACGTAATTTTCCAGGATAAAAAGTATCCTATGTTATGCCCAGGATAATAAGGAATAATTATACCAAGTTTCATCGAAATCGAACCGTTAGTTTTCACGTGATGCCTGCACAAACAGACAGACAGACAGACAAAAATTTTTTTAATCATATATTTGGGTTTGGTATCGATCCAGCAACACCCCCCGCTATTTATTTTTTCAATATTTTCAATGTACAGAATTGACCCTTCTACAGATTTATTATAGTACTAGCGACCCGCCCCGGCTTCGCACGGGTGGTAATTTTTTTTTCCGGGATAAAATATAGCCTATACGGATTCGGAAGAATCCCTCTAAGTAATGGTAAAAGAAATTTTGAAATCGGTCCAGTAGTTTTTGAGCCTATTCAATACAAACATACAAAAATACAAAGGTTTCCTCTTTATAATATTAGTATAGAAGTATAGATAGATTTCTATGTACAGCTTATGATAGAAGGGCGAATTGGTCTACCTAGCTAGGTATGATAAATACATTAGGTACTTGATGCGTCATATATTGAAGGCTACCTATAAGGCTTTATATCCATGACTTTAAGGTTCAGTATGTAATGTTTCCATTATCTGGGGCTTGTAGTTACATGTTGAAGGATTTAATTATAGGATTACAGGAAAGTAAATGAAATACACAGATCACATATTCAGTTGTTTATTATCTATACTGTACTCAAAATTGATCCGAAGATCACATCACATAGTAATTTCATAAATAATATTACAATGTCATGTACTTTCTGTGATTGTTCGTGAATAAAAAAATGTTCACAATATTATCAATACTTTGTTCACTGGACCGGTTTACCTTTTAAGTAGACTGTAGGTACATACTACATAATAAGATACCATTATTTTAGGTACTCAAACAACTTACAGTGTATTTGATGAGAGATATTATAATAATCAATTATTGTGTTGCAGTTCATTTTTTTGTCAATATATTTACAGTTTTACATTTTTTTTTGTGATTTACAAATAAATTCTTGAATATTTAATTAGGTCATCATTATTCCATTTGGATTTACAATAACAGTACTTTATAGTTAAAAATATCACAAAAATGAAATATATTATGTGTAAGACACACGCAACATTAAAAATACAACAAAAAGAAAAATATAAAATCCACTAGAAACCTTGGGCCAGACGAGTCCCTTCTAAACAGGAAGGATACTTTCGATGTTCTATATTTCATAACGGCAATTTGATACCATAATTATTATTATCACACTAATTAATTATAAAAGTAATCGATTGTCTTACAATAAATGCGTCAGATCATAAAATTTTGATTATAAAATTAAAGGCAACAAATAATTCATGAAACGATAAATTCCAACAAAAAATAAATGACAACTTATATATTTAAGACTCATAGTGCCGTATTGATAAAAGTGAACTGTTCACTTAGCCACTAGCACGGGACTGATAATAACAATCAACATAAACACAAACGCAACGAGTTACTAATGAGTTTGACTCCGCATCCGATATTCACCTTTTATCGATATGGCATTCCACTTACGTTACGACAATAAATATAACACGCTTACACATTAATCACTTCTTTAATTCCGACGCTAGGAATTATTTCATAATATATACCTAAAAATATAATCACGGCACAAGTATCCCTCCGACTAAATTACTAACGTAGTGTCACTTTATCAGGATTTAGAATCAAATATGTATTATGTATCTTAAATATTTCATTATTAATATATCATTATCAAAATATCCACTAAATGGGAGGAATAAATCAAATTATTAATATTTATTCTAACATTAATCGCATGACTGATCAACAAAAAGGATATGGACTAGGAATAATATTAGGCATTAGGCTTCCATGCCTTCGGGACGCGCGCGCCGGCCGCGGAACGCACCGCGCTCGCTCGAACGTGCGACCACGCGACTAATGAGTCGCGCGACATGCCCAGCGAGTGCAACGCGCGCACACTTGCGACTCGCGCAACGTGTTAGGAACGCGCGACTCGGCGCGCGCGCACCCGCCTCTCTCTCTATCCGCATATCACCTCTACATACATACGACGAGATAAATTTGATCAAAATGTTAATACTGTTTGTGTTGAAAACAATATAGGTAGCTATTTCTTTATGCTGTACTCACCGAGAGGTAATTGGACTCGATCGTCGGTAATATTTTGTGCATCGATAGACGGGAATCGACCGGTAAAAGAATGATTATCTAGCAAAATCTATCTGGAATAAAAGCCGACGTTCTATCCTAGAATTTAGGTAAATAGCTTGGAAGTATGCCTTCTTCGTTTTAATATTGTCCAATAACGTTCATTGTATTATGATTTCTGTCCTATCACTCTACGAGTGTCGCGATCTATGCTAATGTGTGAACTGGGGACGCCTCGGCGTCGTGGGACGTGGGATGTGGTGCGAACGGGATGGCTCCTTAAGGGAAGAACGACGTACCGACTAGTCGCACGAGCGAGCGCACGCAGGCCTGCGCACGCGCCGCTCGACACACGCGAATTGTGCTCCGGCGTCAAAAGTTTCAGTGCCGAGGGAGAGAAGCGGCTACTCTATTGGTGTTTCATTACTGACTCACTTAATCTAATCTAGTGTAAAACTTGTCATCTAGAAAAAAATAATTTTATAACATACGTAAAAAAGTAACATAATTCTCACAAAAATGCTCACGTTAGGAGTGGGGTGATGCAACTTTTGACACCGGCATAGTCCGGCGCGAGGCCGGGACTTGGTGCGCGAGGCACCACCCATCAACATTACATCGCTTGCTTATATACAACAAAGTTTTCGCGCGACGCCCGATGGCGACCGCACTGATCTTTACAGGAACTCATATCGTATCTTAAAAAAAAATATACAATAGTAATAAAACATTTGAAACCTCACTAACTACTATTCGACGATCTCGGTACGATCTCGATAAAATTACTCAAACGGCTCCGGCGTCTCGAAATCTATTCATATCACAATCGCATGACCGTGCCTGAGAATCATATCCCGCTACTTATGTACACACTCTTTCCCGAAGACTAACGCACTCCAGGCGGGGACGGGGCGCGGCGCTAGTGCGCTCGCGACCCGCCCCGGCCGCTAACACTAACCGATACTCTAAGATATCACCACCTCAGCCGCGGGAGCGACAGTAGGATACTTGCCGAACCTGCCTTTCCCGAGTGTGCCAGAGGCGCGATCGATATGGATAACGCGGGGCGCGGGCGGTGCGGGGATGGGAGGGTCACGTGGTGAGGGCGAGGGCTGGGGCGGGGAGGGGGAGGGTGCGGTGGTGGACGGGTGGCGGGGAGGTTAGGGGGGGCGCAGCGCGGGCGGCAGCTGCACGGGGATGTGGTAGTAGCGGCAGGCGGCGCGGCGGCACGTGCCGGCGGCGGCGTCGCGGCACACCACCACGCGACACCCCACCACCTGCAGCCCGCACCCTGCAACACACGCAGCATCACGTTAGCATGACACACAACAGAATCCGCACTCACAATGAACTCAAAGATACACATGAAATGGGGCGCATGTTGACAAATGGCTACACAGTCAGATAAATGTCACAAAACTAAAGTCAACTAATATTGGCCATCTTAAGACCATCTACATGACATATCAAAGGGTTCATATACAAAGTCTACATAATATATGAAAAGAAAAGCAAAATAATTCTATATCTAGTGAAAACTACATCACTGAACTAATGACTCAAAATGGTACAGAGTAATAAGTACCCAAAAACTGAAATATCTAAACTAAGTTGGTTATATGTAGTTCAGTCTACAGATAGTTGTCTACTTTCAAGATAAACTACGCTATTGATGAAATAGAATAAAATATGGTGGTCATGCAGATATACAAGGATAGGGGGAAAGGGGACATTTCTATCCATGATCTGAAAACTTTGACGTATCGTTGTCAATTAATATTAGTTACACAATTAACAATTATAATGAGATCTGACTATTGATTGGGCTATGAAGTAGAAGAGATTGAATAATAAATTGAAGCTGCATGCTCACCTTCACGAATATGAACAAATCTGCAGGTAGGTCTTGTACATCCTTGTCGATTAAAATCTTGGCACACCGGGAGGGTGTCCAGTAACTGCAAATATAACAATGTTCACATTAGTATTTATTGTCCGTTACTCCATTTAATATTACATACAAAACGATGGTCCCACAATGCTAGTGCTCTTTGACACAACGTTATATATTTCGTGATTATTTTTAGGCTTGTCATTTCTTGCTAATTGTGATTGAACAGTATAAAAAATATTCGTTGGCTTTTTCGTTGTCAATAACTTTTGCAAACTATTTTCATTTGAAAATATCAGGAGAAAGCAATCTCTCTTGCCTGTTTTCGAAAATTGTATATTTAACAATTAACACAATTTATCCAACGACTTTCAGAAGCCAAACTATTGTTTGAAAAACTTGTTCATGTATATCAGAAGTGTCACTTAATTATTTGCATTGTGGAACAACTGCATGTATGTTTCTTATAACTATAATCTACTTCATAAACAGTCGATAATTATTTAAAGATAAAAATAATTACAAACTAAGTACTCTTATTTATGATTTGTGTAAATATGTAAGAGTGTGTAGTCGACAAGGAACCGACGGTTTATGAATTCGTTATGTTAATAGTGTTAATTCTAATATCTAGTTCATCACTGATTGGACATTCATACATCTGACACTGATCATTATCCTCATTGCACAGCCGTCTGAAAAATAACGCTGAAATAGTTTTTGTAATATCAAAGAGCAAAGTATCACAAATGGTCCATCACAGTTACCTAGCACATTGTATTGAATTAAGGTTCCCTACTCGTGTTTGCTTGTCTCAAGTGATCAATATATAATTCTATATAGAAAAAGTTTATGCGTGTGTAGTTTCTCAGTCGCTACATAAAATTAACACAAAATGGGACACACGGAAGGCGAAAATTGCTCGAAATCAAATCTTGTTGCTGCTTCAATATTACAAGAACTTTACAAGATTCGTTGCACAATATGATTGGAGCTTCCAAGCATTCTTTTATTTACGTGCGCGATGATATCATATCATGTGTGTCACCTTTATATTGTAGTACTGTCAAGATAATAGAATGCAACATTAAAAAGAATAGTAAATTAAGAGCCCACTGCTGGAGTTATTCTCGTGAACGAGGCTTCCATAACCGTCAGAGAGTAGTGTTAAAGTACGCTGCACTATGCACATAGGTATGAATATATAATATCTAAATGGCATGCAGAACGCTTGAAGTATAATCATTATTGCGCAGCCAATCTTATTTAAGCGTGACTATATTTTACAAAAAAGCTAAAGCATGATGCTAGACAACTTTTACCAGGGCGAGGGCGTACTAGAGGTTTGTGGCGTCCAAAGTGTACCCATAAATACCAACTGTTGCTATAATAAAGCTAAAAGAGGCTGTGTGGGGAGAGTTACGACATGTGTCTGCTCGGCTGTGATGAATTTAGATCTCCCGATGTTCTCAGTAGAGGAACAGAGGACGTCATGCTTATCGGTAGGTCGGCATGGTTATAATGTAAATAGACAAATTAAATTTATACCTTTAGCTTACATGACAGTTCTGGACGTGACATGTTAGTGGTAGTACAAACTGCAACATAATGACCATTAGAGAGTGCGGTTACTGTACGACAAACAAAAGAAAACCAAGTATATTATTACATCTACGTGAACACTTTAACAAGCGTCAGAGAGAGGCCTCAACAAGTCGTAAGCGAGGAATTGAAGCCGCAACGGCGAAGCATTTTAAGCATTCTAAGAAAATTCGAAGTGAGTGCTAAGGATTACATTAGGGACACTACATCAGGCACATTCTGCCTCTCTACATACACAACACATATTCAAGTCACTTCGAGTTTTCTTCTTTCACCATCGTCACTTCAACTACCAACTACGCATAAAAAATCATAATATTGTTTACAAAAAGCATTTAAAACGAGTGTAAAAAAACCCCCTTATTAGCAGTTGATAGTTGATATTGGCCAAAAGTGAACCACAGGGAACTAAACAGTTGGCTTCAAATCATTATGTATTTATTATATGTACATGTTATTTAGTAAATTAGGCAAGTTTTAAGTTTTATTATTGCAACGACCAACTGTTTAGTAATTCGTAAAATGGCTTCGTTAAATTTCAATTAATAAAGTGACCCTGTACTGAAACTGCCGAGTTCATTAGATATTAGAAGCATATTTAGAAAAGAGAGCGTTTGAAGTTAATATTGCAATTGCAATTCCATGCGAGTGACAAAGCGGCGTGTTTCAGTATAGGCTCCAAACAGGAAATAACTTATACTGAGGATATTATAGTAAGCTGATTGTATCTTACCGGGTGTAAGCAAGGCAATACTGTAGAGTGACTTCTTCCACATTTGAAAGCAATGTCTCACTATACAAAAACTAAAAATCATCAACAAGTAAGGTTGTAGCATCAACTGTTCATACAATATATAATCGATACAGTTACAGCACAATGACTAGATGGTGTGATGATGACATAGAAATATCATGAGCGGGCGGACAAGCTCGGCCACCCGGCGGCGACCGCCACGGCCGTCCTCGTACCTCCACTGTACTGTCGTGCCGGTATATCAGATAGGTCACCGAATAGATAGTGTCCTGCCTGCCACCTGTATCAGCAGGAAAGGAAGTACTGTCAGTGGAGACGATGCATACTATGATTTGAACAATTAGTCGGATTCCATATCGTCTTCCTTCGATGCGTGTAGTCAGGTTTATTAAGAAAGCTCAGTTCACCAAGCGCACCTTGTCCCGCCGTTGTGAATGGCCCGCTTTAGTGATCGTGTTTGTCTGTTCGTTGCTCATTGTTAACAAGCGTCTGGTTGCCTACTAAGCCCGCGACAAGCGTCACAAACTAAACTAAATAGGTACGTCTACAGAAGCCGAGTGAAGAAGCAAGCTCTGAAGTTCTATGCGGAATCCAAAGTTGGTAGATTTACTTCTTTACTTTTTGATAATTCAATAAGAGATGATGGGTAAAGGCGTGTGTAACAAGGATATCAAACATTAATATCTGTATGTAATAAATGTATATTTTCGATAATGTTAGGCCAATACAATTTACTATAACACACAATTACAACAACAATAGATTTTTAGCAGGATATCATTCAAAACAGTAGATTAATATATCGACTTGGAGCTTCTGAACAGAACATAACAAGCGGTAGATTTAGAGGTGTAGGAGGTGATATGCGTTCGATAGCGTACTGGTTAGAGCGAGGCGAGTGGTCGTGAGCCGGACGAGCCGGGAGCTGCGGGACAGCGCGGGAACAAGCGCGGGAACAAGCGCGGGACAGCGCGGGACTGCGCGGGTTGCGCGGAATTCTGTGCCGTGAAAAAAGAGGACCGCTCTTTGCAACTAAACTAATGATTAATGTGTTAACGTTAAGCCCACATCACACGGCCCTTGTTTTGCTGTTTTACTGAACGTGGAAACGCCACAGAATGGTAAATACAATCTTATAAGAGAACATTCATCGCTAATCAACAGTCAATGAATATTTAGCACAGTTGATTCACTGATCAAAACTGCTTGTCACTGGCATATGTGCCCTATAGTATTAATTAATAAAACTGGGTAGTAGTCAATTTGGTAGTGGTACAAGTTGATTAAGTTGTTACCACTTAGTTGTATTGTTTTACACACTGCGGTGTCTCAGCACGTACATCAACAAGAACATCGCGGAGCGGGCGGGCTGGCCTCTACGACGGTCATAGACTGGCGTTAACGCAAGCGGCATGCGGTGCTGGCGCGGTGCGGGTGCGGGCGGGCGTGCGGGCGTGCGGCACGCGGCACACGTTACCTGTCCGCGCTCGTCGGTGTACACCACATAAGGCGCGTTCGGGGGCGCACAACCTTTCCGTTCCGACACAAAAAGCGACAAAAGATTGCAATGCGGACGCAGCCGAAGCGTCATTCGGAAGGCATGTAACAGAAAGCGTTTAACATAAATAGAAGGAGGTGCGACCGAAAGAAAACTGCGGGAGTGACGCTCGTCACCCCCGCGCCACTACTGATGAACACGCCGGCACACATAGCGCACACTGGAGCCACTAGAATAATGAGAATAATACCTGATGAGCCAAACGTATAGGGTGGTGGATTCTATTCCATGCGAAAATTAGAAGGCGGCTGTGTTAGGTGCGGGCCTGCTGCTGCAAGCCGGTAACCACTAGTAGGTACGGGATCGACACATCGGCCAAAGCGCACCCGTGCGGAGCTCCTTCGAGAACAAGCGTGTACGTAGCGGGATCGACGGACCAAGCGCTCAACTCTCAGTACGACGATAGGTACTCACGATAAACGACGATCGACAAGAGGTAATAAAAAAACGTACAGTCATGCATCTCAAGCGTTATTATTACCGGGATCGTAGATACGAGAAATATACACGCATAGGGTAATAACGGTAAGTGAGTAGAGATACAGTAGTATATATATATAGCGTAAAACTACCGAGACATCCGCGAGGGCGACGCCACTCGCTTCGTCCTTACAATAATACAATACAAATGTGACAACACGCCTAGCGCTAACCGCCCCGACAGGCCGGGGCGCACACTCGGCCGCACACGTACGAGTCTCTACGCGGAGACCCCGCTCCCGCGCCCCGCCGACCGCGCAATAGCGCGTCTATGTCGTCTTCATCTTTTTGTAGGGATTCACCGCCGCCGCCGCCGCAGCCGCTGCCGCCGCCGCGGCCGTGGGAGGCGTGGGCGGCGGCACCGCGTACATGAAGGGCTGCTGGTAGTACGGCACGGGCATGGGCGGCGCCGGCCAGCCGCGCGGCATCATCATGTGCGGCGCGCGCATGAGCCCCGCGTGGTGCTGCATGCCGGCGCGCGCCTTCAGCGCCTGCTGCGTGTAGGCCGCCGCCGCCTGCGCCATGGCCGAGTGCTGCGCCGCGAATGCCAGTGCGGCCACATAGTTCTTCTGAGCTACTTCCTTGGCCATGGCGGCCGGGTCGGGCGTGCCACCGTCGCCCGCGGGCGGCGAGGGGGGAGGTGCGGGCGCGGGCGCGGGCGGCGGCTGCGGCGCGGAGGAAGCGGGCACGGGCGCGGACGCGGACGGTAGCGGCGCGGCCACGCTGGACGGCACGCTCACGGTCGGCGGGGCGGACGTGGCGGGTGCGGGGTACTCACATGATACGGGCACGAACGGCTGCTGAAGCTGCATCAGCTGCTGGTAGGTCGTCGCCGGCTGGTACACCGGCACGCCCGCTTTGTCAGCGGCGGGTCGCTTGTACGGCACCACGCCGGGGAAGGCCTGCGGATATTAAGAGTAGACCATGAGTAACATGTCAGACGCAGTGGCGGTCGTTTAAGACGCGTCACAGCTAATCATAAGATACTTACGAAGTTATCGTAGTAGAAGGATCCGACGCTTTTCATGTCCATCTGAAACGAGAAACAGACGGTTGAACGGAGGGCTCCGGGCGGAGGGCTCGGTGCGGGCTGCGGCGGCGCGGCGCGAGGGGCGGGGGCAGGCCCTGGCGCCGCGCCGCTACGCCCGCGACGGGAGGGAGAGGCGCGCGGAGGGATCGTGCGGGCGGGAGGGGGAGCGGAGGAGAAGCGTGCAAAGCTGGCGTTGTACCGGTGGCGGCTCGAGCTCGGCGGGCGCCGGCCGTTTCTTGCCCGGCTCCGATGTCGCGCTCGCTGTGGGCTGCTGGGCTGCGGCGGCCGTCTACGTGAAGCGAAGCGTCGCAGGACGGGACAGAAACAATAACGATGTAGTAGATGCACAGAATACACCTAAAGCTCGGCGTAAGGTGATATTATGCGATAGATAAAAATAAAATAAAAGTGAAGCGTGAGTGCGACGGAAGCGTGGCGCGAGCCGGCGCGAACTGAACAGAACAAAGCTCTGCGAACGTAAGCGGCGTCGCGGCGAGCGAGACCAAGCGGAAGAACAGAAGCGAGCGCGAGCGAGCGAGGCGAGAGCGTGCAGCCTGGTGGCGTACCGCGCCGCGCGCCTGCGCCTTAAGGTGCGCCTGCAGGTGCAGGGGAGGGTGGAAATAGCGGCAGGGGTCTCGGACGCAGCGGCCCTTGACGGCGTCCATGCACACCGTGACACAGCCGTCGTCGTGCGCGGCCACGGGCGGCGGCGGGTGCGCGAAGCGACACTCGGACTCGGCGCGCTTGCACGCGCCGCGCTGGAACTCCCGGCACACCTGCACCACCACAGACCAGCCATGTCCGCCGCTCGCGCCCCGCGCTCATCTACCCTCTGCCTACTCTCACGACTGCGCGCGACACGCCGCCCACACACACCACGCGATGCAAGCACACGTTGCAATGCGTCACATGTGTTTGCTATTCATCAAATAGTTCTACTTCAAGACGCGACCGCGACTTTAAATATATAGCGCGTGAACAAAGGTCTATAGGTCTATGTGTGACGTTATATTGTAGTTACTTAGTTTTGTCACATTTTACAATTCATTTGTATCATTGACCTCGACCGGACGCCGCTTTTTGATTGGATAGAAAATCGGAAATTCTACCTAATACTTTTCTAATCTATCGATTTACGCATCCGTCGCATTTTCAATTAATTTAGTCAGAAAATTTTTCCTAATTCCTATTTCTTGCCTAGTGTATTTGATTGACGAATGTGAAGCGTTCGGTACGTCTACACTGTAAGCTCAAATCGACACTTATTAGCCGGTGGTAAACGATAGCTCGTCTAATACACCTATTGGCAGATATGAGCGTGCGCAACATGTGCCATTTTGTGCCGACAGTGTAGGTCCTTCACCAGAGGGAGAAAGCGAGTGCTGCTCGCGAAGCAAACGGGCGCACCGGGCCAGTGCGCCCGCGCGCCACAGACACACGGGGACGGGCTACGGCTTTTCGGCCCAAACTTTGCTGCGGGGACCGACATACTTTTAATCTGATGCAATCAATAATCATTCGACATTTTAAATATTATAGTTTCAATTTGAAACAAATGGGACCACGGGTCAATAGATATTAACTGCAAATTTATTAAATATGGGTCGGTCCCCGGCATAATTAAGTTAAGTGGCAACATGGGGAAGCACTACTCGAGTGTAGACGTTAAGAGGATTAATAGTGTATAACGATATATGCTTACCTCCAAGCGGTCGGTGCGCGGCAGCTTCTGCTGCAGCACGGGCTGCTGCATGACGCCGAGCGGCGAGGCGGCGGCGGCGGAGGGGTCGTGGCCCAGCACGGCCGGCACCAGCTGCGGCGCGTAGTACTGCGCGTACGTGGAGCCCACGCCCGGCACGCCCGACAGGTACGGCGACGTCGCCTGCACACCACACCAACACTAACACTCAGTATACTTGTACATTTACTCATTCGGTAGCAACTATGTTAGTGTCTTATTATCAAAATACGCAATATCTTATAACTTATTGAACGCATCGTAAAGCCCACTTTATGCTTGCTTTGAATACAACACTTTTTATTTACAAAAGCAGTACACCTACAAACATCAAATAAAAAGAAAAAAGTTAATATCCAGAAAATTGTTAGCCAAACAAGCAATCGCATGCAATCATAAAGATAATAGAAATATTAAATAAGCATACGGTTTATCCAGTCTAGCTATCCACCGGCCACCAGAAGAAGTCAAAAGGACAGGACATTCCGGGAACAGGTGAATTAGGGGTCGTTGGTTAAGAGTGCGATACGGTGCGGAAGGTGTGCCTATCATGTGTGTGGAAGAGAAGAGGCGTTGGATGCGTGGGGCCGGTGGTGTCGTCGCGCTCGGCGGCGGCGGCTATTACCTGCGGGGCGAGCAGCGCCAGACTGATCGGGTCCAGCGCGGCGAGGTGGCTGGCTGCTGCGCCCGCGCCGCCCACGCCGCCCACCTCGACACAAAACCACACAAACACGCTACTCATCGTGCGAGGCCAGGTCTGCGCTCGCGCCACCGCCAAACTGCCTCCACCTCACTCCTCGCACCGACTCACGGCTGTGTCGTATCGGCGGAATACGCCTTGTGGTTTTTTACTACAAGATGCGAGAAGTAATCCGAAAACTACAGAAAACATATGCGGCAAGCGACGGGCGCCGAAGGCGGTGCGAAGAGGAAGGTCGAGGAGTGTGTCGGGCCGCGTAGTTAGCGACAGTGTGAACAGTGAGGAGGACGATGTCCGGTGATTTAATTTGCAATACCGCTTATACCCAGATCATACACATGTGAGTAAGTTTGGAGAATAGTCATGCCACTTAAGGAACGATTCGTACAAACATGCTCAAGCAGTGGGGAGCGATCGGCCTCGGCGGCTAAGTTTAAGTTGTGCCTGAAAATTAGTAGACTATCTATATTCTAAAACAAATAAGTACACATATTACTCGTGACTTTGTTTAGAAGATTCACGCACCCGAAGAGAAACTTTAAATTAAAGCGCGGAACTAGTTGCAGGAACGGCTGTGCCGCCTTCAAGAAAGTAAATTACCATTAACTTTCAACGTGCACATGATTAAGTTTCCCAGAAAACTTCACGAGGGAATCGAGTTAATTTACTTACGGATGAAAATATTTTCAATGCGCAGAACCTACGTGTACCTTACTATTTAGTACGTATCTAACTAGTTAGGGACACATTTACGAGGCACAACTTAAACTCGATATGTTATTAAGACTACGTGTTTCAATAATAAGAACGCTTAAATAATAATAATTTTCAATAATAAAAAATACAGAGTAGCGAGTAACACCGAAAGCTGCGTGTTGCGTGCATACTGAATACCTACATTAGTGTGGAGGTCCGATCGCTCGAAGCTTCGGTAGTGGTAGGAGGGAGCGTAGCTTGGGTGACTCACCACAGCTGGGACTTGGCCAGGCAGCACCTGGCCGGGCGTCAGGCCCATCTGCTGCATTAGTGCGTTCTTGAGTGCTAGGTGATTCCGCCCGTTGATTAACAACTGATCCTTCAGATGTTGCGGTGGATGGAAGTACTTGCAAGGTGGTTTTTCGCGGTTACACCGACCCTGGAATTGACAAATATTCATTTTAGCAACACATACGTGCAACTTATACATAATGGCATGTATCAAGGTTCCTCGCCCTATAGATATGTATCTGTATCGTAATGTTTGGTTACGTTCACATTCGAGGGCGGCGACGACGCCATTATGGCACGAAAGTGGAAAATGCAATAGATATGAGAGCTATACGGCGCAGGTAACCGACATTTCTGGGCTTGGAGAATAGACGAAAATGGCGGACCTCATTCGATATCATTCCGATAAGCAATATGTGAAGCGGGGCGGTCGGCTACCGCGGTTTCGGCCCAATATCGGCCGAATGTGCGGAAATCCCTCCATGCATCACAATTGCCGTGAGCCGGGCACGTAGCCACCAGAAATCCTCCACTCGATTTTTCCTTATAACCGCGTCTTAGGTGGTGTCAAATATTTCTGAGGCGTGTCGGGGGCGGCCGCGCTCCTCGCTCCGCTCATTTTCGACGTCAATGAGGCGCGAGATAATTGCCTTTCGGAATCGAAGCCCTCCGCCGCACCCGTCTATGATGATTTATTTACATCCGTGTAATTAACTGTCGCACTACGTGACGGGAAGAGCTTCGCGGACGTTTTATCGTCGCACGCCGAGCCTCCTACGCCATATTTTATTCAGTGAAAAAACGGAAAAGCGCTTATCGCAGTTTCAAAGAAATACGTATACAAACAAACGCCATCTGAATATTCAGTACTCCACTAGGGGACTCCCTTGCTGATAATGTCCGCGAAACAGCTTTGGAGTGATTTACTGAGTAACTTTTCTAAAGCATGCCCGATGATATCAATTTGCTTTTGCAGACGTAGCTATACGAGTGTGGGTATATCTATCAGCAAACATGGCGAAGTGTGAATCTTTGGCTGCATCTGAATCAGATGCAGACGTCATGTTCCGAATTTTCTCAGTTATTAAACTTCGGCGATGCGTGCTACAACTAGCTGGTGGAAGCAGTCGGCTGCATTTAGATTAACTTGTTACTGGCAGGCATAATGTTAGTTGGACGGTCCTCTCACAGTTTAAGCTCGGGATAAAGTTATTATTTCCTGTTACTCCGTACCGTCTACTTTAGCCGAGTTTCGATTCGAACCAACTCGTTTGTGAAACTTGAATGGGTGATCACGTTTCATCATTACTATGATAACTCTGTTGAGTTTATCAAACTTCTATTTATTAGCTGCCATAGTTTGGGAAGCGTTAGATAAGTTTATTGTTCTGAGCATTGAGCTGCGTTTGTATTGGTCGAGTTCAATCAGTTGAATGTTTTCCAGGTTCATTGTGACTGCACTGTGATTACATCGAGAACTTATAATGGTTTGATACTCGTTACATATTTTAATAATACTATAGTGTCTGTTTCTAAATTTGCAAGGCTATCTGTACGTATTACGGTATTATTTATGTGAGTATCGGCGACTGCAAGCCGCTGCAGGTGTATCGGCGCGGCGATTAGCGTGACGGATGCCCGCGCGGATACAAATGGCCGGCCGCCTCAGACGGATGACCGCGCCAGGCTCGCCCGCCAAACGCATTACGACACATTAATTGCTCTTCGATCACTACGCCTCTACATTTGTTCGTTTAACATCCCCTTTGTTCTTTCACAAGCTTTTATTTTTCGTTTTATCCATTTTTGTGAAATTGCTATAAACAGTGAGCCAAAAATAGGTATCTAGAAAATATTTGTTCAATATTGAGAAAAACGAAACAAATAAGCCAATATAAGACGTAACGAAAGACATGTTTATATGAAGCCCCGAAAATTAAACAAAAACTTTCAATATGGCCTATTTGTTCGGGAAGGGCAACGGGAGGGTCGAACGAGCGCAGGGTGGGCAATAACCGCCCAAAACTAATAACATTTTTGTGTGATAGTGGAGGAGCAAACCGAGCGCGCTACCCTCGCCGTGTCCTTTATAACACAACAATGCGTACTTGCAATACAATAAGGGGTTAGCCGAGAGTCAGTTTCATCACTGCCTTCCTTCCTGGAGATAAAGAAACAACGTTCGAGGGGATCGGAATGTACTGACTGTGTCGCGAACCCAAACGACACGAATCCCGACATGAATATACTTCATTGTGACTTGGCACTGGCGCACGATTAAAACGAAAACGACATCAATGAAGCGAGACGCTCGTGTCTCGTTAAGGTGAGAGCAGTAAGGCGGCGGAGTGCTCTCGGGAACTATGACGTGTATAACGAACAACCCTCGAAAGTAACGGCGTCCGTCGGCAGTCGGCACGCGCCATACCTTGTTACTCCATCGTGCCAGCCGCTGCCAAATGCCACCTCTTCCATTTTCAAGCCCGGAAACTGTATCAAGAGTTTATTACTGGATAATCTGAATCTCAGTTTGCCGACCTCGCTCATTAGGGAAGTTATGAATGACCTCATTGGCTTGGACTATGATGTGTGTATGCCAACGGACTATTCAGAGGACTGGAATCTAGAGGTAGATTTGAATTCTAACAGCACACATAGCATTGCACAACACCGTTTTCAGCTAAAATAAAATCCCACCAAAAACATTAAAATAATGTAAAAAAATGCCAAGTCTCTCGATGCAGTCTTTCCATCGTAAAAAGTTTTGAGATCTCATAGAAGCCAAGTCCTATTCAAATTATTTTGTAGTTATAAATCAACATTTAGTAATTGTATCAATAGTTTTCTTTATATTATAATTATAGTGACTTGGCAATGAGCACCAATTAAAAGCTGCTTGCTGCCTGGAATTATGTGCAAATGTTACTGACGAGACCTGTGATCAGATCACTACCGACTACATGCTCCAATGCAATAATAAAAAATAAGTACCTTACGGGCCATCGCTTTATGAAAGTAAATGAACCGAGAGTACACTAACACTAGTGTTTGCGTACACACTTGTGCAATTGTGCATTATAATTTATGTCCTGCGCAGTTTACTAGTCTTGGATGAGACTGACTGCCGTTGCCGAAATTCGGTTGGGACGACACGGATAAACCAAAAGAAAATTAATTTTGTGATATTAATGTTTACGCATGCGGTGTGTGACTTTCAACTCCAAATATGCCGTTTTGTTTCTTCTTGTGCTCATTGCCAAGTCACTATAATTATAATATAAAGAAAACTATTGATACAATTACTAAATGTTGATTTATAACTACAAAATAATTTGAATAGGACTTGGCTTCTATGAGATCTCAAAACTTTTTACGATGGAAAGACTGCATCGAGAGACTTGGCATTTTTTTACATTATTTTAATGTTTTTGGTGGGATCTCATTTATTTTTTGTAAGTGTATTTCTTTCTTTTTTTTTAGGTGACCGCATAATTTCTTGGACTTCAGCTACTGCTTTGCTTAGAACCCATTCTCTATCTCTTTTGTTTCTTTTCAACGAGCTAAATAAACATAAATCTACTAACTTACAAAATAAATATAACTAAACTAAATAACACGTAAACACTAGATATTGTAACTACCTATGTCTATGTTATATTAATAAACTATTCGCCTAAATAACTGTTTCAGTAACAATAATAAATCTACTATCTAATCCGGCTAACTTAAGTTCTCCGAATATAGCTACAATATTTTTTTAGTTTCGAAATGGTTTTTCATAGGTAGGTGGCGCTATCAAATGAAAATTATCGAATTATTTTAAAGTACTACTTATACTGCGCTCGGTAACGAAACCATAGCGCGATTCAGACAGGTACAACGCCATCTATCGAGCGCGCATACAATCGAAATTTATCGCAATACAATGGAGTTTTAGCTTTATTAATTTAATGAATTATGAACTTTATGTATCAATTAATTATAGTCTATGTATTACATTTTTATTATTCTTTTCTATTCCATGTATTTATTCATCCAATTGAATACTTAAACAACGAACAAAGTTAACAATGCAGTCAAAATCCATACATAATGTTCTTGCCAAACCGCAAATATAAAATTGTTTTCTATGGTATATTATTTTTTAATGTTTTTATAATTTTTCCTTTATATGTGGCTAATGACCTATCTTGGTGCAAAATTTGAAGTTTCTAAGTCTGCTAGAAGTACCTTAGATTTTTGATGATCGGTCAGTGAGTCAGTGAGTCAGTGAGTGAGTGACAAAATGGTGTAACTTTGATCGACCGTAACTCCTAAACTATTAATTCAATTGGCATGTAATTTCGAACTTAAGCTTGTTCTAATGCCTACTATTATTCACCGAAAACCTAAACTCCTAGCTTTGTCCACG
Source organism: Agrotis puta (assembly GCA_943136025.2). Lineage (NCBI taxonomy): Eukaryota > Metazoa > Arthropoda > Insecta > Lepidoptera > Noctuidae > Agrotis > Agrotis puta. Next base: position 11,852,731 of record OW964170.2, on the reverse strand, counting down.
TCGAAGATATAGGGGGGGCGAAACAGCCGCGAATCGCATCGAGAAAAGATGGTACGGCCGTGCCCGTTTTGCTCGAGACTTGGCTGGGGCACTGCCGTGCCCCCAGATATTTAACAAAAGATCAGACACGTCAATACGAATCAAAAAAGCATTCAGTCGTTTCATTGTACGTATTAGTGTGCAGTTCAATGCAAATGTCTTAATCAAAACAGCAATCAGCCAACAGGACATGAAGAATGCGCCCGTCAGACGAGGCGTGCGGTCGTTAATCGATTAGAACGTTCGATCACGATTGATGTATCGGTGACACGGCGTCGACGCGCGGCGATGCGTGGTCAGGCGTACGCACAAGCCGATCTCGACTCGTCTATTTTACTATTGGGCGAGTAGACACGCGTCGGGATAAATCGACACACGAGGAAAACAATGAGGTAACGAGCCGATGAATGACACGCTGCCGTCGCGAAACGGCTCGGACTCCACTTGTACGCACGTAAGTGGGTGCCAGAAATATTTGGGGACAGACGGGAATAGAACCGGCCGATGAGACGTGCCAACTCCTGCATACAGTAGGCAGCGAGCGCACGCGACACGTGGCCCACACATATTGCTGAAGGTTTAACATTCACAAGCCGTTTAAAACTTCTACATTGACACTTTAGACTTTATTGAAATTCAGAACGATTTAATGTGGTAGTCAGTCAAGATTTAAATTAACTTTCTCTTACTTTAATGAAAAAGGAGTTCATAAGAAAATTTGCAAACTTTTTTTCGAACACAATAGCTTTACTAGAAATGTGCCGAATGATTCTTTTTAACGCTGTTCCTGTTTACAGCTAGGTCAAAAGTAAGCAAAAAATGTATTAAGTCGAAAGTAAGCAGTAAGAAGACAATCCAGATTTCGAATCAGGGTCGGAAGTCCCGACGGGAAGAGATTATTAAAAGGTACATAGGCTTGAATCGAGTGATAGAGGTAGGAAACACGATCACGGGTAGACTAAGATCCGACGCCGGATGCCGCAAATAATTTTTTCGACAAGCCAGAGCGAGGGAAAGGTGAAATCTAATTTGCAAAATTTTGTGGTCGGGAAGGGAATTAGGTAAGCAAAGTCAATTCTGAAAGTAAGTAGAATTTGAATTTAAAATGATTTATAGAGGCACAGGGGAGTGGCTAATGAGGCGTCATGCGAGAGGGGCGCGTGTTTACGCTTGGCGCTGAGAGCGTATTTTTTATCGCGGCCTCTGGGCGGCGCCGCTCGCGTATAGCTGACGTAACATCGAACACGCCTACCAGACGAAATAATTAGCCAACACTATCTAATTGACTTCAAATAATCACACATTAATGTTGATTAGAATTTAAATCCATTTTACTCATTTGAATATCAAATAGGGAATTACTACGCATTGACGCTGATGGTCTCGCCAGGGCAACAGTTCAGCTTTTATTATTCTATCTATAATCCTTTAAACGGGTAGTAGCTTTAAGTATAAAAACATTATGCCAAGTTTTATTTTTAAGAGTATTTGCTTATACTTTCCTGTGTCAAGAATTAGAACCTCCCTGAAAAGTTATATTCTTGAGAACGTAATTTAGCAGTAAACTTTTTATTATGTGTCTTTAAAAGTCTTCACAGGACCTAAAGAACTGATTTACTTTAGCGGATTGTACACAACACACTTTTTAATTTAATACAAGTTTCTCTTACTTTTATATCTTTTATTATACGCTGAGCTAGCCGTTAGAAGTAAGTTAATGTAATTAGCACTCATGCTTATTTAATTATTACGGTTATATGTAGACGTCGAGTAGACATCCCCGGACAAAAAAAAATTGGTTGGAGCCTTAAAGTAAGAATTATTCAGTCCGGTGAAGTTCCCAACAAGTTTGCATGGCGCACGGTGGGCTGGAATCGTCAAGTGGGGACTTAAGGATTAAAATGAGTATTTTTGAATTTTATGTACTAATACAAATATTTTTTGTTATATGTAATTTTTTTATACTTAGTATTTTTCGAGTTATAGACCCCTAAACTTTGTATGAAATATTAATCGGTTTTTGGTTTAATCTGACATGTTTTAATATTGTATTACAGAAATATAGCAAAAAACAAATTATTGGTAAACATTCTACATCACCCTTATTACGTCATTTGTTTTTAACAATACTCAATAGTGCCGTGACCCTCATTAACGCATCGTCCATTGAGCGCAGCAAAATGATGACGTGTCATTATGTGATAGGATGATGAATAGCAGGTAAAAAATGATACGGTTACATTTGAAAAACAACCATCCTCAGTACGTTGTTACACATCGTAATAAACGCACTATCCTATCTCACATTTTCGGAATACTAATACTATTTATTACGTAAAAATGTTCGATTTGTTGTCAAATATTGATATTGTTGTGCTATTAAAGGAAAGTGGAAGTTTTAAAAATAATAGTGTTTTATATAGTGCTATTAAATCTAGATTAGTCCCCACTGTGTTAAGTGCTGAAAACGATAAAGCGGTAAAAGCGTTTTGTGCAAAATATTGCTATAATCTGCAAAGGAGACGGCAAAATGCTCATAGCAAAGAGGAATTGTTCAGCAACAATAATAGTGAATGGTTATCATCGGAAATAAAGTGGCCTGATTTCATTGTAAGTGCATTTGAAAGAAACCAAGACTCTGTTCCTAGTACATCAAGTGAACATGAATCTCCAGCAAAAGTGTCTACTGCCACGTCAACGAATGTAAGTCCCAGAAAACCATTTTGTGAATTAGGACCTAAGCAAAAAAAGAGACGTACAGAACATATTCATACAAATATGACTACAGAGGAAATATCTCATGCATACATTATGAAATTACGAGAGGATGGTAATCAAGGAATATCTAAAATCCTCGAACACCTACTTAAAAATCCACAGGATGTGCAAAAAGCGAAAGATAGTCTTTTAGGTAAAAATGAAAAACCTAAATTTACTCCAGATGAAACTTTGGGACTTGTTTTGTCCCTTAAATTAACAAAGTGGCAATATAATACTTTAAGAAAAAGTATCAAAGAGAAAAATGTCGACATGTTCCCTTCCTACTACAAGGTGCAAAATGCAAAACAAGAATGCTACCCGCCAAAAGATGATATCACCTTAACAGATACAACTGCTGGAATAAAATTGCAGCGTCTATTAGATATAACCACCAAAAGGATATTATTCAAAGCAATCAATATTGATAGCACAGACTTTAAGGAGATGACAATGATAAGCAAATGGGGAATGGATGGTGCCTCGAATCAAGCAAACTATAAGCAAAAAATGACAACGGAGGACAAATTGGACAGTGCTTCGACATATGATTCAAGTATTTTTATGGGTAGTTCAGTACCAATAAAAATTATTTCTGAGGAACAAATTATCTGGGAAAACGACTCACCAAATTCTGCATATTGGTGTCGTCCAATATTTTTCAAGTTTGAAAAAGAGAATAAATCAACGATTTTAAGAGAGAAAACCGAAATTGAAACGGAGATAAATGAATTGAAGGAAACAGAAATTAGCGATTAATGAAGAAGCGGCTGAATCTAGAAATAAAGACTTTAGGCGATATCGCCAACACCATTCAAGGAAAGTCTGCAGAAGAGCTAATAATGAGGATATTTTAAATAATTTAATAATTAGTTCAGACCCAGTTAGTATATATCATCAAAACGTCATAAAATGATACGGAAACACAAACCATTTTCAGAAGAAGCGAAAGCCATGCTTCTTTTATCTACAACATTTGAAGATGATGAGCGGGAAAATTTGTTAATGTGGAACATTTAGAGAACGAATCTGAATCTGATGAAATTGTCTAAGTGATAATTTTGTGAGTGCGTGTGTTTGTGAGTGAGTTTGTGAGTGTGCGTATGAGTGGATTAGGCCTCCTGGAGACACCACTGATAAAAAAAAACGCGCTTAGTTCTCTACCTCAAAGGTGGTGTGGAAAAGGGAATGAAAAACAATTTTCTCCAAAATCGAAGAAAATCGAAGCAAGTGCTATATCGGATAATTTGCCTAAAAAATAGCGCAATCGAATACCGAAAGCGGTTATTTGAGAACTCTTGAGAATTAAAAGTTATTCATATAAAATCAAATTTCTCCATACAAAAATAAATTCAAATCGTTATAACTTTTAAAATATTAAGTATATACAAAAATCGCAGAAGAAAAATTTCTTGTATTTAGTGGTAGATCACCAAGCCGTCTTTATTTTTTTTTTAATTGCTTATCAATTTTCGTGAATCCCTAAGTCCATTAGAGCTTGATTTCAGCCCACCGTGTGGCGGTGCCGTAGCTTAACGTTAAAATATGCATTCGTGCACGGAGTTATCTCGGCCACTTTTGCCGTTGCCGCCGGCTAGCGCCCGTCGCACGGTCACTCCTTGTTTATCCCGGCTTTAATATTAGTTGGCCACTTTTAAACGGTAATGTCTAAGCTTAGGGCTCCAAATTGCCATAAAAGTTAGGTGCACAAACAAAATTGTGCAACAAATATTAGCAAATAAATGTTGAGTACAGGTGAGTGTCGTAGGTGTTGGTCGGGTGGCCGCAGCGGGAACCACGGGGTGGTGCGAGATTAATGCAACGGAAGCAGGCGCGACCTCTCCAGGTGTTTCATTAAATTGAGCGCGGCGCCTCGGCCGGCTCGTACGGCCATTATGAAGGCTGCAAGCTCGAGGGCCATTCGCTTTAAGAACGCCCGCGCCACTTTGTAACAGCCTTAATGAATCTTGTTACTTATAGGCTCGCGTAAATTGCCTGTTTTACTAACTTGGCGTGGGGTGAAAAAACATTAGGTCAGTGAACGCTTTCGTGAGGAATGCCTTTAGAGCTCACTGAGAGGTTTTGTGTTTCACGGCGCTGCCAAGCTTTTGAGATGTTATTAGCTGACGGAAAGTCGTAATATCTGCTTTAGAAATAGTTTCAAAGAACCACAACATTGGACTGCCGGATGAGTTTGGAGCCAAAACTAATAAAATACGGAAGATTACATAATTAAACACGCATATATTTAAACTGAAACTAATGTACAAAGAAAAAAATTCAAGCAATATTTTAACTACACTAAAAAGTCAGAGTTAGTCAACAACAAACAATGTGTTGAATCCATCCATCCATTCTATTTATATTTGCGCCAATTTCTAAAGACGAAGCGTCTACCTCCCACGTTATTTTGAATGCCTATCATAATTAACTTATTTTTACTAATGCTAAAACTTTACGTGCCCATTTCTATTTTTGTGACGAAGAAGACACTTTGCATGAATGTATGTTACATTTCAGGTGTATTATGTATCACAGCAACGTAGTGAACGAATGAGTCAGAGTTTGAATGTGAGGTAGGTAAACAAGCGTCCCGTGTGCACGTGTTTCACGTGCAATCTAGTGAACTAAGCGGCACAAGTTGATGCGACGCGACGTACGGAGCCGCCCGGCCCGCCGCCTCGCATCGACTAACCAGTTTAACCCTGCTGCTGCAGTAATTAGTCTAAGCAGCTAGACGGAGCGCGTGATTCCAAGTACCGGTACTCTCTTTGACTTTCTTGCTTATTCAGGGGGTTAATACTCGCCGGGAATTCCGAAATTCACCAGTCCAATCCGGCTAAATTAAGCCACCTTCGTTACCGCCTAAAAGCAGGCTTAGACTGGTCTTCGTCTAACTCAATGACAATGAGGTCATCATGTTTCTAGATCTAGACATTCTAAAGATACGGAGATCGTTTTAAAACTAATTACAAAATGTCCCGAGACACAATGGAACTAGTTTTAAACACAAGAAGATTTTGACTTTCAACATCGGTTATCTGTTATAGTTACAGACAACAATAGTTGTATCACAACAAAGGTTTCTAGGACGTTTCCGTAACGGTATTTTCTCTGCTTTTGTACTGAAGTTAATAGAAAACGTTGAACGATATCGGGTTCTTTTCACAAAACCTTGGCGTCGGCGAATAGGATATTTAGTGTCGCTCTTATATCTACCACTATGCAGCTTATTTTGTGAGTTCAGCTTGCCTTGAGACATTCATTTCAATGTTGCATTGTTTTTAATTTTTTTGAAAGTTTTATTTTAAGATTTCTATATGTTTTTGCTATAAGATTTCTCCTCTAAATGATTGATGCAAAGTAACTACAGATTTCAAACTAATTTTCTCGCAATTTGTGATTAATTGCCGGAAATGTAATTACTGTAATTAGTTACAAAATAATTAATATTACCTCACATAGCGTTAATTATTTCGGCAGATTCAACAGATTGTTATCGTTTAGTGAATTATTAGAATTCTGGCGTCCGTTTTTTGGTTATTCAATTTATTAAAAGAGAAGACTTTAATGTTCCAATCTTCTAATTAATTGCAACACAGTATAGCCGCGAAAAGCAATAAAAATACAGACGCATATTAACTTGAATTATTGCAATAAATCTTATTTTATTTACAGAAATCAATGAAGTACACATGCAATAATCAGAGGCCTTATCACGAGATTTCACGTTTTTATGACGTAAAGAAAACGGGGACTGACGTTAATTTGATGGAAAAAACGTACACTAAAGGCGCGTTTTCATTTTCCATACAATGAACGTAACAATACTTCAAATACGCTCTACGGTAAAATACGAAAATCTGGTACTAAACGCCTTGTTGTGTTAAAAAAATCACGATGATATTTTATGATGGAAGTTGACAAGTTGCCATGCCAACCAATGTCATGCTTCGTTTACATTAACGTCAGCGACTCGTATTCGCCACTGTCTTCGCAATTGAACTCTCTTGAGGCTACTGTTTACACTAGTCGTTCTAACACATACGCTACATCCGGTACGGAATGTAAATCATAACAATTTTAATTGTTACTGAATGATTGAAAAGGTTAGCATGATTAGAACTACTTATCAATTGAAAAATACTGTAATACTAACTTACGCCCGCGGCGTCGATTGCGTGGATTTGGATATTTGTATAATTGATACTACGGGATCGTAAGTGCTCGTATTACCGGGATCAAAGTATCCTATGTGTTAATCTAGGATATAAACTGTGTATTTGCCAATTTTTATCGAAATTTGTAGTTTTTGAGTGAAAGAGAAATAAACTTTCCTATCCGTCCGTCCGTACAAACTTTTGTATTTATAATACTTAGTAATATGATGCAATTTTCATATTATAAGAATCCTGTTTAGGATTTAGTAAGGTTTAGCTCGATTTACTGGGTTATGTAAATTAATTACTAAACAGATGCTAGCCTACTTTACATCAAAGCATATCACTAAAACGAGACAATTAGATAAAGCTAACAACAGAATCAATCGTTAAATTGTAATTTTCTTTCGATCACGTCCCGTCTACATTGTTTATTTATAGAAATGTCTCAACAAACAAAATCACAACCGAAGAAGAGATAAAAGGCGATAAACGCGAAGCGAACTAACTACAAAATAAAGAGCCTTTACTACGTACGATAAGGGAAGTTTAAGAGGAGTTTTCGGGCTCGGGTCGCACCGATAAATTGGGCGGCACTTAATTATGATCTCGAGCGGCATCTTGCAGGCGGCTAATGTCCCGGACTCGTTTAATGCGCGAACTTGTAGTCTCGGCTCCGGCGGGCGTGATAAATCTCCATCTGTGCCCTGTGCCCGACCCCTACCTTCAACGTGCCACCGTGCCGCGACTCAACATACACCCGTCTAGAGACCGTCCAACAATCACGAAATATAACTTGCTACTTACTTTTAAATATTCATGTAGCTTTGTTGTCTTCAACGTGAAAGAACCTTTTTCATTTTTTTATCAAAATGTTTTTACGTACAAATAACAAATTAAGTATAAAGATAATTCCAAAATCTAAATGAGCAAAACCTTTCCATAAGCTAGAAGTTTCCGGCGATGAAACGACCAACACAATCTCTTTCCGTGAAAAGCGTAGCAAGTGCTACGAAAGTGCTACGAGCGCGTAGAACAAAGGGTGACTAAAATAATATCACGAAGAAACAACAATCTGACCGTTGTTTTTGCGAAATTGTTGTATGGCGTCTTTTGAAGTAAATAACTGGTATGCGTACTTTTCATAACTTCAAATTAACCGAACCCGAACATAAGGAAAAACATGAGGATAAATGTTCTAACTAACTAAACAAGTGTTAACTCGATATTTAAACGTAGCTAACACTTCAAGGTCTAAAGATCCAGGTGTAAAGCGCGTGTTTCCCAAGTAGGTATCTCATTCGTAAACAATGTTCACGAAGACCGTGCGTATTTCATGTACCAAAGCCTTAAAAGCCAGTAAATATGTAGGCGCATAAATCAATTTTCTAAACAGAGTGAAATTATTAACCGCAATGATTTACGATGTGAAACGAAACTTTGTTCCGTTTACATTGCCCTTTTATGTTGCGAATGTGGGTAATATAGGGAATTATTGTGTACGGTCGGGTACATTAGGAAGAGTGGCACTGTGTTATTGCATCGTGTCGCGTTAATGTCGCGAAGGTTGGCGGCACGACACGATATGGGGCGGCAGGGCACAGTCGGCGCCGCATTATCTAGGTATAATTAAAGCGGGCAAGACGGCGGCGAGACGTTACGCCCGTCCTAACGACTTTTATGGCGTATGTAACATTGCCGGCACATAAAATAAATGTGCCGCCTCCAGCACCCCGATATAGCACAGTATTCCCAGATTAATCGCCAAAATGTTTGCTCACACGCTATACGACTGCCGTTATTTAGACTATACCTCCACATAATGAGGTAAATATTGGAAAATGTTTTCCTTTTCCCTCACTGACACTAACGTGGAGTCATGATGGCTCTCGAAAGTGTCGGATGAAAGTATTTCCTGAAGTTTATTTGTTAAAGTTTTTGCAATATAAGTTTCTATTTGGAAAGGGTTCAAGAGCTTTTTTGTAGCACGGAGGGCACAAAATACAGAGTATATAAAGGTTGTTTACTGAAAACGTCGAAGGTCATTCATGTCGACTGCTCGCGTATTTGTACAAGCGTGTGAGAGTGGATTTGTTTTTTTCTCTCTCGAGTGTGTACTTAACGCACACCCTTATAATTTGTGTATTGTAATATCGTCGTCTTGGGATGTTTGCACGCCAGTGAATATGAGGGTGACCACACAGTCGGCTGCCCCGGCGTCCAGAGCCGTCATTTAAATCTTTATACGTCCACATTAGCTTTATAGGCGACGGGGAGCTTTCTTCAACGCTAGCGGCGCCTGAGTGCACTTTTATTGAGGATGAAATACCGTAATTGCCACTCGGCGCCAAGCCGTGACTGACGAGTTTTGTACGTGCTAATTGTGCCAACTCATCTATAAGGTCGCATGACCGCCGCCGAAAGGTCAAAACATACTTTACTTACTTCCTAATGGGGTCTACGTTAAATTAACTCTTGAGCGGGGAATTGATGTTTGTTTTGATTAAGTTATAATATTGGAAGTGCTTTAATATTTCAGTGGTCGTTCATTTTCACGAATAAACTACAACATCGTTTATATCACCGGGCATTGAAGTCTATACGATATTGGATTATACTCGTACATAAAAGGAAAATATTCAAAACAATAACCGCTTTTCATATCTCAATCCCCGAACAGCTATAATCTTGACAAATGACGGTCTTTGGAGTGTAGTCGGCACCACAGGCCGCATTGACAAAACTCCAAATAAACTGACACCGACCCATAAATAAGCATATTCGATGTTTTATTGAGTGGAGGAAATACGAAGGAAATAGTTTCCTGGGTCATTACGCGGGTCATCAATCAAGTGGCCTTGCAACGCTTAGATTTGGAAATTGTACGACGTGGATCGATTTGTGTGACGGTCGATTTCCGATGGTTGTGTCGTGGGCGCAGGCTAGGTGGCTACTGGCTACGTGTCGAGCGAGCTTCGCGTGGTCGTAAACGGCAATAAAGGGTGAAGGCGTGAGGTCGGTTGTCGGGCGTCGGTATGCAATGGAGTCGAATGCACGATATCTGCATTGTGGGGCGGCGTCGCGGCGCCGGCGGGTCTGGGCGTCGCGGCGGCGGCGCATACATCAGGCACGCGACCGTCGCCCCCGTCCCCCACACCACCGCTACACCCCTCGCCAATTATCATAGTTTTGTTCCTATTTTTGCCGCATTAATGGCTGTTTTCAGACAAACACCCTGATTGTTCGTGCTGCATTGCGATTACAGAATACATTAGGTGACCACATTTAACTACATTTTGAAAATTAGCAGGACTTGAAACAACAATTTTTACATTTTCATTACTAAATTGATCTGCTAGAGCACGATATTGCGTTTCTCACGAAAGTTATCCGTTTTGACGTGATTCGTTAGACCTCAAGGGGTTTCCACTACACTGCACTGTACCAATACATATGTCACATCCTACCGTCTGTTCGGATTTCGGCAACGTTAACAAAAACAGTTTATTTCAAGGAATATCCAAAACATAAGTTTCTGACATTACATGTTAACGTAAGTAGTCGTGCGCGGTCGATAACAACCAAACCGTAACGAGTTAATAAGACTTTAAATTTTGAACCTTGCAAGGCACAACACAATACAGTACAAACTCATTCTTGGAGGAGTTAGTATAAAATCCACATGTGGCTGACGTGTCGTTACGTATGCAGCGAGTCAACCGGTGTCGGTGGCGGGCAGGTAGAGTGCAGGCTGCGCACATTGCGCTGCACGGCACTCCCCATTATCCTATGCAAATCCGGATTTCCCAAATATCGTGCTCTGCCGCGGGCCACCTCGCTATCGCGGCTATTAATAACCCGCCGTGTTACAAATACGAGCCTCGGAGCTGAGCCGTTTAGTCCGTCGACGAAATACACTAGCCGTATGTTACTTCATACGCTCGCTACGCTCAGGACTCCCCGCTAATATTAAGTAGAGCTGCACCGTATTTTCCAATTTGATTAAATCCTTTTTCCAATTACGGAGCTTCGCGTAGGCGTTTGTTTTTATGATCGCTTTAAGATAGGAATTTATGGGAGTTTATATCATACTTGCATTATGGTTAGAAAAAAATAATTAACTTTTCGAAAACAGCAAACGATGTTTGCTAACAATATTGTTGTAAAAAGTAGCGCAATATAAACTCGCGTTAATGACACTTCCCCTTACATAAAATACACAGTTGTATACGTAATACTTCCGAGTTAATTTCTAAATGAGGAAACTGTCTTGCTACGTCGGTAATACGTGTTCTCGCGCGGTTCTACCTTTTACTTTGTTACGAGGCGCTACTGTAATAATTTCGCAAAATAACTTTGTATACTTCAGGGGAAGTTCGTTTAATATTCCACTAGGTAAAGTGTTTATCGCGCTAATCTCGTAAAACAGGTTAGTCGAATGAAGGGTGCAGATCATCGCGCCGGGGTCAGAGGACGGGGTCAGGTCGGCGCGGGTCAGCCGTTGAAAATAATCCCTTACCGTTGGGGCGAATTAACTATAATTCGTTCGACATAAGTAGGTATCGAGTTATGGTGGGTTCTTATAATTGAATCGTCGAAAACAATTATCTACTTGGTGGTGCGTCAGTGGGCGAGAAAATGAAGAGAAAAAGAATGGAGCAAACAGTTTGCACTCGCTCCTTGAAAGTTTTTTGAGGAGTGTGCTGGATAATTAGATTAGATGCCGCCGTGGCGAGTCGACGTGCAAACCGAAACGAGGTTTCTTATTAATTCCGCGGACACGTTAACGTTGGAATTTATATCGAAAATGGCCAATTAGTGATTTCTTTCTGCTTTACAATTGAATTTCAAAACAAAAGATTTACGTGGAATGAGTTTTAACGACGAATCGAATACTGCACTTGATGAATTGCATGGAGACGAGATCTAATTTAACCAGTACTTTAACTCAATAACGTACACGGTAAACAAAAACAATAAAATACAATATAGAACCGAACGTATGCTCACCAAATGAAGAAACTAATATTGCAGAAACGTTGGGTATGCGCGAGTACACAAGTCGTCCGCACCGAAAGGCTGTAGTCCACGGAATGGACAGCGGCGACGTCCACCTACCCTCACAATTTAATTAAATATGGCTTCAGATTAACTCGGTGAGGCTTCATACAAACTATTCTGTTTCATATTTACCACCCCTCGATAACGATATCCTCCAACGCTTTATGCCCGTGACGATATCAGACTAATATACATATACATACGTACTTTTTACCGGATACAGACATTTTTCTTCATAAAATTATATCACAGCAGTCTAATAAGATTACCTGAAACAAAAAGATTACACAATTAGTCGGATCACGCGATTTGTTTACGCCAAAGTCAATTAGGGCAAACAATGTCGCTAATAATAACAATGGGAGCAGGAGTGACGAACCAAAGTTACTTGGGTGTACAGTCTTGACTTTGATAATAATGGGTTTGGTTGAGAGCCGCGGGAGAGGGGGGGTGCGGGCCGCGATTGTATCCGATGATAAACATCGGCCGCCCGCCGCGCCATCCAAGAGTCGGCGCGCTAATTAAACAACAACGGAGAAAATTAATTTGATTGTTTCGGAACTACGCCTCTTTGTTACGGCCTACCGACGGTTTACCTAGGAAAAGTGCTCGGCTGATGCCTCTCGACGTCGCGATGGAGACGATTTTTCACTGTAACACCATTTATATTGTGTAGAGAGCACAGCAGGCGAGCGCGCGACAGGTCCCGGTGACAAACAAGAACAGACTGAAGTTGACTGTTTGACACCTAATGGAAAGCTTCCAAGTGCACCAGATCGATGATACTTTGTTAAAAAGGTTATAGACGATGACGTCATGTTCAAGTTTAATTTTGTCTACAAAATAGTTCAGTCTGTTTGTAATTAAAGGGTGTTCTGATAATATTGTAAAGTTTGCGACCTTTCCCCGAATTTTGATTTCCTGAAAGTTGAAGTTTCATGGGTCTAAATTGCTCCACAATATTGAATCCGCAAATCCGCAGCTACAACGTTAATTGACATAAAAGTCGACGTTGTGGCAGACGTGTGTGACAAATGAGGAGTGCGTGATGTGTCGTCGGCGGCGAGCGCCGCTTGTTCCGGCTGCGGATCAGGTACCGCGCGGTGTCGTGGTGTCGCCTTACATTACGCACACCCCAGCTAACATTACACCACGCCGCCTTCCTCGTCCTTATTTATGACACGCGGTAATTAATTAAACCTACGCGCTCAGATATTCTAGTCACTAACATATGTTAACAAGATCCGATACCCCCGCCGAGCGTAACAAGATCATTATATTATACCAGAGACGAAATAATACAGTTATTGTCATCTACACTACTGTAAATGAATAATTTATAGGGTTAACGCAGAGTTCGGAGCTTCGGGTGTCAATTAAGTAAAGTATTTACGAAACGCCCTCTCAATAAATAAGTTAGGGAATAGAATTCGGAAAATTAATCGTGAATAGGCACGGGGGGTCGGACAAAAACTTTAATGCGTGCTTGGAAACCTTTCGGCGTGAAAATGTGGAATTACATGCGGTATCCGAGTCGGCCAACTCGCTCCAGAGTGTGTGAATTATTTACGCGACGCCGAATGCGGGCACAGCGGCTCCGCCCCGCACATAGATTGGCGACGACTAACTTTTAGTTGATCCACAAATAAGTTGATTCGATTTAATTTGACCAAAGGGTAATGTTGCTGAACAAATTAGAACTTTATAATGTCAAAATACACAGGGCACAACAGTTTAAAGTTCATTAAACATTCAAACAATTAGAGGTACCATCTCATGTTTATCGTTTCACTACCAGTATGAGAATAGAAACACGATAAAATGTTACATGAAGTTATTAAATCCTAAAGGATACAACTCACTTTTCTTAACTTCATCTATTCTATGACTGCTTTCGCAAGTAAAGAAAGCTAACAAACTTATTTAAATGAGGATCAAATCAAACGAGATGGGTGCTTTGACAGATCAACATCTTCTTCTTCCCTAAATCTTATCCTTCTGATTTTGTCTCGTAATTTAGATTACCTATTTAATAACAAACAAGTAAACTAAAAAGCCCTTTATATACTTTTAAACCTGAATAATGTTAAAAGTGCACGAAATGTAGATGTCCGAAGGGCAGTGATTTCGGGCGGGGAGCGACTCATTAAAGGACGCGCGGTTCATCTCATCCGGGCCGGACAAAAACGGGCCGCTGTCCGTTACGGTGTGGCTCGCAATTAAACACGAGACCGAACGACGAACGTTCATTGGAAAAGCGCTGAACAAGCGAACAATACAACAGCTATCTAATTACTTTGTGCCTCCTAGCCGCCTGTTGTCTCTACAATGTAACGTCACTGTAAAGTTGTTCGTGGTTTTTGTCAAACGTACAAGCCCCATATGAACTTTGTGATGGCCCGGTCCTAACCCGACCCTGGCAAAATTAATTAGAAAACTAAACTTTAAAAAAATAATTATATTACTTAAATGTTTACGAAATAAGATGCTAAGTATTCGATTTTCAAATGTTACACTAAAATCTATGAAACGAATCCTTTCGATTCATTAATTGGAGCCGAAGTGGGGCTTAATACAATCGAAATCAAATTAAGTACATTCAGTTGCGGTGGAGTCGGGTTCAGTTGATTCAGCGGTATGACCGACACGTGCGGCTGGCGCGCCGGCTCTGACTTGGCAATAAGAATAAGAAGTAACTTACTATCTCATCGTGCATCGTTTTATAAAGGGGTTCACACATGTGGGTCTTTCTTAATTTAAAAAAATATTATTTGACATTGAAAATTGTTGTTGTGATTATCACGGCAACAGGAACAACACGGCTGCGACAAATGAAGTCGAGACTGGCGATTATTCCGCTCCATGTGCACCCGACGAAACTTAATGCCGGCCGCCGACGCGGCTCCACTGGAACGACCCATTAATATGCAAAACAAAACTTGCAATTAATTGGGCTTTAAAAGTTAAATCGTCACTACAGGCGAAAATTGTTCTTGTGAATCAAGATTTATCGCTGAAAACGTGACGGAGTTTGTCGGTGATTTAGTGGGATCGTAAGAGATAGTAGACAGCGACCGGGTGACTGCATGAGTCTAGTTTCGAACAGTACAGCGCGACATCAAGTAGTCGCTCCCTTGACGTATTAGACTAGAAGCGACGTCCTGGCGGGGGTTATGAGGTAAAGCGGCGCGTAGTTGCACGTCGGGAATGGATGGCCGAATTAATTGAAATATAGCGTCGCGCCGGTGTGCGGTCGTGCGGTGGCGGATTGGGGGATTAAAGTTGCAGCAGTTCAGCGCTGGGAGCAGGTGCGGCACGCGCGGGCCGTAGGGGGAGGGGGCACTGCGGCGAGAGCCATCGGCTTGCCGAACACGAAGCCGAAGCGTTGAAAAATTGCGCTGAACGTCTTGAAGCGCCCCCCACAGCGGAGGCGCGCTACATACAAATAAGTCAGGGCTGTTCGTGTCGCCGCTCCGCAGCCGACGTCGACGCCGCTATCTCTACTTCACATCGCTTTGCCGTAATCGACGAAAACTTCATAATTTATCACGAACGAGGCCAAAGTTCTATGTATTGACGTTGCCGTTTTTTTTATAACAAAACAATTGAAAACGAAAGCTTCAGTAGAAACGAAGGTTACAAATGTTTTGACCTTTATGATAGAGACTTTCTTGAAGGAATTAATAGCTTAATCGATATTGATATCAAGATAAGCTTCAGAAGAAACGAGCATACATCAATCGCATTAGCTCCACTCAAAAGTATGAAACAATAATTCGTCTACTCCGCAAATGATATCTGATAGTCTCTGCCCGACTACGGAAAGGTCGAAGGAGAAAATATTGCTGCAAAGCTAAGCGCAACTTTTGCAATGACTCAGCAATCGCGCGACGTCGCAAGGCACCGGGTATCTACTCGAAATATCAAAATAAGATTATTTTATTTTATTTTGTGTCTGCTCTTATCGAGCAGCAAAGAGGATATCGTTTATCTGAAGTGATCGGTGATCGACTGAAACTTCGGGATTTTCTAGTGAGATATAAATAGAAAGTAAAATAACAATCCGAATAATCGGACCTAAATCCGTAAGTGAGGGTATAAGCGAAAGCTAAACTTTATTAAAGGTCCGACAGCGTCAAGGGCCGGGGCGGCCGACCTTCATAAAACAAACTTTATGACAAACAATAACATTTATTACATAGTTGAGTATTAATGCGCACTCCATTTACAGCTGGGCGGGCGCCGTCGTGGCGCCCCTGCATTGTTGGTCGCGCCGCAAACATCTTTTTAGGTTTAATAACTCACCCCACGATACGGGACTCCTTGCTTATGAAACGTGAATAATCCTAATCTAGTACGCTATTACAGCGCTCGCCTTTGTAGGCGGTACTCATATCGTGTAGGAAGTACAACAACCTCTGATGTATTGCCGTTTAGAATGCCTTTACAGCCCTTTTAGAATACAACGTAGACGTTGCAACACGTTGATAATCTCACGTCTACTTGTAAACGCAATAAAGGAAAGCAACGTTTAATAAAAATACAAAACGTCCCGAAGCAAGGAGTGGACAGCGACGCGAGGCGGTTTGTTCTTGTTCTAGACTGAAATAAAATTTTATATAGGGCATTATACGTGACAAACGACGTGAACGACACGAATATCCTCTCTCCAGTTACGTTTTGGGTCGCTATTCTTATTTTACGCAATCGTAGCCGACGTTTCGTTGAGAGTAAACAGTAATATACAGCTAAATCACTTATAGGCAATTAAATAGTTACATTTCACGAACTAATATCACAAGCAATAACCATTGCTCCTTGCAGCAACTAGCAATAAATGTCAAGAACTCTTTGTTCATTAAAATGAACGTGTTTACTCGCTGTTCGAGCGAGTTTGAGTGCAAAATACTGATTGTATGTACATGTACAATACAGTCAATTATAACAGGATAAACGTTCGTACATTACAGTATGCGTATAGCGGTAGATAAGAATTTAATGTGTCATGGATTCGGTGGCCACTAGACAGGGGGTTTGTATAAAGCCAGTGGAGGACATGTGTCAACCGAGAGCTCTGCACAGGGAACGTTTTTATACCAGTGAGCTGCCGAGAATACAGCGCGGGTGAACGACACGATTTAGGGAAATCTCAAATTTGTGACCATCCAAATGTACAGGCTTTTAGACTTCACTTTTTGTTTGATAGTAAGGCTTAACCCTCACACTGTTACTATATGAAAAAACTTACTAAAATATCTGTTTAATATAAAAACAGAATAGTAAGTATGTTTGAGTGTATTCAGATTTCTCTATTGTCATTCCTTTTGAATCATTCATGACGATCAACCAGACGAGTATCGGATATTTATGACTGGGTTTTATTTATTTTAGGAGTTCTAATATTATTCCGAGGACGATCACAACTTTCGCGTGTAGCACGTCATTAAACCGTAATATGATGTAAAGTCGTTGCGTTGTGAACGACTTGGAAAATTCTTTGGAAAGAATGAGAATATCTTTTAAGTTTGTTTATGGTTAGCAGTGGAGGAGGAAGCGAAGAACATGAAACGCACGTGTAAGGCTTGTCACAGCATCAGTTGGTGTAATGTGTACGCGTAATCGCGATGGCTGGCTGGCGGTACTTGTCGATGCTCATTTGCGTATCTAAGTGGGCCCGCGGAGGCCATTAGCCCACGATCGAAGGCGTCATTACTCGCGTAGTGGCGCGCGATAAGGACAGACCGCCACTACACCCTTAACGACACCGCCTGCGGTGGAAGTGGACAGCTACGTACCTTCCACCCTTCAGATTGCTATTAGAAAAAGAATTTAAGCAAATGTTACGGAAAATTGGGTCAAATTTTATGCTAAAAGCTTCTAGTTAATTGAAGTTTTACAAAAATTTACGATTTAATATATTACTTTTTTTTTCCCTTTTTCCTGTTTTGAAGAAAGTACTCAAAATATATAATAAACAGAAATGAGAGCTAAAGAGCTGGTCCTTAAAAACGCATAAGTTTGTATTACTCATTTTTGTAACTTTGTATAACGAGTGGCGCAAGACGGTTTACAGGTTCTATTTTGTCACAAACATGTTATGAGACAATCTCAGTGAACATGAAGGTATCTCAATTCAAACCCTCTGTTTATCACAACAATAGAAGTGAACCGAAACCGAACCGAAACCGAACATGACAACATCGTTCCGGTGTTATCGCTATTAGCGAGAGTAACGTACAGCTTATGGTACAAGTGTAACTACTTACATACTATTAGGCGAGGCATGTGATTTCATAAATGGTCGTGAAACGCCACTGCGGAGTTTCCTCGTAGATTTTAACGAGATTGCCGGTAGTCGCCGGTGCCTGTAGCATCGAACTTGCGGCGAGAACCCTCCAACACAAGTTTACAACTTATTAAAGAAGATCTCTCCGAATTGATATTAAAATCCGGGGAAATACTTTCCGTTTCTTACTTTTTAGGAAGAATCTCAAACTTCTTACATTAAATATGTATTTTTATTGCAGGTAAAGATATTCTTAAGTAGAACAGAAAAATCGCATTTAAGATTTAATTTCTTCGTAACTTTATCACCATACAACTTTTTTAGTATTCAAAACGTTACTGGATAGCAAGCCTACGGAACCTGGTAAGAGAATTTAGAGCCGAGCTGCTAAATAAATTAAATTTCAACACGTCTTCAAAATGTCGGTAACGCCCGCCCACTGACCGCTTTGAAGAATCTGATTACACAAATTCATCCCTTCCTCATAATTGTCTCAAGACTAGGCAAGTCACGTTTCGCTAAGACGAAGGCGGCAGGCCTCGTTTATAATCAATGTCAAGATAGTATTATCAGAAGATTGGTTGAAAATTGTGTACACGTTCAAGTTTACAATAGAGGCTTGGTGTTTACGATAGGCTTATCTGTGTGTGAGGTCGCGCGGGTGACTAATGTGTGAATAAAATATAATCCGGAGTGGCGGGCGATAGTGATCGATTCGGCGGCGGCTGGACGCGGAGGTGAGCTGGAGGGCTGGCTGCCGGTGATCCGATACATGTATTATTCAAGCGGCGAGGAGAGGAGCCGCGGCCCGCGGCCCGCTCATTACAATACGACTATACGAGCGCGCCCGGCGCCGCCGAGCCGGACAACTTCTGCGATGGCAGACAACGCGACCGATTAAAATTTCATCTCTCTTTGTTCGGGAACAGAGATAACGGATCGATGTGCGCCACTAATGCCCCTGCACGCTCCGCGCCAATCTAAATTCAATTCATCGATTAACTGTCCATACACATCTAGACACTGAAAGATCAAATAGTTTTAGTGCCTAATTTGTAGGTTCTAAATAATACTCTGTTTAATTAACAGTGAGTAAACAAACGTTGCATTATAACAGGGTATAACGTTTGTTACTCGGATAACGTGTGCCTATGTTTGGAAGTGCAGCAGATAACATAGAGATTAGAGAATATACTAGCAAACAAAGCATGGTGTATGCTCACAGGTTTATCAAATCCAACGGCGAAATTGAAACGCGCGACACGAATATCGGTCTGTTTGACTAAGCTTAATGTTTTGTTACACAGTACGCTGGCAGACTAGAACATTTATTTATAGCACAACATTCTTGAATGGCATAATCTAATGCACACTAAACTCGATAAACTACATATCGCAGTAAATTATACTGCAATTGAGAGCTTTTGTCTGCAGCACATGTAATGAAGAGGTTAATGTATTGAGAATTCAATGTAATTTGCAATAAGGAATACTTAGGTTATGCTCGATCGATGTTCTGTCAAAGAATGTGAGTGGCAGCTACGGCTACGAGTCGTAGCCGTAGCTAGAAATCGTAGGCAAGTGGCGTAGCAGGCCGCTACGAAATTGTCAAAGAAAGGGATGATTTATTTTGTCAACTACATTGTGTGATTGGGATAGAATTAATTGTAGTATTCTGTGCAATTTTAAGAGAAATACACTGACAGGTTAGATTCCATTAAAGGATATTTTCACAGAACTCGATTCTTAACCAAACAAATTATGGACCGGCCTTTGAAAGCGATGTAGGCCTGTGCCAACCGAGATTGCAAAATAAAGCCGAATTGCAACGTCGCGGAAATTTTTATATCTTCCCGACCACTTGAATCAGTTAAAATGGGTAATAAATAAATTTAACAGGCAGGACATTCTCGCTATAACCTTCAGCCATCTGAATAACGCAGGGACGTCTTTGCGACATAACTCACGTATCTGAAATAAAAAGGCGACAAAGAAGGCCATTTGTTTTGGTATTACGCTATCGGGGCGCGCACGGTGTGGGCTGCAAGTGTAGCCAGCAAGCGTGGACGCTTCTTTGCGCGTTCCATTTTGCAAACAGACGCCTCTCGACGTGAACAGTCGAAACTGTGAGAAATAGCTGCAATTCGTGTCGGATATTTAGGTACAGACAAAGGCCGTTAGTCTTACCAATCGCATGTTTACAGTGTGCATTTTCAGAACTAAGAAATTGACCCAAGTTACTTCAAAGATTAATTTGAGAAAATAAATCAGGCTTGCTTTGTATTCCCGTCACAGCCGACAGCGGAGCCTTAGAAGCTATTACAGTGGCCGTAATGAGATTTAGAGCGCTCATATAAAGTTATTTATGTGCAGAGTGCGGCTACCGTGAACCATACCAGGGCGTGGAGACAGTGTGGCTCAAAAGCTCTATAAAGAGCAGCTTCATTAACGTACAATCACATGGTACGAGTTCATTATGCGAGAGTTAAGTCTCATTGATGTATCATAAAGTAGAATGAGTGTCGCTGGATGTGTGTCAAAGAGGTGAGCTATGCTATAGTGCGTGGATGTGTGGCACGCAGGGCGGGGCGGCCCTTCTGTGATCATCCATCAAACTTGTCCTGTATAGTAAGCCAAAATGATTGAGCTTATTATGTGGCGGTGAAACACACAGACATTTCCGTTGGAGGAAAAAGAAAATATTACTCATTTTGGAAAAATTATGCGACACGTTTCATGAAAATGGAATGTAGAGCCTAGTCCGTTATTTGAGTAAATCTTGTGCTTGCTAATATTTCAATATCTTACGAGACACCCGATGAAAAATAAAAACATGAGAATGTCTGATCATTGAAAGTGTAGCGACCTTGGGTCTCACGATAATTAACTAAAGAAATGGGTGAATGGTGTTGGCATTCGGAGTATTAGAGTCCCAGCACTGTAATGTGAAGTCAGTCTACATTACATCAACTAACTGAAAGTATCGCTGACACGCACGCCTCGTTTGGACAATGGCGCCCAGCCCTATTATTTATTATTATTTTTATTCGAGGAGTCGAATGATCGATAGCATGGAGGGCTCGCGGAAACGGACTTCTTTGTTCGGCGAGATTAATCACACGCACTTGCTATGATGGAAACGACTGGAGATATTAATTAAAACGGCCGATGAGTAAAGCTGCACCAAGTTTATAGGGAGACTATTAGCCTATATTGTACGGAAGTATAACAAAAGCTGCGTACGTACTTTGAATGAATGATCGTACAAAATACACGAATCATTTATGAAAATATATAACTTTGCGCCCTATACTTATTGGGCTGTCAGATAAGAAGGAACTATTCAAAATTGTGGAGCTGCGCACTATAAAGGATCATTAAAGCTCAGTTCACGTACGGACTACAATTTATTCTCCGGGCAATTTAAGGAAAATTTCGTGGTAGTTTTACCTTTTCACATGGGAAGAGGAAGAGCAAAATCGGAATGTATTTTAGAAGCCGTATGACGCCATGCTGACTTGGCATTTGGGTGGCTCCGCACGCGCCTACACGATACCGACGCCGACGTGGCGTTTTTACAAATACAGATGATATATTATTATTTATGTATTTCGGTTCAGAAAGGGTTTAGAAGAAGGTTATATGATGCACCCTACGGTATGGGACAGATTATTCAAATAGTTTGAAACGTGTCGTCGTGATTTAATCCTTTCGGTAGTGCGATGGCGACATCGGTAACGGCGTCGACGGGGCGGCGGCGTCGACGTGGCGGCGGCGGGCCGGGGGTGCGGTAACGCGATATCGCAAACAAACGCTTGGACACCGCGCCTCGCGATGTCAATTAAGCTAATTAAACACACAGCGGGGGAGAGAGGACGCTCGCCCGTTACCCGCACCCTCCCACAATGTCCTCAACTGACGCATCATTTTAACAACAAAAGCCATTCCTCACAGAAGCGGAAAACAATGGTCCAACTATACAGACGAGCGAGTTGGCGCTTGTTAGAATACCAGCATCACGTTTGTTATTAAGAACGCAGAGAAAGGTGGTTTCCCAGCAATCTCCGTAAAGTACTCAATAATTAGTAAATAACTGCAAATTGTCTCCATCATCTGAGTTAAACCACAAACTTTATTTAGGTGAAGTTTACAATGCAAACGACGACAAAATATGCAAACACAATGAGAAATGCTCCGCGTTAGTGGTAAGTAATTACTCGCCGATGAAATTATGGAAATGAGCGGTGAAAAGACAAATAATAGAATGAGTGCTAACAAGAGATAAGACACGGCTTAATTAATAAAGTTGGCGCGCTTGTCTTAGGGAGGCACGCCGGAGACGCCCGCGATTCTGGATCCGAATCGGATAATCGCATTCGGCTAATTGAGCGTTAGATTGACGCTATCGGGCCAGAGAGTCAACCAACGGCGTCCCTTGCACCCCGCCGGGTCTTTGATCCACCCGCTAATACGACCAAATCATAGGATCAGGCTACAAAAGAAACTTCGTGGTGAGAAAACGACGAGAAATAAAAACTGCGATACTTTAACAGATAAAAGTAGAATGAGATCGAGTCGAAGACAGTGGTCGTCTGAGTAATGGGGGCCGAGGAAAATGACACAAAGGGTTGCAAGCGTGCGTCATATTTGGGAAAGTTTTAACGAGAGGGGCCGCTGAGGGGGTTGGCTGCGTGTCACGCGAGCTTCCATCAGAGTGCTTTGAACTGTCATCGTTTGTCGACAGAAAGTATAACAATTAAAATTTTATTACGTTCCAGACGAAATAGCTTAAGATTTTTCCTCCAGTACATTTTACGGAGAAGTTGTTCATGTTTCAGAATAAGACGAATGGTAATCGCTGCATTTTCTTTGCGCCTGGCTTCGTTGTATGTAAATATTTCTAGACTTGAAGGAAAATGTATGAAATTGAGCGTGGAAGACAATGCACGTGTTATTGAATGGTATCCAGTCAAGGTCAGTAACTTTCGTTGCTTACACAGGTGCGAGGCGAGCGCGCCAGACGTTGTGTACGTACGTGCGTGTCAGACACGAAACGGTCATTTGGAGTTCGACCTACGACGATGCCGCGCGCCGTGGACGATACGACCAGTGCATGTTTGCTATAGCTTGCAATTCGCGCTAGCTGCTGTTTACACGCTAACATTTCTCATATATCTCACTGAAACTAAATGTAGTTTTCTGTTTAGTTTACTTATATATCAGGTTCACTAGCGCCAGCCCTGTTCCATTCCAGGCGGAAATGCGAGCGAAATTTAATCAGAAATTAAACAAGTTATGTTTCAACGTGTAACTAATACACTGCGGTAAACGATGTCTAATTAATTCGTGTTTGACTTTATTATGTTTACATCGTCAGTTACAATTTACACATCATGGGTTTTGGTGTACCTATAGCACAATTAAGGTTAGGTTGTTAATTAAAAAAATATATTAAATTCGCAGTGAAGGTCCTTATTAAACGGGAGTCTTTTTTGAGGGGCGACAGAGTGACTAAGTACATTATAAAAAGTGTATTTACACTCGACCTCACGCGGCGGACGGAGAAACTTTCGTATCGGGCGCTTTATGGGCGGAAAAATTGAGAAAAGTTGGAGCGTAACGGCCGGTGGCGAAGAGGAATAGGGACTTCGGGCGACGGCGAGTTTAATATAATATGTAAATCAAACGGCAACATCGCGACCTCATGGTCGGAAGATACACGCCGAACTCATATCGCCTGGACGTATTACATGGGGAGTCGTAAATTATCGTGCAAAAGGCAAAGCAGCAGTTTTACGCTGGAGAACTGCGGATGAGGCTGCATAAGCGGTAGAAGAGCGAGGAAGGGTTACGAGCCTATGAATGCAAATGAGCGTCGCCGCGCGGGTGGAGGTCGGTTTATCGGCAGACATTTACATAAAACCGTAGAAGCCGACTGGTGAGCACACTTACCCGTCTATTGCTATGATCATATGCTGATTATAAGTACCCGACACGACGGATAATACCTTTATAATTTGCCCAAATTTCACACTACCCTACGAACCTAAATCTTCGTATAAACATATGTGACGAACAAAGTTACTAACGAGACGTTAAATATTTAATGAAGACTTTAACGTACAATGAAAGCGACCAAATAATAGTTTACTAGTAATTAAAGCCGGCTTCTTAGTCACACTTACGAATCCATTGTAACTATTAATGTGGACGTGACTTATTTACATTTAGTACTACATAGGTACGAACGCACGTGTCTTTTTAATGCCTACGATACCCAATTCTAATGCAGATGTGTCTATTCGAGCCATTCATGTAACGAGGTCATACAAGTCTGGATGGAAACATCTTCGCCAGCTAATCCTGCATAGATGTAGAAAACGTTAGAGAGTTTAAACACAGATGACTTTATGCGCTGTTTATTCCCTGCCGTCACTATCAACGCTCGAGATCAGCTCGTAAAACCGTCGGGTTCGAGCATTGTTTTATTATCGGTCCCCGCTGGTGTAATACTGCACAATGACGCCGCCTACAATCTGACGCCATTCATTAAGTCCTACTGACCGAATGTAATCTCGAACTAGCTGACTCTAACTAGCCAATTTCGAACTAGCTACTCATATACGCATACAATCACAATCTAAGCGACACCTACCCAACCGGTTCTAGCAAATTTTGTAAGGAAGTCTTTTAATCTTGCCAGCCAGAATATCTGAAATGGTGGACAGGCGACCCAAAAGTTTCCTGTTTCGATGTTTACAAGGCTTCCAACTCTGCAAAAACAACGATACATCAAAAGTGAGTTACAAGTTAACTGGTGCTATCCGCCGCGGCCCACGGCGAAATTTCGATTTAAGCTGACACGGGTACAGACCGACCGCGCCTGGGTTCTCCTTGTTGACTTACTTACCTACGACACTTTTCAAGTTGCTCACTCAATACAAGTGACTACCTCAAACTATACCACCCCGTTCTTTAGAAAATAACGTGACATAATGACTCTTTACAGACTTATTCTATTATTTAGTTACTATAAAGGTGAGCAGCGAATCATACGAGTCGTAAATTCATAAGCATTCAAAGTGTCTGTTCAACAAGTAGGGCAGCGAAAGACACGAAGGGAGGAGCGTTAAGAGAGGACAGACGAAGGGCGGAGCTTTCTGAAAAACCAGTAGCGTGTCCACAACACATAAGAGACTTAACGGTCTTTCTGTTGTTGCTAGGAGATTATTACCAGATGTTTGTTTGTTCGTTACGTGCCATCGGGAAACCATTCGTGAAGTCCTTAATGTCCGTTGAACGTTTATTGTGTGTAAACTTCAAAGCGATGAAGCTTACACACTGCAATTTGTTAATAAAAGTAGATGTTTAAATTTTACGCAGATAGACGAGCCTCGTGAAGACAATAAAGAACATAAAGTGTACAGTTTAAAACTTTTGGCGAGGCGAAACACTCCGGCGCGACGCTTTGAAAGTTGCAAGACGAAGCCGTCGGCGCGGCGGAGGCGCGCAACACCTCACCACCACGATCCCGCTGTCAAACTAAGAAATATTGCCGTTCCAAAGTAGCTCCCACAGTTTTGTCCATCCAACTCGCAAAAAGCGTTTAAACTAGCCAAGCCGATGATAGCCACGCTTGCCTAGGGATATCTTCGTTCTTTATTTTTATTTTAGCTGTTGTTTTATCAACAACAATATTACTCAAATCTGAAATGTTGGCATTTGAATTAGAGCGGATTTTTGAGGTCGTGTGCAAATTGCGCACGGAGCTCAGATTTGACTGTTTCAAAGTAGTTATAACGTTTTTGAAACCAGACAATTACCTATCAAAATACAAGAGGCGGTAATTTTAAGAGCGTCGGTACTTTGGATCAGCACAGTAAGCCTGTGATCGCATCACGGCCCCCGCGTCTCTCGCCCCTCCGGCGCCCGCTAATCCTATTCCCGCGACAAATTAATATGCTCATCGGCAGCCGCGTCACTAGATTACAGCGCGTTCATAGCGCGATTGTATTTTAAGTGTATTATCCAATTTGGTGGATATTGTGCGTGTGGTAATCCGCGGTCGTGGAGCACACGCGACCGTTTAGTCGCGAGTCGCGGGGAACGCTACAACGCTTGAATTATCGCACGCCGGCCTGGAGCGAGCTAGCGCACTTAATAGATTTTGTTGGTGCAGCATCCGACGCGGTCAGCCTATTGCAATCTAACGGGATTATCGCCGGAATATGAGTTTAGTGCGATAACGGAACGAGTACGTTCGTGTGTGTGAATACGGCTGTAACGTTCTGTGTAACATTTCAGCCGTGTAAATCCAAGTGTTGATGGTTACGGTAAAGTCCAACAAATCCTTTGAACGTCTTCGTTAGAGGTCGGAGCTAGGTCCTGCCAGTCCTCTTGTGTTGAAGAGCTCTCGTCCCGAGATTCCGACTGAGTGTCTCATTATCTTGGAAAGGATAACTTCAATATAAGCAAAAGTTGCGACTATACTGACACAAGTAAGTTTACAAACACTAGTTACTGTCGGTGCATCCGCAATTTACAACACACTGGAAATAATAATAAACATCGCTGTTACAAAAACTTCTCTTACACGTGTACTATAATTTTAGCTCTTTTCCAGATAAAAATGAAGTGAGCCAAAAATGGCGAAAATAATTAAAATCGGCGCAAACCATTAAAAGCGCAGTTTATAATAGGAGAGTGCAACGTGAAGTGTCCTTCATGTAGGTAGTTAAAGAGTTGGAGGAGCGCACTTGAGCACGAGGACGCACTGTAGCGGCGTCACCTCGGGACTAACGAACCTGCCGACAAAAACTCTGCTCTACTGTGCCTGTGCCGCCATAATTCCGACGCTGAAACACCCGCTTTGTACTTAAAAAAATCTCATCGAGTTAATTGTGTGCAAACTTGGGGCGCTGAATAATTGATAAATTACTCCGACCTGTGGAATTATTTTTAATTACGATGTTTGTGAGGTAGGTACACGCCCGAATTTAATTTTCGGAGAATTTAAGTAAGTGGAATTGATCAGATAGATGCTGACAAGTATTTGGCCTCTAATAAATTCGAGTACCGTATCATATACTTTTATTTGAAAATATAAAATATGAACAATAATCAATGAAAAACATTGGCAGCGAAAATGATCAGAAGACAGACAGGGCAATGAACCTATTAGTCTACACTTATCGGCAATACATAATGACTTTCGCCAAAAACTATTAAACAGAAAAGGTAGATAGAACAGTCGAAAGAGCTATTCATTTTACGTTGTTCCACAAGAACCGTAAAAGACAATAATGATCAATAGCACGCGATCGGGCCAGGGTCCGGGCCAGATTTTAATATCGAGATTACGAAACGATCGCGTCGCGATGTCATTAAACTGGTTTCATTTTGT
The DNA here is from genome assembly GCA_943136025.2 of Agrotis puta. Lineage (NCBI taxonomy): Eukaryota > Metazoa > Arthropoda > Insecta > Lepidoptera > Noctuidae > Agrotis > Agrotis puta. The sequence goes on along the minus strand of OW964170.2, from coordinate 11,825,025 downwards.
AATTTGAATTCTAAACGTTCAATGCAAAAAGTTGCCCACGGCTATGAATTTGTATCACTGAATCATGACACTCAGAGTTGATGCTCAAAAAATTAAAAGCATGATCCTCAAATCTCAATAACACTCAAGAAAGCTTCCGTGACTCGGCCACCGTTCGGAAACAGAACTTCAGTTCATAAAAGGCGAAGAAAAAAGGCAACGAAAACTGTAGTAGAAGTGTTGCTAAATAATGAATGCTCACCACTTAACAAGAATGGTGGAGCGGGCGCGACTGTCAGTCGGCACTCATCCTTGCTCGCGCTAATTGAGTGGGGCATCTCACGACGTAACACGACAACGCCACGGAATGTAAACACCATCGTAAAAACGACACTGTCACATTATTTCGGGTGCTTCATCAGCGACTTCCTCGTGTAGCACGATTTAATCAAACGATTCAAAGTAAATTTTCAAACTACATTTCACGTACAGCAGTTTATCTAGTTTATGTTTTCCGGAAACACGATGTTGGAACGAACGATCAATGGACGATAGCAGATATTTTGCAGGAAATTGTAAGTACGATATATCGGTGATGTGGTTATGTTAAAAAAGTGAACCAAAACGATTAGTTTCTTTTAACCGTTTTTATTGGCGTTCTGCGTCAGCACGTGACATTTATTATAGATAATGTGGGGGTATAATGTGTCGTGGCTAGTTAGTTGGTAGTGAGGTGTGATCGGTGGCAATACATCACGCCGCCAAGAGATATATGGGCGTTGTCGTCTATCGGTCGACGGTCGCCGTGAACGGTAACACATTGTCTGATGCTCCACGTCGTCCCGCTTTTTGCGACATAAATAATGGTGCAGCTCTTATACTATGAAGAAGCTGCAGAACAAGCAAGCCGTAAGGACTATATTTTTATAGCTCTTGCTAATTTTTAATACATTTTAGGTCCATCAAAAGAGACAAAAGGCAAAAGCAAACCGAAAAAGACGCTTATTTTTAAGATTACACTTTTTAAATCCAGTGTAAAGTTCAATAACGTCAAATGAAACTCAATAAATGGTTCTGCTATTGCAACCTTCGCCTGCGACCTTCGAAGGGCGAAGGCGGTGCATCGATTTTCAGTGTCTAACAATAGTTCGGTCGAAGGTTAGATGGAATAGATGGCGTAGATTTCACGTAGTCTAAAGTTCATATGTTTAAATTTGCGAACAGAAACTTTTAATTCCGAATTGGTATACATAAACGAGGAACATCATAAATCCCGCCATCGCAACTAATTAAAATGAAAATAGAGCTCATCTAGAGCGCGTTTCAATAGTAAAACCGACAGTATGCCGCGTCCAACTGTGCACATACGTGTAAATAGATGGTACAGGCGCTAATCCGACTTATCTCACACGACTGGGCATTGCATCGATTCTCAATGTACATAACATAAAGTTCTTTGTGAATGCACATGTTGTTAAATATGGGATTAGAGAAAAGACTGCGTCTGGCTTGGAGTGTGCAAAGCGCACGATGCGAAACGAAACCGGTTAGACTTGTTTATTTTGCACGCATTCCAGGCGGCCAGGCGGGAGCGAGCGAGAGGCATCCCGGACGGATCAGGAACTCGATTCCTACGGCGCGCTGGCCTTGAATCCCAGCTCTTCGTAGTGGCCGGTAAAAATATTGTGAAGTTGTGTAATGTTTGTGCCAAGAGATGTAAACGGACTACCATTAGAATCTGCGTCATTCGCAAAGAACCGCTGGTGATTTATGTTCCGTTGATGGGGTTTTCCTTTCCTGGATCGGCTGGTATAAACAATCACCATGTTTTCTTAGATTACTCGAAGCTATGTGTAGCAATAACGTGTTCATTTCGCATACTTGTTAAACGATCGACGTGTTCTCTATTGACATAGAATTGGATAATCGCTACTTGTTAGATTCTGTGTATACGTCTGGCGGCTGCTTCCTGCTTCTCATTTCCAATTAATTCTGAATCATAAAAATTGCTTTAGATTTTACCATGATATCTTAATCCTTATATAAGTTTGTAACTGAATTATACAATTTTGCGCCCTTAGCAACGACATTTCAATCAAATATGGCGGTTTGGAGTGCAGATGCGCGCTCGATATCCTCTATATCTCATAACTTGTAAAGCAGGTTTCGCAACTCTCAACTAATAATGTCACTGCACTTCGTAGAAAGTTTTTTTTTATCCTTTTAGATATAAAGCGGGAACATCTTCTACGTGGCGAGTTTCTGACTCATTTGGATGTGTCATTATTTATAGACGGCGTGTCATTAGCGTAGGCTTTGTTTATGTCGCGGCGAGAGAATCTATTTACGAGAACTACGTCACCAGATACGCGATCAGACCGGACATGAATTGGCAATGAATGCATTCATAATGATTAACAACTAGGAATTGTGGGAGGATTTATTTGCTTATAATAATTAAGGGGGAGTTCCTAAGCCGACAATCCTCTTTCCTGTGAAATCCATACAGGTTTCGTGTCACGTCCGCGATGAGAATTCACTTTAATTGGCAAATAATACGTAGGCCAATTAAGGATGCTAAGTTAGATGGAGGCGCGCGTGACGCGACTAGTGAACGTATTCAATTATGCAAACGTAGTCGTGAAAGAACAGCCCAACTCCCCGTCTTCTTCTCTTTTATTGACCGTTGGGAACGGGCTGACGAAGTGCACTTCGACTCAGTTCCCCGAATTATGTAACATTTGTCGTCGCGTGTAATTCTCGTGCTCCCAACGACTTTCACACCTTTCACTGGCTCGTGGTGCAAAAAATGTATATTACTTATATTCGAACATACTTTCTCTTCATATAGTAACTACGCCGACGAGAGTTTAGATGTACACATGTACAAATACTGGGTTCATTTTTAATAAAACATTCGATATTGCACAACTTAGTGAAACGGCGAGATAGCGACGCCACTGGAGCATTTGAGAGTCGCGACGACGACGCTCGCCCCGGGGACATCGCAATTGTCATGTAAAGCGTCGTTGGGGCTAAAGCGTGGCACATCGAGCCCGCGCCTCGCCTCCGGCTGAAAATGCACTTTTGCGAACCGATTGCCTGTCGATCTAAGTTATTCAGCGAAACGGTGAGTAGCGACCTAAGTATGGATAACGATCTGCTCCGACAGTGTTAAGCCCCCAGACACTCAGATTTATCGTCAACTGTATCGAGAGATGGATTGTAGGAAATTTTAAAATCCATGGAAATACTGTAGACTACGTAAAGATAAAATAAGCAATAACAACTACGAACTCGTCCCGACCATGTCGTGACGATTAATTGAAAGGTTTGTTGACTTTGTTGTACATAAACGGATGGTAGCTGTTGGCTGTATAGCGTTAGACCCTTGCCTGTGTTTAAGTTTTTAAAATGACTGCTTTCTCTTTCGCACACGTAGGTCGCCCTCTCTCTTGCTCGGTACTCGCGACGGCTCACAACCACTGCGTATATTTAAATTAATAAACTCTGCTAAACAAAGTAATTATTGTTTTACTGGCCATATCCCATCAGGTTATGGGCCCAGTATCTTGCACAAGTGAAGTCGCGAGTCAATTGAAAGTACATTTCGCGTTAATCTAATCCAAAGATTTGTCAGCCACGCGGTCGTTGCTAGACAAAGAAAAGTGCAGGAAAGATGGACCTCGCTTCGCACGTAATTGCTGCCCGGCGTTTCGACGGTCAAGGTTTCCGCCAATGGAAGTTCATGATTAACTGCGCGCTAAGAGCAAAAGGATTGAGCAATCATCTCACTGAGGAGAAAAGTGACGATAACACAAACGATGTGAAGACAGAAGGAAGTTTGTCCGTACTTGAAAAATGGCGTCAAGCAGATGCGCAAGCGATGTTCATTATAGCATCAGGACTCGATATGTCTCTAATTAGTTTGGTTGAAACGTGTACTACTGCAAAGCAAATGATGATTAAATTAGAATCCATTTACGAGCAGAAAAGTGAAAACACGAAAATGTTATTATTGGAAAAGTTCCACAACATAAAGATGGCGGAAGGCGATTCAATTGCTAAACATATTACAAAAATCGAAAATATCGCACAACAACTTCGAGATGCTGGTGAATTGGTTTCGGAGATAAGCGTGATAACCAAAATATTGGGATCGTTACCCGACAGATATCGAAACCTACGTCAAGCATGGTTGTCACTGGACGAAAAGAGACAGACAATTATCAATTTGACAGCTCGACTGATAGATGAGGAAGCAAGTTTAAACCGTGCTGAAGAGCAAGAGAACGCTGCTTTAGTTTCAACACAACAAAATAAAAACAAGCAGAACACACGTTCCCGAGCAAAATGCTTCAAGTGTTCAAAACGCGGACACTATGCGCGTGATTGTAAACAAAGTGTTCCCGTCACTGCCACTGTCATGCCGGCGCCAGCGAGTAAGCGCTCGGGCCGCACTCATGCGTCACCGTCTCAAAAATCTGCGTTCGTCAGTGATAACAACATAAATATTGATAGTAAATACGTGTGGATATTGGACAGTGGAGCCTCCGTACATATGTGCTGTGCTCGAGAATGTTTTGCGAACTTAATTCCCTTCGAATCAACAGTGCGTATCGGCAATGGAACTGAGTTACAAGTGTGTGGGAAAGGGACAATAAATGTAAACAAACTACTCAATGGACAATGGTACGAGTCTACTATAAACGATGTTTACTTTGTGCCAAAACTATGTAAGAACTTGTTCTCAGAAGGTGTTATAACCTCAAAAGGTTTTAAAATAGTGAAAGAACAATCCAGTGCTAAAATATACGATAGTTTGGGAATGTTAGTTGCGGTCGCAAACAAAAGTAGCAACAATAACTTATATAAAATGCAATTCAGTGTTAAAATATCTCGAGATGTAATATTCGATGAAAGTACTATCTGTGATGAACGAAAAGTTGAGGAGAGCTTGTTCCAGCTGCCCCTAGATGATGAAGATAGCTTGGTGTGTCCACTATCAGAAAAGAGAGCAGAAGCAGGATCCTCTCCGCAGGCCTTGATGCATACACCGGTCAGCACCGTGTATGATGCCAAGGAGACTCCGCAGGCCCCGATGCATACGGTGGAGTGTGGCCCATCGTGTGATGCCAAGGAGACCCGTGCACTTCCAACTCCGCAGGACGCGACGTATGCTGTGATGAGTCCTCAGCGTGATGCCAAGGTGTTCGGAGGTGCCACCAGCAGTGGTGGTAAGTCGTCGACGTCAAGCAGGAGCCAACATGGTAGTAAGTCCCTATTTGACAAGAATGTATTTGAAAATTTCCTGAATAAAGCCCTGGGTAAGCAGTCTTCGGATGAGTGCTCGGAACACCCAGAGGAAGACACAATGACCTATATAGCAGAGGCATTGATAGCAGATTGTGAAGTCCCAACTACATTCCAGGAAGCCATGGTATCTCCGGATGCAGAGCAGTGGACAAAATCAATCAACGAAGATCTGGAAGCTCAAAAAGAAAATGAAACGTGGGAGCTAGTGAGTTTACCTACTGGTAAGAAACCCATAGGATGTAAATGGGTATTTCGTGTGAAAGAAAATTCAGATGGTTCTATTTGATTTAAATCTAGACTTTGTGCAAAAGGGTTTTCACAAATAAAAGACATAGATTATTCTGAAACATTTTCACCTACAGTAAGGTATGATACCATTAGAGTCATGTTGTCACTAGTTACCCATTTAAAACTTAATATTAAACAATTTGATGTTAAAACTGCATTTTTATATGGTGCAATTTCTGAGGAAATTTACATGTCCCCTCCTCCAGGTTTAAATGTAAGTGATAAAGTTTGTAAATTAAAGAAGTCACTATATGGTCTTAAGCAAGCACCAAGGTGCTGGAATCAAACTGTAACTGAAATATTGAGAGATTTTGGTTTTACAGCTTGTGAAGTAGATAAATGTGCATTTATATCAAATAAATACAGTGATGTAATGTATTTACTTTTGTATGTAGATGACGGACTTCTGTTTTGTAAAAGTAACACATTAATGAATAGATTTCTATCCGAGTTACAGGAAAAGTTTCAAATTGTAGTTACTGAAAATGTAAAATGTTTTGTTGGTATGCAAATAGACATAAGTGAAAATTCAATTTTAGTACATCAAAGAAAATATATTGAGTCATTGTTGAACAAATTTCAATTGAAAGATTGTCATCCGGTTTCAGTGCCTGCTGACCCAAATATAAAATTGTGTAGACCTGAATTTCCTGAAAACAAAATATTGTATCCTCAGATGGTAGGTGCACTCATGTTTCTTGCAATAGTCTGTAGACCAGATATAATGTTGGCAGTAAATATTGTAAGCAGGTACATTGAATGTCATGATCAATCACATTATAATGCTGTGTTGAGAATTTTGAAGTATTTAAAGGGTACCAAAGACTTAGGTATTTTGTATACACATTGTGAAACTTTAAATATAGAAGCATACTGTGATGCAGACTTTGGTTCTGATATAGACTCACGTAGATCAACCAGTGGTTATGTAACAATGATAAATAATAGTGCTGTAACTTGGGCAAGTCAGAAGCAAAGTTATGTAGCATTGTCTACCTGTGAGGCAGAATATATTTCAGCCTGTAATGCAACAAGAGAAATTATTTGGCTTAAATATTTACTAAATGAATTGTGTAAATTTAATGAAACTGTTGCTTTGTTTATAGACAACCAGAGTGCTATAAAGTTAATTAAGAATGAAAGTTTACATAAGAGAAGTAAACACTTTGACATAAAATTGCATTATGTTAGAGAAAAATTTAATGATAAAAGTATAAGTGTACACTATGTAAACACTAAAGAACAAATTGCTGACATTTTGACAAAGCCGATAAGTAAGTTTCAATTTATGTATTTGAGAAAAAGTTTAGGTATTGTGTAAACCAAGCTATGTATTTACATAATCATTTTTAAGTGTAGGTATAAACAGTGTATAAAGGAATAGAAAGTTGTCATTTCGTGGGAGTGTTGGCTGTATAGCGTTAGACCCTTGCCTGTGTTTAAGTTTTTAAAATGACTGCTTTCTCTTTCGCACACGTAGGTCGCCCTCTCTCTTGCTCGGTACTCGCGACGGCTCACAACCACTGCGTATATTTAAATTAATAAACTCTGCTAAACAAAGTAATTATTGTTTTACTGGCCATATCCCATCAGTAGCCGATACGATCGGGGTAAAAGCAAGTATTGAGGAGAGATGCCTGATGCGATTCATTGTTATGGCCGCGGCTATGTATCAAATGGTTTCGCTGATTCGTGACCAATCACTTAGTACGGTGACCAAATCTTATAGGGACAAACTTTCATATTTTATGTGTCTAATTTGGTTGCTCAATCAAGACGCTTATGAATTCAAAGAATTCAGCAGCAAAGAATTCAGCTGTTTACTGTCATGAGAATATGATTTAGAGTGGCAACTTGTCGAATGTGATACAGAAACCTCGGAGTGGAGGCATAATTTATTGGCCTATGTAACTTTATAGTGTAAGGCTATACCAACTTAGCAAATGGTGTCCTTATAGGGTGACTGGGGTTCCACATGAGAGTACCGATTGTCCGATACTGGAAACTGGAGTTGTTCAATATCGCCGTAAAGGGCCAGACTAGACTTTCGCTATCGCGTAATAGTCTCGCACTGGCGGCGGAGGGTGACGTAACCGTGCGTCCGGCGCGGCGTCGAATTCGGCACGTTGTGTACGTGAATCGTGATGCAAGCGAGGTGCCAAGGTCGAGGCTGATACTCGGCATGCAAATGAGCGCAGATAAGTCGCGCTCATTACACCCTACACCCGAAGCCGGGGCTCGAGTGTCATTACGAGCCCTGTCGGGGCCGCCTTTATTTTATTACGCGGATGTGTCGAGAAAGGAGGTTAATGTCGTCGAATTACACGCATTGTTTCACATAGCCATTGCCATGGAAACAACGAATGTTGCGAGCCTATTTTGCTTTCCATTACACCCAGGCGAAAAATGACTGCTGAGCCATGTTTACTCATTGCCATGTTGTTACTCATTTACTGAGATAAAGAATTTTGGAGCTTACCAGGACATAAGAAAGAACATTAAGTGTGTTATCAATAGGATGGACTGAACCGAAGAAAATAACTTTGGAGCTATTTACGTGATTTTCCACGTTGGTGGTTGGAGACGTGTCTCTCGGGTCTCACCGTTTAATTAAAGGGCGGCGGGGTGAGGGAGCCGAGGAGCAGGGCATAATGGCGGCGCAATATCGGATGGAAATGCGCGGCATGTAGGAATGCGCCGCGCGCCGCCCCTCCTCATTCGCGAACGATTCGTGGTATTTTTTATTGACGACTCTGGAAATGCTATAGTGGGAATAGTCCATTCGATCTCCACTCTACTAAAATCATGCCCGGAAGTGACCTAAACTAAGGAACATTAAGGGGTCATTTCTGCTATTGTGTTGATACAATTTAAGAGCATTATAAATTGCTATTAGCTGAAAGTGGAATGAAAGTTTTATTTCGCCGAGAATACCATCTAAAAATATACTTTACCTAATGGACACGGCACGGCAGTATTTTTCATCCGCGCTCTGCGCTCGGTGGAAAGATTAAATTTAGAGAGTGACGTTTTTAGAAAGCACAAATTCAGTGGACATCGCCGAAAAATGTTTTTCAGCGTTTAGGACTGGTCGAATATTGAAACTCTTGGAGTATAAGCATAGACAGCATGAAAATTATTGTTTTTAGATTTTTTTTAAATTAATGTTGTAAAACGAGTTGTTGGGTAAGTGCATGAAGTGCGCACGAGCACCAACCCGAGTGCAATTTGAACGGCGAGTGGCGAAATCTGAGAGCGAACGGAACGTGACACCCCACTTATCACGCAACGAGAAAGTTGGACATCTTATTAAAATCTGTTATTTATAACTGCGTAACGACTTTAGATTGCAGTCTTAATAAAAGAATCACACACAATCGCAAGTCTTAACACAACACAACGTTCCGCGTGGTTGGAGATTTTTGATTGCTACATTTGCTGCGAGTATTTCAATTCTTTTCTTTAAGTTGTCTCGTTACACTTATGTCGTGCTTGACAAGATTGGGAAGACACGAAAAAATACGGCATACATAAACATATTATGCACATTAATAAGTCAATATAAAGAACAGAACTACCAAAAACCTGGTACAATTAAAACGAGAACGACAATTTATGCAGCAATTACGTGAAGCATGTTGGCGTTCAATCCAGGTCAGATTAAGTGATTTTTTAAAAACTAATGCAAACGATAGCATGCGACGAGTGCGCCCACAGCGCTCACTGCTGCACAAACTTAATGAACGCTCGCAAACGCGACCCTGCCCGATGGATCGTACTCATTCAGAGGTCCTAAATCGAGCTCCATAAATACTCTTAATGAAATGTCTTCATTAGTGTTCATTATCTCCCGTGTGCTTGCATAGATTTATTACGTTAACATATTAAAATTTTCTGTCAGACTAGACTAGTCAAGTCGCTGTCGTGTCTAATGAATAAACATTTGATAGATAATAGCATTTCAAATGCATCGAGATCTGGATGACGTCCAATTAGGCTCCAGATATCGTTCAGACGATTAATGACTTTATTAGAACCCGTTCGATTGTTTCTGCTATTCTAAACCTTTACCAATTACAGATTCTAAGTGAACTACGTAGGTAGCAAACATTCCATAGCTAATTTCTCGTCATTGCGGTCTCAGATGCAGGACGGACGGAACGGACAGATATACGTATATCTATAATGAATCACGTAACGGTGCCTGCTATTCCAACAGAGCCCGCCGTCTCGGCCACGTCTACTTACCTATCTACAATGCGTGAAGGTTCACGAACAATCTCCAGTCCGAGATTGGTGACCTTGTTTATAAATCAGTGTACAATATAGACTTCTGGGTTAATATGAGACTATTTTATTTCGCTTTATAATTACATACATTATGATACCATCTCTGAGTCTGATTTATCTGCTAATTACACGTTGTACAGGGTAATACTCTTCATGATTGGCATTGCAGTTAATAATTATTATGAGTTGGATGATATACGGCTTCGTAAGAAATATTGAGGAGTTCGTTTAAACTACATACGGAGTAGAATGCTTGTTTAGTGCAGTCCGGTGTTTAGCAGCGCATAAAGTTATCCGACATGAAACAAGTCCAGCGTGGCGCACAACGCTAGCCAGTTGAGATTACTGGCGGCTTTTAAATGCCCCCAATGCTCTGAATGTTCAGCAGCGGAACACTTGGCGGGCGAGTTTTGAAAACCCCTCCAGAGGAGTGCCCAAAGCAATAGCTTTTGCTCCAGATTTGTTAGCAGTTGTTTAGCTCATTTGCAAAACAGCCGAGTTGAGGTGATGGCAGTTTATCAAAGGATTCTTGCATTCATTTTCGAAAATGTTTTTAAAAGGCAATAAATTCCCTTTGGATATCGGTAAATTCGCTGAAAGATCAATTCAAATGAGTTCCAAAAATAAAAATATAGGTCAGCGGGAAAATTTCACAATATCGTGCGTTTACAGAGTAATGATTGTTGGAAGCGATTTATACTTTCCAAGAACTGAGGGTAGGGATTCAGCGCGCTACTTCGCTAATTTCGTACAGAGCGCGTTGTGTAATAATATCTTGTTTGTTTAACTGGAGGCCCGGAGTGATAATAATCATCGGCATGATACATAATAGTTATTTATGCAACTGTTGTATAATCAGGGGTATTAAAACACGAATGTGGGTTTATCACACGAGGCGTAGCCGAGTGTGATAATAGTATCACATGAGTGTTTTAATACCTAATTATAACGGTTGCATACAAGACTTTATCTACTATCATGCTATTAATCCTCTATAAAAGAACCTATAACAATTAGCTTATTGCCAACATTAAAACACTCAATGATATAATGATCATTATATCATCCAAACGCGTGTTATAATGAATTTCAAAAAAAGAACATTCTCATGCAATGACATTTTCTGGTGGTGAAAATGTCATTGCATGAGAATGTTCTTTCGCTAATCGCTAAAATTTTGAAAAAAGAACAACTCGTCTTATCGTGTTATATCCCGCCATTTTTTTACTCGAATAAGGTATGCGAATATGGTATGTTATGAAAATCTTTTATAGAGGATTCACAGCATGATTGTAGATAAAGTCTTGTATGCAACCGTTATAATTAGGTATTAAAACACTCATGTGATACTATTATCACACTCGGCTACGCCTCGTGTGATAAACCCACATTCGTGTTTTAATACCCCTGATTATACAACGGTTGCATAAATAACTATTATCTACAATCATGCTGTGAATCCTCTATAAAAGATTCTCATAACATACCATATTCGCATACCATATTCGAGTGAAAAAATGGCGGGATATAACACGATAAGACGAGTTGTTCTTTTTTCAAAATTTTAGCGATCTGGTGGTGAAAATGTCATTGCATGAGAATGTTCTTTTTTTGAAATTCATTATAACACGCGTTTGGGTGATATAATGGTCATTATATCATTGAGTGTTTTAATGTTGGCAATAAGCTAATTGTTATAGGTTCTTTTATAGAGGATTAATAGCATGATAGTAGATAAATACGTTTATCTACTATCATGCTGCATGCAATGACATTTTCACCAACAGATCGCTAAAATTTTGAAAAAAGAACAACTCGCCTTATCGTGTTATATCCCGCCATTTTTTCACTCGAATATGGTATGTTATGAGAATCTTTTATAGAGGATTCACAGCATGATTGTAGATAAAGTCTTGTATGCAACCGTTATAATTAGGTATTAAAACACTCATGTGATACTATTATCACACTCGGCTACGCCTCGTGTGATAAACCCACATTCGTGTTTTAATACCCCTGATTATACAACGGTTGCATAAATAACTATTACACTGCGATATAAAGTTGCGTTGATTTCATTTGAGTTTTCAAAATGGAAGCTATTCGTCTTCAGTTTGCGATGAAAGCGAGCACGTGGGTGAACGAGTTGGTTGTGTACTTCTATTTCGAGTCTTGAGCGTGGAGTGGCGGTGTGGCGGCGACGGCCGGTGCATCTATCACTCCCACGTATGGTAACTATACTGCAAGCTGTGCGAACAGACCACCTGAGCCCACGCACACTTTCACTAATGCCCTTTACAAAGTTCATTATAATGCGTGCATTTATTTCACAAATACTGCGTAAGTTTTCTGAATATGGCTTTTTAAGCAAAGACTACGCAGTTACATCAGTTAATCCGTTAAGTAATAGTTTTTTTTAAAGAGTTTAATTAATTCGTAGCTCCCAAAATGGTTGCTAACTTGGTAAGTAATTAAGCTATATATGCAGCATTATCGTTAAATAAATTGTAATTAAAACTAATCCCAACACGCCAACTTGGTTAACACGCTATTTTATAAGTCGACAGTGTAATGTAATTGTATTATAAAAACTAGTAAGAGAACGACTTATTCGACCATAACAGTGATGTTGACTAAGATGAAGTCACTGTCTAGTTGATTTCGCAAGACGATAGCGACAACGTATCGATGCATGACATAACCACTGCCAGTTCTACTAAGAAAATGGATGCAACCACGTTATACCTACATTTACCTACCTATCACTAAAAATACTGACGTGAATATTAAAAGTAGTATGTCTGTGCTAACGCCTACGTCATGGCTCGCAGTCAGTGTTTCATGGTCGTTTTAATGTCAGTAAATTGAGAGTCGGAGGTGATGCGATGAGACGTTCGCGAATCCGGTCTGACAATACGACGCATCGGTCGCCAGGTAGATATCAGCGGCGCCGCGTGGGTGAGGTTAAGTGAATAAGGCAATAAGCTCGGTTTAATCAACACAACACGTAGCCTAATCAAATATGACCCCCTCGTCATATCGTGTAATTGAAGGCTTAATCACGGGAGACGTTTCGCGAAAGTCGCGGCGGCGCGGGACGGGGATGAGTCGCAGGTTTGTTTGATCAGCCCACGATTACGAACATACTGAGGCGGTGACAACTTTCGTGGGATAACATTCGGCTTGTCTAATGAAATACTTACACATCCAACAGTTTACAAGTTTATTGGTTGGGACGGAATTTATCATTAATCCTACTTAAAATTATAAACGTGAAAGTTTGTTTCGATGGATGGATGGATGTTTGTTACTCTTTCATACAAAAACCTCAGAACGGATTTGGGTGAAATATGGGACACAGATACTTCATAACTTGGACTACCACATACGACAGTTTTTATCCCGATTGTATGTTGCTGTGGGAGAATCTTCGAGTTGTAGAGGGTGAAGCCGCTGTCAACAGCTAGTACTTATTTAATCAATGCGAACAGTAAAGGCCACAAAGTGCTACCTTGTGGCATTCCATTAAATGTAAGCAGTACAAATTCGATATCAAAATGGGTTCATTAAAAACCTTCCCTTTTTTTAAGTTTATTCAATTATGCGTAGAAGTGTAATTTAATATCTACGGTACAACAATATAAAAGTGAATACTTGTGTATGTAGCCAAAGGTCAATGTGTGGAGAAATTCATTCAAAACCAAAAAAGCTTTAGCTCACCTACCACTCGATTGCTTTATTAGCCTCTTGCAACAGCCTTATTATTTCAGGGGAAAATCGAATAACAACAGCGTTTCAGGTTACAGTGATGAAAGAACGAAGTTTTCGCTTTACCCGATTAGGCGAGCGGCGGTCCAGTGGATAGCGGGCCGGCTACTCAAAGAGCCAGCACTAGTGCTCCTCACAAAGCCGTTGTTTACTTTTTCGTTCCCCCAGTTAAATATCTGGACGCTCCATCGCCGGTCAACAGTATAATCGGCGTTCTCCGACGTCGAGATGCTTTTTATCGTGCAGATTAGCACCGGAGCGACGTACGATGCACTATTTCGCATTCTCCAGGGGATTATTTAAAGTTTCCTTGAGCTACAGCTCCGTCCAAGAGCAGTTTTATCTCTAAGCGAGGATAGAAACTGTTTAGGGTTGAAATGCGTGCACACACTTCTAGCTTTTTAATATTCCAGAACTTTGATTTTGTTGGAAGATGCAGAAATTTTGGACTGCCAAAATGTCTATCTGTTTTATTTGTTATCTTTCACACATGAATTTTGATCAAAATTACTAACTAGCAAAAAACCAGGTTTTCTATTTCTAATAGATACATTAGAGACGTTGCTCGATTTTATCATCGTCTGAATAGAAAAGCCTGAGATTGCCGATTAATAAGGTAATGGCATCGAAGCGAGAGCATTGTGGAGCGCAGACAGTGTGGAGGCGACGACGCGATACCACGATACCACCAGGGCGCACAAAGCCCGTACAATGTACGACGGCTCATTGTTTAGAGTCTCGGACTAAACATCATGGCCGGCTTTAAGCGAATTACCTACTGCAGCCTCACACATGTAACTTGATGTACACTACACAACGTAAATACTAGATAGCGGCCCGTGATGTATGGCGGCTAAGATTGCACGTCCCGAATTTCTTACAGGATTAAACAGTGTTTATTTATTTGCGAATGGGGTATTATAATGGGAAAACTAATTACCCTGATTGCTTTTATAGCAAAAATAACATCTCATCCTTTTACGAATTGTTGATGAAAATGTTTGTACTAGGTATAGCTTCAAACTTAGCAATAGCATCGACTAACGGACTAGACGACCGATTCCGAAAATAATACAACTTGGAAAAATAGAAAGAGATCTAAATCAAATTCAGCTGCATATCAACTGTCTGAATTTCACTGTGGCAATAAAATTTACGATATAAAAACACTACTGCTGTTAGCAAAAAACTGGCTCATCGTTTCACCGCCCACATTTTGCATTGACGTATTGCATGGAGCAAGCCGGGATCGGCGATGTACTTATCCTAGCAGTAACGTTAGAAACATGACCATATTGAATAGCGCACGCGGGTGGCAGACGTGGAAATCTTTACCAGGCGCACTGGCTCGCTCCCGATACCAGTGCGTTTTATCTCTTGATCGCGTTATTCAACCAAGCATCAAAGGAAAATACGGAGGGAAATAGGTATTAAGAAATGAGAAAACGCCTTCTATTTATCTGTTTTCATTTGTTAAGCAAACGGTTTGTTGAATTGAAAATAACGAATTATGTTTCAAAAGTGCTAATGCAATTTTTGTTCGCTAGGAAAATACTGAAATGAAAGTGATAAGGGCTACATATACGAGTATTTAGTCAAATAAACGGACGGTGTTATTTTGAGAGTCGAACCAGTGGACATAATCGCGATAAGGCCCTCAGCCCGAGGCGATGCAGCGGCGGAGGTGCGTGTTTACATGTCAGTTTTAATTTTTATCGCCCTCCATTCGCCCGAAATACCAACCTACCTACCCGTTATCACGTCATTCTACCGTGTTGATAACACTATAGCACGTAATAGCCGAACAAACTTACCGATAAACCGTTTTATTTTGTGCAAATCGATGTAAAATATTCATGTTTTCTCTGACATTAAATTTGCTAACGAACACAATTTTAATTCTAACCTGCTGTTCATTTGAATACGTAGAATATTGCAAAACTGGTGAACATTACGCAGCATTAGACATTTACTTATACACGTAATTCATCGTTATCGTTATGCTCGCATCTTAAAACATTGAGCTAGTACATAATATAATAATATGTATAAGTAGAGTACAAGTTAAGGCTGCGAGTCATCGTCCTGCTCATTATGTTAGCGCTATGCCAATTCCCATACAATAGTAGACGAACGACGGCGACGGCGGCGGCGGGGGTGACGTCACTTCAAGCTAGCCTTGGGATTGAGGTCGGCGAGCGGAATAGAGGCGGCGAAATGTCGCCTTGAGGGGTTGTTTCTTGTTCAACCGGAAAATCGCAGCTGCATAAGTTTTTGAAAATATTTACTGTAACTCTGTTTCGACTCCTTTCAAAGAATGAAAAAAGGAAAATATGAAAACTCACCTTGATACTGTCGTAGCAGGCGGTGACTCTTCCATTCTGCACCTCCACGGTAGTCGGGGGATGCGCAAACTTGCATTCGGTGTCGGGTCGCGAGCACTTATTCCGTTGAAATTCGCGGCACACTTCAAGCTGCAGCCAACGTGAGTCCTTGCCGTTTAAGAGGTTATTCATGTTCACCATGGTGGCCATTGCTGCCATAAAATTCAGGGGCGGTAGATGCGCGCGCAATTACGCAGAGCGAGTGCGGCGCATAGGCGGCGGGGAGCGAGCGCGCCCGCGCGCTCTCAGCATGCACTGGTCACACGGAGAGAGAGACTGCTGCTGCTGCGGCCACTGGCTTGCGATCGCGCACCCTCACTACACTACGACACACACGCACGGGACGCGGATCCGCGGCGATTTCACGCGCGGCTATCACGCTAGGTACCTACTTACTAGTTGATTAATCTTACAATTAAGTTAGAATTAAAGACACCGACGTTGCAAGCTTATTTAGGCGAGTATTAAAATATTATTATCACACGCGTTCTTATCGATGTTGACGGTTGAGTTTAGTAGAGGGCGAGCGGTGCTTGGTGCGCGAGCATGGCGGCGGCCGGTGCGGGTCTGGGCAGGCGACGGTGGGGCGCGTAAAAAGCTAGATTAGCGGCTCGGCGGTCAGCGAGCAAGCCGGTGCGGTGCGGGGCTCAACTCTGCGAACAACAAAACACACTGGTTACTCTCCGGGCGGTTCGCCCCGGAGCCAAGCACAAGCGGCTACCGGGTTAGCAAGCGCGCGCGGTGGCCGCTCATAGGCCCGCGCGGGTGACGGCGCCGCACGCGCATTGTGGCAGTGCGGCGCCATCACCGGCAGCAGATTTTAGGCAAACATTTTCAGGTCTCGTTCTGTCGCTTGTTATTTGCCAGCCACATGATGCATTGTGAACACTATCAGAGGTGCGCAAGAGGAATTAGCAGTTATCAAGTTTTTAATTTGGATGCTGGCTTTTTAGGCTCTAGGCAGAAAGGTACCTTCATATCGAAGAACATCGCCTCCAACCTGCTACCCCATCATCATCCTACTTACTAACTAGTTCTTTAAATTTTTTATTACACACAATTGACAATTTATGTTTGATGATGATATTATAATAATGAGGTTTTTTATATGCATATGATACCCACTTACCCAGAGTAGATAATAAGGTCATATCATTTTGGTTTCGCATTGGCCATGTTACAGAACATTAAAATAAACAAACATGTACCGCAATGACAATCAGTCTTAATTTTTCGCTTAACATAAGCTGTGTCGTTATGACTTTATCAATAAATACTGAAATTAAAACGCAATACAGCATAACTAAATGGAGATAATCAATCAAGGTGCCTTTATTTTCTTACTATCAAAAATGTTTATGAATTCAAAACCAAAACCTAGTAGTGCTACACACAAAATCCATCCGTTATCCGCTTCTTCATTCATTGGCAACTGAATCCAAAAACCTTTGAACAGCAGATTTTTGACGTCAATCTCATCAGAACAAATCTATGAAAAGAAGGAATAGTGTTTTCACGGCGGCAACGCCAATAAGTGTCAGGGGAATCATCGCACAAAAAATTCTTTGTGTGGGCGCTGCCACTAGAAACGTAACGGAGGCCGGGAACAGGGAAAAACTCGTGAAACCAAATCCTATCGTAATGCGCTATTTAAAGCATAACCTGGTTGAAAATAGCTCGGTGTGCGGCAACGCAACGTCGCGCTCTTCACCGTGCATAAATCTTCAAATTTTATTTTCAACGTAGATGCATCGGGACCGTTTTCATATGTGTTGGATGCGCTTCGCTCGATCCGACACATTTCCCGAACGATTTACGTTTGTTTTGAATTCTTTGCTAAACTTAACGCTATTACCAACGAGATGGTAGACATAGTGGTGAATTATGGTTGTATAAAAGCAAATTGTTGAAATGGCATCAATTACTCTGTAAATTAGCCGAAATTAGATTGTACTGTGTAACAAGGAAACAGGTAACAATGATTACGGAGTGCTGTGGTTGACCAAATCTAGTTACGTCGAGGCTCACGATAGTAATGGACATTTGCGTCCGATGTGGTTTACATTAATCAATATTTTTTGGTTTCAATTATACTTCAAATGAAACTAAAGAATTCATATATAAGCGAAACTACTAATGTACCATGTAAGTACCTCGATGTTTTTGTTCTAATCAAACACGAGAACGTGTTGTTTGCTAACTGTTTACAAATAAACAGTGTCGTTACTAATACGGGTACAAAACTACAACATAAATAAAGGCAAACCTTTGAAGCTGTATAGTTTTCCGCCGACATGATTGCAACCTATCAAGTCCAACCCCTTGGAAACGCACACAAAGCAAATGGACGTCCTTTTATTTTCTACATTTAAACCAGAAATTGAGAATGGTGGTTTCAAATGATATCGGCGGGCGATTCTTTTCACGTCGGCGCCGATCTCAGGGAGATTCCTTCGGTGCTCGACACGCACGGGGAAGACATTCAATAACCCAGTGAAAAGATTACCAAGAGCAATCAGACGGAAGCGAATCTAAATAAGAATCTCGTGAGAGCGGTCGGGGACAGGGGGGCGCAGGAGGGGGAAAAACAGTCGAGCGGGCCTTTGTAAGATCGCCGATTCGATCAAGTTACCATCGAGAGTATCAGTAGATTTAATAGTTAGGTAGTTGAAAAGCGCGGCGGGGTATTTAAAATTACAATTTCATCATTTTCTCACAAATGGAAACCAGACCATTTGCCCGCATCCACGGTCTCGACCGGGACTCGAACCTGGGTCTCCCACCGCCAGGGAGGGCGCTCTTACCACTAAGCTATCAAGACAATAAGAATGCGAACAGCTCGCCTGGAAACCTTAAACGAAAATTTTTACCGGTATAAGTTATAACGTAACAGGAAATATTTCAAGAAGAATAATGTAACTTCGAACTGTAATAAATCAATTTAACGTCGTTGAGCAAGAATTCTCCTGCTTTTCATTTAAATGGTGGATACTTCGGTATTTATTGTGATTTTTTTTGTAATTTCCTGATAATGTAACCCAACCGCACTTTTCAAAAAATTAAGAGAACACTTTCAATAACATCCATGAAAAAAAAAAGTGTTAACAGAAAAGTGAACGTTTAATATTAATTCTCGAAGGCTTTATATAATTTGCAATTGAATTGGGTTCGATTGAAATCGGGGTAAGGTCGACCAAACGCGTGGTGCAGCTGTTTGAAAGGTACCGCTTAATTTTTTACCTTCACTGCCTTCACCGACAAATGTTTCTGGTACTTTATTTTTTGTGCATTACGTGACGCGATTGTATAAAGCAAGATTGGTAGCATTTATAATGTAATTGCCGCATGCTTTCAGGTACGCAATATTTAAGTGTGAAGTTCTAATAAGCGTGTAATTATTTTTGCAGTTTAAAACGGCTTCAGAATCGAGAATAATGTTATCAAATACGTCATTCATTTTACTGGTTTATCATGTCTGTATTCTACACATACTTGAGACAAATTCATTGGTGCGATTGGATTTAATAATGATTTATGTTTAGGCCTTGAACTGATAATGAACTTAAATCCTTTATTGGAATTAGAGAAAAATAAAGTTACAGGAAGGAGACAACCTACACGCGTCTATTTCCCAAGAACACTTTTCAAAGCCTTTGTTATTATTTTTTCCATTTAAATCTTTTCCAAGAGGGAAGGATACAAAAATCTGCTACTTGTCAGGCTTCATTCGCATTGTTTGGACCACGATTCGAATTTGCAAGGAAGGATCGTCACATTCCTAGAATTGCGAATTTCTGGAATTTCCATTCTGAGAAGATCAACGAACAAACGAACCGATCTGGCCGATGAAAATTGAACAAACAAAACAAAGGGAACTAGACAGTTTTATACATTCAAAAGAGGAAATAATTATTCGGGTTGTTTTGTACATTGTAACAACGATGGTGGAGCGTGTCCTCCTTCCTTATCGTTAGCTAGACTTATCGCTGCCGGAGATGGCAGTAATCAAGTAGAGCATTCAGTTGAACGATAAAAAGTTGCCCAGACAGCAAGGCCAACGGACAATGGTAATACAAACGTAGAACAGGGCAGACATGATCGCGAGGTGACCTTGGATTGAGGTGTCGCGGTTCGCCGCAGACGCAGTCGCAAAAACCACCACCGTGTTTACCTTCGACATGCTTGATCGGAGTTCAGTCTCGCTTAATGCAGTCAGCTTTGGCATTATCTGCATCTAGATTTACATACAATCGATTTATGAAGCATTTCACTGTGCCAAATTGGTTTAATCGGTTAATTCTGTGATTTTTCCAATATTTTAGTTCTTTTTTCCTTGACCGGGAATATTTGGTAACGTGTGTGTGGTGTGACAAAAATGTATGATGTTTTTGTTAACTGTATAATTACAGTGTTAGTTGATCCAAGTTATAATTTTTTGCATGCGAAACTTCCGTCAAGCCAAACTGCGACTGCGATTTGTAATAAGTTAATAGCATTCAAGGGCAAATTTTCTGCCCATTGCAATTTTAAGTCATACATCTTGTGAAGATGGTTGAAAATTGAACGGTTTTGCTTAGTTTCGCATGTGTTCGGTGGCGTCGAAGTGATGTCACCGTTTGTTATTCCTCGCATGGCTCCATATTCGTTGGTCAGTGTGCGCAGTTGTTGACTCACATCGTTAAGGAAAAAAGTGTTATCAATTACTTAGAAGGATGTCTACTGAAGTTAATATTACGACTGAAATGTAAACTGGAACATTATTAGTTGAACCATATTGAATACCAACCTGCTAACGCATATATGCTAAAGGTAAATTGTTGATTGGTATAGTATTCGTCGAGTTCATATTGTGAACAGAAAACTAAGGATCTGAGGAAAACATTAGCTTATTCGAACCTGATTTAGTTATTTTCAGATACAATTACTCAAACTAATATCACAAAATCATATTAATTTACATAGGAAATAAGATTGTCATCACAATTTAATACGAATTCTATGCAGCTCTAACTAAATGGTTTGTTGTACACGTAGGTGAACCATGGTAGCCAAAACAAAGGCTATTGTTTACCGTGTGCGAGGCAAAGCAGATCGCAACTAGCGCTACTTTCGCATTCGGGACGTGCACGAGGCACATTTAGCAGTCTCAGGGGACGTCGGCGGACTGGTAATTAGCGAGAGAGGCGAAAAATTTGCGACGGCTTAAATTTACGAGGCGCAAATTACACGATTCCGGCGCTATCGTTGCTGCACGCCCGTTAATGTGCACGCCTTATCGAACGTGGAGCGAGGGCCTGCCGACCTGCCACCGCTCTCACACTCTACAGATCGTATCGACCCCACAATACACCAATATTAATCACACCACGATTAAACGTGAAATTACAAACAGTGATCTTTGGCTGAGAACCAGGATTTGGAAGCTTAGAATTAGGCAGCAGCAATGAGATAAAAGAAGAATTTGCTTGTGGTTAATATAATCTGAATTTTGAACTCAAATGCTAAAATTATACAATTCATTTGATATTGGACTCACGTTCAAAGTGACTTGCGAATGCAACGTAGTGGTATCAAAGGATAACTGAGAATAAAAACATAGACAGAATATGTAATATTATGTAACGACCTCCGAAGTGCTGTACGGAGACAGCAGCAGAAGATTACAGATACACTTAAAACGGTCTTAAATAACACCACAAGGGGCGAAATGGGATAGCGAAAAAAGAAGCACGGAGACGTGGCGTTGAGCAGACAAGAATGGAAATTTCTGCACTGACAACAGTGAACTTTTAAATTAAAGATGATGCAATGTTACAATGAGAAGGCGCTTCTTATAGATCCAAGAAACACAGATGAATGTTATCAAGGAATTATTGGAAACAAACCTGATTGATCCGTCCTGTTAGTTTCTTGGTAAGTTGGATTTAGTTTCGTAAAGTTGATATGAATTCCAATTTTTAGACCTGCTGCTACAAGTTGGAATACTAAAGTATTATAAAATATGAAATGGGAGATTTTGTGCATGTAGTTCTGTTTCGCAGTCAGAATTTTGCCAAAATGGGCTTGATAATTTCCTGAAAACATATTTAAAAAACTTCCATAACCTCAGTGCTAACAAAGGACGATTAACAGTGGATATATTTGGTCATGTAATTCAGTTAGACCGGTTTAATTTTACCCAGATAAGATAATTATACCGATAAGAGGTAGCTTATCGCGGACGGTTTAGTTTTTGTCCAATCCTTCTTTACCAGAGTTAGTCATTGTATCCTTGATCAATATAAATGTCTGAGTTTCCTTGTTCGCCCAATTTTGCAAATAAAAAGTCCCTATTCAGTTGTGAAACGAGTTTTGTGTCCGTCTGCAATAAATTCAATTCGATTTCATTTCTTGTAAAGGACAAAATGAAGATGACGGCTTGTCGGTGTGTCACAACTGGTATTTAATTTGTGTTAAGATTCTTTGTCACTGGAACAATTTGTCTGAGACTGTGGCATATTTCTTCGTTTTTGACTTGTACATGTTCAACTATGCCTTTTTCTTTAGTTTCGTCATAATCTGATGTAATAAAGACGAGTTTTTGTTTCCAACAAATTAAAGTCCTCAAAAAAATGGTGTGATAATTTTCATTTTAAGCTCTGTATTAAGAGCTAAAATGGGACAATAATAATAATGCAGAGCGAGCCCTCTATTGACACACGTTTTTATTGTGGAGCAGGTAGCAGGGCCAGCTGTTACCCTCGTAGTAAAGCGTAGCAAACAAACCATTCCACGTTTAAATGGATAAAGCCCTGCGATTTTAAAAATGAACATGCTCATAGCTCATTTTTCTGTTTTAAATTATAGAGTGCTTTACTCAATTTACTTTTTTTTGCATACTCTGTTACATATTCGTCTCTTATCGCATCTTTTATGTAAACAGTTACGACTGTAACGGATAAGTTTTTGATTGCTATTGTAACGTTATCATTCTGAATGACATCATAAGCTTAATTTGCAGTTTTAAAAGAATAAACATCTACTACGCATGCACTTATCATTTCATGGAAAATCTTTTTTATTATGAGTTTTTTGTCGGGTTGTGGAACATTTTTATAAACTATTTTTATTATCTTCGAATCAACGCTATTTGTGTTGTTTGAAGTGATAAGATAAAACACACGTAATTTCTTGCAGAGATATGATAAAAACCTCGCCAGTTTTGGCTTATCTCTCGATTCAGAAAACTGAAGAGTTCTTACTGATTTGCTAGATTTGAAATTAATGAAAGTATGAATGAAAACGAACTTTCAAGTGTAGATAATAAAATCGTTTTCTAATAGAAAGTTGAAAAAATAAATCCAAAATATCAAATAATTTTAAAATGAAGAAATCACAAGTAATACATAAGTGGAAGTCCAGGATGAACTTAACATCAATTTACACCAGAAATACTTACATGTATTTAAGAAAAGCAACATAGAGATTTCTTATGAAGAAATATTAGTTACATATGCTACCAAAGAAATAGCCAAATGCATAACTAGAAGAAATCGAATGATGAAGGAGTAAAGTTCCATCAGGAATTAGGGGAACTACTTAGCGTAACTTTTACATTATGGGCTGTATCGATGAAAGCTTTAACTTGGGTTTATCGTGCGAGTAGCGCAGGCTGCTCTGCACCTAGCAGGTTCGAACCAAGGCGAAAGCTCTCATGCGGCGGAGCGAGCGGACCCAGCAGCATTGCCCACTAGTAACATACCGCTCGCTCCTACTCTTGGAAACTTTTCCGTCGAATTTCGGAAATCGCCGGCGGTTTAACTCCAACCACTCCAAACAAAGGCAAACACTAACGAGACAGATGGGAACAAAACACGATTGCCAAAAACACACTAGCCTTTTCACAAACTTTCACGTTTATACACTTTGTCGCGAGTTCCGAATTTCGACGAGATTATGCCGCATTTAATAGAATGAGCGTAACACTTACATGATGAGGGATAAACAAGCCGGGTAAGGGAGTGTAAAATGTCCGTAAGTTAAAACATAGCAACTTGCACGTAAGTTAGGAGAAACGATTCGCCGGTAGCGTAGAGGTCGCGGTTCGCGGCCACAGCGGGGCGGCACGCGTCGTGTTCGGAGCACGAGTGCGGTGCACGGAGCGGCGCGAGTCACACAAGCACAAGCGGAGTCGGCGGGCGACTGACGGGAGGCAATTGGCGCGGCGCGGGGGCTGCCGTGCGCGCGCACCCCGCGCACCCGCTCCCCCGAGCCACCCCGCTACCCGCGCGCCCCGCGACCGACGCCAGACGGCCGCCTTATCACACCGCGCGGCGCGCCGCTTCCTTTCTCCTCATGCAGTTGCGAGCTTTTCGCCACTGCCACACTTCCGCCCGCCCCGTCGATTGTGTAGAGTTTTAGCCGGTCAATGTGTTGCACCGATTATTTCCACTTCTTGAGCACAAGACATTCTTTTTAACGACGTTCATGTATGAAAACATTTTTGCTTCGCTAAAACTCAGACAATTGTGAACCGGCGTGTAACACCACAATTTGGGTTGAAACAAAGGGTGAACTAAGTTCAACCGCACGTCGGAGTCGCCTTATTGAAGCCGCATGAACAGATGTGCGGATTCACCTTTTGGAAAATAAAATTCACCATGATTGACGATACACAAAATGGAGAACAAAGGACTTGATTGCAAGTTTGCAACATGTCCGGTAAGTTTAAGTTGTCCATGGCGGGTATTTCGAGGGGGAAGGGTACCGCGTGTGCAAGCGAGCTAGCAACAGACTCCGGCGCAGGCGAAGAGCGGCGAAAGTGCGCCGCGGAACGAGTTTGCGTGGCGCGTGACCTGCCCGAGGACACGCTTGCCTCCCCTCGCCCTCGCAAACTAACGTGCACTCTAATGCAACACATCTCAAATCATTGTTGTTTAATTGTCAAAACTTTGATCGCATATTATTCGAAGCCAATGTTATGTTCCTTAGATGCATAATAAATGAACCCAAATGGCAAAAATGTAATGTTTCAAATAATTTCAAGTGAAGTTAATCTAGGCCATAATTCTAAAGTAATTTACAGTAATATTTTGCAGCATTCATTCTAAACTTCAAGAATGTGCATTTTATTTACATAAATACTGCGGGACATGTACACAAGTTCCTCACTCTAACTTCTAATGTACTGATCAAATCAAATCATTCAATTCTTTGCAAACATGGGTAGGTTTAAATACATAGATGTTTTTCATAAAGTAGAGATTAGTGATTACCTCTTTTTTGTTCAGGTGTACCATGGGAAACGATCTCGGCCCGCTGTCGTTGCCACTGCCGTCTTATTCGCTGTCTCAACTGATAGTCTCTATCTCTCAAGACCGAACTTAGTTTTAGAGCAACAAAATCTGCAATGCCTTTTCCCAACTATGCTTGAATCGACTTCCAGCTTTTCAGTTTCACCATAGTGATTATAGATTTTAGCATCAGTCATTTTCTATGTATCGATGATAGCAGAATTTATGGAATATTTCCCATTAGGGCAGTTATTGCAATATGTGTCAATAGCTCGGTTCGGTGCTGGCTGGCTCGCTGTCTGGGCAAGGCGGCGCGGGCGTGCAGCGGAGCGGGCGCAGGCGGCAGCAGTCACGAATGCGACGTGTGCTAGTTTTTGCGGCGCGCACGCCACCAAGCGTGACGTCTAAAAGCTCGTTTATACGCTTCTTATAGTCGTTTGACTCGAAATATCCAGCCATTTTTTACTAGCTATCATCTTAATAATGCAGAGCTGCAAATCATTTGTTGTAAAACCGTGGTCAATGTCCGAGACAAGGCCAGCTTATTGTTACCTTCAATTCTACTTTTAATTCGTTGTATGTTGTAATAACTTTGTCTGAATAAAGCCAAGCGCCTAACTTCGGTCTGAACTTGCCGAGCCGCTTGAATCGTCGACCCATCCACTGTGTTTGTTTTGCAACTTTGAATGTGTCTGAGCCACAAATACTTCAATATTGGATTAATCAAGGAGTCGTTTAGTTTAATTAGAAAACATTTTGATGATACAGCA
The DNA here is from genome assembly GCA_943136025.2 of Agrotis puta. NCBI lineage: Eukaryota > Metazoa > Arthropoda > Insecta > Lepidoptera > Noctuidae > Agrotis > Agrotis puta. Next base: position 11,798,958 of record OW964170.2, on the reverse strand, counting down.
CGTTAGTTGGTTTTACCTTGAATACTTAAAAACGCTTTGTAGTCAGATAAGGTTGAAAGTGATGCTGATGAATCATGAAGTCCCATTTTATCAAGCAATTAGTTGGTAGTAATTGCATTAAAACTATATCAGTACCCTAGATGGCGTTCGTTGAAGAGCACCGTTCTGAATTTTTATAGCGCATTATCTTGGTTGGCGGCGGCTGGCTTCTTCATACTTCACCTAGTGGCAAGCTTATTGCGCTTCATAAAGTAAGAAAGCACGCGTCGGTCATACATTCTTCTCGGATGAAAGACGGGAAGTAAGCACGGCAGCGCGGTGCTAATTAGTTGTTTTTGAAAAATTTTTTCACCGTCTAATGAGTGCGCAATGATACCGACAGCTGTTTCGTCGTGCCGCCCGCCTGCTCACAATGCGTGCAGGCAAGCCGTCGTCCAATACTGACACGCGACCAAAGTACATATTACCACCGTGCTTATCCAACGGCTATACTTCTTTCAACATTATTTTAAGAGCATTTTATAAATAATACTTTTTTTTTTTCTGCCAATAACAACTTAGTCATTCAACTAAATGTTTACACTAAGACGTAATGTAAATATTGAAGGCGCCACAAAATACCAAGCAATTTTATAAACAGATGCGACTGTAGTTCGATAACATTGCAGCTAAGTGAAGAGGCTGGAAGATGCGCTCCGTTAGCAAAATTCGGTACCGAGACAAGCGACTGAGTTCATCGACCTGCCGTTCGCCTCGCGTTCGCAAAAAAATGCACTGCCCCGTCCCACGCCGAACGCAGTTCTCACACACATAAAAATATATAAGTACATTGTACATGAACACATACCAAGAACGGTTACCAATCGGCACACGTGTAATCGTACACCGCACCTCTCTCCTTGTTCGTTCCGATACTTGAGAACATTTCGAGAACAATGTTTATTGCTTGCATGATGCTAGCTGGTCATGGCGGATACCCTCGCCGTATGTAGCTAAGTGCAGCAGTAAAGATGATTGAACATGACTTAACACAATAACAACAGTAACCAAAACAAGCAAAAAGAGAGAGGTTACTTAAATTCAATAATAATGCCGTTATTCCAAAAATGTATGTCGTTGAATGCTACTTAAACGAGAGCCGAGAGGCCAATTGTTGGACAATAATAAATTAGTGGGGGTGCGCCCACACTGCTCATCTCCACATCAGTTTACCGCGCACGCGCCGAGTTTCCTGTACCATTCACATCATCACCATTTGAGCACCCACAAACACGATTGTCCTTTCCTTTTGTGACTTCATAAAGACAATATTTATCATATTTAAACACACGGTTGACATGACATCATCCTATAATCCATTCATAGGTAATGTTGAATCACGCGACAAATTAGAACTAAATAAAAAAATCTTATTTATAGGCAGGTACGAATTTACAAATTCCAGAGGAAACAACAGCATCGATTGCTTTCATGTAATGAGTAAAAGGTAGGTTACCTTTTTACGAATCATGAATTCGGCTCCCACGCCCGTTCCAAACTAGTGCAATTTGTTTGGAGAGGCGTCCTTCGGCTTCTCGACATCGGCGTCGAGCCAACGACCGTCCCAAAAACTAAATTCAGGCTTCCGATTAAATTGACCTTGAAACAACGTCGGTAAAACATGGAACGTCTATACGAGCAGAACAATACCACTTAAGTGATAAGAGAAGAGAGTGCGCACGATGTGTAATTCGCGGGGGTACCGTTTCAAACGCGATTTCGCCAACAAAGAGGCTCCAATTCTCGGTCGACTGCCTGCCGCCGTGTATCCACACACCAATTAAGCTAAATTAAATATACGAAGAATTTAGAAACTGGTTAGCTTCCTTGAAGCGCGACGTAGTAATTGGCTAACCCCCACTAGGAGCACGGACGCATCACTTGTGATTTATTGATTGTTTTTTTTTTCTTGCACACTCGCAGCGAGATGAACAATTACACTTCGATAGAAATTATTGTCTAGATATTGTCTAGTCGCGTTTTTCAGAGGTCTGTACACTGAACTAATTCTGAAGTGATTCCATTAGCAATTAAAGTAAATTGACTTTGGCGCACATTTATTGGAAGAAATAGAGGATAATAACGTATTTTCTAAAGCGATTTGGGCTATCAATTCATTTAGATGAAATGCCTGAAAATTTTGCAGACACACAAATTGCGATGAGCAAAATTATACATTCGATCCAAAATTATTTATTTTTTATAACACTTAAGAGGTAAAGGTTGTAGGAGGGAATACCTGGAACTACTGAACCAATCTGGAAAGGTCTTTACCGGTAGAAACCTACGTTATTTCTGAGTGACTTATGCTACATTGAATTTTCAAATTGCACCTGGGCGACCGGGACCCTGCGCTAGTATCCAATAAATTTAAGCTTAACCATTGGTGATTGGAGACTAAACTAATTCAGTAATTTAGAAGAAACTCATTTAATATTCTTACAAATGAAGACTGTTGGATTGCTAATGTTCTAATACGTGTCAATCAACCGATTTAACCAGACAAATATCAAAATTTTGTAATACAAGGCGCTGTAGATACAGTAAAGATTCATAATGAAATATCCCCCAGTGCATGCTTCAGGCAGCGAACTCTCTTTGTACAATTGACATATTTTTGATTAAACACGTATATAGAAAAGGGTTTGTATGCTGGCAAGTGGATTGTAGATGACTTCTTAGCGCAGCGGTACCATCGTTTAATTAAAACGACGGAGCGAAGTCGCGCTCCTGAGCCTGTCTAGAAGGCTGCGCGCTCACGCCTGTTTGATGACTCCGCATAAACGTTAATTAACTCCCTCCATTCGATTTATCACTGCTACTCTGTTGCCTGCCTACACTGATCTGTACACCAAATTCAACTGCACACAAATCGTGAATATTCCAGGAAATATGTACCCACGTTGATTGCTAAAATCACACCAGCTTCCATATTGTTTCCTCTATCCCAGTATATCTTGTTGTTCATGCATCTTTTTGTATAGATGAAACAGAAAATGGACAGCTCTTTTGGCAACAGAAGCTGTGATTTCGTCGTTTTCGATGTACGTTTACCCTTCCTTAGATGATTCACGTACTGAAATGGGTTCCGCATCCGTGACGTAGGCACGGAAATGAAAAACTTCTATTGGCTGATATTTGATGCTCTTATAGTGGCCCACGGGGACGTGAAAATGCCTCAGGTGTTTTGCTTTTACTCAATAGCTCTATAATTTCCGTTCAGCCTTTTCCAGATGAAATGTATCTATGAAATGACGTTAGCCGTTTTACTCGTCTGATATTAATTATTATACATTATACCTAGAAGAAAATTTAAAATTGCTACCATTTAATTTTTAATTGGTTGTTTTATTTCTGGTAAGTTTTATTAACTTGACGCAGGTAAAGTTAATTAGTTTGATGATCTCAAAATAAATCTCAAACGACTCAAGTGTGTTGTGATTCCCGCGTGCGATACAGTAAAGCACAGAGAAAGCGTCCATGTGTGATGTTAAAAAGGACAGTACATACGTAGTGTGAGTGAAATATAAGAGCGGTCTTGGAGTAGCTAGTTATTACCCGAATTATTCGCTAAGTAATAAGAAACGCAGCGAGCGGCGCCGGCGCGGAGAGCGCACTGTGCTAAGTGGCTTTTAAGGTCGCTTACCTCATCTCACCGCCTCTAGTGAGACTATCTGACTGTTCATGCACGAATTTAGTCCGATAGCTCTTTGTTTATTTGATCTTATAACACCTTGTTGAGTTTACGAAACAGTATTTATGTTTTTCGTCTTCCGACGGGCCTGCAAGTGCACTACGCTAAAAGAAATATCTCATCGAGAACGTTGTTTTGCATAACACCGAACAAAATTACCAGTAGTGTGTTTTTATAAAACGTTTTGCTGGTTTACAAAAAAGCCGTTGAGTCATAACATTAAAAATGTATAAGCACAAAAGATCCTTTGTGTTGCAAAACGCCAATCATCGCGTCTCTTAGAACCTATCATAGACGCCAAATTGAGATTTTCTGAATCATGAAATTGACACAGAAATGAATACTTTGATACAGACGATTATTTGAGAATACTGTACTAACAGAAATAATATTGCTAGGATACAATCCTCACTTTTTCCGTTACAGTTGAATTAGGACTGACATCATAAGTTTTGAGTTTTTATATGGCAGCGATTACAAAAAACGAATAAAAAATCAATCGTCTTAATGCGTATCAGTCCACACAAGCCGTAAGACACGACAACATCCGATGATTCAAAATAAATGTAGCTGCTGCTAATGCTGTAAATATGGGCATGCCTGCCAAATCTGAACCCAGGTTTGCCGTATATGTAAGACTAGACGCGAATGTAATCAACCATATTAGACGTCCAATTGTTAAAATTTAAGCACATCGAACATCGATCAAATGAGGTAGAATACAACAAAAACTGGTAACTTACCGGAGCGATTATTCTGAATTTATGTACATGTTAAGTAAGTAAGTATTAGGTTTTGCTGAAGTTTTTGTTCTCTAATATAATTCCATGGAGACTTGGCTTCAGTTACTTGGTTGTTTCCGGATAGGGACTAGCTGGAAGCATTGCTCTGTGTGCGATGTGGTTCAACTCGGCTGCCGCAACTCGTAAATAATGGCGTCTCATTGTGGGCCATTATTAATGAATCTGCCACCCCGCGCTCCCGACACCGCACCCGCCCGAAAGCCAAATAACAGGTGCGTCTAACCCCATTCGCACAATCTATTTTCGATGTCTTATAGCCGTGCAGAGAAACGCTCGATGCGTTCTCCTGCTCTAAATATTCATACCATATGCCAGATATTGAGATTTGTTTAGGCGTCATCTGCTCGACATCGTCGTCTCTAAATAAGCGCGGTCTCGTGTTGGCTTTGCAAAGTTTCATTAGCCGTCTGGGAATACTTACTTATGGTATCATGTTGCTTGAATTGTGTGCGGAATTTCCACCTACCATGAAAGGAGTTCTAGCAAAATAACGCTCATTAAACTGGCTTGTTAATAACGAGAACTTGAGACGGTTATTTAGATTTAGCTAAATGTCAATGAACAAATAAAGTAATGCTAATAACACTGAAGCAATTGCAGTTTTGTATAAAACCTGAAAAGATTCTCTTAAAAGACGCAATGTATCATGTAAGCGCATGGGACAAAGTTACCGTGGGACGCGTTAGTTGTCACGGGGTTGGATGTACGAGGCCTTCTCACTGTCGCTCTATTATTTACTCCACGGAAAACTGCTTTTCATATCACAAGCAGCGGCCCGCAGCGGAGTCGCACAAAGATGGCTCCCTCGCTCACTACATAAATGCACTTACTTTATGAATGACGTAATCGTAATATTGTTCCGAGCTTGGATTTGTGTTCATGTTTCTCTGCAATCAGCTTTGTATAATGGTTGTGGAACTTGACTATTTCCATTAAATAGTCGAGCGGTTATTTACTCAGAAGAAGACAAAAACCCGCTCGGAAGATTAGCGTGACGAATGAACGGGCGATAAGGCTAGACAAACTTAAAATTTAGCTTCATTTATCATAGACATCTATACGTAAATCGCGACTGGGTTTTGTTGTTCGTGTGTCAGATTTAGATTTAGCAAGGACACGCAGCGCTGCGCGGCTAGCCGGCAGACAAGTGCGAGGTCGTAGATGAATACTTTAACCGAATCTGTGTTTACATCTTATGGAGCAAATTGCGTGAATCACAAGAGTGACGTAATGGAGGAAGTTACCACTTGGCTGAATCCAACCTACGCGCTCCTGCCAGGTCGACCGCACCGTCATAATGTTTCAAAAATATTGCTTTGATCCGGCACCATTATTACTTAAACTGGTTAGATCTTTGCAATGAAGATTGAAGATTAACTTAATAATTCTGGTCAGTAAATTTTCGCAATCTGGTCCAAAAGGTATAAAGAAGGATTATTTAAAAAAATAAAATGAGAGTATTATTTGGTTTATGGCGTTCTGAACCCTGTTCAACAATGTTGTTGTGATTAAAATGGAGAAAAAAGTAATGGTACATTTCCTCTATAGACGAGTATCAGTTCATACACCACGTGTTTGCGTAGTGTTTGCTACATACGCGTTACATTTATTTGCATCTGTCAATAGTCTAGGTGATTTCGGCGGAGCATCCATCGTCGGTCGATGTTTAGATCACCGCTCGTGTTAATTAGCATAATGGTGCTGGAGGCGATGACGTCACGTATCTAATTTGATTACATGGAGGCAAGGCCGGTGTGGTTAGCAGTTTGCACCGAGTGCGCAACTTTAACGTACCAGACGAGTTTTCAGAAGCGGTAATGTACCTATCTGCTAACCTTTAGTACAGTACTGCTAACTAAATAATAAACGTTTTTGCGTCATAACACGATCACGTCCAAACTGCACTTCAAAGCGTTTAGGGCTTCAAACTTTAACAAAGGATGCCTTTCAAAATCCAGTCACGGTGAGTGTTGCGCCGGCGATGAACCAGGCTCTCATTTAACAATCATAACAATTCTCTTGTCTGTAGCTCCAACGATAAGGCAAAGTTTTCCTATTGATTCTGTTAGCATTCAGAAAACTGCTGATTTTATTCACATTTCGGATTTTGATAAACGAGTTTTGCTCGAGGTTATAAGTTACATAAATTAACGTTGAAACCGACGCGACGTTGCGCTTAAATAGATTTTTATTATACGTTTATTTTAAAGTTAATCGCGGAATGAATTGCCGACATTAGATAAGAACAAAGAAACTCTCGCTTTAAATAGCTGCTAAAATTCCGTTACAAATTCTCACATTTCCTCAAATTCAGCCGGCGCTCGTGTGGATCATTTGAATTATAAAGTGAAAAGCGAGTGCATGCACAGTGCATAAGATACCTTGGCTATGTAAATGAGGCGAAGCTGCAGCCTAAGTAAGGGTGAGCTTACACCTGCGGGTCGCGACCGCCGGCGCCGTGTGTCGTCTAGGGGACAAGATTAGCTGACCAAGCCGGTCATAGTTCAATCACAGGGGAATACGGTCAACTACTTTTTTTTAAGTCGTTTAAGACGAATATATTATTGAAATTAAATAGTAGTTATAAACCCTTCCTTGCAACGGTCTGTAAAGCAACTCTACCAGAAGAAAAAAAGTTTCATGAAGCTTGAAAATGTCGCTTAGTCACAAATTGTTTGACAAGATTTTAGACAGAAGTAAAAAATACGCACTGACTAGTGTGGTGTAAGATTTTGGTAGTAATAAATTCGGCGGTTTCGCCTGAGATGTAAATGAAACAGCATTTAATTGTAAGTTACCCAAACAGAACAACAAGACGGATCCCAATAAAGCACTCTAAACCAACAGATAGAGGAATAAGTTTAAGTCTTACAACGATCCTGTGACCGTTACTCAAAACTTTGGGCCGGCTTTGTTCAAAACACGAAACTAATTTATTCGTATCTCGGCGTACCATTCCACCGTACTAAATAATCGAAGAGCAAATTATAAATGCGTATTAACGGTCAAGTCGTAGTTCAAAGATTAGGGCAGAGGGCAACCCTTCACTAGTATCGCCGGTAAGGTGAAGTTTCAAATTATGTCGGATCACTGGAGTGGGCTCGATGCATGCTCAAACAATATTTGATATTTTAATAAAAGACGTCGTGCTCTTTCTTTTGTAATGTATTTGAATGTTATTATGGTAGGCGACTAGTACTGACCGTGCTCTTTTTGAGAACTTACCGAGATTACTCCAGTTTTGTAACGGATTTAATATGTGGAGTGCATGTGTTATTAAAATGAAGCTGGATGAAGTTGTTATTTTTAATCGCTATAAGATATATTTGAGGCATTTAGTGATAAATTAATCCGAAAGCCACTTTTTAACACACACTGCTAAATACTTGTATAAGACAGTGGTTGAAATCCATAGTTCGAGTTATAAATGCTTTCAGTTACGCCAAAGTCAAACAAACAAAGATCTTTTGTAGAATCTCATTTACCAATGGACCATAATGTATTATGCGAATAATACAAAAGGCAAAGTAGCTTATGCATAGTCAATATTCTTAGCTTCCCTTTTCAATATGTGCATATAATTACGTGTTTGTATTTGTGTCGGTGGTGACGTCACGCGCCGTCAAGTCTGCCATTTGGGTTGAACCCCGTGGTCAGTCACGGAAGTGCAAACCCTTATCGCGGATCGACACACAAGTCGTATCGGCAGTCGTCAAGGGCGGCGACGACTGCGGCGGCGGCGACGCGGCGCTAGACGGCGCCGAGGGTCGCGTGAGGCGCCCGTAATGGAAATTGATGGCCATGGCGCGACTAATTAGACCCCACCACCACCTTCCCAACATGCCTGCTTAAGCTCTTTTTTCCACAGTGACAACGAGCGATACAACACGCTTTAACCGCCGCTCATCAATCTCGCCGGAACCTATCTCGTTCGACCACTCGAAATGAATCGAGCGATCGCTGTCTCGGGATGACATCATCCGCGTGCGTACAGATTAGATTCTGGCTCGTGGGAGTGACGCCGATGCGCGTCCAAACAATATCACAATCGAATTAGAAGCCGGCATGGTCTGGGCGGTATCAATCACCGTGGGCGGGCTGCGCGACATTGGACTTCAATTAGGCGGGCGGCGCGTGTGATTGCTCTCACTCCTCTACACGCTAAAGGGTTACTTGACCCACTTATTAGGCTCGACGTACGAGTCCCTGCTAACTTGAAGCACGGAAATGAAGAATTGATTCAATATTTATTCACGCTTATAGTCCTTTCTATGTTTTTAACGAATTAAAAAGAACTACCAAGATATAAATTGGATTAATTCTAACCGTAAGTTTTTACAATTAGCGTTTAAGAGTTAACGACTCTTATAAAAAGTAGCTTATGAATACGAAAATTAAATATTATCGTATTCAGCTATCATGCTCATAACAGAATGTGGGTACATTATGAAACTATGTACAAATTAAAGCGGCTACCGTGACGGGAGAGCAGATTAAAATAATGATCGCTTATTAAAATTGTTAATTAACTTAAACGAGTTAGAGCATGCACTTGCAGAATCTTATATCCATCAGATATTTTGTGAAGTTAACAAGCATGTAAAGTGTAACGATGTGACATACAAGTGCTGAATAACAGGTTTGGTAGAATTCAACACTGCGGAGCGGTTGAGACGGTCTCGTACTGCGATTGACCACAAATAGGTCGCAGATTGAATAACACTGCACCGACCTGTGTAGGTTTCTAAATATGTACAAAGCGATATTATTATAACCGCAGAGTATTTCGCAACTGTGATATCAACTCCGGTGGGTAAGGTAAGCGACACGGTGGGTGCAAGCGCCCAAACTTTGTGGCAGCCATACTGTTTTGATATTACACAACATCTAGTTCGTGCAATTTTGACACATTCTAATTTGCATTTATGCATGTCATTCATGCTGCGAATAGTTTTACAGCCATTTAAATAATTACATTGCATATCGCAGAGAATAGTTTGGCGCTTTTATGTTGGATATCTCTGCAAATAAAACATCAAACAACTTTGATGCAAATTATTGTAGTAAAGTTGTGAGTTGCAACAGCATAATAGCAGCATATGGGGTACGTGTCACAGAATTGTAGTCTGGTCCAGCGACTTTTATTTATAGCTTATTGCTGCAATTATACTGTCTAGATAAATGAAAATAAGTTATTTTCTAATTCAGTTGTCTGCAGTAATTCGGTGTATAATTATGTCATGGGAACCTCGATAGTTAATTGATTCCGTTCTGATCGTGTTGTAACTTTCACACACTGGTAGAGTGCATGACTGTCCGTTTAGTGCATTATCGACTAATGGGTCGTTTCGCCACCTCCTGAGAAGTTTTGGAACTAATGTGGCGAATAATTATGTACTAACCTGCACAACTATGCATCGCCACAACTGGAAAACAAGCCACACATTATTTCTTAATAGATAAGCAAAGTTTCCTTCCGCACTTTTCTGTGATTGATCAATCATTAACATTGAAAGGTTAACGACTTATTGACACCAATGATCAAGAAGATCTGAGAATCGTTTACACGTGTTATTGTGAGGACAAACTGTCTCACTAAATCCAGAAAACTCTTTCAAGTTCTGGCTCTTTTTCCTCAAGTAGGTTATCTTTATATAAGATTTCTTTCAAGTTTGCTGTTTCATGAATATTAATATTGCGAACACATTATTGGATATAAATAGGTCTATAAATAACAGGGTAGCAAGGTTGATTTATTAACTGTTTGATAACAAGCAGTAAGAGTCACTCACCATCAATCAATCAAGTTGTCCGTACCACTATGTAAATGACTGGATGTGCAATATCCATCACTATTGGAAGGATGTGTGATGTTGTTGCTATATGATGAACTTTCTAGAGCTTCGTGCACTTACTACATTATAACTATCATTGAAACTTTAAACGGGATATTTACGAAACAAATAATAAGCATAGTAAATATTCCGATTTAAATTCTTATTATAGTGTTAGTCACTATGTCAGTTAAAAACTTATATAAAAATATTGTTGGACATTCTGTTGTTCAAAAAACCAACCAGGTGGTAGCGGAAGATCCAACAGATAAATAATAAAACAACATTAAAGTAACAGCCGTAGTTCCTATCGCCTGTAATTTAGTCCGACATGAACCTCAATAAGTGTAGAACAATAGTAAGATAATCTCGCACATCCGACTTTGTTCCACATTTGGCCTTCTGGCTGTGTTGTTTTTACATAAATTCATCATTTTATCATGTTTACTGCTCTTTAAATGTGTCGATTATAATCGTGCAGCCAACGAGGTATATTAAAATGTTAATTTTATCGTGGCTGACGCACTAGTACTTGTTGCTAGCCATTCGCACTATCTATCAGTTCTCGGTATACTCTCTCTACGGACGACGCTCTCCTCAGACCCTGACATTAATTGACATTCACCTGAAAGCCGATGGAGTTTGCGTGTTAATTGATAGATCTCGGCAGTGAATCCCGCAGCCGGAATTATCTGTGAAACTTCGATCATACCCTCCCTAATACTCCCTATGTATGAGAAATTCACAGTAACATTTCTGAATAGTTTTCGATACCTGCAATGCTGCAGATTTGTTTTTTTTTGGCCAAATTTTTACACATGCCAATCTTATTGAGGTGCCATTCTGGGTCAAAGATAAGAAGGCGCTAAGGTCGTTTGAGATAAACGAATTTGATTAAAAATTTTAACGTTCACAAGATTAGAGCAGACTTTTTAATCAGTTGAGAACACGACTTCATTTTTACGAGCTTCGTCTTAGCAGTTCTTTTTTAATTGCCTCTCGACGCGCCCGGGCCGTGTAATGCGCTATTTAATGATGCTTCAAAATGTAAAATGCATTGCTGCACCATCTTTGTTTTACTGCTTCTTACTAAAAAGATCATGATAAGTGCTCGTGATCTTTGAACTTTCTTCAGTTTGAAATAAAAAATGGTAATAAGTATTTACATATAACTGAAACTCGGTTTACCAACCAACGAAAATTTAATGACATGTAAAAACAAGGTAGACATTACTGTGCCTAATAAAAATAAAGTGTTGAACATAGTCGGTAATGGTTATTGTAATCGGTTCCAACGAGTCAAAATCGAGACGCATTTGAATTACTTTATCTGACGCAACGCGCTGTTTTGTTCCGGTTCAGAATCGACATTGAACAAATTCGATACGCCGACAGGCGAGAACGCCTAGTAAAAACATGACCAATCTAAATTTTATAGCTAAATGACAATTTATATAAAAAAGGAAATTACTTTTTATTATAACAATACACTAACAGTCAATGCCGTTGAGCAAAGCAAACAAAATACTGGACAATGTTTGACGATTGGGTATAATAACTAGGCATCGATTACTGCCAACAAAAAAACGAAAACTAGTCTAATAAATCCATCACGGTAAAAAAACAACGCACAGCGGAGGGAATAATCCATCAACGGCGTGTATTAAAAAAAATAACAGGTGGGCAATTCAAAAATTGATCGCAGTGTAACAAAGGTTTTGTCGCCTACGCACATCCGTTTATTTCAATGAAATAATGTCATAATATTACATTCAAAGAAAAACGTATTTGAAATTACGCATGCACCCCTTACGAGCGGTCGTAGCTGGCACCTAATTAGAATATAAATAATTTTACCGTCGCGGCGGTGTTTACCAACTGACCCTGCCTTTGTAATCTTAATAACCCGACACAGCAATAAAAAGTGGCACAATGTAATTCGCATTATCATTTTGTTCTCACTCCAGTGCTAGCTGTCAATAACGCAACAGTCAATTATTGGCGGTGTTATTAATTGCGTGAGTGGCGCATATTTTATCTTTGTGACATATTTCTGCTCTAAAAACCAACGCGTTTAACTAGTCTAGTATTAAAATTGGAGTGGATAAACTAGTTTTGAATGTTGAAAATTGTAGCACTAAATGACTAGATCATAAAGATACTCTGCGCTTAATGGTTGCTGGCTTCCTGAGTGTATGCTTGCAAGTTCGGCGCCGGCGCAGGACGAGCACGACCGCGGCGACCATGTGGGCACTTGCAACAATGAGCTCATACAACCGGTTGCAGGACCGTTACAGATGAGCCACCGGCGACTTGGCCGTCGCCTGTGAATATGCATGAGCCAAGATTTGACCTCGGGTTATTAGACCGCGCTCTCGGAGCGTGGGACCGCTCAGGTATAACAATCGACATTTGACATTTGCGTGACACTCGGCGACTCACTTCCCGAAGCTCACGTCAAATATATTTTGAATTGATGTTATTGCAGAGTAATTATTATTATTTGTGAATGAGGGACTGCAATTAATATTTCTATGTCGTCATGAAGATGTAGTTATATTCTTATTCTAATCGTTATTTTACTGCTTTTTGGTGATTCATGTCCTCAATATACTTCGTCGATTACCGTAATAAATTATTGTTAAATGCAATAACAAGCGAAACGTCGTTGTAATTATTTAGAGCAAAAGCTGGCGGAAGACAAATACAAATGTTAATGGAATTATTGAGGAAATGATTATCTGAGTTCTTATTTGATATGTTTACCTCCTAAATAAATAAAATATCCACAGAGCATTTCGGGTAAGGCGAAGTGCAAATCAAATGTAAGATGGGTAGTCAGAGCGTGAACGGGACGTGGCCATCAATCAGGCGAGAGGCCGAAGGTCAGGCCCCGCACCCCGACCACCTGTCGCGCCCGCGCCCGCCAGCTCACACCAATTGCTAATCAGTCACTAAGTTACGCCAAATCTCAGCCTGACAGGGGGACCTCGCACCGCCGGCGTGCGGAGTAATGCTATTTTGACGAACAAGGGTATTAACCGCCGCGACAACGCCTTTTATCTCCAACAGTTTTCAATCAGATCAACCCCTCTCGAAGACTAGCAGGGTTTTATTTGTGCATGTGAACTTTTATGATCGATTTTGATCACAATTGGTTTTCAGCTCTGGAACTAGTAAATTCCAAAAATTAGATAATTGGACCGTTATAGCCTTTTTAAAGTCCTTCTATTGCAAAATTCCCTTCTAATACCGCGTAATAAAAGTAATCTCATGGACCTTTCACCCGTTGAACAAAAGAATTATTGTTCATCGAAAGAGCGGGAATTCTCGCGTAAAATAGCAGACATTTTTGAAATAGCGGTAGCTTGTCATTTGAAGCGTCGGTATCGGAGTCCGGCGAGCGGCGAGCCGCGGCGATCGCTGTAAATTTCATCGCAATAGTGAATGTACACACGCGAGACTAAAAATAAACATGGCGGCCACAACGGGCGTAGTCAGGCGATACTGAGATAACTGCTCCAGCGTGTATCGCCTACAACAGATCCGGCGCCACTGTGTTGTGACATGCGAATACGCTTCACACAACATTTATTGTTTAATTTAATTAGTTGACTTAAATTTAGTACACTGGCGTCTTTTGAGTGGGCGCCAAAGTTTTATTTTAAAGACAATTTTAAATTTGCTGCTTCTTCAGGCTTACATAGTATTTACCAACAATTCCAATTCAATGTTATGTGCCGGATTGAAAGAAACCTGAAATCTAAAAATAAACGCTGATAAGTTAATATTGGAAATGAATCGAATCTGAGATTTATATCTATGGAACAGAGTTATAATAGCTTTAAAAGTTTTTCACAGTAATAATTTATGGGATAGCAAAGCGGCTTGAAATCAGGCACGCAGAAAAAACAAATCTGAATCCTGAAAAACTTTTCAATCTCCTTCATGTGAGGCCACTGTATGTTCAAAGAGTTCTTTAAAGATAGTTCAAATTATTTGTCGAATAATAGATACAAAAAGGTTAGTGAAAAACTTCATGAAAATTCACGAATGAAAAACCAGAGAGCCATATTATTTATCAGATGTTTGACTGCGAGTCGTTTGTCACAAAGCCTCGTATTGGAAACTAAATCTTAAGCGAACCATGACATATAGCGGTGAGGCAAATGCTACAAAAATGTTATACTATTACGTCATATACGTCGCGAAAACAAATGGACGAGGAAATTCTCGCATTCGTAAAGGAAAATTGTATGCAGAGTTTCAAGAAAATTGTTTCATCTGTGGCTGTACGCAAAGCAGCAAAAGTGTGACAGGCAGAAACAAACTCGATTGAAGAGAGGAACGGAGCTGTACCGTCCGTGGGATTCATCTCGACCAGATCACGTTCGTGGAACAAAAGGAGCGCGCGGCGGGCCGACACAGGCAAAACGAGCAAAAAAGCTTGCGTTCCAATGGAGCTTTTCATACTTAACCAACTCTGTGCACTTATAGAGTGCCCCAAATGACGTAAGCGTCTCACACACTGAACATCTTGAGTATATGTGTGTACACTTACGGTATACAAATATAATTCAGTCCTGAGAACATCCGAAAAGTTTTAAGGAAGCTAACCAAGAATACCTTCGGCAAAACGGAACGAAGAAACGCCAACTCAAAATGTGCAATGTGACAACTCCATGCAGCATTAAGAAGACATTAGGGGTGGGGTTAGAGCGACGACAGAGGGCGCATTATTTAGTAATTTATCACGTATCCGATAGCAAAGGAATATGAACTTTCTGTAACCGTTACCTGTTTATTATTTCAATAGTTTCCTACGTAAACTCACTTTTCAACATGTATGGAACTCGGAATTTATATTTTATGTTACCTGAAACGTATCGAATCCTCAAATAGAATGTTTGTGATACACATTAGAAAGCAAACATTATAGCTGTCACTTTCGCTTGTCGGGTTACAATGACTCGCTTGAAATCACTGCGTGAACCTTTCATCGCGCGTCACTACGAGCTTTCAAAAAGCTTTCAGTGGTCGATCGCGCTCACTATGATTATGAGCGTTGCTAATATACGTTCTGCGATTGGAGTTATGGCAAATATATGGATAAATGTGGACTGTTGGAAATTGCTGTTGTATAAGTTGACGCTATGTCTACCACGTTAACCTCTCAATTTGTATGGGTAACTGTGGCGAACCACAAAGTGCGGTTGCCAAGCGCCCGCAGCGGAAAATTTGGCGGAAACCGATCGACATCGCGGCTCAAAACTATGCATTTTAAGTCAAATCAATCGATACGCGGTCAGACGCACACGTGTGCTAGTTGTTTATGTGCCACAAAAACCACAAAGTTTTGCGAGACTGCCAAATGTGGAAGTACATACTTCGCATGAAGTGGCTTTTAGGGCTTCCCATGAGAGGAGTTAGCTTACGTTAGTGGACGAATGGGGCACAACTCACGCGGCGTCATTATCGTTACAGTTCAGTGGTCGGCGCCAATTTGAGCGGGTGTGTAACGAGCACTGCGCCCACACCGGTCCCAGGACTTGCTTAATTGAGCTCTCCACACACTCCATTTCTTTATATGAAACTTCAAATGCTATTCAAATATTATGCCATTCAAAATAGCCTACCGACGTCGATAACGAATTTGGGTCGACGTTGGAAAATTAGGGGGATAAAAAGAACCAGAAGATAAGTAAAAATAAACCTTTTATTCGTGTTTAAACCCTACTAAACCTAAATTTGCATTGAACAACAAAATTACTGAGTGTAGTAACGTATACAGAACTATCGTCGAGGTTGATGGAGGTAGATGGCCCGTGGTGGAGCCGGGTACCGGAGCGTGCCTGCTCCCGCACCCATAAATATTTTACGGTGCACTCCTTTATGGTATTGTGATTAGATTGTCGCGCTGCTTGTGCCACGCGAATCTATTGGTATATCGAATTTGGAATAAAGTGAACGCGTGTCTCGAGTATTTCGCGTATGTAATGGAATTTTGCCAAGAACTACATGTGTTGCGGGATCCCACAAGCTTTGCTTGTTTTATTTTGTTGGTTCATTAAATTATTACAGGTGTCACTTTTATGACCAGGCGTAGCCAAATAGGAAGGCTGGTGATATCAGTGTTTATTTATGGTTAATGTAAAAGTAGCAGTGTCTTCTCATCCTAATCGAACGACTTAGGTCCGTGGTCAATTGACAAAATTATTTTTCCGTGTGTAATTCTATAAATCAGAAGGGTATCAATGTTTCTATCACAATCTTATTCACTGAATCATAAATCTGTTACGCGTCTTCAGCAACTACCGATTAACCTCAATGCAATATTCACAATACTCCTTCAAACGGATATCTATATATATGTTGATAAGGCGCGGGTAAGTGTTATTTTTCGTTTCAATATCGGAATAATAAATATAAAATAGCGCAAGGTGGGTTAGATAGAGTGGTGTAAGTGTTCGATGTTCGATCTAGGAAAACCGGGGCGCAGGCGAACATCATGTCTACACGGTGGCGGAGAAGGGGAAGTGGTAAGGTCGCGTTACGCCGTTTGAAAGTGAGATGCGAGGCGCCAGGAGAGCAACAAATTAAGTCCCCGCGGGGAGCGGCGCCGCCCACGTCCGCGTTGAGAGCCGCCCGCGATAACGTCTCGCCGAAGGGAAAACTTGAATATTTCCAACGAATTACGTAACCAAATTCGCTGAATAAAAGTTCGCGTACGTGCCCCGACAACCGGCAAAGTATTATTGAAGTTCTCTTTATATTCTAATTAGGAGTTAAGAAGCGTTTAATCGTAGAATATGTCGCCTTCGAGAATTCATTACAAGTGGAAGTTCATATTGAATACAGTAATTGTACAAGTATCTGCTATCAATTCGATTGTAAGTGACTCCAGTGCTTCCGTAGCGTTATTAATATGATAGCTCTTCCCAACTTTCACGAACAATAGTAGATAATAGTATGTCATCGCTACGTTTTAACTTTTACTGGACAAACTATACATGTACACTTTCGAACTGTCGAAGGTTCTTTAGACATGCTATACCGTGCCAAACAAGTGTGTTTAAAAGGAAATAATTTTAGTAGCGGTATATCATGACGAAATATGCTATGTCGAATTACACAAAAAGTTTGCGACAACGAATGATTTCTAGACGAAAGCAACTAGTGCACGTTTGATACGAATTACGGACTATATATACGTAACCCTGAAATAACTTGTATACCTATTGTCCCCGTGGGCCATGTCCCTGTTGAGGAGACAAAGCACGAGTCCCGAGCTTGCTTCGCTCTCGCTCTAAAAGCACAGAGAGATGGGTGCAAAAGCTAGGAACTACTAAACTAGCGAAGCGAGCTAGCGAGTTCTAGACAAGACGAGGGTTTATCCGTTGCTGCGTGCTTTCGTCGTGATATCATTTGTTGTTACTAACTTTCAGTGATTACCTCACCATGGAGCGCATTCAATCATTTTTTTTTCAGATTTAAAGGGATTTGACTAAACTCTCTACAAAATAATGGGAAACGCAAGGAAACAAAATTAGATGTATTATATTTTATTCGTATTTTGCAATTAAAAAAGGTTTATGCTTTAGTAATCTTCATGTACCCGAATAAGCACAAACGTTGTGCCACCTTTTAAGAAATACAAGGCGTTGATGTAAGAAAGAAAAGTAATAGAATTCAAACATGGTTCGGTACAATTTTTGTACATTTATTTATTACTCTTAATGTCAAGAGTACAGAACATATGATGAAAATATTTTATTTTATTGGCCAATATTCCCTTATTTTATATTACGTTATTCGAAAAAGTTATAGTCGTTTCACGAGAGAAATAAAACTCTTACCGCATCATAAACTTTATCACATAAAGTCATAAATATTTTGTACCAATATCACTTCCCCCGTTTGAGGTGTGGCATTGGCGTTCACTTCTAAATGTGAACTTTAAAGTTTATTGGTATCAAACTTTTTATTTTTTATTCAGCGCACATTTATTTCAGTAGCGTTTAGCCTGCACGGTCGTTATTTCAAACGTGTATACAGGTACCTACTCGATTAGGTACTACTATATTCGATTATGGAAGCGGTGTAAAAGTACAAAATCGCAAACCGTAATAAATTCACTGTGAATGCCTGCATTTGAAACGACACTGCTGGATTAACGAGCAGATTAAACAAGCGAGAAATAATAGACGCACGATACAGTTAATGACGGGCCCATAAAAAAGAAGGAAGAAATCTGCCAATAGCAAAGCTTAAGCGAGGGTATAAAATTAAATGGGTAGAAGGCGTTTTTACAAGTTTATCGAGCGTTCCACATCGGGCAGACGTCTAATGGGCTCGCAGGCGCCGCGCACGCTGCCTGTCTGTCTCGGCGACCAGTGACGTGCGCCCGCCCGCCAGACCGTATGAAACCGACATTTAGACCTTACCAATTTCCGATCGATAGCCGCCTAGGAAAACGTTTCACTTATGACATGTCACGCTATGTTACACTACTGATCGTGGAGCGATAATACATTAAACAGTTCCTTATGAACAAGTGACTGTAGCGAGAACAAAAAGGTCAGAATGGGGGCTACTTACACAGAACGGCGCGGTTGGCTGCCCCCTCGCTCCGCTTTTAATGCGGATTTATCGACTCAAATTAATCGTGTAAGTAGAGAGCCGGCCGAGGAAAGTTGCGTGAAACGCGATAAAGGACCTCTATTCGTTCGAAAAGCCGTTCATTGCGATTTAACTAAATTGACCTTTGGTTGCTATAAACCTGGTTGAGCGATCTTATTGAACAGTATCTATTACAAAGTTGAAGAAGTGTTTGATGATAGCATTGAATATTTTCAGCTGAATCAAAGAGGTAGCTTACAGACTCAGCATTCTGAAGTGGCAGTGAGTGCGCCTGTCATATCTGTCGAAGGACCGTCCGTTAGAGAGGACAAGACTTCGCAAGGGGATTGTGAACAGGCAAACAAAGCGATATATAGAAAACCAGACAGCCAGATTTATCAAAAACATTAAAAGGTAAATAACTAGTGGAAGGTTTTAAATCATGTGCGTAACATATTTCTGGAAGTTTTGCCATTTGTTTTGAAGTTATGTGATTAGGAATAACTTGAGTTCATAAAGTGAAATTAGTTTTGAAAATATGACTTCTATTAAAAATATTAAATTCGTCTAAAAATGGTTCAAAACTTACAAAGCACTTATCAGTAAACATACTGACAAACATGAATTCATGACACTTAAATCTCCCCAACTATATGATGAAGCATGTTTTGTAAACAGCGAGTAGCGTGGCGATGCGGTTTTGGGTGCGATGTCGAACGCGACTGGGTCTCCGGAACGACACGTCAGCCCACAATCTCATTTGTGCTTCCCACTACAACGAGCGACACGTAGGAAATGAGATGCGATTAGCTTACCCAGCCGGCGAACATTTGGTCTGTACATCGGCACAACATTCACATAAATTTAAAATAGCTGTGACAACAAACCCGCAAGGAAATATTGCCTGTTTATCAGCACAGGTACACCCTACTTTACATTTAACATGTTTGAAGCGAGATTTTAACTTTATAAGGCACACAATCGCCCTAATCGAGCCGTTTTACTTACACATTCAACTGCAGTAAGTTACCATTGTGCGCTCTCTTGACTTTTGATAAATGATCCGATTAAAATGAGATTGCTGATAGTCTCTTTTTAGTTTTAGTACGCTTCTATATACCTGATCGTGAGAAATGGAACACTGAATGCTGACGATGGGATTCGAAGCGATAGATATTACAAATGGTTATTATTCAGAGTGCTTCAATTCTAGTATTGGTATTTGCAAGAACAGCCAGTATCTTTGACTTGGTAAGCTCAAGCAAAACCTAAAGCATAGAATACAAAGAAGGTCGTCTTTGTTGCCAAAAGAAAACACTGCAATAAGTTAGAGTCATCAGATCCGTCGCAAGGAATTCACAAAAGATATTTGAAGCGAAATGGTTCCCACCAACTTTTGGAATAGAAAATTTTCAAGGAATAGCTGTGTGTTCTTCGACGGGGAGTGGGAGTGATTCCGAGCCGCTTACACTGGCACCCGCTCCGAGACTGCATAATACATTGCGGAGAATGCACCGCAGTTTGATCCCTTTCTAGACAAGGTAAGTACGACTGTACCCCGAGTGGAAAGTTCTCTTGATGTTACCTCCACTTTTCTACCAAGTAAGGACATGAGGTAGTAAGGGGCTTTACGGTTTCAACGTAAATTGACAAAGTTTTGAGTATGACATCTCTTTGTCTTCTTACAAAGGAATATCGACCATGTTCAATTATTTATGACTAATTGTTCTTACAACTTTGGAAGTGCAAAGTTCGAGCGAAGGTATTAAAGGGATACGTACAAACTTGTGTGGGAATAATGAAGGCATTTAAGGTACACTGTCGAGACATTCTCAATAAGGCACCTTCAGGAGCTACTGAAATACTGTGTTATTAGTACAATATCAAAGTTTTCGTAGCATCGAAACAATCTTTTGTTTCGGTCGTTAAAGAGGAATGTTAAAGAATTTAGTCCACGTCCACGCTAGCTCTACGGCTCGTAAAAGTTTGGTGTGTGGATAATAAATATGCTGTTTTTACCCGAAGAGACTCCTAAAACGAGCTGTTGTTTGTTCACGTAAGCGCTGCATCTATTAATAAAAACATTTTTACGACGATGCTTCTACAAACTTTATTAAATTGCATGTCTAATCAAAAATTTAACCCGAATAAACTTTTTATGTATTTACCAAAATGACTATTTGTACTGAACAACACGGAGAGACAAGGACTTCGAATTATAGCTGTCAAGCAACAAACAGTTAATTTGGTTTCTGTTCCATTATAAATTACGAAGTTGTTTCGGAATATTTAATTAAAACATGAGATAAAATATTGCAATGACATAATTATCTTGAAATAGGTTTCCTTCAAAAGACATCCTCATTTTATTAATTTTTAAAAATAAATATTGAAGCACTTATTATAGTTTCTTTTAGTTTTATAAAATTGATCATAAAAAAAAACAAAATGAAAAACACCCTGAATTTTATAAATCCAGTGAAAAGAGGTCTGAAAAATGTTATTCAGTAAGTACAGCAGTTCGTACTCTACAGTTGTGTAGGCTTCACGGAGAAGCAATCTGGCATTTATTAATGTGGATCGGCCTGGCAGACCCAGACAATGGCGCGCATGTTTCTCCGAAATTGTGAACCGAAGAAGTGGACCTGGCCTACGTTGCACGTACAAAAACCTTGGGTAAACGACGGCCCACATAAGTAATTCAGACGGTAAGAATAAACAAAACAACTAAGTAGCCTTCTTTCATGCATATCTGAGTATTCCCTTTGTAGCTATTTGATCTTTTTAGTTTAAAACTAGTTAAATGTAACAACACGCGTCGTTTTCCAATTAATTTAACAAAAGACGGAGTTTTTAAGCGACAACGTGCAAGGTTAACCGGTCTTTCCTCGTTTGACAAAAACTTTATGTTCAAAACCAAGCTCAATACATTTTGTTGAATTGTCGTCTGGTTACCTTGACAGATACATTTATTGATCTTGGATTTCCGTTGACATTTTGATAGCATCTAGCCAAAAACATACGTTAGTCTGACATTATTTTTAAATGAGACGAAATTATTTATGAACCGGTTATTGGTGTGTCAGCAAATAGGGAAGGTGCGGTTTGTTTGTTCCTAAGCGTTAATGGCGCATAAAATAATTAGGGAGAAGCTAATTTCTCACATGCCTGCAAGATATTCAGACAGACTAATGACGAAAGCCGATCGGCAAATGAAAATTTCATTTTTAAAAACTCCCTGAAAATATTGAGAAAACTTGAACAATTTTGCTGAGCAAAAGTTACGAAAGATAAGCGAGTAAGATCTTGGTATTTTGCCAAGAGAGTAATCATGAAAAATATGACGGAGAAACAGTACGATATTAAAATACGAAATAAATTTTCAGCTAGACAAATATTACAAAAGGATAGCGTAGTAGTGCTGATTTATTACGAGAAGGTATGCGATTGATTTGTCATTGCGGTAGATAAGTTCTAGAGGTCTTTAATTTTATGAAGATAGGTAATGTATGACTTACTTTGAAGAGAGCTCCTTTACAATGATATATGACTCCGGGCAAAAATCTGAAACAAAGAACAATCATATTATAAAGTTGGATCGGACTTTACACATCGTTTAATTTTATCTTTATAGTAATTGCAGAATAACAGATAAAGTATAAGTTTAAGGTGAGCTAAAACCGGATAAGATAAATCGTCAAACCGATATCATTCTTAGAACAAATTGGCGGTTCAATATAAAACGAAACCAATTACAAGTTTTCCAATATGCCCGGCAAATTATACCAATGAAGGACGCGCAATAGCCGCTCCACACGGCTTCTTGCAGACTTCTCCTCAAATTGAAGTTTGGAGCGTTCGCGACGCACTCGGCCTGATTTATACACACACACAAACATACTGAAGATACAACCATACTATATGTGCACTGGAAAGCATTTTAAGTCAACTGTGTTGCGGTGCGTGACTTTAGACTCGTATTTTATTTTCTTTCGAC
Source organism: Agrotis puta (assembly GCA_943136025.2). NCBI lineage: Eukaryota > Metazoa > Arthropoda > Insecta > Lepidoptera > Noctuidae > Agrotis > Agrotis puta. The sequence goes on along the minus strand of OW964170.2, from coordinate 11,775,972 downwards.
CGTCTGGCTGTTTTAATTCGGTTCTTGCTGGATGAGACGATGTATTAGTTTAAAACTTTAAAGATTTATGTTTCTCTAATGTAACCTTTTAAAAATTAGTTTTAGAACACTTTTGTCCGTCTTTCCAGTCAATTATAAAAACGTTCCATAGGTATTGTGCACTTTTATGTTTATATTGCAAATTCCCAAGTCGAGAGTTAAAACAATAAATCTGTACGGGGCCCCTGTAGTGTTTGCTGTGCAATCACGTCGCTATTCTAGTTACATAATTCCCTTTTGCAGTGCAGAACGAAAAAGCTGCGCTTAAAAACTCCATTACTGGGCGGCATTCGTTTCGCCATGACACAATACGCGTTAACCGACAAAATGAGAGCGTCGTAGCTAGTTACGGAAATAAAAGCTGTTATTATGAATCGCAGCAATGGCTGCGCGGTCGGTGGCGGCGCGGGCGCGGGCGGGGCCAGGTAAACACTGTTATTTGCATTACACGCCCCGGCCCTTGGCTAGGATTTGTGACATCCGCCGGTAAGCTCAGCGAGCGCTCTCCCGCGGCAACTCTAATTATTGTTGAATTCATTACAGAAACGGCGACATGTACAAGATTGGATTTTGTGCAAATATCTTTACAAGGTACATTACCTTTCCTCAGTATGCGATTGCTATCGTATTGCTGAGTGTAATAGTTAGCTAGCGAAGCGAACTCTACGACCGCGACGGTGAGATACTGTACCGTAAGAGGAAAGCTTCACATTCACATTTATTAACTAATTAACGCGATGAAACGGTGGCTGCGTCTTAGAACGATAGTTTAATTTAATTTACAGAACTGAAGAGGCAGACACATACTTACATAAAGTTAAAATAATGGGTGAAAGGAAACAAAACGGGTGTTAATAAGTAAAAGTCTGTATGAGGTCTGGAGAGATAGGACTAATAAGAGGCAGTGGAGCGCGGGGGAGTGAGCAAGCTTGTTGAGCGTAGAGGCGGTCGCAAGTGTGCAAGTTTCACGCTTGCGGCGGCAACGTGTAACGCGTCTTTTTCAGAACGTCTGAAATGGCGAGCGGGCGGAATTCAAAAGCTTGAGCTAGTTCCGTGGCGGCGCGACAGGTCGGAGACAAAAGCCCTACACATTCACAAAAGCGTGCCTAGCAATTGAATTTTCATATTTTTCAGACATTCTTCGTATGTGAGATTTTAGCGAAGCTTACAAGAAAATCTTTGAAAGTTTATTGTTTAAATGAACACGTGAACAGTAGATAGCAGCAGTTTATGTCCCTCGTTATAGCTCAGAATTATAGTTGAGCTTGTTGGTATGTATCTCTTGTGACCTATGGCTGGAGATAGGGGGATCACCGTTGAGCTAGCGTCGCCCAGACAACAATAGAGAAACTTTACACGACACACTGAACATGAGGAATTGGCTTTTGCTACGGTTAGCATTTATGCTTGTAATAATGAGGAAGCTGTGTTTTAGGCCGAGATAAATAGTCGTTGCTAAGCATCTGTCAAAAGTATTACTTCTGGAAGTACTACTTCGGTTAAGCGAAGCCAAGTGTCTGATTCGGGATAAATAAAAGTTTCTTTGGGCATTGGTTGGCATAGTAACGGGTAAGTCACAGCTCAAGCGAAAGTAATACTTTACTGTCATGTTTCAGAAGCAATATACTAAATAATTCTAATTTCAAAAACAACGGAATAGCTTTTTTATTATTGATTTAATGTTATACTGGACCGAATTTATCAATTAGTAAGATTATGTAAACATTAGAATATTATAAAATGTATTTTAGTCTAGAAATAAATAAAAATGAATACATTGAACGCATTTTAAAATGCCACTGAAGTATGACGTTACCATGGAAATTATTGATGCTTGACAATAACAAACACTAATGTCAAATCCATTCTTAAAGCGACCTAAGTTCTCGAAAATCGATACTACGGCTAAGCGAAGTATTGGCTCAGTATTAGGGTGGTTTTCATCAAAAGTAAATACGAAAGAACTGTCTATTTATAAGAAATGGATGCTTAGAACGTCGCTAAGCATCGACTTTGGCTTGGCTGTTGCTTAGGTACGACTATTTATCTCGGCCTTACTGTTGTTTACTGTTTGTTAAGCAACTGTTAAAAGAAAACTTTGCCTATCAAAACCGAGAAGAATTTTGAAATTGACGATGTAAATTTTCAAATGAATGGACAGGTCATGTTCAAGATGAAGTAACACCCATTAACTGGCTCCCTTTACAATACATATTAGCTCACTTGAATGTGTTAATGATACGAACGGTTTAGTGGACGAATTAAAAGAAGTTCTTCGGATCACTTGCTGATGTAGTTGTGAAGATAAAGCGGTTCTCTGATTGGTTGCATTTATTAATCTTATCTCTCGTTCCAGTAAGTTACGCTTCGGATGGAAGAACTTACTGGTGTTGTTTTTAACTGTTATGGACTTATGAAGCTTAAAGCTTAATTTTAAGACCAGAAGATAAATATGAATGCTAACGAAGTTACCGTTTCAAACTTTGAGTAGTGTTATTAAAACAATATCCACGAAGAACATGTTGCAAAATACCTACTTAATATGCGAGTTAGTCGGTTTATTAGCATAGATGAGAGAAGCAAACTTTTGTATTTTCAAAAAAAAAACTTTAAACCAAGAATTTTATTAGTAAAGTTTTATAACGCGCTTTCAAAACTCAATCGAAGTGCGCGGCACGTCGTACGTAAAACTCGACGAAAGTATGACTATGACAAAAGCACGTGCGCACCCGAACCTCCCAAACTTCCCGAAGGACACCGCGACGTTATTTAGGGGCGTTTCTGAAAGGCAAGGTGTGTCGTCTCAAGCCCAAGGGAATTCACTACGCTTTAAAGCTGGTAATTTGATGTGAGTCTTTCGAGATTTTTCCATCTTCCCGGGTCGTTCGGGGAGCAGGCGGATTAGGCCACGCACGGTATGGGCGAGGGCGGCGACGCGCCAGATTAATGTCGCGAGCTTTGCGCCAAATTTAAAATGTCACGTTCCATTTTTCCAGCCAACAGAGCCCGTCAACGACCCGAACAGTTAATACTTCCGATTGCACGCATTCTTCACGCAATAATAAATGGACACGCGGACGGAATAAAAAGTAACATACTCAGACGCCCCATTACGTACAATACATTATGGATAGAGATTTATTTATAAGTAAATATAAGTTGCAAAGTCCCGTTGAATAAAGTGATTTCAGCGTTACTTAACAAAATAAGCAATCTTGCAGATGACGACGTGATAAGCCTAAAGACTGAATAGTCGTCCTTGAGACATATAAAGAAGACAAAACTGACAGAGTTCAATGATTCCTATGTGTGTCTGCAGCACACATACGCACATGTATTATCTAAAGTGTAGTCAACATGGAAACAGGGCGTAGGAAAAAAGGCAAAGTCGTAAAACTGGCGCCCACCAATCGCCAAATAAGGCCGGCGAGGCACCGGCGAGCCGCGCGGCGTCGTCCTTGACTCCCGGCCAAATGACATAAGTTGGCCCATGGGCGCGGATTCTTGACTAATCGATAAACAAGACGGAATGGATGAAGAACCCAAACGTTGAATCGCCGCACCCACGCTAAACTATTAACTTGCCGACTAATTTGGTCATGGTTCCATAAAACTGTTGAATCAAACACAAAAAGCGTCGACAATAACAACAAGGTCAATTTAACTTGTGCAACACAAAAAAAATTGCATGAAATACAAGGCGTCTAGTAAACATGATCTCACTTAGCTTCAAGTACAGAATTATGGTAAAACTCTTGAGTCTTACATTTCGAATTCAACTCCCGTTTATTTTTTGATATTTTTCATAATATAAGGCTGGCATCACATAAGTCAGAAACTTTTCCAATTTTCATATCCCGCTAGAAGTCAACCTTCATAAAGAGGCTTAATTTTAATAATTTCACATTTATAGTATATGGAGTGCGTGTCCGTAGCAGCTATAAAATGTGCGTGCGGCTGAAAATTGATGCGTAGGGATATGGTGTAAATTTTGAGCTTATTATCGTAGCCTTGAATTTTGATAGGTCTAATGGGGTACAGCTTGATACACTTTTCACACGATCACAGCTTTGTTTGCTATACTGTCTGAAGCATTCATAAAATCGTAGCTTAATAAGTTAAGAATAAGAAATCTTGAACATAGTCCGTTTCAACGTAATGATATGGCTAAGTTCGTTACTGGCGTGTTGAGTTTCTTCACCATAGTAAAAAACAAATAAAAATACCAAGTTGGCCCATCTATTTGTCTACAAAGTTTTTAAAGGTCGATTATTTAGTTGACTGTTACAACGCTGCTACAATGTTGCTAAACAAGGTCGTACCGTGGAAGCGACGTTCCGAAACCGATGCCTAATGAAAAATAGCGTGATCCTACATAATTGCAGCTTAATGAAATTCCTGGGGTGTTATGTGGGGGCGTATAACAAAGTAAGATAACTTGCAAAGCCAATGGCTGGATTAGCAAGTAGCCTGGCGGCAGGCGGCTGGCCTGGTGTCAAGTTCATTGGCGAACCCACGTAGCCACGTGCTCGCCCCCGACAGCAAGGTGACTGACTCTACCATACAACATTCATACGACATGTACGGTGAGTAATTACATGTCTATGTCTATGTAATGCCATGACGGTCAATGACTTATTATAATCTCTTATCTAGTTACAGCGATATATATAGAAGACTTTGTCAATCATTGAGATTTTCTGTTCCCGTAAAAAGAAAATTAGTTCGACAGAAACTTGCAGAGAGAATGTTAGATTTATATCGTAGTAGATTTTTGAATATATTTTATCAAGTGACGTCAACTACCAACCATAAATGTAATTTTTTTTTATCGTCAACTTCAATTACCTATATTTCTAAAACATTCATTGTTTTTGTTTCAAATCACCAATACATAAGACGCGAATATATCCGATTTACGTGAAAGAAACAAATAGAATGGATCAGATAACAACTGAGGTTATTCTCAATAAAACATATTATTCAGTATGATGATCTGAAACATCGTCATAAACATAAACTTTCCATATTTTCAGTTTGCTCTTCAGTGCACTGGTTGAACCAAAATTCGCGTAATTCCTTCTAATCGGTCCACATGATCAGATATTCACAGAAGAGCGAGTCAATTTAGTAAAGTGACGATGCAAGCTAGTCAGAGTATGAGAGCTTTCCCCGACACCAAATCAATGATTCATCGATCAATAATTGAACAAAGCGCATTAGTGAGGCGATCGCTAAACGTCCACTTCGCCGGTGAGTAAACAGCGCGCGGTGAGCACCAAGGCGTAATCCGTAGGGCGGCACTTAGCGCGCGCCACAAGCTCCGCACTCTAATTGCACACCAACTAATCTGTTTGCGTTCCCAACGCATCGAATTACCTATTCCATTCTATAGATTTTGACGGTCAATTTCCGAAAGTAAATTTTCGCCAGTAAAACCCAAAAAAAATATCTTCGTGATCATTGAAAACTACCGCTGTGCTTCGGTGTCAACCCATACCTCTAATGCCTTCTTATTAGTCACAATGTGCAGCTATGGAATATTTCGGGTTCGTGGAATATTTTGGCGGCCAATTTCCCAAAATGAATTCATCGCCATAGAGTCCCATCATCTTTATACGTACTTGAGTGCCAGTGATAATTGGCTCTGGGCAGTGGGTTCTCCATAGAGTAGCATCATACTAAGTGAAGCCTTTTTGTAAGAACCAATGTGCTGCTATCGATTTTATTTATGGCTCGTGATTACTATTACGTTTATTTGAAAAAATAACCAGTATATTTTCTTTCTTTTTAACATAAAAATAATAAACGCCAGACGTGCGTGCGGTTACCTGTCAGAATTCACGGCTTATAAAATGCGAATAAAATGAAAAGTACAGAATTACCATTTGATGCGCTTGATAACGTCATGTTTAAGCGCATTGCGCCCGCGCATCTGCAATCTTCACGGTGCGGACATTGCACCGATGACATCATCGGTGGATTAAATGGATGTAGTAAAAAGACTGAATTGAGATATTTCTTTATGGAGAATAATGAGATTTTAGAATAAGAAGAGATGAAGAAATGAGTACGGAAATGAAACGATGCGCATTCTTAGTTGAGAACTTGATAAGTTAACAAACAACAACAGGCAGAATGTTAAAAGATTCGAACAAACATATGCTGACGTAGAAGCCCATAAAGCCAAGATTATTACTTGAACCAGAATAGAAAATTAATCTATTCATCTATAGTTAAAATATAACGGAAGACGTTGAAACACCAATATCTAATGAAATGAATACAAATACAAGTCATAACACACTGAACTTTGAAGGAGAAAAACTCAATAACTTAGAATTATCATTGACAACATATACAATACACTTCCTCCAATACAAGGAAAAAGTAAGGGGTACTTGTGCAAAGTACAATATGTGCTCTACTCGAGCGAAGGTTCCAAGAGTGTTCACATTGTTGGTGATTTCTTCGAGCCAAGTTGAGGGGCGCGCTCCTCAAAAGGTACACATTCGATTTTAAATATCACCAATATTTTATCAGCCTGCATCAGTCCCAGTATCTATTAAAACAGCTTTCCTGCTGCTGATTAAAATTTTTGAATGATCTCTTGCAAAATGCTTTGTACAATTTATTGCACAATTTTTGCTGCGAAAATGAATAAACGAAATTTTTCGACAAGTTATTGGGCATTTGGCACAGTACTCATTACGTTCTGCACCATTATAATTATTTATTGGTATCGATATTTCGCTAGAATTTAGTTAAAATAAATCTACCGAAACTATTGAATACTTTTTTGGACATATCAGAATGTGATGTTTTTGCGGTTCTCAGTTGTTGCGGGTCAAGTTTTTTTTTGTTTCAGGTTTCTTGATTTGGAAGAAGAAAAACACTAAAAATAAATTAATCTGAAAACTCGACCATTAACTTCGTCGGTCTAGTGCTCGCAAGCGTGACCGATGACCTTAAGGTCCAGGGTTAAATTCCCAGGTTGTACAAAGTGCCATTGGCTGTTTTTGGGCTTTTCCATCTGGGATTCCTCAATAGCAGTAACAGAGTCTGGATTTGTGCCCCGTTGTTGACACTAGGCTCGCGTCCTACTGCATGGGAAGTAAACATAACTAGCGAAACTTGGGTGTATTGTTAGGTATATGTCTACCTAAACCAAAGGTGGATTACAGGTTTGATGTGATGGTTATATGTCCAAAAAAAAAACAATAAAGATCCGTATCGATACTCGGTAGTCCTTAATATTGTAGGCCTGATACTAAACTGAGCGTCGCGTTTCGAGTATCTCAATATTTAGCAAGCGCTTTAAAGCAAAATGCTAACAGTTCGTTAAAATAATGTAAATATTTCCGTAAGAGTGTCTCGAGAAACAAGAGGCTAGTATAACTAGTGTTGATTCACAAACGATTGAATTTGTAGTGTTTCATACTGCCTCGACGACAACGAGCGCCTTACTCACCAGGCTTTTGTTGAATCACAGAGAAAATAATGGAAGATTTACCTAAACGTATACATATTTGGAAAGAACAAAGAAATATTATTTCAAACGTGTGAATGTCCACTTTAATATATTATGCGTTTATAATGTCTACATTTTCAACGGATACGAGCAACAAGTTACTCACAATGAACTGCCAAAAATTAGCACCTAATAAAAAATTACACGTGATTTCAGATTAAATGTCGTGTGTTTATTACCAAATATTTGCTTTGAGGTTGAATTTCGAGTTCAAGGAGGAACTTCGAGCTGTTTGATCAAGATATATGGGCGATTGTTATGCCAATGAATCCTGTCTGTTAAATTTAAAAATAGCATTGTGTGTAATGTTGCGTATCGCCTGACAATGTATCTGTAAATATTTATCGATAGATTTATTCCCCAAGTTGTTAAGCCTGTGCTTAGTGCTGATTCTGAGCGCGAGGACGAAATTACACGCTGAGTAATCGGGTGAGTCTGCTGTTCGTCTCGCTTGATGATTTCGTTTTATGGGTGCTATTTTTTGTTTGTGTTCAAGTGACTGATTCTCTATTTAAGTATCCCAGTAATTTGTATTTGTCTCAATGCAATGCATACGAACGGACAGTACTGATTACACAGCATGAGCAATGCTCTATTATATGCTAAGTTGGGTTTATTGTGCTGCAGTTTGCGTTGGATCCGTTTTAAAAATAAGATACCTTATAAATCAAGTAGAGTATTTCAATGAATCGCCTACACAGGATTTGTTTAGTGGAACATTTATTGCAATGTAAAATGTTCGAGCTGACGAATTGCATCACGCGTCACTTAGCCTTCGGCTCCGTAATAGCCAAAAGTATGACTCAGTGTGATTGCTGCAACGTAGACCACTTTACTGTTTTAGACGGACAGTAGTCTTTTCTCAGAACAAACGTGTGCATAAACAAAATAATCCACTATTTCCAGACCAGGTTTTTGGTACAACAACTGCATTGAGCACTTATTAGCTATTTTATAATAAGCAAATGCAATTGCCGAGAATACGTAAAACTTTCCCCTGGATGGCATATACGCAAATGTTCTGAACGGGAATGACTTTTACATTAGATAAATTAGAGGCAGCTAACAATGGCGGCCGCTAACTAGAAAGTGAATCGAGTTGGTGCCGAGAATGGTCTTTCCGATCGTAGGTATCGATCTTGGGTTCGTTACCCCGTTCATTATTCTCTCAATCATCATCTGAACGGGAATGACTTTTACATTAGATAAATTAGAGGCAGCTAACAATGGCGGCCGCTAACTAGAAAGTGAATCGAGTTGGTGCCGAGAATGGTCTTTCCGATCGTATCGATCTTGGGTTCGTTACCCCGTTCATTATTCTCTCAATCACAATAAGACCATTTTAAGTTAGGATATATCTCACGCTATTAAAGTTGGGTCATCCGCATTCGTAGAAATATAAGTTCTAAATGTCGCTATTAGTGAAAATATAATGTATTCAAAAGGTACATCTGAAATAAATCCGATCCAACCTTTTACATTTCCTAAAATAAGAGAGGTCAACGTTCACATTCCGGACACTGTCTTTTAATTCAAAGACTTCTTCTTTTATGGCTTTTGCCGCAACATGCAATAAATTAGCCCTTTACGGAAAAATGGACATCTGCTCCTCTGGAAAAAAACCCTCCTTGGAAGTAAAAGGACGAAATTTACGATCCGTGTACCCTGGGTAGTCGGACCTCGCCCACGACTCGCATGCAAATGGCTCCATTGGAGCGGAGTAGCGTGGCTGCTAGGCACCAGGGAAGATTAAAATCGAAACACCTCGCGACCCCCGGTTGGACGACTTTGCCAGCTTGCCCCGCTCTATTCGCGACACCAAGCTACGAGTAACTTGTGCCGTTTTTGCTTTTCAAATGTTATCGCTCCTTAAGATACACACTTAAGTATAACAAATAAAAGCCATATTATTTTGATTATTGAATCCCTTTAACACCCGATTATTTCGCATTCTGTATGTACGAATTTGAAATGTTCTAATTCAATTCCTATGTTTCTGATTCAACGCGACGAATGTCCAAATATAGAATTATTCAGTGCATCTCATGTTAGTGTATCTACCCGTGGAATATCATCTAAGCTAGAAGGCTCGTTATTCGCTACTAAGTCTACATTGAATTAAACTTTATTAATATATTATGACACTAAGACGTTGTCTAAAATGGTCACTTTATCAGAATCATAACTAGGATAATTCTTAAAGTACTGTATAGGCCAACATTAAAAAAAAATGGGACCTCCTGTTTACACTCAAGTCCCTAAATACTTACTGCGAGATGGAATGATGACTTTTTTTTAACGTGGTAAAATCATCAAATGTGTCCTCCCACACAGGGCAGAGCGGGAGGGACTGTCAGACTCGTACTGACTAAAATCCACGGTGTCCTTCAATAGCCCTTTACGTACCGGGGTCATGGTATAACCGTGGAATGATGACTTGATATTATATGGTTCAAGTAGTCATTAAGTAACTAAGTTATTTCAACTATTGAAAAAAGTTAAGTAAACAAATCAATATCAGGAAAACTAATACAATATTTCATGTGTTTTTTCCTCTTTGCCCCATATTTTGTTTTAGTTATCAAATTATACAACCTATTGAGTTAAACTGAGTTATAGCTCGTGATATTGTTATAATAAACTTCAGTGGGTAAACGAATTGCATGAAAGTAATAAAGGCAACAAATTCAGCAGTCGTGTCGCCCACGCGGCAGACTGTAGGCGCCACCACACATGACATAGTTACTCGCATACGTATTCATACAACTTGGATGTTGCGGATATACTCATCTTAATGTAAATTAGTATTATTCACAGGAAACGCGTTGCAATGCATGCTTCATGAAATTGCTCTACGTAGCTCCTAAATTACTGCATGCGTTGCATATGTAATCTTTATCATCTTACAATCGATATACTACCTTGACGAGCGTTGCACAACGTTTATTAGACCAGAACCAAGGAATTCAACTTCACCTTGCAATATAAACCGAGCTGAAAATATCAAGTTTCTAAACATGAATCTTTTTAGTGCAAAGCAAAATTATTACGTTGCAACACATTCTTTGCATTATGACGTGTTCAACTAAATTTAAACGAGGTTGGAAAGAACAGTTTTATATGAATAAGTAAGTAGGTAAGCAATGTTAGACAAAGTATTTTAAATATTTAAAAAATAAATAACGTCGCAGATGCATTTCTGAAATAGAATTATCCGATGTTAAAGAACTAATTTGTGTATATAATTTTTTTTTCTAATCAACATTTATTATGAATACAATAATGATGTCTGTAGCAATAATAGTGAGTGTACTTTTGTGATATTATTAATCGAACCTATCTATTATAAAAATCATGATTATACATATTAACTAAATGGTACCTAACAGACAAACTGAATCATAATAAAAGTGATTTCGATTCAATAAAGTACGTTAACTAGGAAGGAAAAATAAACATATTTATAGTTATTATGTCCCTTCTAAAACTGAATATCAAAAACTAGGACATTTCCTTTTCATTTTCCTTCTATATTATCCCTAATGCTATTTCAAACCGCGGCAGCTGGTTTAAAGCGGGCAGATAAACTCAAAACGTGTATGCTTCTTGGCTTACTTATATAGTAATTGTATATTACTTGTTTTATAGCATAGTGTATATTAGTCTGAAGTGGAAAGTAGAGCAGCATTGCACTTTCTCTTGCCAGAAAGCGAAGTGCGCATACGCCGTGCAAATCACATTGTACTTACACTAACAAACAACAATGAGCGACCATCTGACTGCTCTTTATCCTTTTACGCTGTCATATTATCTAATCTGCAGAACACGACGAAAATTCAAAATTACTTATGCAGCATGCGACAGACACATTAAAAATGGTGCTGAAAATAATGAACACATCAACGAAACAGGTTTGACAGTAAAAGATGAAAAACAAAGTGTAGAACGAGGCGCATTATGTGTTTTATGGTTTAGTGACAAGGAATCAAACGCGGAGAAGTTAACGAAGTTGCAAAACTGCTTTAGCCTTACTCGATATGTCAGTGCTACCTAAATGTTGTCTGTGTGCACTGTACATGCACAAATGAAGTAATACTGTGACTATATGTCTGGTTACGTAACCGGTATACATGTAAATGCACAGTGCAAGTTTTAACAAATCGATATTGTACTACCGTCAACCCACGTGACTGCTAAATTAAGCTGAACAAACATGTAAACGCACTCGTCTGTCACAGTTACGAAAATGAATTTACTAGTTTTTTTTTCGTTTATTAACTAAGTAGTTTCAATGATTGAAAACATGTTTAACAGCGGTGGATGGTAGAAAGGTACACGGGACCAACAAAACAGCTAAATTAGCAACACGTAACTAACAATTACGAAATGGTAATAAAAGATTAAAAGAACACAAAATTGGTTAACTTTGTTAAATCAAATGTTATGTAAGAGATTTATAACAGTGTGGATTAAACAGTACAGTATATGAAACGTGCAGAGTTGGCGAGCGATGTGGCCATGCGGCGGGGGCGGCGAAACCGGCGCTCAAACCAGTTTGCGAAAGAGCCCTTCTGTCGAAGTCGGCCGCCATGCCGCCGCACGCCGAGGGCCGGTGCATTAGTCGGGTCATCTGCTTATGCACCGCATTAAAATCACGATTTCATAAGTTTAAACGCAGTGGGTACCTTTTATAGAGCCATTTATGTGGTACTCCGCCTTTCTTCTTGAATAATTTGTTACTTGAGCTGCTGCTTTTAGAATGCACGAGTTATTTTGAAGGCTACTCTTAGTATCTAGACATGATAGTAGTACAATCTTTTGTTTGCGAAACTCGAGACTAATCCGCAGCGACAGACGTTCCAAAATAAGATATGTACACTGTCTGAATGTTTTACAATACTAGAATACACATCCGCAAGCTTCTATTATTTACAGAGCTTTATCTGAAATTGCAAACAATGACGACTGCAGGTCAATGCATAATACAGTCCCAGCTCCAGACACTCAATGGTTTCCGAGACAAACTTAGACACATTTCCATGGAAGGATACTAAGCCGAACTGAAAGTTATTCTAAGGATGGTACAGGCGTTCGAGGCCATGCTGCGGGGCGAGACGGAATGGGAAGCGGTTGCCTCCTTCTACGAAGCAGTCATGCTAGCAAAGGAGGAGTCGGGACGCGTGAGGAAGAGGACAGCATTCACCTCATTCCTTATCACCGCGGGGAATTTAAGGAATTTAGATTTTCTCAAATGGTGGTGCATTACCATTAGTGAACAAGTATAGTTGTGTACACAACAGTATTGCGAGTCCAAATGTGGCAGGCAGGCAGGCTCATGGCATTATTTCACAACGCAACCAGTTTTGTGCATGCGATGTGGCACACAGCGCACAGCAAAACAGTCTTATTGCTCTATTTGTTATGATGCCGGTGTTTTATGTTGCAGGAAATGAGCTCATACTGTCGGTGAGATGTTTTTCCAGTTTTAATCCGGAATGGTAATAGAAAAATAGACACATTCAACCATTCTTTACGACATTGAAAGCGAAATTAAAAATTATAGCGCAAAAGCTCACCAAAGCTTTTAATTAATTCACATTATTAATAACAGTTCTTTTGTGGCAGACGTAAAGGAAATGAGAGAGAAACGTTTAATACGTTAAAACACAAATGTGCATCATTGTATTCCGGGGAATGGAACGCCAGTTAAACTGTTATTAGTCGTTTACTGTTCGTCCATTCGTATTAGGTTTAACACGATCGCGTTAATGATTTTGTTCTTTCAGATATCTCTTAAATGTTTTCACGTTACTCGTAAAAACAATTATTACATGCTTGAATTCTCTTTTATGACGATTCCATTGTACTGCATCTTCATGACCTTCTTATTTTTTGGTGAATCCGGTTGCAGAATTTTTATATTCCTTCACAGCAATCATTTGCATACAAAATTTTATAAAATGAGCAGAACAACCGTAAAATCGATAAGTTTAAAGGTAGATAGAACTTAATAATCATGAAAATAATAAAATTGAACTTCTTGGCATGCTGGTAAAAACGCTAGAGTTGATCAAGAGCAAACTGTTCGAGTATTACTGTCTGACTAGCGTCCAGGTACTTTCGAAGCGGTCATTGGCGGATACGGCGTTATAATACCACTGAATCACCTTGCGTGGGTCAAGGTGGCTGGCGGAGTGAATGTAAAATTGTGATTGTTATCTACACTTATCCAATATGTCGCTGTAGGCTTGCATGCTGCAGCGGACGGGGGAGCGGCAGACACTTTCAAATTTACAGTAAATTGGCATCAATAATTCAAATGCATGTTTATCTGTCTCACTGTCATTTATCACTTGCTCCCTCGACCTATTAAATATAGACCGGTATGCAACGGTACATAATTTGGCAGTCCAAAACTAGATTCAGGTTTTAATAACATAACAGCACATAAAATATAGTGGGTGTTTGGCATTGAATATTAAATTAACTACCGATTCCAAATTTCGACAAAATGTTAAGACAAAACCAACATAGTGCAGCGAAAGACGTTTCATCCTAAAATTACTTGAGAGCGTCCATGCAAATGTATGACGGGTAGGACTCCTGATGAATGCAGATGTCTATTAAAGCTCTTTGAACAGACTAATGTTACGGTAGCAAGAAAATCTCATTACTTGTGTACATAGGTACGCTTTCTAGTATATCTAGATAAGCCAAGTCTCAGATTCACGAGCAAACGAGCGCACTCTGCTCGAATAAAGTGACGTAAAGACTGACGCGATCAACTTAAGCACAAAGCAAGCCACAATCGGAACTGGAGCAATCAAGATACACAAACGCGTACACAGTACACAAACAGTGCTTAATTTAACAAACTTCATGAAAGGATACAATGAGTCAGGCAAATATTTACTTTTACTTGTAATTGAGCTCGACTGTTAACAGTCATTATAGTTATTTATGTTATACGTAGGTCACTTAAAACTGAACGATCAGATTAGCCAGATCTACGAAGCAATCAAAGTTGCAATGCGATTTTTTAAACGGCTAACAAATTGGTTGCACTGTTTGACACAATCAGTTCCTGAATTCCTAGAAAGAACCATTAGTATAGTTATTGTGCTTTTTCAAACTCACATCATTAAGGTTGGTGCACTTTTTTTTTTTCATCAGATTTGCTGTCGGTCAGTGCTCTCTACCCCACTTTATTTTGCTGCAAAGAAATAATAGGTAGAGTGCTTTCCCCAACAACCCCTTTGATAGGAAATTGTCGATTTTAAGTTGCGATATCGCGTTGAAATTAACCCTTCGACGGATATGACTCATTATGCGACTACCAGGAAATGTCATTAAATTTTCACGATGGCGTTTTATGTTACCCACGCCGTTGGTTTCGCCACTTCATGCATATTTATCAAAATAATGTTGCCGATTGAAAAGCTGCATATAAACACGCACAGAATTGCAGAACGATGCTCGAGTCTGTCAATTTAGAGTTTACTGTTGTGGTTTCGAGGGTGTACATTCGCACGGTCGTCCAGGTTGCATTTCGGAGGGCGGTCGTTGTCCGGTAGTCATTAGCGAACGCACCCTCCGCGGAGGGTTGCAGCGAGTTCCGCGAATCGTGCGCCGTGCGCCGGTGACTCAGGCCGCGGTGGCGACGGGAAAATACCGATCGCCCACTCGATAACCACTTTCGATACAGCACGATTGCATTACTTGCACAATATCGACCTGCGCCAAATTACTTATTACAATGTTCGTGCGGATAAAATCACTGGCCCAATAAAGCTGCTATTGCAATTTTAGCACATAAAAGGAAGGTTGTCGCAATGTAACTGAACAGGTTTTTTTACATTACGTCATAGCTGAATTAAAAATAACGATCTCGTGTTAAGGTAGTGGATAAATTCATCAAGTCAGAATTTCAGGTAGATAAATGTTCGTAAACCTGAAACTGAGTACAGCCGTATTAACGTGTTTGTGAATTTATTTTAACTTGAGTAAAGCCTAGTCTAATTACTGAATAATTGAAATTATTCTCATAAGCATAGAGCGACCCTTGTCCTCATAAATGTCCATTCTCTGCCTCAGCTGAAACTCGACAAACTGTCTAGACACGTGATCAAAATGTACACAAACTAAGGGAGCTTCCCCATGACGCGATGCGTCGCAATTCGACCGATTCCAACTACAAGTGAAAATCATCCTTACAACTATGAAAAAACGTGCGGTTGTCGCAATGCACGCTCGTCACGACGACGGCAAGTCAATCGAATTGCATCATTATATTGTATTAGCAAAAACGATTTTCATTTTTAGTTAGAAATTATCGCACGAATCCCGTCATGGGTAAACTCCCTAAGAGTTATGTGGCTCTGTCACCGTAAAAGTGAAATTAAAACTTTCTCTAGCTGGCGAAGCAGGAACAAACTACCGTGGGTGGTGGCCTGGCCTCGGGAGAATATCTAGTGGCACACGTTCACGCCAGGTGGCGCACGATGCCGGCGAATTTGCATAATTTGCGAAAAAAAAGTCAGTATACCATACAACAATTTTTTCATTGTGTCAGAGCTCCCAAGGGGCTGAATAAAACAGAGGCTCCGGACGGCCGAGTTGGCGCTAATTTCGCCCAACAACGAATCGCCAGTCGAGGGATGACACACTTGCTATAAACATTACGTATGCATATATGACAGCGGTTTGCACATAATAGGTTATTTTACTCAAAAAAAATGTATTAGTTCGAAGTATAGATTTTTTTTTATATTAGACCCGTATTTTTCCTTTTATTACGTAAACCAAAATAACGAAGATACAACGCTTTTAAAAATCACAAAACGTCACTCGGTCGGCACAATTTTACAAGCGTTATGACATCACAAGCCCCCACCCCTCCCGAATTTGGAAGCGTTTTTATCTTTGTCAATATTCATTGATTAAAAAAAACTAAAAGTACGTGTTCATTATTTTTTAATATTGTTACTGATGGACTAAACAGATTTTTTTTTATGCAGTAAAATACCCTATTGTGCTAAATTATATTCTTCGATTAAGCGTTTTTGAATGATTATAATAAACTAAACTTATAATATAATGGCACTTGTGTATATGGGTGAATGTCAGGTCAAGCGAATAGATGCCAGACTAAAGAGCACATGTGCTAGGCAGATGTCGAAGTCAGGGTGACTATGAGACCATTGAGGCGTTCCAAGTGCGCCAATTTGGCTCCAGTTAAATCCAATAGCACGATAAATTATCATCTATTTATGGATTTTGTAATTAATTAACGAAAATCTAGAACATCAGAACATGTGCAGGGTTTTATCCACTATTCTTGTCTAGATGAAATTCCTGGATTACACAAAGAGTGACATTTACAATTTAAATAAACTTGCTTCTATTTTCCAACTTACATATTAAGCGATTACTTTTCTCGTTTAATAAAACTGCAGGAAAATGTTTCCTTCTTGCTTTGATTCAAAAACTCCTCGTTGGTAACGAAGCAAATAGGCGCTCAAGAACTGAATAACAAACTTTTCTCATCCAATTTGTCGCACCTCATACTTTTATTCTCGGGAATGTGCCTTTCAGCGTTATTACTCTGCAATATAGACCGAAAAGTAAGAAAATTGGTTGATCCGTAGCATTGTAAAAGTCGCCCGCTCTCGTAAAACTCCCACATATTTCACGACAAATAAACTTCTCATCCTATGAAATTTTCTTCTCGGGAGCAGTTCACTGCAGGTAATATTTCAAAACATGTGTCATTCATAACTTTCGCCTTCGCAATGTCTGTCGATGGAGCTCGGGCGAAAAGGTCTCAATAATAAATTTTTCGTGAGCCCGCTCCGTTATCCCCGCGAGCGAGCCCAGGTACGTTTTACGGCCGCGCAAGGGAAAATAAACGAAAAATAAAATAAAAGTCAAAATGGTCGACATAAAACTATTTGCCCGAATATATACTACGTACAAAAAGTTTTGGAAACGAAAAAGGACTGATATTGCAAATGTCGTTGGAATAAATTAAATTATAGATCGTTGGAAATGTAGGGATTTCAGATTCAATTAAAGCTACTAAATAATTTATGTATAGATTACTTTCGTAAAAATATATGAGTTAGTAACTTGTGAGGATTCAGCATAATTATAATTTATTTGGTAGATGTATAAATATCTTGTCTACCTTCTGCTATTCCTAAAATAACAGCCAAAACACAAATCTTAATTTGATAGCTTATCTCAAAGTTGTAACGGCGTGGTTAGAACTAAGTTAGTGATTTATTGTATCGTTAAAGCATTAGAGAGTTTTATGGTACATACGGACATTACTGCGCCAACAATGAGGACTGCTACCTCATAAAATACTAAACAACTTTTGTAACTACCCCGTTGTCGTCGGTCGTATGAAATTTCAATCAAGTCACAATACGACCACTGTGTTATTACGTACTCTGTTACGGATATAATGTAGCTATTCAAAGATTATTCTAACCATTGTTACATTGGCAATAAGTTAGTATTACAAGGTTCGGGACTTTATTAGACTCTATACAAAGGGGACCGAATTGAATACCAATATGCTTTACTATTCTTGTATGAATTTCTTATCTTGTCACTTGGTTGTTATGAGATAAGGATTAACTTGAGCTTCGACTGTTAATACCCGATAGTACAGGTATGCATACTTAATTTTTTTACATGATACAATTCAGAAACATGCATCGACGATCACAGAACACCTGAATAATCATTATTAATAATAGAACACAATTCATTTGTTGAAAGAAAACTTCCTGTATTTGTAATAATGCAAATTGTACGAGTATAACAAGATCATGTAATGAGGATAGCGTTTACGTAATACATATATAAATAACTAATAGATAACGGCGTCTAGCAATCATTGTTTTATGCAAATGCACATTGGTATAATTGAACATGTATTGTGCAACAATATCATTTTAATACTTGTATTCTAGTATTGAATATTAATGTATCTGTCTGGCTGTCTATCGAAAGAAGCCTTTTTAATTTACCTGTCAATACTGTTTTAATTATTTTTTTTTTTATGAAAATAACCACAGATAATGTAAACAGAGACGGGGATAGGATCTCTGTTAGTCAGACACCAGTAGGAGGCGGAGAACGATTGTAAAAAATGCAAAAAAGAATTAAGAAAATCATTTATTATAGCGTTGAGTCTTGAAGGGATTCGAAGAATGAAGATATCGAATACATGAAGGAAATCGTGAAAATTTGATAAGTAAGGACGAAATCTCGGTCAAATCTATTCTAATATTTTGAAGTGGTATTTTGTATGTTTGTAATGGGTAAACTCAAAACCAACAGGAATTAAATTAAAAAGAAATCACCAGTAGAATTCTGTATTGTCGCTAAGTAGCATGGTAGTGAACTGGTCCTGTCTGCCGCAGAACCGACGAAAGGTGGAGTAAGAAGGTTCTCGAATGGAGACCGCGCAGACGTAAACGCAGGTAGGGACGCCCCCGGCAAAATGGACCGATGACCTGAAGAAGGTAGCTGGCAGCAGCTCGATGAAAAAAGCGGGAGATCGTGACGACGCGCTGCGGCGTTCCCTGGAAGGGGCCTATGTCCAGCAGTGGATTTTAATAGGCTGAAATATTAATGAGTAACATAGGCTATGAGTTGGCGGAGCTGCTGGTAAAAGCGAGTGTTCTATAAAGCAGGTAGATCCGATGCGAATTGGGGCAGGGAGACAGGGGGTGATAAGTAGATGCTGTAAACAAACTTTTAGTTACGAATAAATTTCACCAATGGCGTGTCGTGTCGCGTGATGAAGCGCATTATGGTGTCGGGAACGTCACGGTAAGCTCCGTCGGCCGACCCGCTTCGCACTTGATAAACTACCTCATAATGCCACGCGTTTTCCACTTACAAGCACTGTGTCAACGCATTAACAGACATTAATTTTTACACTATACAATATAAATGCGAAAGGTACTTTGAGTGTCCGTTTTTTTTTTTATAATATTATACGCATGCGTCGCGAATTTCAAAGATAACCGTGGAAAGAAAAAATCGACTGCCAATAGAGATCTTAATAAAGTAATCTTAATAAACTAATAATAAAGTCATCTAATAAACAATAAGCCGAACGTGCCGCCGGATTAAGTACATCCGACGCTCTTACCAACCGAGGCACCGAGGTCTTCCTACAAGAGTCGAATTTTTCAATCCATTCCTAAAAGTGTTACGGTGACGTTTTGCGCCATCTATTGCAGAGTTATTAAACTACTCGCGGTCGAATTTCTGTTTCCAAAGAAAATCTTTGTCTGCTTGATCCCTATTCACGCCCTAGAGACTGAATGGATTAAAGGTAACCTGGGTTATGGCCAGTTAGGTAGGCCGACGACCTTAAAAAGGTGTCAGGTCTATGCTAAGAGCTGTGGGCGTACCTAATGTGTATTTTGGTCAAGGTTCTTGTTCGGAAGTGGATTGTAATGGACTGAGTTGACAATTTGGATTCTAAAATAGGATTCTTTTTCATAAGACAATTTCTGACGTTCATGAGGGAGAAGTCTCGTGCAAATGCTATAACAAAAAGTAAATTCAATTTTAAATCTGCTCGTCAATTGAGCTCGCAATGATAGTACGGTTCAAACTACAGTATAATGCTATTTAAGCCTGGAATTAATCTGTCAGTCCCAAGTCCAAATATAAACTCGACGAGTATTGTCACTGACGTTTATCCTTTTTTTTGTCAACTGTGATTTTGTTTTGGTAGGATAAAATACAATATTTTATGAGGAATTTTATGGTCAGCTTTTCGAAATTATCAATGTTAAATTGCTTTGGTAGTTTTTATCACTCGTAAATCTATATGACTCAGCAAAGTACCAATACTTGTTTATGCTATAAATCACGTGAGAACTTATTTACAAGTAGCACATGTTTTTCATTCCATCGGAATTTTATTTATTTAGCGTAAAACATTGATCTTCTATGGCCAGAGTTAAAAGATATTGTAAAAATTAGTAATAAAACATGGCAGTTTAGTTTTGCTGCTTAAAATTTCAGTTACGTTGAAAATATAAATTTAAACAGACAGTCAACAACCCTTTGCTATAAAAATATTTATAACAGAGACATCTTAATAAAATGTAAGTATCAAAGTTAATAACGGAGCTGTTGAAAGTTGTACATTGTAAAAACATCTAATTTTAACCCGACTCTAGAATGAGAGAAATGTTTTTCTTTTCATTTAGCTATGGACATAGTAAAGTAAAAACTTTCAGGTATTATTTTTTGTTACTATATTATTAAAAGCTAGTCTTATTTTTCATTGTTTATCGTCACTTCTTGCAAATGCCTAAGACTCTAGACAGACAGTCTCATTTTAACTGCACTTTGACTACAAAGCAGTTAGATTGCAGTTAGTACGATGCGCAGTTCAAACGCAGTTGGATCAACTTGGACTGTGCATCAAGGCTGCAGTCAACGTGCTGTCGTTGGAATTGCACACCGTCTGCCACGGTTGGTTTCAGGTATCTTGTCAGTCGTACTGTGTTTAAGTTGCAAAGTAGTCGGACTGCAGTAGAATTGCAGTCCATCTATCTAGTCTTTAGAGCCTAAAACATCCAAATCGTCCCGTATTTTTCGTTAAATAACTGATACGGTCGACGGCCCTTCTCAGCGACATAAATATTTGCTCCCATATGACTCGCGGTTTTTCACTTTTCTATGTTACGCTCACGCACATGAACCGGATTTCACTTTTTTCTATTGTGTTTAGACAATATTTTTATAGTTGATGCTCACATTTGGCATTTCTTGAAAGCGAAAATAATAATCAACTTGAATGAAACCAGTAATTTTGTTCAGTAGAAATAAAAATGATAAAATAATGTTATTAACAAGTATATTCCACGCATCATTTACGAGAACCCAAAAAGCTCAAAGCAAAAGCTCACCCTGTAATAATTAATGATGATTTTAGTAAATATTTTCTAACAGCTATGAGTAAGAAGGGTTGATATAATTTGATTTCGAATGGGATTCTGTACTTGCGGATTCTACCTCAAACGGCATCCTCGGAATGAACGTCTGTCTGTTTATCCCATGTCACAACATTTTACGTAATGATTACTGGGACCCGAGTCCCTTCAGAGACAGTACCATTGTTCTCATTTCACAATTTATTGTAATTTGTACGCGGTTCAGGCTTTTACACGCGCTTTGCCTCCCGTATAATTATTTGTTTTACTTTTAATTTAACAGGTGCCTGCTAATTGTGTTAATTTCGTCTGATTTTACAGTAATTAGTGTGTTTTGTGAGAATTTTATTAGCTTCACACAGTAACAAATTAACAATGCAGTCCATTTGGATTGTATAGGTACGGCAGTGCAATTGTAGACTATATGTGACGTTGGATAGTGTCGGTGTCGGAGGGCAGGTCGGAAGCTCGCTGGCGCTCCACTGAAAGCAGGCAGACGTCAGCGCGCCGTGAGTGACACGTCCTTCCGCCACAGAGCTTTCTATACGTAGCTACCGCCACTATCCAGTTACGCCATGTTTGCGCTCCAGCCTGTCAAACAGCTGTAAAAATCTCCTCGAATCCCGTGCAGATAAAATAGTAAATTCAATGGAACAATGCTTATTGATACACCTTTTTTATAATTTAACTCCTTGTCCTCATATAACGAAATCACAAAATTATAGCTATATTAGACATGTATCCGTATAAAATGAAAGTCGTGTCGCGAGTCCTACGCTCTAATAAATATGGAGCTCGAATGCGACCCTAATCGGGAAGGCAAAATGGCAACAATGCAAACAGGCGTGGTATCAAATTGTCGAGCATGCAAACACATTAAAGGGCGCCGAGTAAACGACGCTTAATGAATATCTATACATTGGTTGCGTACAGTAAAAAAAGAATCGTGGCGAAGGTAAATAAATGAGATATATTTCATTGTTCTTTGTTTTAGGAGGGCCGAGCGGCAGCTGGTCGCCGGGAAATGTCGCTTATCTGACGCCGCACCTTTTGTCGGTAGGCGTTGACCCAATTCGAGTGGCACTCTGCCGCGGCGGCGGTGTCAACAGCGTCTTCATTCTGATCATTTGGAACCGAATTAAACAGATTACTGATACAATGACAATATTCGAGATCCTAATCATTTAATCCCGTACTATTACAATCTTCAATTTCATCTGCGGAGGCTACAGAAAGAGATTCCAACACAATTGTGACTTGTAAGTGCTGTTGATTCTGTTTCTGGACTTGATTTCACAAGGAAAGATGCTTTTTAGAATCTAACAGCCGTAAATAACAGCTTTCCCTACTTAATTGCTACTGAGGAGTACAAACGCGACGCCAATTTGCGGCATTAGGTACACGAAAGGTTAGGATTGTTCGCATTTGCAAACGGTTCGGCACATTCACGCGATTAAAACGGCAAGTTTCTGCCGAGGCCGATCGCCGGAGCGATAGGTCGCGGGGTCAAAAATAGCGAGGGCCGTACCTGGTGCCACCCCGCGCCGTTCAATGTCAACTTTCAATCACGGCGGGCGGAAGGAAGAGGCCGAACCGAGCTCGTGCGCCGATGCCACGCCGCGTGGGGCCCGCACTCCACCGCAATTATTGCTTTGCCTTTTTTTACGACGACACCGCGCCACCCTTGTCTCCTCAACGTTTACATTCTGTCAAGTTAAGCCTCTTGCCGTCGAGTACCGACTGTCAAACTCCTGACACGCCTCTATTATCCGCGGTCGACTCTATCTCCCTAACTCCATTGAACAAGCTGTGGTCAATAATTACCACAAATTGATGTCCGAATTAATTTTGAGCGCTAACCACAATTTTCTTCAGTCACAGAATGGAAAAGAAAATGTCTTAGACAAAATAAATAAATGATCGTCCAATGAAATTGTCAACTTGGTGTGACAATAAATTTCAAAACAATAAAAACTAGTTTGCTCTTATTGAAGTTGTAATTTTGCAGTTTAGAGTATAAACTGGAAAATAAATAAAAGTTTTATTACTTTATGCGCCAACCTTTTTGCCCTCTTTGTTTACATAGCAGCGAGCAAAGCCTCTCCGTGCCAACAGTCGCTTTGTCAAGCGACGAGTGACATTAGCTCGGCCCACTGTCAGATAATTTGGAAACCAAATAAAATAATACCCGCCCCTATTTGTTTCCGTAAAACACTGATGAAATTGAAATTTTGATTTAGACAATCTTTATAGACAATTAATGGATAAAATAAGTTTGATTAGCGACTATGTCAGGACTTCAGAAGTTAAAATCGATTCTCCATTTTATTAATTGATCATATTTTATGTCGTACAAAGATTATGAGGTTTTATGCCACATAACCTTGTCTTCAAACAAAGGTATTTTAACTTTGCGTGTGTGGTTTATGCGAAGTTTACCTCTTAGGAATATCTTCATCAATATGTCAATTAGTGTTCACAATGAGTGACCCAACACAGGTGTCTCATGCCCAAGCCGTTTGCCAGCCCATTAAGCAAATAACGAGTCCGCAGGATAAACTTGGAGGCAGTAAAGTTTATTAATGGCTCGATTACAAGCTCGACCCGAGGTGGAAAGAAGTGCTATCAATCAGTCAGGTGCGCGACGGTAGAGGCACCTACCCCCTCAGTAACGCTAATAACAAAATTCCGACGCCCCTGTTTGTTGCTCCAGAAAGGGGTGAAGATGAATATCCTAAGCGCTAGATCGGTTGGTTTCCATTGCGATAACAACGAATTCTTATGAATTTGTTATAATGTAGAAGTAGGCGACAATGAATTTTTTTTAGCGTGGTAAAATCATCAAATGAGTCCTCAACCCAGGGCAGGGCAGGAGGAACTGTCAGACTTGTGCTGACTAAAATCCACGGTGGCCTTCAAAACCCCTTTAATTTCCGGGGTCACAGTATTTGTTAGTCTTGCGATTCCGGTAGGCTTTGGCCCTCTAAGCGGGCGCCCCGTCATAGGTGACAATGCAAGAGTGTAAGGAGAAGAACTTAATATTAAAACATACAGGATTAAGTCATATTGAAATGCAAGCTTTTCGGAATAAAAAATCTGTGCTAAGGGCAAGTAAGCAGAAGTAAATAATGTTGATATTGTTTGTAATAGATACAACGACACACGTAAAGTGGTGGCTGAGCGGCCAAACTACAGAGGCAGTAGAGCGCGGCTCGCCGCTGTCCGAATGGCTCAATTACAGTTAATTCGCAGCGCACACACATTCAGAGCGAGGTGCATGTATGTGCAGCGTCCGCATTAATGTATGTAAATGCATGCGACCGGCCGCGGCCGCCCGCCGACGCTCACAATATTGCGACATTAAACGGAATATGGCCGACGAGACGGACATTTTCGACAAAAGTCGACATTTGCAAACGTTATTCAGCTACTCATCTGTATTTAACAGCATTTTCGAATACCTACGTCGCCATTAGCTATCGTGTTTAACGGATCAGGATTTGCAAGGGATATTTCAAAGTATCGTTATGAGGCATTGATTATGCTGTTGAATTACTGATGCTTCAGCTCGGTTAATTATTACAATTTCAGAACCAATATAATCTTCATCTTCCAGAATTTCAGCTGTATAAATTCAGACAAACAAATTAAATAGCAGTCTAAATTAACTCGGTTTCTAGGTTTTGAACATAAGTCTATCTGCAAGCCATGCTATCTTGGTAACTTAAACTTTTTTATTACAATGGATTTGGCGTCAATCTATTCCAGAAGCAAGATTAACTGAAACTCCTGCGCACCTACGAAACATTGAAAACTGTTTAGTACTGAACTCTGAAAGGATGGTGATTGCGAGCCAGTCGGTCTTAGTGAGATCTTGACAGGATGGTGGTTGCGATCCAGGCGGGAGACCTACCATCAATAGTGGTAACGCTCAGTCGTCACAGCAGGAGATAGTCTGTGGTGCCGTTGCCTTGGGAGGACCGTTAGGAGGAGCGCTAATGACTATGATCAATGGTTGGATCAATGAGATTTAAAATGAAGATTCCTTTTTTTTTCCTTTTTGTGTCGAAATACTAAATTCACCTATTTTTTAATATGAATTCTGAATCAGTGCCAAAAATCTACTACAATATATTTGATAGTGAGTTAGTGACCATAAACATTTCTTCGTGAAACTCTAATAAGCTCAGATATGTAAAGTCATATTTTTAGGGGTCCGCTGAGAAAAGTTAAGCATTAAAAAATAATTACATTACGAGTTTTTACAGATACAGGTTTACTTACGTATATGTAGGTACTTGTTAGTTTTACAGGTTTAGGTGACCCTGTAAAAATACTTTTTTTTGTCTGATTAACGTTTAATAACGGTAGTCTGAAGGACGAAGATTTAAGTAACTGGCTTAACAATTTCTGATTTTAATTGTTTGTCTTTAAATTACTTAAAACAATTTAACGTGTTTTGGTAAAACTAATGAGGTGTAGGATGCGCACATAGCCGGTTTATTTTTGTAAAAATATGCTTAGGCATATAGACTTGGTAATTAGTAGCTAGGCATCTAAAAACGCCATGTCTTTTTTTTTTTGCGTGGTAAAATCATCAAATGAGTCCTCCCACCCAGGGCAGGGCGAGAGGGACTGTCAGACTTGTACTGACTGAAATCCACGGTGTCCTTCACTAGCCCTTTACGTACCGGGGTTACGGTGATGGGTAAGTCCCGCGACCCCGGCAGGCAACGCCATTTGTCTTCAGTCAAATTTTCATTTATCGATATCTACTTTATTGCTTGAACACTAGAATAGATAATTCCTTTTTACGAATTTTATCGCAGTGCGATATGTTGCTATAGCCCTTTTTAGACCCTCAGCACATCGCCCTACCCCAATCTGAATAATGTCTAGATTTTCAACTTTATTACAAAAACTGAAAGTTCAGGTTAGGTTAAACAAAAATGGGATAGGTTGACGTTCTGGCGTCTGTACATCGTCTTTTTTTTTTTTTTTTTTTTTTTTTTTTTTTTTTTTTTTTTTTTATCGTGGTAAAATCATCAAATGAGTCCTCCCACCCAGGGCAGGGCGGGAGGGACTGTCAGACTTGTACTGACTAAAATCCACGGTGTCCTAAATCTAATTAATCCTGTACATCGTCTACGGAAATAGTGTCGATGGTTATAAAAGCCATCGATCGAAGATTTTTTTTAGGAATTCAATTCAAACTAATTGGAATTAACTTTTTTAACCAGTAAATACACGCTGCGTTTGAATAGGTATTAGAGGAAATCTACAGGCTACAACATAGTTGAAATTTAATATCGGGATTTATTATATTATTGTACATGGTAAACACTAGCAATAAGGGCGGTTTTAGTTTACGCGCTATTGACTATACTAACATGTTTTTAAGCTTTATTAATCTGTAGAAGAAAAACTTAAAAATCTAGAACCTTTTAAAATCATTCAATTAATTTTTATTAAACAATTTTACTGTACACGAATAAAATAAATTTGACCATTTTTATTGGTATTTAGAAACATGCGCATGAGTCTTCCGGAAAAGGTCATCACACAGAAACGTCATTACTTTGACATCAATCACTGTTATCATGATCCTTCTTTTTGGTAAGAACATTTTTTTATATAATGAATTATTTTAAGCTGCTTGCAACTTGGTTAGAGACTTAGTACCTACACTAAATAATGCGTTATCAATGCAATCGGTATAGAAATCTATAACAAAGAGCACAAAGCACGTGGACGCAGGACGTGTTAGTTTTTAACAATAAGCGGTTTGTAAAAAGAAATTAATTAATGTTTTAAAATAAATAATAATTACACAGGTTAACAAATAGGTTTTGGTAATGTTATTATTTATAACCATCGACAAAGAACACTGAAGACGATAAAGTACTAACTTTATTTTGTTCGCGATTTTCACCAAGCAACGCCCCCTATGGGAACTCGATGGCATTGTTTTATCAAGCAAGCATTGTCATGGTGATTCACTATACAGTCAACATTTCACCGGATTTATGCAATAATACTTCGAAATTTATAGAACTTCATCATATTTCATATCAAAATAACAACATTTCAAAACAAAATCACTTCAGACAGGTATTATTGAAAACAACATTAGCTCAATAATGAAAGTACTGCAGGATTCTTATCGAAATCATCAATACGGAACACAAACTTAAAGTAGGACGATTACACTGAATGTAAACTTTATGTGAACATCCGATTCTTTTAAAAACACACTTATCCAGCTCTACAATTCACATAAAAAGCTAAACGACTGAAATTGAGCATCGTACGTGATGTCAGAGAGGTTATGTTCGCGACAAACAAAAATATTAAGGCGTTTACCTCTTCCTTTCCGTTGTCCGGGGGCTGATACCACTGTATTATTGCACAGTTTCATTCACAATAACGTAATAATATAAATATTAGTTAAAAAATCGGTTTGCATCACAGAAATAACAAAATAAAACGGAAAACATTGAAAGCGGACAAGAAGCGCGACACGAAACGGCAAGCTAAGCAGCAGCTGACTACGAGTGGCGGCCCGACGTGACTTTGTATCGGCGTTCAAGGTTTGTTGATATTGTTCGGAAAGAATTGACCTTTTTTAGAGCCTGGTGGTAATTTTATTCCTTTTGATGTTTTATATGAACGTTAGAGCGTTTTAATCATTATAAGTTCAGTCTTTAAGAAATAAATATTTTTTACGCAATTTTTTACATCCAAAATTACAAAAAAATAATCCAAACTGTACGTGGTTTTTTTTATCAACATTGTCATGTGCTGAAATCACAAAAATATTCGAAAATGAATGCCGAATTAAAATATGTGTATCTCCTGCACGTCATTACAAGGTCTATCGTTCGGATGCGCAACGTGGAGAAGTGGAGTGGGCGCGCAAGGCGCGTCGCCGGCGTTGCCCTCTAGCGGGCATATTGTGAATTATCGATTCTCCGCGTGCCGCCACCCGCCATTGGCTCTGCTCGGTAATTGGTTTATGTAGCCCGTTCGTAACATGAATTCAAATTTAGCGCGCGCTGGGGCTCTCGAATGAACAGAGGCGAGTGTTTGTACAGGGGAAATTACCCGTTTCAGATAATAAAATATAGTAAAATACTATTCAAACTTTGTTGTATTCTCGACCTGATGTTTTCAACAAATAAAAAAATACATGCATCCCCGTGGAATATTGTTTTAAATTTTTTATTCTCTCGCGAAATTAAAGTATCGTTAAAATTGCTTTCTGCTTTAATTTATTTATTTTAAAATTTTAAATTTATGCCAGCTTTGCCAGTTTTTTTACTATTTTATCAGCTTTATCGGTTTTTCATAATGATTTTAACTTCTTTTTTAATCCAACTATGTTTGTGAAAAATACACCCTACCTTTTCATAGATGTTGCCAAGTAAAAAATGCTGAATGAATTACTTAGAGCAGGTTGATTTGTTAGGAGCGCGCGTACTGGCGCTAAATTGGGGGCGAGGTGGCACGGAACAGATATTTATGCACGTTAATAAGACCAGGGTACAGACAAAGCCTACTGCGGGCCCGTAAGGAAGCTGTGTATTAAAGTTATTACTCGTACATAATACGTATGTAAGTACGTGTAGTTACGGATTATTATTTAGATGTTTTCTACATGATGGAGAGAGTTTAGGAGTTGGTTGAATAGTTATTTCAATCGGTACATAAATCTACCTTAGTTAACCTTGGTCAATAGAAAGTCATTACGATACAGTCAGTGACAAAAGTGTCTTTCAACTTTTATGCCTTTGTCAACAGACAGGCGAGTCCGAAGCGATAACGAACCGATACGAGACGTCAGTCCGATAGTTCGGTCACGCAATCGGATCGCTTTCGCTTTTATATATGATTGGATTGAAAAATTGGTAAATTTTTCGGTAAAACTACATACGAGTGATAGATGGCAAGTAGCAGATTCTTATTGAAATAAATCCAAATAAAATAAAAAATAAATAATTTAGATTAATAGACTTTATTTTACCTGTAAACTTAGCCGTTGCTGTGTTTTGCGGACAAAAAATGGGTATTTATGAATGATGTGGGTACTGTAAACTTCACTTCAGTGGTGAAATAAACTTGTACTATAAAAGTCACCTCTTTATTGCTGCAATTATTTAAAGGAGTTCAACGCAACTTTCTATCACTGATGTGCGGTCGAATGTACATCACTAGTTACTCTGTTGAAACGGGCATACAGGCGTGCCAGACAGACATTTATTATTTATGCAACTGACTGTACGCGTACCTATAACTACCTATATTTATATTACTGAATGTTCTAGGACACTTACTCGTTGTTTGTTTAAAATTTTAAACACATTTGTTTTAAAAAAAAATCGGCCAAGTGTCAGTCGGACTCGCCCATGAAGGGTTCCGTAGCAGCATTATATAAAAGTTCTTGTAGTTCTTTGTAAGTTCGTTTTATATTTGAGTTGATTGAATGAAAGGTAAATTACGGTTTACGATATATGACGTTTAAAAAAAAAATATTACTTGATCTCGTTCAAATAAATTATCTCTGGAAGTTTGCAGGGTAATGTAGGTACATCATATATTTTTTTTAGTTTTATCATTCTTTTATTTTAGAATTTACAGGGGACACACACACATTTTACCACTTTGGAAGTGTCTCTCGCGCAAACTGTTCAGTTTAGAAAAAAAAAATGATATGAGTAACCTCAATATCATTTTTAAAGACCTATCCACAGATATGACAACATTTTTTTTGAATTTCAAGTATTGGGAAACCCCTAACATTTCTTTTTATTTTTGTATGAGAATCCTAATGCGGTTCACATAATACATCTACTTACCAAGTCTCAACAGTATAGCTCTTATACTTTCGAAGAAAAGTGGCTGTGACATACGGACGGACAGACAAGTTCCGTTTTTTCCATTTGGCTACGGAACTCTAAAAATGTCCACAAAAGGATAAATATTAAGTTTTTTTTAATAAGTAGGTACACTTACCTTACCCTGTAGTGGGGTAACACTTTTTCCCAAATAAACAGAGTAAATAAAAGGGGCATAAAAATTTGGTAGCCGGAAAAATTATTTCAAATTGTTTATGCAAACAGTCTTGTAAAGATTACGAGAAAAAATAAAACAAAGGGTCTGATATTTAAAGTCTTAGAGGAGAATAAAGGAAGGAGTGATTGTATGGAACCTTGGATGTGATATCGACCCATGGGTACAGTAACGTACGTAACTGATTAATTGTGCAAAGTTTTTAGTGTTTTAAGTTTGTCAATTTAATCCATTTTGTGAATAATATATAAGGAGACTAGCTTTTGCCCGCGACTTCGTTCGCGTGGAATAGTGACTTCCAGCAGATTTTTGGTTTTACCCACATAGTTCCCGATCTCGCGGGATATTCTCGGGAACTCTTCAAAAATCAACATAATGAGCTCTGCGTTTGAATTTAAGAGATGTATACTCATTTAGGGCATTAAAGCCGTTTTGCCGATCGAAAAAGGCGAAAATGTTATTTTTCCCTTATTTTCTCATCATTCTACTGATTTGACATTTCAGTCCAAAAGGAAAAAAGACTGTTTCTCCCTTGACAAATTTTCTATTATTTTAGGTTTTAGAGATTATGAAAGTTTCTTACACCAAGACATTTCTGTTTACCACGTTTTAAGTTTAGCCATCCTTTGCAAAAATATAAAGGTTTTGTGATTTCGACACTCTTGAGCACGCAACGTAGAGTTGTCCATGAGAGAAACAGTCTTTTTCAAGATGTACCCCCGCAACTTTTAGCGTTTGCCCTTGGGCTTTATTTATGGTCATTGCAAACGCAGTTTACAGCGGAAACTGAACTCTTTTGAATTGGAATGGCAAATCAGTTGGAATGATGGGAATAATAAAAGTTTCGCCTTTTGCCATCCCAGTCATAATAACGGCTTTAATGACATTCCGTCCTAAATAGGTTGTTTGTAACCGTATGCCGTTATATAGTCTTGGTGGATCTAGTTATATAGTTTCTCAGTCCACCACCAGTCAGACCAGTCCACATATACTATCATACAACCGACAATAAGTACAATTTTGGTTCCAACGCCATCTATAAATCCATAGTGACAACTCGTGTAACGATCGACACCATTGAACGATCACCGCCATCTATTGAGAGTTTAAGGTATTATCTATACTCCGTTAGAGCATTTCATAAATTTTATTTTTTATTTTTATTTTTTTGTAATAAAAACTATCCTATGTCCTTTCTCAAGTTCCAAACTATGTCTGTACCAAATTTCACACAAATCGGTTCAGTAGTTTAGGCGTGAAGAAAAGACAGACAGACAGACAGACAGACAGACAGACAGACAGACAGAAAGACAGACAGACAGACAGAGTTACTTTCGCATTTATAATATTAGTTAGGATTAGGATGTCATTTAACTGTAAGTAAGGGGTATTCATAAATAAAAGACGTTAAAGAACCAGTTTGTTGCTGACTGTACTGAATATGACGTCTGTCATAATCATCAGTCTATAGTATTCCCACCTACTGGGACACAGGCGTCTCACGTCGTCTGTCGCTTTATCAATATGCTACCTATTTGTTCTTTTTCTGTAAAAATCCAATCAATTTGTTGTTGTTTTGGGTTTTCAAATAGAGACTTACGTAATAAAAGGATAATTATAAAAAAAAATATTCTTACATTCGCAGAACTAATCGCATGATGTTTTATTGTCATAGTTTCAAGAATTATGTATGACCAACTGTCGATGATCTAATAAATAAAGTCACAAAGCAGGTACCCACTCAAAACACAATTTTGAATTTTATTGCTTTTAAGTTACGACTCAAACTTAAATGCAAAAATCACAAGTCTGTATCAGTCCAGGTTTTTAATTTTATCAGGTAGGTATCTGCAATATCAATGTACAGTTAATTCTTTGTATAATCAAAGTAAGCAGTGGTGGCATATTGGTACAGGCTCCGACCTACGAGCTGTAAGTCGTGGGTTCGATTCGAACCCAGTCAGACTCATTAGGTACTTTGTGTAATTTATTTCAACACCACAAACCACCAAAATTATTGAGTGAAAAAGAAAGATTCATAGATTATCCACATAATAATATAATAAAACGAAAAACTGATTATAAGTTAAAAAAAAAGGTTATATTTTTATATCAATTACCACTACCGACTTTTCGACACTTTTTGTCGACTCTAATGTTAATATGTACGATGAAGGACTAGTTGGAACATTTCTATTACACTTAAATATAACCGTTTAGGTATTTCATTGCATCGGCATTTTCACTGCCATATGGTGTTTCCGTACAAAAATGTGTGCAAGTTTCAAACTGGCAATTTTATGAATCACCCCGCGACACGCGTTCGGATAGCGAAATATCCCTGAATTCGTAAAATTATCCATGACGTCAACTTTATGCATGACGTCCAGGAAGGGGACATACAACAAAAGGTTTTGACTTTATTTAAATCTAATAACCGATGTAATGTTTTCAAAAAGGGTGAAGGGGAACTCGGCGGTGGCTTGCAGACCAGCCATTTCTCTAAGATACACGCTTTGTTTCGGATATCGCCCATGAAAATATTGTAAAGAACAATGCAGGTCAGGTATTTGCCACGTCCGACCTGTGGCCTGCACCAACTTTTTTAATAAATAGTGGAACTTAGCAGACAATAAATGGAAAGAAGTTCTCTACTCTATTCAAGGAATTGCTTTATGCCTGGCCAACAATCTTTAAATAATTTATTTCCTGCGAGTTTAAATTCTCTTCAACTCTATTCAATCAGGTACGCATGTAGGTATTCCTATTAAATACGGCATTGATCTAGCCACTATGAAGCTTGTTGTTAAGTAGAATATGTACAGTTTGCTATTCTTATATAACCCAGATTATCGCCTAACTTGCAAAATGCGTTTAGTTGAGGAAACATTATTTAAATGAAGAAATCCGGAGTGAAAAAGTTAGGGGAAGTCTTCGCGTTCGCATGCATCGCGTGCCCCGATACACCAGCGCGTTCAAAACTTTTGCACTTTGCAAAATGCAAAAGAACTTCATAACATTCACTATAGAACCGCAGACATCTATTTATGCAGTCTCTTTTTTTACACAAACTAATAGTCCAAACGAAACATTCGCTACTCATCACTAATTCTGCAAACGGTGTCGTACGATCATTACAGCGAGACCGGAGTTTCGAGTTGCAGTTTTCGCGAATTAGAGCAAATAAGATAGAGGTAGTAAATTTATTTTGCCGGAGGGTACGTAGTTGTGAATTTTGCACGGGACGGTGCATTATGCGGCGCACGTAGCCCGCTGTCTGCACGCGGGCGGGTGCGGGCGCGGGAGCGGGCGCGACTGCGGCGGCACAATATTCAGTCAGCAGTCGTGCCAGTCGTTCTCTTCTATCACCGAGTCTCATTTATTATTTAAAAGCTCGCTACACTGAAACAGTCGTAAGTGAACCTGACTTCTCAGAGCGCTCGCTCCCTTTATGACAAATCGATACTAGACATATACGATACGGAAAACTTTCAGATAACAATTTGCAGACTATGATCAAACTCAGCTAAAAACTCCGACTGAAAATGTTTAATCCGAAAAGCAATCTCCAAAGAGGCAATAGGAAGAGGATTCCGTGCATATTTATTGCCGGTCTCTAAACCGTTTCTCGGGTAATTCGGTACAAGCAAAGCGACATTATTTTTGTAGTAATTTCGCCGAATGTCCTTTAAAATATTCAGAGTGTTGTAGCTGAGCCCATTAACGTGCCCGGGCGCAATTCGGAGCGGGGACTCGTCCGCAAATGGCGGCGATATCATTAACTTGACCCCCGCAACTATCCGTCGCCCCGCAAGTTTTTCCCAATATTACACAGGAGAGGTATTCGCGACGAGGCAACACCACGTATATAGACGGTACCCCACAACATTTGTTTAGGCCTTTATATGTACACATATAAAGGCCTAAACAAATATACGTCCTATTTAGTGTTAGAGACGTATACGCATACGTCTCTAACACTAAATAGGTAAACGTAATTCAGTAAGCTAAGCCGAAAACCGTTTCTTCGATTTAAAAAGGGTTCGCATTATTACTGCATTAATTGATTTTAATTATGAAAGATATTTTCTACCGACGGGACTCATTTATGAGCATAATCTAATAATGGATTAAACGACAACCTGCAATATAAATGAAAAACACCTTTGACATTCAAAGACAGTCAAACGTGATGAGGTTTCTGTTCAAATATTCTAGGAAATACAGCGGTAAATGTTATTTCCTCTTAAAAATTATTGATATTCTAGCTGTTGCCAGCGGTTTCTACAATTTAAAAAGTATCCCAGAGAAACATAAAAACAGGATGAAACTATCGTATGTGTTAATCCATATTATAAACTATCTGTGTACCAAATTTAATCCAAATTCGTTCGGTGGTTTTTGCGTGATTGAGTAAAAAACATCCATCCATCCAAACAAACTTTAACGTTTATAATATTAGTTGGATAGTAGGATATTAGTAGGATTAAATAGCTTTTAATATTTCACAACATATTTTTATTTTCAGAGCAACAACATCAATATGTTTTCAGCGTTTCGACTCAAAAATTAATAATGGCTTATCAAAGCTGCCCTTATAGAATATACTCACGCGGCGGGGAAGATTTTCACAAGGAAACGGAAACTTCCCCTCCCGTCTACACAAAATATGTGGTGCGATACGAAGATAGGTGTACGGAATTCCTAACTAAACTTGTGCGAGGGGATTTCTCAGCTAAAGAAATAACGGTGGAAAGTCACAAGCTCGCAACCTACGAGACTGCGATCAAAGAGTAAAGCGAAGATGCGATGCGATATGTATTTTTTGCCCATTCTCCTTTTATTTTGTTAGGGATGTGCAACTGTGCGTTCTAAGCGATTGATTTTGAGGAATTGTTTTAAGAATAGTTTATGGTCTGTTGGGTTTTTATAAAGCGAATTAGCACTCCGCCCGCGACTTCGTCTGCGCGTGTTTCTAACTTCGAACTCAGTGAATTTAAATGCCCGGTCACCCACCCTAGTAGATATTTTAAATATAGATAATTACGCATTCTTTATTCGATTGAGAGACTATTAATGCCAAGTTTTAAGTTTCGAAGCAAGCACTTGAACTGAATCACCCCTTTTCGCCAATTAAGGGGATGATTTTCGAAAAATCCAAAAACACGTGTCTGATTATTTTTAATCATAGAAATTTCAAATTCATTAGTTAGCGCGTTATATTATACAGGGTGATTGGAAGCTGGGTGCAAAGCTTCAAGGCAAAGATAGTACAGACAATTTAGAACCATTTAATTAAGCCATGGTTGTCTTAGACGAAGTCTTACCATTTTTTTTTTAACCTAATTTTTATGTGTTTTTTCGAATATTCCCAAAATTTTAACTAAACTGCTTATTTATGGCCAAATTGAATAAATAAAAATCCTCCTCTAAGGGAGGAGGAGGATTTTCGCAAAATCCCGTCTTATTGCTCCCCTACATGGTAGACTGCAACTGCTGTCTAAAATTCAAGTTACTGCGTTTAGCGGTTTCAGCTGTAGTCGAGTTTTAATACAAAACCCTGTTCTTTTATATTTATAGATGATTGATAGATGGTAACAAATAGTGTTTTAGAATGTTTCAGAATAGCGGTTTTCAGAAAAGACGTTCCTGAAAACTGCACGCGAGATACTTGCACGTACAGAGCGTATGTGAATATCGTTTTTATTATCTTTTCTTTTCAGAAAGCTTTACCGATTAAAAAGTCTTTTTTTAGTACTAAGTCTGCCTACGTAACTGTATCTATTTAACGTTAAAATAAATAACTAAGCACGCATTGATTTCAACTTTAAACACTCTAGAATGTTTACCACCTTTTTTAATATACAATTACTCAGAAAAAACCCTCCAAACATCTTCCATCATATGTTGTTAACCCTAAAAATATGTAAGTAAAAGAAAGGCCAGTCTTTCTTGCAGAACAAATTATAAGTCGCCCAGTGAGTTACAGTGTAAATTTAAATTTTCAAACTTTTACTTTAAAATGAGCTCGCTCTATTAGAAACGTGGAATGGCTGCATAAAATTGCACCCGTGACCAGTTATAACACTGGACTATGCGCACAAAAAATACGAGCTGACAACTTATACAATGTTCATTTTTGAATGCACTAGCCAAGCCGACAAGAAAGTATTTCGTTTATATTATGGAAAAATGATGAAATTAAATTAGAATAATATCTACATAATAATTATATGATCTTCGTAACATTGCATGTCCTCGGTCGATAAATTTTACGGCACTTAAACAGAAATCACTGAACCTTTTCTAATGAGTTTGAGATGTTTCGAGAAACTTATGGTAACTTATTTGAGAGTTCTTCATCTCTACATATGATGAAGTTAACTCTCTTTTATCTTGAATCTTATGCCAACTTTCATATAACTTATTATCCTTGGACAGTCATAATGATTGGTGCGTTTAAGACTGCAACGATAGTACCCCGCCCCCGCCATCATCTCTCTTCCTTAGTTATAGTTAACCCCCATTGTAAGAAGAAATTGTATCTACCAGCGGGGGTCGCAGTCTTAATATGAAAATATGGTTCACTACAAAGAATTTTCCATTTAATTTGCATTAGTCTGTTCAACGTTTATAAAATAACTTCTTGGTA
Organism: Agrotis puta; assembly: GCA_943136025.2. Lineage (NCBI taxonomy): Eukaryota > Metazoa > Arthropoda > Insecta > Lepidoptera > Noctuidae > Agrotis > Agrotis puta. Next base: position 11,738,705 of record OW964170.2, on the reverse strand, counting down.
TTCTGTTATTAAGACAGGCCTGTTGGTCTAGTGGTTAGTGACCCTGACTGCTATGCCGGAGGTCGTGGGTTCGATTCCCACCCAGGACAAATGTTTGTGTGATGAGCACGATCATTTGTTCTGCGTCTGGGTGTAATTTATCTATAATATGTATGTATTTAGAAATATATAAGTATGTTTATCAGTTGTCTAGTACCCATAACACAAGCTCTGCTTAGCTTGGGACTAGATGGCGTTGTGTGATAGTTGTGGAATATTTATTTATTTATTTATTTATTTATTGCATGACTCGGTAAGACAGTCACTGTAGACTTACTGAAGATTAATGTAATGAAGTTGTATATTAACTTAGGTTTTCTTAGAATCTGTTATTTTACCAGTCAGTTTCAGCCCAGACTAACATTTAAAACAGTCCTGAAATATTCGTCTCGATCCACAAACAGTACAAGGTCAATTTATGATTTAGTGGACAGTGTTACTTCTTGAATTATCCGTCAGTTATTGGGACATCCTTATTAAGGGCTAAAATTAAAGTTGTATTTCAAACTCCCAATCCGCAGGGACGGGTTAATCACATTCTGCCACGCATAGTAACAAGTTTAACAGCTTGCCTGAAAATACAATCTCGAGTTTTCAAGGATCCAGGTGAATCGACGTAACGGGTCCTGAGCTTAGAACTCTAAAGCACGTTATATATTAGTCTGAACAATTTAAAGTAACTTGTGGGCTCGCAAATAAGCGAGGGTCCCGTTCACAAGTTGGTCCGCCCGCGCTAAATTACAGATTGTCAACTCGACTCAAGTAACCTGTTGACACTGTGTTAAGTCACGATTTGAGAGCCTGTTTGTTGTGGACACAACTTGTATCACCGCCTTCATAACAACGGCGTACCCTTAGTCATATTGGAACAGTTTTTAACGATGTCCTTGATAGAAAGTTCTCTGCTTCCATAATTGGACCGCATTTTCAAGACTTCAATATCAAATTGGGTTTCGAATACAATACGATCAAAATTTTATCAGATTTTAATACTGTTGCATCCTGGAACTCGGTTGGTATTGCTTTCAAAAACAGTTCTATAACAGTACAGTGATACATGCAAATAATTTCGGAAAAGTCGGCATCCTGATGTCGTTCCGTCGGCTGGGACTACCCTGGCGCGCCGGTGCAATGCCAGTTTAGTTCGAAATTTCATTCTTCTCGAACACATATCTCGACTTCGTCCGGGAATCTACTTTACATTTCTCATCCTAATGGCCATTGAGAGAAAATTGGAAAAGAAGTTTTCGCGTTTCTATTCTAAGAATCAGGTTCAATAGAAACATTTCAGGAAAGTAGCGATTTCAGATAAATAGACAACAGACAAGAGAACAATGCGTGTGGAAGCGGCGGGATACGGCGGCGTATCGAGACAAGATCAAATTGATGTACATACGATATTTATTTTTATTCAAACGGCCTTTGGTTTCACATTGAACATTAACGTGGCAGTTTATTTAAATACTGCGGAACATTAAACTGCAATACAAATGACAGAACCGTTAATAATATCTTTCATCTTTGTGTTACTTACAGCTGTGCGAAATTCAATTTCCATTACCAGGTCTGATTTGTACATTACGATTCAGAGCTTTAAATAATTACGTACCTGCCAGGTAAAATAAAGAATAGTAGGGTTTGCAATGTTTTCCGGGAATGCGTAGTGCGGGGTGAGGGCGGAGGGCAGTAATGTGTGGCAAACACCCTCCTGAGGGTTCAACCTCATGGCTGATGCCTATGGTGCCGATGACCCCTATCGATTTGCCATTCCTACGAACTCGCGTAATTGCAAATTGTAGACAAGTAATTGTACATATTGTTCAATACTAGTTCTCCAATATTCACGATAAATTCTTGGAAGTTTTGAACCCCTATGAAGCTTATAATTTAGCGTGATTGTAGAGTCCGGATATGGAGAACTACAGCTAAGAGAATTTAATATTTCGTTTTCATTCTGTTCAAGTGATTTGTAATCCATATGAAATAAATGAATTCAAACCGTAAACCGTAATATATATTGGCATATATATATGCATATGGACACACTTTGCAGATGCAAACATATTTATGATTCTTTAGAATTTCCTTGCTCCTGTAACTTGTATCAAAGAACCGATTCATAGAAAAAAGGAGTGCATTATACGATACCGATGAGAATTAATGAAATAAAATTGTTATTTTTTAAATACCTCTAGGAGTTTACAGAAAAGCTGGACCTAAATTCAATGATTATTCAATTTCCCTTATTCTGATCTTAGACTGAACTAGAGCATAGCAGCGTTTTCATTTAGCATAAAGTACTTTTTAATTTTTTTCCAATGCTCTAGTTTCTCAAGTAATCGAAGGTATACGGAGAACGATCCGCTGGGGAGTTCTCACCGCCTCCTCGCGAGGTTCACGGCAGTGGTTTCCAATTCGCGGTCCGCACACTCCCGCCTTTAATTTACTGCGGTGCTAACCACGCGGCCCGCAGTTTGTATTCATTACCCACCTTAGTACCACCTCACTGCAAGATTTAATGCTTCCAACAATCACTGCACTCATTTGCCACAATTCAAACATTTATTTAATTTATTCGCGCCGCGTGGTCTTTACTGAGCTCGCATAATGCACCAGTTATCTACGGTATTCTTAAAATTAATAGGTGATTCATCAAAAGTTATTATACAGCTACTAAAATGTATGTGTGTAAATATTTCTTTAGTCATTTCACAACTTCCATGAACAACAAGCTAAGTTTTTCTAAGACTATAAATCTAAGAAAATTGGAATTATGATGTTGTTATAAACAACTACTATCTTAACTTTGTAGAGATAAATAGCAACAAAAGTTCTAATAACAGCGTTGAACTCCATGTAAAGATGCTATAAATTATACTGACAAGCTGACTGGTGTTCGTAGTCGGCAAGCAAATTAGGTGGTCCAGAGTAAACGAGTTATGGCGAAGTTGTGGGCACGCGGGTCCGCACTGGGACCGGCCACTGACTAGGACCAAAATGTTCGCGATGCCAGCCTAGCGGTAACTGGAGTAAAGTAGCATTAACTACTGACGGCAATCAAGTGCGTTTAGCTTTGCCACTTGCCACTTGATTAATAACACTATCTGTTGCTAGTTTGTAAGTAAGACTAGTAGCTTTATTAAGAGTTTGTGTCGTGATTTACGTAGGTTTAACTAAGAGATACTGGCAAGAATTGTCTGCTATTTTCAAGTAAATTCTCTTATGTTTTGTACAATAAACTTTCCGAGAACTCGACCTAAGGATATAAGTCAGATATTCGGCAATTCAATGACCGAATTTTCCTCATGCAGTATCTGATATAGGAAAAAACTCTCTGTGAAGTCGTGAGGCAGGAGAAACATTTCAAGATCCGCCCCGTGGCGTGCCGCTAACACTCCTTATAAATACTGCTAAGCCCCTGGCTTTTGTGGCTAATCTTTCGCGTGAAGATCGCCATTATACCGCTATTTATTATTTTTACCCGTATTTTCTTTTTCTAAAGTCAACTCGAAACGTGCTTGATATTCTTGAAGGATTTTTACGCTACTCATTCCTCGCAGTGCTGCTGAAAGAATTAAATATGCCCCTTTCAGTGGCGTGCTCTCCGCAATGAAGTATTTCATACGGTTTTGAATTTTAAATTGTGTTAATTTAAACGCGGAATTTTAACCGCCCGACGCGTTAAACAAATTTTATTTGCGTTTAATAATATTTACAACATTTTAATTTTAGTACTGTCTTGTTCTGAAAATGAGATGAGGATACCCATGTGCATAGAAAGTAGATGTGTTTTTTTACGTTTGTTTAAAAGAAAAACTAATTTCCATCGTATATACAAAGGGCGTTTAAATAGAATTTCCTAGAACTAAAACAAGATTGCGTAAAAGACAAATGGGGAAGCGAAGGTATCTACGTTCAATTAGTGGTGAAAATCACCACTAAGACAATGTGTGATTACAGGCTCGCCCTTCCTCAACAGAAACAAATTAACTACGACAAATTGTTACAACTTAATCTGAACAAACATGCTCGAGAGCAGAACACTTATTGCTCAAAAACAATATTGCGAAGTGGCAACACTTTCATTACGGTGGAAAAGACCCCATATGCACGTACATTTTGATTAGCTTCCGAGAGTAAGAACAAAAGCTGCGTTAAATGAAGCAGTATGTGTCTGCCAGGCAGGCTTCGTGTCGTAACCGACTAAGTTATGACAAAGTGTGGCGGAGGCGCCGAGCGGCCCGCCGCCGCCGACCCGCGCTGCCTGCTAGAGCGCACAACTCTTAAATTAGCGCGAACTTAGACCACTTAGCTTCTTCAAGTTTTGTTTGTAGACGCCATAAATATTGTATGTAACGAACGCGATACAATACCAGCCATCGACTGCTCGCTGCATTGTTCGCGAATCAAAGCGGCCTTTGTTGCTTAACAGTTGACTCGAATTTTCTCGTTGTTCGCTTTGCTTTATCGGGGGGAAGCGATGAAAAACTACCACAAATCCCAGCGAAATGCTTTTCGATTTGATTCTGTTTGATCACGAAGTTCCGTCGTTAAAATGGAGTTAGTTAAAGCGTTTTTTAAACTTTGTGAAATTGAGGCATTTTAATGATTATGGTATTACTTCCTTGCAGTTGAAATATTCATAAAAGCTATTTAATAATTGATTCAGTATCCCTGAAATTGTATTTGGTCATCGTACCGGAATAGCAATAGGAGTGCGTAGTCGTATTGAATGGTCGCGGATGGCCAATAATTCGATTTCGCGGTTATTTTAGCTCATGTAGGCTGCGTGGGACGCAGGTGGTCGCTCCAACTATAATGATCAAACTGAACAATACATTGTGCACAATACACGCATCGAACAGCTTGCATTGTCTAGTTAACTTGAAATATATTGTATTACTATTTACGAATGCTAGCTAGAATCTAAAACGAACGCATGACGAGAACCTCGTAAAAGTCGACAAAGATAAGCAGAGCAAGTATTTTAACTTGGCTCGCGAGGTTTTCGACATGTGGAATTTATGGACACAGCGATGACTACAATGGCTTAATTGCCATGAGTTTCGACCAATATCTTTGGAGACTCTCCTAAGGCAGCCAACTTTTAGGTGATCCAAATCAAGGTCCTGATTCAGAAAGGAATACTATTTGAGGCGCGCTTTCTTAGTAGGTTGGATGGAATGTATTACCAATTCACCAACCTACATTTTTTTACATCATTCCATGAACGTTTTCCTAAGATTTCTTTATACTCGTAGTCTCCTAAACAGACCTATTGAAGTGAAATAAAAATTTAAAAGCAGGGGTCCAAATTGTCATGCAAATATCTGCTTATGTATTCGTCTTTTTAAATTGGTTTTACTTCGGAAATGGAAATTATTGTCTAACTTTCCAGTAAAGACAAGACAAATCTTTGTTAGTCGAATGAGGTCTTATTTAATTTGAATAGGTTAGCTATTGACTGCGGCTTTTTTCAAGAACGGGAGAGAACTTTTCTTTTTTTTTCTTTTGTTTGTTGATCGAGTAACGAAAGGAGAATGTACAGTCACGAGAATAATATTACCGTCCCTCATGACGAAAATCTCGTGAAAGCTGAAAATGATAAAAAAATCAAGTATCTTGATTTAGCTCACGAGATTGTCGACATGTGGGACGTGGACTCAACAGTCATGGTACCGATAGTCGTTTCGGTCAATGGACTAATTGCGAAGAGCCTCGACCAACACCTTAAGAGGCTCTCATTGTGCAGCTGGCTCAAGGGCTTGATGCAGAAAGCAGTTCTCTTGGACACAGCGCACATTGTGATGAGGTTCCTTTCTCTAGAGCCCTAACCACTGGCACCTGGACCCTGTTCCCGATGCTAGTGGGCCACAATTTATATATACTATATATTTTTATTTATTTTTTGTAAAAATGTAAACAAATAGGTAAAAAAATGAACTATCTCTGTATACACTTAGCAGAATGAAAAAGCGATATACTTCTACCATATTGATAAAACTTTTGCTTTTTCATGAACCTTCTATTTTGGAAGTCATGCTATTACGAATTGGATCTAAATCAAAATAGAAACCAGGATTTCACGACAAAATCGCGTTTGTTTTTTGTTAAGTGTATACATCTTTTTGCTCGTGACTGTACCGACTTATATCCTCGGATGTTGTGACTGAGCTGATTTTCATCACAATATTAACGACAAACAGTTGGTTCACTTATCTTATTTCAGTTTTTTCTTTTTGTAAAAACACGTTGTTTAAGGCTACTTTAATTTCATATTTTTTTTTGAAGTGAAAACTTCTTTAGCGGCGTTGAGCACTTTTCTGTAATGGGTATAAAATCTTAAACTCGCGTCAGGACACTCGCGTCAGGACACGTGACCCTGACCGAAAAAGCGTAGGACGGCGCAGGGCGCTTGCGTGAATGTTCGTGTGACTTTATTACTTTTAAAGAAGTTTGTATGCTGGATACATTCGTTGCTAGGTAACATTGTTTATAAAAGATGTACGTCACGTTGGAAAATTATTGAAATAAAAAGTCAACCATTTTTGCGAGTTTTACTAAAATCTGTTCACAAGATATTTCCAACAATTACTATTCAAGTTTTCACTTCTGCCGGCACTCCCAGAGTGCAACCCGTCGTTTTTTTTTGTCTATTACACTCTTACTCTATGTTCCTTGTATACTGAGAGGTCTGGTTCTTGTGATGCTGGCATTCCTAGTATTAGAGCCAAGGCTACACATGGTTTTATCTTTGTAGTGTCAATAACCACTTTTTTTATTTCATGTGGATAGTATAAGAGCACGTGCAGTGGTAATGATGTTTATTGTTTACCTATCTCTTTCAATAGCTTTCAGTTCCATGCCTATTAATCTTCATAATGATACGATAGAAAATCTACTTAAGCAATAGACACGTGCTAGTGTGGATGTTATTAATAATACTAGCATTATTAAGTCAGTTGCACAAAGCACGAGTTCAACCTTTCACTGACACATTACTCGATCATCTTGCACAACACCTATTGTTCCCGGCGAATTGGCTGATGAATAACCGTTGTAAGCCGATGTAAATTCCACGTTGTCGCTCGGATCCAAGATTTCCAGATTTAACAGTGTTGCAGCAAAGCATATTTCAGTTAGACGGTGCAGGTGTGCCGTTGGCTGCAACTTCGATTAATTCCCATAACGAGGCAGGTCCATCACGCGCGCGCTCGTTTGTCTCCGGCCCAGCTATAAATACATCAGCGTACTTGCAATTTAATCCGTTCTGTTCCGCTCCCGTGAAGTGCTGCTTTCTCCCTCACACACTTCCACCGTCCTGCATGTTTCGGTCAGCGAAAGTTGTTGCAATTAATCTCTTACGTAGGTGGAAGCCCCGCTAACAATTGTCTAAATTAGAACATGTATCTTGTTTAAAACTAAACTCCCACTTTGTTTTCTCCCTGAAGGTACTTACCTAGGTACTTTCTCGTTTTGTCTGGTTAAGCTTACGTTTTACACATCAATTCATTGGTATGTACAATAAGGTCGAGTACATGTTCAAAGTAGTAGAATTTCGTAGAAAATTTAACAAATTTGCGTACAAAGCGCAAAGCACTGGCGGGATCGTCTTTGTATGCAAATATTATTACAGGAGTCTATTGAAGGACCACACCGAACTCACGTATTGAGCCGAAGTGGGTCCGCGCTACATGGCTACTGGGACTATAATAAGAGCCTCGCCCAAGAACCTCTGACATTATGCAGGAATTCTGTAGAATGTGAGTGTATCACTCCCCGAAGAACGCACGGGACGGCCATCCTAGACAACACACGCTTATAACCGAACTGAGCCAATTAGGAATACTATTACCGGTGATGGTCCGTCGAGCAATAACTCAATCGAACTGCAGACTTGAACAATTCATACGCAAATCTGCTCTAAGCGTGTTAACATGGCTCCGAGGTTATTGCGGTGTGCCGATCCATGTGTCTATGCAGCCATACTGTACTTGAGTACTTAGGTATGTATTGTCTACATTAAATTTCCTAACATAGTATGGCGTATCGTGATTCTGACTACCTATGCATATACATAATCACCGCATGATTAAACTACTTGAAAGGATCAATTAGCGCACTGCCTGACCGTTTAGCTATTCAATAGAGAGCCAATTATTGCAATATATGTATCGGTATTGTTATAAGTCTATCTAATTTAGCGTTTCGATTAGCGTGATGCCAGAGTGGGCATCGAGCTGTTCTATTTTTCAGTGTGTCATGCACTGCATAGTGATACATTGTTGAGATACGCATGTAATTAGAAGTGACGATGTTTGGCGCGTGATCTGTGGCATAGGTCGGCGCGCGCCCGCTGCAACTGGCGGCTCTCAATCACTCGCGTCACGTGTGTCACCGGCCCACCCGCACTCGAAACTATGCTCTAACAGTACCCGATATAACACATTATAAAAATTCGCAACTGAAAGTAGAGCGTCCCGCGCTACGCTTGCAGTCTCTTCTTTGTATTCGAGTCGCTCCATTCATAGAGATAACGGCTTGCTCCGAGGCGACAACGGGAAACAATTACGCTATTACAAAAGGCCTTAAGGATTCTAATTACGAGTGGATCCTTTCATCCGTAAACCCGGATCGGATACGAAGCCTTCCCATTATCGCGTGCCATAAACATTTCTGGATTTCATATCCGCGGCACGGCTGGGCCCGCCCCGCTTATTACCTCCGCGCGGAAAAGAATAACATCGTTTTGGCACTTTTGACGCGAATTCCGGATGCCTACGTTCATATTGTGCGCCGTTAATATTCTGCGCGACGCGTCCGACCTTTTTTATTTGTATCTAAAATTGAACATTTTGTCGCGACAACGAGCGCACGCGACTCTCCCCTCCGCGGAGGAGCGATAAAAATACAGAGTCGGAGCGTTTGAGGCAATCGCCAGCACTAACGACAGCCAGTGACCGGCTAATTCATGTACACCTGTACGAAATTAGCCGCGTCAGTCTTCAGCGCGCCTACACTTGCCTTCACACCTGACTGTATGGCTGCAGTACAGAGCCAAATGCTTGCCAGGGTCCCTGGAATGCAACGGGCAACTGAAGGAACAGTTTTTTGGGTCAATATAAGTCTCAGAGACCCTTTCGCTCAGACACGTCCTGGGTGGGGGGAGGAGTCTATTGGATATCTCACTCCAAAAAAGGCTGTATTGGTAAGAGCGAAAAAACTTAAAGCGATGGATTTTTTCAAGCCCACGAAACGAAACTTCAGAATCATAGTGTGTCGCGGTTAGATAAAATATATTGTACGGTGAAACCATACACTTGCACTTTGCTTACTCGCGCATTTTTACCTCAATTAACAAATTAATATAAGTGAAGCATTCAGTACTCGATTAGCGGTCATCGCGGGTGCTCCCTCGCTCCTTTGTATTACCAAACCTTTGGTCTGAACAATATATCTAATTTGACTTTATTATCAGCAGTATCATTTAGCCATCTTATTAACTTCTACATGGTCCTTCGAGCCATCGGGTGGGACCTCGCGAGTTTTAGTATTTGTTTTTCTTTGGGGAGTTACGTGTACTAAGTAACGCATGACATTCATCAGTACACTATATGTTATTGCCTACTTGGTGCAGCCCTGTTGGTGGCAGCGTACTTCATATGGAAAAGGTGTCGAGCAGCTTCTTCAGTGGAACTAACCCGTAGTGTTGCAAATAGTGTTGTGTTTTCGCGAAAGCAGAGTACGGCTGACCGCCAGCCGAGTGAAGTGAACATAACTAGTGCGAACACTGATTGTAAACGAGACAAAGCTACGTCTCCTATACCTAAAACTTGTCGCTTTAGATTAGAAGATGTGTAATATTTTTGTATCTTTCTGGCCCGGGAGCATGTACGGTGAAACCATACACTTGCACTTTGCTTACTCGCGCATTTTTACCTCAATTAACAAATTAATATAAGTGAAGCATTCAGTACTCGATTAGCGGTCATCGCGGGTGCTCCCTCGCTCCTTTGTATTACCAAACCTTTGGTCTGAACAATATATCTAATTTGACTTTATTATCAGCAGTATCATTTAGCCATCTTATTAACTTCTACATGGTCCTTCGAGCCATCGGGTGGGACCTCGCGAGTTTTAGTATTTGTTTTTCTTTGGGGAGTTACGTGTACTAAGTAACTTGTGAGTGAAATCATCCAGAAATCAGCATATTGGATTACAGTGATACGTGTGATCTGTGGACATACTTTCAAAACCACAGAACCTTAGCAAAGCGTTGTAGCTAAGCACTAGCAGCACAGGGTGGTGTACTTTTTTAAGCAAGTGCACCGTCTTTAAGCAACCCAAGCAGCAACTCATCAGCGCCTCCAGGACGGGGCAATCAGCATCTTGAGCAGCAAGCAGCTCATCGGTATTTAAGCAGCAGCAGCAGCACTCGATATCTGCGGCAGCAGAGCGTCGGCGTCGAGCTACACCGGAGCAGCAGCATTTGGAGTGCTACAGCAAATCAGCGACATTCGTAAGCCAGTTTTGCACAAGTAAGCTCTTTCCTTTTTGTCATCAAACTAGCAGCATAATGGAGGATCTTTACTACCAGCAACTTGAACTTACCGAGTCAATCAAGAAAATACCAATAAATATAAAAAAGGATAGCACCGACAGGAAATCGGATGACTATTTTAAAAGACGTCTAGAGTTGTTAGAGAGGTATTGGTCAGATTTTCAGCATAATCATTTAGCTATCTGCGAATATGGGGTCAAAGATCACTCATATTTTATAAATTCCGTGCATGAAAATGCTAGCAAACTTTATACAGCTGCCAAGTCTCTCATCGAAGAACAACGGCTACAGTTGTCAAGCAAGCTAACACCTATGAAATCTGTTAGGGGTACTCAACCAACACAGGAGCAGCAAGAGGGCGCCGGACTAGCAAAAGCAGGATCATTAGGTTATGAGCAGCCAGCAAAAGTCAGCATGTTACGTACCATGGAGTCAAAAGGCTCTACCAGCAAATTAGATGACATGCTGCGTAAGCAAACCGCAAATTTTAAAGCATTCAAGAGATCAGCAGGGTTAATCGACCTAGACTCCATGTCAGAAAAATGGGAGATGGAGGACGCCTTGAAAACCCTTCAAGAGCGCTGGTCCCAAATTGATTCCCTCCATTGGGAGTTAGATAGTGAGATAGGTGGAGAGGAAGAGGATTACGAAGAAGTATATACTCAGCATGAGCGATCATTTATTCAATTAAAAACAATGATCAATAAAAAGCTATGGAGTGTATCGCATAGAGAGCACTCCACACCAAAAATTGATATACCTGTATTTTCAGGAAGCTACCAACATTGGACGTCATTCAAGGACCTCTTTAGCGAAGCTATTCACAACAACCCTACCTTATCGCAAGCGCAAAAAATGCAATTTCTGAAGGGGAAGGTCAGGGGGGAAGCTGAAAAGCTTATTCAGCATCTTCCTATCAGTTCCGATAATTACCATACCTGTTGGGAAATCTTAAACCATCGGTATAATAATAAAAAGTTAATATTTACGTGTGTCATCAATACTTTACTAGGCATCCCGAGTACCCAGCAACAAACGATAGGTCATATTAAGAAACTGCATGACGTAGCACTAGAAAGCTTGCATGCCATACGGAACTTAGGAATCGATATCAGCACCTGGGATCCACTTCTTGTGCATTTATTAGCACAGAAGCTGGATAACGAAACGTATGGAGATTACATAGACTCTCTAAAAAATTCTAGGGAACTACCGGTACTGCAGGAATTCTTAGACTACTTAGAAAGTAAGTTTACGAGCCTGGAAACATCTCGCAGGAAGCTAGATCAAGTAACCCCGAAATCAACCAACCAGACAAATGGTGAAGTTCCTGAAAGCCAAAGAGCAAGACGACATAACTCTAACTTTTGCAATAAGCAGAATAAGACATACTCGAAAGCCTTACACGTGTCTACCACAAAATGTCAATTTTGCGGTCAACAACATGCCATGTTTAATTGCGTAAAGTTTTTGCAATTGCCTAATGATGCAAAATTGAAAACCGTAGCAAAATTGAAATTATGTCAAAACTGTTTATTCGATCATAATGGCCAGCAATGCATTTCCGTTAGGCGATGTCGCAAATGTGACGCAAGTCATCACTCCGTTTTACATGACGCTTACTCAAAAAATACAGCGCAGTCAAGCAACGTTGCAACAAAAGTTGACCCGAAACCAAAAGACAATGTCGCAATGACTGCGCACGTGTCGCGAAATGATCCAGAGACGCATGAAGTATTATTAGCAACAGCTTTGATAAAAGTAGCAACGATGGATGGATCGTATCAAATCTTAAGAGCTCTCATTGATCCTGGATCACAAGTGTCTATAATAAAAGAAAGTACAGCAAAGAAATTAGGATTACGTAGATCTAAATTCAATGGATTAATATGCGGAGTAGGCGAAATCGAGCATAATTGTAAGGGTGTAGTCACACTCAGCTGTTTTTCAACGTACAACGATTTTTCATTTACCACTGACGTACTTATTATGAATAATATACTTAAGGATATCCCGCATAAATCATTTGACACATCGAAATGGTCCTACATAAAAAACCTTGAATTAGCTGACCCAGATTTTAACATTAACCGTCCAGTAGACTTATTACTAAGCGCTCAAGTCAATGGCTGGATAATAAAGGGAGGATTGATCCAAGGAGAGAGTGTATCCCAACCAGTGTTGCAAGAAACACAGCTCGGATGGATCATATACGGTGGTGGTCAGATAGCATCACTACAGTGCAACGTGATCATGAATAATATCCATGATATTCAGCAGTTTTGGGACATCGAGGATATAAGCGAGAAATCAAACTTATCCTTAGAAGATCAAGAATGTGTCAATTTCTATTCATCTACTACAAAACGTCGAGGAGACGGCCGCTATGTAGTGAAATTGCCACTAAAAGCGGACATCGATGAAAAACTAGGTTCATCCAAAGAGATGGCCATAGCGCAGTTCCAAAAATTGGAACGTAAATTTAGCAAGCAACCTGTTCTAGCGGAACAATATAAACAATTCATTAGTGAATACATAGCCTTAGGACATATGGTGCCTAGTTACAGCAATAAAAACAATCAAGCGCTATCGTGTTACTTGCCGCACCATTCCGTACAACGAGCAGAATCAGCAACTACAAAGCTACGGGTGGTGTTTAACGCGTCAGCAAGAACGTCAAGCGGATACAGTGTGAATGACCTGATGTATAAAGGCCCAAATTTACAACAGGATCTGCAAGAACTGATACTGAAGTGGCGGCAATATCGTTTTGCTTACACATCAGATATCGAGAAAATGTACAGACAGATAATGGTGGATGAATCAGATCAGCAATATCAGCAAATTATCTGGAGGAATACGCCAGAGCAATCACTACAAACGTACAATCTCACTACTGTCACGTACGGTACAAAATCAGCACCATTTCTAGCGATGATGACCTTAAAACGTCTAGCCCTGGATGAACAAAGTGCATTTCCAGAAGCAGCAAAGATCATTGCAGAATCATTTTATATGGATGATCTGGTACATGGGGCTCACTCCATTGAAAGCGGAAAACAGATCATTGAAGATCTCAACCGATTATTAAAATCGGGAGGTTTCACACTGAGAAAATGGTCCACAAATCATCCCGAACTTCTTGAAAATATAGAACAGAGCAGCAGCAATGGCGAAATTATATTTAATTTCAAATCAGAAAGTACATCAAAAACATTAGGCCTTCGTTGGAACTCTTGTGATGACATGTTTACTTTCAAATACAGCATAGCAAATCCAAACGCAAAGATTACTAAACGACTTCTTTTGTCGGAAATATCTAAAGTATTCGACCCGTTGGGGTGGTTGTCCCCACTCACAACAAAATTAAAGCTAATATTCCAAAGGCTATGGTTAAATAAAATGCATTGGGATGAAGAAGTTCCTGTAAACATCAAAGATGAATGGACGGCGATAAAAATAGACATGGAACATTTGAACGAATGCAAAATACCGCGATGGATCGGATTTCAACCTAATAACATCATGGAATTACACGGTTATTGTGACGCATCCACGAAAGCTTACGCGGCAGTCATTTACGCGCGAATAACGAAAAATAATGAAACAACTGTAGAACTAGTAGTTGCCAAGACTAGACTAGTACCGATTTCTAAAAGCGTATCTTTACCGAGATTAGAATTAAGCGGAGCGTTTTTACTAGCTAAACTAATGAATAAAGTTATTAGTTGTTATAGCGAAATGGATTTCCGAATATATGGATGGACGGATTCCATGGTAGTCCTAGGGTGGCTACAAGGCGATTACACCCGATGGAAACCTTTCGTAGCGAACAGGACTAAAGTTATCATAGCAACAATGAAACCTAACTGCTGGCGATATGTTAAGTCGGAAGACAACCCGGCAGATGCAGCCAGTAGAGGCATTACAGCCTCACAATTGAAAAATCAAGCCTTATGGTGGCAAGGACCGCAGTCCTTGAAAACGTTTGACGAAAAATTAGATGCAAAGCAAAGCAATTATACCACGGATCAAGAAATAAAAGCAAAACCAATAGCAAAAACAGTGAATGCTGCCCAAATAGATAACAAGGGAAGCATTATATTACAACTGTTAGAAAAATTCAGCTCACTTACTAAAACGATTAAAATAATAGCATGGCTTTTAAGAGCCATCAAAACGATAAAATTTAAGCAGATTCCAGTCACGTTACGTAAACATAGTGGTTTGCCTGAATTTCTTACCTTGCATGAATTGCGGAAAGCAAAGTTACTCATTATAAAATATATACAAAGAACTGAGTTCGCAGAGCAAATTATGTCACTACAAAAACATAATAAATTGAGTAGCAAAAGTAATAACAATTTACTAAAATTAAATCCCTTCCTTGACGAAGACGGAATTTTACGAGTTGGAGGCCGTTTAAATAAAGCAAACATGAGCATAGAAATGAAGCATCCAGCCATAATACCCTATAGCAGCCGCCTTACTACTCTTTTGATTCAACAAGCTCATCAGCTCACTTTTCATGGTGGACCGCGTTTAACTTTATTTAATCTTAGGCAAAAATACTGGATAATCGCAGGAAATAAAGCAGTGAAGAAAGAAGTGAGAAACTGTGTCACCTGTAGAAAACATGAGCCTAAACTAGAACATCAATTGATGGGAGAGTTACCAGCAGCCCGAAGCAATCCCGCCCCGCCATTCTATCACACCGGAGTGGATTATACCGGTTACGTAGATGTTAAAAGCAACAAGGGCCGCGGAATTAAAACAACAAAAGGCTATATTGCGTTGTTTATTTGTCTAGCAACTAAAGCTGTACATATAGAACTTGTATCCGATCTAAGCAGTACGAGTTTCTTAGCAGCATTACGGAGAATGGCCGCCAGGAGAGGACCGCCGCGCCATCTTTATAGCGATAATGGGACGAATTTCGTAGGTGCAAATAGAATGATGCATGAAAGCTACCACGATTTCCAAAACATATTCGATAGAAACTTTTTTGCACAGCTAACAGATTTACATATAGATTGGCACTTTAACGCTCCATCTTGGCCAAGCGCAGGAGGCCTATGGGAGCGAGCCATTAGAAGTTTAAAACATCATCTTAAGCGAGTCATTGGAGAGCAGAAGCTAACTTTCGAAGAGTTTAGTACTATATTAGCACAGGTAGAAGCATGCCTGAACTCCAGACCTTTGTGTGCCTTGTCTGAAGATAGCGACGATTTGAACATACTGACACCAGCTCATTTCTTGACCGGAAGATCTGGAACTACCATCATTGAAACTGAAGCAGATGCTCAAACTAGATAGCAATTTAAAACAATGCATTGTAATTAAATCCCCTTGTCAAGACAGGTGGCTCGAATTAAAAGAGCCAGCGAGGTTCATGTACTTTTGCTGCAATACCTACGCAGTGAGGATTATATGTCAAGATCAAGTTGCCTTTAAACAGGTGACAGGAGTTGGTATCATTGACCTCGATTCGAAATGCATAATAAAAAGCAACGAGTTTACTTTGTATTCTCATGCCCTATCAGCCAATACAATTAAATCTAACGCTGAAATTGTGACCCCTCAGATAGCAGAACTAAATCATATCGTAAACATATCGATATCTCATTACACTGCATACGAAGATCCTATAAACAGCACATTACTGGATCTAGGGGAACGAATAAAACAACTGAAATCTGCCAATACTAACTCACCAGATTACACTCTGTCTACGCATGACATTCATCAGTACACTATATGTTATTGCCTACTTGGTGCAGCCCTGTTGGTGGCAGCGTACTTCATATGGAAAAGGTGTCGAGCAGCTTCTTCAGTGGAACTAACCCGTAGTGTTGCAAATAGTGTTGTGTTTTCGCGAAAGCAGAGTACGGCTGACCGCCAGCCGAGTGAAGTGAACATAACTAGTGCGAACACTGATTGTAAACGAGACAAAGCTACGTCTCCTATACCTAAAACTTGTCGCTTTAGATTAGAAGATGTGTAATATTTTTGTATCTTTCTGGCCCGGGAGCATGTACGGTGAAACCATACACTTGCACTTTGCTTACTCGCGCATTTTTACCTCAATTAACAAATTAATATAAGTGAAGCATTCAGTACTCGATTAGCGGTCATCGCGGGTGCTCCCTCGCTCCTTTGTATTACCAAACCTTTGGTCTGAACAATATATCTAATTTGACTTTATTATCAGCAGTATCATTTAGCCATCTTATTAACTTCTACATATATTTTGATGTAAAACGACAAATATCATTACCGCTATTAACTCTTCACTGTTATTATAAACCATGAAAAACAGCAATTCACTAGTTAAAGCTGTAAAAGAAAAGTAGTTGGTTCTTTCTTTATAGCTGATTGAAAGAAGTTGCTCCTTTACTTTGAATGGAATCTGAGGAGAGAAGGATTATAAAAAAATCTTCGTTGAGTGAAATGGCCCTATCAAAACAAGAACCGTCGGCCGAGCGATGAAAAAGTGAAGTTAGCAAAACAACAAACAACGGACTCGCCTGTCTGCGGCATTTCGTGGCCACCTCTACAATTTACGGCTCTGTCATTATTCAAAGTTTTGAAAAAATTCAGCCGCGAAAATTACAAAAAAAAGGATCTCAATATGATCTTGCGAATCTGCTGAAGTCGCTTGCCTTTATGCTGAAGTAGCAAACTCCCTAAGATAAGGGGAGGAGCGGACAAATTGTAATAATTGCGAGACGAGATAAGAAGTGACACCAGAAAACAAATGAAGGCGGGCGGCAGCGGCGGCGTCTGCGAAGGGCGAGGCCGGCGAGGGGATGCGTGACGTCACCACGCGCTGAGCTGCTAACTGCCGACTCGGAGCCACCCCATGCCAGACAAACACTAACGGCCATGTGTGACTTTACATTCACTTCATTTACATAAGTTGCCGCTTCACTGGTTCATAGCGTTCAAATCACTTGTTTTTCAGACGATTACATAAATTACCAAGTGATTTGGTTAAAATTGCACAAAACATTAGAAAATTACCACAATAATTGTAATGGGAATTTATTTGTTAAATTTTATTTTAAGTGGCCACAAAATAATTATTTAATACAACGGATTTGAATTTAAACCGAGAGGGCCGGGGCGGATCCCGCGGGATCCCGAGGGCACACCTCGGCCCGTCGTCACCGCTCGCCAAATTAAAATGATAAATCAAAATCCGTCAGCCGGCCGCGCGTACAAATGCTGTAAAACGAACTGAGGCATTTGCGAAACTTGTTTAAACTTCTATCCTTGAAACAAATTTAATATTTCCTTGTTTATATTTTACCTTTTCAGTACCGCTTCATGTTCGCAAAGCTAAAAAATGTATGAATACATGTAAGAAGTAAGCTGAGTCTCAAACTGCTCTGAAGGGGTTAGTTGAGAACGTTGAAAGCGTTACACCAAGCACCAATAACGAGTTTGTTTAAAAATACGTGATGTTCACTATAACGCTACAAGCATTCCCTAGGGACACACTTCAATAAGTATGTTTTTCTCAAGAGAGACGTAAAATGAGACAACAACAATCAATAGTTTTTGTTTTACTTAACTTTCTTGCTGACAACAACGTATACAGATTAAAGATATCTTATATTATGAATCTTCAAATGTATATCTCAACCCTCAAACTTTTATAATATTTTCTACACGTTTCTGTATTCAACGAAACAGGCAAAACTCTTTAAAATTTTATTTTAAATGCACGCAAGCGCTTTCTCTCCATTTTACTTTTGGCGTTCTTATTAAAAGAAAAGACTAAAAATTGGTACGATTTAATCATTTCATTCAGAAACCTGCCGGGAAAGATAATGCTGAAATTATTCTGTAACAACTGTAATGAATAACAATGAATATTTCATTTGCACTGAGCACTCAGTTGTTAATAAGAATTAATGTTAATGATAGCTATCTAACTAGACTTTTCCCAACTATGTTGAGGTCTGCTTCAAATCTAATCAGACTCAAATGATTGTGATGAATTCGGAATATCAGGACGGCAATCAATCACTTCACTTTTAAGTTAAAGACTCGTGTAAAATTTACTTAAGGATTTGGTACATTTCCCAGCTATGTATTAATATGTATCTATATGTGTAATGTTTATGTATTACTTCACATGGTATGTTTTGTTCAAATGATGTATTTAAGAATTATTTGTTACATTTTATATTTTGTTCTCTTAAAATATTAATTATGCTGCATCTATTATGTTTATTAATCCACATTTCCTAGTAGACTGGTAGTTCGTTTAAAGTTTTATTAAATGAATATTGGAATTTTGAATGGCACGACTGTCACTCTTCTTAAGCCTTTGTCAAATAGACAGGCGTGCCGAATGCGAAGCGTGACGTTTTTATTTGTAATGTATGGAATTGTTTGAATCCAGTCACATAGAAAAGCGAAAGCGATCCGATAGCGTGACAGACCTATCGGACTGACGTCTCGCTTCGGATCGGTATCGCTTTGGAAACGCTTCGTTTTTGCCTGACTGTTTGACAAAGGCATTAATGATTGTCCGAAATCTACAAATAACAGATGAGGCCTCCAAGACACATTAGTGTCTCGCTATATAACACGACCCATCTATGGACTAGCCACAGCAAGTTTATCTATATTATAGTTTATTTTTAAAAGACTTCTAAAGGAATGTTGTCTTAAATAAAAGTGATACAAGAAAGCATTATCAAGATGGCAATAGTGTGAATAAACTCAGCGAACTTATTCATGTATAAATCTCCTATTCTGAAATGTAAACGTACTTATTTGTTGTATATGCTCTGGTATAAAGTGGAAGGTTCTGTTTTGTGAAATTCGGCCCGCATTGGAATGAAAAGTTAGATGAAAGTTTCCGTGATACAAGGAAATGTGCATATTCTTGAACTAGTTCATACACATGGTTCATGTTATTATTGAAGTGGTTGCAGTAACTAATGCAAACAGTTTGTAATGGGATACTAGTACTAGCAAATATTTTCATATGTTCTTGAAAACTTTCTTGTTACTAATTGGCTTGGTGCCTAATGAATAACTAAGAGTTACTGGTTGTATTAATCTTACTAAATTAATGATTTTGCAAGCGCTACTTTTGACGAGCAAGGTTATAGCATTCGTCTTACCTTAATATTACTATCAAAAGTAATTCTGTCTGACACCTTTTCACGCCGTAATTATAGAACCGTTTTAGATGTAATTTAGCACACGGATAGACGACTATTTCAGTCATGATATCATCATTATCATCAGCCGGAAGACGAACTCTGCTAAATAAACGCCTTCCCCTTAGACCGCTACGCCGAACGAAAATTAGCCACTTGCATCCATTGGTTGCCTGCGACCTATAACGATGTCGTCGGTCCACATTGTGCGAGGCCTGACTACGCTGCGTCTTTCTGGTATTTTATAGGACACTTTTGTGGAATAACTGAATGGAGTAAACTGTGATGGTAGAAAGTATTTGTTTTTGGTAGATTTGTAAATAAACTGTAATGTAAATGGTATCTTTCACCGAATACAATAACACACGCACAGTATCATATTTTAGTACATTTAAATATTTGCCGGACACAAATGCTGTGATGGTAACATGCTAAAACTAATTGTGTGGTAAATCGGAATGATGCTGCAATTTGTCAAATGACTGGAGCCGAGGATATGCGTACCTACATACGAGTACATAATACTATGTAGCTACTTTTGTGGTGTGTATTGATTCAATAGAGGAAAACTATACACAGCTATAGCCACTGATTGCCTTATTAAACTTGTAGTCTTTCGATAATGGTGAAGTAAGTGGTTTTTTGATGAGCAGATGAGATTATTGCCATCGCGGGTGGAAGAAGGGGCATGCGCGAGAGTGTGGGGATGTGCAGTAATAAAGTGAGGCATATACCTAGCAGGGGGTGATGTCGGGCTGTGGATGATGGTGATGAAGTGAACGCGATCAGTT
This sequence comes from Agrotis puta, assembly GCA_943136025.2. NCBI lineage: Eukaryota > Metazoa > Arthropoda > Insecta > Lepidoptera > Noctuidae > Agrotis > Agrotis puta. The sequence goes on along the minus strand of OW964170.2, from coordinate 11,718,132 downwards.
GAGGTTGTGATGATGGTGACCAACTGAAAGGCGATGTTATGTAAAGGTCTTGGTGGAGGGATAACTGATGATCGATAATGAAAAGTCTATTGGATGCCAGGAGCACCCGTCGTTGTGGTGAAACTTCGGGGAGGCTTATACTTCGTTCGGTTGGTGATGAAGAAATGGTTTCAACATAACAAAAGAGTTGCTGTTGTTAAGTTGCTAATACTTTTTTTAGATTTGATAATATTTATGGCCAGTAACAAGTGTTGAATTGAACTGTTTTCTTTTCTTCTTTTGTAGTTTTCAAATGATTGAATTCGTTCGAATTTTAAATATGTTTTAGTTTTTTTTTTAAGTCCGTCTAAATGTTAAAAGCTTGTGCATTATGTTGACTACTGACAACCACAACTTTGTGTGTGCTTCCGGCAACCGTCGAAATTAACCACAAGTAGATATCACAAGCTAGTACTATTGTTTTGCGGATGTGGTGTGCCTTTCATGTGGTCTGAAGAGCTCTATGTAAAAGCTTCATATTTTTTTAAGCTGTTTGTAAAAAAAATATTTGCGATTACAAAAATTATTTCAATGCATTATAGGTATGTTTTTAGCAAAGTTATCGGCGGTTATTTACCATTTCACCATCAATGGTAGTTAGAAAGATAATTAATTTTGAGAATTAATTACCAATGCAAATATGTACTCTAATTTCAGGCAACTACACACATTTGTGAACTAACAATGATTAATTAATAGTAGGTGAACGCAAATAACATTATTTGTTTCTTACATATCTGTTATGAAATATACCTCCGTGTGTAAATGCCCGTATCTGAATATTTATTACTCATTTCAAGCCCAACTGGGTTTACAAAGAATGTCTCCATACACGCTTCTCTTTTCAGATAAACTCGTCATGTGTAGTGTGCGCGGTTATCGAAAATCGTTTGTGAGATACCCATAATGTTTTATTAAATGTCATCCGCAATATAATGAGGTGCGAGGGATCCAACATCTGGGAGAGAGGCGCTACAGAAATATGTGCGAAGTGTTATAGAGTGCCGTTGTAAGTCAATGAAGCGGCAAATGGGGTGCTCTCGCCGCTCTGGAGGCGGCGGGGGCACACTCTAATAAATAAAATTATGCCTCAGAAATTACAAGAATACGCGTGCCGCTAGCGATCCCGCGAGATTGGATGCTGGAGATTTTCATCGATATCCTTCGATAATGAATCTAATATGTAGTAAGCTGAGGACGCTATGACTGTGTCATGTCGCCGCGAAAAAATTAGATTGCCTCGGTGATATCGGTCGCTTGAAATGGCCACAATTTACCGCAGCTTCGCATTTACTAAATGTCAGATATAGCTTGTGTAAGAAAATATTGTAATAAATTTGTGGTAAAATATATTAATTTGTGTAAGACCTTGGGTCTGATCCAAGATTTTGTCTCCAAGGTTGTCTAAGATCAGTGCTGTAATAGTTGTTACTTAGTTTCACAAGATACATAAATAATTCGTGGCGTACGTACCATGGAGGATTAGCCATGTAAATAAAAAGTTTAGTTGATTGAAGCTCTATATTGGAACTGAACACATTCAGTGGAAATCTTTCGGCAGTCAGTGCACGTGCAACGTTAGACGTTCGCGTCGAATGGAATCGAATTTCAGAAGAGTCGAGTTTTAAAATGTTCTCACTCGAGAATCATTTTATATGCGTGTTGGAAGGAGCTTAAAGTTTTATGTTCATATACTGAGGGTTGTCTTAGGGGCTCGTAGTTAATGCAAAGATTGATCTTCATAATTAAGCAACATTGACCGAGGTACATTGAGACCCCTCTGTTTGCCTTGTGATGCCCGTTAAGCTGTTGGTCCCGGTTAATTTTCATAGTTCTTTAACTGTCAATATGGCTAGCCAAATGGCTGAAAGATTCACAACCAGTCTTGTAAAGGGAAAACGTTTTACTCAGATACTGACTTGTAGAGGTCAGATATACAGCACTTCCTTTTAAAATGCTGTTCAGCTGCTGCCTTAGATGGAAGTAAGGAAGACCCATCATAGTGGGGCATAGGTTACAACCCATGATGTTCATCCTGATCATCACGTGACTGCCTCACAATAAAGCAATTATACAGTTAAGTACATAACACCGAAGCATAGCTTGTAGCTCATTCAAGAGAAGCTATTGTGCAGCGATGACGCGGAACAATTCCCGCCTCTGTACTAATGACTCGTCTTATATCATAGCTGTAAATCAAATTGCCCTTACTACATACATAAACAGAGACCTGCGAATTGCCTTTTAAAGGCTCATTATTGATCGAGTAATGAGTAACATGAAAAGCGGTTAAGTTAACCTAACCCCTCTAAGTCTTGCTATTTATAGTAATTTTCGGGTTTAATGATTAATTCAAAGAGACTGAACAGATTACAGAGAACAGTTTCAATTGAAGGTGTAACATTTGTGGAATGAAATCTATTACCTTTATTACATTTTCCATATTGAAACCAAATAGTGGTTTATTGTTCTTCTTTGAAGAAGTAAGACATCTGTCAATTATGTATCAACGTAATTAAATGAAAGAAACAGCAAATAAAAGCAGCCATTCTTATAAATCACCTCCTTAGATCAGTGGAAACATTGGCGGAATCTAAACTAAGACGAAGAAACATAGTGCTGCGTTGTATGAGAGGGGATTGTCTCCAAGGCTATAATAAATAATATTATATCGGAGAATTATGTGGAAGCAACCCTTACGGTGGTGTGTAGCCGTGTGTCGCCCGGCCACCCTCCCCCGCGCTCTATTAAAGTGATATTGCTTATACGCTTACCATTAAGGCTATACGTTTCGACTAAATTAAGACCAATTTGCACAGGTTTTGCACGAATACGGGAATAATTTTATGAGCAGTATGACGAGTGTAATTTGAGCGAGCTCGTAATCAACGACTTTAATTCGATTCCACATCAACTGAGGATCCTCTTGTGTTTTCATCCGCGAGGGTTGCCTTGAATGTAATTGTTTCGATAACTCATCAACGATTCTTTTCTCAATCTATTCCAATGTTGACAGACACAAATCAGTTTTTGGTAATCGATGTATTTAATGTTTCTCGTTAACATTTAGAGTAGACAAATGCTGGTGACATAATTTATTCATTTATTCCGTCCTCACTTCAGTTAGCGGCGGATGATATTAAAAAAAGATTTTGAATAAAAGCCGTTTGATGTGGTGGTTGAGCTGAGTGGCGGCGCGGAGGCAGTGCTCAGCGAGCAGCAATAGCTCACCAATCGTGGAGCGATGATCTCAAGCCCGCACCTAACCCCGCATCATTCACGATAATGGCGGGGCCTATGTCTCGACCGTAAATGTAAATCGCTCTAATTTATACGCGCGATAACGTCGCCGCACTGCTGTTAACTGTAATTATATTACCAAGCGAGGACGTGTTGATCAAAACCCCTGATTAAATGCCCGTGATGCGAACCGGGAAAAATTCTGCCGGGCGTCGCCCTCGTGGAAATGAACTCGCGAAAACATTATATTTTATTCGAATATTTATTAGGTATTAATCTTGAATGTATTCACGACTATGAATTAAAGGGATTCCGGTGATTGGCGTTCATTTAATTGGATTACGAAATCACTTTTTGTTTTTGGAATTCGTATTCATCCTGTTGTTTTTATGAATTGGCATCTAAATAAGAGTGAGGCAATCAAAAGCTTTATTTTTCTGATTTGTTAAATCATTTCATTACCCGTCTCTTCAGTCAAACTGTTCTTAGTAGTTCTATTATCCTGTTATTGATATGCCAGCCAGAAACATTCCTAATATAATGCTGGCACACAGAGACAATGCCCCAATGGGCAATCTATTTGAGTAATTATCCGCTAAGGGCCATTGTCGGCCATCTTGTCCGCGTGGAATGAGGCTTGTTCGCTGAATGCCTGCTGTTATGTACCTAGTCCTACATGCTTTTGGCGATCACAGCGACAGGGCCCCCGAGTGTCTTCAATGACAATACAAACACTTTATTGTCCTCAGTTTGCGTAATTCATGACCCCGATGCACTCAAATGTAACTATATTTTCCGTTAGAGGAGTATGGAAATACAAAATGGTTGTGTTCGAACTTTAGACGTTCTTAAATTCGAATGAAAGCATTTCCGCTGTATGCTTTTCAGTTCTGTTTGAAAAGATAAGACTGTTTAGGATTTTATAACATTCGTATGTAAGACTGGAAAGAATATTGTTTTAAGTGCCTATTGCTATGTGTGCATGTTATTATCGTGTAAAGCATGTGATAGTGAAGGAACCAGGTCATTTCTGATCGTGTAAGCTTTTTATTTACGTGACATTTTTTATTACATTAAGTTTTCGTAGCGCATGGTAACGATGTTAGAGGTTAAATGTTTACGCTGTAGATTATTAAAGACGCATAGTTTAACATAACAATGTTGGCTGTTTTTCTTAGAAAAAATATTGGAGAAATCAGAAAAAAATGTGTAAAACGTCGTCATGAAGTAGGTAAACATAACATAAACAAGTGTTTATAAACACTTACTACTACAAAAATGGCGATACACCATGCAATAATTCACCCCGTACATAAAATAAATACACGATTATACATCTGACATTGTGCAGCTTAATAAAATATTCTTAGCAAACGGTACCGAACATTAAGCGTGAAATAACTCCTTATTACACTTGGAAAGCAAACGAAAGAAAGTGGCGAGAGATGAAACATGAGACGATGTTTAATTATAACACTAGATAAGTTAACAATCTCCGAATCAAAGTCTGACTGCGGCTTATCTGACGCCAAATGTTTCAAAGGAACTTTTAACGAGTTTAAAGTTGGGCCGAGTGTAGTGCACCCGCAGCGCTTCCGTAGCCTAAGATTAATTAAACAATTGCACGATGGCTCCTTGAAAACACTCCGACATGTCTCGGCCTGTCGTCGCCAACCTTGCCAAATTAAATTCATAAATCAAAATCCGACGACCGGAAACAGAAATGTAATAATGAAGAACTAACTTCGGTTACCAGTCGCATAGTCGCACTCGCACGACACCACGACACTTTTGCGAAATTAATTCATTTCTTCTCGCTCTTGCAACTAGAAATAAATGTAACATGTGATTTACTACCGCACCTAATGGAAGATTTCGCAACATGTTTTTCGTTTACACCAACATTACAATATTTATTGGAAAGTAAAATACACGGGCAACTTTAACGCAATCATCTTTTGCATAACTGATGTAAATTGCAAGTGTCAGCATGCTAGTATCGGGCGTAATCATTTTCAGTTTGTAATAAAAGTAATAAACCGGAATATTCAATTGCATACAATTCGATTATTTGTTCTGAACAATTCTCCTAGTGGAGTTGAAATTTACAGCGGGGAGGAGGTGAATACCAATGTACTATGTACTATCGTGACATCGGTTTCGTTCGGGGCGGCTCGTAATTCACCCACAATTTATGTGCGTGCGCCGGTGACGCGCTAAAAGATTAGTCGCTCGCCACTAACGCCGACTGTACTTCGTTACTCATGTTTACACAACATAACACCGTTTTGAAACTTTGTCACTTACACACTTCTTTCATAAACAACATGTCTACGTTGTCTAGTCATATTTTTGTGAGTTGTTTTGAAAACTGAGCGAACTCGTTATCGTATTAATCTTTTTGGCAATGTTCACTAAAACGTGTAGCAGTTCTTTGCTAATACAGACGCTTTTCCGACCTCTCTGCTGACGCTAAACTTTATCCGGAAAAGAAACTACGTACATATTTTAAGAAGTGTCGTGTACGCCGAGTCAAAAAGCGGCAAGTGCATTTGACTCACTCGAAAGCAAAACAGTGAAACTTTATAGTATCTAAATCACTTGTTTAAAAATGAACACCCGGAACAACGGACGTGGGAAGTCGGGCCAAAGTTTACGACTATGAAGCAATCCGGCGTACGTACCAGCATTGAATTTGTTTCCGTCTGATTCCGCCCCGGCTATTGCATAGTTCACTAGTGGCGGAATACAGAATCAACTCCCGCCGCATTGAAACCGTAACGAATGATTTGCGATGTAACAGCGATAATCGTGTTTACAATTCGCATACTGGAGTGGCTTTTGTACTCGTGAAATTGATGATAAGCTTGATGGGAAATTTCTGCCTAACTTTGAAAATTGCAATAAGGAAAATGTCGATAGAGGAATGGACGCACGCAATGTAGACAACAAAGACACATAACTACATTCTTCCATAAAAGAACATGGTCTGGAAATAGAATCAATACCTCTAAATAAAACAAATCCCATGTTCACTCCATTCTTCTTTATACTAAATACAGAAAACACAAGGCTATAAAAGTGGTTGTGATGTATCGGACACAATATTCTGGTGCCCAAGTGCCCGTAGATCGGCGATAAAAGCTGCAATTGTTTTCATTTGACAACATGTTTGTGTTCCGTTTGACAAATGGCTTGTAAGATCGTAGCGACGTAAGAGTTTTAGTGAGCTCTGCTGTGCTTGCCACGAATATATTGAGTGTCACTCATTTGGCGGGAAGAACGAAATATTTCGGTACGGCTTTTCTTTTTTTAAACCAAAGACCACACAACCACATGGCGGACGCAGACCTAGTTTCTACTTAAATATGTTTGACAGTTACGCGTGTATCTACTTAATTTATTAAGAAGTGTGATTATAACGATTTATCTACATGATAATAACGCGAGATTTCGTACAAGTGTTATGAAGAACATAATTATAAAGATCGGACTAACTTACCAAGTGACGTCCGATCCTCAATTATGTGAAGTAATCTCGTCCTGATGATTTGATACAAGTAGTAAGCAGTCCTTGCTTGCTGCGTTGCCACATTATTAACAGATGGGTGTTTTCTTAAAACGAAATGCTCCCATCTCTATTTTAAGGTAACAACCCTAGTGCTCCAACTTTATCTGTCATTGTTTCAAAGAATTCACAACTTTCATGCAGGGTTAGAATCTGAAACATATTCTGGGTAGGGTCGGGAATAGGATCAGGACGAGATTACTTCACATAATTGAGGATCGGACGTCACTTGGTAAGTTAGTCCGATCTTTATAATTATGTTCCGTAATCTCGTCCTGATGATTTGATACAAGTAGATGTTTAAAGAAGAAAGTTGTGATAACACGTTCAAATTATTTAACCACCCTTTCATAATTTGAAGACTATTATAATTAGTCAACATAAAATTTGCCTTCTACATGTTGGCTAAACATTTAAATTCTTGTAATCAGTCTTTTGTGAAATATAATTTAAATCGTCCGATAACCGCTTAATTTTTTCGTTAAGATCTAGTACAGTTTGGCTGGTATTTAATGATGTGTTTGGCAGACTCATCATAGTCGCATCAAATAATGTCGAACTGTCTTTGCTGATATCATTTAGAGAACTGGTTCTTTGTATTTTACGGTATGTAATATTATTGCTTTCTTCCATTATAATAATATGCCAAAATAGTAATATCAAATATTGCAATTTAAATCTATGTGAAATGGAACGTCGTCCCAAAATGCTGATACTCAATACAATACAGTTAGATTTCCGAACGAAGAGAAATATGTCAGATTACAGCCAACTTTGACAACAACCTAAACAATGTGAAGAATGTTACAATCAGTCAACATAAAATTTGACTTGTCTATGTTCTACATTGAGATACTTATAATCAATCTTTTCATTTTACACCATAACATCTGAATCATCATTAAGGCCACACCAAGCAAAATAGTTTGGATCACTTATGATAAGCCTTTTACAAAATATAGTAGATATTGAGTTGTTGTCCCAACCTGCTGATTTTTTAATCTTAATATTAACACCTGAATCAGAAGCTCTTGGAGTGGCTGTATGCGTAAGGCATGAGCTGCATCTGCTATGAGCAGCATATTTAGTGACATCTAAACCACTAACAGATAGTGTTTGTTTAATCCATTTACTAATAGATGTTGATGAAGCTGAATGACAAGGTTTCTTAATTAATGTTGGTAATAATATAATTATGGTAATATTATTAATTATCACAATTGTTAGTTCTTATGTTTTTAGTTGCATCTAATTAGGGTAACAATATTGTTTGATAGGACAACAGAACAGTCATTTGTTTTCTTTTTTAAAAAAATAAATAAATTATAATGGTAAAAGACATCTGAATTACAGTCATATGTCTTAACAGAGGTTAGAATCTTAATATTAACAATTCCTTCATTTATATGAATGTTCTCTATCCTTATAAATGGCAGGGTTTGCACTCAGTGAGCAGTAAAGTTTTGATTGACATCATCCTTTGGAAATATTCCTTCTATCATTAACTTCTATATGTGTTCCTATAACCAGTTGTTGCTACAATGTTGATCTTATGGAATTGAAAAGACTATAGTACAATGTAATTCCTCTCCTCATGAAAGCTTCCCTGATAATACAGTTGCTGTATAAGTATCAAGTGGGATGTGGAACTCTGGAAGGATATTGCAAGTCTGGTGAGATGCAAGGACAACATTCACAGATGTAACTATAGATTCAAAAGGTGGATACAAGGTTGTGACAACCACCACACTAGGTACATACTACTACACCCCCCCCCCTCTCTTTTTATTTGAAGGGACCTACTTAATAGGGCAAACAGGGGAAATGTATTAAAGAATATTGCATCTCACTTGATGATTAAATCATCAATGGATAAGGTATCTGGTCCGAGTACCATGAAACATGATTCTGGTACTTAGCATTAACTCAACTGGCAAATAAGTCAACTTAAAGGCTACCTAACTTTTCAACAATTGTATTAATTTATTTTTTGTATTTATATTTTTAAGACGTTGCCCCACACTAGGAATTTCTCCTGTGTCGTGGGTGCGTTTACAAATATAGAACTCATATACACAACTCCGGGTCTGGGTGTACCCGGAACAACTACTTGTAGGTCATTCAAATATTTGTTCCGTGCGGGAATCGAACCCGCGACACATTGCACAGCAGTCCAATCGCTCAGCCACTGAGCTAACCGTACAATGGGTTTGTATGCTTTAAAAGAAGTTTCTTCAAAGCTAATAGAACATGCTAATCTAGACTATAAGATGGGGCGCTGTGTTCCACCTATCTTATTGACATGATATGGCTGTAATGTTGTCTATCCTCAGCAATATTTCACAATTAGATAGATTTGACGCAATGTTTTCAAGTCTATAAAAAACTGTAATCAATTCAAGGTAATTGATGTGATACATTGTGTCATGGTCTGTCCAGTACTCCATGACTCTTCATGTCATTACAACCAAGACCACAGTCAGTTAGCAAGGAATCAGAGGAAATCTGTGATATAAAGTAGAACTCTTTTAGTGAGAAAGTAGGATGTCCACCGTTGTAAATCCTTTATGCCTTTGCTGTCTAGGTAACAGTTTGCAAAATTGTTAAACAAGGCTATTGTTTTATTTCTTTCAAGAACTTTTGTATATAACCAACCATATTCCGCTGCTGGGCATGCTGTAATAAGTAATCCAAGTAATTCTGCAATATAGTTTTACACTTGAGATCTAATTTTATATTTTTCGGATGTTTCTGTAATTGTTTCATTTTCAGTCTCAGGAAGTGATATAGAAAGCAAGGTGGCACCTAAGAATTTATATTTTTGCTTGGGTTGTAAACACCTTTTCTCCCCATTTATTATGAAACCTAAGTTTTTCAGTAACTGTACAGTAATCTCTAAATTTGACATATTTACTATCAAAACTTATATATTATCATCTAGAATAATCTAGGTGAAAAACTGGCTTAGGTCTTTGGGACCACAAGTAGGACATAATTTAGTGAAAACATATGATGCTTTACTAAGGCTAAGGAGAAGAGAAGTAATTTCACATATCACAATATGAATTTTAACCCTTAAATATTCCTTGAATGTTTTTCCACAGATAATGAGCAATATGCATTTTTAAGATCCATGTTTGTCATAAAACCATTTAGACTTATCAGTCTGGTGGCCATTCTTATGTCCTAATTTAAATGTGTGTGTATTAATACTTATGTATTGATATTAAGTTATTAAGCTTAAAACGCCATGTCTCCTCTGCTTTAGGATGAAAAAAAATACTAGAAGGAACTGGTTTTATATGGTTTTACAGCAACACTACTTCCTTTTTGGAAAAATTATAGATTAGCCTTTGTGAAATTTGAGTGTTCAACATTCAAATGCGATTTTATATCTTGGTCACAAGTAGTGGGACTAGTGTTGATACTATCCCAATGACAAAGAAATGGTTCTATGGTGTGTCTGGTAGTGCTGTTGATGTCTCAGTAGAGAATGCCCACTCAATAGGCAATGGTAGTCATTGAGAGCCCGGGAAGCTTAAAATATTGTTAAACTTGAGTCTTAATGTTTTTGATTTTAGCAGCAGACTTCTTTACTGTTTGACAGACAGCCAGCTTATCTTGTAATTTGTCCTCAGATTAATTCAGAAATTATTGAATTTTCCATAATTCTTTTAGTTCTTTGTTTAGACCTAGGGGGGTTAGTGACCTTCTAGTTAGGGTGTCACTGTGTAAGATGTTACTCACACTATTTCCCTCATGTTCTGTTGAGATAGTATATATTAACTATTTAACAGTTGCCCGATTGCAGACAGTAGCGGTCAAGATGACTTCTTTGACACTTAGTCTCTTGTTTAAGCCCACTGTGAGTCATGGCTTCAGCTAATTCTTCAGTATTCATCAACAATCATTTAGGATGTCATATTCCTTCCATAAAAAAGGGGAAAGAAGAGATTGAGGAGGCTTTAACCCTTGGGTACAACATATGAGGAAAAAAGCTTAATAATATTTTTTTCCTTTACAAAATCTTGCGTTTCCTTTAATTTAGCCTGTAATTTAAGTATTCTCCTTTCTTTCCCAGAACTAGACCTTCCTTTTTCAGGATCTTGCAGATTTCTTCAGTCTCCGGCATTAACATATGTACACATGAATGGTTGTTGGATCCACCGTGGCTCCGAGCGTGTGTAGGGCTCCAGGTACGTGAACTGAATTGAATATTAAGGTAGGTACAGCCACACTGCCGGCTAACCTCTCGTGTTAGCTCTCTTGGCAAGTGTTGAGTAAGTACTCATGGCTTCCCACGACTGAGCTCTCGTAAAAGCTCTAGGGCACTGAATTATGTCAAGGTGGGTACCTACAGTTACACCGCCGGCTATTCTCTCGTAATAGCTCTTTCTTGGGCAGGTGTTGAGTACTCATGGCTTCCCATGGCTTACATCTCGTAAAAGCTTTAGGGACACTGAATTGAATATTAAGGTAGGTGCAGCCACACTGCCGGCTAACCTCTCGTGTTAGCTCTCTTGGCAAGTGTTGAGTAAGTACTCATGGCTTCCCACGGCTGAGCTCTCGTAAAAGCTCTAGGGCACTGAATTATGTCAAGGTGGGTACCTACAGTTACACCGCCGGCTATCCTCTCGTAATAGCTCTGTATTGGCAGGTGTTGAGTACTCTACGTACATATAATGAACACATTAACTTTATTGTTTTGCCGGTTAATTTACATATCCGAATAATGGACTCGCCCATAGTCTAGTGAATTGCATTAACAATTATTATACCCATGATTAGCCTCTCGTGATAATTCTAGGGTTAATTTGCCGTTAATTCCGATGCTTAATACGTTTAAGCAGATTTTAGCTTGTTTTGCCGGTTAATTTACATATCCGAATAATGGACTCGCCCATAGTCTAGTGAATTGCATTAACAATTATTATACCCATGATTAGCCTCTCGTGATATTTCTAGGGTTAATTTGCCGTTAATTCCGATGCTTAATACGTTTAAGCAGATTTTAGCTAGATCAAACGCTTTGTACGACTTACCGGAACAGCGGCACTTGCGACTTCGCTCAATTCCTTTTTTGAGTCTATTTAGTTCTTTATGGAGTCTTTCGATGGAGAATTTGTAGTCACTGGGTCGTCGTTGACCCTTTCTTATATCCATTACTAACAATTTTCACTTATTATAATATATATTTCGAGAAAACTTTGGATTGACGTGACAACGCAACGCACAAAAAAATACAATGACAGATAAAGTTGGAGCACTAGGGTTGTTACCTTGAAATAGAGATGGGAGCATTTCGTTTTAAGAAAACACCCATCTGTTAATAATGTGGCAACGCAGCAAGCAAGGACTGCTTACTACTTGTATCAAATCATCAGGACGAGATTACGGAACATAATTCTGCTCTCAGAGATTTTAATCACTTTGTATGTAAGATTAAGCACCTGAATGTTATTAATTTTCAAGAAAACCCTACACTCTGCACTTAAAATGTATTATTATTTGAACAAACGCTTCTATCGTAACTTTAGTATGATTTAAATATCGAAACCCAGGGTTGCAGAGCGCGTAATGAAACAAGCCAGATGTACAAAACATAGAATGTTCTTTATGGGACACGCTTTCGCTATTACAACGTATCCAATTTGAGTAGACCTGTCATATTGTGCCATGTTTTTGCTGTTTGGATGTTTTGGCGAAGAAAGGGGAGGCGAGGGAGGTCATGATACACTGGTGGAACGGGTCGGTTTGTTCGTAGGCGCCAGCGGGTTTAGGCTCGCCCCGCGCCTATTGTATGCGATTGTGTCACAACAAGCTTCCATATTATATTCACAAAACAAAATATCCGCGGCATATACCGAAATGAAAAATAAAAAGAAAAAAATCAGAAAAATCAGAGATACGAGTACAAAATATACCAAACAAATTTTGAGCTCTTTGAAAGGCTTTGTAAGTTTGTAGTAGTATGATAAAAACTGTAGATAAGAATGGAATGCTTTTTCGGGTTTATTTCAGCATGAAATTCATAGGTAAAGGTACCAGACTGCTACTATAATTAAATAACTCACTACCTACCTACCTATTAAAAGTGATAAGCTGACGCAAATTAAAAAATCTAAAGAAATGAATTCCAAACTCATTTATTCAAACCTAAGTTCTACATTGAAACTAAAAATAAGGCACAAAACTGCTAAAATTACAACCAACGCTTTTTCTATTTCAGGCAATCCGTCGCCAATTATTCGTCGGCAAAAGTGTAGGCGTCTAACAAACACCTTTAATTAATATTTAAATGTAACTTATCAATTCAATCGTTTACGTTGTCTCTTAGTTAACAGGCGACCCTAATAAGCTTAAGTTTACATTGGAAAACAATCAAATATCAATTCCAAGCCTTACCATTAGGCAATGTACATTGTACAATATACTATACGAGATTAACTCACACTGAATAATAATAAGCAATTTACAGCATCAATTAATTGCAAATTTAATTATTGATCTGTCAGCTAGAGTCATCATCATCTGCCTAGCCTTTTCCTAACTATATTGGGGTCGGCTTCCAGTCAAACCAGATGCAGCTGGATATCAGTATTTTACATGGAGCGACTGCTTGCTAGAGTATTGAAAAATAATGGACACGTATTTTTCGAACATGCATCAAAGATCGTGACGTCATTGCTTGTGACGTTTTGACAATTTTAAAACTGACCAATTAGATTTTTTCAGTTCAATACCTTATTGATGGGTCACAGAATTCCTAAATTTTTTTTAATCGTGGTAAAATCATCATATGATTCCTCCCACCCAGGGTAGAGCGGGAGGGACTGTCAGACTCGTACTGACTAAAATCCACGGTGTCCTTCAATAGTCCTTTACGTTCCGGGGTCACGGTAATTCGTGAGTTCCGCGACCTCGGACAGAATTCCTACATGGAATGATTAAGCAATAATTGCGTCCTAAATTTTTATAGATGGAATGGCTGTGGTCGAATTCATTACCCTATGGGGTTCTCGGTGGGGTGAGTGAGGGGGTGGACGGGACTTCATGGCGTCGGGCAGAGGGGAGACGGGAATGTAATATCAGTAGAGTAGTGATATTGCGGTTTCTAGTTCGCGTGATACTGCCGTGGAGTCGCTTGGCTCCTGATATAATTGTGAGGACAGTTTGAAATAAATAATAATTTCTGGGACTTTGACTTTATGACCTCTGCTGGTTTCTAATGAAAAATTATGGACGTACTTTATTATTTTATATGAGCTTTCTTTCAGTTGTGTGAGTTTAAACAAAGAAACTCCATTTAGTGAAGATTTCCATGGTATCTATTTATCAATACGGTTGTTGGAGTGGCTGAGCAATTAACTGTTGTGTTGCGGGTGATGAATTCGATTCTCGCATCGAACAAATATTTGTATACAAATACATAGTTGTTCTGGCTCTGGCTGGTTGTGTGTGTTAATTTAAATGTTTGTAAACGCACCAATACAGGTCAAACTCCTAGTGTCATAATGTTTTTACTTTAAAAAAAAAGTAATACGATACAGAGAATTGCAACTGTGGTACCTGCATGTTATAACTTCAAAACCGATTTATCTAAACTCAATTTAGGTCCTACGCACATGATACAAATTGAAAAATATTGCTGAAAAACTCGCATCGCAATTGACTCTAAAACGTAACGGTTTATCATAAAAAAACTAACTTCATAAATATTCACGTAATCCTACAATTCTAAACCGTAATATGAATTCATATGATATAGTATATTCAAATAATCTCACATACATATAACTAACAACGCAATATTATACCAATTTAAATTCAGAATGACGTGCATGCCAATGTTAAAAGAATCAAAATTCAGTTATTTAAATATACTAGTTGATCCCCGTGGATTCATCCCTCGGCTCCCTTTGGTCGTAGCGTGATGATAATTGGCTATTTGACTGAAAAATTATAATAAGTATTTTTTCTTTTGTTTCGTAAACCAAAATTGACGGACATACGATGCTTTCAAAATTGGCAATACGTCACAATTTAGTACAATTTCTATTGAATTCTGAAGTCACGAGCCCCCACTCTCGAGTTTTGATGCGTTGTATTTTGATGAATGTTCATTGATTTTACAAAAGAAAAAATACGTGTCCGTTATTTTTTCAAACTTTAAATGACGGACTAATTATATTTGTAATTTATAGCTACTGTCAAATAGCCAATTAGCCTATGGCCTTCCTCGGTAAATAGACTAAGTATCCGATACAAAATTATTGTTTTAATTAGAAATCAGTACTTCTCGAGATTAGGGCGTTCAACCAAAAAAAACGACGGGTTGCACTCTGGGAGTGCCGGCAGAAGTGAAAACTTGAATAGTAATAAACACACACGAACATTCGCGCAAGCGCCCTGCGCCGTCTTACGAATTTTCGATCAGGTCACGTGTCCTGACGCGAGTTTAACATTTTTTACCCATTCCAAAAAAAGTGCACAACGCCGCTAAAGAAGTTTTCACTTCAAAAATCTTCGGCTTGATAACATAAGTATAGACAACGCAGTTTAAAACAATTTAAATTCTGAATGACGCGCGTACAAATGTAAAAAGAAACAAAATTCAGTTATATAAATAAATATGTTTTGGATTAGTTCAGTATCTTGCGTTGTATTTTATAAATACACTCAAGGTGTTGACGCAAAGTTTCCACATTTTTATAATAAAACGAATACTTCATCGTATAATGAAATTTCGGGCTTTCGGAAGAATCTAGTTCAAATATATTACTATTGATGATTTAGGAGACGGACTGTGCCAACAGTCTAGTATTTGAACGCTTTAACATTTGCACTCATTAAAGTGTATTTTATACTAAACCTGCGTGGAAAGTACCTTGATACTTTATCAAATTTACGGTAGAAAGTACGTTATTGCATATCGAACAAATATGCGGGAAGAAAACGCTTTCTCTCCCGCTCAGATGCGTTTTCTCCTCGTATCAACGTACTTTCCACACAGGTGTAGTATAAAGCACTATTTATCACTCGAGAGAAAGTGCGGTTCCCGATCTCGGGTGTTTTAAAGCCCTCGCCTACGGCTCGGGATTCAAACGACACCCTCGACGGTAATCGGTCACTTTCTCCTCTTGGTGAACAATGTACCATAGTAGACTTTGAGCCCGTGTCCGAATCAAAGCGATATTATTGTTGCGTATCTTCTATTTGGATAACCAGACAGACTGATAGAGCAATCAAAGTGAGTCCAAAAAACTTGCGTGACACGACGTCCGCGTGTTCGTAAATTGATTGTTTTAGTTAGGATCAGTCTTTTAAATCAACATCAAAATCTTAAGCAAAAATACATATATTTTATATCTTAAACGTAAGAAGTATTCACAGGCCAATCTACCAGTTTAAGCCGCTCGCCGAGGGTGATCTGTGGATGGGTGACCGACTGTCATAGCGAGTTTCCTCCATGTCTCGGAAAGCACATAAAACCGTTGGTCCGGCTGTCATTTGTAGATCTTTGACAGTCGTTACTGTTAGTCAGAAGCTCCATGTAAAATATTGATATTCAGCTGCATCTGGTTCGACTGGTAACCAACCCCAATATAGTTGGGAAAAGGCTAGGCAGATCAAGTATTAAAAATAAGAAACAAGATATTTTTTTTTTATCGTGGTAAAATCATCAAATGCGCCCACCCAGGGCAGGGCGGGAGGGACTGCCAGACTTGTACTGACTAAAATCCACGGTGTCCTACACTAGCCCTTAAAGTACCGGGGTCACGGTAATCCGTTAGTCCCGCGACCCCAAGAAACAAGATATACGTAGAATATACTTCAGTAAAATAATTAATGTTGAATTTCCTCCTGGTCAATGTCCGGTTTTCTGAAGAATCCACTAGGTATTGTTCTTAGTGGAAAAGGAGATTTTCTTGTAACCCGATTAGCCGTCTCTTCTAAGTTCGTTAAATTTAACCGTTGTATCTTTTTTAACCTTTTCTGTGACTGAACTTCTTCGCCAGTTAGTTAGGTAATTGGTTACTAGGGATGTAACTTCTATAAGTTCATTAAAGAAAGGTTTTTTACGAACTGAAAACTAAGTTGAATCTTGCGTTTTTATTCTGCAATGCATTTATTTGACCGTAAGATTTTTTTTAATTCGTTACCCTACCTAGGAATTTCTCCTGTATCGTGGGCGAATTTACAAACATAGAAAAACACAAACACAACAACGGAACACTAATAACAGATGATACAATAATTACTCCGTGCGGGGATCAAACCCGCGACACGCTGCGTAGAAATCAAGTCAATCACTGAAATAGATTTATCTCGATTTTTTTTCTTTTCTTATCAGATTCAATCGTGTAAATTGTTATACGTAGAATAAATATAGTTAGAGTCCATTACAATGCACATTTTACCCATTCTTATAGTTTTTACACATATCAAAAAAAAAAAATAAGACCACTGCACGTATTTCTCAGTTCTCACGCAAAACTAATGCCAAGTGGGTCGGGTTGCAGTGCGGCACACGCTTCGCGAGACCACTGCAAGGTCCATCACAGTAATTATTTGTCTATTGTAAGTATACTACTCTATTCTTTAATTATCTAAGTAGGCTGGGGTTAGGTCTTGATCATTGAGGTCAAAATAATTATTTTTTTTGTATGAATTTTGCTTTGAATGAAATAGAGGGTTTGATAAAAGAGATCGTTGTTTTCAAATCGTTGCGTTTTTGTTTCAGGATTAGCATTTTTGGCCCTGACTGCGTGTAAGTTGAATTGGGAATCAAGTCTTTTTTATTTTTGCATAGATTTTTGGAGAATAAAATTATTATAAGTAAGATCTCTAGTAATACATCGTTAAAATTAACTGCGTTAAATTCCAAAAGTAGTTTTTGTGTGATCCATTTACAAACCCACAGGCAGAGAGACAGACAAAATTTCTATAAACTGTTGTGTTCGCTCTGCCTCAGAAGACTAATAAAGACCCGGAATATATATCCCTTCAATATCTTTAATGTGTAGGATACGGACAGACATCGACCTGTTTATTAAATGTATTAATTTCAGTAGGTGTATGTAATGTATTATCCGAAATTTTTGACTTTTCTATTTATTATCCCTATCATAGATAGAATGGTCGCGAGACTCACGAATTACCGTGATCCCGGTATAAAGGGCTAGTGAAGGACACCGTGGATTTTAGCCAGTACAAGTCTGACAGTCCCTCCCGCCCTGCCCTGGGTGGTAGGACTTATTTGATGATTTTACCACGAAAAAAAAAGGTCGTGTATGATCCGATGTTTTTGGCTTTTCTATTAATTATCCTTATCATTGATAGAATGTGATTTTGTCTAGGCCCTTTGGACTCCATTTTTATTGTCCATGTCCACTCATACCAACAGTAAAATGTAAATGAACCAACGGTGACGCATAAGTTAAAATATGTTAGGGGAATATCTAACAATAGTTACATACACAAATAGCAGTAGCTGTCAACAATATTGTAAGTTTAGAACGACTTTGCTAAAGGATAGTAATTACATACATGCAAACTTTCAAGTCTTTATTTGTCGAAATAACTGTACTGATTTAAATGAAACTTCATGACGTAATGCAAGATACATAGGTCTACAAATTAAGTAGAAATCATTTTTGAAAAATTGTGTTATAGGTTTATTACACAGATTAAAAAAAAACTAATTTTTTTTTTCAAAAATCTTTAGTATACCTAGTATCATGCTTGTGAGTGTGAAGTTTCATTATAATCGGTTTAATGATTTCGAAAAAAAGTTCTTCACAATTCGCACAAAATGTCGAACAGTGTACACGCTCTTAATTTGATAACTATGTAATTTCAGTGTCGGGCCAGAAATCAGTAGTCCCGACGTGGTTACACAGTTATCGAGTATTCGGGCGCAGGAAGCTAATTACTGATAAACAACTCGATGGTCGCCTCTCCATTGACAGTTTGACTTATCGACGATGAAGAGTCAATATATAATATCTAACATTTTGGCCATTTTTGTTTTATTGCATTATTTATTGTAGAATAGAGTAATGCACATGCTGACAAAGATCTTAGGTCTGTTTCTTATTAATTTTGCAAGATAAACAATTATTGCAATATATACTAAGTGGTGTTACGTCATTTACGATGGCAATAAATACTAATAAAATCTATCTAAAATATATCTAAAAACTAATAAAATCATTGATTAATATATTAATATTGTAGTCATAAGCATAATATTGTAGTCAGTTTACATAAAACATTAAAAAAATCAAATATACTAAAAAAATAATTAAACGGACTTGAAACGTTTTTTTCGCCTCCTGTAAAGTTGCGTTTTTGCAGTTATTATTTATTGACTCTTCATCGTCGTTATGAGCCTAATCGCCATTCGGACGTCGTAACCACTCACGTTCGGTTCAGACCTACTCTCGACCAAATAATACCGAAGCTGTGTTCATTTTAACTATAAATAACCCTGTTATTTATGAACCAATTTGCGTAGTACCTTTCAAATAGACGTTACGACTAATTATTGTTTTCACAGCAAACTAACTGAGGATGATAATCACTATTGTCATCGGCCATTTTGAGGACTTGAAATAACAACAAAAGAAAATATCATATTTCTAAATGTCAGTTACGAAACGAACGGTTTCCACAACTGTATATTTCCTGGCTTCAGCGATAAATGCTGCGTACAATTGCCTCAATTTTGTTCTCTTTTATTCTAAGTTTTATTATTTTAAAGTATTTTAATTAAAACTGACATTGTTTTGAGGAAGAAGATTATGACAAGCCGCCAGCTTGACGCAGACAAAAAGATTTCGAGGAATCCGCTTCGTCCCGCGCAGGGTTGGGAAGGGTTAAAATTATTCAAGTTTCGTTGGATCATTTTAAAAATTTAATGATGCTAAATTGTCGTAAAGTTGCAGGAGTATTAGAATTAAAACGTTTTGTGCCACAATAAATCTTTCAGAGCTTGTCGTCTACGCGGAATGTCGAGTTTTGTGAATAACGATAAATGTAATCGAAGCCATTAATATTAATACCGTTTTATGTTTGACTTCTTCTTGACACTTGTAATTCATGAAATGTGTGTTGTGTGGTTTTTTATCTTTCATCGGAATTGTCATTATTATATGGTCTGTACTACTGTAACTGAAAACAGCATTAGATTTTTTTTTCTGTGATTTAAACTGAAAATTATGTTTCTAGTTATTACTGTAGGTACTTAAATCACAAATTCTTTTCAATAAATACATATTCCATAGTTTTAGTTTGCCCTTGGGTTTTCTTGAATGCCAAAAAAATATGTATAGATAGACTATATTACACGCAACTGTGATTAAAATAAATACCTTAATTTTTTTTTTTTGGTTTAGTGTCTTTTTGTCTAATTCAAAATGGTGCGATGCAAAATATAATAATTAAAATTTGTGAAACAAATTAAAAACATTTATTTATTAATCGTCCGCTCCGAAAAACAATGTCAGTTTAAATGTAATTGTTTAAATGAGATTAAATGAGGGACACACAAACTGTCAACCCTGTAACTTCCGACACTTCCGCAACTGACAAGCGGTGGGTATTGTTTCGTACAGCAGAGCATTGGATCTATCCATTTCATTGTAGGGTTAAGTTTCCTACCCGCCATTTGTTCCGAATACTTGACTTATTTTCTACACGTATTTTCTTGTTTACTCGTAAAATAGACCTCGTTTGATCAGCGGTAATCTATGATAAATGTTTCTAGACTAATAGGTACGTAGCTAGGAGTAATATGGCTTGGAGGTATTACGCTTGTGATTTATTTTTATTAGAGGGTATTAAATGATTTGTAAGCTAGTCTAATAAAAAGGGATAAGTGTAAGTAGTGTGACAGGCAGGTTCGCGCTCGCCGCAGCCCGCCTCGCTCCTCCTCGCTCCGCCTCGCTCCGCAAGATCATTGTTATTTATCTCGGTGCCTCCCCGCTTTTATTTCGTCCCTGTCCGCCTCGGTTTATTTGTCTTCGGGATCTGAGGGTACATTAACGTATTTTTCTTCTCTATTAGGGAGACGGTCGTCGGCTCACCTTCAAACTTTGTACCGAGATCCACGAAATCCGAAACCCAATGTTTGTTTACTTGTTTTTTATTTCGAAGATAAGTCAAATAAAAGTTGACGATTGATTGTATTGTAGGAGGGCTCGTAATCACAAGGAACAGAGGAAGTTTCGATGCGTTAAACCGAGAGTTAGGCTAGTTTACGGCGGCGGGGGCGCAGGGCGCGGTCTTATCATGCGACTTCTTCGAACAAAACTGCCTAACTTCGATATTTAAGTAAGGAACGATCGTACGATTAATATTTTTATATGTCCGTGTTGAGTTGTAAATGTGTAGCCATTAGGTTTATTTATATGTACACACCGCATAACAGTTTCTTTGGAACACACACTGATTCATGTTGTAATAAATAGGTACACTATTTTAAGACGTCCTTCGCACGATTTCTGAGCGCCCGTTAACATGACTGGAAATTACCCGTGCTGATATTAACCCAGAATCTGCTCCATTTACATAATACACTTTTTTTCACGAACGGCTTTTATTTAATGAGTCACTATCTGCACATTTGCGTATCTCAACAGAGCGTAACAAAGGAGCCGAGTCAGTGATAAAGTCTAGAATAGGTGAATTAAGCACAAAAGCTCCATTAGCCGCCTAGCTGTTTCAAAATTAAATTATCTCGAGCAATAGCAGGCTAGGGAGTTACGAGCAAATTGCCAGAAAGAATAAATCCATTCTCGCGAATCGGTTGCATGAAAATTGCAACAGCAGGCAATAGCGGCGCGCCAGCGAAGCGCACAATTATAACGAGACGGTATAAATCAGAATGAGTTGTGGCATGTTATTAGGGCTATTCCACCACGAAATAGGAAGACGAAAGCGAGCTCGATGAAACTCGTAAACTGAACCGAGATGTTGCTTGCTCATTTTCAACAGATTTTTTGTCGAATGGAAATCTGTGTATTTTTATTTTCGACGCCACCGTCAAGTAACTTGGTGCCCAAACATTGGAACAAGCTTTTTGTATATTCAAATGAATCGAGAACATAACACTTAAATTTTATTGTTTCCTCGAACAAAGCATTAGAATCGCATTAGGAACAGAGCACGAAGATGTCTTGAAAAACGTATCTTTGACTTTACCTCTCATATCGATTGTCAGCGTTCTATTTGGCTTGCTTATTATGTAACAACGTTAGACCTGAAAATGTAGGTTTCACAATATTTTTCTGTTAGGTTCTCATTTGATATTCGCCGTTAAAAAGGATCAAAAGCTTCGAGAGGTAACGGCTCCCGCCGAGAAATAGTTCCCATGCTCGTGA
This sequence comes from Agrotis puta, assembly GCA_943136025.2. Taxonomy (NCBI): domain Eukaryota; kingdom Metazoa; phylum Arthropoda; class Insecta; order Lepidoptera; family Noctuidae; genus Agrotis; species Agrotis puta. The sequence continues at coordinate 11,695,899 of OW964170.2, read as the reverse complement.
ATACAAATAGATGCTTATGAGGACTTACCTCTCGCAAATTATCTCCTGGCTACAAGGCGGCAACGTAACCTGAAAACAAAATTTTATAGACAGCTTATTTAGTTTTCGTAGAACGGGGGAATCTTCACATCGGGGGTTTGGAGACAATGTCGTAGAATATGATTATCATCATCGATATGTCGGGTGGGAAATACTTTCATAAAAATATATCTTTATTTTAGTAATTGGGGTCAGGTGAAGGTGAAAAATGCCGTCGAAAAGAAAATTCTGTTATTTTCAGCCTAGAATTATTGAGACGGATAAATCGTAGGATATATACAAAAATACATGAGTATTTCATTGCATTTTCTAATAAATCTGAAAGATTTTCGAACAAAACAAGTCTTATAAATAACTGATTGCTTACGCCATCACAAATTCTTCGAACAAAAATATAAATAGGACCAGCGGGATAGTCTATTGTTGTTATTGAACCTATAAGTAATAATATCTTGAGACTTATTTGTCATACAAGTTAATAAGGCACGAGCCTTCGCGGAGAAAAACCAAAGTAAATGATGAGATAGTTTGATATTTTAGCGTTCCCCACAGGGACAATGTAAATGGAACAGTGAAATGGAAATTGACATATTTGGAATCCCACTGTGGATGGAAATTTTAAATTGAGTTGGGATCCTCTGTTGAAAACAAGGTCATCATAATAATTATAAATGTAGTAATATAATATTCCCAGCCGGCAATACTGACTGGTCGGATTTTTAACAAACGTTGTGAAACAGCGGAAAAACTGTTGGTTATTTTGATCATGTTTTTAATTTAAAATTAAAGTTGGCTCGTAAACCAAAATAATTATCCCAATTATCAGAAGTAATCCATATGTTGACCCCGTTCGTAACGAACAAATTATATAACTTACAAACAAACGAAGCAATAAGTTCTTATTGCAACATTTGTACGGTAGTTTACGAAATCATAAAATATGATAAGCATCGGGCAATGAGATTCAGACGGTGTCCTATTTATTTGTATTTACGAGCAAATCGAGCCTTGACCCGCCGCCCCAGACCTGCGCCTACTCAGGAAAACAACATTTGCAAGATAAACATACATAACAGCCGAATTCTTTTGTTGTGTCACCGACCGCCGTGATTTACCGCTCAATATGAGTAAGGCAGACAAAAGTCGATTATGAGCGAGCGATTCTAGCGTGTGATCACGGAGAGGGCTGTTTAATAAGAGCGGTTTGTCGGTGCGACGGTGCATCGGAGTTGGATGCGGGCGTATTGCCGGTCGCCGCCGGTAAACAACGCTCGCTCGGGCGGCTGGGCGGAGGCGGTGCGGGCGGGCGGCAGCTGCTAGACCGAAACGCCTGCATGCGACGCGCAATATCCCTCTTACAAAATAAAGGAATTCCCCGCGACAATCGTTCGCCTTCTTTACCCTCACCCGAGAAATACAAACGCACGCCTCCGAATGACTTTACAAAAATTTGCATGGCACCAGCTTTTTTTCTCTATATTTTCACGTTCAGAAAAGCAATTTTTGTACGTCGCCCGCGATACGGAACGCGGGAAATTGCACTCGTTCCTCGGTGAGCGGAGAGAACAGTGGGAATGGAGTGGCACAGAGTATTGTGCCGAATAGAGGCGACCGATTGCTTTCGGCTAGCTTTATTGGCCGGTACACTTCTGGAACTTTGATTATGTCAATACACAACTGTTTTGTACGTTTAACTATGAGTTAGCTTCCGTTATTGCGACGTTCGATTTCTTACAAGTATTGGGAAAAAGAGGGTTTGAGAAGAAACTTTCGGGAATGTCTTACGATATCAAAGCTGGAATTATTAGACAGAAGCATTTTAAAAAAAATGTGTTTATTTATGTTCCATCCCGTAATTAATATTCAACACAAATGCTCAACTTCACATATCACCAAGTGGAACGAAATTGAGCTGAATTTTGAAACACGAAAGAGTTTTGCTTCAGAGGGAGTTACGAGTATCCCAGATGTTGTTTGATTCAATTAGCCCGACGGTCCCACTGCGTAACACTACTAAATTATCTTAATTACGAGCCTCAGGACAACAAAGTAACAGCTAATTACTGTAAACTACAAAATATAAAACGAAATTATTACATGGTCAAGTAAGAATGCGAGATTTTCATTTATTCATTGGGATTGCGAACAGTGAGCCTTTTATTTGGGTTGTGTTAACGAGCTCCGAGAGTTAATAAGTATTATTAAGGACTTAAATTGTTGTGATGGAAAAGGAAAACAATGAGTTTTAACATGCGAGAGAATCCTTTATTTATATTTCATAATGTAACAAAAGTTCAGAAATTGGACTGAATAGGCTGGTTGAATGTCAATGGATTTTTAAGCTATTGCATAGCTTTTACAGGGGGCTTTGAGCACGGCGACCAAATCAAGAAATTCCGTAACGAAAATAAACCTAACACTGTCACTGTCACATCTGTCATGTCAACGTGAATGAATAAAATTTGAATGAATGAATTATTTTCTTGACGTTTCACTTGATTGACGTGGCTGACCATAGCCTAATTAGTAGAGTAACTTCCCATAGAGCAATGATGGGATGACATTCTCGTTAAATATTCGCTGTAGGCGTAATTTTTTTATTCATATATAAAATAAAAAAAATAATTTTAATTGTATAAGTGGCAGTCCCCGAGAACCACACGTATGTTTTATATTTTTTATAAAACCTTGTCCTATACTAGGAATTTCTAATGTGTCGTGGTTGCGTTTTCACTTTAAGGTTGTAAAATCATCAAATGAGTCCTCCCGCCCTGTGTGGAGCGGGAGGTATTGTCAGACTCGGACTGAATAAAAACCACCGTGTTCCTTTAATAGCCCTTTACGTTCAAGGGTTACTGAAGGCCTAGTGAGATTTTTTATACCTATTCGATCGCGTTAAAAGTTACAATTTGTAATACTATTATCACGGAATAAGAACCCTTTAAGAATTGAATTGAATTGAATAACTGTCACAGCCAAATTGTGACGTCATGTTTCAAGATTTGGTTTTTTAAATATATTTTTTGGAGCTAATTTTAATAACATTACGGTCTATATTCAAGCAAATAAAATTGCCATAACAGTATTTTCTTTTTCTTATATTATCAAGAACGACACCTTATATAAGGGTTGCGTTTATATTCACCAGAAACACGCAATATAAAATAATGAATTGAACACTAATTGAAGAACTAAAAATCAGCCAAGTGCACCACTTTGTTTCTGTTTCTAGGGTCCAATATCCAATACACTGATATTTACAAATTAAAAAAAGATTGCGATTGTCTATGTTGATCAACTGCATACAATCGTACCAAAACTTTCAAATGAAATAAATAATGAATTTTGTTTTAATTTTACCGTAACAAATACAGTACAAATTACACATTAAAATGAATCAGAAGTGTGTTTTTTATTACACCAACGTTTTACCGTTGCACGGCTTTCAAAAATACATTGGCCACTTTATGAAACTAGTAGCAAAATCTTTTTATACGATGTTACTTTATTAAATCTGCTAGCAGCATAATGTAAATAATTATAATTTGAAACGAAAATAATTTTGATGTAAACAATTTATTTTAGTTACAAAATTACAGTGTCGAGTGGTTTATATTTTTGTATCACTCCCAATGCCAAAGTACTGGGTTGATTTCAGAAACCAGGTGTTTTATAAATGTATAGTTTGATAGTATTAACATAGATGTACGTACTTAAGATGGGTCATGGCATTAATTCAAAACGACAGTGTTAAATGGCTCATAATATTTTGTTTATTTAACGTAATTATAACTAATAGGGCGTGCGTATCTCCAGTGGAATCATGACGAGGTCGATTCGCGGTTCAGGGTGACTAATGACAAATTAGTAATTTGTAATGAGTATTTTCTGAGTTAATTTGTATGTAGCGTCACGCTCCCCAGCTTTCCACCGAAACTGAATTTCGAACGGTTAAAGCAATTAGTTTATTGTTTCTGTTTTTTAACGCTTTATTTTTTGAGTTAAATGTTTAAATGGTGCCATTCTACTTCATCTTTTGAGTTTAACGTTTAAATGGTGCCATCTGTAATTAATCCTTTGAGAATTGCAGAATTGTGTGTTTAATATTACAGTTTTCACAATTGCCTTATTGCCCGGGCACGCCGCAATCGCGGCGGTAAGACCCCTCTTTGAGGAGTGGCTGGATAGGCGTCACGGCGTCCTTACCTTCCGCATGACGCAGGTCCTCACCGGACACGGAAGTTTCGGGAGGTTCCTGTGTCTGATAAGGAGGGAGGAAACGCCTGGGTGTCACCACTCCGAGGACCGTCCTGAGGACACGGTGGAGCATACGGTGCAGGACTGCCCCGCTTGGGCAGAGCACCGCCGTGTCCTCACGACGGCGATAGGCGGAGACCTCTCGCGCCCGGCATTGGTCGAGGCCATGCTGCGGGGCGAGACGGAGTGGGAAGCGGTCGCCTCCTTCTGCGAAGCAGTCATGCTCGCGAAGGAGGAGGCGTGCCGCGTGAGGGAGAGAACAGTGTCCTCCCTCCGACCCACCCGCAGTGGTAGACGCCCACGGCGACGGACGTCGCCAGACGATCTCCGGCCACCGTAGGCGCGGGCATGCGGGCAGCGAGTAATGGGCGACTCGCTGCCCGACCATGGACCATGCCCGGGTCGACGGCGCGTTGTGTTCCACGCGCGCCTCAAGGAGTGTCAGCAAACTGACGGGGCCTGTAGAGGGCCAGAGCCTGCCGGGGTCGCGGGTCTTACCCATCACCGTAACCCCGGTACGTAAAGGGCTCGTGAAGGACACCGTGGATTTTAGTCACTACAAGTCTGACAGTCCCTCCCGCCCTGCCCTGGGTGGGAGGACTCATTTGATGATTTTACCACGCAAAAAAAAAAAAAAAAAAATTGCCTTATTGCCTAAAATTCAATCAATAGTCCATTGAAGAAAAAATATTCAGTTAAATAATAAAAAATATCTGACACGTATTTTTTCATGTACTTATTGCGTAAACCAAAATTAACGAAGATACGACGCTTTAAAAATTCACAATACGTCATGCGCACTTGAAGATTTTAAGCTTTGATCGTTCTATCACTTCTATAATTGTGAATATAAAATTATTATGTAAAAAAAACGTGTCCATTAATTTTTAAAACTCTACATGACGGATTAAAGAGATTTGAAAATTATATCTACTTAATCCCGATTTGTGACCACAAATACAGTTTTTCCGGATTCCCAACCGTCCTTATAAACTTATAAGAATCCGTCTTTATACTCAGCAACATTGAAGAACCATAAATATCAATTCTACTAGTAACATTCCTTAAAACTCAAAAATTCCCGTACCCTTTCATATATTTCAGTTGTCTTTCAAAACTTTTGAGTGACAAGTGAAAAATACGGATCAAAAGTGAAGTTTAGTGGACGGGCGTATCCGTCAGTTAGTAAATCTATGGCAGAGGTATTATTAGTAATGATTTACGAGCATGTCGCCGCGTTTCGACAGACACCCGTTAATGACGCCGGCCGACGAAGTGCACTCAATTTTATTTATTGGCTTTCTTGAAAGTCATTTTAGAACTGGCAACACACTGCACGGCGCGCGATGCGAAAACATTTTGCTGCAGTATTTAAAAGGAGTATGTTTTGAGGTTCCAATTTTAAATGTTTTTTAACAGATATTTTGTGAGATTTTTATCTAATGCTCACTGATTTTCAAACTATGTATTGTTTCTAAAGTTTTATTATTTTCTAATTGGTTCTGATTTCCTCGCATTAAAGATTAGATTATGAGGTCAATTTTCTTCATTTGAATTCGTACATTTACCTATATGTTTTCCAAGATTTGTAAAACAAAATCAAAAGGAAATAAAAGATTAGCAGTCATTTTAACAAACAACAAAAATTTTGCTCGTTTTAACAGTTAACACATAATATTGAATTTTGGTTTTTGTGTGTCAATACAGAAAATACATTTTCACATGTAGCTTGAGTTAAGCTATAGCATATGCAACTGTGATGTGCTGATAGCACCATGGAGTTAAACGGTATATACGTATTTCACAAAAAAGCATTGTCATCTACTCTCATGAAATGTGATTTTTTAGATTAAGATATTTTTATAAAGGTTTCTCCATTTTGTCGGAAATGATTTTTCATGATGATCTCATTGAATATACATTATGTGTGTAATAAGTTGTTTAACACACTTTCTGCCTATTGAAATAACTTTTCTAACGGTAATTTTAAACATCAGATATGTACGCACGCTTTGTTTGACTTATTGTCCCTGGCGTAACTTCTAAAGTTTTTGGCTGTGGTCATAGAAATAATTCCAGGTTACTTTTTTTTTATCGTGGTAATCATCAAATGAGTCCTCCCGAATTTTGGTGGAAATTAACTTCGTTTTTTTTTTCCTTTGGCAAGTCATTAATTTAGTTTAAAACATTTATTAGGAATCAAAGACACAAAGAAGAAGAAGTCGATAGAACTAAATATAACCATACATATATATTGACTAGAGTAAATAAATAAATGAGCTGTCAGCAGATTCCCCTTTAAGGAAATTTATAAATCAGTAAAACACTTAGCCACACATAATTATTTGACAGTAAATTATGAACAGCATCAATTTTTCAAATGTCTACAGATCCGTCCGATCGACTTCCATTAATTTAGATGATGGATGCCAAGTGTGCCGCAAGTTTATGTTGTAAATCAATCAAGAATAAATCACGGCCTTGATGGCTACTTATTTTTATTAATATTCCTGGCCCATGATCCTCGAGGGTTCTGTGAAAGAGGAAAATAGTTATAATTAACGTTTCTAGACTCTAGCCAGAAACCCTATTCCAAAAGCAAAAATGTGAGCGTCAGAAACAGTTTCTACAAATTGAGTAATTACTAATTCGACGTTTTGAGGTTTAAGTACACCTTCATAGTACAAGCCTTCTTAATAAAAGTAAAGTTGTTATTGGTGTCCTAAGTGATTATCTTTTTGTAATCTAAAAGGATTTGTTTTCATTTTCATCAAAATCGTATATACTGGATTTCTTTCGGTATAGTAATTAACTTTTTATGTCCTTACTTGCCCCTAGCGTTTCGTTATTTGCGTGGTTAAATATTTAAGAGACTTTGCTTGTCCTTTTATACGCAGGTTCTGAAAAGGTGGACCTTTTCAGTACCATACTCCTGCCTCACAAGCATAAACTTGCTGAATTTCTTTATTCAAGAAGCACATAAAACATTATTTAAGTTCGTGCGGTAATTTCGAGGACTAGAAAACGTGAGGGTGTCCTTTTTTAAGACGGCTGTAAAAGAACAAATTGGTGGTACTATATTGTTCGCAGTAAGACACTATACGACTATGGTATGTTAAAAGACTCGTAATAAGACGAGGGGCCTACAAATCATAATAAATTCGGCGAACTTATTAAGTCAACCGCCAACAAACAATGGAGCGAGTTATTGGCGATATACCCTCGTTTTATCTAACGCCCCCCTTCGCCCCCTCTTACCACCTAACAAATGTCCCCCTCTGGGGCCAACAAGTGGAGCAATCTACGTTTTATCGGAAAAAGCTCAGGGAATCAAGAATATACCAATTAACAGAGGCAAAGAGTTAACAACAACAGATGTTTAATAGCTCGAGGTAGCTCTCAATAATGGCTGCCGAGAACGGATTTGCCTTTACTTATTTACTGAGTCTGTTTCACGGATACTGTAGAAACAATTCACTTTCTACGATATTTTCTTAATTGAAAATAGTGGTGCGTTTGGTAATCGACATTGTGGCGCGATATTGTTTTCCTTGATTTTTTTTTATCAAACTTCACTATTGCAATCGATTGTTTAATACTTTATCATAAATTTTTTAGGAGTGCATTTATTGCTAACTCTGAAATTGTCTCTAAATTATAAATTTGTCGACGTTACCTACGTACAAACGGACATGTCAAAACCCGAGGTTTACGCGAGAGCGTTTTTAATGTTCAAACAGCTCTAGAAATAATTCTATGTACACATAGAGCCTCGGTTTATGACATGTCCGTTTGTACGTAGGGACCGTCGATGTATTTTTGTGGCATGGAGTGTCATCTTGGCTCAGTGTTGGCAGATGTGAGTCACAATGACGTAGTACTACTCCACCTGGCCAATTCTAGAAAACATAAGACACAAATGTGAATCATTACTCATCAATACACGTCTATTAAAGTTTCACTCTACTTAACATGTTTCTGATCACTGAGAAGTAAATCACTAATAACTGTCTAACAAATTAATTGTGAAATCATAGCTTTAAGCAGACATTAATGTCACATTAAAATAACAACTTTCCAGCCGTTAATGTGACCACAGCTCACCGGTGCCATTGCATTTACAAACAGTGATGTTTTAATTTATATCATCATACGTTACTATTATGCTGTTCGCCGACAGAGCTCTCTGCCAGAGTAATTATGTATTGCTTGCTAAATTAGTAGAGCATTAAATTATTAATAAAGGTGACATAGTTGACTGTTGATTTGGTAAACATTAGTACGTAGGCCTCGGCAAAGTGGCACAGTAATTGACTCTATTTTCAATCTACTAACGCTAGCATCCCTGCGATGCGATACACGCAACATTATGCTATTAATAACCAGTATGCATTAATATTTGCAAGACTGCAAGTACCAACAAAGACGGAAACGATAATTAATCTTAGTGCAACAAGAATTCAAGCGAGTGCAAGGAATTACGATTAAACGCTCTAGTTAATTAATACGCCGACCAAAACCGTCGCTCAAGCGAGTCAGCGAGAGCCGGTAATGCGCCTAACATCTCGCAATACCAAAACAAGAACAAACCATTAAAACTAAGCGAACGAAATCGGATTCAATCTAACAAAATAGCAGCAATTACAATCCCAAACTATATGCCGTAGGATGTAATGGCTGCCCTTCGATAACATATAAATAGAAGGCTCCGTACGACTCCGCCAATAATAGTCCAAATATCGTTCAATAATGGGACACGAGCGGACGAAAGTGTAGGGCAAACAATAATGGGCAAAGACAGACCGGGCACGTACACCGAGTCGCAGAATTAATCAGTTAGTCACACTTGCGTCGAACTAAGGAAGAGTCGATTAGGAGGGTACCTTGAGGATTATTGAGACATTGCGGCGCATGCCAGCTGCGGCCGTCCGACCGCCCAACTTGCCGATATTGCCGCCGCGGCCAGGGCTGCCCCAACTTGTTTTCAACTGCCCAAGAATTCCCAGCTCCGACGAGAAACTCCGTCGTTCGATCATACTTATTGGAAAAAGGGTTCTCGTTTTCTCATAATGTTGCCATCGTTGTAGGTACCAGTATTAGGATATTTCACTTGTTATATTTTGGAATGATGCCATGTTCCACTTTATGGGTTGGGGTTATTTATACGTACAAAAGTTGTAGGATTTCATAATACTATATCATTCGTTTGTTTCTATTTTCCTCTATGATAATTTGGGTTATCGCGGGTATGTGGAGCCGTGGAGGGTTGTGTTAGGCGAGGCATTTTAATTAACAAAGCTGTGTTCCCCTGCGGCCCGGATAGTGCTGATGGAAAAAATGACATTACTTTCATATTCGGCACACATACGCGAGTTTAATTGATAGTTCGTTATCTTCCCGGTGACGAGGTTATTTAGTTATAAGCTGAACCGGGATACGGCTCGAATGTAGTTCACGTATCGAGTAAATTTTATTTGAATTCGTCAGCGTAGTCTGGGACCCTCGCTACGTCTAGTACATATTATAACTCGCGCTTTATTGTCTTGTTTATAGATACAATACAATGGCCTGTTGTATACAACAGCTATTTTGCTTTCAGTAATAGAGAATGAAAAAAAAAACAAAATTGTAAATATCTTTCATCTCTTGTGGGTTTACTTTGCTATACTTTTTTCTATAAATATCAGGAATTGATACTACATACATTACTTGATTTGCTATAATAGACTGTTAGTTTTATCATACTTTCACATTGTCTTTTTACTGAGCCAGTCACACAAAAATTAATAATCTCAGTGTCGTACACACTCTATTTCTTTTCTCCAACAAAATCAAAAAAGTTACTCTAGCATGTACGATACGTGTCGCTTGGGTATCTATAGATTTACGAAGTTAATGAACAGTGTACACTGATTGACAATCTGATGACTCAATTATTATATTCAGCTCGGAGAGTTGTTGAGCTGAAACTCATCAACTGGGTTCAACACTTGAATATAAAGCCTTAAGTGGTTGAGTTGGTTGGTCTGCCGACTAATGCACAAAGCGGGTTCCTCTTCTATGGTGATTGTACAAAACAGATTGTGGATGCACTGCTCCTAGTCCACTTTGCACCGGAATAACAATTGTGGTTCCATCGATGTTCCTGTATGATTGATAATGAAGTTTCTTTAAATGAGTGTCCACTTTTAAATTCGCAGTTGTAAGCTAGAAAAAAATGATGAATTAACAGATACCTTGCTAAAGCTCATACAGTACCTTTAATATTATCTATTAACTTTAACAAAACAGATCTAGTCTGAGTGTTTTTGAAAACCAAATTGCTGAATTATTTATTTTTCGTTTTCGTTTGATCTGCACCTACAACTGATAGATTTCTTAACACGCAGATCAGTGTACTTAAAAGTTTTGAAACATTTCAAACTACTTTAGATAATTCTCATAAATGCGAGTTAGAGATCAATAAACGAAAATGAAGTGCCATTTATGTTTTCTTCTTCACAATTGATATAATAAATCTATTTATTACCAATATTTATTTCCCGGACATCGTTTAACAAGACTATTAAGCTAACAATAAAGTCAGTGCGCCCGTAAAACGACCAGCGAGAAGAAGACGTCCCGTCAGAAACTATTTTTCTACGTTTTATGTTCCCGTGTCATATGAAACGGATCCGGGAAATTCGTCGGCCGGTCCGGTTTAGCTGTCAATCACAGCAAGTTGATTGGATTTCGATATTGGCACCAATAGTTCCCTCATGCACGGACCAGGTGAAACGGCCAAATAAAAATATCTGGAACGAGAGTTTTAAACTTTTTTTTCGTCACAGATTTTAAGTTTGTGGAAATTATTTTATTTGAACAGGAAACAGAAAAGTGGAAATAAAATCATGTTGGACAGATGTCAACTAAATTTTTTGATTTTAAGTATAAAGTATCTGAACACAAAATACACGAATGTATTTGCGACCAAATGCGCAAATACTCGTTTAAACACTTTAAACTAATTGCTCCGAACCAAAGAATACGTTTAAATAAACGCCGACTTTATCCAACACGACTCCAGTTCTAAATTAAGACCTAGATTGGTTGCAAAATCTCCGCCGGATCGAAAGTCTATTTTGTGGTCGGCGAATACAGCTTAAAGCGAAGTGCCCAACTATAATTGACTAATTAATGACGTCACTCAAAGTTTCAGAGAGTGCTGCCCGATGCCCAAAACTGAACTTTACGATTATTTTGGGAGCGAATCATAAATGTAGCAGAGCCGTTATTGCTTCATATAATTTTGTGATGGAGACATAATGGTCTGATTGGAGAAGCGATCGGTTTAGAAAGGGATTGTGAGACAGTAATTTAATGTTGCAAGTTGGAATCTGAACGTGCACAATAAAAGCTAGGTAATTCTAGTGGTGTCTCAAGTAGTCAACTCGTCTCGCTTAGAGGTAAAGAATTTTGTCGTGTTTCGTTCGTGATTGTATTTGAACAGAATGTCTTAGCGAAATAGTAAAAGCCTTTGTGTAGCCCTTGCGCTTAAGTAACTGATACACCACGCTTTCATTCGCATATCAAAACCGAATCAAATGAAACTACACTTTAAGGTAGATTAAATAGTTTTCATTTTTGACGTCGCCTATACGAAACGCATCGCCGGACCGGATCGAAATATAATCGATGCAGTGTTGTGTGAAATAGTATCATGGAAAGCTATCAATAACGAGGGCCCGTACTAAGTGTTCGAGACATTACCAGCTTAACGTGCTAATATATTGAGCAGCTCGTTTGCAAGGTAATGCGCAAACGCCACGTTTGTATCAGCTGGCAACTTGTTAAGAGCTGATGCACGTTTCGTGGTACAGGCAATTTCCCTTTAGCATGTAGGTGTTAGTTTGTGAATCTTTTATGTCAAGCTGCTTCGAATTTTGGCAAAATTTTCATCGCAAGAGCACTGGACGTTCGTCCTTAAAAATTCACAGTGTAAAATTCTAATAAATATTCCCAATAACAAACTGGAAAATATTTCGATGTTCATTACAAGTTGGCGGTCCCTTGGGAAATCTAAGTGTAAGAGTTTGGAATCCAGGGTCCTAAGTCCTGTTTAGAAGTTAATGTCTTAGGGACTGTTGAACTTTATCGAACCTTAAAAAGTGCCTTTGGATCAGTAAAGTTGTTCGACTCTGGCAACCTTTTCTAGATTAAGGCCACAAATTGAAGACTTGATTGCAGAAAAGTTACGTAAAGCCTGAAACATGAAGAAACTGATTCTACACTCGCTAATAAGCGTAAAACTAGTTCCTTTAAGCCAAGTAGAAGTTCCAGAAAGTCCTTGGCGACAAGCCAAGAAAACATTAAGACGAAGAAGTCGACAACTATAACGTTGCTTGTTTAATTTGATTGAGGAGATTTGATCTTCTAAGATGGCGGGTCAGACCGTCAGACGCGGTATACCAGCCGTAGAAACTCTCCGAGTCCGAGACCTGGTTACAATTACAGATGTATTATTTATCAGACGGCAAAGCGGGGGCCTCGTCCGGAAAAAGGAATTGATTTCTGCATAATTTAACAGCGAAAACACCTCCCTGAGACCTCTCTCTAGTACTAAAAACAAAACATTCGTTTGTATTTTACTACGTTCCTCGGAATAAATGCATTTTTTATGTTCATATACGCACTCCTTACGAAATGAAGGAGATCTGATGTGGCGTTTGCTGCGAGATTTTTTAGCTTCTCTGGTTTCATTAACCAAACATTTTGTTATTTTATACCGCGTGGAATGAAGAATGCCTTAATTCCCTTTGACAGACCATGTCTAATATTTTATTCAAAAGAAGGTTTTCGTTAACATAATAATTAAATGTGCGTTATGAATACAAAGTCTTAATCAAAGTCTCGTAAATAGCATAACTTTTCCTAGTATTCTGCTTGATATACATTATGCATATTAATTAATAGCGCCTGAAAGGGAGAATGTACCAACAGGTACAAAATAGGTAAATAATAATTCTTGGAATAAATTTGTTTTTAAGACATCTATTGAATACTGTGGTTAATTAAATTATTCAGGTTGGACATTATTTCATGCTTGAGCTGGTCTTCAGCCGCCCACACTTCGCCTCTTTAATATTGAAATCTTGGATATTTCTATGCATTCATTATACTGAATTCAGTAGAGCATACCATTATATCTCTAATAAGACTTTAATATAAGACGTAGTCTAGCAGCTCAAGTTTGTACCTCTATGCACGGACACGTTACGCCGTCCAGTAGTAATAGCATCAGATTGATTAGCGGTGTGCACACAACAAACACGCGGCTCCTATGCGGCCGGCTTTGTTGTCGGAGCCGGCTGAGTCAGATTCTTGTAGGTAATTAACCGTTGCTATAAATTAGTGCGGCGGGCGTCGTCCGGCGGGCCTCATTGCGGATGCGACGCACGGCCCGGACCACCGGCGGCCGGCCAGCGACCGGCCCAAGGATGCGGCGTCCAAACATTGTCACTGCACCGCAACTGCAGCTGTGTTCACTAGTTAGTGGCCCACAACACTACGTGCTGAAATATTGCCATTGTTACCGCTAACTAAGGAGGCGACACTTCATCGATATTCGATTACGTCGTAACTTCTCATCGATACTGTTTTGTGGATGCTCTTGGCCTTTATACGAGAAGTTTATTGTGGATTTACGACTTTACAAATTCGTAATCGAACTTTCAACTGTTTTATAGTAGGGTATAGTGCTCATTTTCCCAGACGAGTCTATGTGAAAATGAGAAAAACAAAATGTATTTTCAAGACAGTCCCCACTTATTTTATGAGTACTCTTCATGGAAGTTTGAACAAAAACCGAAAAGTGAAAACAAACAACTAGTTGTTTACGAGTTCTCAAAGTCCATAATATCGAACTAATAAATTTTATCACACATCCGGCAATTGCAGAAGTATTGAGCAAACTATAGAAGAAGTCTATTAAATTACATGAGAATTATGGTAGAAACTTGAACTCTTGGCGTCTCTAGAACCCATTATATCACAACATCTCTATATTTTCCCAATTTATAGAGGAGAGTCTATAAATTGCGAAAAGATTAATTACTTGTCTACATCCATTAATCAAGCACAAAGTGCTGTTGTGGTGGTAAACGGTAGAACAAAAACTGTAACAGGACCTTAAATTTTTTACACTTTTCCAGGAAATATTTATCCGAAACCTTTATCACGTCAGGTCCCTATGCAAGTTATGTATTAATTTATACAAGACGCGATGTTAATATAAAACATATTGGTAATGCATGTCACCGCGCCCCTACTATGTAGTTGGCTTGAGGTAATCGCTCCAGCTCACGTATCTGATGGAGTTTCCAAGCTTCCAAACTAGTTGGACTGTTGTCGGAAACTTCCGACGATGCTCGGCGCAAGGTGCATGTTCAACCTGTTCCGATAAGGAGGAGGATTCGACCTTAAATCCTAACACGCGCCCCGACCTGTCTAGGTTAGCAAAATATCCACTCCTGTCTTCTCAATTAAAACTTTCTCCATACAATGTACAATCGATGAAGAGGTTGAAGGATGTCAGCGCTCATAACCTACGTTTATTATCAGCTGAATTAGTGAGGGCGTCACGCTAGGAGGCGTTGTTTTATTCAATGTCTTGAGACAACTTATATGGCAGACCATTACCTAATTGAAGGCTGGCTCGTCGCGGCACCTCAGCCAGAGTGTTATTGCAAATGCGAGTCACGACACGGCGTGAACTTGTTGTCGCGGGGCGCGGGTGAGGGGTGAGAATGGTGCGGGGCGCGGGCGAGGGTAGGTGTCACGTGACGGGTAGCTGCGGCGTCCCGAACGTTGTCGAGGCCATGAGACTTATGAGGATTACGGGAAAATGTGTATTCGATGACATTTTTCGGGGCCGTAGAAAAAGATGAAATATAAGGAATTCTAAACGTGACCGGCATACTGTAGGAGGCGTCACCTATTACCGGTCTATGCGTTCTTTTCGCGGTCGGGCGGACGAGTGCCGATGAAACCGAGCGTGACGTTCCATTCCTGATATAAAAATGTAAGTATGAAAAAGCTTTGTTAAACGCGACTTGGCTTTGGCGAAGTGGCAAAGTTTGAAGTGGAAAACTTTTCATGGAAAAATCTTTGCAGAAAACGGTTAAATTTTAAGGCTATTTGTACTGTTTTAAGCGCGGGCCGAAGACAAAACGTCTCATTTAATTTATGTTACTCATTATGTTTAGTAACGAAATCCCTCACCGATTCTACTCAGCTAATTGGCCGCAATTATGTAAATGTAGAACTTAATCGTATAACTTGCTGAACACTCGTGATGATATTATTCAATATAGTGCAGAGTGCAGACCTCGCAGTCTTTAGAGAAGATTATTTTAATGAAATAATTGAATGAGCGGAGTACGGTGGACAGTGGACGTTGGCAGAATGTAGAGCAGGCGGTGTGGCCTGCGCCGTGATTACATTTGGCTTCCAAAATATTCCGCCTTAGTGCGGTAAAGCTGAAACTAGTTAACACATAAAACCTTGTCTCATCAAAACCTCAAATTGGATTAATCGAAAATCAATAGATAAGATTATCGAGACAAAGACACGAGACTCGGTCGAAAGGCGTCGTAAGAGGAGATTCTTACACCGAGATAAGGAAAACAAGGCTTGTTTGTGGAGCGCACTGCTTCCAGAGAACATTTAGTGCGGACTTGGACCCTCGTTACAATCAGCCCTGAATTATTTACCAGGGCCCAGCTTACTGGACCGAATTGATTTGTGCATAATTTACACGAAAGAAAATGTTAGAACCGAGACGTAAAAACGACGGTAAACCGCTGCGCACGTAAACGTATGACAAAGTCGAATTGAGTTTAAAAATGTAAAATGTTTTCGGCGGGAGTGAAGCGAATCATCGGACGTCTGCAGATAACTATTAGATAGTTGAATCAAGAATGAGGGAGGCAAAAATAAAATCAGTACAGGTGGTATTAGGATTCAGTGCACGTAGCGTATCGGAGGTTTCGGCGGAGAGGCTGCGGCGGCGGCTGCCGCAGTGCGCCGCGGGCCCGCCGCACCGCGCCGCGCCGACCGCCGACAGATAGCTATCCGTGCCTGTTCTAAGACAATTACCGCTACGTAAACGGAAAATTGTTCGAGAGCTCTCTCAAACGTGTTTTCTAATCTTCGAGAACGGGATTGAAGGGCGAAAGAGATGCCACTTTTACATTTTTAACGTACGAACGAGATTATTCGTTCTGTTCCAGGATCGTTCCGCTCCTGAAAGGATAAAACGAAACCCTTATCATATCGTGAGAGTTGTTAATGTAAATATTAAAGAAATAGCGTTTTTATACGCGGTGAGCTCAAATTGACCGGTTTTTATTGTGAGAGCCTTTTGAATAAAAGATTTTATAATAGCTGCGCTCTGTGTTACGGTATCTCGTTCTCATAATACTGGTATCACATTATGTGTGCAAAACAATGAAAGCGCGAGCTGTGAGAACAATTAATACCCAACACAATATTTTCACAAAGTTTCACTTCCGAAACTACATCCTGTGCCGTTTGGAACAAAGTGACTCCTCTGTGCAGACTATTTTACGGGCCATAAAATGCGAGAGGGACAGACAGAAACTCGACCTTAAAAATATTCACCTTTATATGATATGCTAGCGTAGGTATGTAGGTTCAGTTGCATACTTGCAGTCTTTTTTTATGTTTGTAGTGATGCTGCAAGTCAGTAAGAGAGAGGTTGTGATGACTCCTCGTCTAGAAAGTTAGAACGACCCGGAGGAGTTCTTAAGTCTTGTTAGCACGTGGAATCTCTGTGTTGTCACGGCTTTATCTCTGAACTGCGGTGTTCTACGCGAGTAAAGATTTGCTAACAAACACGCTAATTGATTAAATATAATAAACGTTTACGACCGCCATCGATATCACAAACATTATCGACGAGTAAATTAACTTGGTGTGTGTAATACTGTAATCCTATTTGTGTAATACAGTGACTGTTTGTGTAAGTAATTCATCGCGTTAAATGTCTGACTATGGGCTATTAACAATAAATCCGGTTGTTTGTCCGTCCCGGGGTTGTGCGGTTGCTCCACACCCCGCCTGACGTTAATCAGCTTCCTCGTCTGATATCTAGATAATACGTCTGTCTAGATAGCGCGATAGCACAGTATATACTTTTATATCTGCAGGCGAGGTCAACGTGAGCAAAATCCTACTTCAAGTGTCCGCGGTTGTTATTAGATTTGCTTCGAAACTATTTTTAAAAACGGTTTCTCGTGGAGGATTTTTATTTAGGAGAAACTTCCTTGAGATAAATGTTGGAGTGTATTTATTAAAGTTCTTATTTTGAAAGAAACTTTACACTGGAGTAAATTTCAAGGTGATTGGAAAACATAACTTCAACTTAGTTCAGGCAATTAGTGCTCTGATTGTTAAGATAGTTTTATCGTGAATGTGTTGTTATTAAATAAACATATTTAGTATTTAATAAGCAGTACCTTTGTGCTTTTTTTATATGTATGTTATAACTCGTATATGTGTTCTGTGTGGACATAAATTTAAATAAATATAAAATGGTAAAAGAGGTGAGGGTATTAAACACTGATAGTAAAACAAACGACTTCTGCTAAAAGTTTACTTTAAAGTAGTTTTAAAAACTTGTTTGTACTAATTCTGTCTAAAATGTTGGTATGAGAGCGGAACATAAACTTTAGCTCGGAAAAACACAGACGGCCACAAGCTAAATTCAAGTTGTAGGAAAAAAAGCAGCTAAAAATGAAAGCAGAACGTTAACTCGGTTCCGTATAGCTGGAAATCTCCGGGGAGCTGTTTTTAAGCTGCACGAAACATAAATTTTGCAGCTCGTTTAAGTTTAGCTCATTATTTCATTACTCGCATTATCTGCTGCTAACTTCTCTCCGTTCTTTTGTTACATGTAGACAGATAATTTGTGATGATAACTGTTTAATACCAGTTGGTATCGCTTTTTTATCTCTTTAAACATTGCCCCACACTAAGAAGTTCTCTTGTCTGTATCGCGGGTGCGTTTTCGAACATTTAAACTCACATAAACAAACACCCAGACCCGAAACAACTATTTATGGATCAAACAAAATTTGTATCGTGCTAGAATGGAACCCGCGACGCGCAGCACAGTTTTCAATCGCTCAGTCATGACGTCAACCGTAGAATCAAAGTCTCAAAGTTGGTTTAAAGATTTCTCTCAAAATGTAACAAAAAATTAAGTAAAACTAGCTTAATGAAACAGGATCTTAAATGTTACAGTGGATAATCATTATCACACTTCATAAAACTATTTAATTAATTACGCGTTTATGTCTATTACAAAAAACAGTTATTTTTTATTACCTCACATTATTATTTTATAGTTTATTATATTCACATTATACTTTATATGTATATTATTTCTTTAATTATAAAACCGACTGTTTAATTTCAATTAAGAGGGAGGCAGTGGTAATTTAAGACAAAGTAATTGCATCGTTTTTGTAACAAATCTCTCCGAGGAGCTTTCGTTTCTGTAATAATAAGGCTATTCTGCCGTCCTCTAACTAAAAGGCCGTTAAGTGCAAAAAGTAGTTTTCGAGAAAACGCTAAAATTGTGAATTGATGTCTCTTGAAAAGTATGCTATCTAGGAACAAGGCTGCAAATTATATATGTAGGCATAGTGTTATTGCACAATATGTTATATGTTTAATTCATTTATATTCATTTAAATTTATTTAAATTCATTTTCTAATTTTAATTATGCATTTTATGTGATTTAACTGCACAGCAATCTTCCTGTATCTCCTAAACTATTAATCATAGAAAAATGATTCTTAGACCAAAAGATAGAGCATCGAAAGTTGTATAAGACTACATTAAATAGTGAAAAACGAGCAACTGTGGCTTAACGGCCTTTTAGTTAGAGGACGGCAGTATTTCCATAAAGCTGCATGGTTAACACACAGCCATGAGCCATGTGCGATGGCACAAGCCCGTATCATTGTATGGAAAGCGTCATGACATTCGAGTCACGTTTAATATTTCTTATTTCCTTTGTCTCATTTGTCCTCGACTCAGAATGACATCAAGCCTTGTATCTGAGTGTTTTTTGTTCCAATTCCTGGGATTGAGAGTTTATACTCGACATATAACTATAAAATATAACGCTACACATACGGAACCGTTTTTTTATACAGCTAGTTGTTGTTTTCCTCGTTTTTGGTCTAAACAAACATTACGCCCTCTTAATTTCCTTGTGGGTCCATTTGGCACGACAATTGGGCAAGTTAAACGTGGCCTAGATAAAAAAGGCTTACTTATACTAAACAGGCTCCCCTAGTTTACCCAGTAAATATCGGTGCCTGACGGGAATTCATGATGGCAGGTAGACCAGTAACTTCTTTACTTTATCTAGATTAGATAAAAGACCCACTTAAATATTTTTTAGGCTCCGGGGTCGCAGGACTTACGAATTACCGTGACCCCGGTACGTAAAGGGCTAGTGAAGGACACTGTGGATTTTAGTCAGTACAAGTCTGACAGTACCTCCCGCCCTGCCCTGGGTGGGAGGCTCATTTGATGATTTTACCAGGAAAAAAAAACAAGGTCTGACGATGTTTGGATTATAGTGATTTCTCAAGCAATTGAGAAATTGAGAGAGAGTGCGATTTGAAGCACAAATATAGCATGACAGAATCAGTCTATAATGTTTCCACTTCTGGGACACAGGTCTACTCTCTGTGAGGAAGAGTGGATTGTAATTATCCACAAACTGCCCCGGTTCGAGTTGGAGGATATCACATGTCATCGATTTTTTCTTTCTAAGATATACCGATTTCCTCACAATGCCCTCGATTTCCTTCTCGGTTTTGAAAGCAGTACATGTGATGAAACAAATTAAGGTCCACGACCTACAATTCACAGTCGGAGCTTTTACCACTGAGCCACCACTGCTCTGAAACCAACCCATAATGAGCGCTTTGCCCAAAATCTATGACCATATATATTATATATATTATTTAACAGTTAAGTTCTATTTAAGTACGTAGAGTAATTAATAGATTTTAGGATAAACATTAAATTATTTTCTTTTTTTCTTAGTGTTTGTTGATGTATAATTATTAAAGTAAAAAAAACGGTATCTAATGTAAACTAGTAATATGTGTAAACGTAGTGGATTGTACTTTTACTTATAGCAGACTGTCTACCTAGATATTAATATACAATGTACTTACGACAAACAAGATAAATAAATAAACCCATTAAACATTATGTAACGTGGATGTATGCATAGGTGAAAGTTTTCCCCTTTCGGACACAGATCATAAGTTATAAAACCTTTTAGACGCA
The DNA here is from genome assembly GCA_943136025.2 of Agrotis puta. Taxonomy (NCBI): domain Eukaryota; kingdom Metazoa; phylum Arthropoda; class Insecta; order Lepidoptera; family Noctuidae; genus Agrotis; species Agrotis puta. The sequence continues at coordinate 11,675,225 of OW964170.2, read as the reverse complement.
GGTGGAGGTGCAGCATTAAAAATCTCATTTAGTGAATACATCTTGGCCGGTGGGGCACAGCGGCCCTAGCGCTCCCTCTGGCCCTATTTCCAAAGGAGTCATTCCTACGCATACATGTAATATGAGTAAACGCTTTGTACATTTCACCGGTATTGCTTCCATTTGATATTGGATAGCAATTTATTTATCATACATATTGCGGCTGGGAACAGGCACCGAATCTCGCTGTAAAGGCGTCTTTCTTTCCATGGAGAATCAGGAATCGAAAACGTGTGGGGAATTCCGTACCTCACGATGTCGTTTAACTATGTTGATAGCGATACACTTTTTAAACATATGTAGGTCAATTGATTTTATCGTCTGGAAACTTTTGCATTGCATTCACTGGGGACCGACCATGTTTGTTATTCCTGACAACGTTCGGAAAATTGTATTTTTTGTTTAAGTCGAAACCTTTTTTGTAGTGAATGCTGGAAAATGCAGGTTGAAAATTGGTGGGTTTTAAAAAAAGAATTGCGACGAGCCATTTTTATTTTTGTATCAAAATATTAATTTTTTGACCATCTATATTTTATACTATATAATAATTAAAAGTATATACCTACATAACTAAAACTATAAATTTAAAAATAAATTAAACTAAATATTAACAAAATACTAAATTTAAACTAATAAATAATTAGTTAGGAACATTATTGAGTGGATAATGTTCGCTTTTATATTGGAGAGTATTAATTAAGCAATATGAATTGGTAAAATTGTGATATTATGTATTGAGCTTTGAAATGTAGTTAAAATACTCATTAACCATGTTTCTAGCCAATTTGCCGTTAGTGTACTCAACTACAAAACGAAACATCAACAAATTGCTGCCATAGAAAATAAATACATACGGTAACATAACTTTTTTTTATGTACCCAACAGCTTGTAAATAAAAAACTGCAATTTTGCCAAACTTGTGAAAAAGGAAGTCAAGTCTTAGGTTATAAGTACAGTTTCTCTCAAAAAAAAAAATGTTTCTAAACAATGGACCCGTATGTCAAAGTTAATGTTTCTAAATGTAAACATTATAGAAAATTCTACCTCCTATGCGTTCAGCAATAAGTTAAACCGATGACCATTCAAAAGAACGGAACGAAAATCTTTGAAAGAAAAAATCAAATTAAAAATCATAAATCTTGGACCACATTAAACGGAAATGACTGCTGGCCGCAACCGTTTTAGGTTGTACTCGTTTTTTAAATATCGAAAAGAACCATTTACAGGCGGTAGTAGGGACTTTATCAAGCGACTCTATCATCACAATAACTCGTTCAATAAGTGCGCCACAACATCGGTAATATGGTTTCATTTAGAAAGATGCAAATGTCGCGACGCCGGCCACGCTCCACCGAACGCGATATTGCGCCTCCGTGGCACTCCCCGGGACCTCCCCCCGTAGTTCCCACCTTACACCTCGCCACACTTCCTCACCTCGACTATCTTCACTTTTAATCGCTCCTCTGAGAATTTATTAAAAATCGTGCTCGATTTTACCTCAACTACCTGCACAAATAACAACGTATGTTGCTCACAAACACAGAACAAAACAGATCTATTCGAACATTTGTCCACATTTACGCTCTCGCAGACAATTTTAGGGGAATTGAAAGTTGGCAATTCATAAATCTCAGTTAAGACGTAAAGCATAGGTGTACTGGAACGTAATAATTTAAAGAGTTAGCCGTTGAAAACGTCTGTGGAGCTGTAAAAACTTCATTCTGTGAATTCCGTACATTTCTAGGGCGGAGTTGTAGGTTTAAGTTGAAAATTTATGCCATGCGAGTGTTCACAGTGTTAAGCAAGAAGGAGACCTCGTGAGTGTCGCATATATCACGCAGGACGTGGCGTATCATGTGCACGCCCGCGCCACGCCGCCGCCACGCTAGACACGTCTGACGTGCATGCGTCCTGACTCCCTGTATCGCTCTTAATAAATAATAAGCTCCCTAAGTGTACTGCGACCAGCGGACACGCTTGCAAGTCTCTAGTAAATGTACCATAGCAGTACTGCATACCTACCTACTAAATGTTTCGTTTGTTTCAGCTCAGTCTAGCGAAATTCGTATCTACCTAAGAATCAGAAAAGCAATGCACAAACCAATAGAAGTCTCAAGCTCATCACACAGGAAGGCAGTTTCCTCCGGTACGGACTCGAATTGCAAGCTAAGAATTGTTTTCCTAAGACGCCCGAACAAAAACAAAGGATATGTGCGGTAAATACCAACCTCTTTGAAAACTCATTCGTCTGTCGAACGTTTAACTTAGAATTCCTAGTTCGGGGCCATTTACATTCCGAAATGTGAAAAGTCATGGCGAACGAATACGAGCTCCGTATCTTGGGATTTTCTAACTTCACGTGCTTTTCCGTATATTTCCTGCACGGTTCTCCCCCCGGCCCGAATCAGTCCGGGGTTCGTTAAGGAACTAATCGGCTCATTGTGCAGACACTGCACTCTGACCTCTTTCGGTCTGCGCCGATATCTATCGGTATCTAGATCTACGTATAAATGAAAATTTAATTTATTTTTCTTCCGTGAATTTCCCTCGGAATGAGAAACTGTTATCTACTTACTGCTTGATACTGCACAGGTGTTGGAAATGTGCTGTGTATTTCATAAAAAGTACTGGTTCGCGATCGGTACAATGTTCAATTAGCTAATGTCTTCGATTAGCTGGAACATTTACGGTACACGTGTGTGAGTCTGTCTGCTACATTCTGCAGATCATGTTTTGTAATAGAATCGTTAAAACTTGATTATTTCCGTAACGTTTTATCGTGTATAGATGAAGCTGTTAGCGGGATATTTTTTATGGCGACAAGGGAAAGGCACTTTATATTTTGAAATGGCAAAATCTTTCAAAGTTCAACAGAAATATCCGTGTAACCGAGTCTTTACCCGCGAACTTATTTTAAAAAGTATAAAATTTTATGTAATTTGAAACAAAGCCGGCTGTAGTGAGCCTTCACGTCACCGACGTTATAATACGATGGTAGAAAGAGGTTTTGGCGCGCAGTTTGTAATAAAAACTTTTGTAATTACACTCATTTAGGGCAAAGAACCCGTCGTTGACGTGGTGTCGTGCCAAAAACGGCAATTATTTTTATAACACCACCCCGACCAAGTTCTCTCTGTGATTCTTTCGTACCCGCTGACACATACACTTCGTGATTCGGAAGACGATGAATATCCGTGCATTTTTGGAACGCTAATGTACGGTTTGACTCAAATTTCACGTTTCTGGTTGAACTTTTTTTTGATGAAGATAATATTTCTTTTTGTGTAAAAAACGAGGATGATGTTGTACTCACATATGTTTTTTTTCAGATATAAATAAAGTTTACTTGAACAACTTCAAAGACGTACATTTATCATGCAAAGAAGTCAAATAAAAACATGACAATTATAAAAATAATTCAAATAAAACAAAATGAGCAATCTCATAAAACATGTGCTGAAAGTTTTTAAATAAAATTATGTAAACATTTCGTCTCGGTCGCGGTAACAGCACAAAGAACATGGGAAGCTTATTAAACAAACGAAATAACCAAACAAGGGAGAAAAATACTGTTAGCAAGAATCACAATTTGTAAATAATTTGTTCAGTAAAATTATAATCCGCGTCCGGACATGGGGGGTCGTGTCAGGCGGTGACAAGCGACGACTTGGCAAGGAACCGCTCGTAAAAACTTTTCTAATTATGTACATTTTGTAGCTAAGAACCTCGGGTACTCCACCACATTATATTTTCTAGTTAATTTGCCGGATCTGGTGTGAACTTCGAGTCGTATTATGGGTGAGCCGCGGTTCGCGCGCCGTCGCCTGATCTCCGGTGTTACTTACACAAGCCAGCAAACTTAAATGGAAACACTGATTCGTCGTAAGATAAACCGAGATGTGTGTTTGTACCTACATGTTGTAAATGCTCAACTGTTTTTCTGATACCATCAAAAATAAATAATATTTCAACGTTGTCTCGGAAATTATTTTCGTATCTCTACTGAACAATGTGTGATGTCCTGATCAATATCATGTTTGAAAAGTAGGAAAACTTTCAGTAAATATGATATTGGAATGGTATTGCCATCTGGCAGAAGAAAATTTGGTACCTAGTGTGTATTTAAAACCGGCCAAGGAAATAAATGAGACGCAGAAAAATCTTGGCCATTAAGTTGGAGTTAGTACAAAATAACGCTATGCAATGGATTTAAGGAGCCAAGTTTCCAACCTTTAAGTAGGTACTTTTATCGCCAGAGAAAATGTTTATTACCGTTATTATACATGGGTGGCCTGTAAAGCGGCATAGGCATTTTTACACCTTACACAAGTTCCGTATAAAAATCTGGCAGAAAACACGAGTTCTGCTTCTTGATTTTTGGGAAAGGATTTTTTTGGTCACACTTCTTCAAATCCAAGTTCTTAAAATCATCACTTATCAAGGTATAAGAAAATCAGCTATCTGATAAGCACGTTTCTATATAGGTTAAAAAACCATGTATTGTTCCCGTTATTGCAACAGTTATTTATTTTTATTAAAAAGAAACACTAGGTATTTCTCCTGTGTTGTGAGTGCCTTTACAAACAGAAACTCACATATACAGACACATAGACCTGGAACAACTACTTGTAGGTCTTACAAATATTTGTTCCTTGCGACGAATTTCTTGATGACGTGAGCTTGAAAATCGATTTCACAACCTTACTTGTGACTTTTATTCACGAAATTTATTTTATACGTTTATCAGGACATGAAATAATTTGTTAATCAGTAGTATTTTTATCTGTGACCAAACATTCTTTTTTTTATCATGGTAAGATCATCAAATGAGTCCTCCCACCCAAAGGAAGGGACTGTCAGACTCGTACTGACTAAAATCCACGGTGTCCTTCAATAACCCTTTACGTTCTGGGGTCACGGTAATTCGTAAGCTCCGCGACCATCGAGTTCTCGCGACCGACCAAACATTCTGGCGTTCATAATGACTTTATGTGCTCTTTTAAGATCCTGCTTAACAACATCGTTGGTCACGAAACAGTATTCAAACTGCTCATTACAATTTATTACCACTTTCAAGTTCCCATATTCCATTGTTCCGCATCATACCTAGTTCCCAGTTCTCAACAATTGAAGTTTATCCTAACTAATATTATAAATGCGAAAGTAACTCTGTCTGTCTGTCTGTCTGTCTGTCTGTCTGTCTGTCTGTCTGTCTGTCTTTTCTTCACGCCTAAACTACTGAACCGATTTGTGTGAAATTTGGTACAGACATAGTTTGGAACTCGAGAAAGGACATAGGATAGTTTTTATTACAAAAAAATATTATAAAAAATAAAATTTATGAAATGCTCTAACGGAGTATAGATAATTCCTTAAACTCTCAATAGATGGCGGTGATCGTTCAATGGTGTCGATCGTTACACGAGTTGTCACTATGGATTGATAGATGGCGTCGGAACCAAAATTGTACTTATTGTCGGTTGTATGATAGTTTATGTGGACTGGTCCTGTTTCGTAAATTTTAAATTGTTCCGTTCTATAATTGGTGTTCCTGTGATGCTTATGAGAAACTATATAACTAGATCCACCAAGACTATATAACGGCATACGGTTACAAATAACCTATTTAGGACGGAATGTCATTAAAGCCGTTATTATGACTGGGATGGCAAAAGGCGAAACTTTTATTATTCCCCGTATTCCCATCATTCCAACTGATTTGCCATTCCAATTCAAAAGAGTTCAGTTTCCGCTGTAAACTGCGTTTGCAATGACCATATATAAAGCCCAAGGTCAAACGCTAAAAGTTGCGGGGGTACATCTTGAAAAAGACTGTTTCTCCCATGGACAACTCTACGTTGCGTGCTCAAGAGTGTCGAAACCACAAAACCTTTATATTTTTGCAAAGGATGGCTAAACTAAAAACGTGGTAAACAGAAATTTCTTGGTGTAAGAAACTTTCATAATCTCTAAAACCTAAAATAATAGAAAATTTGTCAAGGGAGAAACAGTCTTTTTTCCTTTTGGACTGAAATGTCAAATCAGTAGATTGATGAGAGAATAAGGGAAAAATAACATTTTCGCCTTTTTCGATCGGCAAAACGGCTTTAATGCCCTAAATGAGTATACATCTCTTAAATTCAAACGCAGAGATCATTATGTTGATTTTTGAAGAGTTCCCTAGAATATCCCGCGAGTTCGGGAACTATGTGGGTAAAACCAAAAATCTGCTGGAAGTCACTATTCCACGCGAACGAAGTCGCGGGCAAAAGCTAGTGACCCTATAACACTTTAATACTAAAACTGAAATCAATAAACTCTTCTTATGCAACTTATGTTAAAGTTTCAAGAGTTGTAACAAGTTACGACACTTGAGCAGTTAGTTTTGCGCAAAAGTAAAAGTAACGTTGACAGTTAGCAGCAATAGTTGTGTAATCTTGTTTCCTGGTTAACTAATGAAAGAAATTACAGTTATCATGGATATCATCTTGAGGGGATTAGTTGTGGTTGCTGTAACCATGGTCTGGAACGTGTTATTTTCTCGTGAGAGAATATTATGGTGTTTCAAACGTTTGTCTTCTTACTGGCTGGTTTAATTTTAATTTTTTTAACCATCTTCGATCTGCTATTTCGTTTTCGTGAATTTTTAACCACCGACCCACCGCATCACATCCCATCGCTCGCTCGCGCTGTTTCTTTTTCTGACTTTTTTTTTACGTGGTAAAATCGTCACATGAGACCTCCCACACACGGCAGAGCGGGAGGGACTGTCAGACTCGTACTGACTAAAATCCACGGTGTCCTTCAATAGCCCTTTACGTACCGGAGTCGCGGTAATTCGTGAGTCCCGCGACCATTTCCGACTTGCTTTACAAAAATTGTGACAGCTCGGCTAATATGCATGATATAAATATCATTTAAAGCACTCAGAAATATAAGTATAGCTTTCTACCACTTTTTTTTTTCTTTTTTTAGAATTGGATCATTAATTCGGAAGATTACTTGCTACATACAAACAAACAAACAAAGTTTACCTTTATATTAGACATTGTTCGAAGAAGGGTTATCAATGCAAGAAGAGAATAATGGAGTATATTTCATTAACATAGTTATATATGGAAAAATATAGAGCTGAAATCAACGTAAATACAAATCGCTTTTTCTGGAGAGAACGCCGACTCGAACTGCAAACTTAAACTAGTCATACTGTACAGTTTAGCCAGAAGAAAAATGCACTTCGATAATAATCTTTGCCAGAAATATGAACACGATATGTAAAGATCGAATATTGTGAAACGTAAAACTTCGAATCAATTAAAACGTTTTCTTTCAGTCGGTTTTGATTTTACTAGAACAGTTTTCTTTGGCATTATCTATACAAATAATAAATCTGTAGAAGAGTCAATTCTGTACATTGAAAATATTGAAAAAATTAATAGCGGGGGGTGTTGCTGGATCGATACCAAACCCAAATATGTGATTAAAAAAAGTTTTGTCTGTCTGTCTGTATATGCAGGCATCACGTGAAAACTAACGGTTCGATTTCGATCAAACTTGGTATAATTATACCTTATTATCCTGGGCATAAAATGGGATACTTTTTATCCTGGAAAAATACGTAGAAAAAAAATCTACCATCCACGCGAAGACCGACATCCGCGCGGACGGAGTCGCGAGCGGAAGCTAGTTCCTAATAAGAAATATTCCATTTCGCATATGCCCCAGAAATAAGGCCTTTAAAGTAGACTTGGCCCTTCCAGACAAGTAGACTTGGCCTGACAGATTGGCCTTGGCTTGAAAGTATAGGCAATTAACGACATTCTGGAAGCTGTGGAGTGCCAAATAAAAGAACATTAAAGAGTTAGTCACATATAATAAAGTGACACATGGGTATAACAAGGAATGTGACGCAAGAAATATTCTTGGCATGCATTCTGTTGAGTTGTGCTATTACGGAAAGATCTAGAAAAATAAGCTTGTTTCAGATTTTTGAGGTCTTTCTGCACTTTAGTGACTTGCTTCTGTTTTACCTAATAGACAAAATATTGCGATTTGCTCGATATATTAAGGTAATTATACTAACATTAAGTTGTTTAGGATAGCCTCGTGGTTAAACCGATTTCTAATATGTATTACGAAAAAATCTACTCTTCTGTATCTTCTCGCAAATTATTTTTAATGAAAAGCTTACAACATAAATCATGGTAGGTAACCAAATACTTTTGGAATGAACGAAAGAACAAAAAACAACATAAATATGTCATAGAACAAGTCCCCAAATCCGACCTATTCCGGTTGGGGCACATATTTTTTCGTAAAAACACATCTAACGTAATCCTCCATGTTCGTACACAATTTAAAGCACGAAATTTCAAAAAGCTTCGGACAATGTATGTTTTAGTAAAAAATGTTAAAAGACGAATGGATGGGAGCGCAAAATAGCTCACCTCCGAGTCCTCACGTGTACCCTATGGACAAAGAGGTCTGTAACGCGTCCGCTGTAAACGCGGAGTGGCCTGTAATCTGTTACTTTACGGAGCACTTGTTTTGTTTCCACACGATTCCCGGGAATATTTTTACAACGCGAACCGGACGACCCATCCGGCCGAACGATGCTGCGTCTGCATAAAACTCCAGGAAATTTTACGTGTTTCAACACAATGATTATGAAAACACTCGTAAACCTGAACTAGGATTTTTCCCGTTGAGCTCTACGGTTTCCATTTTCTCAGCGACTGTTCTCCGTCCGATCCGAAGCTCTCACAAAGAAAATATAAAACAAAACGCCATTAAGAGTTGTTTACGTGTCATGCATAAATACAAATGAATGGCCCTAAAGCATCGCGGTTAAGACTGTAGTGAGAAAGTTTTGCAATTATTGTAATTACGAGCAAGAAGCATCCACCGCCGACACAACGTCATATTTCCTACTTAATTGTGCCGAGTTGCCGGCATTATTATAAATAAATCAATTTATTAAGTTTGCCAGGCAGCGCATTACTCACGCCATAATGCTTCAACTTTACAAACACCTACACGCATCTGTAATAATCATTATAAGTGATTTAACTAACGCAGTTGAATATATTTTAAAGATCTGTTTTATCACTGAAAATTACATTCAATGTGACTTGCTTGTTAAATATTTAAATAATTAGTTTACTCAAATGTGTTTTCTATGTAAAACCTGCGGGTGTAGGTACTTTGTTTCCGGTTTTGTGAGGGGCAAACTTAATTCTGTCAGGAGTGCGTCAAGGGAATACACACAGAGAGTTTTTCAGGTTAATTTTCAGTACACTTGCAACTGTATATGTAACAAACAAACACAATAACCTACTTTAAAGGCTTGTAGAGAATAATTTGGAGCTTTAAACCCCTTCATATCAAATAGAAATGGTGTATTTGGTCAGCATCAACTTATTTTGATGTGGCATTTACTGGAATCATTTACTGAAACGCCGGACTTTTATTCACCGGATTTTTCTTCTTTCATAAAATGTTTTAATTGGGCTTTCAAATAAAGTGATCTTTCAACTGCGAAAACTGACCGTTCAGTTCAATGATTCAGTGTCGGAACATGACAACAGCATTGACATTAAAAGTATACCTATGAAAATGAAGTAAGTACTTAAAAAATCAGCTCACACATCACAAAACTCTGAATCAATATTGAAATGTCATCTGATTAATAGCTAACCAATCTTTACATGGAGCAATGACATCAATGTGTGGGTAGTTACACAAAATATTAGTCATCCAATCCGTGCGATCAATCTCGAACGCATTTAAAACTTTTGCACATAAATGGGTGCACTTAACGTATTAAATTCGCTGACAATGAGTAACGGGGCAGGCTGGTGCAAACTGAAAATATTCATCTTAAAAAAGTGACATTTAAATCTCCCCCTGTTATATGAGTTACGACTTTGGATGTAAATCGTAGAGCGGTCGTTCGTCAAACGAACTCAATGAGCGAGGCAATCACTTAGAGTATGTTCTCCTCTTAACAACCCTGTTACATGTTTACAGTTTGCGGAGAGAGCGACAACTACAGTATTTTCAGATTACAGTTATGCTCGGGATTGTAATATTTAGAATGCTTGTTATCTAACCGCAAATATACTGTCTGACGCAGCAACAATATGAACTTTAGCTTAGGTTTCGTCTACATTGATTGACACTAAATTCAAATGTACTTTTTTCTCTACTAATAATGGAAGAAAACAGACAGATTGATACAAAAACGCTACATTAAATGAACACAATAAATTAACTAGTGCGGAATAAACGAACGGAGTCAGTTTATCTTCTTAAAAATGCCATTGTAACACACCTACGTCAGATTATCATGCTAATGTAAACACGCAGTGAAGGGGCAGTCTCATAACAGATGCTATCTCTCTGTTTTAACATTTTATTTTTAATCTCGTATAAGGGTAAGTGCAGACTGTAGGATCGATGCGTCGTTCATCGGCTTTTTTCACCACTAATTAATCACAGAGCGATGATTAATCAACACAGCCGTGGGCACATTTAAAGCAGCACTTTAATGATCCGTTTGTCCGACGTTAGTATTTATTCCTAAGCACAGCACGTGCCGCGGACGGGTTTATGCCACTTGTTTTACGATAATTTACAAGTTCAATGAATTTTTAGCGGCGTTGTTAACTGATGCAAACTGCTTTGTTAATAGATCGCCAGAGAGGTTTAAATGATTCTGTAATTAACGCAATTACAAGTTTTGGTATTAATTAAACGTATCTAAAGACGTAATTTAAAGTCGATTTCGAAAATAAACACTCATTAACTACGAGACTTTGATTGAAATTTAATTATTACCAACCTTTTGACGACTCGTATTCAATATTCACAGAATAATGTACAACTTGTTGTGATTGAATGTCGATCAACCGCTAAAATTACCTGAAACAATACAAAACAATCATTAATTTTTGCCCAAGCTGACAGAGTACAGAAATAATTACAGTTCTGAATAACACCATTCACAGTGGAGTGATGAAAGAAAAACATGGGGGAGGGATTGCGCTTTTATTAAAACCAATCTCACCACTTGCCTCGACTGACTACTCCCCGAGCTGAATGCGCGTAATTGCTTCGTCATTCAGATGATCGCAGCTTTACCGGCTTGTCTTGTTGACTGTACTTGTAGGCACTCGCTTTGTGCACGCGGCCTTACGTCGCCTGACATGTGCCATTGTCTCGCACAGTTTCGCCGCTCGCTTTTATGACGGCAACAAGTTTCAACTTGCACTGTAAACTACCCTTTAATGATAATTGTACAGTTTCATCATTTACCACTGGAACCAGCGTTTTTGCAACCGAACTAATTTAGTACAATAATCGCATCATAATTCGTTACAAAATCAACTTGGTTTAATTAGTCTCGTGTACGCGATGTGTTTACAAAGAGAAACATTGTGAAAAGTTTTCATCGCGATCTTAACTCAAACAAGTAATTTAAAGTGATGAAAAAATTTTAATGGATTAATTAACTGGGGACGACGAGCCGAATTTTTATTTGATGAGATCTACGCCTATTTTGTTCGTTAAGAATTTTCATTTATTCAATTAGACTTTCAAATAGTTTGAATTACATTAGTGGCTTTCGTAATAATTATGTTTTATTTACAACAGGCTTAGAAGAAACCCACTTTTTAAACAGCTTGATCATTTAGTTGACTTTTTAGAACAATAACGACATTGTTTACCAACGTGTACTTCATTTCTTAGGGACAATATTGATGGATCATGAAGCCTACGTAAAAGCAGCCATCTACACGGTTTTTTTCGAAGCAAGAGTGCTTTGCCCCGGGATATTGGATATTTTTCCCTTTTTTTTTTGTTGGAAAACATGGCAGTTATTTGCTTTCACGTCCGTCGCTCAAAAAACCAAAGCAAAGTCAAAAATTCGTAGCAAGAGAGAAAGTTGTAGGGGTAGGTCATCTACACGACGGGAATAGAATAGAATAGAATAGAATAGACCAGAATAGAATAGACTAGTTCTTTATTTGCACAGAAAGTAGGTATAGGTTTCAGATGTTAAGTTTAAAATTATTCCAAATATTAACTACCTTAACTAAGGCATGCAAACAGTTTTCAAGCAGTTGGCTTTTTTAGTACTTAAGATCTACATTTCCTATAGTATATTTGGACACAAGCAGGGAAAGTCGAGAACTGTAATAATGCCCACGTTCATCAAGCGACGTTGAACAACACCGTTTGATACACTTTCGAAGAATTAAAATAAAATAGATCGAAGCATATTTTCGTAATGATTTAATAAGAAACTTTAATTTTAATTTTCTTTTTGAGAAGAAAGAGAATGAGGAGCAAAGGTATGAAGCCGCGAAACAGCCTAATATAAAACTAGAAAAAAAATATTTAAAAAAATTTAGTACACAATTAATGAATGTAATTTTTTTTCATGAGTCCTATCACCCAGGACAGAGCGGGAGGGGGACTGTTAGACTCGTACTGACTAAAATCCACGGTGTCCTTCAATAGCCCTTTACGTTCCGGGGTCACGGTAATTCGTACAGTACCCGCGATCATGTTTATCTATGATAATATATTTATAAACACAATTAAAAAAAAATACCTTGTGAGAATTCTCCGCCTCGAAAACAATAACAAATTTTCCGTACTTTTATCAAAATGGAATTAACCCATATTTTGCAAAAATCTAAATGAATAAACAACCTAATTTTAAAATCTACAGCATGTAAACTGTAGGTACTAGGAACCCATGTTCATTGGCATATGATTTGTTTGCCAATATACAAAGAGAAGTCCAGAGCACTTGTGTACGCAAACATGGACGTCGCCCGTCGCTTTGCGTCGCCGTCGGTCATAACGCCATCTGTACCCGCCCGGCTACCATTCATATTTTCATTTTCATTTCGAAAATCACAAGAAAGTGAACGCTCAAGGAAAAAAGACAAAATGAAAGGAGAGTCTGTGTTTTAATGGGTTAATTAGCCGACGATCCTCCGGTCGGAGCTTTAATTAAAATGAAAAATTTTCGTGACTAGACTGAGAGAATTAATTGCTCCCTTTCGTGAAACTATTCAGGTGAGAAGAGAGTAAATAAAGAGGCCGCGTTGCTCAACTAAATATCAAAAACCTGCGCGACTGTACCTGGAATAAATTACGTTTCATATCAGTTACAAAAGGGATAGTAGTTCATATTAGGTTACAGATCAGCTCCATTTGGTCGCGGGCTCAATAGACAGGCACACAGTGTCTGTTCCATGATTGATTACACGACAAAACGTCCTGTTTACTTATGTTCAATTAGAGGGGCATAGAGCTCGTTAATTATAAACTTTTTCGCTTAATGCGGCCGGCCCAAAAATATTCAGATCGTTAGATAGAAAAAAAAAGTTTCCTTCCATCACGTCACGAACGACGTAAATTGTTTATTCCAAGATAATGGAACGCTTTAATTCTGTAAACCGATATTTAATTATGGCCGCGAGTGTATCAGCGCCGAGTATATAACAGGGTTCCGTAGCAGCCGCTGTAAAGTTATGCACAACACAAGTTGCATGCGGAATACTGAATACCAACGAGACATATATCCAAGCGTGTCTACTTGCGTATTAACAAATTGCGTTCTTAAACCGAAATAAACTATGTAAATACGAAATTTAAATTACAAACACCAATGCGACAGTGTTGGGGTCGGTCGTCGGTGGTAGCTGGGCCCGTAGGTGGCGGTGGTTACAAGTAGAATGTTGGTTGTTGGTGGCGCGTGGCGAGCTGGTGCGATAGCGACTGTCGCCGCAGTGAGTTATGTGCCGCGGCTCGCGTTAATTGTCGCTGACGAGGCCGGCTGCCGGGCGCTTCACCCGACTTACCTACCGTACTTTACCCTGCAATGACGTGGTTTGTTATTAATGTTATGATGACCATTAAAATCACAATAAAAAGTTTACCACGAAGCGTAATTTTCAACCTCTGAAAACGCATCCATTTTCAGTGTTTAATGTTAACATTTGCGGTTTTGGCACTCTAAAAACTTATGTGTTTTCTCAGTCTTTCAGTAAATCGATAAAAATTTCATTAATCTGTTTTTACATCTTAGCCACATTCATCACAAAGTTGGCGTCAGCATTTTGGATTTAAAACCATAAACCGCGTAAAACAGGCACTGCGCCAAAGTAGTCGTACAAAAAATGCTTTTTGCAACAACAGAATGTAGTGTGCGCTCTACACTAAAAGTAGGAGTTAACACAAATCGGTTTTTATTTAGCTCGGCGATATTTCACAAGGTTTGCGCTAAATTGTCACGGGTTTAAAAAGGTGGCGGTTGTCCGCGTCGCGGGTAACAAATCGTTTTAATTTGCGCTCAAGTCGCGCGACTTGTCGCCGTGTTGCCATAGCGACTATTGTCGCCGATTTGTCTTCAAATGTTATTATAACTTAAGTCCTGTCTGATACGTATTTTTCTTTGATATTAAAGTCGTTTTTATAAAGTGTCTGGTTGGTTATTCATTTCGTGAAAAAATCTTTTGATGGTTGAGAAATATATTGCTCGAAAATCTTTTGATGTATTCAATTCTTTTTTTCGTGGTTCATCGATGTTTTTGTATCTGATTTTTTGGAAGTGTCAGACACCTTTTTCACATTCAATGACTCATCGATCCTCTTATTAAGGTTGCTTTACGCTTCTGTTTGCTTAGGATTGGGGAAAACCGCAAGATAAACCTCCATTAAATTCCATTAGATGGTCTAGCACTATTTACAATAATCGGTTGTTATGAGACACCGTAATTTCTGTACTCAGAGGACCCCCATCTGTCTGCTTCTAAATGACTAAAGTTTTAACAATGTATTTAGACGAATGAGTATTAACCTGTCAGAGGGCGCCCTCAATGGGCTGGCTCATAATACCGCGATGGATTAAATTAAGTATCTTTCGGAAAATCTTTTTAAACATCCTCACTCACTGTAGTTAGCCGTTTAACTGGCGTTTAGCGGTCAGTTGTAATTAGTTCCGTTTGCATCACAAGGGCAAGTGTCTAATGCAGTAGATTAGAACGTTATTATTAGCAGTTTGTGTAAACCGGTAGCGCATAGAGCAAGTCACGTCCAAACTTCACGCCGCAAATAGGTATCCCAGTGTTCACAGCGTTGTTTTGGAAACATTAACTAACTTGAGAGTACGCCAAAAACGGAAACATTTTAACGTTCGCCGACGCCGCGCCGCCGTATTGTCACTGTTGTTCCTATTACACGCCAAAAAAGTTGGGCCGTTATTATATCCCTAAAATAAAGCCCGCCACAGTTAACACAAAAATAATTTAATCGAACGAAATGTTTCTAACAAATATTTACGATGAAAACCTCTATGGTTGTAAAATTTCGGCTTCATCGGCTAGCACTTGACATGAGCAAATAAAAATGTTTTATTGCTTTTAAACTTCCATTTGTTCGTCGTTTCGCAGCCAAATCTGTGCGGTTTAGGCGCTTTACTGGTGTACCTATAGCTGCTAGCTCGTAACAGTGGTTCGATGGCTATCTTGTTTGCTTTTATCCTTATAGAAAATTTCGTGCATCCCAGTGAATGCATCGACGAGCCTTCCAATATCAGGCGGATTATTCACTGTAGAATGTTGTAAAGTTTTTCGGTGCTTTCGTGATTCCCGACCTAGGACGGGTAGCGTAGGGTTGGGATTCGCATGGCGGGTAAAAGAATTTGTATTTTGCCTAAATATCGGTAACGGATTGCCGTGGCTATACGTGGTAAGATAAGAGTACGAGTTGCATAGTGATACATTGAATGGATTACTGCGCTCGAACTGCTTTGTGCTTCAAGGGACGCGGGTAATGTTATTACGAGTATTTTGGACAAAAAGTACCAATGATACGTGCAAGCTCGTTCAGAGAAAATTTCGGAGATTGTAAAGATAATATTTATTTTTAAGTTAACATTGCCAAGCTGGCATACGGCCCGTTTCACAGTAAGTGCATGCCATACATCATAGTCAACACAGGCCATTATAATGGTATTGGATATTATTATGGTGTACTCCTATGGTATAAACTGAAGTGATGGTGGGCGTTTTAGTAAATTGATTTCTGTTTACCTTTTAAGTTTATTTATAGGTGATTGGATATATTCTGTGAATTTATATCATTTGATACTTAGGTTGATCTTTCAATTAATTCATTGAAAAAGTCACTGATTACATTGTGAAATACTTATTATAATTGCTGAAATTCAACTTGTTCATTTCGCCTATTTATTTTCGGATGAAGGGCGGCTGTGCTTAGCTTTAGATAAGTCAAAACTTGCTATATAGATCTCAGCCTAAATTCGCGTGTTTGTCTGCGATATTGGTCGCTATATGCATGGCCGGCGACCGCGCCGCGTGACAGCCTTGTAATGTATTGTTTACCTCCGCGCGGACGGCCGCCGCCCCCGTCGATCACTGACACCGACCTAATTACATGTAAATAAATACAGCCCGATCGCCTGATCTGATCCGGTCGGCTTGCCACATTTGTTGTGTACCGATTGATCTTACGTGCTCTTTTTTGACGTCGATTTGGGTTAGCGCTGGTTAAAATTATGGTGGAATTGACCGTTCGGTTGGATTAACTTGAGTGGCTCTTAATGCCGTAACTTTTATTAATTGGCAATTTGGTTTCGGTAACCAACTGACTCTGAAATTATAACTGTTGCCGAGTATTTCAATGGAGTAAATTAAAATGAGAGTCGCATACAACTCCATTTGCAAATGGTATCAGAATATCGAAGAACCTATAAGGCATATCGAAATGCATAAAGTATCAATATCATAATTATAGCTTAGCAATACGTAGGGGGAGCAGCGTGGTGGCTCGTGATATAGGAGCGAGCATCCCACGGGCGCAGTAAACTGACTGGCTCGGTTTGCGAATTGCGATATCGGCTGGCGAGTGCGTGGTACATCGCACACCTGGGTCACGCAACTGCCCGATATTATTCACCTTAGTACTAAAACCCCACCCCACATGAATAACAAGCCTAATACAAGAACCCTCCTTTAATATTCTAGCTCACAAAAAATACGACGCAGAAAATCTGACTTTCATTTTATTCCTAAAAATCTGAGCATGAATTCATACTCTCCAAACACATTAAAGCGTGATTTATTAAAACGAAGGTGTTACGATTATTACTACATAAAACTTTAACCGTCTTTTTAAAAAGAAATCATAAGAGACATAAAAAGTTTTCTAATCGTCCCGAACTACAATAGAGTGCGGGAACTTCACTTATGCTTTTTTTTTTTTTTTGGGACAAACCCACCACACTATTCCCTAACCACTGCAACTCCTGTGCGCCAGAATCAACAGTGGCAACCAACCAGAAAAGGGCCGAGACAATGAAGCTCGACGTGTCCCGGAGAATGAATTTACCTGTCTTGGATCCTGCAACGAAATTAATCAGAAAAGAATAGTGGAGGAGTAGGAAAAAATATATGTTTCCACTTCCCTCCCTGCAAGCAGGAGACAGAACAAAACAAGGCCAATAGGCACAAAGGGACATTACAACTGGGAGAAGCCCAGTTGCCTAGCACCACGGGTAAAATGACTACTAATATTAATGGGTCCTAAATTGTGGGCTGCTAAATTTGATTCCAATAATAGGTATGGCAAAAACGCTTGAACGCACGGAAGTTTGTTCGAGTTTCAACAAGGTCCGAGTAGTAAATGACTCCAGATGTAGTCTGAACAGTGTTCAACATAATATTACGTTCGTTCTGCCAAAGAATACACTCCCATAGAATATGATGTGCTGATTGTTCATATTCACAGTCAGATGTCGAACATTGACAAAAAGGCGAGGGAACAAGCTTGAAGGAAAATAATTTACTTTTAAAGTTCCCATGTCCCGTGAGAAATTGGGCAACACAGTGATCCACCTCCAGCCACGTCCTAGCCAGCCGCTCACGAACGGATGGAAAGAACTGGTGGAGGTGCCGCCCCTTGATAGAATTATCCCACCTACTTTGCCATTCGGATAAAAGATCCTCCCAGACGTCATTCTGGGGTTTGAACAATCTAGATATCTTATCACGGTCACGTTGAGGTAGAAAATCAGCATCAGTGGTCTCCCGTGTGGAAAAGTACATTGCAGCACGTCGCTGTACTTCAAGATCGACTGGAAGAACACCAGCAAGTACCGGTAAAGCTTCAGTACTGACGGTTCTATACGCTTTACTTAAGAATAACAAAGCCAAGCGCTGGCTTTGAAGCAATTTACGTCGTGCCGCCCCTATGGTGGCCCTATCGGCCCAAACAGGTGCTCCGTAGCACATACAGCCCAAGTAAGTAGCACCATAAATAGTTTTTAAGGTTAAAAACGACAAACCCCAAGCAGACCTGGACACTCTCGTTACTTATGCTTATTAAATTTTCTATATAGACAAGAAAATGTAAAACGGGTTTTCACGACGCGACATGGAACAAGGCTCAGCCGCGCGGCACATTGGCCCGACACAAAATATTGTGGAGCCGGGTAAACGCGCCGCTCTAACTTCCAATACAATATAAATTGCACTTTGAAAATGGCCCGTACTTCAAAGTGTGCATACGATTCGATACTTTAATACGGTAAGCGAGGGCATGTTTCGGGTCGCGCGCCCCCGCCGCCCGCGCCGACTAGTGCCATAATACCGGTAATGTGGTGTCGCCTTTCTGTGGCGAGATAAGGGTACGCGACATTGACTATTCAAAGGGTTGCGGTCTTCAAAATTTGCGCTCAATAAGTCCAAAATACCTGCGATCCACCTTTGAGTTGACGCTGTAGCCAGCGCTGCCAGCGATGTTTTAGTATTAAACGTTCGTTTCGAGTTTATTTATCGATAATATTTTAATCATGAGTCATTCGGATCTGTTGAAAACGCGGTTGCAAACGTTGCTCGTTAGAGCATTATTGTAAGCTCAGTTAATGCGAGCAATTTTGTTTCGTTTGTTTATTTGAAACTGTTCGCTGAAAATATTTATGTATGAGCAACTCTTTATTATATCGCTCTCCACTGCTGGTTTATGACAATGCGCGATCATTGTTCACTAATTTATAGAAGGTGAATTCAGGTCAAATCTTCTATATGAAATTAATTCACTCCCCTCTACAATCTGTGGTTCAATCTCAAAATTAAATTGATAAATTATTGAGTTGGCTTTCGCTCAATCAAAGCGTCTTTCACGTGTTTCGAGGTATCAATATTTACTTAGTTAAGAGTAACCAACTGAATGGGAATGGGGCTTTTAATTAAAATTCAACCATATTAAAATTTATTAAGAGGATTTATCAGATTTCATCAATTGGGTCGACAAGGCAATAAAATAATTTTATTATTTGTGGTTCTTGGAGAAATGTAAAGGTTTAACTTTTAGAGACGCCTGAGAAATCTTTATTTCTAGTTACGTTTCTTGCTTACATTTTATTTAAAAAATATCTGAGGCGAACAATCAAACCACAGTTCCCAGTTTCGCTTCTCCTTTTTTGCTGAAAATAATCCCGCTCAACCAAAACACCTAGGCAGGTAATTAGATAAGTACGTTCGCTTATATATTCCACACGTGTCTGTAGAGGTGGCTTATTTATTTGCAATTTGTAGGATATCGCCTACTACGTAGTACCTTAATGAGGCAATAACAATAAATAAAGACCCAAAAGTTTTCTCAGGCCTCCGCCCTCCACCCTGCGCACTCCGTGGTCCCTCCGAAGAAACCGCCTGAAACTCATACGTAACTGGAAAATGCTATAATTATTTAGCAGGGCCCTGTGCACGCATTATGTTGGTAATTTGGTGGGGTGAATACGATTTGGAAAATTTTATCTTATTAGATGCATGTATGGTGGGATGTATTTGTTTTGATTTATGTTCTAAAGTAGATATCTCTCTTTAAAGCGAACTTAAATTTACTTCTTTTACAAAATGCAGTAAGGAATGAAACTCAAACCAGTATTGGTATTGGCCTCAAACCGGATTTGTACAGTATAATTGGCAAAAAAAAGAGATATAACTACTGTGCCACACAAATAATAATAACATATCTACCTAGATCTTTATGGAGAAGAATGAGCAGGAAACTCCATGGACACATTTTAAACCAAAATATTGTTTTTGTATGTCGATGTGCATATTCACAAGGATAGGAGGGTGGGACTGCATTTTGCATCCTGGATTTGTTTTAAATAACTAATTGTCCTTAAATTTAGTGTCATGGATTTCCGCAAAGTAACGTTTGATTTCATAACTTATCAAAATATTGTCAGGAAGTATTGGTAACATCACTAAAAACAAATGCCATTCGATCTCCTCCCGGCTTTAAAAGCTAAACTGCATCCACTGGTTTTCTGCCAGCAAATAAAAGAGCGAATGAATTCAAAGGTGAAAAACAAGTGAACTATGACACGATCTGTGCCTCAGTTGAATGACGTCGCCTGGTACAAATCACTGCGGCATTCTATAAGGGAGTATGTGCATTTGTGGTCGGATTCACACCCCTTTATACTTGAGCGTCCGAATCCCTAGTTACTACCTAGCTAGTAGCTACATATACAAAGTACAAATCATTGTATTACTCACTCCTACATAGATGTAGGTCCTTGTAGGTATGTGCGAACAACGATGTCGTGGTTCTGGGACGTTCATGTAAAATCAATGTGTACTGTTCAGGTGTTCCGGCAGTCCCAGGGGCACAGTAAAGTCTCTCGGTTCGCCTTGCGGTTCCGCACATAGTAACACGAACGGTAGTATCTTTCTGTGTAGTTTATTGTACGGTTTGACTTAGAAGGGGACTTTCTTGTAGACATTCGTACCTACTGCATAATGTAATTAGGTCCTACATCAATGATTTATGGAGCTGCATGTTTATTCTGGCGCTTTGATGGTATTACTAGGAGGGTAAAGTTGGTAAACATTTTTTTTAATTTACATAATAAAAAAAAAATGCGGAGTTCGTTCTTAATACGGGTTGTTGTAAATTTGCCACAAAGTTTCACCACGAAAAAAAGTTTGTGTAAATTAGTCACAGTTAATTTTGATAACTGTAAATACGCCCCATTTCTTTTTTCCGCACGTATAGTAGAACAATTAAATAATAAAATCCAGTACAAAACGACAGAAAACGAGGTCGAAATGTGGAATCTGAACAGAAAGTACTAGGAGAACAAGATCATCGAGGTTTTATATAACTTTCAACGTGTGTTAACAAACAAATGAAAAAAAAGGGGCAAATTAACTTTGTGGCAAATTCACAACACCCCCTTAATACGGCCATGCACCAAAGAATCATACCGCGCATAATCCTAACAAGCTGAAATTAGAACGTTTTATTTTATACGAATTCTTATAAAGGTCCATGTCAAATCGTTTTAAAATTCAAATATAGAAAACCTAAATCGGTTTAGCGGATTTATTTTTATTTCGATATAAGACATCCATGAATAATGAATACGCAATCAGACTCAATATGAATAATAGCTTAGAGTGGCCATAGACCGTAGAAAATTCAGGCGAAAAGACGACAGTTCTCAGAAACCAAAAAAAGTAAAAAAATAAATCCCGCATAGAAATATGGGCAAATGTTCGGCATAAAAGTCAGCATATTAGTTGTTTCGCACACCCTTTCATCCCAGGGAAATGTTGCGATAAATATCAATAGGTATTCTTCTGGTATAGCGACATCCCGGACAAAGCTTTATGCACGTCAACTGCGTTTATCCGCCGCTCCTCGCACAGGCCTTTATGACGACACGATAATATGATGGCTCTCTATATAGGCCACCGTTTATGGTTACACATTATGCAAATAACGTGAACATTATTTCATATTTTGTTTGCGGGCGGTGTCGCGAACCCGACCGCACTGTATACAGGCATTTCATTACGAATACATTGACAAGCGACGCATTAACGATTAATATATCACAATAATGCACAAAAACACACCGTTATTTAACAAATTACAAAGTTATTTACTGCCCAGCTTTAATTTGGCTAATTAAATTATTTTGCGACATCAGTTACGGCTACCGTGTTTTTATTAAGCTAGTAGTTGGATTTGCGAATGCCTAGGGCACCCCTGTAGCCCTGTATACTAGGTACCTAACGGCAGGGCGTGGCAGACGGCAGACACTCACTAAAGCGAGTTTTCTCTTTAAGTTAAATGAACCGCACAAAGTTCGATTGTAACACCTAGAGTACGTTACATATTAACAGTGTTTTCAGAAAGTTTTATGCTTCGCCGAGTACAAAGAACTCGTAGTGTACATAGAGATAGAGGCGGCAATGATATAGTGTCGGGCATGCGGCCGTTCCCTCAGGAACGATAAACCCTTCCCGGCGCTTCCCGTCTACTCTTCTTTATGGGGAGGCCGGAATGGCCAGCCCAGGTGAACAGGTAGCTAGATTGCGAAAGTATTTTTAGAACATCTTGTCGGTCGTCGGGTGTTTTTCCTTTGTTATCAAATGTGAGACATTGGAAGTGAATTTTCGGTTATAGCCGCGCCTAATGTATCCGTAAGGTTTAGGAGCTCACAGTTGTTCGCTTTTATGGTGTGAGGATAAAGTATATATTGTAGGGAGCAGGTTTATTAACTCGCGTGTAAAGGTCAAATAGGTGTTTGTTGATCCCGTAGATAAGGGTTAAATTAAATTCCTAATTGGAGTGAAAATAGTTGTTTTCACTTATCTTGCGAAGGTTTTACTTTCGACATTTGAGAAATTCTTTGTGTTTTCATTGTGAATATATTCGTTTGACGGTTCCCGAGAGAGTTTCCACGTGAAGTCTCGGTTGAAAACAATTACCGTGAGTGTACCGTGCACGAGCCGGACTATGTAGGTATATTGGTAACTTTATAGAACAAAATCTCATTACTGGCTCTGTGGAGTTAATGAATTATTAAAGCTGATTTAAGCCACATCGGTTAGTAGCGCAACGGTAAAAATATCAGACATCCATTTGTTATTTCCATTTGAAACGGCGCAGGTTTTTATCGTATGTTGTGGTAAACGTTGCTTGTTTGATATCTTCCTAGCTTTATTTGCAAATCGCGTGCCACGAGTACACGTTTACACTCGTAATACTTACTTGTTGAGTTATCCTTGTTCAATAGTTTGAATAAATGTTTTATTTTTATACCAGTAGGTATTGGAAACCCTCGTATATTGTCGTGTTCGTTGTCCCAAGGTGTACGTGTTGAAGTATTTTCTTTACTCCTAAAAACCTTGCAGTTGAATTGTGAAGAGGAAAGTGGTCGGCAATATAAACGTAAACATTTGTATCGACTTGAGACTGTTGGGCGACTGACGGTACTAAACATTGCTACGTCGAAGTGAGCTGATGTCGCAAAGGGTTCTGTACCTACAAGGGTAATACTTCAAAAGCTATACAACAACGATAGCAATATCTACATAGGGTCACGGGTTATTTACTTACTGGGATAAGGTCACAATATGAGAAAAATACTTCAGGTAAGGTCTACTCTGGAGTCTAAATAAAAGGGATACCACATTTACCTAACCTTTTATTTTTCTGAGACAAGTAAATACTATCTACAGAAAGAATTTTTTCCAAAAAATACACGGTTCGTGTTAATAAATACACCAACGCTGTACACCACATGATAGTTTATTCAAAAGACCAAGAAAAAGGTTCCATGCTATATTTGATTGGCGGTATGCAGTCGGTACGTCCGCATGGCTCATGCATCCATAATGAGCATGTAGGGTGCATTTGCGGTGTCCACCTCACTGGGAAAGCTGGCAACCTGGTACATTGCGTTGCGTTAAGTAGCTAGCTTCAGTACAAACCTACTGAATATATACTCGGAATTTATTCCTTATGCCATTTTACTTTGTGGTGTTTCCTAGAACGCAGTGTACTACATGAGTATTAATACTCGACGTTTCTGTGTTTTGTTGGTCGGATTTTTGTCGGCTTATAATACTAAGGATATAATTATGTTCTTTTAGGCAAATTATAGCAGTTCTTATTTTTACTAGGAAGTTTTGGTGCTGTGTTCCACTGCTGTAACACAAGCCTCCTCTCTGTGAAAAGGGAGGGAAGGGGCTCTAATTAACCACGGGTGAGGTTAAGAATGTAAATACCCCCAAAATTACCTTCTTCAGCCAAGAAATTAATTTTATCATCGGTTTTTGCAATAGTAGCCATGGGTAATCAAAATACCTACTACACCATACCAATATATCTGTTATATTTACGAGTGTACGTGTGTGTGTTTGGTACTCTGCCTGTCAACAAATACTCAACGGATTTGGATATTGGTAAACTGTATTAACATATAGGATAGTTTTTATCCCGATTTTGTGTTCGCGTGAGATAGTTGTCGAGTTCCAGCGTCTATTGTTACGAAATATACCGCGATTATTGTTACGAAAAAACAATGAGATAAAATTAATTATTCGACTTACGCAGTAACATTGTTTACGGATAAAAATAGACTAGGTTGTGACTTTGCATAGGCGTGGGTAGATGAGATTGGAGGTCAAGTTACGTCTACTGAAAATGTCACCTATTTATAGTATAATTATTTAAGTAACTTTTAAGTATAGGTAAATAACAAAGTTTGTGAGGTTATATGGATGTTTGCAACTCTTTCACACAAAAACTACCAAACGGATTTAGATGTGGTCTAACACATAGGATAGTTTTTATCCCAATTTTATCTTCTCGTGGGACAATTTTCGAGTTGTAGCTGGCGAAGCGGCTGGCAACAGTTAGTAGGTTATAACTTGGATTACCACAATGGTTAATTTTTATCCCGATATGACGTTTTTGTGGGATAACTACCGATTTTTACGCGGGCGTAAACGGCGTATTTGTAAAACATTATCAACTATGGTTATAAACTACTTTTACTATGAAACTAAACATGAAAGATAAAAAACAAAATCTGTTGTTTCATACATTGTCAACTGAAAAATATCCCATTTTGTATGAAACACTAAAATGTTTTTTTTCAGGGTCGATTTCTAAGGAACAGTTGGTAACAACCATAAGATTAAATACTTTCAACCCATGAAAGGTTCGATAATACTTTTTATGATCCATATTTAACTTTAGCGTCTATATCGGGACAATTACAAGCCAACATTATTAAGCGCTTACCCAAAATTCATCACAAAATTGTGCCAAAAATACCTTAATTCATTTCGGTTGAATTTTAAACGTACACTACATAATATTCCGTGAAGGGAATATTTTGATCGCCACAATTTTATGAGTGCGGTGATCTGAACGATCAATTTGCATCGTAATTAGGAGTTGGCTCTGTTTTAACACAAATTAGCTCCAATCGAATAGCCAGTTATATTCTGAAAGCAAACACGTGCGACGTTTTATAGTCCATTGTGATATTGGATTATGAGTTGGACAAATATATAATTTGGGAGTGACATTGTTTTTTTTTTATTCAATAGATTTCGTTAT
Source organism: Agrotis puta (assembly GCA_943136025.2). Lineage (NCBI taxonomy): Eukaryota > Metazoa > Arthropoda > Insecta > Lepidoptera > Noctuidae > Agrotis > Agrotis puta. The sequence continues at coordinate 11,649,706 of OW964170.2, read as the reverse complement.
GTACTCGTATATGTCGTGTTGTTAACTAAGAAAGCATTATTGATTTTAATATTTAAAAACATTAGCGCCTGCTGCACTGAGCCGCACTGAGCATGGCTGCGATGGCTCGGTTGCAGACTTTCTGACGTACTGAATCCGATGGTCGCAGGCTCGAATCGTACTCGCCATCTAATTTTTCATTTTACAGAAAAAAGCTTAGCGTATTGACTGAACTTAATCGAAATATCAAACAGGTTACGATCTTTATTCTATCGTGGAAAGGAACATCTAAATGTCTTTAAATTCAGCACATTTCGAAGAAGATTATTACTTAATCCGTCTACCTTGTATCTTTTCTTAGTGCTTACGTTAAAATTTCGTGTGACTGGTTTTGTCTCATGACGATACCTTTTCTTACTATACAGACAAGCAATCTTAAAGTTCTATTAATGTCAATTTCCCCGGCTTTTATCTTGTCTGTGATACCAACAAAAGCGCATGGTTATATAAAATGATACGTTATCTAATTAACAACCGCGTCAATTAGTGTCTCTTTATACTGTGGTTATTGTCACTAACGTGGCGAATTAGTTCATTATTATATTGAACACATATAAAATGAAAAGAGAAGTATTTTTCACGAAAAATCTAGTATAGAAATTAAGGGACTTGAAGGCAATAAGTGTTAGGTCTAGTATTGTTCTTGACTTGTACGGTTACAATCTAATAACAAACATTTAGATTATTGCGAATTTTTAAGCTATTGCATAGCTTTTTCCGCGGGCTTTGGGCGCGGCGACCGTATTGAGAAATTCCGTAATAAAAATAAACCTAACATCGTCACATCTGTCATGTCAACGTGAATGAATAAAATTTGAATGAATGATTTTTTTTCTTGACGTTTCTCTTGATTGACGTGGCTGACCCATAGCCTAATTAGTAGAGTGACTTCCCATAGTACAACGATGGGATGATATTCTCGTAAAATATTTACGGCCGATAATATTTTCTTTTTAATAAAATAAATAAATAATTATAAGTTGATAAAAAATGCTATGCAATTGCTTTACCGCGGCAGTCCCTGAGTGCCACACATATTTTTATGTATTTTATATACCTAAATACACTCTCACCCCAGAAAAAGACTTTAAAAGCGACTTAGATTTAATATAGATGCACTATGTTACAAAAAATATCGTAGTAAAAATGTCAGACTAAAGTTTATTGCACTCACACCATGGGGATTTTTAAAACCATCGACCGCTTCCAACGACGGTATTTAATTCCATATTCTCGTTTAAATTAATTTACGTTACAGAAGCCGTTCAATAAGCCACGATCAAATAAAAAAAAGGTATAAAAGACTAATTTTTTCTTCTTTGAACCTTATTCATCGACATCATAAAAGATGACTGCCGGGAAAGCTTGTAGTTTTAAGCCTGACATGCAAATAGCTTGAAAATAAGCTGTCTCTTGGGGCTATCGAGCTTACCTAAGTATCTAGGTAATAGACCTTTGTATAAGACCGGTATTACCGTTTTCTTATAAAGAAGAACGGTATTATAATTGTCTATGTTGTTGTGAGTTTTCTTTTTTATCTTAGCAAGGTTTAATAAATATTAGTTCTAGAAAACCCGGAGGTAGGATATTTTGGGGCAAACAAGCAGTTGGCTATTTGACTGAAACATTCTAATTAGTTCGTCAGTTAGAATATCAAAAAATATTTGTCCCGTATTTTTTCTTTTGTCATCAAAAATCGCGCACGTTACGACGCTTTCAAAATTGGCAATACGTCACAACTTTGTACAATTTTTATTGATTTTTGACGTCACGAGCCGAACGAAAAAAAATTTTAACGCTTTTTGGAAAAAGTCATTGATTTTACAAAAGAAAAATTACGTTTCCGATATTTTTCATAGCTCAGAATGACGGACTAATTTATTGATACAGTCAAATAGCTAATTCTGACTACACTTAATATTATCAGTAATTCTAGCAAATTCTAAAATGAAGATACGAGTATCGTTATAGGTTGTTGAGATAACAGAGCTTCTAGCTCCAAACTAATTAAGTTATTAGAATTGGTCGATGCCAACCTTGTACCGTTATAAAACATAACCTTTTTGGACATTAATCAACCAATTTTTCTTCAAAACTCCTCTTAAAAATTAACCCCCACTAACCGAGGACTCAAAAGTATACCATTTTTTCCAATAAAAGGCCTAAGTATAAGGCTGAATAGTGCGTCTCCATCGCGGACTCTGATCCGAGAGAAGCCGGATGTCAACATTTGCTCATGCGATTTCACCCCCGGAGCCGGCCGGGAAATGACATGCGCTCTTTATTCCCGGCCACTCTTTACTGCTCCGAGATGCAATTGCATACAAAATTTCAAAGAAACAGCCCCTAGTGAGATGAAGTAGCAACTTTGTAAGCTTCATTTGTGTCCTTTTAATTTTTAAATTAGGTTGTCGGCTTATTTTTTTCGGTGTTTTATTGAAGTGAAAACTTCTTCAGCAGCGTTGTGCACTTTTTTGGAATGGGTAAAAAATGTTAAACTCGCGTCAGGACACGTGACCTGTTCGAAAATTCGTAAGACGGCGCAGGGCGCTTGCGTGAATGTTCGTGTGTGTTTATTACTATTCAAGTTTTCACTTGTTTCGCCGTTTTCAACACAAGTTTTTGCTGGCACTCCCAGAGTGCAACGCGTCGTTTTTTTTTTAACCGGCTTCAAAAAAAGGGGGAGTTTTTTTATGTATTATCCCTGATTTTTCGATGATGCCTGGACCGATTTGGGAATTTCTTCTTTTGTTTGAAAGGCTATACTTTACAAATGGTCCCATGGTAATCAAGTCGGGATCTGATGACGGGACCTTTGAGAGATTAAGGGAACTCTTCAGCAAATCTACGGCGATGGCTGCTATCGCCGTAGATATATCGTATATCTATGCATTGTTTACGCAACTACACAACAAATATTATGCTCGTACCCACTAAAAAGCGTATATATATATTTTTTTTAATAATTGTACGACTTTCATAAATAACTTTTGTTCAAAAGTTATTTTACACTTTTTAAATGGCTGAAATGGCCGGACTGGCGAAGTATTTATTGGCTGTTTCGGTGACAGTTCAGATGTTCATATCAAGTTATTTGGATAATTTATTTTATTAGTATTTTAGTAAGGTTCGCAGGAAAAAAAATAAACACGTCCGATTTGTGCCCTGTTACTACTGGCAATGGCAATATCACGTACTGTTCTACTATTTTTTTTATCGTGATAATACATCAAATGAGTCCTCCCACCCAGGGCAGAGCGGGAGGGATTGTCAGACTCGTACTGACTAAAATCCACGGTGTCCTTTAGTAGCCCTTTACGTTCTGGGGTCAATTCGTGAGTCCCGCGAACCCGGCAGGCTTTGGCTCTCTAGAGAGGGGGGGGGCCCGTCAACTTATCTTACCATAATTAAAAATCAAAATTAATCGTCATTTATTCAAATTTGGCTGAAAATCAATAAAGATTTGAATGTCAATTACATGTTAACACTAGAGTTCACTAGATAATGCCCCGAATCCTGAGACATTTTCTCGTGTTTCATGTTAGAAATTAAATAATATAAAACCATACTGAATTCTAACGCCGTTCTTGCACCAATAAACTATCGGATTTACAACCGAAGCTATTTGTTCTCGACTAAAGTATGATGGTAACAAAAGGCTATTAAAACTCAAACTTCTGTAAAAGCAGGTTTCCCTGAACACAGGAGAACGGCTTAGCATAAAATATTATTTTATATTGAAAACATGTGCTTGAGTTGAGAAACTTCAGTTTTAAAACATTAAATATGATATCGTCCCAATCGATCAGTAAACAGCCTGATCTATGGAAGAGAAAATGCTATAAAACTTTGATGGTTCACATTTATGTGACGCGATTTTTTCACTGACAAAGTTAAGAAAATTGCGACTGTTATGTCGCGTATGCTAATCAACACTATGTATTGTGAGTATTTGTTTTAGAATATTTAATAACAGTTTATGTTATTGAGGTTCATCACGGACTGTAACACAATCTGCTGCTAAATTAATCAGTGCAACTGTGTAACACCATAGAGGCATCAATAAGACTACCTAGTAAATAGACAGTAATAAAACATTAAATTAATATTACATTAATTAATAAAACATTTAAATAACAGCATCACTATGCACTTTGACTTGACGTATCACCGGACAATTGTTCCAAATCGAGTCCGACTTTATTTGACGTCACTAAAAATCGTGATGCACATTTTCGCAAAGCGGGAGAGAGGAAAATGCGCGTCACCGGCCGAGGGGAGCAGAAATCACGACAGCAAACATTGACTTTAGACTTTTACTCTTTTACTCACTTAGCCTAACTCTCCCCGCGCTGCAAATCACTCCACTAGAAACGAGGAGGAAGTTTTAAATTCAGAAATTTCTTTAAATAATTTAAAGCCGTCTGCTATGAATCGACTTAGTGAGTTATTGAATAGTTCGCGAAGCCGTAATTGGGTTCATGTGTAACCTTTGTTCGATAGCTACGTGAATACCTACGTACCTATTAGGATATATCTTTGAATTTACAGCTACAAATGACTCGCAGTAATTGAAAGGGTAAATTACTGGTTCAGAATATAAGACACAATAGAAAGGAATTGATATTTGAGAAGTTGTTTGCTATCTAAATGGCTTGTGCGAAGGTCGATGGATAGATATTGAAGGTCGGGCAATGTTGCCGTAGTGAAGGGTGAATTTGTTGTTACTTATATCCTTTTAGAAAACTCGTGGACAAGATTCAGTAAACAATTTGTAATGATTGAGTTTGATTTCGAAACAAATGGGAACACCAAAAAAGGCATTGCTTAAATTTAGCGCAAAAATTTAAATCCTTACCTAGGTACTATTTTAGTATTTATTTAGAAGTCGATTTTTTTTAAACATTAATGAAGTAAAACAAAAAAAAAATCTCGAGCGCAATGAAGGATTCGGGATTTAACTCACGAGCGAAGCGAGGGAGTTAATACAAGAATCCTGAATGCAGCGAGGGATTCAAGCTAGCCCAAGGCAAAGACACCTTTAGCCCAGAGTAGGATACTCTACTTTTTACACCTACTGTGAGAAAATAATAGCCATAGTACGAAAAACAAAGTATTTATTAAATAAAAAAACAGTAACGCGTAGTAAGGGTTTCGAGAATAGCTTTCCTCTTTCTGGCACACTAAATCAGACTTGGCTGTATGGGCTCAGCTCCCTTTGCCTGCCCCAAAGAGGGACGAAAAGAACCAAAAAAAAAAATCTAGGCTGCATGGCCTAGATAGATCCCTTTGTCTTCCCAAAAGGGAAAAGAAAATTAAAAAAAAAAAATCTTTCTGGCACCAAAGGGTGTTTGTTGTTTATAAACATATTCCAAATTCAAATCACATTATTGACCAGCGGGTAATAATGAAATCCAGTACAACATTATTGACCGGCTGTGCCCTCGGCCACTAATGACTCACTTTAGGTTAAGGTTGCTTGACATATAATTTGACATTTTCGAGCAGGTGGTGTGAAAAAAAAATTTGCTTCCATATAATAAAAAAATAAATAACAGAGATGGTACCTATATATTGAAAATAGTTTTTGTCTTTCACAAAATTCGAGTCAAGGTGAACAAAGACCCGATCAAACTAGAAAACTTAAAAACAAGATTTACACTACTATCCAATCACACGATCGACTGCCTTCTAAACCGGCATAACTCATAATTAAGCACTTATTAGACATCTGGCTACAGATCCACCACTTATTCAAATATCGACGTCAGCAATCTAATAGGTGGGGAGGAGGGAAATCACTCCTCTTGAATTACGGCGTGCATTTAATCTTTTCAGACGTTCTCAAATACTCGCTCATTAACCCGTGTAGCCACTTCAGACGTCGCCGATTTGTAACCTCGGATGTGCCGATAGAATGAAAGAAAGCGCAGATTTGTAAACACACCACCTTATTTATCCTTCTTTTATTAACTTGGAATTTTTAAACTGGTGGAGGAGAGATGTTTTTTGTTTACTCAGAGTTTATTCTGTTAGTTCCTACTCTGGGAGCTTAGATGTGCAATCAGTAGTATAAGTGCTTCTTTCATGCCGGAGTAACTGATAATTGCAGTAAACATATGAGATGCAGAAAACGGAGGATAAGATGTCCTGGCGCAGCTTGTAAGAGGCCAACTGCGATAGGCAGAGCTGCTTGAATATTTTTTTATCTTATAAATCCTTGCCCGCACTCGGAATTTCTCACCGTGAATTTCAAACCGTGCCATATATTCACATAGAACAGTGTTATCAGCCATCTTTAGTAGTTGGATACAGGGTGCCTAAGAATCATCTTATTGTTAAATGTCATTACTTGTTGAGAAGATCGTGGCTTTTTTTTTTGAAGTGAAAACTTCTTTAGCGGCGTTGAGCACTTTTCTGTAATGGGTATAAAATCTTAAACTCGCGTCAGGACACTCGCGTCAGGACACGTGACCCTGACCGAAAAAGCGTAGGACGGCGCAGGGCGCTTGCGTGAATGTTCGTGTGACTTTATTACTTTTAAAGAAGTTTGTATGCTGGATACATTCGTTGCTAGGTAACATTGTTTATAAAAGATGTACGTCACATTGGAAAATTATCGAAATAAAAAGTCAACCATTTTTGCGAGTTTTACTAAAATCTGTTCACAAGATATTTCCAACAATTACTACTTATTCAAGTTTTCACTTCTGCCGGCACTCCCAGAGTGCAACCCGTCGTTTTTTTTTTTTTTATCGTGGTAAAATCATCAAATGAGTCCTCCCACCCAGGGCAGGGCGGCAGGGACTGTCAGACTTGTACTGACTAAAATCCACGGTGTCCTTCACGAGCCCTTTACGTACCGGGGTTACGGTGATGGGTAAGTCCCGCGACCCCGGCAGGCTCTGGCCCTCTACAGGCCCCGTCAATTTGCTGACACTCTTTGAGGCGCGCGTGGAACACAACGCGCCGTCGACCCGGGCATGGTCCATGGTCGGACAGCAAGTCGCCCATTACTCGCTGCCCGCATGCCCGCGCCTACGGTGGCCGGAGATCGTCCTGTGACGTCCGACGCCGTGGGCGTCTACCACTGCGGCTGGGATGCAGGGAGGACGCTGTCCTCTCCCTCAGGCGGCCCGCCTCCTCCTTCACGAGCATGATTGCTTCGCAGAAGGAGGCGACCGCTTCCCACTCCGTCTCGCCCCGCAGCATGGCCTCGACCAATGCCGGGCGCGAGAGGTCTCCGCCTATCGCCGTCGTGAGGACACGGCGGTGCTCTGCCCAAGCGGGGCAGTCCTGCACCGTATGCTCCACCGTGTCCTCCGGACGATCCTCGCAGTGGTGACACCCAGGCGTTTCTTCCCTCCCTATCAGACACAGGAACCTCCCGAAACTTCCGTGTCCGGTGAGGACCTGCGTCATGCGGAAGGTAAGGACGCCGTGACGCCTATCCAGCCACTCCTCAAAGAGGGGTCTTACCGCCGCGATTGCGGCGTGCCCGGAAGATCGTGGCTAAATTATAACTATATTTAGATGAGTGACCATGCGAGTCTCCATCGTGTCCTCAAAAGCGGGTAAAGCTGTTGCTCTCAGTATGGTAGATCATTGACAATTAAAACCCTGAAAGTCTGACAACCAGTCTTGTCAAGGAATTTAAACTACGGTATAGTTGGATCATGTCCAATTATTATATCAATCGTTTATTATATACACTGATCATTATCTTAACTATCTTCACTAATATTATTATAAAGAGGAAAGATTTGTATTTTAGTGTGTATGTATGTTTGTAATGAATAAACTCAAAAACTACTGGACCGACTTCAAAAATTCTTTCACCAGTTGAAAGCTGCTTTTTTGAGGTATGAGGTACCCGAATTTTCTTCTACTTAAAGTCATTATTGTTTAAAAAATTAGAAATAACAGCACCTTTTACTTATTTTCTCAAAATCTCCACTCTTGTGAATTTATATCATAGTGGAGATTTCTGAAAAAGTAACAATCCCCACTCAGTGGGGATTTTTGGAATAAACCTAACTAGGCTAAGTTACACTTCTCTTATTCTCTTACTTACATCAATGTTTCAAAATACAAAGTAAACAATGACAACTCTATATTCCTGGCATTGTTGTAGAAATTGCACATACAATAGTTTCGTACGAGTAATACAGTTATGTACAAAGAAAACTTATGACATATATTAAAAGCTTATTGTTCCGCCGTAGTTAGAAGATACAACTGTCAGGAGTGGTTTTATAATAGTACTTATAACTTGTTCACTGTATTTTGTTACAATAATTTGTAAATTCTTTCCTGTGTTATTATTCAACAGGGTGTGGATGGCTATATAAGAAACTATGAAGAATGTAGAAAAATGTTGAAAGGAGTTTCCAGAAAAAAAAAACACATCCTGTATTATGACACCATTCGGTAGTATTGCTAATAAGTATCAAATTCTGGGAAGTAATAATATATCGCAAACTTTTATGAAATTGCTATTTTTCTGTGTTACTTTACTTCTACTGAGCCATAATTATTTATTCGAAATTTTAAATTTCATTGTTTTCAAATTTCACTGAATTTGACTTCTTAACAATCCTATTGTATTCAGCAATACAAAATTGATGACTTGAACAAAATATTACATGATTTCAAAGAGCCTTGAACATTGATCAGTTTTTAAATTATACTTTTTCCTTATGTTTGCCGTATATGATTACGTCCCAGAATTTATCCTTATTAGCAACACTATTGATTGGTGTAATAAATACAGGGTGTGTGTTTTATTTCCACAATCAGCGGGTTTGATTCCTGGCCAGAATAATTGAATTTTCTAAAATCCAATGACGCAGTTTTAGTTTTTGTTAAAATCGGCCTCGAGGCTCTTTTTCAACGTTTTTCGGTATTCCTCGTGTTTTCGGATATAGCCATCCACGCCCAGTTGAAAAATACACCCTGTATACAGGTACGACAAAACACAACTTCGCCAATACAAACAAAATATAAAATTGAAAAGCTTTCACGTTGTTTTTATGTGACTTTTCTACCAATTTTTTTCAGTAGCAGCATGCAGTCTGGATATTATGTGACTTTTATTTGAAGTTGATTTAGGCCACCTACAACATTGACTTAAACATAACTGGTAAGACGAGGTTAGGACGCTCAGTTAAACCTGTAGTGCCAGTGAGTTCCTCATATACACACACACACACACACACGCACACACATCATCACACACGTTCACAGACACCCAAAGCGTACATATTATACACTATTCATATGTCGCTCTCTGCTGTTTTTTTTATATTAATTTATCTGTGTACTTCGTAATTGGCGTATTGTTTGTGAATATTATGTTGCATTTACTTCCTGTCAGCTGTGAAGCTACCTTTTATAAAATAAATAAATAAATATCTTATTCCTTTCTTTAAAAAAAAAATACTGAAACGATGCCCATTTTAGTAATTTCTTCTGTATCGTGGGTGCTTTTATAAACATTTTGAAATATAAGCAGCCAGACTTTTTTTTTGTCTAGCGTGGTAAAATCATCAAATGAGTCCTCCCACCCAGGGCAGAGCGGGAGGGACTGTAAGACTCGTACTGACTAAAATCCACGGTGTCCTTCAGTAGCCCTTTACGTTCAGGGGTTACAGTAATTCGTGAGTCCCGCGACCCCGGCAGGCTTGGCCCTCTAGAGGGGGGCCCCGTCATTTTGCAGACACTCTTTGCGGCGCGCGTGGAACACAACGCGCCGTCGACCCGGGCATGGTCCATGGTCGGACAGCGAGTTGCCCATTACTCGCTGCCCGCATGCCCGCGCAAGCAGCCGGGCTTAGAACAAGTACTTTAGGTCATACAAATATTTGTTCCGTACTTATCGAACCCACGACACGCTGTGTCGCAGTCCATCGCCCAGCGACTACGTCAATCGTGCCATCAAATTATAGTGTAGCTGTAGGTTATTAGTAAGGACACGTGACTCTGGAACGCAAAGGGCAACTGGAGTAACCGGGTGAACTTTTAGTCAGTAAAAGACCTTTCCGATTTACCCAGGGCGCGACGACTAATTCGTATTTGATGATTTTAAAAATAAAAAAGGTACTTAGTAAACCTACACCTCCGCATTATCCTTTAATTTATTATTCTTTACACTATCCTTTCGAAAATAACAGCCTTGATGTTTGCTTGTAAAACAACAAAACAGCCTACAATACCATTACACTGTAGTAAACAAATTGTACTTAGAAGTGGTGTTAAGAATAGCTTCAGTACACTTGTGAGTGCCACGCGTGTATTTTATGTTTCTTCACTACGATAACGGTGGGAATGTCTTGAAATTAGTTTCGTTACAAGACAGTTGGCGTTACTATAGTCTTTGTTTAATAAGATTTAGTTCATTTAGAGCACATTTTAATGGGATTCTTCTTTGTTTTATTATTATGGTGGCGATTAAAGCCAGGCTTCTTAAAATCTGTTTTATTTTAAATGTTCTTTTTCTAGCTGTTAAATTCTAGCTGCTGCGTCTCTGCCTTTTTTAAATTGCAAAAATAGTTGCTTTTATTGAAGGCTTCGCATAAAATAGAGCATAAGTTATTCAAGAGTAATGTATGTTTCTACTGATAAGAGAATTTTCAAAATCTGTTTAGTAGTTCCAGAAAATACTCCCTACAAACAAACTCAAAAGCTAAAAATCTTTACTTTTTTACAATATTGAAAGGGTCTCAGCATTCGCGAGACAGGTTAGATGATACTTTTTAATATTTATGTGAACGTGTAAGCCATTTTATTTCAATTTTGCATAATACAAATGCTAAAAGATAATCCAATACTAAGTTAATCTCGCATTTATCGAACAAACAGGTAAACGGCCGAAAATCGGATTCCAACTCTAGTGATGTCCCTTCCAACTTAACGACCCGTCGGACAATGTGACAAAGCCGAGAGGTACGGTTGTCTAGCAAAACAATAAATATTTGAATATTTTAACGCCGAATTCTGATAAAGGGATGTAAATGACTAGCTTGTCCAATTTGCATTGAACAGATTAACGTCATAATCGTGCGATTCAATCAGCGATCCCCGGAATACTCTGGACAGGGGGCAAGGGGGTGATGGCAGGGGTGCAAGGGGGAACACCAATGCCATTTAACGTGGATACTAATAACTTCAGATAAAATGCTAATTTTGTGTTCATTCGATTAAGGCGAAGAAGATAGGCTTTGCTCTCGTAGGCAGGTACTGGTGAGTCGGGGGTTGTGATGTTTTGATTTCCTTCCCTAGTTTATTTTTTATACTATAATGGCGACAGACAAGCATAGGGCCCACCTGATGAGAAGCTGTCACCGTAGCCTATAAACCTTCAACATCACAGGCACCTGTGCGTAGCTTTGCCGACTCTGTGGAAACGTTTTCACGCCTTTTTTTATTGCTTTCATTTGTAGTAAGTTATAATTTGGCTAGACGTGGTGATGGTTAGTGGTGCAGAGCTCACTTAATGGGTACTGAGAGGCGGTAGAAGAATTGAAACCATAGTCCGGTGGATGAACGATATTCAAAATATAGCGGGTAAAGCTGTGTTTAGACTAACGCAACTCAGGGAAGCATGGCACGAAAAGGAAGGGATGCCAATGGTGATGATGAGGTCATAAGTTATACACCGTTATACTTTAAAATTTTAAGATTGACGAACGTGTTGTCTAGTCAGTGATTTGTGGAAATCACAGCATTAGATACATGCAAAAATGATGTTCAGTAACATCAGATTGAACTAGAAACTGTCCACTATATCTTACATTATAATACATTTTATTTTCAAACCACGGTGCGACTAACAGCATCATACTTACAAGATCAGTTAATCACTTCTGATCTGCTCTTCAACCCACTTCAATCTCAACGAATTAATAATCGCCACTTAACTTTTACAACGGCTAATATTTATGAAAAATACCCTAAAAATCCCCGAACTCGATCGCCCTCAATTCAGGGGTAGGCAATCCGATCCGAGTGAACGCTTGTCATATTGATTCGGAGACGTAAGTGAGTGTTTTCGGAAGCTGCGATAAGGCGAAACGTGACTACGGAACCCGTCGACGGACCAGGCATGTGGACCTTTATACTTTACAAGAGAACCTTGTAAGGAGCTGCCTACCCCTATATACCCTGGTAGCTTACAACAATGTGCCAGTTTTATAGTAATTTGCTTCAGAAATAAACCGTTCGATTCGTAAACGGTTCTCGATGAAGTCTTGCTTGAAACAGCGAAATAAATTGAATATGTCAGATGCATGATATGGAATTGCATTATTTTGCTTATGGGCGAAGTTTTGGAATGTAAAATTGTTTTTAGAAAATAAAGTTCTAAGTTCTATTTCTTTGGGAGATCTGTTTTCTGATTCGGCCCATTCAAATAAATTGAATGAAAAAGAAAGTTGATACGGTAAATACTCAAAATATTTTTTAAATGTTTATTAAAATGATTAAAAATATATGTAATTTTGAAATTATTGTATTTTCTGAGAATATTAACCATGTTGCCATAAAATGACTATTTATTAACAAACTTCTCTTTACGCATAAATAAATTAACCACAATAAGTTTCGCGCCGGTGTCGAGACATTAATTTTATGATCCACGAAATCCCGGCTCTTTTCTAACCAAAGTTAGTGTTCGAAGCAATAATGTAACGGTAACTTAACACCACAACTTTAAAAAAGGAACGTACAATAAATAAGAAAAAGTTAAAAAACTGACAGTTAAGAGGTACACTTTTTGGAAGTTCGTGAAGTAAAAAGGCGAGCTTTCGGAATTATAACTAGATTAATGTTCGGTGACTGGAACTACCCTGGTGAAACTTTGAAACTAAGTGGAAACAGAGTTTTGTATTATTTTTAACGAAACGAACCGCCTTCGGAATTCATTAGTTTGGAAAGTATTGAGAAAAGTCTAGTTCCAATATATGCCGACGGTCTTTGGCGACGACGACGAAGCGGGGCTCTAGAACCATAGATGACTAACATTTTTTTTTAATAATTTTTCTTCAACCCGTACAAACTCTCCCCTCCCACACTTTTTTTTTTGAAGTGAAAACTTCTTTAGCGGCGTTGAGCACTTTTCTGTAATGGGTATAAAATCTTAAACTCGCGTCAGGACACGTGACCCTGACCGAAAAAGCGTAGGACGGCGCAGGGCGCTTGCGTGAATGTTCGTGTGACTTTATTACTTTTAAAGAAGTTTGTAAGCTGGATACATTCGTTGCTAGGTAACATTGTTTATAAAAGATGTACGTCACATTGGAAAATTATTGAAATAAAAAGTCAATTTTTGCGAGTTTTACTAAACTCTGTTCACAAGATATTTCCAACAATTACTATTCAAGTTTTCACTTCTGCCGGCACTCCCAGAGTGCAACCCGTCGTTTTTTTTGTTTGCGAAAAGGAAAACATACAACCTAAATACACAATAAAACAAGAAAGTTTTTTGCTGAAATATTATTTCTAGGGAGTTTTAAACGTTATTGTTTGCGCCTAATATAGCTGTTATGAAGAATTTGAAAGAGCGGGAGTTTCGAAATTTATAGTCGTAACAATTTTTGTGATGTAAGTTGAAAACTACTGTAATAGTACCTACAAGCAATAAAGCCTTTGTCAAACAGACAAGCGTGGCGAATGCGAAGCGCGGCGTTTTTATTTGTAAAGTATGGAAAAGCGAAAGCGATCCGATAGCGTGACCGAACCGATGCGAAGACGCGGCGAAGGCATATTTGCTCTGTTTCACGTCGTTCATAAAAAGCAAACTAGCTAATCAGAAATCAGAAATCAGAAAGCTTTATTTGTGAACATAGGTCAAGTTACACAAAGTGTGAGGTGTTATAGATAGGTAGATCCTCTATGTTTTGCTCAGAGGCGTACAAATATAATTGTTTTAATTTTAGAATAACAGATTGATAAATTTATGTCGAATTCAGAATAAATGGCATAGCATAATCAAAACAAAACAAACAAAAAAATATACAATAAATTTCTAAATAAATGTCAAATGGTTAAGTTACATGTCATAATAATTAATAGCCATAATGTCGAACAGAATAATTCAAGGTCATTAAAACAGATCAGGTAAGTTATTGTTAGGCAGTAATTATAGAATTGTCGTCGAAGTAGTCCTTTAATGTGTAATAGCATTTATTAGTCAAAATTCTAAATAGTTCTTTTTTGAATTTGTCCAGATTTAACATTTTAATGTTTTCGGGCAGTTTATTATATATTTTTTTAGCCATACAGAATGTGCTTTTATTCATTAGTGCAGTTTTGCCATAACTTACTTCGAGTTCTGACTTATTTTTATCGCGTAATTTTCTGTAGGAACTTTTAGTAGCTATTTTATATGATGAAATATTGGACTTGACGAATATATTTGATTCGTATATGTATAGCGATGGCAAGGTAAGAATCTTTAGTGCTACAAAAGTCGGTTGGCAACTGTCTGTGCTTTTTAGGCCACACATTGCTCTAATACATCTTTTTTGGGCTCTAAAGACTAATTCTCTATCAACTGAATTGCCCCAGTACATTATGCCATATCTGAGTGTTGATGCAACATAACCGTGATAGGCTGTAAGTACGGATTCGAGACTGACTATTTTTGAAAGCTTATACAGGGTGTCCCAAAACTCAACGTCAAGCCGAAACGGGGTGACAGGATTGATCATAACCATCACGAGAAAAATGTGAAAAAAAATCTATCCCATGCAGTTTGAAAATTATGGGCATTTTAAGAAAAACCTAGAAATGTGATCAAACTGTACCATTTTTCGGTTATTGTGGTTATTCTTTTTTATTTTTGTTCATTTGAACTTTGGAAACGTAATCCTTAATAACATTTCTAGAATCCCAATAAAAAATAATGACACAATTGCCTCAAGTTTCCGAGAATTGAGACTATTTGTTAAACTACGAATTTAAAATTTTCTAGATTCGTCGACTTTGACAGGCCCTCCTATAAAAAAAATGTACTAGAGTGCCTTGGCAAGTGGCATTAAAAGTTGGCGCATTTAATCAGAATTCTAAAATGGTACAATACTTGTTAGTTCCATACAATAGAAAAGAGTAAAAAAATTAAAACCTCAAGTAACCCGAATTTTGCTATCACATTTTACTCAGTTAAAATGTTTTTAATTCGCACAAGCTGTAGGTAGGTTCTTAATTTTAATAAGACAAAATGATGAGAGAGATAGATAATGGGTATGTTTGTCATGAGTGAGCGAGACAGATAGTGACGCCACTTATACCAAAGTGAAAAAAAGTTAGTAAAATAATTAGGTTTGTTGGACTAAAAGTCAGATAGAGAAAAAACATTTTTATTACAATAAATGTTCAAATTGTTTACCATCAGCCTCAATACAAGCCCTACATCTTCTTAAAAAAGATCTACTTATAAGTCGGGCATATCTTCGAGAGTTGATCGCCTCAGCTGCTTGAGAAATGCGTTCACGCAGGTCGGCTACGTGATCAATGGGCTTTGAGTAAACTTTTTCTTTGAGAACTCCCCAATAGAAAAAATCCAGGGGATTTAAATCTGGTGAACGGGCGGGCCACAAGATAGTGCCTGAACGTCCAATCCACCTTCCCGGATATTCCTGGTCAAGGAAATCTCTTACTTGCACTGCGAAATGCGTACCCATACCCATTATCCATCTCTCTCATCATTTTGTCTTATTAAAATTAAGAACCTACCTACAGCTTGTGCGAATTAAAAACATTTTAACTGAGTAAAATGTGATAGCAAAATTCGGGTTACTTGAGGTTTTAATTTTTTTACTCTTTTCTATTGTATGGAACTAACAAGTATTGTACCATTTTAGAATTCTGATTAAATGCGCCAACTTTTAATGCCACTTGCCAAGGCACTCTAGTACATTTTTTTTATAGGAGGGCCTGTCAAAGTCGACGAATCTAGAAAATTTTAAATTCGTAGTTTAACAAATAGTCTCAATTCTCGGAAACTTGAGGCAATTGTGTCATTATTTTTTATTGGGATTCTAGAAATGTTATTAAGGATTACGTTTCCAAAGTTCAAATGAACAAAAATAAAAAAGAATAACCACAATAACCGAAAAATGGTACAGTTTGATCAAATTTCTAGGTTTTTCTTAAAATGCCCATAATTTTCAAACTGCATGGGATAGATTTTTTTTCAGATTTTTCTCGTGATGGTTATGATCAATCCTGTCACCCCGTTTCGGCTTGACGTTGAGTTTTGGGACACCCTGTATAGAGCATAGGTAAAAGTATTAAGTTTTTTGCATATTACGTCTGTTTGGGATCTCCAAGTCAATTTATTGTCTATATTGATACCAAGAAATTTTGTAGCAGTAGTTGATTCAATATTTGTCCCTAAATAGCTAATGTCAAGTGTTTTATTTGGTATTCTTTGATAAAAGTGCATAATTTTAGTTTTTTCTAAGTTGATTATTAGATTATTTCTGTCAAACCACGATATAATTTTATTTAACGTCATATTTACCTCATTTTCATAAGTTTTGGGATCGCCACATTCAATCACTACGGTGCTGTCATCGGCAAATAGCACCATGGGGTGATTTATTTGCCCCGGAAGGTCATTTATGTACAATAAAAAAAGTAGGGGACCCAGTACGCTACCCTGAGGAACACCATATTTAATTATCTCACTTTCGGAGCGATATTTTTTCTCATAGCTGGTTTTTGAGCATATTTGTGTGATTTCTACATATTGTTTTCTGCCCGTTAAGTAAGATCCAATAAGATCAAGTATATTTCCCCTGATACCATATTTTTCAAGTTTTTGTATAAGAATCGGGTAATCTACATAATCAAAAGCCTTAGTTAGATCCATATAGATAGCACATACAGGATTTCTCTTATCTACGTTTGACATAATAGGGAGAAGCAAGTCATGTATGGCCATATTGATGGTCTTCTGCTTGCGAAATCCCTTTTGTTCCTTTACTAATATGTTTGACTTTTCGAGGTAGTTATATAAAGACTTGTAAATAACTTTTTCAAAGATTTTTGAAAAGACTGGTATTAACGCAATGGGCCTATAGTTTGACATACTGTGTCTTTCATTCTTTTTGTGTAATGGTACAATTATTGATGTTTTTAATTTTTCAGGGAAGATTCCGTTAGAAATACTCATATTAATTATGTGACTGAGATGTGGAGCTATATATTGAGACACTTCCTTGATAACTTTAGTACATATTCCATCATAACCAACGCTGTTTGTATTTCGAAGTGATTGAACATGATTATTTATATCTTTAGGTGTTGTCGGCTCCATAAATATAGAGTTTGAAGTGTTTGACAGGATTTTGATTTCTGGTATAGATTTATTTTTTGGTTTGGTAACTTGATTTACATAAAATTTGTTAAAAGCCTGAGCTATTTTTAATGGGTTCGTGATTTTATGTGATTCTGTTTGAATTTGTGTAATTGGTTCTTTAGGGAAGCAGGTCTTAGATTTATTAATTACAGCCCATGCAGCTTTAGATTTATTTTGGGACGTCTTAATAAAGTAGTTATTTCGTGATTTTTGTGTTAACGTTATAACTCTTTTAAATCTTGCAGAATATGTCTTAAACGATTGTTTGTTGTTTGGGGTAGGATTTTTCCTGTATTGCCATAGCAAGTGCCGCTTCTTTTTACTACATATTTTTATCCCATTAGTAATCCATTGGGTCTTTTTTGTAATTGTTTTTGTTATTATATCATACGGAAAGCAAAGGTCATAAAAACATCTGAATAGGTCAAGAAAAAGAGCGTAGGCATCATTGACGTCACTAGTTTTATATATGTCCGAAAAAGTAAGGTTTTGTATGCATTTTTTAAATTTATCTACATTTTCTTGGCAATAATTTCGTCTTTTAATTTTCCAACGCTTCAAGATACATGTTTTCTTAACAGGACATTTCAAAATTTGTGCGGTATGATCTGACAGACCCAATTCTATAATTTCCCCTTTACAGCCTTTTACATTATGTGCTATGTTGTCCAAGCAGGTCCCACTGCTTAATCTAGTAGGTTGACAAAATTGTAATTTTAGATTATAATTTAACAAGGTGTATTCGAAATCTAAAACTTGTTTATTTCTTTTTAATAGGTTAATGTTAAAATCTCCACATAGGACAACCTTTTTATTATTTCGTTTTAAACATAACAGATGTAAGGTATTATTTAAATTTTCGAAAAATGTATCCAAATTAGATTGGGGCACCCTATACATACATACAATGATAATGTTGTGTTCTGTCAGTTCTATAGCGCAGCTTTCAATAATGTTAATTACAGAATATTTTCCTAAGTTTAACACTTTATACTTGTGACCAACCCTGGTCAAAATGCACGCGCCACCTCTTCTATTATCTCTGGAAAAACTGGTAGCAAGGACGTAGTTTGGTATATTTAGAAGTAATTCCTGTTCAGGTGTCATAAAATGTTCGGTAATGCAAATAGCGTCGATCTGTCTTTTACTATTTTCTAATTCTTCCAAATGAAGGGTAAGCGTGTCGCTTTTACTTAGGAGTCCAGCAATATTCTGGTGGAGGATATGTATACTGTTATAAACGAAAAAAGTTGGGGTTTTCTTTCAAGTTTGGATTGTCTTCGTCGTTATTCGGAGTAGTTAAAATTTCGTCACAATCTTGTTTGTTGTAATTATTCGTCCGTCTGCTTGTCTGACAATATAAGTCTAAATCAGTCTGAATGTTACGCATAATATTGTCATATATACTCCTAATTCCATATTTATTGATCCTGCCCGTAGTGTATGAGAACATCTCATGTGTAAGATCTCGATTGCTGTCAAAGATATGTGCGTACTTATGATTTTGGTTATCTAGGCAAAGAAGGTTGTTAAACAACTCGACTTTAAAGTTATACATAAGTGATCCTATCTTATATGTAGGAAGACAAAGTACTACGTTGGTGTGTGTTATTTTTCGTAGGGACTCATTTAGTAGGTTTATTACGTTTATGTAGTTGTTTTCGCTTGTGACATTATAGTTTTCGCCAATATCAATGATACAGTAGTCGCTTAGGGTGAACCCCTTTAATTTTTCTTCAATATTGCCTAATAATTGCTGGATGGTACTGTTCGGCATTATGTAGTGACAGTAGTTGAAGTATTCGGAGAAAACTTCCTCTATGACGGTCAAAGATTCGTTGTGTTTGTTACTACTTATAATACAAAGGTTATTCTTTTCCTTAGGTTTCGATATTGCAGTATTAGTCGGTAGTACAAGAGCAGGTAACCTTCTAGCTTGATGTGTTTTCTGATTAGGACTATTAGCCGTCTGAGTTCCCTTATTACGTTTGTTGCAGTCAGATGGAGTGATTGGAGGTCTACATGTACTGATTTTGTCAATCGGTAAATTAACTTGAGGTGGTTCTTTAGTTACTTGTATGCATGTTTTCGCTATAGTCTTTTTATCAGGCGTTGAATATTTAGTATTGTTGGTGTCAACAGTCGTAATCATATTTTGTAAATTTGTTTTAAGGCGCAGGTTTTCTATGTTTAAATTGTCGATTTCTTGATGTGCGCTTATCAATTGCTGTTTAAGTAGTGTGATTTCCTTGGTTAACTCACGAATTTCGTCAGTAGTATCGTGGAAGCTATCCGGAATACTCATCATCGTTGTGTCTAATATAGTTTTGTCGCTGTTATTTGTTGTAATTTTAGACAGGTCAGTTAACGAGCTTGTTCTAGAAGGTTTATTACGATATCCATTTTTATTCGAAGTTATCGTGAGTGCCCTCTGTTGTGATAATTTTTAGTTGTTGATAGATGGTGAATGGAATATTATAAAGAAATTGAGTTTTTAAGAACTCACAAAAAGAATCACAACTAGTGGGATTCGAACTTAGGTCACGTCGTTCGAATCATAGGTGCCACGCTATTCGCCGCCGATCCAAATGTACTTAGCGTATTGTAGTGAAATTTAGCATTGCAATGAACATATTTAATATTTAAACGAGCAACGACGGTTAGAGATGACTCATTTAATGGAACTTTTTGCAACAGTCCGAACACTTGGGTCACTTTGTTTTTATTTGAAATTATATATAGTTACACGTTGTTATGTTTTGTTAGGTGGATAATGTTTATAAATAAAAAAGTTTTTAGCACTATTTTGATGATGACACTGATATTAATTGTAGTTTGATCCACTGTTTTTATTTTATTTAAGTCTAAAGTTTGTGTCGTTCGTATGTATATTTTATGCTTAGTTTTCCACTTAGTATTAAGGAACACTGTTTTAAAAGTCACTGCACACAATATTCAGTAAACAGCCATTGTTTTTATTTAGATTTTTCATTGTTTATTGAGAGTTCGTTTTCTTTTGTTTTTTATTAGGTGAATTACGGTCTATTTTTGGAGATAACACTTTCACTTATTCATGGTAACTATTTAAAGATGTTTAGCGGAAAAAAGTCAACAAAAAGTAACTTTTACTATTTTATAGTTAATTAAGTCACGGAGCGGATTCGATCGCAGGACAGTCGCGCGCGCGTAATACAACTTCAAAGAGTGTCAGCATAATGACGGGGCCTGTAGAGGGCCAAAGCCTGCTGGGGTCGCGGGACCAAGGGATTACCGTGACCCTAGTACGTAAAGGGCTATTGAAGGACACCGTGGATTTAAGTCAGTACAAGTCTGACAGTCCCTCCCGCCCTGCCTTGGGTGGGAGGACTCATTTGATGATGTTACCACGAAAAAAAAAAAAAAGCTAATACAACTGCCACGCCTCGGTTCGCTGCACCCAGTTTGACGTCTCGTATCGGTTCGTTATTGCTTCGGACTCGGTCCGGTTCGCTATCGCCTGTCTGTTTGACAAAGGCTTAAATTTTATCTAAACATTTTATCTTCTTTATATCCTTCATTTATAAGATAAAATGTTATAAAGCAGTGCAATCGTCTGTGTTCAACATCACTAAAATAAATAAATAAATTTACTAGGATAAATAAGAACTTTGCAATGTAAACAGATCGATATAGCTAAACCGCCTTATTACAAAAAGGGGTTTAACTAAAAACCCAGGTTTAATTTTGTAAAACTACGGCTTACACAGACATTATTACAAATCGTGGTTTTGCGATAAACCATGGTCTAACAGTAGTAGCTGTCAAAGGTATGTCAAAGTTTCTCATAGCAAATTTTTCATTGTGTTGTAGTTTTTGTGTTATTTTCACCCAAAATGGATTGAAACACGGTAGATTTAACTGTTACTCATTGTGGATTTAATTGTTTAGACAATCGTTCAAATGGCGGTACTAAAGTCGACGTTTAATCTTAGTTTTGTAATACGGACAAATTTAAACCATGGCTCTGCAGATATGCCTGGACTTGATAGACCAGGTTTAAACCGAGGTTTATTTAGTTTTAGTAATAAGGCCGAATAAGTGTAGGGTAAAACTAGGTAATACGTCCTAGTTGACAAAACGCTGCAACATTACTGCTTGGAACCACACGCGATTGTTGCTACTGTTGACGTATAACATGACCGAGGCCGAGGGCTTATTATCTTGTCTTCCCCTATTTTTTTATTGAATCAATGTGGCTGTCGTTTTGGGATGAGTGGGATCCACCACACACACACCTAGTTGTCCAGTCTGCAACGGCACCGTAGGGTACCTTTAACAACAACAGCATCCTGAAGACCATAGCAGACAGATGGGATAGCCCCATACTGGGGCATTGGATACGCCTGCATGCCATTGTGGCGTAAAATATAGTGTTTTTGTTTTTCCTGGTAGTTTTTAAGTACTAACAATAGTTTATAAGTTGTTTGTATACTAACCAAATGGATTAATTTGTCCGAAATAAAACAATTATTATTATTATTATTATTTAACCTGGCTGAACGATTCCACTGGCTTTACCAGAGCCACATCGCTCGCTAATAGGCGAACAGTGTATATGACGGGGACGCGAGGTATGTTGGGAAATCACACACTTAAGGCAAAATCAGGTGGCCTACTAGAGTAGTTCCAGTGAGGGAACGAGGCGGCGCAAGACGACTTGTATAGCTCTGTCTCTTTTCCACATTTGAACGTCGTCTTTAAGACGTTATGGTAGGCTACCAGGACGTCATTTGCAAGCGGCCATTAACAAATGGCGTCCTGTTGGCGCTTGGGCTACGTTAGTATTGTGTTAAGTTTGCCTGAAGTGTGTGATTTCTGATCAGACCTCGCGTCCTCGTCTTATACACTGTTCCCCTTCCATCCTATTCCCGCGTATTTTTTACTGTGTTCCGACAGTTTTGGTGTGGGCGAGATCGCTCCATCTTAAGAGGCCTCTTACAGTCCACTAGCGCCGCCAATCGAAAAAATGTCATAACTCGTAAATAGAAACAAAAATACAAAATGTGGTCTGTAATTACTGTAGAAAAGGCAATAACGTAATTTTATAACACATTGTCAACTCTTGAAATATAGCTGTTTAGCTAAATCGTGCATTCTAAACATAAACGGCCGTTTTTTGTTACAAATGGTTTTTTTTTTTTTGTAACTACTAACCTTTAGCCGTCTTTCCAACCTTATTGTCCTGCTTCTGGGTAACGATCTCCCCCAGGAATTTCGACTCTACCCCATCGGTTATAACTTCAATTTTAATACCAATTATAGAATGCAGTTATTCATTTGACATGCATTCAACCTCGGGCACGCCGCAATCGCGGCGGTAAGACCCCTCTTTGAGGAGTGGCTGGATAGGCGTCACGGCGTCCTTACCTTCCGCATGACGCAGGTCCTCACCGGACACGGAAGTTTCGGGAGGTTCCTGTGTCTGATAGGGAGGGAAGAAACGCCTGGGTGTCACCACTGCGAGGATCGTCCGGAGGACACGGTGGAGCATACGGTGCAGGACTGCCCCGCTTGGGCAGAGCACCGCCGTGTCCTCACGACGGCGATAGGCGGAGACCTCTCGCGCCCGGCATTGGTCGAGGCCATGCTGCGGGGCGAGACGGTTTGGGAAGCGGTCGCCTCCTTCTGCGAAGCAGTCATGCTCGTGAAGGAGGAGGCGGGCCGCCTGAGGGAGAGGACAGCGTCCTCCCTCCATCCCAGCCGCAGTGGTAGACGCCCACGGCGTCGGACGTCACAGGACGATCTCCGGCCACCGTAGGCGCGGGCATGCGGGCAGCGAGTAATGGGCGACTTGCTGTCCGACCATGGACCATGCCCGGGTCGACGGCGCGTTGTGTTCCACGCGCGCCTCAAGGAGTGTCAGCACATTGACGGGGCCTGTAGAGGGCCAGAGCCTGCCGGGGTCGCGGGACTTACCCATCACCGTAACCCCGGTACGTAAAGGGCTCGTGAAGGACACCGTGGATTTTAGTCAGTACAAGTCTGACAGTCCCTCCCGCCCTGCCCTGGGTGGGAGGACTCATTTGATGATTTTACCACGCAAAAAAAAAAAAAAAATGCATTCAACCTGTTCTAAAAACTAACCCTACAATTATAAGAACTCTTTGTACTCCATTTGCTAGGAAATGGAAGCCTCAGAATAATGCATGCGGCAGTTTGAAGCCCGTTCACAAGCCAGACAAAAGCCAGCTTCCTCTAAAATATTCATAGAAGACCTACTGGTCTATTCCTAGAAAGTACCACTTTGCAACTACATTATAACCACAGAAATCTTAATAATAAGGTAATAGAAATGCTATAGTACTACATTTTACAGCGGGACGAGTGTCGCCGGGTCACAGCTACCACCACATAAACAAACAATAGATACACAATAACGCCTACATATGCACTTTGCATTGCTGCAACAAAACCAAACCTTTTTGCGATGACATTACGCAACATTTTCTAAAAACGTATAATCTCAGGTCACGTGACTCCTGCAGCCAATAAAAAACGTGTGCGAAAAGCAGAAAATGATATCGCGCGCTCACTCTCACGTAGGAATAGTGCAGTGCAAGTGCAAACTACTACGAGCTCATGTCGATAAATTATAATTTTCCGTTGAGTGTTAATCGCCAAGGAATCTAGCAACAATAGATAACTAATTTTATTGAAAGGGATTCAATAAAACAATAAGTGTAAGTAGATACATTTAGTTTATAATATAGTTAAATCTCAAAGGCTCTCCAATACTTCACCTTATGGAAAAAAAAGCAATGACCAAATAGGACGGACTATGTACGAACTTAGATAAAAGTGGGGAGGTAGCTAGTGTAGTGGTGGACTACAAATACTTAATAAACTAAACTAATTTAACATAATTGAAATTAAAATATAAACTAAAATAACATAATTGAAATTGTTTAAGTTTTATATAAATAACAATACATAAATATGTAAGAATATTAATTATATACTATAAATAAATATAAATACATACCTAATATGGGTCACATTGAACAATGATTAAGCAAATAATTTGTAAAAATGAAAAAGTATGGGACACCTACATTATTTTGATTTTGAAAACTGAAAATACATCTCATATTTAAACATTTAACATAAAACCATAATGTTTTCCAATTTGGTAAAACTAAGAATCAAACTGAACATAATTAATTTATCGATACAGAATAGTAGTGGCACGTCACTAAATTGCGGCCAACTCATGCGGCTTGTACCAAGAATTGTTTATTGCGCCGCGAGAATGCGAGTCCGCATGACTATAATTCCATTGCTGCTTTTAGCAGTTGTAATAGTAGACATGGACAAGCTTAAGCATTGATGGTTATTGAATTGACAAAAAAAACGTTTTTCGTGATAAATCGTTGTAGCGGTGGTAAAAATATTTGATTTGTTTATATTTACTAAAAACGACAATATTTCAAAAATTAAGTACTTACATATGAAATGTTATTCCTTTATATGTTAAGTTACAAGTTATGGACGAGTTTCCGCAGTTGGATACGCTGCAAAACACCATGTTTACCTCTCCGCGTCTCAAATAACACAAGTAACCGCAACAAACGCTCCTCGTAAACTTGTGCCCTACGATACACATGCGCGGCGACAAGGTCACGCGTCTATGCGACTTCTATTGCCTTATTATTAAGATTTCTGTGATTATAACCATTGGACGGCCAGCTGCAATTATACCAGAGACATTTTCGAACGTGGCCAAAATCCAGCCAGCCACCTTGCTTTTTTTCTAATTTTAAAAAAGGAACACAAATGTTTGATAACTGCCAGTGTCGTCCTGACGACGTCATTCGGGCGCCAAAAGATCCATGTTGCATATGTCTGTATATAGGTGCTACTAATCTTAATCTTACTCCACTAATCCTAATGACTGCAGCAGCACTTCAAAGTTATCTACTGTAATATCACGAAACTTCCCTTAGCAAGCAATCTCCATAATACTCACTCAGTACGTGTTAGTTATCATATCTTTAAACAATTGTTGTATTGTGATCAAGTCGGGAGCTGATATAGAAGTTAAACACAAGTTTGCATAATGTTCTTGTGCGGAGTTAGGCGGAGAGTGGAATCGCTCCTCATTAGGCAAATCGGATGGCGTTAGCTCAACCTATTAGCACAGTCAATGTTTGGCCAACCCATCACCCCGCCTCGTCACTCCGATAGCTGCGATCAACCATCTTTCAATTATCTTTTACACGTAGATTGACTTTCAACTTTAATTTCATCAAGGAATTTAATTAAAACCAACCAAAATTATATTATATCATAAACCGTTTCAGATCTTTGATGAGCTTAGTGGGTATTTAATTTGTAATCAGTAGGTATCTAACTCTCGTTACGAATAAATACCAGCTTAAGCGCTTAACGTTTACACAGAATATTTGTGAACAAACTTCTGTGTTAGATAGACTCGATCCTTGAAAGAGAACTTTACTGAATTATAAGCGAACTTTGATAGCGGACACGAAAGGTAAAAAGTTTATTTTAAATAACCATCAAAAGCGAACATTTTTCCGCGACTTTATGAAACGTTTCAGTAGATTTATGAATAAAACCTTTCAGGGCGGTTGCGAGGCCGCAATGTAATTTAGGTCGTATAAGGAATAGAGCCGCTGCCTCCAAAATTAGACCGTTATCATTCCAGCGCTGTCGCCGCTGAGATCACCAGTTATATGAGCCAATACACCGAACAGAATAAATTTGCTTTATACAGACAGTTGACCTTCATAACCGATATTGTTGCCTTTATACAAGGAAATATTTTGGAAATTCCCGACGTCCGCCCTCCGTAGTCGGGTCTTGTGTCGTTTCTTTTTTTTAAGTTATTTGCGCTGCAAAGCCGAAGCTACGAGTATATGAGAAAATTGGAAAAACCTTTAAAGGAATTGAGAGTCCAGGGAAGCGGAGATTTATTAGACGTTGATACATAATGGGATGTGCTTTAAGATTGTTTTTAATAAATTAATAGGTAGTGCATTTCTTTTTACAGTCTCCTGTTGTTGATGATAAAAAGAATTTCAATAGGCATTCACAGATGATACAAGAAGTACGGTTTAAATGCAAAAATCTTTTCTCTTCTTTCTAGGAACTGTACTCGTACAGTCGAATGAAACTCATCCGCACACATTCGTGATGATACCGCACGTCACACGGTGGGCTGAAAATCGGCTTTCATAGACTTAGGCATTTTATTTTGCAACTGCGAGTTTTTTTGCCGGATATCGCTTCTATTAGTAATAACAATATACAAAAATGACAACCGAGTTGATTCTGCATAAAAATGAAGGAAAGAATTTTTTTACGAAAATTTTGTATGGAGCTAGTATGAAAAATCGAAATATCTCTAAAACGGCAGGGATAACCGTAATATCCTTATAGGGGGTTATAGTACTAATTATTTATGATTTTTTGACACACGTTACATAATGGTTGTAGATGCCGTTTTTTTTTTAAAAATCGTCAAAATATTTTTATTTATTTTTACGTAACAAACTTTCCTTTTAGTGTTTAAGTTGAAGAATTCAGAGCTTTAACTACTCTTAACGTAAAATAGCATCACCCCTATAGACCTGAAGGACTAGACAAAGGTGTGTAGTATCTTGTTGATCTTGTAAGATTCCAATTCCGAGTCAGAATTCAGATCGGATATACCTACAAACTCGAACTCTCGAACTCTTTCCGGAAACTGTATTAGGTCGAGAGTTTCAGCAAAAAAGGTAGTCTTTCTTTTGGCATCTAACTTCGGCCTTTGTGCACTTAGAAAAGGATCCGAAGAAACAACAAGCATATTTAGGATATCTTGATAGGAATCTTGCCTGCTTCTTTTCCGCGAATGATGTTCCCGGAACCTCCTAAAATTTTTGTTTCGAGACTCTGGGGCTTCTTCCGAGACAGTCCCAATCGGGACAATATCATTTTTTTCGATTATGTCAGCTCCGTGTATTAATAGTTTATGTACGGTTGATGACATGTAGTACCAGTCGTATAATTCCACGTACTTTTCTGCTGTTTTGCGAGCAAAATCTTTAAATTTGATAACATCGATCTTCTCACCAGATGTTATTGCTTGCAAAATAACAGCAAATCTTTTTATCAGGTTTTGATCCAACCCAGTAATAGCTGCAGTTTTATTGGGAAACTCGAAAAACTTCCTTGCGGTATTCCCGTCATTGGTAGTTCCCGAGCCTTGTTTCACTATATCAATCAACAGATTGAGCTCCACTTTAAATTAATTTTGAATGTTTCTTTTTCCGTTTTGTAACATTTCTTTATGCTCATTACTTCTTGCTGCCCACTGTTTGAAGTCAAGTCTGTACGCAATGTGTAACAGACATTCCATGCAATTTATACGGGCATGTAGGGATGATAGGCCAAATTCGTACATGTCAGAACAGACAGTTTTTGATGTTACAGCATCTAAGTGGTTCATTTCTGTTGGTTTTGCTAAGCAAAGGTAGCATGATTCATTTGACCTAGCTTCAGAAAGGTACGTGCAGACTTTTGCGTCGATCGTGTTGTCATCATTAGTTTATGAGTCACCCTGTTACTATTAATGCACTCTGTAGGGTTAAGGGCCTCAATTTCCTCATCCATTTTTTATTTGTTATCAATGACAACTGCTTCGCTTTCTTTTACAAAAGTGAACTGAACCGGACGACAATAAAAAGTTGAGCATGGTTTCGGGTTTGTCCATATAGTATTATCTCCATCTGTCAGTTTCAGTGGCACCAAGGAGGTCATGAAAATGCTTGAATCATCATGCTCGCCGTCCATTTTCTGCTTGTATCGGCTCTGATTGGAAGCACCATCAAATCCCCACTTCGATATCAGCTTTAACTGCTTATTTTCCACATTATCAGAAAGACTTTGAACCTCACCGTGATGTCAAGTAAAGCTTGAAGTGTAATTCTAGCTGATGAATCCGTAACTGACACTGATTGATTAGGAGGGTAGCATGCAAGCTTAGTTTGTTGCAGTTTATAGTAGGATGGGTAAATATCCTTAGCACCTTCCCGAATGGCAGTCTCTCGCAACGTAATATATTGCCACTTTGAAAGCATAAGTGAAAGAAGCAATCCAAGTGCTTTCTACACAATAAATAATAATTTTGAACGTATGTAAGGTTTTAAATTCCTTTTGTGTCGATATTATTATGTGTCCGGTTATGTTGTAATCATACTTTTAGGGCGGGTATGATCAATTAACAATTTACTTTGACACTGATATTCAACTATTTGGTATTGTTGGAAATCTTACAAGATCAACAAGATACTACACCCCTCTGTCTAGTCCTTCAGGTCTATAGGGGTGATGCTATTTTATGTTAAGAGTTGTTAAAGCTCTGAATTCTTCAACTTAAACACTAAAAGGAACGTTTCTTACGTAAAAATAAATAAAAATATTTTGACGATTTTTAAAAAAAAAACGGCATCTACAACCACTATGTAACGTATGTCAAAAAATCATAAATAATTAGTACTATAATCCCCTATAAGGATATTACGGTTATCCCTGCCGTTTTAGAGATATTTAGATTTTTCACACTAGCTCCATACAAAATTTTCGTAAAAAAAATATAATTCCTTCGTTTTTGTGCAGAATCAATTCTGGTGTCATTTTTGTATATTGTTATAACTAATAGAAGTGATATCCGGCACAAAAACTGGCACTTGCAAAATAAAATGCCTAAGTCTATGAAAGCCGATTTTCAGCCCACCGTGCGTCACCGGCACGGCTCGGCACAGCGGGGGCCTTTGTCTCGACCTGCCCTTTTGTGAGAAATTCCAATTAATACGTTATACTTTTATGAGAAAAAAACCCATATATCGATTCGCGCTCTGAAATTGGAACAATACCACACCACTATTGTGTACCTGTCAAACGCTCATGGTCCAACATTCATGATTGAAGCAACGCTTTGGATGTTTGAACCTTCAGGAGTTTAAAATGTATCGTGTTATTCAGCGGTGACTGTAAGCATCACAGTACATTGCGCTCATTGGCCGCTTTCATGCGTAATTTATGTGCTACACGACGCATTCTAAATGTAATTCGACACGCGAACTGGCAATACATTTTTCGCTAAGAAACTTCTTTAAGTTACTAAAGATTCAGTCAAGTAGATGTACACAATAACCAGTTGCCAACTTTCCATTGTATTTTAAGGAGCTTA
Organism: Agrotis puta; assembly: GCA_943136025.2. NCBI lineage: Eukaryota > Metazoa > Arthropoda > Insecta > Lepidoptera > Noctuidae > Agrotis > Agrotis puta. The sequence continues at coordinate 11,620,073 of OW964170.2, read as the reverse complement.
GACAGAAAAGGATGTTAAATATGAAATCAATTGGAACGGACTTTTCCATTAATAAAGGAACTCGGGAAGAAAGGACGCCGTGTCCTCTCTAATTAGAAGTCGCGAGTCGAATTTTCAATGCGTCTCCCGCCGCTTTACTAATGGTGAACTGAAATAAAAGTTTATATTTACTGTGCGTGGCTTCCTTCTCTGAATGAATATTTATACTTTCTCTCTTCACTTTATTCACCTCAAAGCCAACGCCGCACCGGCTGAAGTTTTTACGGGTAAGTATACTTTTTATAGCGGAATTTTTCTCTGACTTTTCTTGATGTTCAGACTGAGCTGAAACGTGTTCCGGGATATGTTGCTTTCGGATACATTATTTTTATTATCTGATGCTATATTTACATATGTACGTATGTAAAGTAGGTTCCCATGAGTTTACTTACATTCAGCAGTTTGAGAACAAAACAAAATAAAAAGGAGGCCAAGTTAATTTGTTAAGGGAGGCTCTATATTAGCATGTGGGTGTGAAGCGAGGCGGCGACGTGCGACACATCTCGGGCCGTCACGTCGCCTCGCCAGCGGGGAATCATTTGTTAGAACAGCAATAAAGCGGAGGAGTAGCAGCCGTCAGGAGGCGACAAACTTCCCAATAAGCCGCCGCCTTCCGGTACACCGCGGTTCGCTTTACAAGAGTAATGATGCTTAATTTTAATGACGCGTCGCCGACCAGCGCGGCGCGGCACGCCCCCGCCACCCCGCGCCGCCCGCGACGCGCACCGCCCGCCGGCGCGTGACCCGACTGCACAACTACCACTGATATTGGAAGACTCAACGACGACGACCGAAAGTCTGACGATAAATTTAGTTATTACTTGTGAAAATAGACGGAAGGAGATCGCTAACTTGTCCTCGTGAGAAGATAATGGATCATTGTGGGGGATGTTTTTAGTTACTTCACGAAAAAGGTCTCGTTAAAGGCCCGTTATGTGAGGAGTTTTCCAATTGTATCCCGGAGTTTCCCGTTTAAACCAGAATTGACGATACAAATTTTGTTTTAGTGGTAAAAGTTTAGATTATATTTAGATCCCGTCTTACTAATCCGGCGTTTTATCACGCAAGTTTTTCCTGGGAAGTCGATCATAGAAAACGATATTATTGGAAAGAAAATTGAAACTTGTGCTATTACGGAAGTCCCTTTTAATGAACATTGTATTTTATTATTAAAGATACCCTAAAAAAATATTATTTGTAGCAAGAAATTAAATTAAGCCTTCATAAAATTAATCATAATTTGCCAATTACAGAACAGGAGGCGCCGGCGGCGGTGGCGGGTCAACAAATCAAACGATGCGCGGTAACATTCATATGTTAACAAAGTCAGATAATGTTTGTCATCGAATATGTACCAATTTATTGAATCGTAACGTTGGGAATGAACATTTCGGGTGTGCAAACAACGGACTATATAAAATTAAAGACAGCCCACGGCGACACACGGCGGGCTGAGGGCGGGCGGGGTCCATCCATCCAGCCATCCATACGTCCGCGCTCAAAACTCGACGAATATTGTTTACAAATGCACCGCATTCTTAACGAAAATGTTTGGTTGATACCACCCGACTGATATATCGATACTTTTCAATATTTCATCACGACGTAAATGGTTCTCGTGTTGTAAACTAGTTGGAAATGTTTGATTTGATTAAATAAATGTTCGTGTTTTTGTGTGCGATATTGTCACAGTGATTGATATATTGTGTGTATTCTTTGGGACCATTTATAAATAGTTCTTTATTTTTATCTTAGTAAAATACCTTTTTGTAAAACAAAAACAATTGTTTATGTAGTTTAAGAAAGCAGCAGCTCTTGAAACGTTCACAGCTTATAAGGTTCGACTTAAGGCATTAAATTGCTCTAACCTGGTGTATCATAGTCTCCTCACGACCTCCCTAACATTATCTGAAGGAAACTATAGTGAGACGAGTGTAGTCGACAGCAGTAAACGGTGGCAGGCAGGTAACAATATTTCCCGCGGCAACAAATTGAATAAACACATCACCGTGCGCCTTAAACGACGAAAAGACAAGTCCAATAACGGCGGGCACCGTAAGCGATAAATATCCCAGTATCTACCGCCGCCACGCTCAACATATTTATGCTATCCTAGTCAGCTTTACTACCTAGCTTGCTTAAGATATTTGTTTTTCTCGGAATAATACAATTACAACAATGTTTTTGTTACGCATTAAATCCTCCAAGTTTCCTTTGTAAACTGCTTTCGTGCTATCGGTTAATTTGATGAGTTTGGCACAGATTGTTTTCGATGTGTTTATTGGTGGATGAAGTCAATGTTGAATAGATGTAGAGTAGTTGAGTGGTTTTTTTTTAAATAATAAACACACACGAAATAATAAATTCATTATAAAGTCATTTGACGTGCACGTACAAATGTAAGTACGTAAGTAATATACCAACATACACTAAAAAGAGATACCCTTCGAGAGAATTCGTGCTAAAACTGACAAACACGCAGGAGGGCTCCTAATTTTCATATCGAAAAAACCAAAATGGCGTCGTTGTACACATGTTGTTGCGTGAATTTCTCTTAGGGTCACGTATTGGCATCGTCTAATACAATTTGTTCGGAGACGCGCGCCGCCCGCGGAATGCAAACACACCCGCGACACTTCATAACACATGACGATTATTCGCAATTTGTTGCCGGGACATGGGCGAAATAGAAAATATTTATGTGCCTCACATTATGTATAAACGGCACGTTTCCTAAAAATATTAGGTTGATACTTTTTATCTCCATACAAGAATATATTTAATATTTTTTCTAATACATTTTCAGATAACTCTTCCACAAGAAAATCTTGATGAAAAACAGCGAAAATCCTATCCATAATCAAGATGGAAAAGCACACTTTGAAACGGCAAAATTGTGGTAGGCTTTGATAAAGGTCAAGAAAATTCAGTTACATTTTCCGGAACAAAAAAGTCGTCTTCCCCTTTCCGTAAAATAATACTTCCCCATTACCTTGCGTCACTAATTTAACAACAAACAACCTGCTATTTCTGGAGAGACATGTCCACGAATCTTCTGTAAACAAAAACAATTTCCATTTTGGTTTTTGACGTGGGAAGATTTAATTTAGAAAGCGTTTAGCCAACAACATTTGCGTACGTCGGTAAAGCGTAGAGTACATCGATATTACTCTCGAATTATTAAGTCTTGGCAGCGTCCGCCCGCAAAGCAAACACATGAATAATAGCCGTGAATACAGTAAAGTAGCGCGATGTGCACAGGCCACGGATTATCGGAATTTATGTGGCAGTGTGTGACGCACCTCCCGCTTGTTCGGCGCGAAGAAAAATATTGTGGTCTGAGAGCTTAAATATTGATGGATTTATGAACGCTCTTAAAATTATGACAGGCTCGAGCCACCGGCAACTTTATTGAGTCTTATCTCGGCGCTAGATTTATTGGTGTCTGCATCAAGTTTAGGGGAACCATTTTGTTGTTTTCACTTACGAGAGAATAAGAAAGTTGCCTTTGAAGGGTAGGTTATGTGCTTTAGATCTGTTACGGAACTCGCACTGAAACAACAAGTGCACTGAAACTGAAATAGTTTTATAGTAGCGAATGTTTTGTCAGGGATCTCGCGCAAATCTGTGTGTTTCGTAATGTTAGTTTATGTTCTTTGTCCCTGTATGTGTATATTTGTGGCTCGTACACGCGGAGTACAACAAAATCTTCGATATACAAGATTCAGCCGCGGTATTTGATGTTACGCGAGTCTTGTATCAGATATTCATGCAAGGTACAACAATATATTTTCCCAGCAGGTAATAGTAAAATGTGATTGTGTAAATCTCAAAACGGCTCCTGTGAACTTATTGTCAGTATAGAAAACGTACCGACGTCGAGCCAGCCATTGTACATTCATACGTCTGACGAGCAACAAAAGAAAATATTTTCTGAAAGAGTACTCCCAAACTAAATCATTTGAAGCAAGAATATAAGTTGCGAGTAGCAGACAGATGGCGCAAGTTGAGGTGCGAATAAAGTTTGAGTGGAAAAACTTATTCCTCCGCGAATCGTCCGGGAGGCGCAGTCGGTACCCCCGGGATACCTTTAACAATTTGTAAGTTATTTATTGCTGCCCAGAAATATCATTAACCCTTTTAAATTTAACAGCTTTATACAAACTTTTGTTTGCGGCAGATATTTACTTACCAGTCCTCGGAAGGGTGCATTTCGTTTGCAAGGAACTGATTTCACAATCAACATGTTTGCGACACTTCTATAAATTACAATAGTACCATCTGCCCCAAAACTAATATAACTTTTCCAACTATTCGTTACATTCTAAATATTTCTGAGTAATCGTCAAGTTGGCTCGTTCAGAACAAAGTTGGCGAGGTTATTTCAACTAAACTAAACTATTACTTATGAAAACTGAGTTAACATGCAAATCTTCGTCCATTCCGAGAGGATCTTGCTTACGTAAGCGCTGTTTAATACTTCGCGCATACTTATACTTTTCTTTCTTTTAAGTCCTTCCAAAATTAAGATTTTACGACACAAAAATGGTAACCAGATGCTGAGGTTGCTCATCTCTGAGGTATCCAACTTGTGCAGTGTTATAAGTAGTGGTAGTTTAGAAGTTATGAGCTAGTAGTCGGGTTCAGAACAGGTACATTTTAAATATTATCATTTTCCGTGCTATTGACATCAGCCATTCGGCTTTTAAGAACTAGTCGTGTGCATTTTCCAGTTTGTTCATGCATGAAATGATGGCTCGTTTATGGTTACACAGGAAAGAGTTTTCAGTGGCTATAATGTTATCACAATTGAGCGGGAAATGCCGGTGCTTAAACCTGACTTCATTTATTAGTTAATCTACATGATATTCACGGCAAAGTGAATTTTCAACCGGACATGATTTTGTGGTAAAATTTCTCTGTTGTTTGTAATAAATAATAGACCGAAGACATTGTCATTATTATAATCTTGGAGTAATTTTGGAGATGTTTTTTTATGTAATCTATTGGGTTTCAGTTTAGCCCTACGATTATATCTTCACATAACGCTGTTAATAATTACATTTAGCACACCCATGGACGTACACGCGGGCATGCGGGCGGCGAGTAATGGGCGATTCGCCGTCCGATCATGGACCATGCCCGGGTCGATGGCGCGTCGTGTTCCACGCGCGCCTCAAAGAGCTGTCAGCAATCTGACGGGGCCAAAGCTTGCCGGGGTCGCGGGACTGTCTCATCAGGGAACCGTGATCCAGGAACGTAAAGGGCTATTGAAGGCTCACCGTGGATTTTAGTCAGTGTAAGTGTGACAGTCCCTCGCATCCGGCCCTGGGCGGGAGGATTCATTTCATGATTTTACGGCGAAAAATAAGAAGAAAAAAGCACAACCATTTTCTGCCGGGCCCAGACTGGTTTAACGCGTACTATAATCCACCGACACACGAGCGTTACATGTAATGCTCGTAGTGCCATCCATACAGGTATGGATGGCAGGTCTAGAATTCGCATTACATTACGCGTTACACCAGTCTTTACGGCACGAACGTAACGAATTAACTGCTACGCTGCGTGTCGTGGGTTCGATTTCAGGAAAAAGTAGGGTTCTGGCTGTTTAAGTATATGAGTTTAAATGTTTGTTAACACACCCACCATATAAAAGAAACTCCTAAGACATCGCTTATTAAAAAAAAATACGTGTGTCACTCGGGGCCTGCCGCGGTAAAGCATAGCATTTTTTATCAACTTATGCAATTATAATTACTTGTTTATTTTATTTATAAGAAAAAGATAAAAATATTGTTTACCGCGAATATTTAACGAGAATATCATCCCATCGTTGCTCTATGGGAAGTTACTCTACTAATTAAGCTATGGTCAGCCAGGTCAATCAAGTGAAACGTCAAGAAAATAATTCATTCATTCTTTTATTCATTCACGTTGACATGACAGATGGGACAGTGTTAGGTTTATTTTCGTTACGGAATTTCTTGATTCGGTCGCCGCGCTCAGAGCCCGCGATAAAAGCTATGCAATAGGTTAATAAAAAAACCGTGGGACAACCTCTGTTGGTATTTAATTTAAGATTCCATCTTTCAGTCTACAGTACCCGACAATTTACGATTCAAACAATACCCTAGTAATCTCAAACACAATTTCTTTTCCCAAAACGGTAGATAATAAAAAACCTTTAAAATAGTTCAAAGAAAAAGACTAGGAATAATAAAATGACCTACACTTTAAACGAAAATTAAATATGCATTTTCAATCTTCTTCCATTGCAGAATAAGGACATACTATGAGTAAGTAAGTATAGCTTTAAAGGTCGCAGAACTAAAGCTGTGTTTACAAGGGCAATTTGTCCAGGAATAACTGATCGAGACTCGTCAAGAGGTTAGCAGAGCAATAATTTAATATTCCTGAGATTTCCTTTTTTTACGTGGTTAAATCATCTTATGAGTCCTCCCACCCAGGGTAGAGCGGGAGGGACTGTCAGACACGTACTGACTAAAATCCACGGTGTCCTTCAATAGCCCTTTGAAGGACACCGTGATTCCTTCAATGATTTTACCGCTAATTCCGATGAGCTAAAATTACCAAATGAATTGTTGACTATCTAATGCTTATGCGTTACCAACTTATAATAAGTCGGATAACCTATAGATTGCATGAAGTTTTAAATAACTAAACCTCCAAAAAAAAGTGTTAATTTGGAACATTAAGTCAACTTTATTACATTACTTCTGCCATAACTTCTGTAGTTTGACAGCAGAACGTAGCTCCCACGATACTCTAATCAATCATAAGTCTTACTTACGCCCCAAGAAACGATTAAAAAAATAATAAAAATACAACTAATTGACATAAACTCCACATTACGCAACATTTCAAATCAGCTCAATTTTTTGTCAAAAGTTGTCCATTTTTAATTGCCCGTGTAAGCACGCCTTAACTTAGTCAAACAGAGCCGATCTCTTTTAAATCCCGTCAGTATTTCAGGGGCCATTACTCTGTTTTTATTTCCTAGCGAGCCTTAATGAATGCAGGGACTAATTTTACTGAGTACCATAAGTCTGGGACCTACTTAAGCTTAAGTACAAGCTCTCGTGTGAAATTTCACTTTTGCTTAGTTTTTGAGTTTTAACTTTCCTGGTTTTAATTATGTGCTGGTTTCTAAACGAAAATCATAATTAAAGGAAAGGGTTTTTGGTGGCTTTGTATGATTTTGTCCATGAAAGGATTTTTTTATTACATACTTTATGTGTACTTGTATGTAATATCATGGTGCTTTGCAAAGTCTTTCAGTTATTATGTATACAAATACATGGTTATTTTTAAAACATCAATAAACCCTGAAAATACTCGTAAATCAGTTGTTACATACATTGTCAACGGAAAAATGTTCCATTTTGTATGAAACACTAGATTTTGTTTTCATCTTTCAGGTTTGGTTTTATAGTAAAAGTTCTTTATAAGCAAGTACTTTTAGCCCATGAATTAATGTTTTACAAATAAACCTGTATACTGTTTTATTTAACGAGTTTACTTACAGAAAGTTTAAACAAAAGTCTAGATAACTTTTATTGCTTTGCTTGGCTTGACCATTTTCGCTATAAAAACATCTCAAGGTAAGTACAAAACGCATTTATTTTGTTTTTACCTAATTCATAATGAATCAGTGACTGTTTAAACATATTTTAAAACATAATTTCAGTTCACAAATAAAAAAAACACATATTATTTTAGTCTTTTCTACGGTTCCTAGGCTACCACAAAATACAGCACTCTGTAATAGTTCATTAAATCAGAAATTTTACAAGAAATATTAAAGTTAAGTATGGTGGCTCACGCTACAAATATGGCGGGCGCAAATTCATGGGTTCGTAAATGCACGCTATGGCGGACCAACATGCAATGCACCATAGTCACCTGCTAAATAGCTGCATTTTTAAGCAGTAATAATATGTTAAATTTGTAAACAGCCTCCCGATAAAGCCTTTGTCAAACAGACAGGCGTGGCGAATACGAAGCGAGACGTTTTTATTTGTAATTTATGGAATTGTTTGAATCCAGTCACAGTCCAGAAAAGCGAAAGCGATCCGATAGCGTGACCGAACCGATACAAAAACGTGGCGAAGGCGTATTTGCTCGGTTTGACGTCGTTCATAAAAAGCCAGATACAGCTGTCACGCGCACCCATTTTGACGTCTCGTATCGCTTCGTACTCGGTCCGGTTCGATATCGCCTGTCAGTTTGACAAAGGTTTAAGGGATAGACAAGGCAGGTAGGTAACGGGAAATCGTGATGACCTGCAAGTGTAGCAGTGAGGTGCTGGTAGTTTGAGGCCAAAGGAAGTTTAAGAACACCGTGTGGTTTTAAGAGTCTGATGGTCTTCTGCTACTCCAATTGGATGGAAGTCATCCGTGAAATCAATGATAAATCTGAAAACAGTCTGTGAATCTCAAAAGAAAGAGACTATTTGTTTTAAGTAAGTAGCCGTTATTTATGCATGTTTTATTATTAATATTGTTCCGTATTGCTTATGTGGGAGGGATTTTGTGAAATGTACCTACTGCGTGAGGTGCGCGGTGGTGAGAGAGCCATCAGATGGTAGCAACTCTTGTCTAGGTCTGTCTTTGGATTGGTGAGCTAGGTTAAGCAACTCTTGTCTTTTTTTTTTAGTGTGGTAAAATCATTATCAAATGAGTCCTCCCACCCAGGGCAGTGCGGGAGGGACTGTCGAACTCGTACTGACTAAAATCCACGGTGTTTCAATAGCCCCTTACGTTCCGGGGTCACGGTAATTCGTGAGTCCCGGCAGAGATCCCGGGTGAGATTCGGCAGGCTTTGGCCCTCTAGAGTCCCCGTCATTTTGCTGACACTCTTTGAGGCGCACGTGGAACACAACGCGCCGTCGACCCGGGCATGGTCTATGGTCGGACAGCGAGTTGCCCATTACTCGCTGCCCGCGTGTCCGTGCCTACGGTGACGTCGCCGCGGGAAGCGACTCTTGTCTAGGTCTGTTTTTGGTTGGAGTCGCAGTCGTGTTGCTTATTACCAAGGTGAAATGTCAGATGTTACGCACCTTATGCAGCTACTGTTAGAATCACTCGGTTTTTTTCATGGTTGAAGAAGTAGTCAACTCATGATGGTAAATATTAATTGCAGCGGTCATCTACTTACAACATCAGAGGTATTGTAGAGGCGTAGTATCATAAGATAGTAGAAATAAGCTTACATCTGAGTTATTTATTGAGGGGTCGCGGGACTTACCCATCACCGTAACCCCGGTACGTAAAGGGCCAGTGAAGGACACCGTGGATTTTAGTCAGTACAAGTCTGACAGTCCCTCCCGCCCTGCCCTGGGTGGGAGGACGCATTTGATGATTAAACTACGCAAAGAAAAAAGTTATCTCAAATTACCTTATTGGGAAATTCGAAATTACTTGCAATAAATATCGAATGTTCGACTATTCCATATTGAAATAGTCCCGGAAATGGCGCCGGAGCACACCGCTCGGTAAGTTCCGGACGACTTATTATTCCTATTAATTATAATTGGTATTTCAGAGACATGCTATAGAAATGCAATTTTATTAGCAATGCTTTATTTATGGATAGCCATCAAAGTATAGTACGTTACAATTAGTGCCAAAAGCCTACTAAATTGTTAGTGCTTCAGATCATGAAATAGCTTGAAACAAACTACTTCTTTGGTCCATCTGTTGTTGAATAAAGCGCTGCTACTCGGGCAGTGTTATTTGTTTTTTTATAAGTGGCAAAACGTTCAATTTCTTAAAAAAAAAGTCATTCAATGCATAGTATATAACATATAGATAGTCGAAGTACTAATCAAACGACTCGTCCCAAGTGCACCCAATAAAAAAAAAAACAAAATTACTACCCATTGCATCAGAACGGCTGAACGGATCTTAATGGGATTTGGCTCAGAAATAGGTAATCTGGAATAAAACATAGGATACCGTTTATCACCATACTTTACTTTCTCTTCCCACTATCGAGATATACGGTGGTAATTTTACGAAGTAATTTTACTAAAACTTATTTTAATATTAACAGGGCTGCACCATGATCAGGGTATGAATGAACATTTTATACGTAAAAATAATTGACCTAATTATGTTAAAAGTATGTCGTGAACCTTAGAAGTGCTGCGTCATATTTTTTTCTTTATGCTTCCATTTATTGGTCATTTTCATTTCTTTTTTTTTAATTGTGCTATTTATGGCCACTGAGAAGGAATCGGTTGGAGTTGCAAAAGGGTGAGGGTATTTGTTTTCAGTGCTGTAAAGGCAAAGAAATAGTTTGGATGGCGGCTCTTCAAAGTTTCACTTTTGAATTTTAAGACTTGTCGGTAAAGAAACTCAATTATTCGGTAAAATTGACATTAAATTGAACTTTCAAGTATTGTAAATAACTAGTTTAAAACCGCGGCTTCGCTTCCATTAATTTAGAAAATGACAATATATTCGGACCGAACACGAGGCGCCATTTTTTCCCCACGGGTATAGTAGTTTTTTTCGGCCTGAAAAGTACCCTATGTCCGTCTTTGTATACTCAGCAACGTAAGACAATTTTAAGGATGATCGGTTCAGTGCAATTTAAATTAAATTTAAGCAAGAAAAGGTAAGAAAAACAAACTTGCTTTTACATCTATCTATTTAAATAAAAGGAGAACTGACTGACTGACATATCAACGTACAGCCGAAACTACTGGGGCTAGGAATGTGAAATTTTGCACACGGCTTCCTATTATAATGTAGGGGAGCACTAAGAAGGGGTTTTTGGAAATTTAACCTTTAAGGGGGTGAAAAGGGGGAATTAGGAAAGTACGTAACCCACGCGGACGAAGTCGCGGGCAAAGTGCTAGTATTTTATAAAATTCTATTATGAATTTGGATTTTGGTCGCGGGTCTCACGAATTAACGTGAACCCGGAACGTAAAGGGCTATTGAAGGACACCGTGGATTTTAGTCAGTTCGAGTCTGACAGTCCCTCCCGCTCTGCTCTGGGTGGGAGGACTCATTTGATGATTTTACCATGTTAAAAAAAAACTTTACTGTTTACTTATCGAAAAAATAGCACAAAGGTACCATAGAAGAAATTCTACAGACGAATGAACATGAGCAATGAACAGCTTCCACAGATTACATACAAACGTAGTCAGTACCTAATGGACGTCTTAAGAACTATCCGGCAAAACTAATTCACTTTATTCACTTACTTTGTGCAGTTAAATAAACGGTCTTTTACTATAGACTTTCTCATTTCCTATACTAACAGATGAAAATAATAAATGCAAATATAAAAGTTAGCATTTCTTAGTTAGTGCTATTTAAAGTAACTCGCTTAACTGAGGTGAAGTCTGTTCGCAAAATAGGTTTAGCGTCGACCACGACCGATTTGATTAAGTTAAATTTTCTGGCAACTTTTGAACGTTACTTGTTAAGAAGTACAATTGTAATTTTTTAAATTTTACAACTGTGGACTAATTTAATTTACGCTGTCGACAAGTTGACGGACGTAATTAACGGGATTAGCTACGTTTCTTCGGTTTTAAATATGTTTTAACTTATAATTATACTTTCTGTTTAATCGCCTTTGGTAGAGGTGGCCAATTTCATTTAAGACTGGCCATCAAGGTGCTGTATATTATAGTATAGTTCATAATATTATGGTGCAGTAATGTTCGAAACAGTGACACATTCTTTCAACTTTTAAAGTCATAGTCGGATGGAACTGCAATCCCACAATACGAGAGCTAACGGAGTAGATAAAGCAGTTGTTTTGCATTTACAATTTAATTTGAGGAAAAAAGATCTTGAAGGCTTACCCTTTAAATCGGTCAGCGTAGATGCGGGTTCGTACGAAAGTGACTCGGAACTTTTTACCAACATATTGGAAGACACCTGTCCAATTGTGTTGTCACTAATTTTTACTTCATGCCCCTAACTAATCTTGTATCCGTAATTGACAAGGAGTAGAATACTCGCGAAACTTCGACCCAAACTACGGGATTTGTGATTTGATAGACCCCTGAGGCTTCCATCCATAGTCCATAAAATATCTAGGTCATAATATTCTAGGATACCGAAGTTATTTACTTACCTCGTCTCACCTCGCGTTGTATCAACAGATAGATAGATTTTCGCCTTACCTGAAAGCAAAAAAAAACGTGTAAGTATTTTATTGAAATAACCCTCACGATTTACAAAATAAACAGACGTTAACAACTTTAGACATTTATTGTACAGTTAACGCTTTGAACATTTGATAAAATTGAGTTATCTTAGCAAAATAGAAAAAGAATAGTGGGCTTAAAAAAAATAACCATTAGAGTAACTTGTCTGTTATAAATATTACCTACTCTATCAAAATGCAGGTAAACCATAACGTTAATTATCAGCATAAGAACAAGTCAGAATTTTAAAGTATCTTGGCATAACATTCCGACCTATGTATAAAGCTTTTGTCAAACAGACAGGCGAATGCGAAGCGTTTCCGAAGGTATACCGTGCCGAAGCGAGACGTCAGTCCGATAGTTCTGTCACGCTATCAGATCGCTTTCACCTCTCTATATGACTTGATTCAAACAATTCCATTCATTACTAATAAAAACGTCACGCTTCGCATTCGCCACGCCAGTCTGTTTGACAAAGGCTTAATAATGTGAAAAATTCAGAACTTTATTAACTACGAGTATATCAGAATGTACACGTACAGGCATGATAAAAAGTTTAAAGAAATTTAACAAAGAAAGTAGGCAAATTGTTTTTTCATAAGTATAATTCGGGTTGATGCACAAGAAGCAAGGATTTTGCCGTGTATTTAATAGAAATAAAAAAATCAATGACATTAAACCACCCCACAAATCTAATCTTTCGCAAAGTGGAATCTTGGGCCAAGATCATCAGAGCGCGTGACGGATGGTCGCAGACACGCAGTCATGACTCCGGGAACATGATGGATGCGGGAGTCCCGAAGTCCCGGAGACGTGTTGGCTTATTACGAACAATAATGTACTTCTCAAACAAAATCTCCGTGTGTGACGTTCCATTATTTTATTAGATTAATGTTGATGTTCAAAGAGACAGGAGATTTTTGTAGTTTTTCTGAATGGGATCTTGTTTCTGTAATAGTTTTTTTAGAGAATATATTACAGGGTGGCTTAAGAAAGATTTTAAAATAATTTCTTACTAGATTTATAACCTCGTAGCAGGACGAGGTTGATAAAAGCAATGACCAGTAGTCCACTTTGGCGCTGGGTCGTGAATACTGGAAGTCACGGGACCTCTGCCTTTGCCCAGCAGTGGGATGATGTAGGCTAGCAGTATCAGTATCAGTAAATTTATAAAGGACTGGGGACTTAAACGTACGCACTTACTAAACTTTTACTCTGACAGGAGTACCAAAGTATTTATTAAAATCTTCTTAATTATTTAAAGCGCAAACTTCAACACAAGTTCAACCGGTGTCTTCTCAACAATCAACATGATATTAAACTCACTATTATTCAAGTTATGATAGTAAGCTACAACGGATAAAATGGATTGTCGGAGTTAAAAGTTTAGCTTCGGCGAGGGCGTCAAGTTTTAGGCCTGTGGCGGGCCTCCGACGTCTAGCGATAATGGCGCGTCACTCATCCGCAACTGGATGCTACAGATTTACATTCACGTGATTTATGACTTCTTCATAGAGAGGGGAAAAAATATACAGGAAAATATACGGAGGGAGCGGCGCCTCTACCACTTGATGGAGCACAACCCAATTGAAAATATTTCTTGTAAAAATTTCGCAATCCCTACAATAGAATGTTTTGATATGATACTAAATTCGTTGTAAATCGTCAAAGAGCTTCCTTTCCTTACTTTATTTATTCCAACAATTTCGTTTCGGAGATTATAACTTTCCGTATTTAGAATTATATTAACCTAAATACCATGTGCGTGCATGGGTAGCGGAATTAATCTTTGTGTGCGTCCCTTTTACGCATTCTAATAATTTACTTCGGGTTGTAGTACATATTTAGGTTTGAAAGATGGGCAATTTAGAAGACTAATGGCGTAGAATCCAGCGGTCCGGTGTCGATATTCAAAAATTGCCGCAGGCTTGCCATAAAGCGGAATTCGGATTATGTGCGTAATAAAAGTTGTAGCATCATCAGTTAACTTGCGGCTAAATTTTATCATAAATTTTCTGCATCTCGGTTTGTAGAAAGATTTGCAAAGTGTTTGTATTTTTTTGTTCAGATCTCGTGAAAACTCAGACCTGAATGCGGATCGCACGTTATGCTTCACGAACAAAATAGAAAAAGGATATTGAATCGACAAGAGAATGTCGTAACTTAAGAAAATGTCACCCTCTTCAAGCTCGACGTGTTGCTTGTGTCGAGCCGTGTTCAGATATTGTAACCGGCAAAATATTCTAAAGATTTCCCGAAAAAACACAACATATTTTTAAAAAAAATTAACACCACATTATTTTTGTTCCAGCTTCATTTTCATACCGATATTTTTCGGAAAAAATCCCGGATCTTTCGCAAAACAAATGTAAAAAGGTCATCCTTTTATCTCACAATTTGCAATTTGAATACGCAGACAAATTAATCCGACAAAAAATTAACCAAAAGAATACAAAGCGGCAGCGCGGGAACAACGGTCTGCTCCGAAATATGCGACAGAGGATATCATTACATTCTGCGGCCACACTGCTTACACACAGCCCCGCTGCTAACCTGACTTTATCACGTTTTACTTTTTCCGTTCCAACTAGTAGAAGTAGCTTTACCACAAAAGACGTAGAGGAAATAATTTAATTTAAAAGTAGCAGGACAGTCCGGGACAGTGGGGTTACCGGATCCTAAACAACGGTGTCTCACGACGTGTGCGTACTCCTTGATATTCCGTGCGCGAACTTCAATTTCAACGGTGGCGTTTGTTATTTCTTAACAATGAAAATCACGCAACGCATTCAGACAAAAACAAGAAATCTTCAGTAACTAATTTTCGTTTCCAGTCTCCAGTGAATACCCGAGGACGTGTGGAAAATATCCGAGGTTTTCTGACGTGTTTTGGCTCGTTGTGAGATAATAACCTGTCTTGTTTCCCGTCGTACTCGTCAGCGTCTGTCGGGGATGCGGCGCGGCACGGACGCGGCATGGGAGGGACGCCTGTACGTCGTTTTGTCACTAACGCATCATTTGTACTGTTTGCCAGACCGTTATTGGGCTTGTTTTGGCAAACTCGCAGCGTATTGCGCCGCCCTGCGCCTTTAAGCCTGAAATGAAAGACCGTTTCGGTTCTGCCCCGAGAATTGGCTGCCTTCATTAAGGGTCTCTGTTTGCGCGTCTGGCGAAACACTGTTATTTAAACTAATTAACTGAGTACTGTGATGTGATAGAGAGAAAATAACGAAAACATTAATCTTCACTACCACCCTTTTATTAAGAACGTAATGCTTTCATCTGGTTTCAAATTGGCTTTGTACGCCGTTGTTGTTTCGATTAATTCGCAACGAACTATTGTCACTGCGGGCTTACGCTGACGTCAACTTAATTCACCTGTAATGGCTGAGTAACTGAAATAAATAAGGCTAGCTAATTTTATTTTGTTGTTCAATTTGTGATGAAACTGCGAGCCGCCCCGTCGCTCTGCGCGTCCCGCGCCCCCGCCCCGCGGCTCCGCAGCCAAATGTATATTAATGTGCCACCCGAACCACAACACTAATATTGTTTTCTTTTTATATCCACGACCTCGAAAGCTTTTACTAGTGTCAACTATTACGCTTGTTTTACGGTTTGAAGTAATGTCATTGTATAGACGAAGGAACAAAGGAGACTGAGATTGGCGGAATACTTCGTAAAATAAGACTTTACTCAAAGGTTCAACGGGAAAATCTCGCCTAACGACTGAATATCGTGAGCGAGAAATGTCACGATCTGTGAGCGAGGCTGTGACTCAGGTTTATAATAATTTTATTTTAGCTACCTTCAGATTTTATTACCGCACAAGATATGCATTATGTGAAACAATACTAGGAACGTAGCTATTGTACATTTTATATTCCTCAAAACTTAAGAGGCCTGAGAACTGAAATTCAGTGCGCAAGTACTTACTGAAGGAAAACGGAGCAGAAGTCATGAATTGTCAATGGGGACCGACCGGAGACAAAGACGCTAATTAGTAATTCTTAATTTAAAGTAATCGCCGCCTTACAGAATCAAAATTCAACTTTGTTAATTTTGGGAAAATGAGCCGCGAATTAAATAAAAAAAAAACAAAGCAGATGAGGCGGTAATACCTTGAGCCGTGGGTCCGTCGGTCCAGTGATGACGTAAGAATTTTATTACCTACCGTAGCGTCCCGCTGACCGCACTCCCCCGCCACAGGTTCCGTTTCAAGAGGATTAACTTGTAATCCCACAGGAGGACCAATATCATTCATTAGAATGCTATTCCCAGCTTTATTACGTCTGACACAATGTTTTCGTCGGCATTTGAAAATGGTTTTAAATTACTTTTTAACTGTGATTCATACGAAAAATATTGAGTGGACACCCGGTATTTTCGGTCCTTCCATTTATTTAAATTTTTAAATTTATGTGTACCATTATAAATAGAAGGTGCTACAAAAATGAAAGTGCAAGATTAAAGTTAAATTAATTTAAAAGATATCTCAGGATAGTTGAAGAAATAACAAAGAAAATTGTATAGTGTTATCGTCCACGCTAATTATTATAAATGGCCCGATGTTGTAGCCAAGCCCTAGTCCTGCCTAAGCAAGCAATTTAAAAGACAACTCAAACACTGGCTGCTATTTTTATTCCGGTCTTCCAACTTCCACTATCCGCTTTAACTTTATTTAAAAGACATTTTAAAATTCGAACTCCAGTAGCTTCTAGTTTTGAATTTATCGGCATTTAAAGAATTTTTCGAATACAAAGTGTAGCTGTTTAGAATGTTGGTCCATTGAAATACTATTACGAGAATACATTCTCGATTCGAATTTAAAAAAAAAACCGTTCGCTAACAAAGATGGTCGTAATCGAGCTAACTGACAGCTGTCATCTGCCAATTTGAATACGCAGTGAGCTCACACATTATATTAGAAATTTTACAGACAGTTCAATTAACAGGCAGGGTAGTCACACGTAGAGCGTAGGCACAAGGACAATACCGAGGCAGGCCGAGCCGCTATGAGCCGTGGTATTAAATCTAGATTACCGTTTGGCGTTTCCGCTCGGCTGGATAATCAACGGGACTATATTAAAGCTATCAGTCACGTGACGCATGACAAGCTACGCGTGTTGTCACGCGGAACGTTCGCATATCAAACGTAAATTGTGGGATAGTGTCGTGACAATTACACATTTTCATGGGTTAAAGGATCGTACCACACCGCTGTACATCGGGAACCTATTGTTTGTATTGATTCAATATTAATATGTGGTGATTATTAACAAAACAGTTTTTTGCGTCACTTGATAAGTGATGAGCTTAATGTTAAATTGTAACTTGATATTATTGTTATTGATTAGTTGTGTATTAGTTCTCTGAATGTGCATTGGGGTATACAATTCCCAGTAAGTAATCATGAAAGTAAACGCACAAGGTTAAAAAGATATTAACCCTACACCAATCGGCAGTATCAGTCGAACGATTCCTGATCATTAGTTCACGACAACGACCGCATTACTTAGTTTACGATGACATCGACGCGATCGATAGAATTAATTCAACTCCTCAAATTACAATCTCTCATAAAACATGGGGAATTGCGTCGCATTTTTTCCGTGCCTCGTTTAATCCAAATCGAATATTTGAGTTAAGCGGGAACCATAAAATATGATTAGTGGTTATGTGGGGATCGGCGATGGCGACACCAACGGCAAATATGGCCGGTCGGCCGACCTAGACAAACACGCCGTACCGCCGCGGGCCAACCCGCGCCATTCACAAATATTGTTTCGCCTGATCTTCATGTTTCTGACAGTTGATAGGAGAATGTGTTTGATGTATCGACTGCAATGAAATCAACAGGAAAATTAACCCAGAATTTCCTCTCACGCTCACCTTTGACATTTATTAAAAATAGACAAGGTTAATTCCAAAAACGATGAACCGTATTATAAATAGCAATAGGTTCAGTTTAAGTATAGAATAACCAGACTCATTAAGTACGCGGAATATAACAATGTGAACCTCTTAATACCTAAGTCTACATAGTCATAATCTTATACATGGTACGTACTATAAGTTCTAGTTAAGCCCCACGTGTACGCACTTACGCGTACCTATATAACCTCTATTCATAATGATTATGGCAAATAATATCTTTTGTGAGCGGAACACTATCAGGTTTTATGTCATAATTATGGCGGGACGTTGCCCGGGGCGGAGCGGATGGCGGCGTGCGACCACGCTGTGCGCCCGGACGGCCGGACCGCCAATGTGTTTTCATCCGACACTGCGTAAAGGCGATTTTTACAAACGGCACGACTTCACCCCACGCCTGCATTAATTGGATGCACTGACCGCGATGCTGTCCGGATGAAAATATTTACGTTCTCCACAAAATATATTGGAATATTTCCAGGTGAACGGTGACGGCTCTATTATGGTTAGTACGTGAATACGTAGTTGCGAATCAGGCAGATGATGCGTAAAGCAATCGGTTCGGAGGCTTGGCCTGATAAACGGCGCGGCGGTTTGTAATCCTCACGGCTTGACTGGGTTGCTGTATGAACGGAGATAATTAAGCAATACGATCGGTGCTTAGCGCGACACTACATCTAAATTCAGAGATAATGGCGTCATACAATTACGAGTATGTTCGAGTGTATGACGCTTGATCTGTTGTTGTGTTTAAACGCTAATGTATCGTATCAAATGTGTCGTACTTTTTAGGTTAAGCGGAGTTAACTTTGGTTCACTTCATTCGTAAATTATGAATCACGTCATGTGTCATGGATCTATTACAATAAAATAATTATATTCAGAATACAGAGCGAACCCTTAGCTTAATAATCACAATTCCAAGCTCAAACTGTCTACAAATCAGTAATTAGCTTATAGGTTCTTAATCGCGATCAAGCCCCTGATCTCTCGCACTTAACTGATTAACTATGACGAATAGTACCACAGAAAGGAGGATTTACATGGCTTGCTGCTTGCAATAATAATTAATTTGCCAGTTAATTAGTGTGGCTGCAGTCGGTAATTCAAGCAATGGCCGCTGGCGTGATTTCTGCATTGTTATGGTGTGTCTACTACCCATGGCAGATGCAGGGTTCAATGAAAAACTGGATGTTATTGAAAGTTCAGCTAATAGACCAAGCAGTTGACCAAATACTGGATTTTCGTTGAAAATAGATACTTATTAAATTGAAGAATTAAATTCATTTTTGAGTGACTGTAGTGTTACAATAATATAGTTTGGTGTAAGAAAAGAGAAATATAATAAATTCAGTTTTCTTTGTCTGAGAAACAGGATTTTTATGACTTTGGTTTCTTATACAAACGAGACATTAAATTATTTTCAAATGTGAATATTCTATTGGAGTTGTTTAATTCAAGTAATCTTTTAACTTTTGAAGACCACAGATATCGATAAAATTATAGTCCGTTTCTACACATAGAGGGGAGACCTGTATCCCAGCAATGGCAACATTATGATTATGCTGGCCTTTTTGGAAATATTTCTTTTTAATCGACTTCGAAAAAAAGGTGGACATTCTTAATTTTATTTTACTTTTGAGTTGTGGTCTATTGTATTTTATTTTTATATTTGTCACTTCTTCATCTATATATATAAAAGGAGAACTGACTGACTGACATATCAACGTACAGCCGAAACTACTAGGGCTAGGAATGTGAAATTTTGCACACGGCTTCCTATTATAATGTAGGGGAGCACTAAGAAGGGGTTTTTGGAAATTTAACCTTTAAGGGGGTGAAAAGGGGGATTTAGGAAAGTACGTATACCACGCGGACGAAGTCGCGGGAAAATTGCTAGTCTATATATATAAAAGGAGAACTGACTGACTGACATATCAACGTACAGCCGAAACTACTGGGGCTAGGAATGTGAAATTTTGCACACGGCTTCCTATTATAATGTAGGGGAGCACTAAGAAGGGATTTTTGGAAATTTAACCTTTAAAGGGGTGAAAAGGGGGAATTAGGAAAGTACGTAACCCACGCGGACGAAGTCGCGGGCAACGTGCTAGTCTTTTTTATAAGTACGTAGTATTTATTTATTTCGCCTTCAATTAAAATACTGAAACGTAAACACCAAATATTAACTATTTCACAAACCCACAAAGAGCAATTTTACTTAAAAAAAAATAGTCCGAAAGTTAGATTATCAAAAAATATTTGACCCGTATTTTTTCTTTTGTTACGTAAACCAAAAACAACGAAAATACAACGCTTTTACAAAATCACAAAACGTACCTCGATCGGTGTGATTTTACAGACGTTATGACGTCACAAGTTCACTCCCGAATTTCGGAGCATCTTTGTCAATATTCATTGATTTAAAAAAAAAACGTGTTTACTATTTTTCAATACTGTAACTGATGGACTAAACAGATTTTCAATGTATTTATGCAGTCAACTACCCTAATATTTCTACTTTAAACATTTCCCCACTCAAAAACGTACGTACATAATTACTTGACTAAATTGTCGAAACAATATTGTTTGTATCAATTCACCAGTTGAAGTGGCTCTTTGTGTTACAGTGGCTGTTGAAATCTCCCCTGTTTTAAACACAATGCCACTGAGTGCTGGTGCAAGCGGCTTATTTACCTAAATGAAGGCCTATAAGAGCTTTGCTCAACCCGAGAACTGGAATTCTATGTTTAGAGGAAGATCGGACTGGATTTTGTGGACCGAGTTCCGTATTTACGTTTTGGAGTTTGAGTGAACGGGGATTTAAATTACTATTATTAGTCTACACTTAAAAATATGGCAGTAGTTAGGCGGGCCTGCCTAACTACTGCCATATTTTTAAGTGTAGACTACACGTGAAGTGTATTAATAGATAGTATCAATAACAATTTTTAAAAGTTTAATATAACACAAAATCTTCTAAAGAGACACGATACCAAGATATGAGCTAAACAATCGTGGTAAAATCATCGAATGAGTCCTCAGGACCCATACTGACAGAATTGTACTGACTAAAATCCACGGTGTCCTGCAATAGACCTTTACGTTCCGGGGTAATTCGTGAGTCCCGCGACCAGAGAAGCTAGGCTTCATACAAAAATCTCTCAAGCCCCCAGAGCCTTTTTTTAGGTGCTAAAACCATCAAATGAGTCCTCCCGTCCTGTTCTGTGGAGCGGTATACTGTTAGACTCGTACTGAGTAAAATTCACCGTGTTCCTTCAATAGCCCTTTACCTTCCAGGGTCACGGTTATCCGTTTGAACCGCTACAAGCCGTTTTCATCCTGTAATGCCGTTTCACGGTAAAAGTACAATATCTGGAACGAAAAAACTGAACATCGCGATGACGAAAGATGCGATTAGTGAATGTGGAAAACCTCAAACGCGGTTCATTTAATTTTTTGCCCTAGCCTAGACCTGTTTCATAATTGCATCAGTAATTAAAACAACGTTGGATAAAGGTAAAGTTGCTGTTAATAAATTCTCTGTAACCCTTAGTTACGAAAAAGAAGTAAAATTATTCCAGGAAGCTTTAATTATGAAATTTAACAACACCTACAATTACACTGAAACACTAGTTATTCTAAATAAATCCGGCGAAGTTTTGAAAACAAGCAAATGTTGTGAATAACTGTGAACGGAGCCGGTGTTTGGAATCTGCAGCGAGATATCTATGAGATTCCGTATCCACGAGGCGCTGGGACATAACCTATCGGACACACGGACATTAAGTTCGTACAACATTTTTAAAATTATTACAAAGGAGGTAGAGTGGGGCATGCGGGCGGCGAGGAATGGTTGACTCGCTGTCCGTCCATTGACCATGCACGGGGCGGTGCGCCTCAAGGAGTGTCAGCATAGTGACGGGGCCTGTAGGGTAGTATAGGGCCAAAGCTTGCCGGGGTCGCGGGACTTACGAATTACCGTGACCCTGGAACGTAAAGGGCTATTGAAGGACACCGTGGATTTTAGTCAGTACGAGTCTGACAGTCCCTCCCGCCCTGCCCTGGGTGGGAGGACTCATTTGATGAATTTACCACGA
Source organism: Agrotis puta (assembly GCA_943136025.2). Lineage (NCBI taxonomy): Eukaryota > Metazoa > Arthropoda > Insecta > Lepidoptera > Noctuidae > Agrotis > Agrotis puta. The sequence goes on along the minus strand of OW964170.2, from coordinate 11,597,804 downwards.
TAAAAAAAAAGGGAAGTAGGGGAGTTTGATCTAGATACCTAGTCAGATTATGGGGAGGGTGTTGGTCATGCTAGGCTGAAAAAAAAAACTTGAAAGATAAGCTTATATAAATTATAGACTTTTTTTTTTTTTTTTTTTGTGTATGGCATCTCGCAGGTCAACCTAGAAGAGGTTGTGAGCTGCTTAACCGGACTTTTCTGTAGAGATGCCTTAAATTACTTTAAGGCCTCCAGCCAGAGCTTACAAACTAAATAAAAACTACAAACTAAGTGACCGCACGCTAAGGGCACCCCCTGTGGGGTTCGGACCTCGGCTTAGGGCGTCACTGAGAGAGGACAGCAAGGGACAGGCTGGATCACAATGGTTCATTATTTAGGGACTGATTTTTAAAACTCTACGGCTCAGCATCGCGGGCTGGCTCTTGCGAGGGACGGGGAGGGCATTGATTCGGACGTCGCGACGGTCGTCCTCGGCGGCGAGGACGGAATGACGGGATCGATCTGTGTTTGTGTTTGCGAAGTGTACTGGTTTCCCTACTGCTCTCCTGGAGGAGAGTGATGGGGTCGTCGGGGGTGACAAGAGTATGCCTTGGTCGGCGAATTTTGCTGATACGAGACGGTTCGTATCGAGCGGCCGCTGCGACTAGGGGATTGGGGTGCCTGATGGCAGAGTCAAAGAAACGCTTGGAAAGGCGTTTCATGAATTGGAGAATGGTGGGGATTTTAAGGTCGAGGTGGAGGCTATCGTTGCGGACATAGAACGGGGCTCCCGTGACTTTCCTAAGATAACGGTTTTGAAGGACCTGCATTTTATAAAGGTGGCGGGGATTGGAGTGCGCGAATATGACACCGGCATATGTCATGATGGGGCGGATTACAGCGGTATAGAGGCGAATTTTGCATTTAAGCGATAATTTGCTTCTCGCTGTAATCATGAAGTGGAGCCTGCTTACGGCAAAGGCAGCCCGATTACGGGCTGCTTTTATGTGGGCGCGGAAGGACAGATTACTGTCGAGGATAACGCCTAAGTACTTGGCTTGCTTCTCCCAAGGGATAGGCTTACCGTACATGGTTATCGGACTGAGGGGGCGGAGGGGAAGTCTTTTGAGCGGCGACCTAAAGAGGACCGCCTGACTTTTATCAGGGTTAACCTCAATTCTCCATTTCCTAAACCAGTCGCCGAGGGCGTTGGCTGCGGATTGGAGGGTTTGGGCTATAGCGGTTGGACTTTGACCAGTGTAATATATGGCCGTGTCGTCCGCGAAGAGAGCTAACTGAGCCTTTTTGCTCTTGGGAATATCGCTAGTGAACAGCGTGAATAGGAGGGGCGAGAGGACTGAGCCTTGAGGGACACCGGCTCGGATAGGGTGAGGGGAGGAGAGGGCATTCCCGATGCGATAGCGGAATGTGCGATCAGACAAAAAGTCTCGTAAGATGAGCACGAGACGGTCTGGCACACCCATTTGGTAGAGCTTATATAATAAGCCATTGTGCCAGACCTTGTCGAAGGCCTTCGCTATGTCGAAGAATAGACCGCCAGTCATTGCACCGCGTTGGAACCCAGCGCTAATGTGCTCGACTATACGGTGGACTTGATGGATGCACGAGTGACCGGTCCTGAAGCCGTATTGCTCGTGAGGAATGAGGCACTTGGCATCGGCAAAATCTCTGAGTCGCTTATAAATAAGTCTCTCGTAGATTTTGCCGAGAACGTTCAGGAGACTGATGGGACGGTAACTCGTGGGCTCAGACTTGGGCTTGCCTGGCTTAGGGATACCGATAACAGTGGCCTCTTTCCATGCCTGGGGAAAGATGTTGTTGGTCAGAGCGCCATTGAAGATGGCGGTCATTAACATAACGAGCTGGGCGGGGAGGATTTTAAATACCTTATTATTGATACCGTCCGACCCGGGAGCTTTCCGGGGTCGGAGACGTTTTATGATGTCCTGCACTTCGTCTGGAGTGACTGGAGGCAGAGGATCATCAGGGTCTTCTACGGGAGGGAGGGAGGTCCTACGTTGGACTTCAGAGTCGACCTTGAGGAGGTGACTTTTGTCTACCGGTTGGGTGCTGGGAGAGCACTGGGATTCCAGACTGTCGGCCAGGCATTCGGCTTTCTCAGAGTCGTCAAAGGCGACGCTCTTATCGGGACGGTTGAGGGGAGGCATAGTGGCCTCTTCGGTGGCACGCAGCTTTCGTTGCAGCTGCCAGAAGGCTAAATGGGTGGGCTCGAGATCGCTCAGCATCTCATTCCAGCGGTTCGAGCGAAGCTCAGCGATGCGTTTCTTTACAGCACGCTGTAAATTGCGCATGTGAGCCTTGTTCGAGTCGCATGGAAAGTTGCTGTAGGCACGGATGGCCGCGTTCTTCTCGGTTATCAGTTCACGTACGTCATCGGGAAGTTTCCAGCGATGATCGTTCATCTCTGGGACTTCCCGTGAGCAATCCGTCAGTACGGATTGCACGTGTTCTGTAAACGAGTTGATCGCGGCCGTCGTGTCTGCGACGGAGACTATGTGGTCGGGGATAGAGTCCAAGTGAGGTGACGAGGTTGATTTCAGCTTATCGCTTACTTTCTTCCAGTCAGTTATCACTTTGGTTGGAGGAGGCTGGCTGGGGTCGGAGGGACCCGAGCGAGGGATTAAGTGCAGGAGCACTGGACGGTGGTCAGAGTCTAGCTCGTGTAGCGTCTCAATAGAATGCAACTTGAGGTTGACATTCTTGAGAAGCGCTATGTCGAGCACGTCGGGACGGTGGTTGGGATCACCGGGATAGTGGGTGTGCTCAAGAGGAGCGATGGGGTCAAAATTTAGTGAGGCGCTTAGATTGAACACTACCTTCCCTCTAGGGGTGGTAGTAGTGCTATTCCAAGCGGGATGTTTGGCGTTGAGGTCGCCCGCCATGATGACGGAGTCGCTCAGGCCGAAGAGGGCTGTAAGGTCTTTGGTGAGTAAATTGTGATCCTCTGCGCCGAGGGCAGGGGGAAGATAGGCGGATATGATGGTGATCGGTTGGTGGCCGGTCATGCCTAACCGACAGACTGAAACCTCGAGAAGAGACTCGAGGGGAGGAGGGATTAGAGGGATGCAATGCAGGGTCCTTTTGAAGTAGATGAGCGTACCGCCCTTGTGACAGCGTGACCTGTCGTTGCGAACTAATTGATAGTTGGCAATTTTAGGGTCACGGTTTTAGGAAAGTCTCCTGAACGAGAAGGATGTCTAACTGGTTATCGCGGAGGAAGGCAGCGATTTCGTCACGCTGACCTCTAATGCCGTTGGCATTGAAAAAGCCTAATTTAAGGGATCGCGGTTTGAGGACATTCTTATTTTTAGTAGCCATTGGACTAACTAAACAAGGTGGAGGGCTAATAGGGCGTCACCCACTTCGGGGTGAGCGTCAAAGATTTTAGAGTACTCCTCGGGACTACCATTGGAAGCCCTGAGTTGGGCTGCCAATTGTCTCGCCTTGGATCTCAAAATCTCTTGGTGGTTGCGGACCGTTTTGAAGGCATTGATTATGACATACATGTCATTAGGATCAACGTCGGGCACATGGCCGGAGGGTACCGCGGGAGGGATGGTTTGCGGGGCTGCTGGAGCGACCTTGCGCGAAGGTGCAGGGGCAGTCACGGGAGCCGCGGGTTTGGGGGCGGGGGCTTCGAGTAGCCCTGGGGTGGGTTTTGGGGACGCTGAACCTAAGGCTGGGAAGGCCTTTTGGTGGTTCAATGAGTTCCACGGAGAGGGTCGCTGAGGGCTAAGCCTCTCGGGAATCTGTGAGGAAGGAATCTTCACAGATGGGGATTCCCTCTGCTGGCGGGCGGCAGCGCGCTTTGCCAGTTTGGGAGAAGCGGATTTGGGGGCTTTGGGGCAACCGCGGTAGTTAGCCGGGTGTCCTACTTGGCCGCACAGAACGCAGCTAGGGGGTTCGGTGCAGAGGGACTTGTCCTTAGGACGGGGACAATCAGCCGTGCTGTGGCCGCCTAAACATTTGACGCACCTGGGTGGTGCATAGCAGTGGGCCTGACTGTGGCCGTACAGCTGACAGCGGTGACACTGTCCTACTGTGTGTGCTTTGTAGGGCTTTTCAATTGAAATGCCCGTCAGGGAGCACACGGATTTAACTTTGAAAATGGGATGGGGACCGGACTCGACAGGGTCGCAAACTACCAACACCATGTCGTATAGTTCGCCTCCCCTCGCCTTGTGAAGGCGGTGGACGGCAGAGGTAGGGACGTTTTGGGAAAGAAGGTCGTCGAGGACGTCCTGGGTAGTGATCTCCTTGGGGATCCGCCTTATCACCACACGGGTGGGCTTCTCCTCAGGGAGGGAGTAAGTGTGGAAGGCTACGTTCCTTCCACGGAGTAGGCGGGAGAGCTCCCTGTAGTCCGAAGACGTAGGGATGATGACTTTAATACCCTGTTGGGTATTTGTCGCTTTTGTGTACTGGATCTTTCGATCCGCACACAATTTGGAGATTTCTGTCCATTTGGACTTCTCCTGAATGAAAATCGGTGGTGGGGGCCTAGGCTTCCTGGTAGAAGCCGTGGGAGCGATTGCCATAGGGCTGGAGGGGCGGCTGGCGGGGGCCGCCGGAGGGGTGGGGGAAACCGGACGAGAGGCCGGTGGGGAGGTCGGAGGAGAGGGGGTAGGTGGGGCTGCAAGGGGTTTCTTTGCCTTGCCGGCTTGGGAGTGTTTCCCTTGTTTCCTCTTTCCGATGACGACTGTAAAGTCCTCATCGGAGGAGGATGCGGAGTCGGACTGTTCAGAGTCCGAAATGGGCACTGATGTGTCCATTTTCTCAACAACATGTTTGGATGTTGAGGGAGTGGGGGCAGAAGTCGCAGAAGGGACAGGGGCCGCTTTTGCAGAAGCGGTTTTGGGAGATGGGCCGTGAGAGGCGGGGATTTTTGTCTTTACAGACAGGGAGGTCGATTTGACCGGGATGCCTTTTTCGGCGGGCGGGGGAGATAGTGGGCTCTCGAGCGCATCACTAAATTTAGTGACGTCGGTTTCTGCTTTAAGAGCAGCGAAGGCCGAGTCATATTTACCCTTTAGTAAAGGGTCTTGGAGGAGGGTCTCGACAAACTTGAGGAGTTTGTCCATGATTAAGTCAGCTAAGAGCGGCCGACATGAGAGTGAAGCTCTCGGGATGTAAAACCTAACCCTAACAACCTAACTCCCCGGGTGGGTGGGCCCGGGGGTGAGTAGCCTCCCTGCCGAGGGATTGTGTATGGCAGGGAGGTGTGTACCTACGGTGTGCCCTAAGCTTGTAAACCTGTTGCCAATCTTAATGTGCAACAGGGCCCTATTTGGGTCTGGTGCGAAGGGGTAGACACTCCCAACCGACACCAGGTGTGTAGCTGTGAACGAAACCAGAGACTAGGTTTGACTAGGAGTCCCCCCAAGGCCAAGGTCCTAGCTCCCGACTCCAATAAATTAACCTCGCCCTGAAGGGGTTCGGCGGGATGGATTGGGGCACCACCCTCTTGGCTTCGTTGGCACCGTAAGGTTTCCACCAAGAACCACGAAACTGTGGATTTTCCCTGAAGGGGCAAAAACACACGCGGACGTAAGGGAAATAAGATGAGTAAGAATTGTCCTGAAAAGGACAATTTTTACTCGAGTAGTCTTGACTACTCTCTTGACACGTCGCAGCAGGACACGACGAAATCGCAGCGGAGAACACAGCACTGGCACGGAGCACACACGAGGAGACGTCCGTACGCGGCGGCGGTCGGGCGGCGAATGGCCTTGTTTTCTCTTGATAAATTATAGACGTTGTTGTCTGAGTAAATAAAGATAATTGTCGTTTCGCCACGTCTTTTCGTTAGCGTAATTTTCCTGGTAGTCATGAATTAAAATAGCAATTTGTATTAATTATTCAATCAAGAACTATTGCTTCTTCATTTTTGTCAATATTACAAAGTAAACAATACAAATGGGTATTTCACTGTACTGTCCAATAATTACAAAACACGATTTCTCGAAAAACACACTTTAGGACAAAATTGACCGATTGAATTTGAAAAACCTGTTAAATTAGATTTTTTTGAAATCAATAAATAGCAAAATCATTAAGTAGTTAGTGATGTCACAGATTTCTAGTGCCATTCAAAATCTATGGGAGAATCACGTTTTGACAGCTCATAAAAAGAAGGCATATCAATAAATTGATTGTTAATTCAAATACCTACCTGAATTTTACCAAATACTCATGAAATTCTGAAAGTTGAAACTCGATACCATCTAACCCATAGATTGATCCTGCTTATTGCCCACACACTACAACCGTGTGTCCCAGAAGTTACCTGAACAGAAACTATGTTTATTACAGCACAGTAACCACCAACTTGTGTACCTACCCGACGAGAATTTAGCCGAAATACTAACTACAAATGGCATACGGAACGTATTTTCAGATGTGTTTGGCTTCCTTAAGCAATTAATGTGGATGGAGGTATTTTGGCTGCTTTATTATAGTGATTATTCCTTGTTATTTGTCGTTGTTAGTTTTTATGTGAATTCGTATTTAGGAGAGGGTTAAATTGTAGTTTGGAGATCACGTGTCACCCTGGGTGATATAAACGGTGATAGAATACACTTTGAGTCTTCGGCTGTTGAAAGTGACGAGGCCCTGCATAGTTATGCAGGCCTATTCATTTTCTTTTTTTTTTGTATTCTATCTTTCTACTTGTAAATGTTTGAAGTTCGATAAACCCTGGAAAATAATATCACTTATATTTCTAGCATTAAGTCTTTTGGGTCGAAATAAGGTGGTTGGAGACTCCGTTACTATTCTGAAGAAAGGCTTGCTTGTAGCTATTTAATGCAGTAAAGTACAGATCTTTTCATATCTGTGGTACAATATTGTTTTAATTAAAAAAGGAATGGTCAACTTTTCAAGTATATGTTTGATGTACAGTTATAATAATTATTATGATTGCACGATCCAGGATTGTCTATTTTATCGTCAAAGATATTTCTAGTTTTCTTTTTGTGACTTTGTGGAAACAGTACTCTATCCTATCGACAGAGTACTGTTGTAATGTATACCAATCAACATTATATCGTTTATCAATCATATCTATCAACCTTATCTGAGTACCTGGGATAATAAGTTGCCTACTAATTTGAAGCAAGTTCCACAAATCCTTTTCAAAATAATTCGTAGAACATTCTAGCTAATAAGTATGGCGACAAGAGTATATATTCCTCTCCTCAATTTTCTGGATTATTAGTGATATATAGCGTTTCGATACGACCTAATGACTGCCGCCGGATACGATGCCACTAGGGGTTAACTGCTTATTTCTAGTGATTTATTGACGATTTATAGTGTTAGGTGTGGAAATCTTTTGATATTTTATTAACTAATAAATGATTTTCGAAGCAGTACTTATGTCTGAATGGGTCGTGTATATGCAACTATTTTTGAGATACAGTATAATCGTATATCCGATCAGAGGGAATATTTTATTCTATCGATGTTTAACATAAAAAGTTCCCACTTCTGGAACACAGGTGTTTTTTCATAGACCTGTGTGTATGAGGGCTTCGGGTTGGTGAATGTCACATGCCTCTGGAGTTTTGCTAACAATTGTCGTATCAGCATCATCTTCTGATTAGCCTTTTCTTAACTATGTTAGTTCCAATCGAACCAGATGCAGCTGAATATCAGTATTTTAAATGGATCGTCTGCTTACAATGATATACGTTACAAAAATTACTTTAAATTAACTTATTGGTTGGTTTTTTATAAGTTTAAAGTTAATGAAAACAGGCGTATGAAGATGGAACGTAAATTATTTATTTGAATCTCATTTCACAAACCACTGACCACACAAATCGTAACTGATCCACATAATGTATTGAGGTACAGAATTCTAGACGTATCGTTGAATGAATTTCAATTAGATACGTACACAGATATAGATATACCTAGATAACGCAAGAGCAACTACTTCGCGTGCCAAAAATCCGTGCTAGCTTACGACCAAAAATCGTAAGTGGCCATTTTCGCGCTCGTCCAAATCGGCCTATCATTAGTTGGACGTCAGTTTTATAATATTAAAATGGTTAATTTGTGTTGTGGGACGAGGGGGGCATCGTAAGTGGGGGCGCATTTCAATCGATTTGGTTTTCCCAAGACTAAATAGTTTTTGTGGCGTCATGACAGGTAGTCAAAAAATGGCACGCTTGGTTTTCATACAGATTGTGATACTAGCGTTATCTAGGTACATCTATATCTGTGGATACGTACATTACAAGCTTACTAAACCACTCCCTTGGTGATGGTATGAAAATTGAAAACACGCATGTGACTAAGAGAGTCTCGATCTTATTCTTCCTTTCATCCTTCATCTATATGGATATTGATAGAGAGGAAGAATAAGGCAAAAGAAAAGATAGATGTATTTTGTGAGAAATGAATAAGAAAGGAAAAGAAGTAAATGAAGCTGTGACGTCTGACAATGGAGAATGAAAGAAGAAAACGCGTTGCGCCAACCCACAGTAGAATGGGTTTAACCCTATGTAGGCAGGAAGATGGTAAGGAGGTGGGCCGCGTGAGGGAGAGGACAGCGTCTTCCCTCCGCCCCAGCCGCAGTGATAGACGCCCACGGTGACAGACGTCGCAAGACGATATCCGGCCACCGTAGGCGCGGGCATGCGGGTGGCGAGTAATGGGCGACTCGCTATCCGACCATGGACCATGCCCGGGTCGAAGGCGCGTTGTGTTCCACGCGCGCCTCATACTGTGTCAGCATAATAGGGCCAAAACCTGCCGGGGTCGCGGGACTTACGAATTACCGTGACCCCGGAACGTAAAGGGCTAGTGAAGGACACCGTGGATTTTAGTCAGTACGAGTCTGACAGTCCCTCCCGCTTTGGGTGGTGCGCTCCCGTGATGGGTGACTCATTTGATGATTTTACCACGATAAAAAAAAAGCCGTACTGAAACTTAATGTAAGCTTATATTATAAGTGAAAACCAAAATTTAAAACCAACCATTCGTGGTCAAAATTTAACTTAAAGCTTATTACAAAAGACAAGCAGGTACCTACTACAAAGATAAAAGATAAAAGAAAGCGTCTTAAACATTTCATCAGAAAACGTCGAAATTTAATTATCTAATTAACATTACTCGGGACGACATCGGGTGAATAAAGTCATTGGGGGTGAATTACGACAAATTTCTTATTAAAAGATTCCTCTCTGAGATCACAATAATGGGAGCTTTGATTATTTCCTACCTGACTTTTTGTTTCTTTTGTTTAAATAAATACTTTTTTTGTGATTAAGGAACCTGAAAATATGATATTGTCTGTTAAATTTCTATATCTTTTTATTTTATTTACAAGTTTAACACAAACAATTAATTAAGTTTTTGATTTTGATTAATCTGATGAACAGTTTTAGACAGACTTTACAGCTTAAACGATTGGGTCTAGACGCCTGATATTTTTACTACAGATGTTTTCTTTTTAAATCTTTATAACGAAGAAATGTTTTTCTTTTTTTTTTTGATTTTGACTAAGACAGATTTTTCGGTCATTATCTTTAAGCCTTTGTCAAACAGACAAGCGTGGCGAATGCGAAGCGAGGCGTTTTTATTTGTAATATATGGAATTGTTTGAATCCAGTCACATAGAAAAGCGAAAGCGATCCGATAGCGTGACTGAACTGTCGGACTGACGTGTCGTATCGGTTGGTTATCGCTTCGGACACGCCTGTCTGTTTGACAAAGGCCTTACCGAAGTGGCTACATAGGGGATGACAGTTTGAATTGATATTTACCTTATTTACAAAAACCCCACAGAATCCTATAGCTCGTAAAACTATAAATTGCATTTAAATACAGGTTTAAAGTACCATCAATCTAGGTTTCAAATAAGTAAGCCTAGTACACAAATTAATGGGTTTAGTTTCAAAACGCGCTGATCTAAAATACGGCAGGGATACACTGTCGGATTTTGGGAACCTAATATGAACGGATATAGGTATAGTGTCCACTCGCGCTTAAGTTTATTTACGGTAGGTATAAGGTAAGGTACTCACTCGATCAATCTTTCTCATGAGTGTATCTATTTATAGTGAAAAGGTAAAACTTTCCGATCCCTGTATAATACATGGAACACTTATTTTTATTTTTCAAGTCAGTTATTACGTAGATCTATCATCTATTAATAGTACTAGTAGAGTAAATCTTTGTAGTATATTTAAACTACTTTTTATGAATACAGAATGGGACTAAAGTAAAATTTTCTTAAATCCTTCTGGGCATGCGGGCGGCGAGTAACGGTCGACTCGCTGTCCGACCATGGACCATGCCCGAGTCAACGGCGCGTTTTGTTTCACGCGCGCCTCAAGGAGTGTCAGCATAGTGACAAGGCCTGTAGAGAGCCAAAGCCTGCCGGGGTCGCGGGACTCACGAATTACTGTGACCCCGGAACGTAAAGGGCTATGGAAGGACCGCTCTGGCCTGGGTGGGAGGATTCATTTAATGATTTTACCACGATAAAAAAAAAACTTTCTTCTGACTTTTAGAACATAATGTGAAAGTTTGTGATGATGAATGGGTTTAGGTAAGTATGTTAGAAACGTCAAACAAAAATGGATTAATTGATTTGTTTATGTAAATATCTTTTATCTTGTTAGCATGTTCTCGTGGGACAGTTTTCGACTACCACGCGGATGAATACGCAGGTAAAAGCTAGTAAATAAATAAAAAGACAATCATAACAAAAGTAGAAAGAAAACTCAAATCAAACTTTTCTAAAATAGCTAACCCATTCGTTTTACGAAAAAAATATTCTAGGAAAACCGATTAAGTGAGTGAAACATAACTTTTCTCCCAATAAAACACCCTGGGGCAGTCACTAACTCTGACCCCATGAATTTTAAACCTGATTACTTAGCTAAGAGCGGTTGACATTCGGAGTGCCTCTAACTACTCCCATGTGGGATTTTTACCGCGTTTTTTATTTCACTTAGACGACTATGTACATTTTAACCCTGTTACGTATGGTAATAGCTGAGAGATGTCTCTGCTGAGCTGAAAGCTACTTTAACACGAGTCAATAAGGTTTAAAGGAGATATTTAGATCGATGCGCAGCATATAGATCTGAGTAAATATGTGGACGTATCCTATGTTTTTCTTGGAAAATAAAGCAAAACAAGATCACTTTTTCTATCATACAAACAAGGATTGTTTATAATTCCAGTTAAAGTGTAAAATAATACTTTTATTTTGCATGTTTAATTCAATATTTCTGCCCATTACGTTATGTCTGCTGCGCAGAAGTTCTCGTCTCATATAGAAAAGATGATTTCTGTGTATTACGTAGCGCAAATGTTAAAGAATGGTTGACGATTTCAGACCTATGGATAAGTAGCCCTGACTCTGCACGGGCATAATTGGAAAAAAGAATTATATGTCTCTGACACTCAGGAATAATCTAGTTTTCAACTGTTTTCGCGGGACTGTACGAATTACCGTGACCCCGGAACGTAAAGGGCTATTGATTTTACCACGATTAAAAAAAAAATATACCATCTCCTTATAACTTTGTGCCAACTTTTCCTCTCGCCCTGGGTGCAGTAGAAGGGTGCTGTCGGACTCGTACTGACTAAAATCTATCGTGTTTCTTCAATTGCCCTTTTCATTCCAGGGTCACGCTTAACTATTTAGACAATTCCGTGACCCCGGTAAAGTAAACGAGTAGTACTATGGGTAAATTATTACGGGCTACAAACAATAAAAATGGTGTAATATTGCTGATTTTCTTTTTCAAATTACTGTTTAAACAATAAATAGCCATTCAAATGTTGAGTTTAATAGCGTTCGCTTTGAAGAACGCTCGCTACTAAACAAAATTAATATTATTCGCAAATGAAAATGTGTGAAAATTTTACTGAATCAGACAGCTCTAATTAGATTAGCAAATAACTTAACAACTCTATAATTTTACTTTATTTCTTACAATTATTTAAGTGGATTTCTCAAACGTTAAATTTACGCGGCGTGGTTGATAATAATATCTTAAACCAAACGTACAATACTGTTATTTTTTTTAAAGAAAGTAGACGTTCTTATCTTGGCCCGGCCATGAATAAATCGATGTTGTAATTTAAATGCATAATAGCGTTTGGGATGCTTTACATTCTCTATAATAAATAAGTTATGATTGTTATTTAATTCATAATTTGAAGAAATAAAACAAATTTAATTCAAGAAGTTCTAATTTTGGTGACAAATATGTGAGAAACTTGAATGAAAAAATAACTTTTTGTAACATTTTATGTACCTTAAAATGTATTTATTTCCAATCAAAATCATAGAAAATCATAAAAGCCAGAAACAATTTTTTTCCGCAAAATTAAGTAAAAAATCGTAGTTGTTGAAATTCACTGATTTATAATTCGATAGTTATTTTCGTTGTGATTCAAACTTTTCAGACAAGTTGTGGGTTTAAGACAAGCCTTCATTTTAATTATATTTCTAATAGATCTGTGAAACTTCTTAAACAAGCTTTAATTTTCAAAAGATTAGATTTAATTAGGATTTCAATTTAGCAAATGTTCAATGTCAACGTTGAGGTTTTGATTTAAATTAGGGTTTTAAATAAATGCCATTAATATTAAAAAATAAAATAGTTTAGCCGTGAGACGATTATGCTTCTCATGCACAAGGTTATGAGTTTAAACCCAGGAAAGTACCAATGTGTCGTTTTCAATTAATATGTACTTTCTACGTTTATATTGGAAATCATTGACATCGGTGACGGAAAACATCGTGAGGAAACCTGGACTTAAAGTATATACATAAAATTATGTAATATTAATATGTTATTCGAAACAACTTGTAAGCTGACACACCTTTAACCCCGTGTAAAAATAACATTTATGATAGCCCAACAAGGCCACAAAACACAATAGAAGCAAAAATCAATAACAAAGCAATTTCAAAATGCTTAACGACTAATGGATATCATATCAACAATGTTTACCATCTACTGATGGCTGATTACATGGCTTATGAGCGACGGTATCCACGCCCGGGTGGTCGTAATCAAGCCCGGATAAACAAACAAACAACCGGGTAACCGGGCGATACTACCCGGTTCCGGAAATTAACTTATGCGACCGTGGCACTCGCAGCTGATGCGATTTTTTTGTTGCGTTTTTTAAAAGGAGTGTCTTTTTCACGCGTGTGAGCACTGGTCTTAAATGATTTGTTGCACTTGGGTTATAAAGCAGTAGAGTGTGAACCATAACACCTTCATTTGTTTTCTTTTATTTATCGGATTTGTACTTTTTATTTTACACGGCGTAAATAGTGGGTGGGTATCATATCCCTTTAGATCAGAAATTTCTACCAACACGGTATTTTCGTAATTTAATTTTTAGAATTTCCAATAATACTTAACAAAAACGTTTTATTTTGCCACCTGCATATTACTCCGAATTTTCCTGTTTCGAAACTACATTTTTCTAACGCTATAAATTGTTAGAAAAACCTATGAAAACTAAATCGGGTGCCGGATTTTTTTGTTAGACAGCACACGCAGATTTATTCATTACCTATTTTCGTGTTTTCAACCTGTATGTATACGTATTCGATCAAAATTTATCACCAGACTTCAATAGTCTAGCAATCTGTTTGATGCTAATACAATCTCAACGTATGACGCTGCTCATGTCCGATAGGAGGTGCCACTTGTCACGTCGGACATGACCTATGTTACATATGGATGTATGTATGTATGAAACACGCACATACATTAGTGCCAGACATTCAACAGACTATGTCTAATGGACGCCTTGCAATTGATATGACTGTGATGATTTAACGGACGAAAATGATCTTTGTTTTTCTCATATTTTATCAATTTTGATGAATATCAAAATAAAAAAAAAACCGGCCAAGTGCGAGTCGGACTCGCCCATAAAGGGTTCCGTAGCAGCAAGTAACATAATATAAAAGTTCTTATAGTTGGTTGTATCTTTGAAAGGTAAATTGCGGTTTACGATTTATGACGTATTAAAAAAAATATGTTCTCCCACACATTCCACCTGCAAATGTAAGTTGGTACGCACAATATTGAGTGATTTACCATGTTATTTTAATATCATGGACTTCTTATAGGTTTTCCTATAATCTATAAGGAGAAAACTAATTTCTGTATTTTTTTTCAAAATTTTAGGTTCAGTAGTTTCGGAGATAAGGAATGGTCAATTTTCGTCTATTTTCTTGAATAACTTGGAAACTATTTATTTTAAAATTACAAAAAAATACATTTAAGATCTTCTCAACAAGACCTTTCATTTGATATGCCACACGATGCAGTTTTCAGAATTTTTTTTTTTAATTTTCCCCTTCCCCCCCAAAAATGACCCCCCATATACAGATTTCATCTGCTCACGTCACACCTCTGTGTTTGGGTCACAGGAATTGATATGTGTACCAAATTTCAACTTAATCGGTCTAATAGATTCGGAGATAATTGACTGTAAGCGACGGACGGACAGACACACGAGTGATCCTATAAGGGTTCCGTTTTTGTATTCAGACGTACGGAACCCTAAAAAGAATACACTTTATTATTATGCTACACAAATTACAGGTATTCACAAAGTAGGTCTTATAAATAGGGTGACAATGCGCGGTCATCTTTTCAAAAGTGATCTGTTCAAGAAATATTTGGGAAAATAATTACCCTAAGTTAGAGTGAGAGGAAATGCCCAAGGCTTTGAGTCTGCCTTTATACTGAACGTGCAAGAAGTTTTGAATAAATAAATTATCATCATTAAGAGTAAATATTAGACTAGATAAGGAAAAAACTGACGTAAGACAGAAAATCGGGAAGATGATAAAAGGCAGCAGTCGTGGAAACAAGGTTGCCAAGCGAACAAAGACAAAAAATAAAAACCGTAAATTCGTAAATTATCCAACCCTAACAACTCTAGATCAAAAATCAAAAGTTATTTATTCAAAATAGGCTGATTTATCAGCACTTTTTGAAGGTATTTTTTTACATAAGAGTCCCCCAAAGACCCTTTGACTTTGAAGAAGTGGCGGAACAAACTCCCCAGCAACACATTTGTCTGTTAGGTTAGAGGACAACATACACATTACATATCAATCTGAAATTACATCCCAGTTGTGACTAGAAGGCACAAAATGATAAACTAGAACCATCGCTTATGTTGAGCTTATGAAGCCATAAGCAAGAATTAAATGCTACTTAGCATAAGAAAATGAAGAAGAATACCCAGAATATGAACAAAGAAATTGGCCATACGTTTGCCGTAAAAAGTGTCAATAGTTAAGCCAAATAATTTATCAAAGAATCAAGGTAAAGCCCCAAAAAACTTAACATGACAAACTGTATGCTAAGAGCCCTCAATCCCGTCATCAGTGATTTTTACTGCACGTAAAAAACATCAACTTCTTCTTCGATTTACAGCTTCTCCGTAGAAAATTTTCTAATCAACATTCAAGTAGCGGAGTGTAAGGCGGTGTCCCCATAAATTACGTATCAAGTATGTGTAGAGCCTTTATGAAAAATGTTTTCGTAACGCGGTGTCCCAGTGGATACTAGCGGAAACTCCGCCGGCGCGACCGTGCATACGCGGCTTTATGCAAACAAAATATATTGGCCCTTTGATATGCCGGCTTCTTAACTTTACTATTAGTTTTGCTTAGAGTTATTAAATTGGCTCCGTTGGTGTGGTAGGTTAGCTGAACGTTGCAGGTTCTTGGCGGTATTTAACTACTTTGTTGAGAATAATTTTAGCGATTAGTAAAGTATACATACGATAAGGGTTAGCTTAGTTTTCATAGTGAAAATGGAGATTAAAATGTTATCCAATATCATGAAAATTTTGACCGTGTATACTAAACAAAATATTAATTTTTGATTTTTACTCAATCATTTCAAAATGATTATTTTAAAATGTTCCTAACATAAGTAACTCGATAAAAAACCGTAGTACACTGATGTCACAAAGTATTTTTAAATTGCCCAAATTAATAATAGTAATAGCTTGCGTGCTTACAAATTCAACTTTAACCTACTTTCTATTCAAAGCTTTTATTAACCCTCAAAGGATATCGAGAAGTCATAAAATGGTCACAAATATTTTCCAAATAAATTTCAAGTTCTATATCAATCATAATCCGATTTGAAAGGAGAGGATTTAGACTCGGGACACCATAAGCAATAAAGCACTACACGTCAGATTGAGAGCCACACGATTCCAATCCGCTTTCGAGCCAGAGACAAAGGGAAACTTCGATGAAATTGGAACATCAGGCTTGATTCGACGCATTTGCGGAAAAACCTTTTGATATATAGGATAATGAACTGAAGAGATACGACTGATTTAATTTATCACTAGAAATTGCATTTGTTAACGTAAAATGTTAAACAACAATTCTGAACTTTAAATCGCATTCAATGCGGATGAAACGTCGATATGTTGTGAATATTTTAAACCCCGGTGTTCAATAGCGTAAATCCGTAAGCGTAATTCAAAGTGTCGTTTTGCGCGCGTGTAGCCCGTGCCTAATCCCGGCCGGACGGGTACAAACGACATCGTCAGGTGATATCAGTTGCAGCTGCGACGTGCTCGCTCCTAGATTCACTTACGGATTGATGGCAATGCAACGCGATATACTCTAAGCTACAAATCACCGAACCATTCCGTTCGACTCGCACAAAAGAATATTGAAGATGTCTGCTTTATTACATCCACATACACTTGTATCGAGAATATTTGCCGCGAAAGTTATGAATATATCGAAGATATAAAAATAACTGCATTTTTTGAAAACTTCGGATCAGATTTTACATTCAAATCGTGCCTACATTGTATCATGCTCAGTATTCACTTTTGTTTAGCGTACGGTTGTGACGACCATAAAAATAAAGAGGAAAAAAACCCTTAGTTTATGCTCCCGTCACACGATAGTTACGCTCCAAATGAGATTGTTCATCGTTTCTCTCTTTGTATATGGAGAAGTTTGTTTTACAATGTATTCATATTATTTTCAATTACCTACGCTGCGTTATTAATTGTTTGCCGAACATTTTGTGGTTTCTAAAACTCAACATAACAATATTGCAAAATGGGATTGTTGAACAAATAAAAATAAATGAGATACGATATTTAAATACTTATAAAAGAACAAAGAGTTTTTATACCAATAAATTGTTCACTGGAAACATTCATACGGAAAAGAGAACGGTCATAAAATCACATTCACGACACGTTAAGAATTTATAGTCACAAATAATAAAGTTTAATTTAAGCTGTGTTGTCATGGAGGGTATAACTGGCTCATTTTCCGGGAGTGCGTTAAGCATGTAGGTCATAAAGGCGGGCACACACTGCCGCCACTGACGGCTCTCATCAAGCCCTCGATATTTCACCGAACATTATAAACGTGCGGGAGGACTGATGTTAATTGGATGCGCAGGCCGCAGCAGGCACGGCTATGAAATATAAAACAGGCAGTTTCCAGGTGACTGCAACTGCATTATCGTGCTGCAGACGTAACTTGTCGTGTCTGTTATCGTGTCGTTAGTGTGTGCTTGTGGTTAAAAGGTTTGTAGGGATTTTGTGGAAAGTGATAGTCAATGGAAAGGAAATGTCAAGCTGGCTAGAGGTGTTTGCGCCTACATTGCATAATTTGGCCTGTTGTCACATTGTTTCTTTTTTAAAATTTTGACTTAAATATTTACTATTCCTTGCAAATCTCTAAATTGTGAAGGAGGATGTAAACCTACATGGTTTCTATTATACTCAATCCTTAATCATGTACCGCTACTTTATTTGGACCATTTCCTCTTGAACGCAGTCCAATTCGGATCATTTCAACTGAAAATCCTGTCCATTTTTCACTCTTTTATTGCTGCATACATTTTCTGCATTACGTATTTCAATTTTCTAACAGATAAACCGGGACTTCATCAAAGCGGTGGGCGTGACCGTAAAAACGCAGCGACTCAAACAGCAACGGTACCCGCACAATACAAAATATTGCTATTTTTGTAGCGCATTCGCACACAATACGTTTGAAACGGACTGTGTAATAACGGCCCATCAAAATTTCTACGGTACACTTGCCGAGCCGATCGGAAAAATTCACTCGCCGAGTCGACTCGGAGCTAGTGTCGTAATCCACGTGCCCGCTATGTGTGAAATTGAAATTAAAATTCTATTAAAGCGGAACGATTGGAATAGAACACGACGTATCCTATTTTTATACAGCACTGATAAATTGATTATGTGATTGGACTGGCTCAGTGGGTGAGGAACAGGGAAGAGCCATTTAAACGTTCCTCTTTTATTATACGACGCTATAGCAAGCGATGTTAGTGGCCATCTTTGATACTAGCAACTTGGTAGTTAAAATGAAGTTGGAAATTAATACCCTCATCATTTTACCATTTTCGAAACTTCGCTATTACTTATTGTGGTGTTTCGTTATGGAGAACTTTTAAAAACTTTACAATACTTCTTCGAGAAAAGATTTTGCAATAGTTCGTACCTTGAAGGTAGAAGTTTTGTAACGTGTTTATTTTATAACTATTAATTTTATTTTATTTTTAAGTTTATTAATAAAAACGAAGTTATGGAAAGTTTTTGCGTAAGCTCACTCTTTTTCGTTCAATATGAGTCACCTTGGATTTAATTAGTTGGTAAACTATGATTTATTACTTTAATCTTTGTGTAAACATGGAACTTTAATTCCAAGAAGGTAGCTCTGTAATAAAGCGTGGGTCGCACTTATGACTGTGCGGGGGCGGAATGTAAGTATGACTATGAAGTATAGTTCCTACACAATTTTCCGTGTGAAAATTTATTGGGTTCATTGGTTTAGCACTTTTTAAGACGTCACACTGCTGCGCAGTTCACAGTTCTTATTTTTTATCGACGATCTAGATTTAGTAGTCTTTACATAGAAGTAAGAAAGTCAAAGATTGCAGTTAAGATTTTCAAAGTTAAGCAATTAGGTTAAACTGAAGTAATCCTAAACCGTTTTCGGTAATTTTTCCAAAGAAGCAATATCGTTAATTTTCTACGTAGTAGGCCACACCTGCGAGTGCGATATCACGTAATTTACTAGGGACGTTAGCTCGCTCAATTGGACTCCATGACGAGGAATTCTCGGATGTAAGAACATAGTCTGTTCCACGCTTACGTATAGATTTATTGACATCGCGATAAACTGCTCTGTGGAGCACCATTCGTCGATTACATGACGTCACAGGCTCAGGGTACGATCTTAGCTGTCCTTTTGCTATTGTATTCATAGTACGGTATCATATCTCGCTGTGTAGGTGTTGATGGCGATGTAGTTACCAAGGCATAGTATGTACAGGACAGACAGCCGCAATATGTCCGTGATAATGTATGGGAGTGCGAACGGGTGCGTCTGTGAATACGTGTGTTGGTATGTTTCCATTGTTCATGCCTTTTCGAGAATAGTCCCGGTGGCAACGAATTGTCCATAGTTTTCTTCGAGAAAATTATGTGGTATCGAGAAATTCACCAAATGTATGATTAAATGCAAACAAATATTTCCTGGTATCTAAACGTCGAATAACCTTAATGTTTTCTTTCCTTTTCTAAAACGGCCTCGGAAATCTTGTGTCGAGTCGAGATAACCGAAGAGGACAAAAGTTTTTATCATACTTTATTTTTCACTTCAGTTCCCTTGTGGGTCGGGCCAGAGTAACTGGCGTCCAACTACTGCAAATATTATAAAATATACTCTATGAAAAAACACAAAAGGAACGCTTTTCATTCGGTTGTTTATAAAAAAGAATTTTGTATGATTCAGCTGTTTCTGAAAACTATGGAAAAAATATCTAATTTCAAACATTTTGCCCTTTTCAACAAACGGTTGATCGTTAGGACCTGGTTTTTGGTTTGTATAATTAGCAATAGAATATAATTAGCAATTTGTATACTTGTGATTGATGATAATACGCTCGGTTGCAATGTATCCCGCGACCCTGGTAGGCTATGTTTACCTAACCCTTACGTATCTAATGTTGTTCTTTTTTAAAACATTAAATAACAGAACATATTTTATTTTCTGAATCTTAGACAAACACTAACAAAAATTCTTCGACAAAATTTCAAGGGAACGTGTAAATTACCTTTACGAAAACCTTTTGAAATAATATTTCAGCTGAAAGTCTGAAACTCGAGCTAAGAAAACACAATAAGTCTTATCACGATGCGTGGAACGCTGAAATATAACACTCGCTTGTATTTTCACTCGACTTAGTCCAACGTCTGTTTGTTTAGGATAGATTATACGCGAGTAATTGACAGATCAAAGTTATCCCATTACAAACAATTGATTTTCTTTCAAAACAATTTTGTCTGAAAGATTTAGAGGAGATTGACTATATTTTGTTGTGCAGTGGTAGACTTAAGAGTTTTAAATCCAATATTGAATCAGTGTTGCTGATTAGCTCGCCGTCCGATCAAGGACCAGGTCCAACCGTAGTATTAGAAACGGTCAACAATCTTACGAGGCCCAAAGGCAACTGCTAAAACAGGTTGGTTTTTAGTCAGTCAAGTCTTATAGGCCCTTGCGCTTCACCAGGGTTGAGAACTTGATGATTTTAGAACCTAAGAAAAGGGTTGTTACTGAATCAGGTTTTTACTATATTAGCAGCTGATACGTAAGCGCCCTACTGCTCATCCATCTCATTGGTACGTTATGTTGGATGAAATAACACGCATTTTAATCCTGCCCGCCAACGAGTTCGTCCCAACGACTAGGGTACCCTTAATAATGTGTCTAGGACAAAGTGAATGGTCGCGGGACTGTACGAAAAGGGCTTTTGAAGGACACCGTAGAGTCTGATAGTGCCTCCCGCTCTGCAATGGGTGGGAGGACTCATTTGATGATTTTACCACGTAAAAAAAAGGACAAAGTGAATGCGGAAGGCGGAGGACAGATTGTTGTGGAGCAGCCTAGAAGAGACATATGTCCAGCAGTGGACTGCGATAGGCCGAGTTGATTGGGGATCGCATGATTGAAATTGTTCAATGAGGATTGTTATTTTGATATATTCAATAGTAGTTTGAAGCGACATCAAATTTATCTTTTATTAGCCTTTGCCAGCGGCTTCGCCCGCTCCTAACCCCCCCCCCCCCCCTCCCCTTATAGCCTATGTCACTCAGGACCAATACAGCTTTCTACTGGTGAAAGAATTTTCAAAATCGGTTGAGCAGTTCCTGAGATTACCCCCTACATACAGACAAACAAATTTACCTCTTTATAATATTAGTATCGATTAGAGAACAGTCTAAGTTCCAGTAAAAAAATTATAAACCTGTTTAGATGCTCTAATCAAATAAAAAATAACAACAATAACAAAGCATGTTATTCCAGCTTTATTTAAAGAATTGTTCAATTCAAAAGTGATAAGGAAAATAAGACGTTGTTACTATGTATATTTTCTTTTGTGTACAGGATTTTGTGATATCGTTTTCCGGGAAAAATAATTCTGAGAAATATTCTTCTCTAACAGTATTAAGTACATCTTGTATTACATTGGATTTGACTTATGCTTTTGTTGTTGATTTTAACTCAACGTTTATGAATACGACCAATAGCCATAGATATAAACGATTATGTTTTACAACTGAAATATTTAACGTGGTTTTGTGTTCATTATTGTCAAAAAAAGGTTTGTAATTTTATTAAAAATATTGTTGTGTTAACAATAAACGAAAGTAAATCTAATAAGTATTCCATAAAGGTATAAATCAAAACTATTGTTTCTACCTACTTTTATCGCTTAGCCCAATCAGTTCAATAACATTAGGAAGAAACACGGGAATTATACGACCGCGATATTTCAATGAAATTAACTTATTTTCTCAGTTATGTATATGAGGGAGACGGGCTGGCGCCCCGGCTGGATTACGGAGGATTTGGCGCGGAACGTGCCTACCTGTTAATATCTACACACTTGTCAAATTACCTTGTCAATTCATGTGACGGGTGATACAGCCTACTTAAGTCTACGCACTGCTACGCGTGTGCGTAGCCGTAGCGGAGTTTATCGCTACGCCGCCGCCGGTGCTACGCTTTCGTAGCACTTGATTGATACAAATACAACGGTTTAAATTACGAAAGTTAAGAGTTACAAACCTCATGAAACAGTATTTAAAATAAAATAATACTAAGCTACGCAGATAAATGTGGTGTAAAGTAGGTTTAATAAAATAGACATAATTCGAATGTGAATTGCCCCACATTTTATCCGTGCGGTATCTAATGTTCCCGTCCCGCACAACTTCACGGATGTAATGGGCTGTGGAAACGAAATGTGTGTGGCTCGCAAATGTGTCATCTAAATCAAAAAGTTTGCTAAAAACCCTCGCACCAATTAATTTCTAGTCCATAAAATAAAAATACTCTTTAAGTATCCGTAGACTAATTCAAACTTTGGAGTTTATCAAAGAGATAAGCAAGTTTTTCTTATTAAGTATCAAGGGAGCTGTCGTAAATACAGAAATTAGCGCGAGTATCATCGTCAGAGCGGTGTGTAAACATGAAAACTTTGGAAGTGGCGCGCCGTCGTGCCGGCGTCGTGCCGGCGACGGCACGACGGCTGCCGGTCTCTCCCACCGTGTAAGTTGCCGGCTTATATTAGCTTATCGTATCAACTCGTGCTATTAGTTTTGTTACAAGTTTTATTCTACCTCGGTTAAATTACATCTTTAATATGTAGCGAGCATAAGCTTTTCGGGTGTATTTGCTCGTTATTCAGCTAAATATATACAATTAAATCTAAAGCCGAGTGTTCACTGATATATAAATGTGGTGCGACGAACTGTGGCGTTAGGCGTCCTTATTAACTGCAGCGGTCACGCTGCACTGCAGGCGCCGGCTGATTAATGAATATTAGACTTTATATCTTCGCGGGCAAAGGTTAAAATAATATATGAATACCGTGTGTATCGGTGCACATTAATTAACTTTATGATTAAGCCGTAGATTTAACGGCAAAAAACGTATGGGTAGTAGGCCGGATTATTTTTGATATCAAAAATAATTCTGCACTCGTAACTTAAATGTTAGTTATACAAATAATAATGAACAAGGCAAGAACAAAGCATTCTAGTCGGTGTCGGCGGGTGATGGCGCGCCGCAGTCGGCTCGGGTGGAGGCCGGGTGGTCGGGTGGTCGAACGTGGCGTCATATTATGTTATTTACGCGCCCGCAGAGGACAACTTTTTAATGGGGCGATAACAGACCACCCGAGACCGGCGCGTTGCTGTTAAATCTCATGCTCATAAATACGTTATGTAAACCCACCCTAATAATTAGTGGCGGTTACGGCGTGTAGTTAAGTTTTATGAAGCCGGCGGAGGCTGCGAGCTCCTACACAAAAATGTTCCTTAATTTGTCGGCTGCGTTCCGGCGCGATCAACTGGAAATTGTTATGTTTATTCAGAGAATCTTGTATCTACGAGTAGCTACCCTTTTTTTTATTTTTTCCACCGTTTTAATGCGATTGGGTTTCCGTAGCAGCGCCGTAGCGGGAAGACGAGATCACATTGAATATGTATAGTTCAGTCTGATTTCACGGCAACCTTCGCTTTCGATGCCCTCGGCTCCACTGAATACTGACGAGATCAATTTAATAAAACAAATTTATCTACTACATCATACGTATGGACTTCAAATTATACCTTTATCCGACAAATAGCGGTTTAGGAAACTTTTTTATTGCTCTTTTTTATGATGTCAGTCTTTCCAAGAAAAATATTACGTCGTGAAAAGTAAATACAATAATTCCCAACTTACAATAAAGTTATTTTGATAACAACGTTTTCGGGACGTCATGCGAACATTCTTTCGGCGAATTTGACAGCGTACTAATTTTATACTTACCTTATGCCAATTTAACGGATTCAACATAGATTTCGTGGAAATCGAATATTTTGCATTCAGGAACATGTTTATGCTTCATTCGTTAAAACATACATACATAGATATACATGATACGTAAATAAAGATGTTATACGTCTTGTGTACAAATTGCGCGCCACATGATCTTAGCGGAAAAGTCAGTGACAGCCGTCAACAAGACGGCATGTTAGGGCGCGTGGCCCGAGGCCGGGGGCCGGGGCCCGGGGCGCGGGGCCAGCAGACACAGTACCTTGCTAGGGCGCCGCGCTGCACGCCTGCACTCTGGCTCTCTTCACTGCTTCCCCACTTTTACTTTCAAAAGTTTTTCAACTAGTTAGTTCACAAACTTGGGCGTCGAGTTCAGTTCAGTAACCGAGTATGAGGCGTTCTGGCGGAAGCTAGCGTTGACAGCCGTGGGGAGAGGGTGAAGCGCGTGCTGCACGTACACAGGTTACAACGAGTACAGCGACGAAGCGAGATCCGGAGTCATGCGGTCAGCCAAAAGGACACAAACCTACTGGCGAGCTGGGTGTATCGGCGCTGCGGCCGGGGGCGGCGGGCGGCGGGGCCGCGCCATTGGCCCGCCGGGGCACGCCTCCGACGTCGCCGGTGACGCCGTCGCCGCCGCCGCGTCGCCTCAGCACCGGCCGACCTACCCGACCCGACCCTAGACCATACACTCCACACCACTCCAACTATCTTAACTCACACTTCAAACTTTTCAACCAACGATTTGCAAATCTAAACTATTTTCTGAATTAATACACTGCGGTTGTACCGAAAAATTGTTATTTTTTCTGCATTAAATTTACATAATAACACATACCTGCATGCGATGGTTTCATTACAAATCGCTCCATGCACCGTCAGGGACGAAAATTAACCGCGTAAACGGGTCATCGGGCGCACACCGCACAACACATAACACACAGTACTAACGAACTGACAATTAATCAACTTAATCACCGTTTACCATAATCGCGATAATTAAACAAGTTTGTGTAAGTTAAAAATAAGTTGCGTCTGACGACGCGGTCACGCGTATAGTGATTAGCTGTTGTGTTCATTTGCACCTACCCTCATTATAGAACACATTTGTCAAATAACTACCCTCTTTTTTCGAACATCCTTTTGTCGTACCGTTCTACGTTAACTTCATTAAAATAAATCATTGGCAATATTTTTTAAGTATTGAATAAGAGTTAAATAAACAAAATTATTTTTTGATGCGCTTTTCCCGCTTTGTTTATAACTGCCAGGGTAGCGACGCATCTACTAAAAATTGTGAGACAGAAAATCTGTGTTTTTGTTAATAAAATTAAGTACTTAAAGTTATTTTAACGTGATATGACGTATCAGCAATAGGTAAAAAATGATGCGTGGATGAGTCTTCAGTCAGTCTTCAGGGATCGTTTCGTCAAATAATTTTAGAACTTACCAATATATATAACTTACCAATAATAGCTTATAAATTTTCTTGTTATTTTATTAGTCTTCTAATAACATTTCATGGCTTTTCCAGTGTAAAAAAAACCATTATTGAAATTATAAAAATCAGAAAAGCAGTATTAAACTATCCCCCCAAACACTCAAGTATGTAGGTATGAAATTAAACAATTAATTCTTAAATTATCAGCAGTATAATTTGTTACATACATATTTTTTTTCTTTAAATAAAATCATTGTGCTTGATAATATAATTGGACGAAGTTTTACTAGACACCTTATTGCAATGCAACTTGAAGAGTGCGTACACGCATCGTACAATGGCATGGACATTACTTATCCGTTGTTGATAAGTTTATGCCGTATATAATATCGGTAGGTATAACAACAGTATTTTTTTATTTTGAAGTTCTGCCTAATTTCAGAAATTGCCAGTTCCTTGGAAAATCTCAATCATACTTCGTTACTGGTTTTGGTACACAACATTTGTAAGGGGTGTCAATTAAATGGTTAGCATAGTATTGTTATTTCTGTGAGCAGAAATAGCTAATTGGTGAGCAACTCATGGTCAGCAAACATTTCAAAATCAATCAGCAATTTATGTCATTCTGGATGGCTGTAATTATTTTTGTACAGCATATTAATTATATAAGCTGCAATCAGCTGCTCATGTTTAATAAAATTTTGGTAAGCACTCAGAGTGTAAGCAAAAAAATGCATTTTGTGCTGCATATAAAAGTAGCAAAAATACTTCACTTGTTCACCGATTATATTTTTCTGCTCACAGAAATAACAATACTATGCTAACCATTTAATTGACACCCAGCATGTCAACGGAGCCCCGCTTCGCGGGGCTCCTACTTCTGGGTGGTTTAAAAAAAAAATAACCACGAAGAGGATGGCGGGGTCTTTCAGACCCCGCCATCCTCTTCGTGGTTATTTTTTTTACGTTACAACAGAGACAAAAACAAAAACATATTAAAAACAGAAAAAAAAATACAAATGAAGTCAAAAATATATTGACAAAAAAGAAATACATAGTTGTACGTCATGACTGTGACAATTCCTCTCAGAAAAACTGATGCTCACCGGAACGCTCTCAATGCAAAAACAATATACATATAGATAGAAACATAATTGCGTTTGTATTGTTTATAAACCTTACAATATCCTTTAAGCCTTTGTCAAACAGACTGGTGTGACGAATGCGAAGCGTGACGTTTTTATTTGTAATGTATGGAATTGTTTGAATCCAGTCACAAAGAAAAGTGAAAGCGATCCGATAGCGTGACAGAACTATCGGACTGACGTCTCGTTTCGGTTCGGTATCGTTTCAGAAACGCTTCGCTTTCGCCTGTCTGTTTGACAAAGGCATTAAACCCATAATTTAGTTATAAAACTAAAAGTACAAGCAAAAGGCGCACTCATGTGGTCACGTAGTTTTCGCGTGTTTTATATTAATTAATTAATTAACCCAATTAACAGTTTCACACACGCTACGTACGCTAAGTACCAACAAGTAGAAGGTACCTAACCTTCAGTGAATACACTATGTGCTCAGGCTTCATCAGTACATCTTGCAGTCTTCCATAGACTTCGACAAAGAGCTATTAATGGGGGGCGAAACGTTGAAGAAATTCAAACGAGGCTCGAAGCTGTAAGTATGCAGCTCACGTGCACTCCCAACGTACATACGGCCGTTGTAACGGAGTGGACAGAAGTTTTACTTTGAATTTTCTGAAATAAATGTGAATTTCACAAAACTGCAAGTTCTTTCTTTGAAAATTTGTCATCTTGTGTAATGACAGATAACGACAGATGATGGCGCAAAGTTAATTTTAATTAAATTACAGGTAATCTTTAAGGTTTTATGCCTTTGTCAAACAGACAGGCGAGTTCGAAGCGATACCGAACCGTTCAGTTCCATAGTTCTGTCACGCTATCGGATCGCTTTCGCTTTTCTATGTGACTGGATACAAAAAATTCCATACATTACAAATAAAAACGTCACGCTTCGCATTCGCCACGCCTGTCTGTTTGACAAAGGCTTTAGAGATAATATTAACAACTTTCATAATAATGTGATTGCTATTTTAACAATATAACTTGCACTTCCTCTGAATGTCATTTAACATAACCAAAAATGTACATAAGTACTGTATAGTACAGTTATGTACATTTCAGAACATAAAGTATATTGGGCAAAACAATGTTCGTATTATCAAAAAACAAAATCCAAGCAATTTTAATATGGAAACACAGCTTCCTAGTAGCTTATAATTTTCTATCCAATATTTTCTAATATTTACATAGCAGAATCATTAAAATGAGTGTTACACATTGTTCTCGTATCGTTTCGCCTCACTTTCATTGTGTGTCCTAAACCCATCATGAAAACAAAAGAAGCTCGGCAGAGAACAAAGACTGCCCAGTCGAAAGGTAATTCTCGTCGTTACAGCTATTCAAAAAATAAATAGCGAAGATTAGTCCTACAGTTGGAGTGGTGTTGCTAATAATTATTGTGCTTTGTTGCTGTGATTTTTTGTTACTAACTTACTAAGGGCGTAGTAGTTTTTTATTCAGTAATTGGTGGAATTGAAAGAGAAAAGAAAGAAAGAAAGAAAAATCATTTTATTTGACACAGAAATAAAAATAAAAATAAACGTATACGTACAAAAAGAAACATACAAAACATAATAGGTAGGTTGTATGTCATGACTGTGACAAGAAAGGCTTCCCACTCAGCATAAGGCTGTGCTATGGGGGACACACAGCACAGCGCTGATTTTCAGTGAAATTGCTGAAAGCTAAATGTTACGTCGGAGTTTCACATATTCTTTGGTGACGAATTGTGGGTGTTTTATTAGATAGATACACTAGCCTGCTCTTTAATATTGGTTTTTTTTTTAATTATTTTTCATTCCGCATGGCAAGATTACTGAGGAATCTCAAGTCTATGAGTTAGATTGTCAAAAAATATTTGATCCGTAATTTTCTTTTGTAACGATGCCAAAATGCACGAAGATATGAAACTTCTAATATTCACATACGTTACACCGTGGCGTAAACTAATGCCTTTGTCAAACAGACAGGCGAGTCCGAAGCGATAACGAACCGATACGAGACGTCAGTCCGATAGTTCGGTCACGCTATCGGATCGGCTTAAAGCCTTTGTCAAACAGACAGGCGTGGTGAATGCGAAGCGTGACGTTTTTATTTGTAATGTATGGAATTGTTTGAATCCAGTCACATAGAAAAGCGAAAGCGATTCGATAGCGTGACAGAACTGTCGGACTGACGCCTCGTATCGATTCGTTATCGCTTCGGACTCGTCTGTCTGTTTGACAAAGGCATTAGTGCGTTTCAAGTCACTAACAGGACTCCTGAGTTTTAATAAGTTTTTTTTTTGACAATATTAAAAAATACGTTCATAATTTACTACAAAGATTTTCTGACGCTGTCAACATGTTTATTGTTTTGCTGCAACACTTTCTGAAGTAGTGTCTGCATTAGCACTTAGCATGGGGTCTATCTTGGACACATTTGTGTATATGAGGTTCTATGTTTGTAAACGCACCCACGACACAGGAGAAATTCCTAGTGTGGGGCAGAGTTTATAAAAAAAAACTATCATGGGTCCTGTCAGTCGAACGATTGTCAAGTTTAATCGGAGTGTAGCTAATCTCATCTTGTCATGTATTTATCTATATCATGAACTACATACATATATTATAGAGTGCAAACCTAAGATTTCGCGAGACATACAACTGTCATTAATGAACCTTTGACACTTTTTTTTTTATCGCGCTAAAATCATCAATTGAGTCCTCCCACCCAGGGCAGGGCGGGAGGGCCTGTCAGACTTGTACTGACTAAAATCCACGGTGTCCTTCACTAGCCCTTTACGTACCGGCGTCACGGTAATGGAAAAGTCCCACGGTAAGTTTGAAGGATAGTATTACCCAGTAATTGGGTTTCTAAAATATATTTTTTAGCTGCATTCAGTTACAATACAAGCTGATCCCAATAAAGTTGGGATTTTAATTGGCTAGGCAAAACATGAAAATTTCCCTGAACTTATTCGTACCATACTTTATTAGTTAAAGGTACAGGGGCCGTATTATGACGCCCAAAAACCAGGCTTGCTCCAGTGAGAGAACGAAGTGGCGCTAGATGACTTGTATAAAGAAAAAACCTAAGATTTTCGCGAGACATACAGCTGTCATTAATGAACCTTTGACACTTTTTTTTTGTCGTGGTCAAATCATCAAATGAGTCCTCCCCCCCAGGGCAGAGCGGGAGGGACTGTCAGATTTGTACTGACTAAAATCCACGGTGTCCTGAAGTAGCCCTTTACGTTCCGGGGTCACGGTAATTTGTACAGTCCCGCGACTCAGTGAATATAGCCCTTTGCAATTTTATATAGCCGTGATGTCCACATTTCTCCATTGGTATATAGAAACACAAGACATAAAAACTAAAATATTTATTGCGTACATATAATGGAAACAGAGAAAGTATAATAAAATCCGTACAATAAAAAACAGTAATATACCAGTAGTTACTATCTATCCGTGACTAGTATTTAGTAGCAGACTATAAACAAGAAAACATCAAAACACCTATTAATAGAAGCATAAATATTGTAAAGGTCTGTAAAATATTAATCCCACCAAAAACATTAAAATAATGTAAAAAAATGCCAAGTCTCTCGATGCAGTCTTTCCATCGTAAAAAGTTTTGAGATCTCATAGAAGCCAAGTCCTATTCAAATTATTTTGTAGTTATAAATCAACATTTAGTAATTGTATCAATAGTTTTCTTTGACTGATCAATAGTTTTCTCTGACTTGGCAATGAGCACCAATTAAAAGCTGCTTGCTGCCTGGAATTATGTGCAAATGTTACTGACGAGACCTGTGATCAGATCACTACCGACTACATGCTCCAATGCAATAATAAAAAATAAGTACCTTACGGGCCATCGCTTTATGAAAGTAAATGAACCGAGAGTACACTAACACTAGTGTTTGCGTACACACTTGTGCAATTGTGCATTATAATTTATGTCCTGCGCAGTTTACTAGTCTTGGATGAGACTGACTGCCGTTGCCGAAATTCGGTTGGGACGACACGGATAAACCAAAAGAAAATTAATTTTGTGTTAATGTTTACGCATGTGGTGTGTGACTTTCAACTCCAAATATGCCGTTTTGTTTCTTCTTGTGCTCATTGCCAAGTCAGAGAAAACTATTGATCAGTCAAAGAAAACTATTGATACAATTACTAAATGTTGATTTATAACTACAAAATAATTTGAATAGGACTTGGCTTCTATGAGATCTCAAAACTTTTTACGATGGAAAGACTGCATCGAGAGACTTGGCATTTTTTTACATTATTTTAATGTTTTTGGTGGGATCTCATTTATTTTTTGTAAGTGTATTTCTTTCTTTTTTTTTAGGTGACCTCATAATTTCTTGGACTTCAGCTACTGCTTTGCTTAGAACCCATTCTCTATCTCTTTTGTTTCTTTTCAACGAGCTAAATAAACATAAATCTACTAACTTACAAAATAAATATAACTAAACTAAATAACACGTAAACAACTAGATATTGTAACTACCTATGTCTATGTTATATTAGTAAACTATTCGCCTAAATAACTGTTTCAGTAACAATAATAAATCTACTATCTAATCCGGCTAACTTAAGTTCTCCGAATATAGCTACAATATTTTTTAGTTTCGAAATGGTTTTTCATAGGTAGGTGGCGCTATCAAATGAAAATTATCGAATTATTTTAAAGTACTACTTATACTGCGCTCGGTAACGAAACCATAGCGCGATTCAGACAGGTACAACGCCATCTATCGAGCGCGCATACAATCGAAATTTATCGCAATACAATGGAGTTTTAGCTTTATTAATTTAATGAATTATGAACTTTATGTATCAATTAATTATAGTCCATGTATTACATTTTTATTATTCTTTTCTATTCCATGTATTTATTCATCCAATTGAATACTTAAACAACGAACAAAGTTAACAATGCAGTCAAAATCCATACATAATGTTCTTGCCAAACCGCAAATATAAAATTGTTTTCTATGGTATATTATTTTTTAATGTTTTTATAATTTTTCCTTTATATGTGGCTAATGACCTATCTTGGTGCAAAATTTGAAGTTTCTAAGTCTGCTAGAAGTACCTTAGATTTTTGATGATCGGTCAGTGAGTCAGTGAGTCAGTGAGTCAGTGAGTGAGTGACAAAATGGTGTAACTTTGATCGACCGTAACTCCTAAACTATTAATTCAATTGGCATGTAATTTCGAACTTAAGCTTGTTCTAATGCCTACTATTATTCACCGAAAACCTAAACTCCTAGCTTTGTCCACGTCGAAGATATAGGGGGGGCGAAACAGCCGCGAATCGCATCGAGAAAAGATGGTACGGCCGTGCCCGTTTTGCTCGAGACTTGGCTGGGGCACTGCCGTGCCCCCAGATTACTGTTTGGTATTTCAGACCGGGGAAATACTACTATTGGTAATATAAATAAATGCCCTCCCACTCCCACTGTTGGGACACGGCCTCCTCTCTGTGAGAGGGAGTGGGCCATAATCCATCACCCCGGCTTTGTGCGGGATGGTAGATGTCACATGTCTTCGAATTTTTGGTTCTAGGATATGTTGACGATGTTTTCCTTCATGTTTTGAGAGCAGTGGTGATGAAATAAATTGCACAAAGTAATGCGCCTGGCTGGGTTCGATCCCACGAACTACAACTCGTAAGTCGAGGCCGATACCACTGGGCCACCACTGCTCTCCTGGTAAATCCCTACTAGGGACTTATTATGAATGTTTAGCCTTCAATGATCTGATTTCGATGAATTTTGGAAAGAGACTAACCACGGACAACAGCTTTTTTTTTTTTTTTTTTTTTTATCGTGGTAAAATCATCAAATGAGTCCTCCCACCCAGGGCAGAGCGGGAGGGACTGTCAGACTTGTACTGACTAAAATCCACGGTGTCCTTCAACAGCCCTTTACGTACCGGGGTCACGGTAATCCCTAGGTCCCGCGATCCCGGCAGGCTTTGGCCTTCTACAGGCCCCGTCACTATGCTGACACTCTTTGAGGCGCGCGTGGAACACAACGCGCCGTCGACCCGGGCATGGTCCATGGTCGGACAGCGAGTCGCCCATTACTCGCTGCCCGCATGCCCGCGCCTACGGTGGCCGGAGATCGTCTTGCGACGTCCGACGCCGTGGGCGTCTACCACTGCGGCTGGGGTGGAGGGAGGACGCTGTCCTCTCCCTCAGGCGGCCCGCCTCCTCCTTCACGAGCATGACTGCTTCGCAGAAGGAGGCGACCGCTTCCCACTCCGTCTCGCCCCGCAGCATGGCCTCGACCAATGCCGGGCGCGAGAGGTCTCCGCCTATCGCCGTCGTGAGGACACGGCGGTGCTCTGCCCAAGCGGGGCAGTCCTGCACCGTATGCTCCACCGTGTCCTCCGGACGATCCTCGCAGTGTTGACACCCAGGCGTTTCTTCCCTCCCTATCAGACACAGGAACCTCCCGAAACTTCCGTGTCCGGTGAGGACCTGCGTCATGCGGTAGGTCAGGACGCCGTGACGCCTATCCAGCCACTCCTCAAAGAGGGGTCTTACCGCCGCGATTGCGGCGTGCCCGGACCTCGGTTGCGACAGTCGCTCCCTCCATACTGCCCTGAGATCACGCCGGAGCTCTTCCCGCCGCGACTCGACTTGTCGAGGCAGCGGGGATTCGCCCCGACGCTGCGCCTCCACGCGCCATTCATAGACGCGCTGGAGGGCAGTCGCCTCCAGATCCCAGGGCAGCAATCCGGCTAGGAGGTTGGCCGATTCGCCGGCGATCGTGCGGTATCCCCGGATCATCCGGATAGCCATGACCCTCTGGCACGCGACCAGCTTGAGTGGTCGCGTCCGGATGCTTGGGGCCCACACGGGGGCCCCGTAGAGGGCCATGGACCGCACGACACCGGCGTACAGCCTCCGGCAGGAGGCATTTGGCCCGCCGAGATTGGGCAGGAGTCGCTTGAGAGCGGCTGCTGCCCGGTTCAGCCTTGGGGCCAAATGCAGGAAATGCTCCCTGAAGTTCCATCGGCTGTCGAGGACGAGTCCCAGGTACTTCATCGTCCTCCCAACGCCGATGCGAACCCCCTCCACCGTAATGTGGGACTCTGAACGTGGCGCGTTCAGACGGCCATGAAAACACATGGCCTCTGTTTTGTGCAGCGCCACGTCGAGTCCCAACTGCCGGATCCTATTAGCGACTGTCGCTACCGCCTGCGTCGCCACGTCGGCCGCCGCCTGGTGCGACTCTCCCTTCGCCAGGACGAGCGTGTCGTCGGCGTAACAAATTACGCCGACGCCGTCAGGGAGGTCGCCGCGCAGCACCCAGTCGTAACCGATGTTCCACAGGAGCGGCCCCAAGACCGATCCCTGTGGAACACCGCACGACATCTCTCGCCGGTTCCACTCTCCCCGGTGACCGGGGTAGATGACGGCTCTGTCCGTCAGGTAGTCCTCGACTATACGACGGAGGTAGGTCGGCACCCGGTGATACCGGAGTGCCTCCCTGATGCAACTCCAGGGCAGGGTGTTGAAGGCATTGGAGATGTCTAAAGACACCCCCAAGACGACCCTGCCCCGGGAAACCGCATCCCCCGTCGTGAGGGCCCTCACGCGCGTGATGGCATCCACCGTCGAGCGCCCCCTGCGGAAGCCAAACTGGCTCTCCGCAAGGTCCGGGCCCACCCGATTCAGGTGCCCGACGAGGCGGTTTGCAATTACTCTTTCAAAGAGCTTGCCCACCTCGTCGAGCAGCACGATGGGCCGGAATGCGGACGGAGAGTCCGCAGGGCGCCCGGGCTTCTGGATCAGGACCAGTTTCCCCGTCTTCCAACGAAGCGGGAACTGGCCCCTCTCCAGCCACGCGCTAAAGAGCCCCCCCAGTCGAGGCCCGAGAGTCCCCGAGGCCAGGACCCAGGCTTTTCCTGGCAAGCCGTCGGGTCCTGGGGCGGTATTTTTGGCTTTAAGCCGTTGTACCGCCACTCTCAGGTCTACCTCGGTCACCTCCGGAGCGTCGTAGACGTCGTCGTCGCTGTAGTCCGCGTTTGCGCCAGCGTCAGGCACCGTCGGAGACGGAGCCATGGGCGGGGGAGTGTGCTCCCCCCGCGATGGGAACAGAGCGCTCACCACGTCCTCCACGAACTGAGGCTGGAGACTCTGTGTCAACGGGGGAGCCCAGGGGCGGAGCTTTTCTCTCACACACTTGTAGGGCCGGCCCCATGGGTCCCCGTCCAGAGCCTCCAGCATCTCCTTGCGGGCCAATTCCTTGGCCCGCCAGATCTCGTCGCGGAGGGCGGTCTTCGCTGCCCTGTAGCCATCCTGCAGCTCCGTCTCTACAGTCGCCGCATCCGGAGGTCGGGTGCGGCGCCTGCGGAACCTGGTGTACCGGCGTCGCGCGGCAACGCACGCCTCGCGTAGCGCTGCTAGCTCGCGCGACCACCAGTACAGCTGACGCCGGGCGCGTCCTTGCCGGACCCGGGGCATGGCCACGTCGCAGATTTCCGACATGGCCTCCTGGAACCACCCCGCCTCGTCGTTGATGTCGGCAGGCCTGTCCGGTGGTGACACCCAGGCCTGCACGATCGAGGCTTCCAGGAATAGCTCCCGGTCCAGCTGCTTCAGCGCCCATCGCGGACCACTTGGGTTCCGTCTGACCGGCGCGTCTGAGGTCTGGGCGGAGACGTCAAACCGGATATACCGGTGGTCGGAATAGGTCTCCACCTCCTCTACAACGCGCCAGTCGGTGACGCGCGGCGACAGGTTGGAGGTGGCGAACGTAACGTCCACCACCGACTCGCCCGTCCACCGCACGCACGTGGGAACAGAACCCCGGTTCTCGATAACCAGGCCCTGCGCCAGGGCCCAGTGACAACAGCTAGTAGAAAATAAACAAAAATGTAAAAAGAAACCTTGAACTTAAAAAAAAATATAAAGTTCTTTTTCTTTTCTATTTTTTGAAAGTCAAATATTCCATAGAAAAGTTTGACAAAATGTTAAATATTCAGCTAGATACAGCAAGACAATAGAAACAATCTAGAAAAAGGTTGATTAAACGTTGCAAAGCAAGCAAGCAATAGGCTATAATACTAAAAAAAAAATTAGCCTTGAAAATGGATTATCAAAAAATTATTTGACCCGTATTACTTCTTTTGTTACGTAAATTAAAATTGGCGAAGATACAACGTTTCTAAAAATCACAAAACATCACTCGGTCGGTATAATTTTTCAAGCGTTTTGACGTCACAAGCCCCCACTCCCGATTTTCGAAGCGTTTTATCTTTGTCAATATTGATTAATTAAAAAAATACGTGTGCATTATTTTTCAATACTCTAACTGACGGACTAAACAGATTTTCAATTTATTTATGTAGTAAACTACCCTATTATGGTAGTTTTTCAAGCTTTGCCCAATAGGAAGCGTCCTTTATCAAATTACGAAACACGCAATAGACTTCAGCTGATATTCGTAACTGTCATGAATACCAAAAAAAAGCATTAAAAAAAAATGGTTGAACTTCTGTTTTTCTTTTACATATAAAGTGGTGAGTTCGCTGAAGTCTGTGAGTTCAGGTCATTGTGATGTACCCGCAGTGCGCCCAAATCGATGTAATTTGTATAAAAACGTTACATTCTTACACGAAGAATTTTTGTACAATATTCTTTTACTTTCAGAACTTGAAAGTTTGATAACGATTAATGTATATGCTGATGACTACAGTTTTTGAATTTTGCGGCGTTTTTATGTTGTATTGAAATTAATCTCATTTATATATTATATAGTATACAGAGTCATTCTTTGAAGTTGGCCAACAGGAGGAGATACAGATCCATAAGTTATACAGAAAAAGTTTATTTTGCCAAAATTGACAACATCAAAAAAGGGATAAAGTTTAATTTGAAAGTTTTACCGTATTTCTTATGTTTTCTGATTTCAATACATCTCGGATTTCCGTATATCATCGTGTTTATACTTGTAAGTATTTTAATTAAGTAACTATTAAATTAAAATAAAGTGCAGCAGATTAATACAATAGTTACGTGGTTTGATCTGTTGTTGTTATGACGAAGTAACACCAAGATCTTATTGAAAACCGAAAATCTTAAAAAAAACGTATGCACCGGGAGCGTAAAAACTTTATGCTGAAATCAATGTATTTATGATAATTATTATTAAGTACTAAATCTTATAAGTAAATCACTTCTAATCGCCTTTTCATATTTTTGAAAAGCTGTAACAATACCATACGGGGATATACTTTCAATTAGACAAGTCTTACAAATGAAAGAAACTTATTCCAGTAATAGTCCAACTTACAATATTTCTTAATAAAACTTTCCCTTAGAAATGAATAGGGTATTAAGAAAAAGTTTCTACTTAAGACTACCCAAAATTGTACTCAACACCGGCCGGTATGGCCCAGTTAACTTAAACAACAGAAAGAATGGGCCTACTTTCTTCTACCTCAATTATAACAAAAGGTTAATTATGAAACGAACTTATTTTAAGCTTGGCGAGGCTAATTTTACATCTCTAATGGCTTCTTTACTCTTAATCTCTGTTGTGTACAAAATATCTTAGTAACATAATGGGTCGGTCTAAATATAGGCAACCTCCTTTTTTTCAGGGCTGACACGGTAGAATGTACGGCAGTCGCAACCACGACTGTTGAGTGCTAAGCCCAGGTCTGGTTCGATTCGAAGGTCGGCCAAAGGTAATGATAAACTTGATAGCATTCTAACGAGCTTTTTGCCGTCTGACAACTTCATGAAGAAATTATACGTGTGGCACTCGGGGCTGCCGCGGTAAAGCTATTGCATAGCATTTTTATCACATTATGCAATTACATTTATTTATTTAATTTATAAAAAAAGAAAAAAAAAATTGTGTTCGATTGGTGAAAATAAGTACGCCACCTTAAAACAAACATAGCTTGCGAAAATTAAATGTGGGTATAGGTACATAGGTACACCACTGCATAAACCCCCGAGTTCTTTAGTATTTTACAATTATTCAATTTTGTATTGTTTAATTAGTATTAGTAGTGTATTGTACAATTTTGTTTTAATTCAACTGATAAAAATACATTAGAACCCATTTTTTTTAATGTTAGTAGTTTTTCAAGTTAATCTTCAAGTAAAGCTTGTTACGTGGTTGTTCGGCTATCCCTCTGGCAATAAGGTTTTTTTTTTTACAAAACTAGGTACCGACATCGGAATTTTAAGCAAACTGCTTCTCTTAAACTTTGTACGTGACAGCTTGAATCTAAGTCCCGAAGTACTTTTGTAAGTCTTGACCTTCGTTGCCGTTCTAGCCTTTATAGACCTCTCGCAAAGTTGCCTTGAAAAAATGATCACTTTGAGCTTAACATTGAAATTGTTTGATATCAAATTGAGACCGCAGTGATTTTTTTATTTTTATCGATTCTAATATGAATCCGCACGTCCGCGCGGACGGACAGTGAAGCGGATTTTACGTCCTAACAATCTTGCACCACTTGACCGCGCGGACAAGTAGCTTTCTCTGTCACTCCGCGCGGCGCACCGCCTTACTTTTGCTTCGCTTCCTCCGTCCAAACTGCGTTTGCGTTTATTTTGTTGACGTAATATTTTATTTCAAATCACTTATATTTAGTCATTTATATTTTTGTTAAATTCGGAGTTATAACCGTTGGGGTAGTGTGTCTCTGAGTGGTTACAGCCATTGGGAAAATGTAGTGAGGAGTGTCCGGCGGCCAGGTGGTGCGACGGCCTGTGAAAGCCAGTCGACAGAGACAAGATGAGGAAAGTTCAGACCCGGGATTTGTCCAACAGTGGACGAATACAGGCTGATGATGAGATGAAGTAATGTTTAAGATATCTGTCGCTCCGTGCAAGATCGATGCGCCTACTCTTATCAACTTGGATCGTTTTTCGTGCGACTTTCGGTAAGGACACATCAAAGGTCTGCATCTGCATTGATCTACATCAAGTTGAATGTATCAAAAATGTTGAGCCTAGATGCCACCTTTTGACGTCATACAATTTTGATGGACACAGACGCGGATCGTTAGACATGCGACCTACATGTTCCATTCCGTAGAAATACCGAAATAGCAGCTGGCAAAGCTCAAAGGCAGTATTGAATAGATCCATAGACAAATAGGCAGTATACAGCTACTATCACTTGGCAACCAAACTGCAGAGTTTACATCTAAGAATAGGTTAATTTGATTCAGTTTGTTGGTGTTCTTAAAGGTAAATAAATATAGAACTAAGAACCACTCATAACAGTCATCACCAAAAACAACTTGTAGGTCATATAAAATTTGTTTTGTGCGAGTTTCAAACCCACGACACGGAGCGCCGTAGTCAACCGCTCAGACATTGTGCCATCCGTACTAAAACTTATGACAACGTTTTTTTTTAAACGCATAAGTAATTTCTCTTGTATCGTAGGCACATATACAAACATTTAAACTCACACGCACAAACACCCAGTACAACATCTTGTAGATCATACAAGTGAGTTCAGACACGCGATAATGCCACGACACCGTATGACCGTAAACCGAGCTTCCCATTATCAGCAACCAACAATATGGATCGGCCTGTAAACGACACACAGACACCAGCACAACAACCTATCCCAATCTGTCAAACTTTAAAAGATTTCATCTTTATCATAAAACTAGCTATACCCAGCGATTTCACCTCTATTGCTGTCGTTTTACCCTATAGCCTTCTTTAATAAATGAACTATCCAACACAAAAATATATTTTTGCATTCGAACCAGTAGTTCCTGAGATAAGTGCGTTCAACCAAACAAAAAAAAAACATTTTTGTATAAGAAAAAAAAGCGCGGCTAAGTGCTAAGTTGAACTCGTCGCGGGATGTGTGGTTCACCGTGACCCCGGTACGTAAAGGGCTATTGAAAGACACCGTGGATTTTAGTC
Source organism: Agrotis puta (assembly GCA_943136025.2). NCBI lineage: Eukaryota > Metazoa > Arthropoda > Insecta > Lepidoptera > Noctuidae > Agrotis > Agrotis puta. Next base: position 11,558,357 of record OW964170.2, on the reverse strand, counting down.
AGTTCGAGTCTGAAAATTCCCTTCCGCTCTGCCTTGGGTGGGAAGACTCATTTGATGATTTTATCACGCTAAAAAAAAAAGTTAGAGTTGAACTCGCTGAACAATGGGTTCTGTAGCATTTTCTATGAAAACGTCAAGAAAATCTTATCTGTTGTGTGGGATCATCCTTAAATACTTATTTTATTCTGTTTTTTAGTATTTATTTGTTGTTATAACGGCAACAGAAATGCATCATCTGTGAAAATCTCAAGTATCTTAACTGTCACGGATCATGAGAAACAGCGTTGTGACAGACGGCCCTTTGGGTAAGGAAGCCTAAAAAGTTTATGTTCGAATGGGAACATTTGACAGGCTGTGGTAAGTTGATGTGCAGGCGTCTGTACCTACTAGAGGTCGAGTCCTACTAGACATACCTAGTCTGTTAAATAGAAAACATTCATTACCCTCACCCCTGTGACCTCTGAAGGGGTAGGCAGATTTGTTGCTGTTTTACTACAGTTTACTTAGGGTTGCATTACGGTAGCTAGGCAAAAGTGCCCTATAATGTTTGGTCACCACTGGAAACTTCGTGTAAAGTTAATGAGATAGTATTTAAGTATACATTCTATAGTAAAGTTTTGGGAGAATGAGATATAGTGTTCAATGTTCTTTATTTCCCTTTTGAACAGGGGGGGGATTCTTCAAATAGACGGGTGCTGTGTCTGGTAGGTTTCTGCCCATCAGATTATGTCGAGTATTCAAATATTGGTGGCGTTTAGGAGCTTCCAAAATCGTCTTCCCCTAGTGTCAAAGGCAATATTTAAAACGTTACCCTTAAAAAAAATATCACCAAAACCCAAACAAAACCACGGGCAAAACCTAGCTTTACAAAAAAACTAGCCTTTTCTCCTACGAATATTTTCCCAACTTTAACTGCACTCATCGCGCCATACTAATAGTGTGCACGTTTGCGCAATCCGGCGCAACTGTGCGCAGTCCGGATCACGTCCCGCCGACACGACGACGCGACGTCTTAATATTATTACTACGGCGTATTATGTCCCACCTCTAGAGTCTTGACGTCAGCAGGACTCAATCGCCGATTCATTAACGCTAATCTGACCGGTGATCGCCTGATCGGTTGCAGAGAACGCTTTGTGATAACAGGGGTTCTTGTGGAGCTTGTTTAAAAGAGATATGTTAATGTTGGATGGAAATCATTTGGTTTTACATATTTTTATCTCTTGTAGGACTGTATAGATAGGATACCGTTGCATTGGAACGCAAAGGGCAACAGAAACAGGGTACATCTTTAGTCAGTAACAGTCTGATAGTTCCACCCAGGGTAGGCTGACTCATTTGACGGTATGGCGCCCAAAAAAAAATACTAATATCAGTTTGTGTTAATTGCAGTTTATGAAAAAGCTCTCATGTTTAGGTTTTTGACTACGGTGATTTTACTATTTTAATATTTTTGGGCTTTCAGCTTGACGATGTTTTATAGTCTGTTAGACCTTTAGAAATACACAAGCAAATTAATTAATTAAAAAACGATAAACGTTTTGACTATGCAACTAAAGTAGCACAAAGATAGTGTTACATTTTGTGAGAATCAGAACGTATGCATATAACATGGAAACAGTACTTTTTAAGTAAAGTTTGATAAAGAAATGTGTGCGCAAACAAAACAAGCGCTCTAGAAAAAAGCGTTAAACTTTAAAATTCAAAAATAAGTCGTCACAACCTTATTCTTTGCGCAACTATTGCCACAGGGCATAACTCGCGACTGTCTCGAGCTATGATATATTATACAGACTGTTAAGTGGCATGCAAAATGTATTTATACATTGTACTTCCTTAGACCATTATGGCAAAGTTCCAAGTAAAACAATCTTCCGTTGGGCGGCGATAACGGATAATGCAATAATTTTATTATGTGATACTGCAATAAAAGTTTAATAAGCTGCATTTTAGACTGTATATAACGACTACAGACATGGAAAAACCTAGCCAAGTGCGTGTCGGATCACGCACAATGAAGGGTTCCGTAGTTGAAAATGATTTATCTCATTCCCAAACTTAGTTTATAGTTAAACTAGCCAGGGGCTTTGCCTGCTACAACTTGAATATTATCCCACAGGGATATAAAATTGGGATAAAAACTCTGTGTGCCAAATTGCATCCAAACCTGATGAATTACAAAACAAAGTTAACCACAAATATAGATTTGTTGGTGGTCGTTTTTTTCTGTGATATAAATGACCAAATTTCGGTTTTATTCCTTTATTTGTATTGTAAGTTTTTGCTTCTGGTAAAAATTTATGGTTCTAGGTCAACTGGAAGTACCCTATAGGTTTTGATTACACCGCAAGCGCTGCAAAACAGAGCATAAACGTAACGTACAGAGTATTTTTTATTTTTTCTCTGCTCTAAGGGATTGTAGACTTGATCATAATTATGTTATTTATTTCAGCTTGATACCTCTACCTCCTTTTTTTCAGGAACGCATGTTCCTGAGTAAAAGAGCCTTGACAAACGGACAACAAAGTGAAGTGATCTTATAACGGTTCCGTTTTATCTTTTGTGGTACGGAACCTTAAAAATATGACAGCTGAAAGGAATTATAATAAGGGATTTTGGGAAAATATATTGCAGTACCTAATACCCAGCTGTTTTGTATTGCAATTTTGCGAAGAATATCAAATGTGTTTTTTTTTTATTTTTATACACATATTTAATCAAAAGAGAAAAATTGAGTACGACCTCTGAATGTTATTGATTTTCAGTATGCTTATAGCGCCGTAGATCAACATGATCAAATGAAACAACGATGTGATATCAGCGACTTTAAAAACTGAAAATCGACTCTAATATAGGTGGAAAAAGACTGATACGTGACATATTTAGCCAGTTATTATATTTTATTATTTATTTATTTAATAAAAAAACGAATTAAGGATACTGGTTATTTTACGGTTGATGAAAAAAATAGCCAGTTTTTACTCATGACATAAATATGTAGGCATATTACACACAATATGTGTAATATTCTATTGTATACTAAAATATTTTGTTATGTAGCCTCAGCTGCTGTAGCCCTCGCTATTAGTTCAAGTGAACTAACTACCGGATCGTGCTTATTGTTTCAAAAGACACCAACTTTTTATAACTAGTACCTATTTCTATGTTATTTATCCAAACTTTTGCTAGCCATAATCGCGGCGGTAAGACCCCTCTTTGAGGAGTGGCTGGATAGGCGTCACGGCGTCCTGACCTACCGCATGACGCAGGTCCTCACCGGACACGGAAGTTTCGGGAGGTTCCTGTGTCGGATAAGGAGGGTAGAAACGTCTGGGTGCCACCACTGCGAGGATCGCCCAGAGGACACGATGGAGCATACGGCGCAGGACTACCCCGCTTGGGCAGTGTAACGACGTGTCCTCACGACGGCGATAGGCGGAGACCTCACGCGCCTGGCATTGGTCGAGGCCATGCTGCAGGGCGAGACGGAATGGGAAGCGATAGCCTTCTTCTGCGAAGCAGTCATGCTCGCGAAAGAGGAAGCGGGCCGCGTGAGGGAGAGGACAGCATCCTCCCTCCAGCCCAGAAGCAGTGGTAGACGCCCACGGCGACAGACGTCGGCAGACGGTCATTGAAGGACACTGTGGATTTTAGTCAGTACGAGTCTGACAGTCCATCCCGTTCTGCCCTGGGTGGGAGGACTCATTTGATGATTTTACCATGATGAAAAAAGCACGAAACAAGGCTTTGGCCGATGTTACGGGTGTTTCTTATTCTTTATCACTTATGGACATGAGATTAGTTAAAGATATGAACTAACATGGACAACATGTTTAGAAAGTTCTCCCGGCTCGAGACGTGTTATTAGAACTTATGAATTCAGAACTAATAGAAAGTAGGGTAAGGTACTCTACAGTTTCGAGTTACTTTTTTAAGGGGCCGTATTTTCGTTGACGAATCAAGAGAGTAGACCACCGCGACTTAGACGATATAACTATATCACCAACCCAAAGGCCTTTTGGGCCGGCCTTGTTTATTTGGGAGTACTTTGGCCACCGTTCGTTCAGAACCTTATTAAAACTACCATTAATATCATATCTGTGATTTCAGTACGTAGAAAAAACACTTCCTTGATAAAATCATACACTATTCCGGGTATCAAGTAAAATGTAGTTGATACCTATGTGACGCATTCAAGGGATTTCCAAGAAGATCTAAAGTTAGCTACACTGCAGAGACGTTATGTACGTCAATAATATCAAATGCCAAGGTTGTATGTAGGTACCTATGTCATATGTATTCATAATTTATGGCTTTATACACAATAAAGCCTGTATCAAACAGACAGGCGTGGCGAATGCGAAGCATGACGTTTTTATTTGTGATGTATAGAATTTTTTGAATCCAGTCACATAGAAAAGCGAAAGCGATCCGATAACGTGACAGAACTATCGGCCTGACGTCTCGATTCGGTTCGGTATCGCTTCGGACTCGCCTGTCTGTTTGACAAAGGCTTTACTCAGCCAGGTCAGCATTTCTGTGTTAAGAGATAATTGAAGAAGTATTGAGCAAGTTTTCACCCTCAAGCACTTTTCCAAAATTTAAATTTCGAACAGCTCAACAGTAATAAGAAAAGAAAAATATTGAGAGAGAAACTCTACATAACTCTTATACCAAGTTAATGCTCAACACATCTACCAATAAGAGGTCACTTATTGACAGCATCAAAAGAGGTCGAAGATTCATATAAAATAAATTGCTTCACAGTTGATAGCCGGGGGTCAATGAGCCGTGACATTGACGAGGGTGCTTCGACGCAACCAATATGCACGACTACCGTCTTGAACCGTGTTTGACACGCCCGACTTCAGGTGAATACTGCGATTACATACGTTCAACTTACATTTGTGTGATTGTTTAATCGGGTTCCATTGATCGTCTTTTGTAAACGGCTTTTATTAACAAAAAGATAAATAAACTCGTTTAAGGTTGTTTTGAAGAAGGAAAAATGTGTTTATCTTCTGTCTGTGCTGATTACTCTACTTTTTTTTTATCGTGGTAAAATCATCAAATGAGTCCTTCCACACAGGGCAGGGCTGGAGGGACTGTCAGACTCGTACTGACTAAAATCTACGGTGTCCTTCAATAGGCCTTTGCGTTCGGGGGTCACGGTAATTTGTGGCTCCCGCGACCTCTCTAAAGGGGGCTTGCCATTATGCTGACACTCTTTGAGGAGCACGTGGAACACAACGCGCCGTCGTCGACCCGGGCATGGTCCATGGTCGGATAGCGAGTCGCCCAGACAGCAAGTCGCCCCATTGAATATTCTACTGAAAGAAAAACGCTTAAATAAACGCGCACGAAAGAGAAAACTTTAACATTGAATTAATACACATAGTGTAAAGTTTAGCGTTTTCTGGTAAGTCAGAAGCGTATGAAATGTTTTAATTGCCAAACCTCTAAAAATCATATTCTGTTGTTAGTATTAATAATATATTTAATAGTTATTAGAGTTCAATTCTTTTTATCCAAAACATCAAAGCGAAATAATCTCATCTACATTTAAATGAGCAGAGATTTCAGTTTTCCCTTTAGATTTTCCTCACTTATCAAAAGTAAAGAAGTTACCAAACTTTTTCCAGTAAATAAAGAAAAAACATTGTCATGACAAACACGTTCGCAACTTAGAACAAGGAAAAAAACAAATAAATCTTAACTTTATACCTGCCACACAAACAAAGCATGCTTCCTTTAATGAAATCATCGGAAACTGTTCGGAAAATTGTCGGAACACATCGGCACGTAACCCTGTGATGCAGTTCTATATAAATTTTCCAGATATTTCCAGATAATACCCACTGACATTGACAAGGGTTGACTGGTGCTTCCACCCATAAAAATATCCGACTGCAAATTCTTTCAGTTATTGTAATATCAAACATAAAACTACATTTGTGAAAAATTGTAGATTTTAACCAAAAATTTAGTAGTGGAATTCTATGTTTCGTTTATTTGGCCACCATAAAATGAAATTGCGTTTATGAATTGAAAATGGCCGCGGAAAACTAGCAGCTACAATATTTTGAAACTATTGCATAGAATTTTTGTCATAAAATGACTATTTTATTTGTTATATCTGAATCACTTGTCACTCTAAAAATGGATTTGGCGAAACATTGTGTATTTTTGAAGTTGAAAATAACCAACTCGGAAGTTTGATGGTTATTAAATATATTATTAGAACTTAAAACGGTATATTTGGTATATTTATAAATTACTTGTTTTGAGTTTCCGTTATATATATCGCCACTGTTGCAAGTGCCATTGCCATAAATTCTAACTAATATTAAATATACAAAAATAAGTTTATTAGTTACCTTTTCAGGCTTAATCCAATGAACCTATCATCCTGAAATTTTGCAAACACGTTTTCATGTGTAAAACGAAACCAGAAACGAACATAAGGTACATAAGTATAAGTAAGTATCCACTAAGTTCCAATTATATTGAGGGAGAGAACAGCGCCCTCCCTCCACCCCAGCCGCAGTGGTAGACGCCCACGGCGACGGACGTCGGCAGACGATCTCCGGCTACCGTAGGCGCGGGCATGCGGGCGGCGAGTAATGGGCGACTCGCTGTCCGACCATGGACCATGCCCGGGTCGACGACAGCGCGTTATGTTCTACGCGCGCCTCAAGGAGTGTCAGCATAGTGACGGGCCCCCTGTAGAGGGGACCCGTCGCGGGACTCACGAATTACCGTGACGCCAGTACGTAAAAAGCTATTGAAGGACACCATCGATTTTAGTCAGTATGAGTCTGACAGTCCCTCCCGCTCTGCCCTGGGTGGGCGGACTCATAAGATGATTTTAACACGTAAAAAAAAGTTCCAATTATATTGTTTGATTTCTCGGTAACATTCCCGACAGTCAAACATTAGGAAATGGATTCCTGGAATCGTACTCGTACAACTAATTGGGCTAGGCAACCTGTTACCGCGACTGTCATGTGGCTAAAGGCTGAAACTAAACTATTGTGAGTTAGGCCGATAAATCTGTTAGTTTAGATCACTCAAACACAGTTAACGGTACCTAACTACCAACACTAAATAGCATTGTTTCGCTAAAAGTTTTGTGATTGGTACCGACGCGTTCGAAATTATCAGTGGGGAGAAGTTTCGTTCTAAAACGGACCCGTAAAATCAGCCTGTGCGGCTGTAATTATTTTTTTAGCCACGAGCTCCTCAAAAGTAAACTCATGATGGAAAACTTAAAAACGTTTGTCAAACACACAGGCGTGACGAATGCGAAGCGAGGCGTTTTTATTTGAAGTGTATGGAATTGTTTGAATCCAGTCACATAGAAAAGCGAAAGCGATCCAATAGCGTGACAGAACTATCGGACTGACATCTCGCTTTGGTTCGGTATCTCTTCGGACTCGCTTCGCTTTCGCCTGTCTGTTTGACAAAGGCAAAATCATTTTTAAGAAAAAATATGAAAATATACCTACCAAAGCCTCAAAGAACATTATTAGTAATGCAACTCTCCAAATAAGACCATAGACTACGTACTTAGACGTTATCAATACTAATATACCTTCACCGAGCTACTTAGGAAGTCAACTAGAACTGATAGACACGTTATCAATCTATGATGGCACGCCGATGGGCCTTTATTGCGAAGGGCTCCGTGTCACGGCCCGACTCGGCTCGGACGCCTAATGACGTTATTATATAGGCCTTCAAGGGAATGGAAATTCACTGGTTTGCTATATTATAGTTGTTGGTTGTAGATGTTGAAGTGAGAGTGTAATGGAACGTATTAATACCTAAGTAGTTCATTGTAAGAGGTAGTTACTATGTTATTAGGAGCACTGTAGTATTTTTTATTTCTGTTCTGTAATGATTGTTGATTTTTTTAGGAGCTCGTGGCTAAATAAATACAGCCGCGCTTGCTGAGGTTGGTCTGTGGATGGGTGATCATCATAGCGAGTTTCCACCGTGCCTCGGAAAGCACGTAAAGGCGTTGGTCCCGGCTTTCATTTGTAGATCTTTGACCGTCGTTACTGTTAGTCAGAAGCTCTAAAGTCTGACAACCAGTCTTACCATGGGGTATCGTATTACCCAGTTACTAGGTTGTGGAGGTCCGGCAGGCAGTCGCTCCATGTAAAATACTGATATCCAGCTGCATCTGGTTTACTGGAAGCCGACCTCAATATAGTTGGGAAAAGGCTAGGCAGATGATGAATGATTGTTGATTTTGTACCAGTGCATTGGCTCATATGAAATTATAATAAGGTGCTGATAGCGCAGTGGTGGCCCAGTGGTATCAGCCCCGACTTACGAGTTGTAGTCGTGGGTTCGAACCCAGCCAGGCGAATTAGTTTGTGTAATTTATTTCTTCACTACTGCTCTCAAAACGGCGAAGGAAAATATCGTGAGGAAACCGGCATGACCAAGAATTCGAAGACATGTGACAACTACCAACCCGCACTGGGCCCGTGTGGTGGATTATGGCCCACTTCCTCTCACAGAGAGGAGGCCCGTGTTCCAGCAGTGGGAACATTATAGGCCAATGATGATGATATGATGATGATGAGCATTCACTTGTAGCAACAAACAGAGCTACGCATAGAGCCAAATGTCTTCTCCTAATCCTATTGTTACACTTCCACCTGCCACGGTTTACTTGGAAATTGACCTTCCTCTTTACAAAAATTCTCAGAAAGTCACCTGATTCTGCTAACCAAAATTGACGTAGATACAACGCTTCTAAAATTCACAAAACGTCACTCCGTCGGTACAATTTTACAAGCCTTATGACGTCACAAACCCCAACTCCCGAATTTGGAAGCGTTTTATGTTTGTAAATTTTCACTGATCATTATTTTTCAATATTCTAACTGACAGACTAAACAGATTTTCAATTTATTTATTATGCAGTAAAATACTCTATTATTGTAAAAATTGAAGAGTAGCATTAGCTTGTATTACTTTTTTTTTTCCCTTTAAGTACACAGGTACACGGCTTATAGGAGTAGATTAATTTCCACATCAAACTCTTTCTCATTATGGTCCGTTACTTAAAAAAAAAAAGTTTCCATGCAAGTAGTTTAAATACAACCCTCGAAATATGCTTGTGCTAATTAATATTCATCATCATAACCCTACCATGGTCGGTTAAAAACAAAACAACTAACGGCAGGTCAAATATTATTAAATCAGTTTTATAATTCTTTCTAAGCAATATTAAAACTTAATGTGTCACTTACCGAACTCAAACAAATAAATAGAAACAAACCGTGATAAAACAGTGTTAAATATTAAAACTGTTGCTATTACCTGGCAAATGAAAGTATTGAAGGTCGCTCTTCCATGCAGCACCTCGTTTACATCCACCACAAAATATTATCATACATCATATTACACATTATAAAGAAGTGGGTGAGGAACAAACATGTTAACAAGTTGCACATATTATGAAACAAGGCCGGGCTCACTTTGTTGTAACGCGAAACTTTTGTCTATCCCGACAGGGCAGATTTTTCATTAAAACCTTCTTTAGCGCCCTAACATAAAAGAGCAATTTTTCCCAGTAGGAAAATCTCGATGCAGCCGCATTAACGCTTTTATTTGCTCTCTTATTCGAAAAAAACTTATTATTCCACTTCCCTAACCCGGGGAATTACATTATTCTCTTGCAGTTCTATTTATAGAAAGCATTTCAAATCTACCTTCACTATACTAGATAGTGTTTTATTTATTTTGAAGTTTAAAATCCGTTTACCGACTTCGAAATTAGTTCTTGTTGATGTTCGTTTCATTGATCTGGAAGCTGTAAGCTCGGATAGGTTTTTGTCGTTTAACCTTCCGAGAATTTACCAAGATTTTCTTCTTATTTTCCGACGTCTTCATGTTATTCTTAAAGAGCTTTTGTTCCGGGCCAGAGATCGATCTCTGTTCTCTTTGAGTTTCCGATTGGTTTAAAACTGGTAATTGGTCTTTAGAAAGCTGATTCTTTCTTTATTTTTAACATTTATATTATTAGTCAAGGACGGTAATGTCTTAATAAGCTAATCTATTCTATTTTATCTTTCAAGTGTTATAATTTAGTACTCTTCCAAGCGTTGTGCTTATAACCCCTAATTAACCGTCGCGCTAATAAGGACGTAAACGTTAATGTTGGCAGTATAAAGCTAAGGCTATAAACAGTCATAGGCATGACAGATGGTCGGGAAGATAATCCAGGATATAGACAATGAAGTTATTAACTCTATCTAGATGTGCCCGTAGATATCACTCACATCAAAAGTTAATGCTTTTTTTTATAATTTTTCAGCAACTACAACCGAATTAATCGACAAAATCGTTTGGTATTTATATTTGAAATATGAAATGGGAAACACAGCTAATATTAATCAACTACCTATTCAAAAACAGTGGAACAAACCATAACGGATACTGCTTATCCAGATTTATTACTGAAATAAAAAAAATGGGAGGCGAAATGGTCTAAATTAAAAAGCAATGCCTTGTCGAGACAGAGCGAGCGGAAACAAAGAACCGGGAATTCATCAAGCTCTTTTGAACCCCCAGCATTGTGGTGCAGTATTCACAGACCATTGGCGGAAAGAAAATCTTCGAGAGGATCGCCACTCTTTGACGCCCGATGCAAAAAAAAGTGATCTTTTTTCCTAAGAAAAACTCTACTTCATTACTTTGTACGCTTCTCACATAAAAGTATTGAGGAATTTTGAAACCGAGCTACTTGTTGAACGCGGATGCTTTTGAATAGATTATGGGGAGTTAATTAAATGATTTTTCCGCAGTGAATGGTAATGTCGCTCATATTCGAGGTTTAATCTTGGTTTTTTGAATTATGTGGGGCATTGTTTGATTTCCATGCGGTGAGCGCCGCGCGCTTTTGATCGCTTAATGCTTTTGTGATGTTGTGAAATATCACTTTGTGATTTCATCTCAATATGCACGTTTTATCTCTCGTGTTATCTTACTTATATTGCAAAATAAACATGTTTATTTTTGAGATTTTATAGTTGGAAGTATTAAAAAACCATGCTCTTCGGAATTTATTATTTCTTTATACCATGGGTGTAATTAAACTGAAAAACTGACCTTTCACACTGTAGGTTAGATTTCTAAAAGTGTGAACTTAAAATTAGTTCACACTTTTAGAACTACAGCAAAATACCACAATTGCTTGCTTTTTTTTGTTACGCCGCGCCGTAGCGACATATTCCCAACGCAAGCAAGCAGCAAAACCAATCTAAAACAAACCATTTAAAACACAAAATCGAAAATTAAACCACCTAGGTATTGTTTGGTTGAACGCGTTAATCTTAGAAACTAATGGTTCGGATTGAAAAAATATTATTGTGTTGGTTAGTCTGTTTATCAATCAAGGCTAAATAACGCTCGCGCTACGATTCATACGTGCTGAGCAGTGGATAAAACCGCGGGGAAAAGGTAGTCTGCTACACATAACAAAACGTAAAACAATTCAGTATTCAGAATACGCTTCACATATAGAGCGTATCTGTCCATTACGATATTAGCATTGGAATTCCGTCGGTACGGACCGTCCGCTCACGTTGTGCAGCTATGGACGGTCCAGCTCCCCAGCGACTCCTGAACAAGATTGATGTATTTGTGAGATAGTGTCTCATGTACGGTAGGATAAACTACGTGCACTTGTTTCTGTTCTGTTCTGAATTCCAAACAAAAAGGCGGATACGAGTGAATTTCAGTCAGGAATGAACGCCCTTTTTTTTTTTTTTATCGTGGTAAAATCATCAAATGAGTCCTCCCACCCAGGGCAGGGCGCGAGGGACTGTCAGACTTGTACTGACTAAAATCCACGGTGTCCTTCACTAGCCCTTTACGTACCGGGGTCACGGTAATCCCTTGGTCCCGCGACCCCAGAGGAATGAACGCCCTAGAAGGATTTACCTGATTGGTACTTTTGTATATACTTTTGACAGCTGTGGCCCATACAAAATACAATACAATAACAATAAACTAATAAATATGAAAACAAAACAATAACTTATGAAGTAAGGTGGCTTGCATTTTGAGCAGTGATGGTCCCGTTGTATTGGCCCCGATGGGCCGTGTTCGAACCTAGCCAGGCACATTACTTTGTGTAATAGAAACGGTAAACAGTCTGAGAAAACCATTGCATGTCCTTCTAGAACTAAAAAATCGAAGACATGTGACATCCCGGTGTGGGCCCGAGTGCTGGATTATGACCCACTCCCTCTCACTGAGAGGGCAATAGTAATCTGATGATGATAAAGCTTGTAGGTAGACAATAATAGTCGCACGGTCAATATTCAAAAAGCCGCGCTTGATAAGGTTAGTACTTAGATGGGTGACCATGTCCACTTATTACACGCCAAGTTTCAAAGTCAGAACATAGCTAAACAGTCATGGCATATTTTTATGGCCTACACAAACGTGTATGCTATAAAATATTTTTTACAGCAGGTATTGAACCCGCTAGGCGCAACGTAACAGCGAATTGCTCAACTACTGAGCATATCATGCTACGTCGATCGTAAATCCTAGTCCTAACTAACAAACAACAACGTATTTAACGTGGTAAAATCATCGAATGACTCTTCCCACCCAGGGCAGAGCCACGGTGTCCTTCAATAGCCCTTTACGTTCCGGGGCAGGCTTTGATATGCTAACAGATGGCGCCACATGTGGGAGCCGAATTGATTAACAAAATCAAAACAAGTTAGTCATTTAAAAATCTATGGTTTTTTTTAAAACAAGTTTTTATTGTTAAAAAATACTTACGATAGACAAAGTACTCGACAAGACGAATCAAACGAGTCTAAACTCGGTGGGTTTGAAACGTTTCATTACAGCGTTCCCATCTACCTTCCAGCTCCATCATCAGATCAGCTCCATGTCATTATAATATTGCATTGTCACGCGATATACGTGTATTTGCAAGAATTCAGCTCAATCAGAAATTGGGAAGTGTATTAAATTTAACTTGCAAGATTTGATTACAGGCAACGGGACAGGTGAAACTTAAATAAAAGCTTGCGTAATTAACGCGAGCGAAGCCTTTTTTTTTTACGTGGTAAAATCATCAAATGAGTCCCAGGGCAGAGCGGGAGGGACTGTCAGACTCGTACTGACTAAAATCCACGGTGTCCTTCAATAGCCCTTTACGTTCCGGGGTCACGGTAATTCGTACAGTCCCGCGACCGCGAGCGAAGACTAGTGGTTCATATTGGTGTAATAGCCGTTGGACAGCGATCGATCCATGGTGTGTATACTCGGTCGCTTGACCAGTTCATATAAAAACGATTAAGTAGGATTTACACGTTGGCAACATCAGACCACCTTAAGCTTTACAGGCAATTAATTTTAATAGGTTATTGTCGGCTTTGCGGTTATTAATTTAGGATTTAAAGTCGAGTGTCATAAAGTTAACTAGCCCTTGTTGACTATTTTGCTTTTTGAAAGTTTTATTCAAATTGTTTTCCAACATGTTGATGTTTTAGTTTTATGGTTTATTTTACTAAAATTAGAACTGCTTTTAAATATATCGAGTTCAGCAGAAAATAACTATAATGTCATATTTTCAAGGGCTTACCCCGCTTCTTGCCTTGGCCCCCCTAGGTCTGATCGTCTCGGCTGTTTTGACATACACACTACACAAAAACAATTACATGAAACATAGGTATATGAAGTGTGGTGTGTAGTAGGGCAAACATAATTAAAAGTAAATATGACTATGACCACCATCGTCGCGGTAATTGCACCGTGCTAGTGTCTAATGTACTGCGCGGTTTATTTAAAAGTTAAAGCATAAGCCCACCCGCTTACAGCTTTGATTAGTAATAAAGCGAGTTCATACATTTTCTGGGAGATTTCACCCATGCATATTTTTTTGAGTGGTATAATCATCAAATGAGACTTTCCCTTTTTTTTTAACGTGGCAGAATCATCTGATGAGTCCTCCCGCCCTGGGTAGGGCGGAAGGGACTCTCAGACTCTTACTGACTAAAATCCACCCGTGTTTCTTCGAATGCCCTTTACGTTCCGGGGCCGCAGTATCCTGAATTAAGAAAAAAAAATCCGCGACCCCAGCAGGCATTTGGCCCCGTAAGGCCTTCTTCGGACACGCGTTGGAGCATCCACCCGCCAGGCTATTCGCAATCGGGCAAAGACCCCTTAGGCACACAGTGCCTAAGGGGTCTTTTTGCCCGCATCCCAGGGTGCAATGGCCCGAAAAACTGGTCTTCCTACCGGACGTATCCGAGGGGGAACTCCAGTCCTCGGGCGCAAGTGGAGGTTTCCTTTCTTAGCACCCAGTTTTTATTGTAATCTGTCGGTGCGCAAGAGTTTCAGTTTTGTTTGGGTGAACTATCTACATCTTAGGTCTCATTTTTGTTTGGGTTTTGCTTCTGGGCTAGACTGGGGCCAGAAAAATTTAACGACAATTACGTTACCTTACTTGAAGTTGGAAGTTGAAGCCGCGGACTAAGTAATAAATTAAATCCGCATTCAAAAATAGACACCAAATAAATGTAAAAGGTGCTTAGTTTATTGAACAATTAATGTTAGACAAACTGCTCTTATATTATTAAGTAATTATTACATACACAGGCTCGTAAATCGCAATGTTCTTACAACATGACATTGACGAACCAATTTGTAAACGAAACTGTATACAATTAAGGAAGTTCAGATTTTTAAATGGCTTATGGAATCTTCATTACAGTTAAGTTGTTGCTTTTTGTATTATACTAGCTGTTTCCCATGGTTCACCCGCCGCTGAGCAGCTCCTATTGGTCGTAACGTTATGTTAATATAGCATTAAGCCTACCTCGATGGATTATCCAACACTACAAGAATTCACTATTTAACTGAAAAATTCTAATTAGTCCGTCACTTAGATTATCAAAAAATATTCGACCCGTATTTTTTCTTTTGTTTCGTAAACCAAAATTAACGAAGATACGACGCATTCAAAATTGGCAGTACGTCACAATTTATTAAAAAAAATATTGAATTCTGACGTCATGAGCCCCCACGAGTTTTGATGCGTTATATTTTGGTAAATATTCATTGATTCTACAAAAGAAAAAATACTTGTCCTTTATTTTTCAAAACTCTAAGTGGCGGACTAATTCTATTTGTAATTTATTGATACTGTCAATTACTTACCTTAATTTTTCACCATACAATAGTCATAATAAGTACACACCCGCGCTGTCCATGGATACGACAGTTACTTTATGAATAATTTAATTTAAACGGACACGTTTTTTATCTTTTTTATGTTCTCTTTTTTTTGTCCACCCGCACTTTTTGGATGACTGTGTGGTCGCGCCCGCTTTGCGTCCGTATGACACTACAGGGATCCAGCAGAATATCAGCGTCAGGTATTAACCTGACATATGCTGAGCTGGATACCCATTTAGTGCAATCCTGAGACACACACCGCACAGTTTTTGAGTCAAGTCTGAATTATGTCTATAGGTATCTCTGTAGGTATCACACCTTTTTTTTTGTTATTGTCACTTTTTTTTACCTTATTATTTATTTTTCTTGTTACTGTGTATCCTTTTATGTACCTATTTGTTTTTGTGTCTCTGTTGCACTGAATAAATTTTTTATCTATCTATCTAAATAGCCAATTGTTGAATTCGAAGCAAGAGATTCAGAGATAAGCGCGTTCAGCCAAGGTACAATATTAAAACTACATTTATAATAATGGCATAGATTATGTTATCATGATTTCAGACGTTGAACGTCCAATGTTGAACATAGCGCGATCCTGTGCTCTTGATCAAGTCATCGTTCCATTGTGGAGGTAGACGTATTGCACAGCGCTTGCCGGTCTATGGTGTCCAGTGTCCAGGTGGTTGACAATCTTATGGACCCATCTGCCATCAGTTCAGCCATGTGATATGTGGTTTTATTCATTACGAATATATCGCTAATTTCAAGCCTTTCAGCCTATCAAACACTTTGCATATAAAAGCAGCAACGACGTTGTCGCAACAGTTTTAAAATCTGCACAATGTTCTAGAGATTGGCCCCAACAAACAGACAGGTGGACAGTTGCGCTAGAAAACTTTAGTATATGATGTGCACTGAACTTTATACTTTGTTCCAAACTCATAAAGAATTCTTGCAGCTGTTTTAAACAGAGTCCACTCAGACCAAATAACATGCTCCTATGTATTCTACCTTAGATACCGCAGTTTCTTAATAAAATTTGTATAAAAGTCCACCAGCTCATGAATACGGAATGCACAGTTATATAATCAAAACCGCATTGTGTACCTACAGACGCCAGCACAACAACCTACCACAATCTGTCATTTTTTTCCAATCGAACATGAACCTTTTTGTTTTGAGATAAAGTTGAAAATTAACTAAAATTAATCAACCTACTACAATCTGCCAAATTTCTTAAATAGATTTTCAACCTTATCACAATAGTGGAAGGTTAATGTTCGATTGGTAAAATTTGAAAGACTGAGGTAGGTTGATGTGCTGGCGTCTGTACATACATATACATACTAAAATTTTATAATATTATTTTCATGCGTATGGAGCGACTTTTCTCAAGAAAAATGTCTAATACACGACGTTATTATAAGAGTCATGAAAGCCGAAAATAATAAAGAGAAGGTTTTTTATCAAAGGTAATGAAATTCCACACGTTGATGGACCACATCAATTTGTTTTATTATGTGTTCTGTGTGTGTGCATCAACCGGAAGTCGGGGCTCCTGTGACGTCACTTCCTTTGTGTCGCACCACTCTCGGATTATGTTAATGTTGTCTCTGAGACATTTGTCTTTGGGTAATGCTCAGCTTCGTTCTGAAACCTTATTACTTTTCGATGTTGTTCACCTACATACTTTATTGTTGTTTACGATTATTTGCTCGACTCTCCGTCTAACAAGTAGCTATGAATTATTATAATGGAATCCTTTTGAAAATAAATTCCTTGTACGTAAAAGCTGAATTTTGCTCGGTACATACTGAAGTTTGACGCTGAAAATTTTTATTTTAAAGATCAACATTTGCATTAACGCTTCTGAGTTTACTTGAGTTAAATAAATGTCTTTTTATTTTAGTGTTTGCTTATACAATTTAAGGTCTAAGTTCCTTATTCGTTTAGCTAATCGTGTTTATGTATTTTGTTATTGAATACATCAATTATCGAAAAAGTAATTAAATAAACCAATAATTGGTAAAAACAATTATTGTCTTGGCTCATCGCAGTGGTCGCGGGACTCACGAATTACTGTGACTCCGGTACGTAAAGAGCTATTGAAGGGCACCGTGGATTTCAGTCAGTATGAGTCTGACAGTCCCTCCCACTCTGCTCTGGGTACCCACTGGGACTCATAAGATGGTTTTACCACGTAAAAAAAAAACTCATTGTAGTCACTGCTCAACACCCTGTCCTTCACCTTCCGTATCTGCTCTATCAGCCACCATTTCATCAGTATTGGTAACAATTGCTCTACGCAATACTTACCAATACTGATGCATTTTCTGTAACTTTGTTACCTAAAAGTCCTATTTTATTAAGTTTAAAAATCGACAAATGAGTTCTCCTGCCCTGCCTGGAGCGGGAGGCCGAAAAACTTTCACTGACTAAAGAATCTCGCTGACTAACAACCACCGTCTGCTCCTTCAGTTGATCTGTGCGTTCCATGGCCTCGGTACCCTGTTTATACAGTATTTTCGCAAAAGTCTTTTAGCTTCCAAGCCACACCTAGAGCTATATACCAAGTATACACACAAGAATAAAATAAAAACATTTAGGTAACTAAAGCCGCCGTGTGATCATCAGTTAAACTGTTGGTTACCTATAGTTTGTTAAAAATATGGGATTTTAAAAATATAGTAATTAATTGAAATATTTGCTGAAACAACTTGCCTCAAAATAACAACATTCAACTAACGTAACATTAATGTACCTACTCAGATATAAACTATAGTACTTACAAGGTACATACATAGTATCTTGCATGCGAGGAGGTAGCAAACTTGGTAGTTCAGCACAATAGTATTCATACAGGGTGATCTATTCTTAGACGACGCTGTGTGTTTATTGCTTAGATAGAGAGCTTTACAGCGTGTTCGTATATTGAACGTGTCATTTTATACCAGCGTGAAGAAAAAGGATGATATTTTCAGTTTATTCATGTGTAAGGGTGTTTTTTTTATATAACAGTTTTTAAAGGTTATTTCTGATTAATATTCTGATTGTATACCAATGATCCATAGTTTTGGTAGTATGGTGTACTATTTAAATCAACCTGTAATAATTTCAAAATTCTTTGTTCTAAATTATATTAAAATCAAACATTAAACTTCACAAAATTGTGCCTGTTATCGCTTAAAGTTGGTTAGGGACAGGTTTATCAAATACCAACCCACATTTTGCCTAATTGAAAAAAAAAATATATATCGATAATAATGTCACGCGTCACGTGAGAACTATTTTAATCTTTATACGTTTAGTTCCTCATCATAATTATGTCAGCATCACTCATTGCCCCCTAATTCTGTCATATTTCTCGGCTCTGTGCGTACCTATTTCATCTGTTCCACGCTATTTTGATGATCGATAAAACGCGCTTCGGACTGCCCCAGTTTCTTTGAAAAAATCACCACAAAAACAAATAAATTGCAAAGGCAATCTGTACATTAGTACCTAATCACTAGGTAATTTGAAAAACACTCACTCGTCATTTATTTTCCTTCTATAACCCAATATAAACACGGTTATAGCACAGTTCAGCGACTCGGCGAACTTCCCCGAAGTGGGTCCGCATTGGCGTGCAGTGTCCGCATAAGTGTGCCCGGCGTCAGCACCACTTATACGCTTGTTGTATCACCAACACTGAGCTTTGTGCTGTTTATTGACTGATAATCTATTTATTACTAGCTGTTGCTAGCTGCTGCGCTCGCTTGTCACTCAAAAATTATCCCACGGAATCTTAATATCGGGATAAAAAGTCTGTATCTGTGTCTGTACCAGATTATTTCCAGATTTGTTGATCCGTTTATTTAAATTGATTTATTAAAAAAAGAAGAAATAAAGATCGCCTACCGCAAATATTTAACGAGAATATTATCCCATCGTTGCTCTATGGGTAGATACTCTACTAATTATCTATGGTCAGCCACAGTCAGCCACGTCAATCACGACACGTCAGACACGTCAAGAAAATAATAATAATTCAAATTTTATTTTATTCATTCACGTTGACATGACAGATGTGACAGTGACAGTGTTAGGTTTATTTTCGTTACGGAATTTCTTGATTCAGTCGCCGCGCTCAAATAAAAGCTATGCAATAGCTTAAAGTAAAATAAATGATCATGGTCAGCATATCACAGCATTTCAAGAGCGTGGGGTTGGCGTATCCCAGTGGATAAGAACCCCTTATGAAAATAAAGAATAAAAAAAAAAACGACGGGTTGCACTCTGGGAGTGCCGGCAGAAGTGAAAACTTGATTATTAACGTTGAGCATGTTTGATATTTTGGAATGGTTAGGGAATAATTTTGCACCAATTGCTTTATAATATAAGTATAAAAGTACTATCATTTATGTGGTAGAATACAATATTCATTTATTGCGCTATCGTAATCTTGCGCTCGACCTCGACCTCGACCTCGACCTCGACTTCGATCTCGACCTCGACCTCGGCCTCGACCTCGACCTCGACCTCGACTTCGACCTCAACCTCGACCTCGATTCGTGGCACGCTGTAACATAGACGAACATTCGCGCAAGCGCCCTGCGCCGCCTAAACGAAACAGTAGCCCCAGGCATACATTTTCGCCGCGCCATAGAGAGGGGATAGCTGTCTACTCTCCATCCGTCCTACGCTTTTTCGATCAGGGTCACGTGTCCTGACGCGAGTTTAAGATTTTATACCCATTACAGAAAAGTGCTCAACGCCGCTAAAGAAGTTTTCACTTCAAAAAAAAGAATTTGGTAGTTTGTAGGCAAGATGCTCTAACCATCAATATCAGCTTAATTTATTCAGCGTAAAGCGTATGCTTAGTAACGAAATTAAATAATACCAAAATGAATAAAACACCTAGCTAAATAAACCATACAATAATCTAAACTTAATTAAACACAATATAACTTAGCTGTGTTGCTTGACTTCCAAGAATACTTCCTTACTCAAAGTTCTAGTTGTTGTTCAAGCAATTTGAAATCACAATATGTACACAAATTAATGGCAGTAGTATAACATTAGTTCTATTGCAAACAATATTCTATTATATCCAGATGCATTTACTATGCGATTCAACTAAGAATGGGTCGAGCTTGAATTGTATGAAACAAAAAAAAAAGTGCAAATGCAGTGAAAACTTAGTGAATAAACACATAGTATGTGGACGAGGCGAAAGAAGTATGTATTGATTATATTATAGCTGGTGAAGTCCTAAAGAATCTGTCAACTTACATGAGAAAAACACGTGAGTTTACATGTGTATTCTGTTAATAATTAATATTAAATAAACTACAAAGCAGTAATTGATCTAATTGACGACGCTTATTGTGTCAGCATCATCATCTTCAAGGAGTGTCAGCATAGTGACGGGGCCTGTAGAGGGCCAAAGCCTGCCGGGATCGCGGGACTTACCCATTACCGTGACCCCGGTACGTAAAGGGCTAGTGAAGGACACCGTGGATTTTAGTCAGTACAAATCTGATAGTCCCTCCCGCCCTGCCCTGGGTGGGAGGACTCATTTAAAAAAAAAGCATCATCATCTGCCTAGCCTTTTCCCAATCATATTAGGGTCGGCTTACGGTCGAACCAGATGCAGCGGAATATCAATATCTTACATAGAGCGACTGTTTATTGTGTCACCATAAGTAATATAATTACGTATTTGTACTCTTACATGTATATTTGTAGTTTGTATTGTAAACATAATAAATAAAGATTATCTAAAGCCACATATTTCTATCTAGAACCTCAATGGGGTAATTCCCTACAATTTTATGCATGTCTCATTCAAGCTCCTCGCCAATGGGGCACTGGAGACGTCCTCAAGTGATCCCACTGCACCCGTCCTCGTACGAGGACTCGAGATGGAGTATTGAATATGCACTATGCAAGTTGTTAATCCGCCGCTAAGAACTCAATTGAAGCCCTTGTTGAGAGACAAGGTACTATGGGTTCTGAGGTAAGAGATGACACGTAAATCCTGGGGAAGTTAGATGTCTGCTTACCCTAGCCCACCTTGCCACCAGAGCTTTCATCTTCTGTCATTTTATGTAGCTATTCATTAGTTCAATAAAACGAAAAAGGTATGTATATAAACACAATGCATAAATAACTTGTAATATGAAAATAACAGCCTCGAAATTCACAATTTCTCTGTACCAAATAGTCAGTAAGTACAGGTATACGCCATGCAAAATACAACATGATTGGCTGCCCGCTGGAAAATAAACATCAGATAAACATTGTTTCCTTTACTCCCAAATCAAGCAGATTTACTGTAATACCCAAACCTGATTACACTACGTAGACACGTTAACAGCCTATGCAATTTCCCCCCTCGGCGTACTACGCTCGTTTGTTGATATTCAACTTTTGTATAAGCCAGCAAACATTATGGCGTAGTGTGATAGCGACCAAAATTTATTTCAGATACGTGAGCCTATATTGTCATATGGAATTGGGAAAATCCAATTGTGTCAACACACGAGTCGTTGGGGTAAGTTTGTAGAATTGAATTGGTCGGCAGGTAAACGGTTATCGTATGTAATAATAGCGTTCCGAATTTGTCCGTAGTAACATGCCGTCTACACTGCAATTAGGGGCCGTTAGGCGATGGCTGGCGCCGACCTGCCTCCCTGCCTAGTCGCCAACACTACATTACCGCGATGGACAAATAGTAGGTATTTTTTAAAAAGGGTTGTTTTACATGGAAAACTGTCGCGTCGTTTGTGGCGCGTTGGTTTACGTAGACCCGACGTAGACGATAATCATGGTTTAATGTCTCCATAAATCGACGGTGCTTTACATGTTTAAATGACACGCTGTTAATACTTGTTTATGGGTATTTCCTCAATGGACTTCGAGAATATTATAGTGTCAATAAATATGTTTACACGGTTTTTATGAGAACCTGTTTCAAACGTGCGCTTTAAAGTAATTGTTTGCTTAACTATTGAAATAGTTGTGTAGATATTCATGTATGTTATCCTAGTTAATAATTAAACGTCAACAAAAGCCCAATTATCATAATCAATCAATTAAAGCATCAAATAACACACCTACCAATAAAATGGGACTGATTATATTTCAGTAAACACGGCGCGTGTTCAGCCGTAATGCTCGTGCAGTAACATTTATCAATCAATTTATTGTCCAATTACATGGTGTTACGAACTCTTTGGTTGGTTTTTTATTCTTCTTTAATTCTTCGATTTATATTTTGTTTTTGTATTTTTTTTTACTTGTCATTTGGTTTGTCTGTCAAACAGCAGTGAATTTTCTTGCAGAAATAAAAGCAATATAATTAAAGAGGTAACTATTTATTTACAGTCCACAACATTCATCTTTTTCATTGGTCCTTCTCCTTATATTAGTTTACAGTGCCTATATTTCATCATAAAATAGTCACCGACTTTAATTTCATTCCATTAGTTTTCATCCACGTAGATAACGTATGATCACCCGTAGCAAAAGCAAAATTATGTCGGCCAATCCCGGCCCCGACGCTGTTATTCCTCAGCCTCACAGTTCTGGTTTGCCGACAAAAAGCGTGCGCAGTGAACACACCGCGCATAGCCGTTCATCACATTCGTCGGCAACTGTGAGAGCACAAAAAGCAGCGGCAGAAGCACTCGTCCTACGTCGCCGCCTGGAGCGCGAGCAGAAGCTCGCCGCGCATGAGCGCGACCGCGACCAGGTACTCGCCGAACGTGAGCGCGACCGCGACCAGGTACTCGCCGAACGTGAGCGACAACGCGAAAGTGAACTCGCCGAACGTGAACGACAACGCGAACGTGAACTCGCCGCGTTACAGCACCAGGTCGAGGAGTGCGAGCTGCAAGCCGAGCTGGCGACTATCGATGCTGATGCTTTAAGCGCAGGAAGCCGCGCTAGCCATCGGAGCTCTACACGGGTAAGCGTAGACAGAACTAAAAAATGGATAGAAAATCACAATCTTGACAGCTGTGTTGATAGAGACGTCACTGCAGTAGGATGTGATCAAGGTTCTCCTGGCACACCAGTAGGATGTGATCAAGGTTTTCCTGGCCCACCCCCCGGTCACTCGGTACACCCACCGATGACCACACGGACAACTGCATTCCCTATTAAAGCTCTCATTAGACAAACACAACCCTTACAAAATGTCACTAAAGCATCCGAGGCGGTTGGCTGTACGCCCCCGCTCATTTCCACGGAGCTTGACCAACCTGCCACACTTTTACAAGCGGTAGCTGACACCGCGGCCGCAGCAAAGGCTCTCGCCTCTGCTTCCGGTGTAAAGAAACTGGAATTGCCTCAGTTCAACGGCAATACTTTGCATTGGCTACAGTTCAAACGTACCTACAATGTTACAAAAGCTAATTTTTCTCCACTAGATAACATAAACCGACTTGACATTGCGCTACGTGGGCCCGCACGTGAGGCCGTGGCGGCGCTGTTGATGTCGACGGATGACCCAGAGGAAGTCATGCGCGCCCTCGAAGATAACTTCGCGCGCCCCGAGCTCATCGTTTACAAGGAGGTTAATTCGTTGAAAAACCTTCCACGCCTAGGTAACGATCTTAAAGAACTCGGAATCCTTTCTAATCGGGTACGTAATTCGATATCCACAATAAAGTTATTGAACCACTTAGAATATCTCAGTTCACCTGAGTTGTTCCACGCTGTTCTTGGGAAACTTAACCCCACTATGAAAATTCGGTGGACAGATTTTGCGGCGCAGGACACTACAGGACGCCCAAAACTTGAAATTTTGTCCGACTTTTTAAAGCGTGAATTAGATCAACACATTCGTTTTGGTATGTCACCCGAGTTTAGTGCGACACAACTGCAACCCAATATTTCTTTTGACAAACCATTAAAGCGTGAAAATGTCCACAATGCTGTTATTAAGTCAAAACATACTCCTAAACCCGAGTCTACAATAAAAAAAGAGTGTGTATTTTGCAAAAAAGACCATAACATTAGGGAGTGTACACATTTTAAATCTTTGTCCATCGACGATAGATGGCAGTGGTTGCGTAAAGCAAAGGTTTGCTATAGGTGCTTAAAGGCTAGTTCACACCAGTGGAAAACATGCAAAGTGGATCCGTGTGGCGTTGATGGCTGCCCTTTTCGGCATAACGCGCTTCTTCACCGGCAGCCATCGCCGCCCCTCGTCAATACACTTAACGAGCAAGCCACAGATACCGTTACACACCCGATAACTGTTGAACATAATATACACCCTACATCAAATACTGTTGAACCAACCGGTGAAAAAGTGATTGTGTCTACAACCTCGACAGGTGCACAAAAACCGCAAACTATTTTAGCTCTTCGCCCTCGTGCTTATTTAAAAATAATACCAGTTACAGTCTCAGGCCCTGCTGGAACCTGCAACGTGTATGGACTCCTTGACGACGGGAGCACTGCGACCATCATAGATTCGAGCATCGCCAAACTGATAGGGGCGACCGGGCCACAACAGACCATAACGGTAAATGGCATAGGTGGTTTAGAGCGAAATACCACAATATCATATGTAGATTTTCTCATTAAAGGTAGACACACACAGGAGACATTTTTAATAAAAAATGCTCGATCTATGGAGTCTTTGTGCTTGCGCCCGCAGTCGGTCAAACGTGAAACGATTGAGTGTTTTTCACATTTGTCCGATCTGGTTGACGTTCTGACGTACGACGATGCAACTCCAACTATTCTCATTGGAGCTGAACATTGGCATTTGTCAATCAACCGCGAAGTTCGAGTTGGTAGAAGGAACGAACCCGTTGCCTGTTTGACAGCTTTGGGCTGGACTTTATACGGCGTTGCTTCTAGCAAAACGAAGTTGATCGAGTTCGTTAATCATAGTTACTTAGATACAAACAATGACGACAATTTAGAATCATTGATTAAGGAACAGTATAAACTCGACTCTGTAGGTATTACTAAAACGGAAACTCTGTATAGTAAACAAGACCAGCGAGCAGTCGACATTTTGGAAGCGACTTCCAAACGATTGCCTACTGGTCGGTTTGAAGTAGGCATGCCGTGGCGCGATGATATACAGCGTGTTCCAGACAGCTACCCACAGGCGATGTCACGTTTCTTAAGTTTAGAACGACGTATGGCTAAAGAGCCCGAGTTTGCTAAAGCATACATTACGTTCATAGACAATATGATCGCGAAAGGTTATGCAGAGGAATGTGCTCCAGATACATATTACACACACTGTGGTAACAAACCTGACGGCTTACGTGACAACAATTCTGGCGGTTTTCGTTTTTATCTACCACATTTTGGTGTGTACCACCCCCAAAAACAAAAAGTCAGGGCAGTTCATGATGCAGCAGCTAAGAATGAAGGAGTCAGCCTGAATTCTTTACTGCTCTCCGGTCCTGACCTACTCCAGCCACTACTTAAAGTTTTATTTCGTTTCCGGGAGGGTCGCATCGGATTAACCGCAGATATTAAAGAGATGTTTCCTCAGATTCGGGTTAGAGAGCAGGACAGAGACGCTCTTCGATATCTGTGGAGATCGGATAAATCACAAGGCATAAAAGAGTTTAGGATGACATCTGTCATTTTCGGTGCTTGCTGTAGCCCCTTTATAGCACAGTTTATAAAAAACAAAAATGCTCAAGAGCACGCACATACACATCCAAGAGCCGTGGATGCTATTTTGTTCAGTCATTATATGGATGACTACATCGACTCACAAGATGGCGTTGACGAAGCAGCTCAGTTAGCAGCAGATATTGTGACGGTGCACAGTGCAGCTTGCTTTGAAATGCGAGGATGGATTTCCAATGAGCCAGGGGCACTAAACCTTGTCGCTGAGGAGCTCAGGGCCGCTCAACCGTTGGAAATTGATCTTGGCGAATCCAATAACAGCATCCGAGCCCTAGGTATTGCGTGGAACCCTACCGCTGATGTTTTGGGTTTTCGAACAGGCTTAATTGAAACAGTTCCTAGTTCACTGACAAAACGCAAGGTGCTGTCACATGTTATGCGCGTTTACGATCCTTTAGGTTTATTAGGACCCATAGTCGTCAAAGGACGGATACTGTTTCAACAAACCTGGAGATCTAATATCGATTGGGACACGGAGCTCGCACAAACAGAAGCATCCAAGTGGTTCGAATGGTTTCAAGACCTGACAAATGTCTCTTCGCTGAAGATACCGCGTTGGTATGCAGGGGCGAAAGGCTACGAGCCTTCCCACAGAGAGCTTCACGTCTTCGCAGATGCAAGTGAGCTTGCTTACGCCTGCGTTGCATATTGGCGTTTGATTTACCCTGACGGCAGCATCAAGCTCACTCTCATCGCAAGCAAAGCCAGAGTTTCGCCCTTGAAACCAACGTCGATCCCGCGTTTGGAACTTCAAGCCGCTTTGATAGCTTCTCGATTGGCACTTGTCATTAAGGAGAGCCATCGCAAAAAGCCAGTGCGTACATTCTTCTGGACTGATTCGATGACTGTCCTTCTATGGTTGCGCAGTGATGCGCGAGCATTTCGACCTTTCGTTGCCCATCGGCTAGGTGAAATTTTAGAAAATTCTTCGGTCAAAGACTGGCGATGGGTACCGACAGATCTGAATGTCGCTGATGATGCAACCAGATTGCGCTCAATTCATTTGGATCCGTCACACCGATGGTTTTGCGGCCCATCATTTCTTTTAAAGTCCCCAGAGGACTGGCCCACGGAGCCACTTAGCGTCGCACCAGTTCGGGAAGAGCTTAAGTGTCAACGGAACGAGCTGGTGGGACTAACTTCACTAAGCACAGCATTACCTACTCCTGTCACGGCGGATTTAGCTCGCTTCAGTGACTGGCTACGATTGTTACGTGCCACAGCCCGGGTACACCAAGCTGCGGCTATATTTGGAAATATTTTGGCCACTATTCGAAATTTTAAATCAAACAGTGGGATAGCTCACCCCCGCTGCCACTTTTCACCAACGTCGACCACTCTTACACCCTTGAATGCCGATTTAATAAAAGCCGCTGAAAGGCACATATTGCAGCGGGTTCAACAAGACAGTTTTTTGCCAGAAATACACTGCATTTCGAACATGAAACCAATTCCTCCAAGCAGCCGCCTCATCAAACTATCGCCCTCTCTGGGAGAAGATAATCTTTTGCGTTTGGCTGGAAGGATAAAGGCCGTTGAAGGCATCGATCCCGACTCCCGTTTCCCGATCCTACTTGACGGTCGGCACCCAGTCGCACGTTTATTGGTAGAATATTACCATCGCCAAGCAGGTCACGCAAATCATGAGTCCGTGATAAATGAGATAAGGCAAAGATTCTGGCTGTTGAGACTTCGCGACACGATCAGAGCTGTAGCAAACCAATGCCTCTTCTGCAGAATTCGCAAATCACGGCCGCTAAATCCAACTACTGGAGATCTTCCACCACAAAGACTAGCTCATCACCAGCGAGCGTTTACCTTCACTGGCGTAGATTATTTCGGTCCTGTCAACATAACCATTGGACGCCGCCATGAAAAACGCTATGTGGCCCTTTTTACATGCCTCACGACCAGAGCCCTCCACTTGGAAATAGTACATAGTCTATCCGCAGATTCGGCAATAATGGGTCTCAGGCGTTTCTTTGCCAGACGCGGAATCCCACAGACTATATTTTCGGACAATGGAACCGCATTTGTTGGCGCAAACAGGATTCTACGCGAATTTTACACAAATGACGTGCAAGATTTTGCCGCCACAAAGGGCATTAAGTGGAGTTTCATCCCAGCGGCGGCGCCTACTTTCGGAGGATGTTGGGAACGCCTCGTCAGGACGGTGAAAGTAGCGCTGAATGCTACACTAAACGAAAGATATCCCAAAGAGGAAACATTTTTGACTTTGTTAGCGGAAGCCGAGGCGATAGTAAATTCACGCCCTCTCTCTCATGTGTCCACGGATCCAGATGACCCAACCACGTTGACACCGTTCCACTTTCTCATCGGGTCTTCATCGAACCAAACCCTGCCAAAGACATTGGAAGACCGTGACCTGATCGGACGCTCCGAATGGAAGAAAGCATTGAAGTTATCGGATCACTTTTGGAACCGCTGGGTGCGCGAAGTGCTGCCAACTATGCAAACACGAACCCAGGTTAAGGGAGATAATGGTCAAGATCTTTTGATAGGAGACATGGTTATTATCGTTGATGCATCACTACCACGAGGGACATGGCCACGAGGCCGTATAGTGAAGATGTTTCCTGGAAAAGACGGCGTTAATAGGGTGGT
Source organism: Agrotis puta (assembly GCA_943136025.2). Classification (NCBI taxonomy): domain Eukaryota; kingdom Metazoa; phylum Arthropoda; class Insecta; order Lepidoptera; family Noctuidae; genus Agrotis; species Agrotis puta. The sequence goes on along the minus strand of OW964170.2, from coordinate 11,529,851 downwards.
GGACGTTGCGACGGCCGGAGGTACGTTACGCCGGCCCCTCAAAAAACTTGTAAAGCTTGCCACATAAGGCTTCTTTTCCTTGACTGTTGGTGCAGTGCTGCACGAGGGGCAGGATGTTACGAACTCTTTGGTTGGTTTTTTATTCTTCTTTAATTCTTCGATTTATATTTTGTTTTTGTATTTTTTTTACTTGTCATTTGGTTTGTCTGTCAAACAGCAGTGAATTTTCTTGCAGAAATAAAAGCAATATAATTAAAGAGGTAACTATTTATTTACAGTCCACAACATTCATATTTTTCACATGGGACATATTTCTCTAAAAGTTACATTGCAACATTTATAACCAATGTCTCTGATACGTACGACCCATTAAAAGCCTATATATAAGCGAATAAAATTCACATGCATGGCTGTAAACGGCACGATCGTAAAATTCACTGCACTCACTTTGTGGCGCTGTGGAAATTTATTTAAAAGCTTTGACACGCAGTTAGGATGATGTAGAGCTACTTACACATAATTAGATTTCAGACTAGAATCACACGGAGCTACGTAGTAAAAAAAACCTGGATTTTCTTTAACAAAACATTGCGATACCCCTCTATGTTTGATTCAGGAGGCAGCAACGACTCCCTATAAACACCCTTACCCTTTGAGAAAAATACATACATAATTTATTACAAAAGCTGTCTAAATTTTTATTACGTTGTAAAGTTATGGTACCTAAACTATTTTAAGCACAAAATAATGTAAAGCTACAGTTGTTAAGCTATAAGCGATGACCGAAAACTTTACTGTCGCATAAAATTACCATTTCAGTGAAGATACATGGTATTCTTTGAAATAGTAGAACTTAAGTACGAGAGTAAATGTTTTGAAATATACTGTAAACTTAAACTGGGTACTTAATATAAAGTGTCTAATGTGACAATATACGATGCAAACTTATTAATTATTTTAGTGAGAGAATGTACATTTTGAAACTATGTATTGGAATGGCAGGAATTTAATTCTTGCATTCATTTTCTATTACATCATAACTACAAGTTTATTTCTTTTAAGCCTTTTTGTGACTAACATACAATACAAATAATATAAAAAAAATAACACCGCCTGTGTTAGTTTTGATTCTTTATTTCATTAATTCATTTGGAGGCAGTTGATCACCTATAAAATACCAACATTAAATTTTCGTTATATGTAAAATTTTTGTATAGAATGGTAATTTTTTAAAAGAAGTGCGATTATAGAATAACTCCTCCGTAAAAGAAAAGTTACAAATATAGTAAATTTAAAATATCGGGGCGGTTTTAACTCGGAAAAATTAAGTGACAAGTAAACTGTTGGGTTATCTCCAAGAGGAAGAGGTACATTTCTCGACAAGACTTCCTCACACCTTAGTTTGAAAGAATTCTGTCAAAATTCCTGAAATACAAATACTTTCAAAAAAAAAATGTGCGGTGGCGAAATCATTTTATTGCTTTAATGGGTACTTTAGTTGACATTTTGGTTAATTTGTTACATTTAAAACCAATTGAATGTACTAAATAACAGAAGTAATAATATGAACTATAAAAAACTGAATGCTTTCATCTGATGTTCCCAAGTTAGGATCTAGCTAAGGGTTCGCGGATCTGTCCAAACGGGAAACCGTGACACTAAAGCGAAAAGAGCTATTGAAGGATTTTAGTCAGTCGGGGAACAGTATTATATATATAACAGTGTATAAGATGGGGACGAGATGAGATGAGGTATGATGAGAAATTACACACTTAAGGCAAACTTAACACAAAACTAACGTAGCGCAAGCGCCATCAGGACGTCATTTGCAAGCGGCCATTAACAAATGGCGTCCTGCTGGCGCTTGCGCTACGCTTGTATTGTGTTAAGTTTTTCTTAAGTGTATGATTTCCCATCACACCTCACGTCCCCGTCCTTATACGTGTCTGAGTGCCATCCACCCCACCTAGGGCAGGAGGACTCATTTGATGAGTATACCACCTCAATAATAGAAGCCTTTGGCTAAGGTAAGAACCAGCTCCAGCCGGACACACAATTACTCAATATTTAAAATATTCACGTGTAAAAGTTTCGCTATTCTACGCCAAAATTATTAGAAACTCTTGTGAATTTAAAGCTAGCCTTATAATCGGTTATTTTCATGTAAGTTAACCATTCACAAAATAACATATTTCGACACTTCCCCGCAACATTATTTAGTATGGAAATCATTTTTGAATTTACGTTTAAACGTGTTAAAGTGACATCACACATTCGCACAGAGAACAATTTATGTTAATTCTTCCGAAAAAACTATTACATCTATTTTATTCAATGGTGTCGCCATTTGGTGTCGTAATAAATTTGATTGCGCGCATTTTACTGGATAATACAAATGTAATGTTGGTTTTAATGAATCGTTATTGTGTTGTTTTGTGTCTGGAAATTTTTAGTAACTGCATTTTGGTATCATCATCATCAGCCTGCAGCCCACTGCTGGACATAGACGTCTCCAATCGCATGCCATTTCACTCGATCACCCTTTTTAGTGATGTTAACGTTAATGCACTTTAGTATCCAAATCCAAAAACAAAAGTTCGTCAAAAAAATCTTCATATCAGATTTAATGGAAACATCGCAATCTACTCCACAGTGACTCATACTTAATTAAACAGTATTTTTCCCCAGCCCCTCTGTACGTACCAACCTCAATTAGTGATTTTATCGCCACGCCGAGATTATTTGTTTGCAATACATCGGACGCGGGGTCCCCTGGGCCCCCACTAAGCCCCAAAATTTGTTACTATACGGACACTTAAGAACTTTCCAGTTTTGTCAGCAAGCAATTTAAAGCCGCGTTCCCTTGCTTAAGATGCATTGGCTCATTTCAAACACAGGATTTAACGTTGGTTCGAGAGGCCAACACTGCGAGTAAATGTGGCAATTCGTAGGCGACTCGTCCCACAACAGGCATTAGCACTAAATGACATCCACGAAAAATCTTCGCGGAGCTCTCAGATAAGAAATAGGGGAATAAAAAAGATTTTCCCGCCTTTTACACTGTTTCATTTGATTCCTGTCAAAATAGGAACAATAGTTTAGTTTTGCTCCCCCTTGAGACAGCCTCTGACAGGTTGCGAAAGTGGGCAAATTATTTTGTTGTAATTTGAATTTATGTTTGTGTTGCTCGATGCTGTACCTTCTGAAATCAAACAGTAACTATTTAAATCATTTAATTTAAATCCTTATTTTAAAAGATAACTTTTCAGTTCAGATTTTAAAACGAATCGGAGTAATTATTTCAATTAAAACATTTGGATTCACCCCACGTATAAAATGGCATGCACAATGAACCAAAGGTGAGTGAATTCAGCTGTGTGATCTATAAAATATCAAAAGTTCAACGTAGAGTTAAATTGCTTAAAGCATTATATGAGTCAATGTCTGGCGCCGCGGACGCGTATTCGTGAATTACGCTTCTGGGTGTAATTTATCTATATGTATGTATTTAAAAATATATAAGTATGTTTATCAGTTGTCTAGTACCCATAACACAAGCTCTGCTTAGCTTGGGACTAAATGGCGTTGTGTGATAGTTGTGGAATATTTATTATTATTTATTATTATTATTCTGAATACCACGGGTGTCACAGAAATGTATATCACTGTCGATGAAAAAATCCTGTCGGATTGCCGTCGATGTAGCGGTGTGCTGGTTGAGTCTAATAATTTAACTAGAAATCTGATAAAGAAGATCGAAAACGGTTTGCACTCTGGGAGTGCCGGCAGAAGTGAAAACTTGAATAATAAACACACACGAACATTCGCGCAAGAGCCCTGCGCCGTCTTACGAATTTTTGATCAGGTCACGTGTCCTGACGCGAGCTTAAGGCGAGGTTTTCCTGAGCACCGCAGGCATTCAACGCTTACCGCAGCGCCCGCAAGGACTAGCGGATACGTAATGAATTACGATGCGCGATGACACGCGCGCCAAAACTTGCAAAGTCTAGGTAGTAGTTACAGAGTAGAGCAAAGCAGTAAATCAACTTGAATTGATTACTATAGGCACGTTTGTATGTATTTTTTTTTTGTTGCGGTATTATTTTGGAATCAAATGATGTCAAGGGCAATTTTGTTCAAAATGAAATACTTATGACGATTAACGTATTTATTTGGAAATATGGATTAATATAATGTAAAACTACCTTCGCATATATTGCATTATTTTTGAACATACAGAATAATTTAGTTGGAAATATGATGTTTACAATCTTAAAATGTCACAATGTTAAAAAGTAAAAAAAAAATCAGGATTTTTGGACCATTAGATAAATGCCGTTTGTATTCGACTATCATTATATTAAGTTGGTGATATGTTCGTATCGCAAATAATTTTGGTATTACGTTTGAATGGAGAAATTACTTGGCACCGGAACCTTAATCAAATAGAAGCTAATGAAAGCTAATATTATTTTTTCTCTAAAAAGTAACGGATATCATCAGTAGAATTGTTTTCATTAAGTACATTATAGTCACATACTCCTCAATTTTAGGATTATTCAAATGAACAAGTTGTAAAGTAATTAACGGAGACACCTTACGCCCTTCCGTATGCTCTATTCACCTATAATACAAATGTTGATTTTGATTAGTTCGTAATAATTACCACTAAATACTTTTTTTAATTAAATAAAAAAGTGGAGTAAATGACTCACTCGTTATCCCCTGAATCATTAGTCGATATATGCGCACTGCGCTTGGCCTGCAGCTGCATTGCTCTAAAATATAAAAAATCTAGGTAATTTTAAAGCGTGGAAGTGAATTAGGGGTCACGGCAGTTAATAACTAATATTTTTGTAGGAAATGATCATACTGTGTACACTTCCACACTATGACCACTACCTATTTCACATTTGGAGCCAGTAAACCATTATAATAAGTGCGTTCACGGTGGCTTTATGAACTCTGACATAGGGTCTAAATTTAACTGTCTTAAATATTTGATGCGGTTGGTAAATCCGCTAGAAAAATAAACCATTATATTATATTCTGTGGTTACAGTCTAGGAGCCACTGAAACATTCCACCAGTTCTCCACAAAGCTAGATTTTTTAAAATTGTATTATTGAAAAGTAACGTTGTAGCAGGCATCTATGTGGTTGCATTATCATTCCTCAAAACGGAGACAAAGTTATTTTGTTTTTGCTCTCACAGTATGACTATAATTTTAAATTCTAACTTTGTGGAAAACAGGTAAGTCGGATGGTTCAGTAGCTCTCCTACTATTAGTAAAGAGAAATAAATATACACAGGAGGTTTTAATAATTTTTCCAATGCATCCTTACCTTTTTTGTTTATTCAGCCTTCGAAGAGCCAGCGATGACAACTTCTTACTTTTTCTGCCCATTTGTTTACAAAATTATAACCTTATAAAATGAACAATATTACAAGTATTTTGAAAATTAATATATATACAGGTATTATTATTTAAAATAAATGTTTGTCTCTGTCAGTAATAGAACTAAGCGTGGTGGTGGGTTTGCAAAAAAATTGACGTACATCCGACCTCCGACACGGTCCAAGACCGACTAAATGCCACGGGTCGAGTGTATGAAAAGATGAAATCACCTAATTCTGGACTTACTGGTATGGTTTCTCATCCTTTTACAATAATACTGCTAAATTCTATCTCATTTGTTATGCTCTTTAAGATGGTATAAGTTTTATTATTCAAAGCCTAGTATAACTCAAATAAAATGGTATCCAAACCATGAGTTGGACCTGTTTTTGCGATTTAATTGAATGCAGTAAAGTGCAAGCAATCGTGTATCGAAGAGCAGAAACCTGTAGACCGAAGACTGAAATATGTACTATGTTTTTTTCAAAATTTAAATCCCTTTTATTAAGGAATAATACACAATACAAAATGACGGTTTTGCGTCTCACATAGCCTTAACATTTTTTACCCATTCCAAAAAAAGTGCACAACGCCGCTAAAGAAGTTTTCACTTCAATATTATATGGTCACCGGACATGGATGAATGGACAAAACCAAAGGTATTGTTTACCGTACATATTTTTAAGACTTTGTTTTGTTTTGTTTAAAAAAAAACGTTGCTCCACACTAGGAAACTCTCCTGTGTCGAGGGTGCGTTTACAAACATTGAAAATCACATAAACAGACACCTTATTACCTTCTTCTCCTAAATATAATTAAATTAATCAAATTACTCGTAATATTTGTTCTACGAAATAGCATACAAATACTACATCAATTCGAAGTAGCTTTCCAAAATACGCGTTGCGGCCGTTGATCGGTGACTACATGTAGACGAAATTCTGGGAAATCGCTTTTTGCCGTGGGGCTGTTACAAATAACAGACAATTATTGTACAACGACTTTCTACTTCGTACGGATTTTTCGCTTTTTCTACAAATTGATTAAAGAGAAACGTTTATTCGCTAAGTATGTTTTTGTTATGAATTGCCAAGTTCTTTATAAAATCTTTGTAACGTAATACCGTTAGAAATATATCATAAAGTACAATAATACTTTTCGTATTTAATAATTTTTAGAAATGTCTTTTAATTAAATTCGACTGTAAGTACTTTATTTTATAAATAGGTATGCTAATACGCTATCTAACATTTAGACAGGCCTGTTGGTCAAGTGGTTAGTGACCCTGACTGCTATGCCGGAGGTCGTGGGTTCGATTCCCACCCAGAACAAATGTTTGTGTGATGAGCACGATCATTTGTCCTGTGTCTGGGTGTAATTTATCTATAATATGTATGTATTTAGAAATATATAAGTATGTTTATCAGTTGTTTAGTACCCATAACACAAGCTCTGCTTAGCTTGGGATTAGATGGCGTTGTGTGATAGTTGTGGAATATTTATTTATTTATTTTATTTATTTATTTAAATATTCTAATTAAATTCATTTACTTTTTTTAAAAGAAACATTTTATTACAATAATAATGTATTCTTAATTATAGCAACTGATACTTGCTACACCCTAGCTACGCGCTACGCGTCTACTAGCACGCGTAGGCTTTATTCAATCCAAGCACAATTACTCTACGCTTCATAAAACACACAGTTACGTAGCAGGAAAACAACAACATGCTATTTTTATGAACCAGTAATGAAGTTGACATATTGGAAATGGATTTATAATTCAATAACAAGGCACAAAGTGAACGGAACATCCGAGTATATAACTGGCATGAGTAAGTTTGCATAAGCTGGACTAGTTATACCGTTATTATCTATGCAGTGTTAGGACGCAGGGGGCACCTGAGACTGCACGCTAATTCCGAGCTCAGCCTCTCCTTACGACCGATAGCTGTACGCTTGAACACGTCCGCCAGATAATTGCTGCATACGCAATTAGGGTAACGCTATTAGCGAAATGAAATTCCCACCTGTTTTATATGCGGCGCCAACGAGTTATAACCGCGATGACTAATTAAAGCTACAAAAGGTCAATAAACATGACTCACTGAATCGTTTTCAGTCGCGATGAACGATTCATGAACACGTTATTTTGAATGGGACATTGTTAAACGATTCGGAAAAATCACACAAATTGAACATTTAGGACGTAAGCCGGCAGACACACTAAAACAAACAAGATCGCAAAGCCCGGTCGTGTCAACACGGGTCGGTAACGTGGAAATTATACGGTACAAATTACATCATTAGAAAGCGCGACTTTATACGGGTGTCTGCACGATAGCCGGTCCTTGTGCGCGATGCCTCGCCATGATGCTGTTGCTATCGACCTCACGAACACCGACATAAGTTACGATTGCTTGCTGTTCAAGTAGACGTCCGCAATCGATCGCCTGCGTACAATGACATTCGCAATATAATTTTATAGAGCTTGTCGCTGATTCGTCACTATTTGGAGTTGTCATGAACCCGCCGTGACCTGCTTCCACCCGTCCATGACCGGTAACAATTAGGAAAACCTCCGCCGGTGCAAGTCGCGCGGATATAAAACTTTATGTACGCATATAAATTTGGATGTCGAGACATGTTTTATTGTACAGTCGTAAAATTTTGGGGTCGGAAAAGACCGACATATTTAATAAATACGAACAAGGTCGTAAAGTTGAATGCAAACCTCTTCGTGGCATCGATAATATCATCGAACTATTTCTGATGTTCATCAAGTACTTGCTAATCGATCGATATTGGGGAAGACCACGATTCGGTGACGGCACTGTCTTTATTGTTCACGCAAATGAATTTAGTAGGATTGTGGAAGGAAACGTAAGAAACTCTTACATTTCTCAAAGTGCCATCTCTTTGTTGCGCATTTATCTGGAAACATTCGGCTTCCCCATACAAGTTCACAAAATGGCTCCAACAATAACGTGAATCCGCTTAACATTTCGCCCGGCCGCCCCGGGGAGGCGCGGGATTCCCCGTGACGCGCCTTAAACGTGGGAATACGTTACCTATCGCTTCACTTATTTACTGAATACAACTCTAATAAATTTAATAAAGGGGAAGAAAACGTGTGACAGATGCATGAGCCACCCAGAAAAATATCTGTCGGGACGTTCCATATAAGTTCGGGCTCGAATAAATTTTTGTTTGCATTTATCGTTTCCAATAACTCATAAAACGTAATAAAAAGTGCCACCTAAGCAGCTGTAAATTTCCTAAAGAGCACAACATCTACAGGTAGTTGGCAGGCTTCCAGTCCTACCTGAACTCAGATGTGTTCTACATTAAAGTCTGTGTCACAGCAAAAACTTTAATGAGGCTCATTTATACAGGGGTGAAATAGTGCAGCGGATGGTTGAATCTAAAATTCAAATGTCAAAAAATGAAAAATATAGCCGCGTAAATATAAAAATAAAACGGCAAGTTGGTGGACAGTGAGGCAGGACGGTAATCCGGCTGTCGCCGGCAGGTATCGATGGACGGATTAAAACACCATTTTTACTGACGGTTAAACCCTTTGCCGAGTATCATTTTCATGTTTTCAATTATAGCACCAATACTGCGATTTTGCGGCTTTGATGGTTTTCTTTATTCAGATAGATATCATTTATACATTTGATACTTACTCATGTTTTGAAAGGCTTTTGAACGTCAAGTGTTTTTCCTTGCTCCACGTAGCTTCAAGTTTATGTAAGGATTTTCCTTGTACATTAAATTGATAAGCGAAAAAAATATTTGCGACGTATAACAATGTGGAACACGACTAGGAAATCGATGGGAGGTAGGTCTATAAAACTATAAATAATAAAATATATTCGCGGGCATAAAATTTTATGTTGCTAGGAGGGCTGTGGAGGAGTGAGTGGCTTCATGGTGAACATCAATTGTTCCGCGAGCAGCACGCCGCGCCGCAGACGGCACGATACATAAATTTAGCATACTGCTACGCTGATCCCGCAACACAAAGAGAAGTATCCCGAAATCTTAAATTTTGTATTTTGACATCGCGAGTGAGAGAGAGACATACATCCTGGATGAGGCATGCACAGAAATGTGGAGTTTGGCTGAAGAAAAAAGAGGCCTATAACCTGCAGAGGACGAAGTCAGGCTGTGGATGCTTAAAAATATCGCTACAAATGGTAGTCCAATAGTAAATTCAAAGTTACAAAATCATTTTTACAATAAAAAAAAAACACTTATTTTTTTGTATTTTCGAATTTAGACATTCATGTCTCAAATTCTTTATGGCCAGCTCTTAACAACTTGGTAGCCTACCATGCCGTCTTAAAGCAAGACTTATTCCAGTGTGGGAAAGAGACAAACGAATACAAGTCGTCTATCGCCACCTCGATCCCACACTGGAATGACTCTCACTTTAAAACGTATTAGACCACCTGAGTAGCCGTGTCATTTGCTTCGTTTTAGTCCTGGAGGATGCAGATAATGCGTTCACAATGAATAGGAGAGAAGGAGAACCAAATCCTGTGTAGGGTTCGACAGGCCTGTCGGCCTAGTGGTTAGTGACCCTGACTGCTATGCCGGAGGTCGTGGGTTCGATTCCCACCCAGGACAAATGTTTGTGTGATGAGCACGATCATTTGTTCTGTGTCTGGGTGTAATTTATCTATAATATGTATGTATTTAGAAATATATAAGTATGTGTATTTATCAGTTGTCTAGTACCCATAACACAAGCTCTGCTTAGCTTGGGACTAGATGACGTTGTGTGATAGTTGTGGAATATTTATTATTATTTATTATAGGGACTCCAGTCCACATTCACATTGTGTTCGAATGATATTCAATATTTTTATAGGTACTGAATAACAGAGATACGTTTTCAGCTATTCCCTGTTTCTACGAAATATAGATTCCTGGAGATACCGCTTTTTGCCTTACGCCTACAGTAACGAATCCACGATAAAATATAAAGAAGAAAATGTGTTTATTACTCGAACACACAATAACCTACTTACACTAACGTATTACTAGTGTGATTCCCTTACACTGAAATAAAATATTATTATTAGGTATTAGTTTTTATGCTTGTTTTCTATATTCCCTTTGTTTATTTCAATAAGTGGATTCTTGATATATATTTTTTTACGTCGCCTCACACTAAGAATTCCCCTGTATCGTGGGTGCGTTTACAAACATATAAACTCACATGCACAAACGCCCAGACCCGGAACCCCTGTAGATCATACAAATATTTGCTCCGTGCGGGAATCGAACCCGCGACACGCAGCGCAGCAGTTCAATCACTCAGCCACTGCGCTAAACGTGCCGCCTAAATATTCTTAAAACGAATCGAATTTAGAATTTATAATACTTACTTAGTTCTACCCCGCTGCCAAAACTTTAATCATCCGAACACCTGACTGTCACTTTCATATGCCATAATCATTATTTGTCGATTTTTAAATCAGAAGAAGCACATTGGGTTTACTGAACAATGAAACTGGTAGTACAGTTGTTGCACGATAATTTAATCGATTGGGTTAGGACGCGATGTTCACTGTTTCTTAGTTAAAAACCAGATACCCAGTAATTAATATGAAACAAAATTTTAGACAGTCCTCAGACTAGCTTATTCCTACGGTTTCACTCGAGTTATTTTAGAATTTGAGAATCAATTCGGATTTTGCATGTGGTGCCATTTTTTATCGTAAAAACGTTTTTTTCTTGTGAACAGTAGGTACTTTTCTTCGGAATGAAAGGTATGTCCGTCTCTGTATGTATAACTGATCACATAAACCTACGTAAAATTTGAGGATCTCTTTAGTGGTTTAGTCGTGAAAAGGTATTAATTAGGTAATATTAGTTGAAGAGCTCATGGCTTAAATGCAGCCTAAAAATACAGGCTAAATAATTACAGCCGCATGGGCCCATTTGCCGGATTAAGCCGCGCTTGCCGTGGTTGGTCTGTGGGTGGATGACTATCTGTCATAGCGAGTTTCCTCCGTGTCTCCGAAAGCACGTAAAGCCGTTGGTCCCAGCTGTCATTTGTAGATCTTTGACAGTCGTTACCATTAGTCAGAAGCTCTAAAAGTCTGACAACCAGTTTTACTATGGGCTATCGTATTACTCAATTACTGGGTTGTGGAGGTCCGATAGGCAGTCGCTCCATGAAAATACTGATATTCAGCTACATCTGGTTTGACTGGAAGCCGATCCCAATATAGATGGGAAAAGGCTAGGCAGATGCTGATGAGGTAGTATAGACTAAGAATTCGGCTTCGGCAGAAACTCGCCTCTGGTCCGCGGCCCAGTTTACACGGAGTAGGAACAGTAGTGGTAAACTCGGCTGAATCATCATCATCATCATCATCTCAGCCATAGGACGTCCACTGCTGAACATAGGCCTCCCCTTTAGATCTCCACATATACCGGTTGGAAGCGACCTGCATCCAGCGTCTTCCGGCGACCTTTATAAGGTCGTCTGTCCATCTTGTTGGTGGACGTCCTACGCTGCGCTTGCTAGTCCGTGGTCTCCACTCTAGTACTTTTCGACCCCATCGGCCATCTGCTCTGCGAGCAATATGACCTGCCCATTGCCACTTCAGCTTGCTAATCCAGTGGGCTATGTCGGTGACTTTAGTTCGTCTACGGATCTCCTCATTTCAGATTCGATCACGTAGAGAAACACCGAGCATAGCTCTCTCCATAGCTCGTCTCGGCTGAATGTTTGGGCAAAAATACCATGAGATTCCTTTATTCATTTTTTCACTTATTTATTACATTTTTAAATATTTTTACAAAACAGCAATAAAAAACATATAAAAAATAGCAGTCCACCAGCATCGGGAACAGGGTCCGGGCGGCCGGTGGTCAGGGCCCCTGAGCGAGAAACCTCCTAACAATAAGCGCCGTGTCCAGAAGTACTGCCTTCTGAATCAGGCGCCTGATCCAGCCGCCGAGCGAGAGCCTCCTCAGATGTTGTTCGAACCTCTTGGCAATTAAGCCATTGACAGACACGACTATCGGCACAATGACTGCCATATTCACGTCCCACATATCAACAACCATTGAGATTATTGTTATTGTCACTCTATTGCCATTTCTAATATTCGAACAATAGGACAGATTTCTGAGAAGTCATATTTATTTTTGAATTTGTATTTATCTTTTAACTGTAAACCTATCTCCTAACCAAGCAGAAGCTAGTATCAACAATGTAGTCAAACCAGCATGAATCAATATACCCAATACATGTGCCCTCTTCTCATGCCTCTTAGCTTCGAAACGCTGTCAATAAGTCCCGCTCTCTCGCGACTTACATGCATAACATGAATATTAAACGAATACGAACATTCATTTCATTCGATTTATTAGCATCTAGTTCATTTGTTGACTATGATATTAAAAAAACAAAAAACGTTGCCCCACATTAGTAATAATTGATTTATTTCCGTTTTGAACACCAGTTTTATATTTTTGGCGTTATTTCAGTTAGTACCCAAATAAAAAAAGAACTAGTAAATTAATTATTCCGTTTACAAACATCTTTAAACTCACAACCAGCCAGACCGTGCGAGAATAGAAACCGTGACACACAGCACAAAAGTCGATCGCTTAACCGCTGCGCACAGCGTGTCGTCATCATTTCAGCTATTCTGTTAGACTGTATTTCATTTTCAAATAAATTGCGATTTCCCCTGAGCGAGACTGATGTCAGTCATTCCAATGTACCTTATACGCGTAAATACTTAATCAGCTGTATCTGGGGTAATTCTCTCAACACAAAACCCGTAGTATCAAACGAAGTTTCTGGTGCTTCGGGGACTGAACTAAAAGTGAGTGTGTGAGTTGTCTTTACTCAAAAGATGTTAGTAAAACTCTTGAATTGTATAATAATAGGGAGTAAGGTGCACTTAAAAGTTTCAGTATCTTCGTTGACGGACCTACAGAGTAGACTCGACCTTCATGTATGCCGACTACAACATAGCTGGGATCTTCATAGACCGGACCTCATCAATCTTTAATTCAGCATAAGATTAGCATTGTGATTGAAAACTGTTTTAGATTCGCAAGTGTATATCTGTCTTTGACTTTTTTTTAAGTTAAGATTTTTAGACCATGTGGTTAGATATTTTTCCATAATATTTTAACCTGCTTCGGATTCTACTTTCACTAAATGTTAAGTTAAAAACATGATAGACTTGCTGTTCCTCATGGTTTCAGCACCGCTTCCTGACTGATATTTGTCGTAGCGTGATTTAATATATTACAGGCCTGTAGCCTTCCTAGACATATGGAGTAACCAACACAAAATTATTCTTATTTTAAAATATTTTTACCAAACAAATATTTTCTTGTTTTATATTTAAATATAATGAATTCGTTCAACCAAAGAAATATACTCTTCAGCTTTATAATATTAAGACATTTAAACGGACAGTAAGAAGATGAAAATATATTTATTTTCATATGGTCCCTGCCATCTGTCAATCCATATAATAACGACACATTTTATCTTCCAATAGCCTATAACAGTCACGAGTGACGACCCCTGTGAGACGGGGTCGCCAACTAGTTAGGGAGAGCACGACAAAATATGATCAGTCCTAGATCATATATTGAAAATAACTGCTATAAATGTAATACAATTTGCCATTACAGTGTACCAATCGATGGTGTAGTATTAAGTGATGGAATGGTGCCACAGTGTATCTATTTACAGTGGTTCATCGCTCATAAACCAACCTAACAGAAGTTTTAAAATATCCCCTTAATTCAAGTAATTTATTACTAAGTACTCTTATGGTTGCGGGACTTACGAATTACCGTGACCCCGGTACGTAAAGGGCTTTTTTTTTTTTTTTTTTTATCGTGGTAAAATCATCAAATGAGTCCTCCCACCCAGGGCAGGGCGGGAGGGACTGTCAGACTTGTACTGACTAAAATCCACGGTGTCCTTCACTAGCCCTTTATGTACCGGGGTTACGGTAATTTACGAGTCCCGCGACCCCGGCAGGCTTTGGCCCTCTACAGGCCCCGTCACTATGCTGACACTCTTTGAGGCGCGCGTGGAACACAACGCGCCGTCGACCCGGGCATGGTCCATGGTCGGACAGCGAGTCGCCCATTACTCGCCGCCCGCATGCCCGCGCCTACGGTGGCCGGAGATCGTCTTGCGACGTCCGACGCCGTGGGCGTCTACCACTGCGGCTGGGGTGGAGGGAGGTCGCTGTTTTCTCCCTCACGCGGCCCGCCTCCTCCTTCGCGAGCATGACTGCTTCGCAGAAGGAGGCGACCGCTTCCCACTCCGTCTCGCCCCGCAGCATGGCCTCGACCAATGCCGGGCGCGAGAGGTCTCCGCCTATCGCCGTCGTGAGGACACGGCGGTGCTCTGCCCAAGCGGGGCAGTCCTGCACCGTATGCTCCACCGTGTCCTCCGGACGATCCTCGCAGTGGTGACACCCAGGCGTTTCTTCCTTCCTTATCAGACACAGGTACCTCCCGAAACTTCCGTGTCCGGTGAGGACCTGCGTCATGCGGTAGGTAAGGACGCCGCACTATGGGCCAGTACCGTGCATACCGTCTCAAAAATAGTTTTTGGTAATGTTCCATATTGAATAATTCGTTAATGCACATGTCTAACTAAATGTCCAATGCATATTATGTAGTAATTAAAATCCATTATTTATTGATTTTTACTATTAGACTAAGGCTTGCAAGTTGACGGTTAAAAATATGAGAATAATGTAGATCACAATTCCTCCAGTTCACATGATCATATTTTCATTAATTTCACAGCAAATGTATAAGTGTGATATATGGTTAGAATCGTTAGTAAGTACTCTAATTAAAAATAATTTAAGTGAAGCTTTTTGTAAGAACTGGAAAGGTGTAGAATGTTTATTTCGAGACTTCATATTTTAATCTTATTAGAAACTTCAAATAGACTTTTGACAGTTAGCCGTGTCTGCCCATGACGTAATTTTGGTACTGTTACATAGAGCAACTTATATAGAAGACAGGGCAGTAAAAAAATTCTGCCCGAATCTGCCCCCCTTGAAATAAATCGAAAAATCCCAGATGGGGGGAAAATACAAAAAAAAAACTAAAAATATTTTAAGTTGTGATTGATGAGATTTTTGGACAGTTAGATTATTTTTGACTTATAATTCTTCAATAATATTATCTGCAAGAATGTCTCTTACACTGTTTACCAAGTGGGATGTGATGGTTCATCGGGACAAAGTGAGTATAAACAAGTTTTAACAGATGAGAGTGACTTTGTCTCACATGTCAATTTATTTAAAGAATCTTTGATACCGATAAAGCTAACTGACATAAAAACGAATGAAGTTATTTGGAAAAATCCGGCTTGTTCTTCTATTCATAATTTGCAAAAGAAACGCCCGAGAAAATCGATCAGTGGTTGGTGATATTAGGGTTCAAATTGAAAATTTGCGAACTTCAAAGATACACAGGGATGAGCAGGTCATTGAAATAAGGCACGAGCTATTCCTAATTATGGTGGATGGAAAAGTTACACAAGTTTTAACTGACACAAATTCTGGATCTGTGTGTACAGTGTGTGGGGCTAAAAAAAAGCGAAATGAATAATTTGTAGGAGATTGAATCAAAGCCAGATAATATAAATGCATACGAATACGGTTTGTCTACGTTGCATCAGGTATGTGGAGTTAATTTGTCATACTTCAAACAACCTTTGCTGCGAGAACTCCGGAAGA
Organism: Agrotis puta; assembly: GCA_943136025.2. NCBI lineage: Eukaryota > Metazoa > Arthropoda > Insecta > Lepidoptera > Noctuidae > Agrotis > Agrotis puta. The sequence continues at coordinate 11,513,687 of OW964170.2, read as the reverse complement.
TAAAAAAAGCAAAGACGACAAGAAAAAGCTTGTACAACGTTTAAAATACAGGAGTTCACGAGAAACTTATTAAAAGGTTTCTGTTATTCTCCAGAGTTTGGCATCCATATTGCTGTAAATCCAGAAACATTTGGTGAATATGCTCTCACAACCGTACAACTGTACGTGTATGCCTTCTTCAGTACATAAAATCTAAATACGAGTACATGGGGAAAGTATAATTAGATATTTTGCTGTTCTGCCTATTGGTAATTTATCTGAAGATGCCCAAGAATCTCGAAACAGATTACAAAAAAAATTGCTTGTATCACGCAAGAAAATGCTCTAAATCAGCAACGAATCAAAATGTATTTCATGGTCTTCTATTTACATCAGATCCTTATGTATCAAGTATCAGAAAAACATCAGTGAGTATTTCCAAGAAATTGTTAGACGAAGCCAAGAAACTCTTAGATATTTAAGTGGAAGTAGGTGTTACATTAATTTTAAAATATTTTTTTGGATTTAATTATCATATTATATTTGTTATTTAATTAAATTTTAGATGTATATATAATTTAAAAAATATTTACAGAAGTAATATCATTAAATTGTAATTGAATTAGCTAAACAAACTATGGTTTAATATGAAAAAAATACATTTCTATTTTTGTTTTATTTTTTAAATATTATAAATTCAACATTTGACAAAACGTGTTACAAAATTGGATTGTATATATATTCGAGATACTACGTGCCAAATTTGAACTATTTATTTCAATTAACTTAAAAGTTACAGATTTTTGAGACGGTACGCACGGATCTGGCCCATAGTGCGCCGTGACGCCTATCCAGCCACTCCTCAAAGAGGGGTCTTACCGCCGCGATTGCGGCGTGCCCGGGGTACGTAAAGGGCTACTGAAGGACACCGTGGATTTTAGTCAGTCAAGTCTGACAGTCCCTCCCGCCCTGCCCTAGGTGGGAGGACTCATTTGATGATTTTACCACGATAAAAAAAATACTCTTATAATATAAACAACGTAAAGCAATAGTAGTATAATCATCAATTAAGTCCTCCTACCCATACTGCCAGACTTTTACTTACTAAAATCCACGGTGATCCTTCAATAGCCCTTTAAGTTCCAGGGTCACGGTTACCTGATGAGACAGTCCCGCGACCCCGGCAAGCTTCGGCCCCGTCAAATTGCTGACAGCTCTTTGAGGCGCGCGTAGAACACCCGGACTTGGTCCATGATCGGATGGCGAGTCGCCCATTACTCACCGTTACCATTACTCACATAATCCTCGCGATGTCCGATGCCGTGGGCGTCTCCCAAAGCAACTTAAGTGTAACCTAAGAAAGATTTTTATTCCGTGAAGTACATAAATATGAAAATAAAGTTTAATAAAAGTCGACATGATGTTACGTACATTTGCTCTGTTAACATTGAATTTTATGGTTTGTTGCTTCCCACAGTAGCTCGTATCTCTATAGTCACCTCTGACCTAGACTGTAGTCAAGAGGAAACCCAACTCAAATAAAAAATCTGAGATCTTTAGGCTGCGTTTCCACTGAAGCAGAGCGGAGCAGAGCGGAGCAGAGCGAAGCAGAGCGAAGCAGAGCGAAGCAGAGCGAAGCAGAGCGAAGCAGAGCGAAGCAGAGCGAAGCAGAGCGAAGCAGAGCGAAGCAGAGCTGTGTGATTCGCCAATCACATGGTTGATGTACATGGCAAAACGCAGACACATATGGATTTCAAGCCATGTGATTAGTGAATCGCGGCATAGCTCTGCTCCGCACCACTCCACTGCTCAGTAGAACCGCAGCCTTACCCAGTGGAGGGTCATCAAAAACCATTGAAAAAGAGGTTTAACAACTATGGACATGAATATCCTTTATGATGGGCCATTGTAGATGACCCAGATAAAGTGACATTACGTCAATGATACACGCGCTGATGTAACTCATAATTAGAGTTGCTTAAGTTATCGAACAATTTATACTCGCAGTTCAGTTGAAACTTGCAGTGAAATAACTAACAACAGGGTTTAGAAGCAAATGTTGCTTCTGATGGCCCACTTGTCAAAGTCTACCTGTGTGCCAAGTTCCGTGCCAGCGTTAAAGTAAGATTCATTAACAAGCGTATAAATTTCCACACTTTGTATAGCATAATGAGTAGAATATAGTATACCTACCTGCAGTTTTGGTATAGTACCCACCCGATTATCGCACGTAAAGTCGTTGATACACTGCATGAAGTCAATATTGATTGTCTGTGGCAGTAAACACTCCAGGTATTGATACAGTAGTTGTGTGCCCTTGTACATTGACATTTAGTGCAGTCTGAACCATGGTTTATGAACCATGAGCCGCGCGCCCCTGCCGACCCGACTAACGTACTTTTACTATGATTACAATTTAAAAATATGGTGCTCTATGGTGAATCGAACGCGATGTCGACAGAAGGGGTAACGGGCTTTTTGTTTCGTAGATGAGAAATTGATTGTGATACTATTTTATATTTACCTCTGCGAAAGTTATGTTTACAATAAAAATATATACTAATGTGTAGTAGTAAAAAAAAAAAATATTTAAGATTAAATATTTTTATTCCGGGTTTTGAACAATGTGTATGGCTCAGAGTAGTTAAGTTGTAAAGTTGGTGAGTTGACGAAAACCACAGACTTCACGATTCCAAGTAGTTTAATGTAAAGTACAAAGTTATATTGGATGCTTATCCGTGGTCGTATCGCTAAGGTAGCTAATGGTCAACTAACGTTTAGTATGATAAAGTATATATAATGAATTAACGAAAGTAGGTCGCGGCGTCAGCAACTTACTAGCCTGTACGTAAACCGTACATGCTCCCGAGGGAAAATTGGGATGAGCATCCATTACAAACAATAGTAAATGTGTAAAAGTAAATATAAAAGTAAGTAAGTAAATATAAAGAAGTAAAAGTAAATAATTTCATTCGTCAAAGTGAAATACTTTCTTCGGCTGCCTCGCTTCGCTGTAAACGGGTTCCGCTGCTGTTGAGTGTATTTCTTGTAGCTCGATGTCCCCTCCAATGTTATCCCTTCCTTTAGGTGTCACTCCTGCTTTGGTCGAGAGTGTTTTGATGCCATTCATTGTTTTGCACCATCGTTTGATGATAATGTAGAGGGCAAGCATAGCGATTCCTCCTACCAACAAAGAAGTAACCGAGTAGAGATAGATGTCGTGACTTGACAAGTCAGATGCCTTCGGTAGTGTTTCTCGGTTTCTCTGGAATTCCAACTGTTGGTCTAATTTTCTTATTTCTACTGCAGTTGGCGCTTCTTGTTTCGTAATATTTAATTTCGCATGCTTCCAGCCGAGGTCAAAGATGTTGTTAATTGTCGTATTTATAGTCGGTATTTCTACCTCTGGTTCCACGTTGATACTACTTCCTAGCTGATTATGTGTATATATTGTGGCGTCGTTTTTCTGTAATAAGCACCTTGATTTCAAGGAAATCACTCCAGTCCCGTCAATGACCGCTGGCGTAACTTGATCGCGGCATATGACGCGCATCAGCTGTTTCCTACACAATGTGAATAGCCACATGTTCGATTTGTGTAGTTTCGTCCAGGTTTCTTTGCATGTTACGTCATTGACGACGCATGATAAAGACTCTTGTTGGTTGAAGACTTGGGCCTCGCATGGTGCATCTTTATCGTGCATGTTGTAGACAGGATTACGTGCCATGCAAATGAACTCGTCTTCTCCGTAAGACGTACATTGGCGCATGTCTTGGTCTTCCATTGTTATGTAGGAGTTCTTCACTAAGTTGATTGCTATGAAGCTTGAGGTTGGTTGTATGAGTTTTAAACGTCCTTGTGTAAGGAACGGCATTGGTATGACTCGATATATCTTGTAGTCTTCGTCGCTCAGCAAAGGGATGTGTATTTCGAATAACAAATAGTTGTTTGTAATTCGAGCCTTCACATGGATAAGGTCGTAGATATTTCTCAAATCCCTTTGAATATCCTTCACAGGTAATGATAATCCTTGTGGCAATCTCCCGGATATTATGTTTAGCTGTTCGATCAGTTGGTTAGCCGGAAATAGATGTGTGTCTAAATGTCCTCTGTAAATGTTGGCGAGAGCATTTATCAGCATTTCTAATATGCGATTTAAATCACTTAAAATCAGAGTTGACGTCACGGCTGCAGAATTTATATCATTCATCGTGAATAGCATTTGTGCCTTGTTCACTATTTTACTGATGTCGTTGCAAGTTTGGTTCATGTAGACGCGCAATGTTTCGAATTGTTCATTCATAAAGGCAGTGTTTCGTTTTATAATGTTGTTTTCAGCCTCTACGATCAAAGTTTGGTTTTTCATAAGTTGCAGTAAGTAGTCATCATTCGATTGTAGATTCTGAATGTCTCTTTCGTACTTGTCGGCAAAATCTGCGTCGAGCACTCCGAAAAGAGTTCTTGCTAATTTTCCAACTCCATCAAAGTAACCTCGTTTTGGTCTTGATTGTTGAGTGAGCAGCATAGAGTTGTAGTCGGATAGGTGATGCAGTTCATGACGTAGGTGGCCGACAATTGTTTCGCACGGCTTGTATTCGTCTGATATTCTTTGACACATTGTATCTATTTGGTTCACATAATCATTTATTCGATCAGTTGCTTGCCAGTATGACGTTAAGTTATAGTAAACCAATAGCGTCCATTCGTCGTGTATGAGTTGAATTTTTCCAGCTTCATCAAAGTAAACGGGATGATCGCTCGGTATAGGTGTAACCTTCAAGTTATTTGTCGTTGTCGCTGATTGTGCAAATCCCGTTATTGCTAGAATACACAGAAGAACCAGTGATAGCCAATTTTTCTTGCCTCTTGTTGTGCCTCCCCGTTTTATAGTTTCCGGAGTAGGCGTTTTTTTCTGTTCTTCGTTTTCTCTTGATTCTTCGAGTTTCATAGGTAACGGTGAAAGCTTCGTAATTGGTCGTTTAAGTGTCCCTTTCCTAGTTTTTAAGGTAACAACTCGTACTCGACCATCGGCACCTGGATGCAGTTCCTGGACTCTGCCTACAGCCCAGCGGCCAGGAGGTAAGTGTTCATCCTTTACTAATACGAGACTTCCTTGTTTCAGGTTATCTTTTGGGTGCTGCCATTTGCTTCGGATTTGCAGTTGATGTAGATATTCGTTCGACCAGCGCTTCCAGATGTGCACGTTCATTTGTTCGACAAGCCTCCACCTGTTTCTAAGATCGTGCTCAGCAAAATCTTTTTCTTCTTGCGGTAGTGACAGTAGGGGGCCGCCAATGAGGAAGTGACCGGGAGTTAAATATTCCAGGTCTTCAACATCCTCTGTTAACGGGCACAGTGGACGAGAGTTAAGGCAGGCTTCAATTTGGCTAAGTAAAGTGGTGAATTGTTCGAACGTAAGCTTCTGTTCTCCCAGTACTCGATGTAGGTGATATTTCATGGCTTTGACGGCAGCCTCCCACAGACCTCCAGCTGTTGGCCAAAGTGGTGCATTGAAATGCCACTCAATTTGCAAGTGACTCATTTCATCGAAGAATTCAGAAGTCTTGAACGTTTTGTGTTGTTCAAAGTCCTGTTGAAGTAGCTTCGCTGCGCCGACAAAATTCGTTCCGTTGTCGGAGAATACGTGTTGGGGTGTACCCCTGCGGGCGCACATCCTTTTGAATGCAGCGAGGAATGTTTGCGTAGTCAGATCCGACACCAATTCCAAATGCACAGCTTTAGTCACCATGCATATAAAAATTGCTATGTAAGCCTTGCAAGTTTTAATTCCTCTTCCTTTGTTGATTTTCACATCAACATGTCCGGTATAGTCGACACCCGTGTTTGTGAACGGTCTTGATGGAGTTACACGCTCTTTTGGCAAGTCTGCCATCAGTTGTACGTTTCGATTTGGTTTGAAACGATGACATCGGATGCATTGTCGAAGTTCCTTCTTGACTGTTCTGCTACCCCCAATGATCCAAAATTTTTGACGTAAATGGGCCAATGTGAGCCGGGCGCCTCCATGGAGAGTGTCGCGATGAGCCTCTTGAATCATAAGCTCCGTTAATCTTCCTGTTGCCGGAAGAATAATAGGATGTTTAGCTTCGTTAGATAACGTTGAGTACCGTAACCGCCCCATCACACGCAATATTCCACTGTCGTCAAGAAATGGAGTTAACTTCAGCAAGTTGCTTTTTGTGGATATTGGTCGATTCTTCTTTAAACATTCAATTTCGTCTCCATAGTTTTCATTTTGAACATTCTTGATGACCAATTGTGTTGCTCTCATAATGTCTTGTGGGGACAAACACATAACCACCCTTTTGTCACCGCAGTCGGCTAAGTTATTATTAGTTTGGTTTAGTTCGCGTTTTTGCTCACGAATGTTGCTCAGTCGTAAAATCCAGCCGAGTACTCGTATTACGCGTTTATAATTACTGTTTTTATTCAGTAACGCATCAATTATTTCACAATGCTTGTTTGTGACTACGCAGCAGTTTCTTTCTTGCAACCCAGTGTTTGTTATGTAGGTCAGGTCTTGCTGGATATTTTGCATGTTTGTTTTTAACCAATCAGGTCCATTCCACCAAATTTTAAAATCCAGGAGTTGACGCGGTGTGAGCCCTCGACTTGCGCAGTCAGCAGGATTTTCTTCCGACTTGACATAGCTCCAGCAGTTTGCAGAGATAATACTGTTTATTTGTTTCACTCTGTTAGCTACGTATTTCTCCCATCGAGTTATGTCACCCTGCAACCAGGCTAAAACCACCTTTGAGTCGCTCCAGCATCGTATAAATAGGTTTTTATTGCAGAGAGTGTTCTGAACCTTTTCCAGCAGTTTGGCTAGTAACACAGCCCCGCAAAGTTCCATCCTCGGAACAGTTATTTTATTGTTGATTGGTGCAACTTTTGTTTTTGCCGTAATTAGTGTAATCTTGTATTCACCGGCTTGATTTTTCACTCGGCTGTAAATGACGCACGCGTAAGCTTTTTCGCTTGCGTCGCAAAACCCGTGTATCTCTAGGTTGCTTTGTTGACATTGTAACCATCGTGGTATGGCAAGTTGGTTTAGCAATGGAATATCTCTTCTCATTGTTTCCCATTCCGTAGCGAGATCGTTGGGTAAAAGTTCATCCCAGTTGATTTTGCTTATCCAGATTTTTTGGAACAGCAGTTTAGTTTTTATTGTTAATGGCGATAATAATCCAAGTGGGTCATATAACTTGCTTATTTCGCTTAGTAGTACGCGTTTAGTTAGTTTTTCCTTGATTGGTAGATTCCATTGATATGTGAAGCTATCGTTATCTTGATTCCACCTCATGCCCAACATTTTTGAGTTTGTGGTTTGTTCTGGACTAAAGTCGATGTTCGTACTGCGGCTCTTTTGATCATCTCGCAAGTTTTCCAAGATAATCGGTTCGTTCGATTTCCATTTTCTTAAGTTAAATCCTCCTTTTTCCAGCAACTCAATTAGTTGTGTGACCAGTGCTTTTGATGCGTCGATAGTATCCTGCCCGTAAACCAAATCATCCATGTAAAAATAGTTTTTCACAACTTGTCCAGCTTCCGGGTAAGTATCTTTTTCATCTTCTGCGAGTTTATGTAGAGTGCGCATTGCCAGATAAGGTGCACTTTTCATTCCGTAAGTTACTGTGCCCAACTGCCAATCTTGTAGAGGTTCGTTAGGGGAAGATCTCCAGATAATAGTTTGCAGATGTTGCTGTTTTTCGTTCAGCCAGATAAACCTATACAGTTTTTCTACATCTGCCGTGAAAACGTATCTGTACGTTCTCCAATTAATTAGCAGTGTCAATATGTCCTTTTGTAAGTTCGGACCGCAGTACATTTGATCGTTGAGGCTGCTGTCTCCTTTTTTCTTGTACGACGCGTTGAACACTACTCTTAGTTTTGTTGTCGTGGACTCAGCTCTCAACACGCCATGATGAGGTAGGTAGACTTGGCCCCTCCTTTCGTCTGTGACGGGTTTCATGTGTCCCATTGCGATGTATTCGTTCATAAAACGTTTGTACTCGTAACTGAGTTCTTCGTTTTTTAGCATTTTCCTTTCCAGTTGAAGGAACTGTGCTAATGCTTGTGACCTTGTGTTTTTTAAGTTTGTTTCGAAGTTGGGCTTCATAGGCATTTGTACCACATATTGTCCGTTTCCCAATCTTGTGGTAGTTGCGTTGTAATATTCTTCACAGTGCTGTTCCTCACTAGTGGATGATGCCTTGTCTGGAATTTCCTCGCTTTCCCAGAATCTTGCCATGTTCTCGAAATCGTTAAGTGTCACGAAGCAGTTAATTGTCTTTACATTCCCGCATAGAATCCAGCCCACTTTAGTTTGTTGAGCTACTGGGTAGTTCTTATCACTTCTGATGACTCCATTTAGGATAAGTTCTGAATAGATGTCAGCGCCCAAGAGCAGATCGATCGGGCCTGACAGATTAAACTGTGGATCCGCTAGTTTTAAGTTTTGCAGATAGTCCCAGTTGCTTATTGAAAACGATGCGGTAGGTAAGTTACTTATGAGTTTATTCATAATTAATGCTTCAAAGTTAAATTTGTAGTTTGAATGTATTGACTGACATTCTAAGTTCATTGCCCCTTTGCAGTTGCCGCTAAGGGTTCCCACACCCGATACAACAGCGCTTACTTTGCGTCGCTGTAATCGGAGGCGCTGTGCCGCGTTTTCTGTTATTAGGCTTACTTGGGAGCCTTGGTCAAGTAGACCTCTCAAGTCGATGAAGTTTCCATCAATTGTCTTGACTTTCAGAAGTACAGTTGTCAACAATACTTCCTTGTCTTCGTTTGTTACGTTGTTGACCCCATAGGAAGTTGAAGGGGTTGACGATGGGTTTTCGTCCCTTGTTGTTTGTTTGCTGCTAGACAGTTCAGTTTCAGCTTCATGCATAAGTGTGTGGTGAGCCTTATGACACAATTTACATGTCTTTCGTGAGTTGCATTGTTTCTCTCCGTGGCTGAATAGACAGTTTTTACAAATATGCAATTTACGAATTGCATCATTCCGTTTGTTTGCGTTCATACCCAAGAACTGTTCGCAATTCATCAAAACGTGATTAGTTTTGCATATTGGACATGTTTTCACTGTCGTTAAAAAGGCTTTTGGCGAGTTTTGTGACTTGTTAAAGTGCGATGACCCCTGCGTTTTATTCTTGTAGTTATTATTTTGATATTCTGTTCCCTTATGAGGCTGCTTCTCCGATTTCCATGGTTTGTTTGATGACGATATTTTCTGGCTGTTCCCCTGCAGAGCTTCCAGTGCCATGAATTTTGATTCTAAAAACTCGGTGAACTCTTCCAGGTCGGGAAATTCTCTGGGATGTTTGATCTCCTTTATATATTCGTTATACGTAACGCTATCGAGTTTTTGAACCAATAGGTGAACCACCATTGGATCCCAATTGGTGGTATCTAGGCCGATGTTTTTGAGCCCGTTTAAGCACTCCGTCATGACGTCATGAAGCTTCCGTATGGTTGCAGCGGTTGGTTGCTGGATACTAGGTTGATTCAGGAGCGTGTTCATGTATGATGTGAATAACAGCCGTTTGTTATCGTAGCGGTGGGTCAGCATGTCCCAGCAAGATGCGTAGTTCTCAGCACTAATGCCAAGATGTTGAACCAGTTTTTCCGCGTCACCCTTCAGTTTTGTTTTCAAATGTTGCATTTTTTGAGCCTTCGAAAGTGTCGGATTGTTGTGTACACTTTCGAGGTAGAGGTCTCTAAAAGTCAACCATTGATTATAGTTTCCATGAAAATCCGGTATTTGTATTTTTGGCGTAGATTTCTCATAATGTGCATTGTTCCAGATGTTGTGTTGTAGTTTTCTTTTCAGGTCATCATAAAGGTTTTCTGCTGCATCATATTTTTGTTGATAAGTTGAGTCCTCATCTTGTAGTATATAGTCTAGTTCCCAATTTGTCTTTTCGATATGCTCCCATTTAGTTTTCAGGATGCTTAACTTGTCTTCTAATTCCCATTTTTCCATCGGTACCGCGAAAGCTATGGTTATCTTCTCCACAGTGCGTTCGAACGTTCTAAAGTTACAATATTGTTGACGCAAAAGATCTTGTTGCCTTTCAGTCGACTCGTTCGTTCCCCGAGGAGGTATATGGAATTTGATGTCGTCGAAAGTAAATTTCGATTGACCCATACCTTGCTTAGGCGTCACAGGTGGTTGTTCCGTCTTATTAGTAGATGCAGACGGCAATTCCGATTTACGTTTTAACATGTCTTGCAGCACTTCTTCATACATCTTTTTCGTACTGTCGAAAATGTCGTCGTTGAAGTATTGAAGGTCTGTTGCTCCAGACTCTTCCAGTAGTTGGTGATTGTGAACAAACTTCTCCCAAGTATTGTTCAGCCGAGAAAGACGCTCCTCCAGGTACGCCAAGTTCTTCCTGGTGGGACTATCCTTCTTGTAGTTGGTGCAAATAAGCTTCAAGTCCCTGAAGATACTTTCTTGATTGCTTAGCAGTTCTGCAGTACTCTGAACCATTGTTGTTAGTATAGCTTGGACCGTTGGTAGAACAGAGTTGCGTCACCAATGGTACTAGTTCGTTGATAGTTGTGGACAAGTGTGTTCGCACTCTACTAACGCTATGTGCGCCTTCTCAATCCAGCTGGGGCGACCCGCTTGTGGGAGACCAGCTAGACCGATTCGCTAACGTTATAGTAATAGAGACACTGCACACTTTATCCGGCTCGAAGGACCACTTTTATGTATGGCTCAGAGTAGTTAAGTTGTAAAGTTGGTGAGTTGACGAAAACCACAGACTTCACGATTCCAAGTAGTTTAATGTAAAGTACAAAGTTATATTGGATGCTTATCCGTGGTCGTATCGCTAAGGTAGCTAATGGTCAACTAACGTTTAGTATGATAAAGTATATATAATGAATTAACGAAAGTAGGTCGCGGCGTCAGCAACTTACTAGCCTGTACGTAAACCGTACACAATGGATACTAATATTATAAAGCTGAAGAGTTTGTTTGATTCAACGCGCTAATCTCAGAAACTACTGAACTGAATAGAAAAAATATTATTGTGATGAATAGTACTGAATCCGTAGGGAAAAGCTATTTTACAATAATTTGGTAAAAAAAAACAACAAAATAAAAAAACAACTGAATTTCACTAAATATGTAACATACAATAATAAAAATAGTTTTAAATATTTTAAATGAATAAAAAAAAAATGTTCAAGATTTTCATTCCACTGTGATAAAAAATCAACTTTCTAAGGGTACTCGTACCACGGTGACGTAAACCAATGGATTTTTATAATACACCAGTCCTTTACCCCACGGAGTTCGAAGGCAACTTTAGGTCTCCCATGGGATTCCTACAACTTATAGGGATAAAGAATATCCTATTATGTTAATCCGGGGAACTGAAGGCACCTTTATACAAAAAAGGTCCGATGTATCTACGCACTTTTAAGAGGGATCTGTAGCGGATTTTCCAAAGCGATAATAACGTAAAATAAAATAATATTAACATCTAATTCATTGTTTTTTTGGTGGTATGGGTACGCTTGTGTGGTGATGAATTGATTTTAATAAGGTAAGTCAAATTTGATTTATATGTTTAAGGTACACTCTTTAGTAAAATAGCATGTATAGTTGGAAACCTTAGTGTCTATTTTCCCTTAAAAGTTTGAGTTAGCGCCCTCAATCATGACGCGATTCGTGCGATTTGCAATTTCTAGTAACTCAAAATTAAAATCGACATATGATGCAATTTGAATGTCTTATGGTCAGTTCAAACCGAGACGAGACGCAACGCGACGTGACGCAACGATACTGCAAATATGTATCTTTTCGTGTAGTAAATAAAGCAAAATTTTGAGTCGCTATTAAAATACAGCGCAGCGCTGCACTGCGCCGCGCTGTGTCGCGAATGGTGTATCTTTTCGTGTAGTAAATAGAGTTAGATTTTGAGTAGCTCTATTGAAATGTGCGCGCAGCGTCGCGTCTCGGTGTGACTTGACCCTTTCGCCGTCGTGTTAAGCCTATTTTGTTTATCTATGAACCCATAGACACCCGCACGTTTTTAACGATGATTGTCACTTGTAGTTCATAGGTGACACAAATTGGTCGAATTGCAAAAAAAAAACTTTTGTTATTTCGTATTCTCTCCTGTGTGTTATACTACGCCATAATCATGCGGATTTTACCTTTCCCGCAATAGTGCTTGTATGTCAGATGTATGTAGGTGGGTGGGTCGAAGTACCTAATAATAAATGTCCAAGGTTGGCCATAAACCCGCTGGCCCATCGTAACGCCATCGCGGACGCGTTGCCAACTTCATAAGGGACCGGAACACATTAACACCGATCATATTTAGTCCAAAGGGGCTGAAATAAAGAAAATTTTAAAACAACCATGAAAACACGAAATGTTTTGGTTTTAACCATGGTGTTATGTTGTGAAAAATCCATATATTTATATCTGTTACATAATGTTATGAATTTCAAGTAGATTTCTTGTCTCTCTATGTGACCACGTTGTACTTTCAAACTGTGCAAGATTTTGATCTAGTTTTAGCCAATTTTTAAAATATTTGATTTCGAAAGATCATAATAAATTTAAAGGTTTGTAAACAAACAGCGGGACTGTCTTAAAAGGGTACCGCGGCCTTGGACGCAAACGGCATTTAAAGAAAAAGAGTGGTTCAATGTAGTCAGTCTGATTGTCCCTTCCACCCCACCCCGGTCAGGAGAGATGAGAGATTTATGATATAATTTTACAGCCCAAAAAATAAAAAAAGCTTTGTAAACAGACAAAGTAATACGATTTCCGAGCAAAAACTGATAACCTAAATGTTAAATTCATAGGAAATCGAAATATTTGATCTTTTCCAATCATATTTACAGTAGTGGACAATCTATATCAAATAACATTAATTTCGTACTGAATAATTCTTTTTTAACCTATTCTCGCTCTATCTACTCATCAGATATACCAGCTTTTCAAATTAATAACTAATAACGCAACGATACAACATTCAACGTCGCGTCTCTAAACCAATACCACACCACTACCCACCCAAGTTTATTATCAGAGAATCTTATTAAACTACAGTACATATATAAACTACTTACCTCGACTGAGTAAATGTACTCTGTACTGCTCGATACTATTCGAAATTCAGACGGTAGATAAAGATAGATAGAGTTCAGAGTGCAAGTTTCAATCCCAAGCAAATCAAAATATTTTTCCCGGAGCACCTTGAACGTATTCTAATACCGAACCTTCGGCTCCACTCTACGGCATATGAATGTTTATCTCAGAGATATTTTTTCTACCTTTTTATTTTATCCCGTCCCACTGAATAAATAAGTCGAACCGGCGCCTCTGCACTAATTGAAGGCGAATTGCTCCACCCTAAGATATTGGCCTTATATCCCAGCATCACTTACATTACTACTAGATCTGAATTGGTAATTAATAGCCTCTCCAGACGAAACTTCAGCCTTTTGACGCCAACACACATTAAACTTTATTTTCAAAGTGAAAATTAAATTTAGAAACATCTACAGTAACTTGTTACCTGTGAAAAATGTTATAACTAGGTGAAAACTTGTTCGCGCCTGAACTCATGTGGGATCTAAGTCATAAATTCGGAAAAAGTTGAAAACAAAAGTCACCCAATGCACTTCCCGTTTGCATCTGCTGCTATTGCGAAAATAAAAAGAGCTTTTCTGTTTCACCATTCTCTGATTGCTTTCGGGATTTTATTTTTTTGTCGGTAGGTATCTAATAGAAAATATTTTACTATTAACCCTTTGTTTCGTGTTTGTTGGGAAAGATGTTACAGTATGTAAATGATTATAATATCTTTTATTTTTCGTTATTATTTGTAGTAAATAATCTTTAAATTATTATTTGTAGTAAATATTGGAGGAGGTCGTGGCTAAATAAATACAGCCGCACAGGCCGATCTTCCGGGGTAAACCGCGCTTGCCGAGGTTGGTCTGTGGATGGGTGACCATCTGTCATAGCAAGTTTCCTCCGTGCCTCGGAAAGCACGTAAAGCCGGTGGTCCCGGCTGTCATTTGTAGATATCTGACAGTCGTTACTATTAGTCAGAAGCTCTAAACTCTGACAACCAGTCTTATCATGGGATATCGTACTACCCAGTTACTGGGTTGTGGAGGTCCGACAGGCAGTCGCTCCATGTAAAATATTGATATCCAGCTGCATCTGGTTCGACTGGAAGCCGACCCCAATATAGTTGGGAAAAGGCTAGGCAGATGATGATTTGTAGTAAATAATCTTTATATTTCTGTATTTCTATTGTAATTGAAAAGTTGTTTTTTAGAAGCACAATTCAAATCTAATTTGATTTATAATCTCATTTATTTACGCTAATCGAAATTCTTCTTGAGTACACAAAGTAATTCGGCGTAGCAAGCCTACGCGGCTACGACATTCGTAGCGCTGACTAAAGACAACTCCAAAATTACTCACTCTATTAAAAATACGTTACCAGATCGGATTTGCTAAAAGAAATCAGATACAAAACGCCAGTTAACAAAGAAAATAGTGAAACATCCGAATGGATGGTCGATTACGGGCCGGAGCGACAAGGCGGCGCCGCGTTTAAAACTCCGGCTAATTAAATGGATGAAAACGAAACTCGAATGTTTTCATTCCATTTACAGTTTCTATGCTCCCCTCTCCCCTGTCTCCCGTTTGTCGACCGACGAACGGTCATATGCAAACTGTATTACGATATTTCAAATGTGACAGTTTTAAAAATGGACGCCGTGCGTTTTAATTTCTGATGGTATTCGTTTTTTTTAACTAATTGCTTTGGAAAATAGGTTTTAACGTAATTCAAAAGTTGAAATACTTATGTCTTTATTTTACAGAACTTCATTTTGTATAACCGTTTACTCGTATAACATTTTATATGGATTTAAATTGAGTTTTAACTGTTGATTTATTTAGTGTTACTACGACATTTATTTCATTTTTATTCGTAAATCTTCATAAAAAGATAGTGCTCTATTTTATTAAAGCGTTAACTTACTTTCTCAACGAACTCATTAGATTCTAGACACTTCTACAAGAAAACACCATTAATTCGTCAACACTTTTATAACAGCCTATTTTATCTCTAGAAAAACAACAACTATAAAATATTTATGATCGCAACGAAATATTCAACTTTGTATAACTCAGACGCGACTTAATTTACCGACAAAATCTGTCCCAGTGTGCTCATTCTTGCACATAAAATTATCGTATTGGAAATCGGAAAATGCAAAATGCACTGCAAAATGTTAATACAGCAAAAATAATCCAGTTAATGTGGCTCCATCGAGGATAACACCATCCAGCGCTGAGTTCGAAAAGTCATTTGTACGATTATCTGTCTCGCGGAGCACATCAGGCCCGGCATTGTATGTAAATTGAATTAATGACGGTGCACTTGAAGCCCTCTTTACTTTATGAATCGTTGTGGGAAAAACGGTTCAAAATTCATATAGGTTTTATTTGTACGAGAAATTTCTAGAAAATTATATTTTCACTTTACGCTTCGTAAAGTTTCAGATGAGACTAGTTTTTGGAATTGACACTAAAATTGAAATGTGGTAACTAATTTTTGGAATTGGGTTCTGTAAATTGGTATTACAATTTTGGTAATTGAATTGTTTGATTTAATTTAGTGAGGTGAACGTGGCTTTCTATGAATAGCTGTTCTATTCTTATTTTAATTCTAGTATTATTATTCAATTCGAATTACAAACACATGTTTTATTCATGCTTTTATTCTACACGTCTGACCGTGGTTCTTGGTAATTACAAAGTCGGTTAGACGTTACATTGTAAACAAAGTAATTTCAATTACTTAGCAAACAAAACAAAACAAAACAGAAACTCAATACCGATACCCCCCGGAAAACCCAGCAACAAACATATTCCCTTCAATTATCCCAATAAAAATAACAAGTACATAAAACCGGGTACTAAGAAAAGTATATAAGAAGAACGCACTCAAAAACCGACCAGTGTATTATCCCGGTTATTACCGAGATGTAAGATATGGTCAGCAAAGTGTTTTGCCTCAGGGGAGGATACCTCACTAAATTTCTCCACTTTACTGCTCGAGGTAGCTATTAAGATTATGAAATTATGAAGCCGGCCACTTGCCGAGATTTGCGTCGTACGGTCACACTTAACTTGCCTGATTTAATTCACCACACTAAATGTTGGGTTTCAATTGTTTAGTTTGTAATTAGAGTACCATTTGAGTGGGTTTATTTAGTGTGTCTGGGTTATTTTGAGGTATTGAAGGACTGTTATTTATAGTTCTAGTAGAGATTTAATGGATTGTTTAATATTAATCCGTTAATGCGTTCCTAGGTAATCTCTTAATTAAAGACGTTTAATAGATTAGATAAGCGATTTTGTTTATACAAGTAGACGTAAAAAAGCACTTGTCTTATTTCGCGATACTAAAGGTAATCTTCATAATTATGTTAGTCTTAAACAATGTTATTTCAACCCATACTCGTAAATCATGAATAATTAAAAACTATACAGTGACTGACCTGAATTTACTGAAGCAGATTCAATTGACACCACGCCGTATTGATTTCACAATGGAACGCGATTCTCGTAACACAAATAAAGCTGTGTGATTAGCCTGAAAGCCCGTATTTGTCTACTTATTGCCTAGGATATTAGGGATCTGCGTAAATACTTGAATTAAATAATGTTGGTCTTTTCTCAAAGATACAAATACCCAAAAGGGTTAAAGAGCGACCGAGAGTTTCGATATGACTATTATTTTTTATGCTAATACATACATAATGTGTTCTCGACCCCAAAAATAAAATGAGTGAGGTAGAACCCTAATCTTCTAATTCAGTATGCGGACGGGGCAAAACAACGAGTTTAAATAATAAAAAAAATGTCCTATTTAGAAATAAAAGGCAAATCTAGGCTAATTCTATGCTGGAGCCCCATCGCAAATTGTAATTTTCTCTTACCCTTATAACAGCAATTTATTTCATGATAAGAATCTTTTTTAGTCCTTGCAAAAAGGAATCTTTGTTGGAATCGAACATTCCTCGGGTTGATTACTAAGAGCCCAGGAGGCCAGATTTCATGAAGCCAATTGCCGTTCACGCGTAGGCGAAACTGATCGCTGGGGTGATATTATTTAAATGTAATCTTTTTTCGATACTTTTTAACCGTTTATCTTAGTTACCCTTAGTTAAAGTAAAGCATGCTACTCTTTGTAGATAAAGAAGTTTGCATACTAGATAAAACAAGATACAAAAGGAACCGACTTCAAAAATAAACACAATAAAGTTTAAAATAACTTTTCTTACGCCTTTGTTTTTTATTTAATTGATTATTGCCACCGACTTTCGAAAGAAAAGTTATATTACACTTTTTTGATACACAATGACACAGGTCGAACTGAGAACCTTCTATTTTTTTGAAGTCGGTTAGAAATACATGTGCTTGCACCTATACGTTCCTTATTGGAGTTCCTTTTTGTGTGTTAAATGTAGAAGAAAACGTGTTGTAATCGAATCACGGGAAAGTAAAGGAAAACATACTTCGCGAACGAATAGTAGGAATCAATTGAGGGAAGTGGATTGGTGCTTGTGGTCGATAGGCCAACTACTACTTAACATTAATGTACTGTTAAAGAGCCTGTAGCAACAACCTTACTGTGGCGACTTAAGGGTTATTATTGTTAGAAATTAAATGAATAATAATGAGAGAAGTGGTGGCCCAGTTGTATCGGCCTCAACTTACAAGTCGTCGACGTCGTGAACGTCGTAGATTCGAACCTAGCCAGGCGAAATACTTTGTGGAATTAATTTATTCACCATTGCTCTCTAAACGATGAAGGAAAACATTGTGGGGAAACCGACATGTCATAGAACAAGTCCAAAGCCTGCCGGTGTCGCGGGGCTGTACGAATAACTGTGACCCCGGAACAACCCTAAAAAAAAAATTTGCCACCCTAAAAAAAAATGCAACATGTACCGTTTATCTAAAAGGTGAAAAATCAAAATCTTACTCACTAAAATTAGTTAGAATGGGTTCAATTTGCAGATTATATCGCTGATAGTACCAAGGAGTTATGAGGCAAAAGTTACAAAAAATTACCAAAAAAAGATAATTCTGAAAATGGCTTATTTTACATCGAATAACTTCGCGTAGTTTAATAGTAAAATATGTGGAACAGTCGTTTCTTAAGGGTGATGACATACGAACGTTTTTCTTTTTTTTCTTGACGTAACTTCATATTTTGCTCTCCTTCACTTAAATCTAACTTGTAAAGATTTTATGATTAGAAACAGTGTTTTATGATTAACGCCATTTCTGTTTCTCCTATGTAAGAGCTTGGAATTGACCAACCCCTTGAGGAGGTTCATTATATGATTTTATATAATATGTTGAGGTTAGAATAAAGGTTTAATTTTTTTTTTGCTATTTGAAGTTTGTTTTACATCTCGGCTGTTGTTTACTAGTAAAAAACAAACAATTTTGTAAAACATAATTTTTTTTTGGAAGTAATGAAAACAAACATTACAATTATACGAAAAGTATTTTCATAAATTTTAATTGGTCTTAATACTTATCTTACTTAATATATCTGTAGCCAACTTAATACGAATTGGGTTTTGATATTATAAAATTCTCAAAAAAAAGCTGAAGCGCACGGAGGGGTTGGATTTACCCCTTTTTTTTTTTTTTTTTATCGTGGTAAAATCATCAAATGAGTCCTCCCACCCGGGGCAGGGCGGGAGGGACTGTCAGACTTGTACTGACTAAAATCCACGGTGTCCTTCAATAGCCCTTTACGTACTAGGGTCACGGTAATCCCTTGGTCCCGCGACCCCAGCAGGCTTTGGCCCTCTACAGGCCCCGTCACTATGCTGACACTCTTTGAGGCGCGCGTGGAACACAACGCGCCGTCGACCCGTGGATTTACCCCTAACGACGCAACAGTTCCGCGAACTACAAGTGTTTATAATGCCTGTGTTTCCCAAAGGGGAAATATTATAATTACATTCCCAATATCAGATATTTCAATCAATTAACCTTCCAGTTTATTGAAAAAACTTATGAACCTTGTGACGTTGTACTCTGGTAGGTTGAATAAAGATTTAACAGTCACTTAGCAGTGATTTAGCAGTGCTGGCCTGTACACAGCCTTAAGTAAATTGGTCGCGTGCCGGCCGCGCGGCGCCGGTGTCAACGCCACGGACGCCACTGCACGACGCCGGCGACGCACTGCGGCACACCACTCAATTCACTGCCTTCCTCTTTCTTCCATATTAAGACTTATTTATTTATTTATTTATTTATTTATTTATTTAAGGAGAACCAACAGCTATAACAAATGGATAACAGTAGTAATATGCAACACAGAGCCAATAACAGGTTCCCACGGATAGAAATAGGAAAGGTAATAGAAAACTTAGGATCTAACAAGCACGTAAAATATAAAATAAGTTTAACTAAGTAAATATAAGATTATGGTCCCTTGAAAAAGCTCGCATTTAACTGACGGCGTACAGAGTAGGATTTGGTAGTAAACGGGTCAAATGAGAACTCTTTACAAATAGTATTAAGGTCCTTGCTCGCTCGCACCATATACGAGTTTTGCCTATAATTGGAATGAGAAAAGGGAATGGACATAGGCGGATTAAATCTAACTGATCTCTGGGGTACATTAAAATACAGTTTATGCAGGAGATCAGGACAGTCAATCTCGTTAGATAAAATTTTTAAAAGAAAAGTGCAATCTGCTAGTCGACGACGATTTACGAGTGGCTGTAAATGAAATTTCCTACAAAGGCTTATGTAATTATCAGAATGGTATGGAATACGTAGCCGAAAACATAGGAAACGAATAAATCTTTTTTGTATATTCTCGATCCGATCGATATATTTACGGTAACACGGGTTCCAAATTTGTGATGCATATTCAAGATGACTTCTAACAAAGGAGCAATAGAGAATCTTTAGAGTTTTGGCCTTCTTAAAGCACCCCGCAAGTCTCATAACAAAACCCAGCGCCCTTGAAGCCTTAGCCACTACTTGCTCAATATGCACGTTAAACAACAGTTTAGAGTCATGAAAGACACCTAAGTCACGTACACCCTCGCACCTCTGTAATAATTGCCCTTTAAGTTCATAGGTTGTTGGGAGAGGTATGCGTTTCCTGCTAAATGATATAAGTGAACATTTTTTAGGGTTCAGATCCAGTGAATTAATAGTGCAATAATCATCCAATCGCGCCAAGTCGGACTGCAGAGCATTCATGTCATCTTCTGATGATATTGCAGAAAATATCTTCATGTCATCAGCAAAACAAAGCAAATTTGAATTATGGGAACACGAGTCAATGTCGCTTACATAAATAATAAAAAGCAAAGGACCCATCAAGGAGCCTTGGGGAACACCACTAGGAACTGAAACCCAGCTCGAAATATAATTACTAATGACCACGGCCTGAGATCTGTTATCAAGGTATGAAGCAAACCAGCGAAGCAGATCGCCTCTAATACCATTTTTAAAAAGCTTTGCTTTAAGAATGTTGTGGTCGATTCTGTCAAAGGCCTTACTGTAATCTGTGTAAACGACATCGACTTGTGCTCCAACGTCCATTTGGGCTGTTAAGAAGTCATTGAGTAAAGCTAGGTTGGATACTGTTGAACGTCCCTTAAGAAAACCGTGCTGAGAGGGACTAAAAGACTGATTCAGCGCGGCATAGACTTGATCATAGATAACCCTCTCAAAAACTTTAGCTAAAATGCACAGTTTAGAGATGGGTCTGTAATTGACTATTTCATTTTTGTGCCCCTTCTTATGTACCGGAGTTATAAAGGCAGACTTCCAGATTTGGGGAACACAACATGTAGCTAGGGATTTCTTAAACAATAGAGACACTGGTAAGGCTATGCTTTTAGCACATCCAATCAGCAATTTAGGTGATAAATGATCCGGACCAGCAGATTTAGATGGATCAATTTTACTTAACAACTTAACTATTACATTTAGGTCAATCTCGATTGAGTGAATATCCGAAGGTGCATTGTAACTTGTAGCAGTTTCGGGAGAACAAGAAGTAGAAGGTACGTCATTGATTGGATCAAGAAAAGTAGAATAAAAGTGAGAAGAAAATGCATTACAAATAGATTCAGGAGAGGAAACCGTCATATCACCATACTTTAGAAAACTGGGCATTGCACTGGACCTAGAACGCTGTTTCACAAAGCTCCAAAAGCGCTTAGGATTAGTTTCAATGGAGGCTTCTGTAATTGCTAAGTAGCTATTGTAACAATCCACTTCAAGCTTATTAACCCGCTCACGTAAATGCCTAAAGGTTGCCTGATCTGAAAGTCTGCCATACCTTTTAAATTTACGGAGGTATTTAGCCTTTTCTTTAATCAAACGTTTAAGTGCCAGGGAGTACCAAGGAGGGAATGAGCTGTGAGAAACTGTCATAGTAGGAACAAATCTATTTTGAATGTCCGATATAGTAGAATAGAAGTAGTTTATGGCATCACTAATCGACATGTCTAAAAATACGTTCATCCAATCAATAGCAGCTATTTCTCTGTTAATGGCCATAAAATCAGCCTTACCGTAAAGATACCGAGTAAAAGGAGCGGGAGTTAAATAGCTGTACTCAGCAAAGTTTACTTCGACACTAAGAGCTGGATGATATTTATCAACAGGTGTTAAAGGCACCGAACATTCGCATACAGAAACAATGTCATTACATAAAACTAAATCCAGGATTTTACCGTATTCGTTTAATATACCGTTACATTGATTTAAACCTAAAACACGGAGTTCATCCGTTAGCATGTACTCATCACAACTACAAATATTTACCGGTAAAAATGTACTATTATTAAATTGCCACGAAATACCACTCAGGTTAAAATCACCTATAACTAAATAATTATCGGTCGGATTGTTTAGCACTATATTACTTAGGTTTTGAAGAAAATTTGATAGTTGGTCAGAAAAAGAAAAACCACGGTTTTGTTTACACAGATAGATTACACAAACATTCAATTTAAAATAATTCCTTGAGTTAGGTTGGCGCACACTCAATGTGGCCCACAAGTCTTCGGCCGAGGAGTGAAATAATGGCTGAGGAGCCGCGGAAATACACTTACGAACAGCTATCAAGACACCACCGCCACGAGACTGACCTGTGAGAGAATAATCCCGGTCGCGACGCCATACGATGTATTGATCACCAAACAACTCCGAGTTGGTTATGCCGTCTACCAGCCAAGTTTCCGTTAAAACAATAACATCGTAGTGAGAACATAGGCATAGTTGACGAAAGAAGGATTCAGTTTTGGTACGGAGCCCACGAACATTCTGATAATAGACATGCAGTTTTTTATTATCATTTAGAGCCATTGATACTTAACAAGATTAAAAGCAGCAGAATTAATACCATGATAATAACCAATCATATAACAAAACGGGAAAAGACTAACGACTGCCGTGTTTGAGACAATGTGTGCGAAAAACAAATACTTAAAGTGATTGTAATATGACAAAATAATAACAAAAAATAAACCAATATCTAGGGTAATTAGGCATACACAAAAGTTAAACGGTACAAAAAACAAACCAGTATCACAGGTAACTGAGCGACTAAGCAGGCAATAGTTGGACTCATTAGTAGGTGCGAGCGAGATAAACATAAATTGGGTCGTTCTGATGAATAGAACAGCGCAATAAGGGAAACAAAAGGCCCATTTGCGAATATAAAAACGAGGTGACGAAACTTCGAGCACGTCAGAGATGCTAAACCTTTTACAAAAATGCAATTTGTAAACAATTATGGTAAGTAGATGACAATTCAAAGCGACTTTACTCTTAGACAAAATAATATAAAATAATGATGTAATATGTTTGAAATTATAAAATAATGATAACGGAAAGATGCAGCACCCTAATGTAGCTTGTTTAAATCTTTATCATTAGATATAACTAAGACAGCCGATCCATCCTGCTTGCGGACATGAATCTTTCCGTGTTTGACCCAAACGTGCTTATACTCCTTTTCCTTAGCAATAGTTCGGGTTTTATTCAGCAACTTTTTGGAGTCGGGGTTGAGGTGATCATTTATGAACACTCGATTCGATTGACCTGAGAATCCAAGATCATGGGTGGATAATGTCTTGAGAGTGCGTGCAGCAGCAACAAAGTCCTCCTTGACATATCTATTCAGGAAACTAACCACAACCGACTTCTCCTTGGTGTTAAATAGTGGGATCCTGGATATATAATTGACCTGGGCTTTGGGAAACGTAAAGTTGACCTTATCGCAAATTTTGTCCAAAATGGCAAACAGGTTTTCGTCCTTTTTTAGGGGAATGCCCTTAATTTCAACGTTGTTCAGCCTTGATCTCTGATCACTTGTTGATAACTGTAACCTGATCGAATCAATGTCAGATTGGAGGGAGCCAACAGTTTCCCGAAGACGCTCAAGATCCACAACTCTAGAGTCAATGTCCACAAGTTTAACAGAGAAGTCATCCAGCCGGTTTCCGTTGAATTCAGCGCTGATTTTAAGCTCCTTGAGTTCCTCTTTTATACACCTGACATCATGAGACAGCGTCGGCAGGCCAGCCAGCTGAACTTTTAGCTCACGAATCTCGTTCAGGATCGTTTCAAGAGACGCAGGTTCGGGTGTCGGTAGTGGAGACAGGGAAGGGGACGGAGACGGTGAGGAAATCCGGCATTTCGGACATTTCCATGCTGCCCGTCGGTCAACTCCTAATTTTCTCCACCCACTTTCCGTGATGCTGGCACAGCCAAAATCAAGATGCCGCTTACATGATGCACATTGAACGCCATCATTAAAGTCAGAGTTACAAGCGGCACACTTCATCATAGTTGACTTAGAAGTTTGAAGATGAACAAAATGTTTAGAACCACTGATAAAAAGGACCGATCAAGCGAAGTACGTGCTTGCTTAATGAGTGATCGCGGGTAACTGATGACTTATGCATCGGGTAATTATTCAGCTGGTCTATTATTCCAATACTGTTTTTGCAAGTTTTTCGGTCACGCTACTAGAGATGTTGCCAAGTTTCAACTGAAACTCCGCT
The DNA here is from genome assembly GCA_943136025.2 of Agrotis puta. NCBI lineage: Eukaryota > Metazoa > Arthropoda > Insecta > Lepidoptera > Noctuidae > Agrotis > Agrotis puta. The sequence continues at coordinate 11,489,552 of OW964170.2, read as the reverse complement.
CCCACTTACGCCTGCAACTTTGTACGGTCCTCTCCTTGTTTTGGTTTTGTTAATTTACTTGGTTTAGCTGAAAATAAAATTGGTCCGGAGCTCCGGACAAGTAAGTGAAAAACTTTTAAAGGATGCTTCGGTTCATGTTACGTAAAAAAAGCTAACATCAACCTCATCGGTTCGCGATGTTTCCATTTTTTTGCAAAAACGAACTAATTGAGTAGAGTACGGAAATAGCATTAACATTTCTCTAAAACCTTTGTCAAACAGACAGGCGTTGCGAATGCGAAGCGTGGCGTTTTTAATCGTAATGTATGGAATTGTTTGAATCCAGTCACATAGAAAACCGAAAGCGATCCGATAGCGTGACAGAATTATCGGACTGACGTCTCGCTTCGGTTCGGTATCGCATCGGAAACGCTTCGTTTTCGCCTGTTTGTTTGACAAAGGCATAAGTGTTTATTTATTAAGGTAGAAGTGACGGTGGGTGAAGGAATGAATCCTAATCGCATGTTGGTTTAGGATACGATAAAGCTTTTTTGTTTCCATAAATGATTCTACCCACTATACTGGATCCATACGCAGTAACAAATCAAAGAAAATGCTTTGTAAGTCATGTGTTCGCGTTCCCACGGTCGTTATAAGTGTCGTTTAATATTTCAGTGTGCGTACAAAGCTGTGCAATGCGCATTTTGCAAAGTAAATCCCGAGAATTCAGTTAAAAGATTACCGTTAAAGAAATTCATTCAATAAGAACTCATATTGTATTAAGAAGGTTTTTCTGTTATGTAGCAAAAAATATCGGATTAGGTACGTTATTACATAAAAAGGAATTCTAAGTTATTGTCTTTTTTACTAGAAAAGAAGACATGAAATAAGCCAACTTCAGCTGCAAATCAGAACTACAGCTGTATATCTGAAGAATATACTGAAATAATCCCTGTAAGAGATACACAAATCTTGAATAAAGAATCCCCGCGAACAGTTGACTTACGTTTATCAATTTAGACGTGTTCAAAGAAGCGATGTCGCACACTGCCAACGTATTATATTATAACGGCGAACGTTATGTCCTTATTCATTACATTCTTTGCACGTAAAAAATAAAACCTCCTCACATTCCTGACAGCTTTGTATGAGATAATAATATACATAGCTTACTTATATGTAAGTCAGGGGCCCCTCTACGACCCAAACAAATTATTAATGTACAAAAAAAAGATAAAAAGACTTGTGCCTAAGCTAAGTAACTTCACTGAAGTACGTGATTTGAAAGATTGTTTTATCTCGTTCCTAAAATGAGAATTAAAACAGGGAAAACAATTCTTCCCATAACGCGTTTCGTTATTTAGAACATTCGCTTCGGGTACCAGTAATCGTCTAAACTAATAAACATCTGTTTTTATTACGGGTAAAACTGTAAAAACCTTTAGAAATCTTTTTGTTATAAATTCTATTACGACCGAAACTTTGCTGAGATATCGCTCGTAGGTTCCAGTCCAAATTCTACATTATATAGGCTAATTACTTTATTGTAGATTAGTTTATCAGCATATTTACCTAAACGCGGGTGCGACGGCATTTTTCTTGAAAACAAATTGAATAAATTAACATCATTTTCAGCTCAGTATGCTAATAAACAGACGGACGTCGATATACATTAGTCATCAGAGGGCGACATCTTATTTTCTGCAGCCCCAAGTTATAATAACCTAACTAAATGACAGGCGGCGGGGATACTTAGCAAAACCATCAGGTATCTGTTTCTCATAAAGCCTACTCTCATTTTCGTTATGATGTTAATAAAAAGAAATGGAAAAGTTGTTCGTGTGCGCGTCAAATGAAAAAGTTATGGCACGTGATGATACTGCAAAGACTGTGGAGCCACCTGGCGGTACACCAAACTAATTACAAACTCCCTAACTTCCTCAAACACTAAAATATTCTCCTAAAAACGTCACCTCGCGACGTACTCGAATAGAATAATAAATTTTACTTTCTACGTCTCTTTTAGAATTAGTGGCTAATGCACACCACTCACTCCTTTGGTGGAAAATTTTAAGCCATGGTTTAATGAAAAAGACTGAAAGCTTTAGTCTGAATATTTGTGTCATGTTTTAGCAAATTACGTGAAAGTCTTTTTACAAAGTCATAGTTAATTAAGATTGAAAATAAATAAGAATTACTTTGTCTATAATATGACATTTACAACATAAGTTAAAATTATAATATTGGGTCTGTTCCCTTTTTAAAAAATACCGAAGCATTTTTTAGTCACAATTTTTTATTAAATTTGTAAGTCTCCGATTGGGAGTAAACCTTTTGACCGCTTGTATAAGGAGCAATAAGCCAATGATCAGCATACACGGACTGCTCGAGCAGTATATGCCTGGTGACTTGGTAGACCGCATTGAACGCCCAAAGCAGTTCAATTGCCTGAACGGTTCCGTGTATTTGTGTTTGTAGAAGACTGTATTTTGCTATGCAACCGCAGTATATCAAAAATTAAAAAAAGAAATCTGTATATTTTAATTGATAAACTAATTAAACTAAATCTGCTTCGTTTGTCTGGAGGCCCTAAGCGCGACTGCTGAGCGAGAGGGCCTAGTTCAGTTTCCAGTTCGGACAGTAATTTTGTATGACGAATTTCTCAGCAGTCACAGAGTCTAGATTTGAGCCCAGTTGATGGTTCGCGCCTCTTAAAGCGCTTTGCGCGACTTAAATAATACGAGTACTGTCGAAATGTTGGAGTACTATTTTTTATTAGAGGTTTGATGGTTTATACGTAATATTATTGCGACAGTATTTTTTTTTTATCGTGGTAAAATCATCAAATGAGTCCTCCCACCCAGGGCAGGGCGGGAGGGACTGTCAGACTTGTACTGACTAAAATCCACGGTGTCCTTCAATAGCCATTTACGTACCGGGGTCACGGTAATCCCTTGGTCCCGCGACCCCGGCAGGCTTTGGCCCTCTACAGGCCCCGTCACTATGCTGACACTCTTTGAGGCGCGCGTGGAACACAACGCGCATGGTCCATGGTCGGACAGCGAGTCGCCCATTACTCGCTGCCCGCATGCCCGCGCCTACGGTGGCCGGAGATCGTCTTCCGTCGTCCGACGCCGTGGGCGTCTACCACTGCGGCTGGGGTGGAGGGAGGACGCTGTCCTATTGCGACAGTATTAGCGGATATTTCAATGTGCGGAAAGATCATATAAAGCGAGGCCAAAATAAACTGTTTTTTTTTTCTCTATTTGCGAAGTCCGTGGTGGGAACTGTCAAATCGATCGCAGCTCGCGATATGACAGAGATGTGAAATAAAGGGACTTTATTTATGGACACTAGGCAGCGACTTTTGTCACGTTTAATATGCACAACAAGATGGACACCCTTTTAAGTACTTTTTAAGGTTTCACTTATTCAATATATCTAGTTGCCTAGAATTGACAGATCTTATAAATCCCGAAATAATGTGGTCGCTAGGAGGCGCTGTGATCGCGCACACAGCGAATAGCTTGATGTGTAGCCATGTGCGCAGACGCCAGCACAACCTACCTCAATCTGTCAAATTTCTTTAAAGCCTTTGTCAAACAGACAGGCGAGTCCGAAGCGATAGCGAACCGATACGAGACATCAGTCCGATAGTTCTGTCACGCTATCGGATCGCTTTCGCTTTTCTATGTGACTGGATTCAAACAATTCCATACATTACAAATAAAAACGTGACGCTTCGCATTCGCCACGCCTCTCTGTTTGACAAAGGCTTAATAGATTTTCAACCTTATCACAACAGTGGAAAACTTTCCACTAACTAACAATGTTGGATTGGTAAAATTTGACAGATTGGGGTAGGTTCACCTGCTGGCGTCTGTACAAGTTTTATTAATAGTGAATTATAGCAGTCTACAAATACTATAAGAAAACACCAATTCTTCAGGGTGTAATCAAAGATGCTATAATTCTGTAATGAGCCCTTATTCGCCACGGTATGTCTTAGGGTAAACTTTATGTTGTACGTTACGTTCTCCTAAGGGATTGGAGAAAACTCGACCCTCACCATGGTATTTGGAGGAATATATTTATGTTGGTTCATTTAGAGTCATATTGCAAATGCGATAATATGTTCTGCAATATCGTAAGTATGAAGATAAGAAAAATGGTTTGGTTTTAGTAATTCTGGGAGTACTGATCCAAGTGCAGAAGCCAGGGCATGCGGGCAGCGAGTAAGGGGCAACTCGCTGTCCGACCATGAATCATGCCCGGGTCGACGGCGCGTTGTGTTCCACGCGCGCCTCAAAGAGTGTCAGCAAAAATGACGGGTCCCCCTCTAGAGGGCCAAAGCCTGTCGGGGTCGCGGGACTTGTGATTTACCGTGACCCTATACGTAAAGGGCTATTGAAGGACACCGAGGATTTTAGTCAGTAAGAGTCTGACAGTCCCATCCACTCCACCTAATGTACTCACCAGCGAAAACTCAAAATCTACTAAAAATTAAACATTTAGTGATCCCTATAAATATGAGACAGTAATTAAATTAAATACGACACTTAACCCCTTAAGAACCTTCTCGTGGTCCGTTTAATATGTGCCAGCACTCCACTCGTCCACTTGAACAACGTTGTCAACATTATTACCCCCAGGATTGAACACGCCATAAAACTGGAATGCCTTTTAAAACCGCTATGTTCCCGTATCGGCTTATTGAAATTATATTACCTTCGGACTTGCGTTTATAAAGTCGTTCGGGTGATTTTGTTGTGTTCTGTTTACATTTCGTTTTAAAAGAGGTTTGATGAAACCCTTCCAAACAAAATCTAAAACATATTATTAATTGTAGCTGAACGAAATAATCCGATCCGGATTAACCCTTAAACAAATTAAGCAATTGCTTAGGGCACCACGTTTTAGGTTGCAAATTAAACTGGACCGAAGATATATTTTATAACAAAGTCCCCACATCTCGGGCACGCCGCAATAGCGACGGTAAGACTCCTCTTTAAGGATGGATGGATAGGCGTCACGGCGTCCTGAGCTACCGCCTGACGCAGGTCCTGACCGGACGAGAAAGTTTCGTGAGGTACCTGTGTCGGATAAGGAAGGAAAAAAAACGCCTGGGTGTCACCACTGTCAGGATCGCTTGGAGGACACGGTTGACCATACGGTGTAGGACTACCTCGCTTGGGCAGACCACCGCTGTGTCCTCACGACGGCGATAGGCGGCGATCTCCCGCGCACGGCATTTCTGCGAAGCAGTCTGTCGTGAGGACAGCGTCCACCCTTCACCCCAGCCGCAGTGGTAGACGCCCAAGGTGACGGACGTCGCTAGACGTTCTCCGGCCACCGTAGGCGCTGGCATGCAAGCAGCGAGTCATGGGCGACTCGCTGTCCGACCATAGACCATGCCCGGGTCGACGGTGCGTTGTGTTCTACGCGCGCCTCAAAGAGTGTCAGCACAATGACGGAGCGGGGTCTCTAGAGGGCCAAAGCCTGCCAGGGTCGCAGGACTAACGAATTACCATAACCCCTGAACGTAAAGGGCTAGTGAAGGACACCGTGGATTTTAGTCAGTACGAGTCTGACAGTCCCTTCCGCTCTGCCCTGGGTGGAAGGACTCATTTGATGATTTTACCACGTAAAATAATAAAGGTTTCTCAAATCGTTGTTGCATTTGCTTGGTTCTCAAAAGGATTTTGCTTAACCTAAAAAACAAAGTACTTGTCAACACAACACTTTCTTCCTCTGGCAGAAACCAGTTTCCCGTGGATAGGGGGCACCATACGCTTGGATTGCTTGAAACATGCTCGGCATCAAATAGTCCACTATCACACAATCTGACACTGAAAATAATGCGAACAATCTCACTAATATTTCAACGGAAGTTTAAAATGAACTTATCACGAAATAACATCCGCAATATACCAATTTTAAATATCAGCAATTGTTCTATAAATTAACCAATGTTACTGGCACATCCTTAGTTTATATACATACCTATGTACTTAGTTAACCAGAGGATTTCCCAAGTTATGTATAGAGAGGTAACTAACTCGTTGCGGTTAATGTGGTGGTCGTAACAAATTAATCTATCTGAGATACTAGTCAGCCGGGTCTGTGTTATAAGTACCGCAGCATTTGGGTGGCTCAGAATGATCGTTTATTTTAATTTAAATGGTGGGAAATTTATCTAAATTTCGTGGTCAGATCGAATAGATTACTTCATGATGTGTTCGATCACTATCATCATCACCACGGTCGCGGGACTGTACGAATTACCGTGACCCCGGAACGTAAAGGGCTATTGATGGACACCGTGGATTTTATTCAGTACGAGTCTGACAGTCCCTCCCGCTCTGCCCCTTTTTTTTTTTTTATCGTGGTAAAATCATCAAATGAGTCCTCCCAACCAGGGCAGGGCGGGAGGACCGTATGCTCCACCGTGTCCTCCGCACGATCCTCGCAGTGGTGACACCCAGGCGTTTCCGCTCTGCCCTGGGTGGAAGGGCTCATTTGATGACTTTACCACAAAAAAAAAAAAAAAAAAACATCATCACCATAAGCCTATAGCACTTCACTGCTGTACATAGCACGCCATTTCACTCGACCACTGGCTACTCTCATACAGCTTTTACTGGCCCTCTTGTGTCGCAGCTCCAGGCTTCTGCCTGAGGGCGTCTTACCTTGCGTTTGCTGATTCACGGTCTCCACTAGAGAATACCTCTTCGATCATTTTGTTATATGGTAGAATTTCTTTTAACATTTTTTTTGATAAAACAATATAAAATATGTAAATTCATGTTTGATGACATATTGAAGAGTTTTCTGACGACACTGATATTTTTGAGAGAAATTAATAAAAATTGTCTTGCTTGGTGCCGTATCGAGATTACGCTGCACTTAACAAAAGATCGACCGTGTTGCTTTTGTTCGGTGGTGAAATCATCAAATGAGTCCCGCGCTGGATGAAGCGGAAAAGACTGTCAAACTTGGATCGACCAAAGTCACGGTAAAATGTTTAAACAGTCCAGCGACTTCTGTGTGGCTTCCATGTTCTTCCAAACTACGCTACGGAGGCCATAAAATGGAGTGATGCAAAAGCCGACGAGTCGCTAGTGTGGATATAAGCACGACGGCAGACGATCTCCGGCCAACGTAGGCGTGGGCATGCGAGTAATAGGCAACTCGCTGTCCGACCATGGACCATACCCTCTCAAAAATATCAAGGCGCGTTGTGTTCCACGCATGCCTCAAGGAGTGTCAGCATAGTGACGGGGCCTATAGAGGGCCAAAGCCTGCTGGGGTCGCGGGACTCTCAAATTACCGTGACCCCGGTACGTAAAGGGCTATTGAAGGACACCGTGGATTATAGTCAGTACGAGTCTGATAGTCCCTCCCGCTCTGCCCTGGGTGGGAGGACTCATTTGATGATTTTACCACGTTAAAAAAAAGTGTGGACATAAGCAAAAAACACGTTTGACATTTACAATTTCTTTTCACCTGAAATAGTCACAGGTGTTCGAGCTCATCATGGATCATGCCATGATCAGCGCGTGAAACTTGACGCGCCGTCGCACTCGACGGCGCGTCAAGTTTCACGCGCTCCTCAAAAAGCTGTCAGCAAACTGGCGGAGCCCGCGCCTTGGCCCCAAAGCCAGCCGGTGTTGCGGGTCTCTCTCATCAGGTAAAGACTTTGGAACGTAAAGGGCTATTGAAGGACACCGTGGATTTTAGTCAGTGTGAGTCACCCTTAACCCTTACTGTTAAGTGTGGACACATTTGATAATTATACCACGATAAAAAAAATATGTCAAAGGTTCTTCTAAAAATAACTTCTGTTATAAATGCCCACGTTGTTCTGTTATATCACCAGTGTACACAAAATGGTATAGGTGGTTGACAACAAGTAGGTACATACTTCAGTTACCAACATTAACAGTAGAAACTGGTACTAGATAAGTGAAGACAAATAAGAATGGGAAGACGATAGTGTCTGCGTAAACAATCTAAAGGAAAAACTAAATAAATGTAGACTTGAGTGTTAACTTTGTCACGTTGACACCATCACTATCTTACTGCCCTGTTTCGAACATGGGTGCGGTAAAGTACGTTTTTTCTACCATTCTACTTCGTAAACCGTCATACATATTTTCTCTAATGTTCTTTGACACCACTCCTTAAATATTGTTTTTTTTTCTTTTGCTTTGGTCTCGTTCTCCTTCAACATAAACCTATTTGAATCAAAAAGAAGTGTCAGCTTACACTCGCGAGACGGTCTGAGAAATGTACCGCGGCCATGTAACGTAAACGGCAACCCACGGAACAGGGTGGTTTTCAGTCAATAAGAATTTAACAGATCAGAGGGAGAAGACTCGTTTAATGATTTTACCACTTAACAAAGATACCTATTTGTATGAATAACTAGTCTCAACCAACAGTCGCTGGATTATCTAAACAAGGTACCTACCTACTGCGGATCTGGAATGCAAAGGGCAACCATAGCAACAGGGTGGTTTTTAGTACCTCAATACGAATTTAATAGTCCCTTCTGCCACCTCCCAGAACGGTCATTCGGGGATGCCACAAGAAAAAATAATTCTGAACTACTATGAATAGTGATTTTCAAAATGTTCTTAAATCTTCGCAGCTTAAGGGCTGTTTTGGGATATTGTTTTAAAGAAATTTAAAACAATATCCCAAAACAGCCCTTATCAAGCAGACCGGAATGCATAACCTAACGGACGCAGCATTCTCCTAGCAAGATAAAATTTTCACAGCACAATTTATTGGGCGGAACGTCTTATTTATCTTCCAAAGCATCGACCAAAGAGAACGGGGAAACCTCTTAATGGTCATGAACTTTGAAAGTATGAGTCCGGAGCCACCCAAGAGGGCTATGACTCAGAGCCAGGATATCATTACGTCAGATAATCTGACGCTGGTTATAACACATCTATATTTAGATTAAGTGAAGCGTGGGACGCTGCCTTAGTAAATATCTGGCGATAGGAAAAGTTACGGCGCAAATGAAATGGTGCGTCATGGGACACTATAAAAGAAAATTGGTCGGTTTTGGAATGAGATACGGTATATTTTTATTTAAGTAATTTACGCCTGATTGCATCACTGAACATGTTAGCCGTAGTTAAATTTAAATCGTCGTTCTATTTCTGTCAATCCTTTCAGATTCCAGAGATATAGAAATGTTCAGTTAACTGATATGTGGTGCATTCAGGCGTTATTATAATAAAATAAAATTTCTTCATAACAAACAAACGTACTTATGTTAATTTTAATTAAAGTAAATGTATATTTACTTGAAACATTAACTCGACGAAAGTTTCGGCAGTAATCAGACCGTATACGAGTCAAGTTGGCTAGAACAATTAATTAAAAGTACAGAATGATGATAGTACGAAAACTGTAGTTATAAAGTGGCATGATAAGTCGAAACACAAACGTGATGAGTAAATAATGATATAGATTAAAACTTTCAGAAGATTTAAGAAGGTCTCAAAGGAATCTTCATTTAGTTTTAGAATAATAATTACGATGAATATTTAATTCGACTTAGCTAAAACAAGAGAAGCAAAATGACAACATTTTTAAAACTGAAAGTTCATCATACCAAACATCACATTCTTAGTTTTTTTTTTTTGTTTTTGAATGAAATTTGACCTCTCTTCTTTAACCTGTTTCTCATTACTGAGGATCGTGGTTCCTGGACCCTTTCAAGCGAGCAATCTACCTCTATCTACTCCGGTTTAGAGTTGCCATCACCATTTGAAACATCACCTGCGAAAACGAAAATGATTCTTTTATTCTATAAAAATCGAGCTAATTGACATTGCGTTTAAGTAATGCGTTTGTGCTAGGCCCAAGGATTGAACCCGAAATAGTTAGCTAAGAGAATTGCTATTCATAAGGTTCCTTAAAAATGTCGAAAGGTGTCGAGATGTCAAAAGTGAGTGCCGCTCTCTGTGGTGCGCTAAAAATTCTACGTGACGTGTCAAAGGTCACGCAAACAAGAAGATGTGAAAAAAAAACTTCACATGATGTCAAAGGTCAAAAAAGAATAAGTGAATAAAAATCTTTGGGCAAATATCTTTCTTTAAAGGGTGTTTTTTAAAGATTCTTCATTTGTATCACTATTCATAATTTTATTTTTTTACGTGGTAAAATCATCAAATGAGTTCTCCCACCCTACTGTCAGACTTGCACTGAATAAAATCCACGGTCTCCTTCAATAGCCCTTTACATTCCGGGGTCACGGTAGCTCGTTCGTCCCGCGACCCCGCCACGCTTTGGTCCCCGTTATTGTGCTGACACCCTTTGAGGCGCGCGTGGAACACGACGCGCCGTCGGCCCGGACATGGTCCATGATCGGACGGTGAGAGCTATTTGAGAATGAGTTCATTAAGATAAGTATGACTTGCTAATTATAATTACATTAAAATACTCCTTGAAGTGGTTTAGGGTTTTGAATTTCAGCACATAATTTATAACTCATCCACAATGTAACTTAATTGAGTATTTTGCAACCATACAAAATAAAAAACACAGTCAAATTATTGCAGACTAGCTTGCGACTTCGTCTGCGAAGAAATTATGCCACACGCCAATAACTTTCCATCACTGAAAAAATATATAATGTTAGTTCGGACATAACCTCATACATACAAAATTAAATATGATGTGCGTATATTAATATCAACATTTGTATATACAGTTGCCTGCGCTGTTACATTTTCTGAATTGCTAGACAAAACTGTGATAATCGGACTAATATGCATGACATACATTTTAATTTATAGATATCTTATATTTCTTAGGAAGAACCAAATGTTGCTTCCCAATTTTTTAGAATTGGGTCATTACTTCTGGTGATTAACCCCTACATAAGGGTAGGTACATTATTCTTGATAAATTTTCTTCTTAAACAAATATATATTGTTTCACTAATCGAAGGTAACTAATTTTAAACTTACAAAGTAGTGGTTGCCGGTTCTACAGATAATAGAATGAACGCCTACATACAAATACCTACCTACTCACAGCTAAGTCTAGAATATTGCCAGCGCAAATTGGATAGATGTAATCCCAATTGTGGTGAATGCCAGAATTGACAGTTGACTTGATATCCATTACTACATCTATGTACCTATCGGGATGCTGTAATTTAATTCTCGACAGGGATCGAACAATTATTTGTTTGTTTTTTACACACATACATAAAGTCACACTTTTTTTTTCATGAAATAAATAGAATATAGATAGGTAAAAAACACAGAGCCACAATCCTTTATTTTTAAATGTTTTTTTTTTAGATTAGATTCCGTTTGTGGTATAAATCACATTCAAAACATGTTTTGTTTAATAAAAAGAAAGATATCCTTACTTTAAAATTAACTACAAAATTAGTTCTTAAGTACCCATGAGATGGTCGCGGGACTGTACGAATTACCGAGACCCCGGAACGTAAAGGATTATTGAAGGACATTTTGGATTTTAGTCAGTACGAGTCTGACAGTCCCTCCTGCTCTGCCCTGGGTGGGAGGACTCATTTGATGATTATATACCTCGTACACAAAAAAAGTACACATGAGATCGATTTATGGAATATTTCTCTTACATTTATTTTTGTGTGGTGGTGAAATGATCAAAGGGGTTCTAACCAGTCTCCTCCGCTCCACCCATTGCAGGAGGAGTCAATGATTTTACTACCCACAAATAGATGTGAAAATATTACTAGTAACATGTTTGTAGAACCATTTAACTCAAATCTGTTAACTGTTTTTTTTTTGCAGAAATCTTCATTATATTTTTCAAAGTGTAGATACACATAGGTTTCTATGAGAACACTTGGTAGGAGGACGCAATATGGAAGCTCCTCAGCCTCCATCGCAGATATTGGCCACTCGTCGGGTCAATTGACGCTAAAACGCAATATCCTGTTTCAAGTGTTTCGATTTTTTCTATACATCGCTCTATTATAATCATTTGTATCAATTTTTCTGGCAAAAACAAACAGCAATTATGTTATAAATGCCTGTATTTTGTATTTTCTACAATTTTTTAGATGTCGCTAATGTATAAACGTATATACTTCTATAACGTATTTGTTTATATTTTTATTCCTTTGTTGCACCAAATAAAAGATTTATTTTATTTTTTAAATAGCGCCGTAAATAAAGCAACCTTTTTTTATCGTGGTAAAATCATCAAATGAGTCCTCCCACCCATTATTGGCAGACTTGACTAAAATCCAGGGTGTCCTTCAATAGCACTTTACGTACCGGGGTCACGGTAATTTTTAAGTCCCGCGACCCCGAAATAGTCATCCGTTTGGGGTTGAAATTATAGGGCCGTGGTCCGAGTGCTCACAGCCTTTACAAAGACATGTCTAAAAGACTTGTTCACGCTTCCCGTGCCCAAAAGCTGGCTTTTACCTTGGCCAGAAGCTAAGTATTGCCATACAAAATGGCAATGCCGCCAGTCTCTTGGGCACATTACCAGCTGACAGCGTTGAGCATGAATTTTTCGATGCTCTATAATAGTTTAGTTTAGTTTTATTTGAATTTAGTATTTTTTTAGTATTCTAGTATTTTATTTTATTATTTTTAGTTTCTTAAAATTAAAGATCAACTTTTTTAAACATTGTCATCATTATGTCTAATTGTCAAAGAAAAATCATGTGTCTTGGGTCTGTTTAAAACCAAGTGTTCCAAAATGGAATATAAAATGTTACTGAAAAAGGTGTTAAGATCAGTGGGTCATTATTCATAATAACTGACAATGAACAATATCAAAATATCAGAGGGAAATGATTAACATTTGAAATAAATAAACTAGATATAATCGGGCATGTTAAAATGGAATTTTGATTCGGATTTCCACAATATTTATTAACTGAATATGTTGAAATAATACAGTAATCCAAATAAATATAATAAAAGCGAAAGTGTCTCTGTCTGTCTTTTCCTTTCACTACTACTGGCTGATTTTGATATTTATGACAAAGCTTAGGACATAGGACACTTTATATACCGTATACATAAATTAATACATAGTAACTTCAAAACAATTGAAGTCACAGGCGAAATTCAGTATAATATAGGTAATTTACTATTAATATAACTTTTCAATTAAGAAATAAGTATTTAAATAATAAACATTTTGGAATGGCCAAATTGAATAATGAGCATTTGAGCTCAAAAATCAGCTATCTTGTTTAATCCACAGTTTATTAAAACCAACAATTATTTATTTAGCAAGTTATCAGTTTCTCGAATTATTCATAACGGCTGTCCATTATAAATACCACTTAGTCAATTAAAGAGACGAACCGCATAAATTAAACGTTTACGTTCCTCCTCAAAGTGCTTAGCATTGCTAAGGAGTCACTAATGTTCGTTTATGGTATGATGAGAAGCCATAAAACGATATTGCAGTTTGATAGGCGTACGAATGTGGCTGCGGATTGCCTCTTAAATGCATTATTACTTATCTACTCCCGCCGAGCACCATCTACTGCTACGATACAATTAGTACATTTCGTTTCTCAATAAGTGCCTATAAACTCACAGAAAAGCAATGTCCGTTTAGCGTTTAAGTGCTAAAGTTTGAGCAAAAGAGATAAACACAAAAATATCGGACGCTGCATTCATTTACTACGTAGGCAACCTAGAGCTCTTAAATTACTTGATAAACATCTCGATTAAGAGATTTATTTTCGATTTCGTATAACGTTTTAGGGACTAAACGAAAAGAGGTGTTATAAAATAATATAAAAAGAAGATTTAAAACAAAACTCTCGGTATAAATCTTCGAAAACAAACATTTAATTTCTCCCCACATTGCTTCGGACACGTACCATAAATGGTTGTTTCTGGAAATGTCCTGTAATCCGTTAACTGGCCATTTACGAGACAGAATAGATAAACTAACAAGGCTGTAAAGGACCAATAGATGTTGTATATAGATGAAGTAATAGTAATAGAACTACAGCAATTAGCAAAGTGGAGGAGAGATAGCACGTTAAGCTCGTTCCTGATTATATGTACGGCTTTTATGGAGTTGTGTAAAGACGCCATTGTTACAACCATCACATGATGTGATGGTTGGAAAACTAATTCATTTTAATTCAAAAAGAGTTTGCTTTACGCCTCATTCATGGTTCTACTATTAGAATTCATGATTACACTCACAATTTTTCATGCAATGCAATGGTTGTTACCATTGAGTTAATCTCCGTAAATCAATCATCATCATGCTTTACCACGGATTTTTGTTTGGAGACTCTTTTTTTATACTTCTCTTTCATAATACCGTCATTATCATCAGAAGGAACACGTCCACTGCTGAACCAGGGTCACCATCATACTGAACGACAATACACCACTTACGTCCATCGGTTGCCCGCTAAGCTTTTTATATGTTTGACTTCTCTTTATGCATTATTTATTTCTAGTATATTATTATTTTTGTATCGTAGATTTACCACCACAAATCTATACAAGAGTACAAAAGTTATGCACAAAGGACAAAGAATTTGTGAATTTATCAAAAATCTAACTGAATGTTACTGTGACGGGATAATAGACAATAAAGCCTTTGTCAAACAGACAGGCGTGACGAATGCGAAGCGTGACGTTTTTATTTGTAATGTATGGAATTGTTTGAATCCAGTCACACAGAAAAGTGAAAGCGATCCGATAGCGTGACAGAACTATCGGACTGACGTCTCGCTTTGGTTCGGTATCGCTTCGGAAACGCTTCGCTTTCGCCTGTCTGTTTGACAAAGGCATAAGTCCTAATACATATGCGCCATTAATCACACAGTCTTATGACAAGATCCTTCAGAAAATAAACTAGACACTGTTCTACGGTCTTTTATATTCAAAAATATTTAAACGACGGAATCAGCCTGAACCACAATTTAACCAGCCAATTTAGTCTTAAAGGTTTGACGTCACTAAGGTGTGAAACCTCTAAATTCCCTTCCCACTTCTGCAATTTTAGGTGCTCTAAAGCGAAAAGCGAATACGAAGTTCCACGAAACACATAATGAACAGTCGGACATTTCCCGGAACTGTATTCCAATCTGTCTAATGTCACACACAGACACACTCTTCCGTTTATTCCTTAAAATTCCCCTAACTTTGTACTAGCATACAAAATAATGTTGAAGCTGTGTACAGGAGAATCGTCCTTATCTGTTCATATAATAAAATTGAAAGTCGTTTTTTTATTTGGCTCTGACTGCTTTGACTCTATCAATACGAGATTTTTATCCGAAAAGTTTTAATATACCCATACTTATTATGAGCATATTAAAACGTTAAACTTAATCTATCATAGAAAATACGATGTTAATATTAAATCTTAAAAACAAAGCTTTGTATCGCTCGTTAATTTACAATTAATTAAGTATATTGACATTCCAATCAAATGTGATTTTAACACATCTAACATTAAGCAAATATCAGCATACAAATTAATGCATTAGCGCTGATGTCCATTCAGTCTCGGTTCTTATTATCTAAACTATACAATCACGGGTTGTAATCACGGAAAATTAAAGCCAAAATACAGTGTGCATAAATTGGCGAACGTGTAGCTATTTTAACAAGCTTATCGTACGGATTATACAAAACGAGCTATATTAGCTAAACCGTTGGATTTTAAACATAAACCAACATTTTGAATAGTGTTTTGACCGCTGTTTTAGTCGGGTGCGTTATGCGATTTTCTCTACTTCGTCCGGACAAAAATTGGATAAACTGAACATTTATGGGATCACTCAGTAACAGTTTGCACGTCTATCGTTTTCGTTTTTTACACAAAATGTTGCTACATTTTGGCCAGTTACATTTTATGATTCAATTCTAGACAAAAACAAAATTAAGTACGATGAAATCGCTTCGAAACTAAGTAAAGATATAAAGACATAGCAATACGAAACTTTGGATGACAGCTGTTCAGTGGTGAGATTTAACTTTAATAAGTATTTTGATTTATATTAAACCACTTACATTATAAAACTAATTTAAAATGTTCCCAAAGGAAAATTCGGAGGAACGTCTCACCCTCGCTATCTCGCGAAGTAATGCCCAATAAACTTTTAAAATATATGACACGTAAAGCCCACTAGTTAAAGGGGGAGAGGGCTCCAACAGATCACCACAATAGCTACTTATATCTACATCCAAATAAATAGAATCTATACATATAATAAATCTGTAGAAGGGTCAATTCTGTACATTGAAAATATTGAAAAAAAAAATACATACAGTCGAATAGAGAACCTCCTCCTTTTTGGAAGTCGGTTAAAAATAAATAGAGGGGGATGTTGCTGGATCGATACCAAACCCAAATATGTGATTAAAAATTTTTTTGTCTGTCTGTCTGACTGTATGTCTGTATATGCAGGCATCACGTGAAAACTAACGGTTCGATTTCGATGAAACTTGGTATAATTATACCCAAATACGGCTAAGCCTATAATAATTAATAATAGATATTTATAAGATATCATTGTCAGAGTTATACTCAAAATGGAGAAATAAACCATCCACGCGAAGACCGACATCCGCGCGGACGGATTCGCGGGCGGAAGCTAGTGTATAAATGGGAAACTGAAAATTATTTCTACTTAAAATTACGGATGTTTTACAACCCTCGAAATTCAGAACACATTTTATTGTGTAGTATTTCGAATTTCCAGAATTGTACGTTTTATTATTTCTCGTAACAATTAATAAGCTTTGTTAAACAAACAAAAAATAAATTTCAGTTCAAGTATTTACCTGCAAACAATAATTAACAAAGTACAATAAAGCGATATGAAAAAAGCTATTGAATAAAACTAAATGAGATTTGGGTTCGCTAGCAAAAGTTTGTATCGGGCCCTTCATTTACATTTCAATCGGCATTACCTATATGTTGGTTAGGGCTCCGCGCCCCGCGGTATGTCCTAAACATTTTATTACATTCCATGCACGTAAAATATAATATCCCTACCCACACTCAGATGTACGCGTTGTGAGCAAATATCTAAATGTAATTTCCATGAGTTGTCCCCGCAATGTTTTCCCAGAAAATATTAACATGGAAGGCAAGGGGGCTGAATCTCTCCTAAGTAAGTTGCAAAAAATGTACGTGATTTTACTTCAAAGTCCCTTTTGTCTTTATGGAGGGAAGGCATAAAAGTACAGGCACGGGAATGGCACATACGAAAAAATTACGCAGCGTAATGATGATGTGCCCGCACTTTCCTTGAAAACAAAATATTTTCTCTTTACAGTGACAGAAATGTATTCAACGAGTTTTACTGTCGCCTGTATCTACACTCTCTGAGAAAAACAAAGAGACAACGTTGCTAACTTACTTTTACGAATTATAAAAATGTGCGTCTCTGTCTATTTTTACTTCGAGAAAAGTGCCGCACAGGTATAATAAAGGTAGCTCGTTCTAGGTTATTACGTTTTCTTTAATAAAATGTAAATATTGATCTAGTTTCTGATTGTCTAGGAAAGTAATTCTATTTGATTATTCAGTTTCATAATTTTATAACAGAGAACGCAAAATAAATTGTGGAAATTACTGCTCATGTAAGAATTTTCTGTCTTTAAGTATTCATAAAATTAGATAACTATTTTAAAAACAGAGCTTATTAATTATCCATAATAAGTTCGTATGCATCGTAGCTCAAACAATTAATATGTTTAAAAGTCAATTCTCACAAAGTCGACTACTAACGCCATCTGTTTGAGCCTGGTGACACTAAACCGTTCGCCACTCAAGTAAAGTTTACGGACCAATTTATTATGAGTCGAAACACTAACTTAGTTGAGTGAATTAGAAAAACTACTAGCCATAATGTGGTTACTACGATATACCTCCACACTTTGATGATGGCATTAAGGGTAATAAAAGAAAAGTGCGATTACTTGCGACCCCGGGAGGCCGTTCGGATCACTCCGGGAGGCTTGAGCACAGGAGATTGTCTAATGCTGTTACTCAAATAAGTGCTGAAGCACTCAATTTTATGAAAAACAATATGTTTACCGAATAATACAATGGTACCGCCAACTTTTATGTAATGAACCGTGCGGCTTTGCTTTACATGTAATTGTGATTGCAATGTTACTGAACATTATTTTTATATGAAACTGGATATTCAGTAATGTTTTATAAAGGTATGTTTTTATTTATTTTATGATATCATTTCAACTGTCTGTTTTCAAGATAGTTAAAAAATATTTTACAGTTTGCATTCGGTATTCAAATGATATAAAAATATACGCCTCATATTTACGTTCATTATGTGATACGGATGTTATTTATATATCAGAAACTAGTGATATGCACTGACTTCACGTTTGCATTATACTAAAGAAGGCAATGAGATAAAAAAACACTAAAATTACCCTTATAAATCCATGTTCTAACAATTGCTAAAACAACAAAGAAAATAATAATAGGAACCGTATATGTAGTGATGCACTTACATACTTTTGGCAGCTGACTTTTATTTATATGTCGACGCAGCTAATGGCGCGGCCGTCTGTTTCTCACAAAGTTACTAGTCCCGTGTCATCTGGCAACAGATTTGAATCGAGACCCACTGTGGTTATATTCTGGCCCAATGCTGATGAAACTGACTCTGTAGATTCACTGGAAGATGACAACTAACATTGCCTTTTACCAGCTGTTGTAATAAAAAATCTTTAAGTATCACAAAATCTTCTGGGGGAAAGGCGTGCAATTTCCTCCACTAATAACATCACACTGCGACGAACAATATACCTCCCAGGCGTAGTAATTACGCCATTATTCCCCAAAATTCTTCCACGAGGGGCTGACCAGCCAGAGTAAACTATTAACAGCAGAATCACTGTATTGATAACGCACACTGACTGTGAAAGCCAATCAGTTCTAAGTGATGTGATTATGGCCATTCCACTTTATAAGTAGTCATTGTATTGGCCATTTAAACTAAAAAATGCGTTTGGTTAAAACCTTAATAATATGATCATTCAATAAAATCTGCCGTCGTATATCTTAATGATTTTTCATTTATATGGGATATATGGTTTCCTATAATTTCATAATGGTTCAGTCGAAACACAAGAAGAGTCAAACTCTCATATAGAGTAGGGATACTCTTTTGCCACA
The DNA here is from genome assembly GCA_943136025.2 of Agrotis puta. Lineage (NCBI taxonomy): Eukaryota > Metazoa > Arthropoda > Insecta > Lepidoptera > Noctuidae > Agrotis > Agrotis puta. Next base: position 11,470,388 of record OW964170.2, on the reverse strand, counting down.
CGGTTAAGCCATGACCTGGGTCGACTTGACTTTTTATCCCTGTAGTACGACACTGTGGTAAAATATCCAACCACAACATGAGTGAAGCTGGTTGCAAAAGCTTTTAGACCAGACACATTTTTTTCTATAAACGTTTAGGTGAAATTAAAAACTTTAACATCTTTTATTTTAAGAAGCTAAAAAGACATAATTATAAAAATACTAAATAAAATAAAAATAAACTATTATACAGCATCGAAAAATTCATCCTCAACGCTGTCAGCTGATAATGTGCCCAAGAGACTGGCGGCGTTGCCCCTTTGTATGGCAATGCTAATCCTCTGGCCAGGGTAAAATCCAGCTCTTGGGTCACGGGAAGCGTCAACAAGGCTTTTAGAAATGTCTTTGAAGAGGCTGTAAGCACTCGGACCCTATGGCCCTAGAAAAAAGGTGTCTCTTTAAAATAAAATAGCCAGTGCGTATGGTAGTTCCAATATCGGTGTTCATGGTAATCCATTGGCTCGACAGGGTCACCCGTATGGCAGCAGGCCACAAATGCAGTAAGCCGTGTTTAAGTTTACGAGCCGCGCGTATCTTGGCTTTACGACGACGGCGACTGCTGCCGTCCTGGCCGTAGATCATCGCTGGATGAGACCAAGAATAATCGAAGACTTTGTGTTGTACACTAACTGTCAAACTATAACCCATATGCCATGCGCGATGACAGTGCGTCTTAGTGGCCACATTATTTCGGGATATACGATCTGCAAATTTTTGCCAACTAGTTAATTCAATAAATATTTTCGGCTACTGAAAACATTTCTTTAAAAGTTAAATAAAACTTAAACTAATATATTACACTAACTAACTCATATGTTAATAAAAACTTTATTTTTATTTGCTGCGCCTAAAAATAACATATTGCTCTGTGACCAACCTCAAATATTGAATTTGTTTAATTTAACAACCAAATTACTGTCCAATTTACAAGAAAAACTAACAAATTTTAGATGTTTGTGCAGAAAAATGTACCATTAAGTTTAAACTTAAACGTATATTTCTTACCCAAGGTTTATCTGAAACAACTCTTTGAAAAATTTAAAAGAATTCTTGATTGAGCACGGCTGGTTTACACTTTCGCAACAAATTCTTCGGCTAGATTAAAATATTTTTAATGCAAAACGCTATTCCCTGCTGTTTGCGCTTGAGGAATTTGCTGAAAGGAAACTGTTTTTTGTCTCCATGTCATTTTGAAATACACACTGTGAAAACGTTTTATAGTGAAAAATTTATTTGTATTCTTGCTGACCCCTAAAAAGATACTCATAATTTGACTAAAGATCGAACACATAGGTATTTTCAGTTCAATGTTCAATAGAACATTATTGTAATCATTTAAAAATACTTACAATACCTATTTCGTTAAAATATTAACTTACCTAACTTTAACTTTTCATATTTCTTAAAGTACTTGCTACAAAGACGTAATTAGCACAGTGGCTAAGCGATCGACTGTTGTGTTGCGAATCGCTACAGTTCTATTCCCACACAAAACTAATATTTGTATGGCCCCATTAAAATATTTCCAAACGCACCCACGATGCAGGAGAAATTCCTATTGTGTGAAAATGTTTTAATCAAAAACAAAAGAAGATAAAGTTGAATTTAAAAAAATATTAAACGGCGTGAACCTCATTAATTTGCTAAAATTAGTGCTATTCATTCAGCCGCTCTGGTTAGCCCGGGAGCCGACTTCAACATAGTTGGGAGGTTAGCCAGACGAACAATGTTTGACCAACATACCAGCTATAGAATAAAAAGACCATAGTTAACCGCTTTCATCTGTGTGAAAAACTAATGGAGCGGTAGCGTTTTGTGGTTTAATACTTCTTTATATTATGGCATTTTTAGATAGTATTAATCCATTTATTGTAAATGAAAACAAAAACTGTTTATACATACCTACACCGTTCTAAAGCTGGCTAAAACCGCAAATTTCTGATTAAATTTTATAATTTCGTTATTTTCTTTTACTCCAAAGTAGGCCAGTTGGCATGTTTCACAATTACATTTCACTGTACCTACTGTTATATGACAATCACGTCTGATTTTACTCTCGAGATACTGAAACCTTGACACAGACAATAAGCGCCGTCTGGAGTCTCATCCAGAGAGGCTATATCGCTGTGACGTCAGAGCTCCTAGGAATGCTGACGCCGTACTAGCTCCGTACTTTCGTAATGGCTAAACAACATGTTTGCCCCTGGTTTTCTTTTATGGTCCCAGAAAAAATACTTTATAAAACCTTTACCTTCATCTGCATCATAAAATCCAAACATGTGATACACAAAATAATACCATTTAAAACAGATTAATCTTTGAGCATACTTAATGCTTCTCAGCTTAATATATTTACCAGTAACCGCTTTTCAATGTTTAACTCTCGTAATTAACAGACTACGTTACTGTATTACACTCGATTATAGTCTTTAAAATCGTTAAATTATTAAATGAAACTACTTAATAATTCATCGCAACTCTCAAACAGAAAACATTATTAACTAAATAAATTTCGAGCGAAACTTAATTGTGCAAAAATACGACGCAGCGAAGGAACGGCGGGTAACTGGATTATCGGGACGGCATACCCTCGGACAAAAGTGATCGTATCCTCCCCTCACAGAAGCTTCGTTTAAAGAAGTAATTACACGAACAGCAAGTTTGGACGATCTTGCGGTGACGTCATTAGTATGCGACGCACGCTACGCCCGACAGAGGCGATAACGCAAATTCGTTTGGCCGAACATCTCGCTAATAGAGTTTCACTAATTTATAAGACCGTTAAGCCGCAACTAGACCGGACCTGCGTAAAACTGTCCGCGGTGAACGTAAAAAGGATTTCATGGTAGACCCTGCTACATATTTGATGGAACTCAATCTTTCGCCGCGCCCTCGAGGTAAGCACACTTAATTATGAATAACTCCTGTGGAATTATACGAATTGTTGACTCGCGAGCTCTCAGTTAAGACGCTGTTTTCTTTTTGTGTTTCGTTTATTTAATTGAACTCGTCTCTTAAACATGTGTATTTTCCATTTAAATGGTACGAGTACAGACAAGAACCTAATTATCAAGATGGCAGATGCTCCAAGCTCCCAATAAAAGACACGTTTCGAATTCTAAAACACAAATTTAAAAGAATTGTTTTTAAAACTTAAAAATACTGAAATGCGAGTCCAAAATATTGAAATGGTACAAAGAGATTTTGTTATTTTTTGCTGTGCCTCATGTGGATTATGATAGACCTTCTTAATTAAAATCTCGATGTACTTATAAGCCACAAGCCGGGGCCGCACCTGGGGAGCGCTAAATTACGTAGATGCAGCACTAGCTACCTCCGACGAGACGATAAAAAATATCCATATAACAAACAAAGGATATACGTCATACATACTGCGCCGTAACACACTGCACGGTCTGTGGGTTGAATTTTTATTTGACAAAACATCTATGTACTTAATGAAAAGACTTTAAATAAGAGTTAGATTTTATGCTTTTTGCTGTATCTGAGAATTAGTGTTTATAAAAACACACACACGACACAGGAAAAAGATCCAAGTGTGAGGAAACGTACTAAAAATAATAGCGGATCATATAAATATTTTCCTACGAGATCAGATTTCTCATTTTAAAAATGTATACTCCAACAAAACAAAAACAGTCGTAAATTTTTCATAATTAAGCAGGTATTATTTATCATAACAAGGACAAAGTGCTATCTCTTCTAGTGCGCAAGCCGTCTTAATAAACTAAAACGACCTCTCTTTTGACATCAATTCCCCAAAATTACCGTCTCAGAGTCAGATTAAAATAATTATGTCTCAGTAAAGCGTTACGTGCCGGTAAATATTCATAATTTATTTAGAAACATGAGGGTCTTGCAAGCCCGCGCAGTTTACTTCAGTTCACCGTCGTAACATCGTCTCAGCCACTTTATGTTAAGAAAATTTCATTTTATAAGCCCTGTGTTCCCCAAAATGTAGGTCTAATTCGCTTAGGCGACGTTTTGTTGCGAATTTTAAGAAATTATTTTAAATATACATTTTTATTCCGCAAGAAAAGAAACTCCCGGATGTGATTAACTTTGCGGATTTTCTTCAGAGTTTGCTCTGAAGCCATCAAAGTCAAATAAAACTTTCGTTCCTTGCTTATATTAGAATTAGTTTCTGATCGGATTTCGGTTGTTTCTGAGGAATTCATGGCTTAAGTTGTGTGGCTTATTTAAAGATACGAACTTACCAACTAGAACAAAACTGAATCTTTAGTTTAATTAAGGATTTAGAAACTGAAAAAGTAAGAAGTCAGGAAATGGTTTTATTTTAAATGTAAGTGCACAAAATCTGTCAAGAAGATGGTAGCAGAATTGTATTTGTTATAATAAGTATAATGCTACTGATATTCTTAAAATTTAACCACACTACGTCAGCTTTGGTAAGCCCACCCCAAACAATTATCGACAATATTTTGTCTTTACAAAGTATAATAGGCAATATGGTCCAATCTGCAAAACGAGGACGCGGCATCCGGCTGAAACGACAGCAGGTCCCAGGGAGCGCTCTAACTTGGATTTATATCGTGCAGGAAGCTCCGTTAAAAGTGGTCCGGAAATCGCATCAAGACGCCTTTGCGGCCACTCGCCGCCCGCCCGCTGAGAAAATTTATCCTCGAACATACTTCGACACGCAGACGAATAATTTTGAATATAAAACACGTTTACAATTGTTCTGTACATTTATTGGAGCGCTCCTTGAGCTTGAGTGTAGCGACACGCGTCGCATTCCGCGCCAGCGGCTGCGACCCGGCCTCACCTTTACCCTTTATTCCAATAGTTCGATTTACCTGTCTCCCGATGGTTTTACTTCCCTCTAATACGGCGGCCGATCTAAATTCATATGATCGGGAAAACATTTTTGTCCGGAATACTTTCCCCCGCTTGCTCGACGGCTGCGAGTGCGACCGCCTCCTTCGTTTGAGACACAATTGCGCGTGTTTGCATTTTTATCTACTTGTTTTCGTGGGGTGAATATGAATGCAGTCTTTGTTTGGACTATGCAAAGGTAAATATTAATATTGCATTTGTATTGTCTTCGATGGACCATATTTTCAGATGTTAGATATAAGCGACCAATAATGTAGTATCAGATGTGTCGTATATCGTTTGTACTGACTTAAAACAAATAAGTTGGGTTCGTGTTTTAAATCCCATGTTATTTCGTATTATTTATTCAGTTTAATACAGATATTCTTGACCTCTCATTTTATTTATTCACATTGAGCTTGTGTACGTGTTAAGCCAGTTTATTGTGGGTTCATATTTAATAACAAAAAGTTAGAATATAAGAGTACTATATTACTTAGATGGGGAGTCAATTTCTTAACAACATTTTTATTTTAGAAAATAAAAAAGATAAGATTGCTTGTTGATTCCCAGAAGTGTAGTATGAAGCTATTTTAAAATAAAGAAGATTTTACTTAAATTAAAGGGAGGACAGTGTGCATAAAAAGCTACTACATCTGGTATTTCATAAGAAAGGCGAAGTTTTACGTTTTACTTCTGAAAATTATGATATACACAAAACAAGCAAAAAATAACCATAAAAATCATCTTAACTAAACCACGTACAAACACTAAAAAATCTGCAAAACCATGCTTTTAGAAAACTTAAAAAACTCCAAACAAAAGTCGTACTTAGCACTTTATTTTTAATCTCGTCTGTGTTTTCGAGGTAGAAAACAGCTTAAACAGTAGAACAGTGAAGTGCGATATAGTGGCAGTCATAAAATCATAGTAGTCGGTAATTAACACGTACCACGTAATAAGGAAAGAGTATCGCACTCAGTGTGAGACGTCCGTCTAGTCGTATTCTTGTCAAAGAGTAACTAGAGAATAGAGTGGACAGGGCTTTGTTCTGGAGTGAACATTTAAATAGTTTTTCTTTGCAAGGATTAACCTCTCGGGCGCGTTACGTACACCCGGGTGTACATAAGCGAAAACGCCCCAGCGCCTTACGTACACACGTCTGTACATAACAGACGTCGCTCATTGGACGTTGATTTTTTTTCATTTTCAAAGAGGTTAACATCTCTTTTATGAAGAGCAAAATTATTCATTTTGTGTAACTATATTGACTAAAGGGATGCTTTTTTTTTTTTTTTTTGCGTGGTAAAATCATCAAATGAGTCCTCCCACCCAGGGCAGGGCGGGAGGGACTGTCAGACTTGTACTGACTAAAATCCACGGTGTCCTTCACTAGCCCTTTACGTACCGGGGTCACGGTAATCCCTTGGTCCCGCGACCCCGGCAGGCTTTGGCCCTCTACAGGTCCCGTCAACATGCTGACACTCTTTGAGGCGCGCGTGGAACACAACGCGCCGTCGATCCGGGCATGGTCCATGGTCGGACAGCAAGTCGCCCATTACTCGCTGCCCGCATGCCCGCGCCTACGGTGGCCGGAGATCGTCCTGTGACGTCCGACGCCGTGGGCGTCTACCACTGCGGCTGGGGTGGAGGGAGGACGCTGCCCTCTCCCTCAGGCGGCCCGCCTCCTCCTTCACGAGCATGACTGCTTCGCAGAAGGAGGCGACCGCTTCCCACTCCGTCTCGCCCCGCAGCATGGCCTCGACCAATGCCGGGCGCGAGAGGTCTCCGCCTATCGCCGTCGTGAGGACACGGCGGTGCTCTGCCCAAGCGGGGCAGTCCTGCACCGTATGCTCCACCGTGTCCTCCGGACGATCCTCGCAGTGGTGACACCCAGGCGTTTCTTCCCTCCCTATCAGACACAGGAACCTCCCGAAACTTCCGTGTCCGGTGAGGACCTGCGTGTAGGTAAGGACGCCGTGACGCCTATCCAGCCACTCCTCAAAGAGGGGTCTTACCGCCGCGATTGCGGCGTGCCCGGACTAAAGGGATGCTGGAGAAAAATTATACTAGGAATATTTACTCGTATGTGATCCAATATGAAGCAGTATTTCCACTTCAACTACTCAAATAAAACATGCAATGAAAGACAACATACTGCAGTAAATCCTTACTTATTTATCCTCCCCACAAAGTCCATTACATCCAGCACGTTGAGTCACAAAGCTCGCTGTTCACTAACAAAGTAGTGTCGCGTCTCTGTCGGCAGTGATCACGCTAGCACCAGAACCACGTCACGTTCCGCCGCGCTCGTTTCATGCAAGTAATCATAATATCATAAAACTTTTGCACTTCGCCGAAAACCTCACAGATCTTCCCCGACATGACATCTCTAAGGGTAATCAGAACTTAATGAAAAGTGCGCCCGGCCGTCAGTCGAGACGTTAGCTACGCAAAATTTAAGGGGTCACGTAAAATATTAAAGCGACGAAATGAAGTGGCCAGAGATTCATTGCTTTTCCTTGTTTTTATTATTCGTAAATAAGACGGCCCCCAACACGTTTGTGTGTTCATAACATAAAACTGTGCTGCAGTAAACTTTCCTCAAGAACGGCTACTCTCGTAAATGCTGTTTAACTAGCAACAAATGCTCTGAAATATGTGTATTTATTCAAGTTTTTTGGGTATGAAAATGTACTCCAAAAATATTCAAGAAAAAATAACATCCTTTCCTTATAGTTCTCCCAATTATTTTTGACAAAAAAAAATACGCTAGAATCTAATATAAACATTCTCCTGGTCACCAATAAAAGCACAATTGTCTTCAACAATTAGCAATATCTATCATAAGGGTGGTATGTTGTCCTGTGATAACAGCATTGACTCACGAATAGTGACGTAGTTTTTAAACAAGAAGGCGCATTACTTTTTTTTTACGTGGCAAAATCATCACATGAGTCCTCCCACCCAGAGCACAGCGAGAGGGACTGTCAGACTCGTACTGACTAAAATCCACGGTTTACTTCAATAGCCCTTTACGTACCGGGGTCACGGTAATTCGTGAGTCCCGTGACCCCGGCAGGCTTTGGCCCTCTACAGGGGGCCCCGTCACTATGCTGACACTATTTGAGGCGCGCGTGGAACACAACGCGCCGTCGACCCGGGCATGGTCCATGGTCGGACAGCGAGTCGCCCATTACTCGCTGCCCGCATGCCCCGGGGAAGGACATAGGGCTACTTTTTTTTTATAAACATGCATGCCGCACCCGCGCCTACGGTGGCAGGAGATCGTCTGCCGACGTCTGACGCCGTGGGCGTCTACCACTGCGGCTGAGGTGGAGGGAGGACGCTGTCCTCTCCCTCACGTGGCCCGCCTCCTCCTTCGCGAGCATGACTGCTCCGCAGAAAGAGGCGAAGGCGCATTACTTTGTATAATTAATGATCACTGCTCTCAAAATGGTGACGAAAAAAATCTTGAGCAATCATGTTGTTAGCCTCCATCCTCTCATCTACAGGATAGTGTCCCAACAATGGGAATATTAAAAGCTAATAATGTTTAGGCTAACTACTTATGGTATAACCACCACTAACTCTATTCTATGACTCTCTCTTATTCACTCTTTTTATCTATCCATCTATCTACATCACGAAACCACTACAATATACTGCATCCTCAACATCTAATCCGATTCACACGACCCTATTAAAACAATAACGCCAACAATAAACCAGAAATTGATCCAAACGATTTATTCCCTATCCAATACTCACGAACCGTCAATAAAGATCTATTTACCATGTATCTAATAACATACATCGGCCGTGAAATTCATGTAAAGCTTGCGGTGTGTTGCTGTAACGTGTTACCGGATAAAGGTGAGAAGAAAATACGTCGATGAGAAATATTTGCATGGAATGCCTAGGGCTGGGACAGTGTTATATCGATACGTGGAATTTGATATCGAGAAACATTTGCTTTAGGTGTTTATTTCGTCAAAACTGATTCAACTCAACATGATCAATACATTTAAATGGACCATTGTTAAAGAATATTGACACTGAAATAGAAATCTTTTTATTATTTTGGCTAGTAGCTATTTCCCGGTCGCGGGACTGTACGAATTACCGTGACCCCGGAACGTAAAGGGCTATTGAAGGACACCTTGGATTTTAGTCAGTACGAGTCTGACAGTCCCTCCCGCTCTGCCCTGGGTGGGAAAACTCATTTGATGATTTTACCAAGTAAAAAAAAGTAGCTATTTCCCGCGGTTTCATCGCTGTTAGTCGTAGTGTGATGTTATAGCCTTTCTCGTTAAATTAACTATCCAACTCATTTTTTTTTTATTAATTCGAAGCAGTTGTTCCTGAGATGAAACAAACTCTTCAGCTTTATAATATTAGTATAAATTATCCTTTTTTATGTAAATCTAATTCATACTATACATTTTTTGTTGTTTGTGGGACGTTTTAATCTAATTAACTATGGCACTTAACCAATACACTTAAGCGCGCCTACAATAAACATCAGAGCTGTAATCGTATTTGAATAAAACAGCATTATTTTTCAGATAATATTAACAACAAGTGATGCTACGCTTTGACGTCGTAGCGGCCGCCTACGCGGCTACGGTCGTAGCACTTAAACTCGATTAGACGCCTACGCAGCTATAAATAAACGTGTGTTATTGATCCAACTTATATGCAGCGTGCACGTGTAAGAAATATTGTAAATATTATATATTTGTTAATAGAATAGAATAGAAAGTTATTTATTTGATATAGGACACACACAGCAATAATTATAATAAAAAAAATACAATAAGAATTTTGCTGAACATGTCCACGCCAAAAGGGTTACCAAGTCAACATTTGCTGGGCGAAAGACACCTAGCGCTGGTTTTCATAAAAATAATGATAAAGAAATATTAAATAATATACTTACTTAACAAAATTAACTATAGAAATGTAAAATACTAAATTAAATAAAGCTAAACTAAGAACATCGTAAAATTGATTAATTGTTTTGATTAAATAAATATTTGTATTTTTTTTTGTTGCGTTAGGCCACTATTTCCCCATCCCCGTGTTTTACTCACAGGACTGTCTTATTAGGTAACCGTGACCCTGGAACATAAAGGACTATTGCAGGAACATCATATATTTTAGTCAGTACGAGTCTAGCAGATGAGTGGGAGGGGAACTCATGATTTACCACGATTAAAAAGGCCTTATTTTTGTCAGTATTTTTATCACTTTAGATCGTGCCTACAATTAGGACATCTACTTTTACTCTGCAAAGATCATAACTTCAAACACTGACAATATTCTTGTTCTTTTTAATCCAACTAGTAAAAAAAAATGGACAAGTGCAAGTCGGACCCGTTCACCAAGGATTCCGTACTATTATGAACAGACGCCAGCACATTGTATTGTATTGTATTGTATTGTATAACGGGCTGGTATCCGCAACTCCACGTCAAATGCGCGTATTTTGCGTACGGGTGGGAAATAAATTATTCGATCCACCCCAGCTCCCCGAGGAAAGCCAGCAGCGCCTTCGTGTTGCCGACCATCTCGCGGAGAGTACCTGGGTTACCGAAGTACTTTGCCCTGTATGAAGCAATTTCAGGGCAGTGTAGGAGCACATGACCTGCTGTCTCGTCCGCCGCCATACAGGCTCTGCACAGGGGGCTGTCTGTGATACCTAGGACAAAGAGGTGTTTATTAAAGGAGCCGTGTCCTGTCAGGGCGGCTGTGATTGTTCGTAACTGCTGTTTGGTTAACCTGAGCACGAGTTTAGTGAAGCGGCTGTTGATGGCGGGTAGCGCCTCTTTGGCCTGTCTGCACTCCTCCTGATCCTGCCACAGGCAGCGATGTAAGTTACCTGTGCGTTCCCTGACCAGAGTACGTATGTAACCGAAGGGGAGTGGCACTATAGGTTCAGGTCCCACCGCCGTTACGCTAGATCCCCTTCGAGCGAGTTCATCCGCTGCATCGTTGCCACGGGAGTCGCTGTGTCCTTTGATCCACTGAATGGTTATGTTGTTATGCTCACCTACCTGATTTAGGTTCTGGTGGCACTCGTATATTAGACCAGAGTTAACCGTGTGGCTATCAAGCGCCAGCAAAACGGCCATGCTGTCTGATAGTATACGAATTGAGTGGTCCTTCACCCCTCTGGCTGCAACCGCTGCCGCCGCCAGGATGATACCCATGCATTCTGCCTGGAAGACTGTGTTGTGGACCCCCAATGATCTGGCAATACGGATGTTGAGGTCTTCTGAGAAGACTCCAGCACCCGTGCCGCTACCTGTTTTAGATCCGTCCGTGAAGATCCGTAGTTCCGCCGGGGTCAGACCCTCACATCGGTGGTCCTCATGGAGCTGGATTTTGTATTTCTTATCGAAGATAAATTGTTTGGGTACCCGGTCTTTTACGGCCTTTGCCATGGGAAATTCCTCATAAAGTCCCTGTAATACCGAGGTGTGTTGTGATTCTCTCTTACCCCAGAGTTGTATTGTTTCGAGACGGACCGCCGCCAGTGTCGCTTCTTGCTGTATGAACAGGTGGAGAGGAGGGAGGCCCAGCATTGCTTCTAGAGCTGCAGTAGGCGTAGTCCTCATACAGCCTGTTGTCGCCATGCAGGCCAGTCTTTGTATTCGTTGTAGTTTGTTTGAAGCGGTGGCTAACCTGGTGCGAGGCCACCAGACCACGGCTCCGTAGGTGATCATGGGTCTAATAACTGTACAGTAGATCCATAGTATGATTTTGGGGGATAGGCCCCATCTCTTACCTATCATCCTCCTGCATTGCCAGAAGGTGATGCAGGCCCTGTTTAGCTTGTTGTCAAGATGGCTGCTCCAGTTTAGCTTACTGTCCAGGATGACCCCTAGATATTTGACCTCATTGGCTAACTGGAGTGCTGTATCAAATAGTTTAGGTAGACGATAAGGTCCAAGTGATCGTTTTTGAGTGAACATGACCAAAATGGTTTTTGTGGGGTTCACTGTAAGGTCGAAGTCCCTGCACCATCGCTCTACTATCCTTAGCGCTTGTTGTGTTAGGTTGCAGATAGTCCCGGTGACCTTCCCCGAGATGAGGATGGCGAGGTCATCTGCGTACCCAATTGTGTAGAAGTGGCATGCGTTGAGCTTGGTGATGAGGTCGTTTATCACCAGGTTCCAGAGGAGTGGAGAGAGTACCCCTCCTTGTGGGCATCCTCTGGCTAACATGGCTACCTGCCTGTCTTCTTCAAGGCGAACCACTCGTTTGCTTAACATGTTAGTAATCCAGTCGACCAGTACCTGTTCAACTCCGTGTCTGCGGAGGGCGGCGCTAATGCTGGAGAAGTTTGTTTTGTCGAAGGCTCCTTCGATATCGATGAAGGTGCCCAGGCAAGTGGCTTTTTGATGCATCGCTTCCTCGATTCGGCCGACCACCAGGTGGAGAGCAGACTCAGTCGACTTACCCGAGCTGTATGCATGCTGGTTTGCATGAAGTGGTATGGTTTTTAAGGCCCCATCTCTCAGCTCTCTCTCGCATATCTTCTCCATAGTTTTCAGGAGAAAGGAGGTTAGGCTGATTGGTCGGTGAGATTTGGCGTTGGTGTAGTCACTCTTACCTGGCTTGGGTATGAATATGACTTTCACTTCCCTCCATCCTTTAGGAATATATCTGAATGCCAGACATGCTCTCATAATGGGTACTAGCCTTTGAGCGACGGCAGTTCCTCCCCACTGCAGTAGTGCTGGGAAGATGCCGTCCGGGCCAGCTGCCTTGAAAGGATGGAAGCACCGGATCGCCCATTGGATTTTCTCCAAGGTGATGACGTTGTGAGTGTAGCGCCAGTCATAATCTGATGGTGTTTGGTTGACATCGGTCCAATTGATTACCTGTGCAAAGGCGCATCCCGGGAAGTGAGTTTCTATAAGGACGCGCCTCGCTTCTTCAGGTGATGTAGTCAGTGTTTGATCAGGCTTCCGGAGAGTGATGGTACTAGGAGCTTCCTGCTGCGCCAGTATTTTCCTTACCCTGTTTGCTTGTTGACAAGATTCAATGCTACCGCAGAATTTACGCCATCCCATGGAGCTTCTGAATCTGATGCATTTTTTGTAGCTGGATTTGGCTGCGTAGTATGCATCCCAGTCCTCATCAGCACAAGTATTCATGGCTCTATTGAGCGCTTTCCTTACCTTGCCGCGTTTGCGGTCCAGCTCTGCGCCCCACCATGGTTGTTTACCCGGTGTTTTTGGCGGAGTGGTTTCTGGACATGCAGCTCGGTAGCTGTTTAGGATTGCTGATGTGAGGCCGTTGATGTTCTCCTCAATCTGTGTTGGCCCCTCATACGTTCTCAAATCGCTGCAGGGTGCGAGTTTGGCTGTGAGGTGCCGTGTATAGGCAGCGCGGTCTGTTTTCCGCGGATTGCGTTTTGGTATCACTGGTGATGCACAGGTTTGGATATCAAAACGTATCCACCTGTGATCTGAGCAGGAGGCCTCTTTGGAGACCTGCCAGCCCGAGACGAGGGCCGCTGCACCCTCTGTGGCTAGAGTAAGATCAATAATCGTCCGGCTGCGTCTGGTAACGAATGTTGGTTCAGAGCCGGTGTTTAGTAGGGTTAGGTTAGTGGAGAAGAGATAGTCTACTAAGGTCTTACCCCTGCTGTTTGGCGTGTCCATGCCCCATAGCGGGTGATGTGCGTTGGTATCGGCCCCGATGACAACCTCAAGCCCGGCGTCCTCGCAGTAGCTCACAAGGCGGGCGAGGTCGTGAGGGGGCGGTTCTTCAGCCTCAGGCATGTATGCCGAGGCCAGGACAAGTGGCACCTCCATGCCATCACGCTGTATGTATATCTTTATTGCTGATATGTCTCTGCAAAAGAAGTCAATTAGTGACTGTGTCTTGATGTTGCTAGTTACGTAGATGCACGATCTGGGTTGATCGTGTTCTGTAGTAACTAGAAGCTTACCTCCAAGATTTGTTAGTCCTTGGATGCGGCCAGCTCTGATCCACGGCTCTTGAATCAGGGCGATGGCCGAGTGTTGGGTCTCCATCCACTTCCGCAGCTGAGCCGTCGCGGTCTGACTGTGGTGGAGGTTTGCCTGTAGGACCTTACAGGCCGGTGAAGGGGACGCCATCATTGGTCGAACCCTCTTCATCCTCCTCCAGACGCAACCCAGCAAACAGGTCGCCCTCGTCGAAACCACCCTCCCCCGGACGCGAAACCGGCGACAGCAGAATGCTGTCATCCGGCTCCCCATCCGACGAGAGGATGGTCTCCACGGTGGCGGCGGCGGCTGATGTGCTCGCCCCTGCAGTTGCAACCGCTGGTGAGACTGCGGATGCAGCCTCTAGTGCGGTTTTGATTGCTACCGGGATGTTTGTAGGGGGAGGGTCTACCTCCGCCTGTGTTGCCGGCCTCCATGAGTTCGTCGCGGGATCCCAACCCTGAGGAACGTCGACGTAACGGCCGTTTGGACCCCGGAACTTCAGGTAGACGCGCCCCACACCAAAAGCGAGGCGGCGTCCAGCCTTCATAAGGGTCGGTATTAGGTCCTCAGGAATGCCGACCACAACGAACCAAGCCGAGGCTTGTTTGTTGGCGTGTAGTAATACCCACCGCTTGATGCCGGCCCAGGGGTTCTGGTAGCTGAGAGCACGGCCTAGGAAGGTCGGCTCTTTAAAAACCCCCTGCTCGTCAGGGATGACGACGCCGCATCTGACACGCCGCTCGATGTCCGCCTGGCTCTTGACCACTAGCGAGCTGCTAGTGGGAAGAGTCACGCCGGAAATCGTTTTCCTTAGCCAGGCCAAGGTTTCGGTGTTGTCGCACCAAAGTTTGAGAGCACCCCCGGAGTACTGAGGCTTCGCGTTGAAGATCGGCCCCGGTAGGTTCTGTTCGTCAGAGAGGCACTCGACGAGGATCTGGGACTGGATGGCTTCCAGAATTTTCCGGGATTCCTCTTCCGTGATGTGGCCTCTCTGTTCGCAGGTGACTGCGACGTTTAGATCTGAGCTAGCGGCTTGGGCGTAGCTCCGGTTTTCTGTCCGCTTGGAGTGATCCAGGCGCGGCTTCTTTCGCTCTCCACGAGGCGAACTTGTCTCGTTGAGCTCGCGTTTAGCCGTGCCTGGTTCAATCCGAGCAGGTGTCGTAGTGCGTGCCGGCATCCTCATCTTGCTACAGGTAGGCTGGCTGGGTCCTGGGCGGCTAGTGCCTGCCCCGGTCTGCGAGCGCTTGCCTGCGGAGAAAGATACCTTACCGCCGTTTTGTTTTTCCGCGCTTACAGTGTTAGCCGGAGTGTTATTAGCCTTACCTATCAGCTGGGCTAGTATCCTGTCTTTTTTAGACGGCCGGTTTTTCCTCCTGCCCCGTCCAGACGGAGCCGTGAGACTCGGACCCGTAGTTTCGGCGCGCTGGCCGGTTCGGGCGGGTTTGCCCTTCCCACCGCCGCGCCTGCTCACCTGTACCTGCCAGGCTTGCGCGAACGCATTGCCGGTGGTACAATCCAGCCCTGGTTGGCTTTTGACAGCCAGCGAGGGGGGGGAGACTTCTGGGGGCGGGTGGATAAGAGGCACCCTGCCTCCGGGTTCGGTGTTGGAGGGAGCGGTACTGATCCCAGGCAGCGCCGCTGTCCCTTGTTTATGCTGGGATTTTGTTTTGGTCGTAGCCACGGTTTTCGCCATGACCGGACCTTTACCCACACTGGAGCTTGCAGCAGAAGCCGCAGAGCGTCCGGGGGTGAGGGAGGTGTCCACGACCCTCCTCTCGGGAGTTTCATCGGCTGACGCCTCCGCTCCGGTGTGTTTATGCGATGTGTGAGTGCGTGTGTCGTGGTTTGAAAGGGTATGTCGTGTGTGTGTCGGGAGTGTATCTGTTGTGTGTGTAGATGTGTGTGAAGTGTGCGTGTTTGTGTAATTAGGCCTGTTTTTGTCCATAGTTTAAGTTTGTGTGATTCATCTCTCTGGCTTCCCACCCTCCACGGAGCCCGCACCTGGGAACGTCTTGCTACAAACTAGCTCGATCGTTAGGACTACCAGAAGAGATATAGGAGCGCAAGGCTGGCTTAGGGTGCGACATCCGGTGCTTGATCGGGTTGGCGTAGGGGGGCCATCCCCTATGAACTGATCAACCCTCACTTACACCGTCAGCATGACCTTTGCCCACCACGGTGATCATCCGAGGATGACCACAGTGGACCCCACGCTCCTCGCCGTGCCCCTCTAACGGGACACAATGGCCATTTCCCTACCCCCGGCTAAAGGGCAGGGCTACCGTTTTGCCTGAAATCCAGACCAAAGGGGGCGTGTTGCCTCACGGACGCATTACAGCCAGCGCCGATCGGCTCAACCCCCCAGGATTCCTTCATCCCTGCATACGGCGCTCAACTGCGCAGGTCCTAGCGCAGGTGACTGTTACTCCTACACGTCAGCAGTTAGTTTAGTGACGTGCCTGCAGCCTCTTAGTCACGGAGGGCTGCGGTTAGGAGACAGAGAAGCGCCTGGTGGTTTCTGTTGCGTCTATTTCTTAAGGAATTAGACCAAAAACGGGGCGGCAACCTCGAGAAGGTGTACCCACCAGACTTGCCTTGAGGATCTACGTGACAGTAGCACTCTCCCTCAAGACCCCGCCACCCTGCTCCCTCTGATGGAGGCGCAGGGTAGGTTTGCATCTATACTACCAAGCAAAGCTAAAGCAAAGCATGTCGTTGTGCAACCGCAAAAGCATACATACAAACCCTCCCCGACGCCAGCACATAAAACTACCTCAATCTATCAAATTACTTTAAAAGATTTTCAACCTTATCAAAATAGTGGAAGGTTAATGTTCGATTAATAAAATTTGACAGATTAGGGTAGGTTGAGCTCGTCGGACTACTGCACGTAGGGTTCCGTGTCACTATTTATAAATACGGGAAAAAAATAATTTCTGTTGCATGGGGAGCCCCCTTAAATACTAATTTTAGGCTGTTTTTAGAGCTGTTGTTATACCGACAACACAAATACAACATCTGTGAAATTTCAACTATCTCACAATCACGGTTCATGAGACAGCCTGGTGGCAGACGGATAGACAGACAGACGGGCAGTTCAGTCTTATTAATAGGGTCCCGTTTTACTCTTTGGGTACAGAACTCTAAAAATAAGCCATTGTAAGCGGTATCAACTTGATATACTGTATGTATGGAAATAAGACTAGTCTCGCAGAGCAATAACCTATTTCTGCGCCTAAGTAATAAGAAGTTGTTAGCCTAGACTGCGAACACAACGCTATTTATTCTCTTTGCTTATGAGCTAGAAAAAGGAGGAGATTTAAGTTATGGTTATATATTTTATTCTCAACTTACTTTTTTTTTTCGCTTGGTAATATCATCAAGTGAGTGCCGCTACCCAGGGCAGAGCGGGAGGGACTGTTAGACTCGTACTGACTAAAATCCACGGTGTCCTTCAATAGCCTTTTACGTTCCGGAAGGCTTTGGCCCGTCATTTTTTACTGACACTCTTTGAGGCGTGCGTGGAACACAACGCGCCGTCGACCCGGGCATGGTCCATGGTCGGACAGCGAGTTGCCCATTACTCAATGCCCACATGCCCGCGCTTACAGTGGCCGGAGATCGTCTGCCGTCGTCTGTCGCCGTGGGCGTCTACCACTGCGGTTGGGGTGTTGGGAGGACGCTGTCCTCTCCCTCACGCGGCACGCCTCCTCCTTCACGAGCATGACTGCTTCGCAGAAGGAGGTGACCGCTTCCCACTCCGTCTCGCTCCACAGCATGGCCTCGACCAATGCCGGACGCGAGAGGTCTCCGCCTATCGCCGTTGTGAGGACACGGCGGTGCTCTACCCAAGCGGGGCAGTCCTGCACCGTATGCTCCACCGTGTCCTCCGGACGATCCTCGCAGTGGTGCTTCCTAGTGTCGCGGTTACCTGATGAGATAGTCACGCGTCCCCGGCAGACGTCTATAGGCTACGTTGATTGCTGTCCATCAGCCGGCTTTTCCACACTGCATTTGTATAGATACTTCTCTATTACTCGTCATGTAATGAAACTAAATAACTATGATCCATAAAGTAATATTACTCTTGTTTGAAAAAAAAAACACAACGCAGTCTAGCATTAGTCGACCTTGTAATTATCCTGCTACGTAATTATCCTGCTTGTAATTATCCTGCTGTATTCGCTACTTATAGCTGTAATAGCACTAAACCTTGAAGCCAAGAACATTCACGTCCAAGGTGCATCGCCGACCGGAAAATACAGCCCTTGGCATTATATGAGTTTTCCGATTAACATACTGGATTCATAAAGGAACCACGTAATGCATATAGCAACCAAGTCTAAATATAATTTTATCAACTTATCCTAGACTAACTTCTGCCCGTGACTTTCTTCGCGAGAAGTTTTGGTCCCCGCTTGCCAGCAGAATTATTTTTTCCGCTTGCTAGACAAGCAATGTGATAGCTTAGCTAATATGCATAATATATGAATATATTTTATAGCCTCAGAAATATAGAAATTCCTAGAAAAAAAATTGGATCTGTAATTACTCCCTATCACTTTGTAAGAGATTTTTAATCATAAATGATTTTAACTATTTTAATATCGTTATTTCTTTCATTGGAACGCATTCGGGCCTCTCCAAAATCAATCCTTTTCATTCCCTATTTGTGTCTGGGTGTTTGTGTTTGTGAGTTTCTATGTTTGTAAAACGCACCCACGGTACAGGAAGAAATTCCTAGTGTGGGGCAAAGGTTTTGTAAAAAAAAACAAAAAATCCGTTAGATGTTCTAATATTTTTTTTCGGAAAGTTATTAAAAAAAACCGGCCAAGAGCGTGTCAGGCCACGCTCAGTGTAGGGTTCCGTAGTTTCCCGTCCGTTACAATAAGTGTTAACAAATAGCCTTTTTTTTAAACTTGTAAACGAAGTTAAAAAAAATGCTTGTATATATGATTAAATAATTGATTATACTACAAACTTAGTCCAGGAATTTTGTACCACCTTCTTGTTTTTTTTTGCACAAAAACTGTTCTTTCCATCAAGTTCAAAATAATTTTCCTAGAAAGTCCTTATAAAGTTCTACTTTCCAGATTTTTTTCATATTTTCTAAACTTATGGTTCAAAAGTTAGAGGGGGGGGGACACATTGTTTTTGACTTTAGGAGCGATTATTTCCAAAACTATTGACATCATCAAAAAATGATCTTAGTAAACCCCTATTCATTTTTAAATACCTATCCAACGATATATCACACGTTAGGGTTGAAATTAAAAAAAAAATCACTTTCTATTTTACATATAGGGGGGCTACCCTAAAAAAACATTTTTTTCCAATTTTTATTTTTGCACTTTGTCGGCGTGATTGATATACATATTGGTACCAAATTTCAGCTTTCTAGTGCTAACGGTCACAGAGATTAAGCGAGGACGGACAGACAGACAGACAGACAGACATGGCGAAACTATAAGGGTTCCTAGTTAACTACGGAACCCTAAAAAGATTAACACATCTGAGAATTGAACATTTTTGCAAAATTTAATTCCTCTTGCGTTAAAGTATTTTAAAGTCAAAATGATTATTAAAATTTTTACTTACTTCTACTTAATTATAAAAAAATCTTAAAATTTTTGAGCAGTTGAAGAAATATATTTAAACTAGATACTACCTAGCTACATTGTAACAATATCCAGGATATTTTACAGTTTGTCTCGTCGAGTACGTCTAATTAGTGACTTAACGCGTGTTGACTAAAGTTCGTACATAAACCGGCACATACAACACTAGTTATCCCGATTTTACGTCGCTTTTGTTATCTCCTCCATACCTACGTCACATGATAATGTTTATGAATACGGTCTACTCGACTTTGTTTGGAATTTTAATTAAGTCGTTTTTGTTTATAGATAGGGTTTCGAAATCTCAGACGCCTACGCTGCTACGAGTGGTCTACGAAACGTCTACGGTTGCTACGCGGAGTCTATGAAACGCCTACGAAAACTTATTTCATGAAGTCCTAGCAATGCATACTATGAAGCCTACGATAGCTTACGTAGACTATCCAGCCAGCATTCAAAAAATTATTCACTATTTATGGAAACAACTACGCCCTCTACTGAAGTACGCATATTACAAAATGACGGCACGGTTAGCGCAGTGGCTGAGCGATTGTACTGCTGCGCTGCGTGTCGCGGGTTCGAATCCCGCACGGAGCTAATATATGTATGATCTACAAGTAGTTGCTTCGGGTCTGGGCATTTGTGTATGTGAGTTTATATGTTTGTAAACGCACCCACGACACAGGAGAAATTCCTAGTGTGGGGCAACGTATTTAAAATGAAAAAAAAATGCCTCTTCAGCCAACGCACAGTTTACAATGTATGTTTATATATGTGTGCGCAGCCTACATGGCGCCTACGCAACACTGTCATCTTTCACAGTTGATTCTTCTATTGATTTGTGGAGGCGTCATCGTTCTGTTCTAGGCAAGCGTGTCTCACCGTCAACCACATCTCCCCTTCCTAAAAAGAGAAGAAGAAAAAACTACTTCTATACGAGACGTTAATTTGATCAACCTTTCAACAGTTCGTTCTAACAAGGAAAGAAAGATATCTCAAGCAAGATACTCCAGAATGACTGATCTAAAAGTAAGGAACTAGTGAATGGATATAGAGTGCGCTAGACAAACGCGATGTTATCGGGACGAGTGGATCCCGACTGAGGCGCCTTTCACTCTTTTATATAAATTTCTTCTTAGATACGAGTATATTCCAAACATCTCAAGGGCTTTTTAAAATATTTTAAAGGATTATTTGAAAGGAATATGTTTTATGATAGTTTTCCTTTGATATTAGCTTCAATGGCGAAGAAATGTATTTCTTTTGAACTTACGAGTTTAATAAATAAATACTTTACAGTATCCACACGACAACAGACCATCAATCTTGATTCAAAACTTTTGAAAACAGCTTTTTTTTGGGTGAAAAATCCATTAAAGTCATCAGATTTTAACAGAGCCTTTTCCGTAAAAGATAGGCTTCTACTATTATGGATTCTGGAAATCAAAGCCTGTGGGCATGACGAAGTGCGGTAGAATGTAAAAAATGCCAGTACTGACGTGGCGTCAACATGTCTGTGTTTTTGATATGTAAAAAAGAGTGAAACGGCATACTTAACACTAACGTAGCGCAAGCGCCATCAAGACGCCATTAACAAATGGCGTACTGTTGGCGCTTCTGCTACGTTAGTATTGTGTTTAGTTTGCCTTAAAGCCTTTGTCAAAAAGACAGGCGTCGCGAATGCGAAGCGTGACGTTTTTATTTGTAATATTTGGAATTATTTGAATCCAGTCACATAGAACAGCGAAAGATATCCGATAGCGAGGCAGAACTATCAGACTGACGTCTCGCTTCGGTTCGGTTTCGCTTCGGAAACGCTTCGCTTTTGCCACTCTGTTTGACAAAGGCATAAGTGTGTGATTTCCCGTCATACCTCGTGTCCCCGTCTTTTACACTGTTCTCCTATACCAGAATGCTTACAACCGGAATATCTTCAAAATTAGAGTGAAGAGGCTTGGTTTTGGTAGGCTCACTTCATCGTGGATTTTGTGTCTGTCAGCTTTGAACTGGATCGGAGTAAATAGTTAAAAATAAAAAAGTAATAACATTTTTCACGGAACAACTTCTACTTATATTTCTCCAACTACTAAAGTAAATAACATTAAAATACAACATGATGACTTATAGCATCTTATTCCATGTTTTATGTATTCTTAACAGTACTGCAAAGTTTATTATCACCGCCATATTGTACGCAGTAGACATTAATAACATGCAAATCAAAGTTATTAAACTATAGTAGTAGATCATAAATTGCTGACAATGGTACCTCACGTATTCAATTAGCAAGGCACATGACAGTGTAAAATGTGGAAATATAAAACATTGTAATAATCACAGAAGAAATTAATGTTTTTGCAGTGCGAACGTTAAATGGACGCGTGCGATGAAATATGTGATAGCAATTTCATTAACGTGATTCGTGTACCCACTGTAGAATTTGATCCGTTTTCGATTCGGATGGAAACGGATGTTTTTTTTTTTGGTATCTGGTGGTCGCGGGACTGTACGAATTACTGTGACCCCGGAACGTAAAGGGTTATTGAAGGACACCGTGGATTTTAGTCAGTACAAGTCTGACAGTCCCTCCCGCCCTGCCCTGGGTGGGAGGACTCATTTGATGATTTTACCACGATAAAAAAAAAGTGGTATCTGGTAATACGCTTACATTGTGATACCGATTAGCAAGTTTTATTAATTGAGTACACTTACAATGCTCTATTTTTCTTTTACAAAACAGGAAAAGTTTCAGTCTTATAAAACACAATCGATGTGTTTTTATAAGGCTCAGCATTTCATTGAATAATTGTTCCGGGAAAACTCCATAAGGTGGTAAAAATCTCATTAAAATCTGCCGTGTGGTTTAGATGGATTCGCGTTCATACAGACACACACAAAAGGCGCATGGAAAACCAAGTCAGTGATTAAGAATGAACACGCCTCCAGTCCTAACCTGAATTATTAAATATCAATCAAGCTACAGTTACAATTGTAACTGTGAAACCTAAATGTCGTTTTAATTAGGCGCACTCCTATGTCTACAAATACATTTTAATTAATTACAAGTAATTTACTCCTAGTCTGTAGTATTTCTAAGTAAAATTCTTAATTCAAAGAATCACATACACATAAAGTCACCATCTCCATACTTTCGCAGTGGTAAAAAAACTATCCTATGTGTTTATCTAGATTATAAACTACCTGTGTAAAAAATTTCATCCAAATACGTACAGTAGTTTTTGTGTGAAAGAGTAACAAACATCCAAACAAACTTTCACTTTTGTAATATTAGTATTAAGAAAGTACGATAGGAAATAGAATGGGACAGTAGGATTAGTAAGATAAGATTGAAACACATCTTAGGACCTATGCACTCCACATTTTTTAACGCGCCGTCGACCCACGTTTGTATCGATACAGACGCGCCGGTGCCGCGCGTTTAACGCGATACAAACGATAACAAACTGATCTGTTTGTTAAAAGCGCACCGTTCCTCGACGCGCGTTTCTAAAACACGCGTGGACGGCACGTTTAAAAAACGAGGTGTGGGCCCTTAGTTGTATCAATGTTTAACCTAATAACTAGTAATACAAAAACATACACACTATCTACCACGTACGTCTCATAGACCCCAGTCACTATAAGGCTATGTACACACTTACATTACACCCAGCATAACAATAAGGCTAGGTAACGATGCCTTAAAACTGTAACACAATACACGTGCCAGAGAAAATGGCGATTATAAACAAAAAGCCTAATTAACGCGTTTGTTTAATATCACGCTATTATATTACAATTAATATCGGGTGTACTAATTTGTTTTCAGGTTTGGTTTATTTGACCGTTTTGGAAATTAATGATAAAGATGCTGAGCTGGGCGTAGTGGCGGTACTGCGCAGTGTGTCATGGGTACGATTCCCGCACGGATCAAATGTTTGTATGACCTACAAGTAGTTGCTTCGGACACGATTCACGGACGATACAAGAAAAATCCAAGTGTGGGGCAGTTTGTTTTTTTTTTGAATGGTGTCCACCCAACGGTGGTGGTTAGAACCCAATCAGGCGCATTGCTTTGTGCAATTTATTTCATCATCATTGCTCTCAAAACGGTAAAGGAACATCCTAAGGAAACCGGCATGTCCTAGAACCAAGAATTCGAAGACATGTGACATCTACCAACCCGCATGTGCCTGCGTTGGGGACTAAGGCCTGTGTCCCAGCATTGGGAACATTATAGCTAATGATTAATTTTAGTTTTAATTTTGTCGTTTTTGTAAATATTTTACTTTTCATTTTAGTATTTAAAAATAGTATGTATGCAAATTTATTACAGAAGACTTATTTTAACATAATGCATAACGAGCTTAAAATAGTCTTCGATAGGACAACAATCGTAATTATTAATAGTACAGTGATGTATTTTTGCCTCGGTACGTAGTTCCGACTGGGTAATAAGATTTTCAAATTTAAAATCCTGAGCGTAACGAAGTTTTCAAAGGTACAAGGCGCAAAATAACTATGCTGCCGAACACTACACACAACTTTTCACCTCACTACAGCCAGGAAATGGTAGGTGTAAGAAAAACAACTTAAATAATACCTAAATTAAATTCGTGTTAATTTGTTTAAAAAAGGTTAAATTACTAAAATTGACAATATTGATTTTTTTTTTGCAATTATATGCTTGTGTTTATCACTGTCTTGTGTAATATTATTCAACTGCCTCGTTTTAGTCTCGTGGTGGTACTGAGCGTGGGGTCCTTGATTCGTGTGATCCCCAGGATGCGAAAAAAAGTGCTATTGGGTTATTCTATTTGAATTCCTCGGTAACTAGGAGCCGGAGTTTAGAAGTTTTAAGTTTACCGCCCGGTAAGATACCCCTCGGAAAGCTATTATCCAGACACGCCATTATTGTAAAAATGAGGTTGGTGCACTGACATGCAGTGGGGTCGGCTTACCTGCCTGTGTAGAAAATAATAGAATAGACGACGTGTTCGAATTTTCAAAAATCATTCAAAATTCGAACACGTCTTCTAGAATGCACTCAGATTTCGAATGACAAATAGAACGTGTGAGGTGCAAAAACTATTTTGTGCCAACAAAATGGTGTTCGCTCACCAGGCGGCCCTTTATAGCCATCACTCTAGGTTAAGTTCGAAGAAAATTGGCATGTTCCAACGACATTCGCACTAAAAACAACGCGGTGAAGGTCAGAACATCTGAAGAGCAAATAAAATTTCATTGCTCCTGTCATTTCTCAACGTTGAAATATTGAACAGCACAAATAGCTGCCATTAAGATAAAACTACAGTCACACAGTGGAAAATGTCTCAAATGAACCCATAATTCTTAATACTAGTGTAATTTTATATAGGGTTGAGTCGAAAAACCCCGCCATGATATCCAACGTAATGCAATAAAGCAGTTCTTAGTTGTTACTCTGAAAACAATTTAAACTGAGTTATTCCTCTCTGCTGGCAATAAGTCCGGGCCTTACATGGCGTATAATGGTATGACACGACAAACAGCTTTAAGTGTGTAAAATATGGCACGTGACGTCAGCCAAGCGCAGTATGAGGGAGTTTATAACGGAGCCTAGCCTCGTAGACTCGCAGCCCTGCCTGCTACGTCCGGAAACGGACCCACGACGCCTCCCGACGCCGCCCGCCGCCGCCGACGCGCCTCGCGTCTACGCGCCTTCAAATATTTTTATGTGCACTTACGCAATATGCATTTTCTACAACTGGAGAATTTATTGTAACGACTCATACATCTAGAGTTTATCGTGTTTACCCAAATTCTTAGTTATCTGCTCACTCGGAGTTTTGTAAATTAACTTTTCGCATTTTCTGTAAAAAAATATTTTAATCCGTACTTCTACAGTAAATACTCGGAGGAGTTCGTGACTAAATAAATACAGCCGCACAGGCCGATCTTCCGGGTTAAGCCGGGCTTGCAAAGGTTGGTCTGTGGACGGGAGACGGGTGTAATAGCGAGTTTCCTCCATGCCTCGGAAAGCACCTAAAGCCGTTGGTCCCGGCTGTCATTTATAGATCTTTGACAGTCGTTACTATTAGTCAGAAGCTCTAAAGTCTGACAACCAGTCTTACCATAGGGTATCATAACCAGTCTTACCATGGGGTATCATATTACGCAGTTACTGGGTTGTGGAGGTCCGAGAGGCAGTCGCTTCATGTTAAATACTGATATCCAGCTGCATCTGGTTTGACTGGAAGCCGACCCCAATATAGTTGGGAAAAGACTAGGTAGATGATGACTTCCACAGTACATACTCATATTATTTATTAAAAATAACTATTTGACAGCAACCGTTCGACGGTTTAACGATTGTCAATAAAATCTGTAACGCAGGTAGACCATGACCTAAGTAAAACCATAGAATACATTTTATCCCAGTGGTACATCCCCCTGGGATAATTTCCAACCTCATTACGGACAAATAAGGACAAAAAGCTAGTAATACAATAGCCAGTCTCTAAACATATTATGAGTAGAAAATCAGTCCCTCGCGCCGCCGCCACTGGCGTGAAACCGTTTCGGCTAATAACTATGTATGCATAAATAACCGTTAAGTAATGAACCGTACTAAAATTATCCACATGAAGCAGACGCATCATTATAGAACAAAGACTTCGGAAGCCGCTCTTCAATCTTTAGATGAAAGCCTCCAGTGACTTCCTAACATTTTAACAAAACACACGTCTTTTTCTCCTCATCATTTTGTCTGTCATAAAACTAGGGTAACCATTTTTGTGAATGTGAGGAATATACGGTTTCATTGGTACTTACATATTATTTCGGTTTTATCTTTGTCTGCTAGGTTTGGGAACCTAGTCTACATAAATGTTCTTTCTTTATATTGTTGCTCAGGTCTTTGAGCTCCTAAAAGGGTTTTAAAAAACCTGTTTTCACAGTCAATAAGAGATCTAACAAAATTCTCAAAAACTAGTTTTTTCTTTTAATATTTCATTTTTCCGTATTAGTATTATAACTGTTTTTTTTTAATTGTCGCTGGAAGTCTGGGCCCAGAAATTGCCACAAAGATTTGGACATGTCTCAACAAATCCTGACGGAAGGTTACACTACATAAATCTGACCATTTATTACTCCGGTCATCGGTACAAATATGTATAGTTCAAAGGTCTTTGAACTAGAAATACGAGTATATGTAATTGTTATGTATTATTGCTAATGTTATAATGTATTATTTAGTCTACGCAAAGACTAATTGTTTTGTCTAATTCCTGATGTTGTTGGCT
This sequence comes from Agrotis puta, assembly GCA_943136025.2. Classification (NCBI taxonomy): domain Eukaryota; kingdom Metazoa; phylum Arthropoda; class Insecta; order Lepidoptera; family Noctuidae; genus Agrotis; species Agrotis puta. The sequence continues at coordinate 11,443,601 of OW964170.2, read as the reverse complement.
TATAATAATCTTATTTATTAAGTGAGAGATGTTGTGACTAGCTTTCTTATGTTCCGGGGTCGCGGGTCTTACCCATCACCGTAACCCCGGTACGTAAAGGGCTCGTGAAGGACACCGTGGATTTTAGTCAGTACAAGTCTGACAGTCCCTCCCGCCCTGCCCTGGGTGGGAGGACTCATTTGATGATTTTACCACGCAAAAAAAAAAAAAAAAAAAGCTTTCTTATGTTACTCAGAAATATATTTTATGTATTAAATAAACTTTAACATGATAATACTAAAATTGTTACATATCGTAACGAAAAATTTATTTCAGTTTTTTACCTTTATTTCTTCAAATACCAATAAATAATAGAAAATTGACGTTCACAAAATATTTTCAAATGTAACAGATTCATTACCCTATCAACAAGGGTATCAGTGCTGCATAACAAAGTCATCAACGCAAATGACCAGAACTAAATTCTCATAAAGATATATTGTATTAACTGTATTAAGTTAGACAATTACCAGCGCGCGATATGGCGGAACGGCGGCGGCAGGAGATTGGATGACGCACCGCTCAATTGTTATCAGACTCATGGAAATCGATGGAACTATCCGACAGTGACGTCATCGCACGTCATGGATAACTCGTCACCACAGTAATTACGGACAGCTGCCAAAAACGTTGGAATAACACCGAATTCCGGAATAGCACACTGTATCAAACCACACAATGCAGTTTTATTGGCAAAACTGACCCATTTTATAAAAACTGCAGCCCACAAGGTTTCAAAGATATTTTAACTATGTTTGTTACATTCTACTATGTTCTAGATTTTTGGTAAAATTAGGGATACAATGTTTTTTTAAGGTTAAGCGGAGTTACGTAAACTTCAAGTAAGTACGAAGAATTTTGTAGACTATGTTGGCTAGAAAGTAGGTAAACTGAAGTATAAAAAAACATGTAGCTCCTTGCGGAAAATACTTGACAAACTATTTTTTTAAAGGAGGTATAGCGTGTTTAGTGTTCTCAGATAGATTTTTTAAAGTGGTGTTCCTCAAATGGAAAAATATAGTTTATTATTAAATATATAGTTTATTTCTCATCATTCATAGCAACATGAGTTACAATAAAATTAAGTTAATTAATAAACAGTATACTATGGGATAATTAGGCGAGGCCTGTATCTCAGAAGATACTTGTAGCACTCAGCTGACAAAAATGAAGAAAATGTGGCTCAGCAACCAAATTCAATTAAATTCTATGATGCATATGTCTTTGGATCCTGATCCATGTGAACTACATTACCTATTATTTTATAAATTGGAACTGAGGAGTTCCAATTTATAAAATGCCGACAGTAGCATTTTAAATACCTAATAAAAAATAGAAATAAAAAACATTTAAACACCTAAAATATCATAATTAGAGCGTTGCATTTTGTATGACAAAATATATTTATGCATTATTTTAACGTCTTGGTGTGGTGTAGGACGAGCAGTCGGACTATTTATCGGCCTCTAGAATCTCAACTATAATTAAATTATAATGTGAAAGAACTCTTTGCTTGTTAAAAAAAAATGAATAAAGCCAACTTCATTTGCAAGAAGGGAAGTCAATGGTCTCGAAGGCCAGACACGACGGCGCTAGTCTCGACACGACCCGCCGACATTACGCTATCATTTGTCGAACTTACCCAATGTTCTCGATAACTACACTAACTTCACTTTCTACTAGAACCAATAATAACATAAGAAAATGAACAAAAGGACACTGGTACTAAAAACCTCTTTAGCTTATAACTCTCGCAAAAAGGTTTGATATAAAGCCTTTGTCAAACAGACAGGCGTGGCGAATACGAAGCGTGACGTTTTTATTCGTAATGTATGAATCCAGTCACATAGAAAAGCGAAAGCGATCCGATAGAACTATCGGACTGACCTCTCGTATCGGTTCGGTATCGTTTTGGACTCGCCTGTCTGTTTGACAAAGGCAAAGGATACCAATACATTAATAAGGCAATATTTTGTGTACAGTAAACACTAAAGAAAGATCAATTAATTAGTAATTTCAGTGGTAATTGAGATTTTTAGATGAGCCAAAACACCCAAACCGCTCATCGAAGAATGCAATTCGGCGCACGAATTCGATTTATGGACACTTAGCTGGTACGCTGTAGCACACCTAAACATTATATGCGCATATCTACACATGATGTGCGTGTAAAAATATACGACTATCGTAAAAACCCCACTGAAAATAATTTGAGCGATGCTAGTCGTTCTTCGCGAGACATTCGGTGGTAGGACCCGCATAAAAGTTGAACATCAGACAGCCTAATGGATTAGAAGAATTGCCTCCAATCGTAAAGCCCGCCTTAAACATTGGTACAGCCTAGAGAAACAATAAAGACTGTAATCTGTATTGTTGTTGGTAGTATGTTATATATGAATATGGTCGATTTGTCGGGAAATATTGAGAGTTCGTGTCTGGTCAGAGATTCAATATTGTTGTGGCAATCACAATCGTCGGTCACGCGAAGTTCGATAAACCAGCAGATGATTATATTAATTCCTAGCATTTTGCCAGCGACTTCGTCGACGCGAATTTCGAATTTTTGATCTGTTTTCTACTCCCTCTTTATGGAATACTTTTAAATAATCTTAATTATTAAAAAATTTAGACTACTATCAACACCAAAAACATAAACACAACACAAAATAATTTCGCAAAATCCAATTAATGAGCACCTACGTTCTAAAATAACTCCAATGTAGAATTTGAAAGTCCTAGCACTTGTAGTCACTGGGGGTGGATGGCTATATCCGAAACTATGAGAAATATCAAAAAACGTTGAAAGGAGTCTCGAACCGATTTTAACGAAAGCTAAAACTGCATCATTGGCCCTGGCCAGGATTATTGTTTTTTTCTAAAATCCTGAACTGATTCCTGAACCGAATCCGCTGATTTTGGGAAAAGAATCACACCCTATATTATTACACCATTTGATAGTGTTGCTAATAAGGATCAAATTGAAAAACATATTATGTACATTGAATTTTGTCGGCATGGTTAGCGCAGTGGCTGAGCGACTTGGACTGCTGCGCTGCGTGTTGCGGGTTCGATTCCCGCACGGAGCAAATATTTGTATGATCTACAAGTAGTTGCTTCGGGTCTGAGCGTTTGTGTATGTGAGTTTATATGTTTGTAAACGCACCCACGACACAGGAGAAATTCCTACGTGTGGGGCAATGTTTAAAAAAAAAATATCAAACTAAGTTGTTAGTGGGCCTTAACAGAATGTTGAATACTTAAATCAATTTCAGTTTTTCTCGGTAACAGTTTGCAGTGCACGTCGATGCGACGTGGCAGTGGGTCAGCTGTCTGTCTTCCCACGCAAGTTGTAATAGGTAATTGAACAATTACGGAAGTTCCTAGGCGCCCGACGGCCCGGCGTGGCTATGGGTATTTACGTGCAATACGTTGCAATATGATCCTTATTACTTTGTAGTTTGAAAATCGCAGTTTGGATTAATTTTCTTTGAAATTGCAACTTATGTCAGGTCATAGGGTTGGTTAAATATTCATGGTTTTTATAATGCTGGCTAAAAAGAGAAATCTTAGTGCAAACGTCTTCAGGAATTGAAGCCATGGAGTGAAAAGCGCCATCAAAGAAGACCACAAATGCGCAAGGAGGACAATGTGTGGGTAGGTGGCTTAAATTGGTGACAAAGAGCTCGATTGAGATTGAAGAGTGAAAGGAGTTGAATGAGGACCACCAAGACGTATTTTTTATCGTGGTTAAAACATGAAATGCGTCCTCCCACCCAGGGCGCGACGGGAGGGACTGACAGACTTGTAGTGACTAAAATCCACGGTGATCCTTTCAATAGCCCTTTACGTTCTTATACGCTAGGGTTACCTAATAAGACAGGCCCGCGACCTCGGCAAGCCACCAAGACGGTTGAAAGACGCTAAAGAACAAGAAGGTATTTTTAACAATTATTCAAATTGTTTAATTCCTGCTCCATTGTACCATGACCGGGGTCGCGGGACCAAGGGATTACCGTGACCCCGGTACGTAAAGGGCTCGTGAAGGACACCGTGGATTTTAGTCAGTACAAGTCTGACAGTCCCTCCCGCCCTGCCCTGGGTGGGAGGACTCATTTGATGATTTTACCACGATAAAAAAAAATTGTACCATGACAAAATATATTGTTTCTGTTGCAATTACATCATCATCTGGGATGTCCTTAATACTTGCTGTTTCGTTCGCATTATCATCATAATTGTATTGTCTCTATTGGACAAAGATTTTGGGTCAGTGCATTAAGCGTTCTTTTTTTTTCTTTTCTCTATTCTTCCACAATCCTATCTCCATTACTTATAACAGTTCACCTCCTTCCAAACAGCATCTTTCTTCACAAACTCCATCCTTCGTTTCATCGTTCTTCTTCTACTCTCGTAGTATTATCTCTATACTCTGGTACTGATAAATCGTGTCTAAATACAAAAGAACAAAAATACAGCTAAAATCTTTTGAAAAATTTAGCTTACAAAATTAGTTTCAGTCAGACTACCAGTGACTTTTTTGATCTGGGTCATTCGTTGGCAAGTGCGTCCCAGTCGATTTATTTCCACTTTTACTGCAATGGCAGTGGTCCAATTTCACAATCTACCCTCGTGTTCTACAAGCGAAACACGTTTTTCAAAAAGCACTACCTTGTTCCTAGGAGGAGACGAGAGTGCTCAGCTTTTATCTCTTATTCTGTCTACTCAGATAATTCGACGGAGACATTTAACGTCTAGACACACGTGACTTAGACCAAGCTCCGGAATATATTTACCAATAAGTACTCTTCCTTTCTCACTACCTACTTAGCTCTGAACTACGTAGTAATACCAAGATCCAGTTTATAGAATTTCATATTTTCAAGGAAGGAAGGAAACTTTACACGAGCCGCAGTGTTAAGTTCTCGAACGCTCAATCTATATCGAATTTGAGTTGAATTTCACAGAATTCCGTTACACTCACGTTACTAAACATCAAAATGGAAACTCGATCTAGAGAACTGGAATAACCAAGAGCAATAACATTTTTGATTTCACTCCTGTTTCAAAGTATATATTATAAAGATTTTTATATATAAATAACAAGGGCGAGAACATCCTTACTTACAGTTCTTGGCACGTTTGCGAGAAAATAAGAAAATGCTCACCCAGTGTAGACGCCTTAGCGCCCGATTTATGCGTGGGACACAAAATAGGATTTAGATAAAATAAGACGTTACTGGGCCTCACAATAACACAATGTACTTGTGCTTTGGCTCAAATCCGTAATTTACATGTCACTTAAAATACGATATTATCTTTTGTATTATACCCAATGTGTTCCGAAAAGCCCAATATTGACCAATAATGTGACCCTCATTATTTTATATAGCTACAGCGATTTTGTAATGGAAAAATGCCAGAATATTACGATTTTGATATCATCTGTCCTGTTATTGTGGATTTAATGTCGATTGAATTGGCCAATTTCACGTCTACGAGATCCTTTTCATGTATTGCTTTCAGTAAGATAACATCTACGAAACCCACAGACTGCTCACAGTAATTAAATTACGTAATCAGCGTCTTAGAGTTCTCAAGCAAAGCCCAGCTAATATGATGGATACAAATCATCATTATTTGAAGCCCTATTCGAAGAACTTTAATTTAAATTAAATGTTCAATCGACAACAAAATTACAGTACTCGAAGAATATTATTCCAAGTAGCTATAGTGAAAACTATCGGAGACAATAAAGTTCGTGTTCATAAGAAGGTTCTCTGTGGAAGCGAGCTCATCGGGCGAAACTAATGACATTTTATTTCTCTGGAGAAATGCATTAATTTCATTTGTTAGCCCATCGACGCCGGAACACGACCGTTCTTCTTCACTTTGCGAGAAAATGGATTTTCTATAATATAGGAAAACCTATTAGTGCCCGGAGAATCTCAATTAAGTTATTGTATTTCTATAAGTTTAATCCTCGCCTCGGAGTATCTTATTACTTTATTTTAACACAGAGTTCGTCTTGAGTTTTAATATTTTAGTTGGTTTATGTATCGTTATGTAGCGCAGCTTTTTAGAGGAATTGTAAATTCAAAAGTTTTCTGTATATAAAGCGAGGGCGTAGGTGACAAGTATGTGTCGCTGAAGTCATAAAGTGTAACTTTAACGATGTGAATAGCATGAATTGATCTGGCCCAGTGCGAGCTAAGTTGACAGAATTGAAGTGTGAGCGAGCCGAGCGGAGCTCTGAGCGCTGAGCGGTGTGAGCTCACGCCGCTCGCAACCCCGCAGGCCGCATGACTCCGCTCTGGCTTGAATTATAGAAAAGCGGCGCGACATTTGCCAAGAAGCCGACGCGCCTCGCCTTCGCGGTCTCAACACTCTGAATAAGTAATATTTACCGTCTGCGCAGTTTTACAAACAAATTAACGGCTTAATGTTGTTATTTTAATAAAAGTTTCCTGTTAAGTTTCTCTCAAGTTCCATTTTTACGAGTCACGCCATCGCTGTTGTGGGATTGTTTATGTTTTCAAATATACGCTCTAACTTATTCACCTGAATGTACTGTGATACATCGAACGTGTACAAATATTAAGTGTAGATATGATTTGCGCGTGAGGCGGAGGCTGGCGGAGTGCGCGCCTCCCTCCTCACTTAAAACTGCTTATTCTAATTTATGACTCGGAGTATTGCACTGCTTATTACTTCCGTTGCAGTTTCGGGGACCGGAAGTACATTTTATGGCGTTGTAAACCATGAGCGTCTTAGCATAATTGCTGTGTAACATTAAATTAGTTTACCCATCAATTACGTCTTTATGCTAATATGGTGGCGAGACTTACGCATTTAGAAATTAATTTAGCATTTTGTTGGGCACGTACGGAGTTGCTAAACTCATTACTAAAACCTCAGATCAAGAAAAATAGGCAGATAGAACGTGCGCGAACAACAAAGTGAAGCCGGTTTTTATTTTAGTGTGCGCGGCAAATATGGCGCGCCGTGTACGAACACGTGCATCTGTGTGCGTTTACGGTTGCCAGATATTGACAAATACTCCCACATTTTGTTCAGTTAAATTGTTCTCAATATTGTACCACTATTTTTTAAATTGGAAACGCGATTTTGCTTTATGGTTATACCCAGAGAGCAAAAGCGTGTAGTATTTATTATTTAACAGAATAATAATAAGGAATAAAAGTTAATATGCGTAATTACTTACTACCTATTTAATTAATTTATATCAGAACGGATAACACTTCATAACGCTTTTTAGTGATTTGATTAATAAACTATTTAAGGACAGGTTTTTTAGTTTAAAAAGATAAACAATTTGTTATAACAATCAACACATTTATTAAAATAATAATAATTTTACACACAATTTACTATAAACTTTAACAGCCTTAGTTCTGCACCTGTTATATTGTACAAACATACTATTAATGTTTCAAATTGGTAACGCGATTTTGCTTTATGGTTATATCCAGATAGCAACAAATAATAAAATAATCCAGCGGCGCGAGCGCGGCACATCCTTACAAGTACCGAATAGCTCAAAGGCATGCTCTCCGTACCACTTTCTCACGCAAAAATACGAATACAGCCCCGCGCGCGGGGGTGCCATCCCGAGACGAGACCCGAAGTCTTTACGACCCGGACGGAACTAACTAGTGACCTTGTGTCATTACGACCATAGACCATACAACATTATTTTTAGTATATGCGAAACCTGAATACAGTTTGTTCAGAATCAATAACTGAATCGATTCCAATAATTTTTACACCATGTTATATTTTGTCCCAAAATTATTTAAAAAGGTTAGGAGTTGGACACCTATCCGCAATCATACGCGAGCACTACAGAGGTTACGGCAGATCATAGCGATCAGCTGAAGTCGCGTGCGGCGGCAGCGCACAGGCAGCGGGGGACGGGGAACACAACCCGGCCGGGGTTGTGTTCCCCGCCCCCCGCGTGTGTCTTCAGTCGTTCGGTTGTAACAGTCGCACGCGCCTATGACACAACGCGATACGTGAAATAGTTTAGTGTGTATCTGATAAGTGATCGTGAAAAAAATACTAGACACGTGTTTCAGGTTTCGCATAAGCAATAACGAATGTTGTATAGGTACTATAGATTACGACTGTGCAGTTGTATTGACGTATTTGATTGTTATTTTTTATGCACAATACACATTCCCCTAATTCAGGGTAATTTACCCGTCCTAAACTAGCAACACAGACGATTTACTGTTAAGGTTTTGTGTTTCAAGTGAGCCGAAAATATTTTATGGAAAATAAATACCAAAACAATAAAAATAACAAGAGTTACCTGTGGAAAGATATTCCATCTTGTTTTCTTTGTTTTTGTGAACATTTTTTGCAGTGTTTAAACACACAAGACGGCATGTTTTGACTTAAAATGGCAAATCACTAGTGACGTGTGAGCGAGACGATGCGTAGCTTGGTACTGTCGCGAGTTTGTATTATCCTTGGATTTTGTATTATCTTTGGTCGACACACTCGCGTGTTCTGAGCGCTCTATCTGCCTATTTTTTTTGATCTGAGACTAAAACATAACTATTAGTACTATAACCGTACTGAATGTACGAAAAGGTCCACATTAATAAAAGGCGGGATATTTGTGTGAAAATTATCGCGTAATACAGATTTAGGTGGCGAAATGAAATTCTAATGCAAATGTTAATTGTCGCCGCAACAGATGGGAGCGACGCGGCGACGGCGACGCGCGGCCAATTGTCGCGACAAACATTCGTAATTTAAAAAGCAAAATGAAATAAACCGCTCGGTCGCAGTACATAAATTTCATGTTTGCCTCGGCCGGCGAACTGGCAGCGGATATTAATCAGCGGATATTGAAATATGTTGTTTTTTGGGCCGATTGATAAACGGCCCGTTGCGCTCCCGCCGGATTAAACATTGACGTTGCTTGCTCAATTATTACTGTATTTTCATCTGCGTTCTGGTTTCTATTGTAACGTTTATCTAATTTGTATTAGTTTTTAATTAATTATTAATCATCATAATTAACTCTTCAAATATTTCAATGCATTGCAATCCCAAGCTGTTATTATATAAATTGTTATTAAAACTACAATATAGATACGGGGAAGGAAATTAAGCTAAACCCACAATTTTCATTAAATATTAAGGCGGGGCGAGGGCGGTACGGAATGCACGTTGTCGCAGCGAACGTCTGCGCCTTAAGATTTATGATGCGACCAACAGGCGAATATTGAAAATCTAGAGCACTCATGAAACCACTGGATACACTATAAATGGAGTCACCACGGTACAAATAATGATCCTTCCATTTACAAATAGTGGCCAAAATTTGATGTTTTTCTCCTAGATAGAATATTTCTAGGAATAAGAATGGTGATATATGATCTAGTTTCTTTATCCAGGCAGTCTTGCTGACGCTAACTTATGATATATGTTTATAGGCACTTTATATTAGCAAAATTTGAAAGAGTGTCTTATTAGCATGAACGAGTAATTAATCAAGAAACTTTCAGCGTTATGATATAAAGTTATGGAAAAAATTGCGCCGGGGTTCTCTTTCAATTACTTTATAGTAGAAATCTACTAACTCACTTTCTAAATAATACATGATAGGTACAATCGACAAAGTTGAATCATGACCCATTTTGACAATAAATCGTTTGTATCCATCAAATTGACAAAGATCAAAATCGTTACCATGGATATGTATGTTTACGCCAATGTGAACTTAATTTTATTGGAATGTTTGCAAGAAAATAAGCCTATGGTGGGTCATAATTCAACTTTGTCGATTGTACATGAATTTTATAAATGCCGGAATGACAGAAAATCTTTGAAACTAAAACTATCCTCCCACTTTTGACAAATTCCAAGTTTTTTAAACAGTTTACTACTTCTCTATTTAATTAATTAATTAAAAAAATGATCCTTCTTTTAAAACAATGACGGAGACATTGCATATAGGTACACACATAGCCTCCGTCACAGGTTACATTAATTCACGTTATGTTACGCTTTGTCATCATTTGTGATTTCCATTTCAGCTGGATACTGCCGGAGCGTCGCAGAAACACAATATCTCATTTACTTATGATTTATTCCCCAATACACTTTTTCATTTTCCTCCCTTCATTGAGATGCTATGAGTGTCATTGAATTATTGTAGTCTACTTCTAATGCGGGCTACGTATGAGCCTATTTTTTGTCTGTCATGTCTGTATGTAGATATGTGATGGAGATGTAGTATTTTTTTGAAGATTAAGTATCATCACATGAGTCCTCCCACCCAAGGCAGAGCGGGAGGGACTGTCAGACTCGTACTGACCAAAATCTACGGTGTCCTTCAATAGCCCTTTACGTACCGGGGTCACGGTAATTTGTGAGTCCCACGACCCCGGCAGGCTTTGACCCTCTACAGGGGGCCCCGTCACTATGCTGACACTCTTTGAGGCGCGCGTGGAACACAACGCACCGTCGACCCGAGCATGGTCCATGGTCGGACAGCGAGTCGCCCATTACTCGCCGCCCGCATCCCGCGCCTACGGTGGCCGGAGATCGTCAGCCGACGTCGGACGCCGTGGGCGTCTACCACTGCGGCTGGGGTGGAGGGAGGACGCTGTCCTCTCCCTCACGCGACCCGCCTCCTCCTTCGCGAGCATGACTGCTTCGCAGAAGGAGGCGACCGCTTCGCAGAAGGAGGCGACCGCTTCCCACTCCGTCTCGCCCCGCAACATGGCCTCGACCAATGCCGGGCGCGAGAGAGAAGATTAAGTATAGGACAAGTAATACTGTGCTGCTCGTAGTAATTTTTTTAAAGTCAATTTTGATTTTCAGTTTAAGAGACGTTGTTATAGTCAAGTTGACAGCATCAATAAATTGGGAAAAGAAAGTTTTTCTTTTAAATAACTAGATTTCTTCCTGTATTGTGGATGCATTTACAAATATAGAAACTCACATACACAAACACCCAGACCCAGAACAACTACTTGCAGATCATACAAATATTTTTTCCGTGCGGGGATCGAACCCGCGACACGCTGCGCAGCAGTCGATCGATCAGCCACTGCACCAACCATGCCGTCAATTAGTCTGTCAATAAAACTTGACAAATAATGGTCACGTATTTTTTTTGTCACTTAATCCTCTAGACTAAGTCTTCTAGATTCTGTTTCAGATCTTGATAGTAAGTTCAAGGGTCAATTAAAACTGTACTTTTACATTATATTTAAAGATCTTCATTCTTTTAAGTGATTTGTTTCAAAAACTCACAAATTCTGGTTTAACATTTTTTTTATTTCCTCTTAAGAAAAATAAAAACTTAAAAGAGTATGAATTCAAAAGAAACCACGTAGAAATATACCTACACGTTACCTCGAAAACATTTAACGTTGCAGGTGGCTGTTTTCTTCGCGGGACTTTTCATAGGCACCAAAGAGTAAGTAAGAGGCCCTTTTGTCGAGTGCCGCCGCCCCATAGTGCGCTCGGTATCGCATCATTAATCTCTGTGCAAACACTTTGGGCCTCGCCGCGCCGCCGTCGCCGATGAGCCGCGCTCCCCCCTGCGCCCCGCCACACTGCACTACCAATACTTATAAAAAAAACTAACTTAAAAACAAACACAGAAAAGACTTCCAAAATAAAAAAAAAATATTTTGGAAGTCGGTGGCAAAAAAGTGAATAAAATATAAAAACAAAAGCCAGTCAGAAGTCAGTTGATGGAAAAGTTTTATTTTTATTTTATCTCATAAAATAAAATAAAAAACAACAGATCCAAACTGAATGAATTTTTTATGGGACCAAATGACAAGTATACTGCATCAATTAAAAAGGATTCACACAAATCGAACCAGAAACCTCGAAGCAATCCGTATTCATCTAGAAAAACCTGCTCCAACTAGTGCACCAACTCCTGACCAAATAGAAAAACCTGCTCCTTTTTGAAGTCTTTTAAAAAGAACACCAAATATATTCACGCTCATAAATAACCTCCTAGGTAAGCACAAAGGTCGCTCCACAAGAATTTCCCTCTAACGTGACTTGCAATAATTAAAAACTACACGAACAACTCCAAGGACATCAAAAGTTTTTTTTTCTTAATTTACTTTAAACTAAATTTATTCAGAGAAAATTGAACTTTCAGTGCTACTCTTTTAAAACTGCTTTATATTCCAGCAACAGCCACACTTTCGCGGAAATTATGTTTTTATTTCCAATTCGATTCAAATCCGCGTCAATACTTTTTGGAATGTAGCTAGGTTTAACTTTTGCATCGCTGTATGCTCGAGATAAAACTCTAGTGTACCATTGACCTGTGTTAAACTTGGAAGTAGACCACAAAGAAATCTGTACTCTAAAATATTATTACAAGTGTTTTTTTTTGTTATGGTAAAATCTTTAAATAACTCTTCCCACCCTGGGTGCAGCAAAAGAGACTGTCAAACTCTTACGAACTAAAATCCACCCTGTTTCTTCAATAGACTTTTGTGTTCCAGGGCCACGGTGTCTTTTACAGACGGTCCCGTGAATACAATACGCACCTTAAATTAGAATTGCAACACCAAAGGAAGCGTGAGTTCATCAACAATTCTGTATTACTAGGGGGATAAAGGAACAAGACATAAAAAATGTAAAAAGATAACATTCATTCACTCTGGGAATTGTAAAACTTTTAGTGTTGGATTCTGTGTCGAATGCATTACCATTAAAGCTACAAAGTTGTGCAAAAGGTTCCGTATCTAAGATTATAACGCCTCCGCAACAAACTACCAACTGCGCTGAGGGTTGAAGTCACACATGAAAACTAAAATACTTGTTCCAACTATCGAGAGTAAAACATAAATGGCAATAACAATTTTTCAGAGAACAGTTACGTATTTATTTGTCCGTTTCGGCAACACAGTGAAGTTTCCATTTTGTCCGCGGCATCACGTACGTGACAAACGGTTCGTCTTAGGGATCGCCAAATATCGTTTAGTACGTGCGAGGAGAAAACCAACTCGCTGGGTAAATAAAATAAATCAAATATATAAGTAACAGTCTGTTTCTAAACTGAAATAATTCCCATCGCACCATTTTATTTTTATAACAAAAAATAACATTTGTATCTAAAACAAAATGGAGTATCAAAGTTAAATAGTTGTAAGTCCGACGTCTGCTGTAGAAAAGAGAGGCTGTTGGCTTCGAGGGTACAACTTATATGTCGAACTTGACTGTAGGAAAATTTCCAAGTATATTTTTAATATAACTAGCAACACAGCAAAAATTCACACTTTTCAACAAGACACGTGTAATTTACACGTGCCGTTTCATATTCAGAAAAAAACTTAAAGAAAATGAGGACAATTTCATTTTCCTTTGCCATCTAAACTGCTTGTGTTTTGTGAGTTTTCTGCCGTAACTGTAACCGCGACTTTCGTAATAACACGTCCTAGGCGTACATCTTTACTTTACTTTCCCACATCCAAGGGCTCGTAATTTTTATCACATTCCACCCACATTTTTAGGCATAAAAAGGCAGAGTAATTCGTGACTGGTAAATAACATTATGTACATGACATTAGCGTGTCCCGGCTAACAGTAATATCATCATGTTCTTTTGTGTCGCGCCGTACGCTGGCCCCATATAAATAAGGTGCTTATCCACTTTTTCAAAGACGACTCATGTTAACACGTGTTCGCAAGTTGGGGCGAAGTTCAGGCCGGGGCTCCGCTTCGGACTGCCGGCCCAAATGAAATTTGCCCCACTGACACCGGCCAACTGGGGAGATAAGAATATAAGTGTCTAGCAGGTGTGCTTTATTGTTTTAAGCGAAACTTGCTGCCTGGAATTATCTTTTGGCACAATCTATTGTCTGGGTGACCAATATTGTTGGGGTTCTTACCAATATCTTGTTAGTAATAGTTCTATTCTAAATTAGATCTTCAAACTAGACTAATAACAAAGTATATAGGCATAATATTTTGTTGGCAGCTTTTAATTATCTCTCGCTTCAAAAGCTTTGTATTTTCTCTCGAAAAAATTCAAGGCATAATAAAGAAGACCAATCCTAAACCTAACATAAACTTAATTTTAAGCATAAAACTCCGAAAACTATTCATAAATCACGCATTTATAAAAAAAAAGAAACAATGTAAGCCGTTAACTTCAAAATAATACAGTCTTGATACCGTATCCACATTTTCCATCGGAACATTGTAGATACACTCCGGTTCGTGGTAAATACGCGTTTCCCAACGCTCGTACCTCCTCCCGCGAAAATTCACTCAACACGCCTCCGTCAGAAGCGAATGTTTTTATTGTTTTAAATGCGTACGTTATTTTTCGCAGCGCAACCGAGCGTCTTCAACGAGATATTTCGTACGAAGTTACGGCGCTGTACGTGGTTCAATTACGGAAAACGAGAAACTAACGTATCTTTTTGCTCCTTAAATCTTGCGTTGTTCGTACTCGACGATGTTTTATTTCATCTTTATCTTTGGTAGCTTGTTCAAGAATAAAGTTACAAATTCTTTTTATTAAGATTTTTTTTTAGCTTGGTAAAATCATCAAATTCTCCCACCCAGGGCAGGGCACGAGGGACTGTCAGACTTGTACTGACTAAAATCCACGGTGTCCTTCAATAGCTCTTTACGTAGTTACGTAGCTCGTTAGTCCCGCGACCAAGATTTTTTCGCTTGGAATAAAAATCTTAAAACATTCATTTACATACATAGTCCTTATCCATCAGATATATTCAGATGTTTGACGCAGTAGTATTCTAATCTCTCACACTTACGCAGTCACCTCAAGCATGTTTTTCATAGGAATTTAATAGCTCATATTTATAAATAAGTATCCCGGGCCCTGTAGGTAGGCAATAAATATTAAACCGGCAAACAGGCGATACGGATTAAACGGCAGGGCACGTCCTTGGCAAACTTTCGATTCCAATTCGGTGTCAGTCGATATTAAATTAAAAGTACCCACGCATTCCTCCCGCGTTTTTTTCCTGTCCATTTGCAAGGGCCGTGTAGATCTCACATCACGCTTACCTCCCGTCACTGAGATGTTCAACGTTGTATGGATACGACACGAAACACATGTAAAACGTAATTCACTTAAGATTTTATCAGCTCGGCCCTGTGTCGCCGTATCTCCGGCGAACACGAGAACTGTCTAGACTCTTTGTGCCTACTCTTCTATAGTATTTTTCATCTAGCATGTCCACATTATTATAATGGGTCGAGGGCGCAAATTTCTAGGCAAGCGAGTGAATGGCGACGCATACTTGAGTGATGGCGGACTTTTTTATTTGAATCGTGTGCGAATGCGACCGGCCGAGTGCCCAGACGCGTTGTTGCGACACATTACTTACATAGACGAACCCGAGACAGGGTGCTGGCTTTCAATAAATTATAGCAAATATTTTCAGGAGCAGGTGCTAGGTAGTGAGACGTGAAGGATTTCTTTATGACTGAAATGAGAAAAGGACGCATAAGTTAGGTCTGGATTTCATATTTACATAGATTTTATGTTACTGCAAAAGCTTTCAACTTTAGAACTATCCCTGAAAAATAAATGTACAAGTACAAAATGAACATAAATAAAAAGTTTTCTTTAAGAAAACCCCACACAGAATGTGCGTGCAATTCACATACATGTTTTATTTAAAGAAGAACGCATTTTTACAGACCCTTACACGGCGCGGCATGAAGGAACATGGCAGTACAAGGTCGCGTGACCGTCTCCTGAATTTTAATGTTATTCTCCCTTTGATAGTCGTAAAAATGATTTCTCAAGATTGCTGCCAACCCCGCTCGTTCCCAATGTACCTCACGCGGGCATTCATATAAAAGTAAACATACATTTCAGAGACTAAACAAAATCAAGTTGTCGCACAAAATAACAAGAACCCAACTTTGCAGCGAAAATATACTTAATGAAAGTTACGTAAGTAGAAAATTCCTACACGCCTATAATGGCAACACCTGTTTATTAAAATAAGAATGTTGTCAGCATAAAATATTGCTACAATTGCACGAAATTTTCTCCCTCGCGGATCCTATTTTCTGGTGGTGCCTTCTTCACATTTTCGTTAATAGATGTGTCACTAAATTTGCGTTTTCAATTCGGCGTCGGTCGCGATGGCGTCGGAAGGGGCGGCGCCGGTGGTTTCAATCAAAACGTGCACGCACTCCTCCACATCCTCACCAGCTTCGCCTTTTAGAATAAGAATTGTCTTTTTCACAGTACTCCGCGGTGACGGACCAACAAGTAAGGAAAGTGCTCCCTCTCGATCTTCATTTTAGGATAATTTATATTCTGTTTTGCAGATTTTTAAATGAAATGTGGCAAAATGTTGCAGATTATAAACTGCCGTCCTCTAACTAAAAGGCCGTTAAGCCACAGTTGCTCGTTTTTCACTTTTTAATGTAGTCTTATACAACTTTCGATGCTCTATCTTTTGGTCTAAGAATCATTTTTCTATGATTAATAGTTTAGGAGATACAGGAAGATTGCTGTGCAGTTAAACCACATAAAATGCATAATTAAAAATATAAAATGAATTTAAATATATATAAATGAATTAAACATATAACATATTGTGCAATAACACTATGCCTACATATATAATTTGCAGCCTTGTTCCTAGATAGCATACTTTTCAAGAGACATCAATTTACAATTTTAGCGTTTTCTCGAAAACTACTTTTTGCACTTAACGGCCTTTTAGTTAGAGGACGGCAGTAAAGTGGTTATGACACTGATATTTACAATCTAATATATTTTTTTAGTTATAACTCAACAAGTATATTTGAAAAAAGAATTAAAATAAAAACAAGTAACACAAAATCTCGTAAAACTCCTAGCAAAATTAAGAGCAGCACGAGTTAAAAGACAAGTTCCTAACGGTTGAAGCGGCCCTATAAATCCCGACGATCTGCCACGATGTTCTAATTAATAGCATAATTCCAACAATAGTATCGGGATCGTTTCCACACTAAGAGGCCGGGCTCGCTCGGAGCCGTGCCCACCCGCCATGAAATTAAAGCCGACTCGCGCCGAACGAATGATTGAATAATAAACGAAAGAATTCGCGTCCTGCCCTTGTATTACGTATTCATGACGACTGGCCCCGTGGACGCGTGCGACGCTGCGCTGGAGCGTACCGTCACGCGTCCCACACATGTACCACTACCTAATGTCGATGTCTCGTGCTTCTACACCATACAACAATTTTAATGCACTACACATTCCTGCATACCCACTAAACAAATGGTTTGCCAGTCTTTTTCAATTTCAATTTTGAGACTGTCTGAGAAAAAAATATGGAGTCTGTCCTGTCACGGGCTTGTATTACAAGAGTAGAATACATAAAGACTGTATTTGGTAAATGCAGTTACCACTTTTCTGATTGGTCTCAACCACTGAAGACGGCAGCTAGGTATTTCAAACATTTTTTTTTCAAAGAGCTTGGCATAAGTATTTTGTTTCTTTTTTTATTATTGTAGGGTTGATCTCACCGGGCACGCCGCAATCGCGGCGGTAAGACCCCTCTTTGAGGAGTGGCTGGATAGGCGTCACGGCGTCCTGACCTACCGCATGACGCAGGTCCTCACCGGACACGGAAGTTTCGGGAGGTTCCTGTGTCTGATAGGGAGGGAAGAAACGCCTGGGTGTCACCACTGCGAGGATCGTCCGGAGGACACGGTGGAGCATACGGTGCAGGACTGCCCCGCTTGGGCAGAGCACCGCCGTGTCCTCACGACGGCGATAGGCGGAGACCTCTCGCGCCCGGCATTGGTCGAGGCCATGCTGCGGGGCGAGACGGAGTGGGAAGCGGTCGCCTCCTTCTGCGAAGCAGTCATGCTCGTGAAGGAGGAGGCGGGCCGCCTGAGGGAGAGGACAGCGTCCTCCCTCCACCCCAGCCGCAGTGGTAGACGCCCACGGCGTCGGACGTCGCAAGACGATCTCCGGCCACCGTAGGCGCGGGCATGCGGGCAGCGAGTAATGGGCGACTCGCTGTCCGACCATAGACCATGCCCGGGTCGACGGCGCGTTGTGTTCCACGCGCGCCTCAAAGAGTGTCAGCATAATGACGGGGCCTGTAGAGGGCCAAAGCCTGCTGGGGTCGCGGGACCAAGGGATTACCGTGACCCTAGTACGTAAAGGGCTATTGAAGGACACCGTGGATTTTAGTCAGTACAAGTCTGACAGTCCCTCCCGCCCTGCCCTGGGTGGGGGACTCATTTGATGATTTTACCATGAAAAAAAAAAAAAAAAGGGTTGATCTCACGGCAAAAATATGTGCATAAAATATATTATAACAATGATCTTTAGAAAGGTTTTTACGTATTTTAATTTCATCTCGTATAGAAGTCGTATAGATTCCATCCTTTAAGTATTTCTAAACGTTCTTTATCAAAGGAAACATACTGCGCCAATCCCAAATGAATTGGAATAAAGATAGGAGAGAGATTATAATAAAATTTTAAAAAAAGTTGTGACCACAAGCTCAATGGTCAAGTTTTTTTTTAACGCGGTAAACTCATCAAATGAGTCCTCCCACCCAGGGCAGAGCGGGAGGGACTGTGGGCTCCCACACATAAAGACGATACGACGTCGCGTCGTACAAAGATGCGGCGTCGTTTCACGATACAACGTCGCGTCGTGGGAATCTACGACACGACATCATAACGTGTCGATGCACGATACGACGTCGTGACGTTAGAAACTCACGATGCAAACTTGCGCAGTTGTTATTCGAAATTCAAAGATGACGGATGGTACGGAAGTCGAGCATTTAATTACCCTAGTCGAGCAGCGACCCGTACTATGGAAGAAAGCATGTGAAGAATACAAGAATAAAAAAAATTCGGAATGAACTAAAACACCACCCCACCATATCGACGGCATCGTGCCGTGTATCGTGGGTGGCACATTACGTTAAGATGTCGTGTTTTTTTACGATGCTCATCGTAGATTTCCACGACGTGACGACGTATCGTGAAACGACGCCGCATCGTTGTACGATGCGACGTCGTATCGTGTTTATGTGTGGGAGCCCTGTCAGACTCGTAGTGACTTAAATCCAGGGTGTCCTTCAATAGCCCTTTACGTTCCGGGGTCACAGTAATTCGAGAGTCCTGGGACCGAGCTCAATAGTCGAGTAGATTAAAATAAGTGTGATTAGGTTATTTCTAAAATAATGCTTTTTAGTATACTATGCTACGACAAATATGCTGGTCGTATACTATACAGGAGCAGGGTACGGCGACCACCCCGAATATTAATCTTCTTTTGTCTCCCAACCTTCCGTCTATCCATTTATCACAGCAAAGTATTTTATGAACTAATTGAACTCACAAACGTGGTAGAAATATTATGCTCGCTTTAAGTTATAAATAATGGACACAAATATTTTTATAAGTAGCTTTTGAGCTGATGATAAAACTTGGTTAAAAAATTGATTTAATAGTTTGTTTTTGTTGTTTCTTTTCTACATTCAAACTAGCGAAGCGCCCCCGGCTCCACACAGGTGCAATGTCTACTTTATTATGCATGTTATATACTTTCGTCTTACACCACTTCATCTATTTAACAAACGCATCAAAATCCGTTGCGTAGTTTTAAAGATATAAGCATACACGGGGACAGACAGACAGCGGGAAGCGACTTTGTTTTATACTGTGTAGTGACTGTATTTAAACTTTTTTTCCTTAGTCTGTACTGAGCAAAGACCTCCACCAATCCCTTAAAAAGGTGAACTATGAAATAATGTAGATTAGGGTGAATGCTCGTCAAGACGCCACCAACAGCACAATTATCAAATTCACCAGTTCATGTTGAACCGATGGCGATGGAAAGAAAATTTCCCAAGTGGCAACCACGAACTGAAAGACGCAGAGTAAGCAGTAGCCAGGTCCACCGTTTTTTTGGGCATCTACATTAGTAGTCAAAACTTTTAAAGCTATTGCATAGCTTTTATCGCGGGCTTTGAGCGCGACGACCGAATCAAGAAATTTCGTAACGAAAATAAACCTGTCACTGTCACATCTGTCATGTCAACGTGAATTAAGAAAATTTGAATGAATTATTTTGTCTTGACGTTTTACTTGATTGACGTGGCTGACCATAGCCTAATTAGTAGAGTAACTTCCCATAGTACCACGATGGGATGATATTGTCATTAAATATTTGCGGTAGGCGATAACATTTTTTTTTTCATACATAAAATAAAAAATTATTATTATTGCATAAGTTGATAAAAGTGCTATGCAATAGCTTTACCGCGGCAAACACCGAGTACCACACGATTTTTTTTTCACTTAAGATTTAACATTGTTCTTGAGAAAAACAACCACCCCAAGTCCTCGTGCGTGTCAAGCAAGCTCGTCTGGAGTACAATAGTCTTCTCCTGTCCATCATAGATAATTATTATAACCACGAGCTAAAGCGAAGGGAAGCTTCAGCATGTCACTGGCAACATTCTTCAGAAGAAACCAAACAATGCATTTATTCATTGTTATCAGTAAAAAGTTAGCATGAAAAAAGGCAAAAAGCACTTCAAGTTTTTTGTGTTTGGTAAATCATCTTCTGACTGCTCCAGGTGGAGCGAAAGAGAATGTTCGCCTTGACCCCCTAAAAACCTTCCACTGCCTTCAGCTGCCTTTTGTATTACAGGACCGCAGAGAGATTCCCGTGTACACTTACTGTGACGTAACGAAGATTTCCAGTTACAGTTGTCATGCGCCATATCAAGCACTGATCTGCAAATACTAAAAAAAAACACAAAAAAAAACTTATCTCCTTCAAAAACCAAGAAGTAGGTAGCTTTGTTTTTAATTCATTCTTGCCACCTACCTTCGACAGATTAGTCATTTTACTCTTTTTTGTGGTGATTTTTAAAGGCGGTTAGTTATTTAAGTTTTTATTTTACCCTTTTTTAGTTCAAATATTGAACCCAAATTCTTGTCAAATACGTAATCCGTAGTACTGGTATTAACATCGACAAAGTACACAATAGAAAATGCTCATAAAATAAAAACTACTGAACCAAATTGAAAGAAAGGATGATGCCAGGGTTTGTATGAAATCTGGGCCCACCCTCTATATGTAATTTATAGTTATTTCATAGCTGAACAAAAGTTACTAGGGCGTCAAGTTCCAAATCTTAGTGCATACAGAGTTATCCATTATTAAAGAAGTTAGTTTTACAATAGCTAATAAGTAAATAATAATATTTTCCCTAACATTTTGGAATTAGCATTTGTATCTCTAAAACTACAGTTATCATCAGAGATACTTTATCTGTCATGTCAAATCGATAGTATATCTGTCATGTCAAATGACAGATATACTTTATTTTAACTTTTTTTTTAACGTGGTAAAATCATCAAATGACTCCTCCCACCCAGGGCAGGGCAGGAGGGACTATCAGACTTGTACTGACTAAAATCCATGGTGTCCTTCAATAGCCCTTTACGTTCCGGGGTCACGGTAATTCGTTAGTCCCGCGATCCCAGCATCTATGGAGGGAGGGACGTCAGTGTGCTGTCACTCTTTGAGACGCGTGTGCGTGGAACACGACGCGCCGTCGACCCGGGCATGGTTCATGATCGGACATTGAGTCGCCATTATTCGCCGCCCGCATAGCCCGCGCCTGCGGTGGCCGGAGATCGTCCTGCGACGTCCGTCGCCGTGAGCATCTACCACTGCAGCTGGGTCGTGAGGTGGACGCTGTCCTCTCCCTCACGCGTCCCGCCTCCTCCTTCGTCAGCATGACTAACATACTAACATCCAGTCAAATTGAACACCTCCTCCTTTTTTGAAGTCTGCTAAAAAATGTGACATCACATCGCATACTTTGTCGTTATTGGTCTATGAACCCCGTTAACCCCTTAAAGGCTGACTTTGGCAAGTCTTCAAGGCTCTTTACAGATTTTTTCAGAAATGTTCAGTCGCGCTTATTGTGCACATGCCAAATGGTTGTCGGCCGAAATAAGTTTTATAAGCACAACATGGATTTATTGGTTTACGCCTATAAAAAAAGAATACTTGCTTAATTTAAAAGTCACACTCAGACCATATTGTGAAGTATAAAGGTGTCAAACTTGCGGCATCAAAAACTCCATGCTTCGCTCAAAAACATAAATAGCTGATGGTGGCCTAACAGCTGCAAAGTCGAAGTGGAACTAGTCATATCTGACGCATGTCGAAGGAACAATGGGCAAGAATTCGATCCCTCTCAAAAATTAACGTATATTTATTTTTAACCCTTAATAAATACAGGTAGTTGCTCCGGGTCTGTGTGTGTGCGTATTATTTTTTAAGTTGCCCTAGACTATGAATTTCTCCAGGTTTTTAAAAAAATGTACCTACACTTGAAAATATATTTCGTTGTAAGATTAATTAAGTAGGTCCCAGATCCCATGATAACATCGTGTATAAAGAAACAAGCAAGGGGTAGATGCGGTGATACACAAAAACATTTTTCATAATAAAACTCATCATTGTCCACAAATGTTGTGGGATCTGTGGGATGTTCTGTTTTGTGGAAACACAGCCTTTACGGGCGGACATGTCTTGGTACCACACCACATCAATCACTGACAAAGGTACCTATGTTTTATCCTGCGCAAACATTTGGGTGTCCATGACTCATCCAAATACAGATTTTATAGTGTATTGGTGGCAATACGTGAAGTTTAAGTGAAGTTTTTTTTTTAAAGAAAACGACGCCCCACGCTAGGAATTTCTCCTGTATCGTGGGTACGTTTATAAACATAGAAACTCACATACACAAATGCCCAGACCCGGAACAACTACTTGTAGATCATACAAATATTTGGTTCGTGCGGGAATCGAACCCGCGACACGCAGCGCAGCAGTCCAATCGGTCAGCCACCGCGCTAAATGTGCCGTCAAAAACGTGAAACTTTACAAATAACTTTCTGCAGGTATTTGAGTTTTACATACTATACGGGTTGAATTTTCCAATTGGACATAGATGGCCAACGCCGAAACTATGAAGGATAGAGAAAAATTCTGAAGAGTTTCAAGGCCGATTTTGATGTAAGCTAAGGCATCATTGGATTTTTGAAAAACCAATATACCTTATTATATCATTATTATATCAGCCCATAGTGTCCCACTACTGGGCAGGGGCCACCCTCCACACTTTCCACTTCTCACGGCTTTCACCGACCGTGGTCCAGTCCTTCATGAAGCGGTCCAAATCAACTCGCCATCTTCGTTTGGGCCTAGTACGACGTCGAGTTCTCCCTTTTGGTACCCAATCGGATGAAAATTTTAGTTTTAATTTAGTCATTTTTGTAAATATTTTAATTTTAGTCTTTAAATCTGTGGTATTCGAATATTAAGATAGCTATACATATTAAAATCGGATGTATCTTTTGCCCAGCGATTGTATGGCATTCGACATACGTGGCTTGCCTAGTCCCATTTCAGCTTGACAGCTTTTTCTCCCACATCGACAAATATACCCGTAGATTTTGAAAAAAAAACACACACACTTTATCCATCCAACCCATCCGATGCCTACCGGGGTCGCGGGACTAACGAATTACCGTGACCCCGGTACGTAAAGGGCTATTGAAGGACACCGTGGATTTTAGTCAGTACAAGTCTGACAGTCCCTCCCGCCCTGCCCTGGGTGGGAGGACTCATTTGATGATTATACCACGATAAAAAAAAAGCCATCCGATGATGTCTCTAACGAGGATCGAATTTTGGAAAGCAATTGCGTATCGGAAACTTAAACTTAACATCACTGATACTACTGATGATGATACTAGTGATCGTTATACTGAACCATTTGTACATCCAAAGACGTATAAATCCATTGTTATAGGCTACGAGCCCATTTCTACCAACCTAGCACAAATAAATACTCCGTGGCTACTACTGAGAAATCCCATAAAAACCTTGAAAAAACTCACTAACATTTTGTGCCCGAGCTCAGCAGTTATCATCAACAAAAACACTTCAATAATTTGAGAAAGGACTAAGAAATATTATTCTCAATGGATTTTCGTATTATTTCTATTAATGTCTCCTTTAGACAGGCAGAGTGCTTGCAATTGGAGTTTAAGGTTTAAAATACGGAACGGAATACACAAAACGTTCCGGTGACCTTTAACAGATCTATTTTTGAATCTCACTGACATTTGACATTAAACGTTCACCTACCCTCTAACAACATAAATTTATAAATAGTTCCAGATTCAAATAAAAATTGCATATGGTAATGAGAAAGTGACTAAACGGGAAAACAAACTTCACCTGATTTGATCAACTGAATGCCCTCTCAAAACTGAGTCGTAAAGCCGTTAAACCAGTATAACAGGCCGATACAAATATCCGTATGTTCCACACTAAACGTATCCAAATCCCACAGGGTCCGACCACAGGGCAACTTAACCCGAAATTAAATCAAAGAGGGGCTTAACCAATCAGGCCGAGTGGTATCATTGAATCGGCAAAGGAACACTAAAATTACTTCTTGATGCGGAGAAACGAAGATTCATCGTAAAAGTGGTGGGTGTGGGTTGTGGGGGTGAAGGGGTAGTTGCGGGGGGTGTCTGAACGGTTTTCCGTGTTTGAGAGAGGTCCGCGCGGCGATTACCCCGCACGTAGCAGAACGCCGGCCCGCCGTCGGCCGGCCGCACCTAATGCTGTGTTTTAAACATGAAAAACCGTTCCGGTAATGCTGTAAATGTTAACTTTGAGATTTATCCTCCTTTGTATTTAACGGCTTCTTGTCTTAGAGACTCAAATGTTTATGGTGGAGGTCGACAGGTCGAGCTGGGCTGTTAAAACGTACGTGAGCCATCTGCCGGCGTAGGTTAATTTGAAAATGTGACTACAGCTTACACACGTGCGTATCATACAGTATATACAGTAATTCACCATTAATTTTGCCACAAGTTAAAGCATAATTAAAATGACTGTTGGTAATCATAATTAAAATGTAGAACAACAAAACATAATATAACTAACAATTTTACTTATTCTGTACTTAGTACGTCAGGCTTCAAATAATTTAAAACATATTCCAAAACGACAAAACACCAAAAACACAGTCAAAATCTGATAACATTAATAATAAAAAATTAAAACGGCTCCCAATTTAATAATTAACAGGCGGGCCCTTGGAGGTAACATTACAAAAAGACAGTGAGGCCGCAATTTATGCGCGTGGCGGTGTGACTAGCACCTGGGTCATGTCTCCTTTTACTTTATCCCGTAAAGATTAAGTCCCCCGAATTTTCCCGAATTTCCCCGAATACATGGCGCCCGCAGTGAAGTGAGTCATTTAGCCCCTGTTTACTAGATTAGGGGATTTTTTTACACCGCACAGCTTTCTACGCCACCCCTCCCGCTGAGATGTGTCATACTACGTCTATATGCGTATTTTATGGTACATCTTGAAATAATAGGGACGGATTTTAGGATATTAGATTTATGCTGCAGGGAAAATATTTTCCTCGTAAATTTTCACAGGATTAAATTCTGGATGAATACGGTTTTGAAACTGGATTGGTTTCATTAGTTCATTATGATAAGTAAGCAGGGATTTAATATTAAATGTTTCAATAGCTATCTGGGGTACCTGTTGAAACGTTGAAATCAGGTATTCGGTAAAGATAGTTGTTTGTGTACGCCTATATTAGAAGGCGACCCTACTCTAATACAGGTAGGTTAAATTAGATACAGATCTTTTATAGGAATAAAATTACAGTCACACGAAAAGGTAAAACGGTGTTTGTTTCTCTCTTTGTCGGTTCAATAGAGTTGCTAAGTGACTGAATGTGTCGGGTCGCGGGACTTACGAATTACAGTGACTTCGGAACGTAAAGGGCTATACGAGAGGGCAGTACGAGTCTGACAGTCCCTCCGGCTCTGACCTGGATGGGAGGACTCATTTGATGATTTACCACGATAAAAAAATTACTGTGTAAGAAAGGATAATATTAGTATTCGCTCCACACCTCGGAATATATACGAAATAAAAAATACTCTTCAATTGTGCAATAAGTCAAAACGTCCAATAGATTCTTCTGAAATTTACCTTTCTCGGCACAACGAGAGAGGCGATCGTAAAACCACCCCACATTTGTACCTACACAAGGTCACTCACGAATATACGTATCTCTTGGAATTGAAAAATACATGTAGATACTTTCTTTCTTTCCTTGTGTATTTTCTTACGTCGCATTTTGTGTTTGGCTTTTCACCTCTGTCCTTTGTAGAAAGGAGAAAAATTATCAAATTTTCACGCCATCTTTTTCAGGAGAAATAAAAGTAAGGAGTCATGTGCTTATTTTTCATTAAAGCTCTGGGAAATTACCTATTTTATAATTTAGGAAAAATTTCAGAAAACTGCTCTTATTACAGAAAGGTGGGAAATCTTATTCTTCTTAATGTTCTGTGAAGTCTATTCAGAGCAAAAAATTAAGCGCCAAACCAACAGGATCAAGAAACTTGTTTTCTCTTATAAATCAAATGGCACGTCGTTTATCAATATCAGCTCGAAGTATCTGAGAAAATAACAAAAAATCTAATTGGCTTTACTCAGACGTCTACTAGTATACAACTATAAAAAATAACAAGCGCCAATAGGTATCAGTTTTTATTCATCTCAAAATAACAGACGTCTGGAAAATACTATGATAAAAAGAATAGATTTGAATGAAATATTTTTCATTATTTTTGTTATATTTAGTACCTTTTTAGTAAAGTACTTTTTTTACACATAAACCTCATTTATTTATGGCATTTTATGGTTTTATAGAAAAAAAAGTGCAGGTGCCTGACGGGCGTCGAAAATCGTTGGGGCGATGAGCTGAACTCATTCTGTATTTATTTTCTGGCCGGAAAAATCAAGACCCAAGAATGATAGGAAGGATATGGAGAGGCGTTTGCTCAACAGTAAGAAGGAACAGACTATTAAAAAAAATAGAAAAGAAATTAGCAGTCGCCTAATTTTCAGAATTCATCTACCATCTACGAACAACCGAAACACCAAATACCAATCTAATAAACATGAAAATCTTCGCCGTCGTCCACAGACTACATATAGGTGACGTATCAGAATCACAAACACGTCCAATGCGAACAAATTTATTTGTAAATGAACACAATTCAACAGTCACGCATTTCTCATCTCAATTACATTGAAGCTCCCCAGCGTGGGCCGTACGTCGTGGAGACGTAGACGAGGCGATGGCGCGCCGTGGTGCAAACAAATCAGTAGATAAATAGGGTATCCGCAGAACAATGCAGTGTCAACACAAGATGGAATATAAAAGCGCGCGAAGTGACGGCCCGTACTTGTACCCGTTTACATCTCACGACTGTTGCGGAGATTTATTTTGATTTTTATGTGAAAATGCAGAAATAGATTTCGTTTTGCTTTTGACAAGTGGAAAGGTACTGCATTAGTCTTTGTTGCCGATTTTAAAATCAATAAAAAAAACAATCAAATTTTAAAATACGTCATTCATAATTCAAAATGTGCCATTCATAATCGCACACACACAAAAATGTTGATAATTTTGAGGAAATATCTTAATAACCATCTGGTACAAATAGTGTTAAAACAGTATTTGTATAAAACTACTCACGAAAAACATTTTCCTGTAAAATGTTGCTAAGACCAGACCATAATATGGCTCGCACAGTCAAAAAGTTATCAGATCTCGTGTAGAGCCAAGCTTTTAACTCTACACGAGTATACGCCCTCACTCTATAAGCCCTCACTTACTGTACAAACTCAGTTTAGTAATATTTGTGACCACGTCAGTTTCAAAACATGCTTTTAATATTTGCGTCTACAAAAAAGGCGAAAAATATTTTTGCAAAAATAACAAAATGTCTACCCTCGATATTTTTAGAATAAAAAACAGCCATCCTTTAAACCGCTCATAAAAAAAGGTTTAAAGGCTCCGAATAAAAAATTAACCCAACCAAGGAGTTGAAATGTCGTATATAAATATTCAGAGAGTCGAAACCGTCGTGAGTTATAAAAGGGGCTTTAGATCAGCGTGCCCCAAATCCAATCAGCTATTGAATTAACCCGGTCCGTGTGACGAGAATACGGATTCGCCCCATCCTCACGTCAAATGTTTATCTTTCATCTGGCAGAGCGTTAATGTAAGTGCGAGTACAGCGTGTAATGGCAGGGCGAGTCTCGTCGCCCTATACAAGTGCTGAGCGAGCCTCGATCACGGATTATACGCACACGATCGTTACCCGATCATGCCCGATCACTATCGACGATATTTGAAATGTTTATTTTCTTCATTTATTAGGCAAAGGTAACGTTTGCCACATTACTTTTTTCTGATTCATGTTTAATTAAAATAGTCCAGTCAGTGAAGGTTGGTCGCGGGACTCACGAATTACCGTGACTCCGGTACGTAAAGGGCTATTGAAGGACACCGTGGATTTTAGTCAGTACGAGTCTGACATCCCCTCCCGCTCTGCCGTGGGTACCATGTGGGTCACATGTGCCATGTGATGATTTTACCAAGTAAAAAAAAAAAGTCAGTGAGTGTTGACCACCAAGATTTTTTGATTCCTTTAGTTACACTGATCGAGAATATAACGTTTCAATAAATATAATGATATCACATTTTTGGGACGATATACGGCGGATAAGTGTAATGTTATCTCGTCAAATAAAAGAATACAACATTACATTTGTGATGGACATACGTTCAGAATCATTTAGATGTTTTATTTCCAATAAGTTTGAGTACCGCTTTCATAACATGTGATCTAGGTTATAAATAATGTTATATTATGTTTGTTTGTCTGGCCCACCGTGTGTTTCTCAATATTTTACGTAGCAACATCTTCGTATATCTCGAATCTAATAACGGGGCTCTCTCGGAGGCAAAACACACATATTTTCCGGGGTTCAGCTAAACACAGCGACCTCTTGCGGACAATATTTTGCTCGGCTCCCGCGATATCGGTTTATTCAAATGCTCCTTGTCCGACCCGGGCTCAAAGAATCAACCTGCATAATATTATACATATTGAAATTCTTCCACCCCTGAACATCTACAGTATATTATTCTATGAATAAGTTTATTGTACGCAGATGTGCGAAATACCTACTTTAGCAATAACACTGTGTACTACCGCACAGCTTTGTGTCCCGAAATTTCATTACAGAAGACTATAGACTATACAATACATACTTAGTAATAGAAGAGGATAGAAAAACCCCGTAAGTACCTAGTTTCCACACTTTGTAGAGAGAATTATAAAAAGTAAGAACGGAGAAAGAGCAATTAGTGCGAACTCCAATAAAGCGAACGAAGAAATCTTATTAGATAAGTGCTACGTGCAAATTGATAAATAACAAAAAATAATACATTGACTGGAGAGCGTACCGACTCTCAGAAATAATTCAATGATTCCTATCAGATATCGCTCTCTCCTCTGGGAAATTCTGTTTATTATGATGTGGCCGAGGTCGACGGAGGACGGGTGGCGGCCACTGACAAACAATCCTGATTATAACATACACACCACATCAAAGCCGCCGACCAAGTCCCGACTACTTCAAAAGCAAAATTTTATTGGTAGCATTTACATTTTTATTGGTATGCTAGGACACCGTCTGCCGGCTTCGTCCTGAAACGTAAGTGATTTTGAATTTTCTGATGTGTATTTTATTATCTGATTTTATGTGTGCTCAATATGACTACATATTACCATAGGAAAAACATTACGGTCACGTATCTTAAGGCGGGCTCTATATAAATTGGTTGCATACTCCTACACACGGAAACACTCTTGTTATCCTTTGACTCATTTTAAACGCAATGTGTACCTAATAAACTCGCTAAATACATTTTGTTTTAAAATTAAACATCAATTTGCCTAACAAGTGAATTGTTCCTTTTCCTATTGTTATATAATACAATAGGTGAGCAATAGGAGCGTTTTATTTTTACTAATTTGTTTCCATTGTACTCGACTTTCAGATTGCTACATCGTGAAATTAATTCGAATGAATACACAAACAGATTTATCAATATTTGTTCGTTCTAAAAACGTTTTCGGGAGAACAAACTGACACAGAAAATCGTAGATTTTAGTAGACATTGAGAGGAATAAAAGATAGAAATCTTTATGGGAAACCATTAGGTAAGAAAGCATTGTTTGTGCTATCTATAGGGCATGTTTGGGCGGTTCGTGATTGATTCCACTGTAATTTCCATACGCGTGCTCTGCTCATATTAGCCACTTTATACACCCACCAGTTAAAAAGACCCCTCTTTCCCCTACTGTTTCTTTACTTTCAACAATAGAGAGGGGTAAACTGTTGTATATTCTGGGTTCAAGCTTGTCTGGTCACCTTTTCTAGGACTATACAATTGTATGGCGGGGCGACCTCGTGGCGCCTGCCGAGTCACGCACATATATTTTTTCAAAGCCTTAAATTCTATTGCCATTTATTATACTGATGGTACGTAGCTATTAATAAAGTATTAGAGATCTATCGGAGATCTTTTTAAAATGGAATTGGTTTTTATCCGGGTGATTGCACGCAACCTTAGCTACTGTCAGCTTAATCTGTGATCGAAACGTTAGACTTTTTATTTAATAGTAAATAACTGAGCTATTGTGAGTCACCTTTACAGAATATGTTCTAGTGAGAAAAGAGTCGCTTATTTTTTGTTTCTCTTACCTTATGTATCGATAAAATCACTTGTATTTCAGGTGAGTTAACGCATTATATCAATGAGCGTAATATAATAAACACCTGTACACATTTTAAAGACCTAAACAACCCTCTACTAAAAACGCAAAAAAAATATGTACTTACACAAAGTAAAACCCTAATTTCCACAACATAATTGTTTTAAAAGCCAAAACACTTGATTCATTAAGACTCTTACGACGTTCCCACAGCGAGCTAATTCGCCCCAGCCTTAATATACTCCGGGGCGAGGATATAAAAATATGATATTTCCACTTTGAGTAATCAACGTGATATATGGGCTGGTGTACGTGCTCCTGAGAGCCAGGCCTAACGACTGACGGACAATTAAAACAGACATCCCTGTCTGCGTGTATACCCGGGAATTGCCGCAAATGCAGTTTGGACAAGCGGCATTTTAAACAAGTATCTGTGTGATATTTTTCGACTTTTGTTTACTTCAATACCGACTCAAACTGGTGTCAATAACGAAGTCAATATTAGATTTTCAGTTATTGCAAAATATTTTTTAAAAAAACATATTGATCTTTATACAATAGACTTTAATAAAAGTCACAATTTATCACACGCTATCTACATTTCCACAATAGCTACATTACAATAAATTCAAAGAAGGTTATAGTGAACACATAAATAATAATACACGTACATAAGCCGAAGCCGAGGCGCGTTCCATCGTGTGGCAACACTAATAACCGGCGTCGGGTGACAGCGACCCGCCGACAGATATTGTCGTCAATTTGTTAGGGCTGGTCTTCTCGGCGCTGCTTAGGATTCGGCCGACGCCCGACCCGCGCCGCTCGGCCTTATGAACACACCACCAATAAGAACAACAAAGTTGAGATGTCAGCCGATTAGCCGCAAGTCACGTTATCATCCCCTTTTTTTTCCTTCAAGTTAATATATTTTGTGAGCAAACATTCTGTCTGAACAAATACGTAACTCGTTGACGTTGTTGTGATATCAGACTATACACGTACACTTTAATAAACTGTCGATTTCGAAATTGAAGTATCCTAAAAAAATATAGAACGAAATATGAATTCGTTTTCCGCCGGAACACACACCGTTTCTCTCTCTATTTCCAATACAGACATAGATATCTTAATTGTACCGATCCGAGATGAGCTAAATTGCACAACTTTGTTCGTTTCTTATTAATGTACTTCGCCGCAATAACATATTTTGTTCTAAGTCTATAATAGTTCGCAATTAGTGACAGATCGCTAACCCCTCGCCTACAAGCTCCATTAAACACTCCACTTGCTTCCGGGAGAAATCCAATTGAGACTTTGTTATTCTTTTACTCTGAAAGAGAGAAAATGTTACGAAAATCCTGATAAAGCCTTCTTGTTCGTATCTGTAAGTTTGTTGTTAGTCATTGAAATTCAGGTATCAATGTTGTCACCTTTTTAGTAATTTTGTTAGCTAAGTTTGCTCAGCAATATGCTGAATAAGGCCGTTTTTAGTTAGTTTTATTTAACACGTAGATGCATTAGGTATTCTACAGTCTACTTTATACTAGGCGTGAGGCGCGGCGCGACGGCAGCAGGGGTAGTAAGCCTTATTTGAGCCAAGCGCGCGTGACGTGAAACTGGAAACTCGACTTGTATGTCGCGTCGCGTCTTGTCGCCCGAATTCTCATCAAATCATCCCGCGACAATGTTGTTGTAAATCCCAACACGGGATCAAAAGATATTAGAGCTAAATTGAACCGAAGCAGTGATGATACCTAATTGCATATGTTTGTCACAGTACGTATACATTTCAAACGCGCTCAGAATGTTTTAGTGGGGTGCTTGAACCGCTAAGGCGTGTTTTTGATATATTTTCTTGGCGTATTCTTTTTATTTTAGAAAGAGATCATGCAAATATAGCATAATCTACATCCTGTTTGACTAATCTAATAAATTCCCTAGTTATACATAACGATACGCTTTCAAAGCAGCTACATAAAAATGCTAATAACTCCCCGATTCAGAATTTATTAGCCTCTTAAAAGCGCTAATACAGAAAAGTCGTTGCGACACCTGTTAGAAGGCAAGTTTAAATTATCTCTGCAGATAAAAAGTGACTAGATAATACAATGAGATCCTTCGAAGGCGGCTGCTGTCCTCGCGAATCATTAATTTTAATTCGTACCCCGTGACGACGGTCTCTCTAATGAATTATTGGGAATCGCTGGAGTGCCCCCCTTCCACCCCTTGGACTTCCTACAGTTTCTCTTCGGGACTTAGCATAATGTGAAAAAATGTTACGCGGCCCTGCTGCATACTAATTGCTTGTTGTGTCGCTCTCTTTAAGTAATATTCAGAACTTACCGACCGGAACTTCGGCGGCGCGAGATTAACAACTTTTACCCCTGATCGATCACTTAACATCGGCCTTTTATAAGCTTCGATTTCAAACCGCTTTTGTTTACGTCCGTTAAATTATTGAAAGGATCATCCAAATATAAGCTCATTTTTAAGAGTAGCTGCTTGTCATGCACTAAATCTTTGGACATTTTAATGGGTTCTCATTCTTATTCCGACTAACTTTACGGGGGATGGCCATCAGAGATGGTTACCGCATACCAATGATAATACGTTTTGGAACTTATTTTTCATTTTATCCTGAATGAGTAATTACTTTCTATTTCTTGAAACGTAAGTAAAACATATTTAAAGAGACGCGCTAGTCTGGCGGGGCGCGTACGTGCGAACGTTGTCATGCGTGCCCGCGAGCCAGGGGCAAGGAAACTTGTATTTTTTAAACTTTTGCCTTCCCGTAAGCCGGAGCAGGAAAGTTACAATTGTATTCCCCCTTTGCCCCCTTCAATATGTGACCTGCTTATTTATTGGAGAGGCGTCGGCGGAGTTCTCAGACAATATGTCGCGAGCCACCCGAGCAGACGCACGCTGAACGAGCGACTTAAACAAAACACAATTTAACCCGACAGAGAAAGTGAACTATTTGATTTATAATAACTTTTAGTTGTGCTTCCGCTTCTATTGGAAGTATTTGTCATAAGTTGGAGCACAGTCATAGATGGATGTTTATAGAGTGGTAGGTTGGTCCATGTGAGAGGCTGGCCGTTAGTATTCAGAGCGCAGCCGTCATTAGCCGAGCCAGACGTTGGATTTCCCAGAAGCAGCTCGAATGTACCAACCTGCTGCTGAATAATGATGACATTGGACCAACTCAATTTCGAGTTCGGATTAGCCGATATTTTTCAATATTAGAGGGGTATTGTTCGCATTCGTACAAAAACCAGACTTGGTAACATTAAAAGGGGGATTATTCTAAAAAAAATACACTAAAGCATGAACGTAGGTCGTTCATGTCGTGTTGGAGCGACACCGGAAAACTCGAAGTAATCCACCCGATAAATGGCAAGTAAATCCATGGAAACCAAAATGCCTTATGCATTTAACTTTCGCCGTTGTTTTACGGAATGCTGAAATTTAAATACAGAATCCATTTTGTGTTCAAATGAGTTTTCGGAATAGCCAATTAGTTGTTAGCGCCCGGCCGCCCTCGTTCGCTTTCATTAGGCTATATAGTTTCCCAAATATCTGAGCCCCTCAAAGATATATCTTTCGGTTGCTTTTCCATTTTCTTCTAACAGTTCGCTTATGCGAGAAACGGGGAACAACTCTGTTGTAAAATTTTACTAGTGTTTCGCGGTTTATTCGAAGAGCCGGCTCCTACAAGCAGACGATACTTTTATTTAAAACGTAATCAAATGTCGGTCTTAACTGTATACAAGTGCGCAACAACAAGGCTGTTTAACTTTTAAAATGAAAATAATGAATTTTTATAACGTTGTAAAATATCTACTCTGGTGGTAGTACACCAGAATACATATTTTACCTACCTAAATTGTTAATGCAACGAGTGTTTTTAAAATAGCAATGCGTTCTTAAAACTTATTTTAATACGTCATTAAATCGTTAGATTGCAACCAACAAAATGCCCCTTGGCAATACTGATACAATAATTAAAATTAAATCTCTACTAAACAAAATAAAATACCTAAACGTTAATAGGTTCCTAAACACAAAATCGTTGCACATTTAATCAACCGCTTCAGATATTGCTTATGAACAAACCCCTACCGTTAACAAAATTAATCGCAATCAAAAACGCACAAGTACCGCGGCGGTGTATTTATTCGAAAGCAACTCTTTATAACGTGCAATTCCTTTCTTATTTCATAACGCAATCTTCTCGGCTTCTTATCTAACAACGAACATATCTCGCCCCCGCTCTCGAGGAAAATCGTCCAATATAAAATCGGTTTAATTTGCGCTTTTCGCACTCAATGGGATGGAATAATATCGGGCAATTTGGTTACCGCTGGCATAAATATGGCGGGCCGCGCAGTAATTGTAACGCGGGCAATTCGCGCCTCGTAACGACCGAGAGGAGAAAACTTCGCCCGTTTGAGCTGGTCTCGGCCGACGCTCCGCCACCGCCGCCCACAGGCACCCGGCTACAAGCGCACGCGCACACTACACATCTCTTGACCTACATACCACTCAAACTTGCTCTACGAACAACCATAAATGGCCTAAAGCTCATAATAATTATGTCTTGCACGAATTGATGAACAAAAGTTTTAAGGCAGAAACACTTGATACATTTTCAGTCAGAAAAACGTATATTTCTCTTGGTAGGTTATTTCTTTCAACCCAACTTTAGCTACTTTGCGTACTCCAAAAACATCAAATGAAAGAACGACAATAGCTCACCAAAAGTCGCAAAACTACGTACTACTTAAATCGTGGAATCCTTTATCTGATTGCAGAGAGACATGAGTAACAACAAAAAGGAGCAATCTTGCCGTTCCGCATGACGGGGCCGGGTGTCGGGGTCTCGATGCCGGACCCACTCCGCTACAGATTACCATTACGAAAACAGATCCTGTTCATATAATACCAACACAAAAGTAATTACCAGTGCCTACAGAGCTCTTCTTTGCTCCTTTACCTAACGTAATAGAATAACGAATGTCATTTTCTTTTCCTCTGACCCTTCCGCGGTTCGCGCGGGGAATGCAAAATTCCCGAAATTAGAGTGAATAAACCTGCGTTGTAATTAAAGTCGGGTGCCGGGCGGGCCGGGAGCGTTGGCCGCCCATCTTTCTTGGCTGGCCTACGAATTAAGCACCGAATTGCTTTAGTAATTCGAAGTATATATTCCTCGCTCTCAGTTAAATGTAAATCACTTTTACTGTCCCGATTTTCACCACTTAACTCCCTAATCTTCTAATATCTAAGTACCTTCTTTTATTTAGTATGTAAATGCGGGATGTTAAGACGATTGCCTGTAATTCGATATCGGTATTAAATTACAAGAGCTCGGGTCTTTAAATCAACAGACAAGATCGGCTTTGAATTCGTCAGAAAAAAAAACGACGAAAAAGTGGTATTTCACAATTCATTTTATCTTCAACTGGTTTCAATGACAGCTTAACATTTGTTAGCAATGTTTGAACATTCAAATGTAAGTTCTGTATTAAAATAATAAATATAAACTGGTTGTGAACGGTGAGGCTGTATTCAGTGAGAGTACTTGGCGCCGGTCGGCGACGACAATCAAGTGACGCAACAGTTAAACTAGGAACAGCCCTCGACCACTTCCGCCCGCCCAGCGCCGCAGCCGCTCAAACTCGAGCAAACACTCGTCAATTGCCTTAGTGATGTTTATAAGAGAATTACAAAACTATCGATATAGTGGAAAATAATTCGCAGAAAAAGTTTTAGCAATCATAATATTTTTGAAACAAACTTTATTTCTCTTGGAATATTTACAAATAAAAAATCAACCTTTCCTAAAATTTTACTACGCAATTGACAACAGATTTATTGTAACAAATGTGAAATTCGCGTCGTTTCAAATAACAATAACATTTAAATTCGTTTCCAGAAAACACTAATATCAATTCAATTCCATTATCGCAGCTCGATGTCGATGCGAAGGAAGATTGAAAAAAAAAACATCGACCTTGCCGCTAGCCCTATCGCCAGCCAGTCGGATGGTAACAGTTTGCAGAACGGCTGATTGCTTTGATAATCGCCGCCTGAGACGTTACTAATGACGCAAGAACATTGTCTCGACAACCCCCACAAGAACGGCCTGCTATAAGATACATTATCACTACAGTTATTCTCAACACAGCAGTTTCTAAATAAATTAACTAAATTATACGAACACAGCCTTGAATAGCTCTCAACTAGTTATAATGCAGTTAGACTGTTAACTGTGACCATTTTATTATTTAACTGCCATAAATCAGATTTTTATGTTTGCTTTGGCCTCTAAAGAATTCAGGCCAACTTGAAAATAAAACTATTTTATATGGCACTTGGAAAACATTGGTCATATGATTATGGCTGTACTACCAGACCGGGTAATGGCTGCCACATTTCAATAAATTCATCCACAGCATACCAATCAATGAATTAATGGATTAGATCTATGGAAAAGTTTATCTATTCAATGAGTTACAAACAATTGTGAGGAAACTTCTGAAATCTGCTCAACTTTACAAATACTTACTAAGAATAACTGAAAAGCCGCCATTACTCATTTTATTTACATTTTAAACACGAAATTTTCCACTTGACAGAATTTCATAAAAGCTTTCTCAAGAGAAGACCTGCATAGAGTGCGTAATATATTGAATTGTGACCAACCTCTCCTACTTACACCAACACAATGCAAAATAAGTTAGCAATGAAATTCAGTTGTGAAGCAGCGACAGCGTGAACTACTAGCTAAACTACATTTGCCAACTCAGTAACACGAGCAATCGAAAAATAGAAAGTTCTACTGGCTGGCTAGGATCGAGACTAACTGAGTAACTGGCATTCTTCGAGAACTTTAGGTGAGACTTGCTTCTTTCAGAAATTTATTCAGTTTGGTTTGTTTACCCAATCCTATTGTTCCTAGAAAAACCTTCCCCGGAACCCGCGTTGAATTTACTTTCTGTTAAATGTCGCAGAAAAATTTATTCATACAACTCATTGTCAGTTCTGGAAAAGTTTTCAGAATCTAGACTTGGGGTTTAAATAATGGTTCATTTGCACCGTTTTAAAGTATCTTCACTCCTCACTCAAGATATTTTCGGAGTTCAATGAGGTAAACAATAATAAAACCTTGTGTTTAATGCCAAGATAAAGTCACGTCGGGGTGGCAAAAGTACACTCGCTGAAGTAGTAAACTTCGAATGGGAACTTGAAGCATAGGTTTCATGAACCTCCGTCAAAATAAAAACAAAAATCTCTTTTAAAAACTAAGCTCATTTTTGAAAGCATAAAAACTAAACAAAATTAGCACACTAAACAAAATAGTCGATTAATCCTGAATAAAACTTTTAAGAGTTAGAGCTTTGCTCCTCCCGTTGGTACAATATTTGGGATATTTCATTTTCAAACCGAAACAATATCTTTGGGGCGTTTAAACCGTTATTATATTCGAAAATGGCACTTAACGCAACAAAATAAACTGTTGGCGGAGTTCTGTTGTGTAAACAGTGAAATTCCATCCTGCAGGCGGTTTACACGGCCGAGGTCATTCAAGTTTCATTACCAATAGCTTGGAGGTCATAACTTATTCAGTTAGGGGCAGGTAACGTGCTTTAACATTCAATTTGCAGGCAGAAGAAATGTTATGGTCGGTAAAAGTCGCGGGAAGTAGCGAGTGCGGGAGACACCACAATGTCATGGTACAAAAGCTATGAAAACCAGTTTATCGTGGTCTCGCTTTATATGATCCTTCCCCACATTCAACGATCTACTTGTACTGTTTTTGTGTAATTTGATGTGTAGCCGTGTGTACTAAGTACATCGTGCTGTTTGTGATAACGAGGCATGCTTACTTTGCCCCACACTAGGATTTTCTCCTGTGTCGTGAGTGCGTTTACAAACATATAAACTCACATACACAAACGCCCAGATCCGGAACAACTACTTGTAGATCATACAAAAGTTTGCTCCGTGCGGGATTCGAACCCGCTACACGCAGCGCAATAGTCCAATCGCACAGCCACTGCGCTAACCGTGCCGTTATTACACAATGAATGGGGCTCATTTCACATGAATTGTTTATTTTTAGCTATGCCTTTAGGTAGTGAAAGTGTTTCTGTTTCTTTTTTTAATTGTGGCATTTAATATTGTTTCCAAACTAGTTATATCAATATATATCAATATTGAGCTCTTAAACCCCTTGTGTTTTATCGGCAATAGTCCGCATATACTAAAGCAACTACTCCACCCAAATTCCGATCAGCTTATTGCCAGTAGGTGTAGTTTTATAGCGAACATTGTAACCACTATATAAACACACACCTTCAAGAGTTACGCCCACCCACAGCACTTAGGTAATAAAACCAAGAAAGTAGTTTTAAGGAAGCCCGCGACAGCCATTGCAGCCCCATATTACCCGCAGCAAAACCCTCCTTATTACACGAGACAAACAAGTTATTCGTTTCAAATTGAAAACTTTCCACCCCACTAGCCATGCTGGGGCTGTGGCCCATAAATTCCCGCCAATTTTGTTTTATTTCGCGATGCAGGCACGGTAATAAAAGTAAGCTGGACGTGAGACAAAGCCTCTAGCCGGGATTACGCGGCCATCGCAATGGATCACTGCAGCCTGTGATATGGTGTCTAAACAACGACACCTGACTAACTGGACACGCCCACGTCATTTGCCAATGTGGATACAAAAAGGCTTTATGATACGACTGAAAGCCTTGTTCCCGAAAAAGAAATCCCTCTTAAAACTCGTCGCACTTTGAAAAACATATCCATAAAACTATACTCCAAGTTTACGGCCGAATACATAAAAATATGTACCTTAACCTCGTCTCGGCGAAATTTGGCTAGAGAACACTTTTTTCTACGCAAATAAAATCTCGTACCTTCATACTTTCGTAGATTCAATATTAAAGGACTCTGCGAACGAAGTGAGTAAAATATCAATAAAATATTTCCGATAACATTGGTATTAAATATTTGGACTAAAAATAGTGTAGTGACGTCTGTATGAGTAGGCAGGTGCATTGTTCTGGAGTTCCTCCAATCTCATCTGTTGTAGTTGGCAACGCACCGAGTGGCCGCATGTGCGATCTTTAATCCAAGCTCATTGTTGCGTTCCTTTCTATATGAAACGTGTCGTGTAAGCACGAATCTAAACTGGATAAGTAAACAAATATTCTTGTCTTCTATTTTTAAACCACTATTTTCTCTTGTTGGGATCAAGGTTTATTTCCAAACATTGCGAAAGTCGTTTCTCTGTCTGGCGAAAAGAAGACGAATAAAAATCTACAAAGTTTTATAACACTACAAATACCACGGCCTTAATGAAGTGTGTCCGTTGGTACCACAAGCTTCGCTTTAAGAGAGCCCGCAGACATACAATTATAAGTTGGCCGACTAAATCGCAGAGTATACCAATAGGTATAAAGACATATGCTAGCCCACACATCTTGTCCAACTAAATCGTCCAACTAATTAATTGGGCACCGATCGTATCAGAAACGAGATTCCCTTCCGATTACGCACAATTAAAAAGTTGTCCAACTATTGGTCAACTGCTTGTTAGCACGGTTACCCTATGCAAGTTCGCGGACTATCCAACTTTGTTGGGTAGTCGCACGGCAGGATGCAAGACGACCACACGCGTGCGCGTGATTTCCCCGCGCTCGCATCTTCGTCAACGGGTACGACGTCTGCCTCCCGATCGCTTGTTGCAAACGAAAAAGTAGAAGAGCTCATAGACGAAGTTGAAAAAAGGCCAGCGTTGTACAAAAAAGACTTAAAACAATACTCTGATATAAATGTTAAGAAAAGATTATGGGAGGAAGTCTGCGAAGTTTTAATAAGCAATTGGGCAGAACTCAGTGTAAATGAAAGAAAAGAACAAGGTTAGTCTTCGTTTATTTATTGTGTTTGTATGTAATTATATTATTATTATTATATAATGCTATACTTTATCATATTGAAATGGAACAGATCCATGAGGTTGAAGAAAATAAGACGTTAAATACTGTCGAATATTTACACCATGTGTGATATTGCTTCCCCTGTTGTTTCCTGTGTGATAATATTCATCCAAAGGACATTCATACAACGTATCCTTAAAAGTAATTCCATCCCTGATGCGAACGTAGTTGTGTAGAATACATGCTGCCTTTATAATCTTTACAGCAAAATTTATATTGACATTTAGTGGACGATGAAAAATACGCCACTTATTTGCTAAAATGCCAAACGTACATTCTACTAATCGACGTGCTCGAGTATGTCTGTAGTTAAATATACGTTTTGCGTAGTTCAAATTTTTCTTTGAGTATGGACGTAATATGTGACTTGAAAGGCCAAAGGCTTCATCACCGACAACGTAAAATGGCATTACAGGACCGTTATCATCATCAGGCAAGTGTTGTCCACTGGGAATATTAAGTCTGTTTTCAATTAATCGTTTGCCCATTTGAGATGACTTAAATATCTCAGAATCACTGCTGCTTCCGTACGCGCCTACATCAATATGGACGAACTTGTAGTCAGCATCAGTCCAAGCCATTAAAACGCAAGAAAAAAACTTCTTGTAATTAAAAAAAGACGATCCAGAGTTTTGCGCTTGTACGATTCGAATGTGTTTCCCATCTATCGCTCCTATGACATTTGGAAAATTTGTACGTTCATAGAATTCATGAGCCGTTTTAATCCAATCTTCTTCAGTTTTTTCAGGCATATTTTGCGAATGAAGTACATTCCATATTTGCTCACAAGTAGATTTCACTATATTTCTGACTGTAGATTCACCAATCAAATAATCTAACGAAAGTTGAGAAAAGTATGCCCCTGTTGCCAAATACCTGCAAAAAAACATTCATCATTTAAATATAGTTTGTCACAATTAACTAGGTACCTATAGCCAACAGAACTTAGGTTATTTATAACTTCCGCTATATGATTTTAAAATGTCAATTAAGTTAAAAATCGAATGAAGATATACAGTTTATGGTAGCTTGATATTCTGCTGTGTGCGGAATGAATTAGGCAGGACCACTATGCTTCATTCCTGCTAAATGTAAAAATATAAAATTAATTTAAATAACAATTTTTTACTATTATTTTAGGTCATGAAATCCAGATAAAATGGAATAACTTGCGGACTTGCTTCGCTAGAGAACTGAAAGCTCAAAAGTCAGTAAAATCTGGTCAAGCAGCTTCATAACGACGCCCATATGTTTACTTTGAGCGCATGTTGTTTTTAGTACCTTGCATGGAATCACGACCCACTGAAGGCAGTATTGAGAACAGTGAATCAAACCAAGATGACGCTAATACATCAGACTCCCAATCATACCCGCAACGGAAACGGAGAACTAAACAAAGCGACTGTGATGAACAAATAATAAAAGCACTTCAAGCTAATGAAGATGACGATACAAACTATTGCTTATCTTTGGTTCCTTTTATGAAAGAGCTGACTTCTGA
The DNA here is from genome assembly GCA_943136025.2 of Agrotis puta. Taxonomy (NCBI): domain Eukaryota; kingdom Metazoa; phylum Arthropoda; class Insecta; order Lepidoptera; family Noctuidae; genus Agrotis; species Agrotis puta. The sequence continues at coordinate 11,401,297 of OW964170.2, read as the reverse complement.
CGAAAAATTGGATATGCGCATAAGTATTTTACAAACATTCAAAGACATAAAGAAAAAAAGATTGCTACCAAATACATCATTTAATATCATTCAACCTAGTACTTCCCAATTTTCAAGAGCTTCCAGGCGGACTACTCCATCAACTTCTGTTCGTATTATTTCAGATCAAGTTATTCAGCCAAAACATAGTCATTCAGCCCACTCCACACATCAAGCATTATCACAGCATCTGACGGAATCGCATTATCAGCACTCTATCACAGGGCCACAGGATACAATACCCTCTTATGTGCAACTTTCAAGTCCATCTCCAGAAAGTCAAACGCCACCCCCGCAACCTAAATTTCCATCTCCAGAAGATCATGATAGTATTATTACATACTGGTCAAACTTCTCAGAGTCGGAATCAGAACTAGTTGATTTATAAATAAAAGAAAACTACGAGTACTTATAAAAAATTAACCGACTTAAAAAAAGTTTAATTATTTAGAAAACATGACCGCCGTTACAAATACGAGCTAAAAGTATAAAACAAGTAGCTACTTTTTAATTATTTATATTAATTTCATATTTCTTAGTGACATATGTATGCACTAAACTGTGTTCAATTTGATTATAAGTATAGAAATGTCAATAAAAAAAATTAAGAAATAGATGTATTTTATTAACCCAGCAGGTACTTACCGGAGAGTTAGTCCAATCCTTTCTTCAACGGCGATAGCGAGTCGTTAAGTTGTGTCCTGTCTGATTTTATCGATGGCCCGATTAATAATAATAATAATAATAAAAAAAAAAAAAACTGGCAACCCTCGTTGACATAAGTCAAGTTTAAGAAAATCTCCGAATTTTATTTCAAGGAAATTATATTTAAAAAGTGTAAATAGTGTAAAAACCACTCTGCGAAATAGAGCTTTCTAAAATAAATAACATCTCGTAAAAATGAAAATCAAAAACCACAAAATATTGGAAACCAAATGCAAAAACGAATTATGACAGATGTCATGAAAAGAAAAATCTGTAAATGAAATGAAATCGGAAGAAACGATATGTTAACGAGAGCAGCTTCACGACGCGCACGCCTACCACCTCCGGAGTCGTCGCTCAGTTCCGCCTCGCCGCCGCCGGACACCGGATTACCAGCGTCACCAGCAGCGGCAGTTGCGTCGAGCTCGAGCGACGAATATTTCTCCCCGCCGACGTCGCCAACACCTGTACGTCGGCAGGGGAGGGGCCGGCCACCGAGGAGCCTGGGACTTAGGGGCCAACCGGCCCCGAGCCGGGTCCCCGCTGCCGGTGGTTGTGTGCAGCGCATGCGATGGACTCGGTCCATAAATGAAAACGTCATGCGCGCATACTATGGGTCTACAGAGGGGGGAACTAACCTCGCTGCGTACCGTGTCAGGATGCTGTCTCTATTTCAGGATCTTGAGCCAACTACTAACGTCTCGGCCCAACGACTTTCGGATCAGGTGCGGGTCATACAACGTAACCATATGTTGGATGACGCCGCGCTTGATAGGCTGCGCTCAGAGGTACTGAGCAACCGTATCATGTCAACACCGTCACCAACCGTGGCGGCTGTGTCTACTGTTGACACGGTCCCGCCGCGTTCTAGGCCTATTCCTGCTGTGGAGGAGGATGATGCGGTTGCCACGGTAAGTAGCCAGTGCAACGTCCGATTGAGGTGCGCGTTGGAGGATGCGCTTCGGGAGTTTCGATCTACTCCGACCGAACTTAGGCCCCGTTTACCACGTTTACCCATGCACAAGAAAAATAGGGCGCTGGTGTGTGCCTTGAACTCGCAACTCACGAACTTATTCGAGAGTAGCGAGAACCTCGTTGATACACATTCGATCCTGTACTGTGGGGCTGTCGCGGCATGTCGTTTAGCTAACGTCAAGTTTCCAATTTGTGACGAAGCTAAACGACCAAAACCAGCCGTACCAGCCTGGCAGAGCAGGATCGAGCGTCGTATTGATGGGGCCAGGGTACTCATCGGCAAACTATACTGCTTCAGGGAGGGCAATACACGACCACGTGTTATGCGCTTTGTGAGGCGGGCATTCTCGGGGACTGATATCAGCCCCCAAGAATATATGTCCCGCGTCACGGAGCGCATCGACTTCCTGAAGCAGAAAGTTTGTGCATGGGCGAGCCGAATTCGGCGGTATAAGCGGAGGGTTGATCGATACTCGCAGAATCGCATGTTCCAATGTGATGAAAGGTGGGTATATAGAGCATGGGAGCGACCTGAACAAAACATGGCAGACGTGTGCCGCCCGGATGATAGCGTTACAAGTTCATTCTGGCGCAGCATCTGGTCGGTACCCGTCTGTCATGCTGAGGCTGAATGGATGCGAGATGTTGAGCGAGAGTGTGAAGGTATTCCAGAAATGGAAAAAATATTAATAACACCTTTAGATATAGCCAGAGCAGTCCGTTCGTTACCGAACTGGAAATCTCCGGGACCGGACGGACTGCACAACTTTTGGCTCAAATGGCTAAGTACTTCACACGCTTGTTTAGCATCTCAATTCCAATCGGCCTTAGAGTCTGGGTCGCTTCCACAGTTTCTAACAGTTGGCATTACCCACCTGCTTCATAAGGCTGGTAGTACCGCGGAACCCAAGAACTATAGACCGATCACATGTTTATCGACGGTCTATAAACTTCTTACATCCATTTTGAGAGCAAAAATTACAACACACATTGACGAAAACAACATTATGTCCAGCTCTCAAAATGGATGTCGGAACGGGTCCCGTGGTACTAAGGAGCTACTCCTCATAGACATGGCCATAAGCCAACAGGTTCGTCGATCTCGCAAGGATCTGTCCTCATGCTGGATAGATTATAAGAAGGCCTACGACTCGGTGCCACATACATGGCTCATGAGGGTGTTGGAGTTGTACAAGATAGATGCAACTCTACGCGCCTTCCTTGAGTCATGTATGAGGCAATGGAGAACAGTCCTTCGCTATCCAGGATGTCGACAGATTCAGCCGAACGATGAACCTGTATGGATCAAGCGGGGAATATTCCAGGGCGACAGTTTGAGTCCACTTTGGTTCTGCTTAGCCCTGAATCCTCTAAGCACATTGCTGGAGAATTCAGGTCTAGGCTATCGGTTGAAGAGAGGTGGCCAGGTTATATCTCACCTTCTATACATGGATGATCTCAAACTCTTTGCCCCCAGCAAATTGCAACTGATGGAGCTACTGAAGGTAACTGAAACTTTTAGTAGTGCCATCAGGATGGAATTTGGTGTGGACAAATGTGCAGTCATGCATGTAAAGCGAGGGGAGATTATGGAATCTGAAGGAATACAACTTTCAGATTCCATACACCTTAGATCCCTCTCCTCATCCGAAACCTATAAGTATTTGGGTATGTCGGAAGCGCTTGGCATTAATGTATCGGACATGAAACAATCGTTGAGGGAGCGCTTCTTCGGACGCCTCAAGAAGGTTTTAAATAGCCTTCTTTCAGGTGGAAACAAGGTGCGCGCCTTCAACGGTTGGGTCATGCCGGTTTTAATGTACTCTTTCGGCATACTCAAATGGACTCAGACTGAACTCGACGCCTTGGATAGACGAGTCCGCACACTGTTGACCGCAAACCGGATGCATCACCCACGATCATCAGTAATGAGACTGTACATCCCGAGGAAATGTGGGGGTCGAGGCTTTTTAAACGCTAAGACCCTCCACAACCGCGAGGTGTGCAGTCTTAGAGAATATTTCGTGAATATGAACGTGGGTATGCACCGAGATGTGGTCGCGGTGGACAAGGGACTCACCCCGTTATCCATGGCTAAAGAGGACTGGCGCAAACCTGTAGTAGTCACTACGGAAGATCGCAGGAAGGTATGGCAGAGCAAGGAGCTTCACGGACGTTTCTACCGGGTTCTTCATGGGCCCGATGTAGATTTCCTAGCGTCCGTATCCTGGCTACGTTTCGGTGACCTCTTCGGGGAAACTGAAGGTTTTGTCTGTGCAATTATGGACGAAGTTATGCTGACGAATAACTACCGGAGACATATTATGAAAGACGGGACGGTTGACGTGTGTCGGGCATGCCACCGTCCGGGTGAGTCGATCAGACATATTATCTCTGGTTGTTCTCGTCTTGCTAACGGCGAGTACTTGCATAGGCATAACCTAGTGGCCAGGATTATTCACCAGCAACTTGCTTTGAAATACAAACTTGTTGATTCCGAAGTACCGTATTACAAGTATGTGCCCGACCCAGTTCTCGAGAAAGACCATGTCACGATGTACTGGGATCTGCCTATCATTACTGACAGGACTATTGTCGCCAATAAGCCTGACATAGTAGTGATAGACAGATCAGCGCGCCGCGCAATAATAATCGATGTTACCATCCCACATGACGAGAACCTCGTGAAAGCTGAGAAAGATAAACAAATAAAATATCTTGACTTGGCGCGCGAGGTTGTCGACATGTGGAATGTGAGCTCGGCTATCATTGTGCCGATTGTTGTAACGGCGAATGGCCTGATAGCCAAGAGCCTCGACGAGCATCTCTCGAGGCTCTCGTTGGGTGGTTGGATCAAGGGCCAGATTCAGAAGGCAGTACTCCTTGATACGGCTCGCATTGTGAGAAGGTTCCTGTCTCTGGAACCCTAACCACCGGTAGCTTGGACCCTGCTCCCACGCCGGCGGACTACTATTTTTATATTTTTAAATGTTTTTTTATTTCTTTTTTGTAAAAATATTTAAAAATGTAACAAATAAGTTTAAAGATGAATAAAGGAAATAATAATAATAATATTTTTATTAGATTAGATATACAAGCTCATCAAAAGACGAAATACTCATTCTGTAGTATGAGAAAAATTTATCAGGGTAATATCTCAGTTTAGAATGCAATGTATGGTGCTTCCCATATTCTAATCTGTTACTTAATATGGGATGCACCCAAAATGTTCTTTTTTGTTTTTGTCTTCTTTTTATTAATAGAGCAATTAAAGCGTTTTTTTTCCGCATTTTCACGCACAAGCACCGCGCTGGCAATACTGTCACCGACTAAATCGATTACGTCAGCGGCTTGTATCCAATAAAATAAAGTTGGTCAACTAAATTACAAAAGTACGCAATTTAGTTGTTCGATAGTCGGCCAACTTACAATTGTATGTCTGCGGGAGCTCTAAGAAGTGCCAGGTGAAAGCAAGCTCTTTTTATAGCGGCTAAAATAAAATCGCCACGCGTGAGTAAGGAGAGGTCCCAATGGATGCAACCACAACAATGACAATATAAGCACAAAAACACTCCTTAACCCAAAGCTGTAAAGTTGGTATTCACTCGAACCTCGAACTGTCTGTGAACAAAACAATGCCTGGTTTACGTATAGGATTGCAAACAGTTGCTGTGTCCAACGGTTATGATCCGTCGTTTCAGCAACACGCCAAATTTGGTCCCGTCATAAAAATAAAAAGTAAAGTAGTCTGGATAACACATGCTCTGAAGATTATCTATACGACACACTGTGCCAGGTCTTGAATAATTCACTCTTGAGTTCTGTGCAAGAATAAAATATGAAATGTAGTTCTGAATATCCGTACAGCAGTAAATAATGTAGTCCCACTAGTAATCAATGTGAGGTACAAAACAACACGTAAAACAATAAACCCTGAAATAGTTAATGTGCCAAGAAGGAGCGTGGGAGCCAATTAATTTTTGCTGAGACCTCGGTTTATGTTTTCCCGGATAAATAAGGAGATTTAGCGGCGACGTCCAGAGCCGCCTCATAAAATGGCTTGCTCGTAACCGGCCGTGACCAGTCCCCTAACTAACGATTCTCGATAATGTTACAATAAGTCTGGATTTTGTAAACTGCGACCGACCGTTACAAATAACAACACCAATATAGGAAAGAAATTGAAAAATTTACTCGAATCGCGATTTTAGCATAAACTAAAAGAGGTGCTTTAAAACATATGCAGTTATAAAAATAATATTTGAACTACCAAATATTTTTTCACGACTTCATAATAAAAGTTTTTCAATACAAAAATCATAAACAAAGTTACGACTCACGGTACATTTGATGGTGCATGAAATTGCACCGTACATACAAGAGTCATTCAAATGCATTTTATTTTCGTGGAGTAGGCGAGGAGGCCGGGCGATGACTAAATAATGACCAGGATAACGCAGTTTTATTGCCGGCTCCGTGTTGAGAATATATAAATGAACCCTCGAGGGAGTGTTAAAGACGCCGCCAAAGAACTCCTGTCGAAACAAGTCGGGCTCAGAGAAATGGCGCAGTAAACCACCCCATCCGCTGAGACGTCATTTTGCTCTATGTACGAAACTGCTGTTCGGAACACAAAAAAAAAAGAATAAGAATTGTATATTTGTACCAACGAGCCAATTTTCAGCACCAGTCGTTGCTGGTTAAATAAAATTTGTTGATAAATTGACGTTTGCTAATTCTATTGCATTGTTTAAAAACGTTTCATTTACGTTTTGAAAATATGTTTTCATTTTAGCAAATGTTGTTAATATTGAATATACCGATTTGGTTGTATTTTGTAGCTTTTACATCTACAAGAAAAAACTTCGCAGATGAAGGATCTTCCTTGGTATTTCAATTTCGGAATGTCTCTTCAAAACTCTCTGTTTGCATTAGCACACAACTAAGGGAATAATAAAAAGTAAGTTTATTTAATGCGCATCAGAACAAAAATAAAAACCAACACGTAGACAGCAACCAACAATTAAAGAAGAATACAGGGAAACAAATAGCGAGTGAGCACGAAAATTAGTTTATTTTATGTATTTAATTATGCCAGATGTGTTCACAGCTCCAGTTCAAATTGTGATTTCACGGTGTTAAAATATTAAAACTTTAATTGTATTCCAACGCCCGGCTCCATAGCCGTAAAGAAGTCGGCGAGGCGCTCCGTTGATACACTATTAATGCAATTGTTCGAAAACAGCGCGGGGCAATAAAATTTAGCCTTCAGGTAGAATATTCCGCCCCACTTCGCAGCCGTAGCCATAATTTTTCGCATTGCGGATTTTGGTAAATGTATTTCATTACTTCATTTTACGTTTTTACGACTAATGAGATTGTTTAAAAATATTTAGATTGCACATAAAAACAGAAATTTAATTTAAATTAAAAGGTCAGCTGGACATGTTTACTTTTTCTAACAAAAGATATACACAAATCTTACATATTATGTTCATGCATGCAATTCCATTAATATTCAGACTTCAGCTCAATTTTCAGCTATCATAAATTGTAATCATAAAATTGTTCAATAATTACAGGCACTGACTACCATGAACATTAGAAAAAGATGCCTGAAGTAGAAAGATTCAGAAAAATGTGCTATGTCAATGTCCAGGGTTATTGTAGGACACGTTGGATTTTAGTCAGTACGAGTCTGACAGTCCGTCCCGCTCTGCCCTGGGTGGGAGGACTCATTTGATGATTTTACCACGTAAAAAAAATCAAAAATGTCAATGTCCAAATCCCTGTTGAAATACTTAGAGCAAATAACTGCACTGCGCTTTCATATTCTATCCATGTTGAACATTCGGTCCATGCTGCTAACTCTCACCTTTTCCTCTATCTTAGGTGTCAGTCTCGTGTTTTAATACCTAATATTATAGTTCTTGATTATTATTATTAATTTCCAGTAGTAACGGCCCCAACTTGCAAGTTCGAATCCTGCCAGGCGCGTTACTTGGTTTAATTAATTTAATTTTATAATGAGTTATATTTTTAAACCCATGAGCTAACTCCTGAACTAGAAGTTGAAATAAATCTGTATAGCATGAAAATACAGGGGTTATGGTCATCATATCATATCTTCTAAACTAAGACCTGACAAAATCTATGATTTGGCGACTAATTAGCGACTAAATCTGGGAGAAAACAGATCTTCATTAGGTGCCCTTGTTTTTGAGATATATACAAAGGGCCAAGCTGGGGAAACTAATTCCAGATCGTCTACCAATAAACCCTTATAACTTTTGAACGAGTGACCTAAACATTCTGATTTGTCATTTGGTGACCAATTTCGACTAATTAGGAACTAATAATGCCTTTGTCAAACAAACTAGCGAAAGCGAAGCGTTTCCGAAGCGATACCGAACCGAAGCGAGACGTCAGCGAGACGTCAGTCCGATAGTTCTATCAAACAGACAGGCGTGGCGAATACGAAGCGAGGCGTTTTTATTTGTAATGGATGAAATTGTTTGAATCCAGTCACACAGAAAAGCGAAAGCGATCCGATAGCGTGGCCGAACCGATGCGAAGACGTGGCGAAGGCGTATTTGCTCTGTTTAACGTCGTTCATAAAAAGTCAGCTAATACAACTGTCACCCTGACGGACAGAGCCGTCATCTACCCCGGTCACCGGGGAGAATGGAACCGGCGAGAGATGTCGTGCGGTGTTCCACAGGGATCGGTCCTGGGGCCGCTCCTGTGGAACATCGGTTACGACTGGGTGCTGCGCGGCGACCTCCCTGACGGCGTCGGCGTAATATGTTACGCCGACGACACGCTCGTCCTGGCGGAGGGAGAGTCGCACCAGGCGGCGGCCGACCTGGCGACGCAGGCGGTAGCGACAGTCGCTTGTAGGATCCGGCAGTTGGGACTCGACGTGGCGCTGCACAAGACAGAGGCCATGTGTTTTCATGGCCGTCTGAATGCGCCACGGTCAGAGTCCCACATAACGGTGGAGGGGGTTCGCATCGGCGTCGGGAGGACGATGAAGTACCTGGGACTCGTTCTCGACAGCCGGTGGAACTTTAGGGAGCATTTCCTACGTTTGGCCCCAAAGCTGAACCGGGCAGCAGCCGCTCTCAGGCGACTCCTGCCCAATCTCAGCGGGCCAAACGCCTCCTGCCGGAGGCTATACGCCGGTGTCGTGCGGTCCATGGCCCTCTACGGGGCCCCCGTGTGGGCCCTGAGCATTCGGACGCGACCACTAAAGCTGGTCGCATGCCAGAGGGTCATGGCTATCCGTATGGTCCGAGGATACCGCACGATCGCCGGCGAATCGGCCAACCTCCTTGCCGGATTGCTGCCCTGGGATCTGGAGGCGACTGCCCTCCAGCGCGTCTATGAGTGGCGCGTGGAGGCGCAGCGTCGGGGCGAATCCCCGCTGCCTCGACAAGTCGAGGCGCGGCGGGAAGAGCTCCGGCGCGATCTCAGGGCAGTATGGAGGGAGCGACTGTCGCAACCGAGGTCCGGGCACGCCGCAATCGCGGCGGTAAGACCCCTCTTTGAGGAGTGGCTGGATAGGCGTCACGGCGTCCTGACCTACCGCATGACGCAGGTCCTCACCGGACACGGAAGTTTCGGGAGGTTCCTGTGTCTGATAAGGAGGGAAGAAACGCCTGGGTGTCACCACTGCGAGGATCGTCCGGAGGACACGGTGGAGCATACGGTGCAGGACTGCCCCGCTTGGGCAGAGCACCGCCGTGTCCTCACGACGGCGATAGGCGGAGACCTCTCGCGCCCGGCATTGGTCGAGGCCATGCTGCGGGGCGAGACGGAGTGGGAAGCGGTCGCCTCCTTCTGCGAAGCAGTCATGCTCGCGAAGGAGGAGGCGGGCCGCGTGAGGGAGAGGACAGCGTCCTCCCTCCACCCCAGCCGCAGTGGTAGACGCCCACGGCGACGGACGTCGCAAGACGATCTCCGGCCACCGTAGGCGCGGGCATGCGGGCAGCGAGTAATGGGCGACTCGCTGTCCGACCATGGACCATGCCCGGGTCGACGGCGCGTTGTGTTCCACGCGCGCCTCAAAGAGTGTCAGCATAGTGACGGGGCCTGTAGAGGGCCAAAGCCTGCCGGGGTCGCGGGACTCACAGATTACCGTGACCCCGGTACGTAAAGGGCTACTGAAGGACACCGTGGATTTTAGTCAGTACAAGTCTGACAGTCCCTCCCGCCCTGCCCTGGGTGGGAGGACTCATTTGATGATTTTACCACGATAAAAAAAAAAAAAAAAAAAATACAACTGTCACGCCTCGGTTCGCTGCACCTAGTTTGACGTCTCGTATCGCTTCGGACTCGGTTCGGTTCGCTATCTGTGCCTGTCAGCTTAACAAAGGCTTAAGACAGAAACAAAATCGTGTCTGTTGTATGTGAGCCCCTTATAAAACTGTTTTAATCTGTATTTTAGTATTTGTTGTTATAACGGCCCCATAAACACATTATCTGTGACAATTTCAACTGTCTAACGATTACGGTTCATAAGATACAGTCTCGTGACAGAACACAGCGGAGTCTTAGAAATAGGGTCTCATTTTACGCTTTGGGTACGGAACCCTAAAAGTACCATCGTGATATCAAAGCTGTGAGAGAATGAAACTACCCCGCATACCTTTCAATCTGGTTATCGATGACCAAACACCCACACACGTTAAAAGGCGAGTAAAAAAAATAAAAAATGCGTCTATTTTCGGAAAATGTATTCTCTCCGGAACTGTTATTTTTATTTTTGAGTATAGTTGACGCTATACGGCTTTATTTCGTTCGCTTTTGCAACGAAAAATAGACGGGTTAAAATATACGGCTTTTTGTTCACCTATATTACTGTGTAAAATAATCAAATAAATCCTCCCACCCAGGGCAGAGCGGGAGGAACTGACAGACTCGTACTGACTGAAATCCACGGTGTCCAATAGCCCTTTACGTTCCAGGGTCACGATAATTCGTGAGTCTTGCGACCCCCTATTTTACTGTGATAGTGAAAATTCTTTGTTAAATTATATTTTATTATTTTTTCGTAAGGAACTCGAATGGCCCTGCCGGGGTTGCGGGACTCACAAATTACCGTGACCCCAGTACGTAAAGGGCTATAAAGGGCTACAGACAATGACTCAAAAATTTTGTGACTATCATTTAAAAAATATTCAGCATCAGCTATTAAAAACTAAATAAGAACACGCCTGTATCTTCATGCTCTTCAGATCTATAGCAACATTAAAATTTGTAAAAAAAAATAAACAATAACATAGGAGCAAATACTTCATGTCAAGTTGCCCTCACCTCTGAAGTAACATTTTAAATTGAATTGTCAGGAATATACAGGTTCGTGTTCACAGTAAATCCTTGTAAGCCACTTGAAACTAGAAGAACATAATAATAAAAGATCACAACATCTATTAATGTCTACAGGAGATTTTCAGTTGACATTATCAGAAAATTGTTAATGTCAGTTTCAAAGAACGCTAAAGCCATTGGACACCGAATTGTCCGGAAATTGTTGTCATAATTAATTTGAGTTATTATCACTTGACCATAACATTTCTGCATTTAATCGGTTTTTTCACATAAGTACATGATTTAAATACTTAAGTAAATAATAAAATATTTACCTATCTACTTAAATAAAGGAAAATTAAAGTTACAGAGTGTAAAAAGGAATCCTTTGCATAAAATAAACCTTAAGATGAGTTTTCCAACGTTTGCATGCGACAGCATTTAAAAAATGAAAGCATTTTAACAAAACTGTTAGGGTATTCACTTTTAAGATCAAAATTAAATCGACCACATGATCAAAATAATACATTTATTTAATATGTGTAATTAATTTAACATTTACATTATTCACTTAAGATCGGACGATATATGTTTATTTATTGATACAATAATACTTATTTACAAAAAGGATAACACTAAATAACATTGTAACAATATACGTCCCATAAAATAATGACTCAAATTACCATAATAACATAAAGTATAATACATTTTCGAATAACGTTTTATCACATTTCTCGTACATATCGTAAAATTTCTATTGCGATGCTTTGGCTATATCTTATTTTTATCCTGCAAGAGTTGTGCTCTCGTTCTACTGTTTTCAATAAATCTTAACAATTTTATTTCTAGGACATTTATTTTTCTCTATCCATAAAATCTTTCTTTGGATTAATCTACTACACTACAATATTAAGTTTTACTCCTGTACTCTTTGATTTTAAGTAAACTATTGCTGAATTCTAAAAGAAAGCCGTAACTTTTCTCAAATATTAGAAACGAGTTTTTAACTTATTCTTCTTTGTTATTTATGTTAGAACTATTTTCAACTTAACATTTAACCGTAACTTTATAACATTTAAATATCTCATGTGATCATTTAGTTAATAACCCCGATAGCAAGGATTCAATGGTATCTGTATCAGTCGATCAGAAAATTTTATACAATTCTGATTATTTTTCACTTCATCAAAATTTGTTCATATATTTTTGAGCAAGGTTTCCACATTCAAACACACATATTCCCCGGTTGTGTGATCGAGTAGTTAGTCCTATTCCTTTTGAAGGAAAGTCAAGTGAATCAGTAGTGTTATCAGGTGGGGTCTCATTCGCAGTACCAGGTAGTTCTTCTCACTTTCTTATCAACTATGCCTAATCTCTTGCACTCTCCTGGCACGCCTCGCAGAGAATTATCTGGAATTAACAAAGGAATGTATTAATTTACATAAAAATAAAATATATAAAAGACATACACAAGAGGAACTGTTATTTTAAACCAAACCCGGTGACTGCCACCAAAAAAGAAACCATGTCCAGAGTAATATAAAAAAAAGAAAAAAAAAGATGATAAATCTATAGCCAAAAGATAGTTAAGCTAAGTGAGAAAAGATGTCATTTTTATTACAAGGCTCGAAGGGATGCCAGCTAAAGTAAGCTCTATACTGGACCACTCCAGACCTATAAATATTTGGAGTCGATAGCTTAGGCCGTTCAATAATTCAAGTGTTAAGAAATGTTGAATTCGGGTCCTAGGATTTACGTAGAGAGAAAATGGGTTAGTTTCATCTCAGGTATTCTGAATCTGTATTAAATAGGAGGATCACTGGTCTATTGGTTGGAATCTTTATAAAACGATTCAGAATTATTGTTCCCACTTGTTTTTTTACACAAAACGTGCGACTGAGAAGATCTCTCATCTTTTTAGGGGATAAATTTTGTTATGCATTTCTTTCTTCAGTTATTGAGGACATTATTATGTGTAGGTGAACAGTGTATAAGACGGGGACGCGAGGTATACATACACCTACACTATATATAAAGATAGACATACACTCTTCAGGCATACTTAACACAACAGAAACGTAGCGCATCAGGATGTCATTTGCAAGCGGCCATTAACAAATTGCGTCCTGTTGGCGCCTGCGCTACGTTAGTATTGTGTTAAGTTTGCCTTAAGTGTGTGATTCCCATCTTATACACTGTTCCCCCTACAATATCAAGGTATCTACTAAACTATCTAGTTCTACTTAATTTTTATCTACTATACCCCATGCTGATTCCAACTACATAACAAAACGTCCAACTAGTTTCTCTTGTACTTGGATTTTAAGTAAGTTAAAAAGGTCATCAAAGCGGTCTATATCATTAAATACCCGAGTACAGTTCAGAAACCAAGTGTTACTCTCCAATAGTGTCAGAAACAGATTTTAATTTCTACTATATTTCTAGTACAGATTCCCATCAGTCCACTTAAGCGAAGACAAAGAAAAGGAAAGCTTAGCTGTTTAGAAATAAGGTGTAATGCTTGAAAGCGTGCCTAAACTTTACTGACCTACAAAGCAATTCATTGGTGCAACTTGACGAGAACGAAACCATCAAACAGACCTGCGGGTGAGATGGTACTATGTGTCAGTGAGGGAGGGGTGATACACATATGTTCGGTTCGGAATTATTCGGGGGGCAGTGCCGATCAGCAGGCAACGAATGAAAAAATATTTGTAGGAGTCGACTAAAAACGTACATGGACGTATAAAAATACCGAACCGAATAAGTGTGTATTAACTTGTAATAGGTTACCCAGGACATTTATTTGACTCATCGAACATTAGAAAAAAGGATGTTTTCTTTTAAATCTCGATGCATCAAATTTACGGTCAGGTATTGTGCAATATTATTTACAACAACAAAAAAAAACATGAATAATTCCAATTATAAATTCTAGAAGGATTTGATCGAGAGCATTTCCATAAAAACTTTAACACTTGTTGTGAATTTGCATCTATTATTGCATGTGATGCGTCATTTGACTTTTTTGTCAAGATGACGCTATGGTACATTTATGGATGACAAAAAACAACATAATAAAGTTTATATTTCGTCATCTTCCAAGGATTTTTACTGTGTGTCGACTCAAACGTCATTACGTAATTTTCTATAAGTACAGCTACTCAATCAAATCAATACTAGGTAACAACACAGGTTGGATTACAGTTACAGACTTAGTGGTCTACAAATCCATTAATACTTATGGAGGGACATATAAGACCTGACGGTCTTGACACAGTTACTGCGATATGCAAAACAATGTCTACAATGCGGTAGCGTGACATATTAAGTCACAAAAGATGCGACAAAATCTTTGTCACACTGACATATCATTTGTGGGTTTTACTATCTACGTAAGAATCATTTTATGTCCAAAGTCCGACATGCGAAACTCCTTATCGACTCACAAAGAGTTATTGTTAGTAAAAATGATGTTTGTTCTTACATTTGTCACTATCGTTCCTTTCTGATTCCGCTGAATCCTCGCTGTTCATCGACGCCATCGATATTCTTTTGTTTCTCTGCTGTAGAAGGAGTTCTGGAATTAGAGAATGTTTTCATATTAGAAAAGCCAGTATTGAAATATCAAGTACTTATATTAAAAAATAATAACGATTTACGCCAGAAGTTAATATTCCATCTGAAGCCATTTGGATCCGATTTTTTTACGGTTGCTTCTGATTGTACAGCCATCGCTAAGACTTGGATAGGCCAATTCTGTCTTGAGGATAAAGGAATATCCGAGATAGATTAATAATTTTCTGCGTTTTTCTGCCATTACAGTAAAATAGTAATTATTTTCATAAAGTTTTATATTTTTACTACGACAATAGATTGGCTAATGTTAGCTTAATTATTTGATCCATCCCATTTTTCACTTCTAATCAAGTTGTTCAGGTCTTTAGGACAACTACTGCATATCTTAACTGGCTTTTAAAAAAAATATTGCTAGACGCAAATAAAATAAGTATACATTATAATTTCCCTTCAAAAATATATAAATATGAAACAAATAAACCGTCAAATGGCACAAAATATTATAATTTATGAAGACGTTTATAAATTTTTGATCCTCCAACTTCCTTCAATGCGACATTAATGACATCTCGTTTGTCAAAACAAAACTGAAACGATTGCCGACGTTTAAATAATTTAGATGAATCTTATTTAAATAACTTCCCTTCTTTACCTTCAAGTTTGTCAAAACAAGGTAAAATATATTTATAATAAAATATAGATTTTTATAATAGAGAATGAAGGTCGGGATAGAATAGTTTGAGTAAAATAATCTTATCTTACTACTATTGGTCGCGGGACCAAGGGATTACCGTGACCCTAGTACGTAAAGGGCTAGTGAAGGACACCGTGCATTTTAGTCTGTACAAGTCTGACAGTAGGGTGGGAGGACTCATTTGATGATTTTACCACGAAAAAAAAAAAAAAAAAAATCTTACTACTATTATTAGACTTGAGAAAAGTGAGATGTTTGGACTGATATTTGTTACTCTTTTACGCTAAATCTACTAAAGGGATTTGGATGAAATTTTATACACAGACGTTTAAAACCTGGGTTAACTCATAGGATTAAGCCCGCCACATACGGCTAAGATACTATAATATTTTATCTTAAGATACCATATCGCTCGCCATACAATTCTATCTTAAGATACCAAAATATGATATATTTATTATTTTCGTCGTGTGTGATGGTCCGATGATGAATTGTATGGCGAGCAAGCGATATGGTATCTTAAGATAAAATATTATAGTATCTTAGCCGTGTGTGGCGCGCTCTAAAACGATATAAAGTTCACGTGGGATAATTTTCGAGTTGCAGCAGGCTTAACCGCTAGCAACAGCTAGTAAACAAGAAAATTTATGAGAATGGATAAGTGTATGAATGGATGTTTGTTACTTTTTAAATCGATAGTTCATAAGCCGAATTAACACAAAGGATACCATTTTTAAACAGACAGTATAAATACAATGGGACAACTACGCGAAATAAATAGTAATGTCTAAATTATGTACATTATCTAAAACAGGTATATCTATTGACCGCAAGCACCAGATAACACATCGATGGCATATCTCTATAATTCATCGATGTGTCATGAATTTTTAAATGTTGTAAATGTACTATTTATCACGTCAACGGGTTATGTTATCATTATCATTAAGGATAAGGTGACAAAAATTTTAGTCATCATCTAAACATTTCAAAGACCTAAGAAGCCGTGGTAACAAACATTAGAGAAACGGGGAACCACGGGATTTTTGGGACCATTAAGGAAGGACCATTTTGGACCGTTGTGTTATCATTAAGGGTAACATGACAAAAAGTTTAATCAGGAGTGTGAAGTCTTTTGGTAAGTCGATATTATAACCAGAAATACAGGCATGTTATTTCATGTTAATTATTTCATCACTACTAACCCAATTTCATTTCAGGTTGGTTAATCATAAAATGAGTATTCCCGCAGTGGGTGGACCGCGAGTATCACTCCACCCAATGCCTGCATGTTGAATAGTGTATTTTACAGCATAAATTGAAAATTTGTTTACTTCGTCAGTTAGAGTATTAAAAAATAAAGGACACCTGTTTTTTGTTTTTATTTTTAACCATTGAAAATTGATAAAGATAAAACGCGTGTAATTCTTGAGTTTTTGACGTTATAACGCCTGTAAAAATAAACCGACTGTGTGACGTTTTGTGATTTTTCTTCGTCAATTTTGGTTTACGTTACAAAATAAGAATACAGGTAAAATACTTTTTGATAATCTTACTTTCGTAATTGTATTTTGTTCAGTAAAATAGCCTTTTGTGGCCACCAGTGGGAAGAAAAGATTATTCTTAGTTTACCAATCGTTACCATCAATCTAGTGCAATAATAAATAAAAAGAAACAATTACTATCTTAAAAAAAAAACTCTCAATGTTATTCTTTTAATTGGTTTCATCGGGTTATTTCTTGAATACTCTAGTGGGTGTTGCTCCCTGTTCGTTCAATTATCTTTTAATCCATAAAAAGTGTCTAAGATATTTACGATATTTTTATTTAATTACCATTTTTAAGTCCAAACATTGACTCGTGGATCATGGGTGATCGTGATCATGGCCCATGATCCACGAGTCAAGTGGAGTAAAAACAAAAAGATAAACTTTACTGGCAATGTATATTATCAACATATTCACCAAAATCGATACAACAACAGTTTTAGAATATGATTTATAATAAGGCACTGCTATCAGAGTTGAGCCACACCTGACTGCGTTAGCCGACTGATAAGAGTACAGATAAAGCCAACCAACCATTCCGCGAAAATGTTCATACTCCATTCAGTATAAGGCCCTTCGTACACAGCGCGAAGCAAGTCTCCGATACCTTACGACTTTTTTTTAAGCGTGGTAAAATCATAAATGATTCCTCCCACCCAGGGCAAAGCGGGAGGGACTGTCTGACTCGTACTGATTAAAATCCACGGTTTCCTTCAATAGCCCTTTACGTTCCGGAGTCACGGTAATTCGTAAGTCCCGCGACCTGGTATCCATTGACGTCTGTCTGTGTACGAACATCCACACATTAAAAAAAGTTAGCGATCACTTTTTGTTACGTTAGATTATATTATGATTTCTTCTTCTTTTAAGATTATTATTACAGAATATTTCTATCTAAAGAGAACACACAACAACGCATTTTTCTTGATAAACTTGAATATTAAAAAAAACAGCTTATGTTAGTGATCATAAACTTTTTTTGATGTGTGTATATGGATTTGTATTGCGATAGTCGCCTAAATACCAAAGTCGTGCGGAATTGGAGATTTGCGTCGCGTTGTGTACGAAGTTGCTAATATTCTGATACCTGTAATACTATTGACGTTTGTTGAGTAAATATGCATGAATCCTTGGAATGGTTTGTTAATAGCCTTTGTCGACGCGTTGATAGGTCGTTGATCGATGGATCGACGGAAGATCGTTATAAACTTGTAATGTATGGACAAAAGACTGTTTCTATCTCCATATGTAAGCCGCTTATGGATTATCATCGGAATTATTTTATGTTATGATTAAATTTGCACTGGATGTTTTAATTTTTAAACGGATATGCGAATACTATGAAGAAATTTAAACTGCGTATTTCACATAACAATAATCTGATATTTTGTT
This sequence comes from Agrotis puta, assembly GCA_943136025.2. Classification (NCBI taxonomy): domain Eukaryota; kingdom Metazoa; phylum Arthropoda; class Insecta; order Lepidoptera; family Noctuidae; genus Agrotis; species Agrotis puta. Next base: position 11,383,051 of record OW964170.2, on the reverse strand, counting down.
TTTAATTTGGAATATGCTGCTTTGTTTGGATATTATTAACGAATTGGGTATACCCCAAGTACAATTTATATCGAAAATAGTATGAAAAAATCCAGTCCTAGATCGAAGTGTATACTTACTCAAAATTATATTTTTATATTATATTGATTGTTTCATTGCGTCTAAGAAACAATGCAAAATATATACAATGGTATCATTATATACAATCGCAGAACCAGAATATCAATAAACGTTTATTCCAAGTACCAGACAGAAACTGTGAGAACTATCTTGTTATTAAACCAAAATTCAATATTAGCGGACATTGGAGAGAGGCAGCTCAAACTACATTATCATCAATAAACTTGACTGTAAGACAATAATAGAAGCATCGAATGCCCGTCACCTCGACCGATAGTTTAGATAATGTGCACGTAATGACGCAAAATGAACCCCGACAAGACGACAATAAAACACCACTGTCTGTCTCGGTCGCAGCACACATGATCCGCATATACATCACCTCCAGTCCGACTCGATGGTATTTTGCAATAGACAAAAGACCATTGTGCATTTGAAGAAATAGCAATTGTCGCTAAATAGCTCCGAGTAACAAAGAAACGCGTTACTAGAAAGATTTAAACACCAGTTTACGCTTATCGGCGTAATCTCAGCGAGAAATGTGGCATTGTAACAGCGAGAGTTCAAAACGATCGTACTTTCGTCGCAGCATTCCCTTGTGATACTCCTATCTAATTATCCGTAAGGAAAGGTTTTTCAAGTTAGATAATACAGACGTTCTTCAAAGAGGAATAAAGAATACGAGAAGATAAGGATCGTAGTAACATGTGAAACGTGCTGTTAAGTGTACAACCGATACTTAATTTTGTTTTGCGAATTAGTAAACAGCGATCGTAGAGTATTCGTTTGCATTTACAAAACAACGGTGTCAAAGAAAAACGTCGAGTTCCTGGCGTTCCCACGGACGAGACGCAACGCAGTGCACATGCAACTTGCCGGCGAGTGTCCAATAAAAAAGTGTGTCGTCGACCCCGCGTGCGTCAGCCTGTGATAAAGGACCCCGCTCCTTCCGTCACGTATAATACGGGGAGCAGATGATGATCAATTAAAAAGTTTGTTCGCATTAACTATGCGGGAATTAGTTTCGTTCAGCGTGCGTGCCACATGGACTCAACGAATTTCTTTGTGAGAAATAAGCTCTACTTGTTCACTAATGGAATTTATCTTAATGAAGCGTTTATTATGTTGATCATGATGACTGAAAACGAATGTTCAATAGGACAGGAGGATGGTAATATCAATCGATATTACATTTATGATGAATTGGTAACATTAATAAGTATCCAAACATCACGTGAACATAAGATGTTCATCGATTGGGATATGGGTTACCGAACTAATAAAAATAAACTTCCTTGGTCATTAATTTAAAGCTGGATTTTTATGACCAATTGCTTGAGTAGATATAAATACTTTCTACTGGCAGATACATTCAGGGAGTGTTCACATACACCGACAGTGTAGCGTTACACTGACGTACGCAATGTTTGAAAGGTGATATAATACTATCGGCTTAGGCTTAGGACAGGCTCACTGTGTCACACCTCGCTGCACTGTATGACTACACTCATCATAGTTTTGTAAACAATTTCTATAATGTAGGTACAATAGTAAGAAGACGAGTACAATATTTACTAGCAGTCGTTACCACATAATGACGGAACCGAAAAAAATAAACTCCACAATTGGATTTTAAAAGCAAACAACGACGTAGTAATGAAACAATAAATGTAATTTGAATGTTATAGCTCGTCATACAATAGCGGGTGCTTAAAATTGCATCATTAGTCAGTGCATTGTTTCAACGCTGTGTCCTTATCAGCGTGGTCTGATATTGATGTCCGCGTATCGTCGCTAATCGTTGAACAACATCTACATTTTGACCAATGCTGATAAATTGGGCCAAAACATTGCCATGTTATCTAGATGGCTAAAATGATATTTCAGCCATATTATTGTAAGTGTTGATACAGATAAAATAAGGCCTAGTTTCAGTAGTACCTTTGTGTATAAATAATTGTAGCTATAGCCTCGTTTCGGAATTAGGTCTTCTTGAATGAGATCATCTTTCAAACGTTTCTCTGGAAAAACCTTTTCATTTCTTCCTCGTATCGTTTGACCATCGTATTTAATTACTATGTCCAGTACAACTTATGGCAACTGGTCCTTGCTAATGCAAACACAACCAGTTCTTTCATTCATGTTAGCGAGGTTATGATTTCAAAACCAGATTCTCACAGTAAACCTTATAGTATTATGAGTGCAACGACGTTTGACACTGGTTGATTATTTAATTCAAGTACCATTAGAAATGGATTTATTTTCTTTATAAAATGCTTTAGATAGATAATGATTTCTGTCTATTTTTTAATTATGAATGTTAGGACCAGCAAACCGCAAATCATGATCGCTTATTTCAAAGAAATCTTAGGAGAAAATGAAATTAAAACTATTACCTTTTTTCTGCATGGCTTGATCCCACAGTAGTGACGTTATGCCTTCGACCCACGCGTTCCTGATGGCAGGATCGCTGGTCTCCAACTTGTAAGACTTCAAGTTCCTCTTCTTGTACCAGATTGTGAACTTGTGCTGGTCATGCTCCTTCGCCGTTATCCCCAAGTCATCCACTGGAATATCGTCCTTGTATATGAAGTACTCCACTCTTGGTTGCTGAAAAATATTAAATGAAACTTTTAGTATGTTTTGTTTGTGTAAAATTTACTAATTTGGGTTGGTCTTTAAAACGAAAATAGGTAAAACCTTGATAATTTACTGGAAAACATTATTAAATAAATTAATTGATGTCATAAAACCAAAATTCAAATTGAAATACAAAAGGCCACGCAACAAATATGGAATTCACGTAGCTGGCTCAAAAAATATATTGTTTTTTATTAATCTTATTTAATTCAAATGCAAACTAATATCAAGAGCAGAATATCAATGTTAATTTTAAAATTTACATATAATGTAAATCGGTGGACAAAAGGTCACATCAGGTGATGATTGGCTGAAGAACTGTCCAGTTCTAGAAAGTCATTAATTGTGATATAAGGGAGAAGGAGGCACATTAGCACATTTTTCATATTTGGACTCCTAAAAAATCAACTGTAAGGAGAAATAGAAAAGACATATTTTTCTAAGCTTACTTACTCCTTTGTTAATTTAAAAATGATGAAATGTTTGAATTTGTTGAAATCGTTAGAGAGAAAAATGTGTTTTTTTTAAAACTCAAATTTGTTCAAATCTGCCTCCCCAAGGGGGCACATTTGAATCAACATGGGGCAGTTTTGAAAAATGGGTTAGAAACCAGAAAATTGAGAGAAAAGAGTAATAATTTGTCTTTATTATAATGATAAATGTTGATATTAAAAAATGAAATAAACTTATACGAAACTTTTAAAGTTAAATCTTCCATTACAGTAACAAAAATAAAAATTATAGTTTTTAATTGTGTCTGACTTCCTCCTTGTTAACAAAAATAATTATATTGCACAAGAGTATTAGTTTATTGTGATTATAATTATATAATACTGCCTCAGACACAAAATTAAACATAAAATAAACTCAATATCAAACTTCTAAAACTTTATAATAATTTTTAATTTAGTCAGACTTCCACTTTTGTAACAAAAATAATCATGTTTCGCAATCATTTTAAAGTAATCATCTGACGTAGGTCCTGTCCTACTTATCCCATATGAAAATAAGAAAATCGTCTCGTTCAAATGTGCCCCGTTTGTTTTGATCAAATCTGCCCCATGGTCACATAAAAGATAAAAAATTACAAAAAAAAATAATGTAAAATAACTGGCAAGCAAAAACTACAATGTGAATTGAAAACTTTTAAGTATTGCACAATTTTGTGAAAGAATTAGTTGGAAACCTTTACTCAAGGTGATTGTAAATCCCTTACAACATTTATTTTTATTTTTTACTTTGCCGGTACAAATACGACGACAGGTTATAACTCTTTTTGACAACGAAACACGCGCGCTTTGTGACTTGACGTTTGTCACAGCCAATGTTGCCAATATAAAAATGAAGTTGCGGCATAGATCAACATAAAGCTGCGTTCAGAAATCAACTTGTTCAAATCTGCCCCTGTGCTAAGGTGCCTCCTTCTCCCCTAAGTAGCGGACGTGCAATGGGACGGTCTCCCAGTATTACGTATTTCCTGTACCATCAAACAGCTGAAATCGACGATGCGTGGTAAATTAGTCGTTCCGTAGCATTGGCAAGGTCATTTAACTCTCGCCACTACAATTGCTATTGTGTGTACAAACTTCATTACAAAAATATCTCACAATTTGCTTTTGTTTGTTCTCCAGCGCCTAATGCCTATTTTTGTTAAAAGAAGCGTCGATAAAGTCCGTGACAATGACCGCCTACGTACTCATTCAACGTGTCATGGTCATACCACTAGCCAGCGAGAATTTTTGGAAAATCCCTGTAGAGTTGAAAATTATTTTAACTCTAGAGATAAGACTAAAATATTTGAGTTGTAACTAAGAATACAATCCTTTGTTATGTTTTAACTTCAAGACAATGATACAAACTTGTATCAAAACTGTGAAGCTGTACGAATTTAATGTGAATGATGGAATACAGATAATTCCGTCGGCGACGACGCCAGTGCGTCGCGTCAGCGTCATAAACACTTCGTAACGTCAGACGCACAATATCTCATTATGATGCAACTTAAGCGGCAGCGAATGGTATCAAATTAACAGAAAAAATAAAAATAAAACAATAACTTCTTGTAATACTGACTGAAACGAGCAATAAGTGAATGTAAACCTCTTTAGTTTCCGACGCCGCGTTCAAGTCAATACTTCGCAAGTCATCTTTCTTTCAAACGTCACCCCTTGACTGATTTCTAAACGACTTCAAAGGCATCCCGGACTAAGTTGAGCATTGAATAAAGCGCTTTCAACGTTTATGTAAAGGAATTTAATTCTTCCAGTTTATTGTATTTTAGCGAATCTGAGCCAAAATTTGCATACTAGGACAATTATTGAATGGTGAATGCAGGTAAAAAAAATAAAAACACTGTTACTTAAAATCATAATACACTTTCATCAGTTTAACCTAAACTTTAGATTATTATTTTAAACAAAACAAGGCTAAATTAACGCTACTGACGTATACGTAGCACATTTCAAGATATAATTATCTGATTTAAAGGTTAATCCATTTATCTTCAATGATACGGAAATTACATCAGTCATTTTAACATCGATTGAACATATATGCTGCAGATTTTCCCCAAAATCACGGCACATTGAAATGATATACTTGAAGGACTATAAAAAGTCCCAACTGATACAGAATTACCATTATGTTTGTCATGAAATAGCTTCCTTATCATATCAGTGGACAGTGGGCACAGACGGGTGTAATAATAATAATAATTTTATTGTTACACTGATAAATGACTCATTTATATTAATGAGTCACCAAAACAATGTTTAATTTGATCTTCGTAAGTTTTTGTACAATTTATCGAACGATGAATATGCTCATAATCTGAAATTGTTCACCTTCCTGTATAATGCCATATTGGCGTTGTAGGTTTAAGGTCAAATCTATGAAAATTCAATTATAACATGTTGGTATAATGGAACATATCACTTGTGAATAGTGCCACCGATTAATTTGATTTTTAATTAATTAAATCGTTAAATCGTGTTTGAAAATCCACAAGGAAAGTTGTAAATTCACAGCCATGCGAAGAGGGGCCAGGTCAGTATTTAATTAAACCAATTTTATTTGTCATTATAATATGCAAAGGCTAACAAACGTTATTTGGTTAATGAATGCCAGCTCATTTCTCGTATCATCAATTGTTATAATTGTCTCTAGTCATCAAATAAAACGTAAGTTCATTGTTATCAGTTGATTAAATCTAATATCAATATTATTTTAATCTATTGTTACTTTATCTTAAAAAATACAGTAAATTTTACCTACCTGTAAGATATAAAACTTGTTATACATATAATTATAAATACAGTGGCAGTGCGTAGGCATAGAATTTAGAAAAGAAGTAACATAAAATATATCACCAATATTAATGTTTACATTAGCTATTGACATTGCATACAATTCCTGAACTATACATAAGTGCCTAGACACTTATAAAGATGTATTAGTAAACATTGTTTATGCCAAAAATATAGGTTAAGTATGATTAAGTCGGAACTTTTAGATAACCTTTGATATACGCATTATTGTGTCGTAAATCAATATTGTCTATTATGATTTGGATGTAAATATTTGCCAAATAATATATAGAATTTACAAGATATAAAGGCACTCTGAAAACTTTAAACACGCGTAAATAATATCGAAATAAATTCTATTGAACATTTCCGTTCGCGGGAGAAAAGAACAAGCATTATCTATTTCATTTTGAAACTGCTGTTTTGAAACAAAGTTTCAGTCTGTGAGATAAAGGTGGGGCACTCTTTGTTTAAAACTGAAATCCAATCATAAAAACTGCAATTCACGTTGCACAACGAATAAGCGAAATGCTGAGTGTCTGCATTGCTAATTACTGTCAAGTACTACTCTACTTTATTTACTAACTGATAAATAAGCGTCACCAAGCGGAAGTCTTGGGAATCACATCGTATTATGTACTATAACGTACGTGCCTATCAAAATATTTACATTGTTATCAAAATTAACTGGCAAAACCTTAAAATAACTGTCATTATTCAGCGATAAATTATGAAAAAAGGAAAAACCACACACAATATAAGCGATTTTCCGATAATTCATTTTATACGACGTTTATCGATTAGTGCTTATGTCTATCATAAGTCAGTATCATAATTTACGATGTCCGCAAAGTTTTCTTTAGGCAAGGCTGTCGATCAATTCTGTTAGACGTCTTTTCTAGTCAAAACAGAGAATGGCAGCCAACATTATGTAATCAATTAAGTGGCCACTTAATTATTTAGCTCATTACCGACCTATTGGTAATTCCTTGGTGATTCCTTTTAGAGCAATTTTAATGGAGACACATTTACATAATCGATATGGTTAATTATCTTTCCATTTATTGTACAATACGTTTTAAAGCAACAGTTTTACGACTGTAGACTTTATTCATGTGTTAAAATGAATATTAATTAAAGTTTTTACTATAAATAGTTCATTTAATTCTGCGTTAAAACTCTAATGACTTTAAAAACTTAATAGTCAGCACTTAATGATTTTAGAACAATCAGAATTAAATAAACGCTCCGCAGGTTTTTTTAAAAGCAGTAGCAGCTTTTAAATAAAAACACTCAGACTCGGACTCAAAAATATGCAAAAAGAGAACGACCTAGCTGTCTGTGGCAGTTACCTATGTTTGTGGGGATGTACCTACATAAGTGTTTTTGTGTGTGTCTGTGTTGAATATAGCAGTAGACACTGACCTTTCTGTAGACCACAGTGATGAGCACGAGCTTGTCGAAGAGGAATATCCTCATTAGTTGTCGGCGGCGACGCGCCGTGTCCATCGCGTAGAACTCGTTCTGGCGCAGAAGCCGTCCTTGATTCAGCAGGTTTAAATATACCTGCAAACAGGAACGATCGATAGTGTCGCGAATTGAATTAAAGCCCTACCGGACAACCGGACGCAAATAGATTTTGGATGAAAGCTACAGTGTGAGGGCACCAACCTATTTATAGGCATGTTTCCGGACGGAAACAGCATGTGCACAATTTTTATAAATAAAATTGGTCAAGTATAACCTTTTTTGTGTCTTGTTCTGTATTTGAGTCCAAATAATACTGGTAATATGCACTTCTAAATACTTACTAACAGTCTACAATAAATTGCTATTAATTATGCCACCCACATTATGTCTGTCCCCAATAATTACCTGGTTAACGCTATTATCAGAACGTAAAAGCATTTATATGTAACTGTGAAATTAACTTTAGATTATTATGTTGCGGATATTTCGTAAAATTCGTCACTCTTAATACAATTATCTTTATCTTTAAACATTGCTATCTGAGATATGATAAAATAACAGATAATGAACGTTGTTCGACGCCTGTGGCAAACAACGTGTAGATATTCCTTATGACTAACTAGCTTTATTGTAGATATTATTTACGAATATCTGTTTATCTACAATTAATTTATTACCGATAATGTTTTACATTGTCTGCATTGTAATAGATGGCACTTCAAATAACAATGTTTTGAAAACAGACGTAGTATTTCACTCACCGGACAATCAGTTATATTTTCCAACGCCATGATTTCGTCGACCGCTGTTAGTACACACTCGACCATAGTCTTGGCTAGCTTCAAACTTTCCAGCGGTGTCTCGTCATTCTCCGAGGACTCTCCGTTGCTGCCGCCAGTCTCATCGCTGTCCACGCTCAATTTGGATATCCTCGACTCAGTCTCACTCCGCTCATTCTCATAATTTGTATAAGTTTTAACTAAATCCGCCAAAAACAACTTGTATCTCGGTAGCCTCTGCACCGGCTCCAGAAGGTAACTTGACAGATCTAATCGATCACCTAATTCTAATTGTATTCCCTGAAACATAAAACATTAGGTATACAGCATTGCATTTGATTCGATCGATAACCATATATATAAACGTTTGCGGTTAAATTACATTATAGCAAATACATATAAGTTAATAGCCTTTCACCGGCTTTCATGCGTAATTTGGGTCGAATGATATGTGATCGCGATCGAGGTGTGGGATAACTGGAGCAGAATTTTATCCGAACAAGTAGACTGAGAAGGTTCACAAAAGGGAAATGGCGCGCGACAATTATAATAATAAAATACGAACTTTCACTCAACTTATACGTTTATGTCGCAACATTTAGGTTTTCGGTCAAAGAAAGAAGTTACATTATGAAAATTCTAATTTGAAAAATAACACGAGGACCGAGCATCTAGTACACTCGCCACCGTTGCGCGGACGTAGAGAATTAAATTCATTTGTATAATTAATGACTGTTTATACGTAACGGAATATTATTTTTTGAAGCAGTAGCGGTCGAGCAATGTCTATGAATGTGCAAGTATAACGGTAACACCAACAGTTAGCCGGTTGTTTAGCAGCGTGAGCCGACCAGCTCCGTACACTTTGCAGAAATGAGGAAATAACGCTCAACGTCCATCGACCACCGTCATGAGTGATGCGTGCATGCGGCCAACCGATAATGCTCCAATCAATTTAGTTTTTACGGTAACACATACCACCTACTTAAAGCAACGCTAACACTAACATTTCTTCTATACCGGCACGTACGACTTACATAGATAAGAAACGACACACGTGGGGTGTATAGTATCTTTTATAATGTGATGTTATATTTCTATAAATATCTGCTTTATGTGGGAAGACAGGTTCTTTTTTTCATAAATAGGGAAATCCCATGAACCGATAAATTAACGGATGCGCAGTTTTAAAATATCCTGAATTGTGTAATAACTTGTGATAAAAGGCCATTTTACTTGTAACTTGTTTGTCATCAGTTTATTTAAAAAAAATAGTAATGCCCCGCTATCAATAAGAGTTCCATCTTTTGTTGTAATTGAATTTTGCAAAAAATAACGCATAATAAACTAAGCTTACCTGGAAAAACTGTTTGTGTTCGAATACCAGTCTCGTCGCTCTCTTATTATTCCTAGAGTACATTACGTACATATTGAACCTCTTTTCCTGCAAATAAAACAACGTGATTATTTAATAAAGCCTTGAATCAATCAAACGTCACGTACATTAGCTGCGATCATTATTTTTGATGAGATGCACACTCGGTAGTTTAAGTGAAATTCTAATACTTTCTCCGAGAACAATTGAACGAAGTAAAACTATCAGAGGCTAGGGGCCAATGTGGCGATAAGCTGAGGAACTGTGGATAATCGTTGAACACGTTTATAGATATAGCCCGTCCATTTAAATATGAACCGCGGTTATTCAAAGTTGCCATGTTCTAGCCATTTCTATGAATCAAAAGTATGAAGAAAGACGATCTTATTATGGCGGTAAAGTGGAGGGCATGGAATCATGCGCTCCACCAGTCCGTGACACCAATTGTTTTTATAACGATTTGCTCTTAATCGGTCATTACGCTGACTATTCACTCTAGTTAGGGAATATAATTATTTCAGGGTGAACATTGACGGCAATTCGTTAGTTTAAAAATAGATGGTCATTAAAAATAAAAACAATAGGCGCTCTTCGGCACGTACGAATAGTAACTACGTTAGATTACGACCATAAAAAATGCAAAACAGATAATTTTATCAAAGAAGAACCATGTGATCACCTTGTAAACTTCTTCGTTTATAGAATTAAGTTCAGAAGATAAGCAGCGCAACCATCTTTTATCTGATATCTATATAACTTATCATATACATATAACTTATCAGATTGAGACTATACAACTAAAATGTAAACAAAAACAACACTTACAAATCTCCTAAAGCACTGTCCCAACTTCCTAAGATCATTTTCACAGTCTCTTAAAGCTGGTAAGAACTCCTCAGAGTGAAACCTGAATATCCTCTCGATATTGCCGAAGATCTCTGGTTCCAGTGATCTGAAGTTGGGGGAGAGTTCAGGCTTCCTCATGTTTGGGATATAGTCTTCCACCACATGCCTTAGTCTTTCAACATAGACATTTTCCGTATGGACTAGTTCATTCACTCGTTCAGTCAGCCGTCTGAAAATAAAACATCATGTTATTGGAAGTTTGATAATGATAACAATTTAAACATTTCTACCCACTCGTTTGTAGGGGATTTAGTTCACAACTGATAATGCAAAACCCTGAACGTTATGATAGGGTTTTTCCTAATTGTTATTGGAAAATGCGCCGCAAATTAATATAATTGCTGTTACTTATTAAGTTACTTTACATTTCTGGATTTATATTTTAGACCTTATGCCATAACAATAATTAGAACCGGTTTGAGGGGAACAATGTTTATGACGGGGGCGCGAGGTATGATGGGAAATCACACACTTAAGGCAAACTTAACTTTGTATGTCCCCATTATACCTCGTGTCCCCGTCTTATACACTGTTCCCCTAAATGCTTACAAAGCCTGTTTCTTGTTTGAATCATTAGCCCTTTTTTATCGAGGTAAAATCATCAAATGAGTCCTCCCACCATACTGTCAGACTCGTAATGACTAAAATCCACGGTGTCCTTCAACAGCCCTTGACGTTGCAGGGTCACGGCTACTTGACGATACAATCCCGCGACCCCGCCAGGCTTTGGCCCTCTCCGGGGGGGGGGGGCGTCAGAAGGTAAGATACTCTTGGAAGGGTTTTATCTCGTAATCATCAACCTTAGCCGATACGCCTTTTTGTTGAAACAAATACTGACTTCTTATCCTGTTAAAATCATCAAATGAGTCCTCACACCATGGGCGGGACGGGAGGTAATGTCAGACTCGTACTGACTAAAATCCACGGTGTTCTTCAATAGCCCTTTACGTTGCAAGGTCACGGTGAATGAGATATAGACGGCTGATGGGACAGTACCATGACCCTTTATCATAATACAGCTAGTATTATGATAAAGGGTCACGAGACGATTGCCAGCATCTTAACTCGAAAACATCTCACGGAACGGGATAAATAATTCGGGGATTAAAGTTATATCTGTGACAATCCAAGCTATAAACTATCTGCGAACTATTTTCAAATCCGGTCAATTGTTTTTGTGTAATAGAGTGACAAAAATCCATCCTCAGAAACTTATATTGCATTTATAATATTATTTACTTAGATTAGTTAGAAAATAAAGCTGTAAAGACGCCAGCAGGTCAAATTACCCGAATCTGCCAAATTGTACCAATCGAACATTAACCTTCCACTATTGGGATAAGCTTGAAAATCTGTTAAACTGAGACAGATTGAGGTAGGTTAATGTGCTGGCGTGTGTATATATTTTAAATGTTGTCCCTTGCAGTCAATACTCTTATAATAGTTTTCAATAAACATCAGATATGCTACCAATACTGAAAATAACAATGTTATTCGTGAGATAAAATGAATACACAATGTACGCTCAAGATAGGCTAAAAATATCTTTATCATATTATTTATCAAACAGGTCAAGATTGTTCCACCGTCATTAAGGATACAAGGATATTGAGTACAAATGATAAAATACATTACTTCCTACATTACTCTCTTGCTACCAAGATACAACATCGGACCAACACAGCTGTCATTGAGCCAATTAATACAATCTAAATGTTTAAGCAACACTATATTACTTGATTTCGTAAGATCGCCTTGAAATATTCAGCACAAAAAATGTATTACATGTTTCAAAAGCCTAGTTTGTGCTTGGTGTTTTAATTACGCAATGTAAAAGTTGATTTAGGTATCTTTGCACTGGTGCTTCCATGGTGACTTGACCAATAGCTTTTGATCTTGCAAGAGCATGCTCATGGTCGTCTCTAGAGATCTTTTCAAAAGGGGCCTAAACCCCGTGCTTCAAAAAAAAAAATATGCAAATTATATATTTTTTATTATTTTTTTTTAAAAAATCTCACGGTTCTTTTGGTGTAAGTACAGTTTTTTTTTGCAGCCTTATATTTTAGTCGACTTAAAAAAAATAAGCAGTCCACAATATTAGTCGGTTTTTTAATTATTTTTATATAAGTTTGCTCCGGTTTGGAAAATTCTTCTTCTTTTGTTTTATATCAGTCCAGGTTCTGATGATAGAATCCTGGAGAAATCGAGAGAACTTTTCGAATAATTACAGTTAATCAGGCGCAATTAAAAAAATATATTTTTAATATTTTTATTAATTAGTTAGACAACCCAAATATTATAATGAAGCAGTGTGACTGTTGCAAACGTTTAGAGCTGTAATCTCATGACCTTTATATTCGGGAAAACCCTAATTTGTCGGGCAAATAACGATGAACTAACTAAATATGTATTGAGTACAACAATACTTGGTTGTATATTTGATCGTTGAACTCGCAATTGTGTTCAATCCGTCGTCAATGTAAAAAAAACACGGATTTTTTTTTGTAGATTTACACTTTACACCTTCAAATTGTTAAAAGTAGTTAATTTATAGGCAATAGGTCTAACACGTTTATTAAATAACCTGATTTAACCGAGGTTTTTGTGAGGTTTCTGGTCATGGTTCGATGAATTTATCGAGAGTTTTTTTAATTTGAGCACAAATCCTATCAAAGGGCCCTTTGATACGACTTGTGCTCAAATTAAAATTAAAATTAACTACTTTTATGTGATTATAAGTTTTTTTTTAATGAAAGTCATAATTTTATTACAAGTATTATTTAAAGCAATAAAACGTACAAAGTTTCAAAAAATAAATTTGGCATTAAATAATAATTTAGTCGTAATCTAAATCAAGGTCAGCACAATTAAATTTAATCAAGTTTTAACGATTTGTTTCATACATTTTTCCTTGTTTTATCTTTCCGATTGTAGAATCGATTCCCACTGCGAATTGTTTCGATTTTTTCCAACGACTAGGTCTTATTTAAAGATGTTATTTACACAATATTTCGAATCTAGAGTCAATGCAAAGATTGCGCTGCGTGTGGTATTGAATAACAAATAAATCGTTTGTATTCCATAGCCTGGGAAGTATAACTGACAGGGTAACAATATTTGAAGTACATTATATACTATCTACATTTACCAAGTTTACTACGTAAGTTCAAAAAATCAAAGCATTTATTTCAAGTAGGCCAGTTACCAGTTCGACAAAAGAAAGGGCGATTGACGCTTGTGCGACAAAACTGTACTACGAGTCACTATAGTTCGAATGCACGCTTGTGCGACAAACTGAAGTTCGACATTTACCTTTTTTTTTTTTTTTTTCATGGTAAAATCATCAAATGAGTCCTCCCACCCAGGGCAGGGCGGGAGGGACTGTCAGACTTGTACTGACTAAAATCCACGGTGTCCTTCAATAGCCCTTTACGTACTAGGGTCACGGTAATCCCTTGGTCCCGCGACCCCAGCAGGCTTTGGCCCTCTACAGGCCCCGTCAAACCTAAAATAACTGATATTAATATTTGATCTCCTGAAAGCTAATATTCTATTTATTTATATGTTCAACTTGTCTTTAATAGCTGGTAGTGGTAAAAGAAATGGTATAATGTAGTAAGAAAACAGTAGATTGTCCAATGCGACAAGTTTTAGTGATGTTTACATCAGTTCATTAACGTATTTAAACTTGGCTACGATTGCAGGAATGATTCAACTACACAATTATAGCGTATCTGTAATGAATTCAAGAACAATGCGTGTTTTCTGTAACAATTCTGAATAAAAAGGATGTTTAATTATTTTGTTGTTTGTTGTAAAACATTTCGAGAGTTGTTTTTTATGTTTGTTTTTTTAACACATCCTTTTAAATTAGTATTTATTGAGCAATGGTCAGACTCTCCGTATAAATATCCGAAAATGCAAATATACATTTTTTTTAATAATCGTAAACGTTGGTACAAATTAAACTACTAAAAATATTTTCTGTTACAGTTTAAATCCGCCTATTCGATTTATCGACAGCTTTTTATGGGGATAATAAATAAATCAAAGAATTATCTAGTTCTACCTATTATCTTTTTTATCGGGGGCGTATAAAAGATTAGCTAGCTAATCAGAATGGCACATTCAATCATTAGCGTCTTGGAGAACCCCACAAACTGCCTAATGACGCAACGATCACCTGTTTGGAATAATCAATACTTCAATAGTCAACGACTCATCGCAAATATTGGCGAAAGTGACAAAATGACTCATTGATTTCACCACAACACAAATAAAATCATATGTAATGCCTTACAGTGCCGTAATCACTATTCTTATAACACATAACCTTCTAATTTTATCTGTACAATGTACAAAATATAAATAGATTCAAAGATATCTACAATTTTAATATCCTTGACGTCTTTCCGCGATTCAACGTAAGCCGGTAGTCTCGATTTACTACAATCTATTAAAATAACAAGTGAGAATCGCATTTGTAGTCTATATACGTAAATATTACTAAGAAAACGTAAATACTAGAGCAACCTTGGCATCCATGCCGACGCTTGCGCATCTATATAAAAATATACGCTGTGACGTCACGAACCTGCCAAATTAGACGGTGTTGAATATTAACTAGTATTCGGTGGTAACCAGTTCACCTTTTGTATTATAATATGAAGCTATCTATAGAGAAAATAAAGAATTTTAAAAATATATTGGTCAAAAGACTACAAGTTCGCGGCATTTTATAAGAATTCACTGAAACAGTATACCAGTTCTTCGAAACTAGTGGTATTCAGTATATTTTTCTAGAATCTAGATAATAAATGATCCGCCACCACTTTTATTATTTTGTTTGGCAATCTATAAATCCGATTTCGTGGAAATACCTCTCTGAATCTACATAATTTCGAATATCGACTATAGTAAAAACAAAAATATTTGAAATAGTTGCGAATCGTGATATTATTTTCGTTGATGACGAATCGGGAATAAATCCCTTATAACTATTATTTTAGTACATAATTCCGTATGACTTAAATTCAAATTTTGCCCCTGTTTTTGACCTTCGTGGTCATCAGAAAGTATATCAAAAGATAATATTATCAAAATAAAAAAAAAAAAACGTTAGAATCATAACGAAACCCGCTATTTATTTTATGTGTATTTTTAAACGTTATTTAAACTTAATTATGATATCAGTGAGGAAGAGATCAGTATAGAATAGTAAATTACAAAAATATTGTCTTTTTACAGATTACGTTTTTATTCTCTTTTATAAACTCAACGATGGAAAGCCTGATTGAGTATATACAAAAGTAATATATTGTAAAAATATCAATTGTATAAAACAAAGTTTTGAATCAATAAAATCAGAGAGGACATCATCACATGACAACATGAGGAATATATTATGACGCTATATTTTTGTCTACTGAAGAATAATAAGGATAAAAGCATCACCGTCTAAATAAAGCCGAAACTTATCATCACAAGATGAGGAATGCTTAATTGTTTATTTCAAATATATTTATTAATAACCTTTGTCTTGTTTTGAACTGAATATTAAGATACCTACAATAGCAAAATATGATATTCTTGTAATAATTGAGCACATGCTTGATTCACTCTTTGCTACAATTTAAAAGTTTCTAATACGAAAACAGGCATTATTTATTTATGTTAAACAGAATCCGAGGTCACAGAAGTTGATGCTAAATATGCTGGCTACAGAGAAAAGCTTAAAATTTTAGTTTGAACCCAGTTTGAACTGGAATTCATACTTTCTATCTGACAAACCTAATCCCGACAATATTGTAACTACAAAAATGAGTTTGTTAGTATCGTAGTCGGTGCATAGCAGATGTAGTTCTTTTGTTTCTACCAGTCTCCATGGGAATAGGCAAGAGTTTATGTATACTTAGAAGTCGGTTAAAAAAAAAAATATGGTTCTTTTGACTATTCAAAAGAACCATAAAAAATTTTTTTTAACCGACTTCTAAAAAAAGATATTCTCAATACGATCGGTATTTTTTTTAACTTTTACTCCGAAGTTTCTGGTCTAATTTGTGTGATTCGATGTTTTGTTGTTTGTTTCAGTAGTTTTTTTTATTTTAGAAGCATTTTTTGCTTATTTTTTACTTGGACGATGTTATTATCAAATTATAAAATTTTAGTGCGAATGTAAGATCGGTTCAAAATTATGTATATGACCCGATTTGGGTTAAAAATTTGAACTAAAAACGGTAAAAAAATTAAAAAAACTTTTCCTTCAGAAGTAGGTGGAAAAAATAAAGAAATAACTCTTTATTCAGATGAAGAAAGTAAGCCACCAATTTATTTTACACATTTTTGTAGTTGTTTTTGAAGTCAGTTAAATAACCTCTCCCTATAATTATAATTCGTACAAATTCTTTTACTGCACACAATACCGGGATTCCCATTATTTCAAAAACCATACTATTATCAACATAATCTATCGCTTTCCCGCGGTTCTTTCCAACAACGTCATGCCATTCAAATTCCGGAACCCTTAAGATAAAATGGACCGATTTTCTCAGTACACGAGCACATATGATAAGTAAATACGTACCTTACTTATATATTATTTGTCATATACATATTACATAATCTCAAAGGAGGATCTAACATTCTAAACATAAGCAATGAGGTTCTACATGAAGATATCCTAACTAATATCATAAATGCGAAGTGAGTTTGTTTGTTATGACTACACGCCTAAATCACTGAACCGATTTTCAGAAATTTTAATACAGGGATAGATTGGTTTTCTGAAAATGGTTTTATGCTACTTGTTTTTCCATAAAACTTGACGAAATTTTGTACGAATTTATCATTATGTCGTCCAATTTTCTTCTAAATCTGCAGAAGTTAATGCTTAAAACACTGATTACCTAATAATTATTAAATTTAACGACAAAAGCTGCAGACAGACACTAATCGCAAGAAATATATGTTCAGGGTTTCAAATAAATAAGTAATTTTAACTGAATAGAACAGTCATATACAATACAGTAGGAATCTCTCTACCTAAATGAATTACATTTAGGTAGAGAGATTTTTACAATTACACAAATGAAACCTATTGTGAAAATACATTTAGCATAACTAAGATTCTCCTATAGTCTAACAAATTCATTTAATTCCAAAGGTCTTATAAAGCTATAAAATATGTATTTCATATCGTTACTTCATTATTATACGCCCTCAATTTCCATGTTTACAAATGGGTACCTCGTTCTTTCGATTCAATTTCATTTCACAGCTGTATTTGGGTACGCGTAATTGAAAATAATAACGAAATTCATTAGAAAAACGATGCGATACTTAGCGATAGATAGTGAAAAAAAAGCGCATTTTTAAGTTATCTTTATGACAAAATGTTTCTTTACAAAGCAACATATTTGTACGAAAGCACCATTTTAAGACATGAATAATAAATAATTATATTTATTTGTTTTCATTTGATTGATGTTCATTTACAAACTTACCTAGATTCTAGTATGTGTTCTTGAATTACGGATAAAATGAACATTTCCAAAAGCCAGTACGATTTTCAGAAAGTGCCAATGTCACAAGAATTCATTAACCAACATTAAAAAAGGAACACTTCCCCCACTATTATTATAACAAAAAAACGAGCTAATCTGTTCCACGTACCCAGAATAAAATAAGCCTATCTATATTTTAGCCACACATACAATTCACATGCACAATAGGTAAGCATTGGATTTAAATAACTGTGTTTATAAACAGAGGAACGTTTGCGATTCGGTTGTAGTTATGACTCTAATACATCTACGGCGAATTCGTAAACGAGACGCGAGGCAATCGATGATGTAATAATATCTTTGAGAACGTAAACACGCTTTGTTGACTAGTACCTACTAATAATGTAGGTAATTGATAACGTAATGTTAAGGAAAAACCGAAGACTCAGCTGTATGCTAGTTTTCAGCAGCCAGTTCCAGCAGTTTTGAAGAAAAAAACACGTTTTTTTCAATTTTTTTTCACTGAATATTGACGACGATAAAACGCATCAAAACTCTAGAGTAGGGGTATGTGACGTCAGAACGCACATAAAATGATAATACGGCATGACGTATTGTGCATATTTAATCGTCATATCTTCGTAAATGTTTGTTTACGTAACAAAAGAAAAAATACGAGTCATTTTTTTTTCTAAATCTATTAGTTTTTATACACAAGCCTATACAAACTACATTAATTTATATATAGAATTTGCTTCGTACGAATATAACCTTTACTAACTTTATGTTTTAGCGAAACTCAACGCCCGCCGCTGTAAAATTAAAACTAAACGGTGAAAGCAAACAATGAACTGTAAATTGATAATATTGATTTTGTAATACTAACACTGTTCATTGAATTGGTGCTGTAAACGATATGGATTGTACCAGCATGGCTTTTAGAAATCTACAGCATTGTTATCAAACATATTTTAAGCAACGAATGTTGAGCAAAAATAAAGAGTTAATTTTGCTGTCTGTGAAACAAGTACCGCTATTTTATTTATTTCTCAACAAAATTACATTTGTGTCGAACAGTGGTTATACAGTGGTCATAAGAGCAACACAGAAAATTGAATAAACGTTATATATCCAGGAAAAAAAAAAAGAAACACTACAATTAACATTGGTCCTAACATAAAACACAGTCATTCAAGTCTTAATAAGTCTTAATATTAATTAGAATAAAATAGTGTTAAGGGAATAAGTATCGATATGGGTAGTAAATATTAAAAAAATCTGATTTTAAATTTGAATATAATACAACGAATAAATCTATACTCGTAATATTATAAAGCCGATGACTTTGTTTGGTTGAACGTGGTAATCTCAGGAATTTACGGTTCGAATTGAAAAAATCTTTTTATGTTGGATAGCTCATTTATTGAGAAGGGCTTATAGGCTATTTAACATTGACATCAAGTGAAACCGCGAGGAATAGCTAGTATGATATAAAACTATGTTTGTCTGTCTATTATATTTTCGTGAATAGCTAAACGGACTTTGATAAAAGGCACACTGATGGGTGTTTAGGTTGTATCCCTTTGTTAGGACATGTATATGGCACTTCATCGTGGTAAAAAATACCCGTGGGATATTTTACCTCAACATAGCTAAAGCCCTGGCTACAAGTTCATCATCATTAAAGCATTACTAGTCACATTTTAAAATTAGATCATTAGTAGAATTAACGACAGTATATGTTTACATATTAAAAAAAGTTGGGTTCAATAACAATGAACGTTCATTTAAGTGGTACGTTCTATTGCAAGTGAGCCATTGATTAAAATTATGGAAGACCAGGCAGACCATCGCTGGACACATGCCGTTATGATAATTATAGAAACCAGCATAATAATTAGGTATGCTTCGCACAGAAACAACATACAGCGACCTTGCCACCTACGTTGACGACTGATTATCACGCTTCATATAATACAAGAATCTTTGTGAATCATTTGCAAAAATAGATCAAATATTTTTTTCATTATAATATGCATTATACTAAAATATAAGGCCATACGTACCACTAAATACTTTGAGTATATTGAGTATCGCATCTTGTTTTGTTTCCCAAACGTAAATAGCCGCCATTTTGTTTATTTTTCTTTTTAATCATACTGATTTCTGATATTTTTATACTGCCTCCGAGCAAAAAGTTTCGAATGTGGAATCAATGGCCTGTTTCGAAATCTTTTTGTTATGAGATACGTGATTCGTTTTTTTTGTCATTACGTGGTCGTTGACCGATATTATATTTAATACATCGACAAATTCGACATATTTAAGTACCTCTGTAGAAATAAATATATAAATGTCATCATCGGGCGGTAAATACGTATAAGCCACCTGCCCACTTGCCACACCATATGAATAAACATCAAGGTGAAACCTCATACACGGTAACAAGACAAGTACATGTGCGACTTTGTATGCAGCAAGTAAACGTTTTTGTTCAAGTTATTAAAATTACACGATGATAAACGTATCGACAACAAAATCAGTATTCATTCAACAAATCGCGCATAAGGCTAAAACAAAGACGTACTAACCATACCTACACGTACTAGAAGGTAAAAGATATCTTATCATTCCGTGACAAAGCCAAGCAGCGATATCGCAAATATTTTCCTTGATATCTTGAAAAAACTCGAGTGACCTCACCTGCGATATTTCTCCTTTTTAGATTCCACCGGCATCAATACCGGTTCCGTAGACTTGGAAATACACCATTCGTTCACTGCACTCACAGTAAGAAACTCAGAGTCCGGCGCGTGGCACACCTCCGAACCGAACTCGTCCGAGGACACAGTAATGCTATCGTACTTCTGGTACGGAATCATATCGAAGGACGATATCGATTTAATACTAACATTGTCATAATTAGCACGATCACCAAAGTCACCTGAAGAAACAGACCCATCGTCTCCTCTTTCACTTTGTTCATCACTATTTTCTTCGTTTATCAACGTGTCTGTAGAATGATCGGTCGACAGCGTTTCAGCCGCACCGTCATCTAAGTTCACTACGTATTCCTTTCCATTACTTAAATTATCACTTGAATCGCTACTGCTATCAGAACTATCATTTTCTGATGATCCTTCAACGAGGTCGAGCCTAGGTGATTCATCCTCGTTATCGGATGGATCTGATCGCTTAAGTCTTAGCAACTTTTCTAGATCACTTTGCTTAACCCCGTAAGACCAATGCCTTTCCCCATGGTGTCCTTGACCTGCTGTAGATTTTCTTCTAATGACAGGTGGTTGTCGTGAGCGTCTTGTAACAACGGGTGACGTGTTAGGCGTAGTAAAGGAAAACCGTCTTTCCTTAAACATGGTTTCCTTCGGAACAGGCGATTTCCTCTCCGGCGGAGGTGAAGGTGAGGAAAGCTCCGGCGGAGGTGAAGGTGAGGAATGCTGCGGTGGAGTATCCTTAAATTGATCGGGAGGTGGTGGCGCAGGCCTGTGGGGCACAAGTATGTCTCCTGATTTCCTATCTGAGATAAAACCTGATGAACTAGATTCAAAACTATGCTCTGAAGCATTAGACAAAATAGAATTCACTGATACGTTCGAGTTTCTGTCTTGAGACTTTGTCACTGGACACAAATGCTGAAAATGGGATTGAATAGGATTTACTACACTTGTCAAACTTCCCAAAGGTGATTTGTACTTGTCGAGAGACTCTTTCGAGCCACCGAAGTTGTTTAGGTTGGTCCTTTCGAAACGGAGAATAATATCTTTAACACTTGATCTGTCCTTTCTCATGATAACACTGTCTTCGTCGGAAGCATTTCCGGAAGACGACTGGAGCTCGTAGTCGAGCCGGCTACAATATTCCTCTTGTGTCATGGCGTGATGGTAGTAAACACACGGTAACACAAGCCACGGGCGCGGGCGAGCGGGCTCATATCAAACCGACCACGGTGCGCACCACAGACACGCGCGCGCTACTGATAACCAAACACAACTGACAGCGGCGCGCGCGCCACACCGCCCACCGCTTTCATAAAACTCCAATGCATACACAACACTCTGCCAGCTGGAAACGGAACACACAGTTCTACTTATACTGGGCGAATTTTAATGTACCGTATAAAATTATCTCTGTTTGATTCTTTAGCGCTAGGTATATGCGTTAAAAACAAGTAAGCGATACAATATTTGAATCATAATTTCTTTATCGTCTGATACAACATGAACTCGCGTTTCAGCTCCGATATACATTTTTCTAATAACATGCTAGTAGCCATTTTATTTTTATTTCCACGAAAGTTGGTTTGATTCAGAGGAACTGTCAAATATTATTTATTATTTAGATTATGAATTCGTCTGACTTTTTCGTGTTAAATGGAACTAAGTAAATCTTGTTATGTGCAAGATTTTTGTTTGTCCAAGGTATGGGTTGTTATTGTCTGATTGCAATCGAACTTAAGGTAGGTAAAAAGCAATAGTCTGGTTTACTTAACTCAGTGGTGCTAAATCCTATTACTTTAGATTTCAAGCCTTAAGCCAAGGCTACCTCAATCGCCTACACAGCTAAAAGTAGTCTGCATAAAATCTGTCAGCGCAAGTTATGATTTCTTCTTTTATTTATTTAAGAACGCCTGTGTTTTGTTAGGCTTTTGAAATACATTTTGAGGTTGTTCCGACTCTCGCGGAACCATGAGCCTGGGGAGGAACGAAAAGTGATACTAAAGGAACAGGGTAGGTTTTTGTCGGTAACCGCGTGACAGTCCTTTCCGCTTCACCCAGGGCGGGAGGACTCATTTGATGAATTTACACCCTAAAAAAATGTTGGACTAACTCAAGTAGTCCATTTTTAACGGAAATTATTTACACGTATCCAAATGGCGTGTGAACATGCTACCTGCTTCCAAAGCATGATACGTACTTATAAAATGCATCGCTCAATTATAACTGAGAGCACTATTATTACTGAATGTTTTCTAGATTAAAATCTACGGAGAAAGCATGATAGCCATACCATGAAACGTAAATGGATTGACCTATTTTGGAACTGCATATTTGCTGAACAATGCCGTATTGGAAATTACCGTTCTTAGCGTCTAATTAGTTAAATGTATAATTATGATTAATGCCAACATTTAATGAAATGCTTTACTGTGGATTTACATTATCATTATAGGAGACACACTTTCCAACAAAAAAACAGTTCTGACAACTTTCTACTTGATTTTTTTTTCAAATAGAATATTCTGCAGGTCTAGGAAATAAAATAAACGTTTAATGTTATCAAAATAACCATATTTTACTTTTTATTTGTACAACACACACGTACATAAAAATAACACTATTTAATTCATTATCATTAATCGAAATCTAATTTCCTGAAGGATCCTTCTACTCCAAACAAGTTTGAGGAGTTCTTGGGAGTGCCAGGCCTCTTGGACTCGTCGGAACGGGCCTCATCTTGTTTCAAGAACCAGTCTCTGTAGCTCTCTACTTTAGCTTTCCAGTGATCTGCGAAAATTACATTATTGTGTGAGTTTCTAGTCGACGCTGTTGTAACACGGGTTGTACACATGTCATTTATTAGATACTTAGTGCAATATGTTTTGCAGGTAACTGAGATTTCTAATAATATATCGCATAATAACGGAACGCTAACAGTTTAATTTACTTTTATTTCATCACTATGTGTTTCTCAGTAGTAACGGCTAACGAGAAACCCAAAAATCTGATAACCTACGCTACCAAGGTATACCACCCCAATTGTCAGACATAATGGTTACTGGTGAGAGTTCCTGGGGTGTGGGGACCAGATAGGCATTGGTTCCATGTAGAACCATGGTTTTTAACTGTACCTGGGTGTATTGGAAGGCAAACCCCAGCCCAGAAAGCTAGACAGATTTTTATAATACTATCTTATATCAAATTAAGATACATCAGTTAAATATCCACCTCTTAGTTCTTCCAAGTCGCCGTCGGTACCTCCATATTCAACCGGGAGGACAGTCTTTGGTAACATTTTATACATGGACGCATAGTTTTTATTATGAACACGAATCTGAAAACAAAAAAGAGATGTTATTACTTGTACGGTATTGCTGAATCTGTTTTAAAGAATTGGTTCATGTTTTACATTGCAACGTCGATTGGTTGTAGTTGTATTATGTTGTATTAAATACAAAAATACCAAGAAACATGGCTCATCCTTACCCTCTTTTTCAATTTATCTGGTAAAAATTGTTTAAATATTGTAAAAGCCGTTTCAAATCCTGATGGAGTGTTCAAGATATGGTTTCCTTTTACTCGTATTGGGAGACCCTTCTCAAAGCAAGATATGACCTTCTTGGCTAATGCTGGCGTCCATTGACTTAGTACACTTATACCTACATCCTTCATGTCCACTACTACGATCTGTAACAAAGATTGGTTATACAATGGCCCATTTTCGTTCTAAGATGTTAATAAACAATTAAACCATCTTTATGCACAGTGCCGAAAATTGGAATGTGCGAACGTGTCCAGGCACAGGGCGCAGAAATGGCCAGACCAATACCACATTAGGGTAGTTTACTGCATAAATAAAATGAAAATCTGTTTAAGCCGTTACTTAGAGTATTGAAAAATAATGAACACGTAATTTTTTGTTTTTTTCTAATTTTTGAATATTGACAAAGATAAAGCACTTCGAAATTCCGGAGTTGGGGCTGTGATAGCGCCTGTAAAATTATACCGATCGAGTGACATTTTGTAATTTTTAGAAGCGTTGTATCTTCGTTAATTTTGATTTACATAGCGAAAGAAAAAATACGTATCAAATATTTTTTGATAATCTATCTTTGGATGAATTATTTTATTTTTTTAGTAAAATAGCCTATTGTCCAGACCAGGGTGCAGTTAAGAAGCTCGCACTGGACGCATGAAAGGCTAGTTATGGCACTGCTCTTGAAGCATATTCTTTCCTTAATAATAATAATGATTCACAGCTATTATTATGGAAAAAAGGAAAGGCGTCGACACGACCCTTATAATCCCATCCTGACCGGAATGTCGGTAAAGTGATCCTACCTCGCCAGCTACTGAGAAATTGTCATCTTCGAGCATTAATATCTCGGTCACCATGAGAGCCACCTTAATTAAGTCAGCCAGGTGATACTTAGAAGGGTCAAACACCCCCAGCCTCATCAGACATATTCGTGGAGCATCTACTGCTGTACAACTCTTCAGTGGCAGGAAAGCTCTGAAAGTAAATGAAACATTTACAATTGATTATACAACGCACTCAAAATACTACTGCTAGAATATACTCGTAAATGAATTCGCACAAAAATAAAAGTAGAACGCTGAAGCCGTTTCCAAAACCACATTTTAGCCGAAAGTGCCCACTGTTCCACTTTTCTCATTTAGTCAGCATTGATTAGACGCTGGGGTAAAAATATTTTCTTACCCGAGTTTAAGTATTTCTTGAACCTTGATCCCGCTGGGATCTCTGTTTGCGAAAAACTCTGGTACAACAGTTTTTAAAGTGTAATACATGTCCAACTTCTCTTTTGCTCTTTCGAGACTGTATTTTCCTCCGCGCAAAAATCCTGTTATCCATTGATCCGCTGCAAGTAAATTAATTTTTGTTATAATACCTTTGCTATCAGTCTGATATTTTTATTAGAATTTCTTTTTTGCGCAATTTTATGCTGGAAAACAAATCGCGATAACACTTGCAAACGAGACTCACAGCGACATCTATTCGATAAAGTATGAAACCATTTATTACGCACAGACGGCTGACTTTGGGTTGCCATAGGCATTACTGCTTTAGTTGATTCAGTACGAATTAGATAGATGGCGCTATTGATAGGTATTTTAATTTTAATAATATTTTATTTTATTTTATTTTATTCGTTTTAAGAAGGCTTACAGACTAATAACAGAATAATAGGTAACAAAAATATATAATTAAGTTGCTAATAACAAGCCTCCACAGATATTATAAAAAAATTACGATTTACTAATGCCTAAAAGCTAAAGTTCCGATTTTTTATTTTATTTTAAATCTTACTTTGCTACATGTGTGTTTGAGTGCCACCAGCCGGTGCCTCATTGGCAAAAAATGATTTGGCTAAATGTTTTCTTGCCACGCTCGTCTTAGTGCAAAATAAGTCAATATCGTACTCGTGAGATAATTCATTAAAGCAACGAGCGCTTCTCGTAAGATAAGCATTACGCCTATAATTAGTGGAGGCAGTAGGCACACTCAGAAGAGGCCTCCGACGCAACCCAATAAGGTTAGTTCGAAATGCCAGTTTTGAAACGAGCTCAGAGCAGTCAATCGAGCCATTCGCTATGTTAATCAAATAACAAATATCATTGATGAGCCTCCTGTAATCAAGTGGTAGAAAATGGTACTTTTTGCAGCGGTGCTCATAATCTATAGATACTTGGTGCGCTTTGTAATCAAGATATCTAAGAAACTTTTTCTGAATACCCTCAATACGCAACTTATAGGTCTCATATTGAGGGTTCCAGACTTGAGATGCATACTCCAAGTGACTGCGTACGAACGAACAATATAAAACTTTGATTGGCTTTAGAGAACGGAAACAGGCTGAGGCTCTAATTATAAATCCTAATGCTTTCGCAGCTTTTTTTACAATACCCTCGATGTGTTGATCAAATAGTAATTTGCTATCCTGTATAATGCCTAAATCCCTGATACTATTAACTTTACATAAGGTATGTTGGTTGAGAGTATAGGTTGAATTCACCGTAGACTTCTGACGCGTAAAGGTCATATGGAAGCATTTAGATACATTTAGTTGAAGCAGATTACGTGCACAATATTCCTCAAATCTATTAAGATCAGCTTGCAACTGGTGAGTATCGGATATGGTACGTATAATTTTATGAACCTTCATGTCGTCAGCGTATAGTAACACATAAGAATGCTTGAAGCAGTTTATTACGTCAGCAATAAACAGGGTGAAAAGTAGAGTCCCCAATACTGAACCCTGCGGTACACCTGAGGGAACCGAAGTCCAACCCGAAGTGTACCCCTGGAGAACCACAGCCTGACTACGATTCTCGATATAAGATGAAAACCATCTATACAGATCACCGTGTATTCCAGCTTTAAACAACTTTTCCAAAAGCAGGCGATGGTCAATACGGTCGAAGCACTTGCTGTAGTCGGTGTAGATGACGTCCACCTGCGCACGCTGTTCCATACCCCCCGATATAAACTCATGCGATAATACCAAGTTAGACGTAGTACATCGTTTTTTGATAAATCCGTGTTGTTCATCCCCGAAGTTACTTTCCATTGCAGCGTATACATTATCATATACAATACGCTCAAGGACCTTTGAAAATAGACATAACTTAGATATTGGGCGATAGTTCGTAATGTCAGATTTGTTACCTTTTTTGTGAATTGGGGTAACAAATGCTGCTTTCCATATTTTAGGAACTATACCTTCAGATATGGAACGAGTGAATAATATACACACTGGAGTAACCAGACTATCAGCACATTGCACTATAAATTCTGGAGGTATAAGGTCCGGACCACCAGATTTAGAAAGGTCCAAGGACTTAAGTAACTTCAATACTCGGGAATGAGTTATTTCCAACGAGCTGATGAATGCACCACTATCAACACTACTGGTGGTGTCACTACTACTAGAATTCTGCAAAGATGATGTACTGGGGACTGGATCAGGTTCCTGGAAAGTGGAATGGAAATACTTCGCAAATAGATTACTAATATCTTCACCAGTGCACGCGGCGACGTCATTATATTGCATGAAATTAGGCACTGCATTGGAAATTCTTTTGCTTTTTATATAAGACCAGAAATTTTTTGGATTTTTGATTATCGACGACTCTATTTTATCCATGTAAATATTAAAACAAGTTTTTTCCAAATTAATTGCCCTACTTCGCAACAGTGAGAAAGAATGAAAATCGGAGAGATTACCATACGTTTTGTACTTGCGATGATACCTATATTTCTCTCTCAGTACTTTTATTAGAGCGTAATATAAATATTATTTATTTTTGGAAGGAAGATGCCTGATGAAAATGGTAAAAAATATTATTATTTTACCAGTGCGTCAACGCGTCCCAATCTGTCAAATTTTCGAAAGCAAACATGAATCTTCTACTGTTGTGATAAAGTTGAAAAACGATTGAAGAAATTTGACAGGTTGTTGTAAGTTGATGTGCTGGAGTGGGTTCTGGCTAACCTTACTTACTTGGTTGTACAGATCTCAGATGTGGTTGTTTTCTGAGCCATTCTCTAATGGCTTCGAGATCACCCTTAACTCTTCGAGGATCCTCATTGACCTCCTTGGCCGCTTTCTTCGCGAGAGCTGCTGATAATGGCCGCACAGTCATTTTCTATGCCTAATTTGTACCTAAAAGCCATAAAGGTAATAAATAATACTTAATAATGTAATAAGGTATTTTACTGCATAAATAAAGTATTTTTTGTTTTCTAAGGTCTGATTTTTCAATAGTCACATAATAAACAAAAATAGCGGTTTGACATTATTTCTAAATAAGCTGTCAAACCGCCATTTTTATTCCTCAGATAAAAGTTATATGACTACTCAAAAATCAGCCCTAAATCAATGAATATTGACAAAGATAAAACGCTTTAAAATTCAGGAGTGAGGGCTTGTGACGTCATAAAGCTTGTAAAATTATACCAACCGAGTGACGTTTTGTGATTTTTAGAAGCGTTGTATCTTCGTCAATTTTGGTTTACATAATAAAAGAAAAAATACGTGTCAAATATTTTTTGATAATCTATCTCTTAGACTAATTATTTTTTTAGTTAAATAGCCTATAGAGCTTTATCTGGAAATACCTACCATAGTTATCGAATAGATTCATCATTATCTTATGTACCTATGAATCACCTTTGATAAAGCAGTAACCTACTGAGTTGATTACAAGGCTATTTTTTGTAGTGTGGATTTAGTTCAGTCCGTTGTAGTGGATTTTCAGTACTAATAATACAATAGCAGAACTGCCTATTTAACTAAATATTATGAAATCAGTCCTTCCACTCTTGAGTGTCACACACACTGTCATACTCTTACTGACTAAAAAGCACACAGTTCCTTCACATGCCCTTTACGTTCCATTACCGCGTCGCCATTTTAAGGCAGTCCCGCGATTACATAGGTACCTAAAGACAACTTTTTAAAACATTCCAAAAAGGTTTCATTTCAAATGTACCCCCGAATTGAAATGCAATTACGACAATAGACGGAATTGCTAATTACAATTACTTTAATAGAGAAAATAGCATTAAAGCCACTTTGTATATTTTACTAAGTAGGTACTTAGAAACTAATGATAATCGAACTAATGTAATGACTAACCGCTGCTAAATGTATGGGAAGTATTCTAATTAGTGTGTATCATTAGAAACATTTTTTTAATGGTTTACCGATACATCTAGGGGAACAGTGTATAAACGGGGACGCAAGTATAATGGGGACGTACACTCTTTAGGCATACTTAACACAACACTAACGAAGTGCAAGCGCTATCAGGACGTCATTTGCAAGCAGACATTAACAAATAGCGTCCTGTTGGCGCTTGCGCTACGTTAGTATTGTGTTAAGTTTACCTTAAGTGTGTAATTTCCCATCATACCTCGCTTCCCCGTCTTATACACTGTTCCCCTACATGTTATTATTTTGTATTCTCGTTGATTTCTGTTGTTATTATTAGTCAGTACGAGTCTGATTGTCCCTCTCGTAACTGGGAGGGAGGACTCATTTGACGATTTCACTACGAAAAAAAAGTTTATAATATTTGATTGATGCTATTTGAAACTGTCTTTAATATTAAAGTAACTAATTAATATTTTTCTGGGACAGTGTACTAAGTACTTAGCACGTAATTCGCATGACAGCTCCTAGTAGCGCGTAGCCATAGCGTAGTGGCTCATAGACACGTAGCATGTTAGAGCGTCGGCAGAATGTAGACGCGCATACTAATGCGTAGGCGCGGCGTAGCGGCACTAGTACTGCGTAAAGGTGCGTAGCAGTGCGTAGAGACAGCGCGTCAGCGTTATGTTTGTTAGTTTTGTCACCTTACGGAAAGCTGTTGTCATAGGTATGTAAGAATGTCATTAAAAACATGAAGCTGAAGAACTTTTTCCATGGGGCCAAAGAACATATATAGAATCACATCAAAATCATCATCTGCCCCCTACATTTCAGTCGAGTTTTATATGAAACAGCCGTCTATTTGTTTTAAATTGATGATATTAAAAGAAATACTATGAATGAAAAACGACGAGAGTGAGGGTGTGAGTGGTAACGACTATAATAAAATTTCACGAATTACAAGTAATATTACTCAAATACTGACTATAATATTTGCTAAATTGGTTTGGGTAAAAATCTAACTTGTAAACTTCAAAAAACCTACTCATGATCCTTTTTTATAAGTATACATTTGTATCAAGGTAAATATGGGTATTGTTTATCAAAACATAAAACTTACCAGGGTATTATCAATCGTTTATGTAGATTAATATATATTTTACATAACAACAATCCAAAAGGAAAAAAAAAACAGTTTTTGTACCGACACTTTTCAGCCAAATGTCAACCGACAACACTAACTACTCTAAAATGCTTGCAACAAGAGCGTGATACTAGTGTTATAACTCCATCATTGATTAGATTAAGTGATTGCGTTATTAACATAATAACAAAATGAGATAATTACTGACACCTGCGCAGGCAGATACCTACTTTGCTTAAGTAGATAGTCAATTAATCGTGTAATTAGGTAGTCACAAAGGTACCTAACTGATAATTATAATTTGAACTAACAAACGTGTTTCTGATTGTTACCAGAACAGTCAGACCAAGGGCTTGGTATTACTCGAATAGGACTGTCAAATTTTATTAATATTATAAATATACTACATTCGCAAGCAAAAGTATGGAATCACTTACGGTCAGTTCACACCGATCCCGACCCGGATCAAGTAAGTGATTCCATACTAATTTTGTGCGCTAGTGTAGATTAGCAAGTAAGCTCGACCAGGTGCCCGGCTCCACCACTTGGCTGCCAAGCTACATGTCAAAATACCAAAATTACCGTGTTATTTACAACTGGAATAATTCATGTTTCTAAACACATAAATGTTACGGGTAAAATATGGTGAAAACTGAAGCAAAATCCCCTGTGCGGTTTACGAGTAGAAGATCTGCGAGTAAGCGATAAAGAATCATCGAGCCCATGCGCTAATAGACTAGGGAGACTTGACCTTGGGTCGCCATGAGAGTGATTAGGAAGCAGTAGAATCCTTCGCTAGGAAGTGATCTTGCAGAATAATGCGGTGCAGCAGACTCGGTGACAGACTCTCTAGGACACCCGATCCACTAAGGAAGGATGATCATGCCATTTTGATGCCATCTTACCAAAAGCAAGAGAGTAGTAGACTGGGAAATCTACCGTCCACATTTTAGAGCTCATGTGAGTAGGACGATATCCAATCGAACCTAGGCATCTATAAGGAGGAGGAGGCGAAAGCCATCGTTAAGGAGTCAACACAAAATAAAAGAAAACACCACATGACCACATATGGGCAATATGTGGTCATGTGGTGTTCTGACGTATTGATATGAGGGACACATTTCGCAGCCGAAATGAAGGGACTGTGGAGATAATTGCAAATAAAGTGAGACCTACCCAATACTGGAAGAAGACATGATGATGATTATGAAGTGGCCATACAGGCAGATATGAGAAGAGATCGTTCTAGTAAAGAGATATGGTGAGTAGATTACGGAAAATAGTTAAGCAAAATTATGTATAGACGCCAGCAGGTCAACCTACCCCGATCTGTCTAATTTCCAATCGAACATTAACCGGTTGTAGCATTAACCATTAGTAGGTTGATGTGCTGGCGTCTGTACATCATTAAACCTTACGTAAAATTGGAGGAAAAAAGACAAAACTGAAAGGGATTTTAACGATAAATGAGTCACTATGCTGACACCCCTCGAGGCGCGCGTGGAACACAACGCGCCGTCGACCCGGGCATGGTTCATGGTCGGACAGCGAGTCGCCCATTACTCGCCGCCCGCAAGTGTTAAATAACTTTCAATTATTTTTGCACCGTTTCGTGTCCATTCAGTTGGGTCTGATACCTGATCTCTATCTGACAGATTAAAGTTTAATTATATTATTGCCCTTATATGTATGATTGTCCCTCCAGTACATCTACATTGAAATAGATGGACTATTGTCTATTCTGCACTATGTTATGATCGAGTACCAGTCTTACAGGGTGCAGTTGAATACCAGTCTTTTACATAGAACTTCTGGGGTAATCATCTAGAGCGGTTCTTGTTTCGATTCATTTTCAATTTGTATTAGTTATGTAGTATATGCTATTTTATCATTTGCATTTCTGGTAAATACAACCATTCTATTTTCTATTATTTCATAATTATGCATTTCTGTCTCTATTGTTTTGTCACCTTGTAGGTATTAACATAACATAACAATCGCACAGCACCACATACTCTAACAATAACTAATTCTAGTACTTATATCCCAAGCAACGATGTAAACAAACTAGATCTAAATGTGTATCTTTTTATCAACAGTGGAAACTGCAAATCCCTAATAAACAAGCTAATTTCACTTGTAATATCATGATACTTGGTATTACCAAATAATTGGAATTTGCCGATATTACCCAATGTTTGTTGGATATCGGCCACAGGTCAAACAAATTGTGTTGACATGTTTTGCAGTTATCAATAATTACTTTAGGAAAATTTTGTATTTTGTCGTATTAATTCGAGTAATATTTCGTTTTAAACACAACCTACAAAAACGAAATTTTTATTTAAAAAATGAACATAGACTCATAAACATAGATGAAGAAAGCTTGACTCTGTATTAAAAGTGTAACGATTATTTCATATTATAATAACACAAATAAAATTATAAAACAAAATCATGATATTTTTTGCGAAATGTTATAGTGTGCCTAGTGGATAATAATGACGATTCATAACAAATTAATATTTTAATCGCTCCACTGATTATCATAATCGAAAGAACAAAGTTTTAATACACTAAGATAATCAACCGTATCAACTCACTGTTTATAAGACTCATTATTGTTCATGCAAGTAACATGTTTGATAAAAAAAAATGAATATATGACCTACCTTCTGAGTTTCATCAACTCCCGGCACTCACTGAAACTGATAGCCTAATTCTAAAATATCTTCGTACATTAAACGAGATGCATTTTACCGATAAACGATCAGTACGGAATGCCGAACCGATCGTGTCTGATCTCACCTTCGAACTTATTTGTAAAATGTAACAAGAGCAGTATCTTCATGACATTGAATTTACTCGCTATATTCCCCACTTCGTGTGTATCTACGATTCAATATAATCACACCTCGTCTTACTCTCGTATATCAACGTTTACATGTCGTAAATGTATTCATTATGGTGTATTTTCGTCTAGAACATACGTTACCTGACAAATGAACATCGCTGTGTATTGCAGAATGGTTCGTTACGAATCGCAGCAAATAGAGAGCGATCTCTTTCTTTTGAGTTTTATTTAGATAGGTGTAAAAACTTCATAAGTTTTGAACTTCATACGCTGATTTGGAGGCAATAGGCAATTCGACAGCATCATGAAAATGCATTAGTAATGCATTTTATTATACTTAGGTAATTAGTCCGTCAGCTAGAGTTGGGAAAAATAAAGGACCCTTTTTTTTCGTTAAATCAGTGCATATTTACAAAGATATATCGCATCAAAATTCGAGAGTGGGCGTGACATCAAAAGCAAGTAAAAACTGCACTTGCTTGTGACGTATTGGCAATTTTAAAAGTGTTGTATCTTCGTCTGTTTTGGTTTACGCAACAAAAGAAAAAATACGTGTCAAATACTTTTTGATAAACTAACTGACTGACTAACTAGATTTTTAAACTCAAATATCCTATTAGTAAAAAATAATAAAATAAAGTCAGGACCTTCGATATTAAACCTCGCTTGTTAGCTTGACTGATGATCGCTGTTTAGTTTTAGTAAAAACACAATTACCGAACTCTAACCCTACTAGAAAACGACAGTCTTAAAAAATCAGCTATTCCAAAAAGAGTAGATATAATATTCATATTACTTACCTATGAAACCTATGTGGTTGACTTCATATTCTCTTGAAGTAACAAGACGGATCGATAGACATAAACAAATAGGTATTTGCTCTTTCAGCAAAAGCCGTAAAGTGAACGAACCCATTACTGTCGCGGCCTTCTTTGCGACAGCTTTATGCCTGCAATATCATGTTCTGACGCAGTTCTGACGTCTGTACAACTTCTATAGTACAGAAGACGTACACACGTCAAAAAAGATTAGTGACGATGATATCAGCCTACACTGTCCCACTGCTGGGCAAAGGCCTCCCCCAAGTTTTTCCATGTATTCTTGTCCAGCGCCTCTTCGAACCAGCCCTCACAGTACGAGTCCAACTCATCTCGCCACCTCTTTCTGGGCCGGCCTCGGCCTAATTTATGGTAAGATAATTAAGTTGTATTGTTTTGTATTCTAATTCTATATTTTTAAATAAAGAATCTAAAAAGAAGAAAGAATCATAACAATTATAATCTACCGTAACAAAAAAGATTTCGACTTTTCAAAGCGATCGCAAGCTATTTTTGATAAGCGTCAGAACTGCGAAATCGTATAAAATCTATACAAGGATTGATCTGTGTCCTACTTAGAGTATCGTATTTTCAGAACAGAACTGCAATATTCTTCACAAACACGTACCGTAGATAAATTATACAAACATTACTCGTGTTGATAATATTAGATAATAATTCACCAAGATGAAAATGCAATGCCTTGTGTCACGGGCATACCTATTGAAGCCTGAGCGTCACTATGTGATGAACCCCTGAGCTTGGCAGAGGTGTGACCCCTGAGCTTAGCATAACCAATTACTGTAAGTAATTACATATGACTCATTACTAACACAGGACATGAAAAACTATTAGGTTAGTGCACACCTTCACTTTTGGAGTCCACAGAACTAAGTGATCATAAAATTAAATAACATAATTATTACAGGCAATAGTTATTTCAAAAGGAGCCTGTGAGTCCTTAAAATACCGTATTTAGCTTACTGATCATGACGAACGACGTTAAAGATCTTACGAAGTACAGCACTGGCATAATCAACTTATAACATTCCCACTGCTGGCCTTCTCTCGTGCGTGAGAAGAAGTGGACCAATCCACCACGGCACCACGCGGGCCCAATGTGGGTTAGGGCGGGCCTAGTCGAGGTTGGATTAAAAAACAAAATTCACGACGCAAGCACAAAAATATTTTACTAAGATACAATAATATAACGGCTGTACCACTGTCGAATTAGTCTATATCAAGCTTCCTAAAGGATCCGTCTTCCATAAGGTCTGCGGCGATAGGGGGCCCGATCCGTTTGGACTCGTCTGTACCCAATTGTTCCTCGACCTTCATCCAGTCATGGTACTCCTTGATTTTTGATACCCAGTACTCTGAAATACGAATTTTCATATTCCATAAACAATGAAACACAACCTCATTTTACTTTAAAAATTCTCCGGTTCCGTTTTTAATTTAATCACAAGCGAACGACAAAGACGATGAAATTGTCGAGTTTCATACAAAATTGAAATTGCTTAATACAGAATTCACTAGTACTAATACTGGACACAAATAAGAAGTGCGTCAGTTATCTCACAACATGGAACTTGATTATCAAAAACTCTGACCAAACTGCAAAAAAAAAAAACTAAAGAATAACGGTTTACCTGTTATTTCTTCAATAGTAGACCCTGTTCCACCGTATTCAGGAGGAACTATTTCTTTCGGAATATCTTCCATCATCTCTTCTTGGTTTTTGTGAACTTTCAACTGTAAATATAAGCGAACATACTCGTAATATGGATATAACTGAAATATTTGAACACGCAACAATAACTGGTAATAATTTTTTTTACTAACTTTAATAAAACTTTCACAAAAAACAAAATAGTCTCACTCAAAAATGTTCTAAATATCTAAAACATGGCTGATTTTTAACAAAAAAAAATATGCATGCCATTTCTGAAGTGAAAAAGTAAATTCAAAAAAAGAAAACATAATGGCATCTCTCAATATTTTTCACTGATTATGACCAGTTCGTCGCGCTCAAAAAGTAAAAAGGTTATTAAATTAAACCTTTTTGTTCAAAATATTGGATTACGATCATTGTTTTTTTTTTTTTTGACAGAACGCACGATTTTCTTTTCATAATGTAAGTTATTGAAAGTCAAAGATATTGTATACAACAACATTCCAAAATGTATAAGTATATTTACCCGTTGCTTAGCTTTTTCATTTAAAAACCCTGAGATAAGTGTAAATATTTTCTCAACGCCGGACGGTAGGTTTATATGGTGGCTGCCTTTCAATCGGAGAGGCATGGAATCCTAAAAAGTAGAAAAAATAAACATGGTCACAAATCTGTCAGTTGCTTTACAATTCATTTAGTTCCTAATGGCATGTACGCTTCGACTAGGCTATATGAGCGTAACAACTCAAATACTACATAATAATAAAGTCTTTG
Source organism: Agrotis puta (assembly GCA_943136025.2). NCBI lineage: Eukaryota > Metazoa > Arthropoda > Insecta > Lepidoptera > Noctuidae > Agrotis > Agrotis puta. The sequence continues at coordinate 11,346,279 of OW964170.2, read as the reverse complement.
TTTAAGAGAAAAAGCATAACACACTATTGGGCATAGCCTTCCATAGCTGTTTCATAATCCAACTAATATTATAAGACGTGAAACTTTGTTTGGATGGATGGATGGGATGTATGTTTGTTCCTCTTTCACGCAAAAACCACTGAACGGTTTTGGTTGAAATCATGAGTCGGTACACGGATAGTTTATAACCTGGATTAACACATAGGACACTTTTTATCCCGGCTAGTATTATATATGGTATTCTGTATGGTCTAGGGGCCAAAATAGCCTGAGAATAAATAAATATTATCGCATGCCCTTCAATTCTTGGCACTTAACCTTTATCTACTACCAATTATGTGCGACACTTATGCTAGCCTGATGGTGAACTTCCATTCATAAATAAAACATAAATATCTATACTTAGTACTTGCAGCACATCTTAGTCATATAAGAACGGGGTGCTAAGACAGGAAACCTCTACGTGCGCCCGTGGACTGGAGTTCCCCTTCGGATACGTCCGGGGGGAAGACCAGTTTTTCGGGCCGGTGCACCCTGGGATGCGGGCAAAAACTCTTTTAGGCACTGTGTGCCTAAGGGGTGTCTTTGCCCGTATGCGAATAGCCTGTCGGGTGGATGCTCTAACGCGTGTCCCTCTGAACAGCAGAGGGCACAGCGGCGGAGCGGGCTTGCGGACGGTGAGTAATAGGTAAGCTCGCCGTCCGACCAAGGACCAAGCCCGGGTCGGTGGCGCGTCGTGTTTCACGCGTTACCGACGGGGACCCCTTACGGGGCCAAATGCCTGCTGGGGTCGCGGATTTTTTTTCTTAATCCAGATTACCGCGGCCCCGGAACGTAAAGGGTATCCGAAGAAACACGGGTGGATTTTAGTCAGTAAGAGTCTGACAGTCCCTTCCGCCCCGCCCATCATTTGATGATTTTGCCACCCTAAAAAAAAAAAAAAAACAGTAACATGTGTACATACTTGGCTCACAGCGACCATTTTCTTCAACATGGATGGTGTGGCTTGCACGAAGTGGGACATGGTGACACCTGAGTAATCTGTCACGATCTTAGTGCCCAACACGCAAGCTACATCGTCTTCTACCACCATAATCTGAAAACGAGAAGGATGATCTGTAAAGTATTTGTAACGAATAAATTTAGTACGAGAAAATATGAGTATCAAAACTCAAAAATAAATACAAACTTTTTGTTGGGATAAAAATTTTCGGGACAAAATGTTTCTAGTGAGTCCGGTCTTACTTTACATCACAAAAACATGAACACTCATGACAAGGGCTCCGTAAGTTAAAATTCTCATTAAATATAGATTACCTACATACATTCCATGTAAAGAAGCAGGCTATAAAAAGTAAACGTAAATACAAAACAAAATAAATAGTTCCTAATTTGGAAAATTGCCAAGTCTCCTTGGAAATACCTACGTTGAATTGTGCCCGATGAATACAAGAAAAATTAGACGCGTCAGTTTTTGTGCAGTAATTGGTGCTAATTTAATCAACTCTCATCAAGTACTTCAATTATAAGAGTAAATGCCGTATCATTTATCAGTCATAAAGTGGGCCTCAGACGAGCATTAAAGGAATCTTTGTATGTACACATTTTATGATCGCAAATCGTATTATGGCTGTGGAATGCGGAAATTATTTATCTGGAGCAGCATGCACATGATGTTCGCCACACTTTGTATGTTTTTAGATCGTATTTGCCTGTTTTTTTTTCTATATAGGTACATAATCATAATCACCTGGACTAAATAGTCGCTTCGCTGTGTGTGAATTGGTCGTATTTATTTGCCCCTTTTTTTAATTATCTTTCCTAAATACATACTAATAGAGCGTGTATGTACAAATGTACACGATGTTCGTCACGCTGTGTTTGTATAGGTCGTATCTGCCTGTTTTTTTCCTCTTGGGGTCATAATCACCTTTACTGAATAGTACAGAATGCACATGATGTTCGCCTCGCTGTGTGCAATGGGTCGTTTTTTCCATTTTATCAAATGATGAATGATGTTCGTCACGCGGTGCAGCGTTATAAAAAACGCTACATTTTTAAATATCACCTTTTTTTATGGTGATTGTCATGCAACCTGTTTTCGGAAGCCTTTAGTCGAAATTTTTCTTTAAGAACTGAATCTTTTTAAGTTAGGAATTGGTTTTTGTTCGAGAAAAAATGAAGATTTTTTTATGTCAGTTGGACGTTGTTTGTTACCCGTGACGGGGTATTGCATATTTTTTTTGGGTGGAAATCACTTTTTGTTAAAAAATGTGAAACATTTTGAATTTAAAGTCGACAACGTTGGTTAAAAAAAATCATATGTGAAATCTTCTGTTTTTTTGCTGTTTTCTTTTTTTTTTTGCCGGAATGGCGTGATCTGAAAATTTTCCTATGTATCGGTAAGTTTTTACAATAGTTTTTCTTCTGCAAATTTGTTTATTGTTCAGTCCGTATTTTTGGTCTCATGCCGCCTGTTTTTTCTTATCTACATTGGGCAGGAGGCGCTGAGTACGGTATCACCCACAATTTTATAAGCTAGCAGTCGGGAGCAACGCTCCACCGCGACCCCGGTGTGGTCGCGTGCAGTCTTTCCGGATCCTGAATTTGTCAGGCTCTTGAGCCGACAAATAAGTTCAAGCGTCAGATCATCGGAGGCCTGGTCCTGTTTTGACCGTGGCTACCAGCACGGTTCTCCGCGGCAGTCCTGCAGCGCGTCTCTCCATCCCGACAGGATCAAGCTGAGGATTCTTTATTTATTTAAATTAACTGTCTTATTTTTTGCTTTTAATGTTTAAATTGTTATTTTTATGTAAGGCACACTAATACAACCCCTACACAGGGTATGTACGAGTATTTAGGCAAATAGCATCACTTTTTTTTCCTTCCGAGGCGTGTTAATTGACATTGGCCAATTAGTTAGTTACCGCTAGTATCGCTCAAATATTTTTTCCTCTGATATTCAGGATTTTGGTTTTTCCTCAGTAAATTAAATAACTATTGATTCGTACATTCTCTGGTTAATCTGACATAATTGTATCGTAACCGAATTTTTTTTTTGTGTGTGCGACCTAATTTTTATTTAATTCAAAACTTGTTACTTTGATAACCGGGCACAATCGCATCCTAACTGTATTTTTTATTTACTTTTACTATTTTACCTATATCAAAATTATACGTTTTAAATAGGGGAAAGTTGTTTTCTTCAAGAATCCCGCTATAGCGGGTAGATATCGTATCTGCCTGGTTTTTAGTTAAAGGGTCATAATCACCTGGACTAAATAGTACAGCATGCACATGAGGTCGCCCACATGGTGTGTTGACGGGTCGAATTTGCCAGCCCTGATGAGAATCACTCGGGGATACAGCTGGTCTTTCGGACTTGGTAGAATCAATACTGTTCTGAAATAGGATAAAAATTCATATAATTAAAATCTAAGTTATTCGCAAAGCTGAACTGCCAGCCGTGAATGAACTCACTTTAAACTCTATGCTAAATCAAACAATTTTAAAAAGCAATAATAATTCTCTCTTTCGGAACATTGATGAAGGATCATATCGGTGAAATCGATTCGTTGACGACTTCTTTATTTAATTTTGAAACTGGGCTTGGCTTCCATTTTCATTCACATTTTTGTTTTTGATGGAATACCTACTCAAGGTATTTTTTGAGACCCAAAAACGTAACATCAACTATTGGATTAAAACACTGTGCTACAAAACAAAAATCTTCAACATAAATGGGTACAACAGGATGACAAAAGGCCATTTTTAAATAATTTTAAAGACCTACCCTAGTCTGAAAAATTCAATAAACTTGGGATCTGTAGGTTTTATCCTCAAGGTAATGTCAGGAGCCGTGGTTCTGAGTGTGTAGTACAGATCCAGCTTCTTCTTCACTCGTTCTAGACTGAACTTAGCGCCTCGCAGTAATGCTATTAGCCACTGGTCATCTGGAAATTAAAACAATGCCAATAGTAGTTACATTTTACAAAGTTTTCTTAACTAATTTACTGATGAAAAAAAAATCATTTCTCCCATGGAAACATGTTTTGTTCATGGGAAAAACGGATAAACCCAAACATTAATTGTAGAAAATTTTCCTTAACTTCTTCTCTAAAGTTATCGATATTTTGTTAATCTATATCTAATTAATATGTTTACTATCTAATTTAGTACTACTATATACTAATTAACAGTACCTACAAAATTTTTATTAATTATTAATATTTTAGGATTTATCGTAAAATGAATACTAGAACGTGACAAAATATTAAAAATCTTAATACAATTTTTTTTTGGTATCGTGTCAAGCTGAGATGGATAGCTAATTTGTAAGTGTATTTATATAATAATTAGATAATGTACATCAGCCATCGAATGCAATATATGATATTTAAAAGTTAAACAATTAGAGATGCCGTTCACTGGATACTTTTTATCGCGGTGACTTTTTGTTTCAGCTATTATATATTCTGTGGTTTCAGTGACTTTTTGTCGCAGTGATTTTTTGTCACCAAATCGAATGTATCGGCCTCTAGAAACTATTTGTCACCGTAATCAGTGTATTGTCGTATATTGTCCTAGCACTCGACAGGGAAAAATAATGCCTCCTCGATAAAAATTCACCAGTGAACCTTACGAATGGAAATAGTAACTGTGGGATACCTAAAAAATGGAATCGGAAAGTGGGATCCAACGAAAATAAAACAATAAAAATGTGACTATAATAAGCATAATAAACGGAAAATTACAAAAACAAAAGAAAATCAATATCTATAATTATTGACATAACAGTAGGTACCAACAGTCTGATTGATAATATAAGTGATCGCGATAAATAGATAATTGCAGTAACATTTGATTACACAGTTTTAGTACAGGTGAACTTAACAGGCTCTGATAAGCAATCTGTTAGTGTGACAATTTATTAAATTTACAAAAGGGTTTTTCCTTTATTTTCTGTTGGAACGAAGAGATTTTATGATGCATTCGTTTCTTTTGTATAGCTCTCAATTAGAACAGCTAGGAGTTTTGTATATTACTGCCAACACAATTAAACAAATTTTACGCGACAAAAATAAGCCTTAACATCCACCTTCTACTTCTGATAATATAGGGCAGAGTCATCCATTTTCTCTTTACCTATTCCTCTATCTATGACCATTTAGGTACCCAGCCGCAGTGGCAGGCACCCACGGCGATGGACGTCGGCAGACGATCTCCGGCCGCCGAGGGCGCGGGCATCGGGCGGCAAGAAATGGGCGACTCGCTGTCCGACCGGGCTATTGAAGGACACCGTGGTTTTTAGTCAGTACGAGTCTGACAGTCCCTCACGCTCTGCACTGGGTTGGAGGACTCATTTGATGATATAAACACGTTTAAAAAATTAAAAAATGACCATTTAGGTCCAATCCTTTTGGTTATAGTATAAAACCAAGTACATAATCGATTACGAAAATTGTGCACCAAACCAATTCTATTTTTACAGGGAGCTTCAAAAGCGGTAAGTAACCTAATATAAAAAATGCAAAAGTTTGTGCTACTTATTTACGCCTAAACTGCTGAACCATTCATTCTGCATACATATCAGTTGTCTGTTGTACCTTTTATCCCGACAAAATAACAATAACGTTCATATAATAGATGGCGCATACGACCCGAATTGATGGCCAAATTCTGAATTTACACGAGCAAAGCCGCGGGAAAAAGCTAGTAGTAAATAATTAGCACTTGGAAGTAACTGATTACATACCTGTTCTAGCTTTCAGGTGAGGCTGTTTCGAAATCCATTCCTTGAGATGTTTTAAATCATTTGGAATCGAATTCGGGTTCTCGTTCAACTCCTTTTTGGCGATTTTCGCCAATTCCGGAGACAATTCACGGATCATATTTTACTATTAGATCTGCAAGAAACAATTGTTATAAAATATAATTTCAGTTATGTCAATATTGGCTGAAAACAATACTGTTAAGATTTATGAAAGACATTGAATGTTCTAAACGTGAAAGATCAATAAATTCTCAACTCATTACTGAATGCTCAAAAAAAAGCTGTTTATCTGTAGACTAGACACGTATCTATCACTATGGTTCTTTAGCACTGATTAAGATATGAATTAAACGTAAATTAAAACTGAAAATACAGCAAAAAATAACAAGTTTAGAAACTAACATGTGCCTAGACAATAAAAGGAAACATTTGTTAGTTATAGAAAGTAAGGTAAGACTCACCTATGGTATTGCGCGATGGCGGCGTATCGACTAACTGATAAACACCTCGGCTGTTATCACAGTCCGTGTTGTGACACGGCGCCGGCTGCCGATATTATCCAATCACATGGCAACCACAATCAATGGCCCATTTCTACCATAATTATAAGATTCTACGGTAAAATTCGACTTTGGACAGACATAACTTTCGTAGCATGAAAAGTTTTTCTGATTTGTTACTTATATACGTTTGTTATGAAAGAGTCTACATAATTATTGTTATAAAATTAATCCATAAACTTAACTGTGTCTTAAATAGGTACGGATAAACGGAGGACTGTCTGAAATAGGTACCGTGGCCCTGGTACGCAAAGGGCAACTGAACGTGAAGGGTTGTTTTAGACAGTACGAATCTGTTAGTCCCTCCCGCTTCAGTCAGGGCGAGTGGACCTATTTAGTGAATTTCAACAAAAAATCTTCCTTGCGAGCAACCCAGCAAAGCAATTGTATTTATTTGTATGTTCTTTTTATTTTTATATCATACATTTTCGAACTCTCCCTCCATCGTGAACACAAAAACGTACGCACATTGCTTTCCTTTCTGCGTATAACCCTGATGATTGTTAACAATAAATAATTATATAGGAGAATAAACTGCGTTAATACTTACTTTAAATTATTATGACTCTCGTACTTTTAAAACGAGACCCGGAACCTCTTTTACCTTGAGAAATACACAGACGCATTCACTTATTTACTAAAATGAACAGAAACGAAAACAAAAATGTCTTTTAAAAAAAAAATATTTGCACGAGTTACTTCACTATGATAATAATTATGATGTCTGAGTAGGTACGTAATGCTCAATTAGTCCTACAATTGTACGTACACATGGCTACACACCAAGAGACGTATAACCAGTATTGGTTGACCGTTTACTGTGTGGAAATATCATAATAATATAAAGCGAGTCCAAGACAAACTGTTTCTGTATAGCTTGATGTGTGGCTGTCTATGTCTACATGCAAAACCATCACCTTAGATAAAGAGATAGACGAACTTACTCGATTCAGTGCATAGTTTTATCACTACAATGTAAGAGAAACAGCTGTTGTTACGGAAATATTACAGAATATATTCATCATCATCTGCCTAGCCTTTTCCCAGCTGCTCGCGGGACTGTACGAATTACCGTGACCCCGGAACGTAAAGGGCTATTGAAGGACACCGTGGATTTTAGTCAGTACGAGTCTGACAGTCCGTCCCGCTCTGCCTTGGGTGGGAGGACTCATTTGATGATTTTACCACGATAAAAAAAAAGCCTTTTCCCAGCTATATTGGGGTCAGCTTCCAGTCAAACCAGATGCAGCTGAAAATCAGTATTTTACATGGAGCGACTGCCTGTCGGACCTCCACAACCCAGTAACTGGGAAATACGACACCCCATGGTAAGACTGGTTGTCAGACTTATATAACACACTATAGCCTTTACTAGCGGCTTCGCCCGCTCCTAACAACCCCCCCCCCCCATTATAGTCATCTATGTCACTCAGGACCAATACAGCTTTCTACTGGTGAAAGAATTTTCAAAATCGGTTGAGCAGTTCCTGAGATTACCCCCTACATACAAACAAACCAAAACCCCCCTACATACATACAAACAAACAAAATTTACCTCTTTGTAATATTAGTATAGATTATATTATACACAGAAATAGAGATAATACTACGTGGAGAATCGTGCGTCACAACAGTGGTAATGCTCAACAGTTTGAACAACAATACTTTTAGAAAAACAACAATACTTCGTACAAAAGCATATCTTCCTTCAAACAAGGAAGATATGCTTTTGTACGAAGTACCATCCAAAAAATATTTCTGATCACTGCTGCTGGTATTTCTTTCTTTAAATTTTATGGAAAAAAAACTGTTTTTTTTTGTTTCATATTCTATTTTATATTTTTAAATAAAGAATCTAAATAGAAGAAGAAATCGTAATGTAGTCTACCGCTAAAAAAAGATTTTGATTTTTCAGTGATCGCAAACATTTTTTGATGTGTGTATCATACTCGTAATATATAATTACAACCCTTTTCCAGATATTTTACTACTGATTTTATAATAAGTCGCTGTCAAAATCACAATCACAGTTGTCAGTGGGCTATATATCTGAAGAAATAGGTAAGTTTTCTACTCGGTTGCAGGCACTACAAGTCTGTCAAAATTCTAATTCCAAAAAGACCGATTTTGGGTTACTTTTAGCGGCAAAGATAACTGCAAAAGGGCTGCACTCCTTTTTCTATGACTATAATATGAGCTGCTAATCCACATCAAGTTGTCTAAAGGATCCTTGGACCCCAAACATGCTTTCCACTGTCTTCGGCTTGCCTGGACGCTTTGATTCATCAGTCCCAAACTTCAGATCTTCGTCAAACCAATCTCCATACTGATCAATTTTCTTTAACCAGTAATCTGTGGACCAAAGCGAAGTATTAACAATAATTGTAAACTTACACCGTCTTACCACAAAATAAAGTTAAACATCATCTGCACACTGGTCTAAAAAAACTGTGAACTGCATAACAACCTTTATATCAACGACAAATTCCGTTTTCTGTAGTAAGACGGTAAAAGTTTGATAATCAACATAATTGGTTCTAAGTAAAAAAGACTTTCGACCCAGAACGATCACATTAAAATATCTATTCTAGACAGTAAACATAAGAGAATTTTAGTTTAGTATTTTTTTTCTTTGTTTGTGTTGTGTGTTTTTCTTTCTTTCTCACCTATGATTTCCTGTTTGGTTCCACCTTGTCCTCCGTATTCTTTTGGCAATATTGCTGGCGGTACATAATCGTGAAGGACTGTCAAATCCTTGCTGTGCATGTGCAACTGAAAAAAATACAAATATTATGATGAAACAGAATTCATTAAATACTTCATCATCATTATTAGCTTATTGCAGTCCACTTTTGGACATAGGCCTCCCCAAGGAGTGCTACATATCACGCACGATCTCCTGCTTTTTTCATGCAGTCACTGCCTTCTTCAGGTCATTGGTCTTTCTTGTCAGGGGGCGGCCCACAGAACGTTTACCTACGTGTGGTCTTCATTCGAGAACCTTCCGAATCCACCTTTCGTCGGTTTTGCGACAGACATGACCAGCCCATACATTAAACAGGTCCTCAATAATAATAAAAGTTTGTCACCGTCACTCACTCTTTTCTGATGTTTCTCATCAAGAAGTTTCAAAACAAGATTGAATATCTTTTCAAATGCTGGTATACTGTTTATGATGTGTAAACTTTTCAGTCTTAGCGGTGAGGCATCCTGAAATACATATCTGTTAATAAACACGTTTGTAGATTAGTAAATTGTCTTGTAGGTGATGGCAATATTTATTTACATAATATGTATATGGCCAGGTCAAATAATTAATAGGGCATAGAATTAATAGAGTTACAAGTTACAACCGCGACCGTCGATGGCCTTTGACGAGTTGTTGATAACCTTTGATGACTTCAGCATTAAATGGAATATTACTAAAACTATCACTCTCAGTCGACTTTCTCTAAGGTTTAAAGTGCAATGGCTGCCACAACTTGAAACCTCATCTACAAAGCCACGTTTTGTAATAACTGACCACAGTGCACCATACAGCTCTGCAAAAAGCCACAGGCGACTATATCGCTATCAAACGGAGTGTAACACTGCATTGTGTTTGCCTTCGAATTTGAACCTTGTTCAACTTGGTCTTATATGGATTTTGCACGTCAAGCCGTTGGTCCTCTCTGGTTGTATTGGATTGCCGTCCCATCGGACTATGAGAATAAAGGAACAGAGAGTGCACCTGTGCTTGCGCACACACTTGTGTACTATAATAATATATGCCCCGCACAGATAACTTATCTCCGTTGGTCAATCTCGATGTGACCGTCTCGTGACCGAAACCGGTCAGGAGTATTTTTATTGTTAGATAGATAACATTACATAAAAAACTCTATTTCAGAATTGAAAATATTTTATATGCCTTAATGCCTGCATAGCGTAAAACTTTTTTGCGGTAAGAAAAATTTACAAGTCCTGCTCGCAGCCATGTTTTTCTTTCCGCTGTTTGAAATTGTTACCTGTCCCCCTATAACTAATTTCTTCAGCACTGTCGGTGTCATTTGCATGAAGTGAGTCATAGTTATCCCTTCAAGATCGATTATATTGATACATCCGTTCACCATAAAAGCGTCATCTTCCAAATACTTAATCTGTAAAACAAACAGAATACGGATATTTTTCATAACATACGCGCCTTAAACTCATAAAAATGCCTAATAATATACTAATATTGTACTGGCTATTGATAATACGAACGACTTATCATAATTAACCACATATCTCAGTAATTAATCAAAGTTAAATATACCAACCTGTTGAATACAATGTGCAAACGAGAAGTAGTCGGTGGGCGCGATAATGTTGGGATCATAGAGGCTAGGTTTTACTATGACGACTCTCGGGTCTAGAGGAGATCCCAGCTTCGGTAACACTAACCCTGTTCTAAAAACAAAAGAGGATACAAAAAACGTTCCACACCAAAACATCATTAGCGTTTGTGTCGCACTCAGCTAACCCGAAAGACTTAATTTTTCTTATGATCTTGGCAGATTCCAGCTCTGAATCTTATCGCAGCTGTTAATCCAAATAAAAAACGTGACATTCATCATTATCACCAGCCTATAAATGTCAACAACATAATAATGTTCAAAATATAAATAAAACAGTAGTTATGGAAGGATCAGTTTCCACGTAAGTATAAAATTGTGCGCTATCGAATCCTTGACCACCCACTGGCCTTACACTCAATTCACCAGGATTGAAATTACAAGCACGCGTAATGTCTGCATTGGATTCTATACTTATATTCATACTAATACAGCCCTCTATTAATTGACACCCACCAAAACCACTTAGTGGAAACTGACCCTGAGCCAACATTAAACTTACCCAGTTTGCAGCAAGTACTTAAACTTAGGATTACTCGGTCTGAAACTGAACAAGTCCGGTGACAGAGTTCTTAGAGAATAGTACAGATCTAGTTTCCATTTGGCTCGTTCCAAGCTGTGCTTGCAACCTCTCAAGAAGGCTGCTAGCCATTGGTCATCTACAAAAAAATTATGAATTAGGCACAAGACTACAACCAAGCCAAGCGAGTATGTAGCTGGGTCGACGGCGCGTTGTGTTCCACGCGCGCCTCAAGGAGTGTCAGCATAGTGACGGGGCCCCCCTGTAGAGAGCCAAAGCCTGCCGGGATCGCGGGACTCACGAATTACCGTGACCCCGGTACGTAAAGGGCTATTGAAGGACACCGTGGATTTTAGTCAGTACGAGTCTGACAGTCCCTCCCGCTCTGCCCTTGGTGGGAGGACTCATTTGATGATTTTACCACGATAAAAAAAGCGAGTATGTAGCTATTTATATATTTTCTGTGGTATTTTGAATCTTCGTGCTATGATTCCATTGTAGTCATGAATCGTCATCGACATAATTGACAACTCTACTCCACCCACTGGTGAATATAGACCTCGCCCCTTTATAAAATCGTCATTACACGTAATTAAAAACCAGTAAGTCGGCATACATCCTCGCGAAAAAGTTATAAAGTGATGTTCATTAGGTACCAGGTTGTGGGAATCAGTTATACAGTCTCTCCATGTCAATGGACCAACCACCTTTCAGCTACATCCGGTTCGACAGGAAGCTGACCGCAGCATAATTGTTATAAAAATATGGCTTGGCAAATGACAATGACTCTGTCCGAATAAGTCAATGTTTCATTACATTCCGACATTTAGCTGTATCAACGACTCACCTTGGTTAAAACACCAAAACTTACTTCATACCAATTCGAAAATTCTACAAGTTTTAATATTAGTAATATTGATTAACTTTTATCAAGAACAATTATGTTAAGTTCAGCTAGTTCTATGTCGTTTTCAATTAAACCTATTTTAGTATTTACTAGTACTTAGTATTTACCAAAACTGGAATAATAATGCAGTGGGTAAGTAATATGTTAATTAGTTGGTTTATTTTCAGTTTTTACGTTTTATTATCAGCACACAAACTTTGTTAAATTTCAGTTGAAAAATTACTTATTTCTTCTTATTCGTTCTAGTCTGACGACACGGTCGGCGCAGTGGCTGAGGGATTGACAACTGCGCTGCGTGTCGATCTGTTCGATTCCCGCGCGGTACGAATATTTGTACGAATCACAAGTAGTTTTTTCCGGGTACAAGTGCTTGTACATGTGAGTTTAAATGTTTGTAACACCATACAGGAGGAATTCCATGAATCAAAAGGTAAAAAAAAGGTGACCTCACCTCACCAAAATCAATTACCAAATCAATTACCTGTTCGAGCCCTCAAATGAGGCTGTTTACTGATCCAGTCCTTCAAATGTTTTATTCCTTCCTCAAGTTTCTTCGGAGTCTCGTTCAGTTCCACTTCTGCCTTCATCTTCAAGTCAGGATTCAAAGGTCTCACCAACATTATCAAAATATTTACTTGTCTACTACTTCTTTAACGAAATCACAGCTTAGTGGACACTTTTTCTTACGATATTTACAAAATCACAAAAGTAAGTAAGTAATAATCTGAGCAGAAAGTAAAAATAACGTAAAACTTTAATTTACCTATATTTTTTAATAACAAGGTCAAAAAGAACTAAGTGCAATGTGCGACCGCCTCTGTTCCAGAGTATAAACAAAATAAATAAAGACACAAACTTCCACTGCAGAAATAATTATATAAAACGAGTTTATCTTAAAAGCCGACCTTTTATTGTAGTTATATTTATAAGTACTATAACTTTATAAGTAAGAGGAAACATACAGTCAGTGATTCAATTGGATCTTTAGATTAAGAGCGCGTATTCTGAAAGTTGGCAACGTCGCAAGTAGCTGTCAAATATTAACAGGTTTTTAATTAATTTGGCAAATATACTGTATAAAAATAAGAAATATGGGTCTGCAGTGCACTAAAACATTGATATAGGAATGCAATTAAAACATTGAATTAAAATAAATATTCCACAACTATCACACAACGCCATCTAGTCCCAAGCTAAGCAGAGCTTGTGTTATGGGTACTAGACAACTGATAAACATACTTATATATTTCTAAATACATACATATTATAGATAAATTACACCCAGACACACAACAAATTATCGTGCTCATAACACAAACATTTGTCCTGGGTGGGAATCGAACCCACGACCTCCAGCATAGCAGTCAGGGTCCCTAACCACTAGACCAACAGGCCCGACAAAATTTGATTTTGTAACCTTTTCAGGTATATAAAAGGCATTTGGAAAGTTCCCAAATCTTTTTTTTTGCATCTAAAACTATAAATTCGGTGTTTAATATTAACTATTGCATTCCCTTATCACATTTTTTAGTGCACTACAGAGCCATATTTCTTATTTCCACATCATAGTAACATTGCTAAATTAATTAAAACTTGTTAATATTTGACAACTATTTGCGACGTTGCCAACTTTCAGAATACGCGCTCTTAAAACGTAGGCAAAATCTTATTCATACATTTTAACGAGCATTATATTGATACGTAGATAATAATGTGTACGTAATAGAATTATAAATACATAGCAATCAACCTTTCTTCAATTAACATTGGTCTCTGGGTAGTAAGCGCGACTGCTGACTAGGGCGTTGTTCTGTTATTTTTTTTAATTATTGTTTAATCAAAAAAGCATTTAATGCCGTTTGTAATTTAAATAGAGAAGAAAATAAATAATTATGAAAATTGCAGAAGAAAACTGGTCGTATATGGAAATTGACATTTAGGAGTGTTTATGTTAATCAACTTAGATTTCTACTGGGACTCAAACTTCATCTCAATCAGGAACAGTAGGTAACTACGGTTTACGATTACGCGGGCTCAGTTCTGGTGAGTGACACCTTCGAATGTTTAGAGCCTGCGCGCACTATCGATTATAGTTGGCCGATAGTTCAGTCACAAATAATTATTCTATAGTTCGGTCGTACAACTTTTAATCTTTAAGTGCGCACACTGCCATATAACTCTATACCAGATCCTCTGACCGATCAAACTATCGGCCAACTTAAATCGCTAGTGCGCGCAGGCTCTTAGATCTAATGGATTTGATAAGTACGATTCCACCAAAATCGTATGCGGCAATTTTGTTCGCGCACAGTGCAGCACATTTGTGCGCAAACTTTTTCACGGTACTGAGTTTAGTCATGTTCGCTCACAAATAATGTGTCCACTGCTCATTTGTGCCCGCACAAAAGTATCAAAAGAAGCATAACTTTTCATGTTTGTTTCAGTGAGTGCCGCACACCGCACTGATGGCATGGCATCTTTATTAGACGTGCCATGCAGTTTCCTCCAGGAACCTCTTCAAAGCCATAAGTATGGACATGAGTTAATATCCTTCAAAAGTCCTCCGAAAAACAAAGTAAGAAGGTACAGAGTAACTTACTTTTTTGTCGTTGGATCATTTACCCATTGACGTCATATGAAATGTCATATTTTTAAAATCACTTGAGAAGTTAAAGTTATCGCTTTAGTTATAGAATATTATTCCGTCTCACTCAAACGTTTATGACGAGAACGGTCTTATTTTTACCCGACTACGGCAAAGCCAAAGGGAGGGTTATGATTTTGACCGGTATGTTTGTATGTATGTATGTTTGTTTGTTCCTTTGTATGATAACTTCTAAACTGCTTATCATAACATGACAAATGAGGTGTCGTTAGAAGTGTCTCAGTTGTGCGCTGGTTATAGGGTAAAAAAAATCTTTCGCGCAATATCGACATGAGTATCAAATTAAAGGGCTTGATGAGCACATTTGAAATATATACATTTTACAGCCCGTACTAGTTAGTTTGCCTGTTTCTAACAGTGTCAACATGGGTATCAAATGAAAAGGCTTAATGAGTAAATTTGAAATTCACTCGCTACTATGCTTTTATTATTATATCAAATAAGTATAACCCGAAAATAGTGTAAATAAAAAATAAGATAAAAAATAACTAAAACCCAACTACGAAAAAATCGCTCACTGAAAAGTATAAAAACAAGAACAACGCGATTTTTTCGTAGTCGTATTTTAGTCATTTTTAACTTATTTTTGGTAATGTGTGGGTGATATTTTCTGTATAGAATTTCTTAGCTACTGCCAGCGGTTTAGCCCGCTACAACTGGAAAAGTATCCCACAGGAAAAAAAAATCGGGATAAAAACTATCCCATGTGATTTTAGAGTAACAAGCGTACATACATACAAACAAACGTTTCTATTTAAAATATTAGTAAGACAACATAGGTAACAAAAACTTAGCTTATATAGAAAAATATTTATTTTATGTCAGTACAAAAGTTTGTTAAAAATATTCAGTCGACCTGAAGTTGTCTAAAGGAACCATCAATTCCGAATATGTCCTCCGCAATCTTGGGTTTTCCAACTCGCTTTGATTCATCTGTGCCATACTTGTCATCCTCTTCAAGCCAGGAACTATACTCCTTCACCTTATTCCTCCAGTATTCTGTAAATTGACGTAAAACCATATCACTTCACTGTGTAGGCATTCACTAATGTGTTATGATTTAATAGCTGTAAGGTTTTTTGACAATTAGATTTGACTGGCCAGTAAGAAAAGAAAGCCCATACGAGGCCTTAAAAAAAAGAAAAAAACAAATTGAAAAGATAATTTTAATGACGTTAGATTTTTTTTTCACAGCAAATGGCCAGTTGGTTATATTATTTGCCTTTTTAAGTATTTCTCGCTATGTAGGTTCCATAACAAAAATGTAATATTTTGAAACGTTCAAATAAATTTTTCAGCTTTTTTACGTAACGTGAAGTTAATGTCAATTTGCCAATATTCATTAGTTATTTCATAGCTTAATTGTTGTAATATTTCATTGTAATTAATCTGTGTGATGATAAAAGAAGATAAAATACAAAATACGTGAAGTTTCTTTTTTTACGTGGTAAAATCATCAAATAATTCCTCCCACTCAGGGCAGAGCGGGAGGGACTGTCAGACTCGTACTGACTAAAATCCACGGTGTCCTTCAATAGCCCTTTACGTTCCGGAGTCACAGTAATTCGAACAGTCCCGCGACCAACACACGAAGGTTTTTTTTTTTTTTTGCGTGGTAAAATCATCAAATGAGTCCTCCCACCCAGGGCAGGGCGGGAGAGACTGTCAGACTTGTACTGACTAAAATCCACGGTGTCCTTCACAAGCCCTTTACGTACCGGGGTCACGGTAATGGGTAAGTCCCGCGACCCCGGCAGGCTTTGGCCCTCTACCGTCAATATGCTGACACTCTTTGAGGCGCGCGTGGAACACAACGCGCCGTCGACCCGGGCATAGTCCATGGTCGGACAGCAAGTCGCCCATTACTCGCTGCCCGCATGCCCGCGCCTACGGTGGCCGGAGATCGTCCTGTGACGTCCGACGCCGTGGGCGTCTACCACTGCGGCTGGGATGGAGGGAGGACGCTGTCCTCTCCCTCAGGCGGCCCGCCTCCTCCTTCACGAGCATGACTGCTTCGCAGAAGGAGGCGACCGCCTCCCACTCCGTCTCGCCCCGCAGCATGGCCTCGACCAATGCCGGGCGCGAGAGGTCTCCGCCTATCGCCGTCGTGAGGACACGGCGGTGCTCTGCCCAAGCGGGGCAGTCCTGCACCGTATGCTCCACCGTGTCCTCCGGACGATCCTCGCAGTGGTGACACCCAGGCGTTTCTTCCCTCCCTATCAGACACAGGCCCTCCCGAAACTAGCACACGAAGGTAAAAATAAAAACAGTACATTTATAATACAAATGCGCAAAGCATTTTATGATGATAACTTAATGACTTTTGTACTTAAAAAATATTTAAGTAAGTACATATTTTGTACACCCTTCAGATTTAACCCTAGAATTCCTCGTTGGGTGGCAATACTAGCAGCTTCGCCCGAGTGTATGCGTTTTTTCAAACTATAATTAACCTTTCTCTGCACCTTTTTATCAAGATTCGTTGAACCATTCTGACGTGACTGAGTAACAAACATTAGTTTATCCAAACATACAAACTTTCCCATTTATAAATTACTTAAGTTAGATTTTAACTCCGTGTTACCTGTAATTTCCGCCACAGTGCCGGCGGTGCCACCATACTCGGTAGGCAGCACCTCTTTAGGGATGTGTTTGTACAATTCCTCATAATTCTTGTTGTGAACATACAGCTGAAAAAAAATCACGGCGTTAATTTTCTTTATTTTTACAAATAAATCATCAGTTCGCATAACATAATATCATTCTAATCCCTGATATAAGAGATATACCTATTTTTTTTTGCTACAAACATTGTACGTTTACAAAGATTATATTAACAAATTTTATAGTAAACACACTTCCTCAGTTTTTTTAAACCCTTGAAATGAGGTTATTGCCATCGACCTAATCGAGGCTCCAGACCCGGACTGTAAAATCCCTTGTAGTAAAACACAATAGCACTTTGCCCATTTGCCCAACTTGAAAATCTATTCATTTATTTATGTAAACACACAGATATAAACAGGAAAACATTTAAAACTTAAAGAAAAATACAAAGGCATTGTTTATTTCTAAAAGAAATTTCTTCCAGCAGATCTCAGAGAGGAGAATTTGAGGTAGAAGATAAAGATGGTGTGTAGGAATCTACTAAAGTCTACTGAGCGTTAACGACCGGAATGAACGAAAACGCTCTGTAGTCTGTAATAGATTTTCAACTTTATGCGCTTAAGTATAAAATTGGACTTGGGTATAAATGTATAGACTACTGAGCGTTCACGTTTATCGCCACGGGGACAGTACCGTTACCAACATTATAATTTAGCAAAGCGCAAATGTAAATGATAAATATTATGTTATAACTTACTCTGCTTTTGTTCTTCTCATTAAGCAACGATTTAATTGCATTGAAAATTGTTTCAAAACCCGGTGGAGTGTTCAAGTAATGTGTGCCTTTCATACGCATTGGCGATGCATCCTGAAAAGTTTTATAAGAGTGTTTAGTTTCAAACAAAGATACCGTAGAGCGTCTTAAGTAAGGCCATGTAAAAAAAAATATAAAAAACGGGTTTCAATGTTAGGCGAGTACCGACGATGTCTTTCCTTTTCCACGTTCAAAAGGCGACAGACCCGTCCCAAAACGCGCCTGAGAATTGAGATTTTGATATTAAATCTCCGAATTCGAATCAATTTACAGCTTTGTTTTTAGTCTTGCTGGAAAGCGGTCACCGTAGCCTATGAATGCCTGCAACACTAGAGGTATCGCCTGCGACTTTTCACGCTCTTTTCACGCTCTTTTTGCGGGTGTTAAAAAATAGGTAGGAGCGTTCTTTCGACGGTTAAAGGGACAATACTTTCTGTGAATATATTAACACCGTGGTTGTAACCAACTGTTGACACAATGATCATTCAAGTAAAGAAGCAGTGCGGACGTTATTGTCTAATGCTAGATCAAAAAGCTACTGTCTCTAGTCTCACCTGTCCCAAAGTGACCATCTTCTTCATGGCTACTGGAGTCATCTGCATGAAGTGAGCCATCGTAACACCGTCTAAATCTACGATGCTCTGTCCTCCAGCCACTGTGGCGTTGTCGTCTTCAATCAACACTATCTGAAAAAGTACATCAAATTATGTGTTTTATTTTTACCAGATTGGGAAAACGTATTATATGTTCTATGTACTAAAGCATTTTTTTTCTTAATGCTAAATATGTAAATAAATTAAATCATCCTTCAACGTTCCAGTTTCAAAGTTGAAACAAGAATACAGAATGTATTGCATACTGCCTCGTTTAGACGATGCAAGAAATTAGATGCGAGTTGCATGCAAGTCTAACTACACTGTGGACGACATTTGATAAAAGAGGTCTCCACTCTTTTATCTATTCTATGTCATGGACTTTTAATGGACAATGAATTCAGTTGATAAAACATATACCGCAATGTAATCGCAAGTTCTTGCATTGTGTAAACTGGGCTAGAATCGCAGGAAGCCCAAAAATACTAACTTGGAATTACTTATCTTTGCGTGCGAACACTATGGTTCTATATCTATTTATTCTATAGGTAAGTATAAGTATAAGTATAAGTATTTTTTATTTCTCTCATCACATTTATAAATATACAGTTTAGAGACAAGTTATCACTTCACAGAGACTGGTGTCTATTGTAGGTAAAACCTGTATTACAGATCACCAGGCTAACCCTCCGTCGGACATATAACTTATACCAAATTCACTGTTCAAGATTTATAAACACAGTTAAATTAGTTGAATGAAATTCTGAATTAAGTTACATAATAGATGAATTAAATTATACACTTTAAATTAAATTTCATTAGATTTAAACATTAAATTACATTTTACATTAAATAAGTTAAATTAATATAGAATAAAAAAATACTGATAAATTAATTACATTTAAAAAGAAAAATAGATAATTCAAAAGGTACATATTTCAAATGTCAAGAAAATCAAGAATACATTAACGTCGATTTGGTGGAGCGTAGATATATTGGATTGTGTGTGTGTGTGTGTATGAGTGCGGATTAAGTGAGAAGAATAATCGTGTGTGTGTAAGTATACGAGTATTGTTGTGAGTGTCATCGAAAGGTCAAGTCAAGGGTTTCAATAAAAGTTCTGTTGCATTGTAATCAATATTCTGCAACCACGAGGAAACTTCCCTTTTGCAGTTTTTTCTGGTGAGGGGATAGATATTCAATTTTTTGTTGATATTATTGTATAGAAATGGACCCAGGAAACCATAAAAATTATATGCTAGGCTGGACCTATATCTCGCTGTTGCACAGACAGTGGTATTTCTTCTTTTACCCTCAAAAGATTTTGGGTCGTAAAGAAGTTCGGAATGTTTTTTGGCGACGGTCAATAAAATGAAAAGTTGTCGAACTGTCAGTACTTTAAATCGTTGATATAAATCCACTGTAGGATATCGGAAAGGAAGGAAAGAACTAACTTTCAAAATGGCCCTTTGAGCTCTCTCCAACCTCAGTAAGTACGTTTTAGCGGTACCACCCCAGGAAGTTATACAATATGTTAATAAGGATTGGCCTAATGCAAAATAAACTGATTTGATGATGGAGGTGTCAGCAATGTGACGAAGAGATTTAAATATATATATGAGTTTACGAATCCTAGGAACTAGGGCGTCAATGTGATGATGAAAATTTAATCGGTTGTCAATGATTACGCCAAGATACTTGATTGTATCTGTTTTATATAAACGTGGACAATCACATAAATTATTGCTTGAATTATTGCAGTTGTGTGAGATAATTTCAAGGTTTGGTACGTCTTGATTTCTAATTGTGTACGTCATGTACTTGGTTTTGTCCACGTTTAGTGTGAGGATGTTGTCACAGAGCCATTTAGACACTTTATTGAAACCATTTTGGGCGTAACTATAGACCTCTTCCCAAGTGTCACCATAGAAGAGTAGTGCAGTATCATCGGCGAATGTAATCACCTTCCCATTGGTCATGTCCGTATTGCATAGGTTATTTATATACACTAAGAACATGGTTGGGCCGAGGATACTGCCTTGGGGGACGCCATATTCAATTGGCAGTTCATCACTCACCCAGTCATTCACTTTAACTAATTGCGTTCTGCCGTTTAAATAGTTTGCAAATAAATTCAGTGTTTCCCCTCTTATACCGAAAAACTCTAGTTTGTTAATCAAAATGGGGATAGACACTGTGTCAAATGCTTTGGCTAAATCCAGATAGATGGCTAGCGTCTTTTTTTTGTTATCTAACTTCGATATTATGAAGTCTGTTAATTGATGAACTGCATCTGATGTTGATTTGTGAGCGCGAAATCCATATTGAGACGAAGACAAAAGCTCATTGGTTTCCAAAAACTCAACCAGTCTTTTATTCATTAGGCGCTCCAATATCTTAGATAAAGTTGGAAGGATAGAGATAGGTCTATAATTATTAACACAGCGTCTATCCCCACTTTTGAAAATGGGAACTATTTTAGATTTTTTAAAAACTGATGGAAACACTCCTGTAGCAAAAGATAAATTGCATATAAAAGTTATAGGGGGAACAATAATATCTACAAATTTTTTAAGGAAATTTCCTGAGATTTTATCGATCCCTACTGCACAATCATCTTTGAGGTTAGCTATCAATGATTTGACTTCATGTTCATCTGTAGGTAACAGTACCATTGACTTCTCGCATGGGTTCGCACCTTGGGATGAGTTAACGGTGTAACATGAGTCCGTTTTAGTAGAGGTAACTTTTTCCGCCAATGATTTACCAATACCCACGAAAAATGAATTAATATCATTGACAGAATTTGATGGATTATTTGGACAAATTAATTGTGAAGACTTATCCTTTTTCTTTAACGTGTGCGTGATATTTTTTATACTCTCCCACAACTTCTTTTTGTTATTTCCTGCTTTTCTAATCAATTCCTTTTCGTAGTCTACTTTTGCCTTTTTTACAATATTGTTACAAAAATTTCTGTACCTCCGATATGTAGTTTGAATTATTTCATTTCCTGGATTTTTTTTTAGTTTTATATAAAGTTTGTCACGGTTTCGCATGCATCTCAAAAGTCCCCTTGATATCCAAGGCTTAATAATTCTTTTCCGTCCTGTACTAGTAACAGTAACCGTGTTCTTATCGATAGCTTTGGAGAGCGATTCTGTGAAAAATTCTGTCGCCAAATTAACGTCTGTCATTATGTATATAGGACTAAAATCAATACCATGCATGCTTTCGTGTAATCCCTTGGCATCAATGCGATCGTATGTTTTAGTAGTTGTTGGCTTGGATTTAGTGTCCATGAAAAGAATGACAGAATCATGGTCAGTAATTGAAGTCTGCGCGACATAGCAATAAGTATTGCGCCTTGTTTTCAATAATACGTGGTCTAAGCATGTTCGACTATGGGTAGGGATTGAATGGGCGGGAAGCATGCCGTGAAATGAGATCATATCCAGATAGTTGGATGATCTTTGGTCTTGGGTCCCAGGTAAAATATCAACATTGATATCACCAACCAAGACAATATTTTTATACGAAGAAAACTTGGAGAGACAATCATTTAGCGAGGCTAAGAATCTGTCTATATTTCTATTACTCGGTGGCCGGTAGATGGCAATTAAAATGGTGTCTGGATCGATCTTCAAAGCAAGAGTATTTGCATCTGAGAGTTCTATATCATCAATCGTAGAGAAATCATCGTTTTTGCAATAGACTACCACACCCTCATTTTGGGTTTTGTTGTTCGCAGTTGAAAAAGAGTGATACCCGTTAATAACAGGAATGATGGGATTACGTGTCAACCAACACTCAGTCAGCACAATAATGTCCCATTCGACATGAGATCTAGTTAGCAACGTTTGAAAGCTCGCCAGGTTACGGTGGATACTGCGGATATTTTGCGTAATGATCTTTAATGAGGTTTCGGAATGTTGCAACATATTTTTGCAGTCCTCTATTTCACACTTCGCCGACTGTGCCACAGCCACAGAGTCCAAATCATTATTAAGAGTCATAGTAAAGTCAGCCATTTTCGATGTAATACATATCATTGTGCACATAATTATTTGCCAGCTCTCCTCTGCGAACGCAATGCGAATAGTTATTCTCAGTGTGTAGTGATTTACTTGTTTGTGAACAAAGTATGGTGTTTGTGTTTTTGTAGAAAGGTGAGTGATGTAAATGTGGGTGTGTGTTCGTATAACAATGTTCAGAAATATAATAACTAAACCAGGTCAACGTTAATGTTTGTCTCAAAGATGAGTATTTTTTTAAATAATACAAAATAAACATGCAAAATCTGATGATAATCATGCAAAATCCAATCAAAACAGTAAAAACAATTATGAGAAAAATAACTAGTCATATTTTCAGTTCAGTTTTTAACTTATCTAGATCAGCTTCAGTTTTGATGCGTATGTGTCGTTCCCCCTCTCTTTTGCGAATAAATATCTTACCGCCCGCCGTCCAGCAGTACTTATAATCACTGGCGCTCGCGAGGCCACGCGCCAGGAAAAAGAGTCTACTGGCTTTGTGCGTGAGACTTTCAGAGATGTATACACTCTTCTGTGGACCACCAATTTGTAAATGCGTAGTGTTTAACTTGTTGGTTTTATGCTGATTATTAAACTTCTTACAATGCTCAAGTACACTTTCCTTTGTCAGGATGGAAGTAAAATCTACAATTATAGGTTTATTGCCTTCCGTCTTAGTATTTATACGAAAAACGTCTCTTATTTGAATTGGTAGAATAGGCAATTTGAGTGTAGTCCCAACTTTGTTTACTAGTTCTAAAAGATCTTGATAGGTGTATGCTAAATAGCGTTGGTACCAGCAATTTGACTTCATTTGTCCAACAGAAGTAAGTAAATAGTTCTCTTAGTGAAAAGAAATCGTAAAAGTATCAACATAAAACTTCAGCAGTCAATAATAATAACTTTAAAAAAAACATTGCCCCACACTAGCAATTTCTCCTGTGTCGTGGGTGCGTTTACAGACATAGAATCTCACATACACAAACACCCAGACCCGGTGCAACTACTTGCAGATCATAGAAATATTTGTTCGGTGCGGAAATCGAACCCGCGACACGCTGCACACCAGTCGATCGCTCAGCCACTGCGCCAACCATGCCGGCAACTTTGGATCTTACTTTGAATATAAGTTGTCTTTTTTTTTACGTTGTAAAATCATCACATGAAGTCCTCATGTGATGATTTTACCCGACTGACGGATGAGGACTCCCACCCAGGGTGGAGCGGGAGGGACTGTCAGACTCGGACTGACTAAAATCCACGGTGTCCTTCAATAGCCCTTTACGTACCGGGGTCACGGTAATTCGTGAGTCCCGCGACCAAATATAAGCTGTCTTACTACAAAAAGTTGAATATCTGTTGAACACTTGTCAAAAAAAAAGTGTAACTGCAAAACGACCCTTATATCAACTTCAAATGCTGTCTTGCAGTTGACAGTTTTTTTAGGCAAGTGTTCAACAGATGTTTAACAGATGTTTAACTTTTTTGTAGTAGACGGTTAGTTTGCGATCTAATTATTTTTATATAATGAAGTGCGTACCTTCATCGTGTGATTAAACACGGACATGACGTCGAACAAGTCATACTTGTTAGGGTCGTACTTCCCTGGTCTGAAGACGATAGTATATGGCGCGTCGGGTCCTGGTGGCTTGGGTAGTAACACATTGACTCTGATAATAAAATGAATACTATTATAATAGGTTTAACTTTAGAGTTTTTGGTGCTATACGTTAGATTTTTGTCATTTTAGTTACTATAGTTTATGTGGATATTTATGTGGATGCGGCAATACGACGATAAATTATTTTTAATTAATTCCCTTGTCGTCGTCACATCGTCTAAAGTACATAGAAGACCATGGAAGCGAGGGCTAGTTTACGTGTTAATAATATGACACCAGTTACACATTCTTCGGGAATTAAAAAAAAAACGTCTCACCCGACCTTCGCTTACCGACGAAGATCTATGGCTTCTTTAATAAATGTTACAGCAAAATTTGACAGGTTCTCAACTTTAAATTATCAACTTAGAACCCGTATGATAGCAAGAATGGATACAGCTCTGACATGTTGGTGACGGTAAGCCAGAAAAAATAACGGAACCGGAAATGTCTACAGGATAGTATTTATAAAACTCTGTTACATACCCTAGGCTCATGATTTCGTCAAAAATGGGATCGGTGTGTTTAACCCGGAGCAGTTCAGGTACCATCGTACGGATGGAGTAGTACAGGTCCAGCTTTTCTTTCGTCCTCTCCAGACTGAACTTGCAGCCGCGGAGGAACGCCACCAGCCATTGATCATCTTTAAATTATTTTTTTTTTGTTTATAAACGCAGCATGTTTATGACCAAACTATGCTATTAATTATTATCTGACTTGATAATTACAATAAATTATGGTCAACCAAAGTATGTCGCACATATTGACCGATCGGGCACACCGCCATCGCGGCGCTAAGAGCGCAAACAAAGAGGGCTCTTTGAGGAATGGCTAAGAAACGCCACAGCGTCGTCACCTTCCGCCTGACGCAGGTCCTCAACAGACACAGTTGTTTGGGGACCTTTCTGTCCAGTGATCTGTCTGTCATACTTGGGCGGAGCACCGTGAGATTTGTGAACGGACAATGTGTGGTACATACTGCACAAGCGGTGTTGTCTGAATATGCTATTTTCCACGTCCATTTTTGTAACAGGATTATAGTAGCTCTTACTGCAACATTACTCGATACATTATCTCCAGAAACGTTGTGACTGTTACATTACTCACCTGTTCTAGCATTAAGATGGGGCTGTTTAGCGATCCAGTCCTTGATGCTCTGGAGATCAGCTTCGATCCTATTCGGGTCCTCGTTCAGCTCCACACGAGCCTTCTCCGCCAGAGCGGGAGTCAACGGCCTCACAGGCATTTTGAAATAACGTCAACAGAAACGTGCTGTCACACAAAGATCCTATAAGTCCTACTGATAAATTATCGACGTAATTTTATAATATGGTATTAGATTACTTATCTTATAATTTAATCTACCAGGTACTATATTTTCTGTTTTTTTTTTTCATTTATATATCGCAGTGCCTTTTTTCGTTACTATCACAATAAAGAAAAAAACCGGTCAAGTGCGAGTCGGATTTGCTCACAGAGACTCTCATACCAACTTGTATTTTAAAGTTGACAATATTTTAATATGTTGGCGATGTTCTTGTTTATATGATATATATCCGTTGTTATTAAAAATAGCAATATATTTAAAACAACTAGCTGATCAACTGATTTCCGAACAGAATCAGTTGATGGTCAAATATTTTAACGAATTTAATAAAATATTTTAACAAATAAATACTAACTAAATTTCTGGTGATTTGATATGATTTTTTAAAATATTCTACTACACAGGATTGTTTAATATTGCTTATTTTATTCGTTATTTAGCTGAAATGTGTGGCAATCTGCCATTGGTTACAATTATGGTGGAAGGGGTAGGATTCTAAGATTACAAAAATAGATATACCCCCATATTAGTAGTCATTACGCTGCAACTGTTCAAAGTGTTAAGACGTGTGCTAAGTGGTATCTTGTTAATTCTATATGATATTATAATGGAGAACCCAAGTGTGTGATGCTGAAAGTTATATTTGTGTCCTAATGTTCTACAATGATAATGTAAGTTAATTGATATTTATTATGATGTGAATATTACTGATAATGTAGGTTTTACAACTATGTGTACTGATAAAATATGTTGACGTACCGACGACTACGAAAACCTAGGGTTTGCCAATGAAAGTAGCTTGGTAATAAATACCTAGTCTTAACTTTCTGTGCTTTTCTTTGTTAACCCATTCCCATACATAAGTCATTAGAGATGCTTTGCATACAGTATATAAATAGCAGTAAACATTCTGACATCCTAAACTTGATAATTAAATAGATAATAATATAAATAAAACCAGAGAGATTCACAACCTATTTTTAACAGACACATGTCCTTGTTCTAACACATTCATTTTGTATCAATTGAAGAACAAACACAATATTAAGTTTGTTTATTTCTGTAATATAAATAATTACAAATTATTTATTGGAATTATTCCTTAACTCACTGCTTGTCAAACGTGACTTTGGTTCATGAGACCCATAGGTTTTGATTACCAAAATGCGGCATAACATTAATCTAGAATAGTCGCTTATGCTATGTAACATCTAACATCTCACCTTAGTAAATTTATGAGCAACACGACTTTAGGAAAAATGCTACAGTATACATCCATGCATCAAATTGCATTAAAAAACCACAGTACTGAAACTAGATGCCAGATTGACACTTTAACTAACTATTGCATGAATAATTTAATAAAACTAAACACTAACATCATTCCACCCATATAATAAATATTTATTTTAAAAAAATCGTACAACTTTGGTGAAAAACAATATTTATTACTATATCAGTATAAAAGGTTGTAAAAAATATTCAATCGACCTGCAGCTGTCTAAAAGACCCTTCTATTCCGAACATATCTTCCGCAGTCTTGGGTTTTCCAACTCGCTTTGATTCATCTGTGCCGTACTTGTAATCCTCTTCAAGCCAGGAACTATATTCCTTCACCTTATTCCTCCAGTATTCTAAAAATATGAAAAAACTTATTTGAATTTCGAACTACAAAGTCATAGCATACAAGATGAAACTAAACCTCATAGGTATTTTCAAAATAAAAGCTGACCGTTAACAAATGATAGCCAGATAAGTAAGAATAAAAAAACATTAAATAAAAACAAAACTGTACTGGTATTTGGTGTTTTTTTTTTCAGAAAATATCAGCAATAATAATTTGATTATCAGTTCTTCTAACCATGGAGGTTTCATTTCGAAAATCTCCTAGAAAATAAAACCTTATTTATCTTTTAATTCTCTGCTTGCGTTTAGGAGTACAAAAAAAATACATTTATTTATATACTTAATTAACTAACTTTTTTTTTAAGAAAAAAATAGCTGAGTCATAGCTGAGTAAATTTAATCTGTTATTTTATTTTTATAGTTTCATAGTAGTAGACGCAGAAAAAAGTTCACGTCTGGGTTTAAAAATGTGTTTGGTGATTAAAACATTTTATCACTGAATGTTTCTTGCTGTTTTACTAGTGCTTTTAAAATAATGTCGACTTCTTTTTACCTGTGATTTCTGCAACTGTTCCCGCGGTTCCACCGTACTCTGCTGGCAGCACCTCCTTAGGGATGTGTTTGTACATTTCATCGTAATTCTTGTTGTGGACATATAACTGAAAAACAAATCTTACTTACATACATAAACTCAAGCCTTTTTCTCATGGGGGTTAACAAAAACCATAGAACGCTATCTGTTATGTTGCTTACGTTCTCCTTTCACCTCATCCTTATTCATACATCTGCTCATATAAGCACGACGTTAGCAAGTACTAAGCACCCAACCTTTCTGAGGAACCTCACTAACAAGATCAGTGTAGGTCTTCTTAGGACGTCTCCGTCCCGGCGTTGCCAGTTACATCAGCCACATACATCTTAGTCGGCTTTTACTCATCTTCTCAACATGACCGAGAGCCATTTAAGCATTTTTTATCGTGGTAAAATCATTAAATGAGTCCTCCCACCCAGGGCAGAGCGGGAGGGACTGTCAGACTCGTACTGACTGAAATCCACGGTGTCCTTCAATAGCCCCTTACGTTCCACGGTCACGGTGATTCGTGAGTCCCGCGACCAGCCATTTAAGCATAGCAAGCGTAGCATCGGTATTCTTTTCAATCATTGTCACTACGTCCTCTTTCATCCTATGTTCTCGTTAAACCTCATTCCTCAATCTATCGTTCAAGGTTACATCACTTCTCTTTGCAAGGCATTTTCTTCTTTTCTTACTTTTATACCAACCAATATATATTTAGCTGATATGAATAAAATAGGGTTAAGTACCCATATTGTACAAAGTCTTACTAGGTTTATCATCAGGCCTATATTTTATGTGAAAACTTACTCTGCTTCTGTTCTTCTCATTAAGCAACGATTTAATTGCATTGAAGACTGTTTCAAAACCAGGTGGAGTGTTCAGGTAATGTGTGCCTTTCATACGCATTGGCGATGCATCCTGAAAAATATTTTTATCCAAACTTAGCTCTAAATAAACGATAAAGATTATAACAACATATTAAAATAAATAAAAGAGTGTAGAAAATAAATTGATTACACCCAGGTTAAGAACTACAGGGAATATATAAAAAAAAAACCTTGGACATTATATACTCAACAGTCAGTTGAGACTCACTGCTAATAATGGGCTCATTCTACATTAGTACAAAAAATGTGTTTTACTTTGCCTCATCAATTTGGGCCTCTGGTGACGTAAAGTGAAATACCTTGAAGTTAGTAGTGAAATCGGCTCCTTAGATCAGGACACTCCGACTGAAGGGGCTAGGTTGGCCCCGAAAAAAGCGAGCGGCAGAGCGAGCGTAGCGTGGAGTGTCGCGGTAGAGCGGCCCGAGGCCACACGTTGTTCAGTGTAATTTGTTAACCCATTAAAGTTATTTACTAGAAGAGATTCCACTACGAACTTTAAGGCATACCACTTTGCCCCACCAGCTGCTTGCTGGAACATGTGGAATTATGTCCTCCCAAATTAAAGAAACAGACCCGGCCCTATTAGAGGAAGGACCTATAGAAAAAAGCCCGGCTCTCTAATTTCCTATCAATGGAAATAGATATTTGCGCAGCAATGAGAACAGGATAGACTGGCTGATCATGTTTATACTACAGTAAATCCTTTGGAGCCTCACCTGTCCCAACATGACCATCTTCTTCATGGTAACTGGAGTCATCTGCATGAAGTGAGCCATCGTCACGCCTTCTAAATCTAAGATGCTCTGCCCACCAGCAACTGTAGCGTTGTCGAATTCATTCATCACTATCTGAAAAAAAAAACCGTTGAAATAGTAACATTTCCTTCCAATGGCAGGCTTCACGAACAGAAAGTTGAAATCATTACAGAAATTCGTGGCAACATTCGCGAGACCCCGGCCATCTATAGCAATATAGGAATCAACATCGCTGGAAAATTGCAAAATGGAAAACAAACATAATGGAAAAATACTCAGAAGCACGATCTTATGATAAGGAGTAGCAATGTCAGCCATTAGACGAACAAGGCCCACTAATGCAAGTGTGCGAGAAAACCGGCAGAGCGTCAGACTGCTTTACTTCGTGTCGCAGGTTGGATTCCCACACGGAACAATTATTCATATTTGTCCCGAAACTCGCTGTATGTGTAAGTGAATTTAAATATTGGTAAACATACCCACGATACAGGAGAAATAGCTAACCTGATGCGACGGCAAAAAAAGTTAGATTTGTCGATCTGTCCGCCCCCCCCAGGGATTAGGATTTTCATCTCGAGTTAAAAACAATAAAGTACATACCCTCATCAGAACATTGGTTGCTGACAAGATTTCCAAAATGTTGTACTTGCTAGGGTCGTACAACGCTGGCCTGATGATGGACGTAAGCGGCGCATCGGGTCCTGGGGCCTTGGGTAATATGATGAAAGACCTGAAATTGAAAAGTTAATAGACCAGATGAAAATCTGTTTGAGAAGATGACAAAGGACAACGTCATCTGCCTAACCTTTTCCTAAATATGTTGGGCTCGGCTTCCAGTCAAATCGGATGCAGCTGAATATCATTATTTAACATGGAGCGTCTGCCTTTCTGACCACCACAACCCAGCTGGATAATAAAATACCCCTTCGTAAGAGTAGTTATCAGACACTCGAGCTTCTGATCGTGATTAACGACTGTCAAAGATCTACGAATGACAACCGGGAAGATCGGTTTTACGTGCATTCCGAGGCACTGGGGAAACTCGCTATGATGAACGGTCATCCATCCACAGCACGGTTTAACCTTAAATATTGACTGACCTGTGCGGCTGTTATTACGAGATGTATTTGTGAACAATTCATTGGTTACTAAGATGGGGTCTGTATTCTTAGATTATAGACGTACGTAAATAAAGACGAGTACTTTGCGCTTAGACAAAAAAATTGTTTGTGGCAACGTTTTTTGCACCGTCCAAAATCTTAGAACTATTTTTAAATGCATTGTGCAATTTTGTGAGGAGGATGGATTGATGTTGTTTGTTACTTTTTTAAGGAAAACCACAGAATTTGGAAGAAATTCGACGCGCAGATAGTTTAGAACTCGTATTAACAAATAGGATACATTTTATCCCCGCGGGCAAAGTCATTATAAATATAGTCAGGGCAGTTTTTAATATGTCTGATACATTACCCTAAACTCAGGATCTCATCGAAAATGGGATCGGTGTGTCTAATCTTGAACAGTTCAGGTGCCGTCGTACGGATGGAGTAGTACAGGTCCAGCTTCTCTTTCGTCCTCTCCAGACTGAACTTGCAACCGCGTAGAAACGACACCAGCCATTGATCATCTGGAAATGTAAGGTATCATTAAGTCGCTGGTAACATTCAGAGGCTCAAGTAAGTGGATATAATAGGACTTTACCGATGAAATTGCCGTTCTGCAATACTGGCCATTTCAAATCAAAATATTTTTTGTTTCTAATTTCAAATTAGTTTTATTTTAAAAACATGGAATTTATTTTTCCAAAAGCAGTCATTTGTTTATTGATTAGTGTTACATTTTCATCGCATTTCAATCTTTTTCGTCATCATGGATACGTTATAATATTTAGATACTTCTTCATCTGCCTAGTCTTTTCCCAACTATGTTTCAGTGCTAGTCTCTATAAATACAGCCTTGTGCCTCACGATCTCTAAGCCGCCTTGTCAAAAAGCACATTGTAGAATCCAGAGATGGGATTTCTTATACAGAATAGCAAACCTGGATCAGCTTGGTATAAATGACACCAAATAACTACTACTACTTCTGTATGTATCGACTAAAACCTTTATAAACTTTGGCAGCCCAAAATTACGATTACTACCCTGCAAAATCTAACTATTAGGAACTTCGTACTCAACGCGACGGAAGTCTCTGATACCTTACGACTTTGATATCCATTGACACCTACGTGTGTACGAACCTCTGTGGATTTGTATTACGATAGTGGCCTGGATACCAAAGTCGTAAGGTACCTATCGGAGACTTGCGTCGCGTTGTGTAGCAATGGGTTTTGTTAAATACGAATTATCTTAATCGAAACAGAACTCTACTGTTAAAAGAACCATGGTCAAGAAAGATAACGCAGGTGTCGAACGACAATTTTTGTTGATAAGTTGTTGATAAAAATGTTTTTGTATGACTTAACGATTAAATAATAATCTTTGTATTTTTCTTACCTTCCTTGTCTAATAGCGTATAGGAACTAAGCCGATTAGAAATGATAAACTTAAGACGCATCACACGCGGGCATGCGGGCAGCGAGTAATGGGCAACTCGCTGTCCGACCATGGACCATGCCCGGGTCGAAGACGCGTTGTGATCCACGCGCGCCTCAAAGAGTGTCGGCAAAATGACGGGGCCCGCCTCTAGAGGGCCAAAGCCTGCCGGGGTCGCGGGACTCACGCAATTGCCCCGGAACGTAAAGGGCTATTGAAGGACACCGTGGATTTTAGTCAGTACGAGTCTGACAGTCCCTCCCGCTCTGCCCTGGGTGGGAGGACCCATTTGATGATTTTACAACGTAAAAAAAAACGCATCACACACCACTAGTGTGTTTTCTAAGTAAAACTAGCTATTCCCCGCGGTTCACTCCCGCTCCTCGGTTCCTTTTGGCCATAACGTGATAAATGCCTTCCTTGGCAAACGGACTATTCAATACAAAATTCTGAAATCGTACCAGTAGTTTCTGATATTAGCGCTTACAACCAAACAAACTCTTCAGCTTTATACTATTAGTATTAACAGATACTTATATTTTTGACAGACTTTAACGTTAATAAGCCTTCGAAAGTGCAAACACCAGCTTTTAGGCCATCATAAACAAAGAAATTACCTAATTAAAAGCTAGATATTTCAGTGCCAATATTTATTACGAACAAATTATAGAATACCAAATTTTTGCTTTTTTAAATACTAGTAGTTAAAACGGAGTTTAAACCTAAATTAGATACATATGTGGCACATATACACACGTACTGGTACGACTTGCCATTTATCACCCATTGTCTGTTTTATTTTAAGTAACGATCGAAAAACTCGCCCTTAGTTAAAAACATTGTTTAACTAAGGGCGAGTTTTTCGATCCTAAACAATTGTTAGTTTAACTTCTAAACTGGCCCTAAGAATAGTATTTTAACGAGTTTCTCCGTATTAACCTTTTGCTAACCGGCAGTAAACGTTACATCATCTATAGGAACAAAGCCAAAGAAACTCACCTGTCCTAGCATTAAGATGAGGCTGCTTAGCGATCCAGTCCTTGATGCTCTGGAGATCAGCTTCGATCCTATTCGGGTCCTCGTTCAGCTCCACACGAGCTTTTTCCGCCAGAGCGGGAGTCAACGGCCTCACGGGCATTTTGAAACAACGTCAACACAAACGTGCTGTCACACAAAGAACCTATACTATTCTACAATGATAAAATATCGACATAGTGATAATTGTACATAGTACTTGATTAGCTATCTATAGTTTAATCCGAAAGGCAATATATTTGTTGTGTGTTTTATAACATTATCAGGCTCTTGGGTTTTGCGATGCCTTTGTCTAATCTACCATGTATATCGGTTTTTATTTTGAGACTAGCTGTGTCTGCGGCTTTTTCCATGTAGTTTTTAGTAAGTATCAAACAATAATTCACAAATAACCACCAGTTATCTACCTACTAACTGTCCAATCCGGGCCAAGGCACCACATGATATATGTAAGCTGTGGTGATGGTGCTGATCGATCTGTGTACTCCGTAGATGGTAAGGTCTGAGCTTAAAAGAGTCATAACTTTATTGTCATTTTGATGAAACATTATGTAGCTGGATAGGTCTGGCGTCAAAAGTGACAAAGTTGAAAGTTTATGTCGATGAAATGTCAGTGGGTATGACTCTTGCGGGTAATCGTCTTGTCGACGAATAGTCCTATGATGAATCGGTCTTACGATAAGAAGTTGCTGAATCTGGCAGTTTCGATAATGTCTGTCTATCTTTCAGTTTTCTTTAATTGTATCAACAAGGTGACTTTTTAGTACGAGTCTGAGAATCTCTTCCAATCCCCCTCAGCGAGAGGACTTATTTGATAGCTTCCCACCGCAACAAAAACAAATATTATTACGATAAGGATACTGGGGTATCGAATAAATAACTTAATTACGGATAGATACTACAATTGATTTTATGTATTTAGATGTGGGTAGATGATATTGATTAAAGTTTTGCTTGTATTGACTAATATTTTTGTTATCAAGTCTCGGTTAACTGTAATCGTTGATATCGTGAACTCACATAATTTCTGTTAAAATGGGTGAGGTTTTGCGATGACTAAATTGTTAATTATTAGGATTTCGACAGTCACCTCAGCGTCACTTAGTAGATAGATATCTGAGAGTTAGTCATATCAAGCTGTTTACGGATATATAAAAAATATTTGAATAAAGAATAAAAAATGTAAAATAGCTCAATCAAATCATCATCCACAATTTAAAATCATCAAATGAGTCCTCTCACCCCGGGTGATGCGAAAGGGACTGTCAGACTCGTACTGATTAAATCCACCGTGTTCCTTCAATTGCCTTTAACGTTCCAGGGTCACGGTTACCCGTTTGGACAGTTCACGACCCACCACATCATCCACAGCTAAACTTCATCTACTGCGAAGAAAAAAAAATCTTATTTTTCAGTTTTATTCATAGACGTTGATCTATAGAACCGGGAATCTCCTTAATTATTAAAGGCTTAGCCGTATTTGGGTCCAATAGATATTTATAAGATGTCCATCACTAGATAAACCATCCACGAGTCGCGGGCGGAAGCTAGTCTTCTATACTATAATAAATAAATCTGTAGAAGGGTCAATTCTGTACATTGAAAATATTGAAAAAATAAATAGCGGGGGTTGTTGCTGGATCGATAACAAACCCAAATATATGATTAAAAAAATTTTTGTCTGTCTGTCTGTCTGTCTGTCTGTCTGTTTGTGCAGGCATCACGTGAAAACTAACGGTTCGATTTCGATGAAACTTGGTATAATTATTCCTTATTATCCTGGGCATAACATAGGATACTTTTTATCCTGGAAAAATACGTAGAAAAAAAAAATCAGTTTTATTCGTAGACGTTGTTCTGTAGAACCGCGAACACACGTTGCATTACCCGCAGTGGATTCAGCGCCGTAATATTTATAAGATGTCATTGTCAGAGTTACTCAAAATGGGGAAATAAACCACCCACGCGAAGACCGACATCCGCGCGGACGGAGTCGCGGGCGGAAGCTAGTACTAAATATGAGCGTAACTAATACTTCTATCAATTTAATATTTAACATTTCTGCTTTAAGGTGGGTAATACAAACTTATGCATGATGAAAGGTCGTTATCATTTTCATAATAAAACTTATTTCGTGTCTACAAAATATGTTTCGTATGCTATAATAGTACCTTAATATTATCATCTTTCATATCATTTTAAAACTCACTACTAGATAAATGTGAAGTGGTGATGGCACAAATGGCATTGTCCTCTATTGATACATAAATAACTGCTTCTGGCCGCACACATATTTTGTTAGAAATTATTTTATTACCTGTTGAAAAATCAATGTTATATCCCAATGCCAAGAACTGTGTTGTAACCAAGAAGATATTATATTAAATTGGGGGCCTATTCTTTATAAATAATGGCAGGAATATTATACGTTAGGTTAGGAACTTTCCAGCCATTTTTAAGTTGAAAAATTATCAAATGAATATTTCCGTCCTTGGTAGAACTGTTTTAGTTGACCGACTAAAAATCAACTAAAGGTAGGTACTTATTAAAGGGACCTTTTGCGTTCCAGTCCTGCGAATTTTGCAGCCCTCAATCGTGTAAGCCATAGCTGATTGCTTTTTCTCTGTTATTACTAGGCAATTTATTAAAAAAAAGACAAAACTAGGGGAACAGTGTATAAGACGGGGACGCGAGGCATGATGGGAAATCACACACTTAAGGCAAACTTAACACAATACAAACGTAGCGCAAGCGCCAATAGGACGCCTGCAAATGACGTCCTGATGGCGCTTGAGCTACGTTAGTTTTGTGTCAAGTATGCCTAAAGAGTGTATGTCCCGATTATACCTCGCCGCGTCCCCGTCTTATACACTGTTCCCTTACACTAGAGGCGCTTCAGCACAAGATTTCCATATTGTTATAAACCTCTTGTTGAGGAATTTAAATAAGTAATGATAAATGATCCATCAGAAAATATTGATAAGATTAATCCGGCTGTCAACACCGGCTAGCTATCATCAGAGAACTAACATTCTAAGTTGCATGCTATGTATTCGTGTTAACATAGGCAGCCTATATACATAAAATTCAAACAATTCAGGCGAAATTACTAACGTAATTTTTTTTTTAAGTTCTCAAAAAAAAACTAACCGCCTTCAAAAACCACCACTAAAAAGTGAAAAATTACTTATCTTTCGAAAGTCAGCTTTGTTTTTTT
Organism: Agrotis puta; assembly: GCA_943136025.2. Classification (NCBI taxonomy): domain Eukaryota; kingdom Metazoa; phylum Arthropoda; class Insecta; order Lepidoptera; family Noctuidae; genus Agrotis; species Agrotis puta. The sequence continues at coordinate 11,309,809 of OW964170.2, read as the reverse complement.
TTATTGCTTTTTGCCACCGACTTCCGAAAGATAAGTTATTTTACTCTTTTTAGTTCAAATATTGAACCCAAATTCTTGTCAAATACGTAATCAGTAGTAACGGTAATAACATCGACCAAGTCCACAATAGGAAATGCTCATAAAATAAAAACTACTAATACAAAATGAGAGAATAAAAATAAATCGTTTTTTATAGGACCACAGGCAGATATACTACATAGAACAAAAAAAGAATCATCAAAATCGGTTCACCCATTCGAATTAAGAACCTCCTACTTTTTTGAAGTCGGTTTAAAAAAAAAATGAACGTCAATACGATACGTACCTAGTTCTCTTATGGAGTAGACAAGGTGACATCCTGTCAGTGATAAGATAAGAATACGTATGACGTCACGCCAATGACGCAAGCAAATTATTTATAGTAATCCCGCATTTCACCATTTTTATTTCTGTCTCATGCATGCAGCTAACGAAACGCCAGCGATTGCTTAAACCCCTTAACCTCTCCGGCGATTTATAATTGAAAATGATAAAAATCAACGTCCAATGAGCGACTGTCTGTTATGTACAGACATGTGTACGTAAGGCGCTGGGGCGTTTTCGCTTATGTACACCCGGGTGTACGTAACGCGCCCGAGAGGTTAAAATAATTTGCCCCTGATATTTGTTACGCGCCGGAAACAACCACATAAGAGACTGGAACTGCCAATCGCTCAGCCACTATGCCATAGATTACCATTCATCTTGGTCGTTCGATGAAGATGAAGAGAAAGACAATAACTATGTAACAGAGTAGGTATGCTACCTCCTCCATTGCTTCCTCTTTCCACCTGGAGCAATGTTGATTTTTAAATATTTCTATTTTGAATGTTATTTGTGTCATCTTCAAATCTTTTTTGGTCAGCACAATTTCATCAAGGCAAGAGGCTGTACCTGTTGTGTAAAACCTATTATTTTTAAAAGCTGCTTCAGAACTTTCAAACTAAAGTTATTATGTGTTACAATGTGCTTCCTTCAACTTACTGTGAAATTATAAAAATATTGCTGTTAATTATACCTTAAATATTATCTGCCCCTTTAAAGGGCTCATCCTGCGCTGTCTTTTAACACCTTCTCTGTCAGACTATAAAGAACTGTCACTCCCAGTAAAAACTACAAGAATAATAGAGAGATCGCAACAGCTGCAAAAATGGCCGAAGATTATTGTTTCTAGATAATCTTGGAGAAGACGTGACATGAGTGTAGAGTCTATGTTATAATATTAAACTACAAAATACACACTTGAACACCCGCCGCTCTTCCCATGGGGGTGGGCGAAATCACAGAGCGCCATCTGCTACAATCCTTACCTACTCCTTTCTCCTCAACAACTCACATAGGGGAACAGTGTATAAGACGGGTACGCGAGGTATAATGGATACATACACTCTTTAGGCATACTTAACACAACACTAACGTAGCGCAAGCGCCATTAGGAGGTTATTAACAAGCGGGCATTAACAATTGCAACAATTGCTTAGCGTATTTGCTAGACGGATATTATCTATAGTCTTTTAGATAGATAAAATTTATAAACTATGCGATTCTAACAATAATGAAGTGTGCGACCCTTGAAACCATGGCCCTTTAAATAAATTTTGATGTGATTTTGTCACCGGTCCATTCGATGGTAGACAATTTTTGGTTATGGTTGAACGGCCCATGGTGCGTTTGTGCATTTTGGCCGTTTGACTAAATACCTAATATTAATAGTATGTTTGAGTTTCAGACTTGACAAATGTTGCTCATTGATTTCGTTCACATCGTGGGTGCATATTTCACCAACAGACACTATCTTAGTGTAAGTACAAACTGCTATAGATATTATTATAATCTGTTATATTTCTTGCATTCAGTCTCGTCATTCACCAACATATAGCTCATTTCTATTTCGTTACCGAATAGTTTATTTTTTATCTCCATTATTAATAGTTTCTATTTCGGAATTTGTTTGTTGGCACACCGTAGATAGTACACGCAATAATCACAAAACCACAATTGTTTACAACGAATCATTTTTTACATTTTCTCGTCTTGTTTACACTAATTCATTCAGGAGCCAACATTAGTCCAAACATTTTAATCGTTTGAAATTATGATATAATACATTTTTGTTTGAGCTAGCAACAATGTATATCGGCTGTTTTACTAATATTTTTATTTCTTTACGAGATCTTAGATTCCACTTTTCTAGCCACGTTTGTGCCACCCACCCGCCTTGTAAATAACATCGCATCGCATTTCTAGTTTTAACTCTAGCAATAAATAATATTTTTTAACATTATTTACAATGTTAATATTTACTGATATCTGCACCACCTTTCATAACACATTCAATAATTAAATTAAACACACCAATTATTTTAAACAACACATTTATTTTTGTGTATTTACAATTATTATAAATTATCTACAACCCTGTTACATTAATATAAACATTATGTTACTAGCCAAATCCGATTTCAGGAAAATTCAGTTTAGGCCAATTGTTCCTGCCAACCAATAATCTTCCAGAGGGTATAGACAAAGTGACATTCTTTCTCCGAATAACGATTATAAAATATCAAATTTAATTAAACTTGGGCTATTGAAAAGCAAGTCGATCGTATTGACATTCGTCGTAGAAAAATTAAACGCTTTGATGCGATTGCCGCTTGTTTAAACCCTCAGTTTCTAAATACCTGCACTTGAAAATAAAATCGGAATTTTATTCCGAAGTGCAGTTATTTAGAAACTAAGTGACCCAGTTTCTAGATGACTGCAAAAGTGTAATGCGTTAACGTTATCGCATTGTGGTCGATTCACTATAATCACCACAATAATAAAATTTACCATCGCGGTTGTTGGCGATCCGCAGTAAGTTTTATATTAGTAGCGCGAACCGATAGCCTTTTATTTTCACATTTATAACTGCTCTTTCTCACATTACATTCCATGAGGAAAAGTTTCTATTTGATAAATAATCAACTGGTTTAACTGAGTTATCTAAACTCGGTTTTGGTTGGTACCATTTACATTATTTTTTAAATTACTGGCTGTAATGATTTTATGACACAATTGTTTCATAGTGAACAACGTCAATAAATTATCTTTGTCAAGACTAAAAAGATCACAGAAATACTGTATGGCCTGGTAATTACAGTAACGTGACAAGAAATAGATAATTCTACGGTGACATTTTATGCGTTACTTTTTTTTTACAAACATAAATTGTGTGAGATCTTCTCTATTGGCGCAGCCAACAAATCAATAGGATTTAAAAATAATGTCAGATTTCACAAAGTAGCTATTGCATGAAACGGTATAATTAAAATTAAATGTAGACCTATTGTTTAAACTTCACTCACTAGATGGCGCTACAAGATTCATATACAAGTCAATGTGTTCGGGAAACCAAAATCAAATATATTTCTAGATGTTTAAGTTAAAGGAAAATACTATGACATACTTCAAAATCACAAACATTATTTGCCATTGTTGGCGCCCTAGCTTACTTCTTAATACTAACGTTTGAACTAGAAAGCATTGGAAATGTAATGCATAAACTTAAAAATAAATATTTACACTTTTCTAAATTAAGCCTCTGGGTGCACTTTGGTACTCACTGAGGCATGTACAGTCACGAGCACCAGTTTTTAACGAAGAATCTTTTAAAGTCGATTTTCTCCAGCTGTACCTATTGTCTACAATTCATATTTTTAAGAATAATTTAGTATATAATAAATTTCGTTTTAGTATATAATAATAATGGATCCGTTTTTGTTTACTTGGATTGTAGATTTTCAAAGACGCCGATTATACGAAGATTTTTGTGGAATTTCTGAACTAATAAAAAGGGTAAAATAAAAAACTTTTTGTAAAAAAGGAATCGTCGTGGTTTGTTTTATATTTTATAGACTTTTGCCACCGACTTCCGAATGAAAAGTTATTTTACGCTTTTTTATTTCTTTTTGAAGTCAGTTCCTTTTTTTACAAAAAGGTTTTTTTTTTCAAATACATTTTTTATAAAATAGATATCATTTCTGAATTAAAGTCACACAACAAAATTGCTTATTAATTTTGTTAAGTGTAATCTCGACACGCGACAGTGTGTCAAGCCAGGTTCAATCAAAAAGAACGGGTAAATGTTAGTGGACGTGACTGTACATTACTTAGGATGAGATAAATACACGAGAACTGGGGTGAACATGTTACTGCTACATTTTATTATTATGATTTATTTTAAATCCTAAATTTCGCCAATCGTCCTCATAAATGCACACACGGGAAGTAGGTATTCCAATACAAGGCTGACTAAAGCCAAATTGATTACTGAAAAAATTAAAAGAAAGAAATTTACGACACCATATTCAACCATAAGATGAAGAGAAACACATACTTTTTTAGACTTTAGTCTCATTCACAAAGGCATTTAATTAAGTAGATACTTAAATATTATTTTTAGAAAGAATATGAACGAACCGCGTTGTCGCGCTTTATAAACTGTGAAAGAGTTTCTATTAATAGTTGCAGACAGTGATACAATAAGTACTAATGTTATACAATACATAAACGAAAATTAGTGTCTTCAATATTAGCTTTACTGTAAATCGTTAATGTTCCTATTTTCTGTTTACCATTGAAAGTAGTTCATGACTCAACCCCGGAATGATTTCTCCATCCTGATTAGTTACTCGTTCAATCTTCTCGTTTTGTTATTAATCCCTTGTCTACAACTCGAGAATTTTCAGACCACTTGGCTCCGGCCAGTCGCTGACTTACCACAATTAAACAATCAAATAGGTTATACATTAAATACAAATTCGCTCTACTCTACTCAAATACGGACGGTTTCCTATCGACTCTGCAAACACAACGGCGCTCTTGGCCTCGATAACTAACAAAAATACCTACACTTAACTTAAGATGTTAAACATAATATGAAAAAATACTTGGTATAAGTATTTTCATAAATATGATTAGGCGACCTGTTCTCCACTTCGCATGTTTTGCGATATTTATCTATTAACTTATTTAATCCACTGTCGTACGGTTGGGCCATCAAAAGTTGGCGAAAAGTTTCAGTTCATCGGAGTCCAGCGAGCGCACCGACTTGAAGTCGGTCTCGGGGTACTCGTCGAAGTTGGACGTGTCGCCCTCGTAGGACACCGCCGGCATGATAGGTGGCTGTGGACAACAAAGGCAGTTCAACCAACTATAACAGAAACAGACTATTAACTAAATTACTCGTTCTTATTTAGTATCGTTTCCTATACAATGCAAATCGGGCCATAAATAAGCAGTCAAGTAGTATTAACGTAAAGTATTGAAATTAGGTAACGTAAACTTCGTGAATCTCTGTCGGCCTCGCGACCTAATTTAAATCGGTTCTTAAATCGTGCTTCGATGCTATTGCGCAAAAGTATATTGAACTCTAACTCCTTTATATTGTTCTACTTAAAACAAAAGTCTTCCTCGTTATATTCTTCAGACATATTTTCCAAACAGTGTTCAATTTTATATTGCGTGGGCGCTTGTAATTTTCCAGGCCTTCTCGAGCTAGTTTGAATCTGATAATATCGTGGGAACATAAACACATTATTGATGAGCATATGTATACCTGCAGCTTCTTCATGAAGACGTCAGCCCAGTCTATGTGCTTGAACCATCTGTGCCGCTTGACGTCTTCGGTACCGCACTGTAAACGAAACAAATATTGCATTAACTAGAATAAACACACAAGGAAAATTAGTACAAAGATCATCAAACAACTCATCTGTAAATTACTGAAATGTATAGGAGTATCAGTGAAAGATCAATCAATCATAACAGCGATATTGACTAGAAGCATAATGCGCATTTGTGGGTGGCCGGAATTAGATCAACTTAGTTATTATTGGCGTTCACGACGTTCTTCAACGGTTAGACATCGTAAATTCTCAGATTTAGAGTTAGCGAAGCATATCGAGCTTAATTTATTATCGTACGGCACTGCCAAGCGGGCCACTCGCTTTAATATCAGCAGGGAATTGTCCCATAACTCCTCTAAACCTGCAGCTACCTCGTTATTACTCCAATATAATAAAGTATATTGATAGAAAGGTCGTCCCTATCATTACCCACTTTCCACTGCTTTCATATTACGTAGGTTTTGCAATGGGCATCATTATCGCTTCCATAGTTGTACTAGAGGTGTAGTAAATCAAAACACTTATTGCGATTTCTTGATTCCTTTGACCTAAATCTTCTATCTCCTTTTAACATTGGCTTGACCTAATATTAGGGTCCCTTTCTACGTCTAGCCTAGTTTCATTAGGTGATTTAACCTTGGAGTAAAAACCTTATCCATTCAAAACAAAATGCTCCCATCAGCAATTGATAACCAAACCGTGTTACGAACTATCTAGGGCTCTAGACATATGACTAGATTATCATAGACCGTATCATAATGTAGGGCACGAAAAGTGTGTGCCAAAATTATTATAGTATCGGATCAGAACACAGATTTAGTTCGCGCAAGTGACCGCAGCTAACAAGGCACCCAGTTTTCTAGCGCATCGCGAGACATCGGCAATGTGTCGTATTTGCGTCGCGACATAAGTCAGCGGCGGGCACCGGCTTTTGAAGTCGCCGGCAGACACCTGACTGATGGCTTTCTAAACATCTCGGCGACATCGCGGCAAAAAGCTCGGTGAAAACAACCAACCACTAACTGCAACCGTTTAAAAATACATTCTCAGCGTGATAGCGCGACACTTTATTGGGCACGCCGCATCCCGATTTCTCGCTTTAGCCATGACCACATAGACACGGCCGAGGAAGGGATATTTATAACATAGTCTAGCGTACTATAAAGAATTGACATGGGCTTTCTATCTTACAACCTACACAATTTTCTCGTAAAGCTTTGTTATATTGGATGATTATTATCTAGTTCAATCATAAGCAATAATGTTGGGGCCGTTTATTTTCCCATTATCACGACTACAACCGCGGTTTGTTATAAAATTAATCATACAGTTACGTCAATACAGCACAAAATAACAGTACACAATGATTCTGGTCAAGTGCCTAGAACTAGACTTAAATTATTTATATTTCTTTATTATCCAATGTTTTTCAACTGACTTTTGAGGTGAGCCAAATTTTTAAGCCCCTCCAAGTGTATATTGCAATGAAGATTCTGATTTATTCCGATCAAAGCGTTGATCTAGCACTGTGGAAGAAGTGCTAGATCAACGCTTTTTCATTTAATCCATTTAACGTATATTTGAACTGAAAAGTCTTAACGAAAATTGAATCCAAACATCTAAAAATTTGAACATATTAAAAAAAATCTTTAACATTTGAAGTGTCAAGACTTAGATTAGAAGATAAATATGGAAACAGGTTGGAGTACAGCCAACTTCAAAAGTCAAATAAATTTTCTTTTGGACACAATCCACTCGATTTAAAGTGCAAGAAAGAAAAGAATTTTAAAAGAAAAACGAAACGTACAATGTGCAGGTTTTATTTCATTTATCTTTATCATTAACGAGATAGGTGATTGGTTGATTCGGGGATCTTATTATCTTGTCAGATCTGAGCTAAAACAACAGATGAATGGTCCACGCATGCACTGTTTGACATGTGGTTATATCGAATGTACTCATGCGCAGTCCGTCGCGTGTATAATCCAAAACTGTTGCCGAAACGGGTCAAGCGCAAGGCTGAAGTATTTTCAGTTTGCGTAAGCGTAAAGCCGACCTGTGTCTTCGCAACAAAATCTGAAGTTTATAGTTACACTCGTATGTGGGTGTATGATAAGATAAGTATCGAATTATTAATATTAAGCAGATACTCGTCAAATTTATCAACAAATTGGCTACGTTGAACATGAAGGAAAAATTAAATGTTATTAAGACCGGTAGTTAATGTTATTTACAACGTTCACATAAACTATATAACATATAATATTTGTATGATCTACAAGTAGTTGTTCCGGGTCTGGGTATGTGAGTTTATATGTTTGTAAACGCACCCACGACACAGGAGAAATTCTCTCTTTCTAATGTGCGCAAAGTTTAAAAAAAAAGAACTTCCTAAACACTCTAAACACATTTTGTGTTGAATGTTGACCTTTTTTAATACAGTCACAGTTTGATTTATGGTTCTGGTTCTATTCTGGAGTAATTGATTTTGAATCTAGAATGACTTTTCTTATTCGTCAATGTGTCGTTCATGTACTTTTTTTTTATTCTGTAACTTTATTTACAATATAATATCTGGTGTACGAGTTCAAGTCTTTGATTGTGTATCCACGTAAATAAAAAAACTTCTACAAGAAGTTAACAGGGTTATGGGCCCAGAGTGCGCAAAGAAGTGGAATTTTACTAAGATATGATGAGCGAACAAGACCTGACAACTATGTCTGCAGGAGGCGGAAGCGTAAGTGGGCTTTGTATTGAGAAACTGAAAGGGCGAGACAATTACCTCCTCTGGAAGTTTAATATGAGAAACCTGCTTATTCATGACGACCTTTGGTGTTCTATCGACGGGTATCCGGAAGGCGATAAGTCCAATCCGGAGCTGAAACGGCGTAAGAATGAAAGGGCGTTGGCTAAGATCTGCCTGTCAGTGGACGCTTCATGCGTGTCCCACGTGATGACTGCGAAGACAAGTAAGGATGCCTGGTTGAGCCTGGAGAAGGCGTATGACGATAAGGGCATAGGCAGGAGATTAAAACTGTTGCGGATGCTGTGCTCGGTAAAGTTAGACGACTTCGGTGGTAATATGGACAAATATGTTGGCGAATGTTTGTCGTTGTCGCAACAGTTGGCGGCTGTAAATAAACCGATTGACGATGAGTTCCTGGCGGCGATTATTCTTCAGGGATTACCTCCTAAGTTTGATCCAATGATCATGGCCTTGGAGAGTAGTGTGAGCGACCTAACCAGTGACTTCGTGAAGGCTAAACTGCTACAGAATACGAAGTGGTCTGATAATTGCAAAGGCTCCACCTTTGCCTGATTGCTGATAAGTCAGAGAAAAGGTCTGGTAAGAGGCGCCAAGAGAAGAAGCCGAGGTGTTGGAACTGCGGAAAGTCTGGTCATGTTAAGAAGGAGTGTACCCAGAAAAAGGTTGCGATGGTTGCGACTCGGTTCTTGGCTGACACGTGGTACGTAGACTCGGGTGCGTCGAGTCACATGACGGGACGGCGAGACTGGATATACGATTTTTCTACAAGAAGTGTAGAGGTGAACGTGGCAAGCGGACAGACTTTGAAATGTGTTGGTATCGGTAATGTGTGTTTGAAACTCGGAGATTATGATTTGACTCTTAAAGAAGTGATGTACATTCCGGGAATGAGTGTTAATTTACTGTCTGTAAATAGTTTAGCAGTTAAAGGGCTTAGAGTGGAGTTTATTGAGTCTACTTGTAAGATTTTTAGAAATAAATCTTGTATAGCTAGTGTTAGGTCTGTTGGCGGGGTATACAAACTGCATACTAACGCGGTAGCTTTAAGTAGTGTAAATAAAGAGGTTTCAAAGGAGTCTTGGCACCATAGGTTGGGTCATTTGAGTTATGACAGCTTAAAGTCACTGTCACACGTTATTGATTTTCAGAATGCAGAAATTACAAATAATTGCGATGTTTGTATTCTTGGAAAACAAATAAGATTTCCGTTCAAGAAATCTAGTCGTGACGTAGCGGCAAAGCGGTTAGATCTGGTGCATACAGACTTGTGTTCCATTCCTGTTGCGTCCCACTCAGGTAAGCGGTACATTTTAACTTTTCTAGATGATCACTCGCGGAAAGTATTCTTGTACTTCTTGAAAAATAAGAGCGAAGTAGCTAGCGTCACCATGGACTTTGTTAGGCTCGTTGAAAAACAATGTGAATCCAAGGTAAAGGCAATACGCAGTGATAACGGTACGGAGTATGTAAATAAAGAGCTAAGCTCATTCTTCAGACTAAAGGGTATTGTGCATCAGGTCACTGTTCCGTATTCGCCCCAAATGAATGGTGCGGCGGAGAGGTTGAACAGAACTCTTTTGGAACGGGTACGTTGTATGTTGTATCACGCGGGTTTGGATCACAAGATGTGGGCTGAGGCGGCTAACACTGCCGGGTACCTTATTAATCGGTCTCCATCTAGTAGATTAGGTGGGAAAACGCCCGAAGAGGTTTGGTCGGGTAATAGGGTAAAATATGACCACTTACGGATTTTCGGTTGCGAGGCCTTTGTACATATCCATGACGTTAAGCGAAATAAGTTGCAACCTAAGAGTAAGAAATATATTTTTGTCGGTTATGAAGATAATGGGAGATCTTACAGGTTGTATGACTCTGAGACACATAATATTATAAGAAATCGTGATGTCAAATTTAATGAAAGTGTGTTTCCAGCCAAAGAGCTAGGAACTGGACACGGATCACCCACTATAGAAATATTTCTTTCAGGGGAAGAAGTTGACGATTCCAACAGTGAGTGGAAGTCAAGCGTACCTGAGAGTGAGGTGGTTGGTGATGCAGCTCGGGAATCTGTCACTGAAGAGCCGGTAACGAGGAATGTTGAACCGGTTGTGTCAGCGAGCGGTGATGATGGCGGCGACGACACTTTGGTTTTTGAAGATAGCGTTGAGGAGGTGGTAGAACCTCCGGAACCGAGGTACAATCTTAGATCTAGACAACCTAAGGGTTTGTACGCACATGATGCGATCCCAGCTGAACCGCGCACTGTTAAGGAAGCTCTAGGTTCAGGGCAGAGCGACTTGTGGCAGCAAGCTATGCAGATGGAGATTGATTCGTTCAATCAGCATGAGGCTTGGGAGTTGGTGGATCGTCCTAAGGGCAAAAATGTGGTTCGGAACAAATGGATCTTCAAAATTAAGTGTGACGCCGAGGGGAAGATAGCCCGGTATAAGGCTAGGTTAGTAGCCAAGGGTTTTACCCAAAAGTATGGTGAAGATTATTTTGAGACGTTTTCACCGGTAGTACGGTACAGTTCGTTGCGACTGTTGTTGGCGATAGCCGTAGTCATGGATCTTGATATAGACCATCTGGACGTACAGACGGCGTTCCTAAATGGTAATTTAGATGAGGAAATTTTTATGTTTCAACCGGAGGGGTTCATTTCACCTGGTGGAGAAAATAAAGTCTACAGATTAAAAAAAGCAGTCTATGGACTAAAACAAGCTTCACGAGCTTGGTATCAGAGGGTGAAGGATGTGCTTCTGCTGACAGGTTTTGTTCAATGCCAACTTGAACAATGTATCTTCTACAAAAGAAATGGTAAGTCAGTTGTTTACATTGCCTTGTACGTCGACGATTTCATTGTGTGTTACAATGATGCACGCATGGCTGAAGAGCTGAAAGAGAGTTTACGTAAACCATTTAAGATTAAGGACTTAGGTGCGGTGCGGCATGTTCTCGGGGTCACATTAGAGCGTGACAGGACGAACAAAACTCTTAAGCTTTGTCAGGCGAGGTATATTGAGCGCTTGCTCGACAGTTTCGGTATGTCGGAATGCAAACCAGTCCAGACTCCTTTGGACCCAAACATTAAGTTTACTGATACGAGTGTGTTAGATGAAGGTAATGTTCCGTATAGGGAATTGATTGGTTCTCTTATGTACCTAAGTGTTTTTACACGGCCAGACATTACGTATGCAGTTTCGTACTTAAGCCAGTTTAATACGTGTCATACTATGGAACACTGGAGGACTGCGAAACGTGTATTGAGGTATCTTAAAGGAACTCAAAACGGTAGTCTTGTGTTTAGTAGGTCGGGTCATGTTAAAGTTGAGGGGTTTGTAGATGCGGACTGGGGCGGTGATGTACGCGACCGAAAATCATTTTCGGGGTTTGTTTTTAAGTATGGGGGAAACACCATTTCCTGGGAATGCAGAAAACAAACATGTGTTAGTTTATCAAGTACTGAGGCTGAGTACGTTGCTCTTAGTGAGGCTGCTAAGGAGGCACGTTGTATTAGGGACTTGGTTACTGAATTGACTGGTAGTTCTGGATTAGTCGTCGATTTGTTTAATGACAATCAGTCTGCTCAGAAACTTAGTGTCAATCCAGTGTTTCATAGGAGGACTAAGCACATAGATATCAGGTACCACTATGTTAGGGAGGCTGTGAATAATCATGTAATCAAGTTGAATTATTTATCTACTCAGGAAATGGTGGCTGATGTACTAACTAAATCTTTGTGTGCTCCTAAACATAAGTTCTGTGTTGTGAACTTGGGCTTAGGTTTTTCTTAAGCCAACTGAGCCAGCGGTGATGTCTGAGTTCAAACAGTGATTGAGGGGAAGTGTTGAATGTTGACCTTTTTTAATACAGTCACAGTTTGATTTATGGTTCTGGTTCTATTCTGGAGTAATTGATTTTGAATCTAGAATGACTTTTCTTATTCGTCAATGTGTCGTTCATGTACTTTTTTTATTCTGTAACTTTATTTACAATATAATATCTGGTGTACGAGTTCAAGTCTTTGATTGTGTATCCACGTAAATAAAAAACTTCTACAAGAAGTTAACATTTTGTCACCAGGAAAAACACATTTATTTGATGACGGAATTAAAAGCTATAACATAAAGTACGAAAAGAAGATTTAATTCTTTTACAAATAAAATAAAACCTTCCGCGAGCAATTTAAATCGTCAGTACCGATTAATTATTTAAAAAAATGCATTTCAATTTGGCAAATTAACAAAGCAGTAAGTGGTAATTATTATTTTGAGTAAGGTAGCCGCACGTACACACACACGTGACACAAGTTGTAGCAAATAAACTTGTAGTAATAAAAACTGTTTTCAATGAAAAATGGAAATAGAACGAGCGGACGGGAATTTTCCTCCGGAGAAATGATTTTTAAAGAATTACGAAACACTCATCTGAGAATAAACTGTTTTTTAGAACAATAGCTTTATTGTTTGCTTGCACTTGTTACTATATCAAAAGGAAAGAAGAAAAAAATACAGTATTCAATTCATACCTTCATATTTCCCAGCCTCTTGGTCCTGTCTTGCACGAGCAGTTTCTTGATGATGTCTTTGGCAACAGGGTCCAGGTGTCGTGGCCACTCCACGCGACCGTTCAGGATCTTCTCGTAGATCCCGAATGGGTTGTCATCATAAAATGGTGGATAACCCACTAACATTTCATAAATTAGCACGCCTGAAAACAAACACATAAACTTTATAAATACAACAATCAATAAATAACATCACCGAAATAACTCTATGATTGTTAACGACGCGGAAACAATTAAGACGTATTTTACACGGATATAAATACCTAATGTTAACAATCGCAAGTGATAGTAGTAAAATCAATTCTCACAAAATCATCAACGTCAAGATATGTAATTAACGTTCCATTAAATTAACTAGTAAAGGCTATTAATTATGCACAGTAGGATATTTATGCCAAAGCTATAACAAGTTGCAATTTACAACACTCCCAATAATTAGCAATTAGTCTAGAAAATGCAATGAGCTTAATGATCATTTATCAATATTTGAAAGTGCGTCGCTGAAAATACAAAACGTTAGGCGACTAACAAACGACTTTAGCAATTAGCACTGAAAATATTGCTACTCATATTAAAATAGAGTACCAACAATTTGCTGAACTGAAACTCACTTTAGCGCTGGTATGTTTAGACTACTCAGTAACTTGATATTGGAGAATTGTGGAGTAGGGGCGGAGTGGCAAGTTTATATTTAGTATTATTACAGTAAGGTATGATGCCAAGCACGGATACGCCGTGATACAACCAACATGTAGGTACCATTATAAATAATGTAAGTACATAAATTGGCAAGGCGCTGTGCCCAAATGGAGGAGACACCACTAAATCAACAGAATACTAAATAACAGTGACGATGTACACAATTCACAGAAACGCCACAGAAGCTGTACTTATAAAATATATAATCAAACAATAACAATACGTCGGGAGACACATTACGAGGTGCATAACAAGTATAAACAGAGAATGCAAACAATAAATTACTGTAAGTGTTTATGTACACTCAAATGTTTGACAAATATAGTAGAGCCATCACTGTCAATTAGGGACGAATCAAGAACTTAATTATGAGTCCTAAGATTAATTATTTTATTCACACGTGTCTGTGAAATCGTAATCAGTTACACTAAGTATATCAGTCCCTTCCAAAACACTTAATTAAGATTGCGATTGCGCACAAGTAAACAATGAAAAAGAAAACATTTTTTATTGTGTTACAAGTATTTCCGTGAGACTTGAAATGTTATCAGTTACATTATCACAAGATTACACAGTATTAAAAATATTCTTTCCAATTATAAATTCTAAATTCTACGACGTTCGTAATATTATTAATGAAGCCTTTGCTCGACTGCAAACAAAGAGTTGATCGCGTGCCTAGCGTCCGTTTTTGCGTTATATTACCGCAATGTCATTTATGACGACGAAATACTATATTTGTTTTCTGAAAAGCATTTCGGTAGGAAGGAAATATAATTATTTCCGTGATTTACACAATATGATACTGTTATCATGACTAATAAAAATGTTTGAACTCACCCAAGGCCCACCAATCTACGGCTTTATTGTGTCCTTTACTCTGTATGATCTCTGGTGCCAGGTACTCTGGCGTGCCACACAAGGTCCAGGTTCTATCCGTCAACTTTTTCGCGAAGCCAAAATCTGTTATTTTCAAATGTCCATCCCTGGCAAGGAGTAGGTTTTCTGGCTTCAAGTCGCGGTACACAATGTTCCGGGCGTGGAGATATTCCAGTGCTGACACGATTTCTGACGCGTAGAAGTTTCCTGCAAAGATAGTTAGAAAATGCATTATTTTATTTACGAATTTGACCTTTATTATACACCATTTGACCTCATTTTGTATTAGGATGTTAAATGGATTCAAAAATCAATATCGAACGGTATATTTTGTGAAAACGATGAGTATATGACGTGGTTTTAGTTGACATAAAGATCTAGCAATAAGAAAACACGTCGCGTTACTCGCGTACCATACTTTTCCGCGAAGGAAAACAATAATTGCTTGACCGTATTTACCGACGTAAAACTATTCGCTTTAAACAGCTCATTATAAATGGTCCTTGTTTAAATAAACTAAAAATAACAAGAAATCATTTCACGTTCCAAATTATGTACCTATTTGAATGTTTATTTTGTTCGATATCACTATGGTTGCATATATTTAATTCCACATTTGTCGCAACACTTTCTCCTATTCCATAACGACGAAGTTTTTCGTATGTTTATTAATATAAATATCGTAAGTTTAGAAAACAATAGCTGATTATTAATAATCAGCTATTGTTTTCTAAACTTACGATATTTACGAGATTCTGAACGCTAAACGTTTTATAGTTCCGTTTTATTGAGTCATTAAATTCTTTTGCTACGAGTATATCAATCGAACTTATTTTCTTGGTTTTTATATGTTGGTAACTTGTTTTGTTTTTTTGTTCAGAAAAGTGTGTGTCCATATGTAATTGTATATTTGCAATGTGTCTGAAACTTTAAATATATCTACGTCACGTAAATATATTTAAAGTTGCTTCCACGTAGACTACGTGAAAGCACTGAATGAATTTGTAGGAGAACTTATTAGAAGAATAAGTATCAACAAAAGGAATACAAGGCGAAATAAAAACTAAAGCAAAAAAAAGCAGGTAAGCAGCAGCTTTTATTTTCCGCCATATTTAAATTAGTAGAATCATTTATTTATTGCAGAAATCTGCATATTTTATGCTACAATCATTAGTTAAAATGAGATAGTTTTTCAAATAAGTGATAGTAACTTTTTTAAATATTTAAAAAGACGACTAGAAATCTGAAGTTATAAAAATCTATAGATAAAAAATACCAGTTCTAAAGATATAGCATTTCAACAGGCTGCTCATTAAAGAACAGCATTTTAATTGAATTCAAACAAAATAGGACTGTAGATAAAGTAAAAATTAAACGAACGTTAACATAAAATCTCGTGGCAATAGACAACGAAAACCTCTTTTTATATGTATATCTTTTTCAGTTCACAAAATCAAATTTTTCATCTACAAAAAGGTAGAGGTTCTCAATTTGATAGGTATTTTGTTTATTTTAAAACATCTTTTACTCCGAGGTTTCTGGTTCAACAAAGCATATTATTTTATGAGCATTTTTCGCTTATTTTGTAGGTACTTGGATAATGTTATTACCGGTACTACGGATTACAAAATTCTAGAACACATGAACAATATGTATTTGGGTTGAATATTTGTACTAAAATGGGTAAAATAAAAAAATGAAAAGATTTCACAATAGTGTAAAAAGTGTACTTAGGAAGTCGAAACTTCCGAAATGAAAGTTACTTTATACTTTTTTGTGGTGTTTTTTTTTTCAAAATAAAATCAGATTTAAAAAAATGCAAATATTCTAGCAGTGATTACTTCGCTAGATATGCATGCGTAACAGTACATAAACATGTTAAATTGTATCCAGGATTAGCCAAATCACGTTTATTTTTATCATGTGTAAAGTCAATGCCAGCTGGAAGAGGCGCGTCGTCACTTCGTTCTCGTATCGTGTGGGCACTCGCGTGCACAATAACCGACAATACTCATTTATTGCAGCATACAATCAATACGCGTTAGTCGATCGCGGGACTCACCAATTACCGTGACCCCGGTACGTAAAGGGGTATCGAAGGACACCGTGGATTTTAGTCAATACGAGTCTGATAGACCCTCCCGCTCTGCCCTGGGTGGGAGGACTCATGTGATGATTTTATCACGTAAAAAAAAACACACAATCAATATGCGTTGGTTTAAAACCAGGGCATACAATCGCCAAACTTAAACATTTGTAGGTATTGTATTATTTTTTGACCAGCAAGTTTAAGGTACAAGATTTTCTGATTAGATATGTATCGGTATTATCGCTAAAAACGATCTTTCAAGACAACCATTGCATGGATTTGAAAAAGAGGGAGAAATAACTGAAAAAACACTATTGCGAAAACACACACACCAGATTTAAAATAAAGTAACATTATTTAATTTTTTGTGTCATTTCTATTCTGATGCTTATTCTTGTTTTTTAGATAGATACGAGTCGCAAACGTCAGTGATGTGGGCGACGTGACATGGTGCCACGCGGAAGCTTTTCTGTCGAATACGGAGTCTTTGTGATCGCCGCATGACATCACACCATGACCAAACATCCCAAACAATGCTCATCTAATAAACCCATAAACCCACCCATATGGGGTACCCGACAAAAAAGCTTGTTCTACATTTTTAAACAAATAAAATAATAAACTTCTCTTCGCTTCTCGTAAACTTTGACTAAATCAGAGCAACCATCACTTAGGCGGACACTTCAAAATAGAGTGAAAAGTAAGTTTACTCTTTCTTTGAAATGCAATTTAGTTCACAGATGGATTTTGCGAGCAAAGTCCTCATTTTGTCAATCGTCTTAAATGCTATTGCATAGACTTTTAAAAGCTTTTAATTTCCCTTTTTAAATAATCCATTTCATCCACATTGAAAACGTCAGTCTGTTTCTCAAATGCACTTTATTCTCCTGTTTATCGACACTCGTAGATATACCTTCGACTTATCCTGTCAGACCGATGCTTTACGTAACGTATTTATAACTTTTATATCTAAAACAGCTTTCCAAATTTAATCAGTGAAACTTATCTTCGACAGAACTAGAGTTTGTTTTATTGGCTGTCAGAAATTCCGTAATACGTTCTAAATATTTGTCAATATCAAATAAACATAATTATACGGAAAAAGTATACAGTTGCACAATGTAATTATTTATACATGTTGTTCGCGCAGGAGCGCGGGCGCAGGCACGGCGGCGCAGGCGCGGCGGCGCGGGCGTCGGGATGTCTGGCTCAGTAGCAGTCAGTAGTCGCCAAATGGCGCAGACATTTTTATTGTCAGGCCACTATAACCCGACGTCATCGCTATATAAACCGACACCCATGAGAAATTGACATAGCCACCTTCAAGCCACACGGCACCCAACACGTAGTAGGTATTAGTATTTAATCTACGACTGAAGCCCGACAGTTACTCGCTCACTCCTCGCGTCACTGAACCCACATGAGCCCCTATTTCTGTCTTGTCTTTTCTCCAGAAATACGAGGCGGTCGTTTGCCGCGTATTTTTCAGTGTTTTTGCAATTCTGTTTCTCTACACAATATACATATCTATTTATTCCATCAGTGTACGCGTCTGTTACGTCAATTTCAAAAGAAAACGAGATAATTAGGAACAGGCGTTATTTTAAGCTTTGCATATAGAATTGAAGGAGACTCGGGTGTTTATGAATTCTAATACTAAACAAAACAATCCTAACCTACCGTTAATAACGTTCAAGCAACATTACATTCAAGAAAGAGGTATTAGATCCTTCTTTGACTTTACAAGGCACCCATTAAAATACTTTAAGGATTAGAAAATAAAACGTCGATATGTTTTTCCAAAACCATCATTTGATTTCGGTGCTATTGTAATATTTATTACCTTGATTTAGAAACCCAAGTCCCAACCCAAACAAGCGCATGTTGACATCATCACCCAAAAATGGTTTGCCGACCGGTAAATTCACAAAAAGTATAGGCATACATTAAATCAATGGATAGAAATCCACTTAAAAAGTTGTAATTTCAAATTGAAAACTTACGTTAAGATAAGCGTGCAGCGTGCAAAAGTACGAGAGCGTAAACCTATCTATCTATTCTAATTTTACAATCCTACTCACATCAAATACTCCATTTATTTATGAAATTGTAGAATTATGCAACGGTATATAACAATATGCAACTTTACGTAGCTATCATGCTCATCATATAAAACTTCAAATTTAGTAATAAAAAACATCTGTCGCCTTTTCATTTACGGCTGTATTTTATGTAAAAGATAGTAGCGTTTCAGTAACTGTCGGCAATAATGACTGTCTAAAAGGCACCAAGCGATGATTCTCTTTGTTTGAAATTCAGCTTTATTGTCTTTGAGTATAGGGATAATATTGAGTTTGGACTGTGCAGTGATGTGATAAAATCCAGTGAAAAAGTGGACATCGTGGGTGATTGCAGAGCATCGTGCGCACAAATCGTACGGCACGGTAGCATGGTACGAATGCGTTGTGTTGGCGTGCTTCCAACCGTTATTTATTTATTCTGCTCCAGTTTATTTATTTACAACGATTAATAAGCAAAATTGATACTGATTTTTTGTTTTAAAATCTAACCATCAAAGAAAAAGTTGTGACAACTGAAGATACCTCCTGTGGTTTGGCATAGATTTCGTTGTTTTCATTACGTTGTATTTAAGCATTAATTTGTTGAGGTATATAAATTAAGAGGTCATGGTCATATTAACAATATTTCAGTAATGAATGAAAAATGTAGTTACCAATACTGTTGCTGAATCTGCCAGCATTCCTCAGGTAGGAGAAGAGTTCCCCGCCGCACACGTAGTCAAACAGCATGTAGATGCAGGAGTCATCATGCGTCCACCACCGCCTGCAAGGCACCACTCACATCATCATCATCATCACCATCACACCACGTGAAGGTCAAGCTCAGGACAACTGGAAGGCCACGGTTCTGACAACTTAGATTAGTCTTCTGTGAGCTAATTACAGTTACAGATGCGTGCCAGATACTAACTCTACTACACGGCCGCGTAGTAAAAGGAATCGCGAATAAACAAGCGATGCGATTTCAGAAACTATAAATTGTAAATACAATAGAAATGTTTTTAATATTTCCAAGATAATTCTCTTGTTTTTCTCCTAAGCGTAGTATACAACAACTTGTTGACGCGATGTCACGGATGTTATTTTGTTTTATTTGTATAGTGCAATAATGTACCTGATTATCGCTAGTTAATTATTCATAAATAAATGTAAATAATAAGGGACAAGCTAATTGCCATCACAAGGCACAAATCTAGAGTCTTACTCTGTTACTGAGATGCGTCTCATGGCACAACTAAAAATCACTTTAGTCGACCCAGTAAACGCACCCAGGAGAACCTCGTGCTCAGCATTGACGCTAGCAACTATCAGACAATCGTCTTTGCTTAAAATTACAATTTACGTAAATCCATATATCATAGGTTATTGATCAGAAGTGACAGGTGATAGTTGCCAGATCGTCATCAATACGGCACGCGCTATGAAATTTGCCGCCTCGTGAGACTCGCACTTGGCGCTAAGACCCGCCTACCACTCTCTCCACAAATTAGATCATACCAAAATAAATACTCAAGAGTAATCGATATAGGTGTAACTGGCACATTTTAACAGGTTATTGGGTTAAATGAATCCAAAATGGAAAGTACTATAGAGTTGAACAAAGAAGTAATGCGGGGCAATCTTAATAGCGCGTTCACTAACAAAATCATGCTAATGAATTAACTTTACCATAATAGGTAATGAGACAGCAGAATTACTATTATAGTGCTGTTTTCTATTGGCAGGGTAATAACTGGAAGGCGAAACGTAAGGAAGAAGTAAGTAACGCTAATGATATTGGCTCAATGCCGACATTTGGTGCTCACATAATTAACGTGCGTCACATGCACCCATCAAACCCATGCTTTAATTAAACTTCCAAGTGTTCCCAATGGTAAACATCGTTATTATGATCCCACGAAAAATAATGATACCCTTTAAACATGTCGCATCAGTCTAGACACTTTGGAAAACCACCAAGAAACAAATTGCATCTCGTGATTGACGGGGACTTGAAAATGTTCGCTTCGTAAGTGATGTACTTACAGATTTACTATGAAGGGATGATTGATCTCCGCGAGGATGTTCTTCTCGTTCATGACGTGGTCCACTTGCTTCAGACGAATGACGTCGGCCATAGATAGTATCTTCATTGCCAGATATTCATCAGCAGCTTTGTCACGACAGAGGCAGACGCGACCGAATGTACCAGTGCCTGAAACAATAAAATTAGAACGTTATTCTAATGTAGATACTCTGTAAAAAAAACTTTGAATGTTTATTTTTCTCGTTGTAAACATTCTCATAATTACTGCAATTCAATTATAACATTCATTACAAACTAGCCATTGCAGGATAACAACTGAATACAATACAATAACAGACTCGACAGCAACGTGTTTATCAAGCTCTGCAATAAAATATATTGTACGGTTATCATTCTGTTACATTGGGAAATCATTGAAAACACAATCTCATGAGTCGGAACTGTTTTCACGAAAACAATTCCAAGTAACAATGATATAAATAAATGAATCACTAACAGAGATTCCCTCCTAAATTGTACGCGAGATAAGTGCAAACATGATGTATCTAAAAGATTTTAATACTTTCGTGGTAGAGCGTAAACAAATTGAAAAATAAAATACTTATAAACAAAATTCACTCATCGAAAACGTTTCAGTATGTTTTCTATCTGTCTTTCGGACGTTCAGTTAGTCACTCGACTTTTCCGACCACTGCAGTAGATAGGATATTTTGGAGAATCCTTGAGAGTTTGATCCACAAAACTAACATGTTGCGTTAGGAGACCTTGCTGTAAATAAAAGCTCAAGTTCGTTGATCATTCAAAGGTTTGTTATTGAAATATCTCCACAAATATAAATAAAGAATGAAAATAAAACTGAAAGTAGGATCTTCAGGGTTTTTAGGTAAATTCATGGAGGATTCACAAAAACCTCGACAGAGGTATGGTGGGTCGATACAAGCGACAAGTGTGCCACTAATTGACCCTCCTCGTAATCTTTACAGTAATTGATGCTAATTAGCGCACGTAAGTTATCAATTAGTGTTCATCTTTGAGATCAGAAGCTGCTTCGCAGCTCAACACTGCATTCAAGGTATTTAGAATATGAACATTCCAGTTCCAATATATTCCAGAGAAGAGACGGATGTTTTTCAAAACGTTTCGCCAAACTTGGGGAAACCCAGTGTTGTGAAGAAACTTCTTGTAAATAATACTGCTAATCCCACTGATATACTATCTAAACCGTGTCTTATTATGTTGTCTTTATATTTATACTATGAAACCTACATTTTGCTTATTTAGATATAGGGGAACAGTGTATAAGACGGGGACGTGAGATATAATGTGGACATACACTCTTTAGGCATACTTAACACTAACGTAGCGCAAGCGCCATCAGGTTGTCATTTGCAAGCGGTCATTAACAAATGGCGTCCTGTTGGCGCTTGCGCTTCGTTAGTATTGTGTTAAGTTTGCCGTGTATTAAGTGTGAGATTTCGCATCATACCTCGCGTCCCCGTCTTATAGACTGTTCCCCTATGATGACATCATAAGCCCTAACTTTAACTAGCTTATACTTTACACCTGGCGTGTAAGGCTTCATTTCATAAGAATTTCGAAGTAAGTATACATGAGGTCAGGTTCATTATTTCGCATTTTGTCCAAGGACTTATTCTGTGTCATTCAAGGTCATTCTATTACACGATGAATAATACTTTGAACTACTAAATAACCTCTGTAGTGAAGTTTCTGACTCATAGAAAGTTGCCGCATAATTATGATTATAAAATAATTACATTATTATCGTATTGTTATTGTAACGAGCTCTGTTTTTCGTTTAACTCGGGAGTGTTGTTGAAAGTTTTCCATCTATATGTACATACGTGAAAACCGCATAATAATAAACATATTTATTTAACAAATAGCGTTTACTTAACCGACGGTCATAACAAACACAATGTTATTGTAACTATTAGGTTTCGACTTTATGGAAATTATTTCAATATCTATGTAAACTACGAAGGTCTAGTTCTTTGGTCAGCAGTTAAACTAACAATTTATTAAATCCTGTATATTGTTTGACCATTAATCTGTTAAAAAAATATCGAATTGTGATGAAGAATCGGTAAGCTGGTATTTAAAGAACTGGTCCAATGCATCGACTTCCTTCGTAACATTAGTCATTATAATTAATTCGTGGTTCTAGACTCGTGGACTCTTTCGCTACTGTCAAAACTCGTATATACTTTTATTGACCTACAACATGAGCTCTATTTTGTAAGTGTTCTAATCCAGTAACGAAGACTTGAAAACTTGTTATAGGATTATCTCTGTAAAAAAAGATTATCATGTCGTATCATGCGTACCCATTCGTAACTTATGTAAGGTTTCGCATCGATCATAATAAAATTTTATCCCTCGCGACCCTTGCTGAGTCTATAGTTTTAAATCACCCTTAATAATAACATCATTCAGATCTAGCCTGTCCCTTTCTGTCCTCCCCCAGGAACGCCTCAAGCCGAGGCCCGTACCCTACAGGGGGTGCCCTTAGCGTGTGGTCGCTTACTTTTTAATTTAGTTTGTAAGCCCAAAGCTGAAGGCCTTACATTTGAGGCACACAACAGGATTGTCCGGGTAAACAGCTCACAACCTCCTCTAGGATGACCTGCGAGATGACATTAAAAAATATATATTTATAAAGTTTTATGTAAATAGTTTTAAATATTCATGCGCCCGCGCCGCGCCGTGGGTTACATGCTATAGAATTCAATATCAATGTCACTGAACAACACCTGCAAGGTCCAGAACAATAGGCTATTGAACCTACGCGATTATAAACCTACTTAGTTGATTGTAGTCTTTGTTTAACCTTTTCAACATCATTAAGATCATCGTTACAGCAGTTAGTACTTGACGATTAATTGCCATTATTGCAACTCTTTTTACGGTATGTACGCTGCCTTGATACCTATATGTAAATATTATTACCGTTAACAGGTTTTTCTTAACAAGAAACCTTTTTTAGTTTAGAAAATCACCAAATGAGTTCTGCTGTCTGTCGGTTCTTGACTGCGCTGCTACTTAAAGACAGTCACACGACCCACAAGAGACCTCTTAATAAAGGTCATTGTACTCATAATTATGACCAACTTTTAATATTAACCAATGCTGAAACCACAAAAAGAAATCAACTGTTCCTTATGTGAGTATTGAGGATTTTAATTTTTGGTATGATATAAAGTTGCCCTCGCTTCTTAAAATCAGATTACATCTTTCTTATCCTTTCTAAATACACAAAGATAAAAATTACGTTCATTTTAAGATACGTTTGTCTCGTAACTAACATACAAACTGTATTATATTTCTTTCAATGCCTTGAGCCAAAACTCACGTATTATGAAACTTCTATTTATGAATCGTTGTATCTTATACCGATTTGTGATCTCTCCAAATATTTGGTAGGCATACAAAAGTTGTTAAAAAGTTTATCACCTCATAATTTATTGATTTTCACGAATAGAATCCTTGGTGGAAAGTTTTTTTAAGATTCTTAGCTGATCCGTAAACTTACGTATCCTTAGTTTTTGAAAAAATTATTTAAAACTTTTTGAAAGAGAAAAAAATTAGGATTTTGGTCAGTACAAGTCTGTCAGTATGGGACGACCACGATAAAAAAAATGCTGCCAAAATTATACTTAAGTACCATAGATGACAAGAAGTCCCATAATCACTGTTTATTCAAAACTTGGACATAAAATATTCTGTTTCCGAGAAGGACACTTGAAAGCGTTAAACACGAGTCGAGGAGAAAATAGGATGGCGTAGTAAATAGGTTACAACCTACTAGCACCTATTTGTGTTAGAAGGCCGAATATCTTAAATTGGGTCTTTAATTTGCGTAATACTTGTTACGGCAGCCGCCACGGGCGTGACGCAGCATCTTTCAATTTCCACGCACTTTATTTTCTGCTATCTCTTGCGCAAAGTTCAGGCGAGCCAACAGCTCGGAAAATAGGAACGGAGGCTATAAAATTATCATCGACTTGAAGGAAACACGGGTGCTACGTGCTACCGCTTGCATGAAAATGTACCGTACATAATTCAAATTCAGGTTATAAATATTGATTTTATTGTTGCTTCACTGATGATGTTTGATTTATGACTGGCTTTTCCCGCGGCTTCGCACGCGTTTTTATAGAATTTGACAATCAATTCGATTAGTGCATAACTATTGTTTGCAAGTTTCTTTTGCAAATGATTCATTGGAACAAAACCTTATCAATGAGATTAGATTTAATACTTTTGTATGCATCTATCTCCATATCTATATCTTTTATCGACATGTTTATCTAAACTTGAATTATATTATCTCAACTCAGTCTCTTTGTACTACAGGGTGTGGTACAAGACGACGATATAAATGTATATCGTCGTTTACCCTGTATCATTATACAGGGTGCATACAATCATGTACTTATTTATACTATCTAATTGTCCAGATGAGGTTACCGCACCGTAGAATGTTTTCTCTGAAAGGGCTGAAACAAATTTACAAATAATTTACAAATAAAAGTCATACGTTTCATATATGTATAAATATATTTCTTGTCTCGTATGAAATCTAATCTTCGAGAAAGTTGGATTAGATTTGGCTTCAATAATCTCATCTGAAGCCTTTAAGTAGTAGGTACTTGAGTCTTGTTTTCGTAACATTGCATTGTGAAGTAGATTTTCTATCTCTTAATAAATATATAGATCTGCATAGGTGATACATGCAGCACAATTATAGCTTTCAACGGAACTTTTTTATATTAATCCAAACTAATACTAATTTATGTGTTAGTTAACGCGTAACTGTTAAATAATCTGTGGTTACGCTTTCACGTCTGAGCAAGTTGTTTGAACAGTAGCTAAACTAACAATTAGTTAAACTCTTATACATTGCTGCTGCTATTTCAACACATTGCCGAAACTGATGTTAATGAGTTTGAGATAGATAGGACCCTGAAGTAAGCTACGACTTTTTCCATAAACTTGGCGGAGCAATGGGGAAGTGGACCAGCGAAGTTGCGTGCAAAAGCTAATATTTAAACTACAGTCCGTGCATTTTTCTTCTTGTTTCGTTCAATGTCAAACAAATGATAAATATCATATGGTTTATCACGCAAAAAATTCACCCCTAAATATTCATTGCTATAGCCATTTCTTTAATAAATTTTAATAAATAATTCGTGTGATTGCCAAATTATACGAAGGTAACATCATGTATTATGAATTTATGACGCACGAAAACAAGAAACCGAATACATACTCGTAATATTATTTATTTGACTGCAAAAATTTACTCGTATCTATAAGGTACATATAAGGTAATAGTGTTATTTTTTTTCATAAGTACATAGCTTTTATTTTGTACTGTGGGGTTTATCAATTGGTTGCCCCAGTAACGAACATTTGGGGACCAACCACATCGTGGCGCGGCCAGTAACCACCTTTCTAGACTTAATAAATGACCAAGAAAGTTCTGCAGATTTCATGCAAATTTTAATGACTGCAAAATTTCACAATAATAAATCAATTAAGAAAGTATTTATCCAAAAAATATGCAGTTTTAGTATCTAGTTTACAGACGGTAAAACAAGTTTCAATAATATCAAAAACAAATTAATAAATTGGAATATCAGTGCTCCGCTTTAAATGTTACTTTCACTACAATTCCGTTTATATTTGATTTATTTACGTTATAAATAACATGGCGTCTGCATGTCACCAATAATCCGGGTTCTAACGACCCGGTCACGACCTCGAGCGATGCAACTTGCGACGCGACACGTCCGTTTGTTACGTTTTCTACACGTGGGTAATGAAGCTTAACTTGCCGGGGACCCACCTACCTAACTTTGACATTTCATTCGACGTGTCACGGTTTTTTTTTATCGTGGTAAAATCATCAAATGAGTTCTCCCACCCAGGGCAGGGTGGGAGGGACTGTCAGACTCGTAATGACTAAAATCCACGGTGTCCTTCACTAGCCCTTTACGTACCGGGGTCACGGTAATTCGTTAGTCCCGCGACCCCAGCAGGCAGACGCGTCACGGTGACTTCGTATTATGCTCTAAGCAATTTATTTATTTCTTAGTCGCACTACGGTTCTTTAGATGTATATCGTGGCCATACGATTACTATTTAGAACCGAACTTGTTTCAAGGGGAATCTTGCAAACAAAATACAATGCTTACTCACTATCTTTGTCTATAAAGTGTAGAATTATGCTTAAATATTTCATATCTCTGTATAAAATAAAAGTAGTGAATGAACGCGATTAGCATGCAATCATAGTCAGGGTTCTAAAGTTCCTTTGTGAAAATACAGGCACATTTCAAGATTAGCACATAGTAGATTTAGTAATATTTACTTTGTTTATTTAATTTTGAAAACGTTACGTTTAAAAAAAGCTCAAAAAACACGATAAGAGGGTTCCAAAGTAAATATAAGATTTCTTGGCACTTGTACTAAAGTCGAAACCAGTTCTTCTCCGTTTACTGTTACGTCAGTCTGTCTGAAAAACATAGTCATACCGACACTAGGGATGTATAAATCTTAACAGTACCAGAACATTCTCAAAAAAATAAATAAATAATAAATAAATATTCCACAACTATCACACAACGCCATCTAGTCCCAAGCTAAGCAGAGCTTGTGTTATGGGTACTAGACAACTGATAAACATACTTATATATTTCTAAATACATACATATAATAGATAAATTACACTAATTATGTTAAGGTATTATGTCACTCGTAAGTTAACTACAAGAACGAAAGCTCTAACAATGCAAGTTTGAGACAAGATAGTGACCTTTATGTTGCGCAAGAGACTTCTTTCACAAATCCATGACGAGTGACGTTTTAGATCTGTGTATCAGTGAAGGGCGCTGTGACTAATTTATTCGTTCACAGTTGAACCGGCGCACGGTGGGCTGAAATCAAGCTCTAATGGACTTAGGGATTCACGAAAATTGATAAGCAATTAAAAAAAAAATAAAGACGGCTTGGTGATCTACCACTAAATACAAGAAATTTTTCTTCTGCGATTTTTGTATATACTTAATATTTTAAAAGTTATAACGATTTGAATTTATTTTTGTATGGAGAAATTTGATTTTATATGAATAACTTTTAATTCTCAAGAGTTCTCAAATAACCGCTTTCGGTATTCGATTGCGCTATTTTTTAGGCAAATTATCCGATATAGCACTTGCTTCGATTTTCTTCGATTTTGGAGAAAATTGTTTTTCATTCCCTTTTCCACACCACCTTTGAGGTAGAGAACTAAGCGCGTTTTTTTTTATCAGTGGTGTCTCCAGGAGGCCTAATCCACTCATACGCACACTCACAAACTCACTCACAAACACACGCACTCACAAAATTATCACTTAGACAATTTCATCAGATTCAGATTCGTTCTCTAAATGTTCCACATTAACAAATTTTCCCGCTCATCATCTTCAAATGTTGTAGATAAAAGAAGCATGGCTTTCGCTTCTTCTGAAAATGGTTTGTGTTTCCGTATCATTTTATGACGTTTTGATGATATATACTAACTGGGTCTGAACTAATTATTAAATTATTTAAAATATCCTCATTATTAGCTCTTCTGCAGACTTTCCTTGAATGGTGTTGGCGATATCGCCTAAAGTCTTTATTTCTAGATTCAGCCGCTTCTTCATTAATCGCTAATTTCTGTTTCCTTCAATTCATTTATCTCCGTTTCAATTTCGGTTTTCTCTCTTAAAATCGTTGATTTATTCTCTTTTTCAAACTTGAAAAATATTGGACGACACCAATATGAAGAATTTGGTGAGTCGTTTTCCCAGATAATTTGTTCCTCAGAAATAATTTTTATTGGTACTGAACTACCCATAAAAATACTTGAATCATATGTCGAAGCACTGTCCAATTTGTCCTCCGTTGTCATTTTTTGCTTATAGTTTGCTTGATTCGAGGCACCATCCATTCCCCATTTGCTTATCATTGTCATCTCCTTAAAGTCTGTGCTATCAATATTGATTGCTTTGAATAATATCCTTTTGGTGGTTATATCTAATAGACGCTGCAATTTTATTCCAGCAGTTGTATCTGTTAAGGTGATATCATCTTTTGGCGGGTAGCATTCTTGTTTTGCATTTTGCACCTTGTAGTAGGAAGGGAACATGTCGACATTTTTCTCTTTGATACTTTTTCTTAAAGTATTATATTGCCACTTTGTTAATTTAAGGGACAAAACAAGTCCCAAAGTTTCATCTGGAGTAAATTTAGGTTTTTCATTTTTACCTAAAAGACTATCTTTCGCTTTTTGCACATCCTGTGGATTTTTAAGTAGGTGTTCGAGGATTTTAGATATTCCTTGATTACCATCCTCTCGTAATTTCATAATGTATGCATGAGATATTTCCTCTGTAGTCATATTTGTATGAATATGTTCTGTACGTCTCTTTTTTTGCTTAGGTCCTAATTCACAAAATGGTTTTCTGGGACTTACATTCGTTGACGTGGCAGTAGACACTTTTGCTGGAGATTCATGTTCACTTGATGTACTAGGAACAGAGTCTTGGTTTCTTTCAAATGCACTTACAATGAAATCAGGCCACTTTATTTCCGATGATAACCATTCACTATTATTGTTGCTGAACAATTCCTCTTTGCTATGAGCATTTTGCCGTCTCCTTTGCAGATTATAGCAATATTTTGCACAAAACGCTTTTACCGCTTTATCGTTTTCAGCACTTAACACAGTGGGGACTAATCTAGATTTAATAGCACTATATAAAACACTATTATTTTTAAAACTTCCACTTTCCTTTAATAGCACAACAATATCAATATTTGACAACAAATCGAACATTTTTACGTAATAAATAGTATTAGTATTCCGAAAATGTGAGATAGGATAGTGCGTTTATTACGATGTGTAACAACGTACTGAGGATGGTTGTTTTTCAAATGTAACCGTATCATTTTTTACCTGCTATTCATCATCCTATCACATAATGACACGTCATCATTTTGCTGCGCTCAATGGACGATGCGTTAATGAGGGTCACGGCACTATTGAGTATTGTTAAAAACAAATGACGTAATAAGGGTGATGTAGAATGTTTACCAATAATTTGTTTTTTGCTATATTTCTGTAATACAATATTAAAACATGTCAGATTAAACCAAAAACCGATTAATATTTCATACAAAGTTTAGGGGTCTATAACTCGAAAAATACTAAGTATAAAAAAATTACATATAACAAAAAATATTTGTATTAGTACATAAAATTCAAAAATACTCATTTTAATCCTTAAGTCCCCACTTGACGATTCCAGCCCACCGTGCGGCGCGGGCGCACTCGTCTGACCACTTTCACTGCGACTGCGCATAACGCACGAGATCGATGAAGTGATGGCCTTTACTTCATTATACCAGTATACCCACATCATATTGATGCCTTAATTATAACATGCTAAAAATAAACTTTTTGAACTTTTCCATTATTATGACAACTTTCCTACAACCGATGCGACCAAGCGTCAATCTGTACGATCTGCTGATTAGAGTACAGATTTAAGAAAATAAAATGTTTGCAAAAAGTGAAACTTGGCTCCGGCACACTACAGCAACATAAAAATAGAAGTGATGTCTTGATCATAAACTTGATCGAATTGAAATATTAGATTTTATCATAAAAATAACAGTAACGGGTGACATTTAGGTAATTCAAAACGTACCTACCGTTACGTAGTGCGATCATTCGAAATAAAGTCCTGAGATTACGCAATCAGTGATAGACACGATACAGGTGTGAGATGCTGATAAATATCGTGTCTAACTGAAAATATGGCACGGTTTTGGCAATGAAAACTACTACGACAAAATTTTAAATAGAAATCGTAATAATTTTGATACACAAGGTGTACACCGACCCTTGATTACGAACGAAAGACGGAGCGCGGTGCAGTGCGACAAACCGCATATACTGCAAAAATGTTTTTTTTTTAAGTGGTAAAATCATCAAATGGGTCCTTACACCCAGGGAAGAACGGGAGGGACTGTTAGACTCGTACTGACTAAAATACGACCCCGATGCAAAAAAAAATGTTCAATTATATACTAATCTTTTTTTGGAAAAAAGATTAGTACCCATTACCCATGGTTGCATTGAAAAGTAAAGGAGTTATGACAGTATTAAAATAAAGTTGTAATATGGAGCCATAACCGTATTAAAAATAAAGTTGTAATAAAACCTGTCTTCAAAATGTTATAACTTCAACATTCCATATCCCCGTCACTATGAAGTTCATAACTAAGGTTTAGAACATTAAAAAAAACTCACACATGGCGGAAAAAGCGAAAATTCATTTGGTTTCGTCAAGGGTGTTCTTACAACCTTTATATCACTTATGTTTGTATAGGACAGGAAGAAAGAGCATTTCCGTAGCGTAATGTATCGTTCACTTACGTACATCACCTAGTTCTTACATGACTTTCCATTTTCACACATACGTAAAAGCAATATTTACTTATATATTTATATGAACTGTGATCCTTCACCTTAATCATTAATCATCCCTTTTGGGGCCAGTTGATTGATAAATAGTTAAACTTACTATTGTTAATATACCATTAATTTTTAACAAAATGTTAAGGATTTAACAAATAATTTTACTTTCCAGAATTAATAAATTGCAAATCTGTTCAGTCAGTTAATAGTAAAATTATGACTCGTGATGAATAACGCAATACAAATATACAACGGTGTGACGTTTATTGAACTTTATAACTACGTATCGTATCATCGTCAATTTTCATCTAAGTACGTAATGTTTGGCCGCAGGACTGTACGAATTACCGTGACCCCGAAACGTAAAGGGCTATTGAAGGACACCGTGGATTTTAGTCAGTCCCTCCCGCTCTGCCCTGGATGGGAGGACTCATAAGATGATTTTACCAAGTAAAAAAAAAAAAGTACGTAATGTTTTCACTAAACAAGCCTATTTTACATCCTATTAAATTATATGTTACGTCCTATGCTTGGCATTATACCTACATATTATACTGCATTTCTCACCACCCAAACCCTCAAGTATGCACTTAACCCTTATGCACTTTCTAATATTTAAATCAGATATTTATTTACGTCCAAATTAATTGATATAACGTCACCAATAGAACTGGTAGTGGTGAGTGCGTAAGCGCAGGTCCGATATCTTCGACCGACCAATAACACTGCCACATAACTCATGTTTTACTGCCATTCAGAAATTGTAGTTTATAACTTTGAAATTAACTGTTTCTAGGAAAATTTTCCTATAGCAACAGCTGTAGTTCTTTTTTTAATGTATTATATTTTCTATTGATGGAAAGAATAATCATATTTCTGCATTTAAACATTTTTTCCATTGGCTTCTCTTGAGAGGTTTCTCTTCAACTGAATAAAGTTGTTTTCCAAGAAATCAAGAAATTAGTTTTAGTTTAGTAAAATATAATTTCGAGTTTTCCTTCATTTATTTAATCTACTAGCATATCTTCACATTTTTTTTTAAACCAAGCGGTTATCAGGTCAACGAACTCTAAACATATATCTTACTAGCTTTTGCCCGCGGCTTCGCTCGCGTAGAATTTAGTCTGCCTCATTAAGTTACGTGACATTTTTTTATGTAACTTCACATCGTACATCCCAGATTTCTAACTTCAAAATTAGTTTCCATACAATCTTTGAACACCTATACCTAATATTTAGAGGGAATCTCTTGAGGGTGGAATTATCTGAATTCCTTTCTAAGTGCTCATTATTTCAGAGGGCCAAAGCCTGCCGGGGTCGCGGGACTTACGAATTACCGTGACCCCGGTACGTAAAGGGCTATTGAAGGACACCGTAGATTTTAGTCAGTCAAGTCTAACAGTCCCTCCCGCCCTGCCCTGGGTGGGAGGACTCATTTGATGATTTTACCACGATAAAAAATAATAATAATAGAACCCTGCATGAATTTCAAAATTCTACCAGTGGTTTCTTCATCAATCTTTACCTGTATGGTGTGTTTATAAAAAGTAGCCCTATGTCCTTCCCCGGGCTTGAGATTATCCTATCCAGCACAAACGGATTTCTATACACTGACTAATAAACAGGTCGGACCAATGTTACTTGCATTTAATCACTACATAGTATAAAACAAAGTAGCTTTCTTTGTCCCGTGTAACGATCGAACTCGTGTAACGATCGACATCATTGCGCGATCACCACCATCTATCGAGCATATGGACCACTCGACATATAGTACTAATAGAATTATCTATACTCCGTTCATCCTCTGCCTAGCGTTTTCCCAACTATATTGAGGTCGGCTTCCAGTCAAACCAGATGCAGCTGGATATCAGTATTTTACATGGAGCGACTGCCTGTCGGACCTCCACAACCCAGTAACTGGGTAATATGATACCCCATGGTAAGATTGGCTGTCAGACATTAGAGCTTCTGACAGTAACGACTGTCAAAGATCTTCAAATGAAAGAAAGAAAGAAAGAAAGAAAGAAAGAAAGAAAAAACGTTTATTTGGATAACCATTACCGGACACACAAATTAACAAACAGAAATGAGAAAAAAAAAATGTAAAAAAGTAAATAAAAAAACATCAACGAAATAACAAATAATATAACATTGTGTGTCCCACGGCTACGCCAAATGGGTCCAGTTCAGCAATTTGTCGAGCAGCTAAGTGCTCGACGCTGGTTTTCAACTAGACCCGGACGATGACGTGACGGACGCAAAGCAGTCTCAAAACATTCAAATGTGTGTGTTTGTGAAATATATAAATACTTATATTAACTTAAGAATGACAGCCGGGACCAACGGCTTTACGTGCTATCCGAGTGCTTTTTACCCATCCACAGACCAACCTCGGCAAGCGCAGCTTAACCCGTAAAAAATATATAATAAAAAACTTTTTCAAAAAAAAATGTAACCGCCTTCAAAAAGAACCACAAAAAAGGGTAAAATAAAAATTATTTTGATTAATAAAATAAAAGTTATTTTGTAGATTATTTTACCCTTTTTGTGGTTCTTTTTGAAGGCGGTTACATTTTTTTTTGGAAAAGTTTTTTATTTTTCGTTTTTTAGTTAAAATATTCAACCCAAATTCTTGCCAAATACATATAATACAATCCGTAGCACTGGTAATAACATCCCTCATGTACACAATAAGCTAATAAAATTCCCTATCTCGAAAACTACTGAACCGATTTTGATGAAACTTGCAGTATTCCCTAAGTTGAACAATACTTAGCACAAAAAAAATAATAATTATTTAAATCGGACGTGAAGTTCCGGAGATATGCGAACAATGAATCAGTACTACTACCTACTCCTTACTGTTAAGGAGTTGTACCTTCCATCATCAGCTCAGCTACATAAGGTAATGATTACCATACGCAAGTACTTAAATTACTACATAAGATTAACGAAAAACGATGCGTGGGCCTATAAAATTTGAGGGTTGCCCTCGATTTCTCCAAGATCCAATCATCAGATCCTGATTTGGTGACAATGGGACCACACGGGAAGCACCAGCTTTCAAACAAAAAAAGAATTATGAAAATCGGTTCACCCAGTCGGTCGTTATGCGGTAACAAACTACTGTTAAGGAGTTGTACCTTCCATCATCAGCTCAGCTACATAAGATGATGATTACCATACGCAAGTACTTAAATTACTTCATAAGATTTACGAAAAACGATGGGTGAGCCTATTAAATTTGAGGGTTGCCCTCGATTTCTCCAAGATCCAACCATCAGATCCTGATTTGGTTACAATGGGACCACACGGGAAGCACCAGCTTTCAAACAAAAAAAGAATCATGAAAATCGGTTCACCCAGTCGGTCGTAATGCGGTAACAAACATTTAAAAAAAATACAGTCCTCCTTTTTTTGAAGTCGGTTAAAAACTATCCTATGTCCTTTCTCAAGTTCCAAACTATGTCTGTACCAAATTTAACACTAATCGGTTCAGTAGTTTAGGCGTGAAGAAAAGACAGACAGACAGACAGACAGACAGACAGACAGAGTTACTTTCGCATTTATAATATTAGTTAGGATTAGGATTTTAAAAGCAGTCGATATTTTACCATCACTAAACTTTAATGCTCGTTAAATGTTCAATAAAGTATCACAATTTTACAGTCGTTGTAAACCTGAATATTAAAATATTATAAGCAAATACTGAGCCAATCGGTCAAAATATTTTGGTTTACGTTACGGTCATAATAATAAAGTTATTTGGGAAAGAACCTTGCTCCAGTTTCGTGTAATGTGCATCGTTACCTACGTTAGTTCATTACGAGGGCCAATTTTAACTTTTCCTGAAAAGTTTTCCTCATAAAGTGGTTTGTTAATTAGCAACGTAATTAAAAAACGAAAATAGAAAGGTTTTAAGAAAAAAAAAACTGTTTATAAATTCAATAAAAATACAACTACGAGTAACCAGGCGCTTACTTTCAGTAGGTAGGTACTTTTTTTTTTAAAGTGCAGTAAATAAGAAAGTAATATAAATTATAGTGATGTGCCAAAGTCTAACAATTAACTTTGACAGGCGTGT
Organism: Agrotis puta; assembly: GCA_943136025.2. Taxonomy (NCBI): domain Eukaryota; kingdom Metazoa; phylum Arthropoda; class Insecta; order Lepidoptera; family Noctuidae; genus Agrotis; species Agrotis puta. The sequence goes on along the minus strand of OW964170.2, from coordinate 11,274,375 downwards.
ACGTCGACAAGTGTCTTGAGAAAAACACTTATCTACTCGTATTTCTTTTTGTTCCTGCTTTCCTAGTCCATCACGGTCGGGATCGTTTAGTCAACTCTGACGCAAATGCCTCAACAAATTGATTGTAAACGAATGTCTCTGCCAACCGCCTCATGGATTTCTAATGTAAAAGAACACGTTAGAAGTTCAAACAACTTTTCAATACTTTGTTCTTTATTAGTTCTTTACCCTCATCTCCTTTAATTTGATTAATTGTTTTATACAGCCACATACGCACGAAACTTCAGAGAAATAACCTTGCCTTCTATTTATATTTCAATTCAATAAAGATGAAGTCGTAAAAACCTAGACATAGTATCGTAATAAAATAAAGAGGGAACTAAAATGAAAATATAAAAACGATAACACCGATATTTAGTATAATAACAAACATAACATTCAATCATACTTTCAACTTGCTTGTTTAACTCCTCAGACGGGTTCACGACGCCTCCCCGAAAGATTGTTATATTGAATAAATCATTGGCGAGGAGAACGGGAGCTGAGAGGTGTTTTCACAAGGTGTGACGTCAGAGCACAGCTGTCTCTACCGTTGCGACGAGAACTTGACACATACACTATTATACATCATATTAAACGCTTTTATCAGTATTAATCATCCGTTAGCGGCGCGCTGGTGGGTGACGTGATGACGTCCTGCCAGACCAACCCACGAGCCACGACCTTTACACGAAGGTAACAGAAAAACATCTGTATAAAAACCAAGTTCACTAGGTATGCAAAGTTGCAATGAAATGGATTAGCCATGCAACACTTTCAGAATTAATTTTACACATTTCTATTAAACAACTGCACCTGTTTCACGAAGCTGTAGACATATTTCAGACCTATTTGTACAGATTTACAGTTCAAAATGACACACATAATTTAGATTGCGCTGAAGTCTACTTCGTCCGTTCTATTTGCATGTGTTTTTTGAGAAAGGTAAATAAAAAACTATGTCAGCTCCTAATCAGATCACGCGTGTTGAAAAAGTGGAGTGTAGCAATGACGTTGATCATACATAACGATATAATAGTTAGGTACATTCACATCTTGATTAATTACAGTTACATATAATGGGTCCTTGCGGGCATGGATAGTTACGTTATGACTTTATAATGGGCGAAGTATTATGCATAAGAAGCTTCTGTTGATATTAAAATGTACCTTAACAAAAGAATATAAAAGGATTTTCTAGATTAAGTGCTGTTATAAACATTAGGTAAACCCCGCTCGGTAGTAACAGAAACCACGATGTATAAACAAGCAAACTATCGATCATGAGCATATTTGTATGGGTTGACTGCGGCCGCGTTATATTTCGCTAATGGTCCGCAAACAAATCGTTATAGACAACAATACTTGTCATTTTTCCAAGTCTACCCACCATTGTTAAATAAGCTCTTGACTATAAACAACTTGTTTGATCTCAGAATGTGGTTGGGAAATAGGTAGCTGCTTGACTCATTCCTGCAGCTGGTTTCAAACACCAAGTAACTTATTTTTAGTGTAGTCTCCCATAAAGCGAGTCCTGACACCGAACTGGGACAACGCTCTCCAGTGTTGCAAGAAAAGCTAAATATTATAACTTTGATATTATGAGTATTCTGGAAATTCTGAAAAGTAACAAAAAAAAATCAGGTTAATATTCCTCAAAAATAATCATTTATTCTTCTCGTTAAGTGGTCAACACCATCCATATTGCACATTCTGAGAAACGACGCTGTCATTAGTCACCGTCAGCTCGTTATAAGTACGGTTTTATTATTTAGTATACCGCGATCTTTATAAACTTCGGTCGTTTCACTAAACCATAACTGCCCGTGTATGTTGGTAACATACATATTTTATAATATTATATAGTCGGTCTACCTCGTGTCAAGGATGAAAGTCAAAGTTGTGATTTTTGGACGAAACCCAAACTGTCACCGGTTCCATTGCTTTAATTTATGAATGAACGCACTGAACGTTACCCGGGGAAGTGGAAAGATTTTATGTCACGCACTGGACTTTTTACGCGGAAAAGGCGTAGACACTTTACACATTGAGTACGACAAGCTGTGTCGAATCACACTACGGAAGCCGAGTGTCACGTTGGTGTCGCCCTACACCAAACATACGCGCGTAGGCGGCGAAATGTAACATTTATACGACGTGTCATTTTTACTACTTTAAACGTTGATAGATATATAATAATTACGTGCCTATCATAATATAGGTCGTTGACTTGAGAAAATTATAATAACCTATTCTAAACTAAACTCCACAAAGTACCTCCCACGATCAAACTTTACCTATAAATACTCAAATAACAATGATTAAATCAGCCGATAAAGGTGCAATTACTGGAACAAATAATTTAGTGACCTAACAATAGATAACAATTCTCAGCGAAGGTTAAATCACGACCGTACGTTCCAATGGCTACTTTCTGAAAGTCGCGAATACTCAGACGCGCTCAGGAGCCAAATAGTTTTTGTCAGAGATTTACGCAAAAATTGTCCTCCATCATCGTTAGCATTAGAATTAACAAAATTTGTGCACTTATTTATTGACTAATTTCAAGGCAGACTTGGCATCAAAAGATAAAGTGCTAAAAAATACAGGCTGAGAAATGAGCCTAAGAAAAAGTAAAAAATAATTTTGAAGTTTTTGCCCACTAGCAATGGACAAAAAAACAGTACCTATAAGTAACTATCCCTTTGGACAAGTCCCTTTTAAAAAAAAAGAATGTATAAATAAAACATATGTTTGACTTCAGAAAGAACCAATTACATAAATCGAACTGGCTAATCACAAAGAGCTGAACCTCAACTCAAAGGAGTGCCATAGACATTCGTACTTTGGACAGCCACTTTTGTCTATGTGCCTACATTTTTAATTCTTACCAGTAGTATGCTAGTAGATAATGCAACCGATATTACAAGTATTTGTTTCTCCACTATTGCCAAACGGTAACAGTATATTTGAAGTTTAATAAACAATTGCATTCACGAGTAAGTATTACATTCGATGACATAAGAGCTACAATCATTCTGTAAACTAGTTTTGCAGAATCAATCCGCCTTCGGACATGGCTACCTACTCGTACAATGTAGTTTGAACATTAAACATATTTGAGAGCCGTGTTACGAGTGAGCTACATAATTACCGGTCATTAGTAAGTACGCAATAAAAGCTTATTCGGCCACTTTCAAGGCTTCCTGTTATTAATTTTATCTTATTGAGCATGGATAAATAAAACCACCATTTCTTAAAGGATTTCTAGGTTCATATTTCTAATGAATTTAGCTTGAAATACCTTGTAAAATCAACGGCCTGTGATTCACATAAGCCTTGGGTCTGGAAGACCCAGAAGTGAGACGACCCAAGCTACCCAACAGTTACCTTTGTTTTTTTACGTGGTAAAATCATCACATGAGTCCTCCCACCCAGGGCAGAGCGAAAGGGACTGTCAGACTCGTACTGACTAAAATCCACGGTGTCCTTCAATAGCCCTTTACGTACCGGGGTCACGGTAATTCGTGAGTCCCGCGACCCCGGCAGGCTTTGGCCCTCTACAGGGGGTCCCGTTACACCCAACAGTTACCTTAGTGAGATCTTTGCAGATTTCAATACAATCTTCTCCTTTGTTTATCGCTTCATTCATCGTCATCTCGTCATTTCCTCGTGTTTGCAACCGTTACAGATCCTTGAATAAAACAATTGAAGTCACTGTTTAGAGTTACCAAACCATTGTGATTGTTGTAGAAACCGGAACCTGGCAATATTATACTTGCAAAGGCGAAATACAACGAGACACGCAAACTACACATAGATGAAGTTACATTTTTCATATTTGTTTTTCATTTTACAGTGATTTTCGTGAATCTCGGAAAAGGAAAGAAAATGTGTAAATCCGGTAGTTTTACTTCAAACTGGATGTTGGCTAATAGGTTGTTCAAACCGTTGCAGGCAGGTAGATATTTATCTATTTGCAATGTTGCAATATTTACTCAGAATTGTAAAGGAAGTTTACTAAACCAATGAACAAAATTATTTGATGGTCGGAAAGGTGATTTTAAACATATTTAAAATCTACGCTGGCTACGGAGTCACCCTCCAATAAAATCCGTTTTACAATTTAATATACTTTTTATGGGGAACAAAGCTCGTTCGTGACAAAGGTAAAGGTTTTAATATAAATTTGAAGCGTGTTCCCTGAATCGCGTGCGCGCTGTAATCACGACAAATATTAATCACCACCACCGCATACGTAATAAGTGAACTATACGTTTTTAAAACAGTAGACTACGTCAAGTTTATCTTTGTTTGTAATAAAGAAATTATGTTGGCAATGAAACAGACATCTTGGGGACTTAAACTACGTATTTTACTTGTTTTGTTTCGCAAAAAAAAAAACATTTGTGGATATTTTTGGTCCTAATAAACGAACAGCAACTGTTTACAATTGTTTTCTTTTATTTCAGGTTGAATATTCTGACATCGGTTTATTGCGATGATAGACAATGCTCAACGCGATCTAAAAACCCTTAATAAAGACTTTATTCAAGAAAATAGCGTTTTTAATGGAAGTCCCAATCTTTATGCTAATTTCTTGCAGGTAAGCAATGAATATTTAATGCGTGTGGACATAATAGGTGTTTTATATTCATGGGGAGCAAGTTCAAATGGTTCAATGGTCTTTGATCGCGATGCACGTAATCGCTAATGACGGCTCTTGTGTGCTGTGCAACTGTAGTCTGTACTTAAACCCTCGCTTCTTATTACTTTGTACGCAGATCTACCGGAATCGGATGTTGTTCACTGACGGTTTTATTCAGCATCTTTTTATTCCACTTGTTGTACACAAAGGTTAATTATACTACGCATCAAAGACTTGCCAATCTTTGATGAGTTTTATTTTTAAACGGTATTCTAGTTTGTTATTGTTTTTTCTTTATCAATTAGGTGGAAAAGTATAAACAAAAGAATCGGGGACGTTGATAAAATCTCTACAAAAATCTGATTAGGTTATTTTTATGGAATCTTTATGGATGCCGACTGAGATTTTAATCTATGTAGTGCTTGTTTTAGTTTAAAACTGGTACAACGAAACAAAACAATGCTTTTTTTTTTATCGTGGTAAAATCATCAAATGAGTCCTCCCACCCAGGGCAGGGCGGGAGGGACTTTCAGACTTGTACTGACTAAAATCCACGGTGTCCTTCACTAGCCCTTTACGTACCGGAAAACAACGAAACAAAACAATGCTAGTCTAAGTTTTAGTTAAGGCGTACTAATTTATTAATTACTCATTAAAAGAACGTAAAAGAAAAGCGGAAGTTATGGAAAACTTCACGATCTGTTTACGTAATACATTCTCAACGACATTCAACATTGCTGATATAAGCACTTTTCAGGACTATGTACTAACTCCACAAAAGATTCTAAATTCCACATACGTCAGAGGATAATGTAAAGTCCTCAAAACATTGTAGATATGTTTTCACTGAACTTCCTAACGGACGCCACGTTTTGGCAGCATCCGATACAATAGTCTTTCAAAACAAAGGTTAAATATACAATATTAGAATATCACTCATTCAAATAATAATCTAAATATCTTAAAAGTGATCTGGTTATAATGCAAACTGGCCATGTGATGTGGCTATTGACGCACGGTCGATTACTCTATCGTCGGGAAACTGTTCTAGACGGGACGTCACACGTCAGCCGAAAGAAAGTCGCGAGAATTGTTAAAATAACAAACGTTAGTTGACATGTCAATGTTAAATTTTAACTAAAATTCACAAAAAGTTTTGTACATTTTCTTACAAGATAACTGAAACAATGTGATTTCAAAGCATTAATAGTTCTATTGCATTTGAAGGAACGTTATAATACCTTGCAGTAACCAAAAAAACGGTAGCTAATTGTTAAAACAATATATTTTTATCGTTTACGAGAAAATCTAAAATAGTTCAGTTAAAATTAGTATACGGAAGGCGTTACCCCGTGTCTTTGTTAACAATGGGTTAACCTCGCGGTGCTCCTACAATTACCATTAAGCAATTACTCAGTACTTAGTTAATATCTATAGGTTTAGCACGAGTTCTTCAGTCAGTCAGAGTCTCAAGGAAACACTATAACGCACTTTCTTTATTCCGATGTTTATAGCTAGTTTCCAAAAATATTCTTAAGGACGAACATTTTTATACACAAGCTAAATTCATTTGTTTTCGTCAAATTTCATAAATATTTCGTCACTTCAAACCTAAAATGAATTGTCAGTATTTTTATTTCGGAATACAAACTCGCACCCCGTTCACGACTTTGGTCTAAGCTAAACAATGAGCGGAACAACTTGCGGGGTTAATAAAATATGGCCCGGCGCCCATTATCGGCATCGGCAAGGAACAGGATCCTTCGGCATCCTACATGCAAGCGCACACTGTCGAAAACTATGCTTTGGCATGCTGCAACGTTCTTAGGCCCGGCGCCCATTATCGGCATCGGCACGACTGAGGATTTTAGGTGGCAAATAGCAATATACATTAACATAACGACAATAAAGTGGAAATTTCCATTATATATGCTATCCCCGAGTGGTGCCTCGGCGCCGGCGGCGTACCGAAGGATGCCGAAGCATCCCGAAGCATTCTTAAGGCTACCGATACAGCAGCCTCAAGCATACCGAAGCGGTATTTTTGTTATTACGACCATATATAATGGAAATTTCTACTTTATTGTCATTATGTTAATGTATATTGCTATTTGCCACCTAAAATCCTCAGTCGTGCCGATGCCGATAATGGGCGCCGGGCCTATTTGTTACTTTGTAGGTACGCGAATTTGCCACTGGCCCCGCCTCGTGACGTGTTTCAAACATGTCTATATATTGGATATTTTCGCCCCCCGCCCCGCGCTAAGACCGCTCACAACAGCAACATCGTGAACAGACCGTAATGTGGTTTTATGAGACAGTATTATCAAAACTTTTTATCCATTGAAGATCTATTACTGGCCTGTATGACGTACATTTAACTTATGACTGATATATAACATAACTCAAATCCACTCATACCATAACCGTTCCAAGAAAAACAGAATTACACTACACTGATGATTTTGATGGAACGTGTAATGTTTATATATAAATATTACGTAGGTATATTTTATAGCATTGTTTTATGACGTCCAGAAGATCAAAGAGATTTATCCCGTTAGACAACGGCTTAATTACATAAAAGGTAAATAAATAATAAAACCTGTAGATAAAGTTATTTGGTAAGCTGGTGTGCTATTTTAATTACCCATAATTTCAGTCATAAAAGCGCAAAAAGCTAGAAAATAACATTTTCGTGCAATAACGTTTTTCATGTAATCCATTTAATAAAAATATTAAATTAATAAAAACATGTGGAAAAACTAACTCATGTATACCAAAAATATCAAAAGATATAGTTAAGGTATATTTAGTTAGTCCTACGTATAGTTTCATCATTAAATTTAGTTTCTCACAAAGCAAGCAATGCAATGCAAGACTGTAAGCAACATTGGACATAATTTAACGAATTACCTAACCGAATACAACGGCATAGATGTACTACCAACGTGTCCCATTGTTTATAAGAGCTGTTTAACCTGTTACGACACCTTGTAGCGTTAAGTTGTAGTCGTAACTCGTAATGAACCACCGCAGTCGACGCCCCGCACAAAAGAAGCGACAGTGAAGTAAATCACTAGTACCGAAACGTCACTTGAGAGAACTTGAAGAACTTGCATGCAAGTTTGATGACATTGCGGTTATATTTGATCAACTGAGCTCATTATACATTAATAGTACGCAATGTAGGTAATCAAACTGGTATGCAACTCGCATGCAAATGTGTTGAATCGTCTAAATGAGGCTTTGAATTAAGAATTAACATTACAGCACATGTGCTTTAATATACATCGCGATGTAGATTTAATTAGTGAACGGAACTAGACACGTGTGAATGTACACAGCTAAAGGCAAACAAATAATAATATTAAGAAAAGTAAAAATACTCCGACTCTTTCAATTCTCACGTCGTCTTTGACGTTTTATTAAATTGTCAAAACAGCAAATGGACGTTTCCCAGAAGCGTGGGAGTTCCGATGTGGTGCTGAAAGTAGGTCGTCTTCACCCGAAAAAGAAAAATCAACTAACGTTATCGATTATTGTCATAAATATTGGATTATTGGGTCATCTATTAGTTACATGATGATAATATCTACGAGTTATTATAATTTAACATGATATTATTGTAATATGAAGAAAATAACAATCGGTTAATGATGTGGAACCCTGCAGTTTTGCTCTTTAATGTATCGAAGCTAGAACATCAAATCAACGAAGCATGCTGACAGTCACATTGTGTGATACAGGAATCGGTAGTTGTGAAATCTGTCGACTATCAAGTTTCCGCTAACAAATACTTACTTCACCTTAAATCGCTTGCGCCTGCGCTTCTCCACTTTCGAGTTTGTTGACTCTAGAGAACATTTCACTTTTTTCGTGCCTCACAGCTGGTTCTTTGGTGTGCCGAAAATCTTATCGATTACGTAGTGTTGCATAAACAAACCTGTCTTCGAGCGATTCAATGATATGTTTTATGTATTTTTTTTACACTTTACTTCGGTCCGACGCACTTACCATAATTTGTTTAATCCAAATAAGAAAAAAGCAAGCATTAAATAAGTATTTCTATAGTTTACTTTTTTAAATCGAGAGTGGTTATAAAATAAGATGCAGTATGTCAGAGATTTGATTTCGCATGACGCAAATACGTTTTAAAATAGTCAAGAAAACCATAATTTTACTGAGTGGTGCACTCTTAGAAATCAATTTAGATGAATTTGATATAATTTATTTGCAAATAAAATAAATAAAATTATCTGCCAAATCACCTTACATAACAAAAACTAAATACTGTTTCAGCTTATGAGAAATAATTATAAACCCAGCTATTTAAAATTAAGCGAGGCTATCAGGCAACCGCACAAAACCCATAGTTTTTAATTCGAATAGGTAGTGTATTAGTTACTTCTAGCTAGTTTTTACTGTATAACCGATAAGCACAATGTCACGGTTGCTGTATGCGCCTCGTGATGGAGAAAGTACTTGCGAGCGGAGAGCACGACCACAGCGACTACCAGCACGCACTGCTATGACAACACATATGTCGTAGAATCTCTCCTTATGTACAAAATTTGAGACATATCTGGCACGTGAAGTAGCTACGTCTCCTGGACTAACTCCCGCGCCAAGTTCAACGTGTACCAGTCATGTCTCCTGGACTAACTCCAGCTTCAAGAACAAGCAAAACAGTCGGGCATCGCTCCGTTTCAATGTACCTACGTAATTGTTTATGATAGAACTTCTTCTAAAGGTAAAATGCAAACAATAAAACCAAAAAACAAGTTAATAACCCATAAACGTCCGAACTGATCTCTTGATGACCAACAAATCTTTTTACAAGTGTAGATCTGGTTTTACAACTATGAGATCCGAATTTGCACTGATCTAACGTATATTTTTAAAGTTCTAATTATAGAAAGCTGAATACCAGTAGATTTAAAATAATGTATTCATTTCTCTTATTGCCATCCGTAGGATATAAATTGCAAAATTAATAGACGGCATTGAAAAGTGTTATAAGGAGATTCAAAACTAAGATAGAGTATTAAGCATATCCAAACAGTTAGGGTCATCATATAGTTACGTATATTGAATCTCGTAGAACAAAGACGGTGTCTTTTCTGAGCAAGATTTATTTTTCGGATAAGCCAGCCCTAGGGGAACAGTGTATAAGACGGAGACGCGAAGTTTAATGGGGACATACACTCTTTAGGCATACTTAACACAACACTAACATAGCGCAAGCGCGTCATTTGCTAGCGGCCATTATCAATTAGCGTCCTGTTGGCGCTTGTGCTACGTTAGTATTGAGTTAAGTTTACCTTAAGTGTGTGATTTCCCATCATACCTCGTCCCGTCCCCGCCTTAAACACTGTTCCCCTACTTGAATGATTGTTGTACACACACCTGAAAGACCTGTAAATACATTTTATCGAAAATAGTGTTATTTTAACGTGTCTCTTTTCTTTCTTCGCAACCAACTTTTCTAAAAACTGCGTGTAAAAGTTGCAAGATCTGCAACGCGCAAGCGATACCTCTGGTGTTGCAGACGTGTATAGGCTGCGGTTACCGCATAGGTGATGGTAAAAAAACTAGTCTATGCTAATAAACCAGTGACTTTAAACCATTTGTAAACAAAATCACGCGAATTGATGATACACAGTCCGAAATAATAGTAGTAAAAAATACGCTTCATTCGAGAAAACTTTGGTTTATGTGCCTGAAATTTTAATACTAATGGCATAAAAATATCTATTACATAAAGCTAATGTTAAAGACATATTTAATATCTAAAATATCTTAAAAAGCAGGGGTAATGGGTGTAAGGTTTTTTTCAGGATTAATTCTGTAAATGCTGGTGCAAGTCACATTAAAGGGTTAAAAGATGGGAACAACCAGCCACGACTCACGAGTGTTCTCACCGACCTCGCCCGCATCCCAGTTTACATGAGCATTATTAATTATGACACCTTTATAACGATACGATGGAACACGGTCAAGGGCAGTGCATCTATGTGTTGCACCTTCGCACTTTCATGATGCCTTGGTATAAGATGCATTATTCAGAAGAGTTTATGGCTAAAGAAATGCTAATTTAAGAGCTTGTCTGTGTTTTACGAAGTCTGATGTCTTAGAAAGCTGTATTTCCAGAGATTCATGGTCGTAAAGTTAATAAACAAAGAGAGAACTGACGATCTGATGATAAACTCATCTGCAAAATGTACATTTTAATATAGGAATAGATGCCGTCGGGCGGCGCAAATTGTTTACTACAGTCAACATAATGAAGTAGTCCAAATTATGAACAGATCTACGATCCGTCAGTAATTTTTTACCGCCCATTTTATGGATTTAGGTACATATAAATGAATTTTGATAATCATTTTTCTCGGTGTTGTTTATTATTTCACTTGTTTTTTTTTTAGTTTCTGGGGTAAAATTGCTTCAAATTTAGCCCGGAAACTGGTTTCAGTTCAAACTTCTGATTTGGGTCAGTTATGGTCTGTACTGAACTAGAAAATGACACAAAGATTTATATTGCCTGGAAATTGTTGTTCCAAGAAAGCTCATAAACTTCATGTCTTGTCACGTCTAGTGCTTGGCATCAGTGGGAACATTAAGGCGAATGCGTGGAGTGTGACCGGCTCCATTTCCGTCTGGACTAGCGTCTGCGCATCTCTCCAACTGCCCCATTGTTCTTAACAACTTTCTTTTCTTAATTTAACTACACGCAAAAGTACCTACTTTCAATTGTGCACGAGTGCACTATGGAGTATGGGAACTGCTCATTTCGCAGATTTCACGGCTTTAACATGTAGTTGATAACTGTTGTTGCATTATCAATTTTCTTTTTGTTATACCTGCCGATAGCATTTTGATAAGCGGCTAGAGATATCATCTCTGCCAATGTAATCAGTACGGGTTAAACCCTATTGTTTAACTTATCTTAAATTCATCGCTCGCATTCATAACCTCGTGACTATGGCAAAAATGTCACAAATTAAATAATTTTAATATTATCTGGATAACATTAATAGTAGGCACGTGACACATTAACCCAGATATCTGGTGGTAATCACGCGTGACAAACACAATCGTTCGCGTGCGTAAACATAAACACAACTGAATTATTTTGTCTGTGCTATTCGTTTCAATTACTAATCGTCGCGGAACGTTGCAGTGCAGAATATTATAAACAATATCGTATGACAGTCACCTACATCCTCTTTGCTCATCTTATCTTTGAGCTGCTGTCATGAATCTATCGGCCTTACTCATTATATATTATTTAATTATCTCATCACATGTGTTTAATTTCATTGAAACGTCGCGTGTCGGCAACTATAAATCCTCATAATACGAAGGGTATGTAGTTGTATTTAAACAGCAGATATACTTATGTTTGTGGTGGCACGACGGACGAAACGGCACGGCCGCGTGATGGAATCGTTAGCACAGTAACTGGAGCACCGAATGGCACCGCGAGGATAATGCACAAACTAGATCTGTGCGCCTAGTACCTCAGAAACTTTCGTGCTCTGTTTCACCTCCACAATTAACTGTCTGCCACGCTGTACAAACATATTTTAAGTTTGTAAGGCATATGACACCTCAGTCGTTCCAATTTCTTTGTAGAGAATATGAAACCTCGTATACACATATAACTGCTATAAGTCTAATCTGTTAGGTTGGACAGAAATATACTTGCTTACTACTATGTGCACAAGTCACAGTTGACCGATTTCGATGTTAGATCGTGATAAAGCAAAGTTACAATTCCATCTCGCGACCAATCGCTACAGCATGTAAATGAAGATTTTCAATCACAATTCAGGAACTCCGATCTGAGACTAATTAAGCCTAAATCATTCTTGTTGTTCAATTAACTAGTCCAAATGGTAATGCACCATTCCGATCTTTAGACTGCGTGTTTTTCACACTTGTAATTATACCGCTTGGACTCCTGCCCGCCCCATAATAACAAGCGTATTATTGTACAATTGTAAAATATAACGACACAACTATATTTATTTCATAATCATGTGCTATTTTAAAACGTATTTCAGAAACTGTGTTGAAAGTTCGTTCGGTTCAGGATTCATTTATCTTCAACTTATTTCATGTGCCGTAGAACGTGAAATTGATTTGTCAATCATTTCCAAGCTGTGATTATCGCCTAGCGCCGAAGGGTTTGGAAAATATTACTCTACGACCGCTCTTACATACAAAATACGCCATTAAATTTTCAGCGAACAGCGTAGAATGAACTTCGCTTTATATGTCTATCGGATGTTAATGGATTTTTCCAATCGATTTGATAGACAGCAACATCTTAGAGTGCACCAATAACAACAAGCACATATTTCTGTCAACAATCCGGACACTGATTATTGATTGCTATACATGCCAACACGATCAGTAGATTCCATTTCTTGAACAGTTCCTTACAATGATCTATTATAAACTCCACATGTTGATGTAGACTTTGTTCCCTATCTCCGGTGGGCCTCCTGAATTTCAACTGCGTCACTTGCATAATTTTACATCACAATCCGAAAGATTTTCAAGCAAATTACCGAACTAGATGTTTGAAAAATTATTATCTTTTCTTTTTCTGTTCTAAAATAATGGTATAAACATGTTTCGTCGTGGTACGTCCTTAGTTCTCAAGTAAATCTGCTTCGTGTGCTATGTTTTAAACTTTTAATGCACAGCAGCACACATCTCGCTCGATATGAGTGCAATACAAATCTTTTGTCTTCATTCAGAATACTGATTAGACTTGAATCATGTGTTATCGCTTCTCTAACACTTTCTCCGATATCAGTAGTTTCCATTTCATTTATTCGATTTTTAAAACCAGTCTTAGATCAACAAAGGTTGCGTTAGTGCAATATTTGATTGTAGATTTTGAACTTTATTAGGTGTGTCTTTAATATGTAACTGGGTCAACAAGTAGGCAGCGGCTTTAGCATTATCATTTATCATTCATACTCCTGCTATTAGGTACATTCTGTACTGACTTATTCAAACTAGTAATTTGTGATATCCTGCAGTTACTCGTGGGTATATTTATAAGCTAAGTACTCGGTTAACTTTGGTACATTTGTTTTAATGCAACTTTACCGTTTCATGTAATCTTGGTATGTTTATGGCGCGTTTCGAATCTTGGATTTAAATTTTAATTAAACTACCGTAAACTTATATTACATTCTTCCATACTTAGTACCTAACTTTGTTGCAATATAAATAAAATAAATGAAAGAATTGGAAAACGCTTGCTAAAATCCACTATTTTTTTGTGGGAATGATTTCGTGAAATGTAACGGAAGTGAAAAAGGATTGGTCAAATCGAATTAGCGCGCTATTTGATTTAACCCATGAGCGAGCGCTTTAGTAGAGAGCCGTCAGATGTTAGCAACTGACGCTGAGGTTTCTCTTTAAGCAACGCCCGTCTAGTTCAGTCTTTAGATGGGTTACCAAAGTAAGCAACTCTTGCCAAGGTCTGTATATGAAAAAATATATTACTCAAAGTCAAAGTCGAAGTCGTGTTGCTTATTGCCAAGGTGAGATGTCATATGTTACACATCCTGCGTGACTAGTGACTACTGTAAGTCTCGCTCCTTTTTTTTCAACACTTTGAATGTGTGTGTGTGTTTTTTTTCCAATAGCACACATAGTAATCAAAAGGTATAAAAATAAACTGTCACCTATGGAGGACCACATGGTATCAATAATTTCCTCCCTATTTTTTCACTTACATGTTGACAGCATCAATAAATTATAAATTTAATTGTAACTGTGTTCGTCAGATACAGTTTAAAAAAAAAATCGACACCTATTTTTTCTTTTCTTAAATCAATGCATATTTACAAAGATAAAACGTATCAAAATTTGAGAGTGGAGTCTCATGAGGTCAGAAGCAAGTAAAAAATGTACTTACTTGTGACGTTTTGGAAAATTTAAAAGTGTCGTATCTTCGTCAATTTTAGTTTATGTAACAAAAGAAAAAATACGTGTCAAAAATATTTTGGTCCTCTAACTGACGAACTAATTCGATTTTTTCAATTAAATACCCTATTCCGTAGTTACCTATAGTAAGTTTCATAAATAATATGCACAGAAACCAAGAAATGTCAATACCGGTGCCGCATCCTACTGGGTCACGGGTGGCCCGGCCACCCTTGGCCTATATTCCACTCACCTAGAATTGGGTCGAGGTGTTATCACCTGCATTCACATTATACAAGCCGATAATGATATCAATACTTACATACTCGCTATGTCCTTGATCCGTTTAAGTTTATTTATATATAAAAAAAAACATATTAAAAGCTCATCACGATCGAAAATGTAAGGTTGCGTCAGAATGAGATAGATTATAAAAAAAAATATAAATAGTTTATGCTTACCTAGTCATTATCTTGTTTATAACCAATTTACAGTTTTCATCGCGTGTCATAGACCCTTATATTTTATGTGCTACGCAAAGACATTCAAATATAATAATATCTTTAGTGCTACAGGAATATAATACTTATTCATAGATGAAAACGTCACCAATTTCAATGAGACAATAACAAGAAATGAGCAGATACATTTCATATACGCGATTTTCACGCGATCCATCAGGAACTGACAGATATGAAAAGAGCTTTTGATACACACTCTTGAAGCTGGTAAAAGAAACTCGTAAAAAAAACCGTTTTCTCCCATTTTGCAAAACATAAATTACGACAAACATGTTTATAGAGGACAAGCAAATAATCTTATGACATCTTGAAATACAACTACATGGTCAGACAATAAAAAAACGTTTTGATTAATAACCTAGACCGAAGCAGTCTTAATCTTAAGAGAATAAGAACGATTTTCTCTAGAAAATTGTATTGTTCTGCGAAATAAGAGATTTAAAACTGTCCGAAACTACAGGCACAATATTAATGTGTTTACGTTACTCTATTATGTCATTCGACATCACTTTTATTTTTATTTCGATTTAAATGAAATTAAACGCTGTCTCTTTTATACAGTGGAACAGCATGGACATTAAGATCAATGGTCAGGCAATTTTGAACCACGATTTATAGCGAAACATTTCAAAACAAACGGCCACGTGCTTCAGTCCATTAAAACAATGGACTGCCCAATTATACTTTACTAGCAGTTCCCCGTGGATTCAACTCTGCTACTCAACTCATATTGGACGTAGCGTGATGGTATTATAGCCTATAGCTTTCCTCGACAAATAGACTACCCAACACAAAAATAATTAGTCAATTCGAACCAGTTGTTCATGAGATTAGCGCGTTCAACCAAAAAAACTCTTTAGTTTTATAATATTACATAGTTTAGTAGTATTTTACCATCTAAACATTTACTTTGACTACGATGCGTTATTTTTTAGGTGGTCAAACTTGCATGCAACTCGCGTGCAATTTCTTGCAACGTGTAAATGAGCGTTAACCGTAAACGATTTCAGAAGGTACTGTTTCAGGAGATATCTTAGAGCAAATCAAACGGAACCTTTTTCGTTTAATTTGGAACCCGCTGTATATTACCTCAATATAATTTAATTTGCCTGTTAATTTAAACCGTCTGCAAATCCTGATTTCATATAAAACTGTATTTTGTAAAACAACTTTTTAAAGAATACATAAACCGGTACATCAAGCTATTGTTGATAGAAAATGTTTAGAGAAAGCTAGAATAAAACTGAAATTAACATTTATATAATTGTTTAAACATTATAATGTTATAAAAAATATTTTATGGAGTCCTTACTTTATAGCTGTGCTGCAAATCGTGGGAAATAAATACATAGGTAGATGTTTAATAAAAAGTTATCACATTCATATATTAGGAGTACATAACCATCTCTCTATATGTATATCCGTGTTTCTCAACAAATAATTACAAATGACGGACAGCTAAGACAGCTCCTATAATAACTTCAGACAAAGTAACGATAGAAAATAAGTGATGATTTAGAATAACAAGCCAAAAGTAATTTTTAAGAGTTATGACAATTACCTACAAATGACCAATAATAAGTTCCATGTTAACTGATTTTCACAGAAAAGAAAAATATATTTTCCAGCGAACGACATTTTCATATTTATCTAACTCATGTGGGCAGAGACGGGCTATGATTCATATGTCTAACTTTTACTATATCAGAGTGTTTTAAATGACGATGACTATCTTGTAAAATTAGCAAAATTACACTCTACTATTAATAGAGTTCCGGAGTCATGGAACACCTTCAAGAGATGTTTAGTTTACTACAGAAACTTCTGAACTGTAACTTGTGTATTTTGTGAAAATAGATGAAATCCCAGACACTTTTAGGCTGGACTGTAAATTATCTAATGACAGATCGATCATGTTTATCTTATTTCGTTCGTCATGAGAAAAATGATGGTAGATACTTTATACCTAACACTCCGCTTATACTTATCAAAAAAAAAAATTGGCGGGTTTTTCCAAAAAATATGCAGTTACTCACCAATAGTTTTTAATATCTGAAGGTCTTCTAGTTCGTACTCCTTTTCTTCTTCGGTGTACTCGGACTCTGTGGTGGTAGAGTCCTGCTCCTCAGTAGACGAGGCCACGGACAGGGACCTCACATCCGAACTAAGCTCCGAGCTGCAGTCCCGCACCAGTTTTGCACTAGCCATCATCATTTTCAAAAGTTTGTCACAGTCAAATTATCAAATCAAAGTATAGCTATTCTATGTTATGAGTTCCTCAATTAAAATGATTGTTTTCCGAAAACATAAACATTGCAGATTGTTTTAATTTTTAAATTAAATCCGCTTTGCAATAGTTTTATGGTGTGTATTATTATTAAATAAAATTATTGTTTATTTATTTTTAAGAAAATATTAAATTAAATGTGTGTTATCGTGAAGATACGCGCGGTACCGGTGAACAGTCGGCAAGGCGTTCCGTGCGCACAACGGTTTGTGTCTCACTGACGGTCGGCCTCGCTGCCTCGCTCGCTTCACTGCCGAGTCGAGCGAGACGCGAGACGAGACGGCCACGATAAAATAAACGCTGACAAAGTCTTGTTTCTGCAAGCAAACTTGCCGACAAAGTCAACGATGCTCTTCGCATACAATATTCTAAATGATCGAGCACCACTCGTCCTGCAAACAATAAGAAACCTTGGACGCAAATAAAATTACCCTGTCTAAATATATTCCTTTCTTCAACATAACACCTAAATAAATATCTCGGCATTTCTCCATATTTTTATTTCTTTAATAAAAATAACTATTACTGCCGCCGCTTTGTCTTAAACCTGGCCGTCGACATAACAATATAATTGAAAGGAGAGTGAGACTTCAAATTTCTTGAAATATAAACAGCAAAGTCCACGAGGTTCACTGTTTGTAGAGTTAGGGCGAGGCCACAACACTGCGATGCGGCGTCGCATCGTAAAAATCACAGTCAAAGATCTTTACATGGTTTTCGCGATACGACACCGCACCGCATAGTTGTGGCCTCGCCCTTAGGTCAGTGTTTTACGTGACCGACTTACAGTTGCTTCATGGTAAAAGCTTGAACTTTTTTATTTTATGACATTTGGGAGAACATGCCAAGATGCACACGTTTTTATTTGTTTACCGACTTCAGAAATACTAAGAAGGCTCATGTATCGAATACCACGTTAGTCATATTTTTTTTCATATTGATACGTTTAAGCTGGAGAAAATGGCAATGACTCAGTTCCACTAAGCTCTTTCACAACTTTCAGCAATATCTTCAGTATACTTCGAGACTGGGTTTCCATGAAGCTCTTAGTTAGGGTCAATTACCTAATTCATACTTGCGCAGACTCGAGGGGCATCAAACATTTAATCTAGCAAATTCAGTCTATCTCCAAAACCTTTCGCATTTATTTCTTTTGACATAAAAACACGAAAGTCATATATATATGTTACGGCTAAAGGTAGGTGTGAACCTAAACTTAAGATTAGCCGGCTAAACCTAGGTTTATCTTCGACGAAATGTTAATGTTAGTTTGTTCTATCTTTAGCCGGCTAAACTTAGGTGTAGCTGCAGGTCCTTGGCTAAAAATGTAGAAGGAAATGGAATGGTCTTGCTTTCGCGGGGCGTCCACGCTTCCCAGCATGTCGACGGAGCCCCGCTTCGCGGGGCTCCTACTTCTGGGTGGTTTAAAAAAAAAAATAACCACGAAGAGGATGGCGGGGTCTTTCAGACCCCGCCATCCTCTTCTAACCTAAATTGTCCGAGTCGGGGTGCCAGCGAGTCCCGAGCTCGCTTCGCTCGCTCATGTGTAATGAAAGTGATTATTTTTTAATAAAGTTTTCGTGTCAAAATAGTAAACATTATTACATTGTTTCCTTTTCCATTTCCTTCTACATTTTTAGCCAAGGACCTGCAGCTACACCTAAGTTTAGCCGGCTAAAGATAGAACAAACTAACATTAACATTTCGTCGAAGATAAACCTAGGTTTAGCCGGCTAATCTTAAGTTTAGGTTCACACCTACCTTTAGCCGTGACATATATATATTATACGCACGAAAAATTCAGCTGCAAGGGGGGCTCGAACCTGCGTCTTCTGGATAAGTACACCAGATGCCTTACCGATTAGGCTATCGCAACTACGTACCACTTTAATTGTGAAGAATTTGACCATTTGATGTTGTTACTAAAGTTATAATTAAAATGCTCTATTTATTTAAAAAGTTTATTTGCAACAAGCATATCACAATCAAACAAGTTATACAAGGAAGTTAAACAATAATATCACTGTAGAATCCGATATAAAGTTTCTGATATTACCTAAGAATAAATAAACTACAACTACTTTAATTACAAGTTTGTTTTCACATAAAGCGCGCCACACATGGCTAAGATACTATAATATTTTATCTTAAGATACCATATCGCTCGCCATACAATTCAATGGACCCATCACACACGACGAAGATAATATATATTTAATATTTTTGTATCTTAAGATAAAATATTATAGTATCTTAGCCGTGTGTGGCGCGCTTTAAATAATTGCCACATTTGAATACACTTTTATAATAATTATACTATATTTAAAATGGCAATAGAGACAAAAATTTTACATACAGTACAAGTACGCCGATACTTAGTGCTTGTGATGTTAATGAAACCCAATAGTTACATTTGAAGACAGTATTAAAACATTAGATATATTGGACTTCGTCGCTAACTTAAATATGGATCTTTAGGGTGCTTTTTCAATGAAGAAGTGACGAGTTGAGCGACACAAAGTAGACATTGCACGATTTCTAGATTCAAAAACACGATTCGAGAGTACCGTTGTGCCTACTTGCTCCCCAGCTTAACTCTTATCCGATCCGGAGGAAAAGCACCCTGATCGAACTTACCCACAAATGACCACAAAGCCCAGATTCCGAAGCCTTATATTCGATGCCAGTTAAAAGCTACGTAACATTGTAATGCGGCTTTTCTACAACGGATATTACAGGGAATGTTATAATTATATAATCGGCATTGGTGTCGGAAATATAAAGCAACGAGACGGGCAATCTACGTCACGACAAAGAATAATATTTACACAGAGAAAAGGGTTAAAAATTGAGGAGATGAGTTACTGATGACGCGTTTACGTTATTCACTAATCGCTTCAAAATGAAAATGATGCAAGTGAAGCTTGCACATTTCACCACTTATTTAAGTAAAATTTTATGTGCGTCATGTTTGTAGACAAATACTACGCAAAGTCTTGACGCACACTTAGGCGTTTTAGAAGTAATGATGCGACAAAAATGCGCAGAACGTAAACAAAAACATTCGTGTTCCAAAAACTTTTCCTCCAGGCTAAAAATAATCAGCGTTAAAAACTTGGAAAAGATAATGTAAGACTTAATTTACATATACAATAAGGCTTATTTTATTTTTTAATATAATATATAACAAAAATAAAATTTACATGTTTACGTGTTTTCACATAACATAAAAATCCTTATACAATATTTTAAGCTAAAATAGGCTATAAATACAACACTGGATATATACAAATAATTCAATTTTTTTATTCGGTTAAAACAACTTATTGCAGAAATTAAACAATGTTAAAACTTTAAAAATATATAAATAGTCTTAAAATAAACTATACATACAATATATTACAGTTAATGAACATTACAAATATACACAATAATTTGTTAGTCACCTAGCTAGCACGCGGCTTTTATTTTTGGATACTCTTTTGTTCTTTGCACCGCAAACGTTATGATTTTCATAAATGTTTTCCAGTTTTCACTAAAACAAGGCGATAACTAAATACATAAAAAATCACTTCATTATTTGATTTCTCCGTTCAGCGCCGAGAGTTGACATTACAATAAACTTACGTATCAATTTAGGCCTCGCCTAAAATTTGTATTTTTCTTGAGGATTTCTTTTAGTAATAATCTCGTTATTTTTTTTATCTTTAACGATCATCTTACCTTAATTCTCCAATTCTTGATAGTTTTGTTTCTTTCTACTTCTAACCGCTTTTTAACTTACTTATGGTGAGAAAAAAATTACAACTTCCATGACACTTCTCTTATATCGGTCACAAACAACACAATCGTTCATATAGATAACGTCAGTCATTTGATAATTTGGACGTAAAACATCGAATGTCATTCATCCCTTATAAAGATACTGGGTAGATTTCATCAGAAACATGTACTTTGGAGATTAGACGTATCTTTCTCTGGTCATCCTGCATGCGATTATCAACTTAATGAACCAGCGCTACACAATACTTGATCTAGCATTCTTCTAAGGGACATAAGTAACGCTTTTGCTTGTCAAAGCAATTCTATCCATAAATGCAAATAAACCCTAATTTGTGCTTAACAACATTCCTTATGTTTATTTCTTTTTGGGAAAAATAATGTTTAAATTTAAACTCGTTATACATTTATTTCAAGCGGTACTTACATAATATATTTCTTTGGTATTAACAACAGGTTATTATTGTCGAAACGGGTTGCCTCGTGATTTTTTAATTTACAAATCAAATCAAATAATTGTGCTTCGCTCAGTATTATAAATAGAGTGCTTGGCCCTTATTTACTTCAAAGATTTTTTTTTATTCCATGATAACGCTCCATTATTTTCAAGATAGTACTGACATCGGATTCAAACTGGAATCATACGCACACCATCTTGAATTGCAACGATTGATAAAAACAGATTAAATAGATAGGTGGGCCTTTTTATGTTACATAAGGTTTGTGACAAATAGGTTTTTAATTTTGGTACACCCCCCACATTTAGTATGAAACATATAAAACGGCGGGTCTTTGACAGTTAAAAATCCTTTATTAATTGTCCGTTCATTCAATCAAACATCTTTCGATAATTAGTTATTCATTAACGCTTACTCTTACAGTTATTTTATAAATTACATTCATTCATTCGATAACGGTTGAATTCGGCACGCTGCACATTTGTTCAGGTCGGCACATCAAATTCGGCAGAACCGCTAAGCCCAATCGATACTATTACAGCACATATTTAGCTACGCTTCAACTCGTGTTGATGGGCACACTGTTTCATTATATACTTTCACTGAATTGGCATATTGGAATTGACTTAACTACTGGTTCGGTTTAGCTACACGCTGTATTTCACCATTTACATTATAACATTCGGTTTTGCCGACCCGAACAAGTAAATAGCACGCCGTTCTTATAAATGGTCTTATTCGGGGAGTGACCCTCAGCCCAAGCGTCCGAAAGTCTATTCAAATCTTTTGTCAAATCATACATCGATTCAAGATTAGTCGATGTCATTTGGATCAACCAATCACACCACTTTACATGAATGTTAACAAAGCCACTTGATCAGGCTTTCAGAAACTGGTTGTATAGTCGCACAAGCCCATCTGGCCCGGTAATGATAACTTTTTAGTTGAACAAAAAATGACTGATCACCTTTCTTTTTGATGACTCTTGACGCGGACATTTAATTGGAACTAAAGCAATCACCCTGTTTTTTTTTTCTATACAAATTCCAGAGACAATTTTTAAAATGTTTACCAGATCGTCCTCCTGTCCATATCATTGCAGCGCCAAAAGAACCATGCGATACTTTAGTTCCTACTTCAGCCGGGTCACATAAGTTTGTAACATTATACTACCATGTTTGGTTAACAAATGTATAGACAAATATCATACGTTGATAATGAAGATGAGGCCGGAGTGCAAGGCGAGCGCTAGCTTGTGGTGTAGCTTGTAGGTGGGACAGAACTGCATGGCCGCCACGTCTGCCAGAGGGAAGCGCTCGGGATACACGTCGCGGGGCGTCGCTGACAATTTTTGTTGTGTTGTCTGATGGCAAAAAGATCATTGTTACGCCTCGAACTGCAGCGATAATGATATCAGCCTGTATTTTTGTCTCCGGCAACTAGATGCTCCAATGATTATTCTACATGATCTTAGTACTACAGCTTTTGTCAAGGTTAAAATAATAGTTTATAACGTCACAGCGTATCTTTTACTGTTTTTATGAATAAATTTTAATCATAGAATGTAACTCAGGTCAGATTTTACTGCGCAAATTAACATACTTCAAGAATTTAAATGAAATTACCCTTAATTACACATACTAAACGTCTTTTTTTTTGTATTCACTCGGACACTTGTTTTACGTCAGACAGATTGTTTGGCTTTTACCCAAATGGAATAATTAATAACAACTTTCTTCTGTTAGTATAAATATAAATGAACCGAATAAACTAGAGCAAAAGCGTTTTAAAATTCACTTTCATCAGATTCAGCGGATTTTCAAACATAAACATTATTGACAAGTCAATCAATATAAAAAAAACGACGGGTTGCACTCTGGGAGTGCCGGCAGAAGTGAAAACTTGAATAGTAATTGTTGGAAATATCTTGTGAACAGATTTTAGTAAAACTCGCAAAAATGGTTGACTTTTTATTTCAATAATTTTCCAATGTGACGTACATCTTTTATAAACAATGTTACCTAGCAACGAATGTATCCAGCATACAAACTTCTTTAAAAGTAATAAAGTCACACGAACATTCACGCAAGCGCCCTGCGCCGTCCTACGCTTTTTCGGTCAGGGTCACGTGTCCTGACGCGAGTTTATGATTTTATACCCATTACAGAAAAGTGCTCAACGCCGCTAAAGAAGTTTTCACTTCAAAAAAAGTTGGCAAAGACGAACAAATATATTAGTCTAATTAGGCTAAGACTAAAGAATTACAGTTGAAACCCATCACATTACAATTTGCTACTCACAAACTGCGCATTATGTTCCGTTATTTTGTTTTAAAATTCAGATTGAATACAATTGTTATTAGCTAAGCCACAAAGACGTCAACATTGATCACTATCCTAGATACCTACTTTTATTTTTTTATTTAAATCTGGCTGGTTATGGCATCTTATTAAAGTTCTAGCTGCCCGAGACTTGGCTTTCATCTATATGTGCATCCTACCTGAACTACGATGCTCAGTCCTTGACTTGTGTAAGAAGATCCGATAAAATACGATATGATGCCTTTTTTTTATCGTGGTAATATCATCAAATGAGTCCAACACCTCCCCCGAGTACGGGACCGGAGGGACTGTTAGACTTGTACTGACTAAAATCCACGGCCTTCCTTCAGTAGCCCTTTACGTTCCAGGGTCACGGTTATCTGATAAGACAATCCCGCGACCCACTGGAGAGGCCTTTGGATAGCAATGTGACATTAAAGTCAAAAAAATATATATGGCTTACCCGATCCTTAGCCGTGATATGCTTGAACTCGACGCCATACTTGTTGACAGCATCGCTGTAGGTAATAGGCTCCACAATCATGGCCAGCTCGTCGTTCTGCCGCTTCCGTTTGCCTCCCAAAGGAACCATCATGAGTCTGCCTATCACCTGTTTTATCATAAAATGTTTAGATTATCTTAATGTTACTTTCTCATTTGACATTTTGTTAATTTGGTTTGAAATTGTAATCTAATTAGCATAATGAAATTAGATTATTGTATATCTGGTTCGATAAGTTATTTATGGAGATCTAGTATTTTTATTTTTCATCGAATATACTCGTACACTGCATTTCATAGAAATTAATCACTATCTAATAAAAGGTGGCCAGGACCGGCGAGATGCGGAAAGTTAGAAACCGGTGTTATGACGCAGCTTAGGGTGCAAACATTGGATAGTTTTGTGTCTTGTTTCAGATACAAGATATCGATGAATATTTGATTTCTATAGAATCAGAATGAAATCATCCACTCCCTGCGCATACGTTAACATTTTTTGTGTTCAGTTGCTTCCACTTAACACATACTCATGAACTACGGTTCCCTGTGATGGTATGCCGTGTCGGCAACAAAGTGTCTACGTTTGCGTAGCGCGTTTGTGTTATAAGGTCCCCTCTAACTGTATTGATTTGTGGTCATTGATTGTGTGGCTTCGTTTTTATTTTTACTGAATTTAATAACTTGAAATAAAAGTTATTTTACACTTATTTGTGTTTATTTTTGAAGTTGGTTCACAGCGCAGGCGCAGCCCGCCGCCCCACCACTCCAGCTATAGGATCGTACCTGTTTGTGCAGGTCGGGGAAGGCCGGGTGCGGCCTCATGACCCGCAGCAGCGGCGGCGCGGCCCCGGCCAGCCGCCCGCACCAGGCGCAGCCCGCCGCCCCACCACTCCAGCTATAGGATCGTACCTGTTTGTGCAGGTCGGGGAAGGCCGGGTGCGGCCTCATGACCCGCAGCAGCGGCGGCGCGGCCCCGGCCAGCCGCCCGCACCAGGCGCAGCCCGCCGCCCCACCACTCCAGCTATAGGATCGTACCTGTTTGTGCAGGTCGGGGAAGGCCGGGTGCGGCCTCATGACCCGCAGCAGCGGCGGCGCGGCCCCGGCCAGCCGCCCGCACCAGGCGCAGCCCGCCGCCCCACCACTCCAGCTATAGGATCGTACCTGTTTGTGCAGGTCGGGGAAGGCCGGGTGCGGCCTCATGACCCGCAGCAGCGGCGGCGCGGCCCCGGCCAGCCGCCCGCACCAGGCGCAGCCCGCCGCCCCACCACTCCAGCTATAGGATCGTACCTGTTTGTGCAGGTCGGGGAAGGCCGGGTGCGGCCTCATGACCCGCAGCAGCGGCGGCGCGGCCCCGGCCAGCCGCCCGCACCAGGCGCAGCCCGCCGCCCCACCACTCCAGCTATAGGATCGTACCTGTTTGTGCAGGTCGGGGAAGGCCGGGTGCGGCCTCATGACCCGCAGCAGCGGCGGCGCGGCCCCGGCCAGCCGCCCGCACCAGGCGCAGCCCGCCGCCCCACCACTCCAGCTATAGGATCGTACCTGTTTGTGCAGGTCGGGGAAGGCCGGGTGCGGCCTCATGACCCGCAGCAGCGGCGGCGCGGCCCCGGCCAGCCGCCCGCACCAGGCGCAGCCCGCCGCCCCACCACTCCAGCTATAGGATCGTACCTGTTTGTGCAGGTCGGGGAAGGCCGGGTGCGGCCTCATGACCCGCAGCAGCGGCGGCGCGGCCCCGGCCAGCCGCCCGCACCAGGCGCAGCCCGCCGCCCCACCACTCCAGCTATAGGATCGTACCTGTTTGTGCAGGTCGGGGAAGGCCGGGTGCGGCCTCATGACCCGCAGCAGCGGCGGCGCGGCCCCGGCCAGCCGCCCGCACCAGGCGCAGCCCGCCGCCCCACCACTCCAGCTATAGGATCGTACCTGTTTGTGCAGGTCGGGGAAGGCCGGGTGCGGCCTCATGACCCGCAGCAGCGGCGGCGCGGCCCCGGCCAGCCGCCCGCACCAGGCGCAGCCCGCCGCCCCACCACTCCAGCTATAGGATCGTACCTGTTTGTGCAGGTCGGGGAAGGCCGGGTGCGGCCTCATGACCCGCAGCAGCGGCGGCGCGGCCCCGGCCAGCCGCCCGCACCAGACGCAGCCCGCCGCACCGCGCGCGCCGCCCAGCCGTCGCCCGCCGCCCCACCACTCCAGCTCGTTGATGGACTGGCTCACTGGTATGGACAGATATTAATATACTAGCTGTTCTCCATGCTTTCACGCTGCTTCTATTGTTTGTAGCGTGATGTTATAGCCTTCTTTAATAAATGCACTATCCAACACAATATTTTATCAATTCGAACGGGTTGTTCCTTAGATTAGCACGTTCATGCAAACCTAACTAGTATAAATTATTCTATTTGCCAAAGTTATAAATTCAACCGAATGAATTAATTTCATATTTGTATGCTCAGAGAAAGTTTTTTGAAGATTATGCACTATAGGCAGTGGCAATATTTGAAGAAATTCCATGCAAATCGATGCACTCAAAAGTAAAAGAGAAAGGTGAAAGGATATTGAACTTATTTAGCTATCAAATATCTAACTAGCTGAAGAACTTATTATAAATACGCTGTATTTTTGAGTGGCATTCCCACCACACTATTCCCAAACCACTGCTACTCCTGAAAGATAGAATCATCAGTGTCGATCACCAGAAAAGCGCCGAGACAATGAAGCTTGGCGTGTCCCGGAGAATGAATATAACTGTCTCGTTGGATCAGCAATGAAATTAATCAGAAAAGAATAGTGGAAGAGTAAGAAAAATACTATGCAGTTCAACTATGCAGGAGAGTTGCGCAGGCCCTATTGTGATGTCATGCACCCCTTATTAACACAAACCACGCTTTTAAAATAGAATCTGTCAAATGTAGACTAAACGATAAACTATAAATCATATGAAAATAACTCTAACAAGATAATGTACACAATTTCAATTTAATTTTTACAAAGTATTTTATTGCTAAAAGTAGATCAGTTACACTCTCCTTCTTAATTGAACCGCATTATACATTATGTAGACATGTGTCTGTCGGTGATCACTGTATGGCTTGTTGAATGAAACCGACGTCTTCTCGAAGTACTGACCTAGACAGTCATCCCCAGCCAGTAGCGCAGCAGGCCAGTGCGGCGGGTACAAGACCCTGGCGGTCGCCACGTGCGACTGCAGCGGCCCCACGCCCGCGCCGCCCGCGCTGCCCACGCACACCACGCCGCCCGCGCGGGCTGACGCACCCGCACCGCTGGGGTACAGGTCCACGTCTGGACACACACAGATGGACGTTTAGAAAAAAGTACTGGTGTCCACCGGCCAATATAGTATCATGTGTTGTAGAAGTTAATAAGATGGCTAAATGATACTGCTGATAATAAAGTCAAATTAGATATATTGTTCAGACCTAAGGTTTGGTAATACAAAGGAGCGAGGGAGCACCCGCGATGACCGCTAATCGAGTACTGAATGCTTCACTTATATTAATTTGTTAATTAAAAGTGCAAGTGTATGGTTTCACCGTACATGTGTTCTGAGTTTTGGGTGAAATATGTGCAATGAGTAGAGCCACCAAAATCCCCATGTCTACTCCAATTTATTTGAAATCGGTGTAGCATGTTTACTTTCTCACTTTTTTTTAGCCAACCCTTTTCCAGCTATTTTCGGCCCATGAAAACATGTTAAACGGTGATATTTTTTTAGTATCAGCATTATTAGGAACTTTTGTTTCCCACTCATGCATTATCAAAACTACCGCGCATAAATCCTTCTTTTCCGGTGACTTAAAACCTTCGAAGAAAAAATACGCTTAAACACTTAAGTAATTACTATGCATTTAGCTCATTTTAGTAAAGACTGTCTGTCTTCAACCACCACCACCCACTGCAAATGCAAATCAATCCATGACCGTGTCAAACATACCAATTTTAATGTAAAACCAGTAGCTGTGCCAAGTAATCACAACGAACGAGTGCTGAAGTGAAAATTATCGATTACGGAATCGACCATAACGAGCCGTAAGTCTCGGAATGCAGTCATTACATTGAGGCATAAAATTCACCGTCATAAAATTTTATACGCGCGCATATTGTTCAATACGTGTCAAAGTGCTACTTACCCTCGATGCATGAATTTTGAACGCGTTCATCGTGAAAGGGATAGAAAACTGTTCGACCGTTTTCTGTCGTTCTCAGCAGTGGAGATTTTCCGTTTAAGTCATAGTATGCCGTGGTTCCATCTGCGTAGCCGACGACTACGTGAGAGTGACTTTTTTGCTGAAATTATTTTAATTTTTTTAAATTTGCAAATTCAACGAGTCAATCAATGAATAAAAAATGTAGTTTACTCACCACAGACCACTTGATGGCAGTAGCCTGATAAACCTTTCTATTCTCGTTACTAGTTAACCTCAGCTCGGCAACAGGCTTCAATCTATAAAAAGGATTTTCCCTGCAAACAACGTTCAACTTCAGCTTAATATATTCAAAGAATGAATTTTTTTTTATTATAACGGAGTAAAAAAATGTCTTTACTTTTCAGATATTGATGATGGGTACGGTACTACGAAGATATAAGCCATTCCGTTGGAGCAGGCTGCAGCTAACAAGCCTAGTCGGTGCATATTGCCAGTTGTGGGCTCGAGGTCAAATGCATCCCTGGCTCCAGATGGACACCAGTCGATATCCCACACGGTTCCGAAGTCGTGTACTATACCTAGTGCGAACTTTGGTGTAATCCTGAAATTAACAGTTTCATTACTATGTTATGCAGACGGTGCTAGTGTTTAAATAGTTAAGGAATGACATAATTAACTAGTACTACAGGGTAAATAGCTGTAATAATTCGCATCACAAAGCGATGTAACGAATGTCGCTAGATTCGATTTAAAAATAAATATGAGAAAGTAAGATTATCATTGAAGAGTTTGGCGTCTTACAAGTTAACGCACCTATTGCACAGGAAAAATTCCCAGATTGGAGCAAAGAGTACAAAAAGAATTGATCGAAGAATCACATAAAGTATTAAATCCACTCACGCTATATTCCCGCAGTCCCATATCTGTATATGTCCAGGCCCGCTGTGCGTGGTGTCCCAGGCCAGGCGCGGCGCGTCGTGCGCGGCGTGCGGCACCGCACACAGCAGAGCTGCCTCGCGAGCGGCGCGATCCGTGTCTGTGGCCGGCGGAACCCACGATATGCACTGAATACTAGCACCCAGGAACATGACTATCACTTCTACAAAGAAAGAAAATATAATAAACTAAAAGAAGAAGAAAGAAAACGCTGAGTCGAGAGTTGGAAACCCAATAGTAAGGGTAAAGTAGCGTTATTCAAAACAGCTGTATTAATTTCGTCTTTAATGTAAAACAAATTAAACTCAAAATCACCTCGTACTCGGCTAGATTCAAATCGCTGGAACGACACCCAGTCCTGATTCTCATCGAATCTAACTTTACAGGACTCTTCAATGGGCGGCAGGTAGTTGACCATCTCATTTTCAGGAACTTCTTCAAATTCACAGTTATGCCACATCGGGTACAAGTCATCATCCGTGAGATACGTCATTATACTGGAAAAAGGAACAAAGTAAACATTTATATTTATCTGGATCGTTATTTTCTTTTTTTGCATTATTATATCATCATCAATATAGATACTTGTACTTACAATTCTTCAGTACTTCTCTTCATATAAGCGTTTGAATTAGTAATTTGGTATGGTATTCGACATATTTTGCTTGAACCTGAAAATAAACATCGCCAAAATGATTCATCATCTTCCTAGCCTTTTCCTAACTATATTGGGGTCGGCTTCCAGTCAAATCGGATGCAGATGGATATCAGTATTTTACATGGAGCGACTGCCTATCGGACCTGCACAACCCAGTAACTGGGTACGATAGCCCATGATAAGACTGGTTGTGAGACTTTAGAGCTCCTGACTAACAGTAACGACTGTCAAAGATCTACAAATGACAGCCGGGACCAACGGCTTTACGTGCTTTCCGAGGCAAGGAGGAAACTCGCTATGACAGATGGTCACCCATCCACAGAGCAACCTCGGCAAGCGCGGCTTAACCCGGAAGATCGGCCTGTACGGCTGTATTTATTTAGCCAAGAGCTTCCAAAATTATTAAAAGTGTTAAATCAAACATGGGAAATACATAAAAACCCAACTAATATTTTGTATTGAAACACACCAGCAAAGAAGATTTAGAGCTGAACATTTCATAGTTCATTTTTCTTTCATGTTGTATTCACTTGCATGCAAGATTGACTCTATTTCGGTTTTCGGTTGATCATCTGAACTCGTTATACATCAATAGTCCGCAATATAAAGCAAATCGCATGGAACTTCTTGCATTGTCCAAATGGAAATTTCAACATATTACTTACTGGAATCTGAGTGCTTCTTCTTCTTACAACTGGCCTCCTCGCGCGCTTCTTCTTCTTCGTCAGACACGTTAGAATCGATTTCAGTCTCGTCAGAATCGTCTTCGGACTCGCTCTCTAACTTGACTGACTCATCAGAGTCTGAAAAGTCGCCCCACTTATTAACTACGCACACGTGGTCTGTCAGTTCCTTCTCGATGTCGGAATTAAAGCCACATTTTGAACAGTTGAAGTTTCCCTGAGGATAGTACAATGATATAAGAAAAAGAAACCAAATACCATGTATTTCAGATGACAAACAAAAATAATGTTGTGAATATAAAACTATTTAAATTATACTTACATCATGGAAGTTGTTTTTATACTTTTCGATGACGTTCTTCGCCCTAAAAAGGAAAAAATACTATTAGAATCATACCGTACAGTAACTCTGTCTGTCTGTCTTTTCTTCACGCCTAAACTCCTGAACCGATTTGTGTGAAATTTGGTACAGACATAGTTTGGAACTTGAGAAAGGACATAGGATAGTTTTCACTATTCCACGCGATAGAAGTCGCGAGCAGAAGCTAGTATTCTTTAAAAACGTAATAGTTAAAATGAATATTTATACTGAAAAGGGGCTGCGTTTGCACAAAGACAGTGTGTGACGGGTTGCGTAGCGAGAGATCAAAAAATATCGTTTCTTTTTTACCGTCACAACAAAGTTAACTATGTGACTTCTTTATTTACCATCCCACGCTGCAAACACTCACACATTCCTAGATGCAGTCTTAAAAAAATAATCAAAATAAAATATCTCACTTCTCCGCCGCCTTCCTCCTGCCAGTCTGAATAACAACCTCCTGGGTATCTGCCTCTTTCTTCAGAGCCCTTTCCTTAGCGGCCAGCAGCTTGCGCTCCATCGCGATCTCTTTCTCCCTATGCGAGGTCATATGCTGACTCTTGTATATTTTCAAGTACTTGTTGTTACATATTTCACACAAACTTTTGTAAATTTCCGTTTCCTAAAATGATTGCAACAACTATTTCACACATTTTTTATTGAATTCCGCAGTAAAACGCAAACGATATTGTTAAATAAAATGGACTAATTATTTCGTATTTCATGTTACTAACCTTTTCAGTTTTCCCACAGACGATGATGTGTGCATAAAATCCAACATAGGACACCCTGCTTGTTTTGCACACTTTACAAACTAATTTATTGTGAGCGTGGTGATACTCTTTTAAGTAACTTTCAACTGCGTACGGATTATTTATTTCCTAAAATAGGAAAAATAAACTCATATTTTTTGCACATTTATGTTCACGTAAATAGAGCGCTAGTTCGCGCAAGTATAGTGAAGTCCCGGTACAAACAGCGTCAGGATTTGGAGACCTACTTTAAAAACATCTACCTCTGTTCCTAAAGTAATGTTACGGCACGGCTTTACGGAGAGTATTCTATAAAGCAAGTCACTATAAAGTTTACTTCGAACTATATCGAAATGAATTGCATTTAAATGATGATGCTCGCGACTTACAATAGGAGTGTCTCCAACCACCCAGGCAATGTTGTAATGTTCTATCATAGCATGGTCCCGCCAGTATTTGGGATCTAATTTTGCTGAACAGACAGCACATTCCACAATCTCTGTAAGAAAAATAAAATTGTATGAACATTCAATTGAGAAAAGAATATATTTACTAATTAGAAGACGGTTAAGAATTATAAATCGACAAAAGTTTGTATAACGTTGTATAAAAATTCTGTACCTTTATTCATTAAGTCGACAGGTAGTTTGCTGTTTTCTAATTTCCCCTGACACGTCTCTACGTGAAATAGATACGATTTCACGTACTTCCGCTTGACGCCGCACTTCATACATATCAGACCTCCCATTACTTTAGAGATTTCGTTCAAATGTCTTTGTACTGCCACAGGGTCTCCAAGGTCCTGAAAAATTTTGACAATTTGAGGACCTAAAACTAAGATGCAAAGATTTTTGGCACCTGATCGACATTGTAAGGACGACGCTGTTGGTTAAGGGTGTGTACCTTGAACAGCATTCCTTATAAACTTTTCAAGTCCTTAGTTTTCGAAATGACGCGTCATCTGAATACATAGGTTTAAAAAGTTTACAGAGAACATTTTAAAGACGTCAACTCCTGGACATATGACATCTCAACCAGACTTGACCTAAGCCTTCAGCAGATTTCTACAGCCTTAAAAAGATTGCAAGGTACACCATACTTGGTCGCGGGACTAACAAATGACCGTGACCCCGGAACGTAAAGGGCTATTAAAGGACACCGTGGATTTTAGTCAGTACAAGTCTGAAAGTCCCTCCCTTCCTGCCCTGGGTGGATTTACCACGTAAAAAAAGGTACATCACACTACTTCCGTTTGAAATTCAAAGAAAAAGTATCTGTGTTTGTAATATGCGAATCCTAAAACGACTTCATACTCACTAGTGGAGGCTGGTCTTCCGCCCAAGCCATATACTCATGTTTTTCTTCTATATGACGGATCCACTTATCACTTTCTATTTTATCTGCACACACACCGCACGTCAAAATTTCATCTTTAATCGTTTTGTTAACTAGTGTTTCAATCCAACTCGGGATGGAAGTATCAAATTTTTCGGGAGAAGCCTATAAAAGAAAAAATAAGCACTTGAAATACAATAAGTATTTCTGGAATTCATAACTCATTCCCGGTCGCAAGTAGACTTATGGCGCGTATTGTTAGGAGGATCCTCTCTCAGGAGCCCTGACCATCGGTAGCCCAAACCCTGTTCCCGATGCTGGTGGACTGCTGTTTTTTTTTATATTTTTAAATGTTTTGTTTTTGTAAAAAGATTTTAAAAATATATAAGTGTATAAAGTGAATAAACATAGTAATTTTGTAACGGGTGAGCTCACTCAAATGGCGGTAGTAGACCTCACCACGGCCGCCTGGCTCGCGACCACCATCCTGAGTAAGACGCCTAAGTCTTTACTGTCTCCCAGTTCTGGGTGAGTTCTCTCAATCTCTGGAGTCATCCCTACTTCTGGGCTAGATTGAAGCCAAAAAATTAAACAACAAAAATTAATTAATTATTAATTAGCTAAAAAATAATACTTACAGTAGGCCCAGTGCATTCTTTTATATGTTGTTGATACGTTTTAGGGTACTTAATTTTTTTCTCGCATTTGTTGCAAACCAGCCCGCCGCACTGCTTAGATATTTCTAGGAGGTGCAGTTTTACCGCTAACTCGTCCTCGAGGTCCTGAAACATTTTATATATCTGTGTCATAGCATTTGAGACATCTAACTTCAAAATGACTCAATAAATCAACTGAATATTAGAATCACAAAAGGAAATGAGGCTTTACACCAGTAGCGTAACAATGCCCGGAGGACACGGTGGAGGTCTGCCCCGCCGGTATTGGTAACAGTCACCTCCTTCGGCGACGCAGTAATGCTAGGGAAGGAGGCGAAATGCATGAGGGAGAGACAAACCTCCTATTTTTAAGGGTTAAATTCATCAAAAGAGTCATCCAGGTTTGGAAAGAGCGGAATACAGTCGGAGTTGCCTGACCAAATATCACCGTGCTCTTTAAGTTGCTCTTTGCGTTACCCAGTGCCGCGGTGCCCTTTTCCAACAGTCTCATAGATATATAGAGCCTCTGGTTCTCAATGTGGTTTGGGGGACTAAATAAAAGTAAATGATTTTAATTTTATTTGTACCATGATCACCAAAGTATGTGCTTATTACTGAGTAAGTTAGCTTAACTTTGGTCTAATATTAAATAATTTAAGCATGTGGTGTTCACCTATAAATAATTATTATACTGTAACCCTATCGTGAAGCATGTGTTTTATAATGAAGTTGTGTAAAAATTGTTGGTGATATTATAAAAAATAAAAATAAAATTTACCAATGGTTTTGCTCCAACTTGCCATGCCAAGTAGTCGTGTTCCTTGCCTATATGCACTAACCACTCCAAGATAGGCAACTCTTCACTACAGACTCCACATTTGACGACCTTTTTATCTACTAGGTCTTCGACTGGCACTTCAAACCATGCCCCAGACTCAGCTGTGTTATCTAAGTCAGTCCTATTCAAACTGACATTGTTCGATGAATTGTCATGGTGCTGAAAAGTAAAATAAAATCTTGAAGGTAGAATCATATTTTCATACAATTTACTATTTTACGCTGAGATACATAAAGGTACTTTGCAGCTAAAGTTACTAACACTTGTGCGACAATGACAGAAATAACTTTTAACTGCATTATTCTTGTCACCAAAGAAACGTTTACAGATCTCGGCTTAAGATCGATATAGTTACGCCTTTTTAAGATAATGTACTCGTGTGAGGCGTACTTACGTTTGTGCCATCACACATTTCAACATGAGTCAAATACAATTTGACGCGTTTGCGCACCAAGCCGCATTTGTAACAGGTCAGTCCTCCATTGTGTCTGATTAGTTGCTGCAAGTGATTCCACACTGCTTCCTCATCATCCAAATCCTGAAAGTATACGAATAAAAATAATTTACAAAAAAAATGACAGATCCAACTGTCTGAAAAGGCATAAGTAAGTCTAAATCGAAGTAGGTTGTGCTATCCTTCTACCCAAAAAAAAAAATATATCGCTTGTCGAAAAACCAAACAAACTCATCTTTCTTCAGAACCGAATTTATCCTTATGTAAAATCTATACTAATCTTATAAAAGGTAAAATTTGTTTGTTCGTATGTTTTGCGGCGGCAATCTCCGGAACCAATGACCCAATAGGCTATTTTACTCAAAACATTTTATTAATCCGAAATATAGATTATTAAAAAATATTAGATCCGTATTTTTTCTTTTATATCCTATATTAGCCTAGATATCACTTTTTTTCTGACAAAAAGTAACAGCGCGTGCTGGTGATCGAATGCAACGCGGTGGGACGGGGGTCATAAATTAGGCAACAAAATCGTGGGCTACAACTAGTAACCAATATACACACCAATGGGGTTTCTCCTTCTTGCCAGGCTAAGTATTTGTGATTTCTGGAAATGTGAACTATCCAATCTGAATGTGAAACCTCTTCTCCACATACTCCACAATTTACAAATTCAGCTGATTCTTCTTTGATTGTGTCTTCAGGAACAGATGAAGAGTTCAAATCCACGGTCATTGAGGAATCATCCAAGCATACCTGCAGTGAAATGAATTGAGATTTTTGATAGAGTTTTCATTTTCAAACGTAGTTTCATGATCACCTCTACTTATTCCAGGTAATTTTAAATGAAACTCTCATATAATCGGCATTTGTCAGGACTCATTCATATGACCGAGTAGGCTTAATTCGGCAAAATCGTATGGCAACATTATTTATCAAAAAGCTAGTAATCGGCACTTTAGATCGTCAATATTTTGAAAGACAGCCAAAGCGCCCTAGCGTATTGCGAAGAGGTAGCGAAAAATACTTCTCAAAATTCGCAGTAAATCTGTATTTGCGAATTCTCGTATTCCTAACCTGAACTTTCCAAGAGCCTTAATAGATTTTTTACTTTATAACAAAGGCAAAAAGTTCGATTGGGATTTTTTTATGTCTGGTATAGGTTACGTCTGTATATTATTATTGGCACTCACCTTAGTGCCATCACAAATTTTGATGTGTTCCTGGTAGGTCTTGACCCGACTACGTTGCAACCCGCACTTGTAACAAACCAGGTATCCATACAGCCTGATGATGTTCTGCATGTGCTGCCAAACTTGTGACTCATTATCCAAATTCTGTAAAGAGAAACGCGAAATGAGTATTATTAGACATTGGTATCCATCGAAAAATAAATCATCCAAAAATACGGTATAAAACCGAGCTTTACAAAGACATTGACGAATCATGGCAAATTCGTCCCCTAACAAATTTGATTGGGTTTGGGTTCTATTCAATTGTTACTGAAAAACAAGCCGAACAGGTTTAACAAAATATCTAGTTGTCAGGCATTGGCAGATCTTATGTCTCTCATGAGAGTAGCCTATATAGCTATAGGCTGATGATGAAAATTATGTCTCCAAATAATGTAGTCACTAGGTAGCGCTGTCATTGCGCACACGGATATTATCATGGACAAACAAAGAAAATACTCACCAAAGCTTCTTGTCCTTCTATCCAAGCTAAATAATCATGAAGACTTCCAATATGTTCAAGCCACTTGGAAGAAGGTACAGTTCTATGACACACGCCACATGTAACATTTTCGTCCACAGCTGTTCTTGATTTACGTGCGGGCTTCTGTACTTTTTTGTCCACTTCAGAAAGCTAAAATTAATTGGTAATATTCATTAATTTTAAATGTATTTTTTTTATGGTTTTGCTTTTGAGTCTGGTCTAGGTCAGAGGTGACAGTCGAAAATGGAATAAGATTTTCATTTCTTCATTTATATTTTATTTTTATTTTTTTTATTTTATTGTATTTGGCTTACAGCTAACAATATAAAAGTAAGTAATAAAAAGATCAACGATCAGCCATTTACAAGCCTCCACAGTTAGCAGTTAAACTATTATAAACTGATTCTCATTGAAAAACTGTATGACTCAATCTCTTTCCCATACAATATTTGTCTATGGTATAGGCATAGGCTCCGAAAAAATATAATACAAAGTCTCAGTACAAAGTTTAATAATAAATTACCTTCTTTCGTATACAATACTTGACGTGTTCCCTGAATCGGTTTAACTTCTTTATTTGCATGGTGCATAAACTGCACTCCAGTGTGCCTACAGCCTTTAATCTTTCTCTCAGCTTACCCATTAATTCAGGGTTGTCCAAATCCTAGAACATTAGAATTTAAATGGATGCTAAATAAAATCAGAAAAAACTGCAAAGCGTATATTATCGCTTTGTCCAAATAAAATCCCGCCGTTGTATCAACTTTCGTTGTTGAGCCGAGAGTTAGACATCCAATGGCACATTTTTATTTGGTTTAAGGAGGTTTAAGGTTTATTTACTCGTACTCCAGTGTACTAAAACGGACGTCAGTGGCTAAAAAGTAGACGCCAGAATTCCTAGGAATTTATAAGGTACATTTTTCCAACTTTATAAATAAACGCATAGTATAAAACTTACAATAGAACCACCCACTCGCCAAGCAATCAGATGATGGTCATTGGCCACATGGTTTTCCCATTCCGCTCCAGAAAATATACTTTTACATAATGCACACTTCACACTTTTCTTGAAAGCAGGCTCGGAGCCGGGTGTCACTGTTCCCGAAAATCTGCGTTTCTGGAAATGGAAAAAATATTGAAAGTACAAATAGACCGCATGGCGCATTATGATGGTATACTGTAAATAAATGGAAAGTCTGTTTAGTCCGTCAGATAGGGCGATTGTGCACTACAAGGAATTTTACTGTCCGAACATCCGATTTTTTACGGTCCGAAGTGGCATGAAAAAAACGGATGATTGGCTTGTGCACTTGTCCGTCTATACTCGGATGATACGCCTCAGTTTAGGGTAGCTCTGTCTATGAAACTACACGCCACCCACGCAAAATTACAGTAGAATCCCGATTATCGATGACCGTTCCGGAATGGGGAAAAGTAAAATGTCGGACGGTAAAATTACGTAGAGTGCACAAACTAGTATATACATTATATGGCGTGCCATATCGGACCGTAAAAAATCGGACTGCCGGACAGTAAAATTCCTTGTAGTGCACAATCGCCCTTACAGTATTGAAAAATAATGAACACGTATTTTTTCTTTTTTTAAATCAACGTTTTAACGGCTGTTAAATTATAGCGACCGAGTGAAGTTTTGTGATTATTATTTTTTTTGTGAGAAACTTACTGTATCAGTTTTATTGATTACTTTTGGTGAATCCAATTGTGTCTCCTTTATTGAAATTTTATTCTCATTGCTAGAAGATCGTCTATGTTGATAGGATTTTTCTTTAGATACAATATCTTTAGATGCCTGAAAAAACAAAACCTTGCGTTAATTTACAATTGGTAGTATAAGTCTACTTTTGTGCTCTAATTTTATTTAGAAAGAAAAAGAAGTTATTACTTGGATTTTTACAATTTAATTTTATTGTTATTCTATCTATAGATTAGCCTGGAAACAGGATGCATAACGACGACAATATTATGTAACACGTTTTCAATCAATAGTTATTATATAGGTTAAACACGAATACCTAAATAAAAATTACATTGTTGTATTTTCAATGATCGGCGCTTTTAAACGCTTTGTTAGTGAAAACTTTTATCAGTGCCTTTGAATTGGGCTTTGTTACAATTACGAGTATTAGGAATAAAGTAGGGCAGCGGAACTCGATAACTATAATATTAAAATAAAATGTAACATCTGCGTGTTCGTACAACTAAAGAAATCCCATTACTCAGCACAGATATTGATGTACAAATTAATAATAGTGGGTTCTCATAAATTGTTACGTCTATTTCGGCTAGCTGATGGGTCTCTTACATTCTGTATATGATAGGTAAATACTTACTGTTAATGTAGATTGCGAAACACAATGGCCAGTACTTATATGCTCTGCACTGTCTGCAGCATTAACATCAGTATTCAAAGGCTTTTCTACACTTGTTATGCTATCGCTATTTTTGGGTTCAGCCCTATCAACCTTATTATGGTCGATGATTTTAAAAATAACTTCTGAATTCGAATTATTGTTCATAGGAATTACTTCTTGGGTTTTAGACGCAATTACATCATCTATTTTTAGAGCTGCTTCATTCAACACAGGCACTTGAGGATTGTCACTACAACAAGCATCGTGCAATTCATCTATTACATAATCATGCCCTATTAGCTCTGTATCACAGTTATCTACATTTTCAGATAACTGACTTTGATATAAATTCCAACAAACATTATAAGCTTCTATATTTTCTTCTATATTTTCTTCAGTCTTCTCCTCTTGTTCCAATCCAATATCGCTATTATTACTAACAACTGTCTCATCACTGTATATGGCAAATATTACATCTAATTC
This sequence comes from Agrotis puta, assembly GCA_943136025.2. Taxonomy (NCBI): domain Eukaryota; kingdom Metazoa; phylum Arthropoda; class Insecta; order Lepidoptera; family Noctuidae; genus Agrotis; species Agrotis puta. The sequence continues at coordinate 11,234,459 of OW964170.2, read as the reverse complement.
ACAATTAGCAGTATGACTGTGCCAGAAATGTATATGCTCATACAAGTTATCACAATCATAGTAAGCTAAACGGCCAAAATCAGTGCATAAACAGAACTCCTGTGTTTCACTTGTTGTTGCTATATTAGCAGCATCGAGATCCAGATCCAATTTATCAACTGTGTCACCCATTTCTTTTTTATGTATATGTTTATATAATTTTGTTGCTTTGGGAGGATTGTGTCTAGCATACGTTTTAAGAACTTTGCAGTCACCAGGATGTTTTCTATCTACTTTGTTTCCACCAGGTTTTTCGACTCCTTGAATACATAATTTTGATTCAGTTGTATTTGTATTTGAATTTATTGTTGCCTTTTTAATAATTCCATTGCGAAGAGCTGTTTTTGTTTTCTTTTTGTCTGTATATATGTGGGAAAATTTCCGTAAATATGCAGCTATCTCCTTTACCTTATCAACTTTTATATCTGTAACGATACTAGAGAGATTTTTGCTTGCATTTAAAATTCTAGCCAATTCATTTTTTTCTTCTCCGTCTTCTACATTTTGGGAAGAACATTTGTGTTCTGTTAGTTTTTTCACTCCACTTTCGCTATCAAGAGTATTTTTTGAATGACTATTTCTCTTTTTATTCGATATTTGTTTTATATTCTCTTCAACTAAACTTTGTTCCTCAATACCAGAGGCTTGTGGTAAAGGATATTTCTTTTCCTCATTATGCTTATTGCAAATGTGATTGTTTTCAACAGAAGAATAATTTTCGTTATGATCATCTGCAGGTTCAGTGCATTCATTCGTTTGGCCATTGCATATCGTGACACTTTTATCTCTCTCTCTAGTCTCAATTTCCTCTTTTTTATCAAAACCATTAATTATTACGGAATTTGGCAATATACCATCATCTTTTGAAATTGTATTTTGTTCATTTAATGCACCATCTTCCATTAGCTTCTTAGTGTAATCTATACTGTTTTTATCATTTGATGACCAAAAAAGCACTCTATTTTCACTGATGTCATTTTCTATTACATTTGATGTACTATCAGTTCTAGACTCTTCAATTTGCTTAGAAGATACACTGATGTCATTTTCTATTACATTTGGTGTACTATCAGTTCTAGACTCTTCAATTTGCTTGGAAGATACACCACTGAATACAACAGTAGCCTCTATTTGTTCATTACTTACCATACATTTTAAAATATTTTGATTTGGGGTTCCTCCACTTTCTACTTTATCGAAATCTGTAAGTAATATCTGAGTATTTTCAGGCATTGTAGCATTAGGTTCCATAGTACTCTGTGATGCGAATTTCTCATTTTCAACATTTGTTTTAGTATCAATGATGGAATGTACTGACACTGGTTTAAGGTTTTTACCATTTAAAGATTGTAATCTTTTTATTTCTTTAAGCTTTGATAGTGGAATTGTTTCATCAGAGATAATGTTTATTTCAGAAGCTTTTGGTGTAGATACAGCATCAGTACCATCATTAAAAGAAACACGAGCCGATTCATTGTCTGTTAAAGTTGAATTCAAGTCAACATTCTTACAACTTTCAAATGAATGATTATCTTCTAAACCATTTTTTATTTCACTCAATTCTTCATCAAAAGTCACATTGGAATCAACTATTTGTTTTGTATTTCCATCAAGGGACTGGCATGGGTATTCTTGATAGATATTTGACTGTAGTGTTTGCTCTTCATTCAGAGTAATATTGAACTGATCTAATTTGAAATCTTCTTCCTGAATATTATTAGAGCCACATAGAAGCTTTGTAAACCCGATGCTGTCTGCAGGGTCAATTTCAATGTCTTGAGGTTCTACCAAGTCTGTTAAGGCAATAGAATCGTCAGTAACATTTTTGCTTGAAAATTCAACTTCACCTGGAATTGCATTTGCAACGGTAGAAACAAAGGTAGGACTCAAGAAAACAGATCTCTTCATTAAGCTTGCAGTTTCCAAAATTGATGTATCAGATGATTGCTGATTAGAGTTTAATGCTGGAATATTTTCATTTTCATTGTTAATATTTGCACCACCTGGAAAAATGACATAAGATAAAAGTAGGTATACAGCCAGCAGAGGATTCTATTGCGATAGATTATTGATAGAAAAAAAAATATTAAAATTTCTTTTTGTTGTATTTCAGCTATTAGGTACATTTCTGTTCATCAAGATATACAAGCAAATTTAGCTGTCAAAACATTGTCATACATCTAAATTCCATTCATTTTTAAATCATGATAACTCTATCATACAAAATACTCATTTTGCCACAGACATTTTCTGCCAACCCCCTTGGGAAAAAGGCGCGAGTTTAAGTATGTTTGTGAGAAATTCTAACAATATATCAGCATTCATGAAGAAAATGTACTATTGTTTTGCATTTTGTGGTTCTGAATGTATGAGTTTATGTACCTATATTTGTATAGGTAAAAATTCTGCATTTTGTTTGTTTTTGGGCTTTAGAAGTTGTTACAACTTTAAATATACTAGATCACTTATTTGATCAGATAAGCCACCTGTTCTTTTTCACCCTGTCTGTTATGACTCTAAACTACTACAGGGGGAGATACTTGTTCCCAAAATTCAGGTATACTACTGCATAGATTCAGCTGTTAAGAAATATTGTTCTAAAAATCTCATAAAGAAACCAGTAATCAAAATGAATAACTTACTTTTCAAGAAAAAAAAAGGCAGTGACTTCAATTTCTTAATTTTAACATCAATTTTACAATATTTGTAATCAGTTTACTTAGTTTAAATGTGAAATCCAAAAAGTTTTAATTATATATTATGTAGTTTGACATAACTCTACAATTAAAAATAAGGGAGTCTTAAAAGGCCGCTTCAACTTAATCATAATATAAATTGTGATAAAATTATTCAACATCTAATATACTTTCTATTGCTTAATTATTAAAATCAAACATTCCATTTTATGATAAAAAAAATCAATAATTATTATGCTATTGCTAAAGAGACTTTTTTAAAACCCAAGCTTCCTTAATTCCTTTCCTTTTATTGCTCAAAGTTTAGTCATTACAGCAGAGTTCTCCTTAAAATCTGGAAAGTTAGATACTTACTTGGCGAACCATCCACATCATCAGGAATTTCTTGACTTCCATTTATATTTCCAATGCTAATCCCAAGTTTCTTTAAAAGGTCTGGAGGCAGCACAAATACTTCTTGTTTATCTTTACTAGATTTAATTTTTTTCGGATGTTTATGTAGATTTTTAGTATCCATTTTTATAATTGTATTTTAAGTATCTTATTGTCATTTGGACAGCAATTTTTTTTGACAGTAAATTCTTTAACTTTACATCCTAAAAATAATCAGGCAATTATTAAATGATAATTAAAACAGTTAAGTTGCCCATGTTCATAGAGTACATATGTTCATAAGTTAAAGGAATAAACTTATATAATTATTTCTACTTTATACAACCATGAATTTACAAACATATTAATGAATTATTCTTAGAAAAAAGGTATAAAATATTTTTTTATTCTAAAGCTAAACAACAGTAAAATTCTGAAAAAAATATATACATACATAAATTGCATTATTATCAGTAATTTTACTTCAAGTTTATGTGTTTTCAGACTAAATAGGAATTTAAAAAAGGAAAAACAAAATAATTGCAGAGGAAAAACGAAATACTGGAACCCAGAATCGAACCGTGGGCACCAAAATCAATGATCACACGTGTTCTAGACTAAGCCAAAGGAACCGCTTTGCACAATGTTGTAATTTGCGTTCTCTTCATAATTTGGACAAAAAATTGAAAAAAAAATATTATCCGTGTATTATACACCGATAAAACTGAATTTAAACCAAATCAATAAATCTTACGACATTCTTGGGTACTCGGCCTACACGTCGAAGAAAATTCTTGACATTACATTTTCCATCAACACGATACGCATACGGGAAAAGTATTTGAAAACTGACAATCACACATACGCCAACTATGATCGCAATTCACTTCCGTTATTCGTATAATATTATAGCACACACGGCACGTCGCAAAACGAAAACGAATTCACATGAAAATTGAAAATCGTTGAGGTTAGAATCACTCATCTGAAGTTTACATGTTGACAAAAATAAGATTGAAGTTGATAGAAGTTAGAAGTCTGTTATTTGTCGATTGATAAGGTTGAATTTAGACAAAAAATTATAAACTGACCGTAAAACAAACGTTGTCAAAGATATGCGTAATCTTATCACGTTAAGGAACAGATGGCGCTTTTACCAGTTCATGCACAATTCGCAAGCAAAGACCATAAAATGCACAAATCCTTTGATTTTTTTTTCATTCATTCTTTTTATTTTATTATTTTTTCATTTTCTTTTTTTTTACTTTGTTAATGAATACCATTGAAAATAAGAACATTCTGTGGCTAAAATAATATACCCTGTACCTCCCAATACCTATTTACATATTGTAGTTTCATTTTTAGTAAGCGTAGTGGTATGAGATCTGAAATTAAAAACTGAATTCTTTAGTTTCTTGTACTAAAAGGACACGATCAAGTGCACAAGAGTTCTAATTCTTTAGCCATGACATGGCTAATGAGCGAATGGCTAAAGAACGAGGATTGAGGGGATCATGGCACAATGTGCTATGAACTCCTCAACCATGCACCATCAATCCAAACAAATGAAGTTTTGGTTTCTCTCAAAGGCCCAGAAGTCATCACAAAAATACTACTGTAAAAAGTTTAAAAGTCAAATTGACACTTGATTTGACACAAATTGATATTGTGTTGTGTGGAATTGTATCGCAAAAGAAATCCAAGACACAGACTAGTTAATAACTGATAGAAGAACTTAATACTTACGATGGGTGCGAAGTCGTTAGCATTATCGTTCCATGTAAAAGCTGAATGTAATGTATCCAGGGCCCGAGCAGGGTTAATGAAATTACCTCACTATGAAGTAAAAACTCCAGTTTTTATGCCTGTTGGAACACAGGTGAGGATGTTTACTGTTAATTCTACTGTATTTTCATCATAGTAACGGCCAATAGGCAATCATTGCTGGATACTATTTACTATAAAATATGTCATTCATTTTTAATAATGCAAAATTAACTTTTTAGGGTACTATGAAAGGTCTATTACCTGACCAACTTGAAAACTTGGATTGTGAAATAATTTTAGGCAATACCTACCATTTAGGAAATCGTCCAGGTACAGATGTATTGACAAAAGCTGGAGGGCTTCATAATTTTATGGGATGGAACAGGGCACTTCTTACTGATTCAGGAGGTTTTCAAATGGTCTCACTCTTAAAGTTAGCTGAAATTACTGAAGAAGGAGTGAAATTTAGATCTCCATATGATAATTCTGAAATCATGTTAACTCCAGAAAAATCTATTGAAATTCAAAATTGTATAGGTATGTCATAGAAATATTTTTTATGCCAATGTAGTATGATTTACATCAGTTTATTTTCATAAAATTTTATTTGCTTTTTCCAGGTGCTGACATCATCATGCAACTGGATGATGTGGTACAAACAACATTCCAGGACTATGACCGCATCAAGGAAGCTACAGAAAGGACAAGCAGGTGGCTGGATCGCTGCCTGGCTGCTCATCAGAGGCCTACAGAGCAGAGCATATTTCCAATAGTTCAAGGACTGTTAAATAAGGAACTAAGAGAACAAAGTGCTAATGAGCACATGACTAAGGATGTAAATGGATTTGCCATTGGAGGTTTGAGGTAATTGTTTTAATGAAATATAAAATTACTTCTAATGAAATATTGTTCCTGCACATATTTCTTAATAAGTAAACCTCTCAATTTAATTTAAAACAGCTGCAAATTAAATTTATTTAAAATTAGTCATTTTTGTAAATATTTTACTTTCACAAATAGTAAAAAATAACTTAACTTTTTAAACAGCTGCAAATTTTTGTTGTATTCTGACATCAGCCTTAATAATGTTCATTGTTTTAGTGGAGGTGAAGCAAAGGATGATTTTTGGCCAATGGTCGGTTTGAGCACTGGGATACTTGACAAACATCGGCCAAGATATCTGATGGGTGTTGGTTTAGCAATAGATCTTGTTGTCTGTGTTGCCCTTGGAGTAGATATGTTTGACTGTGTCTTCCCAACTCGCACTGCAGTAAGTTTAATTAAAAGAGAGACTTTAAAATTTATTAAAATACAAATAAATGAAATGTAAGTGCTACACAACTTTTATTAATTTTACAGAGATTTGGCTGTGCTCTTGTTGCAAATGGTCAATTGAATTTAAAACAAAAAGTTTATGAAACTGATTTAGATCCTCTTGACAAGGACTGTTCATGCTCAACTTGTCAAAACTACACAAGAGCCTATCTACACAGCATAGTGACAGTGGAGACAGTAGCTTGCCACCTTATATCTGTGCACAACATTGCTTATCAGGTACTGCAATTTTATTTAGTTTATGTTTTATGAAATTTAAAAATATATATATGTATAAATAAGACCGCCCATTGTGTCACCAATTGGCAAAATCTGTGTCCAATTTACATGTATCTGTAATTCGTATGGTGTGCATAATAAAGAATATTCTATCTATAAATGTCTGAATATTGCCCCTTTAGTTGGTAATTATCAGTGTATCTTATTTGAAGGACAATAATATACATTACATTTATATCAAACATTTTTAATTTTTGCAGATGAACTTAATGAGAAATATGAGGGAGAACATTGAAAATGGAACATTCCCAGAGTTTGTGCAAAAGTTTGTTAATGAGTATTATGTAGATTGTGAGTACCCAACCTGGGTAGTTGAATCACTAGGTTCAGTTGGAATAAACCTTATTAAAAACTAAAGCATTGTTCCTTTACCTTTCTTTGAATTCTAAATATTTTGAGGTATTGAAATATGGTACTAATCAAGGTACTTAGCGTAATCTCAGTCAAGAAAAATCTATTTAGAAATATTGTAAATGTTTTATTGTAGTTACATAAAGTCATCAGAATCATTTCCATCATAATTAGTTGACATGTTTTCTGTTTTCATTAAAGTGGAATAACTTCTCAACTCTGCTTCCTCTTTCTTTTTCTTTTCTTCTTCTTTTTCCTTCTCCTTCTTTTCTCTGAGTATCTTCTTCTTGTCTTCTCTTTCTAACCTGTCCCTAGTTTCCCTCTCTATTCTCAAGTCTGGGAAAGATTCTTTCTTAGTTTTGTTTAGTCTGTTGATAATATCATTACATCTTTTGGCTACTCTCACTTTTCTGACATCTTTTTCTTTATGGAATGCTACTTGCCCGGCCTGGAGAATAAAGATATAGATTAGTTTGTACTTGTTTACTAACTTTTAATAAAATTTTAGAGACAATGACGTTTCTATTATTGCTTTAAGCAAAACAGGAGGTAATTCACACTGAAAAATATGCTATTCTTGCAGATTATTTATTGAAGTACCTATTTTTTTATACAGTCATACATACTCTCTATCAATGTCAGTCATACTTTGGATGATGTCATAAAATGCATAGTAGTTTTACTTGTAGTGACAATAACCATGTTGTTCATTTATGAAAAAATATGTTGCATTACCTCCATTCCTGCTGTTTTCTTCAGATTTGACCACATGGTATAGACAATATCTATATCATTCATTTTGTTACCCATTATAGAATTTGCTTTGACTAATTGGCATGCATCATCCAACACAGAGTTTGGTATTGCATCAATTGTTTGACCCTGAAAGTTAATTAAGGTTTGTATCATACTGGAAATATGAAAATAGGCAAAGGTAAATTATATTCAAATTGAAACCTTATTCTTACCGGAGCTAAACGAAGATATACGTGAGCTGATGATACTTTATCAACATGGAACCACACGTCTTCAGGCCATCCCCATTTGATCAAATCTTCATCTGTAAATTATAATGAGTTTCAACGACAGTTTAATATTCTGATATTCTATAAACAATATTGCAGTTGTGGTTTTGAAGGATGATGAAAAGATATTATTAAGCCCCTTACTTTCATGTTTATCAGCACCCATGAAAAGGGTTACTGGTGGAGCTACTACGTTACTAGTAAAGTAAAAAACCATTTTTGCGATTGTAGTCCAGTATATGTAGCAATGAAGGAATTCACGTTTATTCTAAAAAATTACAACCAAGACACCACACCACATAATATTGTCAGTCTGACGTTTGTGACACTTGGATGACAGAAGTACGCCGCTGACAAATGACAATGACGGAACAGATTAGCAAACAGAAGTAGAGCTACGAAGGAAAAAAAAATATTTTGACAGGAAAGGACACATAATCGATATGATAAGGATATTGGAACTTCCGCAGATGTATCACGACCGTAAGGACAGGACACATCATACCATAGATAGATTAAATCGTTATGATTATAAACAAAGATGGACTGCTACCTTCGATCAATCATAGCTCTATACTATAAAAAAAAATATATATTGATCGAAGAATGCTAAAGATAAAATTGGCCATGCTCTAGGAGTAGAACACGGAGGGCCACTACCTATCTCTTTCCTGTAACAGAAGTCTCTCTTTCTACTTTAGGTGGTTATTGCCATAGTCCATACTTTAAGTCCATGCCTGATCCAGAGCGCAGACCTATCACATCCACACATCATTAAAAAAAAACTGATATGACAGCTGATAACAATTCCTTTCAATGACAATAAAAATTGACATTTAAAACAAACGTGAAACAAACAATCAATAAATGTGCGAAGAAGTGTGTATTTTACTATTACTGTAAGAAAATCAGATTATAAGGATCGCAATTAAGCTAAAAATGGGAAGTCCAGAGAGAGAACTATGTCCACCACCTTCAGAAGAAGATGAACTAACTCTGCCTAGGGCGAGTATCAATAAAATGATAAAAGAATTGGTTCCTTCCGTGCGCGTAGCCTTTGAGTCACGGGAATTAATTCTTAACTGTTGCACGGAATTTATACATCTGTTAAGCTCAGAAGCTAACGAAGTTTGCAATCAGAGCAACAAAAAAACAATAAATGCAGAACATGTACTAGCTGGTGAGTTGTTACTGTCTTTAGAATTGATATTTGTTTCTTTTATGTAGTGGGTAGTCGTAAGTGTAACGTTCCTGAAAAAGAGATTCAAGTACGAAATTTTCTTACAGCACTGGACAGATTAGGATTTAGTGACTATACTCTTGAAGCGGAGGCTGTATTGAAAGATTGCAAAGCTGTAGCTGCTAAGAGAAGACGACAAAGCACAAGACTTGAGAATCTTGGTATACCAGAAGAAGAATTGTTAAGACAGCAACAAGAACTTTTTGCTAAGGTAACTAATTGTTAAAAGTTTTCATTTCAACAACATTCCACTTTAAAATTATCTGTCAATTCTGTAATTTCCATCATTGTCTCTCAATGCAACTTAGCACTGTAAATATTTTATAAAAATGAACCTTTCATATCTTTAATTTTGATCTTAAAAAGTAGCTAACATTCACTGAAATGCAATCAATTTATTTGTATTGTCTGTTACTTAACTATCAAACATATTTAGCAAGGTCATACAATAGAACAAATCAAGGACATGACATTGAATGTAACAAGCAAATCGGAGCCCTAGTTTCTTGAGGGAGAGGACAGCGTCTTCCATCCACCTTTTGAGGGCCAAAGCCTACCGGGGTCGCGGGACTCACGATTTGCCGTGACCCGAGAACATAAAGGGCTATTGCAGGACACAGTGGATTTTAGTCAGTACGAGTCTGACAGTCCCTCCCTCTGTGCCCTGGGTCGGAGGACTGATTTGATGATTTTAACAAGCTAATAAAAAATATGACAGTCCTTGGTATAATGCTTATCCAAATACAATATTTCATATTTCACTGATAATTGTACTTTCTCCATGCTTATGACAAATATAATTATACTACTATATTACAAACTGTTAATTTACAGGCCCGAGAAGAACAAGCAAAGCAAGAGCAACAGCAGTGGTTGCTGTTACAGCAACAAGGGTTAGTTGGCGCCGAAGGAGCTCCACAGCCATATGTGCCGCCTCCTCCTGGACCTAGAATTGATGATGAAGAGGATGATGATTACTCATAGATCTATTACCACAATATTGTAAATTATCCATAACATTTTCCAGTAAATGGCAAATTAAGGATAATATTGACCTTTTCATTGGTGGCTAAAAATTTATTTTGTATTGTATTCAAGAATACAAATAATAAATAACACCAACCATACTCTTTGTTTACTTATTAAAATCAACCACCACTTTCAGACTCTTTGACTGTCAATATGTTGTCATGTCAACAACACCACTGCTTGTTTTGGCCACAGTTTTGGCTTGAAACAGTAGTCTATTTACACAATAATGTTATCTACAAAATGAGCAGTGATTCTAATAAGAAATACAAAAGGCCGAAACAAAATACTTTAGCAACTACAAATCCAGGAACATCAGTATGTAGTTGTTATGATACAAGGGGTTCCTTGCCCTGATTGATAATAAACAAACTCTTGTTTAACACAATTTTTAATTATATAAATTATGAATTTATTAAGGCCGTTCACTAATCGCCGCCACGGCCTCAGATTGATTCATAATGAGAATTTCCTACATCGCTCATTTGTCATCAGTCATGGATGTGGGAGCAACGATCGTTGTTCAAAAATAAACACAGGGATTTTCTTCCGTAAACTCCACACAGATATAAAACTAACCGAAACTAAGATTGAACATTCCTTTTTAACCTACCGAAGCGAGGGTAGTTTCAGAAATATTCTTAGTCGTAACTGTTTGTCTATCCCTACATACCAGTTGTGTTGCAGAGACCAAAGAATAGACGAAATGAAGATGTGAAGAAACCAACTCAACCCTTATGCGCTCTATTAGCTAAAGATTCAGAATGGGTCGATATATTGCAGACGTCTCAAACAGAAACCTCAAGATCTGCTGCCAACGTGTCTGACGAGGAGGAAGTATTACAACTTGTAAATAATTATTTTACATTTAAATCTGAAATATGCGTCACTGGTTTTAAAACGATCTACTGCTTTTTTCAGGTGGAATGTGAAGATGGGCCTCAAATGAAACCACTGGCCATTATGTTTCCGGGTCTACTCGACAAAGACCCTACGACGCTGCAAGGCATGCTAACCAAAGCCATGTCAACTACTGAAGTAACAAGACATTTAGTGGATCTAGGGCAAAAGGCAAATTTTACATTCATGAAAAAAGCGGATCGTTTGATTCCGCCAAATAAGGTACCTTATTTTCCCCTTCTGTTATATATGATATTATTATGTTGTTGTACAACATTAAAACTAGATGTCATGGTCTGTTTAATAGCGGCTCAGTAGCAGCAACATTGGAGTACCTATAGCTAAAGCAAGCTTCACTGTGTTCGTTGCTAATCGGGTCAAAATAGCTTTTTTCCAAGCTCTTCTCAAGCGTTATTTCAATTTCACGACAGTTACGTCGATAGCGCAGGATCGGGGAATAGGCTACGCTTGGATGTAAATAGAATAATGGGTTGATTTACGACTTGTAGTAGAAGGACAGTGACAGCAATGTTTAACGCCCATTCCATTGGATTCTTCGACGTTGGACATTTACCACTAATTATCTTATGGAATTATATTATATATTGGAATCAAGCCAAAACAAATCAAATTTGTTGGTTTGTTTGAAATAAAATCCTTTTTATTCTATAATATTATATTGTTGTTTACAGCAATGGATGGAAAGTTTGTCTGAAAACAGCAATTCATATGGTTCTGTAGACTCTGGACTACTTAGCAACAGTAAGTAATTTTAACAATTTTCTTGTAATATCAACAAACAATTATAAATATCTTTTTTCAAATTTCTTCATCTTTTTCTTTTAAAATTATTTGTATAGGTATGTTAACCATAATATAATTTATTGAAAAGGTATTTCGAGTGATTATGAAGCCGATGGTGAAATTACTGACAAAGAAAGTACCGGAAGTAAAACAAAAAAGAAAAGAAAGCACAATGGAAGCCCTAATCAATCAACTGCAAAAGAATTGAGTTCACATGATGTACTAGAAGCCAGGTACTTAGACTAAGGTATGTTGTTACGCGTACGCAAGTTTTAAACCATTAAACTTTAGTCTACCATTTTTGCAGGTAATTAATAAGATTGGAAGAAATTAAAGCAAGAACGAATTAGTTATTATCAAACGAAGTATATACAAAATAACAATTTGAAATTATCAATACTTACATAAATCTAAAATTTACATATTGTTTCATTTAGAACCAAACTGAATATTCCTATTCTTTGGATGAAAACACACTTTAGGCATAGGGATGATCTATCATGTCTGCGCTATGATAAGTGATGCTATAAAAATTATAACTATTTCTGAATCTAATAATCAAGTCATGCAATATTAAATCCAATGATAATACACTACTAAGTTCGAATTCCGTTACCGTGACGATACTTTTGCACCCAGTGTACTTACTGTCTTCCCCTTTATCCCTACACACACATTATACATACAACACATCGTGCAGCATAGGATGAGGTTGCTAAATTACTGTCAATTAGCTGAGATATATGTATGGTACCCTTCGATCAATAATTCGAAGATGGTACCTAAGCTATATTATCTGCATCGCAGACACGTACACACAAGATGACTGTAGCTATAGACAAAATATATATTAATATAGTAGTGATTTCACTAACAAAGGGGTTAGTTTTCTCTAAGTTTACGCTTTCAGAGTGCATGAATACTGAAAACAGATACTATTGAAACAAAATATGGATTTAGGCAGCCCAGTGTGTTTTCACCCTTATAATTTTAAATTATTTAAGCATGTTCTAGACAGATGTAATCGTCCATTCAAGGATTGCTTGATGCCATCCATCAAGATGGCAGATGCGATCCAAATTGAAACAAAATTCGTGGATGGAATCCAAACTTCCAATGCAAACATGGCCGGATCGCCGGATTGCTTCCGTCTATAACATGCTTAAAAGTCGATTCTTAAAACCTGAGCTTAAAACAATACACATTCACTTGAATTACTAAGTACATTCATACAAAAGATCACTGTTTGATATTGTACACACTTCAGCACCTCGACCTATCCCAAACTTAAAAAAATCCAAATCTAGCATGAACCTATCATATGTCAGATTAGGGTAGGTCGATGTTCTGGCGTCTACGTGAATTATAACAAAATTAATTTCTTTTGAAGTAAGAACAGTGTCATTAGACGATTATTATAAAAATATAATATTTGAATTTAGTGCACAGTTCATAGTTTGTTGAATACAGGGCAGCAAATTATTATATCAGTTTGCTAGGAACAGGTTACAAACACTATAGTTCCCGTTTTAATAACCTTCTAGTTTGGGTCATTTCACCACAGAAACAAAAATTGTGCTTACTTTTTCAAGAACATAGATCTTAAATGTAAGCGATTTATTTAGTACACTGTTATGTTTTCAGCTTAAATTACATGACTTAACTGTCATCCACTGTATCTAAATCAGTAGACCCAAATTGTGCAAAAATAGCCAGATTGCTTTGATTTTGACAGGGCAATTAGAAAAGTGTAATAAAATCCCTAGCACTACACAATCTCATCCAAGGCGTTTATTACAGTGAATTCATTTTATTCTATTATTTGGGACTACAGATTACGATAAATAGATATTCCGTCAAAGATTACCACGCAAAAACAACCGAACTATAAAAAGCGTGACATTTCTTCAAAATTAAAGTGCCGCAAGCCGCCTGCTAAATAAGCATTTTTATAACGCAGACTTGTAGCTGCATATTCAAATTATAAATAGTTAATTTAAAATATCACTAGCGTTTAAAAGTATTTAAAGGAAACAATTCTTAACCACTACGAACACATGAGCAAAAACATTAATTATTAAAAATACATAATTTAAAATGATAGCCACGTCTGTAATCTTTATTATTTACATCCTTTCTATTACGTGAGCATACATGTATAGGAAGTAATTATGAAAATCACCCGGGGCGTGCGAAACTGTCGCTACATTCTAGCTGCTCCTAAAATATTGTCTGCGCACACCGAAGCTTAGTTTCCGCGCAACGTCCTGGGCAATCGTTATAACCATGTTTTAAATATATACATAATTAGATATTTAAAGGATTTTAAGCAGATAAATAGAATTACAATAATATCTATCACTTGCCTGACTACCTACCCACCTGTCTTTTCTCAACCAATACTTTTCCAGAAGTAATGAATGACGTGGTCACAATATGGGAAAATAGTGTACATTGTATATGTATAATAAGGCTATAAAATCTATTGTTATTAGGTAGGTATATGACTTTAGAATTTATTTTAAAGTTGTCCGAATACGCGTTTTATTATAAAAGCTATTTCTGTATCGTAGATCCTAAAGGGCGGCTCCACACAGGGCATAATAGATCGCGAGTAACATACTAAGCCTGCATCTACTTCCAATTGTCAGTTTCTGACTTTATACTAGACTGAGAGGTATGAGGAAACCTCTACTACTACTATTCGTGAGTTTTTCTTTGGGCCAGAGGCATTATCACAATTTCCGTATTTTCCATACAGCGGACTTGAAGTATTTACAGCGTTGTTTGGAAAATGAAAAAGCGCCTCTAATGTACGCAGGAGGAACTATTTTTTTCCATGTAACTAATGTCAAAGTTCAGGTTTACTTTAATTTAGGTCACATAAACGTGATCATTCATGCTAGGGCCTATCTGTCAAGCCTAAATCAGATAGAAACACTGGAGTCGATTGAGAAGCTATTTTTTATCCGTTCATTAATCGCATTGCTTCAGATCCTTGCACCGATGTTGAGTTACAAGCATAACATGACGTTTTAATTACGTGTTTTAGGTACCGATGAGAGGTGGAACTCTCGGTCGAGATATATCTACTAATCTATGCCCACAGAAATAAAAGTACTATAAGGCTATATGGCAGTATGGCATAATAAATAAACCCCTATCGCCAAATGGAGCCGCCGCTAGCCGACTATTTCTGTATGCTATCGACACTACGTTCAATTTACCAATTCACTTAACTATTATGAATAAATTACTAACGTATTACAAAAATACAACAAGTCTATATTTTGTTATCAGAAAAGAATATAACTCTCGAGGTGCAGCCTTTATACCACTTTCGACACAGACAGAAAGCTCTACATTCGTTTTTTTTTTTAATAACAGATTTCCAAAAAAAACATTAGAAAAGTGATTAATTACTTTCGAAAGTCGGTTGGTTGACTTTGTTTTGTTTTTTGACGAATCAGTTTTAAGTTTAGTTGTATAGTACCGGTAAGCAACCAAACTACCCGCCCTCGCCGTTGGCTTTTTCATATTGACATTATTATACGACATTATAACATATTGCTCTGAATGACAAGTTAAACGCTGGGTTGGAGCTATCGCGGTGCCGGTATAGTGAGCATTGACCACTACTCAAAAAAGTGTATATGTACATACATATATGGGGCCGTGTGCGCTACCCCTACCAAATGAAGATAAATCACATAAATCGGGCCACATACATGAAAATATGAAGCTAGTGAAAACATAACCTCCTCCTTTTTTAGAAGACGGTTAAAAATCTTAGTAACTATAATGACTTGAGATATTTATCAGGTTTTTTGATATTTGATTGAGCAGTATAATTTATGTATTTGGTATTTTGTATTTGCATGAAAGCAGGCACTGTTAAATCTCACATTTATTTTAAGCATTTATTCTGTTAAGGCAATATTCATTAACTTCATTAGTGGTTATCAGATGGTTGGCTAGTACTTTGTGTAAATATTCATATTTATTGTAAATAATGCCTATATCAAATTTAAGCGTATATATATTATATTATTAAAGTAGACATCCATTTATACATCACAAGGACATGTGACAAATGGAGTCTTTCCACGGGTATGTGTTACCTATATATTCTGAGACATTTGGAGGTGACTTTTTTCCAAGTCTGTTTATATTTCCATAGTACTAATACTATAGATTAAGCGAGTAACCTACTGAATCCGTATGTTTATGTTAAATATGTCCTCATGTACTTGAAAGCTCTGATCAAACTGAAACCTACCCTGCGCGGGGTGGGACAAAATTCGTTTGTTTTGACTGCTTCAAAAAACTTTATGAGGCTTAACTGGTGTGAGCAGTTGCCTGAAGGTCTCGCCATTAAAAAAATCGACGTGTCCTGTTGTGTCCGCGTATCCTTCCCGTGCGGGTTTAACCTCAGTGAGACCAAAGCTTAACAATCCCTCCAAGTCTCAGAAGTAATTGATTGCACCAGATCAGCATTTTAGTTTACATATTCTTTGGATGCTCTGGATAAATTTAACTTTTACGTTAAATACATAAGATATAGTTAAGTAATTAAATATAACGCTTGTTTTAATGAAAAAACATTTCAGCTGTTTTGGTGACCTTGGCATAAAATGTAAAAGCATAATATTTTTTAGCATAACCGTTTTGCATGAATTGTGTTAGCATAATAATACTTTGACTTAATGCAAAGGTACACCGACTCGGATGGGATAACTGAACGGCAGCCATTCTCAACCTGTTAGGTTACTTTAGACCCTGCATACAGAACTCTTATTATAACATTATGCTTCTAAAAAATATTCTTCATGATTATTACGTCAACAGTAGTTATGGCAATAAACATTATGACAAAACATTTATGCCTAATCATATTATGCATAATGATCATTAAGCTGAATTTCGTTATGCAAATTATGACAAAATGTTTGATTTTAGGTTTTTTCTTTTTTAAATGACTTGAATACTTTTTTTTTAAATCATTTTAAAATAGAAAAAGGAAACGCTCTTTTATAAATTCTAGCAAACTTACATAGTTCTATAAATCTAGTTAGCTGTTGTAGATTTAGGTTTCATGGTACTTTTTTTTAATTTTAATCGAAATAGTAGAAACTACTCAACATTACAATGAGCTTGTTACTCAAATATCAGTGACAATTGATGTGTCAAATATTTTTTTGAAACATTATACAAAATAATATCATTAGTAATGATAGAATGCACAGACTTATGTGCCCATGCTGTATAATCTAGATCCTAATTCTATGTCCTCACCATAGGCCATAATGCACATACGTTTTTTTTTATTATATGACTGTTTAAAACATTATTTTGTTCAAGCATGATTCTTTATATTATTCAAAAATACAATCTTTAAGTTTTTGAATGCTTATCCTTACTATTTGGTTAGTGTTTATAAAAGTACACCTACATTATAACACAACCGTGAAAACCGTGAGAAGGTCTTGTATATCTTATACTGTTCCTATAGTATTTTAAATTGTAATATTTATATAATATTCTGTTAAAATACTGTTTTAATTTAACAAACTGAATACATATGCTGAAATTATATGTACATAATTTTATGTTACTGTTAATGTGTTCACATTATTTCAGTATGGCAATAATAAATAATTGGCTTCTGGTGAGTGTGTGCAGATAACTGACACATTCACCAACTCTGATGGATGAGTTTATGAATTACATAGTTTACTAATTTCAACACATCAACAGTAACATGATGGTATTGGATAGAATTAACTAATCAACTTCAATTATTATAAAATTTTCAACTGTACAATTAACACATCAATTCAACTTCAAAGGAACATTTACACTACACTTTACCTATAATTAACATTAAACTCTATTATTATTGCATCATTATGATTACAACATCATTATTTAGTATTATGTAAGCTAGAATTCACATGCTACATCAACTCCTCTCTGGTCATATTAGAAGTTTAGATGGAGCTTTAGGGGAGGAGAGACCGAGCAGGGTCAGTTTTAGTGAGTAGGACGCCGCCGAGCAGCGCAAGAGCCGCGGCGGCCGCCAGGCGTCACGCGCGCGGCCGCGACCCCGGCCCGGGCGCGCGCGCCAGGGCGCACCGTCATTGTGTCGGCTTCAGAGCTGCCATCTTGCGACCGCGCGCCCGCGCCTCCTGCCGCGAAGTCGTGTACTCGAACCACAACACATTGGGTATTAGTGTTGTATCTCTTATCATCAATATTTCACATAGTTTCCTGAAAGATACCAACATAATCTTTTTAAATACACTTCAGGACTAGGTTAAAATTATAATTATTATGATATCATAACACTTACAGTGATACAAGCTGCGGAAATAGTGGGGTGAAAACTCTGTGAACTATTGCGAACCAAATGGTTGCAAAAATGAATCCAACTATGCCTCCTACTACAACTTGGGATGTAGTGTGGTAGTGTAGATACACCCGTGCAATGCTCACGAGCAATGATAAGAACATACAGCCGCCCACAATAATGACTCTCCATAATGCTGATATTATACTATTATTATTTATATGATGTAATCTGAAAACAAAAATTACTTTAAGTAAAGTGAATCATGGACATTGTGGAATATAATTTATAATTCCCTATTATAAATCACACAAAAATTGCATTTAAAACTGGCACTGGTTTCTTTTTTCTTAATCAGCTATTTATATCCAGATTTTATCTTATTCTATTAAGATGTAGAAATAACAGGATGCAATTGGAAAAGTGTATCAACTCACCTGATTAAAACAAAATATAGAACATAAGTACTAAAGAACCAAATAAATTGAGCATGTGATGAGGGCATCCCATATTCATTATACAAATTCCCTCTTGAGAGTGGTCTGGCTTCACATACTATGTGTTTTAGTATAATATTCAATACTTCATTCACCAAAGTGCCAGTGAAAAATGTTATCTGAAATAAAAATATTTAAATTAAAAGTACCTAATTTATTAGAATAAAAGATGACTAATGTGAAAACTTAATAAAAGAATGAATTTTAAAGATAACTGTCACTTTTTTAATTTTAACATTATTCAAAACAAGTTTGCATATTAATAATATAAATAGTAGTAGGTAGTTACTTTAAGTAAGTAATACTTTATATTGATGAAAAAAAAAATTTAGTTTGCATATCAGATAGACTAGGACTCTTTACTTGTTTAATGTATATAATTATACTGTATGGCATTGCGAAAACAAAAAAAAGAAATGTCCCGACTTACAGTATGAAGATCTCGACGAAACAAAATAAGCGCAACAAACCCAGCACCTATGCCAAATGGGGACAGGCTTATGAAGGCGAAGAACTTTCCAAGCCAGTCTCCTGAAAATAAAGATATTACGTATTATAATTGCTGTAAGAGTAGCGAAGTATAAGATCCAGTTATTTTAAGATTTACTCACCTTTTGGATACTCAACTAGAGTGAGAGCCAGCGGTTGCCATTCGATTTCACCGTTATTATGCAAAACATCACTCACAGAAACAGTCTCTTCCTCCATTTTTGCTTCATTTGATGGAAAACTGAAACGGTTGTAAGGCAGAGATAAAAACTGTGTAAAATTCTGATGATAAATATTAAAATTAAGATTTCAAACTCACATCCACAACACGGTCGACGAGCAGTACACGACACGAAACAAGTTATTTGACAATCTGGGAACAATCAATCAGAACTATCAAACCGATGACATTAGTGTGTGTTGCCAATTTAAATTATTAAAGGTTGGCATTTCTTTCGGTCAAAGGCCAATATAGGGTCCTTACACACTAGCACTGTAGAACGGTACCATAAAAGCTTCTGTCAGTAAAAATCTGGTGCTCGCCTGTTGCACCGCGCATACTATCGGAATTTTTGATCCAACATCGAGTGTCTTTTAGCGAGTCTCAAAAGTGGACAATCCGTCAGAATTCTTCTTACAGTGTGCATTATCTAAAGCAGCGTTTCCACTCAGCGCTCACATTATTTCTAAGCAAGTAAATGAGTGTTTTCTCGGTAAATGGAAACGTCTGAGCGAACGAACGAGTTCTTTCACCGATGTTTCGCTGAACTCAGTGAACGAATGTTCACTCAATCTTTCAATGAAAATGATCGAACAGCGAACGAACACTTATTCTGTCGTCGGATCTTTTTAGAGAATATTATAATGTACGAACGTACAATTGTTTGTTCAAAACAAATATTTGTTCAACTATCATAGTGGAAAAAAGAATCAGTTGCTTTCAATAAACACTGGCAAAACAGCAATTACTTTGTTTGCGTGAATTTTGTTTGATAATAAGGTGGTCCAAGCTAAATTTATTATTACTAAGTTTGTCAAATTATATCGATTTCAGACGGGAAAAATTACTCTAATTTTTAAGATTGATCATCCAGGGTTCCCTTTATAATTTTCAGTTTTTCTATAATTGAAAAATGTTGCCAATTCTCAAAACACATGGTAAAAATGTTGTCTATGATTTTTGTTACGAGCCTTGGTTTAGTTTGGCAACCCATCAGTTCTTTTGTGAATTCGTCGTCAAAATAAAGAGGGCTAAAATTCTTGAAAAATTGGAATTTACTTGAAAAATTACAAAATATAAAATGGCAGACTCGGACGTAGTGGACTTGGATTTAACAATCGATAATTTAGTTCCGAAGAGTCCCGAAAGGTAAATATTTATGAATGTTTGTGTAATTGCTTGTGAAAATATGCCAAAGTCCTTCATATTTTTTTAACATGTAAAATAATTTCTCATAAATACCAAGCGACTCCCGGCTCTCTATGATATCAAGTATTCTCAAATAATTAAAGTAGGGGTGTCTTGACTTATGACCTACTTATAGTACAATAGCCTGATCATGTGTGTGGGAGTCCATGGATATGCATATTATAGCAAAGCCATATTTTGCGTTTATGACGCATAAAAACACTAATGAAATTACTGCTGCAACTTTGATCTTCATCCAAACATTACTAAGGCTTGATTCTATCTTTACCAAAGAATCATTTAAAGATGAAGATCAGTCAGCTGTAAGTGACATGATCACATGTAATAGAAGTACTGTGTGCATGATAATTAAATAGCAAATAATAGTTTGTAATGTTATGTTATTATTTTAGAATAATAATTATCATTTCATGTGTTTTTCATTTCCTTAGAGTGGCCGAAGAAAAGAAAGAAAGTGGGAATCATTTGTACAAATTCAAAAATTACAAGGGTGCCCTGGCTATGTATGATGAAGCTATACAGCTATGTCCTGATAATGCAGCATACTATGGCAACAGATCTGCCTGCTACATGATGCTGGGCATGTACAAGAAAGCCCTTGAGGATGCTCAGAAAGCTGTCTCTTTGGATTCAACATTTACTAAAGGATACATCCGCATGGCCAAATGTTGTATTGCTTTAGGTAATTATGCTTACATTTTATAATTACCTCTTACACATATTAATTTGATGTGACCAGTGAAAACAAAGGAGAGGTGTGGAATATTGTTGTTTTGATAATAGCACACATTAAAGAGTATCGTAAAGTAATATCAATTATCAGTTTCAAGAATTCACCCTGAATCTATACTAATAATATTATAAAGAGGTTAAGTTTGCGAGTTTATAGGAAGTACATTATTCTTGAGTGTTATAGACAATATTTTAATTGCACATGTGCAAAGCCAGGGTGAATCATTACTTAGTTATATTCTTCTACAAGCTGAATTCTCTCACAGCTGGGCACTGGGCACTAGCCTTTTCTTTAATGCACCAATTGTGCAACCTTCACATTCCTGTACAACCTCATACAAGTTTTTCTCCCAATGGCATATTACATAGTATCAACTGTGACTTTGGTTTGGTTGTTGATATAGCACCTCTGTATTATCAACATTGAATGGTGTTTATTTTAAATGACTTCATACTGCACTGTTGATTCATCAGGTAGTCTTTATCAGACTAGGAAAAAACCTTTCATACAAATGTTATTTGTATACATATGTATGTATGGAACTGAATGATAAATTACTTATCATGTTTACATGATATGGATTGTGGTTTAGCCTTGTGGACCGTGTTTATTGAAGAGATGGTATTGATATTACATTAAATTATTTCATAAACAACTGTTACTACATTCTTACAGTTATATTTGCTAAGTTTTACAAAGAATAGTGGGGAAGTATTTCATCGTAATTTGAAACTTAGCACACTTGAGAACACAAAAGATGTGTTCAATTATATATGTACTGGGATCTTGTTGATGTATATTTCTTTATTTCTAAATCTCTGAATTTATATCATAATAAGCTTTTTATTTTTGTTTTTGAAATAAAACAAAGAAGTTAACTTGATTCAATCATTTGTCGTCAGCACTAGTATTTTTGGCATGTTTCACGTCAGTGAAACCTGATTTGTCACAGCAAATAATGGTGTGGTTTTCCTGGTGGTGGCCAACCTAACATTTTTCTAATCAATGATTGTCTACTATTAAGTGAGTTTGCTGATGACGAGACGCAACGGCGACGCGTGTGATATCGAGTCGATTGCCGATTAAAATCGCACGTCTATGCTAATGGAGCGATGCGACGGTGAACTACAAAAATCCACCTTGCTACTACGACATAACGGCGCTGCCAATATAAAATAGTTCGCAATCGCTCACCATAATTCCGTACACAGAATCGTGCGCATTATCATTAAGACGTACACGTAATTCGATATCGAGCAAATCTGTGAGTAACAACAATACTACCCATACATTTTCTTTGGTCGGACGTTAAAGCAATATTTGACCGATATCGTCAATCGATGTAATTCTGTACCGCATCGGGTCATGAGCAATCTCGCTAAGTATTATGTTAACTACCAGGTGACTTATCGGGAGGTGAGCAGGCTGTGCGGCGTGCGAGCGAGCTGGGTGGTGCGGACTGTGCGAGCAGCGAGCGACGCGCTCTCGAGACACTCCGCAAGCTACACGAGGACGCCCAGCGCGCCATGGAAGCCAACGACTACCGGCGCGTGGTGTTTTGCATGGACCGCTGTCTTGACTACAGCCCCTCTTGCACTAAGTATGTCTATTTATTTTACTTGTTGGCTTATTAACTCACTTTTAATAGGATAAATTACTGTGAAATGAGGTATCATGTGATATTATGATCCATCCAACTTCCAAGCAGGTAAAGCTATTAGCTGATAAGCTGCGTGTCGCAGGTTCGATTCTCGCGAGAAAGTAATATTTGTGTGGCCTGTTGGTAGGGTAGCAATAAACTACTATGGTTACAAAAATTTTTCAGCACAGACAAAAAGTTTAGGGTAATCAGGTAATAAACATTTAGTAAAACAAGCAATTAATAAGTAGAAAGGCTGGAGGAAACCACATTCATGCTGTTTATTTGAATGAGACCTTTAAAAGCCATTGAATGTCAAACTTACAAGGAAATAGAATTGATTCTGGTCAGCATTGCTGGAAAGTAGTTTACTATGATACTGATCAAAGTCTATGCAAGGGATAAAGAAAGGTTGTGCAGATTCACTTGAGTGGAGGAGAGCCAAAGGTTAGAACAGAGCCTACTAGGAAAGAAGGAAGAGAGAAAGTCCTAGAGAATGTTAGAAAGCTAGTATACATAATACACATCAAGTAAAATGTAACTGCTGACAACTTCCCGAGTATTTATGCGAGCGTGTCTTATCTTCCAGGGCGAAGCTCACAAAAGCGGAATGTTTGGCTATGCTTGGACGCTGTCAGGAAGCTCAAGAAATTGCAAATGACTCATTAAGATTCGATAGTTTTGATTCCGAGGCTATATACGTGCGTGGTCTGTGCCTTTATTTTGAGGTAATCATTTGTATATTATTTAAATTAGATGATGTGTAACAAACATGAAATTTAAAGATTACTAATAATATATTTCATGTTACAGGATAAAGATGAACAAGCATTCAAGCACTTCCAACAAGTTCTACGTCTCGCCCCAGATCACAAGAAAGCCATGGAAACATACAAAAAGGCTAAACTGCTCAAGCAAAAGAAAGAAGAAGGTAAACCTTATTTCTTTTTAGTTATTTGTAACAACATTATTCATCAAAACTCCAACAACTTTGATTTGTATGACTTAGCATTAATACATAATAATCTGATGTAAATCACCTGGATTCAATGTTATTTCATGGTCATTACAGGCAATGAAGCATTCAAAATGGGCAGGTGGCAGCAAGCTCTGAGCCTGTACAATGAAGCTTTGACTATTGACAAGAACAACAAGATTGTGAATGCTAAACTGTACTTTAACAAGGCTACAGTTTGCTCTAAACTAAACCAAATAAAAGAAGCCGCCGAAGCTTGCTCAGCTGCCCTTGAATTAGACGAAAACTACGTAAAGGCGCTCCTCCGACGTGCTAAGTGTTACACTGAACTTGGTGACTACGAAGAAGCTGTCAAAGATTACGAAAAACTCTATAAAATTGATAAGAGCAAGGAGAACAAACAATTGTTGCATGAAGCTAAAATTGCTCTTAAGAAATCGAAACGCAAAGACTATTACAAAATACTTGGCATTAATAAAAGTGCTTCTGAAGATGAAATCAAAAAAGCTTACAGGTACTCCTCTTTCTATTCTGACATAATTATGTAAAAGTTTAATTCAATTATTTTTATGAAAGAATAATATTTGAGAATAAAAAAATAGTTACAACCTTCAATATGTGGTAAAAATAATTAAGTGATATGAGTAAAGCTTGACCCAATAATGTGACGTAACAGGAAGCGTGCACTGGTGCACCACCCGGACCGGCACGCGGGCGCGCCGGACACGGAGCGGCGCGAGCAGGAGCGACGGTTCAAGGAGGTCGGCGAGGCCTACGGAGTGCTCAGCGACCCCAAGAAGCGCGCGCGCTACGACCACGGACAAGACCTGGACGACGATGGCTCCGGCATGGCAGGTTCGTACTACCACACTATATTTATTAAAGTGCTGCCATATCTCATTCAGTCACACATGAGTGAATTCTTTGAGCATTCAAATAATTATTATTCTTTAAATAGCGTACACGTTACTGGGTGTATTGAGCATACAACTTTCAGTCTTACAGACTAATCTAGATAGATACAGTGCAGGTTTATTTATACTTCACTGCAAAGCTTTTGCCACAAAACGACTCCATTGTATTTCTAGCGTACGCCTGCGACTTTGACCGCGTGAAGTTTTAGCCCCCGACCCACTGCGTCGCATTCTATTGACATAACTTGATAGACGCAAATTGGAATCTAATGATCACAATTTAAATTCAGAACATTACTCCTTATATTGCATACAAACTTACAAACAAATACTTTTTTTATAAAATTAGTAATAAGAATAAAAGTGAGCTGTACAGAATATATTTATTTATAATGTTGCCCCACACTAGGAATTTCTCCTATATCGTGGGTGTGTTTAAAAATAAAGGATCTCACATACGCGAACACCCAGACTCAGAATAACTACTTGCAGATCATACAGATATTTCTTCCATGCGTGGATTTAACCCGCGACACGTTGCGCAACAACGAAAAATGTTTTCTTATTTCATGTAATATGATTTCTTATTTATATTTTTGTATATTCTTTTCAGACATTGACCCCAACGTAGTATTCCAGACTTTCTTCAACCGCGGAGGACAACATTTTGATTTCCACTCAGGTGGAGGGTTCCCTGGAACTGCTTTCAGTTTTCAGTTTGGTTAATTTCCTTATTTTCGTTCCATAAAAACATTATTTTCGACAATCAAAAAATGTTATGCATAAATTTATAATTTTTTGTGTGTACTTTATAGAATTAAAAGGAACAGTTCTAGCTGAACACATAAACATCATTCCACATTAAAAATATTATGTAAATGTTTCTGAAAGAGTGATTGATATTTGGCAAAAAAATTGGTTTTATTTTTCCTACATTCGAACAGTAAATAAATCAATGTTCTTTATATTTACATAATTGCCATACAATATCACAACGAACTATGACCAAGTATGTTGTTGTGCACATAACTAAGAACTGTGCATTAATGGTATTGCGTTCAGAACTTTAGTACCTAATTATTATAATAATGACTGATTTGGTTAAGTAATTTTTTGATTGTTAGCCCCCTCACGCGGAGTTGTGTGAACATGCTTTATGTAATTTAATAATGAATAACTAGAAAATAACTATAACTACCTCGGGATTTTAATGGATTATCCCCTGTTTCTGCCCGAAGGTAAATAAAGAACTGAAACACACAAAAAGACCACAAGAAATGTACAATTTTACGATATAATCCACTTTTGCTTTGTTAATGCTGAACCCTGCCAAACATTAGACTGCTTTTTTTTAAATATTTTATTGTAACGAACCTGGATTAGTTGAATGTTTCAATCTTTCGTCTTAATGATTAATTTGAATCATAAATACATGATTGTAATATTTATGTACGTGTAAGTAAATACAAGATTAATAGTTGCAAATAAAAAATATTACTAATTTCTGTACATAATAAAAAGTTTTTTTCAGAAAACTTTAAAGCGTAGGAGTCATTTTGTTTAATCGCTTGTTTAAGATTGGGTATTGTGTTCAATCATCAGGTAGAAAAATATTATAATTGTATCTTATTTTACAAAAAAATAAAACTTTCAACAAATAAATAGATTATGATAATTTATAATCAAGAACTTTCACAGTAGTTTTAATCTAATACATGAAACTTGATTACTTATTGCATACAATAAAAAAGTCTCTCTAATTGGAAGTCAGTATTTATTTTGCTAGTCCCAACTAAGCTCCAGGAAATTGTCATCAAAGTGGGCGACACCCCGTGACTTTGAAAAATCGGTTCTGGCTTTGGTAGATATTCAGTAAAAAAAGGTGTGATCATTACTGCAATATGTTATAATAATAACATATGTTTCAAAACACCGAGATCTTCTCTGTCTGTCAATAACTTAATACTCATAAGCTTACACCGATGACTATGGGGTCGAAAAATAGCGATAAACAAGGCGTGATAGATTTCTAACTTTATTTTCTGAAGTATAAAGTTGAAAATATATTAAATACAAACTGTCTCAATGACGAAGGCAGGAACAAATTTGTAATAGATTTAAACTAGAAGAACTAGAGGTAAATTTTGAGCTTAGTGTTGTAGATCATGAATCGATCTGAACAGTATACCTATATATACATAGTAATATAGGTACGGCCACTCGATCATGGATTTTAATTTTGATAACACAAAACTAGTCGCTATTTTTTTGAAATTTATCGCCTAATCTCAGAATTTGTAAGTCTTTAGAGAATAAATAGCACTACACGCTACACGTACAGACGCCAGCAGGTCAACCTACTCGAATCTGTCAACTTTTACCAGTGGAATATTAACCACTAGTGTGTTGAAAATCTATTAAAGAAAGACAGATTGAGTTAGGTTGATGTGCTGACGTCTGTACGTAAAGCCGATCATAAAACCAAATAAATAAAACCCTTGTATCAAATAAAACCCTTTCCACACCCTTTTTGCCTATCCCATCCGGTCAACTCAGGACCTGGATACGTTTGCGAACCCAAACAAAACATAATGCCAGATGGGCATCTACAACCGACTGCAGACAGTCTAGAGAAGCGGTACCTGCACTAACACCGCGACTGACCAGCAGACTTCTCAGCCTCCAACGAACAGAATTACGAGTTGTGGTGGGTATGCTTACCGGTCACTGCCCACTCGACAAACATCTGTTTACTATCAACGCGACAGACAGCCCGTTGTGCAGGGGCTGCCTGAACGAGGATGAAACGGCAACCCACGTAATCCTGGAATGCGAAGGCGTTGCTAACCGACGGGCACAAAACCTTGGCACTCCAAGGTCGCTCCAAGAAGCCTGTGAACGTCCCAGGAGACTTCTGAGCTTCTGGAAGGAGTTGGGTTGGCTCACATAGCCAACCGTCCCACCTCACGCATAACGGACCACCTACGAGTCCAAATGCGGAAAAGGGAGCCCTTAACAATAACAATAGCTCTTTAAGCCGCGCGTGGAACACGACGCGCCATCGACTTATGGCATGGTCCATGTTCGGATGGCGAGTCACCCATTACTCATCGTCCGCAGCCCATGGAATCATTCCATAACATTGAACTCTCACCTCCTGCTCTGGGTGGAGCTGAAGGGACAGTCAGACTACAATGACAAAACCACCCAGATTGGGGAGTACTACCTTACAGGTTTTGATTGACAGATGGACAACAAAGTGGTTCTTATCATGGTATTGAGGTTTTCCTTGAACGAAACCTAGTACTTCAGTAAATAAAATAACCTTGATAGTTGGTATTTTATTATTGTTTTTATTAAATTTTAAAACTTCTGTATCAGATGCTATTAGAAGTTTACTATGTTGCTTCTTTTTGTTTCAATTTAGCAGCATCTTTTTCTTTCATAGCTTTATCGTTCGCTGCCCGAGTACTTTCAGTTTTGCTTTTTATACCTTCAAATCTGAAATAATTGATATCGTTATTTTAATTACCTGATAGCGGACTTACGCCCAAAATTAATATTGTTTCTCAATCTAAATAATCATTTATTGGTTACAGACGAAGATTAGAACCAAGAT
This sequence comes from Agrotis puta, assembly GCA_943136025.2. NCBI lineage: Eukaryota > Metazoa > Arthropoda > Insecta > Lepidoptera > Noctuidae > Agrotis > Agrotis puta. Next base: position 11,205,977 of record OW964170.2, on the reverse strand, counting down.
ACGAAGTAGGTTATTTATAATTTCCAGCGTTAAGGCTGACCCCACATTTGGCGTGCGCGATCCTCGGGCGAGCGAGTAGCGCGAGCGCCGCGTGCGCGTCGCGCGCGCGGCGCTCGCGCTACTCGCTCGCCCGAGGATCGCGCACGCCAAATGTGGGGTCAGCCTAAAAGTCGTCAACACGGTTGAGAGCACCGTTGGCGACTTGGCGTAGTGGCCGAGCGATCGGCTGATATACGCCTAGTGTCGCGGGTTCGCTTCTCGCATGGAACGAAAACCATTTTCATTTTTTAAACCTAATAAAGGTTGAATTTTCCAACTGGGCGAGCCTGGCTCAAACCCAAAGTATGAGTATATGAATATCTAGGTGTCAAAATCTACGGGTGCGATTCCTGGGCAGGATATTTTTTTTTAAATCTTTTGATGCCGTTTTTGTTTTCATCAAAATCGGCTTCAAGTCTCCTTTCATTTGATTTTTCGATTTGGCCATCCACACCGAGTTGGAAAATTCATCCTGTTTAGTCTGCCAGGTATGTGACGTCATCATCATCATCATCGTTCTTACTTTTTCATTTTGAACGGTTTCTTTTTTTCTGGCTTCGGAGGTTGATGTTCATTTTTGAAAGTCAGGACATAACGCTTTACAACATCCACGTTGACCGTCGTGTTTTCAGGATAATTTCTCTTTTTCCATTGTTTGAGTTCATCCATCCACATTCTCTGGTACTCGTATGAGAGTAACCATTCGACACGGGATTTACCTTCCTGTGAAATATACATAAACATCATTGATTAGCAGGACGATAATATAATGACAATGCAATAATTTATGTAAAAAAAACATCATAATCAGTTGAGCCAGCCGATTACTACACGCATTTTTATTACGGCTAAAAGATGGGTTAAAAAACGTAACATACCTCGTCAACTGTAGAATAATAATATTAACTAAGGTAGATACCTAACAAAAACTGCGGCAGCAGATGAGGACATACTCGGGGATTTCGTTCGGGCTGAAAACTGCTTTACCGTAGACCATAACTCTAGAGTTGGTAACTTTATTGGTACGTACTAAGTAAGATTAAAAAGCAATTTTCTCAAATAAAAATGTTTACGAACATAATTTTAAGTTTTTCCAATGATTCAAATCGAAGTCCTTCGATTAGCGCGCTTGACCAACTTGAATGTTTGTTCGTAACTGAGCTGTATGGTCGTTGTAACTGAGTAACAATAAGTAGTAGGTACCGCATGCCGTTGGTAATTTATTCCACGGGTAAGGTGGCTTTTTTAAACAAAAGGTTAGCTTCATACTTTCTAGTGAAAGAATTTTCAGAATTGCATTAGATATTCCGAAGACTTTTGTGGTAGACGGCGACAGACGTCGCCAGACGATCTTCGGCCACCGTAGGCGCGGGCATGCGGGCGGCGAGTAATGGGCAACTCGCTGTCCGACCATGGAACATGCTCGGGTCGACGGCGCGTTGTGTTCCACGCGCGCCTCAAGGAGTGTCAGCATATTGACGGGGCCAGTAGAGGGCCAAAGCCTGCCGGTCGCGGGACTCACGAATTACCGTGACCCCGGTACGTAAAGGGCTATTGAAGGACACCGTGGATGGGAGGACCTCTGGGTGGGAGGACACATTAGATGATTTTACCACGATAAAAAAAAATATATATTCCGAAGACAAGCTAAATAACAGATGAATTTGGGTATTAGAATATGGGCTTACATGTCTTCTATGTAGGTATACTAATATTATTAAACTGAAGAGCTTGTTGGGTTGATCGCGCTAATCTCAGGAACTACTGGTTCGAATTAAATAAATATTGTTGGATAGATAATTATAATCTATTTATCTAGGAAGAATCACGGTACGACTAATAGCTGTCGCGCAGCAGGGTTGAAACCACGGGAACAGCTATAACTATTCATACGTTTCTCGTAGATAGTGCATAATAGGGATAGGGATACCCAAACCCAAAGTTTTTTGCATCAGAAACACCATATAATCTCGATGGTTACTTTTTTCATAACCACCACTTGCAAGTGCGTGTGACTTACCATAAATTTCCAGGGCTGAGGATTATATTTGGGGAAATCCGAAGAAATTATGTTATGAGTCGGTCGACATAGTGTGCTCTTTTCCCATTTAACAACACCCATTCGACCCATTGCGGTTTTAATTTATATGTCCATGTGTGCACTGAATAAAATATAAAATTACCGATTCAAATAAATAACATCAAAATGTGACAATGAATGAATGAACCATATCGTTAATTATGTCAATAAAAACTGTCACAAGTTTTAAAAACAGAATGTACTGAACCCGTGGAATTAAAAAGGTTTACATGCCCATTGGTGTCCGGTGTCCACATTGAATTGAGCTTCTGAATGCGTCAACCTTAGGTAAAGGTTCTCAATTGTAAATTGAAAAAAAAAGGCCTCTAATTTGTAAAAGTAGTCAAAATCAATGGTCCCTCAATGGGCACGCAAAACATCTCCGGTCTAGCCAGTACACATCTCAATGGATCGCGGGCACGCCGCAATTGCGGCGGTAAGGGTGCCTTTCCACCAGAGATGTGCTATGCTGTGAGAATGTAAAAGCTGAACTACGAAACTATGTGATCCCTTCCTCTGATGCTTCCCTTCCTCTTAAAGTATTATTAATAAACTTACCCTCCTTCAGTTACCCCAGCCAGATGTTGTCGAAAATGGTCATTTGAATCGTATAGATAATAATTAGTTGTGCGGCTTCTGTAATTGTTGCGCATATATCCAATCCAGTGGCCAAATAACACTGCGCGCATCAAGACCGTGCTCGTGACCAATTTCGACAACATCTGGCTGGGGTAACGGACACCACAATAGCTGCCAAATGTTGCAAAAATTTCAAAAATGTACATCTATTATTTAACAACATCCAAGGTGGCTCCTCAATTCAGACGTTTAGATTGAGGAGCAACTTTTATATAAATATAACTAGTAATATATTATACTAAATCTACAATTCGTATTGCAAAATCAGCTACATTGCTGATAAATAATGATGAGATCAGATTTTAAAATTCGGATGTGGCTCCTCAATCCTTTGAGGAGTGACTGGATAGGCGCCAAGGCGTGTCTTCACCTTCCGCTTGACGCAGGTCCTCACCGAAAATGGAAGTATCGGGAAGTTCCTGTCTGATTGGAAAGGAAGAAACGCCCGGTTTTCACCACTGCGATGAACGTCCGGAGGACTGCCCCGCTTGGGCAGAGCACCGCCGTGTTCTCATTGGTAGCGAAGTCTACCCTCGCTACCGGAGGGATGCGCGAGGGAAAGACAGCCTTCATCACACAACCCAGCCGCCGCCCACACAGCAAGAGACGTCGCGAAGTATTTCCTGCCACCGCCGCAAGCGGGCGGGTACATGCGGCGAGTAATAGGTGTAGACTGAATATTTTTAAGCACATTTTGCCTGGCGCACACTGATTGGTGTCCTTTGTAGGCAATCTACCAAAACAGGTTTGCTTCGAAATAAAATTATTTGTAGTCGGGAATCGAACCCGCGATTTTTATTGTGGTAAACTCATCAAACGTGTCAGAGAACAGTCTGGAGTCCCGTTTCTCCCTAGGTGGGAACCCCAGGGAGAAACGGAACTCAAGACTCGTACCGACTAAAAAATAAGTTAAAAATAACTAAAACCCGACTACGAAAAAATCGCGCACTGAAAAGTATAAAACAAGAACAAGCCGTGGTCGTATGCCACCTAGCCAATAAAGATTGTGTGAAACAACCACAGGTGGCATACGACCACGGCTTGTTCTTGTTTTATACTTTTCAGTGCGCGATTTTTTCGTAGTCGGGTTTTAGTTATTTTTAACTTATTTTTTATTTACACTATTTTGGGGTTATATTATTTGAAGTAAGTAATTTATGTTATATGTATAGTTTCTGAGTTTATCACTTGATACCCATGTTGACACTGTTAGAAACAGAAAATTTGCTAGTAAAACCTATATAATGTATATATATTTCAAATGTGCTCATAAAGCCCTTTAATTTGTGTGCGTTCGCGCAGCGGAATGTTGTTAAATTAAAAGATTTTAAGTATGCAGATATTTAGTGTATGACGACGTACAATTGTGTATGGTAAAAAAAAAATTGTGCACGCAGCCATTGTAGAGAAATTCACCAAAAACTGATTCCGCTGGGCGAACGTTGTCCTGGCGGAACTTTTTTTAATCCATAGACTTTAGAAGAAAAGAGATGTGTCCAAAAATAAGTGTGTATTTGTGTGTAATTGTGTATGTATGAATAAAATTAGTGCATACATAAACTTCGGAGAAATTCAAGTTTCCGCTACGCGAACGTTTGGCCATTAGCTAGTTTTCATATAAAGCGCTTACATAGAGAGCTGTAGATTTTTACATACGTTGTTTTGAATTTGTTTATAAAACAGATTTAGAAAAAATCGTAGGGCTTAAAAGATAAAAATATAAACGTAAAATACGCTTATTAGGTCTTAGTTCTTAAAGTATGCACTTTGGGGTCTAGATTTTCACGTTTATACAAACCTTGTAAGTGTTTGCAACATGTTGCCAAGTATCAATGATGTTCCGTTAGTAATTAAAGAGTTATAGGACAATTTACCATGAATAGATCACTGTTTACAAAGCAGTCAAATATCACGACGTTCTAAAGGAATTGCATGGTAAAATGTATGCCAATAATTAGTTTATTCATTCAACTATTCACATGCAAAATTTCATGTCATTAAATTCAGTAAGTAAAGAAAAACAATTATAATACTGACGAAGCATCGAAAACCTACATAACCCGACCAAGTTCGGATGGCTACAAAAAAGCGGCCGTGCCATATATCTAAGAAACGTTCTTAACCTTCCAGTATAACGCCAGGACAACGTTCGCCCAGCGGAATCCGTTTTTGGTGAATCTTTCCACAATGGCTGCGTGCACAATTTTTTTTTTACCATACACAATTGTACGTCGTCATACACTAAATAACTGCATACTTAAAATCTTTTAATTTAACAACATTCCGCTGCGCGAACGCACACCTTTAATTTGATACCCATGTCGGTACTGTGCGAAAAAATTTTTTTTTTCTGTAACAACTCATCCCCTAGAGGGCGCCATATTGGATTTGGTGACACGTCACCTACCCTATAACCAGCGGACCACTGACACGCTTCTAACGAGACCTTATTTGTCATGTAATGATAAGTAGTTTAGAAGTTATGAGGGAACAAACATACATACATACATACCGGTCAAAATCATAACCCTCCTTTTGGCTTTGCCGTAGTCGGGTAAAAATCCACACTGATACTTCAATAGCCCTTTGCGTTCCAAGATCGCGGTAATCTTATAACAATCCCGCGACCCCCGTAAACACCGTATGTTTTAAGTGGCCCCACTTAAAACATACGGTGTTTACGGTGCCCACCGCCCTAGGGAGAAACGGAACTCAAGACTCGTACCGACTAAAATGAACGCTGATTCTTCAGTAGCCTTAGCGTTCAAAGATCGCGGTAACCTGATAACAGTCCCGCGACCCCAGAGAGGTGGGCACCGTATGTTTTAAGTGGCCCGTATGAAACCCAACATACTTTTTATTTCAACAGTACCTGACGTATAGTCCTTCACAATTGGTGGATTTGAGAGGGGCACTAAACTGAGCGTCCATTCAAGCCAAGCCTCAAAATAGATTACCTAGGTTACCATAGTATTGATGGTTAAGGAAATTAAACAACGCAGTGATTTTTTACTTTTTATTTGATACACTAGTAGTATTAGATGAACCTAAACTCCACATGTGTACCTGAAACAATAACATTAAATTAGAACTTAGCTGAGAGAGCATCAATTTAAGAAAATGTACACCAACAGCCAAGAGCACATACATTTACAAATCCATAACTTTCCTGACAGGTACACATGGCTACCAGTATAAGCTGACCGTTGAATGTGCACAATGATTACACAAAGCAAGACCTTAAGAAACTGGTTTTGTATAGCTTGATGTGTAGCCATGTGTACCTAACCTATGTACTGTCAGGGCTATGACAACAGTTCAAAATCCATAGCAGCAGTGTGTCCTACAGTTAAATAAAATTGGAATATGTTAACCAATGATATGTAAACCAATTGCAGTTAACTGTACTACTGTAACATGTTTGTATGCTTTTTATTAGTCCTTGTTATACAATTTCATATAACAAGGGTGGAGTAAGCTTGATAATGTGCCCTCCAATTCTTTACGTTTGTCTCATAATGAGATAACGACTGCCTCAGAGGGGTAATAAATTATAATAATTCATTTTTCAATTTTAAACTATCTACTTATCAGGACAACTAAATTATTTTTTTAAAAACAGTGATGCAGGTCTTATTGTAATGACTAGCACTTTTCCCGCGACTTCGCCCGCGTGGTTTACATACTTTCCTAAATCCCCCTTTTCACCCCCTTAAAGGTTAAATTTCCAAAAACCCCTTCTTAGTGCTCCCCTACATTATAATAGGAAGCCATGTGCAAAATTTCACATTCCTAGCCCCAGTAGTTTCGGCTGTACGTTGATATGTCAGTCAGTCAGTTCTCCTTTTATATATATAGATAGATGAACACATTTTTGATGATACTTTATAAAAACAGTAAATTATATTTCATGGCACTTATGTCAGGGCTTTCTCTTTATAAATAAATAAAACCGGTTATGTGCTAGTTGAGCTTGCACACAAAGGGTTTCCACACCAATTTTGTATAAAATGGCAAATAAAATCATGTCAAATGTTATGGGTGCCCATTTAAACTTTTATATTATTCTGGTTTTTTAGTATGCTTGTTATAGCAGCGACAGAAATACATCATTTGTGAAAATTTCAACTGTCTACCTATCATGGTTCATAAGATACAGCCTGGTGCGAGACAGTCAGATAAACAGCGAGTTTTAATTATGTGATAAAACAGGAGCCTATTGCTAATAGTCTAATAGCTGTCTAAATGTCCCTTGGGTATGGAACCCTAAAAACTAATATTTGAGAACAAGCAAATTATTAATTGCAAGTTATAACTATAAATGGGTCATGTGCTTAGTAATTTTCAACTGTTTGTGGCAACTTGCAGTCTAACAATGTGCAGCTGAATTCCATTATTTTACATGGAGCCAAAGGTGTAAGCAAGTAAAAACCGGCCAACAATTTTTTGCTGCACTTTAATTATTTCAGGTATTTGTCAATGAGTTTTAAAACAAATTATTGTAGTCTGTTCAAAATACAAGGCAATACAAGCTTGTTGAAGAAATAAAGTACATAACTATGCGAGTTATTTGATCACTTTATGTTATGCCAAGTTCTTCAAAATAATACCAGTCATACAACATTTTGAGGTTAGATAGAAAGCTATGCAAGTATTGAAGGGTCAACCGAGCACATGTTTATTTGAAAAATCTAACAGAAATCACAGGCTTCTGTAAATAATGGCAATTGGGTACTGGACATGGCAATTTCAAGCTCATTCTACAGGACACGAGGTTGAAATTATGCATCGAAACTAAAATTAATACCTGATACATATGTGTAACACATAAACAGAACCATAACAAATGAACAGTTGCAAACTTACCGGTTATCGTAAGAGGCTAGAGCTAAAAAGGGGACATAATAAAAAATATACAAATACGTACCATTTTATTTGGACCTCGCACGCATCTTCCTCCTTTTACGCTTTAGCCTTCGCATGCGCTTCTTACGCCACTGAAACAATTAAAACACCAAAAATCAAAACGCGGTTTAACCGAACTTTACATGTTGAAGAAACAATTTGTTAAAACGCAATTTTATTACACAAATAGATATATACCTTCGCTCTCATGTTTAAGAAGGGAAAGGATTAGCTTTCCTCCTTCAAAAGGAGTTCGTGATTGTTAGTAAATTTCACGATGCAGATATCGGTCTACGCCCGAGACTCCGTTGAATGAAAAGAAGGATATCTACGAAGTTAGTAGAGGGTTTGACAAAATGAGTTGGTGTTGCAACTATAAAAAAGGGGTTGGTGACGATCTATATGACATCTGTAATAAAAGTGTCTATGAGACGATCAAAGGATCAAATCATTTCGTGTTTATTTTGGCTATGTAATATTTCGTGTTGATCTGGTATTAGTTTCAAATTTGTATTTTGAGTTTGCAAGAAAATACATGCAAAATCGACTAGTCGCTCACTGGTGACTTATTGCAGCGGCTATTTTTGTCACCCAGTCAAATGCTATGAAGAATAGCCGGCCACCAGAATTGGCTATTTGACAGTAGATATAAATTAAAAATAGAATTAGTCCGTCATATTAGAGTTTAAAAAAATAACGGACACTTATTTTTTAGGGTTCCGTACGTCTGAATACAAAAACGGAACCCTTATAGGATCACTCGTGTGTCTGTCCGTCCGTCGCTTACAGTCAATTATCTCCGAATCTATTAGACCGATTAAGTTGAAATTTGGTACACATATCAATTCCTGTGACCCAAACACAGAGGTGTGACGTGAGCAGATGAAATCTGTATATGGGGGGTCATTTTTGGGGGGGAAGGGGAAAATTAAAAAAAAAAAATCTGAAAACTGCATCGTGTGGCATATCAAATGAAAGGTCTTGTTGAGAAGATCTTAAATGTATTTTTTTGTAATTTTAAAATAAATAGTTTCCAAGTTATTCAAGAAAATAGACGAAAATTGACCATTCCCCCCCCCCTTATCTCCGAAATTACTGAACCTAAAATTTTGAAAAAAATACAGAAATTAGTTTTCTCCTTATAGATTATAGGAAAACCTATAAGAAGTCCATGATATTAAAATAACATGGTAAATCACTCAATATTGTGCGTACCAACTTACATTTTTTTTTTAATACGTCATAAATCGTAAACCGCAATTTATCTTTCAAAGTTACAACCAACTTTTATATAATGTTACTTGCTGCTACGGAACCCTTTAAAGGCGAGTCCGACTCGCACTTGGCCGGTTTTTCTTTTATAAAATCAATGAATATTCACCAAAATACAACGCATCAAAACTCGAGAGTGGGGGCTCGTGACGTCAGAATTCAATAGAAATTGTACTAAATTGTGACGTATTGCCAATTTTGAAAGCATCGTATCTCCGTCAATTTTGGTTTACGAATCAAAAGAAAAAATACGGGTCGAATATTTTTTGATAATCTAAGTGACGGACTAATTATAATTTTTCAGTCAAATAGCCAATTGTACTAACGTATTGTACTAACGTAGTTTTGTATGAAGCGTGCAAACTAAAAGTACTGAAACTTTGGGATTTAAATCCCAAAGATCGTAAAAAAGCGTAAATATTTTTCAGCAGCTCTTTCTTTAAGTGGTGGCTTAAAATATAAAAATTGCCGCATCCAACCCTACAAATTAAATTGGGCAAGTCTTTGTTCCAGCAATTTTTTGGTATGATTACACCAGGCAACACTCATAATTTCCCGGGGAAAATTCATTACGTATTTCGTAGATAATCATGCATCTAATACCCGAAAAATAAATGTTTTCTGCAATCACGTATAGGAAAGAAGATTTATATTTTTTTTTCTAACTTTTTTGATTAATTTAAGAGTGTAGGTTGTTTTTTTTTAGAAATGATCATACCATTACAACGCCAATGGGAAGTTTTCTTCCCAAAAAATATATTTTTTAAGATAAAATTATCGCCTACGGCGAATATTTAACGAGAGTATTAACCCATTTTTGCTCCATGGGAAATTATAGAGAAGAAGAAATAGATAGAATAGAAGTACGCACTCTCTTAAACTCCTTGCTAGTTTCTTTTAAGAGGCCTTCTACAGTCCACTAGCGCTGCCAATCGAAAAAATGTCATAACTCGTAAATAGAATCAAAAATACAAAATGTGGTCTGTAATTACTGTAGAAAAGGCAATGACGTAATTTTATAACACATTGTCAACACTTGAAATATAGCTGTTTAGCTAAATCGTGCATTCTAAACATAAACGGCCGTTTTTGTTACAAATAAAAAAAATTTGCTAAACAGCTATATTTCAAGTGTTGACAATGTTTTATAAAACTACGTTATTGCCTTTTCTACAGTAATTACAGACCACATTTTGTATTTTTGATTCTATTTACGAGTTATGACATTTTTTCGATTGGCGGCGCTAGTGGACTGTAAGAGGCCCCTTAATTGTTTCTTATATAAATGATAAATGCCTCCCAGAAAAACTCTGATACTTGCTGGAAGGCACTCGCTACATACATTTTGAATTAGATACCGCATCCTGTAAGAAAAATTTTGACGAATATTCTCCTTCTTATGTTCACCGGAAGGCAATCGGTGCAGGATGTAGAAAAAGTTGCTGGTTCATTAAAATTTCTGAAGCTAAGCGGGGTGCATCCGCAGAGCCTCAAACTGTTTTCTGTCAGATAGTTACAGAATCAGAATGCGGTCGCTTTAAATATGCTACTTAGTTTGTGTGTCACTTATTCAAGAATATAAAACAATAGAAAATATTAACAAAACAAAATAAAACGTAACGTTTCATGGATGAATATTCTGATTCTTTTTTATTATTCAATCAATTGATCATGACCAATACAGATTCCAATGCAATGGCTCGATACCACGATCAACATTATTAAAAGATAAGTTTTTTTTGAGTGCTCTTTCTTTATTATCTGTGATAAGTGTACCACCTTATACCAACATCATGATTAAACTTTTTAAATAGATTGACATTTCGTGCACGGAACACTGAATATATTCGCGCCAAAATTTCATTAACTTATATTAACAGTTTTAGTGGATAAATTGATTCTCTCTAAATATTGACACGGTAAGTGCATCTAGATTTATGTTAGCGTTGTTCAATTTGCGTATTATCAGTAACAAAGATTTTTGTCGTGGTTGAAACATAAATAAAGCAGTGTTACCAACATAATCCTTTTTCATGGCGATATGGATGCGACGGAGTCCTTACTTTTTACTGTAAGGCTTTGTCTGTATTGATTAGTTTCCATGAAATTAGTTGTCAAATAATTGAAGTGTTGATTATATATATTGTGCGGTAGTGAAAATACTCTATAAAAGTTAAATTATGCTCTTTTCATTAGCTGTACAATCAGCAGCTACGTGTGCCTATACATTATTATTATAGTAACGGTGGATCCTGAAAATGGTTACGTCTAATAAACAACCCGATAAAAAAGTAGTGAAAATGGCTGAGCAGAACAATGCTGCAGTTGTGCCTCAGAGAACATTGCTTGGTGAAGTGAATGAACACATAACATGTCCTTTATGTAGAGGCTACTACATAGATGCAACTACGATTGTGGAATGTTTGCATTCGTTTTGTAGAAGCTGCATCATCAAACATTTGCGTGCGAAGAGTTACTGCCCTGTATGTGAAATGATGATCAATTCTGCCAAGCCAAACATCAAATTAGACAAAGCACTCCAAGACATAGTTTATAAACTTGTACCAGGACTCTTTCAAAAAGAAATGGAAAGGCGACAACAGTTTTATTCCTCAAGACCAGGCCCTGCTGCGTCAGCTACTCCTGAACAAAGAGGAGAAGATACTGAAAGAATAATTTTCAGTCCAGAAGATGTGATATCTTTCTCTTTAGAATATGCAGATGCTACTGACACGGATAGTATATCCAGTAAATCATCTGACAGCAATGAACCACAGTCTGTACCAGCAACACCAAGAAGGTTTTTGCAATGCCCAGCTGTTGTTAACATAAGTCATCTCAAAAAATTTTTAAGCATGAAGTTTGATATTGACAGTTCTCAATTTGCTATTGATATCTTATACAAGAGAGTTCCTTTACCAGATTACTATACTTTGATGGACATAGCTTACATATATAATTGGAAGAGGAATGAGCCAATGCGTTTTTTCTACCAAATAATAGATTATGTAGCTATACGAAATAGGCTCTTTGAAATAAACAGAAAAGGCTCAGCTTCTTGTCTTATAAGAGACAGAAAATCAAGTCCTGCTTCCACTGAAGATACTAATGCAAGCAGTCCAGCTCCGCATTTGAATGATCAAGGCTCTGAAGCTTCTTCTGGAACTGATAGTCCAATGCCTGATGACAGCATAACCCAAGCAAGTGTTATGTCTAAAAATAATGAAAAAGCAGGACAACAAGGTAAAGATTTGGTTGCAACTATGAATCCTGATAAACATTCTGACACATCTTCTAAGAAAAATGATGATGAAGTGGAAAAATCTCAATTTCTTAATTCTTTTGAGCTCACTGCAAAAAGTATGTTGCCGCAGAAAACATCACCAGTAAAATCTTCGGATGAACAAACAACTTCTTCTGATGCACCACCTAAGAGTCAACCTACTACTCCAAAAGTAGAAGACAAGGTTGGGGAACCATCCAAAAGAAAATACCAGGTAACTCCACATACACCTGAGTTAAAAAAATTAAAAATTGAAATTGAAAAGGCAAAGATAAGTCATCTAATTGGTCCTCCTTCTGGTTCAAATGCAACTACTGCTAGTCAAAATAGTAAAGCAATAAGCACCCCAAACAAAGGCAAAGAGCTGGAAGGATCTTCCAAGAGCTCCCAAGCACTTCCAGGGACACCTAGTGTACCTGACACCATGCCTGCTTCCACAAAAGATATGAAGCAGCAAGTACCAGGTTCAAAGCAGCAAGAAAATCCTGGTGTCAAAAGGACTGTTGCCGTGTCTCAAAATATAACATCTCCTAAACGCAAACCCCCAAGTGAGATTCCATCTACTATGCAATCACACCCTGGAACTCCAAAATCAATTTCTCCCCTTAAACTTCAAATACCGAAACCAGAACCAACAGCAAATTCAAAGCCTCAGGAAGTACAAAAGCCTCCAGTTAAAAAGATGCCTGATTTAAAGCCTAGTGTTCCAATGTCAAACAAAGGACAGCCTGTTAATAAAGTAAGAATGGATCTATTAGCAAATAATAGTGACCCTACAATTGATAGAACTAAAATATTATCTCAGGTTAAATCCTCCCTTGGTTCTCCAATAGCAGGAACACAGCAATCTGGTGATCCCTTAAAGTCTTTATTTGATTCATGTAAAATTAATATTCCATCATCATTATCTATCACACTTACTGATCAAAAGTTAGATAATCGAAATCCAAGTGAAACAACCAATCCTGATCCCAAGAAAAGTATGATCAACAAAAACTTGAATAGTGCTGCTAGTGACACTTCCCATAAAGTTCCAAGTCCACCAGTACATAATTATATAGAAATATTAAAATTACCCGACGAACCAAAAAAACAAAAGTTGGAAAGTAATAATGAAACCAAGCCAGGGCAAACAAATAAAACAGATAATAGCTCTGCACCAACCAAACCCCCAAGTAAATCATCAGAGAGTTCAGCTAAAGGCCCAGTTCCTAATTTGAAGCCTATTTCTGATACTAAATTAGGGAAACAAAGTGGAAATTTTTCAGCTCCTATTACTTTTCAGCAAACATTTGAACAGCAGTTACAGAACATGCAATGTGATAAAAAATCCAAGTTGCCGAAAAATAAAGCACAGGTTCCTAAACTTGTGCCTGCCACTCCAAAATCATTTAATGCTGCAATCAAGTCCAACAATTCTGCGAACAAGTCAACTACTAATAGCATGCCTCTATTGGAGACCAAGCCAAGCACTGCTCTGGATTTATCTACTCCCCACAACATTCAAAATCAACTAGCACAACAACAAACCTTTCATAAGGCATTTGAAACTATGCAGTCTATTGACAATTTGGCTAAGAAACAGAATCTTCCAACTAAGAGCATGCCTCTGACTATTCCACAAAGTAATGTTTTTCCTGCAAACAGACCACTGACTTCAGGTGTCAGCCCATTAAGAATTCCTTCAACATCTAATATAAATCAACTGAAACTGGACAAAGGTGGTCAAGGTGTATCACCAATGAACAACAGACAAGATATGGCTAGTACCAAAGCAAATCCTAATAAGCCTACCAGTGGGAGTTCTAATGTTGCATCTCCAGGCCCTCATATTGCTCCTCATACACCTCCTAGTGCAACACAGCCTTCCCCTAGGTCGCAAACTCGTTCACCTAGTTCTTCTCCGAAATTGGTTATAGCAGAAGAAAAACAAGCAGGTAGTTCAGCTACAGAATCAAATATAAACCAGTCAAACCAGATAAGTAGTACTCAGATACCCAACATGAATTCGCCAAATAATGATCTTTTAAAAGTATCACCAGGGACATCTAAGCCTGGATTGAAACCTATGACTTCAATAGGAAAACTACCAGGATTGAGACAACCTGTAAACCCAAACCAAAAATCAAATTCACCTATGAATGCCTCAACAGATTACCGAATGTCTCAAGTACAACCACAACTGATGCCCCATCACCATGTGTTACTAAGACGTCAAATGGAAGTGAATGCGTGGTTAGAAGCCAAACGGCAGATAGATTTATTCAAAAGTATATCAAGTAACATGACTCACCAATCTCAAAATGACTTCAACAATAAAGACAAACAGTAATTATGTGTTTTGGACAGTGGTGGAACCCCATAACAGGCAGGATTGTCTAATGAACTTATATTGTGACTGTGAGTGAGTTCATTTATGTGAGCACATTTTTGTACTAATATAATTAAACAATAGAATAACACACATACTTTAACAGTTTATTTAAATGTTACAGGACACTAAAATAATATATCTAGAGGTGTGATCTGTACATGCATTGAGTGTCCTCGAGGCACTCTTCAGAACAGTAATTATGTTGTTTCTTGTTTAGCGCCCCACAAAGTGTTAAATTTTATTTTAATTTAGTTCATGTTGAATTTACTTAATCTGTAATTATCTGTGTTTGTGTAGACATAGCAATATTACTACATTTATTTTATTTGTCTTTTTGAATGTGTAAATGTGTGGTCCATGAAAGAAAATTGTCTTAATATACAGGCTGTCTAATAAATTCAAAACATAGGTGTTTCATTTAGTAATAATGAAACCTAGTAATTATATATTATTAAGTTGTTGATTGATGATAGATTGGAATATTTTATTCATAGCACAGTCAAGTTTTATTCTGTGGCATGACATTGTTGAAAACTAAATGTATAGATGCCAGCATGTCAAACTACCTGAAACTGTCAAATTTGTTTTATAGTTCTTTACCACAAAAGCAGAAAGTTCATTTTTGAACATTGGAAAAATATTACAGCTATTTTGATGTGCTAACAACTGTACTATTTTCTTATAAAAAGACCTGGGTATGTATTTTTGAGCAAAGTTGAGGGAATCTAATATGCAACATTTTATTTGTTAACTTACTATGAATTGAATACTTGTTTAATGTCACCAAATTAACTATGTTTCGTGATGAATGAGATGTGAAAAGAATAGGTAATAATGATTAGGTACCATAAAACAATTTTTAACTTATTAATTTTGTACATAACATCATTAATATTATTATGTAAATTCCAGACAATTTATATTTTTATATAACATGTAATCTGATAAGTTTTATGTTAATTACTTACTATTTGAATTTTCGGTTTTTAATGTTAAATTTAAATAAATTCTGACAGTTAATGAGCATTGTGCCCTACTAGTATTAAATGAGTTTGTAATATTAGCAAAATGGTGTAATCACCGTCTTTGACATGGAATACAATGAAAGAGTTCAATGCAGTATCATCAACAATCAAAAGAAAAAACCTACTGTTCTCGAGGAAAACAGTAATAACGTTCCTATGTTATAGATGGCGAAATTTTTAAACGAAGATTAAATTAAAACAATAATACGAACTATTTACTACCTACATGAAATCCAAAAATGATACTTAATTGTCATCGGCATAACTGACCCTACTTCAGTCAACAATATGTTATCGATTTGAAAGTTCTCTTCTAGTAGACCATATCATTGTGTTATAATTAAGCTTTAAATGCCAAGAGCTCGGATTAAAGAAACAGGCAGATAGTTTTCCGTCAGTCAAAATCTCTGCCATGGTTTTGCCATGGTAAAACCTACCGCCTAAAGGGAACACGCGAGTGAAGCCACCAAAGCAAATACAACATAAAAGCGAATACCAATACCAAGCTACGCGTCGTATTGCTCACAACGTCACAACCGGCTTGTTATTGTATGCCAAAATATGCAATCTCGTGTCTTTAAACATTGTAAAAGTTTTTCTACAAAAACAAAGAAAAGAAGATAGAATATATTTCCACAAGTAACGTTTGTTATTTTTATTGTTTTGGTATTTATTTTCCATAAAGTATTTTTGGCTAACTTGAAACACAAAACCTCAACAGTAACTGGTCTGTGTTGCCAGTTTATGTCGTAAAAATGTCCTTGAATTAGGGGACTGCGCGTTGTGTCTACAATAAGCGGTTACTTTATGTATTAGTAATTGTGTATAAGGAAATATTTTTTGTTAAGCATCAATTCTAGGAAATTGAGGTTAACATTGCACTATGTAATGTATATAAAAGTTAGAAAAGAATACTTATAATAATGAATACGTTGAAATCGTTTGTTATTCAATTACAATATGTTAATAGACAGACCAAAAAGTGTATTTCTTGTCTGATATGAATAAATAAAATTAATGAAGGGTAAGAAATTTTGCATTAACTTTAATTCTAACATTATTACTCCGTTCAAATACTTCTTTATTACCTTTAAAGCAAAAGCACGGTTTCTATTTAAAATATCAGGTAGTCAAATAATTCAGAATTATTTAATGAACAATAATATGGGAGTATTTCTCAATGTCTGGCAACCGTACACACACACAGACGCACATCTCCCTACACGGTCCCTCTTATCTGCCGCGCACACATACATAAAAAGTGGCTTCACCTTGTTTGTCGCGCACGTTCTATCTGTCTGTTTCTTTGATCTGAGGCTAAGAGCATATAAGTAAAAGCTTTTAGAGTTCACGCAAGCCTTAAAAGTCAAAGTACAGCAATTTCCTAGAAATGCTGTTTTCAGCTTTTTGTGGTATACTCAATCATTCAAATGTTTCACTGCAGCTTTTAAGCTACACTTATTGTAGTACGCAACTGTACCTACTTTAAAATAAATCTGAGAGAATGCTTGCCAAATTCTGCAAACTATTAAAAAAAGGTGAAAATTAAATTTATTTTCATTATTATTTCATGTCCAAATGCTTGCATATTTGTTTTCTTTTTTTTTATTAGTTATGTAATTATCATTATTCATGCTCTAGATTTTATGCTAAAGGTGTGTTGGAATTGTTGGAAGTGTAATTTAATTTGTAAAATAAAGATATGATTCCAATATGATGGTTTTCTTAATCCTGTTAATTATATAGGTACCTATAACTCTTTTACGTGTAAATCTAATTTCAATTATGATTACTGAAAATAGAGCATCGAGAAAAGGTACCTACATACATTCAGCATTGATTTCTTACTGTGTGTATATTTTATTTATAAAATGTTAATAATTGCAGATGGCTGGTGTCCAGGCGACCATTCAATTCAGGTCTCGTAAGAAGGTATACGTGGATGATGAAGATATCGTCTCAAACGAAAATAAAGACATATTGAATATTAGGAAATCAAGCGAGAGGAAATTAAAAAGACATTATACAGAACACGATTTAAAGAAAAATATTGATGCAGGTAACTTTTGACTAGTTGATTAGTATCTTTCTCCAAAAAACGCTATCTAAAGCCGTTTCCAATACCCTAGGACATCTATGTGGGAGGCTTATGTTCAGTAGTGGACATTTTTCGGCTGATATGATGATGATGAACCATCAATGCACTCTTATCAACTTGTACTTCATTATTTCCAGATTGCATCACACCTATAAAGATTTCCCGAAAAGATACAAAGTTGAACGACAACACTTCAAGGAATACCAGGTATTTATCCACATAAATGTTAAGTTATAAAGAAATTTTACACTAATACTGACTCAATGTTTACTTTTCGACACTGTTTTTGACAAGCATTTAAATCACCGTTAAAATACCGTTAACCTGGAGTAAAATTTTGATTTCAGTGACGAGGAGAACCTAAAGCCCCTTACAAGTCGAGAGAAAGAGATCGAATGGTTAGATAACTTTTTGACTGAACATCTTGAGAAGGAACAGTCTGGTTCTCTGTATGTGTCTGGGCAGCCAGGCACCGGAAAAACTGCAAGCTTATCGTACATTTTGAACTTAGCTAAGGTACGTATTATATGTACACTCCTTTCCAACTAGGCTCTGGCAGTCCTGCTCGGCCAGGTCGCGATTGAATCTTGAACGGATTTTTTTAGGATCATTCAGTATTATAAATCGCGGCCGAAAAATGTGACGATGATTTATCGATTTTCTGTCAAACACTTAAATTCAAACCTCAGCTGAATAAGTAAAAATGTAATATAATCAAGAATAATGCTTTCTTACAGTTTAGAGAAGGTTACAAACAAGTATACATAAACTGCACAATGATGAAATCAGCTGCTAGTATTTATAGTCGTATCTGTAAGGAACTTCAATTGCCAACGTCTGGATCGACCGAAAAAGCATGTTTCAATGCTATTGAAAAATATTTGAAAAAGAAACATAAAATGATGTAAGTGACAAATTGTTATCCTTAGTATCTGGTTCTTAGTAACGAGATACTGAATTGATTTGTTAATGATTGATTGCAGACTTTTAGTATTAGACGAGATCGATCAGTTGGATAGCAAACGCCAATCAGTTCTGTACACAATATTCGAATGGCCGGCGATGGCGGAGTCCCGTGTGGTGCTGGTGGGCATCGCCAACGCGCTGGACCTCACGGAGCGCTCGCTGCCTCGCCTGCAGGCGCGCTGCTCGCTCCGACCAGAAACACTACACTTCGCACCCTACACCAAGCAACAGATCGTCAATATATTCACTAATGTACTGGCCAATGAAGACAAGAGCAATGTGTTTTCTCCTGTCGCTTTACAAATGCTAGCAGGTAAATTGAATATGTATTTCTATTATTCCATGTCTCAAGTCCTTCCAGTTAATATATTTCTCATATTATAATTGTATAATTTATTTTTACAAGTTTTTAACGCTGTATTAAAAAATGCTTTACAAATAATTTCAGCTAAAATCTCAGCGATATCTGGAGACATGAGGAGAGCTTTAGATATAGGACGACGAGTTATAGAGCTTGCAAAAAGGACAAAGTTTTCGGATAACCAGTCCATTGACAACATGATGAAAGATTCTTCAGTAACCGTGGAACTGAAGCAAGTACTTGAAGTACTTAACGACGTCTATGGCGGTTCGAGAAAGATCGAGTCGGACGCTGAGGATGGGTTCCCGCTGCAGCAGAAATTGATACTCTGTAGTATAATGTTAATGCTTACAAAGGGAAAAGTGAAAGAAATCGTTATGGGAAAGCTGCATGATGTTTATAAAAAGTAAGTTCACTTTATAACCTTAGGACCTTTCATTGTTTGGGTGGTAAAGTCAGCATCTCTGACACTGACCTACAGCACGAATAATGATATTTACATTGAAACTTCGTCCGCCTAATATTACAAGGCACTGAATTCATTAAAAACATGCTGGCAAGGGCGGATCCAGCCTTCGCTTCTGTGGGGGGTCACACAGCAAATAGTCTCGAAAATAATTTCTTTCTTGCTGTTTCGTATAGTTACTTTGTTAACTTGTATGTACTAAAATATCTGACAAACAAAACAGGATCATGAGCGAACAAAACGAGTTCGACAATTTTTGCACTCAGGGTCTTAAACTTTTTTTTACCATTTGTTAGATGGTCGCGGGACCCTGGTACGTAAAGGGCTAGTGAAGGACACCGTGGATTTTAGTCAGTACAAGTCTGACAGTCCCTCCCGCCCTGCCCTGGGTGGGAGGACTCATTTGATGATTTTACCACAATAAAAAAAAAACCATTTGTTAAATAGAATAGTTCGTTTCTTTGTTGTGTTGTACTGTAACTATCGAAAAACCAAAACAAACAAGTTGTACATTTTTGATCCAGCCGTGGATTTTTTAGATCTCGACCCAGCCCTAGGGGACCCCATAACTCCTCGATCCGCGGTTGTATGCTAGTCTGTTACTGAAATGTGAAGACTACGAGTGTTTATGACTAAATGTTTTGTATTGGCATTAGGGTGGCTCGTGCGCGCAACATCGTGCCCCTGGACATGGGCGAGTTGTGCGCGGCGTGCGCGCTGCTGGAGGCGCGAGGCGCGGTGCGAGTGGGCGCGGGCGCGGCGGCGAGGGCGCGGCGCGTGCGTCTGCAGTGGGACCACGCCGAACTTGGCGCCGCGCTCAGAGACAAGCCCTTACTTTCTGCCATACTGGATGACGTCAGCTGCCTGCCTTCCTAGCACCCAGTTATACCTCTTATCATTGAAGAAAACCTATTTTAGGTTAGTTAATATCTTGCATTTTTGTAGCCTTTCGACACGCCCAGTGTAGTTTGGGCTAGTTTTGTATTTTGGTTTTATTTTTTTGAGTTATCGTTTTATTTTAATTGATTGACTTGCATATTCTTAGTGTTATTATTGCAAGTTTTTAGTGATAAGATTTAAACTAGTTAAATCGTTTGATAAAGGACTTCAAATATTTGTTTATGGTTAAGTGTTATTGTTATGTACTCATACTTGTCTGTTTGCCAATGCCTAAATTCCTTATTGACTAAACCATTAATTTATTTTAAACTATAATACTGGGCTGTGTTTATTATAATCATGGAAACTGACAAACTGTATTAAATGTTTAAGAGTTTTTAAGGTATTCAACTGCACATGATTTTCTAACAGAATAGTTGCCTCGTATACAATTCGAGGTCATAAGACTCTGTACTTTAAAAAAAAAACTATATTGTCATGTATTCGGTAGTTATTTATTTTAGCCACTAGGTAGGAATCAATTTTAAATTTAAATAACATTGAAACATGCCAGTTTATGCGAGTATTTTGTGGTCGTGCTGATGTCTAAGGTTAGTACTCGCAGATGAAGAATATTTTAAACACAATGGGATGCTATTGGCACACTAACTGGAAGAGCGCGCGTAATGGAGCCTAAAAATATACACATCAATATTGCAGAGTGTTTCTCACGGTTTTACGATTTATTGCGTGTTCAACTCTGCCAGCCTCTGATTACTTTACACACCAATGTGGGTCACACTGTTATTTGCCAGTTTTTATGACTTCAGCCCTTAAGGTGTCGTCTTTGAGCACTCAAATGATACAAAGGGCTATAAATAATATGTTTTGCATTTCGCAGGCAATATTTATTCAGCCTGCTTGATTTTCCTCTTTTATGGCTCTGCTATAGTCTAGTAAAAATAATAACTATTATAGCTACTACTATTATTTGTGTTATTATAGCGTACTCTGTATGTTGACGTTGACAGTCTACGATAGTGCATTCGTTTGATCTCAAGAAAAATCTATGTTTATTGCTTACTAAAAGGCAATACAATTTGATTGCATAAATGTTGCAAATCATAAACATTGCGAATTAATGACATTGTTATGACTAGTTTAAAATTGACTTATGGTCTAATTTACATTCACTGAGGTGCGTTTGTAAACTGTGTTTTATTGTTAAACTAAAATCCCTTGTGTAATTTGCAGCTATACAAATAATATTTTATTTTTACCCGACTACGGCAAAGCCAAAAGGAGGGTTATGATTTTGACCGGTATGTATGTTTGTATGTATGTATGTTTGTATGTATGTATGTTTGTATGTATGTATGTTTGTATGTATGTATGTTTGTTTGTTCCCTCATAACTTCTAAACTCCTTATCATTACATGACAAATGAGGTCTCGTTAGAAGCGTCTCAGTTGTCCGCTGGTTATAGGGTAGGTGACGTGTCACGAAATCCAATATGGCGCCCTCTAGGGGATGAGAAGTCGATACCGAAAAAAAAATTTTTTGGCAAAGTATCGACATGGGTATCAAATTAAAGGGCTTGATGAGCACGTTTGAAATATATATACATTATATAGCTTTTATTAGCTAATTTTGTTTCTAACCTTGTCAACATGGATATCAAATGATAAATCTTAAATTCACAACTCAGAAACTATACATAGAACCGAAATTACTTACTTCAAATAATATAACCCCAAAATAGTGAAATAAAAAATAAGTTAAAAATAACTAAAACCCGACTACGAAAAAATCGCGCACTGAAAAGTATAAAACAAGAACAAGCCGTGGTCGTATGCCACCTAGCCAATAAAGATTATGTGAAACAACCGCAGGTGGCATACGACCACGGCTTGTTCTTGTTTTATACTTTTCAGTGCGCGATTTTTTCGTAGTCGGGTTTTAGTTATTTTTAACTTATTTTTTTGCGTTACGTCTTGATAGGTAAGGCCACATAAGTTGCCATAAAGCAGAAGACGCCATCATTACAGCAGTTACAATTATATGTACCTGATTTGTTACTACTTAATGTGCCTACATATTCATGAATTCTATGTCAATGAAATTTAACTATTGTCATAATAGTTTATACAAAACCACCGAATAAGTATGGAATTTTCATCAGTTATAAAATATGATTTACAAAAAGCCACGCCCTAAATTTTCAGCCGCCAGTGATTGGGTGATTGGATTAGCACCTAAATACTTCAAATAGCTTGATTGGTCGTTAAATCCGGTTGTAGACGACTTTATTACGTGACGAAAGTTTCCAATTACGTAATGTTATTATGTTTTTTGTTGTGTTTTCAAAAAACTTTTTAATCTATATATCAATCATGTTTCATTGGTTTTTGTACTTCCTTTGTATCAACGACTACCTATTTAATTTTTTTTATCGTTAAATTAACTGTTCATGTTTTGTGCACCCTAATTTTAGATTTTATTACTTTTCTGACGTGTAATTTTTTATAATTAATTATATTAAATAAGGAGAGGCAACGTTAAATTCCTCTTGATGTCAACTATGTGTATGAATTAATTATATAAGGTAAGAAAAGTAGAAAGTGGTACAATTCAATAAAAAATACTTTACACCGTATTTCAACTTTTTATTAAACGTAACACTAAGTTAATCCTATTCGTGCAAATAATACTTTTTACAAATACCTACTTAGAGTGAAATAATTTAAGTGTTTACTGTGTGTAGCTTCGGAGTGGATGACTGACGAAAGTAAATTAATACTGATAATACCAAGAAAGAGAAACGGTTTCTCTGAATGACTCGTTTTTTTTTTTCATTAATTAAGCTCAAGCTATAAGAATCTGCAAGAACTGTTTTCTCCAAGTCCTGTCAGAATTACTCATTTGAAAGTCTTAACTATTTACTTTGAGCTTAGTTCTTTCTATTTTATTTTCTTTTGAGATGCTAAATACTACTTACGTAAATTTTGGCTAATTCATACTTTGTTCATGTATTATTTCACTCTATCGTATTGAGGATGCATTTATGGCTATCATTGAGTAAAATATCCAAATTGTGAACAATTTGTTAATTTAATAAATAACTTAATAATAGATAGACACTTGGTTTTGTACAATGTCAGCCATCTAAAGTACTAGAAGGCGAGAGTGCGATACGATTGGAGTCTCATAGGCGGAGGCCGGGGTTGCGCGAGCGCACGAAGTTGAGCAGCTCGTCGCTGTCCTCGCACACGAACGGCTTCACGTGGTGGCAGGCCACGTCGTGCCATTTGATGCCGTCGTTGTAGAAGTTGTTCAGGATCGCCAGGCACGACTCGTCGTTGCCCTGCATGACAAACATCAATATAAATTATGGAAAAATTATTACGTAGATACTTCTACAATATAAAAGTCTTTTTACCAGTCCAAAGATCTAAATTCTAAAGCCAAATGTAACTGACCTGAGCGGCTTCACGGTTGTCAGGCTGGGGTTGACCGTATCCGCCAGTGTAGGACCAGTCACCAGTGTTACGCTGGGTAGTGGGGCCGATCTTGGCGCCGGATCCAGACCAGAACCAGCCGTTCACGTTCGGAGGCTGCAGGTCAGTGCGGTCGCAGCCAGCGAAGTTGCATTTACGTCCAGAAGTCCAAATGTACCGAATGTTGCCGCGTGCGATCCTTTGTTTCACGAATTCATTTTCCTAAAACAAATTAATACTCATGTTATTCATTTGTAATTTAACTAAATCTATACATATAATAAAATGGTAGGAAAGTCAAAACTGTACATTGAATATTTTTTTAAAAAGAATGTTTGGGGTGTGATCTACAATCGATAATGAAGCCAAAAATATAGTTTTTAGAATTTTTGCCTGTCTGTACGTATGTCCAGGATAAACTCAAAATGTACTGCATGGATTCACTTCAGATTTGGCACGAATATTATAAAGAAGTCAGGTCAGTATATAGGCTACATATTATCACGCTATCACCTACGGGGAACGAGCAGTGAACCTTTATTTCTTCAACGCATTCACGCAGACGACGTCGCGGGCAGTCACGAATAGTTATTTAGGCCCCACATTATATAATACGAAATGCGAATTACTTTTCAAGGATTTCTATTTTCGCTTTCGAGAATATCATTTATTTGCGAATTATTTATGAGTTAGATTTCACTTCAAACTGAGGTTTCTTTATGAATATCATGCGTGAGATGTCCCTGTATTTATGACCAATCATGTATAAATTACCACAAAAATGCAATTATCTTTTACATGTCTGAAATGTCCATATTTGCTTTGCTAGAGATTGATCCATGTTTCACTATCCCAATTTCTACGAAGTTAAAAATTTTAATACGTTCAGCAATTATAGTCAATAAGTAGTTTCATTTAATACAATTTTCATAAGAAATATGAAGTGATATCTTTATAGAGCAGAAATAATGAAAAGTAATTTATTTAATCATGGTAATACAATAAAAATGTGTAAAAGTAACAGGTTGAATCGACTTTTGTTACTGATTGTACCTGCCAACAGCAAGAAAACACTTCTCGTTTCGCTTCCATTGGGCTTTCTTTTTTATAATTATTATTGAACCGTGATAAACTACAGACATACAAAAATAAGGTAACTCGTTTATAAGTTTTAAAGCTCGTGCAAAGTGTAGTGGTAGAGACTTTAGTACATTAAGAGCTTTGATGTTGAAAATAGAAAGATGTAATATTTATTAATAATAAGAATTATCAAATTACTTACTAGGTACTTACTAGGTATCTTGAACCTGGCATTAATATTAAACTTTATACTTTTATTTTTAACGACCAGGTACTAAGGAATGCTGAAGCTTGCAAAAAGCTATCTAAGTATACCATGCAAATCCACTATTTGGCATGAAGAGCACGGATCCGCCTACTTATTTACACAGAACCTTGGAATTAACAAGTGTCACGAACGCGATCGATGACCGATGAACACAACGAAGCCGGTTTCTACCACAGAACAGTAATTTATGTTGCTGCATTTTCGCCATACATAAAACAATGGTGTTCTCTAGGTAGGTAGTAAGGGTTTCGATAGTAAGGCATGGTGTGATGTGTGTTAATGTCACGGCGGGAAGTCCACGTCCGTCGCGTACGTCCGGCACAAGAAGTGGGCAACACGGCTGCGGGAGGAATTTGTGCCACGTGCTACTTGTCCGAGCCAGCGCCTCCGCGCACTCGACGACGCACTCGGCCGTTGCACCCCTTTCACGCGACGTCTTCAACGCTCTACAAATCGAATCAATCTATCCTAATGAATATTGATGCGCGCTCTATAATGAATTAATGACTCAATGGATGAAGGAACTTATAATAATCTGCAGCAATTCCGGATGCGTCGAGTTCTGCACAATTGTATGGATAGAAGAAAAACGAAACCTAAGGAAAATACTCAAAAGGTTGTTTGCCATGCTTTCATAACAATAGCTGTGCGCGTTCGTTGCCATCTTACAACCGACAGGAAGTGCTTAGAGAAACGCGTATTTTCCATTGATGAGTTACCCGGATGAACTTTAAATGTGTTAAATGTTTGCATTAAGGCTTATTAGTTTTTATACATTATGGCAATATTGTAGACATAGTTTCCATTGTTCTTAACTTCTCATGTGTGTAGTCGGTAATAGAGAAGAATTCATTAGGATAGATATCATTACACACACTTACCTAGGTATTTCTTAATAATCTGGGTTATGTTTAAGTGCAATCCAAAATGATGAAATGAAGCAATTCCACGATATGATCATTAAGTTTCATGCAACACCTACATCGCTTTAATCTGACAGTTCAGCTGCTTTGTTCCCAAGATTTATCATTGTGAAATACGTTTTTGTAGCAGATATACCACCACGTTAATGATGAAATACAAATTGCAATTCAAAATTAAATTAGGTGCTCCCAGATACCTAACTTTTCGTCCATTTATACAACTTGCAGGTGGCTCATGGCGGGGAGAAGACATCACGATCGACCTAGTTGTTCGTGTGACCAGCTGGATAATGAAGATGATTATCTCAAGGTTCATCTACATTCGCCGACATATGTGCGATTGTTCCAAACTTTGGCCCAGTCATGTATGCGTACTTAATAGACTGTAGTTCATTTTGCAATGGGTAAATAACCCTGAACATGTAGCTAATAGGATGTGCTCTGTTTTTATAACCTTCAGTTTCACCTTCATCTCAAGTTAGTACTTAGCGTAGTGCTTAGTGAAAAAGTGTGGTCCAAGATTTTTATTTTTATCTTATATTATGTTTTTTGTTGACATACCTGTGGAGTTTCAAGCGAGACGGCGTCCATGCAGTGGCGACGGCAGATGTTCCTCGCGTCTAGCCAGTCCACCTCCAGGTTGCGGGTTGGGGCATGCTCCCAACTGAAGAAGTATGAGTGCAGGACTCCTCGAGCGTCGCGGTACGTTGAGTGACGGACTCCTATGAAGATACAAATAACATTTGGTAAGTAGGAGAATTATAGACTTAATTTCCAACAGTATTCTACTATTCATAATGTATGGACTGATGTATTGGTCAGCTAGGTCGTTTCTACAGAGTAGAGTCGCGTAATGAAGAGTGCAGATAATTGTGCAACATTCCACATGTAAGTGAGTGAACTACTAAGAACTTAGTACAAAAGCATGTCACCTATTGAACAGTCGATGACGACAGATGTGGGTAGTTACTTTGAATTTCGAAATGGTGTTTATCTAAAACGTCTTGTCGTTCACAAGTTTGCCGTTTGCACAACACCGCACGTTGTCCTGATTCACACAACCATTGCGGTGAATCAATGTAAGAACGTATTCAGACATGTCTATTATTATCAAACACATACGTTTTTGTGCAAAAAACAAGACATACAGATCAATAGATCAAGATTTACTCTCATTCATAAATCTTGTTACTCCTAACAAATTACTTAGGTATTGGGTAGGATTTAAGGTGCAAAATTTGCAGCAGCTTAGTAATTTAACTAGTGTCTTCTGATTAAATGCTGTAAAAATTAGCAGAATGGTGCACACGATAAGTTAATAAATTACATTATGTTGTTTGAGGGTATTAAAACTCTCGCTTTAATGCGAGACATCATCGTTCATAGTGTGCAATCACCCATCGTCATGTCGTTAAATGAAGCGATTCTTTCGTAACTAGAAAGTTCATTTATGTATTTTCACATGGCTAATTAGCAACCAGATAAAATTTGCGTTAGTAATATTGACGTAAACTCATTCAACAAACGGGTACTTTGCACCGGAACCATTTTGCGTATCATCGGCGAAGAACGTAATTTTTTTAGGAATGCCACCTTACGTAACAGTGAATGGCTGAGCGTGAATAGTTAGAATAAAAGTCATAGATCTTTGGCGAATGTTTTCATAGTAACTCGTCTTACTTCCAGTGGAAGTGTACTTATGTAATTGTCTGTAAGAATATAGTAAGCGTCTTAAGTTATGTGTCGGATGTACCCAAAGCTACCAAGATAAGAATACGCTTAAATGTTTATCTTTGTACCTACCTTTGACGTGTTGGTAGAACATGTAAAATGAGCATTGTTGTTTCGCATTTCTGAGGAGAGAAAGTTGTGAAAGAAACGTCTAGCTTCTCATTTTATGATTGCAAAATTATTCAAAAACAAATTATTATAAATAGCTGCTTATGTATTCAAATTATGATGATTTCGGCCAATTGGAATTTTAAAAATAAATCGTCTGTTGCAAAAACAAATTCAAATCCTGGTATTTTTGAGAACGAGTTTACGAGAAAACTTTTGTGGGTAGGTACGCTGTACTACGTAATATGTGGTCACATAAAACTAACAAAGAATCTTTGTTCGCTTTGTAAGGGAGTTTGCCATGAATACATCGTTCGATTGTGATTGCCAGTGCGCTCCCAAATGACATCGCATGGGACGCGCCACGCCTTCCATGCGGGCTCTGAATTGCGAAATATCCACTGATTTCCCATAGGGACAAACTGTTCGTGTACCTACTCTAAAAGTTAGCAACTACAAAACAACATGATACCTGGCTTGTTTCGTCATAGACACAGAGTGCTGAGCGTACCTACCTAAAACGTCATAACATTTATCGTCTCCTGAATCTCCTTTTATGGATTTCTGAGGATGGTTGGTACTCACAGAGAGACCTAGAATTAACTACTTAGAACCTACTGACCTACGAATCCTCTTTACATATTAGGAGAATCATTACTTTGAAGGCAAGCCACTAGTTACTACGTTCATAGAATCATTCTGTAGTATTAAAACATTCTGTGACTGCAACATATCGTTAGTTACGTATATACCTCATTAACATTTATACAATAATATACTAACATTTTTGAAATACTTTGAACTCAAATCAAGGTTTTACAGTTCACATACTTTCGATTTATAGATTAACGCAACGGTGATAAGGTGCTTATGTTCGACCATCCTACATAAGGAAGTAATCTCTAACCTGTCTCTTAACTTCTCTACAGGTTACTAGTTAATTTGCCTAGCAACCTGTTTGGAAGCTCTTCACTTGTAGTTCGGGTTATTAAATACCGTAATTATCTCGCACTAACACGCTATTAAAGATTTATCCGATAACAGGACCCAGCGTGATGTAACAACTTCTAATAGTTTTAAGCAATACACGTTTTGTAGACCTTTGACACGATCCACGAGCTGTCACAACTCGCATTAGACTGCTACTACTGTTAAAAGCATGCATCTATTTTTTTTTTTGCAAATAATTCTAGTAAATTCTTTAGTAGAACTAATATATGTATTTGAAATCTTGCAATCAGCTGTAGAGTTTGTTTGTTTGGTTGAACGCGCTAATCTCAAGAAACACTGGTTCGAATAGAAAATTATTTTTGTGTTGGAAAGACTAATGATCGAGGAAGGCTAAATAACATCAACAACAACAACATCACCCTACGACCAATAGGAGCTGTGTAGCGGGAATGAGACCACGGATAACAGCTATGAGCATTTGAGCAACATGTAAAATTACTTACTACTTTTCTACTACTAATTTGCCTTTTAATGGTACAGCATGCTACGTGATTGCAATAAACATAACTTAAATTAGGTTATATTTGGATTTCATTAAAAAGTAAAAACAAGTTCATTATTAATCAACTACCTACGATTAATCTTATGACTTGGATCGATCGTGCTTCAGAAACTTAGAGCATAAATTAGCCTACCAAATAATAAAAATCATGAAAATAAAACGATAAAAGTTTTATGAAAAACAACATTATACTCTCTTTCCAAAAAATCTTTATGCCAAATTCTCCAAGTTCATGTTGCAATTTTAAAATTCATGGTATTTTTTACTTTTCAAGCATTGCATCTACCACTGAGCAAGAATGCGTTACTGTGGTGCGTGAGATGCAATGTGTAGTGGCCTACTTTATTTGTGATTTATATACAGGTACGAATTCATCTTTTCATACAGTTAGCTAAAATTCCTAAATAGTCGGTAACAACAACTTGTACTGTGGGACCAACCCAGAGATTTTTGACGAGATTTATTTTTTCGCAATGTTAAGGTTGGTCCCATGTGCCATTGGAAAAAAGTATTTCATAAAAATATCTTTTTTAAATATTGTATCATTGTCAAATATTGTAACTTCATATATACCAGCCAAATCTTAAATAAATCTTCTTATTTTTTGACCTGTCAATGTCTTTTATCTGCCGTATTTTGTTTCACGTAGGTATGCGTAGGAGTTCAAATGGCATGTTCTAGATTTGCTGCGTTATACGTGCTTTGATAAATAATTGACAATGGCACATGCTGCATCTATGGTCCCCCTTAACCCGGCACGTCCATTGAATGTAACCTCAATACAGCAGTTAAGGAGAACAGCGCACTTGTAGTGGCTACACCACACCATTACGACAAAATAATATTCGGTAACTTGCCGATGAGGTTGGATTTAGCAAATTGGCTCCGTGTAATTCGGAATCGTGTCCGTGTTATAAGTCATGACCCCTTCGATTACGTAAGTAGTTCGGCTTGTTCAATTCTGCGGTATACTTACTGTTTGCACAGCTTCTAGGGTCTGGTAGAGCTAGACGCCTCTGGGCATCAGCAACGCAGAGTACGGCCATCAAGGCGACGGCCGCCAGGCACACGTGCCGGCTCATCTGTAAAGAGAACAACCATCAGAAGTCAATTTCCTATATAAATACAGATATTAAGTCATAATAAAGGAGTAGTTGATTATAGGTAATTGCGGTGGGCAAGACTGATGATGCGAGACGCTAGTCTCCGAGATGTGGTTGTTGTGCGGACGGTGTTACTCGGACGCCGCGGCCGCCCCTCGCCGCTGAGTCGCCGGCACTCAGCTGGTGGTACTGACACCAGTGCCGGGCGCTCGTTTTGACGAAAGTGGTCACGGGTGAGCCCGTATTGCAAGTTCGCTTTCTTTTAGTTATGCAGAGCACGAATGCTCGAGGACAATCGATACGTGAGATGAATTTATTTTGTTGTATTTGTGAAAGCAAAACCCGCCTCGCTGACCTCCTTGCTACGAGTTTAAATGTTTGCGTGAAAAGCTACTCAGTGCGAGAAATCGTCGATTTGGGACGCATTTTATGTTAACGGAAAGTCGCGTCATTCACTTCACGTCACGAAGCATGCTTAAACAAAAAAAAATGAAAACTTTTTGTTATGTAACTTCACAAGTTTTTGATTGGCAAACATGAATCACTTTTTGTTTGACACCTGCCATGGAGAAAATTATTATTTACAGAGTCGTGTCTATTTTAAGAATCAATTTCATTCAACTTTTATTTATCACTTGAACTAACAGATACCTGCTTCAAGTTCAGTTCAATAACATCATTACCTATTATGTACTTATCGTAGTTCCATATATTTAATATTTACACTAAACTTGTCTAATTTTTAAATTAATGTATGTTTGGTATTACATATTTGAAGTTTACAATGAGACTGTTGGTATGAAAACTACATAATTATCTACTGATATACATGTAAGTTTTCATACTGATGTACATGTAAATAATGACTAAGTGTAAGAATGTATATAAGCCGTTCTAGTTTTAAAATCTATGTGGTTTTTGAGATGCGCGATAAACACGATTTCACGATGAAAAGCTTTAACTTTCTTCTGGAAGAATTTTATGTTCAACATCAGTTGTTTTCGGGCTGTTTAAAACAAAAAAAAAACCACTCACAACAATAAAAAAAGCAAGTTTCACTTCAAAAGTAATGATAGCGTCGATAATAGGCAGCGCGTACCTCTGAAATAATGTCGAACGAAGTAAGCTGATGATGCGCTTGCGTGCGGCTGAGCGGGTGCGCGTGCGTCTGTATCGGTACGCGGGGAACAGGTGTATAGTGCGACGGTGTCGGAGGGACTGACGCAGCCGCAGCTCTCCTCTCTAATTAAGCCTCCGACATTCATTCGCTTTCACTTCCAATACCAGAGAAGACCCACCCGCTACGCCGCACCTCTTCACCATACAGAACCTAAAGACCTTCTGGAGGTCGTAGCCGGATACGAGAGTGAGTTTACATAACAAATACTAGTACCATACACAATTACAACTACAATTAAATAAATTGCTTAGCTTTGAGTAAATTCGTGACCTCGTTTAACAAAGCTAAATTTGGCATAGTAAAGGCCACAAAACCTTCAGGCACAAACGGCGCTTAGTTCATCACCTTGCTTAATAACCCTTTCCAAAGACAATCCACTTAATAAAAAGTTTTAAGTAAATAAACCCTTACTTTTTATCCAAACATACGATTCTGTTTGATTTTTTCTTGAAATAGTAAACAAAAAATAGATAAATGTAGAGAACGACATCAATATTTTTATGTAAATAGTGAATGTAAAGCTAGATTTAATTTAGCCAAGATTCACATCAAAAACGACCTTGTTCCCCAAAATTAAATGTGTTGTAACAGCATTTGACTTTAAACCATCCTTAACATTTTAAAATGCAAGAGAAGTAAGTACTATTCATATTAGGCTAAAGCCAAACGAACGTAAGTTTTTGTTGTTGTCGCGTAAATTCAGGTGCAGATAACTCATTTTACGTCACCGTGTGAATAAAACACAAACAGAATTTTTCTATGTAACCGTATGCAGGTAGCAGAAATTGCGCGACTCACAACTTAGAAAATTAAACTTTTTTAGCTTCAGCCTTAGTTGTTTCCAAAAAAATACAGTTAGTAAAATGCTGCAACTTTGTTCAGCAGATCCTTCTGGGGTCAGAGGCTAGATAGCAGTTAGATGCGCTTGCGTACATTAGACTACACTTTTTTAAATTGACTTTAGGTAGCTATATTGCGAAGGTCTCCAAATGTTTATTACTTATTTAAGGATCGGGCTGAATTCTTGATATTGACTATTCACGAAGAAGTCTTCGATCTCATGCATTTGACTATGTCGCACGCACGCCATTCACTGCACATCGCAAAATCAGCACGCTAAGCTTAAACAAGCGGATAGGTGACCGCTAATCGAGTACTGTTTACCTATAAACTATAATAAGCAAAAAGTGGTCCTATAGAGAACTAAATACGAGTTCCACATCATTTGTACAACATCATGGAACTAGAATTTTGTTTTACGTAGCACGTGGATCCACTAAAGCTTTCATTATAGCTTATCTTCATAAAACAAGAGCTTTCTTTTATTTTATAGCGTAACGTCATAAAAAGAAGATGTTTGATTGAATGATAACTTTTTAAAACAAAAGATTTGTTACAAGCTTAATTCAGTAAAGGCTATGCTTTGTAATTAGCATAAAAAGTAAATAAAAATATTAATTTTGTTTCATCAAACGTATCAAAAAATTGTGCAATGTTTACCGTTAAATCGAAGAATAGAAGGGTGATGACATCATCTCAACAAAGTGGCCTTAAGACTCTAAAGTCTAAACCAAAGTCACAGTCAATTTGTAAATAAACATCGAATTGTTTCAGAGTGCAATCCCACAGATAGTAGGGGCGAATATAGCTACCGCCGTATCAGCCGTATTAATGATACCGGGCCCATGGCCTCAAGTTTCAAAGGACCCAGATGATTGGAATAAAAAAGTAAGTCGATTTGCGAGATGAACTCGGCACGAAGGGTTCGTAACTACTATTCAGTATAACAAGCTTTTCATTTTGATATGTCATACGTAATGCAGTTAGCAACACCACGAGATTTCCATTATTGTTATATACTACTGTTAATACAACTTCAAAAAAAAAGGAGATTATCAATTCGACCCGTATGTATGCAATATTTCCAGAACTGCCCAATTTTCGTATATGTTAGTCTATATCAGCGTCTGAATAAATGTACCAAATTTAAAAAGTATAATGTATGTATGTTTTTATATTTATGTTCGCTTATCTCGGGAACTAAACGTTTGATTTAAGTAATTCTATTTTTTGTTGTACTGGGAATTGTTCAACTTAGGGAATACTGCAAATTTCATCAAAATTGGTTCAGCAGTTTTTGAGATAGGGAATTTCATGCCTACTTGGATTGTGGATTTTCAAAGACGATTGTATGTTTGTTTGCGATTATCTCGCGTTTGGCTGAACCAATTTTGATGCGGTTTTCAGAAAAGTGTTTCTTACATTCTGGGACTAACGAAAGGATATTGCGAAAAATAGTTTTGGAAGTGATAATCGTCATATATTTTTTTTGATGAAATAAAGCAGACCCCGGAAATAGTAATAACTTCATGCAAGCGAAGTCGCGGGCAGAAACTAGTCAATAGTATATGTATTGTACATGTAATGTCTAGACGGTGACCTGATCCATGACCTGAATTAATGTATGCGCTAGAGTCTAGAACTTATTACTACCTTGCTTATAATTAAATAAACTTTGTAAAGTACAAGTACACCCACGAAAGAGCAGTTTGACCGTCACACGCTTTTTTTTTTTTTTTTTAGGGTGGCAAAATCATCAAATGAGTCTGTCAGACTCTTACTGACTAAAATCCACCCGTGTTTCTTCGGATGCCCTTTACGTTCCGGGGCCGCGGTATCCTGGATTAAGAAAAAAGCCGCGACCCCAGCAGGCATTTGGCCCCGTAAGGGGCCCCATCGGTGACGCGTGTAACACGACGCGCCACCGACCCGGGCTTGGTCCTTGGTCGGACGGCGAGCTTACCCATTACTCACCGTCCGCAAGCCCGCTCCGCCGCTGTGCCCTCTGCTGTTCAGAGGGACACGCGTTGGAGCATCCACCCGACACGCTATTCGCATACGGGCAAAGAGACCCCTTAGGCACACAGTGCCTAAAAGAGTTTTTGCCCGCATCCCAGGGTGCACCGGCCCGAAAAACTGGTCTTCCCCCCGGACGTATCCGAAGGGGAACTCCAGTTCACGGGCGCACGTGGAGGTTTCCTGTCTTAGCACCCCGACCGTCACACGCTAGAGTCAGCTCACACCGAGACGCGACGTGATGCGACGTGCGTCTTTTCGTGTAAGTAGTTAATAAAGTTAGATTTTCAGTCTCTCTGTTTTCTTTCTTTCGGTGTGAAGTGATCCTCTGAGTTAAATATTTAAGTTAAAGAGCTAGCTCTTGGACTAAACTACCTCTTGAGAAAGGTATAGTAAGAGACTATATCTTTAGGCTAACTCTTGAACTGTAACTTAAATGTTGAACTTATTATATCTTCTACCCGGGTCGACGGCGCGTTGTGTTCCACGCGTTCCTCAAGGAGTGTCAGCATAGTAGAGGGCCAAAGCCTGCCGGGGTCGCGGGACTCACAAATTACCGTAACCCCGGTACGTAAAGGGCTATTGAAGGACACCGTGGATTTTAGTCAGTCAAGTCGGACAGTCCCTCCCGCCCTGCCCTGGGTGGGAGGACTCATTTGATGACTTTACCACGATAAAAAAATAAGTATATATAAGTATATCTTCTAAACTGAGACCTACTAAAATCTGTGACTTGGCGACAAATTAGCGATTTAATCAGGGAGAAAACAGATATTCTATAACTAGTTTTTGAGATTCACACGGGGCCAAGCTGAGGGAAATGACTCCGGCTCGGCCACCAATACACACATAAAAATTTTGAATTAGTGATCTATAAGTTCTGAGGTTTGGCGACTTTCGACTAATTTAGTGGTTAAATCTTTGTGTCATCGAAATTAAAATCCACGATGGGGGCTAAGTCCTTGTGTAAGCTTATAAATGTGTGTCAGACACACATTTATAAGCTTACACAAATCTATCTCCGAATTTCTTGTCAGGATTTATTTTTAATTTTCTAAATTGTTTATTTATCACTATCATAATAAATAAATAAATTATACATTTTAACGGGACAACCCCATAACCACTTTATCTAAACCGCTGCGTAACGGTCAGACGGGTCACAAAAATTATACAGTGTAGTGATTGACGAAGTAGAACTAAGAATCACTACATAGTATAAAACAAAGTCGCTTCCCGCTGTCTGTCTGTCCCTATGTATGCTCTTTAAAACTACGCAACGGATTTTGCTGCGGTCTTTCTAATAGATAGAGTGATTCAATAGGAAGGTTTATACCTATGTAACACGCAAAATGTAGTAGAGATTGCACCCGTGCGGAGTCGGGGCGGGTCGCTAGTAACAAATAAATATCTAAAATTACGTAGCATTTTATTGGACTTCCTCTTTTACCATTTTTTAGTTAATGTAATAGATAATTGTATGCATGTATGTGTTGCGTAAGATCTCTTGAATGCCTGCTAAAAAAGTAACGAGTTGTAAAATTACTTTTTTAATCGTTACCTGAGATTGATGACCTTTAACTACTACCCGCGAGTTTAAAAATAAAAATCTTATATTTATAATATTTTTATAACAATGAATGCTTATTTTTTAAGTTTACAATTTACATTTTGCAACCATTTATGTACATTCTTACTGCTAACATGTGATTTATTTGTATGCAACATCCAATGCATTTGTGCAATATACAAATGCAATAGCATCGGATGCGAGGTCGTGTTACTGACTGTTTTGATATAGGTAACTAACTATGTGGTACGACGAGTGAAAGTCAAATAAAACAGTGATAGAATCATAATATTATTATATTTTGTATGGAGAGGTATTGTAAAGAAATTATACCTTTGTGTATTACCTAAGTACTGACTGCGCTTACAGTTTATTGAACGTGCTTATTATTATTAAATGTTCATGACCAGGGAGGGAGATTTTAAGACATAAGGTCATCCTATATGCCTACTTTATGAGAAATTAAACAGGAGAAAATAGTGTTGGAAAAACTGGAGTTCTGGAATACTTATCCAGGAGGACGCAAGTTAAGTCTTGTTTGCAGTCGATTTTTCTCTCCTATAAAATCTTTAGTAAAAGCACAGAATACTTAAGAGGAGGTTGTAGAACTTTTTAGGAATATTGAACGTCTGAGAATCTAATAAAATGTGAGATTTTTAATAAATAAAAGTCATTGTACATATTCTTAAAATTGAACATATTCTCGAAACACGATTTGGAATAATCAGCTCGATAAAAAAATTGCCGAACATGGCATTAAATCACAATTTTAAACGCGTACTGTTAAAAGATTTAGTCATGGATTTATATGCAAGTTGTATCAATAGATAGAGCTTTTTATTTTAAAGTAAATGGTAAAAACATATTTTATGATTTCTTTTTAGTTTTTTCTGAAGCTCTAATTTTGGTGGGGATCAGGTCGTGCGTCCAAACATTTACACACTGTACTGCAACCTCGCCTTAATAGCAAGGCGACGCAGCAAGTATTTAAAAAATAATAATGAAAGAAACCTCGCAAAACTTAACTTTAAGGCGTTTTGCGAGGTATTTGCCGCAAGTACGTTCCTAACTAAGTATGCCGTGTAAGTGCATTTGCACAAGCATAATTACTTACGTGGAAGTCTTATTTATGCCTACATCCTGCGAAAAACAAGTAACCGTCAGAGTAAGTCTTCTAGTCTACGTAGCTAATACTACGTAATACGTTTTGAGTCTCATCTCATCCAAACTCGTAGCCATCATCCGGTAAATTACATCTTATTTAGAGGCTAACTGAACAGTTTGCCGTCTTGCAATATTCTCGAAACGTCCAGTGATATCCTCGGTTTAGATAATTACCCACGAGGTTATTATCGAAAGGCTTGGAGAAGATGAACGTCGAGTGGCGAATGTTGCGTAACGCCAGCGACCGGCGGCAGCGCCGTAGTCAGGCACATGACCAAGCCGTGAGGTTATTGGTGCCCCCTGCCCCTTACTGAGGTGAGGCTGCATTCCACCTTTTACTATTTCTGTGAATCTAGATTTTATAATGTACACATATTTTCTGAATCTAAAGTTTGTAAATAATTATATCATCAGTTATCTCATCGATGTCTGTACGAAAATAGTAACAACTTAAGATTTCTAAAATAAATAGTGATAATTAATTCGTCTATCGTAAATTTATGTGAATAATTGATAAGATAATGAAGTTTTTTTATGGTTAGTAGTCAATTGGGCTGAGAAATTACTTTTATACAAAAATATATTATGTTGTATTTTTCTACAGTAAATCAATGGCTAATATCTAAGTCTAAAAGAATTGCACACGACAGATATGATCAACAACAAAAAATATGGATCGTTGATGTACACATTAGGTTACCTAACTCAGACCCTTGATAGTTTGTTACTGCAGCTATGATCAGAATAATCCCTCATTTTGGACTTCACCATCATAAGCGAGTAAAAGATGGTAATATTAAAGCTTAATCCAAGTCTCATCTTTAATCCCTAAGCCTTTTCATGGCGCGGCCACACGCAATGGTGACAAACACGTATCACAGATAACTCGCTGAAAAAGCATCTCAGTCGTCTAAAGTTTTTTCTGAATATGTCTAAAGTACTAAAAATACTTAAAAAATCATAGGTTTTATACATATTCCAGGAGCTGTTGAACAAAATCTTTAATGCGTCTTGAATATGATTATCGACCACCTATTTTAATTAGAAATGATATCTCAAGGTTTCTCAATTAAATTAAAACGAATCAATAAGGTTTGCACCTTATTGTTTCATTTCATAAATAATGTATTAATTATTTCTTTAAAAATCAAATATATCACAATTGTTCGCTGGCGCTAAGACATAATATATTTAATTTAAAAGCTCATAATTGTGTGTCATAATCATCAGTGCGCAAATTGAAGTTCATAGGAATGCCATAATTTAAAACACAAACAAGTACTCCGTATGAATTACCTGAAAATGAAAAGGACGTCTGAACGAAAAAAAAGCTCTTCATGGGGTGCGACGGCGCAATATTGGACAGAACCGTGCGTACCGTCTCAAAAATCTGTAACTTTTTTGTTGATTGCAGTAACTGAAATTTGGCACGTAGTATCTCCAATTATATGTAAGTATATGTTACAGTCAAAGTGATTAAACCGTTATTATCATGTTTAAATAACAATCAATGCTATACCATCGATTTTAAATGCAAATCATTGCTTATCACCAAGCTAGATGATGGTTATGACCACCATCCATCATCGTGAGTCTATCTAACGCGTGGGACCCTCACAGTAGTCGCATATGATGTGTAAAACCCTAAGCCTTTACCTTTGCTAACACCCATCCAAAGACACACCTTGGCAAAAGTTACTTAACTTTGGTGATCCATCCAAAGAAGAACCTCGACGAACGTTGCTTAACCCACCCATCCATCGATAGACCTCTACAAGCGTTGACCAACAAGATCTTGGAAAGAGTTGCTTAACTTTGATGACCCATCTAAAGATAGATCTTCGCAAGAGTCATCAATCTGATGGTTAACTTTCATTGAACACAACAATTCTTTAACGCGCTTCCGCGTCTGCTTTCAAATCAGACCAATCCTGTTCCACTTCCCGCTCCTGTTTCCGTTGTGTTTCGCCAAATCACCTCCAAAAGCAATAGTAAAAAAAAATGGTACACATCATCATCATAATCCTGCCCTTATCCCATTTTACTTGAGGTAAAAAGATAATAAACATAAAAAAATAAAAACAATCCTATTAATCAATACTCAACTAAATATTTTTGTAAAATCAGCATCATCAGAACCAATATATCTCTTGAATCCAAACAATGTTTCGTTTTTTATTTGCTTACTAGGTAACTGGTAATAGGTATGTGGTAAACGAGCATGTTTATAATATACGTAAGTTTAGAGGATGTTACAGATATTTAACCAATAGTAATACTATTGGTAAACTGTGACAATGGTTACAAAACAGAATAGCACATAATAAACATTATTACGAATTTACGACCCGGAAATATTGCTGGGTTACTATCGCTAGTGGCTGTAGTGAGTGACTAGTGACCATTTTAGGACTTGAAATGCAATAAACATGGAAGAGGCATGATCGGCGGCCATGTACATGCCCATCAGGGCCCTCAATTAATTTTAACCGTTATATAATATGTTATGTAAGTTTTGAAAACATCATGTTTGATTTACTCATAAACCTAACACTTTCATACAGCTTTCGAACAATGTAAGCAAACACGACAGTGTAATAGACAAGTTTTGGGTAATCCACCAGCGTGTGCTATGCTGCTGTATGCAAAACGTTTGTAAGTATTATGTTAACGAGGTTGTAAAAAGTCAATACCTAAAGGAATCGGCCGGACCGATGCCTTCCGGTCCGGAGCGTCTTGAGTCAATCGCGGGTTACAATTGCTAGTTGCTCGCTGCCTGGCTGTCCGCTCGGTGCTCGGGGCGAACTTTCACAGGTAAGTATAGTGTCATAAATATTCTCTGCATGACGTCAGGCAGGTATTTGTGTTACCTTATGACAATATTTGAATGGCAGGTATTACGTACCCACACATATACTGTGACGTACCTACTTACAAACCGCATACAAAAGCCAAATAAAGTAATATTGTTATTTTTTCTAGGAGCAGTCAGAGCAGTGACTGAGTGATTTAAGTTATAAAAATACAAGCTACTGAAAGTTACTATTAAGACAACCGCAAATA
Source organism: Agrotis puta (assembly GCA_943136025.2). Taxonomy (NCBI): domain Eukaryota; kingdom Metazoa; phylum Arthropoda; class Insecta; order Lepidoptera; family Noctuidae; genus Agrotis; species Agrotis puta. Next base: position 11,165,534 of record OW964170.2, on the reverse strand, counting down.
ACGGATTTGTGTCAATAAACTCATTTTTTTACTATCACATCACATAAGTAATCCCCGAGGAGTTAGACACTATGGTGTGACGTACCTACATAATTGCACGCACATTTCGCAAGTGAGTAATGTTTATGTTTTAGTAAACGGGCACAAATCCGTAACTGCTACTGAGAATCACCCGGTGACATGTTTCCCGACCTACCAATCGAACCCAGGACCTCATAATTAGCAATAGATCTTGCTACCCCCAGTTTAGTGGTGGACTGTGAAACTTCAAAAAAAAAATATGACTGACCACCTGTGGTGGACACAGAGAATACTCCAGCTTAAAATCGTCTCGCTGTCCACCAATAGTGGCCAACGGTAATATTTAATCAAATTCGTACCACTGTCCACCAGTGGTGACCAGGGGGAACTTCTATATAAAATCTTCCTTTTGTCCACCCTGGGTGGAACAGAGGGAAAGTTTTACACAAAACGTTAACTATCCACTAGTGGGGGACAAATTGGGGGTGGACATCGGGAATCACGCCGCAAATCAGATCCCCACCATACAAGTAAAATATAACGATTGTCACATAGCTTAAGGTATTCATAAGTCTTCACGTAGTCAAAATTTTCATTAAAATAATTGAAGGGCAAAATAGTTTCTTCGTTTTTTTTATTACGTGGTAAAATCGTCAAATGAGTCCTCCGGCGACGGTGAAGCGGAGGGGATCTCTCCGACTTGTACTGACTAATATCCACGCTGTTCCTTCAGTAGGACGTTCCAGGGTCACGGTTACCTGTTTATTAAAACTAACAAACACGAACATCCAGACCCAGTCATGAGTAGTAGTGATTCGCGGTTTCTGGCGCAAGCCAGAGCCCCGCGAATCTGTTGCACCACGACCTCCTAAAAAAAAAAAAAAAAAAAAAAAAAAAAAAAAAAAAAAAAGTTTGGTATGGTTTGTATGGTTTTGGCGTGCTCTGATCTCGAATCCGCGGTCCATTTTTGTGTAGGATGCGCGGTTACGGAGATGTACAGATCGGTTTACTCATATCTAATTGATATCCGGTGTTATCTATTGTTCCTCTAACACCGTCATTAGCTTATCACTGCTTTTGTATTTGACTTCTTTGTTACGACCTACCTCGCTTTCTCATTGTGCACCCAGCTAATCACTGCTTTTGTATTCGACTCCTTTGTGTTACGACCTACCTCGCTTTTCTGGAACATCAATAAAACACGTTCCTTCATTTTACTTCCATTTTTATTTCCAAAATGTTGTTGCTTATCATCTACTTATAAAATAAGAGCGAAACATCTCATCCACTAAAATATCGTTGTTCAGTGTGTTCCCTGTAAATATGCTCGTAAAACTATGCATTGAACATCCCTGAAACTTAAATAGCAAATACAATAAGCAATATTCACCACAAACAGAAGTCCAATCATTCTGAATCCGATCAACATTCCAGTCCCGTCTCTTGGGGTGCTAAGACAGGAAACCTCCACGTGCGTGCGCCCGTGGACTGGAGTTCCCCCTCGGATACGTCCGGGGGGAAGACCAGTTTTTCGGACCGGTGCACCCTGGGATGCGGGCAAAAACTCTTCCTTAGGCACTATGTGTCTAAGGGGTCTCTTTGCCCGTATGCGAATAGCCTGTCGGATGGATGCTCCAACGCGTGTCCCTCTGAATAGCAGAGGGCACAGCGGCGGAGCGGGCTTGCGAACGGTGAGTAATGTGTAAGCTCGCCGTTCGACCAAGGACCAAGCCCGGGTCGGTGGCGCGTGCGCGTCGTGTTTCACGCATCACCGACGGGGCCAAATGCCTGCTGGGGTCGCGGATTTTTTCTTAATCCAGGATACCGCGGCCCCGGAACGTAAAGGGCATCCGAAGAAACACGGGTGGATTTTAGTCAGTAAGAGTCTAACAGTCCCTTCCGCCCCACCCAGAACGGGAAAAAAAAAATGTCCCGTCTCTTACAATTCCTTTTCAAAAACTGGAGATGATATCGCTCTGCTTGGCGTTCTTACCTATTACTCATTGTTAACCCTCATTATGTCTGCTTTTTTATGTCATCAATAAAACGGTTCCCTGTCCATTTGCATAAAATTTTAAGACCTAATATAACTAAGCATAATGCATAATTTATTAGCATAAGTTCTCTAACCATAATAATGATTAAGCATAAAGTTCTATAGCATAACTTTTTTAAGCACGTACAAAGCATAAATTTATTTTAGTAGCAAGTCGACGGAGCCCCGCTTCGCGGGGCTCCTACTTCTGGGTGGTTTAAAAAAAAATAACCACGAAGAGGATGGCGGGGTCTTTCAGACCCCGCCATCCTCTTCTAACCTAAATTGTCCGAGTCGGGGTGCCAGCAAGTCCCAATCTAGTCGCTTGTATCTACTAGAAAAGAATAAATATTACTATGCTAATAGTCATTAGGCCTACTAACGTTATGCGAATCAAATTTATGCCAAAACGAATTAGTCTTTAAGATGATTATGCCAACATAAAATGCATGCCTAAAAAAATTATGCCGAAGTATTATTATGCCAAAACAAATTGTGCTAAAATCGTTATGCCGAAGTATATTAGGACAAAGAACATTATGCGAAAAGAAGGGATCCCCAATAAAACACATTCATTCATTTTTATTTCGAAATTTTATTACTTTTTTCTACAAAATCCAAAAGTTTCTTGTGATTGTAACCATTCCTTTATTTGCTTTTTATCCATTTTACCCTTCATAGCTTTTGATAATTTATCAATACTACCAAAACCAGCGGGGTTAGATGGATCATAATAAATCCTGTTAATTTCTTCTAGTACGGGGTCCATTTTTCCCAATCGATCTTTTTAAACTGAGTATTTGTGTTGGTGAATACAGTGGATTTGCCTCACTTTCTTCTTCTCCAACAAAGATTCAGCATCAACTGAACTTCTTAGATCTCTATCTTTATTTTTAAAACCAATTTTTGATCCATTTGGTAATCTGAGTGGTTGACGATCCTCTTCGGTAAAGTGAAGGTATCTTTGTAGTGTTTGTAAATATAACATCCACTTCTTTCGGTCTTCCTTATTACTATTCATAATATTTTGCATTTCAATATCTAATCGAGACAAATTACTAGTAACCTTATTTTCTTTTTTTAATTTTTCAATCAATCCAGGTTCAATAAGTATCATTTTCTTAGCATTTTACATGTTAACTGGCTAGTCCACTTACTAATCCGCTCAATATTGCACCTAATATTGTTGGTAAGAAAGCCCCTCCTTTTTGTATAATAATATTTTTTCTTAGTTTATGTTTACACTTATGCACCAGTTTACGGAGTATATTTTTGTGTTTATTCAATTTTTGTTTATCTTGATCTTTAAGAGGTATCTTTCCTTGTAAAACGTTATGAATACATTCACAAATACAATTTATTTCTTCTTCATCACACGTTTTAAGTAACGCTCTTTGATATTTTGGTTTAAGCGTATGCAAAGCGTTTAGCAAATGTTTATGCATTGTGAGTCGACGATGCATCATTTCGAAATGATTTGAATTGTTTGATTTTTGGTGTATTTAAACTCTTTCGTGGGGACGTAGACTGTGCAGTAACCATTAAATGGGAATACATTTGTCTTGATACGACAAAAATCATTTGTGTTCTGTTTTAAATCTGTAAAAAAACGCCTTCTCATAAAGGAGTGGAACGTGTATAGGGCACCATAAATATTAGTTCCTCCTTTCCCCGTAACCTCTGTGTGTCGCTTCAGTATTTAGATAGAAACATTATCAGAAAAAAACGCTAATGAACTTTTTAATTTTTTTGATAGATTTTGCATCCCTGGTTTGACTTCTATAAATAGAGTTACTTTTAATAATAAAAACATGAATAATATATTATTTGAAAGTCCGTCCAAAACGGACGATATGTGAAGAGAATTTTAGTCTGTGGAACTCTTATGTCAAGATGAATGTCTGTGATGTAAATCTATGGTTTGTTGAACTGTCAATATAATAAAATTATCCAACGTGTGTACGGAAAGTCTTTTACTAAACAATAAATCCACACGATATTTCAAAAGGTTATGGGCCCAGACACAGACTTACGGCCTAATAATCGTGCTGGATTGGTTTTTTATCAAGAAACGCTGCGGTAAAGTAGCTACATAAACATACGTCGGCCAGGGCTGTCTGACCAGGTGTGGCGGTCGCCGGCTCAGATTCTGATAAATCTGGTAATTGCGGTAAAGCAATAATAATACGGGCGATGGATTCCGTCGAAAATATGGCTTCTGGACAAAGCTTTCAGCAGCTTCAAGGTGTACAAAATTGGACAGCGTGGTGTTTCAAAATACGCGTTTTACTAAGAGCTATGGGTCTCTTAGACGTCGTTGAAGGCACGTTCAAGGCCGACGAGGATCAGGAGAAATGGATGCAGAAAGATTCAAAAGCTCAAGGTATGTTGGTAACAAACATATCTGAAAAGGTTATACCACAAATATTAAGCTGCAAGACGTCAAAAGAGATTTGGGATAAGCTACATACAATATTTGAACAGCGAGGCGAGCTGTCTGTGCATATACTTCAGCAGAAGTTCTTTTCAATGAAATTTGAAGAAAGGGAAACCGTGTCAGAGTTCCTGGGAAGGTTCGAGTCTCTCCTGAGCAAACTGAAGAATCTCAACGCTGAAGTGAGTCAAACTATGGCCATCACAAAGATAACTTCATCTCTGCCATCACAATTTCAGCACTTTGTGTCAGCGTGGGAATCGGTGCCAGCAGAAAAAAGGACCATGGACCAGTTAACAGCGCGATTACTGATCGAAGAGCAACGCGCCTCAGCCAAAAACAAAGAAGATGAGTCATCTGCGTTTGTACACAAGTCCAATAGAAAATGCTATCGGTGTGGAAAAGTGGGACATCTGAAAAAGGAGTGCAAATCGAAAAGTAGAGGTACAATAATTAATAATACTAGTTGTAAGTTCTGTAAGAAGAATAATCATAAAAGTTCAGATTGTTGGTTTAAAAATAAAAGCGAGAAAAGTCAAGATGTAAACAAAATTAAACAAGGCAATGCATTCTCTGTGTTCGAGCTATCATCATTGTTTTACAGTCAATTAGAAAGTGATAATTGTTGGGTAATGGATAGTGGAGCTTCAGAGCACATGTGTTATGATTATGATATGTTTATAGACTATAAAAAACTAGAATGCCCTAGATCCATAGTTATTGGAGACGGCAAAATCATACAAGCCGTTGGTATTGGAGTTATTTCTTTAGAAGCATTTACAGGTAAACAATGGATAAATACAACATTAAATAACGTTTTACATGTCCCCAGCATCAAGATGAATCTATTTTCAGCAAGTTCAACTACAGATAGAGGTTATGTTTTAACAATTAATAGTAAAATGTGTTATTTGAGGAAAAATAACAGTAAAAATGTTTGTGCACTAGCATATAGGAAAAATAACTTGTTTATAATGAAGTTTAGGTCTAATAAAATTCAAAATGCTTGTGTTGGTAAATCAAGTGACAGTTTATCTGAATGGCATGAAAAAATGTGCCACCAGGATATTGAACAGGTAAAAAACATGTTAAATAAATATGATATAGATTTCAGTGTTAGTAAACAAAAGGAAATAACATGTGAGCCATGTCTTTTGGGTAAGTTACATAAGAGACCGTTTCCTATAAGTATAAATAGGGCAGATAGGCCCGGTCAATGGCTTCATATGGATTTATGCGGACCGATGGAAACAATATCATTAGGTGGATCAAGATATTATCTACTCATAAAGGATGACTTTTCAAAGTATAGAACGGTTTATTTTCTGAAAAATAAGTTTGAAACAGTTGATAAAATTAAAACTTTTTTAAATTTTGTTACTAAAAACTTAGAATATAAAATTGAAATAATAAGATCCGATTGTGGTTTAGAATTTATGAACAAAGAGGTGAAGTCTCTCTTCAATCATTTAGGTATTGTACACCAAAATAGTGCTCCGTACACACCCCAACAAAACGGTTGCATAGAACGTGAAATGCGTACAATAACTGAAGCGGCTAGAACAATATTGTTATCAAGTAATTTAAATAAGTCTCTATGGGCTGAAGCTGTCAATACAGCTGTATACGTTATAAACAGAACTGGTCAAAGTAGGATTAAAAATGTAACTCCGTATGAGCTCTGGTATAAAAAGGGATTATATGATATAAATAATTTAAAAGTATTTGGTTCAAAGGTAGGTGTACACATTCCAGATCATTATCGCAAAAAATGGGATAGCAAAGCTGAAATAGGATACTTTGTAGGTTATAGTGAAACAACAAAAGGTTTTAGAATTTATTTTCCCCATAAAAATGATGTTTTGATTAAAAGAGAGGTAACATTCCTGAAAGGCAATTTTAGTAGTCAAAAGCTAGGTAATACTTTTCAAGATCATAATAATATAACCCCATTATTATTAAAAGAAGAAATAAATAATAAAGAGGATGAAATAAGAGAAGAATATCACAGTTTTAATGAGGAAGGTGAAGAAGATGTAACACAGTTATCAGATCTTGATGAAAATACAGAAGTACAAACAGAGGAAATTCTAAATTCAGAAGAAACATCAGAGTCAGAAAAAGAAGAAGAGGCAGAAGAAACACCTCAAGTATCAACACATTCACGGAGAGGCAGAGCAATAAAGAAACCATCAAGGCTAGATGACTACGAAACAAACCTTCTATCCATCGGTACAGAGCCAGCTACTCTAGAGGAAGCGCTTGACTCTGAAGAAAAGGAAGAGTGGAAGATTGCTATGAAGACTGAGCTAGATACTCTGAGAGAAAATAACACATGGACAGAAGTAAATAGCGTACCAGAGGGGAATAAAGTAATTTCTAGTAAATGGGTTTTTAAAGTTAAACAAGTAGGTACTAATAAAGTATATAAAGCTAGGTTGGTAGCAAGAGGCTTTGAACAGTCTGATTGTGATTTAGAAGTATATTCTCCTGTGGCTAAATTGCCTACTTTTAGAGTTTTTATAGCAGTTGCAAATAAACTTCAACTTTCAGTTCATCAGATGGATGTTATAGGTGCTTTTTTACATGGTGACATAGATGAGAGTGTATACATAAAGTTACCAAGCGGTGAAACATGCAAGTTAAATAAATCATTGTATGGTTTGAAAAAGTCTCCTAAATATTGGAATAAAAAGTTTGATGACTTCATGAGTAAAGAAAATTTCAGTAAATCTAAAAATGATCATTGCTTATATTTCAGAAAGGTAAATGAATGTATGCTATATGTTTTGCTATTTGTTGATGATATTCTTATGTTTTGCACTGAAAACAAGGTTTTGGAAGATTTTAAAAGCGAGCTAAGCAATAACTTTAAGATGAAAGACTTAGGTTTGGCCAAATGTTATTTGGGTATCGATATTGATCAAAAGAAAGGTACAACGGTAATTAGTCAGAAAACATATCTTACTAAAGTTTTAGAGCATTATAATATGTCAGATTGCAAACCAGTTTCTACTCCAATAGACCAAAACTTTAAGTTTGAAATACTAAAAAGGGAAAAATCTGAAAGTCCAGAAATAGAGAAAAAGTGTAGACAACTCATAGGCAGTTTAATGTATGCAGTTTGTGGTACAAGACCAGATCTATGTGTATCAGTTTGTTTCCTCAGTAGGTACCAACACTGTGCTAGTATTATGTTGTACAAGGCATTGAAACGTATTCTAAGGTATATAAAAGGTACATTAAATTATTCTTTGATATATAATAGCACATCCACAGAATTGCAAGGCTTTGTTGATGCAGATTGGGCCGGTGACACACAAGATAGAAAATCTACCACTGGTTATTTGTTTAAAATATTTGATTGTACTGTAGTATGGTGTTGTAAAAAACAACTTAGTGTGTCATTATCCTCCACTGAGTCTGAATATATTGCATTAAGTATGGCTATTTCAGAAGCATGTTGGTTGAAAAATTTGTTGTGTGACTTTGATGTTGTCGGTAATGAAGTGATCTTGTATGAAGACAACCAGTCAGCAATAAAACTTGTTTATAATAATGAAAATAATAAAAGGTTAAAGCACTTGGATATTAGGTATCACTTCATTATGGACAAAATAAAGGATAAGTGTATTTCAGTAAAGTATATTAAAACGCAGGATAATTTGGCTGATTTGTTAACCAAGCCGTTAGGAAAAACTGTTTTTGAGAAGTTTGTTAAGTTAATTTTTTAAGAATATAGGGCTATGCACATAATCTATGTAATGTTGGTCATGCATTTTTAGAGTTAAATTCTGTTAAAAATAAAGGAGTAAGTTAAGTATTTGAATGTGCCAGTATAAAATGCATCACTAACAATTTAGTCAGAATTAAATGTTTTAATATTTGTGTTTTTAAACAGGGAAAACAGGAAAATATTATGTTGAGGGGTGGTGTAAAAAAACGCCTTCTCATAAAGGAGTGGAACGTGTATAGGGCACCATAAATATTAGTTCCTCCTTTCCCCGTAACCTCTGTGTGTCGCTTCAGTATTTAGATAGAAACATTATCAGAAAAAACGCTAATGAACTTTTTAATTTTTTTGATAGATTTTGCATCCCTGGTTTGACTTCTATAAATAGAGTTACTTTTAATAATAAAAACATGAATAATATATTATTTGAAAGTCCGTCCAAAACGGACGATATGTGAAGAGAATTTTAGTCTGTGGAACTCTTATGTCAAGATGAATGTCTGTGATGTAAATCTATGGTTTGTTGAACTGTCAATATAATAAAATTATCCAACGTGTGTACGGAAAGTCTTTTACTAAACAATAAATCCACACGATATTTCAAAAAAATCTACCCATTAAATAGCCATGCGCTTCTAAAGTTGCATTCCTGTAGGCGTCTTCAATGAATTTTGGGTTATCTGGTGACACTTGTCGTGCTAAATATCTTATTTGAGTTTTATCTCGAGGGTTTTTAAAATAAATTATATAACTTGAGTTTAAAGAAATGTCTCTTTGACCTTTACCTTGATGAAATAAATTTTGTGTTAAATAAAATATACTAAGATTCCTGTGATGACTACCTTTTGTAAATATATCCACAACTCTTCCATCAGACTCTCTCATTAGATCATCAATAATAATAAGGTGTGGGTTTTCACAATTAAACATATTAAGATTTGGAATTCCTTGATGATAGTTAACATTTGGTAAATTATATAAAGGTTGCATTTCATCAAAGCACTATGTGATCTGGTTAAAATCACAATTACATATTTCTTTAACTGATTTTATGAAATTTGTTACAAAATTTGACTTCCCACATCCACTTGGTCCTGCTACAATAGCAGTAAACGGATGGATAAAGTGAAACATTTCACACGTCTAGAGTTTTAAAGGGATGAAATAAAAATGAAAATGTACTTATCAGAATTTCACAATCACCTCAACGTCAAATTTAAGCACACAAATAAAAACTACAATTATTTTACATTATTTACAATCAAACAATACATTTTAAATATGTAATAAACTAATATATAACATTATAGTAATATCATAATTTTACAATCAGTACAAATTTTGAATATACACACAGAAATAAAAGTAAAAAGTATTACACTTAGCGTAATTTACAATGTCCCCAAGCCAATGTATCAATGTTGTTGTTCATAATACATCGTTTGATATCATTATATGATAAAGATGTTTTGTTTATTTTTGTGTAAAAATAGTGTGTTTGATTGACTTAAATCGAAGCATACTACAATGTAATACATTTTTATTAAACAAACACGATTTGTAATTTTCCATATTCATTTTTTTTGGTAACACTTTTGTTAACCCCTTTTGCCTTTGCTATAAATTTATCTTCTATTTCTAAGGCATACATTTTTGATCGCAACCCTACAAATTCCTTCAATACCTACTTTACCATTATTCTCATCTTTAAAAAAAACTAACTTTTTTTTTATTTATTTTTGGATATCCGTAAATATTATTTTCCGGGTAATCTGATGTATCGAAATAGTGAAGTAGATCTGGTTTTATATCCTCATAAAAATTGTCTGTAAAAATTTGATATATCAAACTATCGGTATCGGTGTACAATAACTTAATTTTATTATAAAAGTTTTTAATCATGTAGTTATGATGAAATTCATACATAAGGGTCTTAGATATATAATCTAAAATACAAAATCCTAAATAAATCGGCTTATCATAAATTAATTTTGTTTTCTGTAATTGTATTGCGACTAAATGTTCTGAAAAAATACTATGGAATTCTGGTTTTGCAATCCAATCCTGGACACCTAAAACTTTACCACGATTATCCCAGTGAGTTAGTAGTTTAACGTTTACTCTTTTTTCAATATTTTCCATAGTCTTACCGAAGACAGAATTGTTCATTAATTTAAAAAAGTCTTTTTCAAAGTTTGATGTAGCTAACGTTCTCAAACTAGTATTTAAGACTATGTATTTCTTTAACCAAGAACTCTGTTTAAATTTTAAAATTCTATGTACTCTAATTAATTTAATCCCCATTTCAATGCCTTGTTTTAAATTCCTGTAGTGAATGATGTATTTATTTTTATTATTTAAATTAGGAACTAATTTAGTTTCTTTGGTATTACCCACACATATGTTTTCAGGACATAACGGAAAGTCAGAATGCAAATTATGAAGTTCATCAGGATATTCCAAATCAACTTCTAAAACATAACCGAAATCAGAGTTATCAGAATATTATAATCTATCCATTCGAAACCACCAACAGGAAGAGATTGAGACATGGCCCAACCATATAAATTATTCGCATCAGAATATGTTAGATATGAATTAGGTTTTTCACTATCATAATCTTCCATGAATTTATTATTCGCTCTAACAAAACGATTGCTACACTGAGATACACCCCCTCTAATACCAGCTTTAAAAAAAGCATTTTTTGTCATAGTCCGTTAACAATTCTAATTCTATTTTGGTAAATTTTAACATTGCATTCCAACTTAAACCTGGGGCAGTATAGTAATGAGCAGGATCTAATCCATAAGTTTTAATACAAAGCTTTCTAAAGTTTTCGAATACATCAGTTAAAAGTAAAACATCAATTTTTAAATATAAATCGGAATAATCAGACATACTACTACACTTAAAATGTTGTCAAATATCTTTTGCGTGATTATAATCATCATTTGAAATATTTGAATATGTGAGTGAACTATAAAATTGGTGTCTAAACAACCATTTAAAAAGCAATACACATAAAAATAATCTTTTAAAATCACATAATTCATTAACAAATGTTACAGTTGTTGAAACCGCTTTTGGCAATCGAATTTTAACATATAGAATTAATAATAAAACACTTCAATCGGGACAATATTTTGAAACACCGGAATCGTTTTAAATTCGTTAAAAATCGATATCTTATTTTTGATAAATGAATGTATTCAACAACATACAATTTTTAAAATAAACTTCATATTGCATGCTGATTTCATACAACAAACTAAAGATATTAAAAATGCGTTTGATTTTCAAACGTTTAATTACATAATTTGTCAGGGAGATGACTTAAATATTTTTTATTCATCATTAATAGACACTGTAGTCGGTAAAATTTAACAATTTGAAAAAAAAAAAAAGATAGTGGTTGGAGTCTTAATCAAATTAAATACATAGATATCAATGTTAACAAATTCAACCCCCTACGTGGTAATTCATATATCGATCTACAACAGAATTACACTTTTTTTCTTTATTATACTCTAAGCCAAAAACATTAATACTAATATTGTTTAATTTCTCTACTTTTGATATATCTGCAATTTTAACCGGAAAAGAAATACCAGTAAATTTTAGTTTATTTCCATGAATTGCGTAAGATGCTACCCGATCTACACTTTTACTTACAGGATATAAGCCAGAGAGTAATGCCCATTTGAAACACATATTATCATTATTTTTATCATTGATTTAAGCTTTTTTGATTTAATATCTTGAGGAAGGTCGATATATGAATTACCACGTAGGGGGTTGAATTTGTTAACATTGATATCTATGTATTTAATGTATTTAATATGAAGTTTATTTTAAAAATTGTATGTTGTTGAATACATTCATTTATCAAAAATAAGATATCGATTTTTAACGAATTTAAAACGATTCCGGTGTTTCAAAATATTGTCCCGATTGAAGTGTTTTATTATTAATTCTATATGTTAAAATTCGATTGCCAAAAGCGGTTTCAACAACTGTAACATTTGTTAATGAATTATGTCATTTTAAAAGATTATTTTTATGTGTATTGCTTTTTAAATGGTTGTTTAGACACCAATTTTATAGTTCACTCACATATTCAAATATTTCAAATGATGATTATAATCACGCAAAAGATATTTGACAACATTTTAAGTGTAGTAGTATGTCTGATTATTCCGATTTATATTTAAAAATTGATGTTTTACTTTTAACTGATGTATTCGAAAACTTTAGAAAGCTTTGTATTAAAACTTATGGATTAGATCCTGCTCATTACTATACTGCCCCAGGTTTAAGTTGGAATGCAATGTTAAAATTTACCAAAATAGAATTAGAATTGTTAACGGACTATGACAAAAATTGCTTTTTTTAAAGCTGGTATTAGAGGGGGTGTATCTCAGTGTAGCAATCGTTTTGTTAGAGCGAATAATAAATTCATGGAAGATTATGATAGTGAAAAACCTAATTCATATCTAACATATTCTGATGCGAATAATTTATATGGTTGGGCCATGTCTCAATCTCTTCCTGTTGGTGGTTTCGAATGGATAGATTATAATATTCTGATAACTCTGATTTCGGTTATGTTTTAGAAGTTGATTTGGAATATCCTGATGAACTTCATAATTTGCATTCTGACTTTCCGTTATGTCCTGAAAACATATGTGTGGGTAATACCAAAGAAACTAAATTAGTTCCTAATTTAAATAATAAAAATAAATACATCATTCACTACAGGAATTTAAAACAAGGCATTGAAATGGGGATTAAATTAATTAGAGTACATAGAATTTTAAAATTTAAACAGAGTTCTTGGTTAAAGAAATACATAGTCTTAAATACTAGTTTGAGAACGTTAGCTACATCAAACTTTGAAAAAGACTTTTTTAAATTAATGAACAATTCTGTCTTCGGTAAGACTATGGAAAATATTGAAAAAAGAGTAAACGTTAAACTACTAACTCACTGGGATAATCGTGGTAAAGTTTTAGGTGTCCAGGATTGGATTGCAAAACCAGAATTCCATAGTATTTTTTCAGAACATTTAGTCGCAATACAATTACAGAAAACAAAATTAATTTATGATAAGCCGATTTATTTAGGATTTTGTATTTTAGATTATATATCTAAGACCCTTATGTATGAATTTCATCATAACTACATGATTAATAACTTTTATAATAAAATTAAGTTATTGTACACCGATACCGATAGTTTGATATATCAAATTTTTACAGACAATTTTTATGAGGATATAAAACCAGATCTACTTCACTATTTCGATACATCAGATTACCCGGAAAATAATATTTACGGATATCCAAAAATAAATAAAAAAAAAGTTAGTTTTTTTTAAAGATGAGAATAATGGTAAAGTAGGTATTGAAGGAATTTGTAGGGTTGCGATCAAAAATGTATGCCTTAGAAATAGAAGATAAATTTATAGCAAAGGCAAAAGGGGTTAACAAAAGTGTTACCAAAAAAAATGAATATGGAAAATTACAAATCGTGTTTGTTTAATAAAAATGTATTACATTGTAGTATGCTTCGATTTAAGTCAATCAAACACACTATTTTTACACAAAAATAAACAAAACATCTTTATCATATAATGATACCAAACGATGTATTATGAACAACAACATTGATACATTGGCTTGGGGACATTGTAAATTACGCTAAGTGTAATACTTTTTACTTTTATTTCTGTGTGTATATTCAAAATTTGTACTGATTGTAAAATTATGATATTACTATAATGTTATATATTGGGGGTGCGAAGAATCTCCGGAAGAGATCCGGCTACCCACCCCGACGACGACTGGCCCTGGTAACACACAACATACGCACAATGAGGACTGACGAAAAGATCTGCGAGCTGGAAGAGGAGCTGAGCAAATTACACTGGGACATTATAGGGTTATGCGAAGTCCGTAGAGAGGGGGAGGACACCGTAACCCTGAAGTCTGGTAATTTGCTCTACTACCGGGAGGGCGACCAACAGTCCCAAGGTGGTGTCGGGTTTCTCGTTCACAAGTCCCTCGTAAACAACATAATAACCATCGACAGTGTGTCGAGCAGGGTGGTATACCTAATACTCAGAATATCCAAAAGATATTCGCTGAAGGTCATTCAGGTATACGCACCGACCTCGTCTCACTCCGATGATGAAGTGGAGACTATGTATGAGGACGTAAGTAGGGCCATACATAGTTCCAAAACCCACTTTACTGTTGTTATGGGGGACTTTAACGCAAAGTTGGGCAAGAAAAGCGGTGATGAGTTGAGAGTGGGGCAATTTGGATATGGGCAACGGAACCCTAGGGGGCAGAGGCTGGCCGACTTTCTGGAGAAAGAGGAACTCTTCATGATGAACTCTTTCTTCCAGAAGCCGCCTCACAGGAAATGGACCTGGTTGAGCCCCGATGGTTTCACGAGAAACGAGATAGACTTCTTCATGACCGACAAGAAACGGATATTCAGTGATGTCTCTGTGATCAACAGGGTAAAAACCGGTAGCGATCACCGAATCGTAAGAGGCTCACTGAATATCAATGTTAAACTTGAAAGGTCCAGCTTGATGAAGTCTACGCTCCGACCTACTCGGTCCCACATTCAAAACCCCGAAAGCTTTCAACTCGAGCTCTCTAATCGCTTTGCTTGCCTTGAGAACTTAGTTTCAGTGGACGAGATCAACGACGGGCTAGTGGAAACTGTCCGCACGGTAGGGTCTAAGTTTTTTAGACCCTGCCGTAAAGATAGACCTCAGAAATTGACCGAGCAAACCTTAAACCTCATGGCTGAACGACGTTTGCTACAGTTGCAGTCTTCCGATGACGCGAAGTCATATAGGCAGCTCAATAGACGTATATCTAAGTCCTTGCGACACGATCTGCGTCTCTTTAATACGAATCGTGTTAAAGAGACCATACAGCGAAACCAAGGCTCCAAAGTGTTCGCAAAGGACAAGTCTATTGGGCAAAGCCAGATGACAAAGCTGAAACGGGAGGATGGCAGCATAGCGTCGACCAAAGCAGAGGTTTTAGGCGAGATCGAGAGGTTCTATGGACAGCTATACACTTCGGTCGCAAAGCCCGTTGACAGCTTGGTAGGAGATCCAAGAGCCAAGCTGTCCCGACATTATACCGAAGATATCCCGGACATCAGTCTGTACGAGATTAGGATGGCCCTGAAGCAGCTTAAGAACAACAAGGCGCCGGGCGAGGACGGAATCACGTCAGAGCTTCTGAGAGCGGGTGGAACACCGGTACTTAAAGTCCTCCAGAAACTCTTTAATTCCGTCCTGTCCGAGGGCAAAACGCCTGAAACGTGGAGCAGGGGTGAGGTGGTGCTGTTCTTCAAAAAAGGTGATAACAGCCTATTGAAGAACTACAGACCCATCACGCTTCTGAGTCATGTTTATAAGCTGTTTTCAAGGGTTATCACGAACCGTCTCGAACACAGACTTGATGACTTCCAGCCTCCCGAACAAGCCGGTTTCCGAAAAGGCTATAGTACCATAGACCACATCCATACGCTGCGGCAAGTTATACAGAAGACCGAAGAGTATAACTTGCCATTATGCTTAGCGTTTGTGGACTATGAGAAAGCCTTCGATTCGGTGGAAACATGGGCTGTGCTTGAGTCACTCCAGCGATGCCGTATTGACTATCGGTACATCGAGGTATTGAAGTGTTTGTATAATAACGCCACCATGTCGGTCCGAGTACAGGAGCATAGCACGAAGGCGATTTCATTGAGAAGAGGCGTAAGACAGGGGGACGTTATCTCCCCGAAACTGTTTACTGCCGCAATGGAAGACGCCTTCAAGCTCCTGGAATGGCAAGGACTTGGCATCAACATCAACGGCGAATACATCACTCACCTTCGGTTTGCCGACGACATCGTGGTCATGGCAAAGTCGATGGAGGAACTCAGCATGATGCTCGATGGCCTCGACCGAGTTTCACAACGGGTGGGCTTGAAAATGAACATGGACAAGACGAAAATTATGTCAAATGCCAATGTTGTGCCCACCCCAGTCTCTGTTGGAAACTCGGTACCCGAAGTTGTTGACTCATATATCTACTTAGGACAAGTAGTCCAATTAGGTAGGTCCAACTTCGAGAAAGAGGTCAACCGCCGAATCCAACTCGGTTGGGCAGCGTTCGGGAAACTACGCAATGTCTTTTCGTCCGACATACCTCAGTGCCTCAAGACGAAAGTCTTTAACCAATGTGTGTTACCAGTGATGACGTACGGCACCGAAACGTGGTCTTTCACTATCGGCCTCATCTCAAAGCTCAAAGTCGCTCAACGAGCTATGGAGAGAGCTATGCTCGGTGTTTCTCTACGTGATCGAATCCGAAATGAGGAGATCCGTAGACGAACTAAAGTCACCGACATAGCCCACCGGATTAGCAAGCTGAAGTGGCAATGGGCAGGCCATATTGCTCGCAGAGCAGATGGCCGATGGGGTCGAAAAGTACTAGAGTGGAGACCAAGGACTAGCAAGCGCAGCGTAGGACGTCCACCAACAAGGTGGACAGACGACCTTATAAAGGTCGCCGGAAGACGCTGGATGCAGGTCGCTTCCAACCGGTATATGTGGAGATCTAAAGGGGAGGCCTATGTTCAGCAGTGGACGTCCTATGGCTGAGATGATGATGATGTTATATATTAGTTTATTACATATTTAAAATTTATTGTTTGATTGTAAATAATGTAAAATAATTGTAGTTTTTATTTGTGTGCTTAAATTTGACGTTGAGGTGATTGTGAAATTCTGATAAGTACATTTTCATTTTTATTTCATCCCTTTAAAACTCTAGACGTGTGAAATGTTTCACTTTATCCATCCGTTTACTGCTATTGTAGCAGGACCAAGTGGATGTGGGAAGTCAAATTTTGTAAAAAATTTCATAAAATCAGTTAAAGAAATATGTAATTGTGATTTTAACCAGATCACATAGTGCTTTGATGAAATGCAACCTTTATATAATTTACCAAATGTTAACTATCATCAAGGAATTCCAAATCTTAATATGTTTAATTGTGAAAGCCCACACCTTATTATTATTGATGATCTAATGAGAGAGTCTGATGGAAGAGTTGTGGATATATTTACAAAAGGTAGTCATCACAGGAATCTTAGTATATTTTATTTAACACAAAATTTATTTCATCAAGGTAAAGGTCAAAGAGACATTTCTTTAAACTCAAGTTATATAATTTATTTTAAAAACCCTCGAGATAAAACTCAAATAAGATATTTAGCACGACAAGTGTCACCAGATAACCCAAAATTCATTGAAGACGCCTACAGGAATGCAACTTTAGAAGCGCATGGCTATTTAATGGGTAGATTTAAAACAGAACACAAATGATTTTTGTCGTATCAAGACAAATGTATTCCCATTTAATGGTTACTGCACAGTCTACGTCCCCACGAAAGAGTTTAAATACACCAAAAATCAAACAATTCAAATCATTTCGAAATGATGCATCGTCGACTCACCATGCATAAACATTTGCTAAACGCTTTGCATACGCTTAAACCAAAATATCAAAGAGCGTTACTTAAAACGTGTGATGAAGAAGAAATAAATTGTATTTGTGAATGTATTCATAACGTTTTACAAGGAAAGATACCTCTTAAAGATCAAGATAAACAAAAATTGAATAAACACAAAAATATACTCCGTAAACTGGTGCATAAGTGTAAACATAAACTAAGAAAAAATATTATTATACAAAAAGGAGGGGCTTTCTTACCAACAATATTAGGTGCAATATTGAGCGGATTAGTAAGTGGACTAGCCAGTTAACATGTAAAATGCTAAGAAAATGATACTTATTGAACCTGGATTGATTGAAAAATTAAAAAAAGAAAATAAGGTTACTAGTAATTTGTCTCGATTAGATATTGAAATGCAAAATATTATGAATAGTAATAAGGAAGACCGAAAGAAGTGGATGTTATATTTACAAACACTACAAAGATACCTTCACTTTACCGAAGAGGATCGTCAACCACTCAGATTACCAAATGGATCAAAAATTGGTTTTAAAAATAAAGATAGAGTTCTAAGAAGTTCAGTTGATGCTGAATCTTTGTTGGAGAAGAAGAAAGTGAGGCAAATCCACTGTATTCACCAACACAAATACTCAGTTTAAAAAGATCGATTGGGAAAAATGGACCCCGTACTAGAAGAAATTAACAGGATTTATTATGATCCATCTAACCCCGCTGGTTTTGGTAGTATTGATAAATTATCAAAAGCTATGAAGGGTAAAATGGATAAAAAGCAAATAAAGGAATGGTTACAATCACAAGAAACTTTTGGATTTTGTAGAAAAAAGTAATAAAATTTCGAAATAAAAATGAATGAATGTGTTTTATTGGGGATCCCTTCTTTTCGCATAATGTTCTTTGTCCTAATATACTTCGGCATAACGATTTTAGCACAATTTGTTTTGGCATAATAATACTTCGGCATAATTTTTTTAGGCATGCATTTTATGTTGGCATAATCATCTTAAAGACTAATTCGTTTTGGCATAAATTTGATTCGCATAACGTTAGTAGGCCTAATGACTATTAGCATAGTAATATTTATTCTTTTCTAGTAGATACAAGCGACTAGATTGGGACTTGCTGGCACCCCGACTCGGACAATTTAGGTTAGAAGAGGATGGCGGGGTCTGAAAGACCCCGCCATCCTCTTCGTGGTTATTTTTTTTTAAACCACCCAGAAGTAGGAGCCCCGCGAAGCGGGGCTCCGTCGACTTGCTACTAAAATAAATTTATGCTTTGTACGTGCTTAAAAAAGTTATGCTATAGAACTTTATGCTTAATCATTATTATGGTTATATGCATTATGCTTAGTTATATTAGGTCTTAAAATTTTATGCAAATGGACAGGGAACCGTTTTATTGATGACATAAAAAAGCAGACATAATGAGGGTTAACAATGAGTAATAGGTAAGAACGCCAAGCAGAGCGATATCATCTCCAGTTTTTGAAAAGGAATTGTAAGAGACGGGACTTTTTTTTTTTCCGTTCTGGGTGGGGCGGAAGGGACTGTTAGACTCTTACTGACTAAAATCCACCCGTGTTTCTTCGGATGCCCTTTACGTTCCGGGGCCGCGGTATCCTGGATTAAGAAAAAATCCGCGACCCCAGCAGGCATTTGGCCCCGTCGGTGATGCGTGAAACACGACGCGCACGCGCCACCGACCCGGGCTTGGTCCTTGGTCGGACGGCGAGCTTACACATTACTCACCGTTCGCAAGCCCGCTCCGCCGCTGTGTCCTCTGCTATTCAGAGGGACACGCGTTGGAGCATCCATCCGACAGGCTATTCGCATACGGGCAAAGAGACCCCTTAGACACATAGTGCCTAAGGAAGAGTTTTTGCCCGCATCCCAGGGTGCACCGGTCCGAAAAACTGGTCTTCCCCCCGGACGTATCCGAGGGGGAACTCCAGTCCACGGGCGCACGCACGTGGAGGTTTCCTGTCTTAGCACCCCAAGAGACGGGACTGGAATGTTGATCGGATTCAGAATGATTGGACTTCTGTTTGTGGTGAATATTGCTTATTGTATTTGCTATTTAAGTTTCAGGGATGTTCAATGCATAGTTTTACGAGCATATTTACAGGGAACACACTGAACAACGATATTTTAGTGGATGAGATGTTTCGCTCTTATTTTATAAGTAGATGATAAGCAACAACATTTTGGAAATAAAAATGGAAGTAAAATGAAGGAACGTGTTTTATTGATGTTCCAGAAAAGCGAGGTAGGTCGTAACACAAAGGAGTCGAATACAAAAGCAGTGATTAGCTGGGTGCACAATGAGAAAGCGAGGTAGGTCGTAACAAAGAAGTCAAATACAAAAGCAGTGATAAGCTAATGACGGTGTTAGAGGAACAATAGATAACACCGGATATCAATTAGATATGAGTAAACCGATCTGTACATCTCCGTAACCGCGCATCCTACACAAAAATGGACCGCGGATTCGAGATCAGAGCACGCCAAAACCATACCAAACTTTTTTTTTTTTTTTTTTTTTTTTTTAGGATGGGTGGTCGTGGTGCAACAGATTCGCGGGGCTCTGGCGCTTGCGCCAGAAACCGCGAATCACTACTACTGTCATGTGTTATGTACGGGAATTAAACCCACGACAAGCAGCGCAGCAGCCAATCGCTCGGCCACTGCCCACGTGAACAAGACAGTGCCGTGTACAAGACTTTTCAATTCAAACTGGCTCCAAATGTTTCCTAGAATAGGTATACAGCACGAATTTTTCAACTGATCGTGGATGCTTGAACTTTGCTTGAGACGTTGCTGCCGGTATAGATTAGGGCGCATTAATATTATACCTACATAATTACTACAAACAAAAAGTCTGCCGTCTTTGTGCATAAAACATACCTGTCAGATGACAGTGATGTTTAATAACTCTTTTATTTGCCTGAAGTACACACAATAAAATAAATTAGGTGTAGATATCTAGCATAGCAAGTGAATGTTGTAGGCCTTGTATTTCATGTTAGTACTATGCTGTACAAGCACATAGCGCATCAATTTCAAATTTACAGGTACGGTTTGTCAACAATTTAACATTTAGTACAAAACTGAGACAGGCACTGTCTTATCAGATAACCTTAACCCTGGAACGTAAAGGGCTATTAAAGGAACACCGTGGGTTTTAGTCAGTACCAGTATGACAGTCCCTCCCATCCAGAGCGTCAGGACTCATTTGATGATTTTACCACGACAAACGACAAAGAAAGAGGTCTTGTTTTCTTTCTTTTTTCAGGTCCCGGTTCTGAAACACTTATTGACAGTTCCCAAGAATTCAAAAACTCTATGAAATTTCTTACCCGAATACGGCGAAGCTAAAAGGAAAGGTATGATTTTGACAGTATAAGTCCTAATAATACCTATGTATGTTTCTATGTTCCACCATAGCAGCGTAACGCCTAAACTACTGAACCGATTTTAATGAGTGACTAGAGGTAACATGGGTGATATACATTTTATAAGAAGATAATCAAAATGATTAACTAAACAGGTTACCGTGACCCAAGCGGGACGACTTATTTGATGATTTTACAAGGTAACTGAAAAATATGGTACAGATGCCACACGCCACATCAACATACCCGTATCTGTAATATTTTCTCAATTTGACATTAACTTACTTCATTGTAATAGCCGGGCCATACCAAGGGCATCCCCGTTGATATTCGCGATAAAAGTCTTTAAGAGGCCTCTTACAGTCCACTAGCGCCGCCAATCGAAAAAATGTCATAAGTCGTAAATAGAATCAAAAATACAAAATGTGGTCTGTAATTACTGTAGAAAAGGCAATAACGTAATTTTATAACACATTGTCAACACTTGAAATATAGCTGTTTAGCTAAATCTTGCATTCTAAACATAAACGGCCGTTTTTGTTACAAATAAAAAAAATTAGCTAAACAGCTAGGTATATTTCAAGTGTAGACAATATGTTATGAAATTACGTTATTGCCTTTCCTACAGTAACTACAGACCACATTTTGTATTTTTGATTCTATTTACGAGTTATGACATTTTTTCGATTGGCGGCGCTAGTGGACTGTAAGAGGCCCCTTAAAATGTTGGTATAAACGTCAATTAACGCGATAATTACCGGTATTTCCCGTTAGTGTATTAGAATTGGAAATCTATTAAAGAATTTGAGACCGATTGGCGTGGGTCGATGTGCAGACATCTGTCTGTACCGAGAATTATGCAAGTAATTCAAAACTTTTTTATTTTTCTAATTTATAACAACGTAGTAATGCACTTTAAGAGGCCTCTTACAGTCCACTAGCGCCGCCAAACAAAAAAATGTCATAACTCGTAAATAGAATCAAAAATACAAAATGTGGTCTATTATTAGCTAAATCGTGCATTTGTAACAAAAACGGCCGTTTATAAATAAATAAATATTCCACATCTATCACACAACGCCATCTAGTCCCAAGCTAAGCAGAGCTTGTGTTATGGGTACTAGACAACTGATAAACATACTTATATATTTCTAAATACATACATATTATAGATAAATTACACCCAGACACAGAACAAATGATCGTGCTCATCACACAAACATTTGTCCTGGGTGGGAATCGAACCCACTACCTCTGGCATAGCAGTCAGGGTCACTAACCACTAGACCAACAGGCCTGTCAATAAATATAATGTCTATGTTTATGTTTTGAATGCACGATTTAGCTAAACAACTATATTTCAAGTGTTGACAATGTGTTATGAAATTACGTTATTGCCTTTTCTACAGTAATAATAGACCACATTTTGTATTTTTGATTCTATTTACGAGTTATGACATTTTGTCGATTGGCGGCGCTAGTGGACTGTAAAAGGCCCCTTAACAACGTAGTGAATTTTTTATACATTACTATTCATTTTTTAATGTTTTTGTAAAGATAAAGCCGGTAGCGACGAAAAATACAGGTGTCAAAGAAATAATTACATTTTCTTAAAAGTGTAATTGCAATTTCTTCTCAATTTCAATACAAATAAGAACCAAATCAAATGAGGGCCATATTAAATCGAATCAAGGATCAGCGTCCCAAATGACGTCAATATATAGCCGTGACTGTTACCCAACCTGTTACCAAAGATTATAGTATGGACTGCGCAGCTAGACTAGGCAGCTATCATATTGACCAAACTCAACTAGAGAGGAATCGAAGAGCGGGTCCTATATTTCTGTTACAAGAAAGAGAGAGATAGGGAAGTGGCTCTCTAGGGCCAAAATCTGTCAGCTGACTAGGGAAGGCGCAGTCCATCTTTTTAAGTCTATGATTTTCACAAACTATCGTGCGAATGGGCACTCACAAACGTTTGAGATGTTGAGTTGTAGTAGAAAATTGTTGGAATACAAATCTAAGTTAGGACGCGGCATTACCCAAACGCTTTCGTATATAATGCCGTATACACATCAGACCAACGAAGGTCAACTAGCTTTATATCTGGAAGTTGACCACTATTTTTAGTAGTTTTATCTGTCGCTTTTAAGACACATAACTATTACTTGTTCGCTCATCTCCGCTCTACCTGCTTTTTTAAGGCTCAGGCCGCTCTCTATATCTATGGTTCTATACATAGATTTAAAGTGGGGACTGCGCAATAGCAGCTGAGACCCCTTGTGGACTCCACTCAACTAGAAAGAGTGAAATCGAAGAGCGTATCCTTTAATTCTGTTACAGGAAAGATATAGGTAGTGGCGCTCCTTCTAGAGTATGGCCAATTTTATTTGTCAGTTGGTAATGGAAGGCGCAACCCATCTTTTTAAGTCTATGCTTCTACATCAACATCGGAAGCATGGTTCATGATAAAGTTTTGAAGACCCTTCACAGAAATCCCGAACTAAACTGTGAAAGAACATTTTTTTATTTAACAAAAAAAGTACAGATGTTAAGGAAAATTCCTAAATCTTTTGGATAGCTCCATAACCAAACATCTTACTCTACAATACTTGATTATTTAAATAGTTTTAGTAATATTGGTTATCTTACATGACCCCATAACCCTCTACTATTTGATTTTCGATCCTTAAACTCCATTTCGGCATTTCAACGAACAAATTAAAGTGTATTTTTTTATTAATTGAGACATAATTAGACTAGTCATAAAAATGTGATCGGGTGAATATTTAGGAGACCCAAAATTTATGTCTCGTCACATTTCTCTTTACTGTTATAAACAATCTGAACAAAAGATCGTTTTTCAATCATATAAATAAATAACAAAAAAGCAATCCAACCCGATTTAAGCTTGAACAACTAAAAAAAAAGTTATTCAAAAAAAACTATAGAAAACCGCACGACAATTGCATGTCACACTGACCAGAATTTAGTTTTTTCGTGAATAAAATAATTGCTGCTAAGCATTTTGAGATTTTGTTCAGAAAATATTATATACATATCAATAAACTATGTTTTACATAAAAATAATAACAAAAATATTGTAAACAAGTTAGTCGAAAATAGCATCAAAAAATGTTCAAATTTCTCCCATCATTCTTAGCAACAGCATTGTTTTAAAACGTTTTGGTAAAACCAAACGCTTTCGGCGTGTCATGCTTGTCAAAAACCGAGCTACCCCCGGTCCTCAACCAGCCGGCGCGCTTTGGAGACAACGGACGCCACGAGTTTCGAGTGATAAGTTGCTGAATTTGATTCTCCATAATTTGTCATTTCAATCATCATTTATACATTTAACTGTACATCAATTATTTAAGCATTTTATGGTTGTATTATGACTCCATGAGGAAGTATTCGTGAAAAGAACTCCCCGTGCTGTATTATTCGTTTGCTACCTACCATGATTTTCTAGGCGCGTGGAATATTCTAGCATTCATCATTATTGGCAACGTCATTATTAGTAACATCCCAAAAGACGACAATGACGCATGTTGCTTAAATGATAAACTAGAGAGAGAACAATGACGATTGTTGCCAATATGATTTTAAGTACCGACGATAAACTTCGATCTAATATTAGATTATTAACCAAGGGGATAAAGCAGTGTCTTCTGTCGCGGTTTACTCCCGAGCGTAGCGAGTGTGTTAAAACTTAAATCACGAGCGAAGCGATGGATTTAAGAAGAGTCCTGAGTGTAGCGAGGGATTTATGTTCACCCAAGACTAAGACAGCTTTATCACCGAGGAAAATACTTTACTTTTCGTACCATTTGCGAAAAAAATAACACAATAATAATTAGCGATCAAATCACCATATTCCTAGTTTTGTAAAAATCATGCATCTACTTAAATTGAAAATTATTTAAAAATTGTAGTCCTTTAATGTAAACAATCCAAACTAATATTATAAATGCGAAAGTAACTCTGCCTGTCTGTCTGTCTGTCTTTTCTTCACGCCTAAACTACTGAACCCATTTGTGTGAAATTTGGTACATAGTTTGGAACTTGAGAAAGGACATAGGATAGCTTTTATTACAAAAAAATAAGAATAAAAAATAAATTTATTAAATGCTCTAACGGAGTATAGATAATTCCTTAAATGCTCAATAGATGGCGGGAATCGCGCAATGGTGTCGATCGTTACACGAGTTCGGTTCATGTTATTGTTTTAATTCATCGGAAAAAAAGTAAATCCTAACTTCCTAACTAATATTATAAATGCGAAAGTAACTCTGTCTGTCTGTCTGTCTTTTCTTCACGCCTAAACTACTGAACCGATTTGTGTGAAATTTGGTACAGACATAGTTTGGAACTTGAGAAAGGACATAGGATAGTTTTTATTACAAAAAAAATGAAATGATCTAACGGAGTATAGATAATTCCTTAAATGCTCAATAGATGGCGGTGATCGCGCAATGGTGTCGATCGTTACACGAGTTCGGTTCTTGTTATTGTTTTAATTCATTGGAAAAAAGTAAATAAATAGTAAAAAGGTATGAAAAAAATAATCGCGTTCGCTTTTTGTGGCATAGAATGTCACTTTTTTGAGTAAGTGGTACGAAATAGTAGATTACTAGCTTTTGCCCGCGACTTCGTTCGCGTGGAATAGTGACTTCCAGCAGATTTTTGGTTTTACCCACATAGCTCCCGATCTCGCGGGATCTCTTCAAAAATGAAATGTGGGAGATATTCTAGGGAACTCTTCAAAAATCAACATAATGAGCTCTGCGTTTGAATTTAAGAGATGTATACTCACTTAGGGCATTAAAGCCGTTTTGCCGATCGAAAAAGGCGAAAATATTATTTTTCCCTCATTTTCCCATCATTCTACTGATTTGACATTTCAGTTCAAAAGGAAAAAAAGACTGTTTCTCCCTTGACAAATTTTCTGTTATTTTAGGCTTTAGAGATTATGAAAGTTTCTTACACCAAGACATTTCTGTTTACCACGTTTTTAGTTTTGCCATCCTTTGCAAAAATATAAAGGTTTTGTGGTTTCGACACTCTTGAGCACGCAACGTAGAGTTGTCCATGGGAGAAACAGTCTTTTTCAAGATGTACCCCCGCAACTTTTAGCGTTTGCCCTTGGGCTTTATTTATGGTCATTGCAAACGCAGTTTTCAGCGGAAACTGAACTCTTTTGAATTGGAATGGCAAATCAGTTGGAATGATGGGAATGCGGGGAATAATAAAAGTTTCGCCTTTTGCCATCCCAGTCATAATAACGGCTTTAATGACATTCCGTCCTAAATAGGTTATTTGTAACCGTATGCCGTTATATAGTATTGGTGGATCTAGTTATATAGTTTCTCAAAAGCATCACAGGAACACCAATTATACAACGGAACAATTTAAAATTTACGAAACAGGACCAGTCCACATAAACTATCATACAACCGACAATACAATTTTGATTCCAACGCCATCTATCTATCCTTAGTGACAACTCGGATTATTTATCAAAACTCCGTTCGGGCATTTTCTTTGTACTAAAAGTTTTATTATTTTGATATTATTTTTTTCATACCTTTTTACTATTTATTTACTTTTTTCCGATGAATTAAAACAATAACAAGAACCGAACTCGTGTAACGATCGACACCATTGCGCGATCACCGCCATCTATTGAGCATTTAAGGAATTATCTATACTCCGTTAGAGCATTTCATTTTTTTTTGTAATAAAAACTATCCTATGTCCTTTCTCAAGTTCCAAACTATGTCTGTACCAAATTTCACACAAATCGGTTCAATAGTTTAGGCGTGAAGAAAAGACAGACAGACAGACAGAGTTACTTTCGCATTTATAATATTAGTTTGGATTGTTTACATTTAAGGACTACAATTTTTAAATAATTTTCAATTTAAGTAGATGCATGAATTTTACAAAACTAGGAATATGTTGATTTGGTAATTTAAAATCTCGAATCAAAGTCCTGTCTCTATTCACCCCTACGTCTCCATCCACCCCGTTTTACTGTAGGTACCTTACAAAAATATTGTTATAAACTAAAAATTGCGACTTCTTATTAAGGTTGTGTCGCCCCCACTTCGTTCACCTCCGTGGTTTTTTTTAATATAATATATGTAATGTCTGCCATCTCACCTGATTCACTCTTGCCTTGAGAATGTCCAGGCAAGCAGTTTCGGTTCGCATTTGGGAACGATTAGCCCACAAGTGTGATCGCTCTATATTGCCGCGTATTCGACGTGAAGCCGGACACGTCAACGACGCGACAATGTACAGCGATCCCGCTTCGGGACTAAACTTTCTCAGTCGCCCCTACTTTCGGTGGCCAGGGGCTAATCGTTCCCAGTCGCCCCCACTTTCGGTGGCCACTGGAGGCAAACGAAGTGGGGGTGACTGGGACTAAAGGTTTAACTTGACGTGAGCTCCACTGTACTTCCCAAGGTGAACTTTGCACAAAGCTCTGATCACCTTCATTTTCAAGTCGTCATCTTAGCAACACTCCATCATTATTTGAAACAATAACGTCATTGGTCTCTCAAATCGTCATTTTCGGCAACATGCCATTATTTAAAATTTTAATTATTTCCAAAAGTACTCAACTTTTTGAAGTGCCTCCCACTTAAAATTTCATCTTTTAAAGAGTTCTTTCTTCCAGCTTAATTTAGGAGTTCTGGCACAAGGTTTTAAAATTTTCAAATATTTCTTCAAGAATAATATTTTTCGAAGATTCACCCGATCGGTATTTTTAATAGATTTTAGTCGTTCCATAGACTAAATCAATATTTCTGGTAACCGTAGTTCGTAGTCGTCTGTCGGTGGTCTGTCGTAGGCTGAATGTAGATACGACCTTTGTGCTTGAAAAATTAAAAACCTTTTCTAGTGCACATTAATCACAGCTTGCTCCTCATTCTTTCTTTCCTTTTTATCTTGGGGAAAAATGGCTGATAATAAATTATACGAGATTTTGGGGGTTTCTAGAAGTGCAAGTGAATCTGAAATTAAACGAGTAAGTATATTTTTGTAAGTTTCTTCAATGGACAACTCGCACATGTAATGTCATCTATTCGTTGCATGATTTCTGTCCATTGTTCTCTTGTAGTAATTCTGGTTTAATAACCCGTAATTTTTTGTTTCAGAGTTATCATAGATTAGCAAAAGAATTCCATCCTGACAAAAATCCTGCTGCAGGTGATAAATTCAAAGAAATTAGCTATGCCTATGAAGTCTTGTCGGACACGAAAAAAAGGCAAATTTACGACAAGTACGGGTTGAAAGGTTTACAAGAGGGTGGCCAGGGTGGAGGATTCCCTCCTGATGATCTGTTTGGACACTTCTTTGGAGATATATTCGGCATGGGAGGTGGCAGTAGGGGTCGAGGCCCTGCTCGTGGTGAAGATACCATGCATCCACTTAAGGTTTCTTTAGAAGACATGTACATGGGTAAAACTACTAAGTTACAACTAAGTAAAAATGTAATTTGCGGGCCTTGTAAAGGTATTGGTGGAAAGCCAGGATCTGTGGTGACTTGTAAGGACTGTCATGGACAGGGTGTCAAAGTGTCTTATCAGCAGATTGCACCGCATATGACTCGTCAGTTCCAGTCTCGCTGTCCGACCTGCCATGGTCAAGGTGAGACCATTAATGAAAAAGATAAATGCCCAAAATGCAAAGGTAAGAAAGTTTTAAATGAAACAAAAATCTTGGAGGTGCATATTGAGAAAGGAATGCGTGAAAACCAGAAGATTTTCTTCAGAGGAGAGGGTGATCAGCAGCCTGACACTCAACCTGGAGATGTGATTATTGTGCTCCAACAAAAACCTCATGATATATTCCAGAGAAATGGTGATGATCTTGTGATTAAACATGAAATTACATTAACTGAGGCATTGTGTGGATTTGAATTTGTAATTAAGCATTTAGATGGCAGGGATTTACTTGTTAGACACACTCCAGGAGAGGTGATCAAACCTGGAGACCTCAAAGGTATACAGGGTGAAGGAATGCCACAATTTAAAAATCCATTTGAGAAAGGTAATCTTTATGTAAAGTTTGATGTTGTTTTCCCTCAAAACAACTTTGCTACTGAAGAGCAGTTGAAACAGATAGAAACTGTACTGCCGCCACGCCCAGCTTTTGTTATGCCCACTGGAGATGATGTTGAGGAAGTTAATCTGATGGAGTATACAGCCAGTGAACGCGGCAGAGGCCGAGAGGAAGCCTATGCCAGTGATGATGAAGAACACATGCACACTGGGCCTGGAGTACAGTGTGCACACCAGTAGTTCAATTGTCCACTTTTATGGATTTTACTCAAACCTCACACTATATAATTTTATCATAGGTTAATATGTAAATTTAACTAAGTAGGTATACACTATACTGTTATACTTAGTTCACAGAATGCTAGAATTATTTGACTTGCGTGCAGTGTATTGACTTGTTTGGAATTACTGTATTCCTATGCCTCTAGTTAAATTTGTTGCAGAATTCAAGGAAATTGTAAGCTTGACTCACAATGCATGTTGCGAGTTCTGTCTTAATGTACTGTAAAGATGGTGCAGTTAATTTGTTGTCTAAATTGGCTGTAGGCTTATGATGTCCTTAAAACATGTAGATTTAGTAAAACATTCAGTTTGAAGTAATAACCTGCCTGTGATACCTCATAGGTCTAATTGCTATCATTTCTAGGTGGTTTTTAAATTGTATTGTTTATTATTTACAAAACAAGCTAGGTAATTTGAGTTACTGAGGCAGTGAGTTTAAACTGCACTAGTTGGCTCAAACTTGGCAATAGAATAGTATTAATCCACTAATGGGTTATTGGATTCCATAATAATATGTATTATATGAAATGAAAAATAAAATTTAGTGATACCTTATGAATATATTTTAATTATAATATAATTACTACAAAACATTTTTGATAAAAATGCTTAAAAGGTATGTATAGTTTAAAATATTTATCAATTTTTATTGTCTACTAAACATGACAAGCCAGAAAATAATGAAATTTCTTTATAATGCTGATAACATATTATGTGTAATCAGTAAACGAAAATGAAGTAATGAAAATCATGTTTTATGTTTGGATAGAAGTCATTAGAGATGAATTCTAGAAAGCACTTTATTTTTCCAAAATAAATTATTGGTCAAGTATAACAACATCTGTATCATGCTAATGTTGCTTATAGCAAAATAAAGTTCAACAACACTTGTGAAGGTTTTGTAAAAGTTTATTCATAAATATATTTTTGTTTTATTTGGTTTTATACATTAAAAAAAAACTAGAGACCTGTAATTCAGTACCAAAACATGTAGTGTATTTACAGCACTAAAACCGTAACTCCAGTCTGCTATGTACCTGTAAAAAGAGATTGGTTTTAAACTTCTGGTGTGTTAAATTAGACAAAAAAATATTGATCAAATAACAAAAACATGCAGAATTTTGGTAAGACCTTGGGCACACCCAGTGTGGGGCGTAGTTAATTACTGTTTTGTAGTCTGATTACTACCTCGATTTGGTAGAGTAGTTAACTACTTTTACCAAAAGTAATCCTAACTACCTTTTTTCTTTTTTTAGTGAAGTAAAATCATCTCGGGCACGCCGCAATCGCGGCGGTGAGACCCCTCTTTGAGGAGTGGCTGGATAGGCGTCACAGCGTCCTTACCTACCGCATGACGCAGGTCCTCACTGGACACGGAAGTTTCGGGAGGTACCTGTGTCTGATAAGGAGGGAAGAAACGCCTGGGTGTCACCACTGCTAGGATCGTCCGGAGGACACGGTGGAGCATACGGTGCAGGACTGCCCCGCTTGGTCAGAGCACCGCCGTGTCCTCACAACGGCGATAGACGGAGGCCTCTCGCGCCCGGCATTGGTCGAGGCCATGCTGCGGGGCGAGACGGAGTGGGAAGAGGTCGCCTCCTTCTGCGAAGCAGTCATGCTCGCGAAGGAGGAGGCGGGCCGCGTGAGGGAGAGAACAGCGACCTCCCTCCACCTCAGCCGAAGTGGTAGACGCCCACGGCGTGGGACGTCGCAAGACGATCTCCGGCCACCGTAGGCGCAGGCATGCGGGCGACGTGTAATGGGCGACTCGCTGTCCGACCATGGACCATGCCCGTGTCAACGGCGCGTTGTGTTCCACGCGCGCCTCAAGTACTGTCAGCATAGTGACGGGGCCTGTAGAGGGCCAAAGCCTGCCGGGGTCGCGGGACTCACAAATTACCGTAACCCCGGTACGGCGTGGATTTTAGTCAGTACAAGTCTGACAATCAATGAGTCCTCCCTCCCAGGGCAGGGCGGGAGGGACTGTCAGACTTGTACTGACTAAAATCCACGGTGTCCTTCAATAGCCCTTTACGTTCCGGGGTCACGGTTGCTGTTTAGTCCCGCGACCCCGGCAGGCTTTAGCCCTCTAAAGGGGGCCCCGTCATTGTGCTGACACTCTTTGAGGCGCACGTGGAACACAACGCGCTGTCGACCCGGGCGTGGTCTATTAGCAATCCCAGGAAGATCCATATTAATATCGACATTTCGATGCAAGTACTAAAATAACTCTGCCTAATTTCGACCTCTGGTGTTGAGTTATATACGATGTGTATAGTAACCATTACCTGACGTTTCTCACTCGGAGGGTTCACGAGCTCTTGGGCTATACCGTGGGTGCGTTTCACAAGCATAGAAACTTACATACACAAAGATCCAGACCCGAAACAACTATTTGCAGATCATACAAATATCTGTTCTGTGCTGGGATGAAACCCACCACACGCGGCACAGCAGTCGAGCGATTAGCCATTGCGCCAACCGATGATAATTATGATGATATCCGCTAAAGGCGGAACTACTTACTGTAGCGTTGAGATGCGACTGCTACGCAATCACGATGAGGGTAAACACGTCAATTAATTAAAAATTGCAGTGCCATCACAGCTTAATCATGATGGTTGCGTAATATTACTGAACACTTGGACATTAAATACTTACTATCTTTGGATAATGACTCTATTGATTCACAGTACTTTTTGAAATCTTTCTTACTTCTACAAAGTACATTTAAATTGATTTGACTTAATCCCAATTCACGTAGTTTATCTAGTCTCTGCTTTACTGTCTTTTGAGATGCTGACAAAACTCTAGGTTTACTGGCAATCTCTTCCACATCAAAGCCTTCAGTCAGAAGAAAGTCTAGAAAATTTTTCACCTGAAAATAAAACAATTATTTTGTCAGATTTTCAGCAGAAACCTAAAATTTTTCCAAGATGATGTCTTAATTGTTTGGCAACCTTAGTTACACGAATGGTTTTCAGGGCAGGTATTTTCAAGCACATGTCTTGAACATTATCAACAGACACATTTAATCGACTAGCAAGATATGTCTGTTTTGAGTTACTGTCACCCAGGATGGTTTTTGTTTCTTGTGAAATAGTTATAAACCTGAAATAAAAAATTAAACAATTAATATAACATAACATTGCGCCTGTTATCCCCAAATAATTGGGTAGAGGCATACTATAATAGTACACCCACATTACACACACACACACCCCAGTAATATGGAGTGACCTTATTGCCATCAACTGGGACAGGCTCTTGGTTGCTACTGAGAAATTCCATATGTAAATAATGCTGATACTTGAAAATCCAGCTAAATAGCCATTACTGAATGAAATGAAACTTTTGAATTGTCAATAATAACTATAGATTTTTATTTTCCTATACCTATTTAATATATCTTCAGAACATCTAACCATCCAAGGATATAGATTGTCAATACCCATATTTTTAACTCTTAGAAGCCTCTCATGGATTGTTTTGTGATGATACTTCAGCACCCACAAATCTCTCAGAATTCGATCTGCAGACACTTCCAAATCTGAAATAATATTTAAATTTTATATTATAATGCAATTGTAGCACATAATAAAAAGCACTTTAATTTCTTACCTATTAACACATCTAATGATTTTTGAATCCAATCAAATGACAAGCTATATATAAAAGTTCTCTTGGCAAGTTTTTCACTTAGAACTGATGGTGGTACCTGTAAGAACCAAAGGAGCCACATTAATTCAATGAACAGACATGAAGATCTAGAAACTAAGCATAACTGTAAAAGTGTAGACATACCTTCAGGCGGGATGCAATGTAGTACAATCTATTTTGGCAGAATCCTTTACTTTGATCATTTTTTGTTGTTTTATAAATATGACACAAAGTTCTAACTGGTAATTTATAAAAAGGTAAAGCATCTTCAGCTGACTGAAAATTAAGAGCCAAAACGATTTTTGCCTTGGAAGCATCAAACCCTGAAACAGAATTTTATAATTAATCATTGCTTTTATTGTGATTAAACTATCTATATCAAAAAGTTAAAAAATGTTTATACCACTCTTCTCTACAGGCCTGGTTCTGGTCTTATAAGAAGCGATTGAATTATTAAAATCACTGCGCAGAGTTATTTTTAATATACTTGTGAAAGCTGCTGTAGATAAATGTTTGTTAATATTGAAATAGGAAAAACTTGGTCTTCTCAGCAACATAGAAAATACTGATCTAAAAACCATGGTCGTATGAATAACCGTACTACTCCAATTAGGTCAATATCATTATAAACAATAGGTAGTTAGTCGAAAAAGGATTATGAGATTTTGTATTTTAGCGAAAACATAAAAGTCAATAAAAATAACAAATGGTTACACAATGACATGACATTGACACAAGTGACAGCTAATGACATTAGGACAACCAACTGTGTAAACATGTGGCAAGCATGCACAGTTTTATGCCGCGTACACACAATGCCAACGAACACCTGCTCTAACTGCACATATCGAATGGTTCAATTTTTTTGGTGTTACCACCACGCTTCGGATCAAACGCAAACGCCAACGAACGATCGATGGCGTTCGGCAAGCTGTCCTTAAAAGACCAACGAAGGCCAGCAAGACCCATTCGTTAATCCGCTGTGTACGCGGCATTACACACCGGAGTTCGTTCTCCACAAAGACTCGATAGACCAAGGAGTTTAAAATATAGGAAGCGAGTGCTTGTAACATTAAAACCGTGTCTATTTTTCTTAGAAAGAGAGGTACACACGCAGGCTTCTTTCTCCTTGCTTCTGTTGTTGTTTGGCTGGCCAGTGGGTGGTGGTTAGGGTGACCAATATTATGGATAAAAATACTGACCTCGGAAATGATTAATAGTCTATTAAAAAGTAATTGAAGTGAAAACTTCTTTAGCGGCGTTGTGCACTTTTTTTGGAATGGATAAAAAATATTCGCGTCAGGACACGTGACCTGATCGAAAATTCGTAAGACGGCGCCGGACGCTTGCGCGAATGTTTGTGTGTTTATTACTATTCAAATTTTCACTTCTGCCGGCACTCCCAGAGTGCAACCCGTCGTTTTTTTAATTAACTTATTAAAGGAATTAGTTGGTCCCGGCTTGCTACTCAGAAGGCAGTTAGTCAAGGTAAGGTACCCAATTATGTAAATTTTAGGTAAATTCCGTAGCGGAGTAATATAGTAATCAAAATAATAAACAGAGTTTAAAACATTGTCAGCCCATATTTAAAGGAAAACCCATTTTGTAATACTATAAGTACTTTTAGTATAAAAATAATATTATCCTCAAAATACTGTATCATGGACACTCTATTAGAAAGAAACAGAATGCTGTGTCGGAGCCTTTCATTCATTTCAAGGTCACCGATTTGGGATAGTTTTTCTAGTAAGAAGCACGCGTTCCCTATATTTTAAACTCCTTGGGATAGACTGCGCCTTCCCTAGCCAACTAACAGATAAAATTGGCCTCTCCAGAAAAAATGGAAATCTATAATTGTTTGCTTTTAACTTAAAAGCAAATAGTTTTTTCATATCTTTCTAGAGAGTAGGTTAAATAGGCAACTTTTGCTCAGTCCATCTTTAAGTCTACAGCGCTGTGGTCGCAGCGCACACCAAGAGCAGAGCATTTTCTGAGAGTACTGAAAATACATAGTAGGTACTGCTCTTTTACTACACACTTCTATTTATAATCGTAGGCATATTATTTCCCTAAAGCTTTTCATCATTTTTAAATTCATCAAGTGAGACCTCTCGCCCTGGGTGGAGTGATGGGACTGGCAGACTCGTACTGACTAAAATCTACTGTGTTCCTTCAATCGCCCTTTGCGCTTCGCTTGGTAGTACCACGGGCAATAAACAGCTATGTAAACAGGTTTGATTGACCTAATGCAGAATAAGGAAAAATTTTAGTTTTTTTTTTGTATAAAAAAATACACATCATCAAAAAATTATTTATTACTAAGGCCTGAATTCCTTTTTTTTTTGCTGTCCATGCATAAGTTGGAACTCATTTTAATCTCCAGGATTTTCTCTTAAAATACTATTTCACTAAAATTAAATAACACTCAACTAACGACGATCACTTCGGCGAGGAGAAGAACGTCGGTAATGTTTGTCATGATCCTCGCGGTGTCGAGATCTTCGACGTCGTCTATCGCTGCTTTCTGATCGTCTTGAAATAACTCTTTTAGAAACATCCGTTTCCGGTGATTCAGACCACCTCCATGACCTCACTGATGAACGTGGAGTCCTAACAAAAATGAAGAACTTAATACCGAGAAGTGATCATGATAGTAAATAACACATTATGCCCAATCGCTCATGTTTAACTCACCTATCCTTCTCTTGCACAGTTTCATTCGTTCTCGTATAATATCCATTATATAAATTATTTGGATTTCTGAAGACATGTAGAAAATTACAAGCACGGCCCTTTGGACAACGTCTTCGTAACTGGAGGCCTGTAAATAATAACGTTATATTTATATTCCATATAAATGCATATCACACATCACACCTCTACACTTCGCAACACACAGCTTTGGCAGACTCCTATAGTCATTCAAGTATTAAATAAGCGATAAATAAGGGGCCGTTAAGGTATCTATCTATATGCTGGTTATATCAGTATTTTTTTTTTCAAAATGTTAACGCTTGCTACTTTGCCTCCTATCTTTAGCATCATTCCAGTAACTTTCGACTTATGTTGAAAACCTAACTTATCCTAGTTGGTTTAAAATTATAGAGCTCTATAATACAAGGGCGTAGCCAGGATTGTATATAAGGGGGGCAGACAAAGAATATCGTAGATTATATCGTTTTCATAATTGATCTTAACATATGATTTTCACATGATTATTCAGTTTACCACGGAACGACAGATCTTCTAAGGGGGCCAGCTGCGGTTCTCTAAGGGGGCGAGTAATGGGTGACTCGGTGTCCGACCATGGACCATGACCGGGTCGACGGCGCGTTGTGTTCCACGCGCGCCTCAAAAAGTGTCAGCATATTGACGGGGGACCTTTAGAGGGCCAAAGCCTGCCGGGGTCGCGGGACTTACGAATTCCGTGACCCCGGAACGTAAAGGGCTATTGAAGGACACCATGGATTTCAGTCAGTACGAGTCTGACAGTCCCTCCCGTTCTGCCCTGGGTGGGAGGAGTCATTTGATGATTTTACCACGATAAAAACAAAGGGGGGGCAGCAACCCCTTCTCGCCAGTATCTCCCTACGCCCATGCCTCGACAGTTAACGCTCGTTTTCGCTTTCAACATTTTGATTCTGAAGCTGTTATATATCTATATTTACTTTTATTAACCCTGCTTCTATCGCAGTCGAGTAAAAAGTATCCCAGGCGGTGTGGCCCCTAGTGCGTGACGTAAACTACTCTACCTTGTTTTAGTGACTCTACCAACGTTTTCGTAAGCATAGACTACAAAACTCTTCCAACTCGGAAGAGTTTTGCTTACTTTCACTGCGAAGAGAGAGCAAGGAGTTACAATTTAGGTGTACATACTTAAATGCATGTACGTCATACTTGAATCACCCCAAGGTAATTAAGAGCCAGCCTGGAATCAAATGTGATTTTAAACAAATATCAAATAAAAATCTAGTTACCACATATGGCATTCTTCCATGAATTTATGATGCAAAACTGCAAGGATATCTGTCTGCCGCCATACCAGCGAGTATGTAAAGATCGATATGCCGCCACAGCACATCTTAACTCAGCAAATTCTATGAATGTGTTTCCCCGCAGATGTTTTTCATAGTTATTGCAAACCTACAACCGGATTAATTTTATTTAGGTATGACACGGATTTTTTTTATATAAGTTAATTATAATATTTTTAAGACTTTCATACAAACCTCCTTTTGTTTATTGCAAAAATTTCAACTGTAGATGGTAAAAATCTGAAGTTGATTTGAGTAAATTTATTTCATTGTGTCCCCATTACTAAAAGTAATGGATTATTACCTTTTATTGGATGTCTATAAGATGTTACCAAAGTGTCACAAAATGAAATGTAATGTTTACAATAAAATTTTAAATAGGCAAGTTTTGAAAGTAGGTATATTTCTATGATTTTGCATATCAAAAATAAGTGTGACAGATATGGACTTTCCTTATCCAAATCTTGATCCAAACATTTATGTCTGAATAGGGCTGATCTACTCAACTCAAGAAAAAAGTTTGATTTGTATGTTTATCTAGTTATCAACATCAAATTGGCTATTAAATTAACATCACAACAACGGTTTCCCACTGCTCACTACAATGGAAAG
The DNA here is from genome assembly GCA_943136025.2 of Agrotis puta. Taxonomy (NCBI): domain Eukaryota; kingdom Metazoa; phylum Arthropoda; class Insecta; order Lepidoptera; family Noctuidae; genus Agrotis; species Agrotis puta. Next base: position 11,127,698 of record OW964170.2, on the reverse strand, counting down.
TCTGGAAGGTTGTATTACGTCTTTGTCTTGTAGTTTTAGAAAATAATTTCACTACTCACCTTAAATTGTGTTATTCTACCAAACTTCTCAAATTCAGACAGTACATCAAAGAAGAAGTCTTTGTATTCCTTATATGTATCACTATCTTCAAATTCTAGCATAATATCTGTGTCATATTCATTGACATTTGCATTACTTAACCCAAAGTGGTTATAAAAATTTGTAGCTAATAACACCTAGAATAAGATGCTTGTCTTATTGTTGGCAATTTTACTTAAAGCGCACAATGGTTGCAGTGTGCATTGAGTAACATATAATTGTAATATGGTTTTTTACAAAAAGGCTAGCCTGCAATAAAATAAAAAGAGAAACATATTATTTTTCAGAATCAAATTAAAGATATGAAAAGGATATACTTTGCTGATGCCAGGGTATTGATGGTTTCTTGAACACTGATCACCAAATCTACAACATGCTGTTTTAGAGAAAAATGGACACAGATCAGCATCAGGTCTTGTCTCATGAATCACTTTCAATTCAGCTGGAGGTTCATCAGAATCTCCAGATAAGAATAAATCTAAGTTTTTCATGAAGATGTCTTGTTTTCTTTTCAGTTCTTCTTCAGCCGCTTTTATTCTTTCTTCTTCCATTTGTTTTTTCTTCTGTTCTAACTCCCATTCCTGTCATAATAAGTGTAACAAAATATAAATTTAAGCGGCCTTATTACAAAAACTAAATAAACCTTGGTTTAAACCTGGTCTATCAAGTCCAGGCTTATCTGCAGAGCCATGGTTTAAATTTGTCCGTATTACAAAACTAAGATAAAACGTCGACTTTAGTACCGCCATTTGAACGATTGTCTATACAATTAAATCCACAATGAGTAAATAACAATTAAATCTACCTTGTTTCAATCCATTTTGGGTGAAAATAACACAAAAACTACAACACAATGAAAAATTTGCTATGAGAAACTTTAACATACCTTTGACAGCTACTACTGTTAGACCATGGTTTATCGCAAAACCACGATTTGTAATAATCTTTGTTTAAACCGTAGTTTTACAAGATTAAACCTGGGTTTTTAATTAAACCCCTTTTTGTAATAAGGCGGATAGTGTCTAGTGTCTAATACAGTGCCTGAATTCTTAAGGGAAGAACAAAATTACACTAGGATGATTTTTTTTACAACATAAAAAGAGCAACAAATTCTTTTCAAATAAAAACATTACAATAAAGTCTTACCAGCTTCAGCTTAGCTTCTTGTTCACAACGCTTTTGTTTAAGTCTTTCTTTTTCTTCTTGCAGTTTTTTCCATTGTGCAATGGCAATTTTTTCTGCTTGAATCCATTTTTCGTTTTCTTCATCATTCTGTTTGTTTATTTGTTCAATTATTAATTCTTCCTCTATTTCTTGTTGTTTGATGTACCATTCAGTTGAGAAAATTTTATCTAGAAATTAATTATTCCTTTAAAATTATTACAACATTGATTTAAGGCTTTTGGTACATAAATAAGCATGTTATGATAGATTTTAAAAAGTGAGACATGATGATTTGAATCTGGAACTAGGATAAAACCCATCTTTAGAGACTAGGATAATACTAAGCAGAATAAATATCTTATAAAACTGAAAAGTTTAAAAGGATGATTTAAGTTTGTGTGACTACAATCCTTTGAAATAATCGTGATTCGGTGATATTTATACCTCTTTCTTTAGCTTGGATTATGCGGATTCGTTTCCTTCTTTCTTTTTTTGCGATTTTTCTCCATTCTGCATGTCTATAACGTAAAATTAATATTTTTACCACTTGATAGATAGTATGGTAGCGAAACAAAATGAAATGTTTTGTTTTTTCCTACTTACCTCCCCATAAATAGCTTGTAAGAACAATTAACCATAAGCTGTTGCCGCTGTATAGTGATTTTGTGACAGAAAATACTGTATTATCCTTTGATTTTATTGCCGGCGTTTAAAGAATAGATCTAAAGTATTAAAATAAAATCTATATTTGCACCGTTTGTTGCTAATATTTTGACGTATTTTTTGTTGTTGTTTTTGACATTGACATACTTCACAAGACCTATTTTTTTTGGTATTGATATGGCTTCATGGCCTATAGGCCAAATCACAAGACCAAAGATAGGTTTGATCGTGGTTTTATCACAAATAACTTTTTAACTATACTAAAATTATAAAGCTGAAGAGTTTCATTTGTTACACGCTTAATTCAGAAACTTCTGCTACGGAGGCGGAGCGAGAGGACATCTATTTATCAACTTTTATAATTTTTATGTAAATAGGTTTGCCTTTTCTTGTCCTCAATCAGTCTAGGCTGCCTAGCATTTTGCAAAGAATAGTAACCGCTGCATTTTTAATTGAGCATGTTCAATTTTACTTGAGTCGCAGAAAATGCTCTCGCAGCGATTAGTCGCTGAGTGACCGAAGCTTTAGTGACAATCGTGAATTTATGCGCTACATGTGGGTACTTATTAACAACCGCGTAGTTAGAAATACCGTTGAAATATGAAGTTGTTCCACTCTCGTTAAAATGGAAAGCAACACGAAGAAGATTAAAAATTTGATTTTTCGCAATAACGAGGACGATTTTCTTGAACTGTTGCGTTCAGGTTTAGACCCTAATTTAGAAGGCGGTTGGCCAATAAGATTGGCGGCACGATGTGGCTGCACCACTATAGTTGAATCATTGCTGCAGTTTGGAGCAAACCCCCATTTATTGAGCGAATCTGGTAAGCATTTAACATATTATGTTATTTTCTTGTCAGATTACTATAAAATATATATAATAGTATAAAAAAAGTTTCCCGCCGTCTGTAGGCTTAGATCTTTGATCGTGTTCTTGTTCTAAATGGTGTTGTTGAGCTTCCGACCACGACCGAGGAGAATAAATAAGCTCACCTCTATACATGATATACGTTAATAATAGCGAAGTGTGTAACTTATCCATTTGGGGAATAAATTGTTACGTTTGTAATACAGGTGCGTCGACTTTACAACTAGCAGTATTTTCTGGTGCACATTGGAATACTGACAAATGGAAGTCTTTACTGTCGTGTTGCGATTCATCGCAAATAGCTGACGGAGCAGCTGTGGCAATTATCTTTAATAACATCCCGGCTTTAAAAAAGATTCTGGCTACTGGCAGATGTAATACTAACATTCCTACAACTTTAACAGGTACCTACTTATTTTTTAATTTGGTTTAATTACCTATAAAAAAGAAAATGTATGCTTGCTTGCCGGTATGTGAATATGATATGCTATTATATCTTACTCTCTAGCTAGTAGACCACAACACAATTAAGAACTCACTATCATACCTAAATTTTTAACCGACTTCAAAAATGAGGAGGTTCTCATAAGGTACAGATTCTACAGATACAGCTACCCTGCTCATCAACCTACCCCAATATGTCAAATTTTCCCAACCTTCTTCTTTAACATAATTTGAACCTTCTTCTTTTGTGATAAAGTTGTAAGTGAGCATTCGGACCTCAATATGGCCCTAATAGTGTATCAACTCCGACCGACTCGAATACCTACATAGCTTCTAGAAAACCCAATGTATTTGCGCCGTTTCGGGTTTTCAGCACCTGCTTCAGCAGCACCAGCACAGCACGCTGTACTGGAGAGATGGGATGTGGTGGGGTTGCGCAAGGGTGTCTGGACGTCGGCAGACGATCTCCGGCCATTGTAGGCGCGGGCATGCGAGCAGCGAGTAATGGGCAACTCGCTGTCTGACCATGGACCATGCCATGGTTGACGGCGTTGTGTTCCACGCGCGACTCAAGAGTGTCAGCAAAATAACGGGGCCCCCCTCAAGAGGGCTAAAGCCTGTCGGCGTCGCGGGACTCTCGACTTACCGTGACCCCGGTACGTAAAGGGCTATTGAAGGACACTGTGGATTTTAGTCAGTACGAGTCTGACAGTCCGAGTCCCTCCCGCTCTGCCCTGGGTGGGAGGACTCATGTGATGATTTTACCAATTAAAAAAAAAGGGTGTCTACACATTTTGTTTTTTCATTTTCTAAAGGAAAGGTCTACCCAACTTTCACGGCATTATGATCATACCATCTGATCTCTTTCTAGAGTCGCGTGTGACAAGAGCACGACGGATTACATAATTTATATATTTTAAGCTAGCGTGTCTGTTGTGTTAACCGACCTGCACTCCTGCATATTATCCTTATGAATGTTTCAGGTAAAACTTTGGAGCAATTAGCAAAAGGCTACAAATTAACTCATTTGATGAACCCACCTACCATACAAAATTACAATGAACTTGCAGCCACAAATATTTCATCAAGGGTATCGAGACAGACAAATAGACAGGTACCTAAATTACTTTACTTTTTGTTCAAATGGGAACACCAGCTTTTTAGTTTTAGCTAATAGTTCGGGTAATAATAGTTTGTGTAGGACAGTGTGGAGTGTATCAAATAAGTGGTATTTAATTGTTGATGGTGGAGATGGAGAGGAAGACCAAACAAATCGTGGATGGATTGTGTGAGCACATAAACGTAACCATGATATCTAAATCTTCTATATATATAAAAGGAGAACTGACTGACTGACATATCAACGTACAGCCGAAACTACTGGGGCTAGGAATGTGAAATTTTGCACACGGCTTCCTATTATAATGTAGGGGAGCACTAAGAAGGGGTTTTTGGAAATTTAACCTTTAAGGGGGTGAAAAGGGGGAATTAGGAAAATACGTAACCCACGCGGACTAAGTCGCGGGCAAAGTGCTAGTTAAAAATATACTTACCTAATATAGCTGTCAGGGGAGAACGAACAGCAGCATGATACAATGTTAGGAAGACGACGATGTTGGCAAACAGAAAGCAACTTTAAAAAAAGTATACTCATCGTAATTCTTGTCTATCAACGGCCGTTGGGAAGCCAGTAATTCTGTATGACACTAGGATGCGGACCTACCTACTCAACTTACCTACCTACCTATATTGTTGCATTTTCGTACTTTACAGGAACCAGCCCGGGTTACATTGTCTCCGTATCACGCTCATAGAAACTTATCACCATCAGTAGCCAGATTTTTCCATCAAACAGCAAGTCAGACATCTTTATCGCCGACAAGAAGAGGAGCCATGTTGACATCGTCGCCTACAAGTGACGTTCCTAACTAATTTTATTATTGACATTAAATTATGACATGAAATAGTAGAAACTAAAAAAAGCACAGGATCATCTGTTAAGTAAAACTTTAGGCGGTCCACACACCTACAATTTTACTGAGCAATATTTAGTGCAAAAATATTTCGAAATAATACTACAATATCCTCAATATCGCGCATTAATATTGTAGGTGTAGAATAGAATACTTATTTATTATTCGCACAGAATGGAGGTTTTCCCAATAAGATGGATGGATGGTTTTTATAGTCTTTGTAGTTTGTGTGTGGGCCTTCTTATACCTTAACTTTCTGTACTTTCAGTCCACATAAGTAATTCTGGGATTTCATAGCGCTTTTAGGTCAAGTATGCAGAGGTACCTATTACTGGAATCCTAAAAGTAATACCATAATTATTATTGAAAGTAAGCGAGTAGTTTATAAGAATTTAGCGACTAATCTTTGACTTTCGTAATTTCTTTTTAAACCTTACTGAATATTCTATTATACTTATCTTACAAATGAATAATTGATTTCCATATCTTGTGATAATTATCCTTATGTTGACAAATTATTATGAATAGCATTAGAATAAAAAATGATGTCGTTGACATTTTAAAAATGATGCCGATTATTAATCGATAAGAAATAAATACACACTGAGTACAATATTATTTTTGTTTTATTACATTAATTAACGAATAGTAGTAATTATATGTAGTCCCCTGAACTTAAGTTGGGGGCCGCAAAATTGTACAATATTTTTCTTAAATAAGTATTTTTAAAGAAAGTTATTACGCAATCGATATTATTATTTTGACTCTGTAGGTAACCACAGGATCGCCAGCTATCTTTAGGCGGAGAAGTGGGGTATGTAGAGTTACGAAGCACCAAAATCCGTAATTACCCAGTGCTGCCGACGCCGATGCTGCTAGCTCATTTTAAAAATGTCTGAAGTTTCGACATTGCTGTGTCGGTGTGCAAAGACTTACTGCTTGCGTTTCTGATAGACTATCGTTAGCCACCTATACGAAATGAAGTCATAATTAATATTATTTATTAAAAAAATGGGTTTGAAAAATTATAAACGAATTCCACGGTGTTTGTTCGTCGTTACCTATGAAAACCGTTGCGAAAATCTTGGATCTTTAAATTGAATAGTTGTTTAGTTCATCATCAGCCTATCAATGTTCCCACTCCTGGGACACAGGCCTCCTCTCTGTAGGAGGGAGTGGGCCGTAAGCCACAACGCGGGCATAATGCGGGTTGGTGGATAACATATTATGTCTTTGAAATTTTGGTTCAACGACATGCCGGTTCCCTCACGATGTTTTCTTTCACCGGTTTGAGAGCAGTGGTGATGTAATGATATAAAAATTACCCGAGTACCTAATGCGCCTGGCTGGGTTCTAACCCACGACCTACAACTCGTAAGTCGGGGCCGATACCACTGCTCGTTTTTTAGTCAAATAGCATATTAAGTAATCCAATAGAGGATCTTAGTATACAATCGATACTTACAACCAGGTTCTTATTTTCATGCATGTCTTGTATTTGTATTTTGAGTGGCGTACCAAGAATATTACCCATTTTGTTATGTAGGCAATTCAAAAATCTTGAGATTATTACTTTCTGGAGAAAGCAAGAAAGTAAACTTTAGTCGGTTTTGATAGAACTTGTTGTTTTTATTTTGTGGGAAAGTAAAATGAGCAATTACGAGTACAATTATATGCTATGTGCAAATTAAGTGGTGGGGACTATCAAAACGAGCGCATCGCGCGATGGGCAGAAATTGCACTACCGAGAGAGGCGCATCCACTGTGTTAAGTCACGTAAGTGTCAAGTAATATTCACCACAACCTTTGTAAGGTTTCATTTAATTTTCTTATCAAAATATGTAAGTAGTTGGCAAGAATTGGCACATCTTATGGCCCCCAATAATATGGTCATTAAGAGAGGCTCTCATCGCTCACACAGCGTCGTAAGTTGGGTTTTAAGAGTTGACAAAAAATCCCACTTTCTATTTATAATAGACGTTCAAGTAGGTACCTAGTAAAACTTACCTCTAACGACTTGGTAGTCGGAGTAACAATAGGAAAATTTCTGATGACACATAGCTTTGGGTAAAGTAACGGCTCTCCGCGCCAGAATTGAATGGAGTAATACGAACATCCTTCTTCAGGTAGGCGGTATCCGTGCTGTTAAAATTATAAAATAGGCACGCTTATTTACTGCCCTGACGTAGAACCGAGAAAGTATTAATAGATATTTAATGGTTCATGCGACAGGCATTAGCACTAAAGTAGATAGCCCATAGATCAGCCATGTCTACTGTCACTAATCTCTGTGGTACTTACCGACTCTGCTGTTAATGGGCCCATCAAAAAGTCACTGAAGAACTGAGAATTTTCTGACCAAGTGGAGCTGAGCGATATTTGAGAAGGTAGGTAGGTACACGACTAATAATATATGATATATGAAACTTACAATGTTTTTCCAGTGGCGACGTAAATCTTTATAAGATTTAAATTTTGATATTCCCGGAAAGTCGCTATGAATCTCTTCAATGATAGCCTTGTTCAAACTAAAATAGGCAATGAATTAGCTTTATTGATTGGTATATATACCCACTAAGTTATTCTACCTACTAATATTGAACGTCTTTCAATAGGTACCAATCATAAATCACGAAAATCGAATTGTATGATAAATATAGATACGTAAGTGTGTGCATAAGACTCAATTACCTCGGCAGGACTCTTATCCACTCGCCCGGCAAAAATTCTTCGTCAGATATCATTAAGTTTATTTTCACAGCATTTATTTCGATAACAGTTTGGACATCTGTAATAGAAATAAAAGCAAAGTTTCTTAATTGAAGCTAAAATTAATAAAGAGGAACTTATTTCAAGTATTTTTGTGTGTCTGTAATGAATAAACTCAAAAACAAGTGGAAATTAGATTTCTAAATATTTAAAAAACAGTTCTTTTACCAGTTGAAAGCTGCATTGGTCTTGAGTGACATAGGTTATAACGGGTTTGGGGATTTCGGGGAAAAGCTAGCTTAAAATAATATCTCTCTCTCATCTAAAATCTAGTTACTCTATTCTCCTAGTCAGTAGTAATGACCCAGAGAGACATGCAATAAATATCTACCGACAAACGTATTACAATTCAAATATAGGTGGGTAGCGTAATTCAATAAATTCTATTTTATTTTTAAATGTCGTACCGTTGACTGAAACATTATATTTGACACCTTCTTGAGGTCCCTTTGCAGTTAAAAAATCTCTATTATTTATGAGGTAATTGTCTTGCAAAGTATTCCACACAGGAGCAATTCTTGCAGTCATAGTGTAATGGAAGCATTTTTGATATATTTCTGTAGTCGCAGATTTTATTCCACCATCCTGAAAAATGCAAGTTGCAAATCTACATAATATAACGCTATCTTGCAAAATGAGACTAAGTACTTATTAATCAATCACACGCACCGGTGTGGGTCATAATTTATATTCTATCTAGCTTATTTTCTGCAATACAACATACCTGCATTAGCGAAAATTTGACAAATAAAGAGTTTAATTTATCGTAGTTATCACCTGCCTTATTGAAAATTATATGAACTTGTTTAACGTCCCTCTTGTCTGGGCAAGCTATGATTGATGAATTAGAAAAGATTATCATTCTGAAAATAACATGATTTCATGATTTGAGTGATCCATTAGTATTATAACCATTCATATTATAAATAAATTCTTAATTACTAAGTATTACTTACACTGTATGAATATATGATAGTAAATGAATAGCTACCTGCACTTAAGTATTTTCCAATGGTAATCCGAGGGTGTGGATCTATCATGCTTATCACTGATATTTGCAATTGCTATGACGTAACCTAGATCTTTTAAATCAGGATTCAGTATATTTATTATCATTTTGCCAATATTTCAATAACAGAACTGAATAAGTGAAGCAGTTACAGACTTCAAAAAAAGGCGCCACTTTTTTTTTTAACTTTACTTTTTTTAATCCGTCCAATCTAATATAATGCTTTTTGGCCCAGTACCTAGCCTTATCACCTGAAATAAAATTGTCGGGTACTTTGCGTCAATCCGGTAGTAGTTTGGTATTTTTATAGTTTTTTTATGAAATTGGCCGTGACAATCCAAGTTTCTGATATCGAGCGCCTATCGTAAAAAAAAACCGCGAAAATTTCGGATTTTGGCGGTTATAATATTAAATTACTAGTTTTTGATAATACCTTCTCACGACTTCATTTGCAACAATGAGTATAGAATTGTGTCTGTAGACCCAATATTAATAGTTTCTGAGATAAAACTTTTAAATTTATAGTTTTTCGAATCGCAATTTTTTTGTAATACTTAGGGAGCTTACTAATGACGCTGATGATGCGACGCAATTCCAACTACAATTGAAAATCATCTTTACCACTACAACATATGTCATAAAACGTGCGGTTTTCTACGGATGGATGAGAAACTAAACACGTTCCCCACGATTTCGAATTGTCATTATATCATAGTAGCAAGGACGATTTTCATTTTTAGTTAGTAGCAATTGCGAATCGCGTCATGAGGAAGCTCCCTTTGGTCACCGGAAAACGAAAATGCTCCGGAAAACTCTATCAATGTCTTTTAATAAGTCAGAAGAGGCTTAGTCACAATGGAAAGACCAATTCCAACCCATATAGCCATTTTTGGGAACATAACCTAACGGTTTCGACGCCTTGCGTGATGATTGTAAAAAAACGCCTTCTCATAAAGGAGTGGAACGTGTATAAGGCACCATAAATATTAGTTCCTCCTTTCCCCGTAACCTCTGTGTGTCGCTTCAGTATTTAGATAGAAACATTATCAGAAAAAAACGCTAATGAACTTTTTAATTTTTTTGATAGATTTTGCATCCCTGGTTTGACTTCTATAAATAGAGTTACTTTTAATAATAAAAACATGAATAATATATTATTTGAAAGTCCGTCCAAAACGGACGATATGTGAAGAGAATTTTAGTCTGTGGAACTCTTATGTCAAGATGAATGTCTGTGATGTAAATCTATGGTTTGTTGAACTGTCATTATAATAAAATTATCCAACGTGTGTACGGAAAGTCTTTTACTAAACAATAAATCCACACGATATTTCAAAAGGTTATGGGCCCAGACACAGACTTACGGCCTAATAATCGTGCTGGATTGGTTTTTTATCAAGAAACGCTGCGGTAAAGTAGCTACATAAACATACGTCGGCCAGGGCTGTCTGACCAGGTGTGGCGGTCGCCGGCTCAGATTCTGATAAATCTGGTAATTGCGGTAAAGCAATAATAATACGGGCGATGGATTCCGTCGAAAATATGGCTTCTGGACAAAGCTTTCAGCAGCTTCAAGGTGTACAAAATTGGACAGCGTGGTGTTTCAAAATACGCGTTTTACTAAGAGCTATGGGTCTCTTAGACGTCGTTGAAGGCACGTTCAAGGCCGACGAGGATCAGGAGAAATGGATGCAGAAAGATTCAAAAGCTCAAGGTATGTTGGTAACAAACATATCTGAAAAGGTTATACCACAAATATTAAGCTGCAAAACGTCAAAAGAGATTTGGGATAAGCTACATACAATATTTGAACAGCGAGGCGAGCTGTCTGTGCATATACTTCAGCAGAAGTTCTTTTCAATGAAATTTGAAGAAAGGGAAACCGTGTCAGAGTTCCTGGGAAGGTTCGAGTCTCTCCTGAGCAAACTGAAAAATCTCAACGCTGAAGTGAGTCAAACTATGGCCATCACAAAGATAACTTCATCTCTGCCATCACAATTTCAGCACTTTGTGTCAGCGTGGGAATCGGTGCCAGCAGAAAAAAGGACCATGGACCAGTTAACAGCGCGATTACTGATCGAAGAGCAACGCGCCTCAGCCAAAAACAAAGAAGATGAGTCATCTGCGTTTGTACACAAGTCTAATAGAAAATGCTATCGGTGTGGAAAAGTGGGACATCTGAAAAAGGAGTGCAAATCGAAAAGTAGAGGTACAATAATTAATAATACTAGTTGTAAGTTCTGTAAGAAGAATAATCATAAAAGTTCAGATTGTTGGTTTAAAAATAAAAGCGAGAAAAGTCAAGATGTAAACAAAATTAAACAAGGCAATGCATTCTCTGTGTTCGAGCTATCATCATTGTTTTACAGTCAATTAGAAAGTGATAATTGTTGGGTAATGGATAGTGGAGCTTCAGAGCACATGTGTTATGATTATGATATGTTTATAGACTATAAAAAACTAGAATGCCCTAGATCCATAGTTATTGGAGACGGCAAAATCATACAAGCCGTTGGTATTGGAGTTATTTCTTTAGAAGCATTTACAGGTAAACAATGGATAAATACAACATTAAATAACGTTTTACATGTCCCCAGCATCAAGATGAATCTATTTTCAGCAAGTTCAACTACAGATAGAGGTTATGTTTTAACAATTAATAGTAAAATGTGTTATTTGAGGAAAAATAACAGTAAAAATGTTTGTGCACTAGCATATAGGAAAAATAACTTGTTTATAATGAAGTTTAGGTCTAATAAAATTCAAAATGCTTGTGTTGGTAAATCAAGTGACAGTTTATCTGAATGGCATGAAAAAATGTGCCACCAGGATATTGAACAGGTAAAAAACATGTTAAATAAATATGATATAGATTTCAGTGTTAGTAAACAAAAGGAAATAACATGTGAGCCATGTCTTTTGGGTAAGTTACATAAGAGACCGTTTCCTATAAGTATAAATAGGGCAGATAGGCCCGGTCAATGGCTTCATATGGATTTATGCGGACCGATGGAAACAATATCATTAGGTGGATCAAGATATTATCTACTCATAAAGGATGACTTTTCAAAGTATAGAACGGTTTATTTTCTGAAAAATAAGTTTGAAACAGTTGATAAAATTAAAACTTTTTTAAATTTTGTTACTAAAAACTTAGAGTATAAAATTGAAATAATAAGATCAGATTGTGGTTCAGAATTTATAAACAAAGAGGTGAAGTCTCTCTTCAATCATTTAGGTATTGTACACCAAAATAGTGCTCCGTACACACCCCAACAAAACGGTTGCATAGAACGTGAAATGCGTACAATAACTGAAGCGGCTAGAACAATATTGTTATCAAGTAATTTAAATAAGTCTCTATGGGCTGAAGCTGTCAATACAGCTGTATACGTTATAAACAGAACTGGTAAAAGTAGGATTAAAAATGTAACTCCGTATGAGCTCTGGTATAAAAAGGGATTATATGATATAAATAATTTAAAAGTATTTGGTTCAAAGGTAGGTGTACACATTCCAGATAATTATCGCAAAAAATGGGATAGCAAAGCTGAAATAGGATACTTTGTAGGTTATAGTGAAACAACAAAAGGTTTTAGAATTTATTTTCCCCATAAAAATGATGTTTTGATTAAAAGAGAGGTAACATTCCTGAAAGGCAATTTTAGTAGTCAAAAGCTAGGTAATACTTTTCAAGATCATAATAATATAACCCCATTATTATTAAAAGAAGAAATAAATAATAAAGAGGATGAAATAAGAGAAGAATATCACAGTTTTAATGAGGAAGGTGAAGAAGATGTAACACAGTTATCAGATCTTGATGAAAATACAGAAGTACAAACAGAGGAAATTCTAAATTCAGAAGAAACATCAGAGTCAGAAAAAGAAGAAGAGGCAGAAGAAACACCTCAAGTATCAACACATTCACGGAGAGGCAGAGCAATAAAGAAACCATCAAGGCTAGATGACTACGAAACAAACCTTCTATCCATCGGTACAGAGCCAGCTACTCTAGAGGAAGCGCTTGACTCTGAAGAAAAGGAAGAGTGGAAGATTGCTATGAAGACTGAGCTAGATACTCTGAGAGAAAATAACACATGGACAGAAGTAAATAGCGTACCAGAGGGGAATAAAGTAATTTCTAGTAAATGGGTTTTTAAAGTTAAACAAGTAGGTACTAATAAAGTATATAAAGCTAGGTTGGTAGCAAGAGGCTTTGAACAGTCTGATTGTGATTTAGAAGTATATTCTCCTGTGGCTAAATTGCCTACTTTTAGAGTTTTTATAGCAGTTGCAAATAAACTTCAACTTTCAGTTCATCAGATGGATGTTATAGGTGCTTTTTTACATGGTGACATAGATGAGAGTGTATACATAAAGTTACCAAGCGGTGAAACATGCAAGTTAAATAAATCATTGTATGGTTTGAAAAAGTCTCCTAAATATTGGAATAAAAAGTTTGATGACTTCATGAGTAAAGAAAATTTCAGTAAATCTAAAAATGATCATTGCTTATATTTCAGAAAGGTAAATGAATGTATGCTATATGTTTTGCTATTTGTTGATGATATTCTTATGTTTTGCACTGAAAACAAGGTTTTGGAAGATTTTAAAAGCGAGCTAAGCAATAACTTTAAGATGAAAGACTTAGGTTTGGCTAAATGTTATTTGGGTATCGATATTGATCAAAAGAAAGGTACAACGGTAATTAGTCAGAAAACATATCTTACTAAAGTTTTAGAGCATTATAATATGTCAGATTGCAAACCAGTTTCTACTCCAATAGACCAAAACTTTAAGTTTGAAATACTAAAAAGGGAAAAATCTGAAAGTCCAGAAATAGAGAAAAAGTGTAGACAACTCATAGGCAGTTTAATGTATGCAGTTTGTGGTACAAGACCAGATCTATGTGTATCAGTTTGTTTCCTCAGTAGGTACCAACACTGTGCTAGTATTATGTTGTACAAGGCATTGAAACGTATTCTAAGGTATATAAAAGGTACATTAAATTACTCTTTGATATATAATAGCACATCCACAGAATTGCAAGGCTTTGTTGATGCAGATTGGGCCGGTGACACACAAGATAGAAAATCTACCACTGGTTATTTGTTTAAAATATTTGATTGTACTGTAGTATGGTGTTGTAAAAAACAACTTAGTGTGTCATTATCCTCCACTGAGTCTGAATATATTGCATTAAGTATGGCTATTTCAGAAGCATGTTGGTTGAAAAATTTGTTGTGTGACTTTGATGTTGTCGGTAATGAAGTGATCTTGTATGAAGACAACCAGTCAGCAATAAAACTTGTTTATAATAATGAAAATAATAAAAGGTTAAAGCACTTGGATATTAGGTATCACTTCATTATGGACAAAATAAAGGATAAGTGTATTTCAGTAAAGTATATTAAAACGCAGGATAATTTGGCGGATTTGTTAACTAAGCCGTTAGGAAAAACTGTTTTTGAGAAGTTTGTTAAGTTAATTTTTTAAGAATATAGGGCTATGCACATAATCTATGTAATGTTGGTCATGCATTTTTAGAGTTAAATTCTGTTAAAAATAAAGGAGTAAGTTAAGTATTTGAATGTGCCAGTATAAAATGCATCACTAACAATTTAGTCAGAATTAAATGTTTTAATATTTGTGTTTTTAAACAGGGAAAACAGGAAAATATTATGTTGAGGGGTGGTGTAAAAAAACGCCTTCTCATAAAGGAGTGGAACGTGTATAAGGCACCATAAATATTAGTTCCTCCTTTCCCCGTAACCTCTGTGTGTCGCTTCAGTATTTAGATAGAAACATTATCAGAAAAAAACGCTAATGAACTTTTTAATTTTTTTGATAGATTTTGCATCCCTGGTTTGACTTCTATAAATAGAGTTACTTTTAATAATAAAAACATGAATAATATATTATTTGAAAGTCCGTCCAAAACGGACGATATGTGAAGAGAATTTTAGTCTGTGGAACTCTTATGTCAAGATGAATGTCTGTGATGTAAATCTATGGTTTGTTGAACTGTCATTATAATAAAATTATCCAACGTGTGTACGGAAAGTCTTTTACTAAACAATAAATCCACACGATATTTCAAAAATGATTTACCAAAAAATCTCTTTGAATAAAAGTATATCTTTAAGTTAGCTTTTTATTCAAATTAAAATAATATTAGACATGGTTAACTAAATTCAGTAAATATTTTACACAACTTAAAATACATAGTTATTATAAAAAAAAACATCCGATCAAATCTAACATATTTCAGCTTATCTAATTTTAGACATAATTTCAATCACAGATCCCTTAAAAAAGATTGGTTTAATTGAAAAATAAATAAATGCGATACTCACTTGCTAACCATCATGAATATTAGGGTCAGGCACTTAATCTATTAATTAATGCAAGTCGCATCGCTCAAATATTTTATATGTAATCGCTTATCATTATTATGTAGAAGTCTTACAAGATCAATAATAAACATACAAAAATATTCAGTCATCCCCTTGACACACAATTTCCCAGTCCTTAGAAGTCAATTCAATTAATATATTTATTTACCAATTATTTATTATTATATCTTACATGTCATCACTTAATTTGGCCACTCAAGGAGTTGAGTTATTAATGAGAAATTAAAAAAAAGTCAGATTATTCAATTGTTAGTTTGAGTTTCAAACTGATCACGAGCTTTCCTTAGCACTCCGTGAGTCTTGTGAATCTCTCTACAAATAGCACGTTGTACACTTCTCTTGCGCAGATTAGCGGCATTCAGTTGCATCAGGGTTTCTGCGAGCGTCGCCTTGGTCCGTGCGAGCTTTTGCTTTAGTGTTACATTCTCCTCATACAATGAACCTGCAACGAAAGTTTATTGTGATAGCGACATTAAAAAAAAATGTTTGATTCCTTTTTTTGGTTCTACAAATCAGGGTTAAATAGATATTTGACTTAGTGTGGCAGAGAATCTTAGCATCTTATTAAAAGAAAAAAAATGAAGATTATTTTTTTATTTGATGTAATACTTACGTGGTGACAAAGCAACAGGTTCGTTATGTTCCAAGCTTGATAGTCTATCACTATCGATACCTTGGTCTGGTGAAGTAGGTCGCTCTTCCTCAGAGTGGAGACCTTCATGTACTATGGCTATTTTATTCTCGGCATCCAAAGCCAATTTGCGCGTTACTTCTATTTCAAGTTGAGAGTTAACTTCTAATGCATTAGAAAGTTTTTCACGAGTCTCTTCCAGCTCCCTTTCAATACGTAGCCGGTCGTGTTGAGCACGGGCTCTTTCTAACGCAGCTTGTGACGCTTGAACAGTAGCTTCGTCTGCTGCGCGCCTCAAGGCACGCTCCGTTTCCACAAACGTAGCTTCCAGCTCTTGTCTTTCGGATCGTAATCTATCAGCAGTTTGTATAGATTCGGAGAGCTTTTGCTCGACATCTTTAACTCTTGATTCCAGACTTGCTACCATATTCTTCAAATCATCTAGAGTTTTATTAGCTTCAGCTAAACTTGATTGTTCAGTCGCTAAACTATCTTTTAGTTCATTGTTTTCTGTGATCAGTTCATTGATTTGTTCCTTTGAAAATTCAAGTTTATTATTTAAGTCATTGTTCTCTTCCTCCAATTGTTCAGTACGCTTAGTGAGATGGTTCAGTTCCTCGATCAAGGCTTCAGGAGTAGGTTTATTGTCTTCTGATCGGGATCCGTACGATACACGCGCTCGTCTTGAGCGAACCTTACTAATATCAGTACTAGATTCGCGCTGTCCGACTCCAGTATCACACAGTCCAACGCGGGCGAGCGAAACATTTCTATCCGGCTCTGACCAACATTCGGACTCTGATATTATATCTGCTTGAGGGAAATGTTTGAATAAAGCTTTTCTTTGTGCCGAATATCTGTTATCATCACTACACGCCACATGGTGACCAAACATCATAGTTAAATCTTCAATCCTCAATGACTGTGATATATCCATGTTACTCTCGTCCATAGTAAAGTCTTCCGGAGCCATAGATTCGTCTAATTCCAAACCAACGGGCAAGGCGAGACTTTGCTCTAATATACTTTCAGCCAACTTTTTCTTATCCTCGCCAAGAACACATCTGTAAAATAATAAACACATAACATCATCACATCTGTAGTCCCCAAAGGGTTAAAAAGATTAGCAGATGCCTGATGGTACACCTACATTTCCCTAGTTATGTTTAAGTCTCATGTGATAGAAGTAAAAATCTAGGAAAAAAAGTAGAATTACTTTCAAATCGGTTTATAGGATCTTACCGTGTACGAAAATACTGACGCGTGATTTTAATATATTAAGATTGTAATTATAGAGTTCAAGTTTGTAAGTAAAACCTCTAGATCCAGGAGAGGGGTCTGGACTGCTCACGTATAGTTTCAGATTATGTATATTCATGCGTTAAATAAGTATTACCCGTAATTAGAGTTAGTGAGCTAACAGCTCAAGTACAAAGAAAAAAGACTCCAAGATTGTTCTCAAACTTTTTCAGCACACAGTGTATTTACAGGTTTAGTAATTTGTCTCGGTGCCCTGGTAGTTGATAGGTATAATTGTATACTTACTTGTGTGATAGTAATTTATCTAGAAAATAAGCCAATCCTTGTAGTCTTTTAGTAAGCAGCTGCTGGAGATTTCTGGAAACAATAAAAATATTTAGGTCGATTAGACAGAAAATACTGGTAAACATACATGGTTACAGTATAGAAATAATAATTACCCTGCATCCACATTCTGATTTGTCTCGAAATGTTTCTGTAAATCCCTGACTTTGCTTTCAAGGTCCTTGATATGTTCATCTTTACACTTCAGTATTTCTTCGTATTTCTCTAATTGAGAATCGCTTACGTGAGCATAAACTAATTCCTTGTCCTGCAAAAAAATATATAATTTTAGTAAATTGGAAAAGTAGAATGTTTGGAGGTGAGCTTATTGTCATCAGTTCGGGTCAATTCCAAACTTCGTGGCTTCTCCGTTTCTGATGGCAATGCACAATATCACACAGAATTCGGAACGGTATCCAAAACCTCCTATTTTCATCTAGTCGCAAGCGCGACTGTTGATCGCGCTTACGACTAGAAGACCAAATAGCATGTAAAAATGAAATGAAAAGTATTAACTTACAAGTTTTATTTTCTTAATTTCTTTGTCTTGCTGTTGAATTTTTTTCATACATCCTTTTATCATTTGCAAAGCCTTTTTGTTTTCTCTTCGCAATTTGACAAGTTCATCCTGCAAGAAATTATTTCAAGCTATTGTATTATATGGCTCGCTAAATACGAGTATAATGATTCAAATTAGTATCTGTGACCAGTAACAATATTATGATAATGTTTGGGGCAACTTTTCTCAGATTCACCAAATTTATCCATATTCAAGTTTTTTTTCTTGATTTTGTAATAAATCCAATATATTTTGTTTTATCGAAATACTTACCAAATCATCATTGTTAACCGTAACTGCCAAATAGTCCCTGAAAATTATTAAAATTTTAAATAAACCAACATAAGACTTCTCTATTCCTCCTCCTTATTAAATTTGGTTAAAGTATAACGAAAAAAAAAAATTGCTTACCCAGCCGATTCAGATTCTGCACATGTATCATCAACTGGTTCTTTCTTTTCTGTTTCCTGACACACAAAAAATAATAATTAATGGAGTTTAAATTATTCGTAGCTTCAAAGAACTACGAGCATTGAAAATAGCTAGATAATCATTTACCATACGACCGTTGGACTGCCAAGTCAAAGGTTGCAGGTTCGAACCCCGGCACGCACCAATGTCTTTTAGAATTCATGTGCGTATTATAAATTAATTATCACTTGCTAAAAACGGTGAAGGAAAACATCGTGAGGAAACCAGCACACCTGAGAGATTTTTCAACGGTGTGTGAAGCCATGTCAGAGGCCTACGGGCGGTTTAAACTCTGACACCAGGTTGTTCATCAACCATACGATAAGAAGAAGAAGATCATTTACCATACTAGTTATTTTAATACACAATCGGCCTTATTACAAAAACTATATAAACCTGGTCTATCAAGTCCAGGCTTATCTGCAGAGCCATGGATTACATTTCTTCGTACTACAAAACTAAGATAAAACGTCGACTTTAGTACCGTCATTTGAACGATTGTCTAAACAATTAAATCCACCATGTGTAATAACTATTGAATCTAATAACTATTAAATCCGTTTTGGGTGAAAATAACACAAAAACTACAACACAATGAAAAATTTGCTATGAGAAACTTTGACACACCTTTGACAGCTACGACTGTTAGACCATGGTTTATAGCAACTTTGCAAAATGGATTGAAACAAGGTAGATTTAATTGTTATTACTCATTGTGGATTTAATTGTATAGACAATCGTTCAAATGGCGGTACTAAAGTCGACGTTTTATCTTAGTGTTGTAATACGGACAAATTTAAACCATAGCTCTGCAGATAAGCCTGGACTTGATTGACCAGGTTTAAACCAAGGTTTATTTAGTTTTTGTAATAAGGCCGATAGAGTTTATTTATGGACATTTTACACAAAAGTAGTATTACAGGTAAATACATTTAATACTCGAGTACAAGGGTACAGCTTATTGTTTAAGAAATTTCTGCCAGCAGACCCGTGAAAGGAGAAATGAAAAGGAAATGTAGACGATAGTGTGTCAGGATAGGAAGAGAAAACGTGTATACTCGTATGCAACAAAAAATAAATTACGTGTTGCGCCGACCCCAAGTAAAATGGGATAACGGCAGGAAGATGATGAACGTTTACTCGTAGATACATGAACTGGGCTGCCGTTGTAAGACGACTGAAAAGTCACGGTGTATAGTGATAGTTTAAAATGAAAATATTCATTTGATAATTTACCTGGTCCTGTGATGCAAGTTCCTTTTTTATAATATTGCTATTATTCATAGACATTTCAACACTATCAGTAGATATGGAACCCTGTAAAAAAAACATTCAATCTAGTGTTGTATAGAATATGTAGCTAAGGGTAAACAATGTGGGGTTTGCGGGACTGTGTAAGCAGGTAACTGTGACCTGGGTACACAGAATTCTATTGAAGGCTCCCTGGATTTTAGTCAGGACGAGTTTTTTCCCTTCTGCTCCCTCCAGAGTTGGAGGACTCGTTTGATGGTTTTACTATGATAAAAAGGGCAAACCATGTGTTTACATAATATACATATTTCACCATACCTGTTGTTCCAACACATCAATAGCTTCCGCAGCTGCAGCAAGTAATTCTTGTTTATCACTTAGTTGCCTTCTCAATTCTTCCACTTCCACTTGGAGTCTTACATTGTGCTCCAGAAGGCCCTTAAAACAATAGTTGAGTTTTTAAAGTGTATTTATTCTTCAGATAGTAGTTGCTACTCGTATTATTTTCCAGCAAGATCAAGATCATAGAGCTTCTTTGTATTTCAGTGTGAGCACACATCTACATCTTTTTTTGAATTACTCGTATGTTTGCAATTGGCTATTTGACAGTAGCTATAAATCTATACTAATATTATAAAGAGGAAACCTTTGTATTTTTGTATGTTTGTATTGAATAGGCTCAAAAACTACTGGACCGATTTCAAAATTTCTTTTACCATTACTTAGAGGGATTCTTCCGAATCCGTATAGGCTATATTTTATCCCGGTTTTTTTTTTTCAGAGAGCTTAAAAAATAAATGTCCACCCGTGCGAAGCCGGGGCCGGTCGCTAGTTACAAATATAATAATTAGTCTATCATTTAGAGTTTTAAAAAATTGAACACGTATTTTTTCTTTTATAAAATCAATGAATATTCACCAAAATACAACGCATCAAAACTCGAGAGTGGGGGCTCGTGACGTCAGATTTCAGTAGAAATTGTACTGAATTGTGACGTATTGCCAATTTTGAAAGCATCGTATCACCGTCAATTTTGGTTTACGAAACAAAACAAAATATACGGGTCGAATATTTTTTGATAATCTAAGTGACGGACTAATTATAATTTTTCAGTCAAATAGCCAATTCTAATTACCAAACATTTCAACTTTATGCAAATTTTCTGAAATACGACTTTCTGAAATATACTTAATTTACAGATGCATAAGGTCGATATTTATTTCAATGGAAAATAACATCTACAGCAACAAGATTTGAGTATTATACTATGGACGAGGTCTATTATTTAGCTAGACCAAATTAAAGACTGAATGGTAATCAAATAAGTGCTTACTTGTACAGCTGGTGGCGATCCAGTACCCAATTTTTCTTCCAGAAAATATATCCTTAGTTTCAAATGAAAGTTTTCTTTCCTTAAACCATTGAGTTGTTCTTCATATTGTTTCATGCTTACACCACTGGCGGCGGTAACATCTGAACAAAAAAATGTGTACTTGCATGAACTCTAGCCCTATTTTTTTAAAGTCACTGCTTTTTCACTGTATTACACTTCGGTGGGTTACTGAACAGGTACGAGGTCTATTGGTTCAGTAGACAAATAAAGGAACAGATCCCTTGTCATTTCGTCATGTCTGTATGTCTGTCTGTTCATTTTACTTTGCATAATTGGAAAGATTTAAAAAAAAAAAAATTGATAAGACATTTATCGGTTCTAAACAAATATTACTTTAATAGTTTTTACTGCGACTAATGAGCTAATCTCGACTACGTGACCATTAACTGTGCGTGGTCTGACGAGTTAGGATTAAAGATGGGTCGAGGGCAAAAACATTCAAGAACAAAATGGGCATTCACTTGACAAATTGGGCATATATGAGTTAACGCCGAAAGAAATGCGCTGTCCTTGGACATACAAACTTATAACTTCGTTTAGTAAAAAACGTAGCAGAAACTTAACTGGGCAAAAAGCCCAAGCAAAAGGCATTTATTCCGCGTTTACAGGCATTTATCGGTTGTTAATTCAATGCCCCAATATTTCCAATCCTAGTTAGGCTTATCATTTGACATTTTTTAATTTATAAAAATAATTAAGTAGGTACGCACCATGTCCTTCAGAAGAGGGTAGCCCCATTTCTTGTAGTTTTCGCGGGCTGGTACTGCAAATAAATCAGAATAACATAACTATGTAAACAGAATATAAATCACGCTACTTATTTAAAAACGCCACTTATAAGAAGGTTCTCTGATTATAATAACGCCTTTAGCTTTCTGGATAGACCACGTGGAAAAGTATTCATTCCTATTCTTTATTGCTTTATTTACTTTACAATATTATAAAGCTGAAGAATATTAAATACATTTATCGAGGAATGGTATAGGCTATCCTGGGTAAACGGCGCGTCGTGTTCCTCGCGCGCCTCAAAGAGCTGTCAATCTAACGGGTTCCCCACAGAGGGCCAATCACCTGCCGCAGTCGCGGGACTGTCTAGGCAGGTAACCGTAACCCTGGAACGTAAAGGGCTATTGAAGGAACACCGTAGATTTTAGTCAGTACGAGTCTCACAATCCCGTCCGCTCCACCCAGGGATGGAGGACTCATTTAATGATAATACCGCGAAAAAAAAAGCTATAGATAGGCTATATAACATCACGCTACGACTAATAGGAGAGCAGCGGGTGAAACCGCGGGAAACAGCTAGTAGAAGATATTCACTCAACATTTAAATTGCAAGACATTGTACAATTACACAACGAATGATTAGTGCAGTAAGTATAAAACATGATATGTCAGGTGACAATTGATTTTCTATAGCTTTTCTTGTGAATCATTATAAAACAAAAAAACATTTCTCTATATTGATTTTCAGCTGGTATGCAAAAGCAGTCGATAACATTAATATTGAGCAATCTATTCCGACTACAGAACCCTTCAATAGTCGCTGTGCAACACGTTCTTGACTGTTTTTTTTATCCATAAACAGCCGTTTTGGCCTGCATGTTTAGACCTACATTTGTCATGTTTAGAATAGTTTAGATCCAACGCGTTTTTGTTTTTTGTCTTTATTTACTGAAATAGCGTTGCCGATAGTATCGTTGCGCAGTTATAACTATAGGCCCATTTCAGTCGAGTAGAGTGGGGGTATAATGTAAATTAGTTCAAAATATCAGTGTGTATTCTTTGTTATTTGTAATTGACGTCTTTGGTCTACGTGTTAGATAGTAGGTACCTGTTTTCTTAATTTATATGCTTACCTAAAGGGAGACGATATACCAGGCCCCTGTTTAGAGTTATGCATCCTAGGCAATGTTGCCATTTTATAACCTCGTTATATAACAACTACGCTGATTTAAATATACATTTCACATATCAATCAACAACTATAAGTAGGTACCGAACAGAGTAAACAGAACACAACACGATGTATAATGGACACAAATCGACGACGACTGGAAATTATTTCTGTCGATTATGTACCACTACAACAGATAACGATTGTTATTATGCGTATGAAACAGCAGTGCACATCAAAAACACTACAAAATGTAACAGAATAACTTTACAAAATTGTAAATAAACAAAGGCGTGATTAGTAAATCGCTTTGTATTTTATTTGACGTGGTACACGATAGGTTACTGTATTTAGGACGAATGGGATACGGGACTTCGAGTGGGATTCGGGAACGATCGCATATCATCGGGAGACAGTGAGCGTGTTACGCAGATAGCCAGCATTTTGGTACATATTGAAGGGGGAATAGGAAAAAGAAAGAGATAGATGCTGTGTTGTTAGACAGAGATAAATGGACCGATGGCGGATACTGTGAACTACACGGTAGACAGAAATAGAAGAGGTGGCGCCATTAAGTATGCTCTGTTCCAAATTTTGAATTTATGCCATACTTCCTGAATCAACGCGTTTCACAAAAGTGAGGCGACAATGTTTAATATTTTTAAAAGGTCATTTCTTTTTATTTAAAGCTTCATGTTAATGTTTACATTTTCTCAAAGGTTTTTCTTAAATGTAAGTCCTACAGACTATTATTACGTTACAGCTGATCAATATCTGTTTTCGCAATACTAGCATTTCTGCACACTCGTAACTTTAGCAACAGTCAGTATGTCTGTCGATCTGCCTGATCTAGCAAAGTCAGTGCGTCGCCTAAACACCTAATAGCTAATTGAAGACTATTGAAAGATAACGATCGGAACGAATGATTAATAGATTTTCAACCTTATGAGCTTAAATATAAAGTTGAAAATGTATTAATGACACTCAATAACCCGACTTCCGATTTTATTTATTGTCGGAAATAAAAAAAGTTAAAGTCACCAGTCACATGTCGCAAGTCGATAGTCATAAGTCTTAAATCTCAAATCGCAAGTCAAGGTCGAAGTCGCATAATAGCACGTCCCTAGTCGCATGTTGCAAGTCGCAAACCGCAAGTTAAAGTAATAGTCGCAAGTCAATATTTTCAGTACCTATATTTAGATAAACAATCGGCGACGGAAAATGTCCTCACTGAATATAAGCTTTGCCCCACGCTAGGGATTCCTCCTGTACCGTGGCCGCTATGCTTACCATTCCATCGTTTTGAAATACCATTTTGGTTCTGTTATTATGACATGCATTTAAGGTTGAATTTATTTTTATGTATGTTGACCAGGCAGACATGCTCGTAAAAAAATTAATGCTTCATGTCTTTGAGACAACAACTTTAAGCACAGCGCTTTTTTTCGTGATAAAATCATCAAATGAGGCCTCCAGTTCCTCCAGTCCCTCGAGGGCGGGACGGGAGAGACTGTAAGACTTTTACTGACTAAAATCCACGGTGATCCTTCAATAGTCCTTTACGTTCCAGGGTCACGGTTACCTGATGAGGCAGTCTCGCGACCCCAGCAGGCTTTGGTCCTCTAAGGGGGGCCCGTCAGATTGATGAAAGCTCTTTGAGGCGCGCGTGGAACACGATGCGTCGTCGACCCGGGCATGGTCCAATGATCGGACGTCGAGTCACCCATTACTCGCCATCCGTGCAGCCGTGAGTAATCAGACACAGTCAGTGTAGTAGTGTGCTACGCTGGGCTGCCCTAGGCTGTACGACAGAGATGTCCATGACCCTCCTACGGGGTTTCTATGTGGGCCCTGTGCATGCGGGCGCCACCGGCAAAGTTGGCCGCGTGCCAGAGGGTCATGGCCATCCGGATGACCTGGGGGTACCACTCGGTCTCCGGCAAAGCGGCCAACCTCCTGGCCGGAATGCCGCAAAGCCTTTCAGCCCTTCTTTGAGGAGTGCCAGCCACTCGCCGGCGGGACACAGAGGCCACAGCGTCCTCACCTTCCGCGTGACGTAGGTCCTGTGTGATTGGGCGGGAAGAAACGCCTGAGTATCACTACTGCTAGGTCTGCCCAAGCGGGGCACCTGCACGGTGATGCATACAGTGGAGGTGCGCCCCGCTTGGGCAGAATAACTTCGTGTCCTCAAGGACGCGATAAGCGGCGGCAGTCCCTCGCGCCCGGCATAGGTCGAGGCCATGCTGCAGGGCGAGACAGAATGGGAATCAATCCCCCATTCAAAACAGGATCCCTTTTTTTCACTTATTCTTCTATGTCCTAATATACTTTGGCATTACTGTTGAAGCATAACAATTTCTGACATAATAATACTTTGCTATAATCCCTTTCTGGCATACAGTTTATGTCATGTTTTAGGCTAATTTGTTTTGGCATAACTTTAAGTTGCATAATGTTAGTAGACAATAACATCGAACTAGAAGAAGACGGTCAATGTCAAGGCCAAGAATAGATCACAGTTCCAAATTGTTTTTATACTTAGTGCGAAGTGGGTTTGGGACTTGGGTTACCCCGACTTGGACAGGTTAGGTTCGAAAGGGATCCCATGTGCAGAAATAGGGGCCCTGCAAAGCAGGGCTCCGTCTAGCCTCCTTGGCAGGTTATTTGGAGAACTTGATTGGGACTAACCTTGTAAATACAACAAAGAGGCTCTGTCTAAATAATGCCTTCACATATTAAGGGGAAAACATAGTATGGCTAGAGAAATTATGCTTAAAAAGTTATATACTTAGTAAACATTATTAGGATAAACAAAAGTATGTTATGTTATATTTTGTCATCTTAATTTTTTTTGCAAATGTATAAATCTATGTATCTGATGCTTCTAGTCTATTGATTCTGTAAAAGTTACATTTTTAGACCAGCTGTTCAATAACTTTTCTGGTTAAAGTAGCTAGTCCACCGAGCAACCAACCATTTATATGGACAGGATGTAAATAATGTGTTTTGGAATTAAGCCATAACAAGCTTGCGAAGTTATAAATTTTATACATAGAATAATTATTGTCTTGTGAAATCCGCCCATAAGACGACCCACCAACTGTCTTGTGTTTCATTTGTAACTGGAAATAATTTACGCATACAA
Organism: Agrotis puta; assembly: GCA_943136025.2. Classification (NCBI taxonomy): domain Eukaryota; kingdom Metazoa; phylum Arthropoda; class Insecta; order Lepidoptera; family Noctuidae; genus Agrotis; species Agrotis puta. Next base: position 11,101,359 of record OW964170.2, on the reverse strand, counting down.
TTCTTAGAACAGCATTCATTGTTTTAGACCAGCATTCATTTGAGAGTTTATGGGATGGTCATAACTTTTAGTTTATATCCCCAGTCAACGTCAAACGGTCATCGGTCCTATACAAGCAATTAGTTAAATTTATTATAGTACTCACATAACACCAACTTCCGCAGGCATTAATTCGGCCATTTGAATTTAAAGATTCAACTTCTTTTACCAGTAGATAGGCAAAACCGATAATAGTTCTGAAAAAAATAGAACGATTTTTAAAGTGCCTTCCAAAACCGTTCATTGAAACTGAGCAAGCTGCCCCTTGTGCTAGTAAATAAAAAAATACTGTAAATACATCAGCTTGATTATAAAACATTGGAAAGCAGCTTTGTAAGTAGAAGATACTTACTCTTTGGAGAGTAATAATGAAAAAACCTGGTTAAAATAAAATTCTCCGTTTTTCAATAATAATTATTAGTCCACTGTTCACTTTTCAACTTTTCAAAAAGACAACGAGACGTTACTTTGTTGCACAGACTATGAAAGCTTTGCAGTTTGATATTTTAGTCGATTAATGCCAGTGGCACGCCTCCGCTGTGATACTGATTCAGGGCGCTTTTCAAAAAAGAATCTATCTCTAAAATGACTTGTGCCATGACATTCACTCTATGTTTAACAGACTATTTATTTAAAACAACAGTTTTATACACTTTAAAACAAAAGATTTATACTAACACTAACTTTTTACAGTTTTAACGTATCCATAAAAATCTATTATTGGTGGATTTAATTAAAAATTGTTAATTTACTTTAAAAACTTGAGTTGTTTTAGTGTTTTTATTAAATAAACGTTGCCTAACGTTTAATTAATAATAAAAAAAAACCGGTTTCCATCGGTGCACCGGTGTATCGTTCTTCAATCCAACTGAAAATATTGTTTTTGTTTCGTTTCTCAAAGCGACATTTATGTAAAGTTCTGCATACGTACGCTACGCCTATTTACTGATGTTTTATCGAAGTTACTAAAGTAAGTTTTGTTTTTAAAAGAGACATTCAAGTATAAAACCGGTTTCCACATTGGTATTTTCATAGCAATTGTGTGTGTTGTTGTCCTCGCGGAGGTGAAAGGCGGTGGTGACGGTGATATAGGCCGTACACCGCTGGGCCGTGGAAGCAATCATCTCCTTCTGAGAAGCAGTAATGCTAGCTAAGAAGGCGAGGCTGGATGTGTGATAGGAGAGATCTTCCCCCTTACGACCCAGTTGCTGTGGCAGGAGCCGCCCAAGACGTTGGGACGTTGCAAAGGCGATTTCTGAGCACTTTTAAGAATACCTTAGGAGGATAGATAGAATAGCTTAAATTAGAAAGGCCAAGCTATTATTTTTGTTTTCAATATCTACTTAAGATTTTCCAATGTTACATAAACAAGATATTTTGCTGAAACTGTCCGATTCCGACATCGAGCCTTCGGTTGGACACTAATTTCAACACATATATCTACACCGTGACTTTTTAGTCGTCTTACAAAAACCGTCCACTCAATGTATACGACATAAACTATCTCTTGGCGCGATTATTATTTTTTTATCATTAATTATAATTTTTATCATTAATCAATAGGTACATTATAAATATTTAACATCCTGTCAAAATGTTTATATATCAAACTGTAGAGTATACCTGCCCAGTGCACGAGTCGAGCAGATCATTCCCTCTACATTTTCTATGAGACAAGGGTGTTTCCAACTACGCCTTGCGTCATAATAATGAATAATATTTTTGTTTCTAAATTATTCAATTCTCAAAAATACATTTTTTTTAATTATGAACGTTTACTAGTCATTGGATACATGAACTGGGCTGCCGTTGTAAGACGACTAAAAAGTCACGGTGTATATCTATACTAATATTATAAAGAGGTAAATTTGTTTGTTTGTATGTAGGGGGTAATCTCAGGAACTGCTCAACCGATTTTGAAAATTCTTCACCAGTAGAAAGCTGTATTGGTCCTGAGTGACATAGGTTATAAGGGGGGGAGGGTTAGGAGTTAGGAGCGGGCAAAGCCGCTGGCAAAGGCTAGTAGTTTATAACTGGCGTAATTGTGATTCCGCTCCACGTGTACGCGACGTGTGTAGCCGGTCAGTTTTCGCAGCGGAACGCACGTTGCGGTTTCGCCTAGTTCTGCAGCGGAGGTGTGCTATGGGTCTAAAATAAGTGGTTAGCTGATCTCGAATTCGCAAGCGCTAGGTATGTAGGTATTAACTTGCTTCAATGTGTTGTCGCCTCGAAGCCGGACTTCTATACTTTTGCGTAAAATTAGTCGTTTTGATTATGTTTTCATTATTATTGATGTATTTGTTATAATCATACTATATTATAACTTATTTTTATTTAAATAGATTTAACGATTAAAAGTCGTGAATACGATTTATTAAGTATTTAAGATGGCAGCACTGGTGTCGCGCTGTTATTGGTCCGTTGTAAACTTCCGGTAATGGCGGGGCGACACGTTACTTAAATAATCGGAGAGACGAACTAGTTCAGTTGGTTGGCGAACGCAGAACTAGCAACATCTCTCTAACAGTTATAAAATAGTTTCGATTTAATTCAATTATAATTGTGAATGTGAATAAAAGTTAAAACCAAGTGTTGCGGTATTTGTGTTTAAACAGTGGCTCATTATTTAAATAAATATATATTGCTGTGTATTCGGTGTGTTTTGTGGTCATCCTTTTACATCAGAAGTGTGAAGTGAAACGCGCCCTCATGCCGCGAAGCCGAAAGCGCACTCGAGGGAGAAGGAGTGCCTCAAAAATAAGTGTTTCAAGTAGCTCGTCATCAAGCTCGGGCTCGTATTCTTCGAGCAGCAGCAGCTCTGGCGGGCACAAGCACAGGAAAAAGAGACGCACCAGGCGTGCGTCTCCCGCAGTAAGCCAAAATGTTATTTTATCATCAGTGATTCCTGACTTTGACCCATTAATAGACGATATTGAAATGTGGATAAATGTGGTAGAAGCTAATGCTCATGCTTTTCGTTGGTCGGATCGAGTCCTTCAATATCAAGCGTTGCAAAAATTGCGTAATACCGCCAAGACATGGTACGACTCGCTTCAAAAAAATAAAACTCGATGGACTACCTGGAAATGGAAAGATTGGCGAAATACATTATTAGATACATTCCAAGTTAAGCGTAATATGTACAGTTTGTTAAAAGATTTGGTCCAAACAAAACCTTTAGATGGCCAATCATTATACGAATTTTATTTTGTACAAAAAGGGAAAATTGATAAAATGAGGCTAGCCTTTTCTGATCAAGACATTATTTCGATAATCGTAGGATCAATTGGTGATAAAAATATTCTAACTGCAGCAGACGCTGGTAATTTTAAATATTGTGATGACTTGGCTTCATTTTTACACGGAAAAATTCATGTCGACCCGGAACAAAAGTCCATTCAGAAACAAAATAATGTACATAATAAAAATACAAATCGCTACATTAATTCAGAAAGAAAGACAGATAATTCTTCTAATGGAGCAGTAGTGCATAGCTCAGTTTCAAACGCGGGTACAAATATTACATGCTTTCGTTGTGGTGAACCAGGTCATAAAAAGACCAGCTGCAGTCAGAAAGATAATGTCAAATGTAATTCGTGTGGCAGATTTGGTCATTTGGAACTTGCATGTAGGTCTAAACCTAAAATGAAACCTGAAAAAGATAGCGAAGTTAAATTAATTGTTGAACCTACACCTAAGGATAAATTTTATAAAGAAATTATGATTAATGGATGTAAACGACAGGCTTTTATAGATATGGGTAGTAGTTGTTCTCTAGTAACGTCCTCGTTAGCACGAGAGTTAAACTTAACTTTGTTCCAGTTAAATAAACCTATTGTATTGACTGGATTTAAAACTGATTCTTGCTCTGAGGTCACACATGGGGCACAAGTTGATATTATGGTCGATATTGCTATGCTTAGTGTAATTATATATATTTGTGATGAATTAGCGGGTTGCCCTATATTAATTGGAAGGAATTTCACCGAAGACAAAAAGATAATGTATGCACGTGTAGGAAATAGTCTTTCCTTTTGCCCCATAAACAACCACCACGTGGTCTTAATAGAATCATTTATGTTCAATACTGATTCTGAACACATCTCGGTTTTACATGAAATATTTTCTAGATACCCTCGGGTTGTTTCAAAAGATTTAAAATCATTAGGACAGACTTCATGTGTAGAATTGGATATAGAGGTGATAACTAATAAACCTGTATACCAAAGACCCTATCGTATGTCTGAATCCGAAAAGGCAGCGACTAGAGATATAATTGATGAGCTTTTAAAAAACGGAATAATTCGCGAAAGTAATTCCGCATACGCTAGTCCGGTTCTATTAGTCGATAAACCATCAGGTGATAAACGTTTGTGCATTGATTATAGGTCTCTTAATAAAATTACAGTCAAAGAGAAATACCCAATGCCCATTGTAGAAGACCTTATAGACAAACTTAGAGGATGTAAATGGTACACATCTATTGACCTAAAAAGTGGGTACTACCAAATTTTAGTTAGTGAGAACTCTATTTCTAAAACCGCATTTATTACACCTGATGGCCATTATGAATTTAAAAGGATGCCGTTTGGTTTATGCAACGCCCCCTCTGTATTCCAAAGGTTAATGAACACCGTCTTAGGTAAACTACGGTTCGATAAAGTTATATGTTACATGGATGATTTATTAATTGCTACTGAAACGTTTGATGAAAATGCTAGACTATTAGACGAAGTATTGAAAATATTGCAAAAAAATGGCTTGACAGTAAATTTAGAGAAATGTCACTTTTTCCAGAGTTCTGTTAGTTTTCTTGGATACGATATTTCAGAAAATGGTTTACGTCCAGGTAAAAAGAAATTAAAAGCAGTAGAAAATTATCCTGAGCCCAAAAATGTCCATCAAGTAAGACAATTTTTAGGTCTTATTAATTATTTTCGAAAATTTATAAAGAATTGCGTTCTTATAGCAAAACCTTTAACAAAGCTTTTGAAAAGAGATGCCACATGGGAGTGGGGATCCGATCAAGTTTCAGCAGTTAATACATTAAAACACGAATTATTACGTAATGCATTATTAAACATTTATGACCCCAAATTACCCACTATTTTGTACACCGATGCTAGTCGTGATGGTGTAGGCTGCATATTAACACAAGTTACTGATTCTGGTGAAAAACCAATTCATTTTTATAGTCGACAAACCTCTAATGAGGAGAAAAAGTATCACTCTTTTGAACTGGAATTTTTAGCGATAATTGTTGCACTTCAAAAATTCCGTCACTATTTATTAGGGTCCACTTTTAAAATTTATACAGATTGCAATGCTGTTAAATACACAATTAATAAACAAGAAATTAATTCTAGAATTGGTAGGTGGGTTTTACTTACTCAAGAATTTACGTTTGAAATGATACATAAACCAGGGACTCAAATGCAACATGTGGACGCTTTGAGCCGGAACCCAGTCGATACAAATTCCACCCCCATGTGCAATGAAAGCGTGTTGGCTATAACAGAAGCAGATTGGTTATTATCGGTCCAGTTGCAAGACCCAAATATTTGTGCTATTAGAGAAATATTACAGTCAGGTCAGGCCGAGCTTAATAAGAAAGTGTATAATGAGTATGAGTTATTAGGTAATAAGGTGTACCGTCGGACTGAATATGGTAGACGATGGGTTGTCCCTAAAAGATGTATTTGGCAAATAATAAGAGCTAATCATGACGAAATTGGCCATTTTGCCGTGGATAAGACAATTGAAAGAATAAAATCTTGTTATTGGTTTCCTAAAATTAAGAAAGTAGTATCAAAATATATTAAAAATTGCATTAACTGTATTTACTATAAAAATATCCACGGTAAAAAGGAAGGCAAATTGTTTCCGATACCTAAATATGCAAAACCCTTTCACACGCTTCACATAGACCACCTGGGTCCATTTGTAAAAACCACGCGTAAAAATTCCTACCTCCTGGTTACTGTTGATTCTTTCACAAAATTTGTGTTTATATCTCCTGTTCGTAATACTAAAAGTCAAGTTGTTATAAGCGAATTGGACAAAATATTTAAAGTTTTTGGTAACCCGAGGCGTCTCATATGTGACGCTGGCAGTTCTTTTACATCCAAGCTATTCGTCAAGTACTGCCAGGATAAAAATATACGACATCATGTTATAGCGACTGCCGTTCCACGCTCAAACGGTCAAGTAGAACGGTTTAACCGTACCATTCTTGACGCGTTGAGAAGTATGGGTGCTAATACGAGCTATGACAAATGGGACACTCATATTACTAATATCCAACAAGGTATTAACAGTACCATTAATAAAACCACTTCAGCCATTCCTAGTGAAGTGTTCTTTGGATATCGACTCCAAACAGATGCTGACAAATTTGTGCAAGAAGATCAAACTATTGATGTTACATCGCTAAGAGATAATGTAAACAGCCGCATTCAGGCCAGTGCAGACAAACAGAAGCAGGCTTTCGATTCCAAAAGAAAAGAGGCTCACAAATACAATGTCAACGATTTGGTAGTCATAAAAATTCCCAGTCAATCCAATGACGGGCAGAGTACCAAGTTATTACCGCTTTTTAAAGGACCTTTCCAAGTGACTGAAGTATTGGGCCATGACCGCTACAAGGTAAAGGACATGCGTGGCGCTGAAAGAACAAGTAAGAGCTATGAGGGAACCACGTGTGCTGAAAATATGAAGCCTTGGATCCAGTTGGCAGATCTAGATGTTGATGGCTTAGAAATGGCCTAAGATGTTGTCAGGTATTTATTGAAAGTAAATGCTTTCAGTTATTTAAAGTTTATCTTTACATTATTTACTTGTATATGCTGTCTAGTGCATTTGCTTCAAACATATTTTTGATATTTGGAGAGTGTTTGCTTAGTCACAGTATTTATTCGTGTAAAATAAATCTGTGGTATTTGGTTTGGGGTTTGTAGTGACATGCAACTAGGGTTGGCCAAAGGCATCGCCTAGGGTAAACTACAAGCTCCTTACTTATCAATGACTGACCGCTGATGGAACAGTTATGAAAACAATGCTCTAAATCCAATAATATGTCATGTTAACGGGTCTTTCTAATTGTGGTCTTTCTTCTGCTGGCCGTTGATGGAATAGTAGAAGTAGACGCTCAGTTGGATTGACAGTACGTGGTACTTACAGCGTAACTGTATAATATTGGGACTTATTGTTTGTACTCTGTTCTCAGCAATTGCACCAGACTGGGACGCTATCCGGGGACGGATGCGTGAGCAGGACGGCCGGATGTTGTCGCCTCGAAGCCGGACTTCTATACTTTTGCGTAAAATTAGTCGTTTTGATTATGTTTTCATTATTATTGATGTATTTGTTATAATCATACTATATTATAACTTATTTTTATTTAAATAGATTTAACGATTAAAAGTCGTGAATACGATTTATTAAGTATTTAAGATGGCAGCACTGGTGTCGCGCTGTTATTGGTCCGTTGTAAACTTCCGGTAATGGCGGGGCGACACGTTACTTAAATAATCGGAGAGACGAACTAGTTCAGTTGGTTGGCGAACGCAGAACTAGCAACATCTCTCTAACAGTTATAAAATAGTTTCGATTTAATTCAATTATAATTGTGAATGTGAATAAAAGTTAAAACCAAGTGTTGCGGTATTTGTGTTTAAACAGTGGCTCATTATTTAAATAAATATATATTGCTGTGTATTCGGTGTGTTTTGTGGTCATCCTTTTACAAATGATTATTTGTCAATTTTCTAGTGACATTTAACTTTACTGAGATCTCACGCTACACTGGTGGCGAATTTATACACGATAGAATTTTTAAACAAAGATAAATCTGAGTGTGTTTGTCTGTCCGACGTGTGCTATAAACATGTTTTAACTCCACTCTCACTGCTTGGAAAGGTTATCGAACACGAGCAGACGTTTGTTTTCCGCGATAATCCTACGAGTGCAACATAATCACTTGATTCCAAAAGGAAACGCAATACGTTAAGTATGTGTTGTTTTAACAATCGAGTTAAATCGCCTCCCCTATGTCATGGTGTAATTTTTTCATGTTTTTTGCTGTCAATGTCAAATTGTGACTGCTGGCTGTCACATTAACATACAATATAATTTTGAGGTTAGTCCTATGTTTGAAAAGAATTAAAATTGATCATTTGTGACTCAAACCATTACCTGTCGTTTACTTGTTTTTTAAATCGTCATGGCACTTTCGTTTAACGTCCGCTCTTTAGTAAGAAAATTAGTGCTATCTGATTTTCGGCCGTCTGTTCGCTTTTACTCTGATCAACCTGAGGGATCTAGTGAAGAACAAAAAGAAATTGATCCTGCCAAGGATAGAACTAAAATAATTCCCGTTGAAACTAGTATAAGATATATGCAGAGTAACGCTTATCAACAGACTTACGGCGAGAATACAGTTTGGGCCTTGTATCGGCGTAATCACAAGGGTGGTTTTGCCCCAAGGAAGACCAGGAAGTCTTGCGTCAGAAATGGTATGATATCCACTGGGAATCCTTGCCCTATTTGCCGGGACGAATATTTAGTTTTGGATCATAGGAACACAAAACTTCTGGAACAGTTCATATCTGAGTACACTGGACAGGTAAGCATTACCAATTCGCCATCTTTTATTTATCTCATTCTCACTATCCATGGCTAGTCGTACTCGTAACCCACGGTTAGCAGATCGTAGAAACTGCTACCTAACTGCTACTTGGTCAATCATACTTGTGTTGTACAAATAAGATTGTTCTGTGTGTGTTCAAATTCTTTAAACTCATGATTATGACATTAATAAGCCTTTACCAAAATAAATGACTGTATTGAATTACACTTATTTTGATTAAACCCTGAGATGACCCATTCAAAACATTTTAAATTGTATGTAAACCATCTATATTATACAGTGTAAAAATTTGTCTGTATATAGGGGGTAATCAGAATTTAGTGAATGGCTAATTAAAACATTTGTAATGATATTAGAGATTGTTTAGTTGTAATCTTCTATTCCATTCGCATCAACTCATTTGTAAATATACACCAATAGCAATCTGCTTTTCTTAAAGTTCAAGTTATTTTTCAAGTGTTTTATGTGGGCATTTGTTTTGTATTAATATTTCAATGTAAGCAGAAATAATTCTTATGTGGATTTTTTATTCCAGATACTGGATGCTTTCAAAACTGGACTTTGCCAAAAGAAACATAAGGAGTTACTAGTTGCTATTGAAAGAGCTTGGGACCATGGCTACCTCACTTACGATGTGCCATTCAGGGAATATGATTACTCATTATATAATAAAAATGCAAATTCTGTTTAAACTGGTATAATAATAGTTTTAGTATTCGTAAATATAGATATATAGTTGATTCTGTCTTTTCATTGCACAAATATTTTATTAGGAAGCCCTAAACTTATGGCACTATTTTAAATTAAGTTATTTATTATTTGTTGCAAAAAAATAATTTCTTACTCATATTTATGGAAGCAACAACTGTTAATAAAATTTAAACTCAGTTTTTGCTAATTAACTTGTTTTGTTTATGTCGTTAGTGAGCATTTTGAGTAGTTTTAGTGCACTAGTGTATCACAAACCAATGTGGAAATACTGTTTTTGTTATAAAATAATGATATCTGTATTTATAGAAGAATATATCTTATACAAAGAAGTTTCTGTTCTTTTTCTAAATCAAACAATCAAATTTTATAAGCTGTCTTTCCACATTAGTCCAATATACAGTTTTCTGTAGTGCTTATTGTACTTTGTGCTATATGTAGTTCAATCTTAGTTTTGTATGGCACAATAACATTGTTATTATATTTTCATAATATCTATGCATATGCACAACCTGCATAGGGGGAAAATAGTGAATTGTTATGACACCATATCAATTTTAATAATCTTACCAAAGAGGCTCAAAGTTGATTCATAATAAATTAGCTTTTCATTATACCAATAATTTTCTAAATTCTGTAAACTAACTGTTATTTCTACTGTATATTAATTTTTACTGTATAATAAACAAGTCTTTTTAATTCACTAATTTTGAATGAGCTTCTTTGGAAAAGTCTCAAGGATTGCTTTGAGTTACGTAAAAGTATCTATTAATTTCGATCTGTTTCTTTGAAGCAACAGCTCCCTTATAAGCGCCGATTTTTCTCGTTCCAAAACGGTAATTCTCTCATTTTTTCTGTTCACTTCCTGAAATAGGAATAAATGTGATTAAAACATGTCTTAAATATTGCACATGATGTTTAAGTATTAAGCTTCATTTAGACAAAACAAGAACTTGCATACAAATTAATCTACATGCGGTATTTGTTTGATCAAGTGAATTCATTCTCACTTAAGGCTGCAAAGTAACGCAACTCGCATGCAATTTCTGGCATCGTCTAAATGAGGCTTTAATAAGATTCGTTCTTCTGCCAGACCACATTCCCATTTTGCCTTGGTTAGTACTAAATATTTTCTTGTAAGATAGTCTTCTGTTAGGTAAATCCTAACGCGTCCGTTATGATTCATAACTTCTCTCACCTAATTCATTCATTTTTCCTTGGCCAACCAACCACCCAATCCAAGTCATTAAGTAGGCTTTACAGGCTTTGCTCACAAGGAGGAGATCTGACAGGATACTTCAGGGCGAAGTAATTGTAAACCTTTAAACGTGTCGGTAAAACCTGGTTTGCCCATACATGAGCCTAGGTCACCAGCGTTAAACCAACGGCTTAGCAGAAATAGACTCTAATATCGTGATCTATTCATTTATACACATACCTCTGCAAGCATACGATTTTGGGATCGAAGTACTGCCGCGTTGCTTGGCGTGGCGGATGTTCCGGTCGCTGACAGCGATGACGCGGGTAACGCTAAGTTCATATGCAGCGACAGCTGCCCATGCCGCCAACCGGCCGCTAATGCTCCCAATTGTCGATTGAGTTCCAAAACTCGTGCTTTTAATAATTCAAGTCGCTCTTGATGTGCCTCACTCCAGGGCTCCTGAAAGACAAATATGTATATTTTCATGTCTTGAGGTCCCAGAAAAAAGTTCTCAGTTCAAAGGAAATGGCTATTTCGTTACTGTATGCGGGTTTCCAATTCGATTATTGCATAATTATTCTGTTTCTTTTGAAGGCTGCTTTATTGGATAAGTGTTATATTAGGTTTTTTTCCAAATTCTTACAAAACATGCACTGTTTTAAATTATGCCGGTCTCCACAAATTTACTCAGGCGTCAATTTCGAGTCTCACTTTATTTATGTGGAGCAGGAATCGAACCCACGACACGAGTGCACCACAAGCAACATTTCTGTTCTCGTGATACTACCTATAATGGTTGTATCACTACATAGTATAAAACAAAGTCGCTTTCCGCTGTCTGTTTGTCCGTATGTATGCTTAAATCTCTAAAAGTAGCAACGGATTTTGCCTGCTTGCTCATTTTGCTGCAGTTTAGAACTCTACACTACGCTTAATTTATTTCTGTGCTAATAGATTGAATTATAAGTTGTTAAAGAGTTCATTCGTGAAAATGGCACTCCGCCGCTTTTTGGCAACAGCGCCGAACTATCGGAAAATCAAAACAAATGCTAGACATGGTAAATACCCAGTTCCAAATTCTAATAATACGTTGAGTTGAGTGCACCGCACCGCAAACTATAGACATCGACAGCTCACAGAAAGACGGGTTGACCATACGCAATTCGCAATCTACGTTATTGTCTTCTTCATAAAAAATAATGGCTATAATAAATTCCTCTATGATAATGGCATTAATTGTTGCTATGTTACCAAGTAAGTATTTAAAATTCATTCGAGAATGTGACACTAAGTAGGTATGTAGGAGGTAAGCAAAAAACTTGTTTGGCCATGACCCGAAAACTTGCCTAGGCAATGCTAATGCTACGGCTTGAAACTAGCTAGGTAATAATACTGCTTTTGTATGTAATAAATACAATATCGTTTGCATCGGAATTGCCTGACAAACACAAAATACTTAAAGCCGTTGAAAAAAATAAGTTGAACTGATTGTTAACATAGTGATTAATGTTTAGACATTTATATTCAATCAAAACATATCGACGTAGGAAATATATACTTAGTCAATATCGTTCAACTGACATACACTCTGTAGATTTCTACTCCAAAGCTACGATAAAACAAATATTCATAGATTTTGAATAAAAATGAAACTTTAACCACAAATAATAATTACCACATATGCACCCATCCTGCCGGCGTACCGCATTTTTTCTTGAACCTCTGCTAATTGCTTTAAGTACCATTCCCGGGCTTCTTCCACTGCCGATAAGCCTTGCAGTAAAACATCCTTCTCCTGTTCTATCTGTTTCATGCGTTTCAAAAGGTTGTAGTCCACACCGTTGTGTAAGGTGTGACGGCGAGGTTCCCGGCGGCGGGAAACGCGACGCAATTGTGATTGCGTCTCGTTCGCTGACCTGCCATCGCCAAGACCTCTGCTCTGTTCTTCCACGGCTCTGGACATTTCTTCAAAATCTATTTTGTCCACCGATATTTCTTCAGTATCAAACACAGTTTCTTCTTCCGATTTGTAGCTTGATTTTGATGTTTCATTTCTTTCTACAGTTTGCTTTTCAAGTCTTGGCGGTTTTGGAGGGCCATACACTCTCCGAGAACCATCATGCTTAGAAATAGACACCGTTCCGAGGTGACGAGTCTCTTGAACCAAAACCTCCTTGCGGCCTATTAACTGAGGCATACTTATAGTTCTGTGCTGTGATGAGCTTTCAGAGCTTTTTAATACAAGCCAATTTCGATCTATATTTTGTGTATCGTCAACATCCAGCAACGGTGCAGAAGGTGGTCGGTGAGTTTGAGTAACCATTTGAGTATGTAATGCTGTGCTATCGACATCGTCGCTAAAGCGATCCTCTTTACCAGAAGAGCCTTCAACTTGATTACGTAACAGGCATATCTTAAGACCGGTACAGAATCTTTCGAATGTTAGCAGACCATCGTGAGACGCCACCTTCTGTAAGCTTTCAATTACACCGCGAGGCAATCCTCTGGTGCGATCGTCCCTCCAACGATTTTCTATATCCGTAAGTTTTACATATCCGGTGTGTTTATCGTCCATAATATCAAACAAAGTTCGCATCGCCGAAACAAATTGTTTCGGTAAAGATTCCATATTTCTGGAAGAAGCACGATTCATAATGTTATCTTTAGCCGTCTTGTTTGATTTCACTTTATCACAGCAAATAAATATTTCTCAAACTGCATAAATACAACGTCACACTCAACTGTTGGAATGAAAACATAGCGAATATTAATATATAATAATGAAATCCGATTCTAATGAGTTTAATTATTACTGTAAGTATTATATTATGTTACCTATTTGTAAATAGATACACAAAACAAACGGAAAATTATTCTAAGGGTTTGACTAAGCAGTCACTAACGTGTAGCGCACGGAACTACATCACCGTTTGTTGTTTAGCCACATGAGGACAAAATCTGACCGTTTGTCAAACGGTACGTGTATGGTGGGCGCACCAATCGGCCGCTGGGAGGGAATTTGCGAGAGATAATAGCCCACGAGTGCGAGCAGGAGAACCGGTCAAACTACATTTCGGTCACTTCGGCACCGAACAAGCAGGTACGCTTGGCATAGGACAGCGCGTGTAGGTCTGTTGTTGTAGTCTGAGCCTACTTCACGATAATATTATAAATAAATAATATATATCAATCTTAAGAAATTGACTTATAATATATAAAATACACTTAAGTAATATTTACGTAGATACAATATTAAAAGATGCTATTCGTGCTGCTATTGTTATGTAGGTATATATACCTATGTATGTTTACCGAAATGATGTGCTTATTTATAAGTACATACTTAGTAGGTCGGTGAGTTTACATACAAGTGTCCATCGAGGACATTGACCTAGTCTAAAGTCTTACGCATTTTGCATAAGCACCTACCTAAGTACGTAAGTGGGTACGGAAAGTATCTATGTTGAAAATGCATCGGGGAAATGGGGAGTGGAACACAGACTTTAGTTTTCCGTATGCTATTACTTCCCAAAATTTGATCCTTGTTAGCGACACTACCGGATGGTTTAATAATACGCAACCTGTGTTTTTTTTTCCAAAAAAAGGGGGGTGATTCCTGGCCAAGAATATTGATTTTTCAGAAATCTAATGATGCAGTTTTCGTCAAAATAAGCCTCGAAACTCCTTTCAGTATTTTTCGATATTCTTCAGTTTCGTATATAGCCATCTATGCCTAATTGAAAAATTCACCCCCTAATAAAATAAATATTTAAGGGAAAAAACTTTTTTGTGTAGGAGCCTACACAAAAAACGTTTTTATTTCACGTTTTTCTAGGTACGGAACCAATCGTGCGCGAGTTCACTCGCACTTGGCTGGGTTTTTTTTCATTACAATCAGTACTCAAAAAATGTAGGTACCTACCTGAGTATGAAGGTAAGTTTCGTTGGATTCGTTATAGCAAGCGGGACTAGGACTACTGGTAGTGCTATTCTAAAGATTCAGCGCCGCGGCAGCGATTAAGCTACTCATGAGGTACAGGAGGTACTACATTTTTTAATGCAATTTGATTAAATGACTTAGACACTAGCATTGCGTCAAAAGGTCATGAGTGAGGCGCGGACTCTAGTGGATTTTAAACGTCGAGAATCAAAACTGTTTTTCTTTAATAGATTTGAACTTCATGCATTTTTAACCGACTTCCAAAAAAGAGGAGGTTCTCTATTCGACTGTATGTATTTTTTTTTTTTTTATGTATGTTCACCGATTATTCGAAGACGCCTGAACCGATTTGAAAAATTCTTTTTTTGTTTGAAAGGGTATACTTCCAAGTTGGTCCCATAGAAATATTGTCATGATCTGATCACGAACTTCAGAGATATGGAACGGAACTCTTCAATAATAGACAGCAAATCTGTCGTGATTGCTGCAATCGCTTGGATGTTTATTGTTTACACAACATCATAACATAACATCACGCCTGTATGCTCTGAGGGGGTACGCAGATGTGTACTGTATACCCATATTTCGACAGTTTGGTATGTTAAGTTTCATTTTATTGGGGATAAGCCTATTACCATGACAAATATTGTTAATAATAACAAAGTAAAATAAATGCATAGCAAATATTTGTATAGGATATTACAACTAATAAAAATAATTGAAAAATAAAAAAACTTTTTTGCAAAAAATAAAACCGACTTTAAAAACACAAAAAAAGTGAAAAATAACTTCAGAAGAAAGTCTAGTCAATTGTTGACCGATTTTCAAAATTATTCTTTCATTGGAAAGAGTATACTCCCGAGGTTAGAAAGAGTCATCATGTCATGCCAGCAGCATCTGATGATGGAATCTGGAAGGTAAAATTCCTTAACGGTTAAAGGTCGAAATCAAAGTCAGAATAATAACTCAAGTTATATGACGTAGTTCAACTTACTACGTACGTACCTACGATATTTACACTAATAAAAATAGAAAAAAAAACGACCTACTGATCAGATGGGGTATCAAGACAGAGGGTTTTATAAATTACTAAATGTAACTAAAAGAAAATGACAAAGTGAACTTACTACATACGTACCTTTTTTTCATCGTGGTAAAATCATCAAATGAGTCCTCCCACCCAGGGCAGGGCGGGAGGGACTGTCAGACTTGTACTGACTAAAATCCACGGTGTCCTTCACTAGCCCTTTACGTACCGGGGTCACGGTAATGGGCAAGTCCCGCGACCCCGGCAGGCTATAGCCCTCTACAGGCCCCGTCACTATGCTGACACTCCTTGAGGCGCGCGTGGAACACAACGCGCCGTCGACCCGGGCATGGTCCATGGTCGGGCTGCGAGTCGCCCATTACTCGCCGCCCGCATGCCCACGCCTACGGTGGTCGGAGATCGTCTTGCGACGTCCGACGCCGTAGGCGTCTACCACTGCGGCTGGGGTGGAGGGAGGACGCTGTCCTCTCCCTCACGCGGCCCGCCTCCTCCTTCGCAAGCATGACTGCTTCGCAGAAGGAGGCGACCGCTTCCCACTCCGTCTCGCCCCGCAGCATGGCCTCGACCAATGCCGGGCGCGAGAGGTCTCCGCCTACCGCCGTCGTGAGGAGACGGCGGTGCTCTGCCCAAGCGGGGCAGTTCTGCACCGTATGCTCCACCGTGTCCTCCGGACGATCTTCGCGGTGACACCCAGGCGTTTCTTCCCTCCCTATTAGACACAGGAACCTCCCGAAACTTCCGTGTCCGGTGAGGACCTGCGTCATGCGGTAGGTCAGGACGCCGTGACGCCTATCTAGCCACTCCTCAAAAAGGGGTCTTACCGCCGCGATTGCGGCGTGCCCGAATACATACGTACCTTTTTTTTTTTTTTTGCGTGGTAAAATCATCAAATGAGTCCTCCCACCCAGGGCAGGGCGGGAGGGACTGTCAGACTTGTACTGACTAAAATCCACGGTGTCCTTCACGAGCCCTTTACGTACCGGGGTTACGGTGATGGGTAAGTCCCGCGACCCCGGCAGGCTCTGGCCCTTTACAGGCCCCGTCAATTTGCTGACACTCCTTGAGGCGCGCGTGGAACACAACGTGCCGTCGACCCGGGCATGGTCCATGGTCGGGCAGCGAGTCGCCCATTACTCGCTGCCCGCATGCCCGCGCCTACGGTGGCCGGAGATCGTCTGGCGACGTCCGTCGCCGTGGGCGTCTACCACTGCGGGTGGGTCGGAGGGAGGACATTGTTCTCTCCCTCACGCGGCACGCCTCCTCCTTCGCGAGCATGACTGCTTCGCAAAAGGAGGCGACCGCTTCCCACTCCGTCTCGCCCCGCAGCATGGCCTCGACCAATGCCGGGCGCGAGAGGTCTCCGCCTATCGCCGTCGTGAGGCCACGGCGGTGCTCTGCCCAAGCGGGGCAGTCCTGCACCGTATGCTCCACCGTGTCCTCAGGACGGTCCTCGCAGTGGTGACACCCAGGCGTTTCCTCCTTCCTTATCCGACACAGGAACCTCCCGAAACTTCCGTGTCCGGTGAGGACCTGCGTCATGCGGAAGGTAAGGACGCCGTGACGCCTATCCAGCCACTCCTCAAAGAGGGGTCTTACCGCCGCGATTGCGGCGTGCCCGGACCTCGGTTGCGACAGTCGCCCCCTCCATACTGCCCTGAGATCGCGCCGGAGCTCTTCCCGCCGCGCCTCGACCTGTCGAGGCAGCGGGGATTCGCCCCGGCGCTAATACAGACGTACCTACGATAATTTATACAAAAAATGGAAAAATAAAAAAACTTTTTAACAAAAAAAAAACCGACTACCAAAAATACAAACGCCCCACCTAAAACCACTAAAAAGAGAAAAATAAACTACTATTTATCTATTTCAGAAAACAAAAATGCACGTATTTTTCAAACGAATTAAATAAAAAACTTATTACCTACCAATTCTAAATCAACTTACAATATTTTTTTATTTTACAAACAAGATATTATGTATTTACAAACAACCTATAATGATTTATTTACAAAATTACAATGTGACCATTCTTGTCTAAACCTAATTGGCTATAAATTTAATTATAATATTTTTATAATGTTGTGTGCTAGGCACCTACTGATCTGTTTGAAGTCGGTGCCAAGCCAAAAAAAAAGAGAACAATAATACTTAGTAATATAATACTATTAATAAACAAAATAGCAACCTACAAACACGTAAGCGACTATCAAAAATACAAAATCTATCAACAGCACTATAACGCATCAAAACTTAATTGCATTCAAGACGACCGTCAACGACGCTTGCCCGCACGTGTCTGCCCGTTTGGGTTGAATCGCTCACGACGAGCGACGACAAACGATCGCGCGTTCGGTCGCAAGCGCAGGGTGATTTGGTGTGATTTAGATGTGGCGCGATGGCGTGACGGGGCTAGACGTGCGTATCCTATCGAATATCTATTTGGCTTGGCACCGACTTCAAACAGATCAGTAGGTGCCTAGCACACAACATTATAAAAATATTATAATTAAATTTATAGCTAATTAGGTTTAGACAAGAATGGTCACATTGTAATTTTGTAAATAAATCATTATAGGTTGTTTGTAAATACATAATATCTTGTTTGTAAAATAAAAAAATATTGTAAGTTGATTTAGAATTGGTAGGTAATAAGTTTTTTATTTAATTCGTTTGAAAAATACGTGCATTTTTGTTTTCTGAAATAGATAAATAGTAGTTTATTTTTCTCTTTTTAGTGGTTTTAGGTGGGGCGTTTGTATTTTTGGTAGTCGGTTTTTTTTTTTGTTAAAAAGTTTTTTTATATTTTATAAAGACAAAACTTGTCGAACTCGAACAAGCTCGTCGTAGTCTTTTTCTAGGCTGCGGTTTCACTAAGGAGGAGTGAAGTGGTGCGGAGCTAAGCTGTGCCGCGATTCACCAATCACATGACACTTTGAAGCGGTATGGAGTCGAAGAGATGCTGATTTCAAGCCATGTGATTGGTGAGTCGCGGCACAGCTCGTCTCCGCTCCGCCTCAGTGGAACCGCAGTCTTAAGGTGATAAAATCATCAATCGAGTCCTCCCACCCTGGGTGGAGCGGAAAGAACTCAGTGTCCGACTCTTACTAATCAAAATCCACCAAGTTCCTTAAGTTGCCCTTTACGTCGGGCACGCCGCAATCGCGGCGGTAAGACCCCTCTTTGAGGAGTGGCTGGATAGGCGTCACGGCGTCCTGACATACCGCATGACGCAGGTCCTCACCGGACACGGAAGTTTCGGAAGGTACCTGTGTCTGATAAGGAGGGAAGAAACGCCTGGGTAGTGTCGCCACTGCGAGGATCGTCCGGAGGACACGGTGGAGCATACGGTGCAGGACTGCCCCGCCGAGCAGGGCTTTGGGCAGAGCACCGCTGTGTCCTCACGACGGCGATAGGCGGAGACCTCTCGCGCCCGGCATTGGTCGAGGCCATGCTGCGGGGCGAGACGGAGTGGGAAGCGGTCGCCTCCTTCTGCGAAGCAGTAATGCTCGTGAAGGAGGAGGCGGGCCGCGTGAGGCAGAGGACAGCGTCCTCCCTCCACCCCAGCCGCAGTGGTAGACGCCCACGGCGTCGGACGTCGCCAGACGATCTCCGGCCACCGTAGGCGCGGGCATGCGGGCAGCGAGTAATGGGCGACTCGCTGTCCGACCATGGACCATCCGTTCCACGCGCGTCTCAAGGATTGTCAGCATAGTGACGGGGCCTGTAGAGGGCCAAAGCCTGCTGGGGTCGCGGGACTCAGAAATTATCGTAACCCCGGTACGTAAAGGGCTATTGAAGGACACCGTGGATTTTAGTCAGTCAAGTCTGACAGTCCTCTCAGTCAAGTCTGACTCATTCGATGATTTTACCAAGAAAAAAAAAAAGTTGTCACTTACGTTCTTCGGTCAGACTCATCGTAGTCTATCACTGGCGCTTGATGAAACGCCATGAGGACCCAGTGACGTCGCGCGATTTCTCACGCGCCGTGCCTGTACCACCACGACCGCAATACAACATATAATTTCATACATATTGAATTCCGGCCGGGCCGAAAGGTTCGAAACTTGCCCAAAGCGCTTTTGGAGATCAATAATAACACTGCTCCTTCTGGCAGTTGGGTAAAAATCGGAGCCGATACTTTCAGATACTTTACAAGGCGCAGAACGCGACTCGTTGCGTTATCTTTCACACCATGTGAAACAAGCATTATTGAAAAATAGCATAGCTGAGCTCGGGCGGTTGTTGGGTTTTTCCAATGGATTATTTGACCTGCCTAAATTACCTCGTTTTATTGTCTTTTTCGTCGCACATTACTTGCATGCAATATCAATACTTCCAAGGTCTTCTAAGGTTAGTATGGAAGTAAATGCACACAGGTAAACGTGGCCATGGAATGTAAAGGGCTAGTGAAGGATCACCGTGGATTTTAGTCAGTACGACTCTGACAATCCCTCCCATCTCACACTGGGTGGGAGGACTCATTTGATGATTTTACCACATAAAAAAAATTTCCAATGCACACCCTATGCCACTTTGTGAATTTATAGCGTTGTCACTCAAATCTGAACCTCATGATGGAGACTCGTGTGAACTGTGTATCAGTCCACACAGTTCGCTATTCTTTCCCCGGTGATTTCATTTATATGAGTGGATGTAAGAATATTCTTACGTCCACTCAAATCTATTAAGTGCAATGTTCAACCGCATAAAATTACATGGCTCTTGCGATGTGCCTCAGGTTGGCTGGACAAATCTTCAAAATAGCTTGCATTTAACTAGGTCAATAGGTCACTTTATGTGACGGCTAAACAGCCTTATTTCAGAATTTGTGACGCTACAGAATCTTAGATAATCGATCGAAAACGTGTCCAGCCATCTTGAAAAACCACTTTTCGCTGGTCTCTCAATCTCGGTAACGGAAGTGATTTTGACGACTTTTTGCATATCAACGGGCGTCACATAAATTTGTGACGGGCACCGAGCTAAAAGTTTTGTGATAAGTACAGTGGTTTAGTAGAAAAATGCAAAAATCTGAGGCCAGCCATCTTGAATTTACGTATAAAACTTATGGCTGGCACTTCCGAATGTCAATAACGGGGGCGTTTTAGAATATGGTTCCTTTACTAATACTTGGTGACGCAATTTGTGACAGTAATAATATTTGATTTATGGCGTCACATGTAAGGGTTTACGAGAAATCAATAAAAACTTAATGTCCAGCCAACCTGAGTTCAAGATGGCTGGACACATGTATCTCCACTGCCTGATGATCTACGACCTTCGAAATGTGTTCAAAATTTTGTGACGGGGACGATAACGATAACCTGAAATTGTGACGGAGAAACTTTGCGTAGTTTCAAAGATATTGACCATTTAAATGTTTCCATTCAAACATCCATTAATATTATGAGGTGACCATAATTTTACATAGGTACATAAAGGATTTCTTTTTAATCGATTAATTGGCCGGTAGCATCCACGCCTGCTTTGTATTTGATTTCCCCGTGGGAATAAAAGGTTTTCCTGCAGTGAAAAGAGTATGTATGTGTTAATTCAAAATAATAATTGACCACCAGCGCTGCAAGAGAGAGCCCACTTGTATTTCGCGTTTAGTTTATTACCTTATGTAACTGAAAATGAGAACTAAACTCGATAGCCGGCAGTGTATGTAGGTACTTACTTTTCGAAGTGTTATCACTAACCAGAGTACTAGTAACTATTAATTAATCTGCGGTAAGACAACCTAATTATGAGTTAAGATTCGACCAGTTGTCCTAGTAGTACCAACTTTAAGCAATAGATGGCGACACCAACATCAGCTATCATGGCAGTATAGTTTGTCATAAATTTTAGTATATTCAGCTATTTATATGATTAAAATAACGACCACCAACTTCATTTGCGCCTCAAACACTTAGGCTGCAAACTGGACGACTGCGGGCGCGGGCGCGGCGGCGGGCGCCAAGCCAAGTTGCAAACAATAACGTGAACGCTTAGTAATCTCCAATAGATTTTCAACTTTATACCCAAGAGTATAAAGTTGAAAATCTATTAAAGACTACTGAGAGTTTACGTTTATCGTTTGTGACTTGGCTAGGGGGGCTGGCTTGTTCTCGGTTTCGCTCAGTTTGTCGCGGTGAAGAGACGTACCCAATGTACGAACGGGCCAGTTTACGCGTGTCGCCGACCGCCGCCGGCCGCGCCCGCGCCCGCCGTCGTCCGGTACGCGGCCTTAGGACGGCGGTAAAACAACGTTGTGGTACAAGGCGGGGGTTACGGAAGTGCAAATGCGAGTTGATCATCGTCATTTTCGCCATTTGAAACGCTGTATGAGTACAAATAAATAAATGTGATTTTATTTACAGCAAACAATATTTTTTCATTTAAATACCTTCAGAGCATTAGTTTAGTTCTCCTGACATAATATATACCTACTAAAAAGAATAGATATCTGCACGTAAATAATCAATAACATTTAAAAATTACACCCCCCCCCCCTTCCTCACTTCTACATTTTTGTCTTCTATTGATTTAAATATCTACAGTTGTTCGTATTAGTATCACCAATACACGGATTTTCGACCATTAATGAAAACACCTTAAAATATACTTGTCCTACATAAAACCTACAATATTGGTTACCCTACTGCAGTGTTTGTATGGGAAAATTTAAATGGTCAATATCTTTGAAACTACGCAAAGTTTCTCCGTCACAATTTCAGGTTATCGTTATCGTCCCCGTCACAAAATTTTGAACACATTTCGAAGGTCGTAGATCATCAGGCAGTGGAGATACATGTGTCCAGCCATCTTGAACTCAGGTTGGCTGGACATTAAGTTTTTATTGATTTCTCGTAAACCCCTACATGTGACGCCATAAATCAAATATTATTACTGTCACACATTGCGTCACCAAGTATTAGTTAAGGAACCATATTCGAAAACGCCCCCGTTATTGAGATTCGGAAGTGCCAGCCATAAGTTTTATACGTAAATTCAAGATGGCTGGCCTCAGATTTTTGCATTTTTCTACTAAACCACTGTACTTATCACAAAACTTTTAGCTCGGTGCCCGTCACAAATTTATGTGACACCCGTTGATATGCAAAAAGTCGTCAAAATCACTTCCGTTACCGAGATTGAGAGACCAGCGAAAAGTGGTTTTTCAAGATGGCTGGACACGTTTTCGATCGATTATCTAAGATTCTGTAGCGTCACAAATTCTGAAATAAGGGTGTTTAGCCGTCACATAAAGTGACCTATTGACCTAGTTAAATGCAAGCTATTTTGAAGATTTGTCCAGCCAACCTGAGGCACATCTCTTGCGCCGACCAGTACCATCCCGTACCGTCTACGTCTGTGCCGACAACCTGTTTCTTACAGTGTTACAGAGGCACCGAATCCGAATGAATTAGTAATTAACAGTTCCATGTTTTGTCCATAGACATCATAGAATTACTGACCATAGACAAGTCATACGCCAATGACATAATGACATCGACATGTCATGACATTCATCCGTCTTTTGTATAAGTTTTTCGATTCCATTCCAATTTCATTCCAAAAATCTAAATAGATTAAGTTTTGTAAATATAATTCCACCTTAAGCACAAGAACACGGAAGTTTGCGTTATTTGTTTTCAGGTTGATTGTTGTATAGATACTACCGTTGTACGCAATTAGAGTCAACGAAATAAATAAATAAAAATATGAGTAGTTCAGAAATTAAAAGTGAATTAACTGAAGTTAACGAATTGAATGGAAACGTAAATCAAGATAAAGTACGTAAAGGATGGGTTAAATTCGACGACGAATCTCCAAAAACCACAGAAAATGAAATATTATCAAGCGTTATACCCCCAGCGGGAGCGAGTACATCTGCACCAACTGAATCTGCCGCTGTTCTAAAAACTGAAACAGTCCATATTAATTTAGAAAGAGGTGACAAAAATGTTGAGCCTATATCATTAGGAACACTGTCTAAAAATGTTGAGTTTGTCAATGTTCGTCAAGGTTTCTGTAAGTATTGTGCATGTGACCAGAATATAATAACGACATTATGATCTGACGCTAACTGATTTATACTAATAAATAAATTATAATCCTTTCAGCTAATGGTGACATTATTGTCACTCTGCTACCTGTAAATACAAAATGGCCCTGGGTGACCGCAGCACACTTTCGACCAGAACTTGTACCAGAAGAGTTAATGGCGCAAGGTTTAACAGTGAGTTGTTGGTTTATAGTTTTTAGTTTTGTATAGCTAACAAGAGTTAATGTTTTGGCATGATCAAAAACATTGTTTTAATTTCAGCTCACAGTTGAGGAGTATGTTCATGCGATGGAACTGCTTATTAACGATGCTCGTTTTACATTGTACAACATATGCTACAAGCGTGTGCTTGTTTGTTGGATAACACTTGCATTCCTTGTGCTGTTGGCACTTTTATTTTCTGGCCTGACTGGCCTTGTTTTATTTTCACTGGGTGTATTATGGCTGATTCTTAATGCAGCTGCAATATTTCTATGCATGTGGATAAAGTTGAGATTATCAAAAGGACTGGAACAATGTCTGGCAAGAGTCAACAAGCTGCTCAGTAAACATAAATTGATTCTAGCTCTTGATGATAGAGGAAAAATTTCATGTCATAAAGTGAACCTCTGTTTTATATACTTTGATGCTGGACCTTGTATTGCCCACATACAACAGTTCATTGAAAGTGAAGAAGGTAAAACAATAATGCAGGGATGGGAACAGAGACTAGATGTACCTACAAATGATATTGTGATTCAAGGAAGCCAGTCAACCAGATTATCCAGAAAACAGGTATGTAATGGTAGTTAACCATTTCATAAGAGTTTCATTCATATAAATACATAAATGTCCCATTGAACACTACAGTTCTTATAACCTGACTGCACTAGAAGGGTTTTTGAACTGTGGCATTCAGCTTCTAATAAAAATATTGGTGGTACACATAGTTACTAGAACTATTGTAAATTGGGTACTTATCTGTAAACTAAACAGTTAAAAGTAAATTTTGCCATACCTAAGCATTCTAATGCTATGAATTCATTTAGCTACATCCAACACAATTTTATTAACAATACTTATAAAAAAATAATTAAAAGATGCATAGAAACATGATTTTTGGAAACTGTTATGTCATTCACACTGGTAAATTCTCATAGAACATGTTGTCTGATAGAATAATAACTAAGAGAAGAGAGACAGCCAGAGAAATATAGTTATCACCATGATTTTATGTGAATGACTTGACAATTAAAACACACAGTTATGCATGTTATCTTGAAATGCTGGTGACACTACATTTTTATTAGTATTTTGAATTTAATGCTTAACCAAAATTATTTTATTTATTTAATAAACCAGGCTTAAAATCATAAGGTTTATTGATGCACTCAGGTGTAAGGAATCTAATACCATGGTTTTAGTAATAAAGCATTTCCTTCATTTACATCTTCACAACTGCAACAAAAATAAAGAATAGGACTTAAAATATAAATATTTTTATGTTGAGTCATCAATGTGACAATTGTAATTTTGTTAGACCTATTCTTATTTTGATCTCTTACTATAGTCAGAAACAAAAGACGATTGCTTTGACAAAATAATCATCTTAATATATTGACACTAATGTGGGGCCCAATTTATTTAAAGGGCTTTGTCTCATAGAGACCACCACCACCCAGTGCGGGAAGAACAAAATTTCATAACTTACAAACATGGTACTTATCACTAGCTTATGATCTATTTAACACTAGTTTGTACAAAAGTTTTGCTTCGTCGGAACCTGGAAATGCAAGAACGGTCTTAAAAATGCCAATATCATTCATTTTAAATGGTCCAAAAATGTTAACCCTAGCAGTTTCATTCCGGACACAGTCCATCAAGATATGAATATAATGGGACTTACTATGTTCTTTTATACGTCCAACATCAGGAAAATTAACGGAATTTCCCCAGCATAATATTCATAAACTTCCTAATGTAATAACGCATTGCTTTTGCATCTTTCGAGTATTATCAATCGACTTTAGTTGCTGACTGTACCCTACCAAGTAAGGGTTTAAGGTGCTATCTAATTATAATCTTTTATTTTTGCATGTATTTGATTTGGGGGAGGAAGTTAATCTTTGCTTTGCTCTGCTAGTCCCAAATTGTAGTTTAAGAATGTCCATTATCTTATTTATTGATTTCCCTGCCATAAAAAGGAAGGATCCAACTGCGACACTTTGTTTCACATAATAACAGCTTGAAAACATTTTATTCCACAGACAATAGCCACGAATTATTGATATCTAGTCTCAGTGCAAACGCCACCGACACAGTTGCCTATAAAACTTACTATGTGCGGGGCGTTAGGCAGCCAGGTGGCACTTTTTTTTTTTTCGTGGTAAAATCATCAAATGAGTCCTCCCACCCAGGGCAGGGCGGGAGGGACTGTCAGACTTGTACTGACCAAAATCCACGGTGTCCTTCACTAGCCCTTTACGTACCGGGGTCACGGTAATGGGTAAGTCCCGCGACCCCGGCAGGCTTTGGCCCTCTACAGGCCCCGTCACTATGCTGACACTCCTTGAGGCGCGCGTGGAACACAACGCGCCGTCGACCCGGACATGGTCCACGGTCGGGCTGCGAGTCGCCCATTACTCGCCGCCCGCATGCCCGCGAGCCAGGTCGCACTGGCTAATTAATACTTCCATGTCATAAGTACACGCGTTATGCGGCCAGCGGCCACGCTCTTTAGCGCCCTTGCTAATGATGCGATTTGCAATTTCAATTAACTAAAAATGACAATCGTCCATGCTGCTACGACATAATGATGCAATTCGACTGCCTTACGTCGTCGTGGCAAGCCTGTTTTAAAATATATCATTTTCTAAAGCTCCCAGTCTGCCTTAGGGATGCAACACGTTAAATAAGACATTACGCATGTAGCCAATGTTTCATACGTAATTGATTTGTGGCATTTTGTAATAAGACTGTTATTTAGCCATTTTTGATCTCTATCAAAGTATTTTAGGCAACTTTTACTTTTGTACCTCCGTCTAATCTAAATGCGGGTTTGCCACGTTAATTTTTCAAGAACTTTTGTAGCAGTGACCCAGTAACGGTCCTGACTTACGGGCTGAAAGGTTCGATGGCGTGGCCGCGTGGCGCCATCACCCTTTGATGACCTGCACCTTTTTATTGGATTTATTACCTCATTCGCTCCCAAAGAGGCTTCTTCAAATTTTTATCGCAATCAAAATTTTAACATAGAATATTTTATTATATTGCTCAAGCAATAGAGTATAATTGATAAAGAACAATTTTAGCATCATTGTTATTTGCAAGCCGTTCAAGTATTACCTACGTAAGCAGATTTATTACAATTATTTACTCCCTCGTCCCCCTTGTCAGCAAAAGTAAGTAAAGCTCTTATCCTCTCCCCCATGCTTACCCTCTTGTCTGTTATGTAAACATTTTTCTATTTATGTATTGTTTTTACTTAGACGTATGCATTATTTGCGGGAATCCCCTAAAATGCGTTTCGTTTTCAACCAAAGACAACGTGAGGGTTGCCATTCGTTTAAAAAAGTAAATAACTACCGATGACGTAATCAACATCTAGACTCCCTAACCCCCATGTCATCCAAAATAAACATAGCATAGACCCCCCCGCCCCACGCACGGTGGGCTGAAATCAAGCTCTAATGGACTTAGGGATTCACGAAAATTGATAAGCAATTAAAAAAAAAATAAAGACGGCTTGGTGATCTACCACTAAATACAAGAAATTTTTCTTCTGCGATTTTTGTATATACTTAATATTTTAAAAGTTATAACGATTTGAATTTATTTTTGTATGGAGAAATTTGATTTTATATGAATAACTTTTAATTCTCAAGAGTTCTCAAATAACCGCTTTCGGTATTCGATTGCGCTATTTTTTAGGCAAATTATCCGATATAGCACTTGCTTCGATTTTCTTCGATTTTGGAGAAAATTGTTTTTCATTCCCTTTTCCACACCACCTTTGAGGTAGAGAACTAAGCGCGTTTTTTTTTATCAGTGGTGTCTCCAGGAGGCCTAATCCACTCATACGCACACTCACAAACTCACTCACAAACACACGCACTCACAAAATTATCACTTAGACAATTTCATCAGATTCAGATTCGTTCTCTAAATGTTCCACATTAACAAATTTTCCCGCTCATCATCTTCAAATGTTGTAGATAAAAGAAGCATGGCTTTCGCTTCTTCTGAAAATGGTTTGTGTTTCCGTATCATTTTATGACGTTTTGATGATATATACTAACTGGGTCTGAACTAATTATTAAATTATTTAAAATATCCTCATTATTAGCTCTTCTGCAGACTTTCCTTGAATGGTGTTGGCGATATCGCCTAAAGTCTTTATTTCTAGATTCAGCCGCTTCTTCATTAATCGCTAATTTCTGTTTCCTTCAATTCATTTATCTCCGTTTCAATTTCGGTTTTCTCTCTTAAAATCGTTGATTTATTCTCTTTTTCAAACTTGAAAAATATTGGACGACACCAATATGAAGAATTTGGTGAGTCGTTTTCCCAGATAATTTGTTCCTCAGAAATAATTTTTATTGGTACTGAACTACCCATAAAAATACTTGAATCATATGTCGAAGCACTGTCCAATTTGTCCTCCGTTGTCATTTTTTGCTTATAGTTTGCTTGATTCGAGGCACCATCCATTCCCCATTTGCTTATCATTGTCATCTCCTTAAAGTCTGTGCTATCAATATTGATTGCTTTGAATAATATCCTTTTGGTGGTTATATCTAATAGACGCTGCAATTTTATTCCAGCAGTTGTATCTGTTAAGGTGATATCATCTTTTGGCGGGTAGCATTCTTGTTTTGCATTTTGCACCTTGTAGTAGGAAGGGAACATGTCGACATTTTTCTCTTTGATACTTTTTCTTAAAGTATTATATTGCCACTTTGTTAATTTAAGGGACAAAACAAGTCCCAAAGTTTCATCTGGAGTAAATTTAGGTTTTTCATTTTTACCTAAAAGACTATCTTTCGCTTTTTGCACATCCTGTGGATTTTTAAGTAGGTGTTCGAGGATTTTAGATATTCCTTGATTACCATCCTCTCGTAATTTCATAATGTATGCATGAGATATTTCCTCTGTAGTCATATTTGTATGAATATGTTCTGTACGTCTCTTTTTTTGCTTAGGTCCTAATTCACAAAATGGTTTTCTGGGACTTACATTCGTTGACGTGGCAGTAGACACTTTTGCTGGAGATTCATGTTCACTTGATGTACTAGGAACAGAGTCTTGGTTTCTTTCAAATGCACTTACAATGAAATCAGGCCACTTTATTTCCGATGATAACCATTCACTATTATTGTTGCTGAACAATTCCTCTTTGCTATGAGCATTTTGCCGTCTCCTTTGCAGATTATAGCAATATTTTGCACAAAACGCTTTTACCGCTTTATCGTTTTCAGCACTTAACACAGTGGGGACTAATCTAGATTTAATAGCACTATATAAAACACTATTATTTTTAAAACTTCCACTTTCCTTTAATAGCACAACAATATCAATATTTGACAACAAATCGAACATTTTTACGTAATAAATAGTATTAGTATTCCGAAAATGTGAGATAGGATAGTGCGTTTATTACGATGTGTAACAACGTACTGAGGATGGTTGTTTTTCAAATGTAACCGTATCATTTTTTACCTGCTATTCATCATCCTATCACATAATGACACGTCATCATTTTGCTGCGCTCAATGGACGATGCGTTAATGAGGGTCACGGCACTATTGAGTATTGTTAAAAACAAATGACGTAATAAGGGTGATGTAGAATGTTTACCAATAATTTGTTTTTTGCTATATTTCTGTAATACAATATTAAAACATGTCAGATTAAACCAAAAACCGATTAATATTTCATACAAAGTTTAGGGGTCTATAACTCGAAAAATACTAAGTATAAAAAAATTACATATAACAAAAAATATTTGTATTAGTACATAAAATTCAAAAATACTCATTTTAATCCTTAAGTCCCCACTTGACGATTCCAGCCCACCGTGCCACGGTGGGCTGAAATCAAGCTCTAATGGACTTAGGGATTCATGAAAATTGATAAGCAATTAAAAAAAAAATAAAGACGGCTTGGCGATCTACCACTAAATACAAGAAATTTTTCTTCTGCGATTTTTGTATATACTTAATATTTTAAAAGTTATAACGATTTGAATTTATTTTTGTATGGAGAAATTTGATTTTATATGAATAACTTTTAATTCTCAAGAGTTCTCAAATAACCGCTTTCGGTATTCGATTGCGCTATTTTTTAGGCAAATTATCCGATACAGCACTTGCTTCGATTTTCTTCGAATTTGGAGAAAATTGTTTTTCATTCCCTTTTCCACACCACCTTTGAGGTAGAGAACTAAGCGCGTTTTTTTTTATCAGTGGTGTCTCCAGGAGGCCTAATCCACTCATACGCACACTCACAAACTCACTCACAAACACACGCACTCACAAAATTATCACTTAGACAATTTCATCAGATTCAGATTCGTTCTCTAAATGTTCCACATTAACA
The DNA here is from genome assembly GCA_943136025.2 of Agrotis puta. Lineage (NCBI taxonomy): Eukaryota > Metazoa > Arthropoda > Insecta > Lepidoptera > Noctuidae > Agrotis > Agrotis puta. Next base: position 11,071,147 of record OW964170.2, on the reverse strand, counting down.
AATTCTATATTTTCCCGCTCATCATCTTCAAATGTTGTAGATAAAAGAAGCATGGCTTTCGCTTCTTCTGAAAATGGTTTGTGTTTCCGTATCATTTTATGACGTTTTGATGATATATACTAACTGGGTCTGAACTAATTATTAAATTATTTAAAATATCCTCATTATTAGCTCTTCTGCAGACTTTCCTTGAATGGTGTTGGCGATATCGCCTAAAGTCTTTATTTCTAGATTCAGCCGCTTCTTCATTAATCGCTAATTTCTGTTTCATTCAATTCATTTATCTCCGTTTCAATTTCGGTTTTCTCTCTTAAAATCGTTGATTTATTCTCTTTTTCAAACTTGAAAAATATTGGACGACACCAATATGCAGAATTTGGTGAGTCGTTTTCCCAGATAATTTGTTCCTCAGAAATATTTTTTATTGGTACTAAACTACCCATAAAAATACCTGAATCATATGTCGAAGCACTGTCCACTTTGTCCTCCGTTGTCATTTTTTGCTTATAGTTTGCTTGATTCGAGGCACCATCCATTCCCCATTTGCTTATCATTGTCAACTCCTTAAAGTCTGCGCTATCAATATTGATTGCTTTGAATAATATCCTTTTGGTGGTTATATCTAATAGACGCTGCAATTTTATTCCAGCAGTTGTATCTGTTAAGGTGATATCATCTTTTGGCGGGAAGCATTCTTGTTTTGCATTTTGCACCTTGTAGTAGGAAGGGAACATGTCGACATTTTTCTCTTTGATACTTTTTCTTAAAGTATTATATTGTCACTTTGTTAACTTAAGGGACAAAACAAGTCCCAAAGCTTCATCTGGAGTAAATTTAGGTTTATCATTTTTACCTAAAAGACTATCTTTCGCTTTTTGCACATCCTGTGGATTTTTAAGTAGGTGTTCGAGGATTTTAGATATTCCTTGATTACCATCCTCTCGTAATTTCATAATGTATGCATGAGATATTTCCTCTGTAGTCATATTTGTATGAATATGTTCTGTACGTCTCTTTTTTTGCTTAGGTCCTAATTCACAAAATGGTTTTCTTGGACTTACATTCGTTGACGTGGCAGTAGACACTTTTGCTGGAGATTCATGTTCACTTGATGTACTAGGAACAGAGTCTTGGTTTCTTTCAAATGCACTTACAATGAAATCAGGCCACTTTATTTCCGATGATAACCATTCACTATTATTGTTGCTGAACAATTCCTCTTTGCTATGAGCATTTTGCCGTCTCCTTTGCAGATTATAGCAATATTTTGCACAAAACGCTTTTACCGCTTTATCGTTTTCAGCACTTAACACAATGGGGACTAATCTAGATTTAATAGCACTATATAAAACACTATTATTTTTAAAACTTCCACTTTCCTTTAATAGCACAACAATATCAATATTTGACAACAAATCGAACATTTTTACGTAATAAATAGTATTAGTATTCCGAAAATGTGAGATAGGATAGTGCGTTTATTACGATGTGTAACAACGTACTGAGGATGGTTGTTTTTCAAATGTAACCGTATCATTTTTTACCTGCTATTCATCATCCAATCACATAATGACACGTCATCATTTTGCTGCGCTCAATGGACGATGCGCTAATGAGGGTCACGGCACTATTGAGTATTGTTAAAAACAAATGACGTAATAAGGGTGATGTAGAATGTTTACCAATAATTTGTTTTTTGCTATATTTCTGTGATACAATATTAAAACATGTCAGATTAAACCAAAAACCGATTAATATTTCATACAAAGTTTAGGGGTCTATAACTCGAAAAATACTAAGTATAAAAAAATTACATATAACAAAAAATATTTGTATTAGTACATAAAATTCAAAAATACTCATTTTAATCCTTAAGTCCCCACTTGACGATTCCAGCCCACCGTGCGCCCCCCAGAAGTGCTTACGTAATACTTGAACGGCCCCTAACCGTGACCCTGGAACGTAAAGGGTTATTGAAGGGTCACCGTGGATGTTAGTCAGTACAAGCCTGACAGTGTGGGTAGGAGGACTCATTTGACGAATTTACCACGATAAAAAAAATGTTATTCGCAACGTTGATAAAGTGGCGATTTTAGACCCGCTGTGTTCCAGCAGTGGAATCATTGTAGGCAGATTATGCAATCTCTGGTGATATGCTCAGTAACTAATACTGTAAGTGTTATTTTCTTGCAGTTTTCTACAGTTATTCTAATCATCTGTATGCATAATTGATTGCATTGTGGAAGTCTGCTATTCGCACAACACATCCGTTTTAAAAATAATGAGTGATTTTTATATTTCTTGCGCTGGATCTTTCCCTTTTTAAATAGCTTTCTTTATTACTATGTAGTGTGTATCTTAACCAATGTATTTTTAACACATTACTAAGAAGGTTGGTAGACACTTGTAGTTTTTGGTGGGTAAGCAAGGCATACGAATGTGCAGGGTATGGCAGAGCAAGTGTACCTCCGGTACCTGCAACGGTGGGGGAAAGACTTCCTGCGCCGCCGGCTCGACTGGACTCTAGACGAGGAAGGCGGCAACCCCGCCGCCCCGCGGCATTTAACACAGGCGCTCTGCCCTTGTCAATATGTTGAGGAAGTATTGCGGAACAAAGAGCCCAGAGACACACGCGCTTGTTGTCCGCTCTGCAACGATTGGCTCAGGCGTCGCGGTCTTGATTGACCAGATGTCTTCACTTTTGGCAAGTCTTCAGATTTGTAATTGTATACGAAACCATTAATTAGTTTTTTTTTTTACCTTTAATCATCTTATATTGGATATCATTTTTTACAGGAAAGGGGTGCTCTTCTGTATTTACGGTATGCAGGACGTTGGGGATCACAGGCTGTTAAAAATCGACTCAACTTGAGCAGCCTCGTGCCTGGACGTCATGGTGAGAAATATGTCTGTCCTTGTCAGTTCATAGAAGAGCACCTAAAGGTAAAACCTCCCGCGGGCATTGCAAAATATTTTACACTTCCTAACCAGAATATTCAAGTTTATTAATCAATTACGTTGGTATTATTGAAATGTATTCATTTATATTATACTTATGCAACTTTTCCGTCCGTATAATAAGTAACATATCATTATAATTAGCAATAACGGTTAGCCAGAGTATGAACTTTAAGTGAGCTGTCAGCTGAAGCCATAACAAATATAAAAGCAAATCTTTGTCACTCTTTCCGGTTCGATCGATTCGTATAATCATATACAAAATCTGTCTCACAATCTTTGTATGTCATTTTGTGAATATGATTATCAAGATTACTAGGATTAACATAAAGTTATTTCGTTATTCCTTAAAGGGTACAACTGTACCCTAACAGATTTCACTAGTTTTCTCTTTCAGCATATACTACAGTATTCTTGGATACGTGCTACACACAGTTTTCCTAAGAAATCGTGTCGTGATAATATTGAAAAGAAAACAGAAAATTTTTGTCTCGTTTACTCTTCCTTCTAAAATAACTTTCTGTCGGTTACACACTATTATATTATTGAGTAATTTCCTTTGCTCATACTCTGTCTACGACAATAACTAAGAACGTACTTAAATACATATTAGTAATTTTAGTTGATAAGATTAATATGTAAGTATGTGCATTATGTACATGGTGTAGTGCAGATTACAAGGAAGACCAATAATTTCTTTCGTCACTCATTTCATTAAAAATAAGATGCAGATGAAGCTGCCAGAGCAAAATTAGTGGCGAGAGTTCTGAGCTTTATTGGGAACAAGATTTTAAAATTGGCTCATTATTTCTATCATCACAGCTGATGAAAATATAAACATGATAAGCTATGGGCTAAGTGTACTGAGAAAGCCTCAAGGAATACACCTGGTTTATGTATGATATTATGTAGATAAGTAATATTTCATAGAGTATTTATGTCTAGTGGCCATACCATTAAGCTTTTACTGTTGTACAGAACTAAGTAATTTTATTGGAGTATATTTTAGTTTCGTAAAAATCATTACTAACATCTTTCTTGTAAGGGCTTGTTTTATTTCCTTTATTCATTTTTTGTTCCTATCTGTTTACATTTTTAAATATTTTTACAAAAAAGAAATTAAAAAAAAACATTAAAAAATATAAAAAAATAGTGGTCCACCAACATCGGGAACAGGGTCCAAGATGCCGGTGGTTAGGGCTCTAGAGAGAGGAACCTCCTCACAATGCGCGCCGTGTCCAAAAGAACTGCTTTTTGCATCAAGCCCTTGAGCCAGCTGCACAACGAGAGCCTCTTGAGGTGTTGGTCGAGGCTCTTCGCAATGAGTCCATTGACCGAAACGACTATCGGTACAATGACTGCTGAGTCCACGTTCCACATGTCGACTATCTCGTGAGCAAAATCAAGATACTTGATTTTTTTATCATTTTCAGCTTTCACGAGATTTTCGTCATGAGGGACGGTGATATCAACAATCATTGCACGGCGCTCTCGGCGATCTACCACCACAATATCAGGCTTATTGGCTACAATAGTCCTGTCAGTGATGATAGATTGATCCCAATACAATATGGCATGACCGTTTTCAAGAACTGGGTCGGGCACATACCTGTAGTAAGGGCTTGTTTTTATTATTATTTTTAATGAAGAATATTTATTAAAAATAATAATTTAAAAAAAATTAAATACAATAATAAATTGTTCTTCAATATATTTTACTGTTTTTTTAATAAACTCAGACTTAGTACTGTTTGTGGCAGCAGTTTAAAATAAAGATATCATGAATTTAAACCATGGACGCCTTCAATTTATTGGTGCCCTTATTGGTCAAAAACTGTCTGTTGTTCAGCATATTATTAAATTAATGTGATCAGTGTGAAATGTATGGCTTATGCATTTTAAGAATATGTTATTTGAGAACAATGGAATCACAATAAAACAGACTAGTCATCTTCAGTAGCTTTCCTGCACACATAATATCAGTGTGTTGTAATGATTTCATAATAAAACCAAAGCTCAAAGTGTGGAATTGTTTCAGAACTATTTATTTTCAAATGATTATTTTTATTATTTATCCAATACTTAATCATTTCAAAATAATATAGCCTTAATTAAGATTAAAGATTATCATATAGTTTTAATATAATTAGGGATAATGTTACCTAAAGCATTATACTATTTTAAAAGCGATATGCGTAATGTACTATATTTTTCACATTCCCGATAAAATATTATATCTAAAAATAAGTACATATTAAATTATTATAAAAGTGCATATGTGCCACCCATTAATTTATCTGAACTGATTTATGAAAAAAACATTTATTGTTTTTCCAAGTTTTTCTTGTTTCGTTTGCTCAGCAGTCTTTAATAGATTTTAAACGTTATGCGCTGAGGTATGAATTTGAAAATGTACTAGCGACTGCAGAGCGTTAACGATTACTTTTGGCTATAGGGCCTGTCCGGAGCAATAAAGATAAGCGGCTATTTGACTGAAAAATTATAATTAGTCCGTCACTTAGATTATCAAAAAATATTTGACCCGTATTTTTTGTTTTGTTTCGTAAACCAAAATTGACGGATCGTATCTCCGTCAATTATGGTTTACGAAACAAAACAAAAAATTGCAAACATCTTTCAAAATTGGCAATACGTCACAATTCAGTACAATTTCTACTGAATTCTGACGTCACGAGCCCCCACTCTAGAGTTTTGTATTTTAGTGAATATTCATTGATTTTACAAAAGAAAAAATACGTGTCCGTTATTTTTTTAAACTCTAACGGCCTTATTACAAAAACTAAATAAACCTTGGTTTAAACCTGGTCTATCAAGTCCAGGCTTATCTGCAGAGCCATGGTTTAAATTTGTCCGTATTACAAAACTAAGATAAAACCTCGACTTTAGTACCGCCATTTGAACGATTGTCTAAACAATTAAATCCACAACGAGTAATAACAATTAAACCTACCTTATTTCAATCCATTTTGGGTGAAAATAACACAAAAACTACAACACAATGAAAAATTTGCTATCAGAAACTTTGACACACCTTTGACAGCTACTACTGTTAGACCATGGTTTATCGAAAAACCTCGATTTGTAATAATGTCTGTGTAAACCATAGTTTAACAAGATTAAACCTGGGTTTTTAGTTAAACCTCTTTTTGTAATAAGGCGGTATATGACGGTCTAATTATATTTATTATTTATAGCTACTGTCAAATAGCCAATTCTTAAGTTTGTTTAATTTATATAGAGGGAATATATAGGTAACTGTGAAAATAAAGAGGAAACGTTACGCATACTTCTGATTACCCAATTTGGTAATAAATTAGACATGTGTTTAGTAAAAAAAAAATAAGAAAGTATTTGTAAAGTTGTGATTAATGTAAACATATTCCGTCCTGAATATTGTAGCTACTTAGTCGTAAATATCAGTATACCTTTACTTACATATTATTATTTTTATGTAACGTTGAATAATATAATATATACATATTTTTTAAATAGTTGTTTTAATTTTAGAACCTATTTTAAATCTACTAATATTATAAATCTGAAGTTTGTTCGGTTGAACGCGCTTTTCTCAGGAACTACGGGTTTGAATTGAAAAATCTTTTTGTGGTGGATAATCCATTTATCGAGGAAGACTATAGACTATATAACATTACGCTACGACCAAGAGCAGCGAGGGGTAAAAGCACGGCGAACAGCTAGTATTTCCTTCCAAGACAACAAAATTAACGGATAGTGGAAAAACAAATTAACAAGACTAAGGTAAATAAAAGAACTGCCTAGAATCAATATATTTATTTGAACATAATGTTTAAGAAGACAGATTCTTCATCCTTGATTATTAAAAACATTTAATTACAGAATTCTTTTTAGGAATTATGGAACAAGGCGTAGCGAGGTTGATTGAACTTGAATTCAAAAGGAGTGATTACCGGTGATCCTAATATCTGTAGTATTAATAGTGGCATAAGCGAGAAAGCTTTCGACTGATTGCAAAGCGTAATCATATGTTACGTAAGCCTATGCGTTGGTGGAGGGGGCTACAGGTTACAAGGTCAAATTAAATTAGCTAGTGATACTTCATAGTCGTGGTATCTATCTACCTATATCTTATGATAATGTGGTGATAAAACAAAATTAATATTATGCAGATAGCTCTATTAAGCTATGATAATAATGTTGAAATACCAAAAGAAGAAATAGTAGCCATCATCAGATTATAATATTCCCACGGCTGGGGCAAAGGCCTCCTCTCTGTGAAAGGGAGTGGGCCATAATCCACCACGCTGGCCCAGTGCGGGTTGGTAGATGTCACATGTCTTCGAACTTGCATGTTTCTAGGACATGCCGCGGTTTCCTCATTGTGCTTTCTTCACCGTTTTGAAAGCAGTGGTGATGAAATAAATTACACAAAGTAATGCGCCAGGCTGGGTTCGAACCCACGACCTACAACTCGTAAGTCGGGGCCGATATCACTTCTCTTAAGAACTTAGGAGTAATAATATATTCGACCATAGTTCGATGCATTTTAGCCCCACAGCGGGTCTTAATTGGCCACTACTCATGATTGAATTCGTGTATTCCAAGCATCGTCATTGGCAATTCATTCACGATCACGAAATGAATCATTTGGAATATTGCGAAGTGGCCGCTTTAGACTCGCTGAAATGCTATTCCCTAAGGAGTTATGTGCAGCGCTGCCCCGACAAAACTACAGTTTGATATTCACTAGGCCACTGCGATACATGTTTTATGTGCCGCGTACAGTCAACAAGAGAAGTATCCAGAGAGCAGTTTTTAAATGGTTTTCCATTGTTGTATTATAAATATCAATGTATCTGCGCATTAACCCTTTTGCTGTATGTAGCTTACAACCAAAAGTCACGTACATACAGCATAATTAGTACACAAGAAAACTGTTTTTAATCCGCTGCCTGGATACTCTTTTTTTGGCTGTACCTCGCTAAATAGAAGTGTTAGATAAGATCGGGTGTATGTCCAGCTGACGAAAAATAAGCCTGACAAGCAAAGTGAGTTTTATGGAACGGTTGTCGCAGTTAATCAGGTTTTGTGTGACGAGTTCATCCTGAACAGATTTTTTGTATCCTTATATTTTATACTTAAATAAAAAATGGTGTGAATTGTGTTCAAATATTTATTTAGAAAAATAAAGTGGGAAGACCGGGATCGTGAAATAGAACTAGACTACTGGTTTTTCTAAAGCGTTTTGATATAGCAAGACATGCCTAAGATTGGATAATATTGTTGAGAATAGATGAAATAACAACGCTAGTTCCTAAATAGAGCAAATCTCAATAACCTCTGTAGTAAACCTTTGCCAGAAGGTACTTCGTTTCAGAAGTATCTTAAATCTTTGGTGACTATATTGTCCACGACTTTGCTGTGTACGTTACTCCAGCAAGAAAGTATCTCCTAGAGTTATATGAGTAGAACGTATAGTTTGTGCCTTATCTGCTGTAAATGTGCCCCCACATAAAAAATGTGTGCCCCCTTACGTTTCGAAAAAAAATGGAAAAAACGATTCTTGCTGGGGTAACGTTTTTCTAGCAGGAAAATTCTAAACGAATGATCGGAGAGAGAAAAACTGTGCATGGCCAGATAGCTTATATGTGTGCCAAAATGTGCCCCCAAAAATAAAATCTGTGCCCCTTCAGATTTTCGAGATATTGCATTTCCTGCTGGAGTAACGTTTTGATGAATAGTATATCTCTAAAACCATTGCATGTGCCCCTGTAGAATAAACATACGCGAGTAGCTCTTAATGTGTGCCCCTTTGTGCCCCAATTAGATTTTAGAAAATATTTATAGTTTTCAAGTTATCGCGGTTTTATGAAAACCCGAAAAAACATCGCAGCGCCTAAATGAGACAAGGCATAACTTCGCTGAAAACTGTATTCGGTCCTTCTTGACGCTAATAATAACCATACAAAGTTTCAAAAATGTTCATGCATGCGTTTTTGAATAATCTTGCTAAAAGTAAAAACGATGGTGTCATAACTTTGACGGCAAAATACAAGGAACTGGCACAATCCCAGATGTGTAGGTGTAAACCAAAATCATGTGCCTTTAGTAAAAAATATATGGTGAAAATATTGAGCTTCAAATGTTACGCATTAAGTAAATATAAACAAAAAACCAAAATATGTAAACAACGGCTGGTTATCCGACCAAATCTGAATGACTACTAAAAAGCGACGGATTCATACATATCGATGACCTTCTTTACTTTACTCACTAACCGGTTCACACTTGTTGTGCCTGAGTACACTGAAGTAGAAAAGTAATAACTAATAAAATAAAGTTATTACACATGATTAAGTACATTTATAAGAGCCATTTTCAAATAAAATGTACATGTGACTAACATGCTCAAAATCGTGACCAAACTGTTTTGTGACATACCTGTATTTTTATACTAATGTAAGTCACATTTATTGTAAAGCAGAGTTTACATGTAACTATGTCCTACTGCTCAAATTGAGCAGGGTCCGGCAGGGAGCTAAAATGCAGGTTTAATGATCAAATTCAGCATTTATAATTAATATATTTATAATAATATATTATATATTTATAAATTATATTATTAATATAATATATTAATAATATAATTTCAAATTTTATATATTTTTTTTTACACAATATTATTCATAAACTTAATATTGATCTGTGATTTTTTGTGATGCAAATTTACTAATTATAATTATGTTAGGCTATGAAAAACTGATCTGTGATTTAAAGAACTAGACTACATTATAGGTAGGAAATTTGATCTGTGATTTGATGCAATAATTACTTTAAGAATTAAAATTAAGGGAATAATTTCCACATCAACAAGCTGTTTCATTTATATAGTCACAAGGTGCATTTAATATATTTTTTAATTAGCCCTCAAAACTTTTGAACGCGACTGTGCGGACAACAGCTTAGGTATAATACGTCCAATAAAGAAGGTCATCGATATGTATGAATCCGTCGCTTTTTAGTAGTCATTCAGATTTGGTCGGATAACCAGCCGTTGTTTACATATTTTGGTTTTTTGTTTATATTTACTTAATGCGTAACATTTGAAGCTCAATATTTTCACCATATATTTTTTACTAAAGGCACATGATTTTGGTTTACACCTACACATCTGGGATTGTGCCAGTTCCTTGTATTTTGCCGTCAAAGTTATGACACCATCGTTTTTACTTTTAGCAAGATTATTCAAAAACGCATGCATGAACATTTTTGAAACTTTGTATGGTTATTATTAGCGTCAAGAAGGACCGAATACAGTGTTCAGCGAAGTTATGCCTTGTCTCATTTAGGCGCTGCGATGTTTTTTCGGGTTTTCATAAAACCGCGATAACTTGAAAACTATAAATATTTTCTAAAATCTAATTGGGGCACAAAGGGGCACACATTAAGAGCTACTCGCGTATGTTTATTCTACAGGGGCACATGCAATGGTTTTAGAGATATACTATTCATCAAAACGTTACTCCAGCAGGAAATGCAATATCTCGAAAATCTGAAGGGGCACAGATTTTATTTTTGGGGGCACATTTTGGCACACATATAAGCTATCTGGCCATGCACAGTTTTTCTCTCTCCGATCATTCGTTTAGAATTTTCCTGCTAGAAAAACGTTACCCCAGCAAGAATCGTTTTTTTCCATTTTTTTTCGAAACGTCAGGGGGCACACATTTTTTATGTGGGGGCACATTTACAGCAGATAAGGCACAAACTATACGTTCTACTCATATAACTCTAGGAGATACTTTCTTGCTGGAGTAACGTACACGACTTTGCTCGTCGCTGGCCCACCAATTATACATACTTGTAAAATAGTATAACAAGTAATATATTAATCTCAATCAATTTTTATTTTCGTCATGTATGTGGATTGTTGGATTCAACAAACTCGGTTGGGCAGCGTTCGGGAAACTACGCAATGTCTTTTCGTCCGACATACCTCAGTGCCTCAAGACGAAAGTCTTCGACCAATGTGTGTTACCAGTGATGACGTACGGCACCGAAACGTGGTCTTTCACTATCGGCCTCATCTCAAAGCTCAAAGTCGCTCATGAGCTATGGAGAGAGCTATGCTCGGTGTTTCTCTACGTGATCGAATCCGAAATGAGGAGATCCGTAGACGAACTAAAGTCACCGACGTAGCCCACCGGATTAGCAAGCTGAAGTGGCAATGGGCAGGCCATATTGCTCGCAGAGCAGATGGCCGATGGGGTCGAAAAGTACTAGTGGTGGAGAGAGCTATGCTCGGTGTTTCTCTACGTGATCCAATCCGAAATGAGGAGATCCGTAGACGAACTAAAGTCACCGACATAGCCCACCGGATTAGCAAGCTGAAGTGGCAATGGGCAGGCCATATTGCTCGCAGAGCAGATGGCCGATGGGGTCGAAAAGTACTAGAGTGGAGACCAAGGACTAGCAAGCGCAGCGTAGGACGTCCACCAACAAGGTGGACAGACGACCTTATAATTGTCGCCGGAAGACGCTGGATGCAGGTCGCTTCCAACCGGTATATGTGGAGATCTAAAGGGGAGGCCTATGTTCAGCAGTAGACGTCCTATGGCCGAGATGATGATGATGATGTGGATTGTAGGCACCTTAAAAGTGGCCGTTTAGGCCCGCAGTAGGTACTGCATAACATGATATTAGGTATTTCATAAAACTTACTACATCTAGTGAATAGCTATAACTGGTACATTTTTCTTATATATTTGCATTAGCAGTAAGCTCTAATAAAATGTAATGTAAGTATAGAAATTTATAAGTAGGGTTTTTTTTTGTAATCGTATAGAATCCAAAATGTTTTAAACCTACATAAACCGGTACCTTGTTGACGAATCTTCTAGATCCTTCGCACAGACATGTTACAAAAAATAAGATTTAATACAGAAGTACGGTAGTAAGTAATACAGAGGTGGATAAGTACAATATAAAGATAAGTAAGTAAATATAAGGAATAAATTCTTAAATCACAGACACAATTTATTTCAAAATAATGTTTAAGAAAATATAAGGGAACACATTGAGATGTACAATGCCTAGTAGGTATTATAAAAATATATTAAAATATAATCATAGCATTGGTCATGGTTAACATAACATTACTTTTTCGGTTGACTTATCGATTATTACAAATAAAAATATCACAGATGACAAAAAAATCAATTGGTGAAACTGTAGCACGATATTTTCAGTTTGTAATTTAATGCATAGCATTCAACTATGTTGAATTTACCAATAATAATAGTTCAAATACTTAAATCGCTATTTCACACAGAATTTATTCTAAATATTTTATACTTATGATTGCATTGATGTGATTATTTTTATCAACGCTATCGCTTTTTGACGAAAATCCACGGTGTCCTTCAATAGCCCTTTACGTACCGGGTTCACGGTAATTTGTGAGTCCCGCGACCATCAACGCTATCGTTGGGTACAATTTCAATTTTTCAGTAAACAATTTGTTGGATACTTATGTGATTAGCTGTTGTTCTGGCTGCGTTTTATACAAAATCGAGAACAAACATTATGGTTTCAGATTATTATCTCTCAAATTCACTCAAGGTCTTATAAGAATACCTAATTGAGAGGATGAAGCTTTGGCTCACAGCGTTATCTGTGCTTTGTCTTTACGCAATATAAAAAAACAGTCGAATTGAGAACCTCCTCCTTTTTTGAACTTGGTTAAAATAAAAAATGATTAATACTATTACTATAATATAATAAAAAAATAAATTCGTAATTGTTAATACAAACATTCGTTGGCCAGAACAGAGTTGGAGAATCAACTATTGAAACAATCCTTAAAATGATGGGTACTTTGTATAATATGCGTTGATAGTAATAATTATAAATGTTTAAAACAAATAATTTGAATATTGATATGGATAATTATTTACTTTTAAAATTATATGTATGAATGAATGACGAACGTGTTACTTAGCATTTCACCGACATTTGAGCAAACTAATTTTTTTTTTTTTAAATAAATTAATACTAATGCCTTCTTTTTTTGGTGGGATTTTGCGAAGCTTCCTTGCATATGTCCATATAGAGATCTTTGAAGTTGTTAGGTTGATCTTTCACTTGGGACTCCTTATCGAGTGGTTCTATGCCTTCATCAAGCACATGTTTATCAGGACATGCAAGCGACGCCAGTGAAGTGGCAGTCGATCTGTTTTGTATTATTTCACGAACGGCGAGATCAAGGAATGGTTTATTTTCTTCTTCCTCGAAACAGACACTCTCCTCCGATGTGGAGGGCTTCACAGAAACGTCATCTAGAAGAGAGACCTCGGTAGCAGCCTGCTGCATGAGGTCACGCTGCGACTCACGCGCTTCCATCAGGAATATGCTCTCCTGTTTAGTGCCACAACATAATTAAAACATCAGTAAATAAAAATAGTTAAAGGAAGTCAGCCTGGTGCGCTCCGGGGATACATTGTGAATTAAGGTGTAAAGGCTTGACGTATAAATTAGGTGTACTGCAGCTAGAGCTGCACAAAACCGTCAATTAACTTTGGGGAAATAATTATAACCTCTTTTATTGAATACCACAAATATTGATTATAAGCGAACGAAATTAAGCAATCGGTTTTAATTATTAAAAAGACAAGCGTTATACACATAAGGGTTAAATCATTTGAGTAAGTTGGTTTAGTATTTGTTAAAGTCTTTGCTACTTACCACAATAAGGAAAACAAACAAATAGATCGTTATTCATATAAGATTTGTTAAACTGTTAGCTGGCTAAGTCTATCGGACAATATGGTCCATGGGAGTTATTTTATGGTGACTGTTACTATTAGATGTTATTTCCAAATGATATTGACTCGGTCGTCAACTAGCAGTGAGATATAAAAAGACGAAATATTTATGAATCTCATTAGTTATTTTCCGTAGAAACTAAACATGTTATAGAACATAGTTATATAACATGTTTTATTAATATTTTTGAATTTATTTACCTTTACTTCTTTGGTGGTATATTGGTCCAGTTTATCATAGATAACTGCATGAAGTCCCATCTCTTTGAGCCTCATTACGACGCTTTTATTGTCGATGTCATCGCCCCAGCAGAATATGACTAGACCAGCATCTTTTGCCAGTTGCACCTGTTGAGAAAGAGTAATTACAATATCGTGTGATTCTTACTCTTATCTACCGAGGTAACAGATTACCGACCCCTGATACGCAAAGGGCAACTGAAGGAACACGAAAGTTTTAAGTCAGTTATGTCGAGTCTTTTGCAAAAAATGGGATATCATCAAATAGGTCCTGACTTCTTACTTATTTGATGAATATCCCATTTTTCCCAAACTAAAAAAGGCCCAAATTACTTAGTTTGGATAAGTGAACCGAATTATTTGTAGTCTGTTTCCAATATCAAATGATTTTCTATTCTATTTGGTATACGTGGTGGTACATTCGTGGGAAGGGATAAGGGCGTTCTGCCGCGTATTACGAATGGAAATTTAAAGATCAAATTTAGTACAGGTAATCCGGAAGAAGCTAGTTTTTGTACTTATTTTTTAACTCTTTTTGTAATTTCGTATATCTACCTACACATTTTCGAAAGCCTCAACGCTTACCTTAACGTTAAAGGCATTTGCATGTATGTAGATCTCTTGGACCCAAAGATTTTGCATTTTATTGTACATACCCCAGTTCGGCTGTAGGAAATATTTTTGAAGCAGATTTTTTGATAAAAACTTGTATACCTACATATAAAGTCCCGTTAAAGTATCGGTATTCGGAAACCAAATCTATATACATATAAATGTTAGGTATATTGGTTGGTTTGTGTACGCTTCAAAAACTCGAAAAAGTTCTGCACCGATTGAGCTGAAATTTTAGCATCAAGGATTGTTTTTATCATTTTTGAAGTGAAAACTTCTTTAGCGGCGTTGAGCATTTTTCTGTAATGGGTATAAAATCTTAAACTCGCGTCAGGACACGTGACCCTGACCGAAAAAGCGTAGGACGGCGCAGGGCGCTTGCGTGAATGTTCGTGTGACGTTGCTAGGTAACATTGTTTATAAAAGATGTACGTCACATTGGAAAATTATTGAAATAAAAAGTCAACCATTTTTGCGAGTTTTACTAAAATCTGTTCACAAGATATTTCCAACAATTACTATTCAAGTTTTCACTTCTGCCGGCACTCCCAGAGTGCAACCCGTCGTTTTTTTTTTTGTAAAGCAGTTTGTGCCACAGCGAAGCGTGGCAGGGTACAGCTAGTATAAAAATACGAGTTTTTAAAATATAAAACTCCATTTCCAGATATAGCCTAACATAAGGAAACCTTGGTACCACGAATCCACGGTATCATAATAAGGGTCGTGAATGTAGGACAAAACAAGCGAATGGGTTACTCAAAACAGTAAAAACATTTCAGTGTTCAGGTATACTAAGTTCGTACTGGACCTTTTAATTTTGGAGTGTTTTCTTTTAATTTAGTAATATTGTTGCTAATTAAAAATATGGCCAATAAAGAGTTTCCTCCATTTTGGCCCAAAAATGAAAGTTCGAATTTCTAAATATTGACAAAGATTTCAGGGACGCAGCGCCGCTAAACCGGTCAGTTACGACAAAGGTTACGATGTTGGTGTCGCAAGTTGAAAACATTTACATATCCTACTAATATTATAAACGTGGAAGTTTGTGAGGATGAATGGATGTTTGTTACTCTTTCATGCAAAAACAACGGAATGGATTTGGATGAAATTTAATGCACGGATGGATTTTATCCCGATTTTATGTTCCCTTGAGACAATTTTCTAGTTGTAGTGGGCGGAGCCGCAGGTACAGCTAGTTATACATATTTATCAAGACTTTGCCGTAGGTAATCTATTCGTACTAAAGGACAAGTATTAAACATAACTATAATGGGGTACAATATGTGAAAACATTGTGTGTGAACATGTGTTTGTGACGCTGGTAAATAATCGTTCCGAGAATACAGACATCAGGCGACGACATTGCGATTGGTCACGTGAACAAGTCAATTTATAAACAGATCTGATATGGATCGAGGTCACTACTGTATTGTACTGGGCGAATTTTATCTTAGTATTGATCTAAAACGTGCTACCTAATCATTATCTTTACTTCCAAGTACATGATAAATACCTAATTCAATATTAAATGTTTTCACAGCCAAGAATACCTTATCTTGTAGATGACTCTTAGTAATAAGATCAAAATGTACATTATTATATCTTTTAATATGATGAGGCACGTGGTTCGTGGCAGCGTTTGGGAGGACCAGCAGCGAAAAGGAAAAACAGTCCAACCTTCATTTATATGTAGCAGTTTATTTTTATAATAAATGCACACATAACATCGTCACAATAATTAGCGAGTAACAAAGAATTCACCATTACTTTTCTATATATCCGAGCACACAATTGAAACGGTTGCACACCATAGTTAGCAAGCGAGAGAGAAGGGAATAACAGTACAACCGGTACGGGGTTCACACATCCGGTGATGCCACATGTGAAAAATATAATAAGGGCATCAATACACAGTAAATCTAATACTTCCCCTTGTCCTATTATATTTTTTAGTCTAAATATAAAATTGACACTATATAATAAATATCACACTGCAGTCTCTACAACTTATATAAACATCACATAAACTTACAGTTAATAGATTAACAAGTAAATTATATTATATTACAGTTTTTACATAAGATACACATTACACTATAATTAACTTACTTTATAGTTTTAACCACATTCAAATTTTGTGTGAAACTACTATGTTTTTGTTTACCTAAAGATTTGGTGAGAACATCTGCTATCATCCTGTCTGTAGGCAAGTATCTAATTGTTATAGAACCATTATTAATTAAGTCTTTGACAAAATGATATCGAATGTCAATATGTTTGGTTCGTTTATGACATACTTCTTTAGACTCTAATAACTTTTGAGCACTCTGACTATCATTATACAAAATACATTCATCCAACTGAATTAATGTTAGTTCTGAAAGTAAATTTAGAATAAAACAGATATCCTTACAAGCATCGCCTATTGCGAGATATTCTGCTTCTGTACTTGAGAGAGCAACACACCTCTGTTTACGCGATTCCCAGTTTATGGTGGAATTGCCTAGTTTTATAACGTAACCAGTGTACGATTTACGATCAGTAGCGTCGTTAGCCCAATCAGCATCAGTGTACGCGCTCAATTTCCAATTGACACTCTTTGTGAAAAGCAAACAGTGATCAATTGTACCAGCTAAATATCTAAGTACATGTTTGGCTGCGAGCCAATGGATTTTATCAAAACAGTTGCTAAACTGGCTTAAATAACTACAAGCATAGGCAATATCAGGCCTGGTGCAAACACATAAATACATGAGACATCCTAAAAGTTGTCTGTATTTATAAACACTATCATCCAACTCTACACTTGTATGTTCAGACTTCTGTAACTTACAATTAAGAGGCAAAGGTGTGGTAACTGGTTTACAATTTTGCATGTTAAATTTAACCAATAATTTCTTTGTGTATTCAATTTGATCTAAACATAATATACCTTTTTCTCTATGTCTAGAAACTCTTATACCCAAACAATTTTTAAGTGGACCTAAATTTTTTACATTAAACTGTTTTTCTAATGCATTTTGCAAATGAACTTTAATTTTACTATTTTTATTATAAAACAGATAAAAATCATCTACATAAAGTGCCAGCAAAACAATGTCATTGCCTACCTTTTTACTGTACACACATGGTTCACTTTTACATTGTTTAAAATCATTAGCAATTAACAAGTCATGTACCTTTTTGTTCCACATCTTGCTGGATTGCTTTAAACCATAGATAGCCTTCTTTAATAAACATACTTTACCATTAAAATGTTCCGAAAAACCTAAGGGTGGTTGCATATATATTTCTTCAACAAGATCTCCATTTAAAAATGCAGTTGCTACATCAATGTGATCAATTTCTAAGTTTAGTTGATTGCTTATATTAAACAGAATTCTCATTGAAGAATGTCGAACCACCGGTGAGAATGTATCATTGTAATCTATTCCTTGCTTCTGAGTGAAGCCTCTGGCAACTAGTCGCGCCTTAAAGCAGTTGAAATTACCATCTGTGTCATGCTTCACCTTAAAAACCCATTTACATTGAACAATGTTTTTGTTAGTGGGCTTATCAACTATTACCCATACCTTGTTGGCGACTAGCGAGTCATACTCGCGCTGCATGGCGGCTTGCCACTCATCAGAATGTGGAGAAGACAATGCATCTTCATACGAATATGGTTCTCCACACAAACTGTCATGCAAGGACATAGACATAAAACAATCATAGTCTTTGTACCTTATGGGAGGAATATTGCGTGTAGAACGCACACTACGCTTAGTAGAGACTGTTTCTGTATTTATAACTTCCCCTCCAGCAGATGTCCCACCACATGTCAGACGGCCATCACCTCCGACATCAGCAGACTCTCCAGCTGAGGTACTCGATGAGTCGTGGGTCTCACTAGATGCATTTGAGTTCTCTTCTGATCCTGAAATGTCAGAAAAAATATTCATGTCATTTTTTAAAATTCTTGAATCTGATTCATCATTTGTAATAATTGAGTCATTATTTAATTCAATATTATTATCAATTATATTATCAGAATTCAATTCAATATTATTCAAATTATTATTATTTATTAATGAATTATCGATATTCATAAAATCTTTTAAAAATACTAAATTATGTTGGTCATTTTTAAAATCATGTCCCAAATCCTTATAAAATTTATTCTCTATGAAAGCTACTGTGCGTGACAATACTACTTTCTTTGGATTTGAAGGCTCCACAAGTCTATAACCTTTGCAGGTGTCACTGTAGCCAACAAAAATGGAAAGTCTGGCTTTAGAATCCAGCTTCTGCCGTTTTTGCGATGGCACCCGGTAGTACGCTAAGCATCCAAACACCCGAAGATGGCTGAGGTCAACTGGAATCCCAGTCCATACTTCTTCGGGCACTCGTCCAGACAAAGCAGCTGTAGGTGACCTATTTTTTAAATAAACAGCTGTCATGACAGCTTCACCCCAGTATTCCTTGCTGAGACCTGCCTCTGCCAGCATACTCCTAACCTTGTCCATTAAGGTACGATTCAATCTTTCTGAAACCCCATTCTGCTCAGGGCAGTAAGGGACAGTGACCTGATGGACAATACCCTGCTCTTTTAAATAGTTGCTAAACTTGTTGTTGCAGTATTCACCGCCATTATCTGATCTCAAAATCTTAATTTGCAAGCCTGTCTGTTTCTCAACTAGTGTTTTAAATGTAATAAAATGGTTAATTACCTCAAACTTATTTTTCATCAAGCATGCAAAGCTCTTCCGAGTGTAGTCATCAGTAAAAGTTATGATGTACTTCGCTCCAGACCAGCTTGGCACCTGCATGGGTCCACAGACATCAGAATGGATCAGCTGCAGAGGCTGCGTCGTTTTTGATGTGCTGTCAGGAAAAGCTGCGGCCGACAACTTCCCCTCAAGACAAGCAACACAGTTCTTGAGTGACTTTTCATCCTGAAATAAACAACGCATTCCACATGCAACCTTCTCCAGTGTTTTCATACCTTGTATATTCAGGTGACCGAGACGTCTGTGCCATAATTCAGCAGGAAGACCAGCAATGTCTCTGGTACTCAACAGCTCCTCTCCATGATCAAGGAGTAGAGAGTGTCCACTATTAGTCGAAGACCCGAAAACATTCACATTAACACACTCAGACATAACAACATGCCCATTAAGTTTAAACAAACCATTGACACACACACCAGATGCAACTAAGTTGCCAGACTTGCCTTTATGACCAACATTGTCATTATAAATAAAACATTTCTCACTGCTAAACCTAACTGAATGGCCAGACAACACCAATTTGCTAACAGATATAAGATTGGCCGCAATTTGTGGAACATATAAAACATTTAAAAGTCTAACCTTGTGATTTGACTGAATCTCCAAAGTGCCCATACCTTCACACTTAATTTTTGAATTATCAGCCATAGTTATTGAGTTATCTGACTTTTTAAAGTACTGAAGAAAATCCCTGTTGTTCACCATATGACTGGTAGCTCCACTGTCGATATAAAACTCACTGGCTTTTGACAGAAATGCTGATGCTGAAAAAGTCTTATCTTCGTTTTCTTTATCATTGGCTTTTCTGGCCTTTTTAAGTTTCTTTAATTTAAAACAATTTGACTTCTTGTGACCACTCTTCTTGCAAAATTCACAAATAATAACTTTTCTACTTTTGGAAACATAAGCTGTACTCTCTTCATCACCCGATGTCTTCCTCGAATACTCTTGTAGTAGTCGGGCTCGTACAAGTTCACTCGATACTGTAGTAGTGACCGCAGCAGTTGACAAATTTGAAACAACAGAATCATATTCGGTTGGCAGACCACTCAATAAAATCTCAGCAACTTCCTGATCTTCGATGTGTTTCCCAATATCGTCAAGCTGCTGGACTAGTGTAAACACAGCATCAATATAAGCCTGCATATCAGAAAATTCAGAGTACTGAATGCGGTGCAGTCTCCTCAGTAGAAGAACTCTTCGGTAAAGACCTTTATCTTCGAAAACATCAAGCAACGCCTTCCAAGCATCTTTAGCAGTGTTAGAGCTTCGTACATATTGAAATAATTGCGGTTTTAATGTTAAGCAAATTCGTGCAAGTGCTCTTTGATCACGCTTCAAGTGACCTTCGGCTTGGTCTGTTCCAACAACGACTTCCCACAAGCCTTCTAAAATAAGCAAATTCTTGATCGAAAACTTCCAGGTATGGAAGTTAGATATACCATCCAATTTTTCGAACCCATTGAGGTTATGTTCCATGATGCACGGCTTACAGTACTGCACGTGCGCACCGAATCACACTCCCAAAACGACGATCCCTTTTCAGTGAACCTTTTCATTAAATGCAAAAACAAGCTCCTGTATAAGCAAGCAGGCAAGATGCATTCAATTCTCTGGGCCCATAACCTTTTAATATGATGAGGCACGTGGTTCGTGGCAGCGTTTGGGAGGACCAGCAGCGAAAAGGAAAAACAGTCCAACCTTCATTTATATGTAGCAGTTTATTTTTATAATAAATGCACACATAACATCGTCACAATAATTAGCGAGTAACAAAGAATTCACCATTACTTTTCTATATATCCGAGCACACAATTGAAACGGTTGCACACCATAGTTAGCAAGCGAGAGAGAAGGGAATAACAGTACAACCGGTACGGGGTTCACACATCCGGTGATGCCACATGTGAAAAATATAATAAGGCCATCAATACACAGTAAATCTAATAATATCTTAGTTCTCGCCCGTGGATTTGGTGGCATTATTATTGATTTTGTCAACACGACTTAATAAGATCATACCGAATTCTCCCCTCATTTTCTTTTAATGCAAAACAAAGCTATAACAGTCTCTCTCTCGGTTTTGGCGTGAAACCATAACAAATAAAGTGTTTCGCATTTTCAATGATAATAGCTAATTATTATCATTGTCATATTGAATATGATAGATTTATCACCTGAGAAGGATCTCTGAGCAAATCTTCTGTGTGTACAACAATCCCCAATATTTCTGTACTGATTGCGCTCTGTACAGCTACCGGAATGGAGGAACATCTTGGATCACGATATGGCTCGTACTTTTTCGTTACGCCCTAAAATTATAATTTCATTATTATAATTTGATAGACATCTACAAACTACCAAAATTCAAATACTTACAACTTTTTAGACACAGCATACTTACAATAGTTAAAAACATGACAGGATACTTATTTTGCTTTTTTCTGACCATTGTGCAAATATCAGGATTGAAACAGGAAAATACGATGCGGCGGTCACCAGCATGCTTCAAGACAGTTTCTAAAACCTGGAAGTAAGAATGAACTTGTTTACTGATCTGTTTACAAACATTGGGTTCTTGGTAGGTATACCAAGAACCCAATGTATGACTGGTAAGTCATACTTTAAACAATTTAAAATTATCAAGACAATGCACATTGGTTCAATGACAACATAATCTGTGTCTTACCTTATCAACATAAGTATTCATATCAAAGGGGTTGTACAGTTCAAAAGTACCATCTTTCAACTCCATGGTCCACTTCAGCTCAATGTTGAAACCAACATGTGGGTCTATTTTTTTCAGTGTTTCTTTCAAAGTAGGAAATGGTTGGTGTTCCTCTAAGTCATCATCGAAAAATAGTGTTTCTCGATTGCGACCTTCAACTAAATGGTAAACCTACAAACAGAATTCATAACAATAGGAAGAGATAATGTCAACAATCTAATGATCTACCTGAAAACAATTGTCTGTGGGCCTAAATGGCCAGGCACAAATATTTTATATAATTTATGGGGTAATATTGGTAACATGGAATATTGTATTCTATTGCTTTAGCAATAGGGTAGATAATTGATAAAGAACAGTTTTATCACTATTGATATTCCTAATGCAGCCCGGCCCAGTGTTGTGATTTTTGTTCAAATAGGTAAACTAATAGGTACTAAAATTAACATGATAAGGGTTCATTTAAAAAAATAGCTTCTTTATTTGCTCTTTTGACTATTTCACTCACAAAATATATTTTAATTAAATGATAGCATACCTTGAGTTTCTGTAGGTGTTCCAAAGTTAAATCCTTCACAGGTACTTCTAACATTTCCAATTCATCTACTTCCTTCTTTCTCTTCAATGATATACATACATAAAAATCATGATAAATAACAGGTACCATATCTTTGCTTAGCTGAACATCAAATTCTAGTAAGTCTGCACCACTGGCAGCTGCTTTTTTAAGAGATGCTATGGTATTTTCACGAATAAAATCCCTGAAAATGATCACTATTATATAATTTGAAGTTAATGCTATGAACAAATGGAACAAAATTATGCCTCATATTTGATTTTCATACAATAAGTACAAAGTAAAAACTACTTACCCTTTGGTTTTAAAACTTGCACCTAGTCCTCGATGTCCAACCTCCAAACCAGTCCAAGATGGATTCCAATACTTTGCAAAAGACTCCTTAAGGTTGCTAAGCTGCTCTTTCATGGGCTTCACAATTAAATACCCAATATTCACTGTCCCTAAAGGGCGATGTTTTATGCTGCATGTCACAGGCAGATCCAATGTACCCTCAGATTTCTTGAACATATTAGGCAGCACATAGGTATAACCTACATGGCATGGAGGATCATCAGGTACAGCACGACTGCTGGAGCAATAGAAATCCACAAGATATGCAAGGGATTTTATATCTGGAGCTGTAACATTTATCAGTAAAACATCATCTGGATTGTAATCTCTTCCAAATTGCTCCTGTGGTGACATTCCACAAACAGATGGATCATTACTCAGCGTAGAAACATCTACAAGCATTCCTGATGCTGCTCCACTTATATCCATACTATGGGATGAATCATCAGCATGCATTTCTGTACCAAAAGATAACTTAACAGGTGTAACCTTTATACTCATAATTCTTTTGGCTAGACAACTCCTAAGATTTAATGGATTATTCATGAATTGGAACTGCAGCAATGTTGTTACTGTGAGCCAACCAGATGATACCAACTGTTGGCCATTATGATTCCCATATGTATCAACATAAGGGTGTAGTACTGTTTCTTGCAGAATTCGTGGTTGTTGATGAGTTTCCCACTGGCAAATGGTGATATCCTTAGGGTACGCCTCGTTCAGAATACATTTGCCATAACGGTACAATATGTCACAGGTGTTTGGAACCTTTATAGTTTTCCACCACAAATCTGTTCCTTCTTCATGGTCTAGCATCACAATTTTGTCATAGTTCCACTCACCAAGCACTGGAATATTTCCTGTGATGAACATTGTTTCTCTGGGTCCGCAATCTGGAGCGCATACTGTGAATTTCCATTCTTGTGATGTAACTATACCTTCAGATTGTGGTTTTTTCTCTGCCATTTTCTTTGGTGGTTTGTATTTCGGTTTTTTCGGGTCTTCTAAAAAAAACCAGCGTTGCATCTTGTTATGAACGTATGATAAATTCTTTGTTTTGTTTTATGACATTGCAATTATTAATAGTAACCATATGAAAAAATACACACCGGAATTTTAAATCACTAAATAAACATTGTTTCCTAATCTATTTGGTCTTTCTTACTCAGCTTCGATCGAGGCGCAGCTGGAAGCAGCGACAGCGGCCCGACCCAGCCAGCCACTTCAGCCAGCTAGCAGCTTTCAACACCTTCACCAAATCGCAAATACAGATTGACGTATTAACGACCACAGAGATAACGACTGACAGGCCAGCTGACAGGGACACGAACAGCAGGGTCGTCTTTTCAGTTTCACTCAGTACATTTTTAAAAGTTCCTGTTATAGTTATCTTGTTAGTCAACAGATGGCATTTCTATGTCGTTATCATGCAAATTAAAACATAAAAAAGTGAAAATATTGTATGATTTATAAAAAACTATAGAAATATCCTAGAGTAAATAAAATAAATAGAAAACAAGATTATTGTGAAATCATTCTTTCTTTTCTGTTTACTCGTGCATTCTTTTGGAATCTTGAGTTATTCATCATCTTATATATTTCTGTAACCTGGTATCATCTGTTGTTTGTACAGACGCCAGCATATCAAGCCATGCCAGAAACATAAAAAAACAGCTCATCAACCTACCTCAATCTGTCAAATTTTTCAACCTTAAAAAAAAAGAGGAAGGTTATATGTTGACTTGCTGGCGTCTGTACAGTTGAAAAGATCTCGGCTTGCCACCCGTTGCTAAATGGTTGGTTTCTCTAAATACAACATGGCGGAGGCATACTGATGAAAAAAGGTATGACTGCGGAGCTCCGCAGTGACATATTGTATATATGGCCCGCCTCCTCCTTCGCTATCATGACTGCTTCGCATAAGAAGGTGACAGCTTCCCATTCCGTCTCGCCCCACAGCATGGCCTCGACTAATGCTGTGAGCGAGAGGTGGCAGCCGCCTATCGCCTCCATGGAAGTCGGGCACCATAAGCTTGGATTGCTTAGGGCATCAAGTAGCCTTAAACTGGCACTGAACCCGCGACACGCAGCGCAGCACTCAATCGTGCAGCCACTGCACCAACCGTGCTGTCAAATAAAATATAATTTCGTATTAATCATCTCAGCAGACTGTCGGCGACTGCTAATATGGCTGACTAGCATCATAACATCTTTACTTTTTATAGGTCGTTATCAATGTAAGTACGTTGTTATTGTGGACATCCTACATCGGCACCTAACGGCACGATTGGCGCAGTGGCTAACGATCGACTGTTGCGCAGCGTGTCGCTGGTTCGATTTCCGCACGATATTTATATGATAAATGTAGGTACAAGTAGTTGTTCCAGGTCTGGGTGTTTGTGTTTGTAAATGCACCCACGACACAGGAGGAATTCCTAGTATGGGGCTAGAAACTTGTATTACTGACCTGCACACCGGTAATTTGGTTGTTCTGAAAGTTGTTTCAAGTCTCATTAAAATATCGTGTCTGTTTTTTCTTTTACGCGCCATAACAAAGGTATAGGAGTTTCTATTTTATTATCTCTCATTCCGCGATGAAACTCTAATTCAAGTGAGCATTTCTACTAATAGGATGCCACAGAATGATTCGGTATGCGGTGTGTTTGTGGTTGAAAACTATAAAAATTTTACGTATAACTAGGTTCTTATTGTGAAATTAAACAAACATGCTCAGGTGAATGAAATTGTATTTCGTATAAACGCTTAAAAGTATTTTTACAAATATATACACGTTTTAAACAACTACCTATTACTTAAATATTTATATACATTAACCAGTCTTTTTGAGTGTCTAACTCTAAATCAAGCCTGTGCTTCCAAAATTTTCAACGCAGAGAGGCAAGAAGGTATGAAGTTTTGAATAGCTGATTCAGTTACAATCCCACACTTCTTGCCATCACTGAGTTAATGAAGCCCAGAAATTATAATAGTGACTTAATTTTCTTACAACAAATTTATACCGCTATGTACGTATTATTATTCTTAAAATGGACAATTGACGCCGGGATGTAAAAACGTACAATTGTCACCTTGTCTACACGATCCTTTGCGCTGGAAATAAATACAAACTGCTTTGCGGCCACCACGACCACCACCCCTACCCCGCGGAGGGCCATCCCAGTTTCCAGCGTTTTTACCACGCCAATGTCCGCCACCGCCACGCCCTCGAATAGCTCCTCGGAAATTACCCATACCAGGGAATCCATCAGGGCCAGGTGGACCTTGAGGTCCCTGCATGTTGAAATCCATTGGAAACATATTTTGCTGCATATTAAAAGCTTCTGGTGGACCAGGAAACATTGGATTCGGTGCTCCAAACATTTCTGGAGTCATCATCATTCCTTCTGGGGGCATCATCATTCCCGGGGGTAAGTTACCAGGAGGAATGGCTCCCGGAGCCATGGGTCCTGGCATTCCGTTGGCCAACATATGTGGCGGGACTCCGCTTGGCCAATCAGCGGGAACCATATTACCACCTTGAAACCCAGGTACGCCTGGGAATTGTGGGTTTGGAAAAGCATTAGGAAATTGATTCATATTTGGTGGGAACATGTTAGGAACATTTATGGTAGCCGATGCTGGTGGAGCATTGCCCTTGGGTTCAGGCCAAGGCATATTTCTAAAGTCACTTATATTGTCCTGGTTGCCAGTAACATCATCTAAAGGTATTATTGTCGGTTCAGTGTAGGGGTGAGTTTCAGGCTCAGGTTCAAGTGCAGAGTCAGGTATCATTGATTTTGAAAAATAAAGTGGTTGTAACGTTCCTTTTTGGCGTATTGCCTGAATGTCCTTTTCTTTGCTGTTCTTACCATGCTCTACCTGCACTTGTCCTTCGGCGTCCACAAGGATTAGTGGCCTCCAATTAGTCTTTTCTTCCATGACGTCATCATTACTGAGATTCCTACCCTTTTGGAATGCGTCTCTTTCGTGAATCCTTTCTAAATATTTCATGTCAGTAAAGGTCTTCGTGACATTTACTCTTTCAGTTTCATCAAGTTCAAAGTATTGAATTTCCTCCAGTTCAGAGTCTGGTTTCCATTTAATACTTTTCTTCGGTCCTTTTCTTTTGTGGTAGCATAAAACTCCTTTAAGTCCATTAATTGTTAAGGTATGAGGTTCTGTTGTGTCCATTTCCTCTTCAATGTCTTTCTTGACATCATTTTCTTCAGCAGCTTCACTGGAATCAGTTTCTTTCTCTGTTACCTTTTCTTTGTTTTCTTCTGTTTCAAGAGTGTCCTGGTAAAATCTCGGTGGTACTGATTTACTTTCACTACTTGGACTGCTCATGTTTGTAGGCGTGTGCGGTGGCGAGCAATCGTTTCCAGAATTTCCATCCCTAGATCCACTCGTCCGTCGTTTTCTTTTCTTTGGATCTCTTTTGTTAGTCGCTGAAGCATTCAACGCATCCATGAACATGTCACTTTCCAACAAAAGAATTGCTGAAACAAGAAAAAACAAAATTGTTATAAAATACCAAACGAATATTTTTTTTGATACAACGGGACAGTGAAAAACTTGAAATTATTAAAATAAATAAATTTGAGATAAGACTAAAATGTATAAATAACGGGTTCTTGTCATTGTAAAGTTCTCATCAGTAACGACATAAAGCCTGCCTACCAAATATTCTTGACTAGCTGTTCACTGCTGTTTCACCTATAACCTTCCTCTATAAATGGACTATCCAACGCAAAGATTGTTTTAAAGTCAAATCAGTAGTTTCTGAGAATAGCATATTCAACCAACTAAACCCTACAGTTATACAACTAAATATAGTAATTAAAATAACTTATAGACGATACCTAAATATAACGACAGAGCATCAGTGCTTATCTCCAAGTCGTCGTTGTCGAAACTTCAATTTGTCTTTTATAGATTTTCAACTTTATACTGACACACTAAGTTGACATTCACCCAATCAATTTTATAAATATGTGAAATAATGGCTTGGGTGCCGTTGTAGCCATTTTTAAGAACAGAGTACTAGACAACGACTATAGGTACACATACAGCCCAGCAGTGCCATTCTCTAAAGGACGAAGCGTTGAAATTTGCAGTCTCTCCCCAATAGATTTTCAACTTTATACTTACAGCATAAAGTTGAGAATCGACTAAAGACAGGCAGAGAATAAAGCAGTAAAATAGGCAGTATGGTAACTCTTACTAGATATACATTATTCTTTTAAATCAAACATGTGTCGTCGTAATAAACAATCCTAGACAAAAAATTGAAAAATAACGGAGATATAAACAAGCTGAATAGCCACTGGTGAACTTTCTTGCTATTGAGCTATTTTTAAAGCAAAGAAAACGTCTCAATATAAACGGGTTCTTTGTATCTTAAAAAGAATTAAAGACTAAAACTACAAGTTTTAGTCTCCGGGTCCTCTTTGAATACCTAGTCCGCAGTTCCCTTGATATATTATTCTAATGAAGTCAATGGAGTTAAGTATATTGGCATTCTGTATCTATGAGCAATATATCTACGTATGAGATCTATTATCATAACGGAATTTAAAAACAAAACAATAGTACGATTTTTAAGCGACAGCCGGCACTTTCTACCCTGCCGATGCCGCGGCAAAGCCATATAGTAGGCTATTTTATTATAAAACTTGTTTTTCTAAGCACGTAACTGTGTGACAAAAATAATTGTCCAGTACTAGAAGTAGGCATTCCTTAGGAAATAAGACAAACCGATGTCATATGCAACTTTAGTAACTCATATCTGCCTGTACAAGGTGAAAAGGCCATTGGCATATAAACGAATACTATGAACCCAGTACGCGGATATAGACCGCTAACAAAAACAAACCAGCAAAAAAAAATCGTCGGTTGTAAAACAAGTTAATCTCTTAAATATTTTAGCTATAAATATGTTTCAAGAGAAAAACCCCAACACATTACAAAAAAGCTGATGGCCATTTGTTATGCGTAATTTCAAAATTTGCTTTAAATTAAAAGCGCAATCATCGGTTCACCCTTGACAGTTTGTGTCGTCGCATAACAACGTGTGTGTAGCGCTGAAACCGTGCCTTTGGGAGATGTGTGTTTGCGATGCAAAGATTTAATTTAGGTGAACTATTACCTTGTTCACCTATTCTATTTTCTATAATAAAATAGATCACACCGAAAACTTAAGTGCTCGTGAATGCTAATACCTACTCATTAACGTGTTTATTTTTACGATTATTTTCCTTATGCTTTTATTTATTTCATAACATATATACCTACATACATTTATATTAATCTGAACGAGTTTATTTCTTTATGAAAATTTACGAACTACGGCGAATTTACGAAGCACACTTTCCTAAATATCTGGATTGATTGATTTTGCCTCTCTAAGGTAGGTATTCAGCTTCATCACCAATATTGATTGTTAATCTTTATAACTGACATACGGACGAACAATAAATACTTTTCTTTTTAGAAGACTTTCAGTCTTACTGCAAGAAAACAAAAACATTTAAAAAAATTGTCTAATAAAGTTTATGCGGCTATAGAATATATTAAAATAAACTACGACTGTAAACTTAATTGGACGCTTGATAGATAGTAATTAACTTTTTGTAGTAAGACTGTTTATGTCCTTCATTTCTTTTATCTGGTTTCAATATTTTTAGTCAACCGCGTATCAATTGAAACAGTGTCATACACAGAAACGAGCGATGAAATTAATACAATTAATAGAATGCAAAAAAGATTTTCTCGTACTCTTTAAATTAATGTTGGGATCATTAACACAAAAACACAAAGTAGTAACAAAGAGAAAATTGCTTTTGAATTGTATCAAGTGTATAAATAGCTCATGACTGTACAGCGCTATTTCGTAGCAGTAAGGGTCAATTCACATCGAGACTCCGCGCGCCATTTCAAACCAACTCAAAATCTAACTTTATTTACTACACGAAAAGATGCACATTTCTAATATCGTCGTATCTCGGCGTGAACTGACCGTACGGTCTATTATCGCAGTGAAAACGTTATCCTTCCTAACGTAGTTAGGATACTGACCATTAGTCTACGAAAAAATAAAAAACATTGTTATCAGGTACGGACGTTTGGCGCAGCTGTTAAGCGATTGACTGCTGCGCTACGTGTCGCGGGTTCGATTCTCACGGAACAAATAGTCATGTAATGTACTTCCGGGTCTGGGTGTTTTCGAGTATAAACGCACCTGCGATACAGGAGAAATTTCTAATGGAGGCAATGTTTTTATTAAACATGACTTGCCGATTATGATTTTAGCGCACTAGTCGAATGGAAAAAAGCCAACTGGTCGGCCAAGCATGTTCTTTTTGTGGCTGACTTGACTTGGAACTTTAATAGCAGTGCCTTATTCCTGTCAAATGTATTTTTTGAGGCTTATTGTGAGAATAAAATATTGACAATAAAGGTTCTAATTGCTTATCAATCACCCCAAACGACAAATTGTTTATTTTGGCCGATTAGTCAGCACATCTCATTTTTATACAAAAAAACTTTTCTATCTAGGTAACATATTTATCAGCAATTCAAGTATGAAATGAAATGTTTGTTTGCCCTTTTTTCCGATTTCCTTCTTGATATAGGTACCTATGCGCCAAATCGATAAGAAAATATTAAATAATTTGATGGGGGTGCGTAATAAACTGGGTTCAACGCCAGACAACCTGGTAACAGATAAGGTAATTTTAAAAAGGGTTTTCACTTATACAAACCACGCTGTCTGATTACATAACGATGTTTTGTTCCAAATTATCCCAGCGATTGTATAATCGTCATTTTCGTACAAACGGCGGTTGCAGAAAATGTTTTTACTAATCTACCTGATTTATAATTATTATTTGAGGAAAGAACTTATCTTGGAAATTGATAGCCGAATTCCCATCGTCGTAAAATTACTTGGTAAGCATAATGCACGGAAATGCAAACAGACTGCCTTTCCATTGGAGCAGTGTAGAGAAATTCACCAATAATACAACTGGAATTGTATCGGTAAATGTAAACCTTTTCCGGTCCAATGAAAACGCAGCATAACATGGAAGGTCCGCAATCAAACAAAAACGCGCAAGCGTCGATTAATGGATTTTTATTTAATATCCATAAATGTGTTATAGGTACACATTATTTTACCTGTCTCGCTTTATTAAACACCTAATAATTTATGGGTACTATAATTGTATTGCACCTATACAAAAAAAAAAATATCATGCAAATAATATCAGCAATCGCACAACTCTCAACTAAAAATTAAATAACGCTCTATAATAAGTTGTTTGTAAATTACTCAAGGACCGTCGTTTTGGCTTTAATGTTAATAAAATTATGTACTTGCCAAAATTATGATAAAAAGTAGCTATAGTAAAAGTTACATAATGTTCGTCCAAAATTTCACCGTAGGATTACCCCACGTACATTACGAATTAACTACTTATGTTTATTATTTCATGAGGATGGAGGTAAACCTATCTACCAGGTTCAAACGGTCACAAAAAATGCCTTGGAATATTAACAAACGTAACACACAAACATATTATTTTATATGTAAATGTCAATCGTTTGATTGTGCTTCTTTTTACCCGACCACGGCGCAGCGCAAAAAGGAGGGTCATGATTTTGATCAGTATGAATCCATCCATGTTCCCTCATAACTTCTGAAATACTGTTTCGTTGGAAGCATCTTGATATTCCGCTGTATATAGGAGACGCGACGTCGTCGCATAGTGTTACGTCACAATAAGGCTACGGCGCCCTCGAGAACATGAATTTATGAGGCATGTAAGGTATCAATCGGAAGGGCGAAAGAAGCACATTTAAAAATGTATACAGGGTTAATTTTTCAACTGGGTGTGGATGACTATATCCGAAACTATGAAGAATATCGAAAAACGTTGAAAGGAATCTCGAGGCCGATTTTGACGAAAACTAAAGCTGCATCATTGGATTTTAGAAAATTTAATGGTCCTGGCCAGGAATCGAACCCGCTGATTTTAGAAAAAAAACACACCCTATATTATTACACCATTTGATAGTGTTACTAATAAGGATCAAATTCTGGGAAGTAATCATATACGGCAAACTTGAGAAAAACGTGTAATTACAAAAAAACTGATCTATGTTCAAGGCAATGATTATGGCTCAGTAGAAGTAAAGTGACATAGAAAAATAACAATTTCATAAAAATCAGCTATTTTCTTAAGTTTATCGTACACCATTACTTCCCAGAATTTGATCCTTATTAGTAACACTATCAAATGGTGTAATAATACAGGGTTTAACTTTTTTCCAATATCAGCAGGTTCGATTCCTGACCAGGATCATTGAATTTTCTAATCCAATGATGCAGTTTTAGTTTTCGCCAAAACCGGCCTCGAGACTGCTTTCAACGTTTTTCGATATTCCTCATAGTTTCGGATATGGCCATCAACGCCCAGTTCAAAAATTCAGCCTGTATATTGTTAGCTTATACTTGTCTAAAATAATAAAAATAAGTTCAAAAATTAAAATCGCAGCTCAAAAATCACGCCTTCTCAAAAAAAGGCATTAAGAGAAAATAAATTCTCGTCTGAAATTGTTTTGTAGCCGTGGCCGTATTTCACCTACCCGAAACAAACAATACATTCTAACAATAGTAGCTATGGTATCTTGAGTTTAGGGCAAAGCGTCATACGGCTTCATACAATTTCAGACTAGAATATTTTCTTGTTACGTACTTTTTAGAGCGTGACTTTTTAATAGCCTGGTTTTAGTTTTTGGAACATATTTTTTTATTACTTTAGTTTTGGTAGACTTGCTATTGCTATATTTTCATAGCCACTTATGAGGATATTCCTTGCTTGGATTATTTATTTTACTTTCGTAGGTAAGTCTACACTAAAATGTATCCGATTACATGGGTAAATAATTTTCTACAACAATTATTATTTTAATTACGTTCACTATTTGATACATAATAATTAGAGGACTACAAAATTTTAAACATTAGTTGAGCAGACCAGATTATGTTAATATTTAAACTTTTAACGCCTTCTTTTAGGTCTTCAAGTATGGACTTTTACAATAGGTGAAAACTTAAGTAAGGCGGTGGGCTCGAATGTCGTACTAATTTGCTACTTTTACTAAGAACTGTGTGCAATAGTTGCCCAAATGTATAATTACATATCGCTATGTGTCTACTGTTCAGCTGGACTTAGGCAGCTCTAATGATAGACTATGGTCTATGTAGTCTTATAGGTACACCTACAAGAAGTATAATTACCTACCTGTTTAGACAAATTGTATTACGTATAATGAATAGAGTTTATCATGTAGCTATCAGGTTTACTTGTCAAAATATTTTTAAGTATTTGGGCTCGGTCGCGGGACTAACGAATTACCGTGACCCCGGTACGTAAAGGGCTATTGAAGGACACCGTGGATTTTAATCAGTCAAGACCGACAGTCCCTCCCGCCCTGCCCTGGGTGGGAGGACTCATTTGATGATTTTACCACGTAAAAATAAAGTATTTGGGCTCGATTCTTGTAGGTTCGTATTCTAAATTTCTCATTCCCCCACTTTGAAAATATTATAATGATGATACTTCTAGGGCGTAGCGCCGTGGGCGAGGTTACAGCTGAATATGTATCTAAGTTCTGCCCTAGGTATTATCTTCTAAGGTCATTTTTGTCGCGAATCTATGCAATAATTTAACTTGCGCACGGTTTTAATAAGGACAACTGTGTTTTAGTTGCCGAATGCTAACAGGCCGATTTTTATTTAATTTAAATAAATAATAAACTAACTAACGCGACAAATTCGGTACCTATCAACGTTTTAAAAAAAGCGGCCTATACCTACACCAAATGAAAATGTGGTTACTGGTAGGTAGCATTAATAACAAGGGAATATCTCGTTACCATTGTCCCAAATTCGGCTTAGAAATTAGTAGTTACATCACACGAGTCTTTTTACAGTAAGACAACACGCGTGTGCCAAATAATTAACCACATTTCTATTGGTATTTCGACCAGTTCTCATAAGTTTGCTTTTCCCCTAAACTTTCACAAACCCGTCGTTGTAGTGGATAACGATGAGTAGGCAGAGATAGGTGCCATCTATCTTAGAGCCCGATGTGACTATGTTTGTATCCACTTAAACCCGGAGGTCTTAGAAATTGATCGAAAACTCATGTAATGTAGAAATATCCATTATTTGTACCTATAAATAACTCCAGAAACAAATCAAAGAACTCGCAAGGTTTATTTTATACCTTTGCAAAAACTTTAATTTTTAATTTCGTGTGATAAAAATAGCTACGTTTCATAGCACACGCTTTCGACATAGGTACTAGTATTTCCCAATTTGATTACTGCTTTCGATAGGTACGAAATATTTCTGTTATGGTCTGCAGCATTCTGTCCAGCGGCAAGCTTGGCACTTACGGTTTGATGAACAAGCTTTTCTGTAGACTGCTGTAGGCACTTTCGTAGGTATGTTTTCAGTATTTTGTCGTTCATGTCTACCTACTATTCGTAAAGGTTTTAGAATTAAAGCTGGGAACTGAATCTTTTAAAAATTCTTGTATTTTTAAAGATTTAGGATAGGACCTGTATTTCCATTCAGAAAGAATTTACAAGCAACATGAGCTCCTCTTGATAATTACGTTATTTTTTTAAATTTGAAAAAGAAAACGTGACTAATATGACTTTCTTGTTCCAAGCCTAACGAAAACTTTTTGACATCGTAGTAGAAAGCCTTCATATACCCATCTGAGTGATCGTTATCATATTGCTAGTTGCAGAGTTAATGGATCCTAGCGTAGGAGATATTTAGGAAAACCTGTCTGAAATTTCCAAATAAACTGGTCTGTTTAACTAACGTAATAAGGTAGTGCCTTAATGGGTCGTCTCAATCATGTTGTAGTATTATAGGAACGTCGATAGAATGTTGTATTACTGTCGTAAAATAATCTCATACAGTCTTTCTATAGTAGGTAATAAAGGTTGCATCTCTCATGTAGAAATATTACGTCATTTTTGGGTTACATGGATTGCTGAAGAATGACTCCTGGAGCACCAGTCGTTTTCATCAGCTCTGCGGCGAGTCCACGGAAGGATCCAGTAGGTAATGTGCGCTGGTATTTTCACCTCACGAATAACTAAACAAATTTAGGTTATTAAATTTGAACTAAGCAGTAAACGGAAAGATTCATGTATATTGATTTCAATATTTATTTGAAAAAAATACTTTACAGGTGGTAAAAACATTTTAGAACCCGTTAAGTTATACATTTTAGACTTACCACTGAAGATTATGCAACCTAAACAATGGAAAACACTTGGTGACATTAATGGACGGACTTTCCACCACCAACGCAAATCTGGAAAAAAATAAACGATTAAAAAAATTGCACATATTTTATAAACATTACAATACTTACGTTTAGGTTTAGGCGGAATTAATTTGATTGCACCCGGTTTTTCAATAGGTTCAACTATAGTTTTCGGCTTTTTCTCTGGTGGAGGTTCATTATGAACTGGAGACGGTCTTTTCGGTATTGACACTGTAGGTGGCAATACAGGCGTCGATTTTTTTGTTAATACTGCTGCACGAGAAGGTGGTGGTTTAACTTCCTCTTCTAATCCATGTTTCCTAAACTTAGAATGAAAAGTTTTAACAGTTTTTGGTTTTGGTTCATCTGGTTTTCTGACTTCTATTGATATTGAAGGTTTTTCTTTTTTGGAGTCACTCAGTTTCGGTATTTTACCTAATTTATGAACTGAAGGCGTTTTATCATCAGGCTTCTCAGATGATGACTTGTTTAGAGAGGTATCCTTGCTCTTTTCATTTTTATCTTCTTTCCCTTTTTCTTTATTCTTATCTTTTTCAGATGATGACTTCGAACTCCGATCCTCTTTAGATTTACTACTGGAAGACGATAATTTATCACCAGACCTCTTGCTACTTTCACTTTTTGATCTAGAACTATGTGAAGAATGCCTATCCTTGTCCTTTGACCTGTCTTTACTGCTATTATGACGGCTAGAGCTGCTTTTGTGAGTTTTATGTTTTTCACTTGAGGAATGTGATCTACTTGAATGTTTTGAAGAACTGCTGGACTTTGACCCGTTACTACTACTTTTAGTATCTGATTTATCTTTACTTTTGCTAGACGATTTATCTTTGGATTTTTCCGAATCGGATAAGCCTTCAGAAGTTTTACTTTCATTATCATCATCAACTTGCGATATGACTTGCTTTCCATCTTTTAAACTGATTTTTAATACCGGCAAAGCTTCAGGTTCGTCGTCTACTTCATCTTTTATTTTGATTTGACCTACAATTTTATCATTGTCGGCATTGTTAGAAATTGTTTTATCCAATTTTGTGCGTTCTTCACCATTTATTTTAATTTCGGTATTGTTTTCAACATTGGACTCTGATTTTATTAACACGTCTAAATCAGATTGCGCTTCCGTGATAATTTGAGGTATATCTGCAATTTGCACAGGAACTACTTGTTCACCTTTCACAGTTTTTAACCATTGTTCTACTAACTTCGATGCTAGGGCTCTGATAGCTGTAATAAAAGAGAAATGCTTTATTAGTCTCAATAACTATGGAATATTTTAACTGACAAAAGCAATCGCAGTCGGAATAAAAAGATTATAGGCGTGTTGCTATTTATGGATAAAAAACCCAATATATAATACTTGACGTCTAAAAACTGACCGCAAAAGTAGTGCGAAATTTTAAATTCTGCATGTACAGAGACATTATGTGGTTATCTAGAAAGGATCTACGCTTGCAAGAAGGGTAAACGACATTGTGACGCTATCTGTATATACCTATTTCAAATAAGCATAGCGTCACCCGTTAAATTGGAATCTTAATATAACGTGCGCTGGTCGTATTCAAAATCTGTGTCTAGGTGATCAAAAGTTGCGATTATTTCGCTTCTTTTTTAGTTTGATTTATCGACGACACTTTCTGATATACATGGAATTATAAATTTTGGGTTGTTACATTTTAAATTAATACACGTTAGGCGGCAAAAGACCTTTCGATTATGGCGTCCAGGACTGTGCATTTGTTGTGTGCATCCAATCGCTTTGCAAACATTTAAATTCAGAAAGAATAAGTAAAATGTGTTTATCTTACCAAAATGATTGTCATCCTTTGACAATTCCTTTACAAGTTTCGGACAGTTATTGGTTTTCAAACGTTCTATATCAACAGGACATAATAACAGCAGCTCCAATAACTCTTTTACAAGAGGCCAGTTTTTGGCGACGATGCTTTCGGTCAGCCACATGTGTACCAAAACCCATCCCCCGGAACCCATAAATAAACCCAGTAAATCAGTTTCTGTACATTTCAGTATTTGTATGTAAATACATTTAGATACCAATTTCTTCGAAAATTTAGTCATTAGGCTGAAAGGAAAAAATGTGCAGTTAACAAAAAAAGTTGACATAATAATATTATCTCTATAATTGCGAAAATAAGGGGGATGCCTATGTTCAGCAGTGGATCTTCCGGCTGATGATTATGAATTGCGGAAATGTATTCGATTTTCTTTTTTTGCTTGAGTATCATATTATTAGACAATTATAGATAGTACGACAATTATAGGTGGTTCACTTAAAAAAATCAGGCCAGTGATACTCATGCCTATTTTAGAATAAATGACAGCAAAATAATACAATTCAGCGTCGTCGAATTTCAATAACATACATGTAAAAGTTTAGAACAAGTTGAAAAACTTACCTAGCCAGCCTCTGGACTTCATCCCTGCTTCTGATCCCGCCATTCGGTGACAGGAGCACACTTAGGCAGTTAAGTAATTGAATTGGATCTATACGAGGCTGTAACAAAGAAAATAATTGATTATAAAAAGTATCTTGATTCGAAAAAATATAATCTACCCTTTCTTAGAGGTGTTGGATACTGATAAGCTATTGCACCACTTTTAGAAACAGTGCTGATAAAATTGAACGACAACACTACGCAAGTAGAGGTTTCTTCATGTTTGTCGAGTGATAATAAAATGTACTCTTGATATTATTTTTTTAATCCTCTTTACTAAACTATACAAAACATTAAGTAGACATGGTATTTAAATAAGCAGATTCAAAAATAAATATAATCGATGAATCTGTGAAGCTCAAACACGAGAAGAGGGCACATTGTAAGCAACTATTTGAGTGGTGTTAAACTGGGAACCAGTCAATTGGTTGCTTGCAATAGTATATACCTATTGCAATTTAAAAAAGTATTTCTAGTCGTAAAATCATGACAACGAGCATTTAAGTGTACATGTTACATAGTTAAGTTCGGAATTGCGCAGTTAAAAACGTTCGTTTGCAGATCAGGTCAAGGTTACAGTTATAAATAAAGCGTAGGTTCACGACACGATATCGCACTATACAATACTTGACTCAATGTCTTAAACTGTGCTGGTATAAAAGTTCCAGCAGCTATTGCCAGCCCACGGGCGTACGAAACAATAAATCAATAAAGAAAATACACTTGCAGCAAGTCAGAAGATATCGACGCGAGCGTGACAATCACCCACAGTGGTGCTTTTTTATATACTAACAAAACTTTAAAAAAAAATGTAACCAACTTCAAAAAACACAAAAAAGGGTAAAATAACCTACAAAATTACTTTACTTTCGGAAATCGGTGGATTTGTTTTTTATTTCATTGTATTTTTTGTCACCCTTATTATTTTACCCTTATAAGTAGTTGTTTTTGAAGCCATTTTCATTTTTTTTGAAAAAGTTTTTTATTTTACCCCTTTTTAGTTTAAATATCAACCCTTGTCATATAAGTACATAATTTTCTTGCATGTGCACTAGATTTACACACTTTTGAAATTTGGCACATTTGTTCAAACGCTGATATAGACTATTATGTACGAGAACTGGGCAGTTCTGGAAATATTACATACATACGGGTCGAATTGATAACATCCCTTTTTTTTAAGTCGGTTGAAAACAGTCTGTGATTAATAGTTTTATTTAAATACATCTGTTGTATACATAAAATAACGTTTTTAAATCGAAAAGTTTACAGTTAAAACCTTTTGATTTCGCTGTGTAAAAAGCGGTAGGTTGGAGGTGCTTTGGAGTTTCAACTCCTTATTTTCGTATTTTTTATAGACCACGCCTACGCCTACGATACGCGCTGGAACAGGATATTGAGTTTGAGCTACGAGCTAAAGTTTTTCCTTGACGACACCAGTATTAAGATTGGCATGCAACGCCGTGCTACGGAAAGAGAAAACAGATTGACAACGCAGAATTAAGACTGTATCCGTGCGTCAGTGGGTCGACGCACTCATATTTTATATCTTTCTGATACAGAAATGCGGCGAGAGCCGTATAGTACAAGTCTAGTCTTACTTTTTTAAAGGGCTGGATAATTGTAACTGTTTCACACAAAAATACTGAAAGGATTTAGAAGAAATTTAGTACAGCACAGTTTATAACCTTGATCCGATTTTACGTTCCAGTGGGATAATTTTGACATCTACGCCGGCAAAGCCGCCGGGCAACAACTAGTTGAATCTAAAATATATATATTAATACGTGAAGCATCATCATGAAGCATAAACTTTGTACCCTTTTCAATTTGGCACAGTTTAAGTTCTTATTGTGGCAAAACCATTATTCAAACTAGAATTTAAATACGGTGGAATTTCGGCCACTGTGCGAGACCACTGGTCATAACATTTACACGCAGTTGTGTTACTCATGTCGCAGAGGATGACCTCATTTGGTTATAATTATTTATCTGCCGACCGGGAGCGAGCTCATCGTTTTCTGGCCGGTGAATAGGTACTTGAATCAGGTCGAACTGAAAATTTGTGTACCTAAAGCCGGATTTACATTTGTCTGACGTGTTGTGTTGTGACGCATCAGAACAGAACGGTTTCATATATTTAGTATGGCGCATCACAACACTTTGCGACACACAAATGTAAACCTCACCATACGAAATGTATGAAACCGATACCGTTCTGATGCATCACAACACAACACGTCAGACAAATGTAAACCCAACTTAAGTAGTAGGCTTTACGGTCGAGTTTAAATCATTAAAAATAATTTATAAATTGCCCTTAAACAATCACGACATAATCGGGGCTGCTACACTGCTCAGAAATGCTATTGAAAGGAAATATTTAAAATTAATTAAAAATAGGATCGAGCTCATGACGTACTGGGTCTGTGTTTGTTCAAATAATGATGTTGACGCACTTCAACGTCATTATTTGAACAAACACAGACCCAAGCATACTAAATTATGGTTAAGTAATTCGAAATCATTATGTGATATGCCTAAGATGATTGCAATAACGGCTGTAGCGACGCGTCCAGTTAATAGGTAGATATTGACAAAGAAATGTAGGTACTCCCAGGCACAATCCGTCATAACAAAAATAACAGGGGCTATATC
This sequence comes from Agrotis puta, assembly GCA_943136025.2. Classification (NCBI taxonomy): domain Eukaryota; kingdom Metazoa; phylum Arthropoda; class Insecta; order Lepidoptera; family Noctuidae; genus Agrotis; species Agrotis puta. The sequence continues at coordinate 11,030,616 of OW964170.2, read as the reverse complement.
GAACAGATAATAGCTGCTTGGTTTAATTGAAACCAGCATTAAGATCCATGTGTACATTGTGTTGTCATAAGCCAACATCAACATAAGTTTTGTATTTTTGTCCCGTTTTAGATTCCATTGTAGCATAGCACTAAAGTAGGATTTCAACAACGAAACAAAATGGACGCCGGACACTGGGCGTTCGCGCAACAGCGAGCGCTTACGTCACTACTGCATTAATACCACATCACGTGATATTGTTCTAGAAGCATTGTGAAATAAGTCATTTTCAATTGAAAATGCAATAACATACTAATCACTGATAGACTAGTATGAAATAATATTTTGCAATAATTTCTATTAGATTTAGGAGTAACAACTACTGCAGATGTTCAAGACAAATAATTACTCAAATTCGCAAAACGATTTCAGTAGGTTGGTATGTATTTTATGTAGGACAAAACTTACCATTTTATTATTAAAATAACTTCAAAAATAACACGACACCCGATTGCACAATGGTATGCCATGCCACGCCTTAGGCTCCAGATACAACATGGCGTCTAATCATTGTTCATCCATATTTAGTATTCTTGCACAAATGGACACTTATTTTCTAGTTATTATTTTCATTAACAATGTAATTACACTATATTTTTAAACATATATTACTTCATCAATTGTCTGTAATAATCACAGAAGTGACAAAATTAATTTCGTTGTTTGTCCGTGGAAATGGTGAAATTAGGACATTAAATATCATTTATATTGCCTATAACTGATTATACCAATAGCATCCTTTTAGAAAGGATTTGATAAAATATAAAGTAGACTACAACACTTTCTAATTGAGTGAGTTGGCAGAATTCCAAGCTAAGGCCAGCTAAGACGTTCGATCCGAGTAAACGGCTGGCAAGCAGAAAAATTGCTTGAAGAATGAAATGATTTGAAGTCGCAAAGAGAAAATGGAACGGATGAATGAGGAGAACGGAAAAGGAAACTGAATGATAGACAATAAATTGATTGAAAGAACGAAAACGTTTCGTAATGTTGCCGTCTACTTTAAGTAGATGGCAACATTACGAACATTTTAAATGTTTAGTGAAATGTTAAACCGGCTCTACACTCGCGGCGTGAAAGGCCGCGAATACTGCGAAATGCCAGTGTAAATGTTGTTCGCGCTTCGCGTCCGCGTCGTTTCTCAATCAGTGTCGGTTTTAGGTTTTAGTTCGCCTTTTCATCTTTAATATACTTAAAACCAGCCAATAAGCTTAAAAGCAGCAGTGGATGAAATCAGGCTGTTCATGATGATGATGGTAGTAATATCATGAAAATAGTCACTGATTAACCTGTTCATATCATAATCATTCATCTGTGTAACAGTTTTGTATGGGGAACCATATTTAATTTAATTTTAGTCACAGATTTTAGTGGTTCACAACATAAATAGATCTATAGCATGGACTGACACACTGACTAACAGTTGAAATCTGTGGACATGCTCACCGATTGCGCGGTACAGGAGTTGATCGAAGCAAACACAGACTAGATAGGTTCAGACAGGGCACTCTCATAGAGCAAATTCGACATGTCCAAAGGTTCACATATCATGAAGCAAACAAGAGTTGTGCAGCCTGTGTTGCCAACTTTCAGAATATGCGCTCTTAAGGGCGCTATACTATTATATTCTATCTTAAGATTTTAATTTAATATGTATTAGGCCATCACAGACGACGAAGATACGATAATATATTATAAGCTTTTGTCGCGACCGCACGTGTCCTATCCATGGCCTATATTTGATAACTTAAGGTGTTGTGTTAATTTTTTCATTTCGCTCTCTATCTTACGATACGAAAATGTGAGATATTTATAATCTTCGTGGTGTGTAATGGTGCATTGAATTGTATGGCGAGCGATATTGTATCTTAAGATAAAATATTATAGTATCTTAGCCGTATTTAACGCCCTTTATTATGGCAAGCAAAGCCTATGTCGACTATTCTGCCAATAACGGAGATGAATTAGACAAGCAAAAAGTGTGTACATAAAATTAAAAAATATAAAATTGAACCGAAATAGGATATAGATCTCCGTTTGATGACACAGTTGAACGTCATAAGTTTTTTAAGTAGTCTGTGGGTCGATGTGACAGTTAGCTAGCGATGTGACAAGTTAGATTTTATTCTCGAGTTGATATGGCTGCTGACTCGACTCGGGCTACAGAGTGCAGACGCAAGCACATCAACCTACCTCGATCTGTCAAATTTCTTTAATAGATTTTCAACCTTATCACAACAACGGAAGGTTAATATTCGATTGGTAAAATTTGACAGATTTGGGTTGACCTGTTGGCGTCTTTACATTATACTACTGAAAACTCGGGGTCTCATGAACGGAGAGACGGTCTGGATCTGGGTGAACTCGGGTGGGGAAAACTCGAGTTAGTTTGGCTCGAAATTGAAATTATGTTGAATTGTTGATGTGATATGGCTACTCGAGTTGATTAGCAACTTCCGAGTCCCCGAATTCCAACTCTCATAGTGTTGAACAAGATGCAACATAATAGGGCGCTGCCGTGGTTGGGACGCGCGGTGGTGTATTGGGTGTGACTCGACAAATCGTGAGGCCACGCGTACTTCTTGCGGTGTTCGTTCCACCATCCGAGTTGTGTAAAATAAAACTGAACTTGAGTTGACTCGTTTACGATTTGATTTCGTTCGAGTTATTTGACTCGAATAACTTAAATCGAAATTTGTAAGTTATTCGACTTTAATAACTCGACTTGCACATCACTGTTTGTCGACTCTTTCGTTGTCACTTGTCAAGACTTCAAGAGATAAGTTAAATCTTTACGGCAATTATAGGGAATCGAAGAATTTAGATAAAAAACATTGATTTCTAAATAAAACACGTTTGAAGCAAGGTAGTCTGTCTTACAGAACCAGTTAACGTTGTAAACATGTGGAGTGATTCCCTGCTTATCGTATTTATTTCAATATGTACGGCATTATTAGGTGAAGGTAAGTGTCTGGTTTCAATACTAAAGTACAGTGTCGGATCCTTTACAATACTTTCAAAAGAAATGTACGACAAGGACCATAAAATAAAGTTAGATTTTTTTTTACAGGTCTAACATGGATATTGGTGTATAGGACAGAAAAGTACCAGAAGTTGAAAGTTGAGGTAGAACGTCAAAGTAAAAAGCGTAAGTTAAGAATATTTACATAAAAACTAGGGAAAACATTGCAGCATATTCATGAATACTAACAGTTGATTACTCTAAATTTATAATTTTTCAGTTGAAAAAAGAAAAGAAGCTCATGGGGACTCACTGGATAAACAACATAAAAAGAAAATTGAGAGGGAGGAAGAGAGATTAAAAAATAACAACCGAGACCTTTCTTTAGTTAAGATGAAATCAATGTTTGCCATTGGTTTTGCATTCACAGCCTTACTCAGCATGTTCAATAGCATGTACGATAAGTATTTATTTTTTATTAAGCTATCCTCTTTTACCTCAGTATTTAACTGTTCTGAGGTGATGACTTATAGAGATGAAAAGCAACATGTGTGACCCATCCAACTGACCAAGCTGCCAAGCTCCAGATCCTATTATTTGTTGTACTTGTTAGTGGCCATTTAGTAAAACCAACCCAAATGGTATTAGTTATACTCACTTTAACACAAAACCCCAGCTTGAACACAAGGCCTATACAGCAGATATAACCTTATGAAGTTTCCTAATGTTATTATTTTATCAATGTGTTTACAGATTTGATGGAAGAGTAGTGGCTAAACTACCATTCTACCCTATTTCATGGTTACAAGGTCTCAGTCACAGGAACTTGCCTGGGGATGATTATACAGACTGCTCTTTTATTTTCTTGTACATTCTGTGTACAATGAGCATAAGGTAATTTAGTTATACTGATTCAAACACAAGAACAACCTACTAATTTTATCCATTATTAACTAATAATGAAATTAATTCTTGCAATTTTTTTTTTCTAGACAAAACATTCAGAAGCTTCTTGGATTTGCTCCGTCTCGTGCTGCTTCAAAACAAGGTGGAGCATTATTTGGTGCACCTCCAGCTCAATTTAAGTAAAAATAATCATGTTTTTATAGATTATAATGTGGTGAATTTTAGTGTGAATAGTAAATATTTAATATATTTATCAAATATAAATGAATTCTTATTACTTTAAATTAAAAAAAAAAGCTACTTTATTCCAAAATTTTCTGAATTAGACTTACGATGTCACATTCGCAAATATCATATTCTTACAACGTCATATCGCAAAACGCCATTCATATAATGCCAAATTCCCGAAATAGTAAAGGATGATTAAAAAAAAAATACGAAGACTGGACTTGAGGCGCCAGACAGGCCAGGTTAGAAGGAGAACCATCTGCTTCTAACCTCAAGGTCTGCCAGACTCCGTCATCCCCTTCGCGGCTATTATATAAACAACCCAGTAATCAGTGGTACTCCGTAGAGCAGCAGGGCTTCATCAACCAGGATTACTACTTGAAAGAGTGGCATATAGCAAAGAGACATTTTGCGTCGTTATGTTATTTGCGAATATGGCATTGTGCGCCTAATTTCTTTCAATAACATCTCATCAAGTTCAGTAAACATTGAAATCAATCATTCGCTCATCTAAGAAAAATCTATCAAAGCCAAATCTCGTCAAATCCACAGTAGTGAATTGACTGTCAATAATTAGTTCACCAATTGCCCTCCCAATGCCTGGTGCGTGCTGACATCCTGTGAAAAAAATATCATTGTCATAAACACTCAAGCACCATCAGGTCTTCACAGGTTTAATAGCACAAGCTTAGTAGCAGAGGAGTAGAGTGAGCAATAAAATTTATTGGTTTGAACAAGCCCATGATCAGTATGTGTGGAGGCTAATAAATTCATTAATACAAACCTAGTTTACCAAATCCAGCTGCAATATATAAATTATTGTGGTAAGGATGTGGTCCTAATACACCTGTGTTGTCAAATACATTACAATCATATGATTCAGTATTAAACTTTTCTATCTGAAATAATAAAAATAAGTTATTAGTATGGAGATTTTAATTATGTCAGAAATTGTTTTTTTATGGAACGGTTTCATTTTAGTTTATATATTTCGTCCTCAGATCAAAAAAAATAGGCAGATAGAGCGCTCAGAACACGCGAGTGTGTCGACCAAAGATAATACAAAATCCAAGGATAATACAAACTCGCGACAGTACCAAGCTACGCATCGTCTCGCTCACACGTCACTAGTGATTTGCCATTTTAAGTCAAAACATGCCGTCTTGTGTGTTTAAACACTGCAAAAAATGTTCACAAAAACAAAGAAAACAAGATGGAATATCTTTCCACAGGTAACTCTTGTTATTTTTATTGTTTTGGTATTTATTTTCCATAAAATATTTTCGGCTCACTTGAAACACAAAACCTTAACAGTAAATCGTCTGTGTTGCTAGTTTAGGACGGATAAATTACCCTGAATTAGGGGAATGTGTATTGTGCATAAAAAATAACAATCAAATACGTCAATACAACTGCACAGTCGTAATCTATAGTACCTATACAACATTCGTTATTGCTTATGCGAAACCTGAAACACGTGTCTAGTATTTTTTTCACGATCACTTATCAGATACACACTAAACTATTTCGCGTATCGCGTTGTGTCATGGGCGCGTGCGACTGTTACAACCGGACGACTGAAGACACACGCGGGGGGCGGGGAACACAACCCCGGCCGGGTTGTGTTCCCCGTCCCCCGCTGCCTGTGCGCTGCCGCCGCACGCGACTTCAGCTGATCGCTATGATCTGCCGTAACCTCTGTAGTGCTCGCGTATGATTGCGGATAGGTGTCCAACTCCTAACCTTTTTAAATAATTTTGGGACAAAATATAACATGGTGTAAAAATTATTGGAATCGATTCAGTTATTGATTCTGAACAAACTGTATTCAGGTTTCGCATATACTAAAAATAATGTTGTATGGTCTATGGTCGTAATGACACAAGGTCACTAGTTAGTTCCGTCCGGGTCGTAAAGACTTCGGGTCTCGTCTCGGGATGGCACCCCCGCGCGCGGGGCTGTATTCGTATTTTTGCGTGAGAAAGTGGGACGGAGAGCATGCCTTTGAGCTATTCGGTACTTGTAAGGATGTGCCGCGCTCGCGCCGCTGGATTATTTTATTATTTGTTGCTATCTGAATATATCCATAAAGCAAAATCGCGTTACCAATTTGAAACATTAATAGTATGTTTGTACAATATAACAGGTGCAGAACTAAGGCTGTTAAAGTTTATAGTAAATTGTGTGTAAAATTATTATTATTTTAATAAATGTGTTGATTGTTATAACAAATTGTTTATCTTTTTAAACTAAAAAACCTGTCCTTAAATAGTTTATTAATCAAATTACTAAAAAGCGTTATGAAGTGTTATCCGTTCTGATATAAATTAATTAAATAGGTAGTAAGTAATTACGCATATTAACTTTTATTCCTTATTATTATTCTGTTAAATAATAAATACTACACGCTTTTGCTCTCTGGGTATAACCATAAAGCAAAATCGCGTTTCCAATTTAAAAAATAGTGGTACAATATTGAGAACAATTTAACTGAACAAAATGTGGGAGTATTTGTCAATATCTGGCAACCGTAAACGCACACAGATGCACGTGTTCGTACACGGCGCGCCATATTTGCCGCGCACACTAAAATAAAAACCGGCTTCACTTTGTTGTTCGCGCACGTTCTATCTGCCTATTTTTCTTGATCTGAGATTTCGTCAAACACTTTATAAGTCATTTGCTAAGTTCATTTTTCATGACTCCTGTGTAGGAGATGGCTCCTACACTATCAAAAATACAAGTTGAAATATTGGATAAACAGGGAACACTTAGTAGTAATAGTCTAGTTGTTTAAAAATATACTCACCTTTAAAGTATTACAGCATGGAACACGGTTTAGTAGTGATGGCTCAATAACTTTTTTGAAATAGTCACTCTTTGAAATATTTTTTGTATCATCATTAATAAGAGGTAGATTTCCACATAGCATATCACTTTCTAAACCTTTCCTCATCAACCACAATCCAGTAGTATCCATAACAAGTGGAGTGTTCAACCCCAATTTTGTAGCCAATTCTTTAACAGAATATATGTCAGATTCCCTATAAAAGGATAAAATACCCCATTATAATACAGCTAAAGAATGTATGATAAATTATAATCGTAATCTTGGTGGATTGAAAATGCAAAAACTCTCACCTTCGTTCTATGGGAAGTGGTATACCTAAAATCCCATCTCCTGTTCCAATTTTAGCCATACTTGCTAAGTGTCCAGAATTTTCACCAGCTGCTAAGACACAAATAGCAAATTTGAGTGTAAATTCTTCTTGATTTTCTGTTTTGTAAATAATCCTGTTTATCCTTTCGTATCCACCTGGTGTGACACCTTCCATGAGTACATCTTTTTGTTTCTCTAATTCAAACCCTATTACTTCAGCATTAACATAAGTGGTCCCGAGTTCTTTGGATTTTCTTACTAACGCCATTAACAATGTCATTGGATTAAAGGTTCCTTCACCTTCTACTGCCATGCATCCTATAAAATGTAAATTGCCATCAATAAGTGCATAGGGACATGTAAATTAAAATAACAATACATAGGCAAATTACTCTTTGGAATTGTTGTTATTATACAAAGGAACAATGAACTTACCAAGTTTGACATCCTCTGTGTTTAGCCATGGATATTTACTCTTTATTTCAGCTGCTGTTAATAGATTATTTTTTACACCAAGTTCATTTAACATAGTAGCATTTTTTTCTAGATTATGAGCATATTGCTCACTTGCTAAAGTAAGAGAACTTGTGGGGCTGTATTGAATGTCAACATCTAATCCCAAGTGCTCTTGGATATTCCTCAAAAAGTCAACAGAATATTGAGATAGATAAACATTTTCAGCCAGGGAGAAATGTTGGTTTAAAGTACCTAAAGATACAATATTCTGTGATTGTTTATACTGAAATTAACATAAAAATAGAATTAGTTGTAAGAACATTGGAATTATTATCTACCTATTGAACTGATTTTACACTACTTACCGTAAAATCTTTTTCTAGAACCACAACTGATAGCCCCTCAGCAGTTCTCTTTTTTAACCAATAAGCAACTGCTGATCCAATGAAACCGCCTCCTATAATAACTACATCAGCATGTTCTGGATACACCATAGATTTGTCTTTTGAACTAAGGAATGAAGGCATATCGTTCGCTAGAACATTTATTGTTTTTGTAAAGGGATTATGACTTCTTGCATAGTGGCGAACGCCATATATTCTTAGATTGCGGGAGAATACACGGCTTAGTTTATAAATCATCCTAATTATCGTTCAATGAATAGCGATAATACAATTTCAATACATAATCGTGTTATTTTTTTTTGGAATTTGCCTGGGCCGTTCTAAGCCGATATCAACAACCTTATGACTTCCTTGCCTCCTTCCTGAAAAATTACATGCTATATTGTTTCCGAGTTTTATGACTGACGTTGACGTCTGAAACTTGAAACAAGAGCCAGATGTCAGTTCGATCCATAGATATAGAGCACGGCTATTAGTCTTTGGAGGGCTGAGTGCCAAAATGTCAATGAGGGTTGCCGTTTTAAGTAACCGTGACCCTGGAATGAAAAAGGGAATTAGTATATAACATTGTGACCACGATAAGGGTGAACATGTTAATAAACACAATCCATCAACTGTCACTTGAAAAGAGCGTCAGCGCTCACTAAGGGCACAACAGTTTCTGAGACGACTGAAAAATGAATCTTATGACAATCAATTGTATACGACGCAAATTATCATGTTCGAGCTTGCAAGATGCTTGTTCAAGTGTGCGTTAAATGCACGAGCGCGTCGTGAGCCGCCCGTGCTCAGTATTGCCACACAGCCACAATGAGATATACTGCTAGACGTGTCTTGATATTATTATCATCGAGCAGTCATTATCTGTCATTTCATTGGGTTAGCCTAATTGACAGATCCTTCCTTAGGGAAGGGTCCGTCCATCCTCAGTCTACTAGAAAGAAACACTAACTTCCATCTGAGCTATCAGGTAAGCTTTTCGGCATGAGTGCTGAGTTGTGGAATTCCAAGGTAAAAAGTAAGACAAAAGTATGGTAAATAAGTTTAAGTATGGTTAAAATTGCATGCTCTCTGGTCATGTGTTGCCATTATCTTGTTGTGATGGCACAAAAGCCTAAAGGCCTCTCCTCACTCGCACGCGAATCACGGCGCGAATCGCGACGCGAAGCGCGGCGCGAATTGAAGCAAGACCTGCCAACAGTCCACACTCACAGTGTTTCGCGCCGGACTCACAGTATAGTTCGCGCTCTTGACGTGTATGCACGCTAAGCATTTTATATTTACCTAATCTTTCAATTTTTTTCAATCAATCAACATAGTTTATTTGTAGTCGGTATGGACAGTGAAACCACTACAGCAGCTATATATAAATTGACAAAGCGCAAAGTAGCCCCAACTTTGCGCTTTGGCAATTTATAGTTATGCGACGCGACTGAGCTGCCCGCGAATGTAGAGTCTTGTCGCGTTCGCGCCGCGCTTCGCGCCTGCGAGCCCTTTAGGCCTCTCCTCACTCGCACGCGAATCACGGCGCGAATCGCGACGCGAAGCGCGGCGCGAATTGAAGCAAGACCTGCCAACAGTCCACACTCACAGTGGTTCGCGCCGGACTCACAGTATAGTTCGCGCTCTTGACGCGTATGCACGCTAAGCATTTAATATTTACTAATCTCTGATTCTCTGATTGATTGAGAAAAAATGAAATTTTTCTCAATTAATCAACATAGTTTATTTGTAGTCGGTATGGACAGTGAAACCACTACAGCAGCTGCGGGGCTACTTTGCGCTTTGGCAATTTATAGTTATGCGACGCGACTGAGCTGCCCGCGAATGTAGAGTCTTGTCACGTTCGCTTCGCGCTTCGCGCCTGCGAGCCCTTTGTCGCGGGACAAAAAACCGACAACTTTCGGGGAACACAGCGCGAACAAGCCGCGAAGCCGCGAAGAATATGCGAATCGGATCTACACTCATGTTACGCGGGTGCTTCGCGGCTTCGCGCGCGTAACGCGCGCGAGTGTGTAGACGGCTTAATAATCTGTTGTTTTGACGTGATTGGACATGTCACTGCTCCTGCTCTGTCATGAGCACAAACGAAACTCGAAATAAAAATAATAAAAAAGACGGAATGGAATTTCGTGGCACGTGTTTTAGAGTGATGTAGATGTTTATTGAAATAAGCTGTTAATAGTGTAGAATAAAGACTATATTCCCTTATTATGTGAGGGTATCGTTTATTAAATAATGTGGTGTTTGATGAAGATTAAAGATTGACGTGAATAGAAGAGTGTCGTTTTTCACGTGTGTTTTACGGGCCGTGTTTCAAGTAAGGATTATTTACGTTATTAACTCACATCAAAAAAAAAAAATATTTTATTAACTGATTTTATTATCCTATTTTTTTGATCTGAGGTTTCCACTGTCAAAAAATTGTAAGTATTATTTTGAATATATGACTGTTTAGCTATTTTAATTAAGAATTCATGCCATTCTGTCTTGCACCGGCCACTGCAATAGCTAGGCAAATTGACATGAAAATTTTATTGAAAAACATTTTTACTTTTATTACTTGTTTAAACATTCTACCTATTAAATTTGTAGTTCATACGAAATTGGTTTGTTTGGAGGCCACCCCACGTGATGACCTATCGCTATAATTTTTACGTCGTAAACAACGCAAATGGCATAACAAGGGAGGTGTAATATTGATATAAAGTTATTTTTCAGTTTACCTAACAAGAATGACCCTCTAAGAATGGATTCCAAATATACTTCTGTTGGTGTGAGCAACAACCCAAAACCAAATGGCTTCAAAAGAAAACATGCAGTTGAAAACATAAAAGTGAAGAAGATTAAAATATCCAATGATAATGCCACAAAAACAAACAATATTAAAGTTGAAACAAATGGAAATGCATCTGAAAATAAGATTGTGCAAGAAACTGTACAGGACTTACAAGAAGCTAGAAAGCAGTTGCCAGTGTATATGGTTAGAAACAGGTATGTTATTAATTTTGAGAAGTATTAAGCTGTAAATGAAGGCACAATTAAATATATTGATTAATAATATTGGGATCAAGAAGGTTATAGGTACTTACAGGATTGTAAAATATATTTTATTATTTCCAGGAAACTTTTTTCCTGACTACCTAATCTGTTCCATTTGACAGTTATAATGTTGCAATATGTAGCCAAGATCATCCTATGCTTAGTTGAAACAATGTTAGTACATACTATATTTGTATACTATAATCATATTTTATTTTAGGCTCTTAGAAGAGATAAAGAAGAATGAGACTATGATATTGATTGGAGAGACAGGCAGTGGCAAAACAACACAGATTCCACAACTAATCCATGAGCAGCGCATAGAGGGTGCCGGTGCCATAGCAGTGACCCAGCCTCGGCGAGTAGCGGCTATTACAATAGCTATGAGAGTAGCTTCTGAAATGAACACTGAAATAGGATCTATTGTTGGGTATAAGATCACTTAAAGTACAATCCAATAAGTTACAAAAAACATAAAAATATGAATAATTAATATCACTTACAGATATTCAGTCAGGTTTGAAGATGTAACAAGTCCAAGAACTAAAGTGAAATATTTGACAGATGGTATGCTGCTCAGAGAGGCAATATTGGATCCTTTGCTCAAAAAATATTCTATAATAGTGTTAGATGAAGCCCATGAACGCACTGTGAGCACTGATGTACTGTTTGGTATTGTCAAACTTGCACAGAAAGATAGATCTGAAAAGAAGTTAAATCCTCTGAAGGTAATATTATGTTGTTTTCTTAGCCTGCATTATTCTAGCACTTGTTTTAGGATAGAAAATCTATTTATTTGTCAGCAAGCTTGATTAGCAGAGTAATTGACAGCTGCACTGTGTTACGCTGCAGGTTCGACTCCCATATGGAGCAAAATCTACAAGCTTGATCTACAAATAGTTATTCCAGATATGGCTGTTTGTGTATGTGATTAAATGGACCCTTGGCACAGGAAAAATACAGTCTCACTACAAAAAAGTAAAACATCGGTTGAACACTTGTATAAAATAAGTGTCAGCATGTCACGCTGACATCAGCTCGGTTTTGCAGAGACTTTTTTCAGACAAGTTTTTAACAGCTATTTCACTTTTTGTAGTAAGGCTGTTAGTGCGGGGCGATGTTTTAAAACTGCTTGTGAATATTGAAGGTTCATTACTAGGCTTTTTGGGAATAAAATAAATAAATAAGGTTTTACCTTTGCCTGCTAATTTTCTATTCTTGTTTAAGATAATAATCATGTCTGCTACTATGGATGTGGACTCCTTTAGAAAATACTTCCACAATTGTCCAGTGATATATTTAGAAGGCAGAACATACCCAGTTACCATTTACCATTCAAAGATGAAGCAAGATGATTATCAGTATGCTGCTGTGTGCACAATATTTCAACTTCATGCTACTACTCCTGCAAAGTAAGCAGACATTATTCTTTAAAAAATGTTTAGTGGATTTTCTTCTTTAATATAACTATGGATAATGTTCTATTTAATATTTTCAGCCACGATTTTCTGGTATTTTTAACGGGCCAAGAAGAAATTGAGACAGTCATGTACAACATCAAGCAGATAGCAAAGGTAAAGTTTGTAACAGTTAAGTAATTTTTTTAGCTTGTATCTTGATTAAATAGGCTTGAGGTGCAGTATAATTACCATTGTATTTGCTTTCATGCTAGATCGAACATTCTAGGAAGCTACAGGTCCCCCTATTAGGGTGTGTCCGCTGTATGCAGGGCTCCCACCGGCTAAACAGTTGCAAGTGTGGCGGGATGCGCCGCCGGGTACTCGGAAGATAATACTAGCCACGAACATTGCGGAGGCTTCAGTCACCATACCTCGCATCAAATGTGTTATTGACACTGGCGTTGTGAAAGAAAGGTGCGTTTACTAGTGAGTGCAGTTAATACTTAAAATATTAAATAAACGAGTTATGTATCTCCTCAGTTTTAAATGATTACATTGTTTATAAAACTTGCTATAAGTTCTTACAGTTTTTGACTGTTTATTTAATGTTTCAGGACATGGTCGGGCGGCACGGGCGCGGAGCGTCTGGCGGTGCGCGCGGGGTCGCAGGCGGCCGGCTGGCAGCGCGCCGGCCGCGCGGGCCGCACGCAGCCCGGCGCCGCCTACCGACTGTTCACCGCCGACGACTTCCGCTCGCGGCCGCTGCACCATACGCCAGAGATTCTCAGGTAACCGCCTGAACAGACCACGATAAACTTAATATTGACATGCTATGCTAGTGTGGATGCTCCATATGAAAATATATGACAGATAAAATAGACTCCTACTTTACAATCATACGCCGTAACTTTATCTATTTAAAACATTTAGTGATACTAAACAATGATTTTCTTGACTCTCAATGTAGTGCTAATAGTAAAAGGGAAATAATAAACCTAGCCACAAAATTACTAGCTCAGCCTCAGCTCAGCTCAGTTTAATAGAAACCACTTTAAATACCACCCACTGTTAAATACGGAATCCTTTGGTTTTTCTGCTACAGGTGTCCACTAGCTTCGACGCTACTGCTGTTAATAGCAGCTGGAGCAGAGCCCAGCACATTCCCCCTAATTGACTCTCCACCACCAGATTCTGTGAAAGCTTCACTCTCATTGTTGAAGGAATTAGGTAAGTAAATAGATGTATATTGTGTTCACTCCGGACTTGTATGTAAACATTACAAATCAAGAAAGAGGAACATACACTATATATAAATAAATTAGGTTCAAGGTATTTGTGCTATGGTAAAATGAATAACAGGTGAATAGCCACAACAGCTGTGGGCTACTCAAAGTTAGAGTCAAATCATTTATTTCAATTAGGCCATTGAAGAGGCATTTTTGAATGTCGAATATTAAAATTAAAGGAAATGGTTTTTTCACATGTGTTATTGACGTCTTAATATCATCAAATGAGTCCGCCCACCCAGAGCAGAGCGGGAGAGACTGTCAGACTCGTACTGACTAAAATCCACGGTGTCCTTCAATAGCCCTTTACGTTCCGGGGTCATGGTAATTCGTAAGTCCCGCGACCAAAGGAAATGGGATGGGATTGATCCTATTTCTCAAAGCGAAAACGTTTTGTTTATACTTCAAGACAGTGAAAACTTTAGTGCCATTTTGTTTTTTTGTAAAAAAATATTATTTTACATTACAGGTGCTATTGACAGTGAGGTAAATCCTAAACTGACAGTGATTGGGAAGAAGATGTCAACTTTTCCAATAGAGCCGAAGTATTCGAAAGTTCTATTGTGTGCGCCGGAATATAACTGTTTAGACGAAGTACGTATTATTATAAAAAATAAAACTGGTTATTGTGATTCGAAAGTTACAAGATTTAAATGATACAGATTTTAATGTTCGGCATGGAATATGTTACTTTTACAATAACATATGTTTATTCTCTGTTCTATTTTCATAAATATTTATTTGTTTGTTTTCTGTTCCAGGCGCTAAGCTTAATAGCAGTGTTATCTAGTGAAAACGTGTTCCACACTCCAATGCACAAGAGGGAAGAGGCTATAAAAGTGAAACAGAAGTTTTTGTCACCTTTAGGAGATCACATAACTCTTCTCAATGTGTTCAAAGCTTTTTGTAAAGCTCCCTTTAAAAAGGTTTGTTTAGTAGTTCATTCAATCAGTTGTATAAATAAATAAGTTGTCAGGAAAGGAGACAATGAGACCTTGTCGTTATATGTCATAATTGTTGACTTTTGGATGGAAAAGCAACAAAATGCTCAACTATGAGTACATTGGCTTAGGTCATCTCCTATTTCTGCAGCTAGCCGATCTTATAAAGAAAGAATCTTTGAGTATAATATTGTTTTGAATTTTCTTCAAAGAGGCAGTACAGTACCATCTCTATAACCTATTCACTGGTTTTTTAATCACATTATAACGCATACAGCATAGTTAATGTTTTATGTATATGTTTCAGCAATGGTGTAGAGAAAATTATTTGAATCACAAGAATTTGACGTATGCGTATGAGGTTCGACAACAACTGCTTGCAATTTGCCAGAAAATGAATTTGACTGTTTCTAGTTGTGGACAGGCTTATGATCAGGTGATTGTTTTATTAAATTAGTTGTTTCTTTGAGGCAGTTGTGCCATGACTAACTGTTGTCTTATTTCTCGCTCAAGAAATTACAATAAGTTGTACATTCCGTGTGAATAAAAGAGACAGATATATAATAATAGTTGATCGCTGTCTGTTCAACCTGTTGGCGAGGGCTCGCTCTAGAAGTTTATCGTTAAGCGAGAAGAGCTTCAAAGATAATATTCGCTTGGCGGTCAGAATACACGGGCGAGCGAGTAGTGCGTGTTCGCTAGTTGTATTCGGATGCCCGCTGACAGCCTAGGGGCAAAAATAATGGAACTTCACACACGTAATTCGTAAACTCGTTTCCAGTTGGTCGTTCTACTCGTCGTGGTACAACGCCCAAATATAGAGTTTTCTTTTTAAATCTGAAAGACTATTTCGAGTTTTACGGCTTTTTCAGTATTTTGCTCTAGATTGAATAATTTCACATGGCTTACATTTATTCAACTTGTAGACTATAACAGTAACTAGTCTGTAGTGCCATGCTAATAAAATTATTTTCATTACTCATACTCTGAAAGTAGGTAGTAGTTGCAGCCCTAGGGAAAATCGCTTCCAACTGACAGCTGCCAAATTAAAAAACAAAAATAGTTCTATTTTGACAGTTCTATTGAAACATGTTCAAACTTTTTATACAGCCACTAAATTAGAGTGTGATTTAAAACTAAAATAACATTAAGTTAAGTAATATTATGACTTTAATATAATTTAGTTTCAACGATTTTACTAAAATAACATAGCTTTCGGCAAAATCTTTATTTTTTAATGATGAATATGAACTGGTTGTGTAGCTGGATGTCCACAGGACGAAAAAAAAAATAAGCGGGAAGGCGATGATCCGATCAACACTAATTTTTCTTGAGCTAATATTTTTATTTTTACTTTCCTCGTATTCGTAATGAAAAGCAGTGTTTATTTCGGGTAAATTACTTAATTAGTCCCTCGAACTATTAGCGCCCTCACTACGTTACGGGCGCCAAACCCCTTTTCGGTATTGAAATAAGTAACTTTCACCCCTAGGATAACAATGTACTATTGTACTAAAATGGTACCTATTACTTTTCAGGTACTTAAATGTTTGCTATGCGGTCTGTTCACCAACTGCGCGTGGCAGCGCGGCGGGGCGGGCGGGGCGGGGGGCCCGCTGGTGGCGGGGGGCCCGCTGGTGGCGGGGCGGTACGTGACGGCGGCGGGCGCGGCGGCGGCGCTGCACCCGGCCAGCGTGCTGCACGCCGCGCGCCCGGCCCCGCCCGCGCTGCTGTACACGGAGCTGCTGGCCACCAGCCGCACCTACATGCTCACGGTGTCGGCCATACAGCCGCAGTGGCTGCACCAGGTGGCTCCGGAGTACGCTCGTCGCTGTCGAGCCAACCGATGACGACGGTCAACATTCGAAATAATGAATATTCTTTACTCTTTCATCTGCCGCGACCGAACCGGAAAACTTATGAAGCGTAAACGACTGCAGGGGGCCTAGACAAGACACGATCGTTCACGAAGCATTTTAATTTTCTGTAAGAATTTTCCATGGAATTGTCGTAAGGTTTATGTAGCTTATGTCGACCCAGTATCGTGTTGATGTACCCAATCAAATCAACGCTATTGCTGATAGAATGTCTATTCGTCTATACCTTCTAAGTGAGAATAGGATATTTTATTGAAAAAATCTAATTTATCCATCAGTTAGAATATCAAAAAATATTTAACACGTATTTTCTTACGTTAACCAAAATTGACAAAGATACGACACTTTAAAATTGCGATTTGCCAAGCAAGTACAGTTTTTATTTGCTTCTGACGTCACGAGCGTCAATATTCGAGTGTGGGAACACTCGAATAGTGATACTTTATATCTTTGTAAATATGCATTGACTAGCTGTTGCCAGTGGTTACACCTGCTAAAACTCGAAAATTATCCCACTTGATAATCGGGATAAAGACTATCCTATCTGTTAATGCAGATTATAAACTGTCTGTGTACCAACTTTCATCCAAATCCTTTCAACAACAAACATCCATCCGAACAAACTTTCACGTATACAATATTAGTAGGATACTAGTAGGATTACCTTTTTTTTTTGTTTTTAACGTGGTTTAATCATCAAATGAGTCCTCCTCCCACCCGGGGCAGAGCGGGAGGGACTATCAGACTCGTACTGACTAAAATCCACGGTGTCCTTCCATAGCCCTTTACGTTTCGGGGTCACTGTAATTCGTGAGTCCCGCGACCCCGACAGGCTTTGGCCCTTTAGAGGCGGGCCCCGTCATTTTGCTGACACTCTTTGAGGCGCGCGTGGAACACAACGCGCCGTCGACCCGGGCATGGTCCATGGTCGGACAGCAAGTCGCCCATTACTCGCTGCCCACATGCCCGCGCAGTGGGATTTAGCTAAAGAATAAATATGTGTCCATTATTTTTCAAAACTCTAGTTGACGGACTAATTAGATTTGCAATTTATTGATGCTTTCAACATATATGTATATGCCTATTCAAGAGGCTATTCACCCCGTTTTCATACTTCTAGGATGAAGAGTTATTGTTTTC
Organism: Agrotis puta; assembly: GCA_943136025.2. NCBI lineage: Eukaryota > Metazoa > Arthropoda > Insecta > Lepidoptera > Noctuidae > Agrotis > Agrotis puta. Next base: position 11,012,775 of record OW964170.2, on the reverse strand, counting down.
TGCTTTAGTACATAACTGTTTATTTTTAATTTTAAATATAATGATGCATTTGTATAATATATTGTTGTATTGTCAAGTGTAACTTTGACTAGTCTCTATTTTAAATGGATCGATATTATTGAAGTGGAGATCATGTACCAGAAAGGTTACATTTAGCTCTTTATAAGTGTGTGATATAGTAATAAGTCTTATAGGATTTATTTTTGTCATAAGACACAAATGTTGAGAATGTAAATATAAGATGAACTCGTTCTACCACCGTTTATAAAATACTGCCACATTAAGTATTCATTTATATTTTGAAACCATGTGCATGCTTGAACGGTAAAATGCCAGATGCGAATGATGGTCGAAAATTATCCCTGAGTGTTTTTAGAGGCCCGCAATTCAAAAGAAAATCTTAACTCTGTTAAGATTACTTCGTGAAATTAATATCAAATATTCAGATCTGCAATCCCTTGGAGCAATGAAAAATCATTTTTCTAATTCAACGGAATCAAAGGAACGGTTTATGCTCCGTTATGCCGCTTATTTTAATGATCTTGATGTAATCAAAACCTACAGGGCACTTCCCGTTGATTCAGAATAATGAGTGAGAACTAAATAAAGAAATAAATCTGAAAATTGGTAATTTATACTGATATCACAGAAAAAAAAAGTTCAATATCGTACAAAATGAGAACAAATGCCTGCTGAAATTCAGTTTGTAAACTCGATTCCTGTGGTGAATGAATAATTTTAACATCCGCAAGTCTATACGGCACCATTGGTACGCGAGTTTGACTCGCACTTGGCCGGTTTTTTATCCTATGACACTCAGGAATAATGAAATATCACATTTAAAAAAGCAAAAGAATTGAATCTTTTACTTTTTTCAACGGATATCCGCTAGCAATGTAATTTAACCTTCAATTTGTAAATAATAGAACTTAAGAGCGCGTCTTCTGAAAGATGACAATGTCGCAAATAGTTGTGAAAAATTAACAAGTTGTAATTAATTTGGCAATGTTAATGTATGAAAATAAAAAATATGGCTCTGTAGTGCATTGAAAAATGATTAGGGAATGCCATTATTAATATCGTTACTCCGAATAAATAGTTTTATATGTAAAAAAAGTATTTAAAAACTTTCCAAATGCTTTTTTTACACCTGAAACATACATATTTCTTATTTTAATACAGTAAAATTACCAAATTAATTAAAACTTGCAAATATTTGACAGCTATTTGCGACGTTGCCAACTTTCTGGTTACGCGCCCTTAATTAACTGAGACCAAATTTTCTAATAGTGCAAGTTCATGATATAACGATGTTACTCATGCAGCGGCATCGCCCACAGTTTTATTATCATGTAAGCCCATGTTCTCACAGATGCTTATTTCATACTACGCGCTAGATTTTCAACTCTCGGCGTTGAACCATGGTTGAGAATAAGCGTGCGCTAAAGTCGCTTTAAAAAAGCACCCTTGTGAACTTGGGCTAATTTAATGTTAGTTTATTACCTGGTGCTAAATACGAGGTTTAGTATATAAGACCTTACTGTTAGGCATTACGATTGTAAATATATAGGTGTAACATAAGGAATAAAGTTTTATTAAAATTACGTGTTTAATTCGAAGCCGTTATTACACGTTTCTTCAAACCAACTTAACATCACAATCTCACTTGTATTCCATGTTGGGACTACAGAGGTGTTAAGAAACACAATTTCCAGACTTCACTTACAAACTACCTTGTTAGGGGGGAATATACCTCTTTATCTAAAACATGAATGATTTACTATTTAATTCGTATAATAGAATTTTCAATTCTATTGCTCAAGCAATAGAGTAGATAATAGATAAGTAAATTTTATCACATTCCTGTTATGAATCTGCTCAAGTGGCCTTTTTAGTAGATCAGTTTTCTCTCAGTGAAACGGGCAAGGGTCAGCTTTTTATTTACAGCCCCGCACATGACCTTGCCGTTGTGAGCGATGACTCAGCGCGGGGCTGCGAGCGGTAAGATCAAAGGTATAGAAATGTTCGACACACGCCACGAGGCGCCGCCAGTGGCGAATTCGCGTACCTACTTGCGAAGTAATTATGCCTTTGTCAAACAGACAGGCGAGTCCGAAGCGATCCGAGACGTCAGTCCGGTAGTTCTGTCACGCTATCGGATCGTTTTCGCTTTTCTATGTGACTGGATTCAAACAATTTCATACATTACAAATAAAAACGCCTCGCTTCGCATTCGCCACGCCTGTCTGTTTGACAAAGGCTTAAATGTCTTACTCGCTCCGCCCATCGCACCCCTCACCGCTTCGTGACCGGATCGTGAATGGGCCGTTATAATAAGTTTGTCATATAGTAGGGAAACGATTTCATACTCCGAAGTATTTAGTACTGAAGAACTTAAAATCCGTTCCGTTTAATAACGTAATTTAGTATTTACTGAAATAGTATTTCTGATAAGTCTAAGATGAACAAAAATGTGTTCTACACTTCTAATGTTATATACTAGCTATAGTAGTAACACTTTTCAATCCCTTTTAAAAGTACCCTTCTTTTTAAGAGTAATAGTTTGGCTGACGATGTAACATTTCGAAAAGAGCTGGGTGTGAATACTTTGTTCTTACAATTTAGCTTCGGAACCTTTTTCACTACTAATTAGTACCAACGGTGAAGCTGGCGGGATGACGTAACTGCTACGCCAGCTGTTACATCAGATGCTACGCCGTAGCAGATGAGTCCCGTTGCGTATTTTTATTCTTTTGTGATTCTTGATGCTAAAAACGAATAAAACAGATTTTATTTAATTAAGTAAGAAGGAGCGTCGCTCCTAGCCACATCCTGACTCTGCTTTTCAAACATTGTGGATAAGTACCTATTACGTTGGACTTCGCTGCTTCATTTTGTAGATCTGATTTACATACTATCAGATCAGAATGTTGCAGTCACATTGAAATGAGATCGTAAATGGGATTACTTTTATGACTCCGGCTCCATATTCTTGAATGCTGTGTAAAAAGTTTCCATTTCAGCTTCTAATTAAAATAGCTCCCTACCAAATTTAATTTCCTCGCCCACTTCTTTAAAATTTATTCTGTAATAAGCACCAATGGAAGTCGTAAAAAAAGGATCCAAGAGAGAAGTGACGACATTTCCCTCATTAAAATGATTCCAGCTGGAAGCGGAACAATGTTAATTCGATAATTATGTAAATTTCTAGAAATAATTCATTAGAATTTATGACGTAGAGTAGGTGCTTCCTAAAAGGAATCAGCTGCGCCTGAATATATCTATTTATTTTCAAGGAATGTCAGGGAAATGTATTCAGGGATAGGTGGTAGGGGTGCTATAAAACGGACACCTTGGCGTTTTGGCTTATAATTCATTTACACTAGTAGGTATTATAGGTATAATTACTAAGATAGGTACGTAAGTTTAAGAAAATTTATTAATTATTATGGGGAAAATACTTCACAACATTTTCATTATTTTGGATTTTCGAAATTCTCTTTTGGGCAGTATTTGTATTAAAAATAAATGTTCGTGTCGCTATATCGGTTGTAACGATAGATACAACTGTTGTAAAGGAGCACTCAGAACTCTAGCTTGACATGGTGAAAAGTGTACACTGTATGTGTAGTAAATGGCTCGATTACGGTTTGCCAACATACAATGGAGCGCAGTATCTATTCCATGCGTCAAATTTACCGATATAATTATCTTTTACGTAATACAATTTAGCTCTCTAAAACTTCTTTTTTTTAAACATGCTTGTTGGTCCAAAACCCTTGCAGATGAAGTATATACGTGGGATTGGACTGGCCACGTCTGCTCTATGCCCGAAGACTGGTGGCTGGAGACCTGTGATGGCGGAACGAGTTGGACAAAATCAACGATCTGTGGTACACATTAACACGAGATCGAAGTTTGAGGAACTAAATGAGGCATTAACCCGAGGTAAAAACTGTATTTTTCATTAGGAATATGAGGAAAGTAAAATATAAATTGTTATTAGTAAAGAAAAAAATTGTGTAGATCAAATTAAAGTCTCACGGAACCTTTGACTGATATTGGTATTCAAGGTGGCTTGCACATCCCTATATTATAAAAGCTAAACTTTGCCGACCTAGGTCCCTACCTCGGCACCGGTCCTACCGCTGGCGATTAGCGCAAGCAACCAACAATGAGATGTTTGGTATACATATAAAACCAACACCATTTATATGCAAAGTGACTGAAAAACTCTAATTAACTCGTCGAGTCAGTATTATCGAAAATATTTGACCCGTATTTTTTCTTTTGTTATTTAAATCAAAATTAATGAACATATTTTAAAAAATCACAATACACGCCTTTGTAGGCGAAACGTATTTCGTTTTCGTTATGTTTAATTTCTAAAAAGTCAGAACTTGTCATGTCCCTAATGCCCTTGTTAAACAGACAGGCGAAAGCGAAGCGTTTCCGAAGCGATACCGTGCCAAAGCAAGACGACAGTCCGATAGTTCTGTCACGCTATCGGATCGCTTTCGCTTCTCTATGTGACTGGATTCAAACAATTCTATACAATAAAAACGTCACGCTTCGCATTCGCCTCGCCAGTCTGTTTGACAAAGGCTTAAGACAGAAAATTGTTCGTAGCTGGCGTCCTTGACAGGCGGTGTGGCAGGAGTCTTAGATACCTACCCTTTATTAGAACTCATCATGAAACTTTGTAAGAAAAAATGTCTTACATCAAAGATTTTTATATTGCTCAGAAAGTTCGCCTTTTCAACTTTATGAGATTTTTAGTAGCTAACCATACAACCGAGTTATATACTCGTAGAACCAACACACCGAGACTCCGGCGCGATGATGATGATTTAATGACCTTATTTGACCTTATTGGAAAGGTTAGTGGGGTGAGAAAAAATACATCGACTAAGGAATGTCTTATACAATTTGATTAATTGTTTTGTAAATTAAACTAAAGCAGCCTCATAAATTTGATTTCTATTTTGAGATGTGATTTAAGAATGTAATCACTTTTAATCTTATTGTACCTACTAAAATTAAAAAATACGAAAGTTATCAGTTAAAAACAGCTTAACACATTATATTGAAATTCAGTACACAGATATTTTTTTGACTGGATCACCACATGGCTACTTTTTACTCTTGTCCACGCAGATGAAGTCGCGGGCAGGAGATAGTAAAAAATACAAAAGAACATGAAATAAAAGTATATATAAATAAGTAGAATGTGGGTGGTAGGTACAAACATACAGGTACATATTATGTAGTACTTACCATTTGTAGGTGCTAACGCTGCGGTCCCATACCCGCTGCGGCTAATGGGACTTTGGAATGGATGCCGTCGTCGATAACGTTCTCCCTCGTGTCTGCTTTTTGTGTTTTTAGTTCTAATTGCCCAACTTTCTTGTAATAAATTACTTGCTTTTGATACGCCATTAATTATCACGACTTGTTGTAATGAAACCGGGCTGGTTCTACCTACACTTTTAGGATTTGACTTTTGTTGGAGTACCGTTTTTTTGGATATTTTCTATTGTTCGTTATTGTTCATCACATTATTCCCCAGATTGTAAATATGATGGATGTTACTGAACGTCATCAGGTCCAGATCCAGCTCTACTCGTCACCAGGATTTGTATCGGTTTAATTATGATTGGCATCGACATGCTTTTAGCATGTCGATGGCAATTTATGATGATATTTTAGATGGCATATTATGATGATATTTTAGTTTTTTTCTCACTTAGTTTTGTTTTTAAGTTATTATTTTCAAAATAAATAACTTGATATGAATGCTTAACGCTTAGGCTGCTCGATCGCCGTTTGTCAGGTGAAAACGATAAATACCTCTTTACATATCAATCCAGCCCGCCACCTTTACCGGCTGCCTTGGGCCGAATATCGCGAAACAAGACCAAGTCAAAGCCGATGGGCCTGTGGGTTTGATGTGTAGAGGCCCTAACAGAATATGAGATGTGTCAGCGACCACGTACTCGTGTCTGTATTGGCACTCGTGCGTACAAGTGCAAATTGTATAAAAGCTTTGGCGAGCAAATGGAGTAGGTATAGATATTTCCAGCGGTTACCTCGAAAGGGTCCCGTGTCTCAGGGGGCCGAGTTTGGACCGCTCTACTCCACAAGGATCTCGTTACGTGTATCGCTCCAATATATCTATATTTTCAGGCCCACCTTGTTGTTGTGTCAGGTTCGCATTTATACCGAGTTTTTGAGTAAATTCATACCTTCAATAAAGAGTTGTCCATTATGGAGTTCCATCCAAGGTTCATTTATTGTGACAAGATTGTAAGGTGATTCCTTAGACATGACGTTTTCTGGTATTTGATGTCCTTTTAAATGTCTCTCTAATTTAATGAAGGTTGACCATTATCGATACTTGCATTTTCTTAACTGAAAATGTACATCATTTGAGATGTTATGAAAATTAAAGCAGAAATAATCTCTTGGAAAGATAGTTAAATCGAACAGTTATTATGAAAAGGTAATCTCATCGGTTTTTCCTTCACACATGCACTGACATGATTATTTTTTATATTATTAACACTTTACTATCATGACAGGTTCTGCAGAAAGTTCCAGTGCGCAAACGTAAACGATATTATAACGATATTAATTATAACGGTTTTGTAGTTATTTTGCTGCCAACTGCTACCTGAGTGCCTGACGTTCTGCTGCATAGCATCGATATTTATGCAAAAAAGTTACGCCACGATATAATTTTTAATTTCCATTATATTTTTACAGTCCTCAAGAGGTAAGGCTAGGTCAATGTGTCGCAATGTGAATAATTTGCCTTACTACGATATCTAAAGGTTTATTACAGCTTGTTTTTAACAAAAATAACGATTAACATCTAGGTCTATAAATACTGAAAATGTGACGTTATTGGTGAAAAGTAAATTGGTTAGCTCCGACAAACCTCAAGGGATACACACAAGTATGTTAATGGGTTTGTAAATATGTTAACACATTAAAGCGCCGTTTCATCGCTGCGAAACTCTAAAATGTACGAAATTTAGCCATAAAGAAGGCTTCAGACTAAAAAGGACTTCTTTGTTTTCGTGATTCAAATTGTATTAATTGAATTGCATTGGTCTTTAACTTACTTATATCCATTCAACTGTAAAACCTACGGTACGTAGATTAACGAACAGTTCGTGCATTAAAATGCAGATGTGAGTAAATAATAGGGTTTGTTTTTCAGTGCGGTTCCGTCACCAGCAGCTTTAATTCGAGTTTAATTAAAATTCACCCGCTATAAATTACCTTCTTTCGGACAAGTTGCGTTTTACAATACGCGAGCATATGCCGTCATTTGTATTGTCTGTGGTTTAAGGGTAGCCATACTCAATAAAACGTTAAAAAGAATATGCATGTAACGTAATCAGTAGTTTTGAATATTTTGGGTCATTTGTATGCCTCTCGATGCTCCAGCATTTATTTAGAAGACTATAAAACGTCAGTATCGTGGAATACAGACACATGCCCAAGGGAAATAACGAAACAATTTGCAATGGATTGATAAACGTACGTAGTACCTTCAAAAAAGCTAACAAAATTTGATTGAAAGACACTTTTCAAATTTAGTCGTGTTATATGCGTTTCCAGGAAGCACATTTGTTGTGCATAGCATAAAGAAAGAAATTCGTTCACAAGCTAAAAGCTTCTCATTTTGTTGGTAACACTCTGCCAGCATAAAGTAGGCGTCGGTCTCTTGTTTTAATATTCGTTAGCGTGCCTATTTCTGAGTATAACCTCGTGTTTGATCAATTATGTTGTAGCTAGCCACTAGGTTTAGTTACCAGGTAAAAGTCCTTAGGCCTCACTGTCTTTTCAAAATAAATAAAAATACTTGACTCCTTTATTTATTTAATCGATTTCCCCAAATGCTCGTTAGTTTAAGTTGTCTGCTAACGGTCTTAGCATTAATTTCTTTCTTCACTGAAATCCTATTGTTTATAAATTCTCATTACAATTTGTTATAAGATAGTCCCCGCGGGTACGCTACGGCGCAAAGTAATCAAATCGTTACACATTTATATAGATATATTTAAGATATCTTTTAACCAATGACGCGAAAAATGGCGGCGCTTAGATAGAGATTCTCGTGAAAGTGCTTATTTGCATCCAGATGAGAGAGAATGAGAAGAAAAATGAAGTGTTGAAATTGAAGCGACCCAAATTGTTAATTTAATTGCGGATTCATTCAAATGAATATTATCTTCTTAGCATTAAATTTCATATAGTTATACGACGTCTGTAGAAATGTACCTATTGGTTAAACTATCTTTTCTAGAAACAGTCCAATAAACAATATTGCAAAAAATTTGTCAAATAATGAGAATGTAAAAATAAGAAACAGAAAATCTACAATATACAGCAAAGAACGGTACATATACGAGTATGTAGTACTACTACAAAGGTTAAACCAATAAAGTTGTGTTAAAGGCTGTCATTATCAGATACTACTTTATTGCAGGCGTCGCTCTTTCTATATCAATAGTCAAGTCAGGAAGCGCAGTATCTCGTGGAGCAGTTCGTCTCTGCCAGTAAATCAGACGACGGTCCTCTGGTACACGGTACAGGCGGGCACCTGGCTCTGATTGGACGCTTCCTTCCGAAGGCGCCGGCCGTACCGCCGCACCGCGATACCGACACCCGCTGTCCATAGTGTCCATACCTGCATTGTTGTGAACACACATACTTACGTATTGTTAGCTTTTAGAGAACGTTTTATGGGACTTTCTAGTCTATAACGTAGTTACACAGATAATTTATGTCTCAAATTCGATTTCAACATAAAGTTTCAATGAAAACTTTAATGAATAACATAGCATAACATCATGCCTGTAACAAATACTACACCCATTTTCGCCAGTTATTTTCTTGATTCCCATGTATTAGAGGGCGAGACTCCGCGGATGCTACTGAAACCCACTGATGCCCGAACTGAGATTCGAAACCACGACCTCAAGATCAGCAGTCACGCTTGCGACCACTAGACCAACGAGGCAGGCAAAGAATACTAATAATTTAATGGCATTGTTTACCTCCAACTAAAGGCTCGATAAATCAAAGTAAAAGAACCTGTTTCAGGGGAAAGCTTTTAGGGAATACCCAAGCTCATAGATATAGCGCGGGCTCTTACTGTGGTTACCGCAAAGAGGCGTAACCTATCTATCTTGGTCATTCTTGGTAGACAATGGATTCATTCCTCTGTCGATCTAGATTTACTGTTGTACCTACAAGATGGTTCTGTCTGATACTATCATGTGTTTATCTTCGCCATGTTGTCGATGTTTGATGAATATGATACAATTATATAGGCATTTCAGCGTGGGCTATCCACGCTGAAATGCCATGCGCACTACATAATTGAGGTTCAATCTAGCTATAATCAGTGTTAAGGTCATATCTGTAGAGAATTTTATTATTTGAACTTACGTAGGAACGAAGGTGTAATAATTTGATTGCTCAATATCGGCTACACGGAGGTATATAATATAAGTCGAAGATGTGAATTTCGGCTAAACCTGCGAGTAATCGACGTTATAGGACGTTCTCTTGGCACTTTACCAGATTCTATCCTTTGCGCTCCGGTAAGATCAGAAGTTCATTACTTTGGAAATTCACTATAATCGAGATTAGATCGAGAACCTTCAGCCATTTATTTTATCAAAAACCTAACCGCCGCAAATGAATAATTTTGCTTTTGTTTTTGTAACCACCTATAGTAAAACCCAGCGTAGCGATCTCGTGGAACAAACTAGCGGTGTAATGGATATCTACTGCAGTTTCCACACGTTTGGGTGAATAGCAAAAAGTTTTCAGCACGTTGCTTTGTGTTTAGTATTTATTATTCTGTAGCACGGAAGTGCAATTCACATATCGTGCGAACACGGTGAGCGCCGAGCACCCGGAGAACGGTCATATATGGAGGCAGTTTGCCTTCGCATCAGTCCAGAACAATGTTTACACTTTAATAAAAATGTATAAGAATTTCTACTCTCAAAATTGCGGTGCTTCTATCGAATTATCGCACCCCAAGGAAAAAGTAGGTAATTTACGCGTACATTACCGTTATATAATGGCATAAACGGATTTACTCGCAGGTGAAGGCATGAAGGTATTCGTCGCGTCGCGAGTGCGGGCGCGGCACGCGGCCGCTCGGTGCGGGTCTGTGCGGCGCGGTGCGGCAGACGCAGGGCGCGGCGTGGGCGAGGAGACAATCTCGGCGATGGCTCATTCACTGCTGCAACGAGCCGAGCAGAGAATTGAATTGGAAGCAAATGTGCCGTACGGAGACTGCCGTCGAATATAAACTGATCCACTCCCGAGTAAGCGGCTCTGATCATGAAATAAAGAAAGCCTCAGAAATAAATTTTCTAAACGCGGACCGATTTTAAATTGGATAATAAATATTGGAAGAGATCTTGGCGATTCAACTTAATTCTTAATTAAACTCATCACATAGGAAATGAATGAGTAGGTATGTTATTATTAATGTTAGGGTAGACAGCCGGAGGAAAGGTATGTAATGAGAGGAGGGTGACTCAGTCGGCTGTCACTCCGGCCTGACAGCGCGCTGACTCGGCTTCATAATAAAATATCGCTTGTTTATATACTGATGGCGTTATAGTATAGTGAGCCTACCTTGCACGTATACTAGTAAAATGTATACTTAGTTGTAGCAACATATAGCCTTCTATTGATATTGAATTCGTCAACGTTACAGCCACTTATATCAGCAATCTAAATGTCTGTGCAGTTTCCATTGTTTGTTGATCCTCTTATTGTGTACATCTGTGGGATGGAAGGCGTGGTGGTCGCAGTGTTCCGGAGAGCTTTAACAAACGGCTGCGTGCAGTGGTGCCCGCTGAGGAAGCGTTCGTGGGCGGCTTCATTTCCGTGCGTGCGGCCGCGTCTATGGCTCTATTTCCTCTCCACTGATAGTCCGTTTACGACCACAACTCCTTTGCGAAGCTTCTACGTTTGTTAATACAAATACAGAATGAATGATTGAGGCTTTATGGATAATCAATTTTGAGATCTGTTCTCTATCCATGCTTGTTGGTTTGTTAGATTACGAACAATAGTTTATTGTGGGCGTTTTTTATAGTGGGTCACGTCTTTCTTCGCATCATTGAACTCGTATTATTACATGTACAGCTTCCATTGATTATCTAATTCTGAACTGACACGAGCGAAGCCGCGGCAAGAGCAAGTAATGACTATTTGCAACACACTAAGGTCACAATTCATTGCCTCGTTTGACATCACTGAAAATATTATAGCATTTTTTTTTCTTTCTGTAAATAAATATATCTTTTTTACCTTTACTATCCTCAATCTCGTCACGAACGTAGACTGATACAAGATTTGAATGACATTTCAAATAATATGTAAGTATTGAATTCCAAGTCAAGGAAAGCCATTGAATTCAAATAATACCTATTTCAATATTCGTTCGTCTCCGATTTGCTCTATCTCATATAATCCAGTGTGGATTCCTATGAACCTCTGATATTTCATGACAAATGAAATCATATTTGAAATAAATTTGAATGAGAATATTTTGTGTACCTACATACCTATGTCTGAGTAAAAAGAACTATTACAATTATGAAATTGTATTTATTTGCAAGTATATGTTTATGAACCCATAAAACATTGTTATCAATATTCGCGTAGAAACAAATGTATTGATCATTGTCCTAAGAATAAACTGTGCTTTATCTATTAATATCTCAGAACTGTGCTAAATATGTGTTTTATTACATATTTAGCAGTTTCAACACGTATTGAAGCTAGTGTATTTAAAGTGTTTAATGTTCCTCAATAAATAAACGTGATTTTTCTGCATTTTTTGTAGATGAAATGGTACGGAACCTTTTCGTGTGCTAGTCCGACTCGCACTTGTTTCATCAATATATAGTTCAACAAAAAATCTTTAGGTACACTCGTAAGTAGGTTGTTGACGTCCAAAGAATTCAAGCCCAGACAATCGAAACGGACAATAATGCTTCTACATTTACCTTTTGAAATGGGGACTAATGACTATGGCGGTCATTTGCTTTATCCCCGTAATGACCCCGTAAACGTTCATAGGCTATTCTGAAAAGTAAACTTAGAGTTAATTCCTGGGATCAATATAAGCCTCCTCATATTGTCTTAATCACTCTAATTAGCAAACGAAATGTTGATCACAATCGACATTCTTTTTAAGGAAAATGTCTCAAAATAGAACCGGTTGCCATTTATAGCCCCCTTGGGATTGGTGGCCATCCTTTACGGGTTCCGTAGCTTATTTGCCCTTGAGTTATAGAGATTTATAGATGAGTATATCAATGGTGAAGGTTGCACGGCTCGTTTTGGTTTTTATTTTTTTCCGACGGAAAAAAATCTGTATTAAGCGATGCGTCTGTGTGTGTTTGTGATAACGTACCTCCTGAACGAATGAACCGATTTTGATGTTCTTTTCTGTCTGAAAGCTGACATGATCGAGATGGGTACTAATATGATTTATAAAGATTGAAATCATCAGTCAATGTGTTAAGGGTTACTTTTTAAATTTTATTGTATTAATTAGTCAGTTAGTAAAAATTCGCCGTCCTATGTTTTTTTTTGTAGTCAAGTCGTGATTGTAAAAAAAAAACATAGGACAGCGAATATTTACTAACTGATTAAGTTTGCTTAACTTAACTTGCTTTTCTTATCATAACTGTCAACTTTCTCCACATATACATAATGTTTACTGTTGCTAAACATCTCTTTGATTTACTGGTACCATCGTAAGGGAGGGAGCGCTCATTACAACGCGGCATCATTATTAAGTCCCAAGGTAGGCCCTTCTATCTCAATGGCTTGGAGCTGGGTTACAGATAACAACCGTATCCTCGATACGTGATTTGCAACCCTTCTTATTACATACAACATTAAAATATACATTTTTATGTATGTATCGTTACATTAACAAATCGTGTAGATATTTGGGAACATGGATTTCAGGTTGCGCCATTATTACCTGACTGTGGCGAAGCTGACGTTTCGTGTTTATTATTTTTTTACGAAACGTTATTTGAATTTTGTCAATGGTTTTTTTTTCTGTCCATAGACAATCCGTTGAAAGAGGGTTGTGATTTTATTTACCTTCAGTCTAGTTAGAATAACAAAATAAGATGAATAGTTATTAATAAAATTACGAGTAATATTACGAAAGTCTTGTTCCCTTATGAATAGATTTAAGAACATACATGCCTCTTAGACTTGCTAATACTAGAGTATTCTCTTATTCCTTTGCAAATAAAGGAGGCCAATGTTATCGTGTGCACGATAAGTAACAACAAATTGCTTTGTATTTGGATGGGTGAGCACTCACTGGTTTTGATAAACACTCATTTTTTATTCACATCTTTAGGCTTTTTTCGTAGAATACAATTCATGGTAGGATAAAACTACGTATACGTTGATACGTAGATCTTGCTTTAAAGGTCATGTAAAATAGAGCAAAGGTTACGAATAAGGAGTAGTTTCCAGCAGATAGAAAATGCAGCCAAGGATGAAAGCGTGAATGAGAGCAAGAATGCTCGCGTGGTCAGCGAATATCCATACATATAAATGAGTTGTCTCCCTGCGGTCCGTCTTATCGGTTCACTGTCGCCGCGACTCGCCATGAATTCCTACGAATGACTAGATATTTCTAATCTATAAAAAGGTTCCCGTCTCGTCTCTATGCGGTATATATATTCAACGAAAAACTTAAGAAAAAAAGGCGGACTCAGAATGGCGGTTCCAAGGTTTCGAAAGCTCTAAAATTTTTATGTATTCCTAAACCGGTTAAATGCGAAGCTGTGACAGTGCTGTAATCATGTAGGAAGCGGACCAGATTCAGTATTCGGATAAAATAAAAAGAAAGCTATCCGTTGAGGACGGACACAAAACACGCCCCGCAGCTGTATTTTTGGACGAGTAGAGCACTAAGGCCCCGATAGCGCTAGACAAAAGAATACTTACATACAATAAAGAAGTCAATGTAGAGATCTAAAACGGACAACGGTTTGTTGAAAACCGCCTTTCCTTTGTGAATGGTTCTCTTTTATGCAAGTTACTATACCGTCTTCCGTTTAAGCAATGCCATTACCTCTCGATCGAATGTGAAGTATTCGCTTTAATGAATCCACTCGACTCGAGAAATTCTCCACTCAGTCCCTATTTGCAAGAAAAGAGTGCATTACCATCGTAAGCACAATAATCGTTTGTTAGGTGGCCTACTTTTTGAAGGATCAATGGGTGCGTGCGTACTGGCATTTGTTTGATAAAGGGTCACGTTCAATGAGATTTTATAGACTTTACGCATAAAGTGCTGTATTCAGTTAAGATAACGAAGCAGTTTGTCAATAGAAGTTTTGAGTTATAAAGCTGTGTTTTAACTGTGACCTAGCCACTTGATTTATACGATCTTTTTTCCAGTATGCGGACTTTATACATCCTAATATCATGATTAAAGTCGTAAAACCAATTGAATTATATCAGCTAAATGGTCGATAGACAGTGTATTTGCATGGCGCAAAAATTAAAGAAACGTTACATCAGCTATTGTAAGCTGCGCTGATCCAGTGAAATATGAAACATGTAGGGGAGTTGGCAGCTTGCCAACTGCTTGCATCACACTATAACAAAGGGTTTCATATCAGGAAATTGTTCCTAGAACAATAGCAGAAAATATAAGCCTGCTTGTATTACAAGCTCGAATATCCCGCACTTGAAAATATTATCGGAGACATCCGATGTTGTTCATACGTTTATGAAAAGCATTATCTGTGAAAGGTAAACGTTTTGTAGTAAAACACAGCTAATGAATAGCATTATCTATATTTTATTTTTCATTTTCGCAGTTCGTGGATAATATCTCACAAACGAACACCTGCACTCCTGTGATTAACAAACACACACCAAAAAAGATATTCTTGAATCTTAATATGTATTTCATTTTCAAACTTTTGATGTATTTACTTTGAAACTCATGCACAGTAATTCATATCATTTTGTTTTCATTCTACATTTTATGTGTGTAGTAAGTAATTGGTATTAATATTCTTTTGTGTTTATATTGCTTTGGGTGTAAAATAAACAAATGTACTGAAACGCTGTTTTCCCTCGGGCAAATAGCATGAAGCTATTGAGGAAAACGGCTTTTATTGGAGTTGGTAGGCGAAGGAATAACATATAGTCAACACTTGTGCACTATTGCAATCTTTTAAGTTCCATACATATTGCTATAATGGTTTCAATGGGTACTGTTTATTAGACGTCTTCTGCTGATATTGTTTACGAAATAACGAGCTCCCCGGGACTCGCAGGGACACAATCATGTCCCTATTAAGGTCCTTATCCTTTGTTCATTACTCTCTTGCGACGACTAATTACACGAGAGTGCAATTTGCAATAGAACCTTCATTAGAAAGAGCTAATTTTAGTTTGACGATGTAAAATGTGCTAGTGGAATTAGTGTAGGTCATAGCGTCGTTTGTATTGAGTTAAGAGCGTCGCAATCCGACGATGCCGCCAGTTGGCCGGGGGCCATCCTGCCGACCGGATCTTTTTATTGCTTTTTACAATACTACAACAAAATATCTGTTGAGGTCGTTATGTACTGGAAAATGTTCACTTTGGACACGAATCATTTAATACACGAGAACATTGTGAAATCCACCAATGGTTGTTTAGTTTAGAAAATAAAATGACAAATTATAACATTTTAAAAACACACACACTTCAAGGAGTGAATTCCACAAAGACTAAGTATAAGTTAGTATATCATGAGTAATATTTCTGATTTGGACAGCGAGCTCGTTTGTATGTACCGTAGCATCTTGCGCTTTCTTGCTACGGCGTAGTCAAGTGCACGAGATGCTACGACAGCAGCGTAGCACTCGTAACAGACAACTTGTTTGCACAATTTATTGCTCCCCCGACTTGGATATGTTTGACTGGTTGTTTCTGAGCACAGCACCAGATGACGAGAGCTTTTATTTCAAACAGCCAAGACAACTTAGCTGTAACGACTGGCTTTGTGATCTGTCTGGAGATGCTTTATTTTATGATTGTGAGAATGACTGACTATGAGTATTTTTAGTTTAGAAATAAATTAGTAATAGCCTCTTTTTATGTACATTCTTCTTATATGACCAGGATTATACGATTCTCTGTTAATTTGAAACAATACCTTTGTTCCATCTTTCCTTTTCACACCAGATTTTGCAGAAACAATACCTGGAACTTTGTTTAAAGAAAAACATAAAACATGTTATAAATCTGTGTATTTCAACTCGAATACCGTATACACTGCGATACGGAGACGAAGCGTATTCGAGTATACGCGATGAACGTTTACGATAACATATCTGATTGCCATGTTTCATGAACCAAGTCTGGCTGCGGATCGAATAAAATTGAATAAGAAGATAAATACTGAAGTGAAGAGTATACATTTTATTTTTCGTAAGTGTTACTAACCAAAAGATGTTTGGTTAGTAACACTTACGCTATGTACGACGTTTCATAGCATTTTATTTAATTCGTTAATTGAATAAAAATAATAGAAATTGTTTTCTTTTGATGAATTTCTAGGGGAACGTGTAGACATCCGATGAACCCCAGCGAACTGTACAATGATTAAATATTTAATTAAGCGGCCACTATTTTCAGAAAATAAATTGTTTCTTTTATGTTAGTGTATACTAATTATTTTTAAGTAATTGGTTACTTCGTGTCTCGATGCAACATCTGTGTGGTTAAGAGAAAATCTGCGCTGAAACTTTCATTGGAAATACGTGTAAAATGCTAATACTCCATCTGGTATTTGGAAAAGCTGGTAGCCAAACCGAGCATCGTTATAAATTCTACTTCGTTTTGAAACCGTGAGCGATGGATTTTAAGGGTTTTATTTCCGACTTTTCAAAACTGATAATTGACTTAACCTTCTATGAAATGTTATTTCTTTTTTTTTCATGATTAATTCTGGTAGACAGAGAGTATACTGGCAAAAGTAGTACATAAGTAATACTATCATTCACACATGGCTTGAGTACATTATATGGTAGTTACGAATTGAACACCTTATTATTTCCCATAGCTGCCGTAAAGCTTGCACCTCGGGGATTATACTGGATGGAGGCGCCGCCTTCCGGCGTAATTTCAACATTACACTCCGATTAGCAACATATTACAACTAGTAAGCGAGAAGATTATTATAATCTCCGCACATAAACGTTTGTTGTTATCTGAGGGGCTGCCTGATATGCGCTGAAGTGATTATAATATTATTATCCTTTATATATTTAGGTTGGGTTACACAAGGTCTTAAAAGATTGGTTTTATTTATAAACACTGGTTAAATTTCTTCCATCATTCCGATTTTTAAAATCCGAATGATCGAATCGATTGATCGATCACCCTTTAAATAAAGTAAAATAAGTAGCAATCATTTACAACAATAGTAGATACAATGATGTGCCAATAACTATGAGTATTTGATGAATAAAACATATGTAAGTACTTTACTAAGTAGTAACGATTTAATCTCTATTACTACTTGCTGTATTAATAAATAATTTCATCTTCCATACCTTTTTATTTTATATGAAACAGTTAATATTTTCGCATCGTCATTGAGGATATTATAGTCTTTTCCTACTTCGATACAATAAAGAAACAATATGAGCTGTTCTGATTGTGGAACAAAAAACAGTTGTTTTATTTGAAAGAATAGCAACGGAAAATATCAATATAGATGGAAATATATCTTAGACATTGTATTTATGAAATCTATTTTATAAGTCTCCGCTGATAAAATATTTTCAATTTGCGGTTTACGATTTTTTTTATGACGAACTTTGTGATGTATAAACTTTTATGATTTATATTTTCAAAACAACCGTTTGTTATGGACCATCAAGAATTAAGATCATCGGAATCTAATGACGTTATATTTTCACTCCACTCCCAAAAGTTGTATAAAGTTTAGATAAAATTATAACATAAGCTTTCAGAGACTCATTCACTTTCTTTGTGTTCTCAGCTGTCTAGTATTTAGTTTAATTAAAGTTTAACGTCTATGCTCCTAATGACGTCAGATAGTACGAGTGACGTTATCTCTTCATAACTTTGAATTCGCGTGCATTTGGATTGCAAATGAGTTGATTTCGAATCAGAATGATTAAAATGTGCAAATATAAACTTTAGAGTCCGTTGCCTTTTTAATGAAAATAAAATTTAAATGTAATAATTTGATTAGACAAATGATGTAGATATTTAAATGGAAATCGCAAAATCTGTGGTCAAATAGAATACGTTCAGAAAATCGTTCTAGCTACATATATAGAACTCATCAGGCGGAATGAGAGCTGAAGGACAAAAGGACTTTGGGCAGTAACATGATCTGCTTGTTTGAGATTAAACTAACCCGAAACTGGATGCGCGTTAATGCTTCTAATGTGTGTGAGTGTGCGTGACTTTGTGTATGGGGCATATTAGCTTAAGTGGTTGGAGGAAATCAAACCACTGCGTATCGATAGCCTAAATAAGGGGTAGAAAAACTATTAGGAAGGAACTCAAGGAAATGCGGATTGTATTTATCAATGCGGATAAGACACTTTCAAATATTCATACAAATTCAGACGTATTCACGACTGAGCCATAGCTCCGGCGACCTAATACGGTTTTCCAATAACATTTATACTCGGGTATGTAATAATAAAATGAAATGGAAATCAGTAACATACTGACCTCTTTGAAGAAGATTGGAACCAATTTTCTCGGAGGAAAGATCGTGGAAGGTCAAGAAGTCGATTACATTATAGTCATACCGACGCAGACTGATGTGTACCAAAAGTCGAGTGCGTAGTAACAAGAATGAATAGTTAATACTTGTGTCTCCAAGTGAGAACCCTTTATAAAATTAGGGCATGTCAAAGTACTGGACGGCTCTAGCTTTATATTTTTCCAGTTGTCTGTGTCGTTCATGTTATGCCCCTTGAACCAGAAAAACTGTCATGAAATCAAAAAGTAGGAGGATATATTTTACTAGATGAAAGGAGTCGTGACTCGTGGCTGTAGTGTCGTGCATGAAGACAGCGTGGGGGGGCAGGGGGGCTAGGCAGAGCTTCCAGTTTATTCCTGTCCGCGTAGATATATAAGGGCGTTAGTCGTAATAAATGGTGACGTAAAGATTTAGCACGCGCGCTATAGTCGTTCAGGTTGCGGAAAGATACAGGAACTAATGGCATTTAAAGATAGTATTGTACGAAACTCGCTTCCGGTACCATTCTATGATTTATGTTTTTTTCGTCAATTACATAGGTATTTTATATTACAATGTGTGTTTTTGGTTTGTACGTAGTATCTTAACTCCAACTACGACGGATCAGTTGCAACAGACATAAAAGTTACAACAGCCCCATTTTCAAAGCACCCACTTTCGATTGTATCGTAACGTGTACATCGTAAAGAGAACGATTATATTTTATACTTTCGGTAATGCCAAGGTGATTGTTAATATTGTTAATATTAGTAAAAGTAATTTACTAGGCTATTCGCCGCCCAGCACAATGTCATCTAAGGCTGACCTCTCTACCAGCGTGCCTACTTTTACGGCCCACATAAAACTTTATAGGTTCTTACACCCACTTTATTATGTGTTAAATATATAAACTGAATTCTGCTATTAGATCTTATCCATTTATTTAATAAATCGAGCTGACTAAACGACTGTCTTGATGTTTAATTAGCTCGAAGTTAAATTGTGATTCCAAGTAGAAATATTGTAATTGGCTCCCCAGTAAAAGTGATTGGATGTTTTTCTGGGTCAGATTATACAGATTTTTTAAAAGTTGGCGAGATCGTTTGCTTGGCCCTTGTGTAATTAAACGAGTCAACATAAATCTGAGCAAACGAGACGCGGAAGAGTCCCCGGCCAGCCGTAACTCTGTTAGCGGAGCGTACGCCGCGCGCCGCGCCCGCTCGCACGCCGCGCTCCGCCATCATCGCCTTCATCCCTCCACGCAACGAAATAATTCTCAATAAAATCTTTCCACTTCGATGTAATATTTCTCTTGGATCTTCCCTTAAAAGGAAAGTAAGATGAGGGATTTTATTTAAGTTCTTTCTTTTTTATGCAGTCCCGGTATAATGGAAATGTATAAGTAGTTTAGTAGGGTTGGTTGTAAAAGTAGGATTTATTACAGCGTTTGCATTATTTTTAGTTAATGCGATGGTTAACATCAGTGGGAAGATGAAAACGGTAGTAAGTAATACATTTTATTGTTGCGACAATAGAAACGATACGATCATTGTGTTCTTACCTATGGAGCTTTTGTTAAGATTTAGGATTGTTGTTGTGCAGACAAGTCGGTGTTAAGGTGGCTCTTGGGGCCGTGGTGTCACCACTCTGCAGCGGAATTACCCCTGGGGACAGTTAGCAGAGCTACTTTATCTGAGAACCATTGCACTTCGCCAGCTTTTCACTAAATTCATGCAACTGACTACATTTGATACAAACAGAGAATAAACACAAACATTTGAAATGAAATGAGATACTTGAACCTTCACAGTTTTTCTCGGAACGTAATAATTGGAAAGATTACAAAGAAATGAATATGCAAAGACAGACTGGCGCGAGCGTTGAGTTGCTTGAGCAGGTTGGCAGACCCTTTTAAAGTCGTGAGAGACAAAACTCAAGGTGTATTACCTATATTTTTTTTTAAACTAGCTTCCGCCCGCGACTCCGTCCGCGCGGATGTCGGTCTTCGCGTGGATGGTTTATTTCCCCATTTTGAGTAACTCTGACAATGACATCTTATAAATATTACGGCGCTGAATCCACTGCGGGTAATGCAACGTGTGTTCGCGGTTCTATAGAACAACGTCTATGAATAAAACTGAAAAATAAGATTTTTTTTCTACGTAGATTTCCGGGATGAAAAGTATCCTATGTTATGCCCAGGATTATAAGGTATAATTATACCAAGTTTCATCGAAATTGAACCGTTAGTTTTCACGTGATGCCTGCACATACAGACAGACAGACAAAACATTTTTTAATCACATATTTGGGTTTGGTATCGATCCAGCAACACCCCCCGCTATTTATTTTTTCAATATTTTCAATGTACAGAATCGACCCTTCTACAGATTTGTTATATGTATATAGATAAAGTAGCTTTAGATCACGGTTACGCCCGCATGAAGATCATAAAACAAAATCTTATGAAAACTTCTTCATGATCTTTCGTCTTACGTTGTCGAAATTAATAATTTCAGAAATATAAAATATCCTTTTTTGTGTACATAAAGATTAATTTTCCTGGAAATCTTTTTGCTTCATTTTTTGCACAAAATGAAACGGTCCGGAAATACCGAAGATATAATTAATAAGTAAAATACACGGGGCTTAAGAAGCTACTTCTTTTGAAGTCTATCAATAGGTACAAAATCTCCTTGTTTGTCAAAAGTTGTGATGAAAAATGTTTTTGATTCATGAAAATAGGATTTGACTGAATTATTTACAAAGATGAGTCGTAATGGCTGTTCGCCCTCTTTCCAATGACTCGTTAGAAGTCAATACAAATGAAATATCGTGAATAAGAAATGAGATGATCAAAAGTTGTGCGGTAAATCAAAATGGAAAAGCATTCTTAAATAGCAATTTGTGTAAATATAATTACAAATATTTTTAAGCTATTGCATAGCTTTTATCGCAGGCTTTGACCACGGCGACCGAGTCAAGAAATTCCGTAACGAAAATAAGCCTAACATTGTAACTGTCACATCTGTCACGTCAACGTGAATGAATAAAATTTGAATGAATGATTTTTTTTCTTGGCGTTTCACTTGATTGACGTGACTGACCATAGTCAATTAGTAGAGTAACTTCCCATAGAGCAACGATGGGATGATATTCTCGTTAAATATTCGCGGTAGGTGAATTTTTTTTGTATATTTTTCATAAATAAAATATTTAAATAATTGTAATTGCATAAGTTGATAAAAATGCTATGCGTATGTAAGTACGTATTTTTGTAAGTAAGTTTTGCTCCACAGTGTGGTTCTACAAGCATTTAACCTCATAATTTGTTTTAAGTCGGTATCGTTCCCGTGACACGCAGCACAGAAGGTCAGCCATTGAGGCAATCATGGTGACTTTTTAGTTAGGTTTACGTTCAGCTCGTTTCACTCTATCTGTTAACAAGAGATTTTAGCATTACAAAATTACCTGATTTTGAATTTTCAGTATTCCTATAACACAGATAGCCGTACATTGTTAACGCCATCACGCATACATATAAAGCTTCTTCCACATTAGCAACTGTTATAGCGTCGCTATATCTTCCTGTCCGTGTGTCGCAGGCACGTAGTTCCTCTATTCATCTTGCTTACAGATCATCGCACTCTTTTCTACGCCGGAATGATCTGATGTCTAAATTACAGCTTTATGTGAGGGAGAATAGATATACTTATGTAGTTTTTGAATAACATATCAATCGCTTATTTATTTAGACTATGTAGTCTTTGCCCCATGGCTTTAGTCGCGTTGTTGTCGGAAATTATAGAATTAATGTAGCCTATGACATTCGGGGATAATGTGGTGATGTTTTTCATTAGTGAAATAATTTCTGATCGCGGGACTGTACGAGTTACCGTGACCACGGAACGTAAAGGGCTATTGAAGGACACCATGGATTTTAGTCAGTACGAGCCTGAAAGTCCCTCCCGCTTTGCCTTCTGCTTTCTGGAATCATTTCAATAGTTTAAGATTACCCGCTACATTCAAATCTCAAACTGCACCTTTTTATTATTTTATTCCACTTTTTTTTAGTACTTATCTATTTTTATCGGTTTACCAATAATTATCCTAACTAATATTATAAATGCGAAAGTAACTCTGTCTGTCTGTCTGTCTGTCTGTCTGTCTTTTCTTCACGCCTAAACTACTGAACCGATTAGTGTTAAATTTGGTACAGACATAGTTTGGAACTTGAGAAAGGACATAGGATAGTTTTTAACCGACTTCAAAAAAGGAGGATTGTATTTTTTTTTAATGTTTGTTACCGCATTACGACCGACTGGGTGAACCGATTTTCATGATTCTTTTTTTGTTTGAAAGCTGGTGCTTCCCGTGTGGTCCCATTGTCACCAAATCAGGATCTGATGATTGGATCTTGGAGAAATCGAGGGCAACCCTCAAATTTTATAGGCCCACGCATCGTTTTTCGTAAATCTTATGAAGTAATTTAAGTACTTGCGTATGGTAATCATTATCTTATGTAGCTGAGCTGATGATGGAAAGTACAACTCCTTAACAGTAAGGAGTAGGCATCGACTGATTCATTGTTCGCATATCTCCGGAACTTCACGTCCAATTTAAATATTTTTTTTTGTGCTAGGTATCGTTCAACTTAGGGAATACTGCAAGTTTCTTCAAAATCGGTTCAGTAGTTTTTGAGATAGGGAATTTTATTAGCTTATTGTGTACATGAGGGATGTTATTACCAGTGCTACGGATTATATTATTATATGTATTTGGCAAGAATTTGGGTTGAATATTTTAACTAAAAAACGAAAAATAAAAACTTTTTCAAACAAAAAATATAACCGCCTTCAAAAAGAACCACAAAAAAGGGTAAAATAATCTACAAAATAACTTTTATTTCGGAAGTCGATGGCAAAAAAAAACAATGAAATAAAAAATAACAAAGCTTTTTTGTGGTTCTTTTTGAAGGCGGTTATATTTTTTTTTGAAAAAGTTTTTTATGATATATATTTTTACGGGTTAAGCTGCGCTTGCCGAGGTTGGTCTGTGGATGGGTAAAAAGCACTCGGAAAGCACGTAAAGCCGTTGGTCCCAGCTGTCATTTGAAGATCTTTGACAGTCGTTACTGTCAGAAGCTCTAAAGTATGACTGCCAATCTTACCATGGGGTATCGTATTACCCAGTTACTGGGTTGTGGAGGTCCGACAGGCAGTCGCTCCATGTAAAATACTGATATCCAGCTGCATCTGGTTTGACTGGAAGCCGACCTCAATATAATTGGGAAAAACGCTAGGCAGATGATTAACGGAGTATAGATAATTCTATTAGTACTATATGTCGAGTGGTCCTTATGCTCGATAGATGGCGGTGATCGCGCAATGATGTCGATCGTTACACGGGACAATGAAAGCTACGTTGCTTTATACTATGTAGTAATTAAATGCAAGTAACATTGGTCCGACCTGTTTATTAGTCAGTGTTTAGTAATCCGTTTGTGCTGGATAGGATATTCTCAAGCCCGGGGAAGGATATAGGGCTACTTTTTATAAACACACCATACAGGTAAAGATTGATGAAGAAACCACTGGTAGAATTTCGAAATTTGCAGAGTTCTGTCATTATTATTTTTTTATCGTGGTAAAATCATCAAATGAGTCCTCCCACCCAGGGCAGGGCGGGAGGGACTGTCAGACTTGACTAACTAAAATCTACGGTGTCCTTCAATAGCCCTTTACGTACCGGGGTCACGGTAATTCGTAAGTCCCGCGACCCCGGCAGGCTTTGGCCCTCTAAAATAATGAGCACTTAGAAAGGAATTCAGATAGTTCCACCCTCAAGAGATTCCCTTTAAATATTAGGTATAGGTGTTCAAAGATTGTATGGAAACTAATTTTGAAGTTAGAAATTTGGGATGTACGATGTGAAGTTACATAAAAAAATATAAGTATTAAAAAAAAATGTCACGTAACTTAATGGGGCAGACCAAATTCTACGCGAGCGAAGCCGCGGGCAAAAGCTAGTTATATCATAATTTTGGAATATATATTAATACATTTTTTTTATCTAAAGAGCTCGTTGTGACTACTTCTCCAAAAAAGGAGAAAGAAATGCAAAAGAGGCATAAACAAAGTATAATAATAATTTCAGAATCCAATGTTGGTATACCCGACGCTGAAGCAGCGCAGATTACTGGGACTTGTATTTACGATAAGCTAACCTGGATATTAGAATAATGCCATAATGTTTATTTAGGCCGTATTGTTACCTATTTTACAAAATTCCCATTCAACCCAACCCGAAACGTTCCAAAGGTTTAAATTGTTCGGATAGGTCCCAAATAGGAGGTAGCTAATGAAATTTTGTTTTAACAATATTTTAAGGTTTAAATAATAAACCATAATAATAAAATATCATGATTACCTTCCGTTACGTGTGCATTTTGGCAATAATAACAAAGTATCGGAGAAAATTCTGGTGTTATCGGCAAGTAGGATCCGATCTGATTTCCTAAAACAGGTTTCTTTTTTGGTTTACAGGAGGCTCCAAATACCACATGTTGTACTTATCCTGTTTGAAATTAATAATCAATTTTTCATTTTATATTTTTACAAGTTTCATAAGGCTATTTTTTGGTGTTATTTTCGCGTATTACACAGGAAATATTTAGTTTGAACTTCTGAAACTAGAACAACTCAAAACAAGAGTCGTACAAAAATCCATCTACATAAATAGCTGTAAGACCCTCTGACTCTTCCCTTTGTGGTCCTATTTGAGGGTGTAGCTTATCTGTAGCATTTTCTTTCAATGTCCTTTGGACATGGTACAGGCAGAAGGACTAATGTAAAGGCGAGGAATGACAAAAATGTATCCCTCGCTGTCGGACCTGTGTCACTCAAGATTTTCCCTCAGACCCTTTATTCCGGCCAACTTACAGAAAACACGCAAATCATCTTGGGGCACGTACTGCTGTAATATATTGCACAGATTGCTTAAATATTTCTTCGTCATTAAAACGTTTAACAAAACATGGAACGTAGCGGTTTGTCGTCTGACTGATGGCGGTTGTTTGTTCTGCTAGGAATTACTTACTCGTTGTTTCATAAATTAGTTAATTAATGAATGTTTATATACGTGCTGTTTCATCTAAATTTTCGATTTACCTGTTACGTTTCTAATGTAGGTAAAAGGTGTTATATGTTTCGTGTATGACAAAACAAAATCTTTATGGAACGCGTGCTTTTACTAGCGCTTGCTTAACCCCCAGATTGCTGTTTCTCTGGGCGGTACCTTCTCCACAATTTTTAAACTCATTTGCACTCTACAATTCTATATCTTATACACCATACTATATAATATCTAATAATAATATCTAGACTCTTTGTCCTTCTAAAATTGTAGAGTGTAAATTCATTTCAATACAAATTAAAAATGGGATAATAAAAATAGTAACAGTTAGTTTAACTTAATTAACAATTTCTAATTTGCAGCAATGGCGTCCGGCATGTTGGGCTAAGTTCAATAACTGTCATCGGCGGACAATGACATGGACTCGGTACGTTATTCCCATCACGTACAGATTATATGAGACATCGCCAGTTCAACCGCTACTGAAGAAGTTCGCCGCACGTCGATGGAACATGGCTGTTTCTATTTCTGGAAATTTATCCAATCAAGACGGAGTTGGTCATTAGTTTAGTTTCGGTCTGACAGCAGACAAGTTTATTACCGCCCTACATAGCTGAGTGTATAGGTCAGGATGCCTTAACTGTAACTGTACAAGTTATTGCAGACTATTATTGGAAGTACTGGGGCTTGACTTTAGAAGTACTAATGTAGTTTAGTCAGGTAGTTGTGTTTGTGGAAGGAAGGTACCTTCGTGTTCAACAAAATGTTCATTGCTTTATTTTGATTCCTTGCGAGTTTGGCTTGGCTTAAACTTGAGTTTACTTTCAAAATTGACTCATTATTCAAAGGATTCTTTAAAGATCAGCTTGAAAAAATATCTCTTTTGGTCCATGTGAAATGGTAATGGGTCGCGGGGAGCACTCGGAACAGATTTATAACACCGAGTGATTTGTGGAGCTATTGTTGGACCTGTATTCGCCAGTGAACTGTAAACGGCAAGCGAATGCAGATGGAACAGATATATCAAGTGCACCTCTGTCTGCGATTTCATAAAGCGGCCGCTATAGAGAAAATGGATTTCTGTCAGAGACATCTTGAACTACTTTTAATGATGTTACTAAACATTAGCTTAAAAAAATTATTCTACAAAATCAAAGTTGTAAAGGTATTTGATTTGCCTAGTAAATAAAATGTTAGGATAAAATATAAATGAATAATTTGAGCCGAGTCTGCAATCGGTAAGCGATTGAGTGTGGCGATATGTGGGCAATTCCGGAAAGAGGTCGGATGTACATATTGAGAGAGCACGGCGCCTGCGGCCAACGAGGGGTTAATCAGTTCCTGTAGGTACGACCTGGGATTACTTATTAAATGTACCACTAAGTATTATTGATAGCGTTAATGCTAATCGTAGTATTTTTCTGCATAGGAAAAGTTTTAGTAAAAAGTAGGTACACAAAAACTGTGGCGGAAATTTTATCTATCTCTTATATTTATATGTAATAGGTGCGAGTTTCGTGTTATTTTGGGGTCGAAGACGATGTGTGACACTTACGTATCGATATATTGAAGCCCGGGGCTGTGTCGTGGAGTGCAAAGCGGAATAGGATGTATGATGTATCTACATGCTAATATCTGCGTTATACTCTCCGCTTCGATGTGTGAAAATATCTTTGATATTGAATATCAAATCGCTGCAAAAGGGCCCTACTTTACCTTATATGTATTGATAGAATCTACAGTATCTATTCTATAGTTCTATCATGTACCTAGTTTTGCAACACATAAAATAAAAATCGAGTTACATATCTATATTTGACTGAAAATTTATAATTAGACCGTCACTTAGATTATCAAAAAATATTCGACCCGTATTTTTTCTTTTGTTTCGTAAACCAAAAATGACGGAGATACGATGCTTTCAAAATTGGCAATACGTCACAATTCAGTACAATTTCTACTGAATTCTGACGTCACGAGCCCCCACTCTTGAGTTTTGATGCGTTGTATTTTGGTGAATATTCATTGATTTTACAAAAGAAAAAATACGTGTCTGTTATTTTTTTACAGCTACTGTCAAATAGCCAATTCCTATATGACGCAACAAGTTATCCTTCTCAATACCTACACGAATTTTAATGAAAGCATTAGGAGCATCATGCGTTTGCAAATATGAACGAAATACGTCGATAACCATGAGAGCGGGTCGGCGGGATGCCGGACGGCCGCGTGACACGCATAGCGCTCCCCAGCCATAATCAGGCGGTCATCGAATCATTTGCGCGGCACTCACTTCATTTGCCAGTAATGACCGACATTGCCTCTCGACGCCGACCATTGCTTCCCCAATATATTATCCGAATATTTCCAATCGAACCGTTCGTTTACCACCGTAATGCGAGCTCGAATCAACGAAAATAAGTAGAATATAGCTCCTTATTTTAGGACGAAAAATAAGTTTGTGTACAAGAAAACAATCAGCTCTACTTATTATTATTAATGAACGAAGTATCATTTCGTATACGAAAATGTTAGCAAAAATATAGATCAAATAATTTTCTCGTATTTCTGCCATTCGGCATCGGACTCCACGACAATAAATGAAAAAAAAATCGGGATGGATTGATTCCGGGTTGTGCGTGTTCCGTTTGTCGCGCTATTTCATCGCCACAAGGAAGTCCTTGTTCCTGTTTTTTGTTATGTCTTTGTAGATACAATTTTATTGGTAAATTTATCGGAATTATTTGTATTCATTATGTGCGAAAGGTTCTGACGAAAATATATCACCACACCAATACTGTTTCTCCCTTACAGTGATTTATGGACGTTGTCGTATCTTTACTACTTATAAATATTATCTAGCGGATAAAAAGAAAGTCATCACAATCCTATCATCTTAATTCGATTCGTAATTAAGATCCCATTTAAGTATTTTAATGGTTATTCAAGCAATCCACAGAGTTTGAAGGAGGTAAACCCATAATGAAATTTAATGATCAGGGAAAATGGAATCTATCTGTGGGATTTTCTTTTTGTGTTTTCGTCAAGCACTCAATTAGATAACAATGTCGATAAATTTAAACTAAAATAACTGAGAACGTTTAATAGTGAAATGTTAATGAAACATTTAATGTAAACAAACATACCACGGGTTGTTTTAATAGTTCGTCGAGTTTAAACTTGTGTTTCTTTCAAAAGTTCGACGTATAAACTAGCTACAAGTATACGCACTATGTGTATAAACATAGTTCCTGAAACCCGTGTACACGAAGTCAATCTTTCCACTTTACAGTTAGTTTGGCACTCAAGTTTCAGCACTTGAGTTTTATGCGTAGGTTCGCGGAGGGTAGAGCCCGCGGCGAGGACCCGCTTGTAAAAAGATCGAGTGGCATCGTGCCTACGTATAATTACACAATTACAAGACATCATTAAATGTACTAAACTACTACAAAGTGTCTCGTTGCTGGAAACCGCTGGAGACGAGTCATTAAAAATCCTGTTTTATAGTGACAATTTGATAGCACATTATACATTACTTAGCATTCTTAACTCTTCCATGTTTTTGTTTTCACCGGCCATAACATTATGTAAGTCGATGAGTCCACAATAAAAACCTGCGTGAAAAATATACATTTGGGTTTATATTTCCACCAAAATAATTTCCGGAAAGTTGAAATATTCATTTGTCTATTAACGTAGTGAATTGAATCTAAATATTGAATGTCTTTATCGCAATTTTAACTGTATAGCCGTGTTGTCAACCTCAGGTTTGTATACTCTTGCGGGAATCAAACTTATGTGGTCCCAATGCGGCAGTCCATCACTTTGGTTAACGAACTGTCTTTTCTAAAAAAGTTAAGTCTCTGAGGTGATCGTAAAAACGAACTTAATATACATTCGAATTTAATGAAATATAGCTTTCTAAGTCGCTTAGTTTTTTTTACGTGGTAAAATCATCAGATGAGTCCTCCCACCCAGGGCAGAGAGGGAGGGACTGTCAGACTCGTACTGACTAAAATCCACGGGGTCCTTCAATCGCCCTTTACGTACCAGGATCACGGCAGGCTTTGGCCCTCTACAAGGGGCCCCGTCACTATGCTGACACTCCTAAGTCGCTTAGTTACAGCAGCTTTTATTGAAATTCTTCCATCGCTGTTGCTAAGTAATGCTGGCGTAACATACATGTACGAGTACGTATAATGCAGTTACACTCTAACAGGGCAAGTTTGCGCGGTATGTAATCTATCTAGTGTAGCCATATATCGGGTTATCGGCGTATTTGTAGCTTGTAAGCGTGGCTTCGTGGCGATGTTGCTGCTTGCTACGTAATACAAACATTACTTAGTTAATGTTAGGGAAATGTACATTTCTAAGTGTTAACTAAATGTACACTTCGTTAATGCTTCTGTATGCGGTTGACTGTATATAACGTAAATATTTCAATTCGGCTTCCTCGACTTAATTACGTTACTAATATTTGCTTAAGCGTAAGCAAGCTACATCGTAATGAAAAAAAGGTTAAAGTATTATGGAAAGTAATATAAATGACAGTAAATACACAGATGTAGCAAATGACATCGAAGGTATAGCACTTGGTGCTAACCCGACACTTCTCGCCGGTCGAGATGTAATGAGAATGAGACAGATGATAATAAAAACTGCGAGGTTATGGCTACAGTCTAGACGGCTATTTATACAGATAAGTTTCTGTAGAGGTGTGTGAACAATGAGAATATGAGATTTGTGTACTCTTCCAGCAAAAAGAATATAAATTGCCAGGTGGGGAATGCTTATGTTTATTTTAAGAGGCAATAATAGCAAGGCTGGCATGGTTTCAGCTCAGGTCGCGGGCCCACTGCATCGTAAATTATGCTAGCGTGCATTGAATACAGTGAATTATTCGTGACTGTAGCCAACAGGTACTTAAAGGTATCTACTTAATGTACAACAGCTTAAAATATTTATAATATTGTTGTATGCACGACTACAGCCACGCGACCGAAGGTTTGACTTCTAGGATTTATTTATTTTATAATGGTTCGTGGAACACATGCGGACGTGTGGCATATGTTCGTGGTTTTACTGCACGAATAGTTTCAATGATATAATGTCATGTATTTGTACTTACATTATTTCGCAAAATTATATTTTGGTTTTGCTCACTAGCGTGAAAAGTTAGCCAGGGCCAGGGCTATGTTCATTAGGATTACAGACGCAATTGATTTTAATTAAAATTTACATTATTTATTACCAGATTTCTCTTTCTATTGATTTTGTGTCACTTGTTTATTTTACTCATAGATTGTCGTGATTCAATTAAGCGGAGTGCGAATAGAATTTATGTCGAAATCGGAGTCGTCTGCTCGTTTTACATTAATTGGACGTTACTCGTCTACGTTTACAAGATAACTTGTTTTACTTAGTGTTAAAATAACTGTTCTGGGGCTTTTACTTAGTCTGTTAGCTTTAATTAGAATTTGAAAATCCCTAAGAAACAGTATAATCAATAATAATATTCAAGCTGGTTATTATGGTTCAGTTAAATGTTAATATCGAAGAACTATCAGTTATAGTACCTAAGAGTCAGTAATTAATTGAATATAATTCAATTGTCAGAGTTGCTGCTGAAAATTGTCAAGGTAGCAGAGCGTGCCAGTTTGAAATTCAAGAAATTATGAGGAGCGGCGGCGTTTAATCGAAAAGTACTCTCCTTTGATCTTTGTCGAGCTGCCGTCTGCGAAGACGCCTCCGCCTGGCGTGTTCGTGCTCGAATGAATAGTGGCTTGGAATAAGCTCTAGCAAAAGAGACGCCAGACGCCCTTGCAAAGACCTACCAGAGATATCCGTGGCTCGATACTAATAAAACTTCATTGAATAAAATATGATATCTAACTAATTAACACAACTCAAACCCTCAAACGCTATATTGATCAAATTCATAAGTTAAACTTTGTACTTATTCATAAAATATGGGCTTACATTAAAATGTATGAACTACGATTCGGTTTGGGGTTTCGCACGAACTTTGTGAATTACATCAGTAAAATTATGCGTATATATAAAAAAAAAAACGAGTAATGTCAGGTACACGGACAAATAAATCAGCGCAATAAATAAAATTTTATCTGAATTTGATGAGATTTTTTTTTAACTGCGAAGTTTACTCATCAGTGCTGGACTTGTGGAATGTTTAGCTATTTAGTTTATGAGGTGCTGAATGTTTGTTTAATCACTTTAGTCTTGGCAAATGGGTGTATACACAGTGGTCGACAAAAGCCGCTGTGTCACTTGAGATCTAATTGATTGATTACCTGCTAATTGTACCTACGTCAAATATCCCCAGACACAACGAGTAGTAATTAACTGCCATTATTCTAAGAAAAGCATGCTTGAATAAACAGTAGGAGTGTGATATTATATTTGACTAAATGACCTAACCTACGTTGATCGTGTTGAGATTAACATTAATAAAATAAATGATTACAAGTAGAATTACGAAGAAGTTTACGAAAGTCAGTTAGTTTTATTTTTATTTTAGTTTAAATTTAGTATCTAGTTGTAAATATTCAGTTTTATTAATTTTTATTTTTAAATCTCTAGTTTTAGTTATGTATATACTTTTAATTGTTGTATAGTATAAAATATTATAAAACATTTAAATTTTGTCACTGTTAATTATTTTTAAACGCATGCGACGCGTATCGTAAAGATGATTTATGAGGAAAGAAAAATTCAGCTGCAAGTGTGAGTTGCGGTAGCCTAATTGCGCAATTTCATTAGTCGACTTGGCCCGCATGAGTGCGAGAGATTTCTGGAACGCGTGCCACAAGGCCCGCATTCGGGAAACCGTTTTCATTAGTCGATAGGGTACGCGTGCGGTTTCTATACAACGTACAGACCTACCCCAATCTGTCAAAATTCATTAATAGATTTTCAACCTTATTACAATAGTGGAAAGTTAAGATAAGATTGGTAAAAACTGGCGTCTGTACAAGTCAGATTCCATAAACAATAGTAATCTCGATAGATGCCCACAAGTTTTAATGAATGGCTGCAAGCCGCTTCCAACCGGTTTCCCCGTATGCTGTATACCAAACGAGTTAACGACCAATTAATTTGCACCATAATTGGTAAGACATCTGGAGTACTTATCCAGTAGACGCGGGTTCAAATCCCATTCGCAGTTGAAAATTTATTTTCTCAAAAATCATCTTTACGATGACATTGTTGTCTCTGAAACTGCCTTGTACATTATATACGGCATTTCCATTAATTTGACAGACCTGTTGGTCTAGTGGTTAGTGACCCTGACTGCTATGCCGGAGGTCGTGGGTTCGATTCCCACCCAGGACAAATGTTTGTGTGATGAGCACGATCATTTGTTCTGTGTCTGGGTGTAATTTATCTATAATATGTATGTATTTAGAAATATATAAGTATGTTTATCAGTTGTCTAGTACCCATAACACAAGCTCTGCTTAGCTTGGGACTAGATGGCGTTGTGTGATAGTTGTTTAATATTTATTTATTTATTTAATTTAAATTAATACAACCATAAGCCGAGCCTTTTATCATTTTCGTAGTAAATAAACAGGTTCTTGAATATTATTAGGAGTAAAATAAGGATTTTAATGACGTTGTGTGAGTTTTGTGATCCGTGGCGTGGCAGTAAGTACGTGCAAACGTTTGAAGCATTCGCCGCGGTCGTTAAACACCGGCTATGTTTGATCCCTCTTCTTGTTAGTGCGGCGTCAGCAGCGGCTGGCTCTATTACTGAAGCAGCATCCCATTCTAGTTATTTATTTAATAGGGTATTTTACTTCATAAATAAATTGAGAATCTGTTTAGTCCGTCAGTTAGAATATTGAAAAATAATGGACACGTTTTTTTTTACGTTTGTGTGTTGGCCTTGTGACGTCATAACGCTTGTTAAATTGTACCGAGCGAAAGACGTTTTGTGAATTTTAGAAACGTTGTATCTTAGTCAATTTTTGTTTATGTAGCAAAAGTAAAAATACGGGTCAATTTTTTTTTGATAATCTATCTATAGTACTAATATTTTTTTTTTAGAGCGGGAGGGACTGTCAGACTTACTTACGAGCCCCGAGCCCTTTACGTTTCGGGGTCACGGTAATTCGGACAGTCCCGCGACCCCGGCAGGCGTAAGGTCTATAATAGACATTTATAACATAAGATAGAGGAAACAAATATAACAAATGGAATAAACATTAAGGGTACGTTCATTAAGCTTAACGTATTAATGTAATTAGTTTTACCAGGGAACAAACAACAATTCCTAGTAAGCACAGGTACTAATCCCATGTACGAGGGAAATGATAGAAAAGCTTACTTCTAATACAATTATGCTGCCAACAATGTGCCGCACAACATGTTCCAACGAGCAATAATCCCTATTTTATAACAATACCTTTTATTTACCTTTATTATATAAAAGTTTACTCCGCTTCTATCGTATCTTTATATTTAATCTTACTCAAAAATGAATCATAACAAAATCCATCTTCTACGTCGCTCCATCCAATAAGTTATCGGTTAAAGAGGGTCAAACCTCTATCTTAATTTGAAAGAAATCACATTTATTATTTGTACGACCATAAAAAGATAAATCGGAGGTATAAGGCGATGGTATCGTTGTAATGCTGTCAACAAACAGTGTTGTCCGCTATCGCGCACGCATCTGTGTCCGCCAATCCCGGAGATTTATAGAGGCGAACAAACACTATAAAACTAACTTTATTATTCCATCAAATGTCCCGCTGACTCCTACACTCTCAGATTTCATTTATCTAAACATGAAGCCTCATATTTAATATAGCTACTTTTTTTAGGGTATGAAAAAAAAATCTAAGGTTCGTTCTCGTATAAAATACAAAGACTCGAATATTAAATCTTGTGTAGCAACACATAATAATTATCTTTGTTTCTATCTTCAAAAAGCTGAAAACACACCGCTTGTTTATACGTCTAATAATGTTTTGTTGGGTCCGGAGCGTCGCGTAGCCGTATCGTAGCTGGCGTAGCCCCTGCTACAGTCAGTGTTGACGTAGCAAACATTTAGCGAGCTACGAGCCGCGCCACCGCTACGGCTAGCGGCTACGCGGCCAGCCCACTCGCTCCTGCTGCGGTGATTACTTATACTTGCTACCTGCTTTTATTTTATTTTTGTGAGGAAAACATTGTTTAATTTCCTACTTTACGAATGGGTTGTGGGAGCATTAGCTTTAATAATAGAGTATTTATAAGAGTCGCTAATGTAAGAGGTACTTAAGATACATCTGTATTTGAAAACATACACATATTACCTGCGGTAAGTGGTTAGAAAAAGTATCTAACAAAAGGTAAAATCAATACGATGGATTTATCGTTATTGGCAGGTACCGAGAAGCTATTATATTAATACGCAGTAAAAGCGTGAGCGGCAAGACGAGTGTGGACCTTCGTTCATTAATATTCATGGGGAAATTATTCCTTTCATTCTCTCCTACCTAACGAATTGAGATCCAGAAAGTAAAATAAACGTGTCGCGGTAAAATACTGGCAATTGCGTATTCATTGTGTTGTGTCAGCTCAAGAGCTTTGCCATGGAGCGATCGAGCGAATATTATAATTACCGTGTGACGGCGCGGCACACGACTGTTTTCTTTACAACGTGTATAAAGAAAACAGGAATATAGGAAACTCTCCCGAGTGCGATTATTTTTGCTCGCAACACTCGAGTCTATCTTCGGAAAGCTTTCTAAAATAGTTTTCTACAAAAAAATAACTGAAAGTTTTGCATGAAAGTTTTGTGTTCAGTTTTACATAAATGTAGATAGTTAGTAGTGGAGGAGTTAGCTGCACGGCGGTGAAAGCAACCTACATTTTAAGTTGGTTAACTGTTTACCAGAGACGGAAAGTTTGAGGGATTAATTATGTATTCACGTTCTACCTGCTTATCAGGTTGCTGCATCGACCTACCTGTGCTTGTTAGATACACAATACACGTCACACAGATTTTGTGCTGCGAAGTTGAAGAATACAATGGAGTAAACAACAATTGTTGATTATATACAAGACTTATATTTACTGAGCGCATCGATACACTAAATACAATAGTTGTTTCCATTTTATTATTACACTAGCTTCCGCCCGCGACTCCGTCGCGGATGTCGGTCTTCGCGTTGATGGTTTATTTCTCCATTTTGAGTAACTCTGACAATGACATATTATAAATATCTATTGGACCCAAATACGGCTAAGCCTATAATAATTAAGGAGATTCGCGGTTCTACAGAACAACGTCTATGAATAAAACTGAAAAATGAGATTTTTTTTTCTACATATTTTTCCAGGATAAAAAGTATCCCATTTTATGCCCAGGATAATAAGGTATAATTATACCAAGTTTCATCGAAATCGAACCGTTAGTTTTCACGTGATGCCTGCATATACAGACAGACAGACGGACAAAAAATTTTTAAATCACATATTTGGGTTTGGTATCGATCCAGCAACACCCCCCACTATTTTTTTTTTCTATATTTTTAATGTACCCTTCTACAGATTTATTTTATGTATAGATCCGTGTAACAAGGAATCGATACCAAAAAACCCGCATGACAGTAACAAATTAAAGTAACAAAAAACTTTAACTGGGGATATGATGAAACATAAATGTAATCAAAACAAAAAGTGCTTGATGGGAAAATGAAAAATGAATTCCGCCATCGTTGGGCGCTTAGCTGGAATATTGATGATGTCAAGTGGGCCTGGTTGGTCGCGGAATAAAAACAGATATATATTGAAACATTTGTTGTGTGAAAGTGTTGTTTGTAGAGAACGTGTGAGATGAGGCGGCGCGCGTTGCATTCCTCGCTTGTGTCGATTCGTTTACATTTTTCCTCGGATTGCTTACAAACATTACTCCGAGACGTAAACATTCCACTTCAGACGAGGCTGATTATTTCCAAAGGCATCACATTGTCTATCAGAGAGAAGAATGATAAACATGTTTTAATAACAAACGGTAACAAGCTGTGATGTGGCGAGCGTTCAAATATTTATTTACTTGATATTAATTGTTTCTTGACTCAACACACCTAATTAACTACAAGTTGTTTATTTTTATGCAGTTTGCTCCTATTTTTTAAGGATTTCAGAAATACTCAAATAACTTCTCCTGCTCTGGGTAGAGAGGAAGGAAGTGTCAGATTATAACTGACTAAAACCCATCTTGATTCTTAAATTTTCCCTTTGCGGTCCAGGACTGCGGTAACTTTTTCCAATAATCCAGCAAATTCAGCTTTAATAGTGGAATTAAAAATTATAATTTTGAAACAATCATTCACGACATACAATAAAGCCTTTGTCAAACAGACTGGCGAATGCGAAGCGTGACGGTTTTATTTGTAATGTATGGAATTGTTTGAATCCAGTCACATAGAAAAGCGAAAGCGATCCAAGAGCGTGACAGAACTATCGGACTAACGTCTCGCTTCGGTACGGTATCGCTTCGGAAACGCTTCGCTTTCGCCTGTCTGTTTGACAAAGGCATAATAGTGCAGTAGTACACATTACACAAGCGATATAGAATTAGGTTTAGCCCATTATTTTGTGCCAAAAATTCAGACAAGCACAGTTGCTATTTACTTTAGCTTAAAAATCTGCATGAAAATGGCGATGAACATGTTCAAGTTATCCTGAAAGTCGGCTACAATACGAGTTGGTGCCAAAAACTTCCATATTTTGTTATTTCATTTCGTATGTGGTCACAAGTTTCGCGCTGTGCTGGTTTAGCCAACTATTCTGAAGCAAGACTTTATTGAATTGATAACACTTGAAACAATGGCTAGGTTACAATAAAATGGCCAAATTGGTATCCTACGTGACAATGCAGAAAGCGGGTGTCAAAAAAAAAACTTTGCCGTGATTGTATCCATCAAGGAAAAGTTTTTTTGTACGTACTTATATGATCATATTTCTGTTGTAGTTTGTAAATTATGTATACATCTCAAACGATTGAAAAAATAGGTTACCAGTCTAATAGTATTGGGGAACAATTTTCACCAATTTTTCCAACAAAGTTCAAAATATAATGCAGAATTATTTAAATTTAGAAGGGAATCAACAACCTTACAGAACAGCTTTTAAGCGAGGGGGTTGTATTGTTTGTCTAATTAGTACGTCTTATTAGAAGTTTGTTTTGTTTCTAACAGAGTTTTAAAATCAGATAATATGCTGTGCCCCCAAATTCATAAAATACTCAGCCCAAATTTTAGTACTGAAAACGGGTTATGGGCGCTTCGAACTTGGTTCTTTCTGCGATGCTATGACATGTCAAAAAAAAAACCAGCCTGTCTTCAATTCAGATACCTATAGGTAACTACTCAAAATAGAAGTGAGTGGAATTCTTTGTCGCTAAGTAGCGCGACAGGTGATAGCCTGATGGTTAGCGCGCGGCAGGGAGGGGGGGGTGGGAGGGGGGAGGGGTGAGGGTTCGTTCCAGGAGTGTTTGTCGGGCAAACAGCGCGCGACTCGAGCACGCGGCAAATATCGCCCGAGCACTCGCTGCGTTACAGTTATGCTTACAGCGACTACGCAAATATTATACCTGTAAACTCACCTTTACGACATTTTAAATTAATACTCCCTTTTTATAGAGGAACGTTAACATAACGACCTTATTCACCTTGTTTACCTAGAAACAGCATTTTAACAACTTATGTATCTTATTACAGTCAACACGTGTGCAAAGTATCCAATTTTCTAAAGTAATCAACGTGCTAAAGAACACATAATAGTATACGCGAAATAGAAGCGTATGAAAAGAAACATACGTCAAATGGAGTGAAAAATGAATGATGTTCGTGGACACTGAAATAGAGTCAGTGATGTGTGACGTAGCAAACGTGCATCGCTCGCGCGCCGCTTGTTAATATCCAATGCTGTTTATTGATCTGGAGCTGCCTAATGTGGCTTTTGTCATCCACTAAGCCGTGAACCTATTGAATCTGCGCTACAAAAGCCTCATTTAAAGTTTAGCCATTTATTTCCAAGAGCTTACCACATTTCATTCGAAACAAAAATATTTTCGTGTGTTCCGAAACTTACGAAACAATTTATACACTGTTTTATTGGGTCTGCATACGAAAACGTAATTGTTTTTACTGCTGAAAACACATCTCGTGGAATCCATTACTCGGATTAGTTCCATAGATTGATATAAAATGCGCATGGCAAATATACAGGTATCCTGGCGAGGTGCTAAAGTTTTTATGGTTATATACTTACCGACAGCCATCGGTTTCTCTAATGATCTGTGAAACGTTCGGATCCCATTTACCTGAAAACCAGTTGGTCTTTACAAACAGGAGTTTCATAATATTCAACATTTGTTTGTCCAACTCATAAATCAAATTTGACGATTCTCCCACCCGTAAACGTAGATGAAAATGGTAGGCAATTTCTGTCACTGGTTTTCACGGTTATTTTCTTTTATGAGTTTACCGAAGGAAGTCACGTCATTTTAAAAATAGGCTGGTAAATTAATTACTCTCTCATCTAGTTGCTCTTCCCGTTTTGTAAAGCTACAGGTGTGAAATAAGGCGCAATTTAGTTTTTTTTTCTCGTTAAAGCTTTAAGGTTGTTGCTTTTTACGACGTTCTTTTCATCATACATTTTATAATTTGGTAAAACTTTATTTAAGCCAATCTCTGAAGATATTGTATGACTATGAATACTGCACCAAAACATGTTTAAGGGCCAACGAATGGAATAAGTAAACAGTAAAAGAAAAACCAATAAAAGTTGTTTTATTGGCCGTCGACTGAAACACCTGCCACATAATGAGTTTTTAGTTATTTCAGGGTCTCATTGATTAAATTCGATAAACATTTTTTATGTGAGAAAAAATTGAAATGTAAAACGACAGGGTGTACTTATGTATTGACTAAATGGAAAAAAAAAATAAGAGGATTTGTAAAGTTTTATTATGGCAAGATGCTCATATACACATCAAAAAAAGTTTGCGTTCACAGAAAAATCGATTTTTATTATATTTGTAACGGTAGATTATATTATTTATTAGATTCTTTATTTAAAAATATAGATTTAGAATATAATTATGTTCAATTGTTTTTCTCTGTCGTGACCATAATATAATACTACAGTCAGTGACTAATCGTGCATGAAATTCTGTTATCATTATTCCTTTTACTTCTCTTTGCAGTGGCTTCCGGGAATCAGCAGGGTGCACTTTGCTCATAGGGAGATTTACAGCAACCAATAATTCGCCTAGAGAGCAAGCAATAAGTTAAATAATTAATATCTGCTTGTGAATACATTTGTTTACAAATTGGTATTGACTATTTCGGAGAAAATAAATAAAACAATTGCAAGGTAGATAAATCATTTTAAAAATAGATCTCTAGAGTGTTTCAACTCGTATAAGTATACACTTCACTCTGCAAAACAAAATCCATTATGGATGATATTGCACACGTTTGCAATAAACATTTGGAACTGGAAAACGTGAAAGACGCGGTATCATTTTATGATTTCCATTTTTTTGGGTCGCATTGGAAAATATAAAGATGATGTTTAGCATCTCACCTTGTAGGTTCAGCCAGATGTTACATGTGTCCTCGGAGTGCGTGTGTGTGTACCTAGTGACCCCGGTCACGTCCACACCGCGCTGTTTGGGATAATGTTTGAACTATGATATCTATTTTGAGCATATAAGGGTTGATATTTTTGCTTAAAGATTATGCTGAAGGAGTGTAACTGACGGCATTTTTTAAAATCTGATGTTCTTGGTTTTTGAGTCAATGATCTAAAATTCTAGACATATCTATATAACCTCTCTTTTAGAGCCCTATGCTCGAATATGACATTATCATTCAAAAATATGTAACTATGTATAATTCATACGGCATAAAACTTTTTACTGCTTAGAAGATTGCTAATACAGAAAATGGCATGTTACTTTTAATAAATAGAATTTTTTATTCCTTCGTTTATTCGACATCGTAAAACTGAAACAAAGTAGTATCGCATCGCTGCAAAAACATAAAAAAGCGTCACTCGTAGCACTCATTTTTTCGGTTTGATGAGAAACGCATAAATTATTCGCGACACATAAATATTCCTATATGAATTGATGCAACCTTATCCTCTTTTGTTAAAGGTTAAAATAGCTATTTAATGAGTCAACAGTCGACGTACGGCGCGTCTAAATTAAATGACAATTGTGTCTCGTTTGTGCGCAGGTAGGTAACAGGTGTTCTGTTTAGCCGTATGAAAAATGAGTTCCATGATATTTATCTAATTCAGTATTTTATTTCAACATCATGACAGAATTTCGTCGAGTTATATGAGCGTGGAACTGTTTGATTCATTTGCGCGCTGACACGTAGCGAAAAATATTAAAAGTATGTCATGTGTGTAAAGGATATTTATTCTTTTTGATCGTTCATACTTGATAGATCGTTCAGGACATAGCATTCAATGATTATGTATGTCAGTTGCCCTTACATATTAGACAATTGCTACTTTCTTGTAGTATCGCAAACATAGGAATTAAATAGAAAGCAGCTTCTCTAAATAAGTTAACGAAACAACACTGCAATCAATTAAATATGTCTTTGAGAACAAATTGTTGCAAACGTCGTTCACTGTATCTCTCGTCTTAAACACAGAACTTGGATCCAAATTCCTACAGCTGGATTATTTCCTTGAATTGTATAATAAACTCTTAGAATAAGTTCGGTGCTTCTCAATTAATAACAAAGGCCGGAATGTCTGTCCGGTCTGAGAGACACTATAAAAGATTATCGAATGGAAGAAAAACAGTGTTCATATTGCTGCGGCTCCTGGGTGTTCTTTCATCACGTTTTATGTACTCCTCAGGCAGTTGAACGGAAGTTTTTCTGGTTTAGTGGAGGTTTTTGTCGGAGTAATGCGGCGTACCGCGCCTCCCGCGGCCCTCCTCACTGCCCCGATGAATATTTTGTGATTTTTACGGGACAGCTGGCTGAGATATTTATTTGATCGAAACTTCTTGATTGGGAATGTCGCCTTTAAGTGGGATGTGTTATGATAACGTATTGATAGTTCACTTTTTATAAATGTGGTGTCTTGAACTTTTTACAGTCATTTTGTACGTCATATGTAACAGTTATTGAGTGTTAGTTTTTGAAAAAACATGTTATTACATTTACTTTCTTTGATTTAGTTAATAAATTCTGTTTGTTGTAAATTAAATATTCTTAAATGTCTACCTGAATGAAATTCTGCGAATTGTTTTAAAAGATGTCACAAAATAATTCTTGAATCAGCTATTACTATTAATAAACTTATTGTACGGTTGTACACTACACGTTAATCTTCCCCGACACATCAACGTCATCCGATAGCACTGCATTGTTATTTGTTACTGACCTACGACCCGCCCCACTGACGGATATTGGGGATACCCATCAAACTAACCCGGATCGACTTAAATAGCCGAGGTTAGTGACGGCAGCTTTACGGTACACCGTCGACATTGACTTGTTTGATAGCGAAGTGAAATAGCCTTCGATTTATTTTGGTATTCTGGAGAGACCTACTTTCCAAACTTTTTAACCAGCTGAAAATAATTTAATTTCCTTGCGTACTCTATTAAATTACGTAGGCCTGGCCTGGCTTGGGGTGCTAAGACAGGAAACCTCCACGTGCGCCCATAACTGGAGTTCCCTCTCTGATAAATCCGGGGGGAAGACCAGTTTTTCGGGCCGGTGCACCCTGGGATGCGGGCAAAAACTCTTCCTTAGGCAAACTCTCCATCCCGCCCCAC
The DNA here is from genome assembly GCA_943136025.2 of Agrotis puta. NCBI lineage: Eukaryota > Metazoa > Arthropoda > Insecta > Lepidoptera > Noctuidae > Agrotis > Agrotis puta. The sequence goes on along the minus strand of OW964170.2, from coordinate 10,969,987 downwards.
CCAGGGCGGGAGGACTCATTTGATGATTTTGCCACCCTTAAAAAAAAAGGCCACCTGAAACTAGATTTATATTTTTTATTAGTATATCGAAGTTCACGCTCGTATTTGATCGCTAAACGAAATCTAGGGAATGCCAAGCTTCTCGAGAGTGATTTCTTGATATCCGATTTGATGTAACGGTGTATCGGCGGTGGAGGAAGCGGTTATCGGGAGCTGATTGAGCGCGCAATAAATTTGGATTGCTTTCCTACTCGTACGTGTACACCGCCCCTGTGAAACAGACAGGCGAGTCCGAACCGATAACGAACCGATACGAGACGTCAGTCCGATAGTTCGGTCACGCTATCGGATCGCTTTCGCTTTTCTATGTGACTGGATTCAAACAATTCCATACATTACAAATACAAACGCCTCGCTTCGAATTCGTCACTCCTGTCTGTATGACAAAGGCTTTATACATAAATTACTATTACTCTGTTACATTTTCTTTACCAATACTGAAGTATTACCAATAAAGTCATAGATTCATGAACAACTAACACAGACATTAGTGAAACGTAATAAGTAATCGCAATAGGAGCGTGACGTCGGAAAGAGCTTTTTGTGTCCCTGTAAATTGATGGTGTCACTTAATGCTAAAGCCGATGGAACAGAACAGACTATGTACCAATTTCTCATGGCTGAATCATGACTATCACTTTTCCATTGTATTTAATGGAATTACGTAAGCTTTGATTTGAGAAGGGGGAGAAAAGCGTTAATAAATTAAGCCAATTACCAACTTAAACATGAAAATGTAAGCGCGTTTGTTTCACGTAGTCAGTTCCTACAAGTGGCGCGAGTCGCACGAGATTACCAGTTCCATATAAGGAGCACATAAAAGAAAATGGTAACCAACAGAAAGGTGGTAATAGAATTAACCGAGGTTGGGCGTGACTACACTTAGTATAGGTACATAAATATGATCGCCAACGGTTGTTGTTCGGACTCTCCTTACTTTGTGAAAGTAATTACGGTTGTTGTCATCCAATCTTAGCTTACTTTCCCCAACCACTTGTAAAATAAAATACAGCAGCAACCTGCGTGGTAAATATTCAGAGCACACATGGTGGTGCTCAATGTTATATTTGGTACATAGTAAACTAATATATTTATGATGTAGATAAAGTAAAGAATATAATATCGTGCAGTCGACAAGTCGAACCGTCTGTGGTGTAAGTAGCTCGGACGGGCTTGTCGCTGAACGCTTTTGAGTATTCTGTGTAATATTAAAGATTGTTTCATTGTGCTTGCTTCAAAAGTCATGAGTTGTCAGAAAGGTGTCTTTTTTTAATGATCTTAACCTGAAATCGGTCTAAATTGATGTGCATCGTGCATTGACAGGTCAATGAAATCCAAACTAATATTATAAATGCGAAAGTAACTCTGTCTGTCTGTCTGTCTTTCTGTCTGTCTGTCTTTTCTTCACGCGTAAACTACTGAACCGATTTGTGTGAAATTTGGTACAGACATAGTTTGGAACTTGAGAAAGGACATTTATTGGTTTTTATTACAAAAAAAATAAAAGTCTGCTGGAATCACTATTCCACGCGAACGAAGTCGCGGGCAAAAGCTAGTTTATAATAAGTGGAGACTATTTGACAATAATATATGTATGTATATATTTTATGATATAGATAATAATAGGTATGAATATGTATAACTAATTATTAATAATTCTGTGTACAGTCTTGTCCCCGTGTATCAAATCACCAACTCAGTTTTACAGGTTGGCTGGAAGAGATCTCGTTAAAGAGATAAGCTCACCTTTGTGAATGTCATTTTAAGTTTGATTTTCATTGTAAATTTTGTGCACAATAAAGAATATACTTTAAAGTTTGACCACTTATTTCTATAATTTTCAATGTCGTCAATAGGGCTCTGTGTGGCGGCCAATAAATTGGATCATATGCTAGTCATTTAGAGCACTTGACAGAGTAGCGTACCAAAACTCCAGACCTTATAAAAGCCATCGCATGCAAAGCCCGAAATCAGTAAGAGGCATCATCGCGATCATTAAAATAGTTGGGTTTTGTGCTAAGTGTCTGGACAAGTTGTATATTTTATCAAGTAATTACTTCATAAAATATACAAATAAAATAAAGTAAAAATAAAAATACAACATAAATAACACAACAACATTTGATTGGTTTGTAAACTTTTTTAGGCTAATGTTTGTATTATCTCAAAGTTCTAGTTTGCACTTCAGTAAGAGGTGACTGTGGAGGAGACTCAAAAAATCAAGGCACGCGAGAGAATCGGCGCGTAGTGTGCGTGTGTGGTGACGAGCAGAGGCTGTGTGGTGTGGGTGTGGGCGGCCCCGGCGGGCGCGGCGGTGGACTGGGCTGGGGGTATCGATCCCCGCGGGGCGCGTGCGCCGAGCGCGCGGTGCGAGCCGAGCGAGCGAGCGCCACCCGCGCAGTCCGCAGCCGGCCGCCAGCCCAGCGCCTGCCGACACCGCGGGGACTCCGCGCCGCGCGAACCTTCCCTCGCAACGTTTGACATTCAGCGCGCGACAACATTCGCACAGTCTCAAATCGCCTCTCTCACAGGAATTGCTCTAGTGTTATCACTTCGAAACTATTGAAAACTTGTAGTTTCGTCGACATTTACCTGTTATCTTGACTTTGAAAGGACACATTTCAAAAAGTGATAAACTTTATTTATTTACATAAATGTCCTAACTTAAACAACATTAACAGATGATGTCTAACAGCTAATTCAAAGTTGGTGTTGTGGTGGAAAGTAAAATAATATATGCGGTGCTTGGTAATCTATTGAAGTGATCGTGTTTGTGACTGAAAAAATTAAATAGACGCTGGGAGCGTTGCTCACGAGTTCACGGGTCGTTAATTCAGTGGAAGAGAGAATCCGAAAAAAGAGGTCTCGTTTACGTCCGCTCATCGGAGTGATAAAATTTATGACAAACGGTAAGGAGCGTGTAGTGATAAGGGTTGGGTGCGTTATCTGTGCGGCGCGCGCGTGTGGCGCTCGGGCCAGAGCCAGTGGTAATTACTACTGCTCCACCTCAGGAGGCGAACGTCTCCATTCATTACTGTTATCACACTACAATTACATATTGCCGCCGTTACTGTCCACTGATAACTCACCCTCCTGTAATTTACTGTAAGTGAGCACCCTTCGATAGTTTCTTCTTAATTGGCACTTTAGATTGGCAGATGTTTCTTCTATATTTCAGATACACCGGATAAAAAGCTTCAAAAACTTAATATCTTTATTGGAGTATCATTCCTTAATATGTTTATTGAAGTATCGTTAAGTTAAATATTATATTCTACTGAGATAGGTATTCTTACTTACCACTCTTATAGGAAAACGAAAAGTCTGGTTTTATTATGTCGACCGATGGAGATAATGCTCGTATTATCATTACCCACCTTTTAAAACAGCTGTACATCCCTGTACAGCTGTTTTAAAAGATGGGTAATGAAATACTAATAAAAGTATTAATGACCATCAATACCAGAAAGACTTTATTTTGTGTAATTTTCCTCTAATTACATGTCAATTCTATGTAATATGTGTTCAATTCTATCTTTTTTATCTTTTCCTCCTCTATTTTCCCTTTCTTTTCCTTAACTATTGCTTTGCACCATTTTCAATATTTACCTATTTGCACTGGAAGGGTGGCTTCCGTAGGCCATGTTAAAAGAAAATATAGTATACTATCATGTCCATGCAGTAGTTGTAAGTACTGCCATTTGTCACGTGTTAAGTTTTTCCCAGCACATTTATTTTACACAATATAGCTACAATAATTCTGCTCCATTTAGCATTACGTTATACAGGAAAGAAGAATGACCACTATGAATAACTATGTTTTGTGACGGGAAAGGGGCCTGTTTCAATAACACACTCGTTAGTCTAAAAAATCGTTTTAGAGAAATGTCACGGGTTCAGATTTGCGTGAAAATTTATGCGTATGTCGTATGTCTTGGGGAAGTGTCTCGACGGTGGTGTGAGTGTCGGACACAGTAGCCTCGGATTACACGACCGGTGTCGGCCATGCCTCAACCGACCTTTTTAGAAGGTACCTCTTTGTACGTGTCGTTCAGATTAATCGTGTTATGGTCGGTTTCTAAAATTAACTGTTCAACATTTTCTGTAAAAATAATTAATTAGATCAGTCATTTTTCTGGATTCACGCACGTTTTTGAATTTTAGAATACAAACGGTAATCTCTCACAGCTTTCAGCTAAAATGAACACTATCATACACTAAATACTCGTAGGAAAACACATAATTAGATGTGCTGTTGTAAAGTATTGAGATCCATTCATGTGTAGCAAGTTACTACTATCAAACGATGACTCACCCTCAGTGAGCTGCGAAAAAAAAAATTGCAAAATCTACCGTCTGTGTATGCTCATCGCATTGATAGATAAATGGTCTTTAGAGCTACTTAAAGTCTAGGGATTTCTTCAGAAAGTCGCGATGAAACAAGACTTGCTATTTCTTATATCTTTAGGGATCAGTATTTGTAATAAACACAATAAACCTTTAAGACTTGGGGTAAAAAATCTATCTGAGAATCCTGTTTCGGTTGGAAAACTTCGAACAATAGAACGCACCAGCCTTAGACATAAAATACCTCATTACTTTTTATAACTTGGAGAAATAAAGGAGAGGTCGCCCTAGGGAGCGGCAAGTTTTCATCAGTCGTGTTACTGAACAGTATCTGTTTGTAGACGTCCTTATCTTCAGACGAGACCCCGAGCATGTCCACAAAATAAATCGTGCGATGACGCCCACGGTTCAATTTTGTGTGAAAATTACGAGTTTAGGTACGTATCTTCAGAAAATTTGGTCGAACAAATAGATAGCAGGCCGAGGGTTGACCGTGATTCGCGTCACGTCTTACGCGACCACAGGGTACTTTTAAAAATTCGTTTCCCTACCTTCCGACAAGTTCGTATGCTGCAACGACGACCTTTACTCAATGTGCGCCGACCCCATCGTACAGTGTAACGAATTAAGAATTTCACTCTTTTAATTTAATTAAATGTTTACTTATAGCAACTAGTATGCAAACAAGGCCGTGTAATTTTAAAGAAGAGGTGATATAAACCCGATGTAGATGAATCTTTGTCTTTTTATGTTAGAGTGGTAAAATTAAAAAAATTGCAATTAAATATCATTTCCAAATAACGAAGCTTCAAAATGCAAAAGAGTTTCGGTCCATTTGCATCTTCGATTGAACGTTTGTTTGATTAAATCAGTTGAATTATTGTAAGTACCTATCTCTGGATTCTAATAACGTCAAACTGCGGTCACCAATGATTTTGCCCAATATAATTACTATGGAAATGTTGACCTCAGACCCTTTCTTGTTTAAGGACACTTTAGTGAAGGGCACTAAGGTCTAAGAGTCAAGAACGATTGGGATTGAATTTTGATCAAGATTTCCAAATGGTAAATACTGTTCGTTTTGCCCAGTATGTAGGTATCCGTGTACAGTGTAGAGTAATAGCACTCGGAACGAAATGCGGTGGTAATTAATTTGGGAACAGAAGAAAATTAAAAGGCTTTTAAAATAAAGCTGGAGCCCGGCTACCAGTTTCGTTGTTAACTTCATTATTACAAAATCCGTGTCCACTTTGAAAGTCTCTATCAGTATTACGAGCTCGTCGTGTTGAGCATTCAATCTTCTCTCATAAGGTTTCGGTTTGTTATTTTATTCAGGTCGTGAATCGAACCGTAAGAAGGTGTTAAAGAGTGAATTGGCAAAAGGAACGAATGAATGGAATATGCGAACAGGTCGGCGCGGTGGTTCCGATCGCCATTCGCAGTTGAATAATGAATGCGTCAGGGACGATAATACTCACCGTGGTCCACCGACGTCACCGCGTGGGGTCACATGCTACCTACATACACATGAATTGATCAACTGTACTGTTTCAATACACAAATCTTGTATACGAAACTAGGTACCCAACTTCAACATAGATATTTACCTACGTTATAAAATTATACATCAAAGAAGATTTACATCAAACAGTTGGGGATGATCTCAGTTATTTTAAATGTGATTATGGAAATGTACGTAAATCGGAAACAAATCTGGTGTTACGGTTTGTACACATTAAAATTATGTAAATTAATCCGTAAGCCGAAAATCTTTGGAAATACGTTCTATTGCTTTTTCTAGGAGAAAATGTGATTGTGTTGTAACCACTGAAAATGCTGAAAATATTAGGTATAAAACGAATGATCTGATAAGACGAATTTTACTCAAGTCTAATTCAAGTACTTATAACCTTAACCATAACTTCTTAAGTTTTTGAAACTGCACTGAATTTCAACTTGTAGATAAAGGATACTTGCTATCATTAAATGTTATGGTGTAAAATACTGAGGCCGTAGTTAAAAGTTATCAAAATGGAGATAGTGACCAAACAAACCGTAAAACTTATCAGTTTTTGAAACTACACTCAAGTTCAACTACTTTGAGATATTTCTGTACTAAAATTCTACGTTTCTTCGCTATTGGCATATTTTTGCACAAAATAATATCAAAATCAATCTTAGTGACACAATACACGAGGATAATAAGCATTTTATGCTCGGAGAAATATAAAAATGAATTTCATGTATGACTTGCGCGATATTGCATGCAGCAAGGCGGCAACCGTCTCACCTTGTTGACATTTATGTCCCATGATATACAGCATCGACAACTGACATAACAAAATTATGACAGCAATCAAATTGTGAGCATAACGCACGACACATTAGCATGTTTTATAAGTAACCAGTGCTAAAGCACTTACATTGCTTGCTCTGAATTAAGTGTATTTTGCTGGTTTTCTGTTACCCTTGTCTCTTAAGGCCGCGTTTCCATTATACAAGTCACTTGTATACAAGTTGTACAGTGTATAAAACTTGAAAAAACCCTAGTAAGCAAGTAGGTAGTATGAACTTGTACATTTTGTTTCAAGTAACTGTCAACCTACTCAATTGGGAAATGGCAAGTAAAACCTGCATGCAATTTGCACACTCTCGTAAACATGTTTCCAATTCATGCTACTTGTATGCAAATATGACGTCATACTTGAATGCAAGACTTGCCTAATGGAAACGCGCCATTATGTTCATTGACGTTGAACAACTCAATGAAGCACAACTGGCAATGGTAAAATAAAAATACGTTTGACATTTTCAACTTTTTTGCAACCGTCTCCTTTATGTCTAATCCGCTCGGTAGAAGTACCTATTTTCAGCGCTGTCCTTCATAAAGGTCATGTGTAAAAAGATTTCAAACGTGAAAGAAATATGTAAGAATAAGATTCCCTTTGTACTTTTCTTTGACGCCGACTTTAATGGTTCAAAAAAGTCATTTGGTTTCAAAACGTGATTGCGTATTAAAGTACAATTAAAATTTTATAATTTCTACTAAAAGTGACAATTTTCGTTTAAAATTTTCTGTTTTTAGTTCAAACAAAGCATCTTACGGGGAGTTATAGTATTAAATAAAATATAAATATTTCAGGAACGTAAAACTTTCTCAGTATCTCGTCCTTGTGAATATTATGTAGCTATTCATTCAAGTCACGCGTGCCTCTGCTGTTTATTCACATTCGCATTGGCGTACGTAAATAATGGGGTAACTTTTCCAAGTCGCCCGACTCGTGTAAGACATGCTTCAATAACCTATTTACTTAAAATCATATTTTCAATAACAAATTGCTCCACTGTAGGTTACTTATTGTAATGCAAAGCGAAGAAGGGCCGTTTCCAATGTTGATTTTGGAAAATATTATCCATAAATCAATGCTCATAAATATTGTCAACAAAAGAGTATGAATAAAATCCTAGGCTTTGTCAGTATTCGTATCTGTATTTATGTACGTAGCGCTTCCGATGTTTTACTCACTCATAATACAACCGCGGCTGGTATCCGAATACCTTAAAATTGTGTCCATAAAGATAAGATTTTTTTCGACTTGGTTTCGCTAGGCTCGAGGTTCCCTTAAAATTTATGATCACATTTCATGACTACGTAAGAGTTCTGTCGGTTTTTCTGAAAAAAAAATGTGATATCCGATGTCCTCATTTAAAGGAAGCTTTATAAATTGTCCGGAAAGTTTAACTAGAGCCATTAAATAATGTTACGAGTGCTACGCTTTTTCGTAGCAAGTGCGTAGGCCGCAATATTAAACTTATAATTTGGAATAGGATGGTATCACCCGGATTGTATGTTGCTCACCTATAGTAGCAACGTAGATTGTATTACCTGCAACTTGCGGATTGTAGGGAATATAATTTATTACATAATTATGTTGACGTGCCTACTTTTACGCAAACATTAAACTGCATTATTCATTGTCCTCAGAAATTATTCGAGGAGATTTTTGGTGAACAATAGAATTATGAAAATTTCCGTGAACCGCGGTTTTGTTAATGGGCCACTAAAAAGGGACGGGTTCTAATTGCTTTGAATAATGTAAGCATATACATAGCTGTGGGTAGCAATTCATCGGTACCTCACATGGAGCTGACCACTTGGTCAGCTAGCCTTTTGTTTCTTCAGATTTAATTAAGGGTTTGTTTAACAAAGCACTTATTGACAAAGGTATAATTAAAAATAATATGTTCAAAAATCACCGCTTAATAGTGAGTAGAGCTACATTCACGGCGTACGTGCATATATGATGTAGGAAGCCTTAAGTACGTAACAAGAGGGAGCTCTTTAGGTCGTCTTATGAATTATGAGCGGCATGCAGCGTCGCCTGTGTCGCGCGCTAATTGATTCCTGAATTTAACCCTCTCGTAACCTCGTTACTCCAAGTGAATGTTAAAGATGTCAGTTCATTCTCGCGATACTGGAACAGTTCTTTAATCTTCTTTCATATGAGCTGGAATTTCCATTTAAATGTTATTTTCACCGTAATCCGCGTTCGGGTAAAAGAAGCCATTTGACAGCCCGTGCTTTAACAAATTTCGTTAAAAACAATTGGAATTGGACGCGCTGCCAAGGTTAAGTAATGCGACAATCTGTGATTTATAAAGTCACATTAACATTTAGCCTTGCGAGGGCGTTTGGAAACTCAGCAGAACCCGAGTTGAATCAAATGGCCGTCTTTTATTGGTACGAGTAATGTTTACTAGTCGTATTTTAGATGTCTTTCGTCAATTTATTGTTACTATTTACATGTAACTCGACTTGTTACTACCGTTGCTTTGAAGTTCTTATCTAATAGTCGAAACTAACGGTTTTCATTTCAAATTATTTGGTAGCCAGTGTAGTCTACATATTCTAGTATTTTTGTGTACATAACATACACAATGTTTGTAATGAATAAACTCAAAAACTACTATACTGATTAACCTATTCGTACATTTACCCTGAGTAACATAGGCTATATATCAGGGGTGGCCAACCGGTCGATCGCGATCGACCGGTCGATCGCGACTATTAGTCCAGTCGATCGTGGACCTATATTATGTTGATAAAACATCATCTCAGACTTCCATTCCAAAGTATTAAGTAAATTTAAGGAAACAATTTCACATGTGATATTACTCTTAAACTGTTCAAAAAAAATACTAGATGATTGTGTACTAATTATTCTATGCTGTTTCATTTAAGATTTCAAGAAGTATGTAATTGGTAGATCGCACAGGGTTTCGTTAGTAAACAGTAGATCTTATGTCTTATCAAGTTGGCCACCCCTGCTATATATCATGTCCACACGTGCGAAGCGTAATTTTACAATGTGGTACTCCTTACGACAATGTAGTTATAAACGCGTCTTTAAGTATCGAAGTTCATTGCACATCGCTAAGACAGTGCGATGTTTATAACAGAGCGCGGATCTGCATAGCAATTACATACACAACACACGCAAGCTGCGACAATGTCTGGTTCAAAGTTGTTCCAATAAGTTTAAAACCTCTACGTTTAGCGTCGCTGAGACACGACACGAGGGAAACTGGCGTCACCCAGTAAACTCTTGCGCTCCACCGTGTTATATAGAAATCATGGAGGAGAAAATATGGCGTGGAATTCATAACGCATTAATACTTTTAATTTTAAAAGGAGTGGCGGGTGAAAGGGACATCGAAGTTCAACTTGTTACGTAAAAAACAGCTGTGGTAAGCAACGTACGTTAAGCGTATTTGTATTGGGAATTTGCTTAAAATAGCAGTTTTTTTTTAAATAATTAATAAACACTAATGTAGGTATATCTTGAATCATGTACTGACTCGTAATACTTGTGCATATTTATCCCTTTCAGTCCGTAACTTTGCGTTCGATATAAAGAAAATGTAGTTGTATATTTATACCAAAATTTTTGTGCCTATGTTAATTAAACAAATGAATAAATTACTTTTACTATGATACATTATTTTCAACCATCACGTAATTAGCGCGTATTGTGGAATGTTGGGCATATGATGCTTGTGTTACTGTAATTGGCCTAAGGATAAAGGAAAAAAGGGATTCTTTTTAAGTTAAGCAGCTCTTTTTAAGGTGATTCACCTTGAAGTACGGTGATTTTTCAGAGCTCCGCGTGAAAATGTGTCCAGACTATGGTTATGGTCTTATATGTTATTTGTGGTCCAAAGTTACTATTTAAATGTCATTGTTGACATTGTTGCGTGACAATTTGAATCTCGAAATTATTATACAGCATTCAAAACGAAAGCACGGAAGGCAGCGCCGCAATGCAACCGCTGTGTGAAGATCCTTAGTAAATCTACCGCTTGCTCCGCTTCAAGACCTCGGTCTATTACATCCATAGCAGAACTGAGTCACTCCAAGTGTTATGATTATTGCATCCGTACCCCCACGAGGGGGAGCGGCGTTGTTTTAAAACATGAACCCTTGTTTTATAACGAGCACATTCACTTAAAACTGCCACCATTTTGTTTTTGAGAAAATTTCGTAATTTCTATTTACTCTGCGGTTTTCCTGTTGTTCTTCCCGAATTGTGTCACAGCATGATCATAATTCTGAAAAAAATATATCTTTATTTAACGATCCGTTGCGGGTGTGTTTTATTAAAATGGTTTATGGCAAATCGTTTTATGTTCCTTTGATTGCTTTGATCTTACCACTTACTTAAACAGTTGTTTTTTGTGCAATCTGATAATTATTAATGTGATTTTAACAAACATGTCTTATTAAGATTCTTAAAGAGGACAATTTTCGTTAATTAAATTTCAAATTTAAACTCGGTCTTGTGTTTATTTGTTATTAGTCTTATCGATGAGGAATATTCTAGTTTATATAAAGAATGTTGATAATGTCACAGAATCGCCTCAACAACTGCAACAACCAGTTTGTTATTAACTACCTTTATGTCGTTTTTTAGGCAGCAAGAAAAATTGTCATTGAGAAAAAAAGATTTTTTTAGGCAGCAAGAAAAATTGTCATTGAGAAAAAAAGATTTATTGAAATAATTAAATGTACATAAACGTAAGGAGCTAATTGTATATTACGTGTAAATAAATAATATCTGTATATAAATGTATCTCGCACATAATAACGTTAGAATAACGTTTTCTCAAACTAGACTAACGTGTTCTCCAGTGTAGTGCCGTGTTTCCTTCTTGCAGTTTATTAGTTTGTAAACTATTCATGATAAGACTAACTTTAACATGAATCTATGCCATGAACGAAACATCAGAAACTTCTGAAAAGCGTCGTTGTCTGTTGCTGGCGTTTGTTGCACACGGAAGAATAGATTCGCAAGATACCTATAGCATTATGACGATAACTCTCAGAGAGAACAAACTAAAATATGAAAACAATTCACTATGTCACTGAAATATAGTTATCCACAAATTAGTGTGCGAACCGAGAAATTTAATTTGCGTTTCCCGGAGACTGTTGCCTTCGTCATAGTTTGATAAAGTTCTTCGAGAATTCTGTTTAAGTAGGCCAATTGATAATCAAGTTTTATTTGTTATGAGAGTCATTAGGAGAGGAAATCTTGTTAGAACAAATTTCGAGCGAAGTTTGTTTGGAAGCCTATGTGCGGGCGCTGGTAATTACTGACGACGATGTTCATCTTTTACCTTTACAGCCTCTTGTGTGCCGCGAGAAAATTGTTAATTGTTTATACTATATACTGGTATACAATACACGTATACGCCTTGGGATGTATTTTTTAAGGTACTTGAATGCGTTGCGTCGACGGAGAGTTGCTATTCTAAGAACAAAAGGTTTGTTGAAGTATGTAGTGTATGTGTGGGTTTTATTTATGTTTACTGCTCTTAAAAGCATTTCTGGTGAAGGGGCGAGCGTTATTGTGTGTAACATGTAGAAAATATTACAAGTACACGTATTTATGTTTTGGGTATACGGTCTGGGTCTTCACTAAACGAGTGCTCCTGTTTATTGGTCCATAAAGTAAAGTTTCATTCTAGAACCGTCCAAATATACTTTATTGGTCGTTGTAACTGATCGAGCACATCACTTTTACCTGTTTTGTACGGTGACATAATCATGGTAAAATTTTTGAAAGCGCCATAAATTCTTTAATGTTCTTCATAAAATTCGGTCATTCGTGTCAATTGTTTTATAGTTATATTTTAAAGGAACGATAAAATTGGTAATACTGAACTGAACTGAATTTTACATCAACGTCTGACACATAGAAATCTGTCGCCACGTTGATTTAAAATTCATATTAGAATTATGAATTGTAGCCTGAGAAATGTTTTGCAGTCAAAATGTGCGTATGAATATTGAGTTTATATGACTAAATATTCGTGTGGTCTTGTTGTGGCGTGTCGTATGAGTCAATACGTATGCCGAGCAGTCATACGGCGGTGTAGAGCAAGCACATAAACGTTATTGGTAACGTACGATGTGGAGCGGGCGGGCGCCGCGTCGCGCCTGTAATGTGGTTTACTTTTGCAGCCGCACGTCCACGTGATGTTAAGTGATGAGTACCGCACACGTATCTACTCCACTCGATGTTACATTACAGCATATACAAATGACTTCATATTGGAATCAAATTATTTTACAAACATGTTTCAGCGATGACTGAAACCGTAATGCGGCTTTTACATACATAAACTTAGTTATGGCCTTTAAGACTTGTGTAAAACACTTTGATAAGCCGTCATTTGAAACTCCAAGGTTTATTGAATTAGTCTTCACGTAAAGCGTCTAGACGTAATGTTTGTGAATTATTTAAGATTTTAGTAGTTATTTGTTTTTTCTAATTAGTAGGTATTTTTAACCGACTTCAAAAAAAGGAGGTTATCAATTCGACCCGTATATATGTAATATTTCCAGGAACGCCCAGTTTTCGTATATGTTAGTCTATATCAGCGTCTGAACTAATTAGCCAAATTCCAAAAGTGTATGTCTGTAGTCCGGAACTACAAGTCCGATTTTAAGTAATTCTATTTTTGTTCTACCCTACTATATTGTTCAACTTAGGGAATACTGCAAATTTCATAGAAAACGGTTCAGTAGTTTTTGAGATAGGGATTTTTTTTGCTTACTTGCATTGTAGATTTTCAAAGACGATTGCATGTTTGTCCGCGATTATTTCGCGTTTGGCTGAACCGATTTTGATGCGGTTTTGAGAAAAGTGTTTGTTTTATTTTGGGGAAAGGTTTAATATATAACAGTAATGGATATCTCATGATGTTGCCCGCATAGATCCGTTTTTGTTGCATACTTGTATTGTAAATTTTCAAAGACGCCGATTATATGACGATTTTTGCTAAATATCTAAACTAAAAAAGGTAAAATAAAATAAAAACGTTGTGGTAGTGGGTTCCTTTTCTTTCAAAAAGTTTTTTTGAATTATTGCTTCATGTGATACTTATTGTCTTAAAAAGTAAATATTTATGATAAATACTATTTTATCTAATGAGATAAAATAGTATTGTTTATCATAAATATTTACTTTAACAGGTCTGCATGAAATAAGGGTAATTAATGAATTACCCTTATTTCATGCAGACCTCTTAATTTTTTCGTTGCGACGAGTACTTTTTTTTTTTTTTATCGTGGTAAAATCATCAAATGAGTCCTCCCACCCAGGGCAGGGCGGGAGGGACTGTCAGACTTGTACTGACTAAAATCCACGGTGTCCTTCACTAGCCCTTTATGTACCGGGGTTACGGTAATGGGAAAGTCCCGCGACTCCGGCAGGCTATGGCCCTCTACAGGCCCCGTCATTGTGCTGACACTCCTTGAGGCGCGCGTGGAACACAACGCGCCGTCGACCCGGGCGTGGTCCATGGTCGGACAGCGAGTCGCACATTACTCGCCGCCCGCATGCCCGCGCCTGCGGTGGCTGGAGATCGTCTTGCGACGTCCGACGCCGTGGGCGTACACCACTGCGGCTGGGGTGGAGGGAGGACGCTGTCCTCCCCCTCACGCGGGTCGCCTGCTCCTTCGCGAGCATGACTGCTTCGCAGAAGGAGGCGACCGCTTCCCACTCCGTCTCGCCCCGCAGCATGGCCTCGACCAATGCCGGGCGCGAGAGGTCTCCGCCAATCGCCGTCGTGAGGACACGGCGGTGCTCTGCCCAAGCGGGGCAGTCCTGCACCGTATGCTCCACCGTGTCCTCCGGACGATCTTCGCAGTGGTGACACCCAGGCGTTTCTTCCCTCCTTATCAGACACAGGAACCTCCCGAAACTTCCGTGTCCGGTGAGGACCTGCGTCATGCGGTAGGTGAGGACGCCGTGACGCCTATCCAGCCACTCCTCAAGGAGGGGTCTTACCGCCGCGATTGCGGCGTGCCCGTGCGACGAGTACTAAGGAACTTAATCCCGTGAGAACATGCTCTAGAATCATTTCAGTGAAAAGTAATAAATAATTTTATTAAACGAAATGTTCAAAGGCACATTATGTTATAAAATGCTTTCCTCTTGGTAGTTTTGCTGAAACACCCATTGAAAATACTACTGAGAGGTTTTCTATCCAATAAATCTTATCCAATCTTCTTCGCCTACCTGTATACATTTTTCGTAATCAAAGTTTGCGTCCTACATTTCCACCTCTAAAGTCCTGTATCTGAAACTTGTGTGACTTATTACATAATATAGATGCCACGCTGCTAACGTATATATTAAGAGCTTCATAGTTGCGAACAATCTTGGAGCAGGCTAGTTGAGGGGGCCCGGAGTGTCCTGTACTTTACTAATTTAACTTGAATGTAATTAATGAACTGACCGTCTGCGGCGCACCACTTCTCGGTCATTAGTCAAGTGCTTACTCATTAGCACACAACCGTTACCATTCAGATACTATAAATAAATTGTCCGTTCATATTTCACAGGACGCCTCGCTTGCCGTGGTTTTATACAACAAAATACTAACATTACGGACTTTTATCGTGAACTCGTGACACTAAACGACTAAACAAATTATGCAAAACATAGGTTTTATGATGCAGTGTAGGTATAATTCTGTTTTATGACCTATAAAAGTGACTAATTTTACATATAGACGGGAAATTATAGGAGTCGGTTGTAGTCGCTTTGTTCGAGCCAGTAAACATCGGTTTTGGTGCTAATTTATGGCAGGCGTTCGACGGTTCGACGATTTGCAAAAAGGGTTGTAATTTGTGACAAAATCAGGTGAAGATATACCAAATATTAGTTGAGTTCTGTAACATAATTACAGTCTTGGTATGAGACTGACGTCACAGTAAACGTCAACTATAAATTACTGTATGAACCACATGAAAGCGCCCGCGAACATATCTGCTGTGGTTTGCGCAAGTGTAGGTATTAATTATGTCCCGTATTATTGCTAGAATTACTATCTTGTTAGGTTTAGGGAGCCTGACATTCAAATTAGTTACGCATTTGGCAGCACCGCAGCTCACTTGTGTGTGTAACAGGCACTATCAATTTGGTGCGGCAGCAGATAATAAATATTTTATTACAGGCTCGGACGGGCCACGTGAACCGCAAAATCACTGTTACGGCGTTGTTATACGGATAATTTGCAAATATTATCGTAAAACCGGCAATGACGCCTGTTACAAATCACGTCGGTAATATATTGTTATAAAGCCGTGCATTTAATATCGACGCTGTTCAACATTGTTCTGTTAACCATGTTCGATAATACGAGTACCTACATGTATCGTTCGTTTGCTGTGTATTTTCATTTCAGTTTGCTTGTTTAAGTTATAAAGCTTTAAATATTCAGTTAGATAGATAAACATTAAGGCTAAACACAGCATCAAATCCAGTAAAATAGGATAGTTAGGCTACTTTAGTATGTATTATCGTATCTAGTTGCTAGCACGTTAGCAGATATTCAAATAGTTGGTTGTGAGCTGCAAGCGGTGCTGATATCGGCACGGCCAATAGGACATTAATTTTGATTGTTTGTTCAGTGGTGAGATGATAATAATATGCGGTATTGGTCATCGTGTGGTTATGTGAGTCGGCTCAGTGAGTCGTCTGCATGATGGTGAGTGGTGGTGCAATCACGATAACGCGTGGGAGCGCGCGCGGCAAACAGCCCCGAGCACGCCAATTATTTGATCGCCGCTTACAAACCAGATTAACTACCGTTGTTTACATTACTGTTAGTTTCGCTCTTAAATCACATTAAAAATATCTCAATTGTTTTCGAAAACAACTTTTGTACCACGTATGATTACGTATCATACGTGGTATAAAGTAGCACCTGTAATTTTGGAAGGGAAAGGCAGAAATGCACCCGATACTGCACTCACATTTCTTCAGTAAAGTAGAAGTGCATGGTCGCGGGACTGTAGGAAATACCGTGACCCCGGAACGTAAAGGGCTATTGAAGGACACTGTGGATTTTAGTTGGTACGAGTCTGACAGTCCCTCCTGCGATAAAAATAAATAAATAAAAAAAAACACGTAGATGTTAAAAGTAATGTGGTCTTCGCATCACTGTCTGTCTGACCCTATGTATGCTTAGATCTTTAAAACTACGCAACGGATTTTGTCGTTGACGTTTTTTTTGTAAAATATAGAGTGATACAAAAACAGGATCTGAATTTTGCTGATTTTACTTAATAGCACTTTTTTACGTGGTAAAATCATCATATGAGTCCTCCAACCCAGGGCAGAGCGGGAGGGACTGTCTGAGTCGTAGTGACTAAAATCCACGGTGTTCTTCAATAGCCCTTTACGTACCGGGGTCACGGTAGTTCGTGAGTCCCGCGACCACATAATAGTACTTGAAAAAGTATTATAATGTATTTCATATTCAAATATAAATAATTTTCATGTATTTTATTGAAGTTAATTACTTAAACAACGATTAACGCTTGTGTCCGTTCAAACGTACACATGTTACGTTTTTACTTAGTTATTAATGAAAATAAAATCGGCAAAATTCAGATCCTGCATTGTTGAAAAGCATATTATTAAATACATTTAATATCTAAATTACTCAGATAGACTTTAATAAATTAATGTCAAGCATACATATTAGTAGGCAACAACGTGTCACCTGTCAGCAGAGCTCAGCGTTAAGTGACGATCTATGGATATGCTGACGCGAGCGAGCGTGACTTCGATATTGATGTATAATTTTCTGAAAATCATAAATGTAAAATGTTTAACTTCAAAAGTATTTGTGAATCTCAATTCTATTAGATTAGGAACTTGTAATCGCTTATACAGCAGTTTGAAAGAATACTGCTCAACTATCTGTAGACCATTCATATATTTGTTCCGTGCGGAAATCGACTCTGCGACGCATTGTTTTGGACCGTTCAGCCACTGCCAATCATGCTATCTAATATAACATAGAATTAGTGAATTGGAAGACACGAACGCTAAGGCCTGAAATAATAGAATGCAAATTAAATAGAAAAAAAAGCGCAAGCACCAACAGGACGCCATTTCTTAAAGACCGCTTGCAAATGACGTCCTGATGGCACTTGCGCTAGGTTAGTGTTGTGTTAAGTATGCCTAGAGAATGTCCCCGTTATACCTCGCGTCCCCGTCTTATACACTGTTCCCCTAACTGATAGATTACTCGATCAGACTTCGTAAAGGTATTTTTCTTTCTTCCCGTACCTACAGCGCCTTTATGCCGCTTGCCAAAATGTGTAGTGTTCTTTCATTTTTTTTTTCTGAATCTTGACGATCACTGTCTTTGTAAACAAAAAAAAAAAACAGCCATTGTACGTTTTTTCTATTGATTTCCCATTTATGATGAATAAATGTGAAGTCATCAGTTCCACTTCAATTATTTGTTTATCATAATTTTGATCTTTTTCATTTGATCGGATATAATGTCTCAAAATTGTTTGTTGGGTAAATACCAGAATTTGAAAGTAAATGGTTTCAGAGAAAAAGATCTTCACAATTGTTATTTGATGCAATCAGTTTTTTTGTACAATATTAGGTTGATGTATCTTTTAATACATAAATCTAATCATGTAGTCTTGACAACTGTTAGCTTGGACTCTGTTCCCGATACCTGTGGGCTACTATTGTTTTGTTTTTAAGTGTTTAATTTTATATCAAAATATTTAAAAGTGTGTCTAATTGTTTTAAAAATGATGATGAAATTAAAACATTTTGTATAATCATATAACTTTTACATACAATTTTTTTTAGGGTGGTAAAATCATCAAATGAGTCCTCCCACCCAGGGCAGAGCGGGAGGGACTGTCAGACTCGTACTGACTAAAATCCACGGTGTCCTTAATAGTCCTTTACGTTCCTAGGTCACGGTAATTTGTGGATCCCGCGACCCCGGCAGGAACTTTTGTATAATGTGAGAACATTGTTGGGAAATAGGTCCATATGGAAACACACCACCTCTCTTCTTTCTTGGTTCTACGACATACCGGTTTCCACACGATGTTTGATCTCACCGTTTATTTCACGATCGAGTAGTGTAATTGCATTTTAATACATAGCAATTCTAGTTTTTATTTTACAACTAAACCGTCATAAAGGCTGTATTAAAACCATTATAATTCTTTAATGCTTCATTTTACGTTCACAAATAGTTCTCATAAAACGTTCGTTTACGATACCTACATACGAGTTAAATCTAGATCCTCTTTCAATATGAGTTCGACATACATATTTTATTTCGCGGAAATTTCGGTTTCATTACCTCTGGTGATTAAATTACATTCCTGATATTTGAATACATTTACGAATTTCATACATTACTATATTATTGGAAATACAAAAAAAAAGATTATTTCTTCTTTGTAGATAGAAATATAAAAGCATTACAAAAATGTAGGTAATACTCACAAACAGTGAGTTCACAAAATGTCACGTTGTTATTGTTGTTCTGAAATGACAAATAACATAATTAATTTCATACGTTTCGGAGGGCCTGGGGATAAATGGAGCGTTCTAGTATTACTTGGCACAAGTTAAGGATGAATAAATAAAAAAGTACGAACTATGAACTGTAGTAATTTTATTACAGCAATAAAATAAAGAAATTCTCTCCAAGAACATCGTAAATTTTTATATTCACAGGGTTCATGAATGTGTGCCACCAGTTTCTACAAGCCATTATTAAATTTTCAATTACTTCGAATCTTAATCGTGTTCGTACCTTCTTACAACCCCATGATTTCACCGTATGTCGTACGTCTTTCAGAATTTCCTACGAATAGGCCTAAAATTTTCTAAAACATCTTTTTGTTCACTACTTTCTTTACGTTTGCCTGCATCATAACTTTTAAAATATTTAAAAAATCTGAATTCGTGTGTGTCTGGTATAAAAATTTAGAACAAAAGTCAAATTTTTAAATAAAACATAAGTTAACTAGTCATATGGTTGGACATAACTTGCGTAATTAATTTGCTCAGTAGCAGAGAAAGCGTAGCTGTCGTAGCAGTGTAGGCTGCTACGGCGTAGCAACGACGTAGCACTTTGTAGGGAGCTTATCGAAATGTATTCTATCACAAAGTTACTTCGGAGGGCCAAATGTAGCAGATTAATCTGAATCGGCGATTGGCGGTATCTATACAGATGAATACTACTACTCAGTGACCCTTGGGAAATAATGGGCCAGTCTATTCGTAGCTGAAGCCAGATGGCACCTCTGGAACAGAAAGTACCTCATTTGTGAGTCTAGCAATGCACTTAGTGCCACCAAAGATTTATTCAGTAACTAAATGATTATTTTGAAAATAGTAATTAATCTAGAGCTAATTACGTCATACGGAAAAGATATTTTGAGAACGTGTTTATCATTTGTGTCCAATTAACCAACTGTACCGTCGGAGCGTTTATTTCGCCTCGTTATTTTAGGATTGCTCCGTTCGATGTAATTTTTCCTGACAAGATAAGCAAGCGTGTCACGTACGATAGAGTCGGAGAAACTATGGAGGTGTCTAATTGGGTTGCGCTGGCGGCTACCCGAGCGGGGTCGGGACGGCAACCGGCACCGCAACCCACCTAAATCGGAGCCTTTCGAAACCCCAGCCTCCTATAATCGATCAACAGCACGCTCCCATTCAAACTTATCCTTTGTTATCGATAGAGAAAAGGCTTTTGAAATGAGATTCTAATCTCATTATGCGTAGATACGTACTTACCTAATTCAATAAAATTTGAAGTATCCACTTGAAGAGATCGTTTCGTTTAAAAATATACGGTAAGCCACTTTATTTGAAGATTTAAAGGCTTTGGGTTTTAATTAACGCGCGGTTTTAATGGGAAGTTTACTTGTCTGGAGAGGTTATGTGGTCTGTTTTCATGGAGTTGCGAATACTTTATTTTATTCTTTGTACTTTCTTTATCTTAGTTTTAAAATAAATAATTTGCATATATATTTGGCTAATGCAAATACATTTAAGAATACTATTTAATAAAATCTAATTTTAAAAATGCTAAGAGAAACAGATTAAAAAAGTTTTACATACTCAGTCTTAAAGCCTTTGTCAAACAGACAGGCGATAACGAACCGATACGAGACGTCAAACTGGGTGCAGCGAAATGAGGCGTGGCAGTTGTATTAGCTTTTTATGAACGACGTCAAACAAAAAAAATACTCCTTCGTCACGTCTTTGCATCGGTTCGGTCACGCTGTCGGATCGCCTTCGCTTTTCTGTGTGGCTGGATTCAAACAATACCATACATTACAATTAAAACGCCTCGCTTCGCATTCGCCACGCCTGTCTGTTTGACAAGGCTTAAGGAAAAATAAGCAGCGGTAGCCCAGAGTGGTAACTTTACACTTACATACCCCAGTTCGGCCGGTAAAATTATTAAAATGGTCGCCATTCGGGTGGTGTTTGTTGGGTTTGGATTTTTTTATAAGCTGATTTGTCGATCGAAATGAGTTAATAATATCTCCAAATTGTATCGGTAATCGGAAAACAAACACTTTGTAAAATCAATGTGTAAGTCTAGATCCATGTCAGAGGCTCGTGGGGTTCCCAGAGGCGGCTCAACTAACTCTGGCAAGAGATGGCCACATTCACATAAGAAATGGAAAAAAAAAACAGTAAGAATGCATGCTTTTTTTTTCTTAACGTGGTAAAATCTCCACCCAGGGCAGAGCGGGAGGGACTATCAGAGCCGTACTGACTAAAATCCACGGTGTCCTTCAATAGCCCTTTACGTTCCGGGATCACGGCTATTCGTGAGTCCCGTGACCCCGGCAGGCTCCGTCATTTTGACACTGACATTCTGACACTCTTTGAGGCACGCTTGTAACACAACGCGCCGTCGACCATGGTCACGGGCATGATCCACGGTCGGACAGCGAGTTGCCCATTACTCGCTGCCCGCATGCCTGCGAGAATGCAAAAAATATTTTAGGTAGTAAATTATTTCAATATAAATAGAGGTTTATCGATGTATTCAGACGCGAAACGAAACAATTAAACCGTCCAATTGATTTCGGCGGTGGAATGGCGACCGTGATAAAAAATTAATTAATGAACTTATTATTGGAAAATACTTAATAACGACTACAGTTCAAGCGAATGACGCTAATTAATTATCCGTATTTTTAGATTTTTGAAGTGAAAACTTCTTTAGCGGCGTTGAGCACTTTTCTGTAATGGGTATAAAATCTTAAACTCGCGTCAGGACACGTGACCCTGACCGAAAAAGCGTAGGACGGCGCAGGGCGCTTGCGTGAATGTTCGTGTGACTTTATTACTTTTAAAGAAGTTTGTATGCTGGATACATTCGTTGCTAGGTAACATTGTTTATAAAAGATGTACGTCACATTGGAAAATTATTGAAATAAAAAGTCAACCATTTTTGCGAGTTTTACTAAAATCTGTTCACAAGATATTTCCAACAATTACTATTCAAGTTTTCACTTCTGCCGGCACTCCCAGAGTGCAACCCGTCGTTTTTTTTTGTGGTTTTTACTTTGAATGTATCGTTTTTATACGAAATTGTGGATAACTGGATACGTGAAAATTTGTATGGGAATCTATTGAGCAGAAAAATGATTTTTTGTAACAAGTTTTTTTTTTATAGAAATACACAGTTTAATATAAAAGTCAAATATTGAAATATGTGTGGCGAGCATTTAAACAAATGGTTTTTTTTTTATTCTTATTTCATCTACATTTACATGGTGTTACGTTGTTTTTTTGTACCTGGCTGTTTACCTGACAACATATAGCGAGTCCATTACGGAGTTTCTTAGGTTATCACTTTTTCACAACGATTCACTTTTCTAATTAACTTTTTAAACAGTTTTACAATATTAATTAAATCAAAACAAAAGTTTACTTGTTTACTTTTCACTTGACATTACATCAGACGTCAATTATGACAGTTCAAGGCGCCATCTGGCGATTCGCCGATTAACGATTATAAAATAATCGATATTTTTAACTAATAGTTTGCAAATCATAGAAAATATAAAATACCTGATTTAGCAAACCTAAATAATTATAAGATCACGGAAATAAAAAAATATTAATAAAATGAAATACCCGTGAACGGAAGTGATTTAGTTTTTTCAATATGGACTTTTTTCTCGAACATTCTAAAGCAGCGAAACATTTATTATCTGTGAAGTTTTTGCGTGAATTGTCTGTGACAGAATGTTGTCACAGAAAAATGTCAATTTTGCCTAATTAATATTCAGGGGTAATTGTTATTGTTAATTACGAGGAATTATAAATTGGACCACGAAATCGTATGGATTTAATTTAGTGAAATGGCTTTAGGCTTAAACACGTGACGTTGGACAGTTTTTTGTGAGTTTGGTGTATTTTTGAGGAATTGAGTGTTTTCCTTGGAGTGTTTGTAATTGGTAACCAAGAGAGATTCTCCCTGGACTTGGGTAAAGTGAATTTCTTGGGCACCCGAATTCTGCCTTGATTTCCGGCCGACGCGCCAGTGATGGTTAGTCGTCACATTCTGCCCGAGCCGGCTTCCAGTCACCATCAAACTTATTTACTTTTTGGCGAAGGTGAGTTCTTTTATTGTAACGGTGTCTGAGGTTGTTCGGTGAGCTCTTCCCCGGTTGTTGAGAGAATATAGTCGTAACTCGTGAAAACTTATTGCAGGATTCTTAATTGCGCCAGGAATGCGCAATTAACGGATTTGTTGTTCGGGATTCCTGTTCTGACCAGCGACCAGGATCGGAGCGTTCCGCTTCAGCCGCCGTTGATGTGTCTTCCTTCAGAGTGAACTGTGAGTATTAAACATCGCTATTTACTGAAGATAGGCCGTAGGTGTTTTCTCGGTGTCTACCACAGTGTTAATTTATAGGTTATTCGTGGACCCCGTGGTGACGTGGCGGATGCCACGCTGGAGCGGTATTTGAATGGAGAACCTGATGTCCATTACATGCTCAGGCTACTTGATTTCCCCGCTCGGTCCCGTTAAGGAAAGCAATTTGGTTCCACGTATATTATTGGGTCTCCGTATGGCAAATTACAGGAAGGCAGCTTGAGAAGCTCGTCCCGCCGCCAGGATCCAGCAGGCCGTTGGGGCCTGGACGCGGGACCCGTTGCTCGGGCTCGCCTGAAGCCACCTGCGGAGCCAGCGGCACAGCGAGCGGCACGGTTGCGAAGCCCGCAGGCGGTCGCGCCGTGCGAGACGGTTTTTTTTTTTAACTCCTTTTTTTTTACTCCTTATTTTTTTTATATTTTAATCCGGCTCCCGTTGTAAACCGGAGCCTGTAAACCGGTCTATATTATACCGGGTCTGGATGTCGGTGTTCCACCGATTTTCAAATTGAGGATCTTGGGCTAGTTCTTCATTCACCCGGATGTAGGGTGAACATCTTCAGCTTCAGGATCCGGGACTCTCCCAGTCCCTGGCGCCCATTTGTTAATTTTAATTTGAATTTAAATGGAACGTTCTAGTTTGGATATAATTTAACTTTTAACTTTTTCTCGGAACAGTACTCGGCAGGTTTATCTCCAACTCCCCACGCCCATAGCTCTTTCCGTTAAAGTATAAACTGGCTAGCCACCTTTAGTTAAAACTAAGATCTTAATTTAATTTTCTCGACCTACTTGTCATAACTACTAAACAATAAATGTCACATCAAATTTATTATGTATAATAATAAACCAGTTTTTATATAATTTGTTGTTTCCTTATAGTTGTTTCCCCAACCGAGAGGGAGAAAATATTTTGTGTAACAGTGGCGACCAACGTGTGTATTAGTTGGAGAAAGAGGTTACGTCTTTTGCTGTACCTTACAAACCGGAGTACTGTTTCTGGAACCTTCCATTTATTTTAATTTTAAGGAAAAACCGTCTTGCAGAATCCTTTGCCTGTTTATGTTTGTGCTGTCTTATACAATTTTACCTTTTACATTTTACAATTATTTACTTTTTATTTTTTTTACTTCTTGCTGCGTTATACAATTCTATTTTTTTACACGTGCCCCAATATATTGTACCAAGACTTTTGTCTTTTAAAAAAAAAAAATAAATAAGAACCCTAATATCGTGTTATCTATAAGATTGCTATTAATGTAACTGTTTATTTTATTATAGTTAATGTTTACACTTTGTTGGAATTTGTAAATTGTGACGGCCAGTTTATCTTAGATTCAGTTTTTTTAAAATTTCAAATATGGAACGCCCTATTAAATTTAATTTGCTTCGGAAAGATGAGCTCATGTATGAAGTACTGATCCGGGACGCTAAACCTGCCACAACCGTAGAGGAACTACGTGTGCAAATTAGAGAACTTAGTAAATTGGTTAGTTCCGATGAAATCGTGGAAACAGATAGAGATCCAGAGTCAGAATTAAAGATAATTAAGTCCAAATTGCCAGAAATTAATGAAGTTCTGGATAAGTATCCCAGCAGTTTTAAAAAATTTAACCGCGCCAGGGCTTTGGCTTTCCATCTATTTCATCGTTTGGGTAGGATATCTTATCCAACCGAGCTTGAAGCCGATTACGCAGCCGTTGATAAGCAACTTAGCAGTTTCTTAGCAAGAATTGATTCGGTCAACACGAGCTTCCACCAATCCTTTACTTCCGCCGAGGAGGCACCGGAGGTGCTGTCTAATTTGCAGACGAAAGACGTCATCATTTCCTGCAAAAAAGACACAGTCAAAAGCCTAGGTGTAAAATTTAATGGGTCAGGTTGCGTGAAAGCGTTCATTGAGCGTCTCGAGGAGCTCTGCGAGGCCAGAGGTATCGACGAGTCTTCCTTGCATCAGTCAGCTCTGGACATTTTCTCTGACGGAGCTTTATTATGGTACCGTGGCATTAAAGCGGTGGTTAGTGATTGGCCGGAACTGAAAAAGCAGTTACTTGCAGATTTCGCTCCACCTGATTACGACATGCGTCTCATGTCGGAAATCTCAAACAGAACACAGGGGTCGACGGAGCAGTCTTGTATTTTTATAGCGGTTATGGAGAACATGTTCAATAGGCTTTCTTTTAGGGTTCCAGAGCACGATCGGTTGGCACGGATTAAGTACAACATGAGACCAGAATACACTTCGGGGTTGTGTTTATTCACCATCAATACGCTCCGCGAGTTGAAGGAGAAGTGCAGGCAACTGGAGTCGGGCTTTCACAGCAAGGCTCAGTTCCATGAGCCGCCCAAACCAACGTCTTCCTTCGTCGCAGCTGACTTAGCTTACCAATCCCCGAAGGGTTCAAGGGTTGAAGCCGTGCAAACAGATTCGGGTTCGTTGTTTTGTGTTCGTTGTAGGGTTAAGGGGCACTCGTTATCGAATTGTACTTCAAAGGAAATCGTTTGTTACCGTTGCGGCAAGAAGGGCGTACGTGCACCATCGTGCCCTACGTGCAATAAAAAGCAGAAGGAGGTTCAGTCCTGTCCAACCTGCATTTCAAAAAACTAAATGTCCGGAACTACAGTCAAAATTTTGATAAGTCCGATTGGGACAACCATTTAAAATTTTTAAAATTATTTTTTAGTACATTAAGGGTGAATACAGTACATTATAAGACTTCGGACGATAGTCGTCCACATTTAACTATATCTATATACGATGAGCAGTATTACGGATTACTCGACTCGGGTTCTTGCATTTCGGTATTGGGTTCCGATGTTGGTCAGCACTTTATAAGGGCTGGTGCAACTGTGCACGCCGATAAACAGTTGGGCAGCATAGTAACTGCCAATGATTCGCGAGCATCCGTGGAGGGTTATTTATTTTTACCAGTATCTCTCATGGGAGTAACTAAGGTGATTAAATTTTATATTATTCCAGATATTACCACACCGTTAATTTTAGGTGTTGATTTTTGGAAGGCCTTTAATTTGGCACCAAAAATTTTTAATACTTTACCATTTCAATATTTTAAACGTAAAAGAGGTCATACTTGCGTCTCGGAGGTTAGGCATCTACAGCCGTTTGATGAGTTAACACCGGATCAAAAGATTGAAGCGGAGTTAATAATTAAAGATTTTGAAAAGGTCTCCTTTGAGGTAAAAGGATTAGGTCGTACCCATCTGCTGCGCCATAAAATAGACACGGGAGATGTTCCTCCTATTAAACAGCGTTATTACCCTTTGTCGCCTGAACGCCTCAAGGAACTCAACCGTCAGCTGGATGAGATGTTGGAGATGGGAGTGGTGGAACCTAGCAACAGCGCGTGGAATAATCCGGTTCTGTTGGCTCCAAAACAAAACGGAGAATGGAGATTTTGCTTGGACAGCCGAAAACTGAATGCGGTCAGTAAGCATGACGCGTATCCACTACCCTACATCTCTCGCATCTTAGACCAGTTGCGTGACGCGCGTTATCTTTCGTCCATTGACCTAAAATCGGCCTTTTGGCAAATAGAACTGGACTCTGTTTCGTCCAAAGAAAAAACCGCGTTCACAGTCCCCGGTCGAGGTTTGTTCCAGTTTAAAGTTATGTGCTTTGGGTTGACTGGAGCCCCAGCCA
Organism: Agrotis puta; assembly: GCA_943136025.2. Lineage (NCBI taxonomy): Eukaryota > Metazoa > Arthropoda > Insecta > Lepidoptera > Noctuidae > Agrotis > Agrotis puta. The sequence goes on along the minus strand of OW964170.2, from coordinate 10,942,654 downwards.
CCCAACAGCGATTAATGGACAGACTTTTCGGTCCGGAGTTCGAAAATAAGGTCTTCGTATATTTGGATGACTTAATTATTTGCTCATCAACCTTCGAGGAGCACACTTTGCTTCTAAAACGGGTTTTAGATAAGTTAACGCAGGCTAATTTGACAATTAATTTACCTAAGTGCTGTTTCTTTCGACGCGAACTTAAATATCTAGGCTACATAGTAGACGAGCGAGGCTTACACACTGATCCGTCGAAAATTCAGTCAATTGTCGATTTTCCAACTCCTACAACACGTAAGCAAGTGAAAATGTTTCTTGGAACGGCCTCATATTATAGACGTTTTATTAAAAACTTTAGCTCCATAGCGGCCCCTTTGAATGCGCTAACCAGTACTAGCAAAAAGGCGCCGCCTTTCAAGTGGACGGCTGAGACCGAATCCGCGTTCTCAACCTTGAAAGAGGCATTGGTGTCAGCTCCAGTATTAGCTTGCCCAGATTTCTCTCAACCTTTTGAGATTCATTGTGACGCATCCAGTTTTGGGATAGCGGGCACTCTGACTCAGGTTGTTAATGGGGAGGAGCACCCAATCGCCTACTGCAGTCGTTCGCTTAATCCGGCGGAACGCAATTATTCAGCGACGGAGCGTGAGGCACTAGCGGTGGTCTTCGCCGTAGAACACTTTCGTCCTTACGTTGAAGGCGGTCCTGAATTTAAAGTGGTAACCGACCACTCAAGTTTAAAATGGTTCTTTAATTTAACCAATCCATCTGGGCGGTTGGCCCGTTGGGGTTGTCGGTTATCACCTTACAATTTTACCATTGAGCACCGCAAAGGTAAGGACAATGTGGTTCCAGATGCCTTATCGCGTGGCGTTCCGGTGCTGGAAATTAAAGCGTCCGACACTGACACTTGGTTTAAGGGGGTGTGGGATAAATGCGTCAGTACACCTAGGTCGTGCCCTAACTATATTATTAAAGGGGATAAACTTTACCGCTATTCTAAAAATAAATTCGGTGTAGCTAGCGACAATGATTGGAAGCAGGTAGTACCGGAGAGCAATCGTGAAGAACTGCTTAGGAGTCACCACAGTGGCGAATTAGCACCACACTTTGGAGTGTTTAAAACTTATAAAAGACTCGCTCTCCGATACTACTGGCCAAACATGTACAAAGATGTGGTTAGCTACGTCGGTAAATGTGATAAATGCGCAGCATACAAACACTCACAACAGCCTCCTTCCGGTCTCTTAGGCGATGCGAAAGACTGTTCCAAACCTTTCGAAACTATAAGCATCGACTTAGTAGGTCCGTTACCACGGTCAAGAGCGGGATTCACGTATCTGTTTGTTGTCGTGTGCTGTTTCACGAAGTATTGTCTGCTGTTTCCTTTACGTAGAGCTGTTGGTAAGGCTATAGCACAGAAACTAGAAGACGGCGTTTTCCTGGTACACGGTATACCCCGTACGGTGATAGCAGACAACGGGACGCAATTCACGGGCAACGAGATTCGATCACTACTACAGAGGTACAAAATACCTCAAGTTCACTTCACACCTCGTTATTGCCCAAGCGTGAACACCGTTGAACGCTATAACCGTACCATAATGACCGCGGTATCAATACTCGTGGAGGATGATCATCGATCTTGGGACGTAAACATTTCCAAGATCCAATTTGCTATGAACACCTCCACGAATGAAGTTACTCGTTTCACCCCGTTCTTTCTAGTACATGGCAGAGAAGCAGTTAGTAGTGGTGATGTCTTCGGCAATGATACCGTTGGACAGCTCACTCTAGCTTGCTCTCCGCGCAGTTCATATGCAGACCAGCTAGGAACGTTACGTGGTATCTGCAATAAAGTAAAGGAAGCGCTCATAAAATCACATACTCGTAGTGCTCGTTATTATAATAAAAGTAGGAGGCAGGCGGAGTTTGAGGTAGGCGACACTGTGTGGAAGAAAACTTATCCCCAGAGTGACGCTTCCAAATTCTTTATGGCCAAATTAGCACCTAAGTACGAAAAATGTATTATTAGGAAAAAACTTTCACCCTTAGTGTATGAATTGGAAGGCTGTAGTTCCGGCAAAAATCTGGGCACATGGCATATTAAGGATATGAAACCACCATGTGGCCATGATTAATTCTTTTTTTTTAAATTTAATTCCTATTTAAAATAAATATTTTACTTTTTGCATGTCGTAGTTGGTCGCAGTAACCATTGAGGGCTGTATATGCCTTGAGGTTGCTGGTTTTTATTTTAGCTTTGTGGGATTTTATTTCCACGGCGCTATATTACAGTTGGATTTAAGTATTTTCCACTGTTTTTACGGTTTGTAGTGGTACACAGGTTTCTACTGTGTCCACGTTTGTTAACCATATTTGGGAGTGGTTGTTGCATGTTTAACAACCCTGTTGGGAGTCTAAAACTCCGGATTGCTGGTAAGGCAGCAAAATGATAGTCCTGAGATTGGAGGCCATAATGGCGGGCGTGTAGGCTGCATTGATGGAATACGTTTAAGATGGTATTTTTTTTAATTAGGGGCGAAAACCGTTACTTTCCATTTTGGGAAGACGGTTAGCCAATTTTCATTCGTTTGTAGAATTTAATTTTTTCCAGTTTTATTTGGGTACCAGCCAGCATTACTGTTGGTAGTCTATTGGTTTAAGATGTGAATGGTGGTGTACGATAGAATAGGTAGGTCTGTCTTACATAGATGTAGTAAGTCAGACTGGGATAGTTCGTCGGGAGTTATTTTCAAAATTTTGTTTAATCCCTTTGGAGCTTGTCTTTTACATGTTCGTAAATGGATTAGACTCGCTCCAGGAGAAATTTTTGTAAACAATCGTACACCAGCTTCCATAACATCTTTTTCTCTTCGGTTCGTTCTCCATTCCTCGTTTCAGGCTTGGACGTTGTGGATTTTTGTAGGCGTGTTAGGTCCTTTGGAGTCTGCTTCAACGCTGGGGGGCCAGCGTCGAGATTTGCCCTAGTGGGTCAAATCTCTGGTGGTTGGGGAGGTACTGTTACGTTGTTTTTTTGTACCTGGCTGTTTACCTGACAACATATAGCGAGTCCATTACGGAGTTTCTTAGGTTATCACTTTTTCACAACGATTCACTTTTCTAATTAACTTTTTAAACAGTTTTACAATATTAATTAAATCAAAACAAAAGTTTACTTGTTTACTTTTCACTTGACATTACATCAGACGTCAATTATGACAGTTCAAGGCGCCATCTGGCGATTCGCCGATTAACGATTATAAAATAATCGATATTTTTAACTAATAGTTTGCAAATCATAGAAAATATAAAATACCTGATTTAGCAAACCTAAATAATTATAAGATCACGGAAATAAAAAAATATTAATAAAATGAAATACCCGTGAACGGAAGTGATTTAGTTTTTTCAATATGGACTTTTTTCTCGAACATTCTAAAGCAGCGAAACATTTATTATCTGTGAAGTTTTTGCGTGAATTGTCTGTGACAGAATGTTGTCACAGAAAAATGTCAATTTTGCCTAATTAATATTCAGGGGTAATTGTTATTGTTAATTACGAGGAATTATAAATTGGACCACGAAATCGTATGGATTTAATTTAGTGAAATGGCTTTAGGCTTAAACACGTGACGTTGGACAGTTTTTTGTGAGTTTGGTGTATTTTTGAGGAATTGAGTGTTTTCCTTGGAGTGTTTGTAATTGGTAACCAAGAGAGATTCTCCCTGGACTTGGGTAAAGTGAATTTCTTGGGCACCCGAATTCTGCCTTGATTTCCGGCCGACGCGCCAGTGATGGTTAGTCGTCACATTCTGCCCGAGCCGGCTTCCAGTCACCATCAAACTTATTTACTTTTTGGCGAAGGTGAGTTCTTTTATTGTAACGGTGTCTGAGGTTGTTCGGTGAGCTCTTCCCCGGTTGTTGAGAGAATATAGTCGTAACTCGTGAAAACTTATTGCAGGATTCTTAATTGCGCCAGGAATGCGCAATTAACGGATTTGTTGTTCGGGATTCCTGTTCTGACCAGCGACCAGGATCGGAGCGTTCCGCTTCAGCCGCCGTTGATGTGTCTTCCTTCAGAGTGAACTGTGAGTATTAAACATCGCTATTTACTGAAGATAGGCCGTAGGTGTTTTCTCGGTGTCTACCACAGTGTTAATTTATAGGTTATTCGTGGACCCCGTGGTGACGTGGCGGATGCCACGCTGGAGCGGTATTTGAATGGAGAACCTGATGTCCATTACATGCTCAGGCTACTTGATTTCCCCGCTCGGTCCCGTTAAGGAAAGCAATTTGGTTCCACGTATATTATTGGGTCTCCGTATGGCAAATTACAGGAAGGCAGCTTGAGAAGCTCGTCCCGCCGCCAGGATCCAGCAGGCCGTTGGGGCCTGGACGCGGGACCCGTTGCTCGGGCTCGCCTGAAGCCACCTGCGGAGCCAGCGGCACAGCGAGCGGCACGGTTGCGAAGCCCGCAGGCGGTCGCGCCGTGCGAGACGGTTTTTTTTTTTAACTCCTTTTTTTTTACTCCTTATTTTTTTTATATTTTAATCCGGCTCCCGTTGTAAACCGGAGCCTGTAAACCGGTCTATATTATACCGGGTCTGGATGTCGGTGTTCCACCGATTTTCAAATTGAGGATCTTGGGCTAGTTCTTCATTCACCCGGATGTAGGGTGAACATCTTCAGCTTCAGGATCCGGGACTCTCCCAGTCCCTGGCGCCCATTTGTTAATTTTAATTTGAATTTAAATGGAACGTTCTAGTTTGGATATAATTTAACTTTTAACTTTTTCTCGGAACAGTACTCGGCAGGTTTATCTCCAACTCCCCACGCCCATAGCTCTTTCCGTTAAAGTATAAACTGGCTAGCCACCTTTAGTTAAAACTAAGATCTTAATTTAATTTTCTCGACCTACTTGTCATAACTACTAAACAATAAATGTCACATCAAATTTATTATGTATAATAATAAACCAGTTTTTATATAATTTGTTGTTTCCTTATAGTTGTTTCCCCAACCGAGAGGGAGAAAATATTTTGTGTAACAATGGCTCAACAATTATGAAAATCTTATTATTTTAATTTTATTTTGTGCTGTAGCTGCAGAGTATATTTTAAGACTCACGTTAAAGGGCAATCCACCTCAACGGCAACGAAAGTTCATTAAAAAATAAACCGTTTTGATATTCACATTTAGGTGAATATCAAAGCGAGTACGTACTTAAAGTATTTTTATACATTCACCTAATTTTTTAAGACTCTGATGATATTTTTCTCTTTGAGCTGCTGACGTACTTGTGATTTTTATCTTTTAAAATGGTTCTATCGCTAAATGGAATGATTGAATTACTTATCTTTAAATTGTAAACGAAATGAGACGTTTACTATGCCTGGGTACTAAATTTAAAAAAAAAATGATATCTTATAAGGTTTGATAGACCTATCTGACTTATGGAAAGTGGTATTAATAGAGGACCTTATCTACTGTTTTTCCAATTTCATTTACTACCTTTTCCTCTAAAATGTTTTCGAGTTGGCTGCTAAGCTAATCGAATCGCCTGCCAGGGTCGCGGCACTGTCACATCAGGTCACCGTGACCATGAAACGTAAAGGGCTAATAAGAGCGTTGAAGGATCACAGTGGATTTAAGTCAAAAGAAGTCTGACCGAAATGAGTGGGAGGGATTTGATGATTTTACAATGATAAAAAAAGCTAATCGAACCAATGTAACATGGTCAGTCACCATTATCAAAAACTACATTTTCACAGTTTAACCCTCACGGGCTTTAAAAACAATTCGTAACGAAAAGCATTGACATTCGTGCGACGAATGCAATTGACAGCTCAACTTGCTAACAAACAATGGCCACAAAGTAACAACAGCGTTCCAGTGTATAAAAAGGGATCACACATGCAAAACTCGACAGCCGAAACGAGCTCCCGAATGCCAAAAAAATAAAAATAAAACTAGAAAGAAAAGAAAACAGAAAACAAAATGGGTGCCCGGAATCGAGTGCAAACACATAAAATAGCGGCGATAAGAACCGAATTAACGCCGAGCGAATTAAAAACAATGAGTTTTTTAAACCGAGTTGCCGGGGAAACCGGAAAACTGAATCCCTGATCCAACTGTGCTGTCAATTACACGTTGAATAACGATAAGTCATATTATAGAGCGTGCGATCGAGCATTATCAATTTGTGGGGATACGTGGCTGACAGGAGCGGCCGGCGCCGGCGACGGTACATTTGTCAGCGTGATTAAATGACGTCACACACAGTACACCCACATGCTGAATGTTTTTTAACTGACAAAATCATTCCGACAAAATGTGGACAAAACGTTTTACAAAAATCAGAACTCGTGTCTACCGCTCAACGCCCCTCGCTTTTTCGAACCGAGTTTAACTTCACCGCAATATTTCTTAGACTGCTTATACTTATGTATTATGATGTTAAATATAAATTGTAACTGTCAGGTCTGAAAAGGACTAAAATTAATTCAAATAAAGCATGCAGCAACGTCTTTTGTTGTTGATATGCGTAGGTGATGTGCCATTTGATTTACAAAAGGTATTACATTTGTGTTCGTATTTTAAACTACTTAGTATGTAAAAAATATTTGATATATCTAGATATTGGGTGGAGGAGGCGGATCACAAAGTTTAAAAGTACTTGCTGCGAGATATAGTTACCGAACTAACTCAATACTTGGACAGGTTTCTTGCTGAGTAAGACGGATAGATTAATGGTTTCACATATCTCTTCTGTTATTCACAATAGACGCGAACTTTCCGGCACAAATACTTATACAGAGATATTTTCGCAATCACTCGATTCTCGTCGGTTTCCTGACCCCAATTCACTTTAACCCAAAGTTAAATATTTTCTGCTCCGCGCTGAATACAAACAGCTACTCAATTCTGCTAATAAGATATCTGAGTCGTAGTGAAAACCGCCGTAAGACGTAATTCTGTCAATATTGGTAGGGGCTGCAGTTTCCAGGCTTTTTTTAAAACTCTAAACCTGAAGGGCGCTAGCTGTGAAGCATTGAGTTATTAGCTATGCAGATTTGAGTTAAAAATGTGTTAATGTAATAGATAGTGTTGGTTTCTATAAACTCGTATTGCTATGATGTGTGTACCAGGAGTACAGCTTCTTTGAATATTAAGAGCAGTTTGCTATACGGCACAAAATGTGAATAGATAAGAATAGGTTGAGTTCAATATCAGTGTATTCCCAAAGAATCTTTACTAAACCTGGTATTAATAAAGTTAGGGAGACCCATTTTCCATCCAAGAAATATAAGAGTATGCTCGTATTAACCGCTTGAAATATTAAATATGTACCTGCCTATTTACATAACTCGTTTACATAAATAAGCTCTCATCTTCAAACGTACGTACTAGCTTGACACAAATGTAAAATAACGCACTTACCTTACCATATTATAATTTTGATCATAATAAAATTGTTCGGTAAGGCGATACGTAGAGCGAGGCGAGCCCACAGTTTATTACTTTGTACAAATAAAATTAATAAGGATCTCCCGAAATCCGTAACTGAATGTTGATAGACACGAAGAACAATTCCGTTTAGAATTTCAATTAAGAAGTTAGAGTCCTATTAAAATTCAGGAGAGCGTTGTGGACGCGAGAGCGCAGCGAGAATGCGATTGTACAGAAAACGTTAGTGTTTGGTAAACGAGTTTAAGGGTCTATTAATCAGAGGATCTTTTACTCCTTCACATTGGCGCGCTGTGATTTACCGAGATGAGATTAAACGTGTTTCAGAGTCAATTGTACGTGTTCCTTACACCTTTCGCTTCTACGCTTTGTTTTTCTTTTCTGACTTTTGTTTAACAAAATTTCGAATTTACTTTACTGTTTTCTCGGTTACTTCTTAAGGCAGCTTTTTGCGTGGGAAGGAAGTTATTTATTTTATGTCCCACGAGTGAGGCGACCTAGACTTTACGACTCACTGTTTCATATCGGGTAATGATTTCTAACGCAAAATCCGAATCCGATGCTGGGAACCGGATCCGCGTCTCCTGAGACTCGGCAACCCTTTTCAGAGGTCGTTACTTTTTAGCTGTGGGTAAGTCACAACTCCTCGGGGAGAACATTAACATTTGTTTAAAATGCTGGTACGTTGGCAACATTTAATTTCGTGACGCGACGAGATATACATATTAATTTTTTGCTCGTCCTTTAATGATGACACTTATCAGTTTTATTAACGTTACATTTCGTGTTTTGTTTGGATGATAAGTTGTAATTTTGTAGGGTTACCTCTTGAACATTATTAATTACATCTTGTAAAGTATTAGGGAACAGACCTTTATCAAATATGTAGAGTCTATTCAGCCCTCAAAACCATCTACTAAATTATCTCGGTGCTAACTTTTTTAACGTTTGTAATATTTTATGAGCATAAATCTCGGTGCGTTCATAAATGTTTATGACTTTCATGCAAATAAGAAAATGTCGGGGAAAAGTGATACTACCCACTTACCATTAATATTATTGTGTTGTGAAACATAAAATAGTTGTCAACACAGTAACTGTACGAGAAGGAACGAGCCATAAAAGTTAGCTGAGACGTGGACAAGAAATGACAACATTTTTGATTAATTTCATAAACGGTAAATACATTAGTATATTTCAGAAATAAGTATTTAATAACATAATGACTGCACTATTCCTGCAATATTCATAAATATTTCAAATGGTTTAACATTTTTATCCATGGAAAACTACATAAGGGCTCAAAACATTGAATACTAGGCACACTAGAACATCACTTCTGCCAAAGGCTACATAGGCTTAAGACAAGAAAAACAAGAAAAAATTCATTCATTAGCAAGACAAATGGCTGAAAGTTATTTAGGATATTCCGTTTCTGCTGAAGAAATTTTCATTTTCTGTTTCATTAGTAAAATTTAATCTTATTACGAGGGAGGGTAGAAGCTACGTCTTCAAGGAATCCTTGTAACGAGTGCGGGGAAATGTTTCTTGTTTTCTTCGCTATAAATTTTGAGTGCGAGTCACGGCTGAAATTGAAACGCTTTAGCAAACTCCTGATTAGGAGGAGCAGGTTAACGTGTGGTGATTAATTTACGTGTTTATAATGTTGTTAGTCATTTGGGAAACTCTTTCTAGGTGAATAATTAGTACTTTATTAAGATTTGTGTCATGAAAGATTAAAGTTGAAGTCTTTTTATGTTTGCTGAATCGTAATTTTGACAGCGTGTCTAAAACCGCCATTTAAGCAACGTTGCTAACAAAATTGCGATTAAATTATTCTTTTATTATTGGTTAAGAACAATTTGTAACATTGTAAAAGAACAACATTGCTAATAGCAGTTTTAAAGCAGTCAATCTCAGCAGAAATTAGGCATTGTTACTTGTGTTTGCGTACACACTTGTGCGCTTTAATGCAATAGTTTAGTGCAAAAATTTGTGCGCACTCTCACTTTTACTCTCTTAGTAACGCATAAAATATCAAATAGCGATTATACAATCATAATAATTATTTACAAAAGAAATGTTTATATTCTAGTCTTAACTGTAGATACATAGGGAGGGTGTTGTATAATAAGTTAGTAGACATTTGAACCTTAGCAAGCTAAACGAGGTAACAGTACAGATATGTCGCAGTTCACAGAGATACGTCGCTGAACGTTTGCCGCTTCCGCTGTTTAATGTGCGGTTAGGTTAGCTAACTGCTTAATTACTAGTTATTTACCTAATGCCCGGCTCTGGCTATCTTGGCGAGACAGATATAGTGCTATCTTGTTCTTAGGTCGCTCTGTTTGGGATATCTATACATATAATAATTCTGTACATTGAAAATATTGAAAAAATAAATAGCGGGGGGTGTTGCTGGATCGATACCAAATCCAAATATATGATTTAAAAAATTTTTGTCTGTCTATCTGTCTGTCTGCCTGTTTGTGCAGGCATCACGTGAAAACTAACGGTTCGATTTCGATGAAACTTGGTATAATTATTCCTTATTATCCTGGGCATAACATAGGATACTTTTTATCCTGGAAAAATACGTAGAAAAAAAAAACTTATTTTTTAGTTTTATTCATAGACGTTGTTCTGTAGAACCGCGAACACACGTTGCATTACCCGCAGTGGATTCAGCGCCGTAATATTTATAAGATGTCATTGTCAGAGTTACTCAAAATGGGGAAATAAACCATTCACGCGAAGACCGACATCCGCGCGGACGGAGTCGCGGGCGGAAGCTAGTTCTATTATAAACTTAGAATAATAGTAAGCAAATGTTAACAAAGCTTAGTTGAATATTGCCTCTGATTAAGTCCATGATTGTGGCAGTTGTCTTTTAGGCATTGTTGTTTATTATTGCGCACTGTTGCTTACACTTCTGCAAACTGTAGGTTCGAACTCAGGTAAGGCACGTAACTCTGTGCTGTGTAATTCCTACATCACCATTACTGTCATAACCGTGCAACCGAGAAACTGTTGATGAATGTTTTTTTTTTATTCTAATGCATGACCATATCGCACTGGTTCATTGTGGTGGATGACGAGTTTGTGATCCATAACTTTTTCAGAATGGAACAAGTTTCTTTAAATGCTAAATCAAATCATTTATTTGCATAGAATGTGCTACCTACACTTATTTTCTACGTTCCTCAAAATTCGGTGGTGAGATGATCTAGATACAAAATATCCATCTATTGTGATTGACGAAAACTTTTCAAAGGGCTGCATTAGTGGAACAGATCAGGTGCGAGCCCGGAGGGATAATCGGGTTTATTCGGGAGGGCTTTAATGAAAGCCATCAGTCACGCCGCTGCCACCACGGGTACACCCCGGCTACTATGTCCCGTTAAGCTAGGTACCGTCTCCTAGACACCAATCTATATATTGAGTACGGAACATTTAGCTTAATGAGCGTTGTCGACATGGACCCGGCCGCATCAATATTGGATAAGCTTGGATAGTCCAATCTTATCAGCGTTATCTTAGATTGGCTTGCCATTTGTTTTTTTTTTCTGCATTAGATGAGTAGGTAAATCTATACATAATGTATAGTCAAGCCTCTCATGTTAAATGTCTATAGTAGGAATAGCTACTTCATTTACACTAATGCCTTTGTCAAACAGACAGGCGAAAGCAAAGCGTTTCCGAAGCGAGACGTCAGTCCGATAGTTCTGTCACGCTATCGGATCGCTTTCGCTTTTCTATGTGACTGGATTCAAACAATTCCATACATTACAAATAAAAACGTCACGCTTCACATTCGTCACGCCTGTCTGTTTGACAAAGGCTTAAACGAAACATAAATGAATGCCTGTATGAAACTATTGTTGGAATTTGAACCATCAGTACTAAGTCCTGAGTTTAAAATTCAACAGTATTTTCATACATTCAATTAGGTACTACTAAGCAAGAAAAGAAACATAGTGCTCTTCGCGATTATCGACACTAGCGAGAAAAAGTATGGAATCAGTTACTTGGAATTGATCCGGGATAGCTCCATGAATAATAGCGTGATTTGAATATATTTAGTACTGATTTAAAGTAAACAGTTAAACCTTTAAAATGGTATCATTTTTATTATTCTTAACTAATTATTAAGTACTCAAGTTCGCGCGGAATCAGACTAAGTTATTCCAAACTTTTTCTCGCGAGTGTATTTGTCGAGTACTGATTACCTTTCAATAAATAATGTTGTTACTATCGGCATCTTTATCTGGTGTAGACTCAACTCGCCCCCTGCTGCTACACCGATTTGGTAATCAAATCGGGGCGAGTAAGCTTATACGACAAGCTCCATTAAGTTCTGAGTTGTGTTTGGCAATTAGTCTCCTCCCAGTAGTAAACGTCTTGGTCTCCGAAACACCTAGCCACTGTTAATGCTACAAATACACAGGTCCATGTGGGTACTACCTCCCCTTGTGTGATTGCATAAGTAATGTCCGGGTCGACAAAATGTCTTAAAAAAGCATTGCACCCTCGGAACGCAAAAGGCACGTGAAGGGACAGACTGTTTATTTTAGAGTCTGGAAGTCCCTTTTGTTCCATGCAAAAGCGGGAGGAATCATTTGTTGATTAATGGCATCTCAAAAGAAAATTGATGCTTTTCAACGTCACCATCCATTCACCCTGACATATTTTTGCATTCAAAATAAATAAGTAAGTAGTAAGATGAGATCTTTGGACCTGGCAGATGATTTCATAATAATATCTTATTATTTTCTGTAGGTCAACAACAGCATTGCCAAATAGTTACCACTACTAGTACCAACTATAGCTAAGAACCATTCAAATGATACAACTAAATGAAAAAAAAACATTATAGGTACTAAAAAGCTTAATGGAAAGAAGACTTACGAACGCACATACAAACCGGTTCAAGGTCATACCCATATCCCTTATTCAAGGACAAAGGGCGTCACATCGTCTGATGGCGGTAATCAACACTCACTATTCACATCACGCCTAATATTAATCTTCTAATAGAAAGAATATCAAAGACAATATAGGATCACCACCAAAGATAATAGAGGAAGTATAATTCAGAGGCGGAGACAGCCCTATTTTCCCGTGACCAAACAAACTTCGACACTATTATTAGTAAAACAGTTACACTACGTATGGCCCCAGGGCATTTCATCCCGAAAATATTTTTCCTTATGTCAGGCGTTAAATGGGCTCCAAAGATATCAGTATTGTTTTGTCTGCTACAATCTGCTGACGAGAATATCTACTTATAGTAATGGTATCTATTCATTACCCAAAATAAGCAGATAATTTACGATAAATCTTAGATCTTGAACTTATCAAAAATTTAACTATTTATAATTAAAATTGCAATTCGCAGACTAACAATAATTTATTCAAGATGTTAAATTTTGCTTACAACAATAATTGTTCTGCGCTGTTCGGTTGAATCATTTAATAAGTTCTCAATTATCTTTGATGTCTACGACCCTTTTTACCTTTAACCCGCGCTTTCAAAGGTCCTTTGCTGTCCGGTGACTTCAAAGCGAACTATCTCTAAGCTAGCTTACCCTTTGTGCGACTAGCTGGTAATCCGGACATTGTCTGCCTCAAAATCCTATTTGACAGATGTTTTTTGGTCGCGTCAAGTATTTTGTCGTACCGTACTTAACCTAATTGGTCTCGTGCTGAAGACTTGCATGACGTAATACATACATCGCGCTTATATTTCGTTTAGGTACACGCTTGAAATGTATGTGATGTCGGACCAACTCGAGGGTTTGTGAGCCTACTTCAATGTTGTCTTGGAATCAAGTTATCAGTACATTACATTTAGATTTATTATTACATTTTACATACATGGTCCTAATCCATGGAATACTATTTTTCAAATTAATATAGATCGGTGAGTGTTCGAAAAAGTTAAATCGAGGGACCAAATCGTTTGAAGCAAGCGAAGCTTTGGTTAAATTACCCAATCAACATATAAAGTGGCTACTCAGTAAATGGCGCTTGAATCCAGTCACTAGAGATAAATGAATGTCACTGATTAGATACTAAAAGCTCAGTAATCGATTCAGCTGTTTGCTGGTCAGAGCTAATTTTAATAGTGTGATGACAAAGTATCAGGCGAGCCTATCAGGATTGTGTGGTAAAGTGCCAATTACCCAGCGCACACACACCAAGCGCATAAAATGTTACTACTGGGTGTAGTTATACCATAACGTGTAGACATACAACTAAGTACTCACAATCTGAGCATGAAACTGAAAGTAATTCAATATCAATAGCATCCATACAAATAAAAAATGTATTTGGAAAAATAAGTAAAGAAAATCCAACAAAAATATGACCGTGATACCGAAAACCGAACTGTTTTCCCCATTACGCTTTCCACAACAATGACAATAAACTATGTCACGATGGCTCCATTGCGGGTGTTTTTATTTTTTCGGGCTAAACTTACATGCTCAGTCGATATTATTTCTGACTTTAACATACAAAACGAAATGCGGCAGTTTGGCAAGTATCGCAAAACCTACATGAGTTCGAACATTTGGTTGTCGGTGAGTTTCGTTGATTTGTGTCAGTGGAAGTCATCAGCGTGTCACGGTACATTAGGCAGTGGAATCGCTGTCAAAGCAATCACACGTTTTTGGTAGCATTTGGTTGATACCAACTCATTATGTTGCTCAGTCGTGCGGCTGAATAAATAGCGGCGTGTCGCGCGTCGTCGGCGGAGGTCGCAGGCTGCGGGTGCGTGGGCCGCGTCCTATCGATGCGGATAACGGCCGCCAGTAATTACCCACCCGACTTTTATTTCCACAGATAACATCAACCAACAATGTACGGGAAACAATAGCGAGTTTCGAATTATTGAGATTGAGCGATTATTGGCGTTTTCTTAATTCTGACGAATTTAAAATTTCATGTAAAATAGTTTCAATAAAATAAGCTATGTGTTTATATACTTCTTACGCAAACACGATTCAACGTTCCTACTATTTAATTACATTAAACTAATTGAATGTCATGGATTTGTTCATTTCCATGTCGTGTTTGATTACAGCATCATTACCATAAGAAATAATATTATAGGTCCTTGGGATAAACTCCATTCTAGGGCATTACATACGTGCACACAAGTACCGATTAATACAAGTATGTAAACCTGTTTCCAAGGTTATTAGTAATTATATTAGCTCCTAATTACACGAAATTGCGTAACAAAGGCAGCTTGCTACAGAGTTTATAGTGCCGCAAGAAGTAATTGGCTAATTTAAGATAAGATTTTGTTTTCTGAAACACTCGTTAAACAAAGATGGAGGGTGGAGAGTGTAAAGTTATGTACCTACCTAAATAAACATGTTTGTGTATTGAGCTTAATTAGTCGGCGCCCTGGCGTTAACTTACTGCGTACTCACATTAGAGAAGGCACCTATTGAATGGGTATCTTTAGAAATTACTTGTCGAAGCCAAAGTTGCTCTTGAGCTCTAATAACATGTCTAGTAATTAACAATGTATGAAGTTCAAGATATAAATAGCACGGTTCATAGAAATTTACTACAAGATAATAATATTTTCGCGGCTGAAGATGTCCATTAGGAGTCAGAAAGCGTATCAGTCGTTCGAAATGGATCGATGTGGCAATAACGATATGCAAACCAAGCGATGCTGTAGACAAATAACAATCTACAACTACTGAAGCAGTGACCCAGTTATATAAGGAATTCACTGATCGTAGCATCTTAACTTCACGTAAAGTTCATTAACACGACACAAGCACGTAAAGTGTAAGCCTTCGTACACAACAACCATACGGGGAAACTTTCGAGTGAATTAATTGTATTGCAAGGGTAATTAAATATAACATAACAATTAGCAGTGAGCGTCAGGCGGTACTAACAGTACAAACTTACGCCGGTTGTATTCATATTGCAATTTTCACTGTATCCACACACGCTCTGCGGTAACATGCGCCGGAAAATGTTATGACTCAACGTAAACCACAAACTTTGAACAAAGTTCAATTAATTTACAACTATGAAGATGAAAATTGAAGAAGCTAAAATGGCAGGAGATTGCAACGTGATAAAACGACATAGAAGAAAGATCAATACACTCTCTAACGGCTTTAGTAACCGCGTTCACGGCACGAGGTGCACGTTTTGTATTTTTTTACTTGTTTCAGCAAACTCTTCGTCGTGATGAATGAACGGTAAACGTTCAAAAAGTTACGAATTCAATATTTCAGCAAAGTCTGCGGAAACAATGAGAGTATTGTTCATTTTTCTTGCGTTCGGTTTGTGAGAAACCGAAAACTATTTACTTTATATTTCACTGTGGGTTTATAAAAATGGCTATAAACACACAATGTTGTAAATATTATCCACGCTGCTACAAATTAATGGAAAGTTTTATAGGAGTTTTCAATTTAAGCCGCAACTTTGTTGTTAACTTGTTGTTTATATCTGCCAATAGGGCCCAATTTTGCGTGAAGTTAAATATACATTTGGATATCACAGCAACAAGCCGCAGGAACAGCGTGGGCGTGCTGTTGTTGTGATATTTATCGCCATTGTGTAGACCCTCCCTACACGCAACTATATTCAGCTGCAAATACAATGATAGGGTTTGCTGAATTGCGATACAGTTTCATGTGGGAACTGTGGGAAGCTAAATCTGCGGATTAGTTTAGTTTGAAGTCAGCAGTGTATAAGCAAACATTATACATTTTCCGTAGTGATAAATTTTCGTTAAAACAGTATTTAAAATTAGAATTAATAGACTACGTCATGTAATTGATACTGCGCAACCGGCGTTCTTGTATGGACAGATGTATGATTCTGGACGACGCGAAATGAGTATAAAATTCTCGTGCAGCTGACGCTTTTTAGTTTTTGTCTGGGAAAAAGCGTGAATTTATGTAAAAGTTAAATAGCATTATTATTCTCTATTCTGTGTTAGTCTTCAATTAGTTATGTAATCAAGTATCTTGAAACACAAAGTTGTGAAGACCAGTAAATACATGCTGTGTATGTATGAGCAATCTTAGTCGCACTGACTGAGCAACCTTAGTTGCAATGAAGCTGTTTAAGTTTGTATCGAGTTGTTGCTCCAGGCACGTAGGACACAGTTTCTCCTGTGACGTCGCCTAATTTAGACAGCTGTCTCAAAGTCCAGCATCCTAATTTGCTAGTATACCGTTCCGAAGCCTGACTGTGTTTCTAATTGCCTTTACGGGATCCCTGGCGACTGGATAAAAGATAGCAAAGATTCTTATTGCCTTACTTCTTGTCCAGTTAGGCGCCTTCTGCCTGAATAAACTCTGATTGTATGCCAGCAACCAATTGTTAACCCAAAAATAAAGACCCTCACTCTGATAAAGGCATTGTTCATGGGATACAATCGGAACTCAATCAAGAGTAAAACCCTTTTTTGAGTAGTTACTCTAAGAGAGTATAAATAAATGTTTGGCGGCACAGTTAGCACAGTGGCTGAACGTTTGGATTACAGCTACGCAGCGTGTCGCGGGTTCGATTCCCGCATGGAACAAATATTTGTATGACCTACAAGTAGTTTTTTGGGGTCTGGGTGTTTGTGTATGGGAGTTTCTATGTTTGTAAACGCACCCACGACACAGGAGAAATTCCTAGAGGGAGGCAACGATTAAAAAAAAAAAAAGAAAATGTACAGACCTCGAAGAATCTTTTTTGCTTTGAATGATGTAGCGTGAATTTCGATCATGACCATGAGTCAATAAATCTATATACACCTACCGATTCAATAGTGCTTTTGTATAAACGTATAATTAGGCGTCCCGTTGTATTATATATTTTTTTAGATCCCTAATCCCTAGCGCGTGTTATGAATATTGTGTTGGTCTATACGAATGCTAGGACATAAACTTGTTCGTGTATGCGTAACCCAGATACCGTACGCAAAAGATTTCTACTTAGGTACATTGTATGGCCGTACATAAATGTTTATTGCTGTATCTAGTCGAGACAAAATAAGAGAGCAATATCTCGAAATATTAAACATGAGGTTTTGTCCAAGTAACAGTAATAATGTAAGATTCCTGAAATTGGTTCACTAATAAGCTTTTTTTTATAAGAAAAAATAATATGAACGCAGAGCGAAGGCATCCAAACGTAGTACGTAATATTTATTTTGAGAAGTCCCTTTTATTTTTCGTAAAGATGATTTAATGGACAATTTAAGCGCTAACAGACGACTCACGTATAATGGAATTTACAGCGTCAGACTATCTCCAAGGACAATTTAAGAAGATTCACTTTCATATAAGTTAAAGTTGACCTTGCTTAGATTTCGCTTCGCATTTAGTTTTAGTTATTTCGTAAGGCTTGTCCGGGATTTAGAAGTTTTATTTTCTCCGTTTATCCGACGACAAAGAAACTGGATTACAAGAAGCAGGTAGGTACTTAGTTTCAGTCATAAGAATTTGTGGAAACTGCCACTTTTTGTACCTATATTTTTCATCTAGGATTTGTACGAGTTACTCATAACAAGGTTGTTGTAATAAGAGACTCGATTCAACATTTGGTGCTTATGTATTGAATCTATATCTATACATATAATAAAACGGTAGGAAAGTCAAAACTGTACATTGAATATTTTTTTAAAGAATACTTGGGGTGTGATCTACAATCGATACCGAAACCAAAAATATCGTTTTTAGAATTTTTATCTGTATGTATCTATGTCCGGGATAAACTCAAAAAGTACTGCATGGATTTACTTTAAATTGTGCAGGAATGTTATTAAGAAGTCGGGTCAACATATAGGCTACATATTATCACGTTATCACCTACGGGGAACGAGCAGTGGACCTTTACTTCTTCAACGCATTGACGCAGACGATGTTGCGGGCAGAAACTAGTATTTAATAAACAAGTTGTTTATGCCGCAGCTTTGACTGGGATTTCAAAAAATACCCTTCCTATGTGCTAATCCAGACTATAATCTAATTATGTGCGAAAAAAAAATGACGTGACAGAGTAACAAATATCCATACATCTACCTAAACGTTCGCATTTATTGTAGTATACTAGCTGTAGCCAGTAGCTTCGCCTGCTACAGTTCGAAAATTATCCCATGAAAACATAAAATCGGATAAAAACCATCTGTGTACCAAAAATCCAAATCCGTTCAGTGGTATTTGCGTGAAAGAGTAACAAACGTCCATCCATTTCTATTCATTATGCACTTACTATTAAAACAGCACACCATGCTTACGTACAATGCTGACAATACTAACAAGAGACGGAATGATATAATTACTACTAATACTTATATAAAATACAATGTTATATTTCCAAACATACAAATTACCTACTCGTATATCAAGTGGATATTTTTTTTATAACAAAATACATATTTTTAAAGATGATATTCTTACCGTACCATGTTGTATCGAAAAACTCTTGGGATTTTAAAAATAAACTCAATTTTGTATCGTTCGCTGTGCACTAAGTAGCAGAAATGCTAGTTGACTGGTTTGAGCTAAACCAGATACTATAAGACTTGAGCTAT
The DNA here is from genome assembly GCA_943136025.2 of Agrotis puta. Taxonomy (NCBI): domain Eukaryota; kingdom Metazoa; phylum Arthropoda; class Insecta; order Lepidoptera; family Noctuidae; genus Agrotis; species Agrotis puta. The sequence continues at coordinate 10,923,618 of OW964170.2, read as the reverse complement.
GCTGCTTGAAAAGATTTTCAGAATGTGATATTTAGGATTTGTAATTCCTGAAATGTTTGAATCTTCTTTTTACTTGTGCTCTGCGGGGCTAAATGAATGTTGTCATTATTATGTAAGCTTTCATGAAGTTATACGTATTCTATTAATGTAAAACATCTATCTATCTATATCTATCTTCTATACTATAATAAATCTGTAGAAGGGTCAATTCTGTACATTGAAAATATTGAAAAAATAAATAGCGGGGGTTGTTGCTGGATCGATACCAAACCCAAATATATGATTAAAAAAATTTTTGTCTGTCTGTCTGTCTGTCTGTCTGTCTGTCTGTCTGTCTGTTTGTGCAGGCATCACGTGAAAACTAACGGTTCGATTTCGATGAAACTTGGTATAATTATTCCTTATTATCCTGGGCATAACATAGGATACTTTTTAACCGACTTCAAAATAAGGAGGAGGTTATCAATTCGACTGTATTCTTTTTTTAATTTTGTTACCGCATAACGACCGACTGGGTGAACCGATTTTCATGATTCTTTTTTTTGTTTGAAAGCTGGTGCTTCCCGTGTGGTCCCATTGTCACCAAATCAGGATCTGATGATTGGATCTTGGAGAAATCGAGGGCAACCCTCAAATTTTATAGGCCCACGCATCGTTTTTCGTAAATCTTATGAAGTAATTCAAGTACTTGCGTTTGGTAATTATCATCTTATGTAGCTGAGCTGATGATGGAAGGTACAACTCCTTAACAGTAAGGAGTAGGCATCGACTGATTCATTGTTCGCATATCTCCGGAACTACACATCCGATTTAAATAATTCTTTTTTTTTGCTAGGTATCGTTCTACTTAGGGAATACTGAAAGTTTCATCAAAATCGGTTCAGTAGTTTTTGAGAAAGGGAATTTTATTAGCTTAATGTGTACATGAGGGATGTTATTACCAGTGCTACGGATTATATTATATCCCACCAAAAACATTAAAATAATGTAAAAAAATGCCAAGTCTCTCGATGCAGTCTTTCCATCGTAAAAAGTTTTGAGATCTCATAGAAGCCAAGTCCTATTCAAATTATTTTGTAGTTATAAATCAACATTTAGTAATTGTATCAATAGTTTTCTTTATATTATAATTATAGTGACTTGGCAATGAGCACCAATTAAAAGCTGCTTGCTGCCTGGAATTATGTGCAAATGTTACTGACGAGACCTGTGATCAGATCACTACCGACTACATGCTCCAATGCAATAATAAAAAATAAGTACCTTACGGGCCATCGCTTTATGAAAGTAAATGAACCGAGAGTACACTAACACTAGTGTTTGCGTACACACTTGTGCAAGTGTGCATTATAATTTATGTCCTGCGCAGTTTACTAGTCTTGGATGAGACTGACTGCCGTTGCCGAAATTCGGTTGGGACGACACGGATAAACCAAAAGAAAATTAATTTTGTGATATTAATGTTTACGCATGCGGTGTGTGACTTTCAACTCCAAATATGCCGTTTTGTTTCTTCTTGTGCTCATTGCCAAGTCACTATAATTATAATATAAAGAAAACTATTGATACAATTACTAAATGTTGATTTATAACTACAAAATAATTTGAATAGGACTTGGCTTCTATGAGATCTCAAAACTTTTTACGATGGAAAGACTGCATCGAGAGACTTGGCATTTTTTTACATTATTTTAATGTTTTTGGTGGGATCTCATTTATTTTTTGTAAGTGTATTTCTATCTTTTTTTTTAGGTGACCTCATAATTTCTTGGACTTCAGCTACTGCTTTGCTTAGAACCCATTCTCTATCTCTTTTGTTTCTTTTCAACGAGCTAAATAAACATAAATCTACTAACTTACAAAATAAATATAACTAAACTAAATAACACGTAAACAACTAGATATTGTAACTACCTATGTCTATGTTATATTAATAAACTATTCGCCTAAATAACTGTTTCAGTAACAATAATAAATCTACTATCTAATCCGGCTAACTTAAGTTCTCCGAATATAGCTACAATATTTTTTTAGTTTCGAAATGGTTTTTCATAGGTAGGTGGCGCTATCAAATGAAAATTATCGAATTATTTTAAAGTACTACTTATACTGCACTCGGTAACGAAACCATAGCGCGATTCAGACAGGTACAACGCCATCTATCGAGCGCGCATACAATCGAAATTTATCGCAATACAATGGAGTTTTAGCTTTATTAATTTAATGAATTATGAACTTTATGTATCAATTAATTATAGTCTATGTATTACATTTTTATTATTCTTTTCTATTCCATGTTTTTATTCATCCAATTGAATACTTAAACAACGAACAAAGTTAACAATGCAGTCAAAATCCATACATAATGTTCTTGCCAAACCGCAAATATAAAATTGTTTTCTATGGTATATTATTTTTTAATGTTTTTATAATTTTTCCTTTATATGTGGCTAATGACCTATCTTGGTGCAAAATTTGAAGTTTCTAAGTCTGCTAGAAGTACCTTAGATTTTTGATGATCGGTCAGTGAGTCAGTGAGTCAGTGAGTCAGTGAGTGAGTGACAAAATGGTGTAACTTTGATCGACCGTAACTCCTAAACTATTAATTCAATTGGCATGTAATTTCGAACTTAAGCTTGTTCTAATGCCTACTATTATTCACCGAAAACCTAAACTCGTAGCTTTGTCCACGTCGAAGATATAGGGGGGGCGAAACAGCCGCGAATCGCATCGAGAAAAGATGGTACGGCCGTGCCCGTTTTGCTCGAGACTTGGCTGGGGCACTGCCGTGCCCCCAGATGTATTTGGCAAGAATTTGGGTTGAATATTTAAACTAAAAAGAGTCGATGGCTTTGTTATTTTTTATTTCATTGTTTATTTTTTGCCACCGACTTCCGAAATAAAAGTTATTTTGTAGATTATTTTACCCTTTTTGTGGTTCTTTTTGAAGGCGGTTACATTTTTTTTTGAAAAAGTTTTTTGTTATCCTGGGAAAATACGTAGAAAAAAAAAATCTTATTTTTCAGTTTTATTCATAGACGTTGTTCTATAGAACCGCGAACACACGTTGCATTACCCGCAGTGGATTCAGCGCCGTAATATTTATAAGATGTCATTGTCAGAGTTACTCAAAATGGTGAAATAAACTATCCACGCGAAGACCGACATCCGCGCGGACGGAGTCGCGGGCGGAAGCTAGTAAAATACATATTTTTAAAGATGATATTATTACCGTACCATGGTGTATCGAAAAACTCTTGGGATTTTAAAAATAAACTCAATTTTGTATCGTTCGCTGTGCACTAAGTAGCAGAAATGCTAGTTGACTGGTTTGAGCTTAACCAGATACTATAAGACTTGAGCTATGCTGCTTGAAAAGATTTTCAGAATCTGATATTTAGGATTTGTAATTCCTGAAATGTTTGAATCTTCTTTTTACTTGCGCTCTGCGGGGCTAAATGAATGTTGTCATTAGGGTATTATATGTAAGCTTTTATGAAGTTATATGTATTCTATTAATGTAAAACATAACCTAAATAAAATTTTCTTGAAGTAATCGGTGACTCGCCGGCTGATCGTGTCCGTCAGTGTGTCGTGTTCCACGCGACACCTAGGGTGGAAAACACCCGTTTGATGATTTTACCATGTAAAAAAAGTAAGTACGTGCGTGATCTCTACGTGTCTAAAAACACTAGCCCATAAAGATTTATGCGTGAGCAGCTAAAATGAAATTTATTTGAACATAAATTTCGTTCATAAGTAGGCAAGATAAACCTGTCGGTAAAATTTACAGACGGTATAAGGAAAGACCTTTAGTAATTTCTCCAGGAGGCTCCAGTCCGGGGTCGCGGGACTCTCGAATTACCGTGACCCCGGTACGTAAAGGGCTATTGAAGGACATCGTGGATTTTAATCAGTCAAGTCTGACAGTCCCTCCCGCCCTGCCCTGGGTGGGAGGACTCATTTGACGATTTTACCACGATAAAAAAAAGGAGGCTCCAGTAGATTGGGACTACGCTTAAACCTTTTTAATCATAAAAAACTACAACGGCAGTATTTGTCACAACATTATGATGTCGGTAATATGCTTTGCATTGCTATAAATACGTTCTTACTTCCTACATAAAAAAATGTCGTGATAAATGTGCGTAGGAATGATTAGACAGAAGCGACACTGATAAATGGCATTGTAAGGACGCTGAACATCTGTTATTCACAAGAATAAGATAAATACAGAATGTTTTTGTTACATGAAGCTCGCCACTTTAGGGGCTCATTGGACGGATAAAGGTTTCCATGTGTGTTTGTGATCTGGTATACCTATGTATAGTTTTATGTGAAAACTAATGGAAGAACGGTCAGAACCCTTTAAATCTTTTTCCATTATGGAAACACTGCCAAAATTTGATCATAAAGTTTTAACAGTGTACCCGGATGGCATTGAGGCGACAATTGTTTAATATTGACGCAGGACAGATTTACTTAATCGAGTTTAACTTGACGCTATTGTCTTCCTTTATCTTCGCTCCAAATGCGGTAATATCTTGCGAATAAAATACCCCAAAAATATTTTTTAACTTGTTTTATTATTTTCAGAGTTCTGAGAGTTTATGTAAAACCATTCCCAGTGGAATCACATAAATGAAAAGCTGAAAATCTTAATCTTAAAAATGGAAAAAATGATGTGCCTTTCTCGTAGCTGCGTTATTATTTGAAGAATAATAGTTATATTGAAGCAGTATAGTAACGATAACCAGTAGGGGAATAGTGTATAAGACAGGGACGCGAGGTATGATGGGAAATCACACTCTTTAGGCATACTTAACACAACACTACTGCTAGTTAAAGGCTGCTTGCAAATGACGTCCTGATGGTGCTTGCGCTACGTTAGTGTTGTGTTAAGTATGCCTAGAGAATGTCCCCATTATACCTCGCGTCCCCGTCTTATATACTGTTCCCCTATTACTGATTATCGTTTGTTAAGTGACTGAACTGAAATGGTCGTGATTTTTATGAAAACAATATTGTACTGCAAGCTATCTTACGGCATGGCATATAGGTATCTATTTAGAAAATATCTTTTCTCCGTACTACTTTCGTACCCAGCCAGGATTTAGCATGTCATAGATTATTTTATGATATGCTCTCTATTCTCGAGATACATAAATTACATGTAGGTAATCTTTACGAGACAACCAGTGTTGTAAAGATCTAAAACTATCTGTCATTTGTATGGTTTATATGTAGTAAAGAGTATCATTAATTTCTTCCATCTATTATGGAATTCGGTCGCGGGACTCACGAATTATCGTGACCCTGGAATGTAAAGGTCTATTGAAGGACACCGTGGATTTTAGTCAGTACGAGTCTGACAGTCCCTCCCGCTCTGCCTTGAGTGGGAGAACTCATTTGATGATTTTAACACGTTAAAAAAAATTGTAGAATTATAAAAGATGTTACCTCAGAAAAAGAAAAATTGAGGTAGGAGCTAAGTTTGGCCGATTTCACTTTCTTTCATAAAATCACAGCTTCGGGCCTGCAAACACACATTTGCATTGTTGACAAACTTTATGAAAATTCGAATAAACTTGAGTTATTTTCATTCAAATGTCTTTCTGAGATGTAAGAGCAGTCTATAATTTTCGTTTTAACATAAGATTTCATACATTATTTGAAGTGAGACATATAAATAATGGCGATAAAAAGATTAATAATTAAAGGTATGAAACAGACAGACAAGTGTTTTATAACAATATGGATTTAAATTACTTCAATAATATAAAAATAAACTAATCTATTACAATCTAGAGCAGTGGTGGATCAGTGGTTTTGGCCCCGAATTACGAGTTGTAGATCGTGGGTTCGAACAAAGCCAGGCGCATTACTTTGTGTTATTTATTTTATCACCACTGCTCTCAAAACGGTGAAGGAAAACATCGTGAGGAAGCCGGCATGTCCTAGAACCCAAACATTCGAAGACATGTGACATCTACCAACCCGCACTGGGCCCGCGTGGTGGATTATGGCCCACTCCCTCTCACAGAGAGGAGGCCTGTGTCCCAGCAGTGGGAACATTATAGGCTGATGATGAATCTATTACAAAGCATTTCTATTCCTTTTGTAATTTTATCTTAAAATTCTCAATGAAACTATTTATAGTACAACTTGCATCCTTGTTATCAGTTTTTAGTTCGGTGAATGCAAAACCTCAAGTATTCTTATTAAAACAATGGCGGCGCTGAGTATCCTCGTTAACGAAGCGGTCTAAAACTTGAAAAAGTAGCTGTATTAGCTGATATTGTCTGTGGCTATTTACAAGAATTTCCGTATGTAATATCTTCTGGTCTACTTCATAAAATATTGCTTAGAGAAATAAGAATGATTCAAAGAAAAAACAGTTGCTATACAGAAAAATTTGTTTGTGTTTGTGGTTGTATTGACTCTACATAATGTATATTATAACTATCGTTGAAACAAGGTATTGTATATCGATAGTGAGTAATTTAAAGAAAAGGTTAATTAATATCTACGTTCTAACGTTTTACAAACCGTAAATTAATTTGGTGATGAAAACTAAACTCTTACCCGATGCATTTTATTTGTAATGTCTCTTTCATTTTAAATAACTTTTTTATATTTATGTATCTTATTTTTTTCACCAGCTTTTCCCAGAGGTTCCTCTCCATAAAACACCTGCAACTTCCCATTAATATTCGTCACGTTGATCTTATTGTCAGCCATTAATTTACATTTGTACCGTGATATCCGTGGCGTAAACTTACTTCGCAAACTGAACCCCATAAATAGCCTCGTCGATACTTATTGATTTTGTTCATCGCGGCTTTCCATGTCGCCGGTGATATAACATCCATTTATAAGTATCTAAAGAAAAAAACCATTTGTAGAACAAATTGTGCGACACGCTAGAACACGTTGGAACATAGATTACCATAGTAAGTACCTACCGGGGAAGACATTTTTTATTCTATTGTTCCCGGAAGGCGGGAGAGTAATAGTTTTTCCATTAGGAGAATTGCGACGCTGATTGACTAGAGATGTGATCGCCGAGGCTCCAATCTTTTAGCCAATTTTGTATTATTAAAAAGCTGTTCCGTTAAAATGAATTCGTGTCAGGAAAAGTGAAAAATTGGATAAATTATAATAAAATTAGGGAGATGAGATGATTCAACAGAAATCTTTCGTATTTTCGGCATTTATTTGTAACAGAAACAGACGCTATCGTAAATCATTTTTTTTATATTAGAAGTTGAATTAATTTACTAGTTATTAGATGGATGTCAAACAGCTAAGTAGATGCTTGAAACACGCAGCTTTAAATGTCAATCGAATATTTTGGACATCAAATTGCCTAAAAATATTTGATTCAAATGTAAAGTAAACAGGAATTAAAACAAAAGTAGGTACTCGTATTTATAACAAAACCGATTTAGTTATGAGATAAGAGACGATGGTCAGTCAGGAGCCACAGCAGTGAAGGGTTGACAGCCAATGTGTCCAGTTTGTGCCGCGGTTAGTAGCGCTCAACGTGACACACGTCGGTACTATCGCCGGGTCTGAGCACTCATCACTACTGGGCACTAAGCACACGTTCCGGTTTATGTGGTTTTATTATAAAGGAAATGTGTGGGTTTTCCTCAATTGCGTTCAAAGCTGGTCATAAAGCTGAAAATGAATCTTGAAATTATTTGCTCAATGGAATTTAAACTATTGCTATTATTTCGCTGCCACGAATGTTGATCTAGACAATGAATCCAGTAAATTCTAACAATGGCTTATTTTAAGGACAATTTATTAAAAGATTCACATAAACAGTCCGTAAACTATTATCTACCTGATCATTTATTACCTCTAAAGTCGCCTAGAGTCATTAAGTGAAGGTAGAATCACGGCACAACTTGTTCTTAATAATTCAAACATAAGTTACGGTTCCTGCAGTCGTCATTGGCGTCTTGGGCACGATTACTTAGTCTACTTAAGTCGACGCTGGCATTTAAAGGGTTAATTCTAGTTAGTAATTACAGCTTTTAATTGTTTTTTCCTCATCAAGTTAAATAAAGTTTGTTTTTTATCCTGTCTGTTTCTCCTAATGGATGTTTTGGTACTGGAATGATTTTATCAATTGAAGGTCTGCCAATTGGCCTCTCGTAAACTTCTAAAGGCTCAAGCGTTAATTGGCCTGTGTCGAATTACAGGGTTAAAAGAAATGAAAACTGTGTTTTCCAAGGATTTCGATTTTCATTTGTTCGTAACGGAATAGGAAAGCGAAACGAGGAGAACGTTTTTCTCCACGCTTATATTTTGTGTACGAGTGTATGTCTGTTACATCATAGTTTTTTTTTGGAAATCCTCTTATGTTTGGTTCGGAACTGCAAAACGGATAGTTTTTATTTACATATTTACTTAAACTTTTTCAGAATTACAGTCGGTATTCACCGAGAATTTGAGTTAATTCTTATTCATCGATAGTGATCGACGATTTTACGGCGGAGTAGTCATAAATCAGCTTCAGTGGCTTTTGACATTCCTAGCTCCAAAACGGATAACAAATAGGTCATTTTAAAATGTAAAAGAATATAATCTACTCGGTGAGTTCACAAATGTTCGAATATCCTACATTTGTTTTGATGACTGAACATTCAGAGGTAAGAACTTATTGGTACTAGCCCTATAAAATCTGATAAAATATGTATCATTTTACTGTGATACGTTTCTAAGTAGGTGTCTTTTCATACAAAATACACACATATTAAATTCCCGACACAGGTATATTATTTTCATATTTATGTAAATATTTGTGCTCTGAGACAGATAAAGCCGGGGTTGGCGGGAGAATTGCGTGTCGTACACGCAAGGGATTCGTAACTTGTCAATTAGTATAAATTCTACGAGACACAAAAGAAACAAACAATGTCAAGGAAAAAATAAGCACAAAATAACGCAAATTAGAGACAATGTTGACTCTAAGATGTGTTCTTTCCTATGATTTATGGCTAGTTTTACATAAAAATACAGACTAAAGTAATGGGTTTGTCGGGAATGGCTTGCTCACTATTTATTTTTTATTGAAGTGTATAGTTTTCTTTATCATAATTATAAACCTCTAAAAGAATTTTTTTACACATGTTTATCTTGATGTAAAATGTTTTTTTTTTTTTATAATTAATAGCAAATTGAAATGTGCTGTTATTACGAACTCACAAGGTGAATTAAAGCTGCTTTTTTTTTTCGTGGTAAAAGCATCAAATGAGTCCACCCACTCATACTGTCAGACTTGTACTGACTAAAATCCACGGTGTCCTTCACTAGCCCTTTACGTACCGGAGTCACGGTAATTCGTAAGTCCAGCGACCGAATTAAAGCTGCTTAAATAAAAAAGGGGGGTTATACTACTTAAAAAAAACTTTTGAACAAAACATAAGTGTGCGGTAGTTGGGAATCGAAAATTGAATCATTTTTACAAACTTGTACAAATGTACAAGTCAGAAAGCGCTATTATCATCCAGCACACGTATACTAGCGCAAGTCTGTACTTGCACAAGCTTTGTTTGCAACCATTATGGGCTGAACAAGCAGTACCAAACTCAAATCAGCATATACCGTGACAAATAAGTATTAGTTTGAGAGCCCTGGGTGACAAAAACATACTGTAAATGATCACAATCATATAACGGATATCCTAGCAAGTCGTGATAGATTCTACTATTCGGTAGACAGCCGGAGGTGTTTGTGAATAAGCGTGGAAGGGTCAGTGCGGCTCAAAGTGGCTTTGTTAAATTGATTTTACGTGTATAGCGGACTTTGTTGGTCCGCCCGCTCTTGTGTCGGCTCTCGGCGGCTGGCGACTGCCCCGGGAATGTAACAACTACTTGGGATTTACTAAGCAATGTTTTGTTCTTCACATTTATTTACAGTTTGTTTTATCCGCTTACAGATAAAACTCATTCCTTTATAGAGCAAAACACATCAATGTTTACTTAGATATATTTGTTATGTTTCGTAATGTTTGCGGACAACAATAACAGTGCAAATTATTGTTTGGAAACCCGTGTGTTGCTCGACTAGGAGTTTAATTTAAATGAAAAGGGTCAGTGACACGGTCTACATTTGATTTTCATTAAAACTTTGTGTAACATAATCCTTTTACTTTGACCTTTGGCAAATACCTTTTAGCTTCGAAATGTTACTTATATAAATAGGCATTTCCGCCGATAGCCAACATGTTAAAGTAAGCAGTTCTATTAATAGCACTCTCAGGTTCGGCAACTTGTTTACTTAGACCACTCGGATATAAAATGGTATTTTGATGTTAGCTCCGACATCTTTTATTGTAGAGGGTTGGTATTATATTACCTTTCAAATGTCGCCTCACACGTTTAGGTGTTTTCAGATCAGATGTAATATTTTTGTAGTTATAAAAATGTTATAACGTTATGTCAACTTGTTATAATAGTTACACTAAACAATACGAAGGATCAGATGACGTAACAACGAAGCAACCTTTTGCATAGGTATTTTACATAAAATCAAGATCTTACTTTCTAATATCGTTATCTCAAGTTGCACACGAGTTTCCATTCGATTTTATGAGATACTCTGTATAATACAGTAATTCCGGGCATAGGGTGTAAGATGAGGTCGCCTAGTTAATCTAGTTTGTGCGGTGAGGCGCGGCCGCGGCCGGAGGGTGCTTGAGGCGAGAGCAGGCCTAGCACAAATAGCCCCGCATTTCTTCCCACTAGCCACTCGAGTCGACAGCCGATATCGACCCAGCCCATCCACCTTTATGAGACAACTATCGAAAACCTGTGTCCAACCAAGTCCGTCCGTTTACTGAACGACTCAAATTAAGGACATACGTCACGCGCGACATTGTTTCAATCATTCAAAAGTAAAATTACACGAGCTGCATTGAAGTGTCAATTTTAGTTAACAGTTTTATTTGTAAAAAATGCTATTTAGGCTGTTTGTGTATGCGAGTTTAATCCACGATACAGAAGTTAATCTAGAAAAACTTATTTTTAATTATAAAATCAAGTTTGAAAAAGGAATCTACACATAGTGTATCTTTGCGCACATGTGTATTCATACGGTAGTAAAGATTACCGTGTACAATAGAAGCGGTGGCGGCTGGTGCCGGCGGCCGGCACACGGCGCGGATGGCTGGATGGAATTATGTAAACGGCCGTTGGTTTTGAGATTTGATTAATGGCACTTCATTTAGAACAGCTATTTCGCGGGATTCTAATGATATAGAAACTGGTAAGCGCAGAAATTTGAGAATAAATTGTATTAAATTAACTGTGAAGGCACAGCTTATTACAATTTGTTTCCCTATTTCATAATACATTTAGTCTCAGAGCAAAGACTACGCATTGAAATTCTGTTACTCAAATACAACTTAAGTTAATTAGCAGCGCTCATAATTAAGCATGGTTTTAAATTTATGGTGGCTGGGATGATGCCAAGTAGCAGTCTCACGATAATGGATTATATTGCACAATTTCAAGAGCCAATCAAATGTATGAAAAGCTTATTTGTTAACAAATAATAAAAGTTGTGTCAAAGAAGGAAAGATTTATGAGCTCTCGATGACTGAACGTTTATTATTTGATGAGAATTTAGCGAAACTTTCTTGTTTATGTGGAACGTTTTGTAACCACTAACGTTAGAATTTTAAACGTAGCGAAGTTTGTTGTTGAGAATTCTTGTAATATATTGATTAGTATTCCGAAGAATTTCTTTCTAAGCTGAACTTAGCTAAGAAGCAAATTCCACTGAGTAAAGTTAAGAATTTCTGTTGGAGATTGCGCAACATAATGAAATAAGCGATTTAAAATGATTTAGGACTATTTTTTAAATTGAAATAAGGTTCATTTATCATGAAATCTCAATATTGACGTATTCCTTCTGATTTTTACACAAACATTTAGTTGAGGAAAAGTGCTATTGAATATCTAAATGGTTCCTCCTTGTACAAAATCTCAAATACAATGGTCAAACATGGTGATTTCGGTCTTCTAGCAAAAATATACGTCCAACATAACCGGACGGCCAAACGATGGCGCTGTATTGTGTACATGCGGCTCTTTAAATATAATTACCCATTCATGTATGGTTACGTCAAGCAGCAACCGATGTGGTTGTTGCGGGAAGCTTAAAGTTGCCGAGGTTTAGCGCTTTGGCGTCCATTAAGATCCCGTCGACAGTTAAAGTTAAACTGGGAGACGCTTTGAATTTTCATCTGAATTTGCAATGCAAATGTGGGTAGAAATTGTCGTAGATTTTTGAAAATGTTGTATTTCTCCTCATAACTTTATGATGGTCTCAAAGGTCTATATAAAGATTTCACTGCTTTTTCAATTCGCATTCAGATTCGTGGTTTGAATAATTAATAAAACTGAGGATGTAATTCTTTTGCGGGTTAAGCTGCATGCCAAATGCATGTTTTTTATTTATTTCTAATTTGATGTCATGAATCAAACAATGTTGCCATAATAAATAAAGAAAGAAAGATTTTATTTCTAACAATTAAACGAATCGCCATTTAAGCGGTCAGCTCAATGTTTTGACGTACACGATAGTTAGTCCAAACGTTCATCTGCGGAAGTAATCGACGTGGAGTTGATCAGAGTAGCGTGTCGAGGGTGGAAGATGAGCGTGTGCCCATTAAAGCCCTGCGGCGGACGGCTGGCCGACGCTGGCCGACACTGGCCGTGATTGATGACGCCAATTCGCCACTTGTCCAGCCTCAGCCAGCGCACGCCACTCTCGCTTCACAGTCGCCGTCGTTATGCGAGTTGGCAAGCTCAGTTCCGTCTAATTGGATATTTTTTACTGGAAATTTTGTGAGGGAATGATGACAGCGAATTTTGAGCGTTTCTTTTTGCGTAGGGAATTAGTTGGTTGTTATTTTGTACTTTTTAACATAGAAGTGTTGATCGCTAAAATTTATGCCTTTGTCAAACAGACAGGCGAAAGCGAAGCGAGTCCGAGGCGATACCGAATCGAAGCGAGACGTCAGTCCGATAGTTCTGTCACGCTATCGGATCGCTTTCGCTTTTCAATGTGACTGGATTCAAACAATCCCATACATTACCAATAAAAACGCCTCTCTTCGCATTCGTCACGCCTGTCTGTTTGACAAAGGCTTTAGGCATGCAATTACTACTACTACAGAATTAAGAAAGTTGATAAAAGATACAACCTAAACATCTATAATTCTGGTGAACTGCATCCTGTTAGTTTGGAAGTTGAAACGAACATAGTTGGAAAATTGTTAGGCAGATTGTGATTTTGATTGAATTTGTTATTATCTCTGTCCGCGGGACTGTCATCACGTAACCATGGCTCCGCTAAACGTAAAGGGCTATTCTATTCTATTAGGGCTAGTCTATTCGTAAACTTAAGCCTTTGTCAAACAGACTGGCGTGGCGAATGCGAAGCGTGACGTTTTTATTTGTAATGTATGGAATTGTTTTAATCCAGTCACATAGAAACGCGAAAGCGATCCGATAGCGTGATAGAACTATCGGACTGACGTCTCGCTGACGTCTCGCTTCGGTTCGGTATTGCTTCGGAAACGCTTCGCTTTCGCCGGTCTGTTTGACAACGGCATTACAGCTAGATTTATAATTACTGCTGATAATTGAAATTGAAATATAACAATTCCTGCTCAAACCAATCTAATTATTATAATTTTAATAAAACATTTTATCCGTTATTTCCTACAAAGCTCCTCCTTAATTTACTTAATTACAGAGTAACAAAGAGTTACTAATTTATTAGTAAAGTGTGCTTCCAGTGTTTTATCAATGTTTATAATGTAACACAAAACAAATACCTCTTGTATATAAATTAATTAACACTTTGTGAACACCTGCGCGACGAGTTAGATAATCCAACTTTGCGCATTGAAACTTTCGCAAATAAATTGGGACACCAATTACAAATGTGTTAAGAGATCGCACCACGTATTCTCGTTACACTTTGAAGTACTTTGTTAATTTATTGTTACACAGAAATAACAAATGGTTTCAATAAATCAGATGTTTTACTTGATGATAAAACAGTATTTAGTGAATGTTAAAATAAAGATCACTATCTAGAGTTTTCGTTTCCAATATTCATTCACTATTCAAAATAGATAAAACGAAAACCATTTTTTTTAATATCACGAACCTTTTCCACATAATTCCCTAAAGTAAGTGTAATATTTTGGATACCGCTTATAACGTTTATGCATCGCTTGAGTGGGCAGGCGATCGATCACGAGTGATCCCGGGAGCGCGCGCTAGGTAATCGGCGTGTTATCTTGAGCGCAGCGTGACACCCAGGGCTCGATCACGCTTAAAAAGATTAACATATTACCCGCAGATTGATGCCGACACTTTTCCAAATAGAACGTCGAGATTTTAGAGCTACAATATGCAATTAATAACCGTGTAGCAGCTTTCCAATAAGACAGCTCGTTCAGTCTTTAAAATTGGCTATTACTGAAATGAAGTAAGAGCACTCTTCGTGCTAGATAAGTTGTAAAAAACTTTAATAAGCTTTAATGAACATAACGTCGCCGGTAAGATTGAAGCCTGGAAAATAATCTAACATTGTTCTCTTTATAATAGTTTACCTTCCTAGAAATCTCTGTTGTCACTTATGTCTAGGGAACCTTATTATGAACTAACTTTTGCCCTCTTTCACGTTAATATAGAATTTGAATTTCAGTCAGTACTTTTTTCGTGATGATAGGATAGATATGATCGTCTCTATAAGTTTACCTGCCAACATATAGGTATGCTAAATTTCAGGACGTGCGGTTTAGTGGTTTAGGGGTGAAAAGGTAACAAATAAATCTACCTTCGCATTTCTAATACTAGTATGTAGTTAGAATTAGTATTTAAATAGTTGAAAATAGCACATAATAATACAGAATATAATTTCGTTAATCTTATTAAAAGAACATGATGATTTAATAACACTTAATTGTATTAAAATGCTCAAAATATATATACCACAACAGGTAAGCGATTTAATTTTAGAAAAACATTTTGCTTCACTCAGTGGAACCCAAGTTTTGATTGCGGTGGCATCCTTTATCTACAATAATTATTTTTACATAATAGCCTATCGCATAACCTGTAATTTCCTGGGATTATGGGTACCATTTGAAAGATTTTATCCCCCAATTTCACCATATCTACAACAACGTATTGCGTTGTTGATAAAACCATTCGCAATGGTTTTGTTAATGCTGGCGAATTCTGAAATATTCATAATGGTTGTGCTAACGTCCATGGTATAGCTGCCATGAATTTTAAATGCTTGTACCCATTACAGTGGGTGACTTTTATTATGCAATTTTGGCTTTAATGGCGGTGACAAAACATTGAAATTTATTAAATTCGGGGGATGAAAGGTCAGCGTTGACGTGGTATCAATAGACGTGCAACAAAATGCGGGGTGCTTACAAAACTTCTGCATGTCACGGGCGTGATGGATGGCGCCGTGTCCCCTCACTGGTTGCTCTTTGTGCCCCTCGAGCAACCAAATGTTCCCGTAAATACCACGCTGTGTCACCAATAAACGTCTGCTATCATATAATTGATGTCCGTAACCTTGGCAAGTGACACTAATGGCATGTAGGATTGCAAAGAGTTTTTGTTTCAGATTTGTCTAAAAGTGATAAATTGTTAAATTTTTGTTAGGAATGTGACTTTTGAATTCTTGTTTTAAATAAAGCGCAACAGAAACCCTGAAAAAATATGTACCTATTCAAAGTACAAGACCTTACGATGTTTAAACATAATAATATGTTGGCTAAATAGGAACGCAGAAAATTCAATTGACGCGAACAATAAGAATTGCCACCTTACAAACTAAACCACTAATGAATTGAACGATTCAACACAGTTTGTTAAACGACCCCATTGAGTTGTGTTCACCTTTAATTGCAATGAAAATCAGTCTTTGGTCACATAAATGAAGCGGAAGTGAACGTCTGTAGGATCCGCTGGCATGTTCGCCGGCTCGCCTGAGCGGAGGAGCCGCCACGGAAACGGCAAATTTCGTTTAGAAATGCGACGTTGTTGTCGTGTTTGTGTTACATTAAATTACAAACGTCGGGTTAGGTCTGTTAGGCTAACATTTTCCGTTACCTACTCCATTGTCCGCGGCCCGGCTTACTCCGCTCATATTTGATTAAAATGGAGATTTCGTGAAAATTTAGCTTCTGTTATATTGTAGCCGCGTGCTAAGTACCTTTAAACAATTTATTTTATTTCACTGTGTTTACCCACCCTTAACGAATTGTTTCATTGTTTCAGGTTGAACAAATGGTTTGTAAAAGTATTGGTAGTGCAACAAAATAATGAGTCGGGTAAGTGTTCTTAGACTTTCGGTAGTGAAACAGTGGTTTATAAGAAGAGTACGTAACAGTATGTAATGTGAGTGTGTTGGGGCGCGTGAGAAGTGTGTGATGTGCTGGACGTGCGCGGGGTGGTGCGCACGCGCGTGATGCGCGGCGCACGCGTCGCCGGCGGCGCGTGGCCCGCGCCCGCGCCCGCCGCGCCCGCGTGATGCGCGCGGTCCGCGCCGCGCTGCTCGCGTGGCTCGTCTGCTGCGCGGCCGCGCTCTCGGCGCACAAATACAGCACGCGCGTCGTCCGCACCAAGTACGGGCCGCTGCGTGGGATCGTCGTGCACTCGCATCCGCAGGTCGAAGCCTATCTCGGAGTGCCGTATGCTACACCGCCGCTAGGTAGCCTCAGGTAAAACATTTACAAAATTAATTGTGAAAGACCAAAGAGTAGAAACGTGGGCGTTTAGTTGGCCGTCGTAGGCGTCAAGTAGGCGTAAACGTGACACAAAAAGTGTCATATTGTATTTTCTAAAAATCAGACAGACACCTTTTCTCCTGAGGCATAAATTATGAATGTAATTTCATCACATTGCGTAATAAAAATATAGCACGAAATTGTAGAAGCAGGACGCCTTAGTGTGTGATTATTTACGGAATTGCTCACTATAAACGGTAAAAGCCGTGAGAGTTACTTTGCCTTCAACTTCTTGAGATTCAGCTTCGTAATCAGAATGAATAGGGACTGAGTCCGAAACTATTTGAGCAATTTTGAAACTTGTATATGGGTAAAACTTTAACAAGTCATAAACATGAATATTACTCATTAGGTGGTTGTATGTACTTTGCTATGCATTCGGGTGAAGTCAGACAAGCGTAACGCAGTGTAGTTTGCGTCGTTCAAAATGATGGAGATATTAATGACTTGAAATCGAGCTGACTAATTTTGCATCGAAGCTGGCGATAACCACAGTGCTCTAGTAACCAGTGCAACGTAATTAAGCTGGCTCAATTTGAGATTCATCGCGGAACAGTTGTGCGAGATTCTCATCTCGAAAATATGACTATGGCAGCTTTAAGAGGTAATAAGTGTGGTCACCTCGAAGCAATTTTGTTTGAACTTGTTGTAAGAATGAGGTTACATGTAGTGCACTTGTCATTTACTTATTCATAGACATACAACATGACAAATGTGGTGTTCTCTGTGTTTTCAACCAATTGCGTTCATACATCAGCACCCCTAGCCAAGTTGCCAACGAACATTGTAAACGCTCGGTACTCCCCAATAGATTTTCAATTTTATATGCGCTGGGGTATAAAATTGAAAATCTGTGAGTCACTAAGCCTATAGTTGAAAATCTATAAAAGATTTCTAAGCGTTAGCGACGGCGCGTTGTGTTCCACGCGCGCCTCAAGGAGTGTCAGCATAGTGACGGGGCTCCCTGTAGAGGGCCAAAGCCTGCCGGGGTCGCATGACTCACGAATTACTGTGACCCCGGTACGTAAAGGGCTATTGAAGGACACCGTGGATTTTAGTTAGTACGAGTCTGACAGTCCCACCCGGCCTGCCCTGGGTGGGAGGACTCATGTGATGATTTTACCACGTAAAAAAAAGCGTCAGCGACTGGAAACAACGAAAACGCTATGCAATCTTCACTAGATCTTCAACTTAAAGTTGAAAATCTATTAAAGCCTACTCAGCGTTTGGGTTTGTCGTTTGTTACATGGCTACAGGCGCTGGTTATATACATATACAAGTACTCCGATTGTAAATAGTATTTACCTGACCTTTCTGAAGGACTAGATGTATGAAGTAGGTTGAAAGGAGTCCGCGGGAAAGTCTGCAGGCATTCCACCGGTACTAAGGGTCTGTGCAATATTTGCTAGTGACAGACTTGCCCGTTCCTCGTCCGTGCGACCTCATTTTTATTGCGCGGTTACTTGTTCATATAACAAAGTGATGAGCCTGTGTATTTATTGTAGCGGAAGACATGTCCGTACAAACTGCCCACGGGCATGTCCGTGAATTCCCCGCTTAATAACCATGCCGTTTTGAAGTTGAAAAAAAGAAGAGAGTTTATGTATGCGCTTCAACCATCTTCATGCAACACAGATACATGCCGCCGGTGACACCATCGCAGTGGCGCACGACGCGACTGGCGGATGCGTCGGGGCCGGCGTGCCCGCAGGTGCCGCCTGCTGCAGCGCCGCGCGACGACGCGCTGTTGCTGCACCCGCGCGCGCGCATCCGTCAGCTGGAGCGGCTGTTGCCCGTGCTCGCCAACCAGAGCGAGGACTGTCTTTACGTCAACCTCTATGTGCCTGTTAATGGTGAGCTGTTGTTTTGTCCAGATGTGATTGGTACGCTGACCTTACTTTTGAGGTTCTTCAAAAGGCCAGGTCCGCAGTAGTCGTATTGGTAACTGTGTGTGTACAACTTCCACGACCAACAAGGGTGGCCTCTTCAAAAACCAGTGGATTAAGCCACGAGATTGTATATGAGAATTACAGTTAGGAAATTCTCAAATACAGTGTCGCGGTTGGCAACGTGCCCGACAAATGGCGATACCTTTGCCCCCATCGCATACACTCTCATATCGCAGTCGGCGAACTGTGAGTGTACTAAAATACCTCTGCCTAATCCCCCGGGATTACTGGCGCGACAGTTATATATGTGTTTAATGTGTAGCACGCAGTCTTTGTTTCCTCTTTTTTCTCCAGCACTTGTCTAATAGACCAGAACAATGGTATCAACATAATAGAGCGACCAAGCGACGACGGCTCGTTGCTCATTAATCCTTGCCAGCGGTTTATTCATATTATTTATTCACGTCATTTCCCAGTTAATTCACTGCCTGTTAAACATGTCGCTTTAAAAATGTATCAAGGTACATATTTTTGTATGATACGTTTTCTACCCCGTGTAGGATTTAATTTTGCCCCGGAATGTTATAAGCTTGTTAATTTGTCTGAGCTTCGGTATAATTTACTCAAAAAGTGATATACGTTACTGTTGGATATTGTAATTTATTGCAAATTATCATTTGACTTTTGAAATTATAATTTTTCTCGTTGCATCATAGCTGGTCTACGCTGTCGTAGCGTTCGTAGCGGCGTAGCACACTCGTAGCAGTTCCGTAGCCAGAGATATTTAAGATTAAACTATTTTTATTAATACTGTAGTTGGAGATGTAGTACACATAACTTGTATAAAACGTATCGTGCAAAAGTAGTAATCATGAAAAAAGTATGAGCAGATGCGCTTAGCTGTCTTATTTAACTGTAAGTTGTATATAACAAGTTGCACCATCTAACTAGTGTTTGCAACACGTGTACTGACGAGTAATGTGCTAACCTAACCTATATAAATAAAGCTGAAACTTCTGTTATTTATTCATACTTTAGGTTGAATACACTTTGTAACTTGGTTTTAATTTTATCAATGTCAAAGGCGCCCAAACATATATTTTTGTGTTAAAACTTAGATTAATATTCAGTTTTTTTAGTAAGGTAGAAATTTAGTGGAAAAAAACATTATTTTCTTTACTTTCCGGAATATTGTTTGGTAAGGAAGGATACGGTAAGATAGTCCTATGAAATACTATTATACTAATTTATTAAAATTTATATAACAATTATGTATGGTAAAATGCGTACATATTTCAATATTTTAGGTTCACTTACAAGTTCCCTATACGAGTAAGTAAACAAAATCACAACTTCTACCTTTTCTAATGGCAAGGAACACTAAAATATTGATGTACAAACCAAAATTCGAGACCGGGAGCCCATTTTAAGGGGCTACTTTGAATAGTTACCTCCGTCTAAACTTGACACGGCTATAATTTATGCACGGCCGGTTCAGCTGCGGAGCACTTAACGCTTCAGGAGTTATAAGCAAATACGTACGTCAGCGAACACTTCACTTGTGTGCGAGAGAAATGAAAGCAAGCACTTACTGCAAGCATAAGATGACACAGAAGATGAATAGGGGGAGGGCGCGGGGAAGCGGGGCCGGCGGTGGGTGTCAAGGCCTCAATTCCGTAGTGCATTGCAGTGCATCCTGCCCCCTGCAAGCAGTGCGGAAGTGAGGCTGAGGCACCCCAGATCTACGCTTCACGCCGCTGGTTTGTCATCAATAATGTGAGTATAATGCGCGTGTGGAACGGGAACTGTTATTGTGACGTATTGTTATTGTGTGCTCTCAAATGTTTGTGTAATGTTAAGTGTAAATGTTTATACACTAGCGAGAGAAATTATTGAATCACTTACTTGGAATTGATACGGGATAGCTCCTTTAAAATGGTACCATTTTTATTACTCTTAACTAGTTATTAAGTGCTCACTGTCTCGCGGAATCGGAGTAATGCCTTTGTCAAACAGACAGGCGAGTCCGAAGCAATACCAAACCGATACGAGACGTCAGTCCGATAGTTCTATCACGTCATCGGATCGCTTTCGCTTTTCAATGTGACTGGATTCAAACAATTCCATACAATACATATAAAAACGTCACGCTTCGCATTCGCCACGCCTGTCTGTTTGACAAAGGCTTAAGTGATTCCATACTTTTGCTCGCGAGTGTAGTTTGGGAAAATCTTATGATGCTTAAAACAATGGCACGTCACGTATCATTGCTTTAACTATTAAAAGCCGGGCCGCCAGAAGACATCCGTATGCAATATACGAGGACCAAGTTTTGAGTTTTGTTATATATTCTTAGGATTGTAAAGATGTACATTTTTATGTTGCCAGCAATTATAGTGGTCCTTAAAAAATTACGTGCCGCACAGTGGTCTCAGATGCGATTCAGATATCAGAGAAAGACTCAGATATTTGATAAAATGATTAAAAGTATAGTAGAAAAACACAATATGTATACAACATATTATGAAATTATAATAATTAAAAATAAATTGGTGTTGGTATGGTAAATAAAAACTAGATCATTTTCTTTAAACTCTTATATTATGTATTTCAACCCAAATTTTTACAATTAGTGTCACATTTACGTAAAGATATAAAAATTAATTTAATTTCTTACAGTTACAATATAGAGTGCGACAATAAGCAGTACATTTACAAGGTTTTAAGAATCAGAAGTTTCCTTTGATTTTTTGTGGACACAAATTAACACGAGTAAAATCAATTGTCTCAAATTAATATTGTTTCCAGTGAGTGTTTCCAATCATATCATACGGCGTCCGAGGGATGAGGTGAGGGAGGGGACAGGACCCAGCGCGAGGCAACATGCGTTTTAAATTAGTCCTAGAACCCATTTGCATACTTCATAAAACAGATTGCGGTCCTCATATTTTGCAAACGAAATGCCTTCTGCGACCTGCACTATTATGTTTCTTGACAAAGAGCTAGGCGGTCACCGGACGTTGACAAATACTTCAGTATATTATTGTTAGGGTCCGGTGTCCGGAGATAAACATATCCGTAATTTGACCGTATCGAACTCTGTTATTTGTTTGTAACTAGTAAAAATATAATATACGAATAATTTTATTTGTACACCAAAATTATTCGTACGTCACTTAAATGTGATCTGTGTGATGCAAGTAGTCTTAATGCCTTTGTGAAACAGACAGGCGAAAGCGAAGCGTTTCCGAAGCGATACCGAACCGAAGCGAGATGTCAGTCCGATAGTTCTGTCACGCTATCGGATCGCTTTCGTTTTTCTATGTGACTGGATTCAAACAATTCCATACATTACTAATAAAAACGTCACGCTTCGCATTCGCCACGCCAGTCTGTTTGACAAAGGCTTAAGTGAGAGCAAGAGTTATTTTCAATAAACGTAGGTTACTGAGGAAAAATTAGTTATATTATTATTTTAACCGTATTTGGTAATATTATTTATTAGATTACTTGGAATCGGGAAGCACTCCCCGATATAATCGTTAATTAACATTTGGTATCAGATATCATTTCATAATTTATAAGCTGCCAGTGGAAGCCTCCTTCGTGAGAATAATCTAGTGTTTTTAGGTATTTATAATTAAGAATTTTTATCTACTATCATGCTATTAATCCTCTATAAAAGAACCTATAACAATTAGCTTATTGCCAACATTAAAACACTCAATGATCATTATATCATCCAAACGCGTGATATTATAAATTTCAAAAAAAGAAAATTCTCATGCATTTACATTTTCACCACCAGATCGCTAAAATTTTGAAAAAAGAACAATAAATTGTTCTTATCGTGTTATTTCCCGCCATCTTGAATTTACATAGTTCTTACAACACTGTACAACACCCTATGGTATGAGAATCTTTTATAGAGGATTCACATCATGATTGTAGATAAAGTCTTGTATGCAACTGTTATAATTAGGTATTAAAACACTCATGTGATACTATTATCACACTCGGCTACGCCTCGTGTGATAAACCCACATTCGTGTTTTAAAATACCCCTGATTATACCACAGTTGCATAACTACTCGTAACTATTATTATAGTGGTTGGGAATATTATGTAATCCGAATCTACTCAAATGTTCACATATGACAGGTAATCCTGCTTGTGAGTGTAACCATTTTCCAAATTTTAGAAGAATTGCTAATGACGTTGTTAGAAGTTCACGAAATGAATCACTTTTAGGAATGCTTAATTAGGCCGTTTTAGATCCGCAGCAGTGGACCGCTATTGGCTGATAAAATAAGGTAGAAATTAATTAATATGTTTTATATTTTATTATGTATTTACCTTCTCTTACACACAGATTACAAGTACACACTGATTTGAAGTTTTTGAAACTAACTTTTGATAAGTCTTCCATAAACCTGCTCGGCTTGTCTCCCTACACTCAGCGCTCATCATAAACTGGTATTATGAAACCACAACCACATAGTAAATTAAATTAATTTCCTGAATAAGTAACATAGTTTCATATAACTTTGTAATTAATAAGCCAACAGCTTCCGTTGCGATATTGAATATTTATTTATTATTTAATGTTAAATGTTTATACACGGCGAATTTTATGATGCTAGGCATTTTCTACCAGTCAACCTTTGGATCAAAAAGAGAAGCCAATATGATACGTAAAGCCTTTGTCAAACAAACAAGCGAAGCGAACGCAAAGCGTGACGTTTTTATTTGTAACTAGCTTTTGCCCGCGACTTCGTTTGCGTGGAATAGTGAAAACTATCCTATGTCCTTTCTCAAGTTCCAAACTATGTCTGTACCAAATTTCACACAAATCGGTGAAGTAGTTTAGGCGTGAAGAAAAGACAGACAGACAGAGTTACTTTCACATTTATAATATTAGTTTGGATGTATGGAATTGTTTGAATCCAGTTACATAGAAAAGCGAAAGCGATCCGATAGCGTGACAGAACTATCGGACTGACTGACGTCTCGCTGATGTCTCGCTTCGGAAACGCTTCGCTTTCGTCGGTCTGTTTGACAAAGGCATAAAAGATTTTTTCAATTGGAACCCGTACTTGCTGAGATTAGTGCGTTCAACTAAACAAACAAACTGTCCAGCTTTATAATATTAGCGTAATATATAATATAATAATTATAATATTGTGTAGTTTAGATTCTAGTTTTCAGGGTGTTTACGAAATGTTTGCGTGCGCAGGGGGTGAGGAGGGCGAGGGGGGCGGCGGGCTGCCGTGTCTGGTGTTCGTGCATGGCGAGTCTTATGAATGGAGCTCCGGGAACGCGTATGACGGCACTACGCTTGCGGCAAACGGCAACATTGTCGTCGTCACCATCAACTTTAGGTTAGGAGTGTTGGGTAAGTCATTCATACTCTTTTTGAAATGGTAAAATTCAGTACTTTTCCAGTTAATTATGTCCTCTGAGTCCTATAACTGGGAGGAAATAACAATCTAATATTATATATACTGTGTATGAGTTTAAATGTTTGATAACGCACCTACAATACGGGAGAAATTCCTAGTTTGGGGTTAGAGTATTTGTGAACAAAGAAAAACGGAGAAATCACGGTGAAACCGATACAAATAAATTGCGACTCGACTTTAGACGCCAGGCACTAATGTTGCCAGGTGTCTCGAAATGTGCGCTAAGACGCTCCGATGTTTAGGGGTCGGGTGTCCCGATTTTTCACTAACTTCCCTAGTCTATACAGTATTCGATATATTTGTAGGAAAATATTTAGGATATATCTGTGACGGGAGGACGATGAAGTACCTGGGACTCGTCCTCGACAGCCGGTGGAACTTTAGGGAGCACTTCCTACGTTTGGCCCCAAAGCTGAACCAGGCAGCAGGCGCCCTCAGGCGACTCCTGCCCAATCTCGGCGGGCCAAACGCCTCCTGCCGGAGGCTGTACGCCGGTGTCGTGCGGTCCATGGCCCTCTACGGGGCCCCTGTGTGGGCCCTAAGCATCCGGACGCGACCACTCAAGCTGGTCGCATGCCAGAGGGTCATGGCTATCCGGATGATCCGGGGATACCGTACGATCGCCGGCGAATCAGCCAACCTCCTAGCAGGATTGCTGCCCTGGGATCTGGAGGCGACTGCCCTCCAGCGCGTCTACGAATGGCGCGTGGAGGCGCACGCCGGGGCGAATCCCCGCTGCCTCGACAGGTCGAGGCGCGGCGGGAAGAGCTCCGGCGCGATCTCAGGGCAGTATGGAGGGAGCGACTGTCGCAACCGAGGTCCGGGCACGCCGCAATCGCGGCGGTAAGACCCCTCTTTGAGGAGTGGCTGGATAGGCGTCACGGCGTCCTTACCTTCCGCATGACGCAGGTCCTCACCGGACACGGAAGTTTCGGGAGGTTCCTGTGTCTGATAGGGAGGGAAGAAACGCCTGGGTGTCACCACTGCGAGGATCGTCCGGAGGACACGGTGGAGCATACGGTGCAGGACTGCCCCGCTTGGGCAGAGCACCGCCGTGTCCTCACGACGGCGATAGGCGGAGACCTCTCGCGCCCGGCATTGGTCGAGGCCATGCTGCGGGGCGAGACGGAGTGGGAAGCGGTCGCCTCCTTCTGCGAAGCAGTCATGCTCGTGAAGGAGGAGGCGGGCCGCCTGAGGGAGAGGACAGCGTCCTCCCTCCATCCCAGCCGCAGTGGTAGACGCCCACGGCGTCGGACGTCACAGGGCGATCTCCGGCCACCGTAGGCGCGGGCATGCGGGCAGCGAGTAATGGGCGACTTGCTGTCCGACCATGGACCATGCCCGGGTCGACGGCGCGTTGTGTTCCACGCGCGCCTCAAAGAGTGTCAGCAAATTGACGGGGCCTGTAGAGGGCCAGAGCCTGCCGGGGTCGCGGGACTTACCCATCACCGTAACCCCGGTACGTAAAGGGCTCGTGAAGGACACCGTGGATTTTAGTCAGTACAAGTCTGACAGTCCCTCCCGCCCTGCCCTGGGTGGGAGGACTCATTTGATGATTTTACCACGCAAAAAAAAAAAAAAAGTATATATCTGTGAGCTCATAAAAATATTTTTGCAGTAAATTGATTATTTTGTAGTCGTAGCAGCTGTCCAGATTTGGATATTAAATCTTGTTTACATCAACCTGCCGTTCTACTATTTGAAACTCTGGATATGGCAACACTACGAGCCACTGACAGATACTTCAGTACCTTATCTGTCAGAGGCCTGAGCTTGGCCTGGGATCAGCAATTTTGTAATGCCTTTTCAACCGAACAGAACAGTAAATGGTGTTCTGAGAGTAATTATAGAGCAAAACGCTTTGATTGTTAGGCTGTTCAGGTTCTTTAAAACCGGCGTTAATTGAATAATGTCTATTTCAGCGTTTCAATTACAGGCTTGTCATAAAACGTCTGTTATATAGCCCTATCACTGTCTACGGTCGAAAACGACTGCGCTGTAATTATAACCAATTTATTTCAAGATTATACTTTACATATTTTCTCCGGTATTAGGAGAGAGTCATTGTGAATTGTGGTTAATGTAATATTATCTAAATATAAATTAGGATCAGGAGTGTACATTTTTAATGTATTTAATTTTGAAATAAAGATGAGAAAAATCATTGCAAATGAATTTCACAAGTCGCTGGATCATCATCATTAGCCATAAAGGTTCCCACCGCTGGGACCCAGGCCTCATCTCTAAGAGAGGGAATGGGCCATAATCCGCCCAGTGTGGTATGGTGGATTTCACATGTCTTCGAATTTTTGGTTCCTTCACTGGTTTGAGAGCAGTCATGGCGGCTGATTTCGAACCCACGACCTACACCTCGTAAGTCGGGCTTGATATCACTGGGCCACCACTGCAGTCTCTGGATAGAATTAATTAATTTAAGGTGTATGTATATATTCGCGGGCATGCGGACGGCGAGCAATGGGTGATTCGTCGTCCGATCATGGACCATGTTTGTGTCAACAGCGCGTTGTGTTCCTCGCGTGCAGTAAAGAGCTGTCAGCAAGCCTGCCCGGGGTCCCGGGACTGTCTTATTAGATAACGGTGCTCCTGGAACGTAAAGGGCTACTGAAGGATCACCGTGGATTTTAGTCAGTACAAGTCCGGCAGCCCCATCCGGGTGGGAGGGCTGATTTGATCAGTTTACCACGATAAAAAAGGTGTAAATCTTAAAAAGGTGGCTATCAAACATTCTCTAGATCAAACTTAGTATGATTGCAAAAAATGGCTGGGCCTGATTTTTCATTCGGTGAACAAAATATAGAGAAGAAGCACATGTTGCAACATTTTATATTTATAAATGTATCATCATTTTAATGTTAAATATAAATATGCTCTGAAACTACGAGTATGTATGGGTTACCTAGAAACACGGTATAAAGATACTGAGTGAACAAATATTATACTGCATTTATACTAAAGTTAAATAGTATTTTACAGCTACTTGCTAAACCTACAACAGGTACAAAGAACATAAACCGAAAAATCTTATGATCGTATTTTAACAGGGGTGCCTATTCTCGTATTTTTATATGCCCCAGTTGAGAGCGACATTTGATGCAGATATAAAAAGACCATTTCCAAAAAAATAAAAAAATAAATTTATTCTGCGTTTCATAGTAACGAGTGTCATTTTCTTCGATATCATTTTTATTATTTTGTGCCGTAAACTGATATAGATTTTTTTTGTGAATAATTTATTCCATTGCTCAACTCTAAATAGTTTATTTTGCCTGTGGTACTACCCGTTGTACTACCGGTAGTACCACGGGAAATTTTAATTTACCCATGGTACAACTCATTTATTTTAGATTAAAGATTAATTATACACAGTTCTCTGTATAATCTTTCGTATACCACTTACTGCTTATTACTTTACACCAATTTTTATTTTTTTAGTTTTTAACATCGTTAAATGAGGCTTCTCGCCCTGAGCGGAGTGAAAGGGACTGTCGGACTCGTACTGAATAAAATCTTCCGTGTTCCTTCAATTGCACTTTCGTTCCAGGGTCACGGTTAACTGACAGACCCGCGACACCAGCTAAGAATACGAGTAGGCCATGGGCAATAAACGCTCTAAACGGCGTTTTAATTTCACAATGTATTATTTGTGAGTTTTACAGTAAAAATGGAATGAGAGATTAAAGAAATATTTACGCACAACAATACAATGCTATTCTTCGTAATAAAGCTTCAAAATATTTTCTTTTAACTTCAAGTTTAAAAAGGAGTAAAACTTAAATGTCTCTCCGAAAAAGTTTAATTCCCATAAAAATAAGCACAATACAAACTTATTTTTCATATATTCCCAACAGACTTGTATAAACCCACGGTTACGCACAAGTGGACGGCTATTGTTTTTATAAATAAATTCGTTTGTCAGCAAAATTGTGCTTGTTTTTACTTACTTCTGTTTGTTGTTGTAATGTAATCAGAAAGTATTCGAGAATGCTTTTAACGTTTCGACAACTTAAATACGTTTTAGGACGAACATTTAACTAAGTTACCTTCTTCTGTAAATAAAAAATATAGTAAAAAGGCGGTGTAATACATACATATCTTTAACATTAATAAAACATTATTCTAACTTAGAATTTGTAAGTTATGAAATTGTCCTAGCTTTCAAATTGGAAAATTACTTTTCTTTTTCCATTTGCGAAATGTATAACAAAAATATCAACCGATGCACACCACTCCACACTGTTCCAAATATTTGTTTTCGAAGTTACTACTCGAAATTGATGGGATAGAAAATATTGATTCACTTTTGAACAAGATATTATACCACTAAGGACTATTTAGATGATAAATCAATAGAATATGCAATTTGTAATTTTGATTAATGGACATGACTATAAATACAATTGCACGCCATCTAATGGCAGGATATGCTGAAATAAACTAACTGTAACAACTTATTTACCATATTCCATCAAATAACAAAAAAAAAGAACAATTTTCGTGAGAGCAAACTTTGAATAATGATGACACATGTGGCCGATTGTATGAAATGTGTAAGTTTTCGTATTTACATAAGTGTCGCTATCCTCTGGAGTGTATCCGTGTATTGCGCAAAAAACACATTATTTCATAAGTTATTGAAGAAGCTCCGTACTGTTTCCGGCTCTTGTTCCGCAAGCGACAGAGAAATATTTTCCATTATGAGCCACTATTTTTCAGCTGCGAGGCATAGTTGTAGTCTTAATGTACATTTTAAACATCTGTATATTTTATATTTTGCGATTGTTTATGTTTGTGATTAACGTTTATGCCACTATAATTTTATGGTTTTCGTTTGTTGGTAGGTTTTTTAAAGACTGGTGCTAAGGGGTCGGCGCAGGGTAACTTCGGTCTGATGGACTTGGTGGCGGGGCTGCACTGGCTGCGGGAGAACCTGCCAGCGTTCGGGGGTGACCCCGAGCGAGTCACGCTCATGGGTCACGGCACGGGGGCAGCGCTCGCCAACTTCCTCGCCGTCTCACCTGTCGCTAGGGGTATGGGCTACATTGTGTAGTTAATTGTAATGACAAATATTTAGATTTTTTTGCATGATAACTTCATGTATCTGTAGCATTTTATTATATATATATATTTTATTTATTATTTTGAAGCCTAAATCAGAGGAAATTTTACTGTCACGTCATGAAACACAATTAATTAGGAATATTTTTAATGAACTGTCAGCTGAAACAGGAGGGTTCTCTGTGGACTCCAGGCTGAGGGAGAGGTCCGCCTC
Source organism: Agrotis puta (assembly GCA_943136025.2). Taxonomy (NCBI): domain Eukaryota; kingdom Metazoa; phylum Arthropoda; class Insecta; order Lepidoptera; family Noctuidae; genus Agrotis; species Agrotis puta. Next base: position 10,894,128 of record OW964170.2, on the reverse strand, counting down.
ACGTGCGAACGTGCACGCGTGAGACAGGCATTGTGCGTAATTATACCGCTCCGGGCAGATTTCATTATTTCGTGTCACCATCCCGTTTAGATCCTCCGCCACTTAATACGATTAAAAGGGTCACATCAGACATGCACAAGAGGGCAGCATCCCTCCGCGTTATTTGAAAATAAGGTCAACATCACACTCGAGACTATTTCTGAAAAGTTTATTTTTAAAGAATACGAGGAACGGAGGGAGAAATAAAAATGTTTTTCTTTAGAAGAGATTTCATTATCTCGGTGATCCTTGTTGAAAATGACAAAATTAAATTAGGTTATCTGTTTCAGAACTACTGAAGCGCGTCATCTTGTTAAGTGGGTCGGGGCTCAGTTCATGGGCGCTGCAGAGGGAACCTCTCACGATAAAAAGAAAGGTACGTTTGAGAAAATCCGATGTGGGCTTCCTGTTAAATAGGCGAGAGGACATTGTTTAGAAAAAATAAGTGGAACCTAAATTGGCGACAAGGAAAGTTTTCTTGCATTCTATTTATCCAATTTGCGACCAAAAAATTGAATCTTTTATTGTTTTTGTATTTTCAATCCAGATTGCGTTTCATCTCGTTTCATACAAATAAAGTTACTATGTCTGGGATAAAACTATTGTGCGAATTTAGCAGCTGTCGTTTATACGATAAATGTTCTTCTATATTTCAGTTTCGCCAATTAACGTATAGTAATTTCGTGATTATTGTTATGTGACAAGGTGGCGGAACAGACGGGGTGCCACGGGGATTTGCTGGAAGACGACTTGGCGCCGTGTTTGAGGAACAAGCCGCTTGCAGAGTTACTGGCAGTGCGGCTGGACCCACCGCGGTTTCTTCCCGGATTTGCGCCTTTTGTGGACGGCACTGTCATCGTGAACCCATCCGTGAGTTGCCTTTTTTAGGTCCGCTTCACACAACAAAGCAGTAAATGTATTTAGCACAAAAAGCGAAGCGAAGTTGTTAACCAAACATTTTGTAAATGAAACTAAGTAACGCTGCTCAAAATTAATGCTTGGATTGGACAAAACTTGGATTTTTTGGTGTGAATGAGACTTAACGTACGTAACATATTCAAAACTTATATATAAACAAAAATTATATAGTCCTTTTTTTTAAAAGCCTGACTTTATTGAGGGAACTACTATTAGAGCACTAGAATGTAAATTATCTTTGAACTAAAGTTATCGTTAATTAAATGACCGAGTTGCAACATTTGTCAAGCTTAAGTTTTGGTGCTTGAAGTCGTTGTCAAATGATTATACTCAAGTATTAAAAGTTTTTTTTCTTTTAAGTTTAAAGTTTTTTTCGGAAACAATAGAATAAAAACAATAAGTGGATCGATGATAGCTGCAAAAGTATAAAACTGCAGCGTAGCTACCAACAACAAAAACAACAGAAGAATGTAATTAATGCTATACAAAACAGTGCTTAAATTTACATTGATTTAGAGAATTATAAGAAATAGTAAACTAAGAACATTATTATACTTGATTACAAGCCGTTGGTCCCGGCTGTCATTTGTAGATCTTTGACAGTCATTACTGTTAGTCAGAAGCTCTAAAGTCTTACCGGCGTATCGTATTACCCAGTTACTGGGTTGTGGAGGTCCGACAGGCAGTCGCTCCATGTAAAATACTGATATCCAGCTGCATCTGGTTTGACTGGAAGCCGACCCCAATATAGTTGGGAAAAACGCTAGGCAGATGATGATTACACTCAAGTCTGTGGTCAAATGTGATAATTTTTAAAGTTTAGACTTTTTAAGTGTTAGAAGTTAAAGTCTCGTTTTGTTCCCTTCTATCTCTTCCTGTCATACGTTACTATCTGCTTGCCTATATTTTCTTATTCCTATATATTTTTTAAGTCAATTACAACTTAGCCCAGTCACCAGACTAGGGTTACGGTTCTCTTTGTCAGTCCCCCAATCAGTCAATTAGATTGCGCGGAAAATATGTTGTTTGCCCAACTTTCAGGAAAACTGTGTTACGTTCGCTTTCCTTTTGCACCTCATTCGCAAAATCGCTAATGAATGTACCAGCTCCGGACGAACAACCCCTTTGACGAAATTAACAGAACGTTTTCGCTAACAAATTGACGTCGCACCTGTGTCGTAGTCAATGTTGCGGAAAATATGACACCTGATTGTAGATTTACGCTTTATTTTGTTTTCCGTTTACTGGCGTAGTCTTTATTTATTATTATGGATTGATTTTTTGTTGCCTCTTTTGTAAAATAGAGAAATAATACAATAGGGTAGTTTTCTGCATGAATAAATTGTCCTAAAATCTGTTTAGTCCGTCAGATAAAGTATAAAAAAATATTAATTTATCTTTGTCAATATTTATTATTGACAAAGATAAATTAATATTTTAAAACATTTTAAACCGCTTCGAAATTCGAGAGTGGGGGCTTGCGTTATAACGCCTTTAAAATGATACCGACCGCGTGACGTTTTGTGATTTTTAGAAACGTTATAATTTCGTCAATTTTGGTTTACGTAACAAAAGTAAAAATACGGGTCCAATATTTTTTGATAATCTATCTTTCGTCCTAATTATTTTTTTCGAATAAAATAGCCTATTGTTTGGGAAATAAAGACGTAAGCAGATAAAGTGTAAACATAATATTTTAAACACGGAAAAGTCATTTGCCTAAATTACAAAATACAGAGCCAATAAAATCAAACGATGCCATTTTGTTTCCCCCGTAACGGCCACACAATTGATGATTTACATTTCAAGCAGATATCGAGAACCAATTAGAATGTTGAACCGTCTAGAATTTCTAGTGATTGTCATAGTTTGCAGGCTACAGCCTAATAACGGCCTACCTGAATAACGATTGATGCCTAAGTATCGGCCTTCGACTACCAATTTGGGTTCTGTATAGTAATGTATCAATTAATGGTATAAGGGTACCTAGAGGCCTAGGTATTCTATCTTGATTTTATGGGAATATAGAGGGGCTTTAATTATTCAGTATCTGGCTGAACTCCTGTGACCCATGCCCGGGTTAATTATATTGTCTTACCTACATAGGTACCTATTACGCTGCTTTGTTGTCGTAAATTAACTTTCCCGGAAAATGTTGATAACATTATGTTACTCTTTTTTAATTTATTTTAAAACAACAACGGTGTTACGAGTAATTGTTCCACAAGCTGTTTAATTACTCATACTTAAGTAGCACTATATTTAAAGACTAAAATTAAAATATTTACAAAAATGACTAAATTAAAACTAAAATTTTTAGGGCGTCAAAAAATTAGTCCACATCGCTGTCAATGGGGAAAGTGCTCAGAACGCTGGCGGCATTGCCACGTTGGATGGCAATGCTGATCCTTTGACCAAGAAATAGGCCAGCCCTCTGGTCACGCGAGGCGTCGACTATACGCTTGGCGATGTCTCTGAAAAGTTTGTGGGCACTCGGACCCCAAAAGGCTCAAATACATAGCTAAAAGTTAAACCAGTGTATTTGCGCCGCTTGAGGTTTTCGGCACTTGCAGCAGCCGCACCAGCACAGCATGCAGTACCCGGAAGGTGGGATGGCGCAAGGGTGTCGACACATGTTGCATCCCACACCAAAGGTCTACCCAACTTCCATGGCATTATAGTCATCCCATCTGGTCTCTTCCAATCGTCGCGTGCCAAGCCACTGGGTTCTTAAACGGCTGGCACCCCGGCGGTGACAAGAGCACGACGAATAATGTCATTTAAACTAGCGTGCCGTGCTAGCCGACCTGCACTCTTGCTGCAGGAAAGGCCATGGTGCCCGAGGCAGTCGACGCCTTCACCACACTGACAACGATGTGGAGCCCCGCAAGAAATGTTGTAATATTTAATATAAATATATTTGTCAATCGCAGGTCGTCGTCCGCCTGCCTAGTTACTTTTTTCATTCAAATACGCTAACATTATTTTCCTTTTTATATTAGTATTGTGAAAAGTTCTTTTATTCCACAAGGAAAAGCTTTTTATTTCTGATTAAATTTTATGTTGAGCATTGTTTCAATTAGAAACTCCATTGGAAGTGATGTTTGTGTGGGTTTCTACTGTTATGTCTTGCGCTTTTGCTTCTTAATGTATGATCATTTACTTAATTAATCTTGTATTTTTTTTGAAATATTATGATTAACAGAACATTGTTTAAACTTATTAGAGTATCGTAAAAACGTACAGATATGCAAAGTCATATATTCTTCTACTAGTCTAGTAATAGTCAAAATAGTTTTGTACTTGTTTATCTCACTATTTACCTAATAAGAAGTGACAGTTGAAGAATCTGTGATGATGATAGTATTGATAATTTAAAATATATGTGCTTATTTCTGCCACACAGCCTCAACTTTGAAATGTCATCAACTCAATTTTCCCAAACCAATCACCAACACGTATATAATTGTCTATTTAAGAGTGTTTTCCAGTGGGTATTCATTTTTGTACTCTGATACTATAGGTAATCTTACGATGTGTTGTCAGGCACCGCCACCAACGGACAGCTCGCGACTAGGCGCAGGCGCAGCAGCTGTCGCCAACGCAGCCGGACATGAACTTGCCGACTTCTCACACAGAGAGCTGATGTTCGGACTCACCACCACCGGTAACAACGTTAACAACTAACAACAAATTGTTGTATGTAAGAATACAATAAACCAAGTTCACTCCAAAGAGAAAGTATCAAAACTGATATTTATTACTTTGAAGGCAGTAAGGGTATGTGCATTTCCAGCTTGGTGACACAAAGAGCCACAGTAACCCTTTATAATCATTATGTATGTCAAGTTTCAAGTACATATGTATTACTCTCCTCTTTACTTGTACACGAGGTATTTCTTGTCGTACAAATAAACAGGCGTAATATACGGTGTTAATATCTGTCTTAATTACATCTCCATTTAAATTTATGAATTAGACTATTTATTTCAATCCTCGCTTTATGTGAGCTCTAGAGTCGTAAGACAGAACAAATAGACTTCGTGTTTTATGGTTCTAAGTATTGAAGTTGTAATTCACAAAGCGTTAACATACTTCAGAATAAATTGAATGAAACTCTCAAAGCGAATGATAAATACATGTAAATGAGAGGCATGCCTTCCTTGCAGAATCTTACCTGGAATTTAACGCCCAAGACTTGGAGTTTGGCTTCAACGAGAGCCGTCGGGATCGCATTCTTCGCACATTCGTCCGGAACGCGTACTATTACCACCTCAACGAGATCTACTCGACCTTGAAGAACGAGTACACGGACTGGGACAAGCCCGTACAGAACCCGCTCAGTGTGCGCGACGCCACGCTCGAGGTGAGTCACCACACGACGCGACGCCCGACGTTGTACGCGTCTGTTTATACTGTGCGTTATGGATGACAGGACATCAACGTGTGTTCTGTTTATGTTGTTATGTACCGAAATTTGTCTAAGCGAGGAAGCTACCTTGACTCCCACGTGTAATTGTAATATAATACCTCAACAGACGCCCTTTATCCCTTTGATCGTTTTGTTTACAGTTCATTATACTCGTGAACCGAGATGTTATTACAAGCAGCACCAATGTTATTAGAAATAAGGGGATAATTTAAGAATACAGCAACACTTAAACGCACTTGTTCCCAAAACGCCTCATTCACAAACGAAAATACTTGAACTGTCATTACGAATGTAATTGAGAAGATCTTTTAATATTGCGAATACAAATAGAAATAACAGAATGATACCGTCGTGTATATTGTCGTGCTTGAATATAAGATCAGCTGTAATGAAAGGAACCCTCCGTTCCTCTTAATATAAATAGCGAAGTGTTTCCTACCCTTCTTTTGTTTTTGTTATAGTGTTAATAAGGAACAAAACACGATTGGCTTCAACGATAGTGAAACTGCTGAAAGTTGATAACGGCTGAGTTGACATTAGTCGAGCGCGGTCTGGCGCGGCGCCGGCTTCGCAGACGATCTCAATTTAAGCCTCAAGTGGTTTTCGCTACTCACCGAACGCTCCTTGGCCGTACAAAGGGAGTTAATGACGCCCGCGCACGCTGAATACACGATGGTCGCGTTCAAAAGCCTTATTGGAAAATACTTGCAACGCGACGACGTTGTTATGATTCAGATGACGACATTACTAATCGCGGTAGCTTGTGTAACGAGTTCCGTCGAGAAATGTAAATTGAAATTGATTTTTTGTGGTTACTTCAGGCGTCTGGTTAGGTAGAACTATTATTTTTTAAAGGAAAGTAATAAGCTAGCGTGGAAGATGAGAAGACGAGGATTTTTGTTGTTTAATATACAAACTGAATCGCCAATATATTTGGTTCATTACCAATACATTACCAACATGCAGGAGTTTTAAATTAAAAAAAAATAAAGAACGCTGAAAATTGGACGTTGAAATTGCTTTTCCAACGTTTAATATTTTTTTTTGTGTAAGATCTTTTGTTCTTTCTTTTTCAATACGCTTTTTCCAGGAAAATATATGAACGTTTTGTTTTAAATACAAATTGAATGCAGGTGTTGAGTGATGGACGAACAGCGGCGCCATTGATCAGACTGGGTTACCTCCACGCGTTGAGAGGCGGTACCACTTACTTCACGCATTTCCACCATCTTTCACAAGACAAGGACTATCCACAGGTAACTTAAATTTCTATTTAAATCATTATTTCACTTTTAATCAAGGATTTTCGTCTATAAGATAAGCGTACGAATCGAGGCACTTTCGTGCGTAATTGCAAACTGTGCCATTTGAAATGGGTCACTAAAAGACATGTCTTTTAATTATCGAGTTTGGCAGAAAAATATTCAAATGCAGAAATATTTTCATCGTCTAAAAACGGATAGTACTTCTCCATGTGGATATATGAGCCAGTTAGTATGTATATCGGCGACATGCACACTCAACACAACGTGGATCTTGGCAACGGCTTATCATTTTGGATGGTGGCGTAGCACTTTTCTTCTCCAAAGTTGTTAATCTTCGTTTATGTCGACCATAAACTCCGTTTGAAATAGATTTCGTAAACTGAATGGACAAACAAACAGCTACATTTTAGAAATTAACTTCTCTAAGTAAATAGACTAAATTTCTTTTGATTGAAGTGAAACGTCAACAAGTTTTCTATTGATTTAAGTTATAAAGGTTTTATTAACAGTTTTAAGTCAAAATTCGAAGCTTAAAATAAGTGCAAAAGTATTTAGTCGACGTTTTGACGGCACAAAATATAGCAGTAATAAATTAAACGTTGACAAAATGGTAGGCTGTGACATGATTTAAACTAAACCTATTTTAGAGTGCAGTTTGAAATATGCGCTTCAAAATATAGATAGAAATCGATACGTTCTGAAATCCTGCAATATGACAAGTGGTTCGTTGTTACAGCCGTTGACAGGGTTGCGGTTGTCAAAACGTGTCGACGCACGTGCGGTGGCCTGGTGAATTGCACATTGTCTGTCTATACACTTGTTTGTTATTTCGACAACCCTAGTGCCGCTGCCGCGATGCTGGTCTAAATGGACTTGTTAATAAGGCTACAGGCGTTTGGTTTAGATTGGGGTCGAGTTTGATGGTTAGTGCTGAGGGTTATATAGTACTAGACTTGTGGTAGCCAATGAAAATGAGAGAGTGTAACTATAAATCAATACCCTACTTCATAACGGAATAAGATCCGTTATGGCTTTGAGAGTGGCCGAACGTTATTCTGAAAATTATCCCTCATTTTAGAGTGAGGGTTTAACTAACACGCATCTTGGTCATAAGTTTATTCACCGGATAAGAACCAGTAGGTTTTAAAAGTTATTACTAATACAAAAAGAGACTAGTGGTATAGGACGACTTAGCGAACCTGGTTACATTACTTCGTGTAATTTATTTCATCACCACTAAAAAACGGTGAAGGAACACATCCTGGGAAAACCGGCATGTCCCTGAACCAGAAATTCGAAGACTCGTGACATCTACCAACCCGTTCATATTTTCAATGTTACTGTTCAGAGACCTGGTTCAGTGCATGGTGAGGAGCTTCCTTACTACCTGGGTGTGCCCATCTCCCTGACGCATCATCAGCAAAACTTCACACAGCAGGAGCAACGAGTGTCCAAACTCTGTATACACTACATCTCCAACTTCGTCAGATATGGGTAAGAAAGTATACTTTATTAATTCTAAGTATCAGTCGTAGGACGTTCTCAGCTGAACATAGGCCTTATTGGCTTAGCCTAATTAATATCGAATTGGATTAAAACAAACGTCTAAAGTAATTGTCGTTAGTATGGGTATTTGGTCAATTATAAAAACTATAGTAGTGTGCTTAATAATTTTTCGTTTTGCTTAGCTATTCTGATGTGAAACTGTGATGAGGCGGATCAGACCAACTGTTGTCGAGGCAACATAAATTGATTAGTCTCAATTTAACAAAAAATGTTTTAATTTTTGTATTGGATTAATATGTCATGTATTAAAAAAAATACTTTAAATTTTATTTTTGTTTATACAACATCCATCACCTTTCATAAATTATCCTTGTATAGATATTTTTACAAAATAAATATTATGTTTCACATCTGCCAGACAGCTCGCTTTTTTGTCAAATTGGTAACAACGGATAAAAACTTTTACTTCTCAAGCAAAAAATATTTTTCCTTAAAGAATACTTATCCATGGGAATATCTAGTTAGTCGCAGATGGCTTTTCTAATTCAACGTCAACAACGTAGATGGCTCGGAGCTAAGTGACAGCTGGGGGCGCCCCACAGCGGGACTCATGCCTCGGGCTAAAGGAAAGATGGGATTTCAATCCGGTTTGCTATGGGAAATAATTAATGAAAGTAGAATAGAATAATCTTCATTTGTGTGAAATATACATTCAGGTGATAAAGGTTTTTTTTTACACATTCCGCTTATTTTTCAGTAAATTCTCACAAAGTGAAGACTACAGTTTTGGTAATGTGTGGATTTAATTTGTTAGAGAGAAGTAGATATATATACATACATGTAGAAGTGTGCAGTGGTGGCCTAGCTGTATCGACATGACTCACGAGTTGTAAGTCACGGGTTTGAACCAAGCCAGGCGCAAAAGAAAATCATGCTGAGGAAGCCGGTATTTTCTAGACCCAAAAATCCGAAGATATGTGACATCTACTAACCCTTTGTGCCCGCGCGGTGGATTATGGCTGGCTATGAGGCCGGCCCCCCAGCAGTGGGAATATTATAGGCTGACGATGATGATGATGATGACGTGGTTATCATGCTTTATTGTTTGGGTACGCTGAATAAAAAACGAGTCGATGGTTATATCGTTGAATAAACATGTGAGAAAATTAACCCCACGTGCTTATATCTTAATATATATAAATCTCGTGTCACAATGTTTGTCCTCAATGGACTCCTAAACTACTTAACCGATTATAATAAAATTCGCACACCATGTGCAGTTCGATCCAACTTGAGATATAGGATAGTTTAAATCTCAAATTATAGTCGCAATTATAATGAATTATTTGTCTGTTATTATTTGACAGTCACAATTATCTGCTAACTCTAAAGGAGAGGCCTATGTTCAGCAGTGGACGTCCTATGGCTGAGATGATGATGATGATGACTTATTATTTCAATGTGCTATGATAACAAGTTTTTCAGATTTTTTTTCTTATATTTAAACGATTAAATTAGTATTTCAATTCTTATTGAAATTATTATTTAAACTCTATAATTTAAATATGTACATGTCAGTATTATCACATAATTATAAAAGTTAATTAGAATGATTTTCAATTTTTTTTCTCATATTTCTCCCACAGCAACGCGTGGCCGGGTCAGCTAGTCCATACTTATAATAAATCTGTAGAGAGGCCAATTCTGTACATGAAATATATTTAAAAAATAACTATCAAGGGGTAATTAGGGATCGCTACTGATGCAAAAAATGCAATCAGTAAAATTTTTGTCTGTCTGTCTGTCTGTCTGTCTGTCTGTCTGTCTGTCTGTATGTTCGTTATAGAAACAAAAACTACTCGACGGGTTTTAACGAAATTTGGCACAATCATTCTTCATACTCCTGGGCAGGTTATAATATACTTTTCATTACGCTACGATCAATAGGAGCAGAGCAGTAAAGGGAAATATTGGGAAAACGGGAGAAGTTACTCCATTTTTTAAGCTTCCGTCGCGTGTGCAGCCTTAATGGTTAAAGCTACATAGAAATCATGTATTATGGAAATGTTCTCCTTAAAACTGTATAAAAATATTCCTTGACAGCATAATATGTCTATCTTTTATGGCTGACTCACAATAACACGTGAAACTCCCGATAGCTTAGCAATTCCGAGCTTTCTGATTATATTTGTCTACTCTTACGTTTACAACACTCTCACTCATCCCTAATTAAAAGAAGTTAACATTATTACCTTTTCAATAAAAGAAGAATCATGTAAATCGGTGTAGAAACACCAAAGTTATACATGAAATACGCTAATCAGTCATCGCGCGTGAATATAGAATCATGCTATAAGGATTATTTTTGTGTAGCGGTTACCGCGACCGACGCGCTTCGCGGCGGCAGGTATAAAAAGGCGGGGGGTCCGCGCGCCTGGAGGCCTTAAAATCTTAAGGCATCCATAGAAAAGTCCGGTTGAGCAGTACACAACCTACTAGAGGTTGAGCTGTGCTGCGAGATGCCATACACAAAAAAAAGCGCGCGTGCTTCATACAATATTTGACTGCTGATGCGAATAGACGTTCAGACTGTTCGACCTTATTGACAGACAACAATTGTTATTTACAAACCGTGCTTATCAGCGCGACTTTTAGTCTTTTTTTTTTGCGTGGTAAAATCATCAAATGAGTCCTCCCCAGGGCGGGAGGGACTGTCAGACTTGACTGACTAGAATCCACGGTGTCCTTCAATAGCCCTTTATGTAGCGGGGTCACGGTAATTAGTGAGTCCCGCAACCCCGGCAGGCTTTGGCCCTCTACAGGCCCCGTCATTATGCTGACACTCCTTGAGGCGCGCGTGGAACGCAACGGGCCGTCGACCCGGGAATGGTCCATGGTCGGACAGCGAGTCTCCCATTACTCGCCGCCCGCATGCCCGCGCCTACGGTGGCCAGAGATCGTCTGCCGACGTCCGTCGCCGTGGGCGTCTACCACTGCGGCTGGGGTGGAGGGAGGACGCTGTCCTCTCCCTCGCGCGGCCCGCATCCTCCTTCGCGAGCATGACTGCTTCGCAGAAGGAGGCGACCGCTTCCCACTCCGTCTCGCCCCGCAGCATGGCCACGACCAATGCCGGGCGCGAGAGGTCTCCACCTAACGCCGTCGTGAGGACACGGCGGTGCTCTGCCCAAGCGGGGCAGTCCTGCATCGTATGCTCCACCGTGTCCTCCGGACGATCCTCGCAGTGGTGACACCCAGGAGTTTCTTCCCTCCTTATCAGACACAGGTACCTCCCGAAACTTCCGTGTCCGGTGAGGACCTGGTCATGCGGTAGGTCAGGACGCCGTGACGCCTTTCCAGCCACTCCTCAAAGAGGGGTCTTACCGCCGCGATTGCGGTGTGCCCTTTTTTACTTTTAGTCTTTGAATAGTTTATTTTTAGATTTGTTTTGTTGTTATTTTATGAAATAGGTATTAGAGGTTTTGGTAGTGTTTAAATATATTATTAGTTAACATTTTATTTCTTTATAGTTGAAGCAATAGTAGGTACGAATATCAGTTATTTGGTAGTCTACACTATCTACACTAATATTATAAAGAGGAAAATTTTGTTTGTTTGTTTGATTGTAATGAATAGGCTCAAAAACTACTGAACCGATTTTAAAAATTCTTTCACCATTCGAAAGCTACATTATCCACGAGTAACATAAGGTATATTTTATTTTGGAGAAAAATAGAGTTCCGTAAGATATTTGGGTTCTTCGGTTTTGGCTTTTGGTGTAAAAATCAACCAGAAAAGTTACTTAATTTGCGTACGCTGCCTAAACTATAAAAGATAGAACCATAAAATGTTCTAATTGTTGCTCTTATAAATATCTACAAAAAAGTCCGCGACACACTATATCTATCTAAGTCGAGTGTTTGTGATGACTGCGTCGTCGATGTTAGTGTCGGCTTTTTGCTGCGGTAACCGACATTCACGCGGGCGGAGCCGCGGGCGCCCGCTAGTTATATAATATAAATCAATCGGTGTCCATTCAAATTGATTGAAAAAACCTATTGTTAATATTATTGAATGAACTCTTCTCCTTAGGAATCCAAATGATCCATCGGCAACACCGCCTCCAAGTCCAATGCTGGGCGAGACTCCACGACTGGGCCCCGACCAGACGCCGTACTGGGATACTTACGACACCATCAACCAACTCTACATGGAGATCAGTGCGTATCACTTAATATGTCTTTTAACTCACTGCCGACGAATAACTTCCTGATTAGTTTATACGAATTCATATGTTACGTATCCCCAGTTTATGGGCTCGTCCACTTTTCCTTTATAGCTCTACTACTCGATGTCTTAGTAATACAGTTAAATAAATAGAACGTAGAAAGTTTCGGAGTCCGAGTAGTTGTGAAGATCCGCTCACAAAAGATCAACCTGTTAACACAAAAAGGTAATAAAACAATTAGTATGGATTTCAGCAGTGTTTCTAGGAATTTGGAGTCATTCCTTTAAAACTTTAGGGTCGCCCCTAAACCACTGTGGTTACGTTTGTGGCTCATTTATTTTAATTGTATCGTGACCGGCGCGCAGGTAGCAAGCCGGAGATGCGCAGCCACTACCGTGGACACAAGATGTCGCTGTGGCTGTCACTCATCCCACAGCTGCACCGGCCCGGCTCCGACCTGCCCGACGCTGCCATGCGCCACCATCACTTCCAGGACGACAACGCCAACTATTACGAAGGTATTTTATTTAATGTACTCATAGCTATTAGAAATACAGTACTGAAATTTTTAAATCAATGAAGTATTTGGTTAATGAACACTTCTGGTGCAGGTGCGGTGCGGGCGCAGTCGATGTCACGTGCGCACGTACCGCACGTGGTGGAGCTGGAGGGGGGCGCGCGGGGAGGGGCGCGAAGCACCGTCCCGCCACGCGCCGCGCCACCGCGCCCTGTCCCCGCGGCGCCCCCGTCCACCGAGTGTCCGCCCAACGCTACCGCACCGCCTGTACACCCAGATGACGCGCTTCTGCGTCGTCTCGCGTCCTCACATTATCAGTCTTACACGGCCGCGCTCACTGTCACCATCGCCGTGGGCTGCTTCCTCCTGCTGCTGAACGTACTTATTTTTGCTGGCATCTACCACCAGCGCGGCTCGCGCCCACGCCGTTCGAAAGACGATCTCGCCGAGGCAGGCAGCTCATCATCTTCGGACAACTATGACGGAAAGCTCGATTATGAAGTGCGTGCGTTTGACGGCAAAGGGTTCGGGTTCGAGTGCAAATCAGCTCATGTGCCGCGCGGTGTGGGGTCTAAATATGACCTGCGGACGTTGTCGGACTGCGGTGAGCCCACGTTCGGCGAGTACAGCTGCTACGACGAGAAACACCGCGCGGCGCGCAGCTCCATGCCCGACGTGAGCGTAGGTAGCGCCATCGAAGCGGGCAGTGTGGTGTGTATCGACACCCAGAAGCCCGATATCCAGAAGCTGGAGCCGGGGCGGGCAGGCGACCCGGTGGGCCGGACCAGCACGTTCGAGCCTCGCGTGGTGGACAGCTCCACTCAGGTGAAGTTCGGACCAGACGGCGCGGAGAGCGCGGGCGACGCGGGCGCGGAGGGGGAGGGGGTCGGCATACTGCGCGCGCCTCCCGCACCCGCCGCGCCCGCGCCGCCCGGCATCATGAAGAAGCGCGTGCAGATACAGGAGATATCTGTATGAGGGTTCCTCGACGCCGCCGCCGAGGTCGTGGTTAACAAGCGGACTAAGTTGTGATATGTGATGTCGTTCGAACGTGTACATATGACCGTGAATGTACTCATCCCGTGTGCGTGTAAATATAATTGTATCTAATAATAATGATTTGAGAGTGCGCGCTAAACAGAGGCCGTGTGACTAGTCCGTTGGATCCTGCGGTGCAGTGTTGTGACGTAGTGCGGCCACGACTTCATATTTCCCGCTGGATTGAGTATGAAAGAATATTAAAAGCGGGTAAAGTGAGTGTCGATGTGATGTGATTCATAATGGAGGAACGTTTTCACATTCTGCCATGAATAGATATCGCCAGATGTTACATGAATATTTTTCAGCTGAATGTGACTATCTCTGCTACACTATCTGAAACGCATTTGGTTAAAAATATTATTTACTGCCTGGGATATCTTAAGGTATTCATTATAATGGCCTACTTACGTAATGATTGGATATATTTATGATAATGGTGTGAAAGGGGTCTACTCTGATTTACTGTGGAAGGCAAACTTGGCTCGAGTCCTACTCCCTCGTCTTTGTCTTGTTTATATGACTCGACAGAGATATTATATACTTGCAAGTTGCCTTTTATAGTAACACTAGCGACCCGCCCCGGCTTCGCACGGGTGGTAATTTTTTTTTCCGGGATAAAATATAGCCTATACGGATTCGGAAGAATCCCTCTAAGTAATGGTAAAAGAAATTTTGAAATCGGTCCAGTAGTTTTTGAGCCTATTCAATACAAACATACAAAAATACAAAGGTTTCCTCTTTATAATATTAGTATAGAATAAGCCCGTAATAATTTATTTCTACTGTCGGATATAGAATGAAGGAATTGTAGGCTCTTGTGAATATATACGTATTTAATAAATGTGAATATAACAATAAATTAGTGACAAAAGACTTAACAACAATCCGACATTAGCTGTACATACTTATATCAAACGAAGTGTTTCAGGTATGTAGGGTAAAATAACTATGAATAAAACATTGTTTAAAAAACATCGCATATGTTGTAATTTTTTGTAAAGTTACTTTTAAGTGAGGTGTATTGATTTTGAGTAGTTTTTGATAAGTAAATATTGAAAACTTATTAATTAATGGACGAGTACACAACGAGCTCTAAAACGGTAACCCACGCTTATTTCCAATAAAGTCTCAAAAGGTAATCAGGGTAATAGACGACACAGACAACTCTTCGGTCCTCCAATAAGCCCCATTGAGTATCTCTCCAGAGATTCATATAAAAGATAAGCATAAGTATTCATATCGCAAGGGTTCTTTTTTATAAATCTAATATTTTTTTTCGACTCATTCAAGAAATGGAATCAGCAAGCTGTCTATTCAGCGAATCACCAATTAGTCCCTCATTGTGCGTGAAATACGTCCCTTTTATATTACTCTGTTACCAGCGATCGTGCTTTATCTTCGTAAAATATATCTATTGAAACATACTGAAATGTCAGGAGATTTTCTCTTATGACTATATCTTCAAGAAAATTGATAAAAAAGCGCTGATTCTATCCAATGTCAGGTATTATAGTCTCATCTTGATCCACAGTAGATAAATTCCCAGTACTCGTCCATATTTTTATCTTCACAGGAATTGATGACGATTAACTAATGGTGAGTATCTAATATTTAATACTTACACCATTTTCCACATTGTGACAAAATGTGAACTGTAATAAATCTAATTTATTTACCACGTTATTGTACGTATAACTAATTATTATAATTGATGAAATGTAAAACAATTTAAAGTGTAGGTAAACTGGAATTGACTATTAGTGTAGTACGACTGTTTATTACATTGCATTATCTCCTTTTTGTTTTAAATCTTTTTATAAAATTGTTTCCACTTGCTTCATTTTTATATTGTTATTATATAAAAAATATGTTTAAAATTTTATGTAACATACTAATGCCAAAACTTTTCCACGTGCCAAACTATGTATAGAAAAATATTTATCAAACAATTTTAATTTGAGACTTTCGAGTGGAAGAGTCATTTTATAATAATGATTACCCGCCATCAAGGTTCTTACAAACCTAGATACATGGCACTGTTGAAATGCACTGAAATTAAATATTTAGTTAATTTATCAAGGAGTTTTGTAAGATATAACGATTCGACATTTATTAACAAAAATATATGAGTCAATCAAAAACAAAAAACAAAAATCTTGATTAAATAGTATCCGTAATGATTTGGAGTACCCTCGTAATACTCATAAGTAGTGACCGATGTGATGGTTTAGAAATATGTACTCGTATACTGAGTTTTACATCGATAAGTAAAAATGTTTATGTTCAAAACGATGTAGTAAATATTTATATACAAAAATATAATTTGACATCCTTAGAGGAATTGTGTAATTAAGTTGTTATAGATTATTGATATGTTTATTATTGTTGAACTATAATTTTATGGCTATGTTTAAATCAAATAGCTAAACATCAACATTTTGTTACAATTTGGTGTTTAATGGAATGCATAAAATATGGTGTCGAATAAAGAATTGAAATTTAAATGTTTTTAATTTTCTATCAATACCTTCTTTAGAAAATACTAGTACCTACAAAAACGGCAAATATTGCAACTATTGATTTTAACTACTCCTGCAATCTACTTGAAAAGAAAATAAACCACAAATAAACCACGATATTCAAAGAGTATTTGAATGATTTTGATTAAGCTCATGCCGTACCTTCTCGAATGAAACGAAATATTCGCTGTTGACTTAACATAAGCCGGTAGTTGAATTTATATCAAAACTCCAGTTTAAAGTATTTTATTTTGAGCTAAACCCACGCGGCTTGCTTTCACGCAATCCACAAGGATTAATAATAAATTGAACTAGGAATAAATGAAAATGCCGAGAGAAGTAGAAGGTAGAAAGTTAATGAAAGTGCTGATTCCCGAGCTACCGCCGCGTGATAATTCATTTAGTTGGTTCAGTTACTTTGCGACAAAGCGAGTATTTGGAATCGCAACGGTCTAATGTGCCTCGACACACACCCGAGGTGATTAATCCACGGCGAACCAACTAAATCTATTTCCACTATTCAGAGAGATGTATGACGAAGGGAATCAGAGGTCATTAATTCTGGACGCACCATCACTTGTTGCTTATTCAAACACATAAATTATCCCTTGGATTAAAAATATCCGTCCTCGCTGCAGATGGGTAATATGAATAAATTAGTTAATCTTATGGAAACTCCGTGCAGTCCCTCGCTGCTTGGATGTTTCCGGATTAGGCGCACATGTAAGCTTGTTATGTTCGCCATATTGGAAAAGTTTACGGAAGAATACAGGATTAGAAAAGTTCTAGACGGCACTCAGACGTTGGAGCAACACATAACTTCGTAGGTATCCAAGACTAGCCGATATCTCTCTTTCAAGTTTCTCAACGTTTATTGTATTGTGTCATGAAACCAATTGGATTTAGGTATGTTTAACAACGTACCGTTGAAAATCGCGGATAGATTTATTGCTATTATGTTAATTCAAATTATGCGTTTAATATTTAAATTCATAGAAGAACTCATCAATTTTCAGCATGAGGAAACTTGAATTTATTCCAAAAAGTTTCGTGAATCTGAAGAAGGGAAACTTCGTCTAGTAGTTATTTCAACTTCAAATTCTTCCCGGGATAGTACCCACCACAATCCCGCTTTATTTTAAGAGCTCGTTTAGTTTTGTTGTTCAAGTTTCTATAACAATACAGCGATTTTAAGCAAGACAATGCTGGGTCACGTAAGTATACTTGACGTAGTTCAAGTAAGTTATTAAATTAGAGCGGTAATCATTCGACAAAACTGTATGGTTTCCATTATCAAACTAAACTAAATTACTTAACATCACTAAAATAAGATTCCTTTTAGAATAACTGTACTAGTTGTTTCATCCTGGGGTACAAAGTTACTTTTGCAATTTGGTAAAACTTTGTCATAGTGAGTGATTTTGTAAAGTTTTAACGAATTGGAAATCTTACAACATGGTACGGCAACCAAGTTTTGTTTTTAAATTAAAAGTATTTTCTTGTTTGAATCTTTTCAATCTGTACATAACACAAAATCCTTAACTTTACATACATACATAAAATGTAGGATTTGCTACACTAAATCATACGAGTTATTGTACATTACCTCCAAATTGCTCGATCCATACGCACCACATAATCACATACATACACATGGGTGTGTTAGGATTTTAATCTCTCAATTGATTTAACTGTAAACGAGCCAACTTCCATAATATAAACAAGCAGTGTGCCGGCAGCGATAAACATTTAAACATACCAAGTTACTGCAAAATAATTGCGTTTCCATTTGGATATGTGAGCGAGTCCAGCTTGTAACGAACGGGGAGAGCGAATGAAGCGGACCGCGAAACCTTCAAATTGAATTTTAAGCATCCAATTTGTTTGCGCTGTGGTGCCGCCTGTACCGGGTTATATCAACGCGGCATCGCGCTACCCGGCTCCCCGGTACCCGGCTGCCCGCTACCCGGCTACCCGTACCTCCCGCGAGTTCCCACACTCGTAAAGCGATTTTTGCCAGCCGCACTGTGACCTCGAACGGGATTTCGATGAATTATTTATGCATCTACTGCGCGAACGTATTAAAATAAAAACTGCGATACTATGTAAAATATGAGGTTTCATCGGATTGGTAATGATTTCATTATACCCGATATCCTATTAACGAGAACGTGTTTGTAATGGGGTTTGGGTTCTTGGGATATCTCTGTCCCTAATTGCGTGGGTTCGTGTAGAGATAACGGTAATTTCAAACGATTTACTCAATTTCTGGGGCATCAAATTCTCCCATGTACGTAACTAAGTAGGTTGCTGAGGTGAGGGTGGTATTTTATATTTCGTGAAACTATTTCACGCCCCCTTGGAATTTCGCTCCAATATCAGTTATCTCCAATTCTCAAAATTCTGTACTCAGACGGCTGCGAGCGAATTATACGAATGTACGTATTTTCCGCATATTTTAATGATGGAACCGTAAATGTAAATATAATTTATAATACTTGAAAAATATTTACCACGGATTATTAATGATTGTTTTTATTTGCTGCTTGCGTGCTGTCACGTAGTAAGCTTGATGCTTGATGATGATAGATTAATAATTGTGGTAGTTCCTATAAATACTGATACTGCTAGCCTACATCATCCCACTGCTGGGCAAAGGCCTCTCCCCATGACTTCCAGTTTTCACGATCCAGGGCCAAAGTGGGCCACTGGTCATTTGCCTACTAAGGAAAAAAAGACGTAAATACTACATTTTAAAAGTAAAATGAAAAACAAAATGAAGATGTACTTATACAAAATAAAATGCTGCAACGGTGACAATAAGACAAAATGGTAGTAAAGTGCTTCCCAACTACGGTTAAGACCGTCAACGCGTCGAAATAAAGTTCCAAAGACTAGGCGACGACGACGCATTAGAATTTCAAAAAAGCTTTGCTTTCCAAAGTGTCTAAAGACTTTTGCCTCATGGCCGGTACAGTTCTACCGCTTGAAGTTCTTGAGCAATTACGTAATCTATACTATATACTATATATACTATACTATAATATTATAAAGAGGAAACCTTTGTATTTTTGTATGTTTGTATTGAATAGGCTCAAAAACTACTGGACCAATTTCAAAATTTCTTTTACCATTACTTAGAGGGATTCTTCCGAATCCGTATAGGCTATATTTTATCCCGGAAAATGGATAGGATTTTTCGTGGTAGTGAAAATTGTGGAGTAAGGCGTCGAAAAAACTGCCGTACGTTAACGATTCTCGCGTCCGTTGACGTAAACGAAATGAAGCCGTCACAACAGAAAAACATTCCGGTAACAAATGTTGTTGAATGTTTAGCATGTGATGTTTTATGCCTTTCTTATTCATTCACCTACAGTTAGTGTAAGTTAGAGTAGGAAAAGTATACTCTAGACAGGCAATATTTGGTATTTATAATCCGACCCGATCCAGGAGATTCCTGACAGACGCGCGTATTTTGACAGAAATCTCCTGGAGATTTACTGACAGACAAGAGGTAAATAATTTAATTCAATATTTCTTAAATATATTATGCCTAAAAAGAAACGATCGCAGCTATCTGAAAGTACTTCCCAAGCAAGATTAGCAAAAATACGTCGCAATGGGGAATCTTCTTCAGAAAATTCTGAACGTCTCGCAAGTCAAAGAGAATACGTTTCACAGTCGCGGGCAAGAGAATCTAGCGCCGAAAGTTCACAGCGCCTTGCTGAAAATAGAGACAGACTGTCACGAGCACGCGCAAGGGAATCTAGCGACGAACGTTCACTTCGCCTGGCGGAGCAGACTGCGAGAACATCACAGGTACACCAACGCCAATCGAGTGCCGAACGCGAACAGCGACTTGCTGAAAATAGAGTTAGAACCTCGCGAACGCGTGCTCGAGAATCTAGCACCGAGCGCTCGCAGCGACTCATGGCACAGAGAGCTAGACAACAGTCCTTAGCGACTAGAACGCGCAATAGAATTTTAGCCCATAGTAATAGATCGGCGTTTAGCTATGATCCACAACTTGATTATGCTCTTCAGAACAGCATCCAAATCGGAGCAATGGATAAGATTTGTCCTAAATGCTTTGCTAAAAAATGGCAGGATGAAGCAAACGGTATGTGTTGCGCATCTGGCAAAGTTATTCTTCCCAATATTGAAGAGCCACCAGAACCAATAAAAAGCCTATTGACAAATAATCACTCTTTATCCGCGCATTTTTTGAATAACATACGTAGGTACAATAGCTTATTCCAGATGACTTCCTTTGGGGCAAAGGAAATTAGAGAGGGAAATTTTATGCCTACTTTTAAGGTAGAAGGACAAGTTTATCATCTCATAGGAGACTTGCTACCGGCATCAGGGCAGAGCCCACAATTTCTGCAAATCTATTTTATTTCAGATGCTGACCAATTATCATTACGATCAAACATGGCCCCCATGCTAAAACTAGATTTGATCAGTGAATTGCAGACTATGTTAAACAGCCATAACTTATACATACGAAGTTTTAAACATAGTATGGAACTCAATACCTCAGAGAATTTAAAATTGGTTATTCACTCTGATCGCGCACCTCAGACTGAACACCGAGGCAGACATAATGCTCCTTCCGTAAATGAAGTGGCCGTTCTTTTAGTCGATGAAGAAAAAGGACCAAGAGATATAGTACTACACGGTAGAGACGGACAATTACAACGAGTGTCGGAATTACACCGCGCATATGATCCGTTACAATATCCGCTAATGTTTGTATCAGGAGATGACGGTTATTATTTGACGATTCCTCAGCATGATTCCGTTAGAAATAAGACTGTGTCATGCATGCAGTATTATGCATACCGTTTAATGATTAGGACAAACTGTTTTAACGCACTGCATTACTACAAAGATTTATTTAATCAATTTTGTGTGGATATGATGGCTAAGATGATTTCAGAACGGTTAAATTTTATTTCTCGAAACCAACAAAAGCTTAGAGCCGATAATTATATTCATTTGAGGGATGCTTTGAACCAAGATGCAAACGTAAATGCAGCTAATATCGGACAGCATGTGATCTTGCCGTCGTCATTCACTGGGTCGCCAAGGTACCTCCACGAAAAGACGCAAGATGCTATGACATATGTGCGCAATCATGGAAGGCCGGATCTTTTTATCACTTTCACCTGTAATCCGGAATGGGAAGAAATAAAACAGGAACTATTACCCGGTCAGCGTTCTTTCGACCGACATGACATCATTGCTCGAGTGTTTCACTTAAAAATGAAACAGATGATTAAAATATTAACGAAAGACGCGATTTTCGGATCGGTTAAATGTTATATGCTTTCTGTTGAGTGGCAAAAAAGGGGGTTACCGCATTGTCATATGTTATTTTGGCTCGACTCGAAAATACAACCCGATGAAATTGATGATATAATAGTTGCCGAACTGCCCAATAAGGACGAAGACCCAGTATTATTTGGAATAGTTACAAAAAATATGGTACATGGACCATGTGGGGAACAAAATTTGAATTCGCCGTGCATGAAAAATGGCATATGTTCGAAAAAATATCCACGACGCTTCGTAGCTGAAACTCAGACCGGTGAAGATGGTTATCCCGTTTATAGACGACGCGACATCAACAACGGAGGGCAGGTTGCTACCTTAAATGTCCGGAGGCAAACTATTAATATTGACAACAGATGGATTGTTCCATATTCACCAATACTATGTCGATCTTTTAATGCACACATTAACGTAGAGTATTGTCATTCTGTACAAGCAATAAAATACATTTGCAAATATATCAACAAAGGATCGGATCAAGCCACTTTCAGTGTCAAAAATGTACACGACGAGATTGAAAAATATGTGAACGGCCGGTACATCAGTACATCTGAAGCAGTATGGCGGTTATTAGAGTTTCCTATACATGATAGACACCCTACCGTAGTACATTTAGCGGTTCACTTAGAGAATGGACAACGAGTGTACTTCTCAGCGGAAAATATGCTAAATATAGTGGATAATCCTCCAAAAACGACACTCACCGCGTTTTTTGACCTGTGCAATAGTGATGAATTTGCTAAAACATTACTGTATCATGAAGTGCCTCATTATTACACTTGGGCTAACAATAAATTCTCTAGAAGGAAACGTGGCCAAGACGTAGTTGGTCATCCAGGTATTAAAAAAGACGCGGCGTTGGGACGAGTATATAGCATTCATCCTTCCCAGTCAGAGTGTTTTTACCTAAGGATACTACTTCACCATGTACGTGGCCCAACGTCGTTTCAGGACTTAAAAACCGTTGATGGAGCTATTAAAGAAACTTACCAAGCCGCTTGCCGGAGTAGAGGTTTGCTGGAAAACGACAACCAATGGGAAATTACTTTGCGAGAAGCTGCAATTTCCGAATGTCCGCTGAAGCTGAGAGAGTTATTTGTGGTTATACTATTATTTTGTTTCCCCTCTGAACCTCTCAAATTATGGGACAATTTTAAGGACGATTTGTGCCAAGACATTGCAAATATAGCCCAGCAACAACAAATCCAGGACTATGATGTGTATAACGAAGGCTTGATACAGATTGAGAACAAACTGTTAGAACTGAGCGACAAAAATTTCAGAGACTTTGGATTACCTTCTCCTAATCGCTCGCAAAATGAAATAGATGCCATACTGTTCCGTACACATTATGATGTAAATGAGCTGTCAGTATTTGTCAACTCAAATATAACCAAGCTGGTGGCAGATCAAAAAATTGCGTTCGATGTTATAATTGAAAGTGTGGAAAATAACAGTGGTCGGCTATTTTTCTTGGATGCGCCTGGCGGAACAGGTAAAACCTTTCTTGCCAATTTATTGTTGGCAAAAGTACGACAATCTGGAAAAAAAGCACTGGCAGTTGCGTCTTCTGGAATTGCTGCAACATTATTGAGTGATGGGAAAACTGCTCATTCCACCTTTAAATTACCGTTGACTGTGTCTCTAGAGCAACAATCCGTATGCTCTATCCGCAAAAATGGACCACTAGGGAAACTGTTACAGGATACGTCACTAATTATTTGGGATGAGTGCACCATGAGCCATAGAGCTCATGTAGAAGCAGTAGACCGCACATTACAAGACATTAGGAGCTGTGGTAACATTATGGGAGGTGTAACTTTTGTTTTAGCTGGAGATTTTCGACAAACTCTTCCGGTTATAACAAAAGGTACACGTGCCGACGTTATTAAAGCGTGCCTTAAATCATCTCCTTTGTGGCTATCTATTGAAACTCTCAGTTTGCGCACGAATATGAGAGCACACTTAAATAATAACCGTGATAGCAATTTTCCCCAAAAAATACTTCAACTTGGTGACGGAAAATTACCAACTCCAGTCCCAAACAGCTCCCAAGTATTATTAAACAATGAATTGGCTCAAACTGTTCACAGTCTACAAATACTGGTAGACACAATCTATCCCGACATCGAAAATCTAGCAGAACGAAATTCCAATTGGCTCTGTTCGAGAGCAATAGTGGCACCGAGAAACGATGCAGTAAATGAAATTAACAAAATGATTATTGAAAAAGTACCCGGTGATTTTAAATGTTTTAAATCCATCGACACCGTGTGTAACACCGAAGATACAGTACACTATCCACAAGAATTTTTAAACTCACTTAATCCTGCCGGCTTGCCACCCCACGAACTGAAATTAAAAGTAGGTGCGCCCATTATGCTTTTAAGAAATTTAAGCCCTCCTAATATGTGCAATGGGACAAGACTTTTGATAAAAGAATTGCGAGCCAATGTGATTGTAGCGACCATCATCACCGGCCCGGCGGCTGGACAGCTCGCTCACATTCCGCGGATCCCGATGATACCGACAGATTTGCCTATTTCATTTAAAAGATTACAGTTTCCCGTCAAGGTATCGTTTGCCCTTACAATAAATAAATCCCAGGGTCAAACTTTTTCAATGGTAGGCATCGATCTCAGAAAAGAGTGCTTTTCTCATGGTCAATTATATGTTGCACTTTCGCGAGTAGGATCTCCTGAAAACCAATATGTTTTAATGCCATCTACAAATACTACTGCGAACATAGTGTATAGTGAAGCATTAAGGTAAAGAGAAAAATAAAAAACAAAAAAAAAACATACATACAAAATTGTTTTTTTTTCAGAGAGCTTAAAAAATAAATGTCCACCCGTGCGAAGCCGGGGCGGGTCGCTAGTATAAAATAAATTGCCATTGTTCTTTGCATAAGTCTACTACAATATTGTTTCAAGAAACAGACCTACCTCCTCAAAAATATTTGTAAGGTAGTATACGGTGTCTTAGAAACCTAATTAAAAGTTCTTTAAAGTAGGCTTCTCAAATACCAATTTATTGCAATGATAGTGTGAAAAAAAAGGGAAGATTATGTTGGGCATATAAACCTATGCTGTAGTCTGTTGAGTGAACAGAACACACATATAACACATACCTACGTAATTTCGTCAGTTTCTTCTTTTGATCCTGTTAATTTGTATAATTTCTACTTACGTAAGGAAAAGCTGAATAAAAAAGGCGGTCATAACGAGTCATTTGGTCCCACGTGAGCAAATGAGTCCTGTGCAGGTAAGACAGCGAGGCGGCTGTGCGCGTTACATAATTCACGACTCTTCAACCACTCACTTTTATTTTACTGCTTACGCGCGCCTCTTTTGATGTGCTCGCAAATTTGTGAGAGATCTATTTACAAAGCGGGTGCGACAGTTACTGCATTAGCATTGTATTTTTTTATACTGAGATACCCGCTCATA
The DNA here is from genome assembly GCA_943136025.2 of Agrotis puta. Taxonomy (NCBI): domain Eukaryota; kingdom Metazoa; phylum Arthropoda; class Insecta; order Lepidoptera; family Noctuidae; genus Agrotis; species Agrotis puta. The sequence goes on along the minus strand of OW964170.2, from coordinate 10,868,880 downwards.
CAGCCACTACACTGTAATACCTTTATCTAAAACCTTTAAAGTGGAAAAGTTTCAAAACTTGTTTGTTTTTCAGCTCGTAATCAAATTACAGTAACGGTTCAAGTATCATCGTTTACAAAGGTTATTCCTCCAAATTGAATAAATAAACGGCTAAGTAGGTAGAATTTCGGCAAAGTTTTAAAAAGGTTTCATAATAAAAACTCGAATAGCGTTGCCTGTAGGTAGAGCAGCTTTTCTTATTGATTAGGATATTGTTATTATTAATAATTTAATAACGATATCCTTTTTAGGTTTAATTAGGTAGGAACACTGAAGGCACGATACAATTTGCGTCAAAGGTAAGATAAACGCTAAATAATATTAAATATTTTTCTTACAAAAAAAAATTAGTAAGATTGTATATCGGATCAGGATAATCTATCTCAACTTGGTGAGCAAGAACAATAGGGTAACAGGATATAACAAACGGTATTTTGTTATCTGTTAATCCATGAAAATGGGAACTTGTATTGTAGTCTTTTTCGTAACAAAAGAACAAAAAAACCGGCCAAGTGCGAGTCGGGCTCGGCCATAGGGGGTTCCGTAGCAGCAGGTAACATAATATAAAAGTTCTTTTGTTTGAAAGAACAAAAGAACTTTACTTGATTTGATACTTTACTTGATCTCGTTCAAACCAATTTTCGCTGGTAGTTTGCATAATAATGTACATCATATATTTTTTTACATTATATTAATCTCTTTATTATTATTTTTAAGTTTTAATATGGTAGGTATACCTGCGCAGGGTATATTGTTAATAAAAATTAATCCTAATTATGACTTAAAACTACATAGTTATATTATATGTATAACATAAGAATATAATATTCTAAATTAATACTTATAAATATACTTATAAATGACACTTGAGGTGCCTATTTAGCAAACACATATTGGTTACTTTAGTCATTTTTATAAAGTTTAGTTCTATTTTTATGAACTACATATTCTTTACCACTTTTCAAAATTTTAACATTAGGATCCATGTCATCAATAACTACATAAGGTCCCAAATATATAGGGTCCATTTTACTATCTGATTCATTTTTCAATAATAACAAATCACCCTTTTTATAATACACGGTGTTTATATTAATATCATAGTTATACTTTCTCTTAATTTTTTTACATAACAATATACCCTGCGCAGGTATACCTACCATATTAAAACTTAAAAATAATAATCGTGTAATAATATTATTTTTTTTAATAAAGGGGAAGGTGTGATGTAGTAGTTGTAAGGTATATAATAAGGTATCTTTATCCCAATATAGTCAGTGTATTCTCGAACCTCATTCGTTTCATTTGTCTCCTAAACACCCGACTTTACATGGCGACCCTGCCTGTAACAGTAGTCGGCACAGACCCGCGCGCGTGTGTGCCATAAAAGGACAAAATATTATAAACAGTCAGTGCAGCTAATGTGGACTTTAAAATGAAGATAAAATACACTGGGCTCCGTTACCACAAGGCGTGTTTTACTGTTGCGTATTCGTGCAAGATTTATAATTTTGAAAAATGGGAACCACAAACAGCAAGGAAGAAGTAGTGATTGCGCAGACCGCGGGAGTCGGTAGCAATACGGCTCGTACGCAGCAGCTGCAGGAGACCTCAAATACAATTTTGGTGGTGATATGTACCATATTGGCGATCGGACTTTTAATAATAGTATACAAGCTGTATAGTCGTTGTCACAAAAAGCAAATACAGCGTCGCATAGATGAGGTGACACTGAAGCGATACTCCAGTATTCTACGCAGGCAGCAGGCATACATGGGTGCCGCAGCCTGGCAAGGCAGAAGTTCTCGACGTATAACTACGACGGCGAAATCCATGGCATCTTCATGGCTCGTAATTCTACGTTCTACGTGCTAGTGTTGTGTTGGTGTGAAAAATAGGCAGTGATGTGATCATTCCTAATATCTATATCAGTGGCAAAAGTAGTAAGTAAAGTGAATCAAGGTAAAAATTAAGGTTTATTTTACAACCTATTTTGTGAATTTTAAGAACTACCTGTCTCTTGATGATGGTATTTAAGTTTTATATTGTTACATTTATATTTTATTTTAAGAGAATTTACTAAATAACGAATAGTTTCTGCAGAATTATTATGTGCATTTTCTTGACATTGCTAATACATGAAATACGTAGCTTAAAACAAGCACCAGTGACTTATTTAAAGGCTAATGTGTTATGGCTGAGGATTTAGGTATAATATTAAACGAGTTAAAAGTTATAAGAAGCTACTTGATAAAAATTGGTCCTAGTCGCCGACAAGGAAAGATTTCAGAGATAAAAAGAACAGAGGCAAATTCTGTTTTAGTTAAGTACAGTAAGTTTTTAGAAATCTATAAAGAAAACTTAAAAAATTATACAAGTTCCGAAATTACATTAATTAAAAAGATTTGTGAAGAGTTCGATAGGTTATTTTTAGAAATAATTTCTTTGTGTAGTTTAACAGAAGAGAAAAATATCCCACTACAAACCATGGCGACGGATTCATTCGATTTAAAAACTGCGCTACATCTTATGCCCGTCATGGATGGTAGCATTAATAACACTAAGCAACTGATCGAAAATATCGAATATTACGATACAATGTTAGATACACCGGCATGTAAAAACAAACTAATTCAGTTTATATTGAAAAGTAGGTTATCCCAGCGTGCAAAGTTATTATTGTCTCCAAAATATGAGACTGTCGAAGAGCTGACGAAGGATATGCGTAAATTACTACTCCCACAAAAAAGTTACATTGCTATTCAGTCAAAATTACAGTTTTGTAAACAAGAGAGTAAAACAATTACAGATTACGGCAAAGAGATGTCAGAACTCTTTGTAGATTTGACGATATCGCAAGCTGACAGTGATTCAACCAAGTATGCCTTATTAAGACCCATGAATGAGAAGTTAGCAATCAAGCGATTTGCGGATGGTTTGCGAGATCGTCGATTAAGCACCATAATTGCCGCGCGTAACTTTTCTTCTCTAACAGAAGCGATCCTGGCAGGGTCGCCATGTAAAGTCGGGTGTTTAGGAGACAAATGAAACGAATGAGGTTCGAGAATACACTGACTATATTGGGATAAAGATACCTTATTATATACCTTACAACTACTACATCACAATTGGAAGTGTCTCTTGCGCTTTTATTTTTATTTTTTGTGTGTTAATCCTTATGCGGTTCACATAATACATAGTCTACTTACCAAGTTTCAACAGGATAACTCTTATACTTTCGAAGAAAAGTGGCTGTGACATACGGATGGACAGACAGTCAGACAGACAGGCAAACAGTCAGATGGACAGACAGACATAACCAATCTATAAGGGTTCCGTTTTTTGCCATTGGGCTACGGAACCCCAAAAAATATAACAATAGCTCTCTAGGAATTATTTTATTCAGTAGAGGGATAGTTTAAAGGTATGTTAATTTCCTCACGTAAGATGAATATTTCTGTGGATTAGTATGCGAGGCGGAACTGCAGGTGCGCTGAAAACTGATCGCGGCATACGACCCTACGTGATGCGCCTTCGACAGGCTGTGAGGAGCCATGAGGAGCCAAATGACCGCTTTATCGCCTCACTGAATTTCTTAACGATAATCTGAAAATGAAGGAGAGATTCGTGGTTTAATGGTGAATATGCAGAACATTCTACGAGATTTAAGAGCAAAAGTGATATCGCCTTTTTTTTTGGGTGGTAAAATCATGAAATGAGTCCGCCCGCCCTTACTGTCAGACTCTTACTGACTAAAATCCACCCGTGTTCTTTCGGATGCCCCTTACGTTCCGGGGCCACGGTATCCTGTTTAAACAATCCCGCGACCTCACCTGGCATTTGGCCCCATAGGGGGCCCCGTCAGTTTGCTGACAACTCCTTGAAGTTACGCGTGAAACACGACGCGCCACCGACCCGGGCTTGGTCCATGGTCGGACGGCGAGCTACCCATTACGCTCCGCCGCTGTGCCCTCTGCTAATTAGAGGGACACGCGTTGGAGCGTCCATACGACAGGCTATTCGCATACGGGCAAAGAGACCCCTAAGGCACACAGTGCCTAAGGAAGAGTTTTTGCCCGCATCCCAGGGTGCACCGGCCCGAAAAACTGGTCTTCCACCCGGACGTATCCGAGAGGGAACTCCAGTCCATGGGTGAACGTGGAGGTTTCCTGTCTTAGCACCCCAAAGTGATATCACCTTAGCGATTTCGTTCGATACCTAAACGAATACATATCAACATTGATTGTGAGTATAGGGTAGAGTAATCAAGAATATAGGACTGAAATTAAACCTTTTATATTGATTTAGTCACACTTTCTTGATGAAAGCAAATAGTGAGATGAGTCTAAAACGTCCATCATTGTCAATATCACTTTATGAGAGTTAAAACTTAATAATACCAAAATATTAAGAATTTAGCTCCTTTAAGGCCGTTAATCTCTTAAGATAGTGTAAACGTTTTGTTCTTAAGTTGCTGATAAACTTATGCATTAACTTGTAATGAGCATTTTCATGTTCACATTGCAGATAAAGTATGATACATATGACGATTTGTTTGATATCGAATTGCATGTACGTACTAATGACAATGTACATGATTCTCTGTTCCAAATTAGATTGTGTAACTATTCGTCACTGCCGACATCTTTTGTATTTTCTTTGCAGCGCCTTTATGTCGTAAAGTGGATATTCGTAGATCACGGTCGAATTGCATTGCGTCGCTCCATTAGCCATCTCGCTCCATATACGTGCGATTTGAATCGACAATCGTTCGATATCGCCATCAGCAAGCTCGCTAACGAGCGTTCTGGCGAGCTTTTTGCCGAGCCCGCCTGCCAAGTTTGACATCTTCATTAAAAAAATCACAATGACTAAAAAATAGAGCGTTCGCTAGAAAGTTCGAGAAAATGTTCGTATCAATGTTTGGCGGCGACTCTCGATATTCTGTTACAATTGAATGCACAAAACACAAAATGTATGCAAATTTTGTGTTTAATAATAGACATTTTATGGGGGTCCGTAATCAAAGGGTTAAACGGGATACTGTTACTAAGACTTCGCTGTCTGTTTGTCACCAGCCTGTGCCTCATGAATCGTGGTAGTTGAAATTTTCAGATTTCAGATGATGTATTTCTGTTGCCGCTATTTTTTTTTAACTTGGTAAAATCATCAAATGAGTCCTCCCACACAGGGCAGAGCGGAAGGAACTGTCAGACTCGTACTGACTAAAATCCACGGTGTCTTTCAATAGCCCTTTACGTTCTGGGGTCACGGTAATTCGTGAGTTCCGCGTTGCTGCTATAACAAAAAACTAAAAAAACAGACAACACGTACAACAGATATGATTATTTTTTTCTAATTTTTCCTCGTTTTTGATAACGACAACTGTTAGACGTTTGAAATATTCATAGAATATTTAGTAATATTTTCACTTTAATGTAAATTTTGAACAATAATTATTTTTAGACAACAACTGAATTTAAATAAAACAAGTATTTTGGATTCCCATACAAAAACCTGAAATTTTTGCCCTTTTTATACACACAATGGTACTGAACCTTTCGTGCACGACTCCGACTGCAACTTGGCCGAGTTTTTTGTATCAAAACAATGCTCATCATATATTCCTGTGATATTTATTCATTAGAAAATATCTATCGGGACCACATTACGTGTGCAACTAATATAAACTTTATTGTTTGCAGTTAAATTTTTTGTGGAATGGAAAAAATATTAATAATATTGTGGTTTAAAGTGGAAAACAGTATTCCATTATTATTGTTCAAGAGTATTTGTCTTTAAAGTTCATTTATTTATCCAGAGTCAACTTTAAAACAAAAATGTATATGTAAAACTCTGATTAATTTTGTATGTAACCAATGGAAAGTTAATAGTAGGTAATATGTAGATTAGTAATGAACACAACTATGTCGTTTTTGGCTAAATTCTAATAAATAACAGGTATTTTGTGACAGGTCCTTCTGAACGGTCCATTTATGTCCAATGAAATGACCTACAAGTAGTTGTTTCGGGTTTGGGTGTACGTGATGTGCATGCGAATTTTTTTCGTCATTTCCCGAGAAATAACTACAACGTACACCTATATAGCCATGACATATTCCCGAATTTATTTTATTTCATTCTTATTTTCTTTTTTTCTTTTTTCCTACAAAAGACTACAAAGGTAAACACGAATTTTGTTAAAAAAACTCCGATCAGTGAAGGTCTAATAACATCTCCTCGGATTGGGCAGGGATTTTTAACATATTGTACATTTTATCATAAAATAAAGTTAGATTTTTCGTAACGTGTTTCAAAAAGGGTAGTAAAATCAAAAAAACATAGCGTAAATACAATTATTTTTTACTATACACGGTATATTATATTATACAAATAGCAAAAAAACATTTTTTGTTGGATAGCCCATTTATTGAGGTGTGTTAAAGGTTATAAAACATAACAATAGTGTGATGTTGAGGTTCAATCCTTCAAAAAAAACTGAGAGTCGTTTAAGATGGTGTGGCCATGTAATGAGACGAGACGAAGAGCACGCTGTTACGCAAGCATTGCGCATCCCAGAAAAGAAGAAAGCAGAGGAAGGCCACTGGCCACGTGGCTGACAACCGGTACCAGGGATATAGAACGGGCACAGCTGAACCTACAGACAATCCAGGACAGAGCGGCCTAGCAACGAAATACGAGGAGGGCCGACCCAAGTAAAGGGAAAAGGAAAAGAAGATGATCAAAATGAACCTAGCAGCGGAGTTAAAACCAGAAACAGCTAGTATCATTATAATTTGATAAATTGCGCCAAGAGCCAAATAATAATTGCAGCCATCGAAATTGCATACACGGGATATTCAATTTAGTTCTAGTTCCAGCTAAATAAACAGACAACAGCGCATAGTTACACAAAGTGTTATTGAATAAATTAATATTTGAACGTTGATTCTGAATTTACAAACAATATGAATATTTGAAATATTGACAGTCAGGTAATTAAATGGTAAATACAATTCAAGTTACCGTCTTGCTAAAGTAACTCAGCAGGTAAATAGTAAGATCTACGAACTAAGAAACATTTTTTTCCTAACTTTTGTCTTATAAAATAACGAGAATGATAAGGAAAATCGAAATGCGTAACGGCTAATGTTTTTTTTTTGTTTATTATTTTGGTAGAGTTGAATATATATAATATTTAAACAAAAACACAAACCAGCTATATGTTATTGTAGCGTGAAACACGCTTTTAAATATGTTTTAGGTATGTACGTAGTTACCTACAAGTACATACTTTGTTCTACCCGCTGTGCGCTGGTGTCGCCGTGTTCGGGTAATAGCAGTATCGTTTGGCTCAGCTGAGTGCATAATTTATTAGGTCTCACATCAAATTTATGTTTTAAACATAGAACACTTGTGTGCTTACAGAAAACACAGTTTATAAATGAACCGTTTAAAAACCTCTTCTACGAAAAGCAGAACGAAAAAAAAAACAGAACTGAATAATCTTTATACAAAAAAGTATAAACAAGGATATAATTTTTTATGAAAAAGAAAAAGTTCATAGCGAAAAGATCGCGAACAAGCCAGAGCCCCCGTGATTAATGATGAACACGACACCATTCAATTTAATTCCAGAAATTCCTGTCCAATAAGATAAAAAGAGAAAGTTTTATGCTTTTTTTATTTATTTTTAATGAAATCCCCACTTTGTCGTGTCGAAAGGTACGTCGCTTCAATTAAGATTTTAGTATTAATGATGGGGCGGCAGCCGCTGGACAAATTTTCCAAAAAGTATTTTAGGAATCATAACAATTCCTTTATAGATAATTCAAACATTAATTTGAAAAGGAGTTATTTAGTATTGGGCGAGTTTAATTTCATGGTCATTCTTCTTCTTCATTAGTTTACCACGTAAATGTTACCTTCCTGAGCTTGAGATCTGTTGTATGTTGACCTATTTTTTCTTGAGGCCAAAATGTGTCTAAGTCCTTTAATAAAAAAAAGGTAATTAATTCATATAAAAATAAACGACATAACCAAAGATTGGAAGGTATTACCAGAGCCCAAGCGTTCTCGCGTCCAAAGCACGTAGGTATTCACGGATCGGGCAATCTAATCTACACATTTTCAAGACAAAATAATCGTGTCTCCACCTAAGATAATCCAGCCACGTAGGAACGTAAGCAGGGCACATAATTACGTGTAGGCAATACTACCCATCCCTGTCCTTATAAATGGAGACTGTGACTCAGCTATCTGGCTTCATCAAGTCTACATCAATCTTTTTGCTGGGCGCGGGTTTTTACTTTCATGAAGTTATTTGGCAGTTCAAATTAAGTAGCAGCAATTTAGATAAATTGTAAAACCTACTTACATACATTTTTTTTAAACCCAAATATTCACTTTTTATCGATATGAATAGGCAGAAACTATACCTATTTTCTTTATATCCAAATATTCATACAAAAAATAACCATAACCAGATTATTTTTTTGTTACGCTCACGCTTCATTGGAATCGCTAACTGTAAAGAAATGACAATTTAGTTCACAGATTTGAAGTCCATAGCCAGGTAAGTTTTCCGTACTGGTTTAGTCATACTTTAAGAGCAACTAATAAACTCTAGTAGTTCAACTGCATAATGCCAAAACTGCGTTATTCACAAAATATCTACTTACCAACATCAATGTAGATATTATTATCAACTTCGAATTTATTTTGAAATAGAAACTCTTCCATTTTGTTTCTCAATAAACAGGCGCTCTATTGAAGCGTTTTCATATCAAAGTGTCATTTTTTGTATCGTTCACCGTCATTTGGACACGAAGATAATGCGAACAAATGCGTGGGCTCGGGTTCTCTGAACCTTTTTCAATAAATGTGCCTTCGGTAACCGCTTCACTGAAACTCTTTTAGACGATGCGATTAGGGATTATGAATAAAAACATCATTAAAGGAGTTCGTAAATACCGCATTGTATTTTTTTTTCCAAAAGGTTAAATTATTCATAGTCTTCTTAAAACTTCGGAAGTCCAAATTAAACATTTTAATTTTCTTAAGCTCTACATTTACGGTCGCGGGACTGTACGAATTACCGTGACCCCGGAACGTAAATGGCTATTGAAGGACACCGTGGATTTTAGTCAGTACAAGTCTGACAGTCCCTCCCGCTCTGCCTTGGGTGGGAGGACTCATTTGATGATTTTACCACGCTAAAGAAAAAAAAAGCTCTACATTTAGCCACTCTAAGACACTGCCTATTTATTAATAAAGTGTGGTCGAGAACTCTTTAATTTAATTGAACTCCTCTTAAGGGTCGAAACTATCGGGTTTAGTACATAATAAAGAAGACTTTGTAATTTCGCTGCTTTCATATTACTTAAATGCGTTCGTTTACAGAGTTTTAGCTTAACTTGAGACACATCTTTACAGCCGACATTGTAACATTTTATGGGCGTCGATTTCACTTGTCAATTGTGTAATAAACTTCCGTCTTGTTCCTACCATTTCTATTTGATTTAAGCTCACTTCTTGCGGAATTGTCTCCCACCTATTTCATTTTATTGCTTCATATTAAAATAGTACTTTGAAGTGCGGCTTCTCGTTCCCAACCACAAATGTATGCATATGAATGATAATTATGTACATGAATGTTGAAACTGCTAAGAACAGTCCTATCATTTTGAATTGTAACATGTTCTTTTAATCTATGCGGAGGATAATTACCATTTCAAATGAGAATACCGCAGTGATATAAACGAAATATGTTGTGTACTTAAATATGTTGTTTACGAAGCAAAACATTCGGATTAATATACTTACTTATGAATGTACCTAATAAACAAGATTGATAACATTTCCTGAAACTTATCCACTAACAAGTAACAGAAGTTGGTGAACTTTTATGGAAGGACTAAATATGGTCCTCTTAAGTTTCTTTTTAGAATCTATTAGACAGTGAAGTTATAATATTGATTCGCCATTTTGGCTTGCTTGCTGTCCCAGATTCGCTATGAATACAGAGTGGAGCCTCACATAATACGATACATGGCCTACTTTGTGAGGGATCCTCGGAGCCTAGCTACTTGTTTACATTGAACTTACGTGTCTTGTGCGTTTGTAGTGTGTAGCGTCTCACTACTCTAATATTCGTGGAGTTCGTGGATGGAGTTTTAATTTAAACGTAAAAACTGCATCGCAAATATTTGTCCCATATAAAAAAACATACCTAGTAAACTGACGTTGGGGTCACAGAAAGCAGTCCTGTTTCCCACAGCTGGGGAACGTAACAGGCCGATTATGATATATTGAAGTTATATATAGTAGTCATAATTAAGTATATTAATATACCCAAAGCGAGCGGTTTATAAATATACCGATATAGCTACAACAAGGGGTTAATTCGGTTACATTTCGATATAAATGCGACGTTTAACGTTAGAATGTTGAGTCTTTTGGTTTGCCGGTTAACCGCATGCCCATGACCCGTTTCCTGTTTCCCTTACTTACAGGGAGACGCAATGGTTTACAAAATACGGTTATATGGTCGGAGCACTGCGTATAGCTATCGCTAGGGTAGGTAGCGCAGGTTTTTTTAATAGAAAATGTTATTACGGATACAGGAAGTACGTATTTTATTTTAAAATTTTAACATTTTTTATTAATATTACTCCTTGAATTGCACTGCATATGAACAAGGTCACATAAAATTTTGTTAACTTTCAAAATTAATTTTCTCTCTTGAGAAAATAAACCTATGTATACCAACCGAGCGACACCTCGAAATTGGAAGATATTACAAGTAGGAGAGCACCCGAGAGCACGTCCCCGGCTACAAGATTTATCAGTTGCGACAGATTACAATCATCCAGAAACTTCGGAGTACTGTTGTCTGAAGAAATCGTCAAACTTTTCAGAACGGATGAATATTGGTTAGTATGAAGTAGCAACAAACCAATTCAATGTAATAATGATCGTTAATATTCAGAATGGTTGTAAAGCAGGGTATATAGTATGACCTCTCTAAATCCTCACACTTTATAGGTGCAGTTTATTGAATAGTGAATTCTGGGCTCCGGTCGGGTAGCAGTGGCGAGTCGACCACAAGCAGAGCAATAAGGCGTGTGAAGCGGTCGGGCCTTGTCTTAATTGTCAATAACCGTGAGTCGGGGCGCGCCGAGCCCGCTCCCGACGAATAATTAACGAACTTCCGCGATTTTCGAGTTTGTAAATTGCCTCATGGTCTCGTCGACCCGCGTCCTGGTTTGCTGATATAAATTATGTGCGCACAAAATTAATCTTAGTGATTTAAGAACACCCTTTATTCTCAGCCTTCCATTTAAATCTTATTCTTACGAAGTTCTCTAATGGCAAGTTTCTGCATTACTGAAAGTGCCTTTTTGTTATATCGTATAGTTAACTTAGCTATATCGCTGTTTTCAGATTAGTGTAGGCGTTATTGTGAAATGAAGCCGACATTTATCGGTAATGTCACTTCTCCTTGATTTTCCTGAGAGATTTCAGAATAAGATCCTGGTAACGGATCTCGACATTTGGTATATTATTTCCGTTTTCGGAGAAATTAAAACAAGACAGCACCGTTTCGCTCGGCTCCCGTCGTGTTTGTGTGGAAGTGTTTCCAATAATTATGTTATTCGAGTAGGTACGCCGTTTGCTAATACTAATAAACGCATACCGGGAGTGTATATTGAATTAAATTACGGAGTCATACATGACGTAACTTTAGCGAGCTTCGGCGAGGAGTTGCGCGATCCGGTGCGAGTGAGAGCATAAACAGAAAATTTACAAGCCCACGCCTTTCATTAAAATGTAAACAAGCTTCCATATAATTCGTGGTACGTAAATACATCAGCGGGGATCACAAGGGCGGGGTGCACACACCCAAACTGCGGGAATGTTTTATGGTCAACATTAACCGCAATACGGTTGACCCTGGAAGCTCATCTTCCCGAGACTAAATGCACTTAACCAGCGCTTTAATACTTTAGAGCGTGCTTATGTGATATTCGTTATAAACAACCAACTTTATGATTCTTCTGTGTGTTCAATGTTTTGTCGTCAACTTTACAAAAGTTAGCAGATTTTTATAGCTGTACTATAAATAGGAAGTGACGTATAAGCATAGAGTGTCAGCAATATAATACCAAGCACCATCATAAATTTGAAACTACAGGGTAAAACAAAATTATTAAAATATCCCTTTTATTCTCATGACCTATTTTATGTAGGTACTGAAATTTCAGTGAGTTATTTTAGTAATAGAAAGGAAGGAAAATAGACAAAAGAATTTGATTTATGTTGCAAACTACAATAATTGGATACCTGGAAAGGTTCTAGCTGTTCTGTTTCTATGTTATTATTAAATTATTATATTAATTTAGAACTTCCATTACTAGAATTTAAAACAGGGATACTAAAACATTTTGTGCGCACGTTGTGGGAAACGTACTAATTGACTACTACAGTGTTTTTAACAGATATTATTTTTAGTAGCGTGTAGAGGCACGCTGTTTAATAATTTCCATGAAATGTGAAATGATCTACGACCAGTTAATTAAATATTACATTGAACGTGGTTAAAGAAGTTCGTTTCTCAAGAATCGCTGAATGTGCCTTATCTATTTCTATATCAAATTCGCTTCAGATATTTAGGCGTGAAACGTAATAAACAAACACACTCACTTTCGAATTTATTTCATTTTTGTTGCCAGTGGCTTCACCCTCTACAATTTAATAAAAATCCTGTCCAATGAGTTCATCCAGGATATAAACTATCTGTGTACCAAATCACATCCAAATCCGTCTCGTAGTTTTTGCGTGAAAGAATTACAAACACACATTCAAACTTTCGAATTTATAATATTAGTAAGAAGTATGATAAGATTTTATTTGTATAATAAATAAGTAAATCGGGTAACAAACAGCACCGATAAGACAGTAAAACTTGATCAAGGGACATCAGTTAATTCATAGAATCTACGGCATTTGGACTTTTTCTTCGAGGTGCCAACGCATCCTTTGGTATATTATAGTAGCCCCTTATTATAGGTTCCTTAGATAACAGTAACCAGCAGCTAGTTCGTAGACTTATTACATAATAGAAATACTTTTTCTCTTAGAAATACAAGAGTGACTTGTATTTATTTATCTTAGACGGAGCACCAGCCACTACTTCTTCACCGAAGAAGTTTGTACTTCAAGTGATATGAGGCGAACTTGTAGGAACACTGAGGAGTTACTCGACCAACGTTTAATCTTCATTGAAAGTTGCTTGTTTTGTTCCTTATAAAGGTGGGAAACTTATAATGTGATAAAATAACATGAGGTCTTGCTACAGGGAGTTTCAAGAGCTCGCTTGTGTGGAGACCACAATTAAGGAATGTTTGAAGTTCAGTATCTAAAGTTTTGTAGACATATTTTAATAGACGTCTACGTTAGTGATTTTGCGGATACTTCAGGCTTAGTAGGACGTCATGGCCCTGGGGGTCTAATCACTAAGCACGAAACCTGTAGTTTCGTTCTTAGTGACAGACGTTTTGACGATGAGCCCGAACTAAGAATGAAGCCTTTGTCAAACTGACAGGCGATAGCGAACCGGACCGAGTCCTAAGCGATACGAGACGTCAAACTGGGTGCAGCGAACCGAGGCGTGACAGTTGTATTAGCTGACTTATTATGAACGACGACAAACAGAGCAAATACGCTTTCGCCACGTCTTCGCATCGGTTCGGTCACGCTATCGGATCGATTTTGCTTTTCTATGTGACTGGATTCAAACAATTCCATACATTACAAATAAAAACGCCTCGCTTCGTATTCGCCACGCCTGTCTGTTTGACAAAGGCTTGAATGATATTACAATTTGACAGATAGGTCCTTCGAGTCCGCGCCACCACTCATGACCTGCGAAAATTAGTGGTACTACATTTTAGTGCAATGTGATGTAATGACGAATGATGTTAGTTTGGTTCGTACATCTCTATCCATTCCCGTGTTATCGTTGACGTAGAAAGTAGACACCCTGGAACTCAAAGGGCAATCGAAGGAACGGGGTGGATTTTAGTCAGCCTTTTAAGCTCTATCCGTAATGAAGGACTCATAAAAATACACATACATAAACGACCAGACCCGAAACAACTTCTAGTAGATCATACAAATATTTGCTCTGTGCGGGAATCGAACCCGCGACACGCAGCACAGCAGTCCAATCGCTCAGCCATTGCGCCAACCGTACCGTCCTTACCACGTCTTACCTTTTAGTCATCGCTTATACCAATATTGTAAATACACAACATTACCATATTCAAATATATGCTGGTTCCACTTAAACATAATTATTATCCACTTTAAGCAAACGTTAACTCATTTCATTTTGGTTGGATTAGTCCTATCGTATTAATTCCAATAATGTTTGATGTAATGAAGTGAACTTAAGTGTGTTGATTTAAAATGTATTTTGAACAAACACACAAATGTTCACTTCGTTGGAAATTCAATTAATGGTAATGATTATTATTAAACTCGTATATGAAAGTTAACAACACTGTTACAATAACACGTTGTAGCATATTTCAGTAAATTCTGTCAGGGAAAATCATTTCAGTATCAAAGAATTCAGTAGATATCTAAGGTATTTAATTAATTCACAATATTCTCTCTAGAACAGTAAATCTACTCCAGGTAGGATCGCGAGGTCCAAGTACCTCCAATAAGTAATTAATTGTATTAGTACAGGAGCTTGGAGTTGCACCACTATGCAGCCACTCTTGTATGAATAAGATATTGAGTTATATAACATTGAAGGTAAGTAAAATTAAAGCAATATAAGCTTCATAGCGGAAGATTATTATTGAAGTGAAAACTTCTTTAGCGGCGTTGTGCACTTTTTTGGAATGGGTAAAAAATGCTAAACTCGCGTCAGGACACGTGACCTGATCGAAAATTCGTAAGACGGCGCAGGGCGCTTGCGCGAATGTTTGTGTGTGTTTATTGCTATTCAAGTTTTCACTTCTGCCGGCACTCCCAGAGTGCAACCCATCGTTTTTTTCATTAATTTTGACGGCACGGTTAGTGCAGTGGCTAAGCGATTGGATTGCAGCGCTGCGTGTGACGGATTCGATTCCCGCATGGAACAAATATTTGAATGACCTACAAGTAGTTGTTCCGGGTCTGGGTGTTTGTGTATGTGAGTTTCTATGTTTGTAAACGCACCCACGACACAGGAGAAATTCCTAATCTGGGCGACGTTTTTTTTTAAAAAAAAAGATCTAATCAGTTTGGTTTCTCTTGACCTTAGTCAAGGTCAGGGATGACAGAGGCTGGGTTACGTGAGTTCTTATGGGCCTACCACACGCACAAGCTTCACCACAGTTTTACCTGCGCAAGCTTCTCCCATGAAAAAACAATACACGGTCGGCAACACTGAACGCCCAACCACACACACAGGCAAGTACGCGCAGGCCGGGCGTGCGCAGGCAAAACTGTGGTAAAGCTTGTGCGTGTGGTAGGCCCATTAGACTTTATGCAGCACAAGAGTAGTGGTGGCCGAGTTGTATCGGCCCCAACTGCCAGGTTGCCAGGCACATTACTTTGTATAATTTAATTTATCACCACTGCTCTATTGGCTGTATTTATTTAGCTCGTGGCTAAATAAATACAGCCGCACAGGCCGATCTTCCGGGTTAAGCCGCCCTTGTCGAGGTTGGTCTGTGGATGGGTGATTATCTGCCATAGCGCGTTTCCTCCGTGCCTCGGAAAGCATGTAAAGCCGTTGGTCCCGGCTGTCATATGTAGATCTTTGACAGTCGTTACTGTTAGAGATACAATTGAAAGTCCATAAAGGTCATAAATTCTAAAAGTCTGACAACCGGGCTTACCTAAGGATATCTTGTTACCCAGAGATGTTAGTTAAGATTTGTTTTATTTTAACGTGGTAAAATCATCAAATGAGTCCTCCCACCTATGGCAGAGCGGGAGGGACTGTCAGACTCGTACTGACTAAAATCCACGGTGTCCTTCAATAGTCCTTTACGTACCGGGGTCACGGTAAATCATAAGTCCCGCGACCATGTAAGTTAAGCTTAGGCATTAACTTCATATAAAATATTGATAGTCACCTGAATAATACGTGTCATACGTAATTGAATCTAATTTAATAGAGAATTATGTGTCAGTAAAGGAGATACATATAATATTATTTCTTTTTTGTATTTAAAATTCAAAAGAAGAAGTACTACGAATACTTTTTGCATTTTCAAAAGTTTAAGAAACATATTTTCCAGTATGTATTGCAAACAAGGACGATTTCTATAAAAATAAACTGATGTTCATTAGCATGTAATGATGTCCCATATAGTGACGTCATATACACACTACGCGCTATATACGCACTCCACCACATAACGTGACCGTTCTGATCGTCCCTCATTCGGTTGACCGACATAATACGCCATTTTACAACGTCTTTTATTTCGCCTCTTCAATTTATTAAATTATTCATGTACCTACGCTAGTTATATGAAAATAATACCCTTGTAATTAAATGTCGGTCGGTATTTATAATGGCTTGTTAACATAAGGTTTATTAACCAAGGTATAAGCTTCATAGCGGAAGATTATTATTGAAGTGAAAACTTCTTTAGCGGCGTTGTGCACTTTTTTGGAATGGGTAAAAAATGCTAAACTCGCGTCAGGACACGTGACCTGATCGAAAATTCGTAAGACGGCGCAGGGCGCTTGCGCGAATGTTTGTGTGTGTTTATTGCTATTCAAGTTTTCACTTCTGCCGGCACTCCCAGAGTGCAACCCATCGTTTTTTTCATTAATTTTGACGGCACGGTTAGTGCAGTGGCTAAGCGATTGGATTGCAGCGCTGCGTGTGACGGATTCGATTCCCGCATGGAACAAATATTTGAATGACCTACAAGTAGTTGTTCCGGGTCTGGGTGTTTGTGTATGTGAGTTTCTATGTTTGTAAACGCACCCACGACACAGGAGAAATTCCTAATCTGGGCGACGTTTTTTTTTAAAAAAAAAGATCTAATCAGTTTGGTTTCTCTTGACCTTAGTCAAGGTCAGGGATGACAGAGGCTGGGTTACGTGAGTTCTTATGGGCCTACCACACGCACAAGCTTCACCACAGTTTTACCTGCGCAAGCTTCTCCCATGAAAAAACAATACACGGTCGGCAACACTGAACGCCCAACCACACACACAGGCAAGTACGCGCAGGCCGGGCGTGCGCAGGCAAAACTGTGGTAAAGCTTGTGCGTGTGGTAGGCCCATTAGACTTTATGCAGCACAAGAGTAGTGGTGGCCGAGTTGTATCGGCCCCAACTGCCAGGTTGCCAGGCACATTACTTTGTATAATTTATTTTATCACCACTGCTCTATTGGCTGTATTTATTTAGCTCGTGGCTAAATAAATACAGCCGCACAGGCCGATCTTCCGGGTTAAGCCGCCCTTGTCGAGGTTGGTCTGTGGATGGGTGATTATCTGCCATAGCGCGTTTCCTCCGTGCCTCGGAAAGCATGTAAAGCCGTTGGTCCCGGCTGTCATATGTAGATCTTTGACAGTCGTTACTGTTAGAGATACAATTGAAAGTCCATAAAGGTCATAAATTCTAAAAGTCTGACAACCGGGCTTACCTAAGGATATCTTGTTACCCAGAGATGTTAGTTAAGATTTGTTTTATTTTAACGTGGTAAAATCATCAAATGAGTCCTCCCACCTATGGCAGAGCGGGAGGGACTGTCAGACTCGTACTGACTAAAATCCACGGTGTCCTTCAATAGTCCTTTACGTACCGGGGTCACGGTAAATCATAAGTCCCGCGACCATGTAAGTTAAGCTTAGGCATTAACTTCATATAAAATATTGATAGTCACCTGAATAATACGTGTCATACGTAATTGAATCTAATTTAATAGAGAATTATGTGTCAGTAAAGGAGATACATATAATATTATTTCTTTTTTGTATTTAAAATTCAAAAGAAGAAGTACTACGAATACTTTTTGCATTTTCAAAAGTTTAAGAAACATATTTTCCAGTATGTATTGCAAACAAGGACGATTTCTATAAAAATAAACTGATGTTCATTAGCATGTAATGATGTCCCATATAGTGACGTCATATACACACTACGCGCTATATACGCACTCCACCACATAACGTGACCGTTCTGATCGTCCCTCATTCGGTTGACCGACATAATACGCCATTTTACAACGTCTTTTATTTCGCCTCTTCAATTTATTAAATTATTCATGTACCTACGCTAGTTATATGAAAATAATACCCTTGTAATTAAATGTCGGTCGGTATTTATAATGGCTTGTTAACATAAGGTTTATTAACCAAGGTTTAAGTTTTCATTACGTAATATACATCTACCAATATTTTCAGAGGCTTTTGCCTTATAGTGGGATGAGACAGGTTTACAGTAACCTTTAAATAATAACTATGAAGGAGCTCGTGGCTAAACAAATACAGCCGCACAGACCGATCTTCCGGGTTAAGCCGAGCTTGCCGAGGTTGGTCTGTAGATGGGTGACCATCTGTCATAGCGAGTTTCCTCCGTGGCTCGGAAAGCACGTAAAGCCGTTAGTCCCGGCTGTCATTTGTAGATCTTTGACGACTGTCAAAGATCTACAAATACTGTTACTGTTAGTCAGAAGCTCTAAAGTCTGACAACCAGTCTTACACTGGGTAATACGATATTACCCAGTCACTGGGTTGTGGAGGTCCGACAGGCAGTCGCTCCATGTAAATTACTGATATCCAGCTGCATCTGGTTTGCCTGGAAGCCGACCCCAATATAGTTGGAAAAAGGCTAGGCGGATGAAAGGGAGCAGCAGATGACTTACAAAAAACGTCCCGTATAGGTCGTGAGGTCTCTGATCAGTAGTCAACGTAATTGAAATCACGCCTGTACTATGCGATGAGAGCTCTTCATTTTGCCAGATGTTATGTTCATAAAGAACGCGCACATTAAAAGATCCTAGGGGAACAGTGTGGGGTGCTAAGACAGGAAACCTGCTCTTTGCCCGTATGCGAATAGCCTGTCGGGTGGACGCTCCAACGCGTGTACCTCTGAATAGCAGAGGGCACAGCGGCGGAGCGGGCTTACGGACGGTGACTAATGGGTAAGCTCGCCGTCCGACCAAGGACCAAGCCCGGGTCGGTGGCGCGTCGTGTTTCACACGTCACCGACGGGGCCCCCGTTACGGGTTATGGGGCCAAATGCCTGCTGGGGTCGCGGATTTTTTCTTAATCCAGGATACCGCGGCCCTGGAACGTAAAGGGCATCCGAAGAAACACGGGTTGATTTTAGTCAGTAAGAGTCTGACAGTCCCTTCCGCCCCAGCCAGGGCGGGAGGACTCATTTGATGATTTTGCCACCATAAAAAAAAAGGGGAACAGTGTACAAGACGGGGATGCGAGGTATGATGGGAAATCACACACTCAAGGCAAACTTAACACAATACTAACCACTTGATAGTGGCCACTTGCAAATGTTGTCCTGTTGGCGATGTTGTGTTAAGTACGCCTAAAGAGTGTATGTCCCCATTATACCTCGCGTCTCCGTCTTATACACTGTTCCCCTACAATAATGAAGTGTGAACAAAGCAGTACATTTATCAACAACATCACCCATTAGGAAGTACGTATAATGATCACTGGAGCGGGCGATGGGAAGCCAAAACACAATAAAAGACGTTTTCCGTCCTAAAACGAGCCGACCAAAAACTTCCAAGCAAACACAATTGCAAATTACCCTTAACAAGCTCAACAAACAAGATTATTTTTAATTTTATTACAAGCAATTACTAGAACTTGTACTCTCAACAAACAGAATTAACGATGAACTAAAATAATCAAGTAATTAATGGGTTTATGGAAGGTACTGTCTGGTACAGTCACGTTTACGTGTAATCTGTGCTAGGCATTAAGTCGAATCGTTACTAGATTACCATTAATCAAAAGATAACAATTCGGGTATTAGTGTGAGCTTAGTTGAAATATTACGTGATTTGTAATAATGAAAAGAAACTCTCAGAAATACGTCTGCTAATTGCTGTTCGTGTTCAATCAAAATACATACCAGTAGCGTGGCTATCGGTTTGCTAATCGAGAAATCTCGAGCTTGAAAACCAGGGATTGCACCACTAGTAATCCCGCTCTTAATGGAGACCGATTAAGAACATTTTAGGGTAGTTCAAAGTCTAAAATCGCTCGCAAGACACTGTCCCAACCATTATAACTTTGTTTACTAGCCAGATTGTGATTTTTTAAACCCTAATTACAGTACCTTCATACCGTAGCCCTAAGGCCCTAGTCTTTCAGAACAAGTAACAACAATATTAATTAATTTAGTTCAAGAAATTACGAAATCTTTCATTATCTACAAAAAATGTATTAAAGAAAACACGGCCAAAGCTAAGAGCATAAATTAACCCCGAAATATCTGTTACGCAAATGTTTGTATACTCGGCTTGCTTGTCTTTTAGACGCAACGATTTGTTTGGAAGACAATCAAAGCACGTAATGGATAGCCACATTCAACCCAACAATATTTTTCTTCAAAATATTTTGAGCATTTGGACAAGGAACTATTATAATGGGATCTGCATTGTATGATTGACCCGCATGTCGGTGCCGGCTCCCGCTAGAGACTGATAACGCAATAATGAGGGTCTGTTTCGCAGTCCACTGACTCTATGATGCGAGTTATAACTACTTCATTGTCCTCAAGGCTCCTTACCCCGGCGTAATGTCGGGTGAAAAGAATTCCGAAAATATTTCTTCGTTGTAAATGTCACAACAAAGACATCTGTTAAAAGGGTGTGTCTCCGTGTCTCAGATTTATCCTAAGAGCTTCACCTTCGTCCTTAATAGTTTAGAGTCCGGTGCACACTGCAGTGAGTCACATTGTGTTCAGTCGGATGTGTAGCCGCGCGAGAGAAACTGCGTGCTGCTGAATGTGAACATCGGCCACTGTGAAGTTTGGTACTATGAAGTTTGTATTTGCATATGTACTACACAAACATTCAGTAGCCCTACAACTTGAAGAGTTACTTGCTCATATACAATGCATGTATCAAATCATGACTGTGGTTTCGGAAACGTTAATGTAATGAAAACACACACACACACATTTAAGCATTACTCTGTGCAACGCCCCATCAACAAAGCAGCGCGAAAAATGGCGCTGAAATAGAAACGGAACACCAATTACACTTCATAGCATTTGTTTTTTTTTTAGTTAAAACTTTTACTTCTTTTAGCCAGTACAAGTCGTTGTTAATGCATAAGCTTCGCATAATATATATACGGAGCCTTAACGCTTAACGTTAGCTCCTAGGTGAACGAAACGAACATGCTTTAGAATTCATTCTTTACACTTTTGGCTGAATATTCTTTTTCTGTTTTAGTTTCTGGACTCGATTTATTGTTACTTGCTACCACATTTATGTATGGACTTTTAGGGACGTTATTGCTAAGATCGTCGATTTTTTTTAAATTTTAGATTAATGATAACACTGGTGGCTTTAGATGTAACTGAGAAGTCTAGTTATAGTTTCATAATTATATTAATAGGGAAAATGTACCAGAGCGGACGTTACGATACGTCACTGTTGTGTAGTTACTGTTTAAGCACCCACATAAGACAAAAGGTTAGGTTAGGTGTCACGACTTTGTAATTGAATTCGTTATCTTTATTACTTATTTTGACGTGAATACAAAACCTGTAAAGAGGGATCGTCCTCACTCTTAAATTGCTCCTTTAAGGGGAATAATATACTACTTGTCTGTGATAAAGTCGTTGATTTATTATTCATCGAGTAATTGCCAACTACTTGGTAGAGCCATAAACAACTTTTAATATGAAACCACAAAATGGAATATTTTTTCGTTGACAATGAATAAAAAACATCTATGCTATTTTTTAGGCTTACTTTCATAGTATAACTACTTTCAGGCCATGAAAGATTGTAAAAGTTTTACAAATAATCCTATATAGATACATAATTCGTATATTTAACCACGAATATCGTGCACGTACAACTTTAGCGAGAAATCGTAATTTATGTACAAAATGTGTTTCTGATATAACTTTTCATTCGGTAGTTATTTATTAACGCTCGGATTCAGCAAGCCATCCCGCTTTTAGTTCGGTGTGACTGTATTTTGTATCATTAGAGCGTTGTAACTGATAATATTGGAGCCTTTGAAGCACGACATTTATACGCTTGAGTCTGGTTATTTTAGTATGATGGTATTTCACTGAAGAGTTTTGGGTTGTTTATTACACTGATTTAGTCGGCGCAATTGATTTCAGCAGCATGTTTTTAACATTCTTTTTTTTAACCTGGTAAAATCATCCAATTAGTCCTCGCATCCAGGGCAGAGTGGGAGGGACTGTCAGACTCGTTCGGACTAAAATGGTGCCACTCATCAAAGAGGGGTCTTACCGCCGCGATTGCGGCGTGTCCGATGTATTTTAACATTTAATAAAAAATGGTAGTATACATGCTGTCCAACCCACAAGGTTAACAATTATACAGGGATTCGCTAACAAGGATCAAGTATTTGCATTTATTTTACACTTTAAGAACAAAGTACGGAAGACAACATAATGCCATAAAGCCTACAAAAATATTTGTTTTATCGGATATTAAATTATTGTATACAATTCATGTGGATAAGATCATCGATATAACATTTTAAATTTAAATCATACTTATAAATCTGTACATAAAAATAAAGTCTCCACTATACGGACAGTTATAGTTAAATTAATATTATTGTATCCCCCACAATTCTTACGTAACATCTTCTAAATTAACTCACTCGGCAAATTGTTTTACACACTTATCGACCCTCGTCAGCCAACAATAAACTGTATCTACTCGTAAGTTTCATTCTGTATCGACACAGTTCGAATCGGACGACCTCGAATCAATACATCACGCAAAATTGCTTCCCTGACGATTACCTGCCTAAATGGAATTGATTTCGTAATTCGTATTACCGGATATACCCGTATACGGATTGTGTTATTGTTCCTGATTTACGAGGATAAAGGGATATGCCGCTGATTCTCACGTACATATTTCGATGTTCATATTTGTATATGCCAAATCAATATACTCATTACTTGACTCTCCTTTTGTTGGCTGCTTTCAACGATTTTGTATTGAAAAATAATGAATCGTTTTTTTGTAATTTTTCTGCGTGTGTTATCGTTTACGAAATATACAGCTTAGACTGATCAGCAAATAACGAATAATATCGTAGACACATAATTATACATGATTATACTAAATCCAGACGTAGCTATATGCTACGACGTTCTCGTAGCAGTTCGCTACGGCGTAGCACATACGCAATATTTCGTTACTTTCTATGGTTCTATCTTTCTGTTTTTTAACGAACGTTTTGGTTTATTATCCGTTAGAGGATAATATATTATCTACCTAACGTACGTGCATCCAACCACCTTTTTTTTTTTTAGGGTTGCAAAATCATCAAATGTATCCTCCCGCCCTGGGTGGGGCGGAAGGGACTGTCAGACTCTTACTTACTCTACTTACTGACTAAAATCCACCCGTGTTTCTTCGGATACCCTTTATGTTCCGGGGCCGCGGTATCTTGGATTAAGAAAAAATCCGCGACTCCAGCAGGCATTTGGCCCCGTAAGGGGCCCCGTCGGTGACGTGTGAAACACGACGCGCCACCGACCCGGGCTTGGTCCTTGGTCGGACGGCGAACTTACCCATTACTCACCGTCCGCAAGCCCGCTCCGCCACTGTGCCCTCTGCTGCTCAGAGGGACACGCGTTGGAGCGTCCACCTGACAGGCTATTCGCATACGGGCAAAGAGACCTGCCTAAGGGAGGCACACAGAGCCTAAGGAAGAGTTTTTGCACTGGCCCGAAAAACTGGTCTTCCCCCCGGACGTATCCGAGAGGGGACTCCAGTCCACGGGCGCACGTGCACTTAGCACCGCCATCCAACGACCTTAATATAATTTTAATATTATATTATGATCAGCTTTGTCAGTCCATCGCCCTCGGGGAGGAAGGCTTATCAAAGTCAATCCAATGATTGAGCTCAATTACAAAGGATAATTTAACCATATCAAAACGAGGTTAAATTTGATAAGTCTTGTTAAGGTTATTTGGGAATATTTTAAATCATGTTGATAGTTTGATACTTTTAGGAAAAAGCGGCATGATGAATATATAAGAAAATGAATGGTTTAACATGAGATTAAATGCAAACAAAAAGCCGCTTAACACCAAGTGCAGATTGTAAATATTACACGGTATTTAAAGCAGCGTAGTAAATATTAAGCTTCTATTTAGATGTTATGATAAATGCGATTCGAGTGCTGCACAAAGAGGTCTTTATGTTTAAATTCGCGTGTGGTCTGGCCTGAGTCGGTTAATCTGGTGCGGCTTAGTGCTGTACTCGCTGTGACTCACTATAAATTATTGTCTTTGTGCCTCACTTGTATGAGAGAGGATAAACTTACTACTTTCGCCTTTTGTGAGCCCCTCGGAGCTCGAGTGGCTAATAATACCACTATTTTAGTGCGCTCGTTTTCAGAACTACACCGTTATGGGACTGCGTAGTGTTTGCTCGTGCAACTGCTTGTACTGTTACTCAAATAAACTCTTTGTTATTATTACGAAATGTAAACGAGATGGTTCTGACAAAATATTTTTTTTTTAGCTAAAAGGTTAATAAAAGCAATTGTATTAGTGTGCTTTTCCGAAAGTTTTCCGTTTTTCTTTGTTAGCTATATAACAAGCAGTGTAAGTTGAAAGTCAATAAAGGATGAGTAGAAAAGCCGTAAAATCTATCTTTATCTTCCGAACAAAGGCACAAGTGAGTCGCTACTCGCTAGTTACAAACAGTTAACTTGAGGAGTTTAACGTGATCTAATATTTACTACTTTGGACTCATAAGAGCGAATGGCAGGAGTTCGCAATGTTATCATGATTAATTCATGTAGCAAATCCTCACCAAGTCGCTTACGTCAGACGTAAGTGTTTGAATTGTTAGTAAAGTAAGACCACCAGAGAATGATGTACGATCTGGTAGGGACTCCAAATTCGTCAAGACTAAAGTACACGCCACTTAGGAAATATGAGAAGGCCATAACTCCAGTAAATGAAGGACGGACGGATCAAAACGACCTCCCGCCTCGGAAACGTAATGGAAGTGACAAGGGTTTCTTAAAATGATGGAAGAAATTCCGAGGGTTGCGCTGAAGAGGTGCGTTTTATGAGTTCCACTGAAGATATGTATCAGTCGCTGCTCACATGCGATCTGCAACGTTTATATCCATCGAAATGAGCTACGAGATGAGCGATCACAATCGCTTCGAATCTCGCTCCTTAGTAATCTTTACGACTCATCTCACTTTGCTTGTTCAACATTTTAGGAACGTGACACTTACTTAACTCCCGCCGTGAATGCCGATAAAATAGACTATACATACACGTTTATTTTAGGTCTGAGTTGTAATAAGCAACACGCCGTTCTCAAGTTAAAAGGGGTACAGCCATGAACGTCACTTCCAGATGACAGGTGATAGCCGTGTTTTGTAATTGTACGAAGTATGAAGACGTTACTGCCCATCCCTAGTCACCTTAATTGTTCACTTTGAAACCATAATCGCTTCAAGCAACTCTATTCCATTAAAACTTAAATCGGGACAAGAAAACAGATTTCCAGTAGTTTGTGTTACTTCGCTACAAAATAAATATGTACTTATTGCAGTCCACGAAAAGTAATTATTTCGTTGTGTTCAACCCGTTAATCCTGTAGCCGTAGTTTGTGTCTACGCCTAAGGGAAGGAATAAATGAGCCCATTGTCCCAGGCTCGAGCCCAACCCATTTAAAGATAGACAATACCCATTGTCGTACAGTCAAATAATCCTAAATTTGTTGGAATGTCTTTCTCCGCTTCAAAGTTTCCAGACAAACCGAGCAATGAACAATTCAACGCACATCCTTACGAGTTTATGATTTCGTGATTGATGGTCGTAATATTAATAAAGAATTAAGGAATTTAATTTATAACGAAGGCACGGGTATCTATTTATTAAATTGAATGCCTAAATAAAAGTGTTTATCTGATATGACCTGAAACGGCACATCAAAAAGTGACATAAAAAGTGTGAATTGTGTGAGATCGTTGTGACACTATGAACTAACACGTAAAGACGATTTTATAGCGCAGCTGAAACTGCGCTCGTAAACGTGAAAAGACGCGCACTACACGACGCCTAAGTGAATGTTCGGGGGTCAAATCTCGCTCAAAGTACTTAACTTTAACTTTCAGTTAATAACATGAGCGCCGTTTGATCTGAATTTCAGATGAGTTGTATTAAAAATTCGTTTCAGCGACAAAGAAAAAATACACAACAAATAGCTAGAAGGAAAGTTTTACGTGCGTCTTCAGGCCGACGACGTTCTCATTTCTGAAAGTAAGCAGCAGATTGGACGTCAACTTTTCCTCTTTTTCCACTCGTGACAGACAGTAGGTATACACAAAGAACGCGCATCTTTCGATGAACAGAACTTTACCCGTCTACCTTGGGGTTTCAATATTAAAATCTTACTTACGTTGATAAAGCTAGTACGAGAGTAGCTTCTACGTAAATATGTTTGTATAGCTGCTTACTATTTGTTTCACAATGTGTTTACTTTATCTGAAATAGATGAATCCGACTAATGTGATTGGACTGGCTGTTGTACCGTTCTAAAGGGAGATATACTACCTTACTATGCGCTGTTAATTGATTACCTTGCCTGTAGTTATTTGTGAAGTTCGAAATGTATGTACACAGATGTTCGATAAACTGTAGGTAAGCAATAAGCATCAGTGAACTGCGTAGCTACAGAAATAAGATAAAATTACACCCTTCAATGAATTGCCAATAAAACGGAGATGAAATGTACTAGTGATGTTCATTTTGCGACAATTTGATCACGGGCGGTCATTTACCATAATGGATTGCGCCAATTTTCAACACTGTTAAATTTTAATGGTGGTATTATTGCTCGAATTTGTGCTATTACATTCATTTCGTAATCATGACAGTTTGTGTATCTACAGTAGTGTTCAAAAAGGTTTTGGCTTAAAATGTCCAATGAATTTACAATAGCTCGTGGCGGGGCCATTGACTTCGACGTCATGTCCAGAAGATTCACCCGAGGCAATGCATTGCAGGCCACCGACGACGGGACCGGTGCTGAATACTTTGCACCCGTTGCCGACATAGATTTAAAATGAGTGTCTCATTGAAACGGAATGTTTTAAACATTGATTTTATATGGTCTTTTTGTGGGATAGTTTCGTATTTAATGTAGTCTAGGTATGTACGTATGTACTTACTGAATCTTCTCTTCCTATATTAATAAAGTCCATGATCATAACTTTTTTATAAAAGTTTCTTTAGAAAAAGACAACAACAGCATCATAAAACTAAGAAGTTTGCTTCGCAACAGTACCTATAAAAAGTACCACTTCCTTTGAAACAGGTGAATGTAACATCAGAAACTATAAACTTGACAACAATGCCTCTTAGGATTAAACTTCACCGAGGTTGGCAGACGACAAATTATTGACAAGTGAATTTTGTGGCAAGTGGAGACGCAAAGACTCGGCGGCGCGAGGTCTCGAGGCGCCTCGCGGAGAGGCGCGCGTGCGGCGGCATAAGCTCGAGGCGCGCCCCGCGCCTCACATCGCCTCTCGCTGGCACTCGACACGATGTCTACGTGACCGCGCAGACAGCTGCACTAATCTCATTCCCGACATGTGTAAGAGCCGCGCTAAATACGGTTATAGTCCCGAATACGATCTACATTTTTGTAAAACATTGATTTATCTAAATCAAAATCGTATTCGTGTTTACTTACATTGTGAGTTTTCTAATATTTATTGAAGTTATGTGACCGTTTTATTTCTAACAACCAAAGTATGGGCTCAAATACTAAATTTGTAAAAGGCCGGCAGAAAGCAATTTTTTTGTAAACGCTTTCGCTCCTGGTCACGTTCGAAAACACACTAATGCGCGAGTTCAACTTTTTCAGTGCCCCTTTATCGATAGCAAAAAGACCAGTCGAAGTACGAAATAAATGGTGTCGCTATGTCGACGCGTGCTGTTTTTGTATACAAACTTCGTAACTAAATCAAGAACTGTTTTTTGTGCAGCCAAGTTCAAGATATTATGTTAGACATGATTAGTTTCTTTTTATAACAACTCTTTACCACTAGACGTAGTAAAATGTTTTATTGCAAAGGTAATAAAATATTTGTGCAGAAGCCGCATTTATTGAGTTCAGACCTTTCACAAGTCAGGCGCGGCTTCCGGGTGATGAATGATAAATATACAATCATATTCTGTATGAAGGATTGAGCCCTTATTTGTGTAGACGAGCTGCTAATATAAAATGTACATATTCCTCGACACCGTGTGTTGTGTCGAATACGTGTAGGTAAACATACCTAAACTTATGTATTTGTCTTCCTTGTGTGATCATTCTTGAAATAATTCCTCGGATCAAACTGTCATTGTACTAAAGAACCAATGTTTACCTTGCTAACTAAAGTTTCGACAGTTAGTAGAAGTAATGGCGTGCCAAGTTTAAGTAAACCGACTAGAATGAATTAGGTTACCCTTCATTAAATTACGTTGTACTAATAGTCATTGCGACTTAAACAAGTTACATAATTGGATATAGTAAAACTTGTTGTAATTTGTTTTGATACTTGGAATAAAATAATAGGTATCATGTGGGGCAGAAAATGCAAATTAAATTAAATTAGTGTCCCTATATCGGTGTCACGTTTTCTAGTAAGGGTACTGTGTGTTATTTGTTATTGTTTGTCTATTATAACCAACTAATTTGATTTCTAGCGGACAAACTGTGGTCATCATTCGATAGAAATACCCATTTTGCAAAATTTGTGGGCACGAAGATTTAATATAAAATCAAGAACTCTTTTTGCATATATTTCCAGTCTTTTTCATGACACAGCCAGTCTTAGTCCGGTGAACCACTCTTTAAATGGCGCCTGATTCGATCGCACTTTACGATCTACAGACACCCGCACCTGGTCGAACAATGTTATTTCATTTCTATGACGGTATAAAATATGCGATGACTGTACAAAAACTCGTGTGACATTGTCTCCGGGATTTATAGTAGAAGGACCAAGGTGTTTTCTTTTTATATTAGAGTGCTTTGAACCCACGGGTCGCACGCAATCTGATTTTAAGTAACAAAAAATATTTTTACTCAGTTTCCACAAATTCGGGGCTTAATGTTTCCGTGGGCGTCCTAGGAGGCGACTTAAAGATTTTATCGCTTCGGTGGGCAACAAAATTTGGGAACTGATAAAAATAAAATTGCCCGATTGTTCTAGTTAAGCAAGTACGCCTGCCAAACATGGCGGCTGCTGATTTATTATAGGGTTGAATTGTAATGAGGTTTTTCAGAAGAATTTTCGATAAAAAGGAAAATAAAAAAATCTTTACATTACACGATGGAAAAGTATTAGGTTCATGTATCTGAAGTCTGGTTTTTACTTTGGTGACAAAGGATACATATAAACACATATCATAAGAGCCACAAAGGCATTTTTAATTAAACGAATAGTTATTAGAATTAAAAGTCGTGTATAAGAACCGATTCAAAGGGCTTCCTTACAATTGAGGGCTTTGTGCAATCACCACAAATGACTTTCAAAGAAGGAATTTTATCATCGAGCGAGAAAAAAGTGTTTGAATATTAATATGAGAGGCGAGGGAATTTAATATTTCACGTAGGACAAGAATACTTTTTTTTTTTTTTTTTTTTTTTTATCGTGGTAAAATCATCAAATGAGTCCTCCCACCCAGGGCAGGGCGGGAGGGACTGTCAGACTTGTACTGACTAAAATCCACGGTGTCCTTCACTAGCCCTTTACGTACCGGGGTCACGGTAATCCCTTGGTCCCGCGACCCCGGCAGGCTTTGGCCCACTACAGGCCCCGTCTCTATGCTGACACTCTTTGAGGCGCGCGTGGAACACAACGCGCCGTCGACCCGGGCATGGTCCATGGTCGGACAGCGAGTCGCCCATTACTCGCTGCCCGCATGCCCGCGCCTACGGTGGCCGGAGATCGTCTTGCGACGTCCGACGCCGTGGGCGTCTACCACTGCGGCTGGGGTGGAGGGAGGACGCTGTCCTCTCCCTCAGGCGGCCCGCCTCCTCCTTCGCGAGCATGACTGCTTCGCAGAAGGAGGCGACCGCTTCCCACTCCGTCTCGCCCCGCAGCATGGCCTCGACCAATGCCGGGCGCGAGAGGTCTCCGCCTATCGCCGTCGTGAGGACACGGCGGTGCTCTGCCCAAGCGGGGCAGTCCTGCACCGTATGCTCCACCGTGTCCTCCGGACGATCCTCGCAGTGGTGACACCCAGGCGTTTCTTCCCTCCCTATCAGACACAGGAACCTCCCGAAACTTCCGTGTCCGGTGAGGACCTGCGTCATGCGGTAGGTCAGGACGCCGTGACGCCTATCCAGCCACTCCTCAAAGAGGGGTCTTACCGCCGCGATTGCGGCGTGCCCGGACCTCGGTTGCGACAGTCGCTCCCTCCATACTGCCCTGAGATCGCGCCGGAGCTCTTCCCGCCGCGCCTCGACTTGTCGAGGCAGCGGGGATTCGCCCCGACGCTGCGCCTCCACGCGCCATTCATAGACGCGCTGGAGGGCAGTCGCCTCCAGATCCCAGGGCAAGGACAAGAATACTGGAGGAAATTTTGTTTATTATGAATTGTGTTGCGGTGCATAAGGAGAGGGGTTAAAGCTGGCAATTTTTGAGTTACAAGATAGCAACATTTTGCTACATTAAGTTAATAGCCATGTAACTTGCTGTACGCGTCGGAACAACATTTTCGCTACAAATAACCAACCGGGATGTCCTATTCCCTGTTAGTACATTCAGAGCGGAAATACAATATTTAAACATTTGCGCTCCACAATAAAGACAATAAATATAGAAGTTGTAAGTTGTTGGAGAACGTTATTGTAGCTCTCAACACAACAGGTGAGGCTATTCTTTACTCAAGTATCTACTCCCCGTAAGTAACCTTTTACGTTGCCACTATTCGTTCTTATTACACCTCGCCATACGTTGGCCGTCCGTGCGGACTTTAAAATTCTATACGTATATGTGGAGTTTTAAAACGAACAACTTCGTTGATATGAAACAAAGAAAATGTGTCGAGAAGTTGGCGAGTGCTCGGTTCACAACGTAAGATATCATATTAATTTCACGTTTTCAACTTTGTTAGGAATGTAAACAGTACTGTTGCTCGAAGACTCCGACAACAAACCATTAGTGCGCTCGTTTCTCATCGCGAAGTGCGGCGGACATTAACTGGTGAGTGTAAGTTGGTTTACGTTGGTGCGTCTCCACTAAATCCTTCGCTCTCTAATTTACGTGCCAACTTCGGTGACACGTGTGTTCTATTGATTTGGTCTACCCGAGCGAGAGCCGGGTAAGTGCGTAGCTTTTTGATTGTCATCCAATTTGGACGTGATCTAAAAAATGCTATGCTTGAAGAGCAATTTTGCGCGATGATTGTGTGGTCGTATGTTCCTACGTTCTTTATACGATATTCTTCATAGCTCTGTGATATCGAGTAGCTATAAACGTTGATCAAACAGTTTGGCTTTAATGTGTCTTTCTAGTTTATGAGTATAAAGCTGCACTACTCCATCTCATTTTGTTGTTGATGTATCCATTTATGTCATGAAGTCGATAGTCGGTTTGTGTCGTTCCAAGAACACTGAACGGAGCAGTTTATGAATATGGATTTTCTTACAGGTTGGTAAGTTATTTTAAAAAACAGTGAACAGAAATAGGTTTTATTCATAAACATCCTAATGAAACCATATTGAATATCAACTGGACTACCTGCTAGCTGCGCTGGGCTGGGTAAATGCGTTGTGGAGGTCAGAAAAGAAGTCACTCCATTGTAAAATACTGATTTACTGCTGCATTTGGTTAGATTTGAAACCGACAAAATTGTTGCAATCTACGAATGATATTGTTAGAATACTCCATTTCTGTCTGCCTATACTTAAAAGCAAATATAAATATATTTAGTACATATTATTCTTTAATGATAGCACATAGAGTTCAGTACTAAAACAGGATCACATTCTAATGAAATAAATGCTTTTCCATTTAGCAGTATCGAAAAACGAATTACCTTTTTGACTCCATCCAGTAAGTTAGGTGTCCTGCAGGCAATGAATTGCCAGAGGGAGTAGAAAAAGTGTAGGTATCGCACCACCAGCATCCAATCAGCATGGAGTACATTTAGCTGCGGACTTCAGGATTAAATTGCTCCCCAGTGTGCATGTTTTAATTATGAGTAATTAGTAAAGTAGTTAAGTGCTTACATATTAATTATTAGTGGGTTCCAGGCGCTTTTGAAGTCTCGACTCGTTACATAAAATATTGTGTGATGTGTCCTTGAAAGTTGACGAGAGGACAGCCATCAGAAGATTTTTTGTTTATTGAAGATTGATAACAGTAGTTTCAGAAACAAACATTTTTAAAAATTAATACACAACAAAAAAAGTAGGTAGATATGAAAGTTTCATAAAAGGACCATTAACTTGTTTCGTTTATGAAAACAAGCCAACGCCCAATACATCAACAAACTCTAAAAAACCTACTTTGACAGTACACCGAGATAATCTGGAGTTTCAATTTAGCATAATCCTTCATGAGTACCGTAGAACCCGCAGCGTGGGATCTAAGTATACCTCGTGCAAATATGTTTGCATTTTATTTGTAGGAAATTAAGATTCGCGGCGCACCGCCCCTAGTGCGCCCCTAGTACGACCCTCGTGCGCCCTGCACCCGTTACCTCAACAACGCGGTGCAATTTCCATCCGCTGCAGATAAGCAAAGCAATATTTCACATTACATATGACGTTATTTCCCGAGATAAACTGTACAAGCTTCTGTACGTTTTGCAAATGGTCATTACCTATATTTACAGCTGTTTCGTTTCTATGTTCGTGTCCTCCATTATCAGTAAAAGATGGTGATCTCTTCATAATTATTTTGAAATGTACTAGTTCCATATTTGTTGAACTGTGTTGGAATATGGAACGAGGAGTAGGAGGTCGTGGCTAAATAACAACAGTCACACAGTGCGATCTTCATGGTTAAACCGTGCATGCCGAGGTTGGTCTGTGGATGGATAACCATTTATTATAGCGAGTTTCATCCGTACCTCAGAAGGCACGTAAACTCGTTGGTCCTGGCTGTCATTTGTAATTTGATCTTACACAGTCATAACTGTTAATCAGAAGCTTGTAAGTCTGACAACCAGTCTTACCAAGGTGTATGGTATAACCAAGTTACAGGGTTGTGGAGGTTATATAGGCAGTCGCTTCATGTAAAATACTGATATACAACTGCATCTGTTGGAAAAGGCTAGGCAAATGATGATGGGTAAATACAGAATGATTATGTCATTGTAGTAAAGTACTGAATTTGACACAAAACTAACACTAGCTTTTAAAGTCAGGCGCTCCCATTAACCGCCGAGAATCTCGCTGTATCTAGACACTACAAACTATTTCCTCGGTACAATGTCGTCAGTTCTCTCACACGACCGCTGCTCTAATATAAAGACAATCGGCTGGAGTATCTGTTACTAGGAAATAAAAAATTCTTAATGAATCATGATTGTCGCCTCACTTGAATTTATGCGAAAATATTTGTGTTTTAGCAAACCATCTTTATTGTTACGTAAAATGGTTAGTTTTTATACAAAAACTTATTAGAGCTTTAGTTTAGAACGAGCTTTTGAATACTCGTAGATTTTAATAATGTGCTTTGAGTTGGAAAAAAATATTCAGCCATAAATTCTTTGAAGGTTACGTCACACCATCCTTTATTATAGCGTAATCCTATTAATAATAAGGCTTGGTCTAAATAATAATTATACTAAACCAATCTCTGAGGTGATACAATAGAATGATTTATTTGAAAAGTTAACAAAGCCTTTTCACGCTCTGGTGATGTTAAAACCGAATATTGAATTCAGGGTTACGTAATAATTTTCACTTTGAAACGGTTAAAGTTCCCATAGGAAAGGTCAACGTACTATGTTCTACCGATAACTATAAATAAGAAAAATGGTCTAAAATAGTAGACATATAACTTCAGGTAATCGACTTCGAAAATCGTCATGAATAAACAATTTATGAAGTGTGAACTTTATTGTACGTGCTCGTATTTTATAGTATACGTCTCATCGATCACTATTAATTTAATTCAGACCCTCTCTACGTGAAATTTAGGCCCTATTTCGAGCAAACAAAAAATATATGAGCTACGCACCTGTATCGAAACCGAACACTCGTTAAAAAGATAAACAGCCTTGCGGTTTTATCCCGAAATGTTAACAAACAACTACTGTGAAAATAGATGAGATTCCGAAACAAGTACTCAAGTTCGTCGTGATTAAAACAATTTAGGTAAAGTATAAGCCTTCGAATTCTATTAAGGAATTCAGGAGCAAATTCTAAGAAAAACCGCTCGTAGCTAACCCAACGACTTTTTGTTTAATCAACCGTGCGGTCGTCTTTCTTCGTTAACTTATTATACGTAGTTTTACAATACATTTTCGGGATTGTTTTAAATACACCACAACAAATTAATCAAGTGTTGTATTTAAAATTAGAATTCAGTGTTGCTAACTTAAATAAAGCTCTCTCACTCTTCTTTATTTAACTTGAGAATAGAATAAGATGACGTGCCAATTATAATTTCATTTTGCCCTATTTAGCCAGAATATAATATAAACCTCTGCGAAGTACAGCTCAGAATTTGAACTTACACGGTGAAGAGTACAAAGACATAAAATTGTTTTAGTTGATAAATATCATGGCTTTTTTTATCGTGGTAAAAACATCAAATTAGTCCTCCCACCCAGGGCAGGGCAGGAGCGACTGTCAGACTTGTAATGACTAAAATCTACAGTGTCCTTCAATAGGGCTTTACGTTCCGGGGTCACGGTACTCGTAAGTCCCGTAACCCCGGCAGGCTTTGTGCTGACACTCTTTTAGGCACGCGTGGAACACAACGCGCCGTCGCGTCGATCCTGGCATGGTCCATGGTCGGACAGCGAGCCGCCCATTAATCGCCGCCCGGATGGCCGCGCCTACGGTGGCCTGAGAGCGTCTTGCGACGTCCGTTGCCGTGGGCGTCTACCACTGCGGCTGAGCTGTGAGGTGGACGCTGTCCGCTGCCTCATGCGTCCCGCCTCCTCCTTCGCTAGCATGACTGTTTCGCAGAAGGAAGCGATCGCTTCGCACTCCGTCTCGCCCCGCAGCATGGCCTCGACCAATGCCAGGCGCGAGAGGTCTCCGCCTATCGCCGTTGTGAGGACATGGTGATGCTCTGCCCAAGCGGGGCAGTCCTGCACAGTATGCTCCACCCTGTTCTCCGGACGATCCTCGCAGTGGTGACACCCAGGCGTTTCTTTCCTCCCTATCAGACACAGGTACCTCCCGAAACTTCCGTGTCCGGTGAGGACCTGCGTCATGCGGTAGGTCAGGACGCCGTGACGCCTATCCAGCCACTCCTCAAAGAGGGGTCTTACCGCCGCGATTGCGGCGTGCCCGGAGTATCATGGCTTAGCGAATAATACACACAAACGCTATTTTAAACCATTTCACCCCTCATTAAATTCGCTTATTACGAGAACAGGGTTCCATAATAGGTATGTACCTCAACAATCGCTTTACTGTGTGAATTCAATGTTATTTAAATCTCTCTTTTTGAATTCGGTAATGTGATATTCGAGAATATACTGAACAAAATATTATAAATACTTTTTTTTTAAACGTTGCCTCACACTAGGAATTCCTCCTGTGTCGTGGGTGCGTTTACAAACATATAAACTCACACAAACGCTCAGAACCGGAACAACTACTTGTAGATCATACAAATATTTGCTCCTTGTGGGAATCGAACCCGCGACACGCAGCGCAGCAGTCCAATCGCTCAGCCACTGCACCAACCGTGTCGTCAAACTTATTTTTTGTTTATATGTTTGGAGCTGTCCCGTTGTTTTCTTCCTATCAGACGCCAAAGCATCATTTACTCATCTTACATTCATAAATGATTCCTCACACAATCAATCCATCTTTTCTTTGACATTCCTCTTCCTCTTCATCCATAGATAGTAAAACATCAGAAAATTAAGAAACACAGATGACCGAAGGCTAATTTATGGTGTAAAGAGCTTTATAAATTGCACTAAGTTGGGTATGTAATTGTTTTATTTTGTTGTAAACAACACATTTATAAAATTAAACAGTGCATGTACAATTCGGATTAATGCTGCGTCAATTACACAAGAGCCCGAGGCGATACAAAATGTGAAAAATTATTGGTTAATGGGGCGCAGTCGTGAAGTATGAATTTGTTTCACTCCGCGGTGGTAATACACGAACACATTACTGTGGAGTTGGCAGTCAAGTACTTACAGCAGCTACAGCGAGCGCTTTTGTTTTTTATTTAATGCAATAAATCAATTCTTCATGAATAAGGTTAGTAAGATAATGACAGATGCCCAATTATTGATGATGATGATAATATTTATTTAGTTCTCGAAATCGGCATATCTTAATATGCCGATTTCCTCAATATGTTTTCCTTCTTTGAGAGCAGTGGTGGGAAAATAAATTACACAAAGTAATGCACCTGGCTGGGTTCGAACCCACGACCCACAACTCGTAAGTAGGGGTCGATACTACTAGACCATCACTGCTCTCTGTATACGTGTAGTAAATTGATGAAATTTTCATATTTTTTATGTTAATTTTTGAGTCACGCTACTGTTTTATGTCTATGTACGAGTATGTTACATGTTTATGTATAAAATGTCATAACAAACAAGCATATCGCTGTAACGCTGTCGGATACCCGCTCTAATTGGTGACTGTTGCGATGTTTCTGTTTGTAATTTCATGTAGTTAGAGCTCCACAACATGTGTCTAAACATCAGATTATTTTAACTTCTAAAATTGAATGAATTTTATTTGAATGTTTAGAATGGGAGGCAGGTCTGTCTAAACAGTCGACCGCGACCCTTAGATGTAAAGAACAAACCGAGTCTGAAAATCCCTTTTGTTCCACCCGGGGCGGGAAGAGTCATTTATTGATTTTACCACAAAAAAAAATGTTAAAAAGTCATAGACCTTAGTCCGAACGTTGAAAATTTAAAGTTATTTACTACATATTACGAAGTGCCTGCTGGGGTCGCGGGACTCACGTGACCCCGGAACGTAAAGGGCTATTGAAGGACACCGTGGATTTTAGTCAGTACGAGTCTGACAGTCCTTCCCGCTCTGCCCTGGGTGGGAGGACTCGTTCGATGATTTTACCACGCTAAAAAAAAGAAACCTATTACGAGGTGGTGCTATTTCAGACTTAAATGAGTTTTTAACTCATAACACCCACCGCTTCTAGTGTTTATGATCCAATAAAAAACACTCCACTTTATATGGTTTGGGGTCACAAGTACGATTACTAATGAATACTTACCTACATTCGTTGATTTACTATCCGATGATGGATAGTAATCAGGGGTGCATTAATGAATAAATTAATGAATTACATTAATTTTATACGACGTAATGATAATAAAATTGGAATCTAATTACATTTATCCGGATAAGGAGTGTTTGTTTTCCTTACCTTCAGAAAATTTAGTGTCTCCCATAAACTAGAGCAGTTAATAAATGAATAAGATATAGTTTTATTATTCTAGGGCAGACCGTAACTCCTTAGCGATAACGAGACCTCTGTCTCATCGCTTTGTTATTTACGCACTTGATTGATAGTGATGAATATTCAGACGAGCGGCGCGTCGACAAATCCTACTGGTTTGTCTATACTGCCCTGTTTTACTCACACCTTCTGGAATTGCAACATAAATCTTTGTCGAAAATGGATACTTTGCTTCGCATCATTGCCCTTGTAGTCATAAATAATACCCTGTAACAGAATTACGCTGGCTGGATTAATCATTAATCTCCCGCCTTAGTGATCCCGATCCGGACAGATGGCGTTGCTGTTTAATTGTATTTTTCAATTGCCAATATACGAAGTTAACCACTTTTTACTTCGATTTATTAGCGTCGTTTATAACAAATCAGTATAGACTGATTTGTTACTTATGATGTTAATCTGGGAATTGACGAAAAACAAATGGGCAATCATGATTGCTTTCCATTTCACACGTCAGTTGCCGGAGTTCGGAGTTCCGGACACAGACCGAGGTGTCGTGAATGTGACGTGTAAAGCTGTCTGTACACAATGACACAACTTGTACAATGTCTATCGATGAGCTACATCGATGGGACTCTTGTTTCAGTCGTGCTATGGATGTAATTCGAGCACCATTGCGCACCATCGTGCACCATTGCGCGCCATTATGTAGACGTAGAGTAACGTTATTCAGCGTATAATGTAATGCAAATTGCTCGCTTGCACAGCGATAAGGGCGGTACATTTAATGTTTGCGCCAAACTTACGCTGACCATAAGCTGGTTTTTGTGGATTCATAATGGTGAACGTAATTTCATTAACGTCCATTATGTCGAGCCTTATAGATGAGGACTGTCGATATAGGTTTTATAGTGGTCTTATTTAATTATTTGAATAAGACCACTATAAGTTAGTTGGGTCAATCTTTTTTCAAAATGGGCTGAATTTTTACATCACATTAATTTTACATATCTGTTAGTACGAACACTGAACAGTCATGCAAAACATTTACAAATATGAATTTAAATTCGTGAAAAATATAAAACGTGTCATTTTAATTCTAAAATTCAACCAGCACTCGATTATTTTACCTAAGTACATTCACAAGTCACCGTCACCTCGCACTATATCCTCGGCGTTCAGTTCACTGTCAGGCCGAGCTCATAAATCCACCCGAGAGAGACTAGAGAACGTTGGCAAGGACTACGCTTGGAATCCTACCAAATTTAAATATCCTTTTCGAAATCATAAAGATCACATTACGTATGACAAAGCGTACTGCATCGTCTACTTTACTTAAAACTAACAATTCATTCTATAAAGCAGCATCAAGAAAATTATAAATACCTTGTTAGTAAACAACATTTGCGTAACTGAATTGAGGAAACCACCTTACCCTAGACAACGTCGGTGCATGTGGCACAATCTCCAGAGGCATTTTTTTTCGTGTCGGGCTGGATAAACCCATTTTAAAATCGGAAACCGTTTTCATAATATTTTTTTATATACAGTTCGGTGTCTAATCTACGTGGTACAAGGCTAATATTATGAATATGTTTATTTTAAATATTTTAAAAAAAATCTTAAACCCTAAAATCCTGATCGCTCTGGGTTGACCCGACTCCCGATTGAATGAAAAAAATATTTTTTAAATTTTTAATGAGATGGTTCATATGAAACAACTTATTTAGATTACATAACAAATAGTTAATCTTCATAGTAATAAAATATTTTTAGTTATATTAACAATACTTTTGCCTCAATTTGAATTTAAAATCGTGACCGGGCATTTTATCTCATCGCTCTGCGCTGAGGTAAAACATCGCCCTCATCCCTAGTTACGCGTTATAGACACTCTATTCCTCTCCCGGTGGGCAGCGCCAGCAGTGGTCTAACCGCCGAGGAGGATACCTGTCTGCCACGTACCCGCGAAGGTAAGTTTACGAAGGTAAGTTTATGATTGCTCTGGATTTGGTTCTCGAATTTTATGATTACTATGGCTCGTTATTTAAATTAAATAGTAAGCTTGTAAATGTGTTTGCTATGTGAATAAAGAGATCATTATAGTGTTTTTTATGAGACGTAATCACAACTTTCTACTACTTTTAAAATAGGCTAAATTTATGATTTAGTGACTTTTTCTGATCGCTGTGGCTGTGATTGCTCTGTCCAAAAAGACCAGAGCAATGATATTTTGCATTAATTGTACGTTAAAAATCTGTTTTAAGTCCAGACTGTAACAATGACAAACGAAGAACTATGCATATAACCTTTAATTTATATCCTTTTCTGGGTTTCTTTGGATAACCTAAACCCATAAACAGATTTTGACGTATTTTACTATGATGATAAGTATTATTATATTGGCATTTAGCTAACCGCAACTATAAGCTTTTCTTTTCTAAAATTTAATATCAACTATTGTTGCAGATGGAAACCATGCCTCGAAGAAAAACATTTCATAGAGCGGGAAAAGGGGGAGCTAAATTTCGTCAGTGATTTCTTCTCAAGTCATAATAGTAAGCTACATGAGGGAGTTGTATCATAAAGATTCGTGGAAGTCAGCTGTGGTTCCGTTGGTGGGATAAGCAGCAATAGCCGTTCAAACACGTAGAAAAAAAATATTGTCATTTCCTCCCAACTGAAACCTGGTTTATATTGAAGATTATCTTATATCACGAAGAATAAAACCAATCAGTTGACTGTACCATGGTTGAAAACACGTCAGCTGGTTACCCAAAAATGTTTTTTTTTATTTTATTTTACTTTCAGTAATTTCCTCTCGACTCAAATTTCACCTGATGATAGTTTACATGAAGTTATGGATAAAAACAAACGTCAGCTGGCTGTATCTCGGTGGAAATATCGTCAGCTGATACTTTGAAAATTACAAGCAGGACTAAAGCTCTCAGCCTAAAATGTGCATTCAGTTCAAAGTTTTCAATTCCTCACAACAGAAAACTGGTTTATATTAAAACTTACTCTTAAGAAAACAAAACATTCAGCCAATGTTTACTCGCAGGTATGGTAAAAAATACAGAGTTATTCTATGGAGTTCGACAACAGAGAGGTGTCTGAATCTGTTGATTTTGCTGTGAGCGAAGTGCTGAGAAACACAAAATAATGATAAGTATTGCTAGAACCAACGATTTCAAGCAATTAAACATAACAAAACATCACACCTGTAATCCCCGAAGGGTTGGACAGAGGTGTACCTAAGTAAAATGAAATATAATCTCCACCAATAATTATTATATGACCAATTTCCGCTTTCCCCATTTTTGTCTTCCGACACAGCGAAATGATCTTTACATGACAAATAATCCAGATCTATACGGACAATGTTTTGCAAAGTCAAGAGAAAATCACCAAAGGAAAAAAGCTCGGGGCACAGTACTACCAATGAGTGATTTAACTCCAAGCCAGCAAAAGGTTCGTAGGAAGAAAAGTAGGGAAAGTTCGGATAATATAGTCCAAATAAATGAAACTAAGCCAAAAGTTGTTTTTTATAAGTATGTTAATTTGTTATTTTAAAATTATAATGTAATAGTTTGAAATTATAACGATATTTTTCTAAAATAATACATTTCTCTTACATCAATCTTGTTATTCGTACACTGAATATGACTGAAAACGGCTAAATAAATAATATTTTATCAATATTAATTTTCTTGTTTCACTGATTTCACCATTTATGATCGCTCTGGCACCAATTATGATTGCTCTGGTCGCGAAATTTTTTGAACTTAAATATTTTCATAACTGTTTGTGTAAATTGAAGGCCAATAGTAAAAATATACTATTTGAATATCATTATTTTTAATGAGATACATAATTACTATTAAAAATCAATATCTGAAAAGCACCAGAGCGATCACACGAATACGCCCGTTTTGGAGATCCATCCATGTATATTTTATGTGTCCACAGTAAGTTACCGCTCCGAGTTTAGAAAATATTTTCAGTAACTAAGTTGAATGGTCATTCAGTGCAGACAATACCGTGTCTTGGGACCCCAAAACTCGGTTTAGAAGTACACTCCAGATGCAAAATACGGCAACAAGAGATTGGAGGCAGCTTTTGCGGTTAAGGCGTTTTCTCATAACGTTTTATGTCGACAATTTACCGAGGTTTAGCCGGAGGGATCTGCACAACAATTTGTTTGAACTCCCGCTTTCTGGGCATCGTAAATAAGACCCAACATAGAACAACGCAAAACTATCTAACACGTACATTCGGTGCAGCATTGTTGTAATAAAATATTTTATTAGAATTTTATATTCAGTTGGTATTACAGTGCCCGGTAAAGCAACTTTCTCATTAGGTAGAATTTTTGTGTTCCACGAACATGGCGGGTATACAAAGAGGAATGCTTAGTTTTATATCTATCATAAAATATCTCATCGCGAGCGTAAATGTATTTTATTTTACATGGCCAAACCTGATTCGTTGCAATGTCGTCCACCACCTCTAGAGTGAACGGATATTTATTTATTGTACCTACTTGTATGTGTAACTCTTTATGTAATAATGTAAAGGCGTTAATGAGTTTTCTTGGAAATTGTGTATAGCATGTGTTCCGTATTGTCGCCGCCACAAATGCACCGTGGGGAGCGGCGCGGGATGAGAGCTTCGGGCGTATATTTCTATCTTGCGAAGTCAATCCAATTTGCGGTGACAGCTGAGTGGCCGCCACACCGCCGGCTTGATTTGTTCAACGTGTTTCTCCCCGAGCGAGCC
Organism: Agrotis puta; assembly: GCA_943136025.2. Lineage (NCBI taxonomy): Eukaryota > Metazoa > Arthropoda > Insecta > Lepidoptera > Noctuidae > Agrotis > Agrotis puta. Next base: position 10,826,204 of record OW964170.2, on the reverse strand, counting down.
AAGAGAGCCAATATTGCCAACTTTCCACCCTATTATATCTGAAGCAATTTAACGCTACAAGTTATTACGTTACTGTGATATGTTGGTGTATGTTACGTCACAGACGAATAAATGTCCCAAATTGTTCCCCAACTTGGAAACAAATTACGATAACTCTCGACTTGAAAACCATAAAATTAGAATTCGTGCTTGTAACTCCAATGAATGATAGGCACCTAGCGGGTTTCATTACAATCCCTTGTATTTTCATTAACTTTATGAGAAAACGCTGTTGGTACTTGTCTTTGTGAATTTTGTTTTGTCTTTATAAAGTTTTGGTCTCACTCCAAATATTTCAAAAGACAAATTACATTCAAATATGATTTTGATTTCTGTTTGTTCAAATTATATAAAGGAGCTCGCGTTCTCTTGTCGATTGATATATTAAAATTAGTACTTATAATATAATTCCCTCCAACTATTTCAGTGATATCTATTTATCATTTTTAATAAACATTCTTAACAACAACAAGAGCTTTCTTAATCTAGGTTAAAAACAATTACAATTTTATCTATGCGCAATCTAATATTTCATATGAAAAATAATTTGAATTTTCTTACTAATTATACTTTATAATGATTACCCTTGCGAACAGACCATTACAACAAAATAAGAAAATGTTTTTCCTTGTAAAAGAAAATAGTAAATAAGGATAATAAACTCATATTTTAAAATTAAATCTCGATCTTGGCGAAGTGAAGGTAGTTAAAAAGTTTTATCTTGAGAAGTAAAGAGACCAGGGTCGTCTGCTGCGGGGCTCGGTGGCTGGGAGTCTCTGGGGTCCGCTTGCAGACCGGCACCACTTCTGAAAGCTATCCGAACAAAATTGCACTTTCTTGTGAATTGTGTAGTTGATACATTTAAACTGTATTTTTACGTAGCTTTTGTTCATAATGTACAAAATCGTACCGTAGTGTCGCATTGGTTCATAGATCGATAGAATAGAACTCGGGCCTTCATGCCCCCGAGCTAATGATGTGACAAAACGTACCGTGTAAGTTGTCTTAGAAAATTGTCTGCCCGTGCGGTTATACGTTGTTACAACTTATTAACTTTCTCTTCATGTTCGGATACATTTCTGCGGTCCACATCTGGGTCTAACCTTTCTTATATAAAAGCCTGTCCCGGCCTATGAATATAATCTATCTATTGAATGAAAAATCGATTTCTATCAACATTACAGATTCTCATTCTATTTGTATAAAAGAAAATCAAGTCGGTATATCACGTCGAAATATTTTCAATATAGCCTTAACATGTACTTATTAGATAGGTCGAAAGGTCAGTACTATAGAACTAAGAACATTTAGAGACCCTTTTAAAATTATCTGTGTGCTTATAAATTATTATCCGTACATGGACGTAGGCTTAATATATTTGTGTATACTATGAGACATTGTAATAAGTACGTGCTTTCGCTACCAATTCCCTCTAGGTACTTACAAGTTTACACAAAACATTTAATTAAAAATTTTACGGTGGAATCGTAGATTCATAATTATCGTTTTCATTAATTTGTATTCTGAAAGCGAATAATCAGGAGCAGTCCCGCTGTTCCAATTATAACAATAATCACGTACAGAATACAGGCACGAAGGTTCTGTGACGAACCGTTATCAACATTTCAGTCGACAGCGCCATTGACATTGCCTTCTCTATACTAATTGTGTATTCATGTTCTAATGACATGCTATGAGCGGCTCAATGTTTATTGCTCTTCAAGGAATGCATAAACTGTTTCAACTAGCATATCATTACTTCGAAATATTTCAAAACTGTGATTATAATTATTAATATAATATATTTGACGGCACGTTTGGCGCAGTGGCTGAGCAATTGGACTCCTACGCTATGTGTCGCGGGTTCGATTCCCGCACGGAACAAATATTTTTATGATCTGCAAGTAGTTGTTCCGGGTCTGGGTGTTTGTGTCTGTGAATTTCTATGTTTGTAAACGCACCTACGTTACAGGAGAAGTTCCTAGTGTGGGGCAACGTTTAAAAAAAATATATACAAAACTAAACAGGGTTAATAATGGTGGGGTGTTTCATACAAAATGGAATATATTTTCGTTGACAATGTATGAAACACCTTTTTTGGGTTGGTTTCAAAGTGAAAGTTCTTTATAACCATATGTATTTTCAGCCCATGAAAGGTTGTCAATGTTTTACTAATAACGCTGTATATATAAAACATGTTTAGTACTCCCAAAACAGTACTTTATGTCTAACTTATGTCGATCGTGCAGTCAGAGGGTACGTCCATGAAACTAAAAAAATACTATCATTATAAGTAAAATAAACACATAATATATAATGTACTAATTTCGTGAGTAAATCGAGTATTGTTGTACTTAATTATACGATACGTGTGTTCCTTTTCATACTTTAATCCGATCATCGAAAAATCAGGCAAGTTGTTGACCAACAATTCATAGACAAACCATTTCAGTTTTTTTTTTTGTGTGGTAAAATCATTAAATGAGTCATTAATGAGGACTGTCAGACTTGTACTGACTAAAATCCACGGTATCCTGCAATAGCCCTTTGCGTTCCCGCAGGCTTCGGCCCTTTGAGTGGGGGTGGGAGGGTCAAACCATTTCAGTTGTGTACAATATTATTGTGTTGTGGCCACAATGTAAATTCAGTTAGACTGTAGCTTGCATGCACACATAATTATACATTATTAATAATGCAGGCTTCATTCGCATAATCCTTACTTATAATATTATCAACGCGCAAATTATTCAGTCTGCCCTATTGTCACGATTTCAGAGCTTATCTTGTAAATTATTGTGGGATTTTCATGGATAAGCCGCCAGATCTAATGTTGCAAAAGTAAAATTTAAATAATTTATTTTGGGGTAAATCCAAAGTTTAGTGAACAATAAAAACCTAGAGAGTATTGTTAGTATTTTAGTACAATTACAAAAAGCAGGGCTCATCATGTTAATAAACAAAACAAAAATAAAACACAAAAATTGTATAGCAATTGTTTTTTGCATAAAATTGTTATGTACAAAACTAAACATTTTTAAAGGGCTTCACGTGAATGTTAGACTACATACTATTATTATGTAGATACCGAATGAGAATATTTCGTTAGACAATTTTAGCAACAGAAGATAGCCTGGATTTCAGGATAGGTTTGATGAATGGCGAGGGTCTCCTATTACACGAGCCTAAATACCATCTTTAGCGAACGGGAGACGTACAACAATACACCTTGGTCGAACACTTCTCAGAAAATGGGGCAAACGCGTACTTATAATTTGCATATCTATCATATAAAACTGATGGTATGGAAGGTAAAACAGTTTATTCATTGAACAGGGTCAGGATATAAAGAAAATCGTTCTCACCGCATAAAAGGCCGTTAAGGTGCTTTAAAAATACTGACGTAAGGAAGGTGGAGGGTTTGGGGCCATATGGCATACCGCATAAGGGCTATAATGTCAATATTACACAAGAGCCTTATTACTTGGGATTTTGAAGTACTGCTAACATGTTACGTCGTAATGCTGAGACAGCGATTGTTATTACACGCAAAGTTTATTAAAAAAAGGTATGACAATCAGGCATAGTTTCTACGGTCAGTTGCTCCGTTCTTTTAAATAAAGGTAAATCCGATGGAATTAACTTAAAGAAGCTGCCTGCGGGCTGATGGCATCTTCCATTGGGGTATGTATTTAGAGCTCATCAGTGGATAATTATGAGCGTGTATCACGATAAAACGGCTAATTTCACTCAGAATCTGCTTCAAAGATTGTTTACAAATCGTCTAGAGGTAGTATCATCTTGAAGGAATTAAACCGAGCTACACGTTCTGCCCAACAATAAAGACAGCCTTTTGTTTCCCATTTTTACGATTTCCACTTCAATTCTACGAGCTTGTCATCGATAGAGTTAGGTCCCTTCGTGGATGAATTGGAAGGACATTTTGTGCCAATATTGATTTCGTGAGATAAGTTTACGACAAAATATCGGAGAAACGTGGTACGGATTTAGATATCAATCAAATTACTCGACCAACTTAGATGAAGTATAGAATCTGTGTTATTTGCCGAAACTATTAATGGTATCCTTATCCGTCTTACAATCGAATTTACCTGAGTGTTGGCAGTTTGAGATATTGCGTAACAGCCAGCACATGTACACAAACAAACGACGGAATTATTACGGTCCGGGCCCCAGATTTCCATAAAGTTACCTTAATACATTGTATACTATGGACACCTGAATAATTTCACATTTGCATGGGGCTCTAATTCCTATTCCGATTGAATTTTGTTCGGAATATAATACTGTTGTTTTTAAAAATCACGTTCCGTTTCGTTGTTCGTCTTCAATAAATACAATTACCACGTACTTCTCCGGATAACAAAATATCTACTATTTTTTTTGTTCTCGCAATTCAAGTTAAATAATACTCTAAACTTTGAAATAACCGTTTCGTATCCACCAAAATATGGTTAACCCCTGTTAGCCAAAACTACATGAACAAGAGGTATTTATAATTTGAAGTTTGGGTTCAAACTATTGTTGAAGTGTTGAATAGGAATGTTTTCTGAACTTAACTTTGTTTTATTTTCGACATATTTTGCCACTTAGGCAGTCGTTTATTTGCGTTTATTGACAGAATATGGAATTGAAATTTTTACCTGCTTAATGTAGGTCTATAAAGCCTTTGTCAAACAGACAGGCGTCGCGAATGCGAAGCGTGGCGTTTTTATTTGTAATGTATGGAATTGTTTGAATCCAGTCACATAGAAAAGCGAAAGCGATCCGATAGCGTGACAGAACTATCGGACTGACGTCTCGCCCTCGGTTCGGTATCGCTTCGGACTCGCTTCGCTTTCGCCTGTCTATTTGACAAGGGCATAAAGGTAAGGCAAAATTGATACAGACAAATTACGAAGACGGTTAAGGATATACATATTTTCATACAAATAAAATAGTTTCAGTGTCCGTGGTAGGAGTTATATCCAATGAACCGTGCTTGTTAGACCGATTTATAATAGGTGTATGTAAATATGACATTTTACTCAAGACGTAGCCTCTTGTGTACATTTGAAGGCGATAACGACATAGTATACCCACCATAGGCCGAGAGTCGTTATGGTGCCGAATGGTCACTTTTATGAACGTATAAAATAAAGGAAATCTTCTCATACTTCACACAGATCCCTCATGACACTAATGAGAAATTATAACGATAGTGTCCGCGTGTGTGTGATCCGCTGTAGCATTCACATGGAAACTGTTAGTGAGTATGTAAATTTGATAATAATTACGTACAAAGTAGTACTTGCCTTTTTATTTTGCCAGTGATAAAATCATGGTCGCGGAACTGTACGAAATACGAGTCTGACAGTCCCTCCCGCTCTGCCCTGGGTGGGAGGACTCATTTGATAATTTTACCACGTAAAAAAATACCTATAACTAAAATTAGTTTGAATTTCTTGTATATCTATCGCAGTCCATCGTTAGATCATCATTGTCAGTCTTTTTTTATCCATTGCTAAGTATAGCTAGCTTCGATCTATCTATCTATCGATAGATCTCCGGCCACCGTAGGCGCGGGCATGCGGGCGGCGAGTAATGGGCGACTCGCTGTCCGACCATGGACCATGCCCGGGTCGACGGCGCGTTGTGTTCCACGCGCGCCTCAAGGAGTGTCAGCATAATGACGGGGCCTGTAGAGGGCCAAAGCCTGCTGGGGTCGCGGGACCAAGGGATTACCGTGACCCTAGTACGTAAAGGGCTATTGAAGGACACCGTGGATTTTAGTCAGTACAAGTCTGACAGTCCCTCCCGCCCTGCCCTGGGTGGGAGGACTCATTTGATGATTTTACCACGATAAAAAAAAAGTAATAAAATCATCAAATTGGACTCATTTCATGATTGTTTTTCATATCCCATTGGGAGCGGAAAAGAGTGTCAGTCTCTTACTAAATAAAACTCTTACTAAATAATCTATTCCTGTAACTGTGTAATTTTTTTGTTTACGTACATCCGAACTCCGCAGCGCCAGAAACAATGTTTCTCCATTTAAAAAAAAATAATATCTGATATCCACACGACATTTGATGTCACCAAAAGGTGAACATTAACTTATTAATTACTTAAAGCTTCAAAACTTAATTTATAAAACTTTTCATCTCCATTTTCCAGTTTTTAATCCACGTACTTAAGAAACGGATCTTAAATTCAGCTAAAGAGATTGCTAATTTACAACACAAGGGAAGAATAATCTTCCCTGGCCTAAAGCAAATAAATTATTTTTATTAACAAAGCCGCGGTAATTGTATTTAATTATAGAAGGGGTGTAGTTGGCAGGGTAAATCTAGTCTACCGCAGACGGGATACGAGGCCTCGCCTTAATATACGTATATTTATGCTCGAGCATGTTTATTTACGTTAAGTTAATAAAATATATGCATGAAGGCTGGTCCTCGGTTTCATCCCGAGGGCAAGTTGTACTGGGTTTTCCATACATTTTTAGAAATTATCAGTAGAAGCCCACAACCTGTTTACTTGTTTAGTGGTGATGGACTATAGCTTATAATTGCAAAATAAAACAATTCGGGTTATTTCAATGTATGTATAGGTAAATAGGGAGATATGGCTCGTGGAGGATCCTGGATTGGATTTGCTGACGAAGGGACGAAGATAATAATTTTAGAATTGTAGCGGTTCTGTCAGAAAATAATGTTGATTGTTTAATTTAAATTAGGATCAATGGCATGTGCTGTAATAAATTAATAGCTAACTTAAAGTTAAAAGAAACGCCACAATTGTTTCGAGTGATCTGAGGATAGGTGACTATTTACCTGTATTTCCGAGTTTCCTCCGTGTCTCAAAAGCACGTAAAGCCGTTGGTCCCGGCTGAAATTTGTAAATTTTTGACAGTTCGTAATGATTGGGATGGACGTGAAGCTCGAAAGTCTGATAATAACCTGTCTTACTAATGCCTTTGTCAAACAGACAAGCGAAAGCGAAGCGTTTCCGAAGCGATACCGAACCGAAGCGAGACGTCAGTCCGATAGTTCTGTCACGCTATCGGATCGCTTTCGCTTTTCTATGGGACTGAATTCAAACAATTCCATACATTACAAATAAAAACGTCACGCTTCGCATTCGCCACGCCACGCCAGTCTGTTTGACAAAGGCTTTCAGGTTATCGTATTACCCATTTACTGAGTTGTGGAGGTCAGATAGGCAGTCGCTCCATGTAAAATACTGATATTCAGCCGCATTCGGTTCGTCTGGACGCCGACCCCAACATAGTTGAGAAAAGGCTAGAGAGATGATGATGGAAAGACAAGTTGTAGTAAAAGCAGTTCATCAGGAATGTTTTTGTTTAATCAGGCACCAAATGTGGGCCACTTGAGCTTTGCATAATACGCCCAAATTGTCCTCGGTTTGCTCAAGAGGAAGTTTTCAAAATTGGGAAAGTTATCTCATTTGTACGAATAGTACGTACCTTACTCCTGTATTAATCAAGGTTTTTTTTCTTGAAGGTTTCAGTCGTTCTTCATCTGAATTGTGTTACGTAAAAGTGTTTCTAAAATGAAATTATCAGGAGTCGCGGGTGCGGTCGTCGGGTGTGTAATGTATGATATAATAACAAATGCTCTAATTTCACTTGAAATAACGTTCATATTATATAATTTTCATATGACCTAATGTTTCATATGATATAATTTTCATTTAATATAAAACATTTAGTATAACGTTCATTTTATATAATTTTCAATATGTATAATATTCTTTTTATATAACACTAGCACTTTGCCCGCGACTTCGTCCGCGTGGGTTACGTACTTTCCTAATTCCCCCTTTTCACCCCCTTAAAGGTTAAATTTCCAAAAACCCCTTCTTAGTGCTCCCCTACATTATAATAGGAAGCCGTGTGCAAAATTTCACATTCCTAGCCCCAGTAGTTTCGGCTGTACGTTGATATGTCAGTCAGTCAGTTCTCCTTTTATATATATACATTTGACCTAATGTTCTTTTGACCTAATTTTCATGTTTAATGGTCACAGTTCTAACCTAACTCAAATGGCACGTAACCAGATCTTAAAATATTCAATGCATGGTCGAGGGTGGGCTTGGTCGACGGAGCCCCGCTTCGCGGGGCTCCTACTTCTAGATGGTTTATAAAAAAAGAGTCGGGGTGCCCTAAAGTCCAGATTGCATCCAATTTCTACTGGTTACAATTCAAATTTTCTTAATTATATTAAAAGTTATTAGAGATTATGATTATTATAGTAAATGAATATACTACTTGAATATTATGTCAAATGTGCCTTATAGGAAATGTTTATTATATCATAAGAAATTAGATAAAATGAAATTATATCAACAATTCATTATCTCAACTGATCGTTATATTAAACAAAAGTATATTAACTGTAATTAGGTCAAGTGAACGTTAGATTTTTTGTTATTATATCAACCGTTACACACCCGCGGTCGTCCCACGATACAAATATTTTATTTGTTAAATATATCGCGGGATTAACGAATGCCGTGACCCCGGAAAGTAAAGGGCTATTGAAGGACACATTAGTCAGTACGAGTCTGACGGTCCCTTCCGCTCTGCCCTGTGTGGTAGAACTAAAAAAAACAGTTAAATATAGTTGTTCTGGAAACGTCTTTTTGAATAAGTAACTTTGTTTATAAGTGTACCTACGACACAGACGTATGAATAATCCTTTTTTTATTATTAATAAACAGGCCCAAGCGGCAAGCGCCGCAAGCGTAATATGGGACGCCCCCAGTTAATGAACTGACAGCCTCCAGAAGGTGGCTGGGACAGACTGAATGGTGAAGGAGAACAGGGTGATCTGGACCAGTCTGGGAGAGGCTATATAATATCCAGCAGTGAACTGCGATAGAATGAGTAGATGGAATTAATTACAACTCCTATTTTCTTTTTTTTCTTTTTCTAATGTCAAAACATTACACAATTTAAAACCTAAGTTACAGTGGTTGCAGTTGTAGCTGCCAAGCTTGCGGAAATAGGTTCGATTATAAATTATTTCTGCGCAACATTCACAGTGAGAGGTACCTACAGTAGACCTTTCGTATACAAACTATCGCCCCCAAACCCATCCTACTAATCATTTACAGCTCAAAAGAGTTCATGGGCAATGGGATCAAACACCCGACCTCTTGCTTGAAAGTTCTCGCCCTAACCTTTGGGTTACAGCCACTATCTGTGTTCATGAGTGATACATTACATGTCATAAGACCGTATAAACAAGAGGATGAAATGAGGTCTTTCGTAAAAGACGTCTAATAACGACGAAAATGTATTTCTGCTCAAATGTGTCTTCAAATAATAATTCTGTGGGTTTAATTACAGCTACCACTATGTATAAGTACATCCTCTAGAATATTATATTAATACCAAAAATAATATGCGAAAAAATACTAATTACTATTTATAAATGTTTAATTATACTTAGTAAGTGAAAGTAATGAATAAAGGAAAATTAAACTTTTTTTACACTTAATGATTTTGAAATAAAAAAAATGTTAAGGAAAATGTTAAAAAAAGTAAATATCGAGACAGTATCCGATTGCTGGGCAAAGGCCTCTTTACATAATATAATTATAGAGAAGGAGCATTAACCATCACGTTTGCTCAAGACGAGTACAATGGAACTTTATATTTTTAAATAAATCTACATATTTATTATTATTAAAACCCGTCAGCATAGCCTCCGCTCTACAGACAATGGCGAATACGTAGGCGTGGCTATGGTATTGTGATAAATATTTGCGAAGCACTGCCTTCCCCAAAATCAATTTATCTTCCGGTTATTAAGCTGCCAATCTTTTCACTTGACAAACACATTATTAGCCGCTTTTTCTCATGCGTGATTTAAGCGATTTTCCTTTCAATTTTGGGACGTATTAAAATTTGAATAGATACGAAATTCATGTACCTAGGTACGAAATAATTTTTTTTAGCCGAATAGAAAATACTAAGATTGGAGGAGATTACAATTTCTATTTTGTATAGTTATTCGGACAGTCCTATCTTAGTTATCAAATGAATCTTAGTGTAAAATTGTTATTATTAGTATACACAGAAATACCTAAAATGACAGGATAAATAACTTTAAGTAATCAAAAAAATTTTAACTTACCAACAACATCACTTGGCGTTAATCAAGATTTGTCAGTCGTGACCTCTTACAACAAATAAAATTTAGGTCTCAACTTTGAACCCTTAACAATCCCTTTGTAAAGCTTATTAATACGAAAAGAAATAAAATCGCTATTTAAGTACGAGAACAATAAAACAGTTAATTTCGTCGTGTCAAAGCAAAGGCGTCCAAAGAAAAGCTGGCATCGCGCATCGGTTAGTCGTGCGAATGTGACCCGGTTAGCACTGTCCCAATTGACGAGGATTCCGGGAAAGAAACCGGTTTACTGACCGTACTTGGCAAGCTACTCTAGCCCGTACTTATTGCACCCGGCCGAATTAACGACACCGCCCATTCTACCGAGAAATAGGTTTTAAACATTGTGTTGTATTTGAAACGAAAAGAAAATGTATTGCAGGTATTATGTGGTATTATGTAGTAGTGACGCGGGACTGTTTAAACAAGAAACCGTGACCCTGGAACGTAATTGAGGAACACGGTGAATTCAGTCAGTACGAGACTAACAATCCATTTCGCTCCTTCAAGGGCGAGAGGACTCATTTGATATTTTCTTACGCAAAAAAAAAATGTTTTGGACACATACCTACCTACCACTTGATTACCTACAATTAATTTCTGATTACTGTAAACAAAAATAAACGTATGCTTCGAACAGATAAAGATCCTGTTCAAACATTGGCCTATATCTTATATCCCTACCAAAGTAATGTAAAACTTTGAGGTCAATCCCAGACCTCTGACTAGCAGCACGACAAGGTCCCTCCTGCGGAAGTGTCGCAAAGTTATTAAAGCCTTTAAATCATTTTATGCAAATGTGTAATTTTATTTTCCTAATTATAAGCCGAAGGTGAATCTCATTTCGGTACTTAGATTAATAATGACGGTCGGCCTGTCCCAACTTTGTCTGTTAGTTAACTCTCACTGAGTAAAATTAATTGAGAAAATGTTCACTAAATTCGTGTAGGCGAAACGTGATAAATTTGTGAAAGTTTCAAGCACCTGTTTTGGACAAATATTCAACTACCTGTCGGTAAGCGAAGATATATGAGCCCGATTTATCTAAAGATCACGCTACGATCGCTGTAATGGATAAAAATCTATGGAGTGTAATATTAGATCGTTTGTTGGCAATCCGGTAACTCAAGGACTCGAATGTATGTATTTGGTAACATGCTCAATACTTTCTTTGTTTTTCCCTTTGACGTGACCTCAACGTCAATACATAGAACGGTACCAATTCTCACCTCGCCGATATTTTTATTTAATTTTATCATTAAGTTTGACGTACAATTCGCTTGGAAGTCTGCCTCTTTTCTCGTTCTTAATTAGTTTATAAAGTCAATCAAAACAATTTCGTGGCGCCTGCAGCAGTTTTCGACAGTGTAATTACTGAACTGATTAAAATAAAAAGGCAGTGTTTATTAATTATCGGCTAAAATTGTTCTCATTGATTTTCTTTCGTCCTTGTCATGTTCACCATCTTTTTTGCACGCTCGTTGGTGATTATTCTGTGAAATGTGAAGTTTAAAATTCAATTATTTCAACAATTAAATCAAATCACTTCAACGCACACTTTTCAATTCAACATAGTACCCTCAAGAATTGTATTAGTTCGCTAAGATAGATACAATTACGTAACCAAAACAGATATAACCAACACTGAATATTTAAGTCAATTTCAATCTGTTCGAAGAGCATTCGATTGATCGGATTTAGCGTTTAGGAATAGATCCGAACCGATTTCCACGTGAATAGATTGTGAGGTCAGAGATATTGTGCCTTGGGCCCTTGCAGGTGCTACCTTGTGAAACTAGGGCTGCCTCCGACCCAAGTATGACCTCTATGAGGCTCGATGTTTTGTTGACACATTCAAGGTACCATTTGGAAATATACAACCAAAATCCGTCCGATCCATCGTGAGCTTTACTTCGTATTCCATGGCGGTGGTTTTACTGCCTATGTGTATGTGTAAAATCATACCATATAGGTATCCTGATGCAGTAGGAGTCGGCTTTCTTTGTGACAAATAAGTTGATATAAATTGTTTCTACAAATAGGTAAAGTTCATATTATACATTTTAAGGACGAATGGAATGTAATACGGTGTCAGTTATGTAATTATGATTAGCTTGTATGATGGATTTTGTTTATATATAAAAGTCATAAACAAACCAGTTGGATAGACTCATTCATAGAGACATTGCTAATTAACTTTTGGTTTAAAATGTCTACTATATCTATTTTGGAAAATAACATTACAGCGAATTTCATACATAGTAAATGCCATGTTACAGGAAATAGTTTATACATAACATTACAAAAAGTCGGAGTTATGTTATTAAGCATTTTTAGTGAACCTCCTCATGTCATAGGACCTATGATACACATCACTGAAATAACTTGATTTGATAGGATTTGTGTCCGTCTGGTGTGAGCAAAATGTGGAAACATTAGCATATGTGACGCTCTCTATATACATTGCGTATTATTCGTTTTGTTCACTCCATCATTCATAAAAAAATTCATTTACATAAAAATCTAAAAACTCGTCAAAGTAATTTCTACGTTAATCTTGAAAGCGTGACAAAAATGGCCTACAACATTTTCTCACCTTAAAATAAAAATACAATAAGTAAGTAACTTTGAAAGCAATTACTCACGAGCATTCAAATAAATACAAATGTCGCCTCCGTGGATACCTATACATAAAAAGCTTAACGTCCCAGCAAATATGTAATTCCAGCGGAAAAATGTTATCCGCCGGGAGAATGCTCATAGCCGCTAAAACTTCTTATATTAAAAGGTTTTTTTAATCTATTCAGAGAGAATTTAGAGGGCCGTTAGTGTCAGAGCTTGCCTTCACTCCTTTCAAGTCCTTTCTTGTGATGCCGAGAATGTTATCGGAGATTTTTTGGGTATCACCACATTTCATGCGTGATAACAATCACCTAGTACTTTGTACTAGCGATATTAAATTTTCATAGGTTATATTGTGAACGTAAATCATCTTTATATCGACCGAATAGGCGAGACAATAGAAAAAAATATTATGTTCATGAATGTTTTTCACAATCATTGAAGAAATAAACGGTATATTTGAATAGGAAATCGAAACAGGTACCTAAATGAAAAAGTTACACGTGTACAGTTCGTTTGAATGAAAATTTTGTAAAGAAGGTAAAAGGAAATGAACGTTTCCATAGGAGTGCGGTCAATGGGAGAAAAGGTATTTAAAATAGCACCACAGGATTAATCCATTAGGAGGATAATTGTAAACCGAAATGTTCATTCATGTTTGGTCCATTTCAGTACTTACGTATTTATTGTTTGAAAATATAATAATAACAAGAATAATCTATATTACTCGTATTACTATATAATATTATAAAGCAGAAGAGTTTCGGGCACAATCGCGGCGGCAAGACCCCTCTTTGAGGAGTGGCTGGATAGGCGTCATGGCGTCCTTACCTACCGCATGACGCAGGTCCTCACCGGACACGGTTGTTTCAGAAGGTATCTCAGATATTCAACGGCAGGTGAGGATAATGGGGAGCAGTCGGAACTCGTCAGGGAATGAAAATGCTCTACCTCACGGTTCAGCAAACGCTAAAGACGACCAAAGCATCGGACAACACGGGGCAAGTTTCAGCTTACATAGGCATCAGCTTGCGGATGGCAAGTAATGGGTAGCTTTCATAAGATTGGCATGAATACTTAGAGATTTTGCCGAAGGTACAAGAGATTCGGGCATACTATTTGCATAATTCGAGCGGCGAGTAATGGGCGACTCGCCGTCCGACCAAGGATAAGGCCCGAGTTGACAGCGCGTTGTCTTCCACGCGCTCCCCTAAGAAACTGCCGGGGTCTCCATACAGCCAGACGCCTACTATAACGCGGGTTAAACCGCGGGCAGAAGCTCATTTATCATAAGGCTCAACTTCTCTTAATGAAAAAGGTATCGTTCTAAACCACATAAATATGAGAAATAGACAAATATGTTATAGGTTTTTTGAGTCCTCCACGCAAGGCACGGCGGGAGGGACTGTCAGACTCGTACTGACTAAAATCCACGGTGTCCTTCAATAGCCCTTTACGTTCCAGAGTCACGGTAATTCCATAAGTCCCGCGACCCCGGCAGGCTTTGGCACTCTAGAGAGGGGCCCCGTCATTATGCTGACACTCTTAGCGGCGCGCGTGGAACACAACGCGCCGTCGACCCGGGCATGATCCATGGTCGGACAGCGAGTCGCCCATTACTCGCCGCCCGCATGCCCGAATCTCTTGTACCTTCGACAAAATCTCTAAGTATTCATGCCAATCTTATGAAAGCTAACATTGTTGTCTACATAGTAAACTTTAGAAAGTAGGTGACCATGTAAGGAATGAGACGAGTGTAGTTTTAATTAAACTAATAAATGACCACAGTCCGTGTGGAAGCACTTATCTGTCTGCAGCGCACAAGTCCGCAAAGTGAATCCTCTTAATTGCACCCTGAAGTAATTGAAAATCTTCGCCACATAATATCGAACTGCCCTCCCGAAGAAACTAACCATGATCCGTTCATTAAGATTTCAACTTCTGATTAAATTAAAAGTTTTTAAAGTACCTCGCTACTTATTTTTTATAGATTTTTGTTTAAGAAGTGTCTTCGCTTCTCGAGAAAAAATTCAATCTATCAGTACTCTTTCATGAAAAGCTCGGTCAAGCCGCAAATCAATTTTTAACAGCTTGTATTAAAAAATATTGCAAATATTAAGTTTTATCTTTATTTATGTACACTTTCATAACAAAAATAACACACTTTTCAAACATAAGTGCCCATTAGAAAGGAAATCTGTTTTACCGTCAAAAGAAGGTCAGTCAATGTGATCCATTCTGAGCTCAACGGTTTAAAATAGGATATCATTTATTTCGATGGCCAACAGTTCCTAGAGATGGTGTAGCCGGATATCGGCTTATAAATCAGGCGATGTGCATCCGGGCGCGCGTCGGCACGGCAGCGGTACACGGCGCGGCGCGGGCGGCCTGCTGCGCGGCACGGCGCGGTGCAGCGTAAGCGAGCCGCAAGTCGCGTCATGACATGTCCGACATGCTACCTGCAAGCTCACCAACTGTTTGTAGCTGCGCCGGAACTACCGCAACAATATTTTGAATGCGTTTACAAAATACACGCAGTGCAAACATATCTTGAAGTTGGCGTTCCTTTTATTATTTCACATGGAACACAGAAAAATATCAATTCATTTTCTATTTTCAGGTACAGTATTCATGAAATTGTTTTGTGTTCATCGTGATAATGTTATTTAAATCTGTGGTTATTGAAAATAAAATGGATAATGACCGACCAAAATGGTCGGATTCAAATTGTAATTGTGTAAAGTTAACAGAATTGTTCATTTCGGACTGATGGCTTCTATTTCAATAGACCTTTAAAATTCACATTGTTTTCAGTTAAATACTAATTAGAACTTGTTTTCAATTCGCATGTTCAATAAAGATTCTACGAGCGAGAATTCATTGAAAGGAAAAAAAAAAATAATTAAAAGAGATACATAACAATACAAAATAATTGACTTTTCAGTTTGTTTTGATAAATCAGAACTGGAAGAATGGATACGGCTTCATATGTTGACTGATAGTAAGTGAGGAATGCAAAATAAGTTAACAAAGAAAAGCGAGCATCATGAAATATGCAGACGTGCGCAACACAAATTGCGCTAACTTGAGAATGAAATGCAAAACTTGAACGTTGCGGAGGCCAAGCGCGAGTCAAGTGTGCGCGCCTCTGTAAATAGGACGGACAGACTTGGGCGAGTGCGCCGCTAACTCGCCTACAATATTATTGTGTGCTAACTAACTTGTTTGTCATTTCAGACACAGGCATGACTAGTGTGCCACGGTCCGCACGGAATGCCTCGAGGAGCTATTCGCTCGGTTTACTCGTGGCCGCTATCCTTGCGGAATACAATGTAAATCACTTTGATTTATGTGCTCTAAACGATAGTGCGGCGTCAAGAGTCGCGTTTCTTCTTTGTTGGCGTTTGTCTTGCATTTACTTCATTTATGTAAAACGTATCACTCTGCGCGGAGAGGATAGCACTCACGGGACGTTCAGCTGTTACTTGATTGATTTACATTTGCACTAAAAATCATTCTTCAATTTCTAATGTATGTTAACTTTAAGCCAATGATAAGTTATACGTGGGTGAAACTTTGTTATTTCCTCTAACATTTTTTTTTACATATTAGATACTGAAACAAAGATCATACTGTAAGTTCAAATAATAAAAGCCAGCTCTCAAAAAGCGTCAGCCTCAACGGATGCGGACGAACACAGACACATAATTGCAAAGTTCAAACATTTCATATCTCCCACCCGTCGTCGGTCATATTTCAGCAATCTTGTTGTTCATTGCAGCGCAAGTAAATCTTTTCAGACGCGGGCGTGTTCCACTTTTTTAACGCTGTAGTAATGGCGTCGACTTGAGAGACTTTTATTGGAGTCCATTCGGTTAGGATTTAGGGGCTGTTAGCGTCATATAACAGCAATTTTGCCGTTCCGAGTGCCTTCACCGCAATGTTTTCAAATAATGTTAAAATAACCACATTTCATGTGTTGCCTCGTCTTTTTCGCGACCTTATTATGTGAGTTTTAGTGAATCCTCTGAGATCTCGTCTCTAATTCTTTTGTTTGATATTTGTAAGGGCTTCCCGTGACTGCTTAGCTGGCTCAACAATACTTTATCTCACTTCAAAATCAGCAGTAAAACAAAAACATACTTTTGGCTCTAACACTGCAAATACAAAGGTGAGTCTATGAAAATAGCCTGACAAAACCTATGGAGGTAATCCTGGGGTGAGTGAACGTCAAAAATATGTGCATGTCAAATTCAGTGCTTCGGAGTTTTCTGTTTCGCCGCCTACCGAAAAATGTACTTGGCCTTATTGCACTGTTATCAAAGGTAAAATAGTAATAGTGGTGCTGCATGTATAATATTCCTAATTTTAAGCTTGGCATAATTAGAACAGTTAATCCCTGTATAATTAATTATTGTATCTTTACTATAGATAACATAAGAAGGCTACGCCTATACGCCTAATCCCTATGACACAACCTTTGTTGTATAATCTTGTTGTAGCTGCCTTTTCAAGTCCTCTTTTAATTAAAAATTCTGCAACCAGGACCTGGGACTGGGTGCAGAAATATCCTTAAAGTATAACTACGTCAGACTACACACTAATACACCTGTCTATATCTGAACAATTCTAGATATACGTAAGTGTATAAGTATATAGCGTCACGCAGTGGTTCATCAACACAGACTTGAAGACGTAACCTCATGCAGAAGCTCTCCACGACATTATCCAAGCATCATATTCGCATTGTGACGTCAGTCGCCCCCGTGAAATCTCGCCGCCGTCGTGCCGCTCATTGTACCCGGCCCACTTTTTAATCTGGAGACGTCGAATAAAAGCACAATACTAAGATACATCTTGCTCGGTATTTGTTCCTCTTTTAATCAGCGAGTACTCAAATATTTATTCCATAAAAATATTGAAACACATTTTGTGTCATCTATCCACCTATCCATTCGAATGTCATTGCCGATACATATCTAGTGCGGAGCACATAATAAATGACGTTACTGGGAAGAAAAACTACATGTCCAATATTAGCGACGCAATATTAATCTAAGGACGGAGGCAGCGTCGTGACGACAACACGTCTTCTGGTGTAGGATTGTCTGCGACGGAGGGATAAATCATAGCTATATTACCAAGTCAGTATGTGGCGGCTCGTAATATATCAAGAGGCATAACGGAGCAGGCTCGCGGCGAGTGCTGCAGGAGCTCCCATCTCGGCGTACAGTCGCGTGATGGGGGAATGCTGCTGTCGCGAGCCGCCAAAGACAATTGAGATGAATGTTGCAGCGACTCGGCCCGGCACTGAGCCCATTCACTTCTTCATTACATTTCTTATTCTCACCTTTTTGGTATAGTCGTTGGTACAGTTTACACAAACGTCGATCGCAACAATCCGCAGTGACACACAGCTGAGTTATTAACATGTAAGAGGAACTGCGATGAGACAAAGTTTTTGCAAAACCATCTGTATGTGAGCGAGCGCTTTGTATTAGCAACAAAGCCACACCGGGACTTGCATCGCTGGAGCTTTTAGGCGGGCAGTTATCGAGCCAGCCACAAATGCGAATTTACGCTTTGCATTTTGAAAAATTAAAAGCGACATTTTCAATGCAATTGCGAGCGTTCTTTCCGCAGTCGGCGCGGGTAATGGCCACTCCAATCCGAAATTGCGCGGTCTTTTTTGTTGCCGACGCTTTCGTAAACACTCATTTGTACCTACTATTGACTGAACTCTTCACTTTTACTTAATCACAAGTAAATCACTCCATTTTCAAACGATTTTCAATCAATCAATGAATAATGCCCAAATCGGTTGAGATTGTTTGTCATTTTAAATAAGGCTTTAAATTGAATTGGATCTGTCAATTTGATAAGCAGTTAAACTTTTTATTATTTAATATTTGAAATACTGCTTTTCTTGTACAATTTACAACAAGTATTAAATGCATATATAAAATAACAAACCTTAGTTGTATAACGGAGAAGCACAAATATAAAAGCAACGAACCGTTGCTGTTGTTCAAACAGTAATTCAAAACATTTGCAGAGTTAAATTAGTAATCAGCGTAATGTAAACAGAACTTACTTCGATTTTTAACCGTTATTTTCATCATAAAATTAAAGTACAATCCATTTTGAGGCACCCTTTCAATAGCAACAGTGTAATGATGGCAATCAGCTTAAATACTCAATTTAAATACCCAGATGTTGGATGGGGTTGTTAGTGCGTCGGCGGGCGGCGGGCGGCGCGCAGCTGGGTCGCTGCTCCTGCCGCTGCCGCTGCTCTGCCGCGCCGCTCCACGTGCTATTGCCGCGCCGAGAGCTACTACCTCCTTAATAGCCACTAATAATAAAAGCAAACGAGCGAACGACTTGTAACAAATTGCATTATCTGCCGAAATGGCCCTTGGAAAGCATTCATGTCGCCGCTCCGTAACGTTAACTCTTTTCCGTTTTGATCTTTGCAAAATTGAGTTTGGAAAAGCGGATCAACCCGCTGTGTTTCTAAGAAAATTAAGTAGATCTATCTTGTTACTTATTGGATTAACATTTCTGTAGGACTACGCCTCGCACACTGAAGTTAATTTACACAAAATACTACTAACATAAGCGCCAGTAACTGAGATAATGTAAGTATTTAAGCTTTTAAACCGCCGACTATTTTCCGCTTGTGACAATTAAAAACTACTCAGCTCTTTTTATAGTGGGACATTAAATTTATCTTCTTAATTTATTGCAAAGTGGAAACCTTCAGTGGGGCAAGAGATTAAATTAAAAATGGTATAAAAAGTTGACTTTCCGGGCGAGGCTGCATTGCAACGGCATTAATTCAAAAGTCGCCGCCTAGAACAAATTGTCAAGCTGAGTGCAGACACGCTGCGCCTTATCCCCAGCCAAGTTTAGAAAGCTAGATAATGTAGGTGGCAGTCTGAACCTTATTTCAAAGTTAGTATTAATGTGAAGTAATAAACTAACATAATATCTGGTGCCGAGTTGAGCACTCAAATAATAGTGCGCTATGTGGCTTCTATGTGCACTATTATGGAGCTGTAAATTCGGTAATTTAGTTCTAGTGGTCTAAATAAGAAGTAATAGAGCAATAAATGAAACTAACAAGGTGTGAATGTATCGACATTCAGTTCATTAATACCGGCGGTGCACGTTCCAACAACCCAGCAAATACTTGCTTTATGTTGTCGTGCAGCGAACGGCACAATAAATGTTTTTATACGAATTCTTCTTTCTTGTTCTCGTAAGCGGATTGTAGTTCGCAGACAACCTGAAGAAAATGGTTTGATAAAAGTAGGTTGCGGCAGATAAATGTATCAATTGATTCAGTTCATTAAATTATAAATGCTATGATATTTTTCAGTTGTTCATGAAATTGAGAGACTTTGACGATACGATATTTGTTCCGTGCGGAGATCGAACCCGCGACACGCAGCGCAGCAGTCGATTGCCCAGCCACTGCGCCAACCGTGTCGTCTCTTGTTGTAAATGTAAACAGCAAAGTTACTTCATAAGTACAAATACTTATCATTGCTCAACATGCGTTTACGCATATACTTGTTACAAATCACTTTTAGGGATTCTTTCTCATGGTTTCAATTCAGAAACATAATAATGTTTTTTTTTTGTTTGATTAATTTTACATTAATCCGTCCAAGTGGAAAGTGAACATTCGCGGAAAAACTCAGAAACTTCGGAAAAAACCCTTTGAAATATCTTTTGTCTTTTGATCCTTTATTTATATTCGAAATAAATATGTTTTCAATCATTTCACAACTGAGATAACACCCTTTGATCCGATGCTCGCCCTTCCGACTATAATTTTTAACATCCAAATACCTATAAACAGCCGGATCGGTCACAGAGTGGGGGAGATGTGACACTCTGCTCTCTTTGATTGATGCGAGACCACAGTTCAGTCATGAATTTCCTTTTTAAACATTCCCCACACTAGGAATTTCTTCCTGTATCGTGGGTGCGTTTATAAACATAGAAACTCACATACACACTAAGACCCGGAACATCTACTTGCAGATCATACAAATATTTGTTCCGTGCGGGGATCGAACCTGAGACACGTTGCGCAGGAGTTGATCGCTCAGCCACTGTGCTAACCGTGCCGTCATTTATTTCTTTAATTTTAATATTTTACGTGTCAATGACCAGCAGGAAAACAGGCTAATATTATAAATACAAAAGTTAATCTGTTACTTTTTGGTGGTTGAATCTACAATCGATAAAGAATCATGCCTCATTTTAACAATAAATCGTTTGAATCCGTCAAAATAAGATCAAGGTGGTCAATTACCATGGATTATGATTGTTTACGCAAATGTGAACATAGTTGCATGTGAATCTCTGTAAGGAAATTTGCTTACGGTAAGTCATAAATTCAAAGTCGACTGTACTTTATTCTGTTGTACGTTCCAGGTGTTCAAATACCGTCAGCCACACAGGCAAAAGATGAGTGAATGAAGAGTGCTGACGGCCCCGTTTGGATCAAATATTTGTTTGACCTACAACTAGTTGTTTCGAGTCTTAGTGTGTATGTGAGTTGAAATGTTTGTAAGCACAACCATGATACAGAATTAAATCCCATGTAGGGCAAAGATTAGGTCGCGGGACTGATCGAATTACCGTGACTCCGGAACGTAAAGGGCTATTGAAAGACTCCGTGGATTTTAGTCAGTACGAGTCTGACAGTCCCTCCCGCTTTGCCCTGGGTGGGAGGACTCATTTGATGATTTTACCACGTAAAAAAGGGCAAAGTTTAAAAAAAAAACTTAAATAAGTCGATATCCCTATTTAACTAAATTGCAGAACCTTTACGATCTTGGTACAATCAAAATTCTTAAAAGACTTTATTGCTGAGTGTCTGATGGACCCTCGTTTCTTTTTACGATACTATGATTGACCTTTTTAGTAACAACGAGAATTTCAATTGATACTCCCTGACCTTAGAAAAAGGGCGCGGAAAAGATACAAATCATGAGTAGCAGGCCAACCTGTAATGTTCACGGGTGAATGGAAGACAATCATATCAGTCTTTAGTTCTATGAGAGTGTATGAATTTCTGTGTAATGTGTTTTATTTTATGTAACTGTCGGAATTCCATTCTATCATCATCATTAGCATGTATTCGTCCACTACTAGACGTAGGCGTCTCCCAATGTACGCCACTGAGCCGTTCTATGTTCAAGCAAAATTAATTAATAAATCAAGGTGAGCATGAACATAATTATTTTTTATTTTTATTTTTAATCGTGGTAAAATCATCAAATGAGTCCTCCCACCCAGGGCAGAACGGTAGGGACTTTCAGACTCGTACTGACTAAAATCCACGGTGTCCTTCAATAGCCCTTTACGTTCCGAAGTCATGGTAATTCGTACAGTCACGCGACCGAACATAATTAAATGGAGAAGAATTTCTATTTCGAACTATTCACGTTTCCTAAAATATATTTATGTAAAGCCGAAGAAACTAACAACCAGATTTATGTAGGCTACAGAAAGTCGTAGAATTTCCTCAGGTTAGATAACTCGGTTTATTCCTACATTCCAAAGGGAAGTGAAAGCAGAAACATCGCCGGTTCTTATCAGGAAATCTAGTTATTGTCGCGCTCCAACGCCATGTTGGATAACTGTATTTTATGTTTTTTTTTTTTCTATAGATAACCATCTAGTTGTAACTTGTAGATTTGTGCCCATAATGTTTTGTAGGACAATATTTTGCATGTAAATTATAATCATCTATAGAATTTTCCATGACTTTGTATTACTCACGCTCTTACGCAATCTAATTTGCATAGCAATTTGCTCTTTGCAACCAACTGTTTTTAAACTATATCGTACGGTTCAAATAGCAAAAATAAAAACATGAGAGAATGTGTTCCCGATACCATACGGGGTAACAAACTCTAAAAATAAAACAAAATAGCGCTAAAAGCGTGTGACATCCTGGTTAGTTTCATTTGGGCAAGCTTTCGTAGCGCGTAGCCACCGTAGCAATGGCGTAGCCCGTAGCACCTGTAGCAATGTGACGTAGAGATTGTGTTTACTATCACGGGTGTTTTAGTTTTTCTTTATTATGGGTTTATATTATTTCATATTTTAGCAGCAAAAAAAAAAAACTCATTGAAATGTTAGAAAACTCATTTTTCAAAGTTAAGGTTTTTTATTACTTTCGATACTGAGAAAATGTGGGCTTACTTTTTTTCATAAACTTTTTTAAATGACTTATCTCACTCATTGAATCTTCAGTTTGTTTTTGTTAGACCTTCAGACGTACTTTAGATCCCTCAAAATATTATATCCTCACATTCATATCTGGAACAATCTCGTAATATCAACAATTTAGACTAGTGGTTGCATATTGTACGCTGGATGATGCACAGATAAGCTCTGCACCACAGGACCGCCACAAAAAGTGGTTCCGTACTTAGCAACGTCTTACATACCTACCCACTTACTGTAAGCCGCTGTAAACTTTACGGACAACGACCTGAGGCCTTATCATGAATTTCCAGTTTTTGTGACGTAAACTGGAACTTTGACATTAATTTCAAGGAAAAAATTAGTTCCTTCTTCGTACACTAGAGGCGCTGTTCCATTTTTCATACTATAAAGCCTTTGTCAAACAGACAGGTGTGGCGAATGCGAAGCGTGACGTTTTTATTTGTAATGTATGGAATTGTTTGAATTCAGTCACATAGAAAAGCGAAAGCGATCCGATAGCGTGACAGAACTATCGGACTGACGTTTCGTATCGGTTCGGTATCGCTTTTTGACTCGCCTGTCTGTTTGACAAAGGCATAAATGCAGTAAATACTTCAAGTACGCTGTGAATAAAATACTGAAGTCTTGTGATCGAGCTACAGTGGATTAAAACGCATGATAGTGTTTTGTTTTGTTTGGACGTGTAGGGGGCGACTCGTAAACAAAGCTGTTAAAATAATAAACGAATGCCTTATTGTCATTTATTTTATTCAGAAACATATCAGTTCCAAAATAAAAATATAATAAATAGTACGTCAAAAAAAAGACCCACCAGTATCGGGAACAGGGTCCGGCTGCGTGGATGGGGCTCCAGAGAGGAACCTCCTCTGGGACTGTAGCACCATAATATTTTTTGTATAATTTTTCCATTGTTATTTTTTGACAATTCAAAAATACCTGTAGTTGGCATATTTGAAATAAATGCTTTTTCATTTTGATCTTACATAACATCACACTACGACCAACAGGATCTGAACAGCGTGGAGCAGTTTGGAATAATGTTATATTAAATCCCCCGCAAGCTCAGTATTACACTGCATTGCAAAATAACTATCACCACTTAATTACGAACGGTGGTAAAACGTAATATAATTGTAAATCAGTCAGCGGGTGAGTTGAAATGATCGGATCTGTCATCGTGCAGTCACTCACCAGTTCTGCGGATAAAGCAATGAACGCGATGACGTAATTGCTTAATTAATTATCACTTTCGGTAATGCAAAGCCTGTTTATTGTGTAGCCACTGTAATATATTGCCGTGGATTATGATAATTCGTCCTTTTCTTCTTGGAACGTCCTTTTTGAGTATTTCATCATCATTTCGGTTACTGGGAATTTCTGTTACATTTCTCGGAATAACTAATGCAACAATTTTTACAACTCTTTTGTTGTCGGTAATTATACGAGTATCGCTTGTGCAAATATATGTATCTTTGTTAAATTAAACAAAATACATCAATGGGAGTTTGTACCGGGGTGCAAGGGTTGTGCATTTAAACCCTACTATTGCATGCAGTATTTTAATTAACACTAAAAATACATTCAAATAATCAAGATTTTTTATTAAGTAGTTGTGTAAATAAAATATTAAGGGATCTAGCTAGGTGCCCTTTATTCATAATTATTTTTATTTTCAAACTAGCTGTACTCTGCCCCGCTTCGCTGTGGCACAAAAAACGGTTTTTTGAAAAAAAAAGTAGATAAAAACAATCCTTGATGCGGATTATATATCATGCTAAAATTTCAGCTCAATCGGTGCAGAACTTTTTGAGTTTTTAAAGCATACACAAACCAACATAACATTTTTATATATATAGAAGATTAGATGTTGCCAGCGGCTTTTGCCTACTGCAACTCAAAAATATTCCTATCCTATATGTTAACCAAGATTGTAAAGTACTTAATTTAAATCCATACATTAGTTTTTGAGTAAAAGAGTATCAAACATCGATTCATCCTCACAAACTTTCACGTTTATTAAAAGGATAGGTTTTGTTTTTTTTACGTGGTAAAATCATCACATGAGTCCTCCCACGCAGGGCAGAGCAGGAGGGACTGTCAGACTTGTACTGACTAATATCCACGGTGTCCTTCACTAGCCCTTTACTCGACAATCTTTGAGGCGCGCGTGGAACACAACGCGCCGTCGACCCGGTCATGGTCCATGGTCGGACAGCGAGTTGCCCATTACTAGCTGCCCGCATGCAATAGGATAGGATGGGATAGGATTAATAAGATGTAGTTATTAGTATGATTTATATTTTATTAGGTTAGTATTGTGTGTAGGTTTAAACGTAATTCTCTGAAAGTAATCCTGACGCGGAGTCCATGGATACATCTGACACATTCAGAACTCCTTTGAAACAAAAAAATAAAATGGTTTCCGCCTCGTAGTTTTAAAACTGCTAAACGATTTTATGATAAAGTATGTTACTCTGCGTAGCTATAAATTAATTTGGCACAGTTCCAACTGGGTTTAACTGAATCTCCTATAATAGCAGTTTCCATTTTGATTTTAATCTGACTTCAAATATTGAGTGGAAATTGAATAATATTCCCTCAGTATTGGAACGCACGTCAAAAAAAAACCTCAAATCGTGTTTCCTCTTTCTTATAATACCGGTATGAAACAGGTGCATTTTTATGTATTAATAAGTCTCCCCAAGAGTTCCGGGTATCGTGTTTTCCTTATTCTGTTTATTTTTGTGTGCGACATTTCTTTTTTAATTTATTTTCAAATTTTTTTTCCTTATCCTATACTGGATCTCTCCGGAACAAAGGCGGTCTCAATTCCTTCCACGAAATCTTCTTTGTCATACCAGCCCTCGTGGTATGTCTAGGTCGTCTAACCACCAATTTAACACATAAAATTAAAAGGAATTTAATAAAATAATAAAAGCTCAGGGTAGCATGGCACAAAAGGGAAGAGGCCTATATTCAGTAATGAGTGAAACACGATTGCCAATAATGATGACGATGAAAATGAATTTGTATATTACTTTTAAATCGCATCGAATACCTATAAATATAATATCTTTACTGTGTGTCTACTATTTATGGTCATAAGTTTTAGCTACGTTTCTTGTACCTTTGTTAACAGTTGCAACAGTGACATTCATTATTATTAGTTACCTTCCAATGTTCTAATCAATTGTCGCAAGCATTTATAGTGAAAGAAGAATGATCGTTCTGGTAACAGGACGGATTAGAAAATCACAAAATTGCTGTATTTTAAAATAAAATATTTCTGTCATACTATTTTCGCTTAGGTATTATAGAATGAATGGGTTATGCTCGGTAACTGAAGCCGTATCTGGGATGAAATCTTTTATCCATCCTTTCTTATATCACCGTGGTAATTCTCGAACAGTAAGCAAATAGAAGAGTTCTCACGGCAAAATTAAATTCCATACTTGTCGCCAGCATTCAGCTGCACCATCTGAACTGCTTTCGGCGCGCATAAATCTCATAAATCTCTTCTAATAAAAACATTCTCATTCCACTTCGCATTGCAAGAGAAATATTAAAGTATAAGCAATATAAGGATTACAACGTGGGGTTTTCAGCCTCAACTTTCAACATCTCAATGCCAAAATTGTAATGTATTGAATGTCAGAAAAGTTATTTACTAAGTAGTTAAAAAACTCATAAAGGTCTTGGTCTAAAAATGATCGAATTTTCAGAGAAAACTTCGAAATATTTCTTAAGCAAGTTTCTTAGAATGTCTTTTTAAAGTTGAAATAATCTTTCATCGATATTTCGAGTTTTTATATTATTTATAGAATTTAATTTACCAGCGAATGTAATGCGATTTATGATGCGTTTGGAGCACTATTTGTCACAGTTGTGCACACTGACAAACAGAGATAAAACTCAATTAGATATCAATTTTAATGCGGAATATTTGGCAGCTCATTGCGTTATTTAGTAAGTTAAATTTAAAATGGCGAGCCATTTGTCCCAAACCCTCGTTAGTAGTAAATTAGACTAATTAACCCCAGTGAGAGTAATAACTGTTTACCAACTCCAATTACAGCATTCGGTTCAAATTATTGAATTGGTAACATATTAAACGTAACACAATTGTTTTGATCGTTTACTTTAATCGCAGATTCGCGTCCCTTACAATGTTAAACGAGTACCTATCTACACGAATAACTTTATTTAATGGAAACAGAACCGATGTTTTACAACGAAAAACGGTAATGTTTCACTAAAAGCACTTAGATCATCTGAAGCTAGCAAGATTTAGACTGTTGGTACAACTAATAGAACCCGGCTGGAATGTTACCTGAGTTTGTAAGAATAACATCATTTATTTTTGTCCCTGATTTCTCTGTTGGTACAACATTATCTAAGTCTTCGTAAGAGGACGTCGGCGTCACTTATCGAGGGGCTTTAAAATAACATATTTCATCTTATATTACGCAGGTTGTTTGTTTTCTCTGAACACTTTTATCATCATTTCTGATTGTAATCAGGCTTTGACATACATTACATTTTAATATGTTACAAAAGAAAAATATAAGCTAGATTTTGAAAGATAAAACGAATATGATACGTTTTTATAAAGTCTTAAAGTGAGACCCGCTAGGTATTATATTCAAGAACTTGGTACATATTCAGGTAAAAATATTACGTAACAATACTAACAAATAAATATGTAATGTCCCAAGAAACACACATAGATCAGAGACAGTTTTTAACGTTTAGCCCACATTTTCTTCTACTGTTTAAATAGGTAACCGTGACCTTGGAACGTAAAAGACAATTGATGGAACATGGTGGTTTTTCAACATTTTAGTCAGTTTGCTCCACCCAGGATCATTCCTGGCCAGGCAAAAGTATCTTCTAAGTTGCGTAACTTTTTTTTATCGTGGTTAAATCTATACTATAATAAATCTGTAGAAGGGTCAATTCTGTACATTGAAAATATTGAAAAAATAAATAGCGGGGGGTGTTGCTGGATCGATACCAAACCCAAATATATGATTAAAAATGTTTTTGTCTGTCTGTCTGTGTGTCTGTCTGTCTGTTTGTGCAGGCATCACGTGAAAACTAATGGTTCGATTTCGATGAAACTCAGATCAGTTTTATTCATAGACGTTGTTCTGTAGAACCGCGAACACACATTGCATTACCCGCAGTGGATTCAGCGCCGTAATATTTATAAGATGTCATTGTCAGAGTTACTCAAAATGGGGAAATAAACCATCCACGCGAAGACCGACATCCGCGCGGACGGAGTCGCGGGCGGAAGCTAGTCATGAAATAAGTTCTCCCACCCAGGGCAGGGCGGGAGGGACTGTCAGACTTGACTGACTAAAATCCACGGTGTCCTTCAATAGCCCTTTACGTACCGGGGCGGGGTTACGGTAATTTCTGAATCCCGCAACCCCGGCAGGCAAGTTGCGTAACTGCAGAAATTTTAGTGTAGTTATTTTCGTTATGATGATCTGTCCGGTTGCAAACGATTCCCGAGTCGAACAAATTATTGGGTTTTTTCAGTATGAAGTTTTTGGTAACAGCCCGGAGTTTAGAAGTTAGCGGTATAGTATCTATGTGCCGTTGGTCCTGTGCCTGATCTCTCTCCGATCCGTATTGTTGTCCGATCGGATTATGAGAGTAAGGGAACCGAGAGTGCACCTGTATCTCTGTATACACTGGTTCACTGTTATACGTACTCGTATATGCCCTGAATCGATGGCTTATCTCCTATAAGATTGGCTGCTGTGTCCGAAAACTTAACACTGTGAATCGTGACACGATATGATGCAATTCCTATAATTGGCCATTAGACTGAAAAATTTTAATTAGTCCGTCACTTAGATTATCAAAAAATATTCGACCCGTATTTTTTCTTTTGTTTCATAAACCAAAACTGACTGAGATACGATGCCTTCAAAATTGGCAATTTAGGACAATTTCTACTGAATTCTGACTTCACGAGCCCCCACTCTAGAGTTTTGATGCCTTGTATTTTGGTGAATATTCATGGATTTTACAAAAGAAAAAATACGTGTCCGTTATTTTTTTAAACTCTAAATGACGGACTAATTATATTTGCAATTTATAGCTACTGTCAAATAGCCAATTGTGAGACGATTCAGTGCTAAATTTTCCCCTATTGTTACAGATATACTCGTGCTCCAAAAATACGCCTACCACAAAAATATTTTTTTACATTTAAAATAAATAGGTACCAGTTTTTCGAAATAAAATAAATGTCAATTTTAAAAGTACACGTAGTAGTTTTAAATTAAGGATTTACAGTTTCGAATATTCATCATAAAAATAACAAAATGCTCAATTCTAAAATATTTCAACTAAAACTGATGTCAATCACGGGTGGACAGGTCGAATAGTCGCTGAAACAGTGAGATTAATTGAATTCTATTGCCGGTAAAAATATCGGCCATCCTATAAAAATATTCAGTTAGGTTTTGATCGAACCCAACTGCCATTGAAAAAAAGAATCAACGAATTTCTACAAAATCAGATAGGTACCAATATTTTTGTGAATAATATTCATACTGTTTAAATTGTATCTCGTACAAATATTTGACAAAGGTTCGCCATATCCGTAATTAGATTAGCTCGTATTAGCATTTATATGAGATTTTGTAGTATTCGGGTAGGTAAAGTACCTACCTACCCACATTCATACTTGTAACAACTAACGACAGTTCAGTGTAAGTTGTAACAAAACATCAGCCAACAGTACTTAGGTCCTCTGTTATAAAATCTAATTTGCATTACCAACGTAACAACCTGTTTTTAGCTGTTTCGCTTGGTGACGTCACAAAGAAGTCGACTAATTACTTTATAGTTTTATGTAAATTGCAACATTATTTACTGAAGTGCTCAAGTTACTCATGAATATTACAGTTATTTTACTTGAACATTTAAAGTGTAATTGGTAAAGTTTTGTAAGCAAAAAGACTTTTCGTGGCTTTATGAAATGGAACTCTAAAGCCTACATAAAAAACAACTAAGTTGTGAAACTTTCTGATTTTAGTTATGACTTATTTTTCATAGACTAGACTTAAAATAATCTCGTCGTGGAGGAATGATTAATAAATACAGATGTCAAACCAAGGATAATCGAACGGAGGGTAGTTGAGCTCTTATCTTTGGCGAACGTAACAACAGCCGTCACACTTAACCTGAACTATGATTAAGATGGATTAATCGCGGCTGACGGAAAGTATTACTGATTGATAGCTCAATAAAAGTCACATCTGACCAACCGTGTTATTATTTATAAATTGTATATCAAATACTTATTTTTGTAAGGTTTTTTTTGAAAAGTGACCGCTACCAACCTGGGCATTTTTCCACATGCTGGGAGGCCGACTTCTTGTATTTGTTGTAAAAATATGCTTCGTATGAAGAAAAAAAACATGTATACAGAGAACAATCCCGATAAACCTTTATTTTTTGAATTTTGATATAATACGCGTCCCTACTTTGCATTAATGGGACAATGGACATGTAGATGTGTCCGCCATTTTCCTTCCTTCCGGTTTTGCTTTTCCAGAAGAAGGAATGAGGGAAGTTAGGGATCGCCTCTGGCCTTCGGTATTGTCTGTCTCACGTGAAAGAAATATGGCTGCAGGATTTTTGTGTAAGTAAGTCAAGATTGGATATTTTATTAGTTGGCTTGGATTTCTTATTGAAATAAAGATTTATTTCATAATGTCGCGCCCTAATAATGTTAATACCGTCGACATTTTTGGTTAAGAATTTTTCCGGCTTATATATACACTTTGAATGGGAAAACAAAACTTCCTGTCTGAAAATTCTCCTTTATATCAGATAGAAAGCAGTAAAAATATGAATTGGATAATGCGCAACTCAAATGGCTGCCAAATCGTGATATTATGTCGCCAAGAGGTTTTAATAGCGTTATAAAAACGGATTTCAGCACCAGACCCAATTGAATTTTGCATACGGCTAATTAAAAGATCCTGGAGATAACCCAGACGTTCGCCAAAAGAGGGTTTATTAATATTAGGCCCGTTTTACACATGAAAGGGGTCTTGTATTGAACGATCTAGTTGGCTACCTTTCGGAGCAAAATGGTTTACTTCGCACCCTTATTGAAGAGAGGATCCTGGAGGCAACATCTTTACAAATTTCGTATCGTATCGCCGAGGGACGGAACAGTTCTCGATGTAACCGGGCCGGCTTTCCGAATACGAAACTCCAACTTGAATAGAAGATCCAGTTTGTGAATATACGATAGACTTGACTGGGAACGGTCGCCGTATGTAAGTACGGTTATTGACATAAGTCAATAACATTTTTTATTTACCTACGTGTCGTGTTTATTTGGTGATTGAATTTTTTTAGAATGTAAACGTTAGTACCTTAAATTTTAAAGACGTTCAAATCGAATTCCTCTGGTATTGTTTTTTAATTAGAAACTAATGTGAAAGTAATCTAGAACTTAAATTGAATTTTCTCTAGGTCCCATTTGTATCAAAACTCTAATCAAGCAATCGTTTTAAGTGGATAACTTTTGTAAATGAATGTAAGTCCTACATGTGTGTCTATTAATTTAAGTTACTCTAGTAATGAATGGGTATTAGATAGAATAATTCATGTTAAATTTCGGTAAAAGGTATGTTGAGATAAGAAAGAGCTGAGAAGCATAGAACTATACAGCTTTGAGAATAACTATGAATTAAAGTTGTCTGTATAACTTCAATGGTAGGTATTAGTAAGTGAATGCTGGCCAGCGGATCCGCTATCGTCTCGCACACCCAAATAGTTTGTAATTATAACTTCTGAACTAGTGATTACCCAAAGTAGTTAAGACTAATTTGTGTTGAAACGGCGTAACAATGTCGATGGAAACATTCAACACATACAAGAGTCGAAAACTTTAAGTGCTGGTTTTTAGTTTGTATATTCGTATTAAAGTCATAAAGTACGTTTCATAAAGTCTTTATCCAAATAGCGAAAATAGTTTCGAAAATAAAAAGACATAACTTTATATTACGTTCACTCCCATGCCACCATGAAATATGAAAATAAAATGCTGCAAAGTAAAATACGTATATAGGTATGTCGTGTTCATCCAATGGAGCATTCGTTTGCTTTTTGTTAATTTAGCCGGATTCGAAAGGCCCAGTGGATGAAAATTTTGGCTAGCCACAAAAAAAAAAACCGCCAGGGCTACAAAAACTTCCGAGATTGATGTTTTGAGTCCATGTGAAAAGGAATTCAATGCAGAAATATCATTGAATTTTTTTAATCAAACCGCTGCATTATTCGTTTGGAAAATATGGGACTAGTTCAAGATTGTTTTCGTTCGCACAATATTGTTCTGACCCACGAACTTTCATTAATATTCATCGTAAAAAGCGCAAATTTCATTTTTGACATTGATTTATGTGCGGCGCTGGCAATGCATGCACCACTGTGCCCAGATAATAGCTCTAACATCAACATTATTCTAAAACTTACCCACATATTTTAATGTTTTTCGATAATAGCAGGTTTTAATAACACTGTGGTAATATTTAACAAGTTGTAGTACCATTAATCATCGTCATTTCAGTTCAAATTCATTTATTAGACTATTTGGATACATCAATAATGGAGTATGTAGGTTGCAATTTTGTTCTATCTAAGCGTGCTAAAGAATAAAATATTGTTGTTATACTCGTATGTGATCACTTATAACGTGTGTGGTAGTAATTACCCGTAACATTTATCTTTTTTCTCCTACAAACACAGACAATGCAGAATTTCACGATACAATGGGGCTTTATGGAATATGCGTCGCTTTTTTTTTTAATAGTTACTCGCCGACCACTTCCGTATTTTTTACTGAACATTTTACTGGATGCTTTCATTTGCTTTTCATAAATATTTAGCTTTAGCTGGTTGTAAACAAAAACAGTGAGAATTTAGTATTTGAGAGGTTATTTTTGTAAGCAAGTTTATAATTTATAAGTTTATAATTTGCACATTTTGTAGTATTAAATAAGTTTGTTGGCATATCTGAAACTGCTTTCATGGTTTCTTATTATTTTGTCAAATTTCTTAAAACTACTTTTTCCAGTTACTCCAGTAACAAAAAACAATGTAACGCGTACTCACTCCATCCCTTTACATTCACCTATAAATCTAACTTAATTACCAAACTCTTTGCATTAAATACAGTTGGCAATCAAGTTGAACTTTAGATTGCCGGTTCTAGTTAAACTAATGTAAATTGTGAGCGTTTTCGAACGCAGAGAGGTGGCAAATTCACCAGTATGCGATTCTCACTTCCTCTGAATGATTTTCCTAGTTATCTCATAAATTCCAGTCCCGTCTTCAAACTACACAGTGAGCTCGGCGTGGCGTGACGCTAGCGTGGCGTGTCTTTGGCGTGCGTCGTCTCGTTTGACAACTTACACATATTTTCATAGTAAGTGTAGCAAAACACTAGTTTAAATACTTTAAGATTATTAATTTGACAGTAAAACTCCAGTTACAGTGCTTTAACACGAAAAACCGAATGTCATAGTTCTTAATTTTTTTTAAAAATCGATCGTAGTCTCGTTTGGTTTATAAGATAAAATCATAGACAATTATTGCACAAGAAAAGTAAATTATAAATAACAGTTTTTTTATTTGACTTGGTAAAATATTAGATATTCAATAATTTAATCATAAACCTTACATATTGTAGCACGTCAAAGACACGCCACGCTAACGTCGCGGCACGCCGAGCTCGCTGTTTGGCAAAGCCTTTATACTAATGTCATGACTTCGTGGTTGCTTCAAGTCCTTGGACAGGCCAGTCATGTAATTGTGTACGTGATTAAACTATTTATGTTAGGCTTTTTTGGGAGACGAAAGTTATGAGACTGATTTGCATGGGATGAATGCCATTTATAAATAAGCCGTGTAATGCGTGCTGCTCATATGAATTCCAAAAATCTTGATTAATTTAAGTTCAGTTTAAATTAAGTGATGGTGCATCTTAGTAGATTTATATAGTTTAGTCGAAAGTTTGTTAAAATAGCTGAATAATAAATTATGATTAGGTACCTACTTTTTCATGTAAAAAAGACTGAACTTTGAATTAAATTTGGCATAATTTTTTTTATTTAAAATAAATTACAAAACACTTTCTTGTAAATAACATAATTATTAAATAAGGTGACACAATGGAAGGTCTTAACGGTTTTTTCAAAACAAAAGCAGTATTTAACCTTTGTACGGATTAGATAACATCAAACCTGGATAAGATACTGCAAGCCTCGGGAGTACGATTCCGGGATCCGGGTGAACCCGCAAGCATAAGCAGTAACTTATATCATTCGATTATTGAGTTTTCAATGGGTACTTAAATGGTCTTTTCTCCTTCCGTCAAATCGAAAAAACTACTGACTTATAATAATATCGTTTGGCGAGTTTCCGCTGCTCAGAATACCAAGAAGTAAAACCGGAGACTTCTGAAAAATGTTGTAGGTTTTTTTTATTCTTTCTTACCCCACAGTAGGATTTTTGAAGTGAAAACTTCTTTAGCGGCGTTGAGCACTTTTTTTGGAATGGGTAAAAACTGTTAAACTCGCGTCAGGACACGTGACCTGATCGAAAATACGTAAGACGGCGCAGGGCGCTTGCGCGAATGTTCGAGTGTGTTTATTACTATTGAAGTTTTCACTTCTGCCGGCACTCCCAGAGTGCAACCCGTCGTTTTTTTTTTCATGTATCATAATCGCGTTTACAAACATTTTAATTCACATACATACATTCCCAAACCTGGGTCAACTACTCATAGATCATTCAAGTATTTGATACTACCGGAAATCGAATCCGCGACACGCAGCACAGTTGTGACTCGCTCAGCCACTGCGCTAACCGTGCCGCTGTTGCTAAAGTGATCTGTCAGTGTGCACATAGATAACTTCAAACGACTGCACCAAAGATATTCTTTTTTTGTGGATATTATTGCCCGGACAAAATTTATATTCAAGTAAGTGTTCGGAAAATTCACCGGGTAACTCGAAAATATGAACCCGGCCGCTGGAATATAATAATAACTAGCTCTTGCCAGAGCTTCGCCTTGTCGAGTTGCTTACTCGAAAATTATCACACGGTAACATAAAATCGAGATAAAAACTATCCTATGGTTTAATTCACGTTATAAACTATCCGTGTACCAAACGTCCAAATCCGTTCACTAGCTTTTGCGAGAAAGAGCAACAAACGCACACCCATATACATATACATACTCACTTTCAGATTCATAACATTAAATAAAACTAGAAGACACTTTCGTCTCAATAAACCCCATCGCTATTCGACCTGAACTCAAACAGTTCACACTACTCAGGTAGACAATGACCTAAGTTAGCACATAAGATACTTTTTAACTCGGTATTTTCCTTGAGATAATTTCCGACTATCTCACGAGCGCATTCACTGGGAGGCACTAGTATTTAGACTTATTATTTGATAATTTTAATGTCATCATGTTACTGAGAATTTGCAATTTAAAATCATATTAGCTGCCAATTCTAATAAATTAGGCAATCATATAAACGAATGATTTATTAGTTTCATGTACAAATATTAAGTTTATTCGTAATATAATGATACAGCAAAGTCTATCTTTGTTTCTGTCTACTTAAAATTGGTTTGATATGCAACATTAATGTTTAGCAAATAATTGCATTTTGGTTAATATTTGTGGATAACTTTCAACTGATGGCATGTTTTGAACAAATGCCTTTTAGATTGCTGTGTTTAACTTTTCATGTCACATTTTATCAGTAAATGAGTTCCAGTAATAGCATTTAATTAATTTTGTATTCGAAAACACTGCAGTGGCATGTACGAAATTCAAACTCCATGTTTTCGGCGAACGCATTTTCATTTATCCTGTTTCCATAAATAAAAACAGTCTGCTTTTATAAATTTATTTTTGGAATACATACATTCTACATTCGAATAATGAATATAAAACCTTAAATTCTTGCATCATAAGGCTCTAGATGACTTTTCACGTTTTTGTGACGTAAACACCTAAAAATATGACGTTAATTTGATGGAAAAAAATAAGTTCCTCTGTCGTACACTAGAGCCAGTTTTTCATTTTCCGTACAATAAACGCTACACATAATTGGATACGGAAATCTTCTATTAAGACCATAAAAATAACATCTCTACCGCCAGCTAGGTAGTATCACAATAAAAAAAAGGAATCCGGGAGTGTAACAAGATCACTCGTTTTTCTGTCATAGTCGATTTTCTCTAGCTTGATAAGGGTTGTTGCGCCGAAACGTTGGCACTCCTGTATATACATTTATAGAGATTGTGACCACATTTCAACAAATTACGGTAAGAAATATGTGTGATCCGGCGTTGTGACTAGTTGAACATTTATTGCTTGAAATAAGCCGTATTAGAAAGAAAGAAAAGAAAGAAAATAAGTTTATTTGACACGCCTTAGGCACACAATTACAAGATAGTTAGTTACGAGATAGTTTTATATTGTTTATCTAAAATCCTTATCGTTTATTGCCCGTGGTACTACTGGTAGTAAAAAAAATACCCGTGGTCCTACCAAGCAATCTAGTAGTACCCCGGGAAAATTTTATTTCCCATGGTACTACTCATTTATTTTATGTTATAGATTAATTATACACAGCTCTCTGTATAATCTTCCGTATACCATCTCCTTAATACTTTGCAAGGTTTTATTGTTGTTTTTTCTAAATCGTCAATGAGGCTTCTAGCCCTAGGTGGAGTGGTAGGGACTGTTGGACTCCTACTGACTAAAATTTACCGTGTTCCTTCAATTGCCCTTTTCATTCCAGGGTCACGGTTAACTGTTTAGACACGTTTATTATAGTTATTTTGTCATATTTATTATTGAAATAAAACGTTGTAAGTGCGTTTATAAACTGACAAACTCAATCAGCCAGAACCGGAACAACTGTTTTAACTACAAACACGTCTAAAATATTTCATGATCACTGTGAATGATTTTGTGTGATACGATTACTTTTCATAACTGCCGTATTGTTTTTCGTAGTCGAACCTACTTACTCAATCTCAATTAAATTTCCGCTCTCTCACTTTCTGTTCTTCAAACTTAGACTACGTAATGCTATACTGTTCTCTTGCAAGTTTGTCCATTTTTGTATTGTGACAATTTAATTTAAATGTCATGTTTATCTTTTGTATCTTTTTGTTGTATTTCATACCATCATAAAAATCAATTAAGACCTGTTCAAATAAGAGCGGTATCTGCTACCGCCATCAGTAGTGGTAATATTCGAGTATGGTATTTTGTATGTCACTGAGATATATAACGGCGGTAGTAGATACCGCTCCGATTAGAATAGGGCTTTATATCTTGTAGAACAGCTGTATAGGAGAAGAGTGTATAAGACGGGGACACGAGGTATAATGGGGACATACACTCTTAAGGCATACTTAACACAACACGTCATTTGCAAGCGGCCATTAACAAATGGCGTCCAGTTGGCGCTTGCGCTACGTTATTATTGTGTTAAGTTTGCCTTAAGTGTGTGAATTCCCATCATACCTCGCGTCCCCGTCTTACACACTGTTCCCCTATAACTGCACCACAAAATTATGCAGCACGCAGTTGAATAATAATTCCGCACTTAGTTAACTTCCTAGTCATGATTGCCAGACTCCGGTGTCAAACGCTAGCAACAATTTAGTTCAATTACAGGCGTAACAACTTGCAAGTTGTATAAACTGTCTCCCCTTCCAACGATACTCGAACTAAATACTTAAGAAAATTGTTGCTCTTTTTAAATGTACAAAATGTTACTAAATATACAGTAAAGTGACTTTTTGTATTATCGTGACTTTGGATATCAAAGCAATTAATTCTGAATGCTGATACTCTTTTAAGACTTTTTTTTTGGTGAAATGAAGACTCCTTTGATTCTTAAGTAAGCTTTGCTACTGTATTTTCAAAGATGTCTGGCAAAGTAAATGTAAAATGATTTTATTTCGTGTTACGTTCCATCACCAGTTGCTTCACAGACACATTGTTATCGTAGTAGCACGTTGCTACGAAAGCGTAGCTCCTCTACGGTTTCGTAGCACCGAAGCGTGCGCGTTACGTTCCATGGTTTACTACTCCAAAATACAAGGTGTGTATTTTGAGCGTTAAACTTAGAATAAACATATGTGTTGTTCTTATCGTATCTTTATAGTATTTGTGTGGGACACCGTGCATTGTAGTCAGTACGAGTCTGACAGCCCCTCCCGCTCTACCCTGGGAGGATTCATAAGATGATTTTATCAAGTAAAAAAAAAAAGGTATAAGTCTTAATAGCTTAGTCACGTTTAATATAACAAATGAAGGTTCAATTAATAAGCAAGCAATTATTTAGGATAACAAACATTCAAATAATAGAACGTACACCAAGCTACTGTTGTTATTAGAAAAATAAGCACATAAATAATAATAATGAAACGAGAACGAGAGATAGAACGGTAGATATTAGTTCGGCAATTTGTACGAATCAACCGTGGTAAATGAATTACAGGGGCCTTCGACTTTGTCATAGCTTTCCCGTTCATAGAAAATAAAATCTTTGATGAAAACAGTTTCTAAAACATACGAATCGTTGTAATTATATCATGATCTACAGAGTACAGTCATTTTATAAAGATACTTATACAGTAATTTTATAAATGTAAAACGATACTCGGTAAAACTGATCTGATTCCAAAAAAAATTGGCACTAATGAGAGTTACAATATTCCCAAGAACCACAGATAAAAAAAAGTCTTCGAGACATTTTTAAGCCCATACTGGGAGCAAAACCACGGGCAAAAGCAAAAGTACTGATTACATTAAAAATAATGTAATCTGTACGTTCCATAGAAAAAAGACGTAAGAATTTTTGTTATTATCAGAACTAGTATTAGTAAATTAATATATGTGTATTAACAATCTTATCATATTGGATAATAACGTGCAGCTGCTACTAACATTATTTTGGACCTTTTTCATAAGTCCGGAGTCGATAACTAAAAGAAATTAAGTCTAAATATCATAATTTGGTTTGATAATATAGAACTAATAAT
Source organism: Agrotis puta (assembly GCA_943136025.2). Classification (NCBI taxonomy): domain Eukaryota; kingdom Metazoa; phylum Arthropoda; class Insecta; order Lepidoptera; family Noctuidae; genus Agrotis; species Agrotis puta. Next base: position 10,786,962 of record OW964170.2, on the reverse strand, counting down.
AAATAATAATAAACTAAGTCAAGCGTTCTTTTAAGCCTTTGTCAAGCAGACCGGCGCGGCGTGGCGAATGCGAAGCATGATATTTTTATTTGTAATGTATGGAATTGTTTGAATCCAGTCACATAGAAGCGAAAACGATCCGATAGTGTGACAGAACTATCGGACTGACGTCTCGCTTCGGTTAGGTATCGCTTCGGAAACGCTTCACTTTTGCCGGTCTGTTTGACAAAGGCATTAGTGACCACCCTTTCCTAACATTTTGTTTTTTAGCAGGGTCTCTACGTGGGGTGTGGACACTCCCCTTGAGGCAACGATCAGCCCAGCTCATTGGCGTGGTCATCTGGATTCGGATGATCCGGGGTAACAGCACAGTCTACGGTGAAGTGATGAGCATCCTTGTTGGATTACCACTATGTGAAATTAAGGCCGGGGCTAAATTTCGTTACAGCGACAACTCAGACCAGGTTTAACTCGATGACACGTGGTGGTCCATGCGAACCTCAAAGAGTTGTCAGCTCAAATCAGCATCTAAAGGTCCGCTGTTCCAGTTGCAGGAATGTTTTTGTTTACCACGTCTCTGGGGGTCTGCCCTCCTAGTCTGTCAACGAAGATACGGGCCCGTACGAAAGTAACTCGAAACTATTGAGTGAACCGTACTTCCTATTAGTTTATAATTTATTCGTTTTGACAACACCTGGAAGTCAGGACAACTGTACAATTATGTTACCACCAATTTTTAGTTCGTACCATTTAATAATCTTATGTCAGTATTATGTGATAAAAAGTAGCAAACGCCAGAAACTTCGGCTCAAAGACTATTGACGTCTGGTGGCCTAGCAATATTTCTTAAAGCGAGAGTAATTCTAGTGTGGGAAAGAGACGGAGCTATACAAGTCATCAAACGCCACCTCGTTCCCACACTGGAATTACTCTTGCTCCAGATGCACTGTCCTATGGTATACAAAAGTTTCTACCAAAAAATCGCAAAGTTTAACTTCTGAATGCATTTATTTGATGAAACCCGCTCCTAATAATTAAGTCGTACACAGAAGAACTTAATTCCACGAGGCAGCCATGTTTGTTTTAAGTAGAAATTGGAGCCACGAGTAATATCCGCACTTTGAAGGTTTTCCACAAACGTCATTAATAAACAGGGAACGCATATTAGTTGAAACTTTCTCGGAACAATGTTTATTGTAGCAAATGAAGAGGAACTGGTTTTTAATTAACATGACAACTCAACTGCAGCGCTTTGGGAACAGACCCAGGTATAGGGACAGGCAGTACTTGAATAATCAAATTGTATTTTGTAGGCTGATCTTTTTGTAGGGAAATAAAACTTACTTTCAAGAACGGAATCATGCCTGTGTAATGAAACGTTAGGTGCCTAATAGTAGTAGACATCTACAACCAACAAGGAACGAATTACAAATTAATGAATGAATTATTCCTATTTTACACTCGTGTAAAGAGTCTTTGGATAAATTTTCTCAGTTATTTTGTTTTAAGTAGCCTGAAAACTAAGAATCTTTAAGTCACTGTCTACTACTAATGTATAACTATTACCTCGCGAGTCAAACTCGTCCATAAAGTCCTTCAACGTTTTAACTGTGATACTAAAATATTATAACTAGAGTTAATTACCAGAGTTGAGCTCGTTATCACTCCACAGTCGTTATTTTCTTATTCATTTTCGATCGTTAATAATGGAACTTAAAACATGCAAACTTCGCCTCACAAACGTTCGCATCGAAACGAAAAATCTATTATAAAACACTTAACGCTAGGAAGGAGTTGGTAGTTGAAGCACTACTCCACCATCACTTCACTTCACATTTATTTTAACGATTAAACTCCAATTATAGAACCTTTGTAAAGCTCTTGTTTAGCGTAGTATTTGATTTTCACATTTAGTGGAGTTTTGGCGAGCATTCATTACAAACGGAACGCCACAGGTAAAGTTCAACCGTTGAAAATTCCAGTTTAACAATATTTCAGCTTTATAAATTATATTTTTCAATCTGTGCTTATGCGTGCCCGTTTGCGAAGCACTTAGCATTCAGCCGGCTCGACCGGTTACTTTCAGATTCAGATTCAGATTCAGATTCTTTATTCGCTCAAACATGTGTGTACATACAATACAATGCATGCAAGGTGTTATAAATAGTACATGGAGTTGTGCTAACATGTTTACCATATTGTCATGGTGTGCAAATATTTAAAAGTTTAGAATAATTATTTATGAGCCAATAATAATAACATTCATTACATTACAAGAGATAAGAAATAAGAAATTGGATTAATGTATAGATTTAAATAACAATAAATTATAAAAACATACTATAGTAAAATTACATAAAACAAGGATAATGTCAAGTACTAATATTCAATCCACACGTCATTATCAAAAATCATTATCACATTAAATTAATTTCATTAAAATATACAAATAGCATGTCAAATTAAAACGATTCACTTAAAAATTCATTAACATCATAGTATGCTTTACTAGCTAAAAATGATTTCAATTGTTTTTTAAATGCTTCTACATTTAACTCTTTCCAGGCATTGGGAAGCTTATTATAAATTATGGGAGCCATACAAAAAACACTCTTGCGCATCAGTGCCGTCCTACACGTATGTTGACAGAGTTGACTGTTATCGCGTCTATTTCTGGGAAACCGGTCTGCCATGCGAGGAAATAGCTCTGGATGAGATTTTACAAATATCGCGATTTCCAAAATATAAATTGATGGTAAAGTCAAGATGTTGTGGTTAATGAAGAACGGCTTACAGCTATCAGTCATTTTTAATTTAAATATGGATCGGAGGCACTTTTTTTGGGCTTTGAATGCGATAACTCTATCCGTAGAGAGACCCCAAAAAATAATACCATATCTAATAATAGGCTCTGCTATACCATAATAGGCGGTTAATAGGGCATCAGTTTTTAGAGTCCGCGATAGTTTATATATTGCAAATGCACTGTTGGTTAGTTTTTTGCTAATTACCTCTATGTGAGCCTTCCAATTTAAATTACGGTCTATGGTTAATCCTAAAAACTTGGTGGAATTTACTGCGTCTATTACATTATTGTTATACATAATTTTGAAATTTGGGAATTTTAATTGCCTTTGACTGAAATGCATTATTAATGTTTTAGTTAAGTTGATTTTGAGATTATTATTTTCTAACCAGATTATCGCTTTGTTTAGCGTATTATTAATATCAGTTTCATACATATTCTTATTATAACAAGGAATGGTTATGGTACTGTCATCTGCAAACAGTGTCATACTGTGTTCTATACATTTAGGAAAATCGTTAATGTAAAGGGTAAATAAGGGTGGTCCTAATACGCTTCCTTGTGGTACACCGTAGTTGACGTTCCGTTCCCCAGAAGTGTAAATTACTTCATGTTTAGTACTCGCATTAATTGTCGTTATTTCCGTTATTTGTTTCCTATCTTGCAAATATGATTGTAAGAGCTTTTGAACATTGCCTCTAACACCATATGCTTCGAGCTTTTTTAATAGAATGTTAGGCTGAACACAATCAAACGCCTGCGTCATATCGCAGTAAATTGCACAGATGGGTGTATTTTTATCCATACTTGTCATAATTTTGTGTAGAAAGTCGTAGACTGCCATACTTATATTTTTACTTTTCCTAAACCCGTTTTGTTCATTGCAAAGAAGATTATGTTTATCTATGTATGTGCTTAGTTGACGAGAAATATATTTTTCAAATATTTTTGAAAAAATTGATAATAATGAAATCGGTCTATAATTTTGCATTAAATCTTTTTCTTGTTTCTTATGTAATGGCTTAACTATAGATTTTTTCAAAGACTTTGGGAATATTCCCTCAGATATACACAAGTTCATTATATGGCACAATGGGCCAGCTACAATATCAGCTACGGTTTTTATAATCTTTGTGCTAACACCATCATAACCAACACTATGTGTATTTTTAAGGGCTAAGATGATATTGAACATATCTATAGGCAAGCTGGGAGCCATGAACATTGAATCCTTCCTGTTCGGGATATGTTTTGTGACATTTACACCTGCGGTAATTGATTTGATTTTGTCAATAAAATAATTATTAAACAAGTTTGTAATTTGTTGGGGGTCAGATATAATTGCATTGTTGATACGAATTCTATTGATGTTATTCTTAGGAGTATTTAGTTTGTTTTCATTAATAATTTGCCATACCGTTTTTGATTTATTACTAGATGTTTGTATTTTATAAGAATTCTGTGCTCTTTTCGTCAAATAGATGACCTTACTAAACGTTTTACAATATTTTTTAAACAATGTTTTGTTATGTTGCGTTGGTTTCAATCGATACTGCCATAATAAATGGCGTTTCTTTGCACTACAATGTTTAATACCGCGTGATACCCACTTTTGTTTCATTGATACTTTTACAGTTACTGGTATTTTAGGAAAGCATTGGTTATATATTAATAGAAACATTTCTATGAAAGCATTGTAAGCTATGTTAGGATTATTAGATTCATAGACATCTGAAAATGACAAACTATTCAAATATGATCTAAATTTAATTACATTTTCATTACTATAATCACGTCTAAGTATACGCCATTGCTTTATAGAACAAATAGTTTTAATAGGACACTTTAGGAGTTGAGCCGTATGGTCAGAGAGAGCAAATTCGAGTACAGAAGCCTTAGAGAACTTGCTAAAATTATGCGCAAAATTGTCAATACATGACTGACTCACAATACGAGTCGGTTCATATAGAGCAAGTTTTAAGTTGTAATTTAGTAACAAAGTTTCAAATTCAATAGATTGCTTATTTCGCTTCAATACGTCTATATTAAAATCCCCTGCTAAAACAATATTTTTATAGGACTTATTTACAAGCATACGTAACATTACATCTAATTTTTCAATACACTCATTATAGTTGCTTAGGTTAGGTACCCTATATACACAAACAATTACAGTCTTGTACGCTGTTAATTCGATGGCGCAACACTCAAAAACACCACTTGAAGACAATTTTGCTATTTTTTTCAGTTCCCTCCATTGATGTCCTTTCTTTACTAATATACACGTTCCACCTCGTTTGCTTGTCTTACGACTGAAACTGGCTGCTAAACAGTAATCCTTTATGTTCAGATGTTGTTCATAGCCCTCCATCATAAAATGCTCAGTAATGCATAAGATATCGACCCATATATTCTTATCAAGTAGCTCATGAAGGCAAATTGTAAGATTGTCTGATTTTCCCAATAAACCAGCAATATTTTGATGTAATATGTAGAGGTGCTTAGTCGAGAAAAAAGTTGTCAGTTAGTTCGGTAGGTTTTTCCGATTCACTTATATCAATTTGAGATTGCTCTGTTATACTGGTAGTTAAATCCAACAAATCCTTGAAAATTCTCGATAGGCCACGATTATTTAAAGAACCTGTGTACTTGTTAAACATGCTGTAGTCGTATTCGAGATTTAAATTGCTGTCTAGTAGGATGGCGTGACCATGCGTCAATATATCCAGATACAGGAGGTTATTAAAAGTCTCTACTCGGCAATTAAACAGACTTGTATCAAAAGGGCACTTAAATGTAGGCAAGCAGATTATTATATTAGTATGCTGCATGGTTTGCATTACGTTTCTTATATAAAAAATAATGTCGTAGTAATTGTTGGTTGACTTAAAGTCTTCTTCACCAAGGAATAATATACAAAAATCATTTAGAGTGAATTGTTGTAATTTTGTATCGAGATCCTTAAGCAGCTGTATTGTGCATCCGTGCGGTGACAAATAATGACACAAGTTGAAGCTGTCACTAAAGGTTTTCTCGGCTATAGACAATAAATTGTTCTTTGTGTTGCTGCTTAGAATGCACATTTTACTTATGGTGATATTCCTATTACTTGGTGGCTTATCAATGCTACAGCCTCCTTCAGAATTGAGATTACTCAGGATTTGTGGTTCTTGCTGTTTTGTATTATTCTGAATTTCTTTACATTGCCTTTGTGCTTTCTGGAGTAATAATTCCGGGGATTTGTTGATGTTAAACAAGGAAGAACACTTTTGTTTTACTAATTTTTGTGTGGAAACAGTGTTGTTAGGAGATTCAGTGTTTTTGTTAGTTTCGATTTTTTGTTTCATTTTTTGCAATTCTTTTCTCAGTGTAGTATTTTCAGTTTGTAAGCTTTCTATTTCATTATTCGCACTTGATAATTGATTTTCTAAAAAACTAATTTTTTCCAGTAAATCCTTGTTCTCCTGCGATTCAGCGATTGATGAGTTAGGAAGGCTTAGCATAGTAGCATCAAAGAGTGACTGTTCTGACCGAGCTATATCGCAAAGCGAGCTTGAACGTTGTAGTTTTCTGTATGTAATATTATTCGAATGATCGTTCTCCATCTTGATATTAATTCGTTTTCTTCACTACTCTTTCGTTCAATTAGGAACAACACTAGCCAATTATTTATAGCTGTTTTATTTACTGAAGTTCTACATTAATAGTTGTACATGATTCATTTTCTAGCCAATATCATTACAAAAAGAGAAGCGGCTCGTGGGGCTCGAACTCAAGACAGTCTACGCAGTGTACGTTTGCAGGCGGCCATATAACCAACGCGCCACCGAATCAGTTACACAATGTGATGAAATTATTAGTCACTAGGCTCTTCCGAAAAACGTTTGTTAAAAATGTCGGTTGAATATTTTAACACTGACTGTCACTTTGTAATAATAAAATATTTTTATGTTTTGTTTTTTTTTTTTTTTATATAACTTTGTTAGTCACACGATTCTTCACTAAGTAACATTGCTTATGCTCCAATAAGTGTCAAATATCACTCGCAAATAACGAATTTCCTTAATAAAAATGTCCACATTTAACTTCAAAATTTGCAAAGTTCACAGTGAATAATTTATTTAGATAACATTTGTACACACGCGTTACACTGTTTTCTTCACTTTAATGATAAATTTGAGTAGATACAGTTCACTAAACTATTTTATAGATCTTTAATATAGGAGCTCAATGTTTACGTTGCAGCTACCCACATTTTTTTTTTTTTTTTGTTTTTTTTTTTTTTTTTTTTTTTGACTTTATAGACAAATATTTCACTCTAACATACGAGCAACGCAAATAAAGTCGAGCATTTTTTCTCCACATTTATATTTCCCTCTGTCCTTTGAAGTTGGCACTTTATTTAATGCCGTGTTAGTTCTTATTTTTCCACTCGGTGATACAATAGACACCTTAGAGCTTTACACTATGCACTTAAAACGAAATTATTGTCGTACGTGGCCGCTTTAAAAATGCAGCTTTCAACTTACTCGTTCCGTTTTATTGGTTGAAGTAGTGGCACCCCTAGAAGACTAAATAAGACTTAAACGCTCTTATAATAGACACCGTTATTTGTCTCAGCTCTAAACAAGCACAATTTAGCGTTTGACTTACAACTTAGTCCGCGAGTTAATATTCTGACAAAAACAAAGACGTAATTTCCCCGTCTGCGACTGAGAACTTAAGTACAACACAGTGTAGGTAGCATTCGTTTCTCGAAATACTGACACTCTATTAAAGGCATTGTAATGACTAAATGAAACTTAAAGCTGAATATTGTACCTACTTAAATTAAAAGATTTCGTGTTGATTGGTACTACATTTCATGTATTATGTATATGTAATTGCGATTAGCGTAATCGGTCCTTAAACACTGATTTCCTCATTCCAATTGACAGTGTATTATGAATTAAATGCAGCCCTTTAAAAGCAGGGCTTTGAGTAGTACAGCAGTTTATTTAAAAACAATCTTTAAGAAATGATATAAAGGTATGTATTTTGATTGACCTGTTAAAGCGCTAACAATGTGTTCAACTGGATTTGGCAACGGTCCTTGCCTATGAAGACAGTGTAAATAATGATTATTCTGTGATCATCCAATTACTTAGCATCAACTTTTTTTTTATCGTGGGATAATCATCAACTGAGTCCTCCCACCCATTACTGTCAGACTCCTACTGACTAACATCCACGCTGTCTCATCATCTGCCTAGCCTTTTCCCAACTATATTGGTGTCGGCTTCTAGTCAAACCAGATGCAGCTGCATATCAGTATTTTACATGGACCGACTTCCTGTCGGACCTCCACAACCCAGTTACTGGGTAATACGATACCCATGGTAAGACTGGTTGTCAGACTTTATTTAGAGTTTCTGACCAGCAGTTACGACTGTCAAAGATCTACAAATGACAGCCAGGACCAACGGCTTTACGTGCTTTCCGAGCCACGGAGGAAACTCGCTATGACAGATGGTCACCCATCCACAGACCAACCTCGGCAAGCGCTGCTTAACCCGGAAGATCGGCCTGTGCCGCTGTATTTATTTAGCCACGAGCTCCTCCACTTAACTATAAATTGTGATTTGATATGATTTTTAATACACATGTGTATCGGACTGTTTTTAATTTTATTGTCTTGTTTCCTTTTTTTAAAACTTGTTAAATATTGCTGCTCCAAGAACTGAGTACAGCCAGCTGCACGGTGGGACTCGCGATGAATCGGTCAAAAACCCAGATCATGACCAACAGCACCAAAAGTAGGGTCGAGGTAGATGGGCAGAGAATACACTATGTCGATGAGTATATCTACTTGGGCCAGTTAGTATCTTTCGAAAACAGGCAAGAAAGGGAAATCGACCGCAGAGTCGAAAACGCCTGGAAAAGCTACTGGTCCATGAAGACGCTAATGAAGGGTGATCTACCGATTTCCCTGAAGCGAAAGCTCATTGATATGTGTATTCTGCCCGTTCTAACCTACGGTGCTCAGACGTGGTCACTCACCGAATCGCAAAAGTCCCGCCTCGGAGTTTGCCAACGGGCAATGGAACGCAGCATTCTAGGTGTGAAAAGAGAAGATAGGGTGCGAAACACCACGCTACGTTCCAAAACTGGCATAGTAGATGTTGGCAGAAAAGCTGCAAATCTGAAATGGAATTGGGCGGGTCACGTCTGTCGCATGCAAGAGGACCGCTGGGCAAAGATCTCCACACAATGGGTGCCGGGAGATGGAAGGCGCCGCCGAGGCCGGCCCAGAAAAAGGTGGAGAGACGACCTGGACGCATACCATGAGGGCTGGTTCGAAGTGGCCCAGGAAAAGAGTTCTTGGAAGGAATTGGGGGAGGCCTTTTCTCAGCAGTGGGACAGTGCAGGCTAATTAAAAAAAAAAAAAAAAAAAAAAAATATTGACTCGCCACATGCAAGCAGCAGAATGTGATGCAACTTTTGACTATTATTCTTTAGACCATGAAATGTACCTACCATATTTAGTAAAATAAATGACTTTTATTTTAAGACTATGAATATTCCGCTCTGTATAAATCCACTACCATAAATATCCCTAATAACTGTACTCTGGCTAGAAGTGACGTGTCAAATTAGCGGTTCCAGCACGAGTGTGGTTGTTATCGCTCATTATAAACACAATGATACGACAGCCATAATTATGAGCATCTGTCTATGAAGGACGATGTTATGTACTGTGGAGAGGATGCTCCCAACGGGTGCCGAGAGCCCTACAATTTGCACAGAACATTATTCGGTGATACTCATACTACTTGTCTCGAACCACTTAGTAGCAATCTCAATTGAGCGAAAGAGAATCAAATGTAGGTATTTAACGCTCAATACTAATACCGCCTTTTAAGCGATAATTTGTGAAAAAAATTTCAGTCATAACTCTAAACAATCGCTGTTTCTTCCTTACTATTTCTTAAGTATTTTTTGCTTTGTGAACTCATTTGGTTTTAGATATTTTGCGATTTAAAAATGAATGAATCTGAATGATCTGAAAGTTAATCTAGTTTACAAAATTATAGCCGTAAATAATACACCTTCCACATCGTTAATTTGAATGAGCAACCTGTAATTAAAACTGAATCGTTAATTAGTATATTCATAAAACCAAGTGGAGGGAATATCTATTTAACGTTGGTAATTTTTGCAAAGCGATTGAGTTAACTCAGTTAAAAGTCATTGCGTGTCTAAGAAACTAATGATACATTCATTAAATACGCCTTTTTTATATGGGATAAGGAAATACTTAGTCTCCTTCTATGATCCTTATATACCCCGTTCGCCTCGTCTACAAAAAACAGATGAAACAAATTACTTTAAATGAAATTGAATTAAAAATAACTTGCATTGTTCCTGTTGCAATTCATCGAGCTTTTTGCTACGCCCGCAGGCAGAGGCAGTCAATCCGTGACCGCAAGCATTGTAACGGACCCACAAAACAAATACAAATAAAAGAGGAATAATGTTTTATTTCTGTGCTGACAATGTATCCGCAAAAAAAAGACCGTGCGTAAGTGATGTGGTAGTGTTCCGGGCTGTTCACCTGAAACTTTGACTTTAGTGTATTTTTTTTAGTGCTCTACTTTTTTACCTACAGCAAATTTGGTAACTTCCTACAAAATATAAAAAATATTTCCACGAAAAACGACCCCATCATCATACGCAATCAACAACACACGAGATACATAAAAAAGACACTCACATCAACTGCTCACAAACTGTACACATAGCACATGACACAAAAACGGAAGATATTACTTCATAACATTTCTATCCTTAACAAACGGGGTGCTTATACGCGTTGTTAACGAATGCTTGAGACTCCGAGTATTGGGGACACGCCTTTATGTCGCTGAGGTCCTAGTTTGATACATGGTGCTCCCTGACACCATAAATAATAGTAAGTGTTCGTATAAATATCCGCAATCAAAGAGGGACACCCGCAAATATCTTCTTAGAACATTGCCAACCAAACAGGAAAATTTACTGATGTGCTTTACGAATAGTTTTAATTTGTCTTTACCTTACTCTTGGAGAGGGAGCGATCCAATAACAAAGAAGGAAATAGGTTAGAATCACAAAAGATTGAAGCAGTTCCAATGTACTGTTTGATGTATTAGGTTGTATGAAATAAATTTATTGTAATCGTACGTATGTAACGCTGCTATTAAACTGTGGTTTCTGGTCTAGATGCCAAAAGATTTGAAGTTTTTCGATTCCAGTCATCGGAAATGGTGAATATTTATATGAGATCGACTACAAGTGAATTCGTAAATCTTTTTAACAGAGTTATGGTAGAGAGCAACAGAGTAACAGAGGTGACATTTGATTGTTCACATAGCAGTCTGTTGTAATGTGGTAAATAAATAAATAAATAAATGTTCCCTCTGCTGGCACCCTCTCTGTGAGATACACAATTCTAATAGAATATTAAGGATACCGCAGTCATCATAATATCTTCACCAGTTCATGTGGGTATCAAGAAACAATTTAAGAACAGTTGCTATTATATCCTACGCGGAGTCACGAAGGTGGTAAACACACATAATAAAAAAAAAAAAAGATATTGAATACGCTCTCTTCTTTCATTTAAACTAAAAACATTCTGACCTTCTCTTTCTTACTTTTGCTATTCGTAGAATGTGTTAATACGCTCACTTTTTATCTCTTTAACCCTTTAATATTAAATCTATTTTCGTCGGTCATAAATAAGTTTATGACATAAAGCTGCAGCTGTTATCATCGAAGGGTTACATTAAATAGGAACAATCTTAATTTTTAGGGTAACCCATAAGGTAAAACAGGACTTCTAGAAACCGATTTCTTAACAAAAGAAAATCTTGTCATTGTTAATTAGATTTCCTTCACCTATTATGTAATTGGAAAAATACTTCCACCTTCGTATGTTTACTCACTCGGCGATGTTTCTTTACTTACGTGGCCGTACCTTTTCTCACAATAGTGAAGTTCTCACAGACGAAAGCTGATTTAATTAGTGTTGTTGGTACAGTTGCGCGGTGCTTGCAAATAATCTGAGTTTAGCTCCGACTAGGGTTACCATTTCTAAGTTTGGCAAGTCCTATCAAAAGACTGACTTTTTATTTCTGACCGTCTTCTAAACTAAGATAGATTATGTATTCTGTGAATTGGTACTCTGATTTTTTGTCAATGCTGATTGATGTGTTTTTTCATTATTTGGTAGAGAAAGTCTGCATAGTGGTCTAATATAAATTTTATCAAGCAGTTTACGATTTAACTCTTTAATACGTATGTTTTCTATTTTGCCCAGGTTAAAGATAAACTTTTGATAAATTCTAAGAGGGAATATTACGTAAAATCCATGTACCTATATAATAGGATTTTTAGAATATCACAAAAGGGTAAAGAAGTAAGCTATTAGACCAAGTTCGGACGGAGAACTAAAATGCCGGATATTTCCAAAAAATCCAAATGGATGGTAATCCTAGTTACGAGAGGCGACTCCACCGCACTACACCTTTTTCTCAAAAACTCCTGCCGTTTTCTTTATAGCTAATAGACTCGTAACTGCTAACTCTTTACTTTAAACAAGGCGTTAATTAATTATATCAAGCACTGTTCTGCGAAAACTGCTTTTGATTAATTAATTTGGCTTTCCATTTTAAAGTCTGGAACTAATAGGTGCTACGGGATTCAGTTTTATAACTAAGACTAAGTTTTCTAGGTTCTAATGTTTTTAGGATGGTTTCACAGAATTTTGGCCGCGACTTCGCTCGTGTTAATTTAGAATATAGACCCGGAACGTAAAAGGCTATTGAAGGACACCGTGGATTTTAGTCAGTAAGAGTCTGACAGTCCCTCCCGCTCTGCCCTGGGTGGGAGGACTCATTTGATGATTTTAACACGGTAAAAAAAAATGTCCCCGCACCACCACAAACCACTCATAAACCACAAGTTTTCTTACTTAAACGGAGGCTTTACAACCCTTTGAAGCGGCAAACTTTCTTCATTGCACCCTGAATACAATAAGTATCGTAGAGTTCTCCTCGATGAGAATTTAAAATACCTGATAACAGATATTTGAGAATAAAGTTACTTCATCGATAATAACCGCATTTCCTTGCAAGCCACTCTAGTTAAGTAGACATTTATGACAATGGCACCGACATAATAGGTCCTCCTCTGTCACATTACGGTTTCACTTCATGAAATATATCCGCAGCCCTATCGCCGTCAACACACATCGACTTCTTTTCAACTTTAATTGACTATTTGTGTGATTATTCTGAACAATTGAGCGCTGAAAGTACGTAGGTAAAGGAAACGTGTTCAAATGATATATTTAAAGTGAAATGTGGGCACAAATTGGTCCTTGGAACTTAATAGAAATTGTTGAAGTTTAATTAAAATATCTAGAATTAAATACAAAACTGTTTTCATCATAATTAGCATATTATTTGGGAGACAGACGTCTACTATGTGAGAGGGAGTGGGCCATAATTAACCACACAGCTGCGGGCCCATTGCGTATTGGTAGATGTCACATGTCTTCGATTATTTGGTTCTAGGATATGCTGGTTTCCTCACGATGTTTTCCTTTACCATTTTGAGGGCTGTGGTGATGAAATTAATTACACAAAGTCATGCGCCTTACAGGGTTCGAACCCACGATCTACAACTCATAAGTCGAGGCCGATACCAGTGGACCACCACTTTTTTTTATAATCGTGGTAAAATCATCAAATGAGTCCTCTCTCTTCTAAAATACTGACTGACTAAAATCCACGGTGTCCTTCAATAGCCCTTTACGTACTGGGGTCACGGTAATTCGTAAGTCCCGCGACCAGTGGACCACCACTACCAAAAACTATATTAATGTAATTTAAACTGTTTTCTCTTATCTTATCCAAGTTTTTGTCGCAAATTGCTTCTTTTGTAATTGAACATGACAACAAACACTTAAAGTACGAACAAATCTGATTTTCTATGTTTTTTTTTTAACATCCGTTTATCTCGGGGACTATAACAGTGTTATCTTTGACATTTCTTGAATGACAAAGCGGGGCGGCTCAATAACCATCCAATTTGCATAACCTAATTTCTCGGCTGCGTCAAATTGCTGACAGATCTCAGAGCCCGCACTTCGATCATAATGGATGGGACGTCGATTCCGATAAGACCGTAAACTGACAAGAATATATCTGGTCATTAACGTTCGCTCTGCTCTTAGGTACTAGCCATATATCGGTTATTGCCCACACCAGATTAAATAGCTAGTTTATACGCAGAATATGACTCCATTTTATCAAAATTCAGAAACAAAACTTTAGTACGGACATTATTTAAAACTGGTTTCCTTACACATGCTTACTTTTCATACAACCTTCTATTTAAATAAATGCGTATTACCTTAAACTGCTTGCGGATGTACGATTTTAGGCACCTGTACCACAATTTTAAGATTAAGGCACTTTAAAAATATAGGCCCAGTCGTTGTGGCCACTCAACTTTCTGTCCCGGTCTTGACTACCCGTCCTATTTACAGTCTGATGCGAACGGCTGATTGTTGTTACGGCTACATCTAGTCCGTCCCAAATAATGTTTAAAAAGTTAAGAATCTTTTTTATGTTCAATGATATCTACGTGTTTTATTTTCTCTTGGGATTTTTCGTGAAATTGGACGTTAGCTTTGAACAATTTACTACGATTGTACCGATTTGAATTTTATAAATCTTTATAAGGGACTCGGGAAAGTTACGTCAAAAGGGCCTTTGAATGCAAAGAAGAATTAATTTTAGTCAGGCAACCAAATATAATGTAGATACCTTTTTTTATCGTGGTAAAATCATCAAATGAGTCCTCCCACCCACGGCAGGGCGGGAGGGTCTGTCAGACTTGTACTGACTAAAATCCACGGTGTCCTTCACTAACCCTTTACGTACCGGGGTCACGATAATGGGTAAGTCCCGCGACCAATGTAGATACCTAAGTCTAACCTAGAACAGGCAAAAATAAACTCCATCAGTATTCTGATTTATAGCTATACAAATGTAAGTGCTCCAAAACAAGATGATGATAAAATAAACAAATAAAAAATCTACATTCGTTTGCCAAATCACTCATGAATTTTGTTTGATGTTGTGAGCACGTTGTGTGTCTATCTAGCTGCCCATGAAGTTTCACGGACAGAATTTTCACTATGTGTCAATTGAATAGAAGGTCCATGTTTTGCGATGTACTTTTATAGGTTGACTAGCCGTTGCCAGCGTCCGAAAATTATGCCTCGGGATAATTAAATCGGTATAGAAAAACATCCTATGTATAATCCAGCCTATAATAAATAAATAATAATAATAAATATTCCACAACTATCACACAACGCCATCTAGTCCCAAGCTAAGCAGAGCTTGTGTTATGGGTACTAGACAACTGATAAACATACTTATATATTTCTAAATCCATACATATTATAGATAAATTACACCCAGACACAGAACAAATGATCATGCTCATCACACAAACATTTGTCCTGGATGGGAATCGAACCCACGACCTCCGGCATAGCAGTCAGGAGCACTAACCACTAGACCAACAGGCCTGTCAATGTTATAAACTATCTATGTACTTAATATCTAAACCCATTCAGTAGTTTTGGCGTGAAAGAGTAAAAAAAAATATCCCACCTTACAAACTTAAAGCCTGCCGGGGTCGCGGGATTCACGAATTACCGTGACCCCGGAACGTAAAAGGATATTGAAGGACACCGTGGATTTTAGTCAGTCAAGTCTGACAGTCCCTCCCGCCCTGCCCTGGACTCATTTGATGATTTCACCACGATAAAAAAAAACCCACAATCTTTCACGTTTATAATATTAGTAAGATAGTAAAGGCCCATGCAACTGTTAGTATGGACCTTGACATCATTTTTTTTTTCTTTTCGCCCGTGATTAAATTTTGGCCACAATTAGAGTACTACCTAAGAAATCCATAGAAAAAAAAAAGTTTCTAAACCGTAACCAACCAGAGACATGGCGGTTTTAATTTTGTTCTAATCAGGAGTGATTTAGTCCCGATTAGAACAAAATAAAATCCGTTATATCTCTGGTTGGTTACGGTTTAGATTTTTTTTATAATAATTACGAAGTTCTTAGGTTGCGTTCTACTAATGACCAACTGGCGAAAGAAAAAAGAATTTAATGCCAAAAAGTTGCATACTCCTTTGGAAGACAGGACGTCATGATAGCTAATCAGTGCCACTTTTCGACATGATTGAATTAAACGTCGATCGTCTAAGTCAAGAGTGTGTCTTGACATGCATAGTAGGCATATCTTAGCCTATGTCTACCATGATGGGCAGCGAGTAATGGGCGACTCGCTGTCCGACCATGGACCATGCCCGGGTCGACGGCGCGTTGTGTTCCACGCGCGCCTCAAAGAGTGTCAGCATAATGACGGGGCCTGTAGAGGGCCAAAGCCTGCTGGGGTCGCGGGACCAAGGGATTACCGTGACCCTAGTACGTAAAGGGCTATTGAAGGACACCGTGGATTTTAGTCAGTACAAGTCTGACAGTCCCTCCCGCCCTGCCTTGGGTGGGAGGACTCATTTGATGATTTTACCACGAAAAAAAAAAAAAAATGTCTACCATGATACGTTGCAGATAGATATTTAAGCTTGCCTTTCGCCTCTTCTTCGGTTTTAACGAAATGACAAAACATCTGAGATTTTTTTGGGTTCGTTTAACATTAAATAATAATAAGTGACGGCACGGTTAGCGCAGCGTGTCGCGGGTTCGATCACCGCACGGAACAAATATTTGCATGATCTGCAAGTAGTTGTTCCGGGCCCAGTCCCGGTTAGTGTATGTGACATTCTATGTTTGTAAACACACAGGTTAGTAGTAAATACAGAAGAAATACATAGTGTGGTCAACGATTTAAAAAAAAACATACAAACAAATTTTTAGGAGTGTCTCACAGACACTGCTGCTCGGCTGCAATTGTGTCGAAAGTTGATGGTATATAGCCTACATCCTTCCTTGATAAATGTGCTATCCAACATAATATTTTTTGTATTATATCCAGTAGTTCGTGAGATGAGCGCGTTCAAACAAACAAACAAACTCTTTAGCTTCATAATATTCCGGACACGGAAGTTTCGGGAGGTTCCTGTGTCTGATAGGGAGGGAAGAAATGCCTGGGTGTCACCACTGCGAGGATCGTCCGGAGGACACGGTGGAGCATACGGTGCAGGACTGCCCGCTTGGGCAGAGCACCGCCGTGTCCTCACAACGGCGATAGGCGGAGACCTCTCGCGCCCGGCATTGGTCGAGGCCATGCTGCGGGGCGAGACGGAGTGGGAAGCGGTCGCCTCCTTCTGCGAAGCAGTCATGCTCGTGAAGGAGGAGGCGGGCCGCCTGAGGGAGAGGATAGCGTCCTCCCTCCACCCCAGCCGCAGTGGTAGACGCCCACGGCGTCGGACGTCGCAGGACGATCTCCGGCCACCGTAGGCGCGGGCATGCGGGCAGCGAGTAATGGGCGACTTGCTGTCCGACCATGGACCATGCCCGGGTCGACGGCGCGTTGTGTTCCACGCGCGCCTCAAAGAGTGTCAGCATAGTGACGGGGCCTGTAGAGGGCCAAAGCCTGCTGGGGTCGCGGGACCAAGGGATTACCGTGACCCTAGTACGTAAAGGGCTATTGAAGGACACCGTGGATTTTAGTCAGTACAAGTCTGACAGTCCCTCCCGCCCTGCCCTGGGTGGGAGAACTCATTTGATGATTTTACCACGATAAAAAAAAAAGCTTTATAATATTAGTATAGATATTTTTACCAATAGATATTATGTTTCGATAATATCAAAAGGCTTCAGTTCAGTTCTTAGTTGGTGTGGCAATCCCGATAAAACGTACTTGAGTAAAGCCGCTAACGATCCTTAAATAATATGAATGTTACTGACGAAACATATTCCGAGTTTCGGATAGTAAGCTATTGTTCGGTTAGTTAGTTTGGACTTCCAATGAAGCAAAGTGGAATTCTGTTTTACTTGATTAATGATAACAAAACCTTTCTACTTCTGGATTAACTGTAGTACGTTCGACTCTATAGTGTAAAATTTTATGACTTTCGAATGCATTTCTAGATTTAAAATAGAAAAGCAGTAAAACATGAACAAAGCTATTTATAACTTCCAATATAAAAATACCAAGTCCGAAATAAATACGAACCAAAATAAAATCTCCTTCTCTTTTCACATGTTTTACATTTTCGAAACAAAATAATGCTAAGATGCTTTCTTTGCAGTCTGGAGCTATAACGTGAAAAATCTATTTTCTTTAAGAGATATTCAGATGCTGAGAATGTTTCACAGCTCGTATCATAGTAGTAGGAGCTAGCCTCGAAAGGATTTAGTTTCGGAATTCAGTTTCTGTTCAAATCTTCAGCTTTGCGCTTAACTCGACTGTTTGAAGCTAATTCGTAGCGTCTACAAAATTGCTGCTTAAGTAATTTTGTTCAAGATCAGGAGGTTTCTACCCACACTTGAAACACGTAGTAAGGAACTAGCTTAAAATTAAACCAAACATTTCAGCTTCCGTTGAGTTAGGTTAAAGCTAAAACATTGGAATAACAAAGTTAGAGTAAGAGGCGGGCTGTAACTAACCACAGAGAATTGAATTAGGAAATGAGGTATTATAGATATAGTACTCCAATGTTGTTTCTATCTTTACTTACCAAATGCAGCTACTGTATTGTCTCATAATTAACAGCTACATATGATCTGTTACAACTTTACTTTCCAGGTCATGAATGTGTGTGTACGGTACGGGACACGGCTTTGCAAAAGTACATACACAACACAGACGACACGAGAGAAACTCATACATACTTGACTTTGTCCGGGCCACTGTTGTATGTTATTCACAAAAATTACAGTTGAAAAGTATGTCCTCAGTTCAAACAGAGCAACTGTCCTGTAGCAGTAACTATTCTCGAATTATGTAAAAGCATTTAGTTTGAACACAGCGAGGTATTATCAGGCATTTCAATAGTCAAAATTTTCCACATTTGTGGTTCGACGCAACTCAGATTACACGCAGTGATTCCACTCCGAAATGAAGCTATCAATTGCTATTGATTTCGAACATTTCGTATCACGAACAATTGTTGGCCGTTGTAAGGGGGATTGTCTCTAAACCTTTACATTCCCGTGGATAAATGAATATTGCATTATCAAGTGCGAGTGGAGCTACGAGTATTACAAAATGTATCACAGAATTGGTCCTGTTTGATTTCGAATTGCAGAATAATACTTTCCGATCTTCTATTTCCTTTTCCAACTGTTTTTGAATAAGTACAATATTTCGCAGTTCCTTAAAATATCAACACACAAAAAAGTCAACATGATCGAATATGACTTCATAAAACCGCAATTCATGGTGTCCTACAATTTGTGTACCAGAAAAAAACTTGTTTCGCAATATTAAGTTCAAGCAAAATATGGGACAAAATAGTGGATAGCAGGCACTATTGAATATCGTCGGACAGAAAATCTGTATTCATGTGTTAGCTACCAGTAAATTGAATACGTCGTGACTCCGCGGGCTCGGTAAGGAATCCGAGGGGAAAAATTAAATTCCTACAGACGAGTAGCGTGCCCACTGCGTGCACTCACGTGCCGCGGTCACTTGTGACCACAGAAAGTGAATATAAAGAGAGGACAATAGCAAAGCATCTTCATACAGAAAAGTGTTTGAGAAAAGCCGAGTTAAGTTTATTTAATGCGTAATAAATAGGTCTGTGCTACATTGTCTTTCTGTAAATAGAGTCAGAACCTTCAGAAATTTGTAACCCGCTCAAACAAAAGATTATCCCAATTAGATACCAAACTGAGAATAGTTACGTACTTCTTTCGAAATATAATTCAAAGAACTTTAAAGCGCTTTACCATCACAACTTTTAGCAGCTTTCCAAGAAATATCTTAATAAGCTAAAAGGTAATCTTTTTACTCGGCCTGTCCAAAAAAAAACAAAGTACTTAAAAGACTGAAATGTTCAGGAAAGTGAGCAATATGAGGAGAGGCTCAAGGCGACTCATTGTAATCCGGCTCCGTTGTGCAGACACTTTATAATATTCTTTTTGTAATGCAGTCAAAGTGGGGCGGCGGCTTAGCGTCCGCTGTAACTTGTAAGGCGCTGAACAAAATTAATGGCTTCCCAGTTCCCAGCCTCCCTGCTGGGCTCTGCAGGCTTAATCCCGGCAACACGTGATGCAGTGCCGGCCGCTGCCTTCGATCACGGTGGAAAAAACCTTCCACAAGTTTTTCGTTAAGAACTTCGTGAACTTACTAGTTTTAAGCGAAAAAGGCAACGTTTTACGTCGGCGAACTATTCATTCGTTTTTTGATCGAAGTGTTGAGAATCTTTTGAGTTGCGGCTTTGTTTGAAGATGCAATAATGGCAGTAGATTTATAAAAACAAGGAAATTTAACAGTAAAATATTTTTGTGCGATTTGATGCTTGGCTGTCGGGTCAGGTATATAATTTAGCACACAGTCTTAAGAAGCGTGTATGTTATTCTATTCACAGACTTCCCTTGAAATATTACCGATTAGAATAAGAACCGCTAATAAAAAGAAACCTTAAACAAACAGCTATTTAGATATAAACGAAACACGTGCTTGCAAGTTGTTGGCCAAGTTTTAATAGACCTCAGGCGAATAAATCTATGCAGCCACCTATATTACTCGGTCACGTTCACTTACTCTATCCTGGATTGTGACTAAACACGTTAAGTCTATGGTTCATTTGATCCCACTTCGGCTACACTGTACCTACATATTCCTAGCAATGCAACACTTTGTACATAAGCATAAAAATATAACCAGGAGATAAAACAAATGCACATTAAAATACATCATTAGCAGCATTAAATCAATGTTGAACAGAGTGACTCCCGGGATATAACTGCTCGCGAATCATAAGCTCGTATTTATTTGAATTGAATAAATTACAACTGTATAATGAAACGAGTTACTTTCATTATTAATTAATCGGTGAACAGATAATTCGGATTGTTCGATTTGAGTAACTGAGGCATTTGAGTCGATATACTACGCTAGCTACGCGGCTACGCGGCTACAGCTACGGCGCTACGCACGGTGCGTATCCCACATGCACTTAGGGTTGCCAGCTAAAAGTTTTTATCCGCATAAAATATTTATTACAACAGCCGTTGCGTTGCACGCTTTGCACGCAATACGGGTGAAGCCAGTGTCGGAAGTGACGTTATAAAACCGCGTCGTTGTGCGTGGGAGGCAGATGCTGAGTTGTGTTGTGGCTTTACACTAATTGCGCACAGAGGCGACGAATGCGAAATTTTGTTTCTTTATTTACAGTATAAATAACGTAGAAAATTACTTTAAGAAATGTTGGGTTTACTTTTACCACCTTTTCACTCATTACGTTTTACAAAATGAAACTTACGTACATAAAATATGTGGTACTAGTTCGGTAAGTGCACGTGGAACAGGGGAAAAGCGGCGAATTTTCCGCCATTTCCTTTTAGTGAGAAAATGCTGTGTAGCTCAAAAAGAGCATTATCTTGCAAACGAGTAAAATTCTACAGGTTTATGTGACAGACTTTTTATGGAATGTTACGATTCTTAGAAACAACTGCCAGTCTGTAAAAGTTAATATAATGACGACACACAAGTTAACATTAGAAAATTTATGGATTCAAAGACTTTATGGAATAAAATATTTTAGTGTACCTGTACAATCGAGGTCTAAAGTATCCGTATAATTTTGAACCTTATTCTGACTAAGATAAGTTTCAAAAGTATACGCAAATATTTTAGAACTCAACTGTTAATCCAACTTTGTGTTTTTTCATTACGGGAGGACACTGGCTCCTGCAATACAGTGCGAACTAGTGCATGAGTCGGAGACTCCAAAGTAATTTATAAAATTGATTATGTAATTTTTTTTTTAAATACTCTTATCCAGTCTTTTAAACACTAAAATGGCAGCCATTTGCGGGGTTAGGAATGTTTGTAAAAACAAAATGGGCATGGATCATAGAATAGAATAAAAACATTGATTCAAGTGTATATACCAATTATGTAGCTAGCCGACCAAATTCTTTTTAAAATTTAGAAAACATGAAAATTCGTCATAGCCTTTAAGTTTGTGTTTAATATAATGATCGAATTCAACAGTTCTTGCCCCACTAAAGATCGAACGCTGAAAATCGTCTTTCACAAATCAATTATCCGTAATTGGTACTTAAGGATAAACGATTTGTTGGACACAGATTTCGGACCGAATCCATAGAAGCGTCAGTAACAATATTTCTAAGTTTTACATTCCCTGTGGGGCCCCCTGTAGAGGGCCAAAGCCTGCCGGGGTCACGGGACTCACGAATTACCGTGACCCCGGTACGTAAAGGGCTATTGAAGGACACCGTGGATTTTAGTCAGTACAAGTCTGACAGTCCCTCTCGCTCTGCCCTGGGTGCGAAGACTCATGTGATGATTTTACCACGTAAAAAAAAAAGTTCTACATTCCCAAGTAACACAGTAAGCACTTTAAGATAACACTATTCTTATCTTAAAGTGCTTACTGTGCTTATTTATGTAGACATTTTGACGGCACGGTAAGCACAGTGGCTAAGCGATTGGACTGCCGCGCTGCGTGTCGCGGGTTCGATTACCGCACGGAACAAATATTTGTATGACCTACAAGTAGTTGTTCCAGTTCTGGGTGTTTGTGTATGTGAGTTTCTATGTTTGTAAACGCACCCGCGACACAGGAGAAATGCCTAGTGTGGGGCAAAAAAAAAGAAGTTTAGGTCGGTATATAAACTATTATAATAGGGTCACAAAGCATCTTGACTCATTATAGTACATTTGGATAAAAGCTGTTTTTAGTGCATTTGGATGTGCAATAGTATTTTTGAGTACTATTGCATAAATGCTAAATACTGTTTAATAGCATAAACGTGAACCTTTGCTACGTACGACAGCTCTTTTTAGTGCCTTAGAGCGGTTACGCGCTGCATCCGATACGTGTGCGTGTAAATACACACATTGAAAAAAGTTATCGATCACTTTTAAAAATCGAAATCTCTTTCTTAAAGGTAGATTTTATTCACGGGTTGACGGCGCGTTGTGTTCCACGCGCGCCTCAAAGAGTGTCAGCATAATGACGGGGGCCTTTAGAGGGCCAAAGCCTGCCGGGGTCGCGAAACTCATGAATTACCGCGACTCCGGAACGAAAAGGGCTATTGAAAGACGTGTATGGAAATGACGAATCTTCGAACTTGTATAACTTGGCCGAGAGCAATCCTACAACTTTTGTGCCATTGTAACAATTGCTGCAAATGACTAGTACTACCCATAGGTACTACTTTTTTTCTTTGGCTGGCACTTTCAGAAAAGGCCCAAAAATGTATGGAGCGTGAATTTTCTCCTTTGGTACACAGATAGTTTATAACCTGGTTTAACACAACATCGGAAAGATCACTAATTTAATCTTCCCGTGGGATAATTCTCTAGCGAGTGAAGCTGCTTGTATTCTTTATTGTCTGACTATGAAGATGCACTAAGTACATTGTCGGACCATTTCGTGAGAATTATATTATTCTCAATATAACTTAGTTTACTTTTGACAAACTCAACTACCGACAATGAATAGTGTATAATAACATCTCCCTACATATATCATAAGCATACAATGATACGTCATGGTTAGCGCAGTGGCTAAGTGATTGGGCTGCTGCGCTGCGGGTTCGAATCCCGCACGAAACAAATATTTGTATGACCTACAAGCAGTTCCAGGTTTGTGTATGTGAATTTCTATGTTTTTAAACGCACCCACGACGAGGTCGCGGGACTTACGAATTACCGTGACCTCGGAACGTAAAGGGCTATTGAAGGACACCGTGGATTTTAGTCAGTAAGAGTCTGACAGTCCCTCGCGCTCTGCCCTGAATGGGAGGACTCATTTGATGATTTTACCACGATATAAAAAAGGATACGTAAATATAATGGGAAAATATTAGTTTTCGCCGGCGAAGTCGCTAGCAACAGTTACTAATAAAATATTGGGTGTACCTAAATGTATGGTTTTGGTTAGAGAAAAGTGAAAGATTTTTAGTATAACATGTACGACTATACCTTTCTGGTGTTACACACACTTTACTGAAGCAGAATAAAAACTACAAGAATACTTAGAAGAATGATTTTAAAATTTTTTGTTCTGTCCTAGAAATTGGTTTCAACAGATAAGACGAACTTGAGGGGTAGTTAGCGCCATCTATCTTGTGTGATATGAAGTACAGGGGCGACACCCCGAGATCAGGCTGTGACCACAGAGATTTACATTCAATTAGAACAACTCTATATGTCCTTTGGATCTAAACCTGTAATGGTCAGTTCACACCGAAACGCGACGCAACGCGACGTGACGCAACGATACTGCAAATGTGTATATTTTCGTTACCCGCGCTGCGTTGCGAATAGCGTATCTTTTCGTTCGTATAGTAAATAGGGTTAGATTTTGAGTAGCTCTATTGAAATTTGCGCGCTGCGTCGCGCCTCGGTGTGACTTGACCCTAAGGGATTACAGAGATAATATTGAACCTTACCTATTATTACTAGAAATACGATTTCGCCTTGTTTTTGTCAAGATTAAGGGTAAGATCAATGGTAAGGCCAAACTTTAATGGGAGAAATGCCTTACTTAAATGTAATTAAAAGCTACATAGAGAAGTGACTATACCTACTATCAGTAAATGATAGTAAAGTAAATGATACCATAGTTTTTTTAAATGATTATTTTTTGCAAGAAACCTTACTTCCTGCATGTACATATTTTTGCGGGTGGTATACAATCCGTTTCAAAGCCATGAGCCAACCTGTTTACGGAATTATGCCTTTGTCAAACAGACTGGCGTGGCGAATGCGAAGTGTGACGTTTTTATTTGTAATAAATGGAATTGTTTGAATCCAGTCACATGGA
This sequence comes from Agrotis puta, assembly GCA_943136025.2. Taxonomy (NCBI): domain Eukaryota; kingdom Metazoa; phylum Arthropoda; class Insecta; order Lepidoptera; family Noctuidae; genus Agrotis; species Agrotis puta. Next base: position 10,762,108 of record OW964170.2, on the reverse strand, counting down.
AAAAGCGAAAGAGATCCGATAGCGTGACAGAACTATCGGACTGACGTCTCGCTTCGGTTCGGAATCGCTTCGGAAACGCTTCGCTTTCGCCTGTCTGTTTGACAAAGGCATTAGAAATAAGCATAACTTTTAAGATCCGTCTTAACTCAAAGATAGATAGACGAGACGAAAGTATACGGATTTCTTGGGGGCTCCAAGAAATCCGTATACTTTTACATATATAAATCAAAATTCTCTTAGTATACTCATTGCATCAAGTGCTCGAAGACACGTACAACTGTAATGTATTGTGCTGGGTTGAAGTCGTCGACTTGCACGTCCGTACAAGCCGTTCTACCCGCACCTACTACCCATTTTACGAGAGGGTACAACCCTCGCGGGTAGTTCCTCCCAGTTGACTTCACAACTTGCTACTCTATTTCGAATTAAAACACGTTTCGCCTTACTTTATGGAGGTATGAAAGTACTTATGTGAAGTTAAAACCAATCCAAGTACTCATGTTGAACTTGCTGTGAACGTAAACATAGTTTTGCAGTTTAACTTAAAGACTAGTTTTAAATTATGCGGATGTGATAAGTTGAGGAACGCCATCATAATTATGTGTTGTCTCAAGAGGTTAATGCAGTGTTGGAAATTAAAGGGTGGGTTTTATTACTATTCAGTACGAATCTAACAGTAACTTCCGCTTCCACTCCACTTAATTATCTGATAGTATCCCAACTAAAAAAGTAACAATGTCACTGTTCTAATTGAGTCTATTAGGTTAGGTACAACGGTGTGCTGAATAACTAAATTAAATAACCATTCATCTAGAGATCCGAACTGAACCAATGTACTCTCTCGCTTTGACTCACCAGCCGAGCTTCCGTCCCCTAAGCCAATCTAGCAATCAAACATAAAATCCTAAATTAAGTACGAAGAACGTTCTTTTTCCCATCTATGAAACACGGAATTAAATCCATTCAGTATTGGCTTCGAGATTCAAGGGGGACGTCACTACGCCAAGGAGATTTGATTTATTACATCAGGAAATATAAAATGGCTCTCTCATTGTAATGTTAAAAAGCTTTTTCATCGCTGAAATGCGACACATAAATGCAGACATGGCTTTTCGAATCTTTTCTCCATAATTGATTCCGTCTCGAGATATATTTATTTTTATTCGACTAAATCTAAGCTCAAGGGAACCGCTTTGTTTTTCCTAGTTTTTGTTTTGCTACCGAACTTGTGTGTATAGTTATTGCAATAAATCAAATATACTGCGAGAATTATTGGGTGTAACTTGTTTAGGTGTTCCGTAACATCGCGAGTTTATTACAGTTTGGTAATTCTTATAATTAATCGAAGTCCGAAATGACTGAGTGGAAACCTTTCTGGTGGATATTCGTAATATATTATTCTGCGCGAATGTAATATTTTATTTTTGATTAAGTATGCGACACACCAGTCTTTAACGTCAGTCATGATGCGGAATGTTATTTGTAGGTTTTATGTATGTACCGTTTTCACGTCAAAATGGCTGAATCGATTTCAATGAATTAATTACAGATATAGGGCTCTAGAGACGGTCATAGACTACAAAGGACTGCTGGGGTGCATAGCCTCGGGTAACAACTATTTTTGAATAATATGATTCTAATATTAAAATAGCTAACAAGTGGAGAACTATTTAAAACAATTCTTATAACCCCACAGTACCAAACTATCAGTTATCTACCAGTGCCTATAATAATATGCGCAAGAAACAATTATTACAATCCGTCGGTTAGTAATAGTGGCAAATACAAGCAAAGTAGTTCAAAGGCATGCCGGCGCGGGCGTTAACAAAGTTCCACCGCTAAGTTCTATTGGAACATTCGATTACTTCGTTTCACTGCTCCTGGCCGCTTGAGCTATGACTTACTAACTTAATCCTTTTTTTAATGTTTGTGAGGGGAAGGTGGTGTAGATCCACAATTTATTGGACTTGGTTAATGTTGGTAGCTTGACAGTTGTCGACGTGTATTTTGTGTGGTAATTAATGGTTTAGAAACACGAGAACCTCCTCCTAAGTTGTTAACTACTATCTGTTGTTAGAGGTACTAACTGAATGGTAATATTCCGCGAATATTTAGTTATCAAGGTGCTGTTCTTTTCATTACATGGTTAATTAACTATAGTACTTTGTTAGTCACAATTTCGATTTTCAAGCTACGTAATTGTCTCTTTTTTTTAAACCTATATTATTTTTAACACGCTGTTAAACATGTATCTGATTTTAACTACAGTTAGCTTAACTACTGATCAAACTCGCTCTAAGACTGGTCGCATTGGAAGTAAACCTTTTATGAAAACATTTTTTTTTATGAATTATAAAACTAAGAACATTCTCGCCTCAGCCTCCACTTAAATAAGGTCGGTGGAAATTTGATAAAAATTAATGCACCGAATATTTCATTTTATGACAAATCTGCTATATAAAGGGATCGAGGAAACCGCCGGTCGGGTCCCACCCACGCGTCTGAATTCGGTTTCAGTGGTATTTATGGGCGATGATAAATAAAACCGCTCAGAAATAATAACTACTTTACCAGTCCTGTACGGAACGACTTTTATTAATTTTCGAGCACGCATTTTTGGTGATTTTAATCATAATATCCGCTTACCATGGACATTTTGACCCGGTTTAAGCAATTCCTTTAATCATTTTCTGTGAAAATATTAGCACATTTTCAGTAACAGCATTAATTCATGTGCTATTCATATTTGTCTACTTTAGTCAGGCTTTTAAACAGCACAATTAGTAAATGAAATGTTCCGATTATAATATCAACCCAACAGCTTTTTACTGAATGCACAATGTACATGCAAGTTTAGATAGTAAATACCCTCATTTTTAATTCTGGTCGCTCTCTATGTTTATTTGATATAATCTCGGCAACCTTTTGACAGATTTTGACACTTATATTTCACAATCGAACGTGCGCGAAGACACAGATATAAGCTAGTAACAGAGTAAAAGCCAGAGTTTTTTCTACAAGAATAATTTGGTAACTCAAGTCAGGAGCGCAAAGCCTAATGGTAAATTTATAACCAGAACATGTAGGAGGTCCAACAATTCCGTGGCACATAAATTAAAAATAAAACATTGTGACTACATACAAACGTCACGTTTTGCTACATTTGTAAAATAGTGAGTTTGAACGTGGAGTGCGCGGAGTTTACGATGCGCCGCGACAGATCAGGGCGCCCGTAAATTACCCGGTTTCGGAACGACGGACGTGCCTCCGCCGTGTGAATAATTGTGTGTTCTCGTACCTGAGTGTGCTGCACCCCTGACTTATTCACTGACACTAAATGTGAGCCCGTAAATATTTACGGAATGTCCAACAATGGATTCTTAGATAATTGTTTCACTTAACAATGTATTCGCCTACACATTGTTGCATTTATCATCAAATCTTTAAATGTACCGTATCCCCGCGAAAACTACATTGATAATACCGAATCGATTCTTTACAAAGTTACTTAACATTTCATAACAAAATAAATACATATCCACTGGAACTCGGAAATAGCTTTAAAGTTTTGAAGTCTTAACAAAATTTTGAATGGGGCACTAGAATATTTTATATTTACATCGGCATTGTACTCACAACGTAAACCGTTTGAGCAAACTCTGTTAGCTAGATCTGCGTGAAATTTTGTGGTAATAGGGCAACTCTTTCCATCGTGTTACGATTTCGTCCGCACAGTTTTGAACTCACTTTGGCAAAGCAGTTTCAAAATTACACTCGTAACTCTCATTTAGACTGCCAAGAATAGGAACGGACTTCAAAATCGTGTAATGAAGACTTTACTAAATTAATGAAATGTAACGATTATCTCGGCTTAGTCCGCATTTGAATTGTCTACCGAGGCAGATTTATTAAATTAATTCGGTTCTCGGCCACTAATTGTCTTTTGTATCAATTCAATTGGAGGATTAAATTTGAATATTATTGCAAAATAGTTCTGAGGTATATATCCGAATGCTGTTTCGCACAGATAATAAAATGAAATGTGGGTAATAAATAGCATAGGTATTGAATACATATACGAGTACATAACTTGATATACATTGTAACAATGAAGGTTTACAAGAGAGAATTGACTAGCGCTTTGTGAATAGCATAGAAATACAAAACATTCTTTCTTATGTCCATCGTAAATAGATAATATTAATTCATTACAAACTGTGGAACCGATGAACAATATCGAACGTTGTTCAGTAGAGCCTACAATTGCTGCAATAGTAAGGGAAGTTAGACTAGTCGTTAAATTCACGCAAGCTTTGTTTCACAGAGAAAACTAAGTCTGACTTAGGGTTGTTTCTAAGTACTTGACTGGAAGGCCTCAAATTTCCGAGGAAACTTGAAAGCTACTTGAAAATACCGCAGTGCAGTGTCTTTATCATGTGGGCATATGAACACCGAACAGTTCACTAGATTAATATTTTATTACTCATATCTACATCAAAAAACTGTGTTATTTTGTTACTGGGAACATTAAATGATACATAATGTCGCGTTCCGTTTCTGAAGAAAGATTTATTGTTTTATATTGTGTGTTTTATATCAGTCACTCGGAGATAACTCACGTAATACACAAACGTGTTTGTTTTGCAATACATAACAAAACGAATGAAGACTGGTTTCTGTGTTTAGTAATGTTTCTAGTTGTGATAACGTTTCAGCATATTATCGGTCACCAAAAACTTGGGCACTTTATGTAAAGTAAAAGTATTTTTAACAGATTAAAACAGATTATATTATCAGCTTTCCTAAAAAACAATACACTAATTCTCCCCGAAATGTGTGTCACAAAATTAGCAGTTTTACTCTCGCCTATCTATACATATAATAAATATGTAGAAGGGTCAATTCTGTACATTGAAAATATTGAAAAAATAAATAGCGGGGGGTGTTGTTGGATCGCTACCAAACCCAAATATGTGATTAAAAATTTTTTTGTCTGTCTGTCTGTCTGTATGTGCAGGCATCACGTGAAAAGTAACGGTTCGATTTCGATGAAACTTGGTATAATTATATCTTATTATCCTGGGCATAAAATGGGATACTTTTTATCCTATTTTATTCATAGACGTTGTTCTGTAGAACCGCAAATCTCCTTAATTATTATAGGCTTAGCCGTATTTGGGTCCAATAGATATTTATAAGATGTCATTGTCAGAGTTATTCAAAATGGAGAAATAAACCATCCACGCTAAGACCGACATCCGCGCGGACGGAGTCGCGGGCGGAAGCTAGTATCCAATAATAGCTTAAAACTACAGATTCTTTTTTTTTAAATTTTTGGTTCCAATTAACCAATAAAAATACAGAAAATTAATTATGTGGTAAAGTGAACCCGTGAGAGTCCAGAAACGAGTCGTTTCGTCCCTCCGTCCTTCCGTTTACCACCTATGATGTACAGAGTTGGGTAAAACCTGCATCTTGAGGTGGTATGGGGTTCCAGCTATAGACAGGAGGGACTGTCAGACTTGTACTGACTAAAATCTAATACGCACTCTAACGCATTCAATTAAAATGTTCTATAACTATTTCGTTAGTAGTTACCTCAGTACCTATTGAACATATTAATTAATGAAATCTAGTTTGTAATAACGGGTGCACTTCTGACGTCACAAATGGCCCTCATGTCACTTGCCTTTCAGAAGTTGCGTGATAAACTGACCGCTAGTTGGTACTTTTATATATTTTATACGTTTTATGTACAATGTACACAAAGCTCGGGCGTAGTGCCCAGTTTGTTTTTAACATTGACTTAGATTTATAACTGCAGTTATGTCGTTTTGACTGAATCCCTACATGGTACATTTGCTCTACGCAACTTTTATGAAATAAAAGCTTAACGAAGCATAAAATTTATAAGATGAAATTAATGTTCTTTATCTGTCTACAGAGCCGGAGTTCGAAAATTGTTCCATGGGATCGTAGTAACGGGATTAAAAGTATCCTATGGTGACCTTGGGTGGTATCACCCAGGTGAACTAAGTAGAATAAACCTATGTTTTTGCTAGCGAGTGAAAAAATCAATCCCCGTAGACTCCCTGAATCAATCAGCTCATTCTTGTCGACAATGTGGGTTGATTCCTTTCTGCGTAAACTACGTCTATTTTTTATATGTCTATGCTAAATATCATCCAAATCCACGTGAAAAGTGACAATCGTATATCCTTTCATTCGTTCATCATAAATCCTATCATTCTTACTGACTTTCACATATATTAAGTTTCTCAAGTAACATCCGACATCGACATTGCTTGGACAAACCGCAAAGCTAACACTTAGGCCATGCATCCACTGCGATTTTATTCGCACGCGGAATTTCTTTCGCATGTGTGTGTTGCTTCATACAAATCCCATATGTAACAGAATCAGGCGGATCAAATCGAAAGAATAAATATCGCAATGCGTGCATGGCATGTATGTAATAATATATAATAGATAGAGATACTAACATTACGAAACCAGCTGAGATTTCACAGCTTGAATAATTTTCACATAGCTCATTATAACTCGAAAGTACCAATAAAAAAGCTCAGTGCTTTGTATAAAATTTCATCTTTTTCGTAATATTTCCTTACTTCGTTCTCGAAAACCGTCGCCCGCAAATTATCTTAGTTTTAATTAGCAAGAAGGCAATCAAAATACCCTTCCTCCTAACTAAATGAACTTCAATGGCGTCAGGGAGGGCACTCGAGTTCTTTTATTACTTCAGATTGTATTATTATCAGATTTCGTCAGTATAAAAGGCCTTCTGACTTTATTGTGTTAACTTATACACTGTCACGGACTGTCTTAAAAGGGCACCGCGGCCCTGGATCGTAAAAAGTAATTGAAGGTACTGGTTGGTTTTGTGTCAGTCAAGTCTGACGGTCCTTTTCGCTCCACTCAAGGAGGATTCATGATGATTTTCCATCCGAATAGAGAACCTCTTCCTGTTTGAAGTTAGTTTTTTTTTTTTTCATTTTTTAAAAAGCTTGCCCCGCACTAGGAATTTCCCCTGTGTCGTGGGTACGTTTACAAACATATAAACTAATTTACACACACGCCCAGACCCGAAACAACTACTTGGCGATCATACAAATATTTACTCCGTGCAGGAATCGAACTCGCAATACGCAGCGCAGCAGTCCAATCGCTCTGCCACCGCGCTAACCGTGCCGTCGCACAGATGGCATACAAATATCATTAAATCAGTATTTATGCATTTTTTACAAAGAAGTGATTATAACAATACTATTTGATTAATAGGCCAGTTAACGAACTGTTATAGAGGGAAACTCTTGTAAAACATAATATTTGATTTTGTAACTTTGTATGGACTAATTAGGAGATGAACATATCAAAAGTCCCCGACCCTAGCCCTTAAACTGTGGGGGAGGTAGGGTTGAAGGTACCATTTTTTGGTTCCCTTATATCTTGGAAACCATGGGTCTTAGAGGCATAGCATGTATGAATAATATAAAAGCTGACTAAATTTGCCACAAGTTTTATTTAGTTATCATATCGATATCTTGTACAGTTTTCGAGATATCTGCTCTTGAAAGTCTGTAATTTTGAAAAAAAACTCATTTTTAGCTTTTAGCATTTAGCATAAATATCCAGAAAGCAGTTTTTTAAACCCTCCGTTTACCACTTATGATGTACAGAGTTGGGCGAAACCTGCATCTTGAGGTGGTACGGGGTTCCACCTATAGAGGTCTCCGTCAACTCTCGAATTCGGTGGCTACCATCATGCTTGGTATCTTTTATCTTCCTCCCACCGAGAGAGCAGTAAAAAATTGCTCAGAAACTCATTTTAGATTATATTAGGTACATATGCAGGATCTTGCTGGCGACTATATACAAAGTTACAAAGTCAAAAATTGTGTTCTAAGAATTGTATCTTGTTTTGAGCATTCGTTGACTAGGTAGACTGTACAAATTACCGTGACCCCAGAACGTAAGGGGCTATTGAAGGACACTATGGATTTTAGTCAGTACAAGTCTGACAGTCCCTCCCGCTCTGCCCTGGGTAGGAGGACTCATTTGATGATTTTACCACGATAAAAAAAAAGGTTATAAATACAATATAGTAAGTGAACATTAGTCGGCTTTATAAAATCCATTTTATTTTACCACAAAATCTGCACAATTTTAATTTTGCTACGAGCTTTCTCCGAAATGGAAATGGTTAAAATGAATTTCTTGTAAAAAGACTCGGTCGAATTTCTCTGGAACGGATAAAGATATAAATCAGAGCTGTTTGTAGTTTCCAATTCGTCTTTCCACGATTCCAGGCGAACCTTGCATGACCCGACCCAAGGGAAAGGTACTTAATATTTGGTGGCATTTTCGAATAAGGATTTCTAGGCATTTTAACCAACGAATGATTATAGGTTTGGCTTGCTCTCCCAATAACTGGTATGATAATCATAAAAGCCGGAATTAAGAAAGCTAATTTGAAACTTAGCATTATCGAACAGCCTAGGCAACAAAGATGGATGTAATTTTAACAGTTATTTGAAACCACTACCACTTTTGCTACTAGAACCTATTTGTAATTTGCGCGTAAATATCTCATAAATAAAAGGAAAACACAAAGATTTTTAGGAAAATTCGTCGACCAAAAGATACTTATAAATCTTTTATTTCTAAGTTCGTGACTTTCTTGAAACCAACTTTGATTTGGTGCCATTAAAGAGACTGATGGCCTAATGTACCGTGATTGTACGGCTATTAACGAAACACATTTAGAAAATAAAAGAGAAAACAACTTTTTTACGATTCCACAATTCTTGAAATTGCTTCTATATTTCTAGGACATAAAACCATTCTTCGTTCAATACACATACAACAGAACTCTATAAAACTTTATATACAGGGCAAATTCTCTAACTGGATTTTAGAAAATATCTAAATAATCTTGGACAAGTCGAACCCGCTCTAACGAATATAATAAATCCGCTCTAACGCTCTAATAATATTGGGAAGTAATGACATAAGGCAATTTGCTGTACATCATTACTTCCCACATTTTGATCCTTATTAGCGACACTGTTCGATTGCTGGCCAAGTGTATTGATTTTTCAAAAATCTTATGATGCATTTTTTATTTTCAGCAAAATTGGCCTCGAGATTCCTTTCAGTATTTTTCGATATTCCTCATTGTTTCGGATACGACAGTTGAAAATAAACCTTATATACAAATAATAAAACTTATTATTCGAGTACAAAAAACTCATATCTTTCAAGCTGCAATTAACACATACTTACACAAAATTTCATTGAAATTGTTTGGGTGGTTTTGGTGATTAGCGTATTTATACGAACATAGATATATTGACAGAAAATACTTAATTGTAAACCAACATTTTCGCACAATTGTTTTATAATGATGCTAGTTTTTTATGGTTAAAATGGCGGTCTAATTAGAGAATAGCGATTTTATTCCAGAAAAGCTTTTGTCATAGTATATAGGTGATTTTTATTTTATTATACAGCTGCGTCAGATTAGACCGAAAGTGAAGAAGAAGTTGGGTTAAAGGCTAGATCAGATATTGATGATGAATTATAATTCAACTCATCTATGACCCCTTCTTTGGGGTTAAAACCAAAATAAAAGTGAAAAATATAAGGTTAAATATCAAACTCACAGTGACAATAAACCACACTATTCTTTAATTCCCCTTTGCGTTCAAGGGTCAAAATAACTCACATTCCTACAACTCTGGGTCTTCTTGACTCTTTTTAAAAAAAAAACTAAGTTCCTTGACCCCGAACAATGGATGAGTCCAGCAATAGAACGAACCAGCTAGAAGATCCCCTTCACTAACGTACTCACGATAAATGAGTTGAAATTACTAACAAACTCCCGGAAGAAGTTCCCAGCTAACATATTGTCATTGTTCTTCCTGCTCTAGTAATACGGCTCTAAACGAGTTGGTATTGAATTTTGTTCACTGTTTCAGTCACTACAATCGATCAAGTTACGCTTGATACAATTCTTCCATTATTTATTGCAATGTATTTTCAGCAACGCCTTTAGTTTAGTCTCGCTACTTTCATATATCGCTTTGTGTTTGCAAATAGCACAAATTGTTAAGTATGTTTGTCTTCAAATAAAATTTTAATATTTTCTTGTTTTACATCTCAAGTGTCGGTAAATATTTTAGTTTCATTGATTGTAACATACCATCACGTCTGTTTGTTTTGTGACGGATATGTAGTTATGTCATTTTTCTTTTTCACCACCAAATGCTGAATGTAGGTCTTTTCCAATACTCGCGTTATTTTTGTCATGGCTATTTAATTTCATCCGACCTAAGTGGTCGGATGAAATTAAATAGCCAGCTTTGAACATTTCTCCAGTTTGTGTTATATAGAGCGAGCTTATATTGCCATTAATCGAGCACAAGTCAAGAGCTGTGTTGTGCATCTGAATTCGTTACTGTCATACAAATTAAAGACGTCAAAGCACAATTATGGCACAAACGAAAAACCGCAAATACAAGACTGTTAACAATGCAATGCTTGCATGTAAGTCGCTTACGGTTCGTTAGGCATGGCTTTTGCTCTGAGGACCAATTGCAAAACGCGGAGTACTGCAGAATAACGATACTTAGTAATGCTCCTGAGATAAAATGAACCACCTTATGTAGTTAAACGGTTAAGTTGGAACTGTTGGAAGTCAAGCATTGCTTCAAACTGAAACTATTTGGTGTAGGTCGGTAAGGATTGCAGAGTACCTAAGACTTATTAGCTCTCAGAACTGTGTTTAGACAGGAAGGTTAAGAAGGAAGACAAGATAATAAGCAAGAGTTATTTGCTTTTATGATAAAAGTCGGGGGTACTCGTATGCAATGCAAAAACAAAATTATATCGTATGTGCTTTGAAATCTTGCCTTCAAATAGTCAGCACGCGTAGCATGACACCGTAGAAACAGGTTTTATCGACGGAAGAATAGACAAAATGCAAAAATGTAGAACGATTTCTATCGTCCTAAACATGTTTCTATTCTTCAATTGTAAACGGTCTTGCCATAATCGGGCAAAATTATGTACAATTTTATAGAAAAAACTTTGTTTATTCCTGGTAGAATGAATAGATATAGTTTGGTCTTCCTACGCGTGCCAATATATCGGTAAAATATATTGCATTGTTGTCCGTATCATTGATTTTATTTAAACAAATTGTTTGGTTCTAAAGGCTAAAGATGTATGTTTTCATTGGTTTTGTAATCAGCTTTCAAGCGATTTCCAAAAAGGAGGAGAATCAATCTTGACAGAATCTTTACAAATGGAAGTTGAAGAAGTCCTCTAATTTTTCACGCATTTTCCGCTGTAACAGGTCCTGATCTGATGCTGTCTCAGATTTGTTATCGTAAATACCAAGGCTTTGTCTAGAGGACAATTGAATCACATTTGTCTCGGTCTCCTTTAAACTCCAGACTTAGAGAAAATATTTGAATTCCAAACAAAACTTTGAGATTATAATAAAATCCGAAAATAAATTAGATTAGAAGATAAAATAAAGTTTGCCATTGATTTACTGTGCGTGACTCAGCAGTCTGTGTTATGAAAGGGTTTTATAATAGAAATATTTGCGAACCATTGTTCCGAGACAAGGCCAATTCAATCGAAGAAGTTTTTAATAAGCAATAGAGTAGATAGTACCTAATACACTTATACATATTTCCCTAGTTCGGCTTTCAATCTCCTTGTTATATTGGCGATCCTATTTCCATCTATCAGGCACAAATCTTGGGTAACTCGCTGTCCGACCATGGAACATGCCCGGGTCGACGGCGCGTTGTGTTCCACGCGCGCCTCAAAGAGTGTCAGCATAGTGACGGGGCCTGTAGAGGGCCAAAGCCTGCTGGGGTCGCGGGACCAAGGGATTACCGTGACCCTAGTACGTAAAGGGCTATTGAAGGACACCGTGGATTTTAGTCAGTACAAGTCTGACAGTCCCTCCCGCCCTGCCCTGGGTGGGAGGACTCACTTGATGATTTTACCACGCTAAAAAAAAAAACAGGCACAAATCTTAACTCCGTTACTGCCACCAGGAAATTCGAGTTGGAAAAATCCAATAGCACTTTTCTCATCTTGGATAAAACATGTAGATCTTCGTGCTTAGCAGTCACGCTTGCGACCACTAAGGCAAGAAGGTTTTTTTGTGCTTAGCAGTAAAACGATATTGGGCAACCACAGTGTTGACGTTAACATTAACTCTGAAAATAGTAATAACTCAAAGAATATTTAAAGAGGGGTACATTAAAAACACATTAACCTCGTGTAGTAGGTACCTACGTAACCTACACCCTCTGCAGCATATGACGTCATGATACGAATATACCTTCCTATTACTTCATAGCGCATTCGAGACGACATACAATTTTATACTCTTATTCTGAGACAACGCTCAATTTAACTTAACTTGACTATACTATACACATTTCGACCGTGCACCGTCATCATAATAAAATGGCTGCCTTTTCATATACGTAACTTCACAATTCAACTGTTAAATTTTAATGCCTAAACCTTAAAGTTCAGATTTTATTACTAAAACGCGGGAAATTAAAATATTTACTTTGTCAAAATAGGTAAACAAGCGATGTTGCGCTTCCCCGGCGTCAGGTGGACCTAAACAAAATGTAAATAGGCCTGATTATTCGCTCTGAACATTTTGTATTCGTTGGAGTCAGCGTTATAAAAGGCTAAGTTCGTTTTACGCTTAATTTCAGTTCTTCGTGTATAAGCCCATTTAAATGACAGCACAAACACAGAACAAATTTTGAGCTGAATGTACTAAAAACAAACGCGAAGCGGTTGGGTGACTCTTCCCGTGCCCTGGGTGTTAACGTATTTGTTGGCTGAACGTAATGAACTTGTCTAAAACGGCCACATAAAGCAATGTTCCTAATTAATCACTACGTGAATTTCTAGAAAAACAATTAGCAGTTTGCATGTCATATCTAAACATATACTTTTTGTATATGTACTGTACCTTCCCCAGCCAGTTGTGAAATAAAATTGTTTAATTCTTTACACCACCAAAGACATTATGTTGGTAACCCTACAATTCTTATTTAATTTTTTTAGATAGTATCGTAATTTTAACCAGCCAATGCTCTGTCCGTGAAATAAGTCAACGTTCAGATAAGACAAGCAATTAAGGAATATTAAAAGAATTGCCAATGATTTTGCTGGATATTCACTAAGTGAATCACTTTTAGAAATATTGTTTAAAGTGTACCTTTCAACGACGATTTTTGACGAAGTCTTTGAGTGGCATAATCTTCACATATATGCAATGGTGCAGCGAAAAAATGATTCGCTTACATATGATACAGTAATAACACACGAGTACAAACGTAATAATATGTGTTAAGATCCCATCTGTTTATAAAGTGATTAAAACATATGGGTATCTAATCTAATAAACCAGAGAACCACTATTTATTTTTATATAGCCTTTTATATACCTTTTTTCTTTTCATCTATTATCTAAAGAAAAATACCAGTTAGATTATAAGCGATGCTATTCTGAATAAATAAAGGTAAAATTATGTGCATAAATTATTAAGATGTTGTTAATAAAATATGCAGTATAATGTGAGCGAATAACTGAAATCTTAATCGATATAACTCACATAATCTTGTCTAAGTAAGACTGAGCGTTATATTTTTTGTAATAAATGCATGTATTTCGTAACAAATAGAAAAATTATGATGGAGGACCTCGAAAACAATAGAAGATTGATATTTGAGTTTAGAAGTATCAAGACCTTTTTTTTTATCGTGGTAAAATCATCAAATGAGTCCTCCCACCCAGGGCAGGGCGGGAGGGACTGTCAGGCTTGACTGAATAAAATCCACGGTATCCTTCAATAGAAAATCCACGCTGTCCTTTACGTACCGGGGTCACGGTAATTCGTGAGTTCCGCGACCCCGGCAGGATTTGGCCCTCTACAGGGGGCCCCGGCAGTATCAAGACCTAAGTTACTAAAAGAAGTTTTTACGAAATTATAGAAAATGTCTATTCGTAGAAACGTATACATACGTTAACGTCTAGCTGTAGAAGCAGAAGAATTTCAACGTTAAGCTTTACTATTTAACTTCTTCTGTTTGGAAATGTTTGGGTTCGGAATAAATAATTATTTATATTAAATTAAACTTCATTAGTAATCGCATTACATTTCCAAGTGTACACCGAAAGATCCGAAAGTTCTTTGTTACTCGTATTATTCTCATAAATATCCCTAATTAAATTTTACCTTCCAGATGATGTAACCAGCATAAATCTCTCTTAACTTAGTTCCTTAATGCACTAGGTAAGTGTTGGCTAACACGGCATTAACATCATGCCCTAATTTTGGACTTAATATAAATTCTTGCACCTGCTACCGTACGAAGATACAGAAGAACCCATCAAATAAAACAACTTTAACGTTCAAATCAATTTTTCAGTTTAACTATAAATGTTTTATCGACTAAAATTTCGAGTTTCGAACCAGCTTTTAATGCAATGCTGACAAATAGCCCCTCGTAAAAATAAAATATTATTTTATGAGTTCTTCCTTTAGTATTTCTTAAATTGGTTGCCCAGTTTTATTTGTGTTGCGGGATTTACGGGGGTCGCGGTGTCGGCGGTACCGGGGAGGTTAAGTCGATGAAACGACGGATGAGCCTGTAAATTCATCTGTAATTGGCTGCATCCGCAGCACGCCACCGCATAGACGCCTGCATCCTGTGACTTATTAGCAAATAACTTTACTGCCTTTATCAAATAGACTCCTAAAAGCGTTGGCAATTATTTTAAAAGCACGTTTTCTAATCTCTGATCTAGTTTCTAAGAGATTGGAAGTTGAACCTCATTGGGGCGACAATTGCATGCAAGTTTGACATTGCGGCATTTGTTTGATGAACTGAATTCATTGTTCATTAGTCCGCAATTTACTCTTAACTTGCATGCATCTCACATGCATTTTCTCGCAGCGTGTAAATAGGCCTTTAGATGCAGTTTCGTTTTTACAATCAATACCCGACGTTCCGTAATCTAATGAATGAAATTACGCTAATAATATTTATGTTATAATATAGATTGATATTATCATAACAAAAATCACATAAACAAAATTCCACCAGCCGTGTTTTAGTTTATTTTTGAAGTGCATTCATCGATTTCAATAACCACGTATTATAATAATTGAGAAATTTCAACTCGACGCGTCATTTTTGTTTATTAAACAATACATTCATTAGTTTCCTTGTGTTTGATATTATCACTGCACCATATGGAATAGGCAATTTGTCAGCATCAAAAATAATTTAACCGCAATAAAAATTGCAAAATTAATTAGTCCGCCAACAATACTTTTGAAAAACAATGGACACGTATTTTTCTTTCGTAAAACCAGTGCATGAAATATTTATTATAATCTACTTAGATTTTTTGCTCAGTCACTACACCGACTATGTGGTCAGCAACCTGGTACGAATTCAAATTCTGTGGCTGTTACTTTGAAATCGCTGTAAAAATGCAGTAATATTAAAATATCCTTTTGGGACTTCCTCCTGAATGAGGCCAAAAGGCTCACCAAATACGATTCCAACATGAGTGACGGCTAAATAAATGATGAATAACCGATATATTCCCACTCGCATCAATCAAAGTGAGATTATCCTGTGATAGATTGGTGGCACCATTTGATTACCACATTGTCATCATACATTTTAAGCGCTGCGCTGTCAGAAGCAACCAAATCTCTTATTCATGGACCCCAAAGTTATATAGACATTATATAGTTGTGTTACTTAGAAACAACTTCAAATTCAGCTATAAGGCTTTGGCCCCAAAGCCAGTGGACAGCGGTCCGCCCACTAAATGCAAGTCGACGCTTTTGAACGCGTAACCCGCGCCGCCCGCTTCAGTGAGGCAGCACGCTGGCTTCGAGACTCAGGCCTTGTATACATTTAAAAGGAATGATAACACTTTAAACTATAGATGTACGCGCTTCTGATAATATGCCACCAATTAGTTTTTGTCTCTCTATTTTAAGAAATGTTAAAGTTATGTGAAATCTATTATTTGTTTCTGGTTGAATAATGTTATCTAATGATAATTCCATCACCTAGAGTAAATCTTCTTCTTTTATTAATTATTTTCCCTGTGAGTTGCTTGGCAGTAAGCAGATCATTAGGACACTCTAAAGTCTTTGTCAAACAGACTGGCGTGGCGAATGCGAATCGTGAAGTTTTTATTTGTAATGTATGGAGTTGTTTGAATCCAGTCACATAGAACAGCGAAAGCGATCCGATAGCATGACAAATCAGATTGACGTCTCGCTTCGGTTCGGTATCGTTTCGGAAACGCTTCGCTTTCGCCAGTCTGTTTGACAAAGGCATTACTGCTGAAGATATTGCTTGCATTTTTACTCTGAGAAGTGAACCCTCAAACATTCCAGTTCCAGTACAGTTAAGAACTGTCCAGGGTTGGATTTATCGGACTTCGAATTCGGATTGTATCAGTGGCGGATTTACAAATTTGCCGCTAGTAGGCTATTCAATTTTTGCCGCCCTTTGTTATTAATTCTGTAACTTTTACTAAAAGTTACTAAATTTAAATTAATATTGAAACGCTTTTGGAATATTTTTAAAATTCATGATCGCATAAGTACCTATATGTTACAGTGCGTTCAGTAATCTTTTATATACGGATTACGAACGTAATGTGTATATACATAATTATACGTTTTTTTTTATTATTTGGGCTAAATTTGCCGCCCCTCTAAATGTGCCGCCCTAGGCTCCAGCCTACTTAGCCTATTGGTAAATCCGCCACTGGATTGTATGTCTTTTGTATAAAAAATATTAATAGTTCAGGAATAATTTCCATAAGACTTCACAAGTTATAAATAACACAATTTGATGGTTACTTTAACTATGCAAGCTTACGGCGCGTTGTGTTCCACGCGCGCCTCAAAGAGTGTCAGCAAAATGATGGGGCCCCCCTTTATAGGGCCAAAGCCTGCCGGGGTCACGGGACTCACAAATTACCGTGACCCCGGAACGTAAAGGGCTATTGAAGGACACCGTGGATTTTAGTCAGTACGAGTCTGACAGTCCCCCCCGCTCTGCCCTGGGTGGGAGGACTCATTTGCTGATTTAACCACGCTAAAAAACTATGCAAGCTTTGTAACCACTGAGTTTATATTCATTAGGTGATATTCCATCCCTTTCCAACGTCTGTCCTTTTACATAAGCTCGGTCATCCAAAAGGACATTGAGAACAATGCTCCAAGTTCCCCCTAAAGTAATAAAATTGGGTGGTAAGGGAAAAATTGGTGAAAGAAGCAAAGTTACCGTCATTGCTCAAAGAATTAGTTAGGCCACATTGCTTGTAGAACCGATAACAGCTGCGGAAGGAAAGTTTTGCATATGGACCACCAAATTATATCCTTAAAGAATATGACTGTCATAAAAGGGGGGTCAGTTTGAGGGGCAAGGTTTAGAATTATGTTACAAGAGGTTATAAGAAAACAGGGTAATGATTAGGTGTCACAAATTAGCTTTGGGGTCAATTCCATTAGGTATAAAAGTTACTTATATACAAGTTGTAAATTGTGTACTACTAACTTGAACAAACCTGCATACAAGTTGCAAGTAGGTAATTTGAACTGTAGATTGTATTTTTTTTAATTCAAGCAATTTATATACCAATATGACTTCATACTTGTATGCACACAAGACTTGCTGATTCGCGCCTTAGTAAAGTTATAATGAAATAAGTTGTGCAAATTATACTGACATTTAATATTGTAGAAATATTTGTACGAAGACTATTGCACCTTTTTTTTATCGTGGTAAAGTGAGTGAGTGTGCCTCCTACTCAGGGCAGAGCGGGAGGGACTGTCAGACTCGTACCGATTAAAATCCACGGTGACCTTCAATAGCCCTTTACGTTCCGGGGTTACGGTAATTCGTAGAGTCCCGCGACCCCGGCAGGCCCTTTAGAGGGGAGCCCCTTCATTTTGCTGACACTCTTTGAGGCGCGCGTGGAACACAACGCGCCGTCAACCCGGGCATTGTCCATGGTCAGACAGCGAGTTGCCCATTACTCGCTGCCCGCATGCCCGTGCCTACAGTGGCTGCAGATCATCTGGCGACGTCCGTCGCCGTGGGCGTCTATCACTGCGGCTGGGGTTGAGAGAGGACGCTGTCCTCTGCCTCACGCGGCCCGCCTCCTCCTTCTCGAGCATGACTGCTTCGCAGAAGGAGGCGAAGACGAATGCACCTAAGAAATAAAAATCAAAAGAATTTCAATTCGTCTCGAATCACAATCAGGAGATTGTGAAAACTTACAATATACGAGTATTTCAAAACCGAAGCGGGGATACTGTTTTCAAAATCAATAACTATTCATACGGCCCGCTCGGTGCCTATACAAACATTATCCTAGAGCTGAACTCTTTGATAAATAAGAATATTCTTCAAGTCGACATCGCAACGTCTTTACGTACCGCATAGGAATCAATCGGAACAAATCGTGGGCCGACCGTGTTTCTATTATAGAACCCTAGTAAAATGGTTAAGTTTGCTCAAACGTACCGTTTACTTTTAAAACTTATAAAGGGTCTAATCGAAATTGTCTCTTAAGAAACTTACTTCATTATACTGTCGAAATAAAAGCAGATTTCTTAGCTATTTATCTTTATCTTTTGCGTTTACTTAGGTACTGAATGACGTCTTTGACCTTCTCAAATCAATCAGCTTTATTTTGAAGACTTCTTTACCTCTTGAACTTGTATTAGAAAAGAGGGCTACTAAAAGTGCTTCTCTATTCACATAGAAATGTGATTAAAGCTCTATTCGTAAATTTGTAGAATGGATCTCAGTTACATATACCTAGGTATCTCACGTACTCAATACACGTCGTGATTCTAAGCTTTTTCATTCCAGAAATGAATAGCAAACATTATAGACATTTCCTGTGGTTTCCTAAAGGCTATTCAGCGAGATGAGTTGAAAAATGTAAACAAGTTGTCTTTCAGAGGGGTTTGAAACGAACGAGAAGCATATGCAGAGTATGTCCACTCAAACTGAACGTCGTTTGATGTTTCAAAGTAGCTAAAGGTTGAGACCGGTCGTAACTATTTTTGAAAAAAATATTACATGGTTATTTTCCATTTGAATATTACTGCTTCTTAGACCCTTACCGTCTTAATACAAAAAAATTAAACATCTTTTGGACTCTTGTCTAAAATAACTGTCAACTAACTTCAAAATGGCATTTGAAGTTGATATTTTTTGACAGTTTTTTTAGACAGGTGTTCAATAGATGTTTAATTGTTTGTGGTACGACGGTTAGTGATCGAGCGGTTGCAAGTTCGACAACAGGCTAATCGGCATCCCAAGTCTCCACATCCATTTCATATCACAAGAAAAAAATTTAGGGGAAAAGTGTATAAGACGGGGACGCGAGTTA
Source organism: Agrotis puta (assembly GCA_943136025.2). Taxonomy (NCBI): domain Eukaryota; kingdom Metazoa; phylum Arthropoda; class Insecta; order Lepidoptera; family Noctuidae; genus Agrotis; species Agrotis puta. Next base: position 10,742,589 of record OW964170.2, on the reverse strand, counting down.
TGATGGGGACATACACTCTTTAGGCATACTTAACACAACACTAACGTAGCGCAAGCACCATCAGGACGTCATTTGCAAGCGGCAATTATCAAAATGGCATCCTGTTGGCACTTGCGCTACGTTACCATTGTATTAAGTGTAACTTAAGTGTGTGATTTCCCATCATACCCCGTCTTATACTTGTGACTCCAAATCTCTCATAGCTCACAGAAATAAAATACAAAGATTGTGAAATTCTTGATGGGCTTTGATCATGCACCACAAATATTGTGTTTACCAAACGGGCGCTCATCGTATGTTGTATCACAGAACGTTTGAGGGCATGTTGTTCCATTGGAACACGCTATCACCCTATGTTACGTTGAACTGAATTGCAAAAGGCCTTAGGCTTTTAATCCATTCTGTAGGCCATATTTGCGTCATTCAAACTCACCGCCTTTTCATAGTGCAGGATTTGCGGAATTGCCGCCAGCAGTTTTCCCCTAAAGCAACTGTTTAATTTTGACTGACAGAGGTGATTCTTTGATTTGATGTTTAAACCATTAGCTGATACGATGAATCGTAGTTAGCCCGCAATCCTCTGTCCCAATATTTAATACCAACTGGCCGTATTTTAGGCCTCAAAAGTTTTGCGAATTGTAACACAAATCTTATCTGTTATTTAAAAACTCATAGTAAAAATTCTGGGGTGGTCACCGGACTATTCTGGGGTTGGCACGCCCCTCCCATCTCCCTACGCCCATGCTTGTCGTGCAAGAATTGACCACAACTTTTTCAATACAAATAGTACTATAATAACTACACATTTTACCACAATGAGTGAAGAAACGTTTATATCGTTCTTGCAATGGTCTTGCTACTGCAAGCTGTACAAGATTAAAGTAAAAATGGAAATCACTGTACTGCGACAGCTGTAAAGCGAAAAGATAAGTATTTTATAGTCAATAGCAGCCCACAGAAAGTCGTCATTTGAAGATCTGATTAGCCGCGAGCTCTCCGGCGGTAACGTGGGGAGCATTTGTAACCAAAGAGTTCATGCATGTTAAATATGCTAAGGGGCGTACTATCGCCAAGATAAACGATTCCCCGTCTTTCTTTTTTGGAAGGAAAAGTAAGTTTGGAATGTGAAAGCGCATGAAAAAGCGCAAGTTCACGTAGATAGACTCAAGTAAAAGTTTTCTTTAATCTTTTGGTAACAAACTAACTATTGTCAGCGGTTTTTACCCACCCGTAACTCGAAAAATATTTCACGGTAACCTTATACTGGATAAATGATATCTTTTGTATTATTATAGACTGTCTATGTGTCAAATTCCATCAAGTTCCGTTCTACCGTTCTGTTATATTGAGTAATAAACATCTAAACATCCATCCAAACATCAAAACTTTCGCAAGTTACATAATGATCGAGTGTACAGTTCCCCTAAGTTTAAGTAAACATAACATTCGTGTCGCTTTAACAAGTTTCTTTCAACAACATAGCGATAGCAACTACTCGCTAGTAAACCACCCTCTTTGCATCTTATAGAGACCTGTAGATTTCAAAGCGGGCTGCCCTCGGCCTGTCTTTCAAAAGTTCAGAACTCCTTTCATATCTCCGCTTCAATTTCGCAGCGCAATTTATATGCACTTTGTAGCGGTGGCCGTTCTAAAGCACCTCACCACACCGTTTATTCGTGGAGAGTGCTACTGGTAAACGCCGTTTTTTCTGCTGAAGAAGAGTCGTTGATGACGGCGTTCATAGTTAATGAGCAGCTAGTATCCGGCGGGTGTTACCGCGCAAATTGCCCGCTCTTTACAGACTTGCCGTTTGCCAACTCGACGGAGCCGGTCTTGCGTGAAAGACGTTTCCGACCGTGCGTTATTGTTTACCCCTGGAATGACTTCCTTTTGCCAGTGCAGCTAACGAACACACAGATTGCAAGTTGTTGCAACTCCACAAACATATCTCTTTTTTGTGTGACACGAACAAAATATAGCCATCAATGCGGAGCCCTCGACGTTAATAGACCGTTTTGTGTGGCCAAATAGCTTCAGGCTTTCCATACGTGACATTTTGCCAATGTTCACTATTTTTTATCATTTATTAGAACGTGTGGTTGGCAGTTTATTCGAAAACCTAAATGAAAGTTCTTTGTAATAATTACTTTGTGTTTAACTAAATTTCGTTCATATATCTTGTTTGTAGCGACACGGAATAACTAAAAATAAAAGTCTACAATTTTTGTGCCAATGCCAAGTGGGTTGAACTAACATGGATGAGCATCTTTTATGTAACCTTGTGACGTTGTCATATATTTAAATATTTCTTTATAAAATAGTAGACGTGTAAACCTATTACTTAATTGTTTAAAAAATACAAAACGTTTCTACAATAAGACGCAGGTATCAATAACACTAATGTCTTTTTAAACAACAGTGTGGTATGAATATATCATGGGTTTGTGGCACAAAGGCCAGCAGTAATAAATGGGCTACAGTAAATTAATTATGAAACATATTTGCTAAGGCTTTTATAGAACCGTGAAGTGGCAGCCCTGTTTTAATTCACTGTCCGGCAAGTCGACAGTCCAGTAGCATAATAAATAATCTCGCACTCTTCCGCATATTTAATGCTTTCTCAGAAATTATCAAATGTCCATAGAAGTATTAGTTAAAAGTACTGTACACTGTACCAATGCATCTACATGGAAAAATCCAGAAAATAAAGCATTAAATAATGGTTACAATATTATCAAGGACCTACGCTGTGTAGACAGTTTAGGTTCATGTCACTGGTTATAAAATTTGATAAAAGAAACAATAACCATAATATCACTCATAATAGAAGAAAAAACAAAATATCGTATGTTGCATATCTCTACTACTGCAATCAATAAAAAAGAAATGCGAAAAAGAAGCATAGAAAAGTGACGAAAGGCAAGCTAAAAAAACAAATGAAAATTCTTCTTTAACTTTAAAAATAATATTATGCAATAAAAAAGCAATCACTACTTTCCATTCCATACATTATTAAGTCGTAAAAACAATAAACGGATGACGCTCGACCATCGTCACCGCGCCATACACACGTTTCTTGTTGAACAACTGTTACTGGCTTATTTTCAAACTGTGGCGATTGTACGGCACATACTTGTAGCATCGCCAGCGTAGCATATTTCGACGTCCAGTGATTAATGTATTTTCTATTATGGCAATTGAACGCAGTGCGCATGCGACGAATAGTATTATTAGAGGGACGCTAAACGAGATCACACGGGTTCCTCGGTCGCTTTCCGACTCACGAGTAAAGTGCCCACAGTGCTTTTAACGTAACCATGTGCGTACGCTGAAGCGCTTTCAAGTTCAGTGTTTGTTAATTAATGAAACAAGTATTAATTACGTAACTTTTTTTTAACTACGTGATATTAACTGTTTCGTTTAGTTGTGCTCAGTGTTACGGGAAGATGACTGCCAATAATTGTGATATTTGTAAGTCTATTCTGATTTTCTCATTTTCTATTTTCATCATGCATTCTTCAGTAACAACTTTTACTGTTCTGAAAAATGTTTTTTTGCCAAGAGTGTACTGTAGTGACTTATATGTTTTATTTTCCTTAGTGATTAGTTTGAACGTAAAAAGTAACTGAAAATAACAGGAAATAGAACAAACTAGCGATAACTTTGATAATAATTACCTTCGTAGCTCACTATTGTAGCCCAAGTTATTAAAATACGTCCAATTCAGCCCAATGTTTTTGTTTCATAGCCAATAACAATGGGCAGTTGATCCTCTCTTCGAACAGTACTTATTATAATTGAATTCAGCTTCAAACTGATTAAAATTGTCAGTTTTCAGACATTGTTTGGGATTATGTACGGTAATCGTGCGCACCTGTTCTTTTTTTAAATAATAACGTAAAGCTTAGGTATTACTTTATTTATATTATAAATTTTTATCGATTCTCATCAGCTACCGTCTATTTATAATTAAAATTTAAAGGCTGAATTTCTAAAATCCATTTACATGCTCTGTTTGAATATGAAACTTGGAAAATAAACAACATTCTGTTTGTTTTTTTGGACTGTGTTTTATCTATCAGTCAAAATAAAAAGTTTGGGATGCCTGTCTGTATATCTGTCACCAGACCATAGCTCATGAACCGTGACAGTTAAACTGTAGAAATTTTCACAGATGATGTATTTCTTTTGTCGCTATAACAAAAACTACTTAAAAAAAAACAGAAAAAATAAATATTTAAGGGGCACACAACAAATATGTTTTTTTTTTGCTCCGTTTTGCTTGATATTGATAACGGCAATAGGAATTGCCATTGAAATATTCACAGAATATTTAGTTGTGACTTTATACAATTTAAAATAAATAATATTTTTTTTTTGACTCGCACTTTACCGGTTTTTTTTTATAACATAAGCAGATTATTTTAGATTTGCTGTTTTGAAGTAAATAACACATTGTAGCATGGTCGGCGTAGTGAGTACTCGAAAAGGAAACGGTTTCGCGTTTTATTGTTATGCTCGAGAGTTGATAAGCAACTGATACGTTCGTAGTAAAATCTTAATCAGACCTACTTGATTGTTTGGGCCATGAGAAATAAAAAACTTTAAACATTGCTTCGGGTTAATATTTTAGATTTGTTACAGAATTAGATATTTAATTTTTATTTCTTGACCTGGTTTTTGCAACTAACCATTTGTTTTTACAGTTTTTCTTACTACAGATCTCAGATACTATCGAGTGAAACTAAACCTACATATATATATATATATATATGTATATACCCATTTTTACGATAATCACAGAGTCGGAGAAGAACGAAAAGCATTGTTAAAGTTTATAAATTACTTCGAAATACGAGTGTAACTTTTTTTGTATTGATTGATTTTTGTCTTGTATTATCATCTGTTTTATAGTAATGAACTTTGATAAAAATCATGAAATTAATTAAACAAATAAAACTTCATATTCAAAGTACATAACAATAAATCTGGTTATGTGTTCTCGTCTAATCCGAAAAAGTTAAAAAAGTAGGTAATTTTTTTTTTAAAACGTTGCCCCACACTAAGAATTTCTCCTGTGTCGTGGGTGCGTTTACAAACATATATACTCACATACACAAATGCCTACTACTTGTAGATCATACAAATATTTGCTCCGTGCGGGAATCGATCCCGCGACACGCAGCGCAGCAGTCCAAACGCTCGCCACTGCGCTAACCGTGTCGTCTAATATAACTGAACTATAGCAGTTATATTGGCATTGACATGATATTTCCGAATTATGTTGGGTAACAAACAAATTATCAATCAGATGACTCGCATGTCGCAAATCCTCTACGAAAACGACCAAAATTAAGTAAATCATTGGCATACTATTGAGGTTATGAGTATACTCTTCATATTATTTTAAAAGGAATATTAGTTATGTGGTCTTATTTAAAATGTAAACGCGTTCTAAGTCCATAATCTTGCACCACCTCCCATCGTAGATTCAAATTCACAATATTTTCTCTACCAAAAATGTAGTTCACAGTTTAACCGGAAGTACCAAAAAGATATGATCATAGAGGGAACTGCGCGGTCCCGCCTCCGAGACACGACACTCTGGTGCTGTGCCAACTTTATCCTGATCCTTTGAAGAATTTCTTTCACCATATACATGGCTGCGATATGTTTGCCATGAAACTCTCATGTATTATTTTTACTTTATTTAGTCAAGTTACCAAAATCCAAGACGAGATTTGAAAATTCCTTCATCATCTGCCTAACCTTTTTCCAACTATTTTGGGGTCGGCTTCCAGTCGAACCCGATTCAGCTATTAAATATCAACTGTATGTCAACATGGAGCGACTGCTTATCGGACCTGCACAACCCAATAAATGGGTAATACGATACCCTTCAGTAAAACTGGTTGTCAGACTTTTGAGCTTCTGACTAACAGTTACAACTATCATACAGGCAGCCCCGATCATTCCGAGGCACGCAGGAAGGTCCACCTATCCACAGACCAACCTCGGCAAGCGTGGCTTAACCTTGAAGACTAACCTTTTATTGTTTAGCCACGAGCTCCTCCAAAGCTTTACAATATTGATTTAGCATAGACATATCTATCTCCGTTTTCTAGTTCAGTGCATTTTATCATTACATTTTGGATACTCTTCTCCGCCAAAATGATAAAATCGATGTTAGTTCTATTAACTTAATCTAGTTTAGGGTATAGGTTATAGGGTCGAAACTTCACCACTCCTATCATAGCCACGATTAATGTATAAGAACTTTATTGTATGCTAATTTTGTTTTGTGTTACCTCTCAAAACAATTTAAGCAACAACTAGAATGTAAACTTGAATGGTGAGAAATAAAACATATTTAATTTTATTTTACTGTTTCATTCACAGCATGTGTTAATTTTTTTTACTTGACACCATGTCTGGACGTTGAACGTTTGATTTGGATCCTTAGGTACTGTTTGATAGAGTATTACAACTGTTTGAGGCGCGCGTGGAACACAACGCGCTGTCGATCCGGGCATGGTCTATGATCGGACGGCGATCACCCATTAATCGCCGTTCGCATGCCCGCGCCTACGGTGACCGGTAATCGCCTCGTGACGTCCGATGCCGTCAGGCTATCGCTTGCAGGTGGCACTGAATCAATGGTACTCATTCTTTTTTTTTTGCTGTTTGATTCACACCATATGTTGTTTGCTGATAACACAGCCCGTGACATCTGGTTTCAATCAGATCACAGATCCATTGGCACAGCTGCAGCCAAAAAGAATTAGAAATATTTAAATAAGAGAATTCCACTCTTTGCATATTTCAGTAACGCCAAGAGTGTTTGTTACAAATAGTTATGAAGTTTTATCTATACATCTATAGCTATACATATAATAAAATAGTAGGGAATTGAAAACTATACATTGATTTTTTGAAGTGAAAACTTCTTTAGCGGCGTTGAGCACTTTTTCTGTAATGGGTATAAAATCTTAAACTCGCGTCAGGACACGTGACCTGATCGAAAAAGCGTAGGACGTCAGGAAAAAGCGTAGGACGGCGCAGGGCGCTTGCGTGAATGTTCGTGTGACTTTATTACTTTTAAAGAAGTTTGTATGCTGGATACATTCGTTGCTAGGTAACATTGTTTATAAAAGATGTACGTCACATTGGAAAATTATTGAAATAAAAAGTCAACCATTTTTGCGAGTTTTACTAAAATCTGTTCACAAGATATTTCCAACAATTACTATTCAAGTTTTCACTTCTGCCGGCACTCCCAGAGTGCAACCCGTCGTTTTTTTTTTAAAGAATACTTGCGGTGTGATCTACAATCTATGACGAAGCCAAAAATATAGTTTTTAGAATTTTTGTCTGTTTGTCTGTATGTATGTCCGGGATAAACTCGAAAAGTACTGCAAAGATTCACTTCTGGCACGAATATTATTAAGAAGTCGGGTCAACATATACGCCATAAAATATTATGACGCTATCACCTTATTATCCTACGGGGAACGAGCAGTGAACCTTTATTTCTTCAACGCATTCTCGCAGACGACGTCGCGGGCAGCAGCTAGTTTTGAATATCTTCATTGTTCTTTTTTCAATTGAGTGTCAGAGAATGGTAGATTTATAATATTAAACATGGTCTATTAGCTATTGTCTATCACCACGAAAAGATGAATAAATAAAGTAAAGGTGAATTTTTAAATAATTAACTTCTAATTACGTAATTCATGTGTTCAAAACTGGTTATCAATGAGTAATGATAAGACCAAATGAAAATAAATGAATAACAAAAAACCGTTCCGCACCATTATCACTAAAAATATCGCGGTTGTTGTATGGCAGCCCCCTTAAATATTTATTTTATTCTGTTTTTTAAGTACTTGTTGTTATAACGGTTTTGTTTACGTGGTGAAATCATCAAATGTGTCCTCCCACCCAGGGCAGAGCGGGAGGGACTGTCAGACTCGTACTGACTAAAATCCACGGTGTCCTTCAATAGCCCTTTACGTTCCGGGGTCACAGTAATTCGTACAGTACCGCGACCGTTGTTATAACGGTAACAAAAATACCTTATATCATCTGTGAAAATTCCAACTGTCTTACTTTCACGGTTCATGCGATACAGCCTGATGACAGACGGACGGACAGACAGACAGTGAAGTTTTAGTAATAGGTTCGCGTTTTACCGTTTAGGTACGGAATCCTTTTTTATCGTGGTAAAATCATCAAACGAGTCCTCCCACTCAGGGCAGAGCGGGAGGGACTGTCAGACTCGTACTGACAAAAATTCATGGTGTCCTTCAATCAGTAGCGTGCAGTGGTTCCAGACTAAGGGTAGGCCAGGAAAAAAAAAAACTACATTCTCAATACTGACGATGCGAATGGAAGAAAGCTTCGGCCCACTTCAAAACTTATAATTTAAAACACTCACCACATTCTTCACGTAAGATTAATAATCACAATATTCTGACGATTCAAATAGAAGATCTGTCACCTCAAATATCTTTCCAAGTGGGTGATAGTTACAAAACACGTCACTTGCAAGAATAACTCTCGAAGATTGAAATTGTTGGATTAATTCTCGTAACATTTAGACAAAACTTGAAATTTAAACGAAAATATTAGTAGTTCTTCATAAGAGTTGTGAAAAATAAGTTTTCACAACTATCGTAATCAGTATAAACACACATTGTCAGCACAAGTCACACAAACTAGGACCATTTTAAGTAAACAAACGAATCTTCTTTAATATTTACACTACTTTTTGTTTCAAAATGTATTACTTATAGCTAAATATGATTAAATAAAAACAAAAGTGCAAAACAATAACTAATTTTAGCTGATAAACTGACACTTGCACACGGAGTTGCCAGTATTAATTTACACAATTCCCCAAAAACCAAATTCGAAATAAAATTCTTACAGTTTTTAATTATTATAAAAGGTCTTTGCTATTCCTTAAAATATAACATTTAATTTGAAATGTATAGATTTGACAATACTACTCTGTTTTTTAATTGTCTTTATTAGTCTTTTACGAAATTGTCGTTTCTGTGTGTAATCTGTTTCCCGAATTGGCAACTCTGTTTATTTTACCCGTGCGTTTTCATTCATAAAAAGCGTACTCGTCAGCTACACCGTAAGGAGCTGCGTAGTAATTTATACATGTGTGCGGTTTCATATACACGAAAATATGAACACGGATGCATACATATGCATGAATTATTGAATGAATTTTAGAATTTTTGAGACCACAGGACCGCTTGCCTTCGGTTATAGTAATCTGGACGTGATGACGTCACACGGCGGCCGCGCGGAAATTTGCTAATGCATTATGTGAGGCGTTATGTTTTATATTTTTGTTTTATTTTATTACAAGGTTACAATAAATGCGTTTGTTTTATTTATGCGATTTTGTGGTAGGGTAGGCTTGGCCTAAATCAGTACTATGAGAGACCGCCCCTGCCTTCAATGGCCCTTTACGGGTCACGGTAATTCGTAAGGCTTTGGCCCTCTAAAGGGGGCCCCGTCATTTTGCTGACACTCTTTGAGGCGCGTGTGGGACACAATGCGCCGTCTACCCGGGCATGGTCCATGGTCGGACAGTGAGTTGCCCATTACTCGCTGCCCGCATGCCCGCGTGGGTATGGAACCCTAAAAAAATTATTGAAACAATTAACAATGTAATACACATTCCAGCAACAATAGAATAGACATTTAATAGTGTCGTGTCCATCGAGACTGCAGGCTATTCTCTTTTATGCGCGCTCATATTAAAGTCACACATGATACATGATACCTACTCATAATCATAAATGCCATTCCCGTTCCAGTTTCATTCATTTAACAACCTTCATTAATGATATAGGTACTCCTATACACATTTCTTGCGACCTTTTACATTAATTTTAAACTTTTCGCGTCGACACCTCGACAAAGTTAATAATATAATTTAACAATGCTTTTAACTGGTCATAACATTCGCCCCGCATAACGACTTTTGTTCGAGTTTTAGGAAATAAGTAAACAAAATTCATTTGTTACTTTGCTTCGCTTGATATGTTCATACACATCAAATTATAAGCAGATTTTTTTTTTAATTTTCATCATCATCTTTAGCCTATAATGCCTTTGTCAAACAGACAGGCGAAAGCGAAGCGTTTCCGAAGCGATACCGAACCGAAGCGAGACGTCAGTCCGATAGTTCTATCACGCTATCGGATCTCTTTCGCTTTTGTATGTGACTGGATTCAAACAATTCCATAAATTACAAATAAAAACGTCACGCTTCGCATTCGCCACGCCAGTCTGTTTGACAAAGGCTTAAATGTTCCCACTGCTGGGGCACAGGTCTCCTCTCTGTGAGAGGGAGTGGGCCACTAACTAGATAGCACATGCCAGTTTCCTTGCGATGTCTTCCTTCACCGTTTTGAAAGCAGTGGTGATGAAATAAATCACACAAAGTAATGCGCCTGGCTACGTTCCACGACCTACAACTCGTAAGTCGGGGCCTTTTAAGCAAGTTCTTGTAAGTCAGGGTTTTTTAAATTTATGGAAAAACAATTTGAATTGTTTTATATACTTTTTTTAAATTAACTTATTTAAGGTCGCCTTTCGATATCTAGGGTCATTAGCGACCACAGTTAACAATACATTAATTCTTAATCTATATTTTCAAAAGAAGAATCTTAAAAAAAGAAGTGAACAAAAAAGATTTCGATTTTTAAAAGTGTTCGCAAACTGTTTTTGATGTGTGTAGACTGCGTAATCTGGGCTTATTGTAATGATTGTAGAATAATTAACTGTGCCAGCTGTTGCCCCTGTTTTTATGGTTTTTTAACAACACGACGTAGTTGCAAACGATTCCCATGGCAGTGGGTTTCCTAAATTTAGATTGGGGAAGTAACATCGAAAATCTGTTGTTTTCATTTTATTTTAATTAAAGGTTGGATCAATCAAACCCTCGGGAAATTAAATGCAAGTAAATCATCAAAAGTGCGTTTTTTTCTCCACACTTGTACCCTTTTTTGGCTCCCTCACTAGTTTGCGCGTTCTACAAAACCAAACCAGTGTTCACAAAACATAAACATGTATGAAGATAAAAAACATGAGTTATATTATAAACAGGTCCAGTATAATTGTGTCTTCCGGGGTTTGATGATCGTACACGAGTCAGGTAAAAAAAAAATTAAAGAAGAGAAAAATTAACTGGTTTTTAGGGTTCTTTCTTCTTTAAATCGTACCCAAATTGGCCAATTCATAAGTACTTGGCAATCTCAAGTTAAGAAGACACGTGTAAACTTTTGATTCTAGTTACAATTTTATTATTTTTTAATTAGTTCATCTAGAGACCTTTGGGCAGCAGCAAAAACAAAACAAAAAAATGTAAAAAATTAAATCAACAATTAATGGCTCGGAAGATCTCAAATAAATCAATAAAAAAATTCTTCTTTTTTCTTTTTCGTGTGATGATGTGTCCCCAGAAGGTATCAGAGTTAATTAAGCCGCCTCTGGAAACACCACAGACCTCTGACATGGCCTGTGATGTGGTGGCCAAAAAGATCGTCCTATACAGGTTTGAGTGTTCCTAAATACACGTAGTTTAAACCTCTTTCTTTTAACATGAAACAGACTTGACGAGCATGAGGGAGCGGAACCCTAACCCCAACACACTCTAAGCTAGTTCTTCTAAATACCCTCTTCTACGGTTGGGTAATTGGCCACTTTATTACGCGGCAAAAAGAAATAAACCCAACAGTTATCCTTTGTTTGGCAGAACAGTTGTTAGCTCATTAACATTTAGAAGTAATCATATCTAATTATAATAAATAGCCTTTGTTAAGGTTTGGTCAAACTGGTACAAATAAATTTTGGACGTGGCTTCGTGCACTGATGGACTATAAGCTCCTTCGCACACGAGGCGACGCAAGTCTCTGATACCTTACGACTTTGGTATCTAATGACGCGTGCCTGTGTACGAACCTCTATGGATTTGTTTTGCGGGAGTCGCTTGGATATCAAAATCGTAAGGTATCGGAGATATGCGTTGCTTTGTGTACGAAGGGGCATTTTTTTTATCGTGGTAAAATCATCAAATGAGTCCTCCCACCCAGGGCAGGGCGGGAGGGACTCTCAGACTTGTACTGACTAAAATCCACGGTGTCCTTCACTAGCCTTTTACGTACCGGGGTCACGGTAATGGGTAAGTCCCGCGACCCAGGCAGGCTTTGGCCCTCTACAGGCCCCGTCACTATGCTGACACTACTTGAGGCGCGCTCGGAACACAACGCGCCGTCGACCCGGGCATGGTCCATGGTCGGGCTGCGAGTCGCCCATTACTCGCCGCCCGCATGCCCGCGCCTACGGTGGCCGGAGATCGTCTAGCAACGTCCGACGCCGTGGGCGTCTACCACTGCGGTTGGGGTGGGGGGAGGCCCTTCGTGCCCGAAGGGGCTTACAAATATTGAGTGTCTGTCAGTATCGAAGCCCCGTTTGCAGTTTTCCCGTATCAGTTTAACCGAACCTTTATCCGGTAATTTTGACAGAACTCAATATATATTGATAGCATGCCCTACATTATTGTTATTTGCCAACCTCTCTCAGTCGTCACCGGTATTATCATTAGCGTTGTTATTTATTTAATTAAATTAATAAAATGTTTAATTTGGGTTAATTTATGTCTGCTCAGACTTTTAAGCTACGTATTTAATGACTGAACTAGGACCCACCTCCTCATGGATTTTATAGTGATTTGATTTTCATAAAATGGTTAAAATACAAGTGCAAGGAATATTTTTTCGATCATTTACGGTTGGTAAGTCGGAGTGTTTCTTCTTTATACGTGAAGCAATAATTTAATACCATTTGTTACGAAAATTAAGCGGACGTTATTAAATACACTCGTTAGTAATTTGGAACAGTCAATGATAGCATGGAGAAGGGGTACATTTTTTTTATATTGCTTTCTCTTTTTTTAAACTTATCTTACTTACACTAAAAATTTCTCCTGCGTCGTGGGTGCATTTACAAATACAGAAACACACACGCACAAATAGAAGGACCCGGAACAACTACCTGTAGGTCATACAAATATTTATACCGTGCAGAAATAAAAACCCGCGACACTGCGTCAACTATGACGTTTAAACCTAACATTTTCATAAATATTAAAATTAATTAGAAAAACATTTAATTTAATTGAATAAACTTAGGTCAAATTTTGACCTCTAATTTTGATGTGTCCAGGATGAGCTTATTGATTGATGCCTTATGAACATTAACCACGTTATTTTTATAAAATAAAATAATTGTATAGTTTATATCTACACAGTGTATTTGTCAAAAGCGACAATATAACAATTGAATAATAAATAAAATTTGTTATATTTTTCACATTTCGACCAAGAAACTAAATTGACGATACCGAATTGTATGATATCGTATTTTTCGGAAATAGATAATATTCGAGTACGCAGTTAGGTTTGTTTTCCTAAAAAAGCATTGAATATGTGTATAAAATAAATACCTGATTCTATTATGTAAATGTGTTTGCATAAATTATGACTCTTTTACATTATTTTTGTTGTTTTTTGGTAATATTTTGCACAGATGTGCATTATTCGGCATGTTTTTCCTTAACTTTATTATAAAAATGCAAAAATGAGCCAATTCAAATATTGACCACTGATTTTAGGTAGCTCTACCAAGAAAGATCGTTTGCAAAACAATAAAATTCTAATTAAATAATTAACGAAATTTTGTGACAGTGATTGAATTCAAAACAAAATGCATATTCCGAGTAGGTATTTCTGATGCACCCTTTGATGAATTTAAAAATTACTTAGCCGGTTCCGTATGGTTATGTGTTCCATGGCCCACTTAAACCGTAGCATACCATAGTATACCGTGATTATCAAGGTATACTATAGTATACCGTGATAATCACGGTTTGTCAGTTTGTACATATACAAACTACGAAAGTTAAATTCTCAGTGGGTATGTCGATCAACTAGATATTCTCCACGTTGTTAAATTAGATTCATCATCAAATCCTGAAGGAAAAGTCACGAAAACACAATAGTGAAAGCTTTCAACACAATTGTATAATCTTTGTGCTCACCAAATTCTATAAATAAATGTGTTTGTCTTCCTACTTGCCTATTATTTGTCATAAGTATATTAAACCCAAACTTTTCTTTTTTCAGATAATAATGAACACATAAGAGCAACTAATGTAACTACATTTGATCTCGGTTCCGCCAAAACGTGAGTAAGTACTTGTATTTGTATATAATTTTCCATTCGATCGCTTTCCTAATCACTTAGAACGTTATTATTGTAAAACATAATGTGGATCACATGTTTACTAACATTCGTTGTTCCAGTAATCATCCTGAGAAAATATCAGAGAATAAATACCTTGGAAAGTTGCTGGCGACATTTCCGAATGCTGTAGAATTAAAACAATACCTCGGAGTGTTTCTTTGTGGTACGTATGAGAATTATTATGTAGAGCCTTCGAGAACGATTACAAACTCACACGTAACATTATTTTAGTATTCTAGCATAAATAGATGATGTAATATGTCCGATATTTATACAACATTATATTTAGTTTATGCTAAACCTGAATATAGTTTGTTCAGAATCCGTAACAGAATCGATTCCAATGATTGTTGCAACATGTTATCTTTTTTTTTTCCAAAAATATTTAATTCAATTTTATCACCAGTTAATTACAATGCAATCACTGTACCGTTAGGTACCTACTGTCTAAGTATTTACTCGACTAAAGCACAGCCAAAAGGAGGGTTATGATTTTGACCGGTATGTATGTACATATATAGCCGTGGTCGTGTTTCATCTGCTTTTTTTTTATCGTGGTAAAATCATCAAATGAGTCCTCCCACCCAGGGCCGGGCGGGAGGGACTGTCAGACTTGTACTGACTAAAATCCACGGTGTCCTTCAATAGCCCTTTACGTACCGGGGTCACGGTAATCCCTTGGTCCCGCGACCAACAGTGTTTCACCTGCTGCGGTTGTTTCAGACAATCTTTATTGGCTAGGTGGTGCATAGGACTACGGCTATTACTTAAAAACACTGATTGTTCTTGTTTTATATTTTTCAGTGCGCAATTTTTTTCGTAGTCGGGTTTTAGTTATTTTTAACTTATTTTTTATTTCAACGAGTGCACATCACAGGAGGTGCAGATGATGCGGATTGAGCGGGGCTACCGCGCCCCTTTGCGAAATGAGTATGTTTTATAACGGACAATACAATACAACCACAAACCAACTTTGTGATTTTGCACGAAATGGTTTTGAAATTTCGTACATAAATTGTTTACACAAAAATAGTAGATAGGTGTATCGGGTTTTGCATAAACAAAAAATAATGTTATAAATGTGAAAAGTAAACAATATTTTCTTAAAACATGAAGCTTAAAATAGGTGCGCACAAGCATCGTGTCAAATAACCACGTCGTTGCCGACAGTTATATGTAAAACTAAAATTACGCAATTAGTTTAATAAAATACGATCTGTTCTAACTATGATTATTGTAATTAGCAGCAGGACTATGCAAAGTGAAATTCTATCAGCCATATCGATGAAATTCCTCTCATAAATCATCTGAATTGTATTGAATTGACAAATGCCATCGAAAAGCTTACGTCATTGGTAATGAGACTTTTTGTACAAAACTAAATAGGTACTTTGAATGAGATATCCACTGATCTCTTTAACTATGAATAGAAAAGCTCTCTTGAGATTTATCAAACAACAGCCAGAGTCCGCTAGAACCCACATTAAGGTTATTCAAAAAAAAAATACAATTATGAAGAAATTAAAGCAACTTTTGTCGATATGTCCGCAAGTGACGTTCCTCTGCACTGGAATTTCTCCTGTATTGTGGGTGCGTTCACAAACATAGGAGCTTACACAAACTTACAGACAGTGATTATTTAGTAAAATATAAACAACAGTCAGTGCATAGGTCCGTATAATTGACCTCTGGTGTCTGTGAATGGGACCTCTGAGAAGAGGTTATACCAGCTGAGCGAACAATGGCATTGACCTGTGATCTAACAACGTCAGGGGAGATCATCTAGTTATCCGCCAAGCGTGATGATAGTTGGCAACTTTTATACGTATACGTTATGGCGATGTTAGTGAAATTTCAGACGAACAGAATCGCAACGAATGAAATGTAAATAATCTTAGTAGATAATAACATGCTCTATTATTTTTTGCTCGATATATTCTTATGATAAAAGTTATCGTTTGGTTGAAATATGAAAAAAAGAACTCATATTTGCGAACTTTGACCCTAAATAACAGTTTTGCGTAAGTGGGATTGGGGATTTTTGACATTTCTTTTAAATTAATAAACTTAACAATAAAAGTAAAGCCTGTTTTCGGGTTAACTTGACAGGGCTATAGACTGTGTATTGGTAGGTACATTTGCAAGATCACATCAATGTCTAGGATTAGCACGACGTGTTACTGACGTAAATGGAGTCATTATTCATGAATTGATCTAACGGCAAGATCAAAAGACACGTGTCTAATCAAAGCAATTAGAAACCAGATTTTTGAAGTGAAAACTTCTTTAGCGGCGTTGAGCACTTTTTCTGTAATGGGTATAAAATCTTAAACTCGCGTCAGGACACGTGACCCTGACCGAAAAAGCGTAGGACGGCGCAGGGCGCTTGCGTGAATGTTCGTGTGACATTCGTTGCTAGGTAACATTGTTTATAAAAGATGTACGTCACATTGGAAAATTATTGAAATAAAAAGTCAACCATTTTTGCGAGTTTTACTAAAATCTGTTCACAAGATATTTCCAACAATTACTATTCAAGTTTTCACTTCTGCCGGCACTCCCAGAGTGCAACCCGTCGTTTTTTTTTTTCAAAATTTCGTGCATTTGACTTTAAACTTCAGTTAGCCACATTAGTAAGCTTTTTGCAACATTTTATCCCATTTTTTAACTCGCTCAAAGTTAAAATAGTGATTATGCTTTTTATAGATTAGGTTATGAGATAAAATTTGTTTAAAAAATAACTTTATTGCACACAGCTTTATTTCCTTCCGTATAACTTAATAATTAAGTTGAGTACCTTCATATCGCTTTAAAGCCTTTGTCAAACTGACAGGCGATAGCGAACCGGACCGAGTCCGAAGCGATAACGAAGCGATACGAGACGTCAAACTGGGAGCAGCGAACCGAGGCGTGACAGTTGTATTTGCTGACATTTTATGAACGACGTCAAACAGAGCAAACACGCCTTCGCCACGTCTTCGCATCGGTTCGGTCAAGCTATCGGATCGTTTTCGCGTTTCTATGTGACTGAATTTAAACAATTCCATACATTACAAATAACAACGTCACGCTTCGCATTTGTCACGCCAGTCTGTTTGACAAAGGCTTAACTGCTGTTCAATATTCATTTGTTCATGCACATTACCAAATATACATTTTATAGATAGTTATTTTACATCGATAATAATGTTTATTGAATTTAATCATCAAGAATTGTTTTGATTTCGTCCTAAGATGGAATTAAATGTGAATACCTCACAATAAATTTCAGGGCAGCTTTAAACAAGGGCAAGACAATGTTGTTATAACATTTAACGTGCATATTAATTAATTCCGCCTAGCTATAAGCTTACCTGACTTCGAGCATGGCCCATGCTGCATGGGGCAAACTACGCCACTGTAACGCCAAGCATAACCCACAAGATAAACTCAATTGCAAGTGGCAGCAAAGTTAGCTTTGAACACATATGTGCACTAACATCAGTTTAACGATCCTAAAAGCTAGGTAGCAACCTCATGCTGCAACCTCATTATACAAAACGTTCCTGTAACCGCACCCTGTAACATTGCAACATTACATACGCAAACAGCGCTAACCGCTTTGTTGCGTGTGCTGGGTTTGAGGGGCTTGTTCAAGATGCAACTGCGTGATACTGCCTTTTAGTTAGTCAAAATAGTGTAGTCAAAACGTACGATAGTAAAGATAGTCGAAAAGGAATGTGATATTTTCGTAATTGGATGGAGCTGCTACCGTAATAATATTTTCCTCCACATAAACACAGTTTTTTTGGTGTAAGTAAGTAATAGAATATTGAAAGCAACAGATAATAATAATACTTTTCATTCTGTTATTGCTTATTTCATTAGAAAAATAAACATTCTCACAAACAAAGCAAATGCTATTTGAAATGTTATAGCGATTTATATAAGTCGAGTTCGCGGTAAAAACTCGCCTGCGATGTAAACGCCAATACATTAGGAGTACGATATGAAAGTTCTTGTAAAATTAAAAGAAGTTAGGACATAAAGACTTTCGACATTTGTCTGAATCTGAAAGAAGTGTTTACTACTTCCTGCCGACCGTTTTAGAAAAGTAATTAAAGTGCGATTCAACTGAGAAGGATAGTCTCTATGGTCAACAGTCACTTGAACATAATGTTTAGCAATAAAATGCTCTGTGCTAATTAATTTTTAATAGTTTATATTATCTTTATTATCTCGTTAGACTTATTTTCAAATGATAATTGATTATTTTAAGACCGTGTAAAGGTTTAAACGTGTTGCATGACGTCACAATATGGCGTCATCAACTATCCTTCTTAGTTGAAACGCATTATACAAGCAGATTTAGCACATACACCATTTTTACCCGACTACGGCAAAGCCAAAAAGATGTGATTTTGTCCGGTATTATGTATGTATGTTTGTAAGTATGTTTATTTGTTCCATGAGGGATCAAAAAAAATAAACTTCTAAACTACTTATCATTAAATGACAAATGAGGTGTCGTTAGAAGCGTCTCAGTTGTTCGCTGGTTATAGGGTAGGTGAAGTGTCACCAAATCCAATATGGCGCCCTTTAGGGGATGTAACGCCGTAACCGAAAAAAAAAACTCACTGCCTCGATATGGGTATCAAAATAAAGGGCTTGATGAACACATTTGAAATATATATATTATATAGCTTTTACTAGCTCTTTTGCCTCATTTTTCGAACAGTGTCAACATGGGTATCAAATGAAAAGGCTTAATGAGTACATTTAAAATTCACTCGCTACTTTGCTTTTATTATTATATCAAATAACCCCAAAATGGTGTAATAACAGTTAAAAATGGACGCTGTCCTCTCCCACACGCGGCGCGCCTCCTCCCTTCGCTAGCATAACTGCTTCGTAGAAGGAGGCGACCGCTTCCCATTCCGTCTCGCCCCCCAGCATGGCCTCGATCTATTCCGGGCGCGAGTGGTCTCCGCCTATCGCCGTCGTGAGGACACGACGGTGCTATGCCTAAGCGGGGCAGTCCTGCACTGTATGCTCCACTGTGTCCTCCGGGTGATCCTCCCAGTGATGACACCCAGTCGTTTCTTCCATACTATAACGTGACATAGGCAAACAAACAAAAGGTGTCAAGTCAATTGAAAGCACTTTACTGGCAATTGCCGCCATTAAACAGAGATACGGTAACTTTAACTGATCTCGTACTCAGACAGCCAACTAGTCATTACCGTTAATAATGATAATAATTAAAGTCTCGTGAGCACAATATCATAGATTGAAGTACATTTCGTCGATTAATAAGTTAATTGAAGCATAGTAGGACAGACGATTCAAAGAGTTCTGAGACAATATTGAGAGCGTTCGAAGAACTTAGATTTTCTGCGTTAAGTTTAACAGAGCAACACCTTATGAAATAAAGGCCACTTCCTCACTTTTAATTACCTTTGAGCATAACTTCGCAAATTGGTTTAATATTCGCTGGGAATTGGCGACAGGAAATAGTTTTAACTCAATTTAATTTGGTTCTATTACATATTGGTTTTTTCCTGCGGTGTGCGTTAATACATATCTTATATAATAAGAAACTAGTGAATATTAAAATAGACAATGATTGTCTTAACTAATAAAAGGAAAAAATCTATTAAAATTATTGGTAAAGTATGAACCTATCTATTTGCTTATTTTTGGGGAACTAACAGTAATAAAGTAGCAGTAATAAATAAAGCTACATTAATTTATCTTAGTAAATAAATCGTAGATGATTCCTATCGCTGTAGCTTTACAAAATAACAATTCTCACGTAATTAAATTAAAATATTTTATATTAAAAAATACTCAACTCTTGTAGGGCACTTAAATATTGATTAGTTCGTATAATTTAAAAACAAAAATGAAAAGTTAAAAGCAACCAAGTCGTTTGAAGTTGAAATAAACTCAAACAGTTTAAAGGACGGCCTGAGGCGTTGCTGAGAAACTGGTGCAGGAGAAAAAGTATCATAATTTATTGATGTACCTCAGAGTTGAAAGAGTTTGTAACATTTTGTTAACCCTACTGCCCAGCCTGTAGACTATTTATCACGAATAAAGATTGTGTAAACGTTGATAACGGAGTAACTAAACATATAGTAATAACTAACATAAATGTAACATAAATTCAATCTGTCTTCTCTCAATTCTAAAATAAACCAAAGACCTATGAATTTACAGTCGAATATTCAGACATAGATATGATATCTAAACTGAATCAATTTGAATAACTGGATGTTACACATTCGCTTCGGGCGCTATCATGCTGGCGTATGCAGAACGCAGGCGTTTGCCGTAAATATCCACAGTGTAGACGCTATGCAAACACGACACGAGTATGTCCAATACCTAATATAGAGTCATGTCCACACGAAATCGCGAAAGAGATTTCAAAAACTGTTTTATGATAGCCACCGTCCTTACTGTGGAATATTCACTTTTCTGAACGGAAAATGGAGCAAGAATTTTTATAACAATGCAAATACAGTTTTTCGTAGAGGTAATTTTTGGAGCGCTATATAAAATAAATGGCACCTTCTTTTATGCATTTTAAATTGGGTAGAAATGAAAATAAAAGTCAACTCATAAAACGAGTGTCTGAAAAAGACAGACTGCGCGAGAAAGCATAATTATACAGAACGGATTCAGTTTGCGACAAAACGTTTAGGGCGAACATTTGTTGTTAAATTCTTAACTGAAAAATAATGTCGATGTCGTTCAATTGTTTGAATTGTTTTTAAACTATTGTGTGCTAAACTATGGTTCGATTCACTTAGAGATAACCGCGCCTTTTTGTATTTTTTCCTGATTATACAAATGCAAATTAAGCGAAAGTTTTCTACTGAGCTTTCAAATGATTTGCAGCAATTTCGATCGGATGGTTTTGGGTGATTTCAACATTTTACAGATCACCCATCATAACTGAACGCATTTCCATCCACATTATAGACTATACTCATATACTTAAAGATGTTACTTCCACAGCAGCGGTTTATTGAACAGACGTAACTACACTTTGGTATTAACATTTTCGTCATTCGTGCATCAACACAACTTTTCAATCACCGACGCCGCTTTCAGACATCTTCTTACTCCACTATGAGTAAGAATCCTTTCTTTCTTACCAATATTGAAAAGCGAAATTTTAGATGTATGGATTTTTGCTACTCAATCACACCAGAACGGCTGAATGGATATTAATGAAAAATGAAAAGCACGGACAGAATATAGTGAGATATAACACTTAGGCGGGTGTATATTTCATTTCGAGCAAATTTTATGTTTGAAAGATGAGTCAAACATATGTAGAATCCTATTATGTTATTTTAACTTTTTTAAAGTGTGCAGTGATTGTTTTTTTTTTTTTTTTTTTTTTTATCGTGGTAAAATCATCAAATGAGTCCTCCCACCCAGGGCAGGGCGGCAGGGACTGTCAGACTTGTACTGACTAAAATCCACGGTGTCCTTCACGAGCCCTTTACGTACCGGGGTTACGGTGATGGGTAAGTCCCGCGACCCCGGCAGGCTCTGGCCCTCTACAGGCCCCGTCAATTTGCTGACACTCTTTGAGGCGCGCGTGGAACACAACGCGCCGTCGACCCGGGCATGGTCCATGGTCGGACAGCAAGTCGCCCATTACTCGCTGCCCGCATGCCCGCGTGCAGTGATTGTTAAGGAAATTACAACGGCACAGAATTAGACATTTAGTTTTGAAAGTATTAACATTTTTTTTAATTATTTGCAATTTTTAGCCCCATATCATGATCCCGTGGAACAGCGACCAAACTCCACGCGAGCGAAGCCAACATAAGTTATCTAGTAGCATTTAAATACCAGCCTTATTATTCATCTGGTTCAGTTTAGTTTTCAATGCGAGCATACCATGTTCTCCGGGAACAATATGAACAAAGACCTCTCTAGGGTCCTTAGTGACTCGACTTCAGTCACTGTCGACCTGAACTTTGTGGCACGTTGATTACTTGCAAACTCTGACTTTTTAGGTACTATGTCCAGCAGTGCTGTCATAGTATTTTTTACTAGTTTTGGCCTGTAACTTTGTTCGCGTACAAGAAAAAGTTAAAGCCCTACATTTGCTTTAGTTAAAACAAAATAAATTAAATAGTTAATTTAAAAAAATATATATATATAAATCAAACTTCTCCTTTACGGTTAGGGTTATGATTTTAAAAAAACGTTATTGATTCATGTTTACTTTATTTTATACACAGAGTTTTTCAGAGAGACTTGGTATTCCCTTTAAAAATATTTTACAACAGGTATTTCATTCCTTATTTCGCAAACTACTCATAGCATATTGGTGTGATATAATAAAATATTTTTCCACAGATTAATTGGTCGTTGGGAGTTCTTTGGATGGTATATAGCTTATCTTAATCAATGAATATTTTACCAACATAATCAAAGAAAATCTTAAAAAGTTAAGTCTAATCGTCAGTCGTGAGCAAAGCGTGTGTGTGAATCTAACGCCCGCCATTGATAATCCGCTTGTTCAAATTCATAAACGCGTGTCGAGGTTGCGAGACTGTTCATGCAGGTTTCCGTGACCCTGTAACGCAAAGGGCTGCTGAAGAGTTTAGTAAGTGAAAGTCTTACAGTCCGTTCCACTCCACCTAGTGTGAAAGATTTGATGATTTGATGATCACCCATTTGATGATTTTACCACCTCAAATAAACTGTCTGTGTGCCTTTCATCTAAATCCGTTAAGCCGTTTTTGTGTGAAAGACTAACCAATATACATCCATCCTGGTATCCGGCCCCAAAAAAAAATCGCACTATAGTAAGATAGAAATATCAGAATATAATATCTGAGGTAAATGAAGACACATAAAAAACCTCAGCCAAGATCTTGAAAGGTGGTCGCGGGACTCAGGAATAACCGTGACCCCGGTACGTAAAGGGCTATTGAAGGACACCGTGGCAGTCAAGTCTGACAGTCCCTCCCGCCCTGCCCTGGGTGGGAGGACTCATTTGATGATTTTACCACGATAAAAAAAAAAAAACTTGATAGGTAACCTACTAAAAACACACTTATTACCAATGGAACACGAACAAAAAAATTAACAACCGTTAATGAAAACAGATTGATAGCCAAAACGATATCATTGCCAATTGGCCTTGTTTTCATATATTATGTCCAATTGCCATGCATTGTTATTAGACGCAACTACACACGTAGTGGGTACGTCCGCATTGCTTTCGTGTTGGCTTGTAATTGTTATAAATATAATATACTATAATAGTAAATACTATCTGTCTGCATAACAACATCACATTATCGTAGTGGTGGTGATCATAACAAATTCTTACGATTCGTTTAATGAAAAACTAAGCGCAGTTGCTGTCGCGGGCATGCGGTCGGCGAGTAATGGGCGACTCGCTGTCCGACCATGGACCATGTCCGGGTCGACACGACAGCGAGTCGTTTTCCTCGCGCGCCTCAAAGAACGGTCAGCAAAATGATCGGGCCTCCTTAGAAGGCCAAAACCTGCCGGGGTCGCGGGACTAACTAGTAACTGTAAAGGGCTCTTGAAAAACATCGTGGATTTTAGTCAGTACGAGTCTGGCAGTCCCTTCCGCTCTGCCCTTTGTCGGAGGAATCATTTGATGATTTTACCACTAAAAAAAACGAACTAATGGGGACGGGACTATAGGGTTAAACGCCTTACATGACGCGGGTGAAACGTGCAGAAGCTAGTACTTACTTATTTACTAAACTTAATTACCATATATTAAATAAATCTACTAATATTACAAACTAAATATTTATAAATTCTGTAATTAAGTGGGTAAGTAAATATCCATAAATATGTTTAATTATTAAATCTAAAAATATACACTATTGAAAAGAAACTAAATTAAAATTAAAAAGGAAATATTAGTAGCTAGAAAACCGATTTTTTTAATTCATTTATCCAATAAAAAGCTTCGTAATTACCTGGTAGCAGGGACTATTTTCCTAAGTCTATTTTATTCAATTTTACAAACTGCTACCCGTGCGAACATTCCATGTAGATTTTCAAGTAAAGAAATATGTAAGTAAAATTCTGTGAACTCTCTTCGGCTCGACTTTTCATCGTCATCAGTCAGTTATAGTCATTCTGAAGTCGGAAAATCACCATAAGCTTTGAATATATTCTGAGAAGTCACAAATAAGCAACACGAATTCAAAAGCTTATTCATAGAATTGTACCTGAAATACATCGCCGTATTGGAAATTGATCAAATGAAAATTGTTTCGGATTGCAGAGACCATTGAAACAATCATATTGTGTCGATCAACAACGGGCGTTATGAACATCAACTACTCACCAATCTATCTAGTTAATAATGCCACTACACGCATATAATATATACCTAATAAAATACATCTCGAATGTCATCTTCATATCAGCTGAAACGTAAAGTAATGGAAAAATCCTGAGCACCGCATTACATACATTACTTTTATTATTTTTCGTCCCTATTTCATGAAATGGTCCTATTGCTGAAATATTCTTTCAGCTGAGACATAGGCGCGGGTTATCACCAAGGATATAAAACAGGAACGTGGTTTTATTATACGGTTCTCGTTTCAATACCTGCTAACATAAAATACCTAGTTATATTACTGAGTAAAAAGGAATTTCAAAGGGCTTAACAATTTCGACGTTTCAATAAACCAATCAAACCAATTGCAGTTCTCTGCGACATAGTTGAACTGTTTGGATGTTTTTAATTCAATAGTGCCGTCGCAGCGAAACGAGTTTATCAGGAAACTGTTGCAGAATGAACCGTCGATTAACTGATCCCCTAGGCTGTCGGAAAATAAGCATTATTAATCTTGTTTTTTCATTAAAACTTTGCTGATTGAATTTAAGCTATCTTAAAATATGTGGGTCGACGGCGCGTTGTGCCAGCAAAATGACGGCAGGCTTTGGCCTTCTAGAAGGGGCCTCTAGAGGGCCAAAACCTGCCGGGGTCGCGGAACTTACGAATTACCGTGACCCCGGAACGTAAAGGGCTATTGAAGGACACCGTGGATTTTAGTCAGTACGAGTCTGACAGTCCCACTCTTCCCTGGGTAAAATTACCACAGTAAAATTAAACGATAAAAAAAAAAACTTAATAAGTAAATGTAATCGTTAATTAAAATATGTATACTCAAAATAGTGAATAATAATGCTTTGTTTTCCTATAAAATATTTACGTATTCAAAACTGAGTAGATAGGTAATTAAAATATTTTAAAGAAGACGTTTTGATCTTGTTACTTTGGCTTATTCTACCGAAAAGGATTAGCCCTCCCACGGCCTACCTGCGGTTATTATTAGGGTGCCTGAACCCCTGTCTCTCAGCTCATCAGTAAATCTGCTGCTCAGCCAAATCTAATTTAAGCTTTTGAGATTGGCCGACAGAAATAATAATTTTAGCCAATCAAATCACTTGTCAGGAGAAGTTCCAGTGGATTTAATTGAATACTTTATTAGGAACTAACTTTTGCATGTGGTTTCTCTCGTTTTTATCAACAAATTCGGTATGCAACTTTAATAAATTCACTTCTTACCCTAGTACAGTTGGGATTATGCATAAAAAAAATATTTCTAAGATTTTGAAGCCAAATTCTCTGTGCCAAAATTGATCAAAATCGGTTGTGTGATTTAGGTGTGGAAGCGTAACGCACAAACAAACTTACTTTCCCATTTAAAATATTATGTTAGAATGAGGTGTAAGGTATCATATAATTTATGGAAATTACTTCGTTCAACAATCCATCTGTTAACGAAGGTGATTCTGGCAATTCCTCTCAGCAAACATTAAAATGCCCATTTTCAACAGGGACCGATTACAGGGGAAGATTATGAACGCAGTTTGTAACTCCAGTCCATATTTTATTTGAGAGATTAATAATATTTCTTGGTTGTTTTCATGTCGCCATAAATTATTTTTCCGACGATAAATTTGGAAGTCTACAAATGGCATCAGACAACAGCTGTTCATTATGACCCTCGCTTCTAAATCGTAATATTACCGGACCGTGTTGTGAAATACTTTTAAGAATTAACTGATAATATTTACTACATTTTATTGGCTTATGTAAACGTTGTAAAATAAAGTGTTGGGTAGTAATTAGTTGTAAAGAGAAACTCAGTTACAAACTGTGTGAGCACGTTTGTTATCTTAGGAACTGACAGACGAATAAAAAGAAATTTAAAATCACAATTTTCTACCCAATTTTAATATTGAAAAATCATCAAGTGAGTCCTCCCGTTCTGGAGCGGAAGAAAAACCCACGTGTTCGTTCAGTTGGCCTCTGCATTCCAGGCTTAGATAACCTGTTAAGACAAAACCGCTAACCCAGCAGGCATTTCGCCCTATCAAGCTAAGTCAGTTTCCTGACAGCTCTCTGAGGCGCGTGTGGAACAAGAACCGCCGTCATCTGGTCCTTGATCGGACGGCGAGCTACTTCTACGCTTAAGTGTCGAGCAATAAAGAACAGAGCGGAAAAAACCGCAGCGAGTAATAAAATAAAATTAGATGTATGTAAAGCTGTGCTTGCACTATTTTAATAAGGTCATATCTACCTATTCGTTTACATTTCCTTTGGTTTCACGAATGCGGAAGGTGTCTTTCAGTGCATTTACTAGTTTTAATTAAGTTAACCGTGTACTTTATCCTGAGATTAAAAGGCAGACAAGTTTGCACAAAGCTTTTAATTGGATTTTATCTTTTAATGAATTAAGGTAAACCCGGAGGTCGTGGGACTGTCTAAACAGGGTACCACGACACTGGAACGCAAAGGGTAACCGTAGAATCAGGGTGGTTTCAGTCCCTTCCCCTCCACCAAAACGCGGGAAGACCATTAAGGTGCGTTTCCATTAGGCGAGTCTTGCATACAAGACTTTAGACTGTTCATAATCGTTATTCTTACTTAACCCAATGATATTATTAATAAAAAAAAAGTAATTATTTCGCTACTTTCACTAAAAGTAGCAATGTAAATAATACTAGAAATGGCTGTTTTCTCAGCTGTTTATAAAAGTTCAAATAAAAGGTCATCGTATACCTAAATACTGTGTCCAGTACCGCAGTACCTGTAGTACCCAATGCGCGGCACACTATTTATAAAAATAATTGGAAAGAAACCGACATAAAATTCCAACACGGGGGCGTCCAGAATCATGTCCTGGACCCATGGTAACCGTTTGTGCGTCGATGTCCCAAACACTGTATATGAATATGATAAGTGTAGTTGTATATTTTAAAAGTTGAAGTAACTCAATATATTGAACTATGTCAAATCCAGCCTTGCGAGAATGTCTTAAAAGGTTACCACGGCTCTGGAATGCACATGGTAGTTGCATACATGAAGGAACTATGTGTGTTTTTAACCGACTTCAAAAAAAGGAGGTTCTTAATTCGGTCAGTATTTTTTTTGTCAGCATGACTCTTACAATTCCTTCCGGACTAGAGGGAGATAGACAGTGTAAAATAAGTCAATTGATGATTTCCAATTCAAAAAAACAGCATAACAAATTGCTTAACAACCAATTCACTTGACCATGTTAGGGTTTTTTTTTTTTATCGTGGTAAAATCATCAAATGAGTCCTCCCACCCAGGGCAGGGCGGGAGGGACTGTCAGACTTGTACTGACTAAAATCCACGGTGTCCTTCACTAGCCCTTTACGTACCGGGGTCACGGTCATCCCTTGGTCCCGCGACCCCGGCAGGCTTTGGCCCACTACAGGCCCCGTCTCTATGCTGACACTCTTTGAGGCGCGCGTGGAACACAACGCGCCGTCGACCCGGGCATGGTCCATGGTCGGACAGCGAGTCGCCCATTACTCGCTGCCCGCATGCCCGCGCCTACGGTGGCCGGAGATCGTCTTGCGACGTCCGACGCCGTGGGCGTCTACCACTGCGGCTGGGGTGGAGGGAGGACGCTGTCCTCTCCCTCAGGCGGCCCGCCTCCTCCTTCACGAGCATGACTGCTTCGCAGAAGGAGGCGACCGCTTCCCACTCCGTCTCGCCCTGCAGCATGGCCTCGAGGACACGGCGGTGCTCTGCCCAAGCGGGGCAGTCCTGCACCGTATGCTCCACCGTGTCCTCCGGACGATCCTCGCAGTGGTGACACCCAGGCGTTTCTTCCCTCCCTATCAGACACAGGAACCTTCCGAAACTTCCGTGTCCGGTGAGGACCTGCGTCATGCGGTAGGTCAGGACGCCGTGACGCCTATCCAGCCACTCCTCAAAGAGGGGTCTTACCGCCGCGATTGCGGCGTGCCCGGAACCATGTTAGGGTAGGTACATATTTAGTTGCGCCATCTTGGATCCAATTTGTCTAAGTTATGAGAGAAGCTCAAGTTTATTGTTAATGATATTTACTTATCATTCAGCTCGAACAGTGAAGTTCGCCGAGAGAAACAAATGGTTCCAGCGCGGTTCGGAGAACTAACAATCTACAAACTGTTACTTATGTTACGAATACAAACCGTCTTTAAAACCATTTTGTTGCTGGCTTTACTTAGAGTTCTCTTTTGATTTTATAAAACATTTCCGTAGACATAAATGTTGTACTTATTACCTTTTATGCAATGTTGTAGATTATTAAATAGAATAATGACGCTGAACAAAACCATTGCATTACTGTAGTTTTTTTTTTTTTAATAGGTACTTATTTTATTATGATATTTAAATGTTAAATACTTAAAAGAGTAAAATCCCTTTTATGGAAAATCCGCTCTTCTCTGTAGACTAAATAAAAACGTTTCACATTATGTTTTTGACATAGATTATATTTTAATTTTTTGTCAGTAAATGTCATGAAAAAGTTGACATTCTATCTCGACTATACCATCTATAAATAGACTATATAAACGGTGTCTAATTTCAATTTCAAGAATTCCTATCAATGAAAAGTTCCATCACCAACATATTTAGAAACTAACATACAATATATCGACTATATTTCGACAAACTGAAAAAGTCAACAGCAATTTGCGAGTTTCGGATTTTACATGACATACATGGCAAAAACAAAAATACAAATACCCCGTTATTTTTTTTACCGTAAATTAAACATAATTAGAAATAATTAAATAAAAAATTGGTTGCTATATTAAATAATGAAGCAGTGATAAAAATTTCAACGAATTTTTTTATAATTACTTAGGAACTCCTTTTTCCTATTATGCGCTCTCCTGAAAAGTAAATGACTTGTAGATAAGTCTTTTTACTTTGCACTCATCGATTTGATGCTAAAACACGTATTCTTCTTTTCAGGATTAACACTATGGTGCATATCATGGTTCCTATTCAAAGATGCGGTGCTGCCGGATGGATACATGTTCAATATGTGCGGAGTGGTTGTCGCAGGGTACATGCTAGGACACACGATAGAAAGGTACACCACAATCAACCCGGTGGTCGGGATGACGTTGACAGGAGCTCTCTACAGATACTTTGGACCTCCAAGCTTTTTGAATAACCCCACCGCAGACTTAATTGATTTTCATTTAAGGTTAGTAACAACCCCCTTTATAAAGACCATAAAATCCGTAATTGTACTAGGATCAAAAGTATCCTATGTATCTAGGTTATGAAATATCTGTGTGTTAATTAATTATCTAAATCTAATTACCAGTTTTAGCCTGTAACAAAATTTCGCTTTTAAAATCAAAGTAGGCTGATTTATCAGAACTTTTTGAACATCAATTTTGCATAAGCCAGTCCCCCAAAGTGGGCCCTTCGACACTTCAAGCGGCCGCTTTTCGTCCCTAGAACCAAGATAATTATACAATAAAATAAAACATTTTCACATTATACAGGAATTTAAATTGCTTGCCACGAGTCAGATAACACACGCCTATACCGAAAAAAGTGAAATAAAAACATTGAAATGCTAAGTACACTAATAAGTTCGTAATGTACATTTTTTTAATCGTAGTAGGTAGTAAGATTACACTTCTATGTACGAGTAACTTTTCTTCTTCCCTTCCTTTCGAATATTACAGGGGTAATGTTATGTTATCAATTTCAAATTACTCAAACAGAAGATTGACACCAACCCAAATATTTTAGATGTAAACTTCCCAATGACGTAAACAACACCTGCACACAGAACTTTGTTAATTAATTAAATAAATTGTTAAAGCCCCAGCTTTCTTGATGACGTAATAAATGACTTTGCTTAATTGATTTGGATCTCACCACATCGTAATTTTGTAAAGTAATTATGTAGAATATTTATAATGAGTTACTGCTTCACAAAACGGTTGATAATTTAATGGGGACTTTACATTAATTTTGCTAATAGAAGTACTACATGGTACTAAGGTTGGGAGCCATTAAATTAATTACTGCAGGTCGACGTGCCATCCTCCACACTTGATTTTGCGAGCGGAAAATATTAAAGAGCCATGAAAAATGTTGGACACCCAGTTCTCAAATTTTATATTAAGAATATTAAAATTTTACATTTCGCGTTACTATTGAACATTATTCACTTCAAAAATAATATTTTCACATCAAGCAGACATAAATGGATTTCGTTATAATATTTAAATATGAAAATGTTTAAACAATATTTAAAGTGTTTGTAGACACAGCGGTGATTGTAAACAAGTATTTTTAAATATCAATTCTTTCACCAGGCTTATCCAAATATTTGCACAATTTCAAGAATAAATTGTTGCAAGTTCAGAACACCATTTGACTGAGTATTACCTAGTAGTTCATGAAACGCAAGAATAAAGTTCTAATTGAATATTCAAATTAAGGTCAGCCTGTCTCAAGAGCTTCGGATAATCCAAGTTATCATAATTAATTTAATTGGAAGCAATCAATGAACAACATATTATTTTATTCTTTCAGGCGAATCTATCCCGTCATTATCCTGACGAAAGGCCCACTCACTTGGAACTGGGAATATATAAAAAATAATTCAGTGAAAGTTTTCTCATTGGCCACTCTGCCCTGGATCGTGGAGTGTTTATCTACCGCCTTCTTTGCCCACATACTACTCGAGTATCCTTGGTACTGGGGTGAGTATTTCAAACTTTCAACCTCCCTAATGAACTTGTAAATTCGACTTTATTTACTTGAACTACTTGTTTATTGCTAAGATAAATTCCTAGTTATTTCTTGATCCGGTTTGCGCTGCTTACCAACAGAAAAGCCTCAGATGAAAGCCAGTAGCACCGGTTATTGCTTGGAAACGGCTCAGTGAGTTCATTCACACAAATCCCCATTCATCTGACGACAATTGAACCTTACGAGAGTCGAGAATGTTGAATAACACAAAGCTGAATATTTCAAAGAAAGCACCTATGAGTACGTACAAATATTTGAAATTGATGGAGACGTTATTGAAATATGCTTTGTTATGGTTACAGGTCTCCACTTAGGCTCTATTTTAGCGTCTGTATCACCAGCTGTAGTGGTGCCAATCGTGAATAACCTACATGCAAGAGGTTTAGGAACGAAGAATCAAATAGCTCTGTTGGTGGCGAACGCCGGAGGGCTTGATACCGCCTTCACAGAAGGCTTGTTCGGAGTCATTAACAGCGCTATATTCTACCCCGCACCTTTGGTATACAAAATTGTAAAGGTAAATGAAAAGAATTAAAATAATATATTTCTATAACTTTCAATAAATATTTATAAAGCAAATGTGACGATTTATATTGCATCACTTATTTTTTATCACTCAGGGTATTAATGTTATTGGACGAACTGAAACCCAGTTCAAAATCATAAAACCATTACACAAGACCTGAATACGCAAGTAGAATACTTTATAGTACATCTATCTCAAGGCGTTTCTCTTTTATCGAAATGTATTTTTATCTCCGACAATAAATTCAAATTTCGAAATCCGGCCGTACTTATCCACACTTGAGATCGTTTCCAAGAAACACTCGAACTACATTTTCTTTAAAATCAAACCGCTTTCTCTTAAGGTTCAATTTGGGTATAGGGTCCTTAACCTTTTTGTTCGTAATTCCGCAGGGTTTCCTGGCTATATTCGTCGGTATCGCCCTCGGAATATTCTGGGGAGTGTTATCAGACAGTCTACCGGATCACAGTGACATATACGCGCCTACTGTGCGAAGCCTACTTATTTTAGGCGGAGGTGTGCTGTTGACTTATGCCGGTGGATACGTCGGATGGGGTGGCACCTGTGAGTATTTCCTTGTTTACATATTTTGCGCTTCGTCAACGAGGAAGTAATTTTACAAGGAGTGGCTTTCCTGTAGCAGCTATCGTGAACTAAATGAGAAATTTCGTTATAATATAATTTCGTTTCGCTTTGATGTCCCTTCAGTCGAGTGAAGTCTATATTTAGTCAACCTTAGAGTTCTTTTCCGATTGCTCTATAAATATCATCAATTGATGAAATTAAAGAATACTTATTGAAATGATGAATGGTCTAAATGGTCTGTCTTTACACTTACACGTAAACTTCATAAGGAAAGAACGTGTGTGACAGTAAATCAATGGAAATGATTATTTAATTAAGCCAACATATTACGCCTTACCATTCTACAAATCTAATGATTGCATCAATAAAAAGAGTTTAAGTGCATTATCATAAAGAAAATAGCACATACAGCGTATCAGATGGCAAATTATCCGCTGACTAAACATGTAGTAAAGATAATTATGTTTACAATGCAAAAGAAACGTCTAAATTACACAGTGCTACTGTATTTTATTAGTTTACCTGAGTAAACACGGTAATACGAGCATGTGTGATAAGGAATGTAAATGTGTTACCTACGTCATCGTGGGGATATTTTACCCGCGGTTATGAATTGATCCCATCGGCTCTGTAATCACGTAATCAGTCACAGGAAAATTTGGCTCAGGGAAATTCAGGCATTATTTTTATTAGGAAACTGCCTAATCTTATGTATGAATTTTCATGTACCCACAGAATTAAATTTAGATTACTAGTTCTCACAGATAGTATTTCTAGTTCATTAATCAAAAGTTCCTTTTAAAACCACATATTATTTAAAAAAAAGGACTTTTCTAACAATCAATACTGCCGCGATATTTTATAAAATATTTCCTTATTGATAGTTTGTATACTCCTACTATCATGAAAATACCTCCAAGTTTTTCTACTTATTTTTCCTACTTCCTCCCATAGCGGAGAGAACAAACAATAGAACATCGAAAATAATCATAACATAGATAGGAAAAGATAATACTGGAAGCTAAATAAATCTAGGTCGTATTCCAACTAAACTTGACTAACAACTTCAAACTTAAATCAGTCAAAGCCAGTTTGAACTATGTTAGACATGTGAACGAAACCAACTATTATATACGCAATGCGATTCAGCTGTCGTCACACGTGTTAAGCTTGAACATACGTATTATTTAATGTGTGAAGCTGACGGCAAATAATAATGTGTACTTTCACTAGTACAACAAACATACTAAACGACATACCAATGTTCGGTAATACACGCGAAGAAAGAGATTGGTTAGCAGGCAGAATGAAACACATTTTGTTGCCATTTCATTAAACAATTTCTAATTGTAAAAGGTAATTGAAAACGGGATTTTTAATTTAAGGATTTTACTCAAAAATAAGCTGCTCTACTATTATTTGTACGGGTATCTAAACAAAATGTAAAGCATAGTTGATTATTTTTTTGCATTCAATTGAATTACGATATTTTTAAGATACACTCGGACGAATCCAGTCAACTATTTTTGGCTAATCAGCATATTATGCATTTCATCAATCACAATACGTTAATCAATAATAAAAATCGACCTACACACTTATCTTTTTTGTCAATTGTACTATTATTCCTGAAATTTCTTTTACTTTTCCTCAAAAGATTTCTCTGTTAGCAGAAAATATTATACATAGTCACTGTAAGATATTGTGCATAAAAATGGACAACTGCGTGCGGGCTCCGCGTTATTGCAGGGTTTCGCATCGTTATGGAGAGAATAGTCTCCCTTATACAGGTGTTCGGAACATCAACGGGAAAAGGGATGGAAAAGGGAAGCTAAACTTTCTCCCAAATAAATATGAGAATGAGTTTATGCCTGGTATTAATATAGATAATATATGCAACATTATTTTTAGTATATGCGAAACCTGAATATAGTTTGTTCAGAATCTGAATAACTGATTCGATTCCAATATTTTTACAACATGTTATAAATTTTTTTAATTACAATACAATCACCAAATGGTTGATAATAGTTTGGCAATAGGTTTAGGTACCTATTGCCAAACTATTATCAACGAGTGTTCTTATGACACAGACGTCGCGGGTTGAGCGGGCGTACCACGAAATGAGAATATTTTTGAACGGACAACCAGGTAACATAACAAGGTTGTAACTTTATGATTTTTCATGATACAGTTATACATTTTGTACATAGATTCTAAATATAAAAATACTAGACAGATGTAAGGTTTCGCATATACTAGATATCTTTAACCTTTACAGAACAAACAAATCTTTGCAGCAGAAACTCGCTAGACGTTTTAAAACGCCTCTTACTATCGCCCTAGCAATCTGTCAACGGGAATGTTGCCGATTGTTGTTAACATCTATAGGTACTCTATGTTAATATTATAAAGCCGAAGAGTTTGTTTGTTTGTTTAGTTGATCGCGCTAATCTCAGAAACAACTGGTTCGAATTCAAAAATCTATTTGTGTTAGATAGGTAGTCCATTTATAACATCACATTTTTTAATTTTTTGAAGTGAAAACTTCTTTAGCGGCGTTGAGCACTTTTCTGTAATGGGTATAAAATCTTAAACTCGCGTCAGGACACGTGACCCTGACCGAAAA
Organism: Agrotis puta; assembly: GCA_943136025.2. Lineage (NCBI taxonomy): Eukaryota > Metazoa > Arthropoda > Insecta > Lepidoptera > Noctuidae > Agrotis > Agrotis puta. The sequence goes on along the minus strand of OW964170.2, from coordinate 10,707,408 downwards.
AGCGTAGGACGGCGCAGGGCGCTTGCGTGAATGTTCGTGTGACGTTGCTAGGTAACATTGTTTATAAAAGATGTACGTCACATTGGAAAATTATTGAAATAAAAAGTCAACCATTTTTGCGAGTTTTACTAAAATCTGTTCACAAGATATTTCCAACAATTACTATTCAAGTTTTCACTTCTGCCGGCACTCCCAGAGTGCAACCCGTCGTTTTTTTTTTTTTGAAGTGAAAACTTCTTTAGCGGCGTTGAGCACTTTTCTGTAATGGGTATAAAATCTTAAACTCGCGTCAGGACACGTGACCCTGACCGAAAAAGCGTAGGACGGCGCAGGGCGCTTGCGTGAATGTTCGTGTGACTTTATTAAGTACTTTTAAAGAAGTTTGTATGCTGGATACATTCGTTGCTAGGTAACATTGTTTATAAAAGATGTACGTCACATTGGAAAATTATTGAAATAAAAAGTCAACCATTTTTGCGAGTTTTACTAAAATCTGTTCACAAGATATTTCCAACAATTACTATTCAAGTTTTCACTTCTGCCGGCACTCCCAGAGTGCAACCCGTCGTTTTTTTTAAATATTCCACAACTATCACATAACGCCATCTAGTCCCAAGCTAAGCAGAGCTTGTGTTATGGGTACCAGACAACTGATAAACATACTTATATATTTCTAAATACATACATATTATAGATAAATTACACCCAGACACAGAACAAATGATCGTGCTCATCACACAAACATTTGTCCTGGGTGGGAATCGAACCCACGACCTCCGGCATAGCAGTCAGGGTCACTAACCACTAGACCAACAGGCCTGACAAACAAGAGCCGCGCAGCAGGAGTGAAACCGCGAGAACCAACTAGTTACGTGTAAAAGACATTTGATATCTTCAAAACAAACTTCTGATTCTAAATCATCCAATGACGAATCGACGGCACGGTTAGCGCAGTGGCTGAGCAATTGGACTGCTGCGCTGCGTGTCGCGTGTTTGATTCCGACACGGAGCAAATATTTGTATGATCTACACAAATAGTTGTTCCGGGTCTGGGCATTTGTGCATGTGAGTTTATACGTTTGTAAACCTACCCACAACACAGGAAAAATTCCTAGTGTGGGGCAAAGTTTAAAAAAAAAAGAAAACAACTAAGTTACCTTAGTTTTTACTGGGGATTGCTTTGGGTGGCTATCAAATATTTCGTCAAAAACAAAGGTAGTTAATTATAACACGTACGTTCAATCAGTCTAGTTATCTTATTGACACACCTGAAATACATGCGTGCCCTAAACCAAATTTTCCACAAAATTTCATTAAAGTAATGAGAGAACGCGAAGATAGCTTATCCCTAATTCGCATTGTTTGTATTAATTGCATTTAGGCTGTATGTGTTTGTATGCCTAAATAGAATGTGTACATAAGAGCTTATCCTAAAAGCAATTTGTTCTGTATTCACTACGTAACCGAATTGAGACATTGTTTGTCTTCTTTTTTCTTGAATAAATATTGAATTAGTAGGTTAAGTTAAATTAAAGTGCCTAAGTAAATCAGTCCTCGGGCACGCCGCAGTCGCGGCGGTAAGACCCCTTTTTGAGTAGTGGCTGGATAGGCGTCACGGCGTCCTGACCTACCGCATGATGCAGGACCTCACCGGACACGGAAGTTTCGGGAGATACCTGTGTCGGATAGGGAGGGAAGAAACGCCTGGGTGTCACCACTGCGAGGATCGCCAAGAGGACACAGTAGAGCATACGGTGCAGAACTGCCCCACCTGGGCAGTGCACCTCCGTGTGCTCACGACGGCGATAGGCGGAGATCTCTCGCGCCCGGCATTGGTCGAGGCCATACTGCGGGGCGAGACGGAGTGGGAAGCGGTCGCCTCCTTTTAGACGGACGATCACTGGCCACCGTAGGCGCGGGCATGCGGGCAGCAAGTAATGGGCAACTCGCTGTCCGACCATGGACCATGCTCGGGTCGATGACGGCGCGTTGTGTTCCACCCGCCTCAAAGAGTGCGCAGAAGAGCCTGTACTGTTCATTAAATTGGATACTACGAGTATTAATAAACAGTTATATATAATTTGTACAGTTGTTGCGTTTCCTCAGCTTGAAAATAACTAACTGTAATCAAAGAAAGTTCTTAATTGGCGATACTTCTCAAGTTTCCTGACAATTAATATAATTAATGAACAACACAGCTAATTGTGAAAATAAACCGTGTTTCTATAAAGGTACAAATAATTATTTTGCCAATTAAAATCAATTTTAAATACTTCTGAAAATACAAACCAAATTAATATTTTAATAATACGAGTATCTAACGAAGTGTTCATAGAAACACAAAATTTAATAGGCTTTCCAGTTGTAAAAGAACATCCGATATTGTTGTGATTAGATTAGGAAGTAGGTATTCCTTTCATATAGATTAGTGTCAATATTTTCCCCATAAAGAAAATCTTATTAATACAATGAAAGACCACATAATAATATATGGGTTAATATTGTGTGATAAGATTCATTAAACATAACGATTTGATAACCAATATAAAACGATGAACCTACTTAGAACAAAGAGACAGTTTAAGAAAAGATTAAGGTTTTGATAGCAATATTTAATCAAATAGAAACGGTTTAATCTTTATTGCTACAATTTTTTTTTAATAATTTCGTACCTATTATAATCAACAGGTGGTTTTAAATAAGTATTTCTAGATTTATGTTGTCTTGTCAATGATTTCATTTAAATGTTATTAAGATTACCATTGTACTACAAAAAAGTTAAACATCTGTTAAACAGTTTTCTACAAAATATCAACTACAAAACGGCATTCGACAATTGATATAAGGGTCGTTTTGCAGTTACACTTTTTTTAGTTAAGTGTCCAACACATGTTTATCTTTTTGTGATAAGGCGGGAAGTCTTTTGGTACAAGTAAGCAAAAAAGCATGAAGACATACACAGACAGACACAAGAATCAAATATATTAACACAAGCAAAGAATACAAACAAAAAACACTTTGACAATAACCAACGTTTCCTCTCTCTCCTTCCCATGCAGGCATCTGGTACTTACCTCGGCTGTCCCAAAGCAAAACCTAGCAAGTGCCTCTGACAAAATTTTACAGGAGAAGATATTAAACATTTTCGTCGGCCTTTTATTGCACAACAACTTTTTTATACATTTCTTGTTTTCATATGGATAATTATGACTTGCTTCACATCACGAGCTAGTTAAATTGAATATAAGTCTATTTGTACAAGTTTTATGTGCCTTGCTACTGACTGGTTAAGATACTTCAAGATATGTATTATAACCAAATCCAAAATAAAAACCTAGCAAGGTCTCTAAGTAGGTATTTAAATCGGTTTCTTTAAAGAAATCGTTTATGATGTAGCACTGAAAACCTAGCAATAATACTAAGTTTCTGAATTAGATATTTGAATTACTTTAAGTAATGACTTATTGTTGTATTTCTATCTAGTAAGTAAAATAAAATGGTTTAATTAATCACATTAAATATACATGAGGTAATCATTTCTCAAGTTAAAAGGAAAAATAATAGAAAAGCAATATAATTAAGTTTCTTCTGTCATTTCGCCTTCCGTTTGGAGATCAATCGATTGATCGTTAACATTAACACACACCGGCATTTGATTCCAAAACGCTCGCCTTGTTTCGGGCATTAGAGGCACCAATTTTGCAACATCCTTTTTTCAAGCAGGAATGCCCCGAGGAGCTGATATTTCTTCAGATAACTCAGTTACTTTATACTTTTTAATTAGAAAATCCAACTCGGTGAATGGTTCATCAAAACTGAAATAAGTACTTTAAAATCTGATAATGTCCTACTAACTATCCCACAACTATAATAAATGCTAAATAACACAGCCACTAATTAATTAACTATGTGTACTATATGTTTTTGGGGTCGCTGAATCCGAATCTGGGGTCAGTTTTATTCCAGCACATCTGGGTTTGGCCATAACCTCAAAATATACCCTCAAATTTGCTATATTTGGTTAAACTGCTAACCGTATGTATGGCTTTAAAACCTTATAATCCTATATTACAGTAGCTCGATGACCTCTTGCTTAAATAACTACATAACCCATAGTCCCATAACTACATAACCTTATAACCCCTTACCAACATAACACTTAAACCCAATAACGAAGTTTCTGACGTTGGGACCTGAAAATGTGTACTATGTGTTTTTGGGGTCGAACCTAGACGTGCTGGAATGAAAATGACCCCGGATTCAGATTCAGCAACGCCAAAAACACATAGAACACATTTTCAGTGCAGTGTCCTCCCAGTGCCCTCCTACTCAGTCTCCCGCTCATCACGCTGCTGACTTACTACTATTTATTAAAGACAATGATTTGAAATTTCGTCCTACACTTCAGTAATTTTACAAACTAAAAACATAGTAAGACCAATTCACAAATTTAAAACCTAGCATGTACCGTATTTAATAGGTTTTTATGCTTGGAAATGTTACTTGCTAGTTTTTTGATTTCGTTATCTCCGAGTACGAAGTGCACTTGCTAGGTTTGGCATGTTCATAACTCTGATTCTAATGTAGATAGAAATATAGTTGTTTTTGCATTAGACGCAGCTCAGAATTTTAGGAATATTCATTTTAAAAAACGTATTTTACAAAAATTGTCCCTTGCTAGGTTTTGCTTTGGGACAGCCGACCTGTCATAACCTAATTACGAAAACACAAAGGCTAGATACCTAAACCTGCGATCTCTCCGAGGCGTACAAAGTGAATCTTTGTCTCCCGAACCCCTCGCCAAATTATTTCTGGGTTCGGCAGTTATGACGCGTCTCGAGGATTTGGCTCCGGCGGGGTTATGAGGCCGACTCTAGTAAATGCGTATAAAAAAGGAATTTCACTCATCGTTCCTGCGCGCTTGAAGGTTGACGTTAAGATGTGCCTCCAGGAATTCCAATGTAAAATATTACCGAAGATATTCGTGTGAAAACTCATGTGTAGAATGGACTAAAGAATGTTGAGAGTTTGTTGGTTTTTTAGATTAAATGCCTAAAGAAACACGAACTTTCGCATTTATATCTTCTATCTATATATATAAAAATGTTATGTTGGTTTGTGTACGCTTCAAAAACTCAAAAAGTTCTGCACCCATTGAGCTGAAATTTTAGCATGATATATAATCCGCATCAAGGATTGTTTTTATCTATTTTGTGCATCAGTTACATATCCTCGACCGTAAAAAAACAGTTTTTTTGTGCCACAGCGAAGCGTGACAGGGTACAGCTAGTTAGTTATATTTCTAGTTATTGCTTCACTTCATTTTGATAAAAGAAAGTAGTAATAATGTTATGGTTTGTATCTTCATTAATATTCTATTTAATGGCTTAAACTGTAATAAACTGGTGTTTACTTAGTCTGAGTATAGGTCACATCCGACCAGGCGGAATATTGATAGCTATTTGGATTATTAACTAGAAGTATAATTGATTGTATGAACACGGTGTAAGGGACGTTAATGCGCTGGCGGTTACAATTATATTACAATATCTATACTGTCAAGTTGTATGGAACAAAGACAGTACACTTCTGTGCTGTTTTAAACAAACATGCGCAAGTTTTAGGTAAATACATAAATTATTACAAGTTTTCTGTATTTTCCGTACAGCGTACTTGAAGGATATACGGTGTTTATTGGTTAAAATTTGAAAAAGCGCCTCTAGTATACGAACGCTAGCGTGGCGTCACGCCGCCGAGCTCGCTGTTTTTCAAAGCCTTAAACTGATGCCCAAGCCTAGCATCGTTACTTTGATCCGGTTCAAAGGACATAGATGTCGTGTAAATATCCTATGAGTTATCTTTTCTTTGTCACTAGCATGGTAATTTAACTATAACGCCTCTGGCATCGAAGGTGTCTATAATAGGCGGCAGTTTCCACTTAGCCAATTTAATAAAATATGACTATAAATACGTCTATTATGTATCAGTAAGTGACTAGTAATATGACATTGATTTTTGTATAATTAAGACAGCATATTCAATAAATGTTTAGGTATTTATATACCTAAACATTTTCTGAATATGCTGTCTGTAAAGTCGGTCACGATGTTATCATCGTGACCGACTTTTACCGTCTTACCACAAGATGTTTATATTTTTGTGGTAAGACGGTTAATTTTTAAATCCAGGTTTTCTCAAAATTCGACGTTTGTCATTGATAACTGATAATCAAGTTTAACTATGAAAGTGTATATCCATTATATATTATAGTCTAACCTCGAGCCTCGATCCATTTGACGATTTCATAAATTAAAAAAAGGGCGTTACCAAGACATTCGACATATCATTATACGAGTATATGCAAGTAACTATCTTAATTCACAGGTAACTTACATGCATTTTTTTTTATAAAAAATTCCCCACACTTGTTAGGTATTTCTCCTGTGTCCTGTACCCAGATCTGGAACAACTAATTGTAGATCATACAACGGTTTGTTCCGTGCGGGAATATAACCCGCGGCACGCTGCGCAACAGTCCAATTGCTCGCGCAGCCAGTGCGGTAACCGTGCCGGCAAAATGTTAATTAACTCGCATCTTATTTCAACCTTCGTTCCAATTAAACACAATCAAACAAAAACTCTGTTCAAGTATGTCATGATGGGATTCAATTTTAAAATGAGAATTCCTCTTTGATATTCAAGGAAATGTTTGATGAAAGTTTATTGGTTATGTCACGCAATTTCAAGATTTTGTGTCTGATTCTCAGGTCGGGCAAAGTGATTTTCGTTAAGTTTTTCCGTCGAGATTTCTGCCGTTAGCCTAGATTTGTACCCAGGTGGTGGACCCCTGTTTTATAAGGTTTCATTGATCCATTCGGAGGTTAAAAGCCGTCAACCAATGTCAACTTATTAGGAAAATTAATGATTCCAGAATGAAAGAACGAACGCAAACTGAAGGAGCAAACAAAAATAAAGGACATTATAAAATGCAATCTATGAACAAGGTCCTTTTTTGCTTGCACTCTTTATATAAATTCACGTGATTTACCTTCTATTTTTGAACGATGTTTATAGAATGATAAATAAGAAACTAAGTAAATAATAAAATGATGAAACTATGTTTATTTTTGTTGTAAACATTTACAGAACATACTCTTGTATGTAAATTTTTATGTTCCATTTCAAAATGTAGGCTACGCTATAAGGGCGCAAATCTGCAGTGCTATTCTCTATAAAAACAGCTTTGTGACAGCGCGGCCGCAGCGCTCACGGAAGTAACGTTTGCTACTCACATGGCTACTAACAGCGACATTAGCGTTCACCGCTCGCGCTGCACGATCGGATGATCTCAAAGCCGGCTGGTCCAAAAGCACATCGTAGAGTCCAGCGATGAGATTTTATAGAGAATAGCAAAGCTGGAGGGAAGAGGGAGAAATAGGTTTGCCTACTTCTGGACCACAATTTGAAACGCGTGTAGCCATGAAACGTGTTCGTATGGGATTGGTGCAGCATGTCTTCTCATACTTCTCGATTACTTGTCATTTAAAAATGCTATGCTTATAATGGATTGACGGCACGGATGGTGGACGGCAGTAGCCAAGCGATTGACTGCTGCGCCACGTGTCTCGGGTTCGATTCCCACACGGAACCAATTTTGTATGACCTACAAGTAGTTGTTCCGGGTATTGGTGCTTTTGTGTGTGTTTTGTGCTATGTTTCTATACGCACCCACGCGAAATTACAAATGTGGGGCAACTTTTTTTTTATTATTATTTTAAGCAGTCACCTCCTTTCTAGCCCTGTCTTCCTTCACACAGTCCACTTTACTCTTCTTTGGTCTTCCTCTACACATGGTCATCCAACATTCATACTCAAATTAACCTCATCGCGATGTACTCAAAGAAGAAGAAATTAAATGATAGAACCACTCTCTGGCGGCCTAATGAGCAACGATCGTACAAGGAAACGATGCGTTCATCGTCGTGCGATCAAAATTATTGATTATCAACTGTTTTCGCGCGATGACGAAGCTGTAAGTAGGATACACTACAGCAATGAGTGTGGACAATCCCGTCGTGCGACTATATGAACGCATCGTTTGCTCGTAAGGTTGTTGCGAATTAGACGACTCCTCTATCTCAAAGACCATAGGCATAATTCTGTGTTAAGTATTACAAAAAAAACCTAACGTTTCTTCTTGTTTCAGCGGGAGTAGCGGTTATGGTATGCGCAGGCGCAGCAGCGACGCGATGGGCGCGTCGTGATTGGCCGCTCGCCAATAACCCCGTCTGGGAAGTCTACAAGCTGTTGTGGAGGATATTCGAGCCAATGCTCTTCACCCTTAGCGGGTATTACTTAGATGTACATATCGCTTTTACCAACATTTTTGTGCTTGTAAGATTTGTTTGTATGATATAGCAGGATTTATCAGCATAATGTATCGTACTCTACAGTTCAACTATGGAAAAGTGTCAATGACCTTTATCTGTCAATTGTCACTTGAAAATATAAAAGATAATACTCGTATCATATTTATACTGGTCGCGGGACTTATGATTTACCGTGACCCCCGTACGTAAAGGGCTATTGAAGGACACCGTGGATTTTAGTCAGTACGAGTCTGACAGACCCTTCCGCTCTGCCCTAGGTGGGAGGACTCATTTGATGATTTTACCACGTTAAAAAAAAAACATATATATATACTGAATACCTGCAAACGTATTTTTTACTATATCTACCATCTTGTCCAGACAGAAAGGTTTACCTTATAAGTTCTAAGGCGAGCACATGATTGATGGACACAGGTTACAAAGAACGCTGGTAACAATTTGATCTTAGTTTTATTCTACTTTTTAAAATATCTTAAAAAGTGGGTCTTGTATTCTCGGAGGGCAAGAACGTCCTTTATGTGTACAAGCTTAAGAAATTGGAACAAATTTGAACTTATGACCTGATTAATACGAAGTTTCTTTGTTTAATCTTTGGTTAAGGAAGACATTATTTTTACGTCTGCATGAGAGCTTTAGATCTGTTGATAGCTTTATAACATTATTATTGTAAATATTTGAAGTTAAGAAAGCACCTAGTTAACCAATCTGTTAATACTATTATTAAGCAATACCACAAAAATAACAAATTAGAATTCTTACCGCTTTCATTGCCTGAGGAACCAAGACAAGTATAAACAGATGATGTTACAACACAAATCAACATATTTTTTACTATTTGTTTCCCCCTGTCCTATTATAGCCTAAGTCACTCAGATCGCGGGACTCATGAATTACCGTGACCCCAGAACGTAAAGGGCTATTGAACGACGCCGTTGATTTTAGTCAGTACGAGTCTGATAGTACCTCCCGCCCTGCCCTGGGTGAGAGGACTCATTTGATGAATTTACCACGATAAGAAATTTCAGTCAGGATAATTACATCCGTTTACTGATGAAAGGATTATTGAAATTGGTCCATGAAAAATTGAGTTTCAACATCAACATCACTGCTGGACATAGGCCTCTCCAATCGCACGCAATTTCACTCGATCACCGGCTACTGTCATCTTGTTACCGGCCACCTTACGAAAGTCGAGTTTACTCGTTCCAATTATACAAATCTTTCCTCTGTATAATGTTAATATAAATATACTCATAGATGACCAATTTAAACGCTCGTTTCTTCCAGGTATCACAAATAAACGTGAAAGAGCTGTACCTGATCCTCGGCTGCATCTCCTCGGCACTAGTTCTCCGGCTGCTGACAGCTTTCCTAGTCGCACTCGCTAACGACCTGTCAGTCAAGGAGAGTCTTTTTATCGCCGTCACCTGGATACCTAAAGCTATTGTAGAGGTACGCCATTTATTTTCTACTGCCATTGTTAGAGGTAAAATGCTCCAGGTAAAACATTGTTGGAACATCATTGATTGTTGTTACGACAGCGTCTGTTTGTGAATGTTTTGTTTGTACTATCTTTTATTTACTCTTTAATCAGTGAGTAACATTAACTTTTTGTATTTTCAACTGATAAATTATTTACATTTTTATATTCACGTCAATTGAAGCTCTCAACGACGATATAAAGCTGAATTGAACTAAATGTCCGCCAAACCGTAATAAAATTATGAGTCGCTTGATTCAAGGAATATATTTTTCAGTACGCTGATTTTTTGCGTTCTTTCAAGCGGAGATTCAATTTAAAAAACTTAATTGGTTAAGAGTAATACTTAGAAGTTTTTATAGCGAAATTGCAAATTAAAATTGTAAATGTTACTTTAAGAAGTCGAGACGATCATTATGCTGGTAGGTCATTAATAATTTTAGTTATTTTAACACCAGATTTTGCTAAACAGAACAAACAATTTTTTACCCTTTTTATTTTACAAGAACTGTCCTTCATAATAGCTATCGTCAACGGTATATCCGAAGATTTATTACCTCAAATTTAAATATTAAATGATTAAATATGTATGAACATTTCGCTCCGTCAAAAAAGGGTTTACACGTGGTTAGCTATATAATTAATACAGCCACTCGATCACCATCCATCACTAGAGAAAAGACCTTGGGACCGCATTGCTGTAACTTCCTATTTCTTTAATGAAGAATTCTGAAACATTTGACTAAATACATTAGGTAAAACAGTTTACCAAAAACAAATGATTAAAAAAATAATCTTTGTCATGTTATGCCATTAATTGCCATTTAAAATGACTAATTCTGCTCTCCTTTTGGAAATTACAATAAAATTGGCAATGCTATCTTTTTCAGCGGGATGTAATTTTTTCACTTTATGCCAGAGTCTACAAAAGTGCGTATCAATTTAATGCGATAATAATAAAAAAAAACTTTGTCATGTAATGCCATTAATTGCCATTTAAAATGAGAAATTCTGCTCGCCTTTTGGAAATGACAATCAAATTGGCAATGCTATCTTTTTCAGCGGGATGTAATTTTTTCACTTTATGCCAGAGTCTACAAAATTGCGTATCAATTTAATGCGATTATAATTAAAAAAAAATATAAACTTTGTCCCTTCTTTGGCATTGTTCGTTGTGTCGTTGAGCTCCTTGAGTTATGAGTTGAGCTACACGATAAACGACAAATGCTTGTTCTGACTGAACAGGTCCACTCAAATCTTGATAGTTTTTTCTTTAAAAAGCCATCTCAAATACTTGCATAGTTCTCTTATGACTTCTCCAATATAAAATAATTATTTGAACTTGAAAAGAAACTGTGAACCTCTGAGTTTATTTCGGCTGTTTCTTGTCATAATAGTCAGGTACGAAATACCGGTCCTCTAGTTTCAAAATAGTTTTTTTTATATTACTGTTTACTAACAGTAATATAAAAAACTATTATATGAATTTCCTATTCATAAAAGATTTTGTCATATCCTGTTTGCTGATAACAATACTATGATTTTCATAACTCATTTACAAAATAAATCAAAATTTTCGATCATATTTTATGTTTTAAGAGTGTGTTGTTTATTTTATCTGAAAATACATCAAAGTGATGATGTGTTTGAACTCAAAGCGGACTCGCCCATCCCACTGGCCTGCGCCCACGGTACTACTTATACAAGTTTAAAGTGATCTTTTCATTAACGAGCAGAAACTACACCGACACTCGATCAACAGAGTCCAGTTTAATTCACTTTGAGTCGTCCCAGCACCAGTTTAGTAATTTCAGGCTTGTTTACATCAAAGCTTTGACAAATAAAGACTTTGAACCTTTTTGTTTTAGTTAAGAGTAATTTAAATGCACAACATAACACAGCTGGTGGTAGAAATAAGTTCTTTAGACGTAGGTGTATAACGTGATCGATTTTAGAATACGAAAAAAGAAAATCCTAATCTATACATCTTTACAAATAAATGAGTGTCTGTTTGTAAAATATAACCACCTTTTACTACATGCATATGATTATATATACGTTACAAATACCAAAATTATATTTTTTGTCTGTCTGTCTGTTTATTCCGGCTAATCTCTGAAATGACTGGACCGACTTTAACAGGACTTTCACGAGCAGGTAGCTTATGTAGTAAGGAGTAATATAGGCTACTGTCAGAACTGTCGAAGTCGCGGGCAGACAATAGCTAGTGTTACTATAAAAACATCACTAGAAATTAGCAATGTGTCGTGGGTGCGTTAGCAAACATTTAATTTTACATGTTACACAAACAGCCAGACCCGGCACAACTACTTGTAGGTCATACAAATATTTGTTCAGTCAGGAATTCGAACCCGCAACAGGAATCGAAGCAGTCACTGCTAGTCACGGCTAGCCACTGTGCTAACCGTACCGTCAAATTCAGTTGTCCTTAGGTTTTTAGATACCACTAGCACTTTGCCCGCGACTTCGTCCGCGTGGGTTACGTACTTTCCTAATTCCCCCTTTTCACCCCCTTAAAGGTTAAATTTCCAAAACCCCTTCTTAGTGCTTCCCTACATTATAATAGGAAGCCGTGTGCAAAATTTCACATTCCTAGCCCCAGTAGTTTCGGCTGTACGTTGATATGTCAGTCAGTCAGTTCTCCTTTTATATATATAGATAGATTACAGTACAGTCCCTGAAAATTTCTTTTGAATCCAAAACTCTATCTATACATATAATAAATCTGTAGAAGGACCCAAATATGTGATTAAAAAAAAATTTGTCTGTCTGTCTGTCTGTATGTGCAGGCATCATGTGAAAACTAACGGTTCGATTTCGATGAAACTTGGTATAATTATACCTTATTATCCTGGGCATAAAATAGGATACTTTTTATCCTGGAAAAATACGTAGAAAAAAAAAACTTATTTTTCAGTACAAAACGCGAGCTTAACAGCAGTAGCTCAATAGAGGGATCTCCTTAATTATGTGGCTTAGCCGTATTTGGGTCCAAAAGATATTTATAAGATGTCATTGTCAGAGTTACTCAAAATGGAGAAATAAACACGAAGACATCCGCGCGGACGGAGTCGCGGGCGGAAGCTAGTATCTAAATAAATTAAAATTTACAAATGAAAAACAAAAGCTCTTCAAATATTCTCTAGTCTAGAAAGTAACTAATGTTATTAATGTCTAAGTTATCTTTATTAATACGTAATTTAAATTTCTTAAGCTGAGATATTCTGTGAAATATTGATAACTTTGAAAAGTTTTAATTCATAGCATTAGTTTTCTGACAATTCCAGTTAAGTAAATCATACTTAGAGCTTTTACGGTCTAATGAAAAAATATTTAACTGAGAACTTTTACTTTTTTTAATCTACACTAAATCTACTCAATCCAGATACATTTTTTATAAGTATGCTATAGCCATAGTCACTCAAACAAGATTGGAGTACAAAGCCATCGAAATTAATTCATTTTAAACCCATTTTTTTTACAAAACACATGATAAAATGAAAAAGAAGTAACCTTCACATTTAAAAAAATACAATCTGGTCGCAAACAACAGGTAAAAAAATATTTTATTTAACGTAAGCTCTGAACCATTTTTGAACATGCAAAATAGGTTACCGTTAGTGAATCCCTGATCATTTTCTAAATTAATCGAAAACACACAGGTGTTGTAACTGTATACCGAAATATAGATTCAGCTCTATTTATTATACCATGTAATATGAATATCTTTGTTCATTTTAGGCAATAACCTAAAAGCTTACAGACCCACCGTGGTAATGAAAATGAATGATTCACGTCAAACAATTGTGAATCTTATTTCCGTATAAAGAGGCCCAATCACGAATTCTACAATTTTTCCGTACTTCGTAATTGAAGCAATAGATACTTCAAGTACGAAGTAGTAGTAGTGACGGCACGCAATTGGACTACTGCGCTGTGTGTCGCGGGTTCGACGCCCGCGAGGAACAAATATTTGTATGATCTGCAAGTAGTTGTTCCGGGTCTGGGTGTTTCTGTATGTGAGTTTCTATGTTTGTAAAGGCTCCCGCGACACAGAAGAAATTTCTAGTGTGGGGCAATGTTTAAAAAAAAGTAGTAAGTAGTAGTACAATCGACAAATTTAATTATAAGCTCATTTTCTCATAAACACGGAGTATGGAAAATGGTAAAAGTGCCTGTAGTGGACGAAGGAGGAATTAATTAATAATAATAAAGTCAAAGTTCCCGTATACTTTACATCACATAAACGTACTAGGGCCTAAACGATCAAAACTCGGTCGATATCATTAGCTCTGCAGACAGGCGAGAGATAGTCGAGTCAATGCCGACAATAAGAGTATTGTTCTAGCGAAAAAACCTTTACTTTACCATTCAGATTCGTTGCAAACTGCTGGAAACTTTTCATTCAGTTAAATGAAGTAACCATTTTGTTACACTTTGCTATTTCAGGTTTAAATACTGTTTGTGTAGTGGGTACGTAGTAGGTGATGCTAAATAAAATATTAGTTCAGTTTGAAAGCTTCGAATTTGTAATTATACACCACTAATGTATTGTAAGTAGTCAGTAAACTAATATACTCGTATTGTTACTATAGTAGGCGTGGTTGGGGTCGCGGGACTAAGGTGGGGTCGCGGGACCAAGGGATTACCGTGACCCAAGTACGTAAAGGGCTATTGAAGGACACCGTGGATTTTAGTCAGTACAAGTCTGACAGTCCCTCCCGCCCTGCCCTGGGTTAGGACTCATTTGATGATTTTACCACGATAAAAAAATGGGTGGTGATTACAGGCGTTTTCCACTTACTTATTCACTTATGGATGTGTAAATCGGCCTTAATAAAGGTCGGTAGTTTTCATGGTACTACTTCAAAGAAACATCGATAAGTGTGGACATACCCACGTTTCTTATCCAGAAATAGGGTATCCTTTATATTGCGTCGTCAGCCTGCTCCCTTCATCAGCGTGGAGCTTAAATGGCGGAGTTCAATGAGCCCAACACGATTAATAAGAGTGCTTGCTAAGCTATTATAAACCCTGCTTCATTCTCGATCCCTTTGTGCACGTATGAGAAAACAATTAAACAAGTATATTTGTATTTTTTTTTAATATCGATAAAATGAGAGGACACGTATCCAGAGACCGTCTAGAAACAGAACAAATAAGACAGATTTATATGTATTTGTACGGGCTTCAGCTGTTTTATGTAGGAATATAAAAGAGTTAGTAGATACATGTGTATTTATAAGTAAAAACATGCAAATTACAAGTATTAACAATCATAGAAGATAGGTTGACATTTCTTTTGAAAGTACAAATCTTAGGTACACGATATTTTAAAAATAAACATAGATTTCTCTACGATCATTATGGATCGTATACGGGTCAGTAATAGAACACATTTCCGTAACAACCTTTTATTTTGGCAAACTATCAATTAACTAGTTAAAACCCCCTCTTCAGTTTCTCTTTGCATTCGAGTGCCACAGCATCTTTCTAAGATAATCCCGCTATGCTGGCAAACATTATTATGCCCGGAAGATGGAGGGCCAACAAGTGTTTCAGAATAAAGTTCAAGCTTTGCTTAGCTTAGCTTAGCTTAGCTTAGCAAGTCTTTGAAAAATGAAAACTTTTGTATTTTTGGTAAAACAAACAAAAGAAATATGTGCGTATTAATTTTCCTGGCATATAAGCAATTATATAAGTATAACAGCTGTTCTACTAACTGCTAATAGTAGATATACTGTATCTATCCATCCTCATTTTATTTGATGAAAACCTAGCATCGACAGGATAAAGTCCATTACTTACCTAGACACAAACCAAGAAGTCATCTTAACACAAGGTTAGGGTAGACGTAAAACCATAGTGTACAATTTGGTAGGTAGCTAAGCAATTTATGTAGGTTCCTTAAGGGCCCAACCACGGACAATAAATGGATGGAGGTGAGAGCCACTTACCGACTAACTGACTGACTTATAACCTTATCTCACTAACCTTAGCCCTTACATCTTAGCACTTGGCAGTATTAAGTGCTATTTACATACTACGTACATTTATGTTGGTACCTCAGACGTAATTGGTTGGTACAAGTATGTTGCTAACTGAAGACAAAACTCCTTAAATTAAAAAAAAAAACTGTTGATTAATTAGGTTTTTTGGCTGACATGACCGTGGTATTGGCACTTGCCACTGAGCAGCGGGCCTGAGAACGCCTCTTTATCAACGTTGCTAATAAAATGTTACAAAATATAATGGAGGCGACAGTTTGGATATTTGCGTGGATGGATAAGTGAGAGGGCCAAAGCCTGTCGGGGTCACGGGACTAACGAGTATCCGTGGCCCCGGTTCGTAAAGGGCTATTGAAGGACACCGTGGATTTTAGTCAGTATAAGTCTAGCAGTTAGTCCAGCGACCTATTATTTAATCTCGAATATTTAATTACTGGTTGTTGCCAGCGGTTTCACCCGCCTCAACTCGAAAATTATCCCCTGGGAACATAAAATCGGGATAAAAATCACGATATAAAAATACTAAAAACTATCTATGTACCAAATTTATTTCAAATCCGTGCAGTGGTTTTTGCGTGAAAAAGTAACAAACATCCATCCATCCAAACAAAATTTCACATTTATAATATCAGTAGAATGCTGCTGACTGAATATTTAAATAAACAAAGATACGTCCATAACTTAACTTTTTCCACATTCAAGTAAAACAAACATTAATTTCAATTTTGATTTAGTTTGTTTAGCAACTTGATACATACCTATTTATTTAATTAAAAACAAATGTTTGAAAATAAACAACTGATTCCATAATGGTAGATATTTTTTTAATTTTCTAATAGATAAATAATAACAATTACCAAGAAATAATATGTGTACTATAGTGTAATATAGTGTTCAAAGTGAAATTTTGTTACTAGGCAATACAGTACTAAGATTTTATCAGTTGTAATTTATTTATATTATGTGTTTTTGTACAGTAAATAAATCATTATTATCTTAGATAATAATACAATTCCATTTGATATCGTTCATAACCTTATTACGGAAATTCATTCTAAAGAGTATTTCTTAGGGTCAATTGACACCGAGACGCGACGCTGTGTGCACATTTCAATAGCGACTCAAAATGTTAATATTTATTTACACGAAAACATACAGATTTCACTGATGACGCAACGCAGCACGAACTTAGCATGACCTTTTAATAGCCACTCAAAATCTAATTTTATTTACAACACGAAAAATACACATTGCCAAAATTGACGCGTCATGTCGCGTCGCGTCCCGTCTCGGTGTGAACCGACCCTTACAATTAATACTCCGTTTAAAGTCTTTAGTTTGACATTATATTGTTACCACAGGCATGTATTGAATAATGTTTTATTTTTTCTGCGAATCGAATTTATTGTGGAAATCGCCACACAATATCGTTGGTTGTTGAATTTTTTCCACGTTTTCTACTCAAGGATTATAAAAATGAATAATTTAATCATTCATACAAATAAAATTTACATCCAGACTTTTGCTAATGCAATTCTCAGTATTCGCCTTAGTCAGACAGAAAACACTACATAAGCAATTTCGGTAAACTGCGGTACCTAGTGTACCTACCTGTAATATTCGAAAATGTCGTTTGAACGTTCCCCGTTAGCTTTGACGTACCGTAGCCGAGTCGATAACTCGATAGGTGCCTAATTGATTTAACGATACCGGCGTAACTATACACTGTACGAAGGGTGGTGAACGTCTTCGTACAAAGCACATCCTGTGGTGTGGCTGTCCCGTCGGTTAATCGTCGTTTAAGGTTTAATCGACCAAACTCCCGCCATGTTATCACAAACTGTCATTCGCTGTAATGGCATGCGGTTGTATAATTCCTTGATTGGAACCGCAGCTGAGCAGCATTGATTGATGTAGTATCGTGAACTATTGAGCCCTCGGGACTAAATTTCCGTACATAGATATGCACACACATATCTCGACTCCTAGGTACTATTAATGCACTTACCATGAATATTTAACTGACTGAAGTTCGATAAATGGTTGCAATTAACTGTTACGGCTTTAACTAGTGTGAGTTAAGATTTATTTGAAGTAAACATGGCTGTACAGTCATGACTATTAATCTGTACAGATTAAAATCTTTTATTTCATTTCAGTCTCATTAGCAACAACAAAATAGCAAGCAAGATACAACATTAAAACAGCATACAACTAATTATAAAAATTGTTAATTAACCCCTTAGAGAATAAACGGAGCCCTAAGCTGTTATAATGAGAAGAAGATAATTAAAAAGTCATTAAATAAAAACATTAATTTCAGGCTGTCCTCGTGCGGGTTGCAATGGATTCCCTGTGGGTGGACGCCACCTCAAAGGACAGGCGGATAGCTTCGCAGCATTCGAATATCATCGTTATTGCAATACTAATAACGTCTACTTTGGGATCTGCGCTAACTTCAGTGTTAGGTCCTGTCCTTCTCTCGCAAGATTCGAGGGTCGCCCCTGAAGGTTGGTATCTATCTTTTTCCATGGGACATTCGTGGTATCATAGAAAAGTAGACTTTTCGATTTATATAGGACTCTTGAGAATTCTATGATATTTGATGGAAACCTATACCTAGCATCTGAGAAAAGGTATCCAATTAGGCTCCCGTTTCCGAATTCCACTTGAGCGAACCACTGAAAAATATTTTTTTTATATTACCGTAGACATACTTGGTGTGTTTTTTTATTTAATGATTTAATTTGAGTGTGATTAGATCTATCTAAAAATAATTAAATATGCTTGCAGACAATGAACAAATATTTTCTGCTGATTACTGCCATTATTTATAGTCTTTTCAGTACATTGACTAGATTCAGTTAAAAACACCAAAAGTACAAAAAACAAAGGCGGGATCGTTTGGCCAGTGAAACTAGTTTTTCAGAGGAAAATCTAAAAATCGTTTGTGAAGTGATTCATTGTTTTTATAAATACTTTGAATTATTTAGGAAGAAAATATAGTAGCTGGTTCAGAAGTAAGACTAGTTATATAATGCCTGTAATCCCTGCGGGGTTAGTAGAGAGATGTGTGTTCTAATATAATACTTTTCCGGCGAAAAGCAAAGCGTAAGTATAAAAAAATTTCGCTAGATATGTATTTATAGTCGCGGGACTGTACAAATTACCGTGACCATGGTACGTAAAGGGCTATTGAAGGACACCGTGGATTTTAGTCAGTCAAGTCTGACAGTCCCTCCCGTTCTGACCTGGGTGGGAGGACTCATTTGATGATTTTACGACGATAAAAAAAAAGATTTGAATTTATAAGTCTCGTATTAGGCGACAAGCTCGTAATTTATCTTTATAATTCTTAATATCTAAACAAACAATAATGCGAATCATGCTAGCAACAGCTAAAGAAATGTGCTAGAAACCTAGAAATGTATTAACCTACTGAGATTGTTTCTTGATAATTTCGCAATTGATGTCAGTATTTTAATTGATAAAAACATTGTCGCGAGTGTAATTACTATCCATACTTTGTGAAAGTTACTCGTAAAAAATGACAAAAAGTTTTCAAAATCTAGAAAGTTTGATAATAAATAAAACATTTGCCTTAGTAGACAAAATATATCTACTGACTTTAATGACATCATTTTTTGTGTTTTCACACAACAAACGAACATTATTGTCATTGACAACATTCACATTAACAATCGTGTGAACATTTGAACAAGTTTCAATTCAATTGATTACATCACATTATATCAAGTGTAATGTAAGCAATTAATACTTACAAATCTTGGTTCATAAAATTGCGTTCTTTCAATAAACATAAACCGCCTTATTACAAAAAGGGGTTTAACTAAAAACCCAGGTTTAATCTTGTAAAACTACGGTTTAAACAAAGATTATTACAAATCGTGGTTTTGCGATAAACCATGGTCTAATAGTAGTAGCTGTCAAAGGTATGTCAAAGTTTCTCATAGCAAATATTTCATTGTGTTGTAGTTTTTGTGTTATTTTCACCCAAAATGGATTGAAACAAGGTAGATTTAATTGTTATTACTCATTGTGGACTTAATTGTATAGACAATAGTTCAAATGGCGGTACTAAAGTCGACGTTTTATCTTAGTTTTGTAATACGGACAAATTTAAACCATGGCTCTGCAGATAAGCCTGGACTTGATAGACCAGGTTTAAACCAAGGTTTATTTAGTTTTTGTAATAAGGCCGAAAGAGTTTGTTAAATCATCTATCGAATATCTATCAGATATTCATAGTATGATCTATCAGATAAATTTAATGCCTTTGTCAAACAGACAGGCGAAAGCGAAGCGAGTCCGAAGCGATACCGAACCGAAGCGAGACGTCAGTCCGATAGTTCTTTCACGCTATCGGATCGCTTTCGCTTTTCTATGTGACTGGATTCAAACAATTCCATACATTTCAAATTAAAACGCCTCGCTTCGCATTCGTCACGCCTGTCTGTTTCACAAAGGCTTAATTGTCCAATCAATTAAGATAAGTATATAATGCGGGAGTATTAGAGTTTAAAAATGTGTAATAAGTTAATTAATAGTATTTTGAACGTCATAAATGTAAGTTTGCAAATAATGTGCTGATACGATACCGTGGAGATAGTGCAACGGAAAATGCTAACAAAATATTTAAACATAGAATATCGAATTTTCGCTCCGACATAAATATGTACATTTTGAAAGCGATATAAATTTGTATTCATGGTGACTTACTTTATACAATTTTAATATCTGTGTCAAGTAAAATAGTAAAGATTTTATTTACATCTGGTTCCCGTTATTTTAAATAAGTACTTTTAGCCCTAGATACAAGTTCTGTCATAGATCTATGACAAAAATAAAATGTCTGTGACATTGAATAAATGCTCCAGCGGATCATCCTCGCAGTGATGACACCCAGACGTTTCATCCTTCCTCATCAGACACTGGTACCTCCCGAAACATCCGTGTCCGGTGAGGACCTGCGTCATGCGGTAGGTCAGGACGCCTTGACGCCTGTCCAGCCACTCCTCAAAGAGGGGTCTTACCGCCGCGATTGCGGCGTGCCCGACCGAAAACATACATAGATTTGAAAATAGGAAACACCCCGTTTTGGGTGGATTCATTCCTTTTGATAGCTCAGATTTAAATGATTATTATCACTGCAGTATCTACTTTATTAAAAATGAATAAAAACTTCAAGCATAATTTACTTTACTGCACTTCAAATAAAAGCGGTTATTCAAACGAATCCTTTCATACTCACTTCAGATAATATTCACCTCATTCATAATCAGCCTCTGTTTGAATGGCCTGGTTGTGATTTGTTATCGCTACTTCTACACTGCTGTTACCATGACCATGACCGAAGTCTGATAAAAACGTAACGGTTATGTAAGACGGTTAAAAAAAAACAGGAAAACGATATCAGAACCAATTTTCGGTATCGTTACTACCTGCGTCTGTGTTTCCGAACGCATACAACCCGAATCTCTTGAAAGTTTAAGTAAACTAGCGTCTTCTGGGTAAGCTCATTCTTTTGTGGACTCTATCTCTCTCTACTTTGACCTAGACTAGAGTCAAGAGCGAACCTATAAAAAAATAAAAATAAAAAATCCCCGTTTGGCGGGTACCCCTGCCTGAAGGTATGACAATCAAAACACGGACAGAATAGTCCTGTTAAGCTGTTGTGCACCTCCTAAATCGATACACGAGATGCCAGTAGGTACCATTGAGGTACGTTCGCTAACTTTAGTCGTGTTGAGCTTCATCTATGCTCATCTTAGAGAGAGTTATATAATCAGCAATGAAGCAAACTATTAGTTAAAATCCCATGCATTTTTTAACAGATGGTTAAAATTTTTACTGAATTTTATATAATTGTTAGTTTAACTAACGATCAGAGAACTGGCCCTTAATGTAACCGATTTTATATCAGTTAAAGCGCCGTCAACTTTATAGCAAATAAAATAGTGCATTACCATGTCCTTTTGCCGTCCCGCGAATGACTGCTAGTTACAAAAATAAACTATTAATTTATCACAAACACAACTCTCATTACAGGCAATAATCCTAATGCGGTAGCTTGGTCTTTACTTAAATCGTCTATCATTAGCATAACACGAAACATACAATGTTACCTTTGTGAATTTATTCAGACAGCTATAAAATAAATCTATCCTTTCAGCAGTGTCATTCAGTGTATTCAAATAATGATTACCATGTCTTTACGTTCCCAGATTTCTACCGCACGCAGACATTATCACCGCCGGTGTCAACGAACCTCGTCCGACGGAACAACACAACAACCTCACTCCAATATATAGATGTTCAATAAATAATGTATTTCTCTAAAATTCTGCCTTTATTTTACTCGATCTGTCTGGACTATGCCCTAAGTTCACCTTGAAATTATCTGAATCCTAGGCTATAAATATAAAATTAAAAGCTAACTTCGCTAAAGCAAAGAATTAATACGAAAGGGAATTTATTAAAAAACTTCGGATAGCAATCAGAATTTTTAACACAATAGGGCAACCATTGATTAGCTTCTAATATATTTAAGGCCAGCAATATTTAATGGAAACAAAGAGAAGAGAAGTAAACTCAACAAAAAAATATATTTAAACCACTGAGTTTTTTTTATTAATTAAAGAATAATAAAATAGGCCTACAAAAGCAATATTAGTAAAAATCTAAATACCAAACATTTATCATTTCACAACTGAATTCATAATGTTCTTGGGAAATTGATATTTCTTAGGTGTATCTTCGCTACTATAGAAAATCTAGGCTCTACCTAATAATAATAAATGAAAAATTTTAAGTCACCTGAATTTTAACAGTCACACTAATCTAATAGATATAAACATCCAAGCGATTGCAGCAATCACGACAGATTTGCTGTCTATTATTGAAGAGTTCCGCTCCATATATCTGAAGTTCGTGATCAGATCATGACAATATTTCTATGGGACCAACTTGGAAGTATACCCTTTCAAACAAAAAAAGAATTTTTCAAATCGGTTTAGGCGTCTTCGAGTAATCGGTGAACATACATAAAAAAAAAGATACATACAGTCGAATAGAGAACCTCCTCCTTTTTGGAAGTCGGTTAAAATAAAATACTAAACATTTTGAAAAATTCGTTAAAAAACATTTAAACAGCATTTTAACTTTCGATTAATAATAGCA
Organism: Agrotis puta; assembly: GCA_943136025.2. NCBI lineage: Eukaryota > Metazoa > Arthropoda > Insecta > Lepidoptera > Noctuidae > Agrotis > Agrotis puta. Next base: position 10,684,309 of record OW964170.2, on the reverse strand, counting down.
GTACTATTATTAATGACCGAAGATTTTAACTAATAGTTATCTTAACTACTGACTGAACCACTAGCCCTTAGTGTAAACCTATTTTCGTCAAATTATAAAATGGTAGTAATATAAAAAAAACCAGTAGGCAACTTTACTATCTGCAAAAGTTATCCAAAAAAAAAATGCCTGTGTAGCAGACTGGCAGTTAGAAATTAACACTTCGCCCGTATTTCCCGACGGGTTAAAGAACAACGTAGATTACCCAGTTTTCTCCTATTATGTCAAGTCCTATGAAATTGGAGGCAAGTAAAGAAATATATAAGAAAAAGCTGAAATAAAATCATAATTTTTTTCTTCCTAGTTTGGAAACCAAACATTCGTCGTCTCTATTTATTCATTGGTTACCTTGAAATGGTTGGCGAAGTAGCCAAGCGGTTAACTGCTGCGGTTTCTTAAACTTTTTGCAGTCACGGACCATTTTCATAATATAAATAATTCCACGGACACCTTTTTTAAGAATATTTTGAGGAAAGAAATAAAGCCATTACTCTAACACATTACTCTTATTTTTAAAATCTTATCTAAGCTAATGAGAAGGATGCTGATGTTTGGCGATAAGAACGTTAAATTGTGGGGTTGTCTTCGACAAGGCAAGGCGCATGTCATCGGCGACGTTCAAACGATTACGACTTTTTGTTTTTATTGACACCATAACCGAAAACCTGACCGAGACTGAGAGTTAGCTGACCTACTGCACCCCCCCTGGTGCACATCCCACGGACCCACAAGGGATCCGTGGACCCCACTTTAAGAAACCCTAGTGTAGCGGGTTCGAAACAAATATTTAATTTAATTAAGTAGATGTTCCAGGTATTTGTGTATGTAAGTTCAAATGTTTTTTTAACGCACCCAACGTCAAAGGAGAACTTCCTAGTGTGGGGTAAAGTTTTTTTTTAACTTTTTTATCAGAGTACAAGGTATTTATGAAAAACCACATTCATTAATGCATTACAATACAATTTTTGTTACGCAAAAATTTATTCTTACCCAATATGCTGATCTACTGAAAAAAAAAATACAAACGTATTCGAAATATGAGAGTAATGAGGTTAAAATTAATTAAAAATAGTCGCTTGAACTCATCTCTGACGTAACTATTACAGATATCACTACACCTTTTTTTAACGTGGTAAAATCATCAATGAGTCCTCCCACCCAAGACAGAGCGGGAGGGACTGTCAGACTCTTACTGACTAAAATCCACGATGTCCTTCAATAGCCATTTACGTACCGGGGTCACGGTAATTAGTGAGTCCCGCGACCATCTCTACAATGCTGGTAGGTTTTAGAGGATTTTTCGTTTATTAGAATTTATTTATTTTATTAATTTCAACATATTCTTTTCAATTAAATGTTAAAATTTCACGAAGTAATAAAATAAATGAAAACATATTTATATAAAATGGAAAGATGCACACTGCTTCACAAATTCGTGTTATTAAATAAATTTATGAGAATTATTCTGAGAATCTTTCACCCCGCAGTACGAATAGACTGAAAACAAAGGTGAAAGAGATTTCTGAAATTATTTCTCATTTCAGCTCTCGTTCAAAGTAATGAATTAAACTCGTTTTATAAGCATTATTTGAATTGTTATTCTGCAATTACTTAACAGTAATTAAAAATTATGCCAGACAGATTACTAATTAATAGTACCTGATTTAATGTCATGGTTACATACTATTGATATTATTTTAATCAACATAATGAGAGCTGGATTCATATTAAGAGGCCTCTTACAGTCCACTTCCAATCGAAAAAATGTCATAACTCGTAAATAGAATCAAAAATACAAAATGTGGTCTATTATTACTGTAGAAAAGGCAATAACGTAATTTTATAACACATTGTCAACACTTGAAATATAGCTGTTTAGCTAAATCGTGCATTCAAAACATAAACGGCCGTTTTTGTTACAAATACGGTGGCCGGAGATCGTCCGTCACCGTGGGCGTGTACCACTGCGGCTGGGGTGGAGAAAGGATGTTATCCTCTCCCTCACGCGGCGCGCCTCCTCCTTCATAAGCATGATTGCTTCGCAGATGGAGGCGACTGCTTCCCATTCCTTCCCGCCCCGCAGCATGGCCTCGACCAATGCCGGGTACGAGAGGACGCCGCCTATCGCAGTCGTGAGGACACCAGGGCGATCCTCGCAATGGTGACACCCAGGCGTTTTTTCCTTCCCCATCCGATACCCCCCGAAACTTCCGTGTCCGGTGAGGACCTGCGTCATGCGGTAGGTCAGGACGCCGTGACGCCTATCCAGCCACTTCTCAAAAAGGGGTCTTAACGCCGCGATTGCGGCGTGCCCGACCTATTCGTAAAAGGCTTTTAGAAACTATTAGGTTAGACACAAAAAATATAGGTACTTTAAAATGATTAAAATTATCATCGACGCTTTAAACAGTACAACTAGTTATGGAGATTAGGTTATAAATAAGCATGTTTGTTACAAGTATTATGACACTGATTAGTCCCCAGTCAGTTATGAACTGACGTACTGTACTGTGGTCTGCATACAGAATCTTAATAACCTAACAAACCGAGTTCGCTCCTCTCAAAGTAACAGTGAGAATGAAGGGACTCCTTAATAGCCGTGCAAGGCTAACAAAAGGACTAATTTTTTCTAATTTTTTTTTATTTATTTATTCAAAAAATATTTAAAAAACGTGTGTAAACTGATAAGAGTGATAGTGTAACTCGCATCTCTTGACAGTTTGGAATAATAATTGCAATCTTTATTAACTAGTGAAAATTACGTAGCTAAATGATAATAATGAGTATTTATTGGTGGTGCGTGTGACGTGCCCGCAGGCGGCTCGATCTGCGACCCGCGGCGCTCGACTTGTACTCACTCAACTGTACCGCATACACCATGTTCCTGGCCACTATTGTACGTGCATACTAAACCACAGTTTTAAAAAAAGGTTCTATTTTTTGGAAAATATCAGGAAATATTATTGTGACCTTTGATTTTGTTTGCAATCAAAATGACAGAAAGTAAGTGTTTTTTTTTTCAATATTTTTATCAGTTAAATCATTTTTCTTAATTTTATAAATGAAATATACACAGACATAAAAAAAATGTATTAATTTCATAAGTTACGTCTTTTATCAATTTAATACAACATTTATCTCTAAAATAACAAACGTTTGAAATATTAATATCAATTTTGCCGTGTCTCATTTTGTTGTGTTGAATTTTGTACAATACCTACTGGTTATAAATGAAGACGCCACTGTAATTAATTGCCTTGTCGCCTATATAAAATGTTCTCGAGCAGAACTAGATATTTAAAACAATAATAATATACCTACTTTAGGTATTACATAGCTAGCAATTAACCGTCGTGACTGAAATGAAATGAAATTACTGCGTAACTTAAGTTACTGTGTTTTCATTTACTACGGCTGAATTCGGATTCAGTGTTTTCTTACAAACATTGAGATTTCGAACTGTGGTTTCATAATTAACAATATTAGGTACTGATCGAAAGCATATAAATCCTATCTCCTATTTACCTCTATTTTGAATATGAATAGCTTCTGTAAAGAAGATTGGTAACTATTTCCTCAGTTCATTGGCTCGGCTGATTGAGAAACCTGTAGCAGTTTTCCCGTTGAACTACCCTTCATCACAAATTGAAATTTAATTTAACAATTCCTAATAGCTACTACTCATAAAATCAATCAAAGCATGTTTTTTACATTTGTGATTATAATTTAGTTTATTAGGTCAATAGTATACGCAGTTGTTAGTGTTTTTATTTTCATGATAACACAAAAATATTTGTCGAATTAAATCAATGAACTCATTTTGAACGTTCATTTAAATTTTAATTTGCTAAACAAATGTATCTGTATATCGGTACATCAATCATCATTAGAGCAGAAAATAATATGTCTCGCAGCCATTGTTTATTGCCATAGCGTGCAAATTGTTGACATCTTCTCATGCTGCGTCCTCGCCATGACCCGTCGCAAACTCATTGGAGGGATCATTATTGTCAATATTACAGGCATGTTTTTTACAAGGGGTCTGAAGAAAACATTTAATGTTGAACTTTTCACATTCTTCCTGCCCCAACTCATTTTTCTTGAGGTTTTTTCTACCAGTCTCCCTTTTTTTTATTTAATTATAGGTTCGCCTTTGACCATTATCTCGCCTGATAGTGAGCGAAGATGTCATCGACGGTGAAGCACGGTTGCCTAGAAGTAACCTGTTCACTCTTGACTTGAAGACCCCAAGGTTATAACTGTCGGGAAATACAGGGAATTTCACTCCTGAGGCCTCTGCCTCGAATCTTGCGGGCAGCGGGGCGGCGGCGGCGGCGGCGCGGGAGCGGCAGGATCTTAGGCATACATTCAAATGAACCGGCCCTCGGAAACAGCGGCGCGGCAGCGGGGCGGGGGCGAACAGCGAGCGCCGCCGCCGCCGCCGCCCCGCTGCCCGCAAGATTCGAGGCAGAGGCCTTAGCTGTGCGCGCAATAAAAGTATTGGCGAAACGTTTTGTATGCACCGGAGGGATGTCCACCATATATCCAGAAAAAGCCAGGCGGTATCAAGTTGTGCAGTTCCATCGCACAGTCTCCAAAATGTAACCGACAGGCCCTTGTCAGCTATCACGCTATCTTTTGTTCCTTTTTCTTTCATATCATTCCTCACATCCATGTTTCTATGCTCTTCCTCTCAAGCTCCATCTATCAATACTACGCTGGTAATCTCCTATCAATTTCCTAATCATAATGATTAGACACTACCTACTTTCTTCTCGTTCGTTTTGTGGTTTAGGGTTCCTTGACAAAGGTTTACCCTTTGTCAATGGGATTCTATTCCTAAGACTCTGTTGTCCGTCCATCTGTCTGTCTCTCTATCTGTCCGTCTATTACCAGGCTATATCTTATGAACCGCGATAGTTAGACACTTGAAATTTTCACAGATGACACTCGTATATTACTAACAAACTAACACTAATGAATAAAAAATAAAACCAAACAATAGGCAAGTTTTTTTTTGCCGTTAATGTTAATGGTACGAAACCTTTCGTGCGAGAATCGTGTGCGGCTCACACTTGGCTGGTTTTTTTAAGATTGTCCACCCTGTTTAAATTATTTAAACAGGGTGGTATCACTGTAGATAAACCTCAGCTCAACCGTCCGCGTCGACAGGTTGGTCATTGTGATAAGGGTGGGCTAATTCAATCGTCGTGATAATTCTTCTTTACCAATTTTTATCATGATAAATAGTATGACCTATATTTTATGACCAAGATTATCAAGCCCAGATAATGGAACTTAATGTAGGTTTGGTTTCAGTTATGGTTATGAATTCCATTACCATAACAACCTGAGAGGTCTACTAATTTACATAAGCTTTCCCATAGATTTCCATAATGAAGTTTCTGTATTTGGGTATACTGTCCCAATTGGGTATACGGGCCCATCCACTTTGACCAGGGTATCTGGTTTTCAAGACAAGCGTCCCATCACAGTTAAAGTTTTGGTATTTTACAAATTTTGTGTCGGATTTATAAATAATACTAGCTTTTGCCCGCGGCTTCGCTCGCGTAGAATTTGGTCTGCCTCATTAAGTTACGTGACATTTTGTTTAATATTTATATTTTTTTATGTAACTTCACATCGTACATCCCAGATTTCTAACTTCAAAATTAGTTTCCATACAATCTTTGAACACCTATACCTAATATTTAGAGGGAATCTCTTGAAGGTGGAATTATCTGAATTCCTTTCTAAGTGCTCATTGTTTTAGAGGGCCAAAGCCTGCCGGGGTCGCGGAACTTACGAATTACCGTGAATCCGGTACGTAAACCGTAACACTGGTAATAACATCCCTCATGTACACAATAAGCTAATAATCTATCTCAAAAACTACTGAACCGATTTTGATGAAACTTGCAGTATTCCCTAAGTTGAACGATACCTCGGAGATATGCGAACAATGAATCAGTCGATGCCTTCTCCTTACTGTTAAGGAGTTGTACCTTTCATCATCAGCTCAGCTACATAAGATGATAATAACCATACGCAAGTACTTAAATTACTTCATAAGATTTACGAAAAACGATGCGTGGGCCTATAAAATTTGAGGGTTGCCCTCGATTTCTCCAAGATCCAATCATCGGATCCTGATTTGGTGACAATGGGACCACACGGGAAGCACCAGCTTTCAAACAAAAAAAGAATCATGAAAACCGGTTCACCCAGTCGGTCGTTATTCGGTAAGAAACTACTGTTAAGGAGTTGTACCTTCCATCATCAGCTCAGATACATAAGATGATGATTACCATACGCAAGTACTTAAATTACTTCATAAGATTTACGAAAAACGATGGGTGAGCCTATAAAATTTGAGGGTTGCCCTCGATTTCTCCAAGATCCAATAATCAGATCCTGATTTGGTGACAATGGGACCACACGGGAAGCACCAGCTTTCAAACAAAAAAAGAATCATGAAAATCAGTTCACCCAGTCGGTCGTAATGCGGTAACAAACATAAAATTGATAACCTCCTCCTTTTTTTGAAGTCGGTTAAAAACTATCCTATGTCCTTTCTCAATTTCCAAACTATGTCTGTACCAAATTTCACACAAATCGGTTCAGTAGTTTAGGCGTGAAGAAAAGACAGACAGACAGACAGACAGAGTTACTTTCGCATTTATAATATTAGTTTGGATAGACTTCTATTGTTTTTATTTTTGTCGTCACCCACAATCACGTAGCCACCAGCATAAACATATTTCAAATGGCTCGTTATTCTTTGTTCAAAACACCGCTATTGGATTTATGAAAAACCAATATACGTCCGCTATTCTATTTATTTAAACATGGTCCATTTGCATTTTATTCGAAATCCGTTTTATACATCGCAGCGGATAAATGTCTAATATGCATTATTAAGGGTGCACGATGAACATGTCCGGGTCTGGGTACTACTATCTAAGCACGATCTTAGCAGCCGTACGCGTACCAGATCGTACGCAGCTTCGGTCGTAGTTTCGGGCGTTTCATATTAATTAACACTTTTTTTTTTCGTGGTAAAATCATCAAATGAGTCCTCCCACCCAGGGCAGGGCGGGAGGGACTGTCAGACTTGTACTGACTAAAATTCACGGTGTTCTTCGATAGCCCTTTACGTACCGGGGTCACGGTAATTCGTGAGTCCCGCGACCCCGGCAGGCTTTGGCCCTCCACACCTCTACGGGGGGCCCCGTCACTATGCTGACACTCCTTGAGGCGCGCGTGGATTACAACGCGCCGTTGACCCGGGCATAGTCCATGGTCGGACAGGGAGTCACCCATTACTCGCTGCCCGCATGCCCGCGCCTACCGTGGCCGGAGATCGTCTGCCGACGTCAGTCGCCGTGGGCACCTACCACTGCAGCTGGGTTTGAGGGAGGACGCTGTCCAACACTTACGAACATAAGATTAGTAAGTGATAGGAACTAAAACACGATTGACTGATTTACACGATTGACCTAAAATTGGTGATAACCGAAACTTTGGAATAATAAAGGTTCGAGTTTCTTTCCGTATTTTCGTTGACGGACTAAGAAAGTAGACCCCCTGGATCGAGGGCAAACTGGCGGACTGATGGCTTGATCCCGTTTGTTAACGTTGTGGTCAACCACTTCGGTAATTGTGGCACTAGGAATATCTTGGACTACGTCTGGTTATTGACTATATTTGGTATGTAATATATTTGGCTCTGTTAGCGATGCTTTATCGAAGAACTAATTTGAAACTTGTTGCATTTATTTGTTTCCTTTCTGTAAAGTGTCATTTCTTCCGGCCACCGAAGGCGCATACGGGCAGCGAGTAATTGGCGACTCGTTGTCCGACCTTAAACCTTCCTCGAAAAATTTACTATTAAACACAAAAAGAATTGTTCAATTCGAACCAGTAATTTCTGAGATTAGCGTTTAACCAAACAAACTCTTTAGCTTTATAATATTGGTATAGAAGTAAAGAACATATTTCGTATACCTACTTTACTAGGATGTGCTAAGAAGCACAAGAAGTTTTCCTGCTAATTAAATGCGATTTTAAGTACCTATTGGAGACTTCTTGTTTAGGTCAAGTAAAGTAACTTTATGGAATTATTCAAATGACCTTATTTACTTGTTACTATCTCGAACTACTATAAAACCTAATATTTAACTTGTTTTTCGTACTTTCTACATTTATACCAACAAGCATAGCTACCACTGACGGGGCATCCTATAGAGGGCTAAAGCCTGTCGAGGTCGCTTAATTATCTCATCAGGTAACCGTGATCCTGGAACTTAAAAGGCTATTGAAGGATCACCGTGGATTTTAGTCAGTACAAGCCTAACGGTCGCAGGACTCACAAATTACCGTGACCCTGGTACGTAAAGGGCTATCAAAAGACACCGTGGATTTTATTCAGTACGAGTCTGACAGCCGCTCCCGCTCTGCCCTGGGTGGGAGGACTCATGTGATGATTTTACCACGTAAAAAAAAAAAACAGTGCAAGCCTAACAGTCCGTCTCGCCCTGGGTGGAAGGACTAATTTGATGATATTACCAAGACACAAAAAAGCATGGCTATAGAAAAATAATAATTTACTTTCACACCAAAAGATATTTCCGTAATTAATTAAGTTTCTTTGATAAAATTTCATAGAACTTGGAAGAGAAAATTCGAGATGATGTGGGAAGCTCGCATTCGGAAAAAGTTCAAATGCTTCCGATAAATTAATTGTCGGATTCAGAAAGCCGTGTATCCATTGTATTAAAACTTTATAAAAAGCAGTGCAATGCTACAGTCAGTGGTTTTTAATTTTAAAACATTTCTCTCCTCATTCTTTTCGTATGAAAGAAGTTGTACGAGTATTATGCGCACAGCTAAGGAGTGAAATTTTGTTGTGTCTGTGTTTCCTGATAGCTGTAACCTCTCTTCTCTCTTCAAATCAAGAAGTGAAGAGGTTACTTCTAGGCAAGCGTGCTTCACCGTCGACCACATCATCGCTTACCATCAGGCGAGATAGTGGTCAAATGTGACCGGAAAAAAATCAAAAAATTAGAAAAGTTGTACTACTCAACGGCATCTCAAAATAATAATACAAAGTCTCAGAGTTACAATATGAGTGAGCATTAATCTTAGTAATTGACTTGTAGTTCGTTAAGCCCATCTTGCGAGGAATGTGATGACGAAATCATTAAAGCATACCCACTGCTCGCTCGGTCGGTAGTTTTTATCAAAGATATGTTTAATAATCGCGGGATTGGTTTTTAAAGGTCACTGCGGCCCTGGAACGCAAAGAAATTTGAGGAATAGGTAGGTTTTTCGTCAGGCTGACAATCCTTTCCATTGCAACCAGGACGACTCATTTGATCATTTCCCAATATTTAACAATGTATACATTTTGAAGAAAAACAGAAAACATTTTTATTGAACTCACACAGAACAGAACAACAATATAAATCGGGACAAAAAAAATATATAAGAAAAACTAAAAATAAAATAACAAAACTAGTCTTACACGAGGCCAAAAGACAGCATTTACGGCGCGTGTAAATTTAAAAAAAAAAGTCACTGCGCTGGTTTTCTATAAAGTGATCTCATGATCAGATATGAAGAAATCATCTATATACATAAAATAAAAACGTAGAGCTGATTGAGATTCCTGTACATTGAATATTTTTTTCTTTATGTATTTTTTTAAGATAAGGGATCGATTCTGATGCCAGCTCAATTTTTTTCATTCGATTTTTTTTGTTTGTTTGTTTTAATTTTACCCAAAAACTACTGAAAAATTGTGAATCAAATTTTCCTCAAATATTCCTAAAAATATGCTTCTGTTAATAGACTATGTATTATTACGCTATTTTCCTTTGTAGATAAACAATTTTGAATTATGTAGTTTATTATGTATGTTTTGAGTTGGCGGCTGAACCACTGAATAAAAATTATAACATTTTTCCTCAAATATTCTTAAAACTCCTGAGAGTTAAGTCAAATAATTAAAATAACTTCATGCATACTTTTATTTCAATATTATATTATTTGCAATTTCATTTTTAGTAATACTTTTCAATTGTTCTCTAGGATATATCTTCGCTGATTTAAATTGTAGGTAGGGAAGTTGGATATTTTTTAAACTGTAATTGTTTCGAGGTGTAGGAATGGTAATGATTCAAAATAAATCAAATCTTTCTGTTATTTTGTGTTTATGTATGTTTTAAATTGGTGCTCAAACCAGTGCATAGATACTGTTTTAAACGACAACAAGTTTTATACATCGATTCAAATAATAAGCTATATTTTAGGTATTACGCGATATGTTAGGACAGCCGGGACCAACGGCTTCAAGTGCTTTCCGGGGCCCGGAGGAAATTCGCTACGATAGATGGTCTCCCATCCACAGACCAAGCAAGCGCGGCCTAACCCGAAAGATATGTGACTGTAATTACTTTTAGCCACGAGCTCCTCTAGCGCTAGCTGCCAGCGGCTTCGCCCGCATAACTATAAAATTATGCCACAGAAACACAAAAATGAGATAAAACCTATATAAATCCTTTGTTATTCTAGGTTATAAACTATCTGTGTACCAAATTCTATCCAAATCAGTTTAGTATTTTTTGTGCGAAAGAGTAACAAACACCCATCCATCCAGATAAGATAAGATCTACCTCAAACCCTCGCCTAGGAAGTAAAGATACTATTATCTATGAATAGTTTATCAGATACCATAAAATGCACACACAGTAATTACGTATTAAACATAGTAAAGATTAAAAAGACAAATATTTGCACCGAGCAAGTAATTATTTAGTCCCATACAGATAATGTGATTTTGCTAGATCAATGATAGTTGCTGGCACTTTCACGAGCTATTGGTATTAATGATTAGAGATTACTCTTCAAGTGTGTAAAGTTAATTTATTTGTTTGTTTGTTACGCTTTTGCATCTAAACTGCAGAAAATTGGTACAGAGATAGATAGACGACTTTGGTATAGAAAGGTACCCACCGTGTTTTTCATTTGAAGTTTGCGTTCCAGAACCGCGGTAACTCTTTTAAAAAATCCCACAACCTCATTTTGAACCCATCAGTGATATAGACTATGGTCCCTGGAGAAGATTTAAAAAAAAATTAAACTTGAAATTCTAGTAGTCTCTAATAGTAGTATTCTAATAGTCACTCTTCGACTACATAGTCTGTTAACTATTAAACACTGAAACCCCAAATCTAATTAAAACTACTTTTAGCCTTAAATGTCGTTGGTCAAAACTAGTTTTCTACGGTTAACGGCACGCGGCACCATGAAAAACAGGGTTTAGAACGTGATATAAATTTTTACGAGGATTTTTTGGTAGACAGATATTTTCCCGGATAACCATAAAATTCTGTTGTCTTTTTCATAGGGTCGACTTGAGTTTCATTTTGGACTAAAGGCGCTGATACACATGAGCATTCAATTGTAACAGAACATCGAGCATTCGCCGTTTTTAATTTTGTCGAACCGAACAACGAACAGAACCAAGCATAGAGCCCCACACACGTATTCACGAACTTTCTAGCGAACGCTCTAGTCGATGGTCGTCAAAAAAATTATCTTCTTGAAGATGTCAGGCTTGATAGTCGGCCCGGCAAATAGCTCGCCAGAACGCTCGTTAGAATGCTCGCTCTCGTTTGTTTTTCTGCACTGTAACATTCACAAGCATGCTCATTACAAGTTAATGCTCAAGTTTATCAGCACCTTAACGTGACGTGGTAGACCTTTCAATTTAATGTTGCGTAGCATAACATCACGCCTGTAATGTCCGAAGGGTTAGGCGTACCCTAATAGTTCACCCTAATTTCGCCAGTTATGTTTTAAAAGGGGGAAAGCCAATTGCCATCAACTGGACACTCTATGGCTGGTACTAAGAAATACTATATTGGAATACCCAATGACAGTGATGCTCGACCAGGAAATCAAAGTCCGTACGTCAAGCTAAGGAGTTTTGCTTGTGCCAACTTAGACCAATTAGTACGGTATCTGGTAGTTGAATTATCTTTGCACAGGAATAGTATTGTAATGCAAATGATGGCACGGTTGGCACAATGACTGACCGATGGACTTCTGTACAGCGTATTGCGGGTTCGAGCCCCGTACGGAACAAATATTTCTATGATCTACAAGTTTTTGTTCCGAGTCTGGGATTTGTGTATGTGAGTTTCTATGTTTGTAAAAGCACCCACGATACAGTAGAAATTTCTAGTGTGAAGCAAAGTTATAAAACAAAAAGGAAACTTTAAACATAATTGCTTGCAAAAATTTAATAATAAATATTAGATTTTTATTGACATTTTTATGTTTTATTATATCCTGTGTTTGAATTCCAAATAGGTACAACCCTGCGTCTATCATGATAATTCATAACTTCAAATAAAGTTATCTTTGACATAAGGTAAAGAAATGTAACGTGTCAAAAAATAGAAGTTATTTACAAAGATTTTCTCGTCAGATTTATTTGAAAAACGATTTCTTTTATTTTATAACCAACGTGTTATGACAATGGTTTGAGAAACGTTCTAAAAGCTAGTAAATATTTCAAAATGTTTAATTATTACAACAAAACGCCAAATTTATTTAAAAGAAAAACATAAACACATGAATAAAACAAAATTAGGGGGAAATTACATAACGCAGTTCAAACAAACATTTATTCAATACTTCGGCAGACCAATAGAAATTAATCTGATTATTTCAGTCATACTTAGCTTTGCTTTAATTTCGGTAATATTTGTTTTTGTGATTGTCATTCCTAAGTACTCTGAGATAAGCTCTTATTTGCACTGACGCAAATTGTACTTATGTTTGACAAATATTTTTATACGGTAGCAGTAGAATAGACTCTCGTTATTTGCCTTGTATTCCTTAGATAAAGAAATGGTTGTAAAGGTTCGTTTGTACATGTTTATGGCAACAGAATGGAGAGCAATCAAAGCAGTCGTTGTCGTCTGTTGATTGATGCGTAGCGACAATCACAGTGGGTACGTACGTTAAAGGTACAAGACATTACATAGAATATTGAACAACCCGTTTTCTTGATCGCATTTATTTGTTAGCAATATTCTACAAATATATACATTTGATTTTGCACTATTTTTATATAGAACTTCTCATTTTAAAGCTGTTTGTCAATAAGAACGTTGCTATTTTGTATTTCTTTGTGAGTGAGTAAAAGTTACGTCAAATATATTTTGGTTTTGATTTTGCCCAAACAAGATTTTCACACATCAGATCACAATCACACTCGACGAATATCGCTTTCTAAGCCTTATCCATCATCTGCATCTTTCTGCCCTTTATCCTTGTTTACAAGGGTCGATGACAAGGGAAAATGGAAGACGAATTAAGACGCCAGACGTCGTTTTTATTTCTTTGATCTATTTCCAAGCTTCGATGTGCACGCATTATTTATTGGCTATACACAGTGCAGTTTCACTGAAAAACCTAGTTTAAATCTTGCCATATTCTATGAAAAAAAATATATTTTGAGTCATCCAATTACACCCGTGTGGGCTCTGAGCATGTGGACGCGACCCGCAAAGCTGGTCGCATGCCAGAGGGTCATGACTATCCGGATGATTCGAGGATACCGCACGGTCGCCAGCGAATCGGTTAATCACCCTTGCCGGATTGCTGCCTTGATATCTGGAGGCGATGGCCCTCCAGCGCGTCTATGAGTGGCGCGTGGAGACGCATCGCCGGGACGAAACCCCGCTGCCTCGACAAGTCGAGGCGCGGTGGGAAGAACTAATGCGCTATCTCAGGGTAGTATAGATGGAGCGTTGCGCAACCGAGGACCGGACACGCCGCAACCGCGGCGGTAAGACCTCTCTTTGAGGAGTGGCTAGACAGGCGTCACGGCGTCCTGACCTGTCGCCTGACGCAAGTCCTCACTCGATATGGAAGTTTCGGGAGCTACCTGTGTCGGATGAGCAAGGAAGAAACGCCTGGGTGTCACCACTGCGAGGATCGCCCGGAGGACACGGTGGAGCATACGGTGAAGGACGGCCCCGCTTGGGTAGAGCACCGCCGTGTCCACACGATGGCGATAGGCGGATACCTCTCGCGCTCGGCATTGGTCGAGGCCATGCTGCGGGGCGAGACGGTGTGGAAAGCGGTCGCCTCCTTCTGCGCAGCAGTCATGCTAACGAAGGAAGAGAGACCCGTGAGGGAATGTAGAGCGTCCTCCTCACAACCCAGCCGCAGTGGTAGACGCCCACAGTGACGATCTCCGACCACCATACCGTACGGGCATGCGGACGGCGAGTAATGGGCGACTCGCTGTCCGACCATGGAACATGCCCGGGTCGACGGCGCGTTGTGTTCCACGCGCGCCTCAAAGTGTTTCAGCACAATGACGGGGCCTCCCTTTAGAGGGCCTAAGCCTGCCGGGGTCACGGGACAAACCGTGACCCCGGAACGTAAAGGGCTATTGAAGGACACCGTGGATTTTAGTCAGTACAAGTCTGATAGTACCTCCCGCCATGCCCTGACTCATAAGATGTCTTTACCACGCAAAAAAAAAAAAACATCCGATTATCATTTTTTACGCAACAGTAGCTAAAACAAATACCAAAAATAAGCAATGTGATCTTAAGAATACATGAGATGGTTAATTTTGCAGATAAAAACCCACCGAGTGCCATAGATAAGGGAGTCTATATCATACACAAGGATGACTTTAAAACGTAAGTGAGTACATTTTAGTGTGCGTGCCTCATTAGCATTGCACTTATTAAACAGAATGAGCGAAGACGATACGTTATTAGCAATAACAAGTCGTCAAACTACAGTTATTATGAAAGAATCAGAGTGAGTGTGCACCGTGATCAATTTAATTGAATCGAAACAATTTAATTGGTTCTAACAATTATATCGGCATAAACGATGTTGTTTTTCGTTTATTTTCAGAACGCCCGAATTAATATTCACTTACAGTTCAGAGAAGAATCCCATTGACGATATTAAAAAAGAAAATTCAGCATGCGCTGCAGCTACAAGGACTTTTCTTCATTATTTCATCTTAATATTACTTGGTAAGTACTACGATGTTTTGTGATTTAATCTTTTACTAATTTTCTGTCTGATTTACTTCAAAGTGAACAAACAAATTAAAGTTCTTTGAAATAGAAATTCTGTAGAAAAATCGGGTTGATTTCAGTTCAGAAATTCGGAAAATTTTACTACTAAAATTTGCTAGCGGTTTACCCGGCCTAAAATTATCTCATGGAAACTTACTGAAGGGCTAAAAATCCTATGTCTCTCAAAGTTCACTACAATTCGTTCAGCTGTAATTGCGTTGTAAAACAACACATAAAATGTCTTCCTCATTATATGAGTTTCCCAAAACATGTTGAGAACTGTTGAACACAAATCCATTTTTAATCAAAATTCTAGTCATCAGTAGAGCGTAGTTTAATATTCAACCTAGTACCCATGTATACATAAACGCCATTTTTGTTTGAACATTGTCCTATCAATCTTTTCCTAAAATGCTGTTAAGGGCAGCGATCTTGAACCTGCGTCACTGCCGATCTAGATAAATCATTAATTATTTGCTAGACTCTCACATGACTCCTTGTCAATATTATTCACAAAAAAATTGTCTAATTTACAATTATCATATTAACCATCTAACTAGAAAGAACTGGTCGCGGGACCAAGGGATTACCGTGACCCCGGTACGTAAAGGGCTACTGAAGGACACCGTGGATTTTAGTCAGTACAAGTCTGACAGTCCCTCCCACCCTGCCCTGGGTGGGAGGACTCATTTGATGATTTTACCACGATAAAAAAAAAAAAAAAAAAAAAAAAACTAGAAAGAACTACGGACTAATGTGTTTCATAATAGAAATATATGTGCACAAATCATATTAAAGGCGGGCTGTTTGATTAATTAGTTTAACTATTTGTTGGAAACCCATTCACTTTTAAGAATTCCTTAAAAAAATATTGGATTTTAACTACTTGTTAGTTTAACTACTGATTAAACAACTGGACCTTATTAAAGAGATAAATTAACTATGACTTCTTAAGAGGCCTCTTACAGTCCACTAGCGCCGCCAATCGAAAAAATGTCATAACTCGTAAATAGAATCAAAAATACAAAATGTGGTCTGTAATTACTGTAGAAAAGGCAATAACGTAATTTTATAACACATTGTCAACACTTGAAATATAGCTGTTTAGCTAAATCGTGCATTCTAAACATAAACGGCCGTTTTTGTTACAAATAAAAAAAATTAGCTAAACAGCTATATTTCAAGTGTTGACAATGTGTTATAAAATTACGTTATTGCCTTTTCTGCAATAATTACAGACCACATTTTGTATTTTTGATTCTATTTACGAGTTATGACATTTTTTCGATTGGCGGCGCTAGTGGACTGTAAGAGGCCTCTTAAAGATTCAGTCATCTTTCTATAGGCAATCTATCAGAATGGGTTGGCATCTGACTATGTATTTGGAGAGGGAAGACTACTATTCAAACTTGTTACGTTATCAATTTTATTCATCAATCTTTAAAAATCTTGTCTAAAATTATAAAAATCATCACTCATAAAAATCTGTTATAAATTATGAGAGTTAGTGACATTTTTTATTTGTTACTCCTAAACCGTTGGACCGATTTTGATGATATTTGGCACAGAGATAGATGGGATTATAGAATTATAGAGTGGGGGAGTACAAAGTGGTCTGAAGCTAATATAGAAGTAATTCGATCGTTCCTCCGTTTTGTTCCTGACAGTAACCTAATTTGATGCAAATCCTACAGTTCAGCACAGTATTATATGGTTAACTATGTTCAATCGTATTTTCTGTTAAGCTATAACAAAGCCGGCGTAACAAGTTGAACAAAAGCTTAAAACTTTTTAAATCATGCCTATGCTTCGGCACAAATATCAGGCAGAATTGTATATCATGTTTATGAACAGTTGAACAAAATTCACGAAGTTTTAGTATTACTCAAGTAGGTATAAATATTGCAAAGTACAAAACAAGTATTTTTTAAATTTTGCACTTTAAACGAGATATGTATGACTTTACGCTTTTTCAATTTTTGGGTGGGTGTGTTTATTATTAAACCAACATACACAAAGACAACTACTTATAGATCATACCTACAAATATTTGTACCGTACGGGAATTGAACTTGCAACCCGAAGCCCAGCAGTCGATCGGTCGACCACTGAACCAACAGAGCCATCATATTATTTTGGGTTTCCGTTTAAAAGACGTTTGGAAACGCTTTTTGATGAAAACCATAGGATCGCGCTGGATGCATGCCGCTACCAACCGGTCCTATTGTAAATCTATAGGGGAGGCTTATGTTCAGCAGTGGACGTCCGGGCCTAGGACTTGTATGATGATGATGACATGACAGTTTTCATTTATCCATAGGGTTAGCGTGCTGGGGCCTGCTATGGTGTGCATTCGGGGAAGAGTGGGGTTGGAACGGGCGGTGGTTCAAGCCAGCGGTGGTAACCGCTATAGCCTGGGCCACCGGGGAAGTGCTACAGATGACTACCACACTCCCACCACTTTTGGCGGCCCTTTTAACTGGCATCACGGCGCGAAACATCGGCTACCTTGACATGCGACATTACACTGAAATTGACGGATTTATGAGGTAAGGATCTGCGATTTTTTCTACCCACTCAGGGGTACTATTACATTTACACTATTTTAGTGGTAGGTACGAACTGAAAATTGGTTACATCAACATAATTGGACTGAATCCCGATTTGTTGTCAAACCTCATGAATTCAAAACGATTAGGAGGTTCATTCAAAACTTTCAAGGTACTTTCGTTCGGGCCCCTATTTCCATTAATGACGGACTAAAAGAGTAGACCCCCTGGACCCGCGTTGTGGATTACTGCCCAGAAAGAAAAAAAGAAAGAAAGAAAAAACATTCATTTGGCGCAAAAGAGACCACGATACACACAACATTTAAAATAAAATGAACACAAAAATAAGAAAGAATTTACATCTAATACAAGAAAAAAACAAAGAATTGTTGTGTGTGCCACGGCTGTGCTAAATAGGCCCATCATCATCATCATCATCATCATCTCAGCCATAGGACGTCCACTGCTGAACATAGGCCTCCCCTTTAGATCTCCACATATACCGGTTGGAAGCGACCTGCATCCAGCGTCTTCCGGCGACCTTTATAAGGTCGTCTGTCCACCTGGTTGGTGGACGTCCTACGCTGCGCTTGCTAGTCCTTGGTCTCCACTCTAGTACTTTTCGACCCCATCGGCCATCTGCTCTGCGAGCAATATGGCCTGCCCATTGCCACTTCAGCTTGCTAATCCGGTGGGCTATGTCGGTGACTTTAGTTCGTCTACGGATCTCCTCATTTCGGATTCGATCACGTAGAGAAACACCGAGCATAGCTCTCTCCATAGCTCGTTGAGCGACTTTGAGCTTTGAGATGAGGCCGATAGTGAAAGACCACGTTTCGGTGCCGTACGTCATCACTGGTAACACACATTGGTCGAAGACTTTCGTCTTGAGGCACTGAGGTATGTCGGACGAAAAGACATTGCGTAGTTTCCCGAACGCTGCCCAACCGAGTTGGATTCGGCGGTTGACCTCTTTCTCGAAGTTGGACCTACCTAATTGGACTACTTGTCCTAAGTAGATATATGAGTCAACAACTTCGAGTACCGAGTTTCCAACAGAGACTGGGGTGGGCACAACATTGGCATTTGACATAATTTTCGTCTTGTCCATGTTCATTTTCAAGCCCACCCGTTGTGAAACTCGGTCGAGGCCATCGAGCATCATGCTGAGTTCCTCCATCGACTTTGCCATGACTACGATGTCGTCGGCAAACCGAAGGTGAGTGATGTATTCGCCGTTGATGTTGATGCCAAGTCCTTGCCATTCCAGGAGCTTGAAGGCGTCTTCCATTGCGGCAGTAAACAGTTTCGGGGAGATAACGTCCCCCTGTCTTACGCCTCTTCTCAATGGAATCGCCTTCGTGCTATGCTCCTGTACTCGGACCGACATGGTGGCGTTATTATACAAACACTTCAATACCTCGATGTACCGATAGTCAATACGGCATCGCTGGAGTGACTCAAGCACAGCCCATGTTTCCACCGAATCGAAGGCTTTCTCATAGTCCACAAACGCTAAGCATAATGGCAAGTTATACTCTTCGGTCTTCTGTATAACTTGCCGCAGCGTATGGATGTGGTCTATGGTACTATAGCCTTTTCGGAAACCGGCTTGTTCGGGAGGCTGGAAGTCATCAAGTCTGTGTTCGAGACGGTTCGTGATAACCCTTGAAAACAGCTTATAAACATGACTCAGAAGCGTGATGGGTCTGTAGTTCTTCAATAGGCTGTTATCACCTTTTTTGAAGAACAGCACCACCTCACCCCTGCTCCACGTTTCAGGCGTTTTGCCCTCGGACAGGACGGAATTAAAGAGTTTCTGGAGGACTTTAAGTACCGGTGTTCCACCCGCTCTCAGAAGCTCTGACGTGATTCCGTCCTCGCCCGGCGCCTTGTTGTTCTTAAGCTGCTTCAGGGCCATCCTAATCTCGTACAGACTGATGTCCGGGATATCTTCGGTATAATGTCGGGACAGCTTGGCTCTTGGATCTCCTACCAAGCTGTCAACGGGCTTTGCGACCGAAGTGTATAACTGTCCATAGAACCTCTCGATCTCGCCTAAAACCTCTGCTTTGGTCGACGCTATGCTGCCATCCTCCCGTTTCAGCTTTGTCATCTGGCTTTGCCCAATAGACTTGTCCTTTGCGAACACTTTGGAGCCTTGGTTTCGCTGTATGGTCTCTTTAACACGATTCGTATTAAAGAGACGCAGATCGTGTCGCAAGGACTTAGATATACGTCTATTGAGCTGCCTATATGACTTCGCGTCATCGGAAGACTGCAACTGTAGCAAACGTCGTTCAGCCATGAGGTTTAAGGTTTGCTCGGTCAATTTCTGAGGTCTATCTTTACGGCAGGGTCTAAAAAACTTAGACCCTACCGTGCGGACAGTTTCCACTAGCCCGTCGTTGATCTCGTCCACTGAAACTAAGTTCTCAAGGCAAGCAAAGCGATTTGAGAGCTCGAGTTGAAAGCTTTTGGGGTTTTGAATGTGGGATCGAGTAGGTCGGAGCGTAGACTTCATCAAGCTGGACCTTTCAAGTTTAACATTGATATTCAGTGAGCCTCTTACGATTCGGTGATCGCTACCGGTTTTTACCCTGTTGATCACAGAGACATCACTGAATATCCGTTTCTTGTCGGTCATGAAGAAGTCTATCTCGTTTCTCGTGAAACCATCGGGGCTCAACCAGGTCCATTTCCTGTGAGGCGGCTTCTGGAAGAAAGAGTTCATCATGAAGAGTTCCTCTTTCTCCAGAAAGTCGGCCAGCCTCTGCCCCCTAGGGTTCCGTTGCCCATATCCAAATTGCCCCACTCTCAACTCATCACCGCTTTTCTTGCCCAACTTTGCGTTAAAGTCCCCCATAACAACAGTAAAGTGGGTTTTGGAACTATGTATGGCCCTACTTACGTCCTCATACATAGTCTCCACTTCATCATCGGAGTGTGACGAGGTCGGTGCGTATACCTGAATGACCTTCAGCGAATATCTTTTGGATATTCTGAGTATTAGGTATACCACCCTGCTCGACACACTGTCGATGGTTATTATGTTGTTTACGAGGGACTTGTGAACGAGAAACCCGACACCACCTTGGGACTGTTGGTCGCCCTCCCGGTAGTAGAGCAAATTACCAGACTTCAGGGTTACGGTGTCCTCCCCCTCTCTACGGACTTCGCATAACCCTATAATGTCCCAGTGTAATTTGCTCAGCTCCTCTTCCAGCTCGCAGATCTTTTCGTCAGTCCTCATTGTGCGTATGTTGTGTGTTACCAGGGCCAGTCGTCGTCGGGGTGGGTAGCCGGATCTCTTCCGGAGATTCTTCGCACCCCCTGCTCCGCCGTTACCTTGACTGCTACCCGCGCCAGGGATAGCGGAGCTGCCGGGGACTGGGGGCCTGGTTTCTGTGCTTATCATTAGGGGGTATAATGCCTTTAATCGCCACGCTTGGCAGGCGGGTTGGCGATCGCAGTGAGGATGTGCAGTACACGGAGGACGCTGCTGCCCGACCTCCGGTTTGTCCCTTAGTCGCCTCTTACGACACCCACGGGATGATTTGGGGGAACGCAATTCTAAGCCGGCGCCCCACGGCCTCACGGTCTGGCAAATAGGCCCAGTTCAACAGAATGTCGAGCATCTAGTACTCGACACTGGTTTTCAACTGGACCTGTGTCCAACATTATAAGCTGATTATACGTAATGCTTATGTAGTCTGAAACATAATGCTAACAATAATATTTTACTACTAAATGGCAACTGTCTTTATTTCGGATCGTTACAATGTTGTAAACGTCGAAAGACTGGCAACCACTCTCATATTGTCCAGTTATTGGGTTGTGGAGTATACAACATTATTTTTAGTATATGCGAAACCTGAATATAGTTTGTTCAGAATCAGGAACTGAATCGATTCCGGTAATTTTTACACCATATTCTTTTTGTTCCAAAAATATTTTAATTAACTTTTATCACCACTTTATTACAATACAATCACTATAAGGTTATGTACGTATTGCCAAACTATTATCAATGAGTGTACGACACAGGAGGCGCAGGTTGAGCGGAGGTACCGCGCCTCGCCGCGAAAATAGGATATTTTTGAACGGGCAACCAGTTAACATAACAAGCTTATAACTTTATGATTTTTCATGATACTGTTTTGAAATTTTGTACATAGATTCTTTACACAAAAATACTAGACAGGTGTGTCGGGTTTCGCATAAACAAAAAATAAGGTTGTAGATAGGCTGCTGGCTGATAGGCAGATCTAGAGGCGAAGACCCTCTAGCACGTCTATGAGTGGCGTGTGGAGGCGCATCGCCGGGGCGAATCCCCGCTGCCTCGACAAGTCGAAACGTGGCGGGAAGAGCTCCGGCGCGATCTGAGGGTGGTATAGAGGGAGCGACTGTCGCAACCGAGATTCGGGCACGCCGCAATCGCGGTAAGACCCCTTTTTGAGGAGTGGCTGGATAGGCGTCACGGCGTCCTTACCTACCTCCTGACGCAGGTCCTCACCGGACTTGGAAGTTTTGGGAGGTACCTGTGTCGGATGGGGAAGGAATAAACGTCTGGGTATCACCACTGCGAGGATCGCCGGGAGGACACGACACGGTGGAGCATACGGTGAGGACTGCCCCGCTTGGGCAGAGCTCTGCCGTGTCGTCACGGAGGCGATAGGCGACGACCTATCGCGCCCGGCAATGGTCGAGGCCATGCTGCGGAGCGAGGTCGAATGGGAAGCGGTCGCCTCCTTCCGCGAAGCAGTCATGCTAGCGAAGGAGGAATGGACAGAGGAAATGAGCAACTCGCTGTCTGACCATGGACCATGCCCGGGTTGACGGCGAGTTTTCTAAACTTTTGCTGACGGACTTATTAAGCTTGTAATTTATTGATGTTGTCAACATTTCTTTTATTTGAAAATCTAAAAAAAAGTTGGGTTTGAGTATTTCTAAATAACAACGGCCAAACAGCCTCAGTCAAAAACATGCCAATGCGTAATCTTACAATAAGAAGCTAACAATGCAATGTATATTGTTACAATTGCAATTGCAACAATGTAAAATTCAGTTCTGAAGACAAAAAATAATGGTGCAACATTATTCAATGCGCATGATAAATGTATAGATCATTTCAAGAGCGAATACACTGAACAGAATTTAAAACAAACTATTAAATCCTTATTTTTCGAAACTACTTTTATTGCAACTTCGTAACCTTATAAGCAAGATACATGGGTCTAAAAGTTTTTAGAATAATTTGTAAAAATGTCTTTGTAGAAAAAATTTGTTTGTTTTGAAGCTTTCCATACATTTCCAACCGACATTTGCAATTATCTTTTTTCGAATAAGACATTTTGAAAATCTTTTCTACTAAGTTTTAGACCTATGTATCCTGCTGTATAAAGTTTCATTAGATTTGGTTCCATAATTTGGAAAAATAAGGACATGGACGTTTGTTTGACAGGCCTATGGCGAACAGGCCCTTAATCATTCTTCACTCAACTCAGTCTATCGCAGTCTACCGCTGGATAAAGGTCCTATCCCATCACCCTCTACCTTCCGCATCCAGTGCCACTTTCTTAAGGTCGTCGCTTCTAAAGGCATTATTTCATAGAACTTCGTAAAAAGAAAAATACCTTCATCATCATAAACAATTGTTGCAGAAAAATATACCCAGTGATAATTCTGGGTAAAGGTTCTTTAGGATGGAACTTGAGCTATATGAAAACGAACTGGAAGCAAGTGGCTACGCTTGGAGTACTACCCTGGACTGCAGAGGTCGTGACCCTTGCTGTTTGCATGAATCTCCTGCTTGGATACCCATGGCTTTGGGGTAAGATTATTTCTTTTTACTTATTTTTTTAACTTCTTTTGTTTTCTTTCTTTTTAAGCTGTAGTTGCCTTGTGCTTTGTTCCTGAGGTCTTCAGACACTCTTGTGTCAAATTCTCCATATTCTCGCTTTTCTGAGGATACCTCCCTTACGGCTGTATATCTACTGGAGGACACGGTGTAGGACTGAACCGCTTCGGCAGAGCACCGCCGTGTCCTAACGGAAGCGATAGGCGGCGACCTCTCACACTCGGCTTTGGTTGAGGCCATACTGCGGGGCGAGACGGAATGGGAAGTGGTCGCCTCCTTCTGTGAAGCAGTCATGCTAGCAAAGGAGGAGGCGGGCGCCGTGAGAGAGAGGACTGCGTCGACCTCACAAACCAGCCGCCGACAGAGACGCCCACGGCACCGGACGTCGCGATTAGATTTACCAGTACAAGTCTTTCAGTCCCTCCCGTCCTGCCCTGGGTGGAAGTTTTCATTTGATGATTTAACTACCATAAAAAAAATGGCTGTACATCTGAATGACCACCAATTCAGACCATCTTGGCGAAGACTGGATTCCCTCATGGAGATGGACGTTCTTGTATTTAACTTGTGATGAATACTGGCCATAATCACCAAAAGACTCAATAATAATATCTACAAAATGTAGACTTCTAAAACTCAATAAATAAGTCCTAAGTAACTTGCTTAAATATAACTTATACCTATTATAAATGCGATGGATGGATGTTCGTTCGTATCTTGATGAAGTTCAGCTTTTTTTCATTATCGTGGTAAAATCATCAAATGAGTCAGGGCAGAGCGGGAGGGACTGTCAGACTTGTACTGACTAAAATCCACGGTGTCCTTCAATAGCCCATTACGTTCCGGGGTCATGGTAATTCGTACAGTCCCGCGACCAGAGTTTTTTTTTATTTAGGGTATCATTTATCTCGGTATACGTTCCCGTGGGATAACTTACGACTTACGTGCAACCAAAGCCCCTGACGACAGCAAGTCTTGTACATTGTAGCTGAAAATGTGTAGGATTTATATCTAGTCAACTCAAGTTATTTTAACAGTATTTGTACTACTGTGACTTTTCTGGTCGCGGGACTCTACGAATTACCGTGACCCCGGAACGTAAAGGGCTATTGAAGGATACCGTGGATTTTAGTCAGTACGAGTCTGACAGTCCCTCCCGCTCTGCCCTGGGTGGGAGTACTCATTTGATGATTGTACCACGATAAAAAAAAACTGTGACTTTTCTATCTAAAAGCAAACACCACTTATCATGTCACTCTATACAGTTTAATTTACCCGTAATTGTATGAAATTGTGGGAATTGGAGCACAATGCTGGCTGTAATTAATACTTGTCTTCTTTGTAAACTTGTGTATGTGTGGGTGATATTAAAGGACGGAGGATCCACGTGAAGCTACGTCATTCATTTGATCTTGAATTTATTATATACATTATGACGCTGATGGTTGCATTATCGTAAATCTTGAGCAAATAAAATACAAAGTTGTGCGGGTATTTGTCTGGTATTTAGGTTAGGCTCGTGACGATGGTAGACCAAATGGTATAAAACCATAAAGACTTGAAAGTTGAGTAGATTGGCTATGGAACACACTTCTTCCTTAGCACGGTGGCTGCTGCAGGTGCAGATAAGCTCAAACGTAGCGAATGTAATAAGTTTGTAGGTCGTTATGTGTTAGAGCGGTTTCTGTGATCTTCTGGAAGTTCTAAAAGCGGTTGTTTAAATCATCCAGCAAACTAGATGCTGGTCTATTTTTTGAATGAAGAAACTGATAAATGGCCATTAGCATTGCCTGATCTTAACTTATCTGATGTGAAAGTTTGTAAAACAAGATCGTAATTTTTAATTAAAAAAAGCCCAACTGAATGATTTAAATACATAATTTAGTATTTTAACACCAAAAAATGCCTTATCTCAAATATATGCGCTGTAAAGGAAAATGAACTAGCTGTTCGAAACTTTCAGCGGCGAACCGTCTACAAAAAGAGAATAGTCCACTACTAAGCCTATTTTACTCACAGAGTATGAACGTTTCAGACGCGCCCATATACCCTTTGTTTATCAAAAGCCTTTGATGGAATTATCTCTAAATGACATACATGTTTAATATCCAATTTCATAGGACAAAGTATAAGAATACTCGTGTTTTGCCGCGATTCAATAACGTTCAATAGCAGATGCTAAACAGTAATGTCTTTTAAACAGTTCTATTTATAGAACAACGTGTCACACATTAGTTCTGATAAATCAACGCTCGCATCACCCGTTATTAAAACTTCCTGCAACCCATTTATTAGCAAGCGTCAACTCGACGCGAAAAATAAATTGAAAATCAACGTAAACTCGCAAAAACCGTCAACTAACATTCGATGAAACACGAAACACCTCAAACCGTGTAATAAAATAAAATTTGTCACGAACGCTGAACACAATGGAGCTCGGTGTGTGCGCGGTACAAAGCCAATTCAATAAATTCTGGTGCGGAACTCGTATTGCAAAAGATTTGAATGCATTTTCGCCGCATGACGCGCGTGTAGCGCACTATTGAGACGCGCTGGTACGCCATGAGCTCGTAGCCGCCACGCCACTACCACGCCGCCACCACGCCGCTGTGCCCCACACCCGTCCCTCTGCGTGCGCACACCTGTAATTACCTACGAGTAGACGGCCCGATTTTCCGGACAAAGCATCAAAGCGAAAAAGTTTCCAACTGCGAGTTTTTGTTTTACTTTCGCGCTCTTATTTGCCCAACCCGTATGTAGTCTGCGTCAACATGGACGTGCATTCGCTGATAATGCCGTAATGATTTAATTATATTGGATTTTTATCATACGTGCGGCTACGTAAAATATGAAACGATAAACATGCCTTCAATTTGCATAAGTAAATGATATTTGCTGAATAATGCTAACTGTGTTCACTGTAGCTCGACGTTAACGCTTCCATGCAATTATTTATCAATGTAGAGAAAAAGTGTCAAGGTATATTTCAATGATACTCTTATTATTATTATTTATTTCTATATTTTTGCCACCAGCTTAAACTCTTTAATTTGCTCTTAAAAAGTATCTCCAATATTTATTTAGAATATAATAATGCTCTTTGTGACAGTTTTCGTTTGTGTATTATATTTCATTTTTAACGAGATGTCTTTGATACAAAACCTTTTTTTTTAGCGTGATAAAATCATCAAATGAGCCTCTCATCCAGGGCAGGGCGAGACTTGTACTACAGGGACTGTCAGACTTGTACTGACTAAAATCAAACGTCCTTCAATAGCCCTTTACGATCCCGGGGTCACGGTAATTCGGAAGTTCTGCGACCCCAGCAGGCTTTGGCCCTCTAAAGGAGCGCCCGTCATTCTGCTGACACTCTTTGAACCGCGTGGAACACAACGCGCCGTTGACCCGGGTATGGTCTATGGTCGGACAGCGAGCCGCCCATTACTCGCCGCCCGCATGCCCGCGCCTATGGTGGCCGGAGATCGTCTTGCGACGTCCGACGCCGTGGGCGTCTACCACTGCGGCTGGGGTGGAGGGAGGATGCTGTCCTCTCCCTCGCCCTCTCCCTCCCACGCTCTCGCTCACGCGTCCCGCCTCATCATGACTGCTTCGCAGAAGGAGCTTCCTACTCCATCGCGCCCCGCAGCATAGCCTCGACCAATGCCGGGCGCGAGAGATCGCCGCCGGCGACACGGCGGTGCTCTACCCAAGCGGGGCAGTACTGCACAGTATGCTCCACCGTGTCCTCCGGGCGATCCTCGCAATGGTGATACCCAGGCGTTTCTTCCTTCCTTATCCGACACAAGAACCTCCCGAAACTTCTGTGTCCGGTGAGAACCTGCGTTAAGCGGTAGGTAAGGACGCCGTGACGCCTATCCAGCCACTCCTCAAAGAGGGGTCCTACCGCCTTGATTGCAGCGTGTCCAGGGTACATTATGTAATCGTCATAATTCAATATATATACCTGCAGGAAGAAAAAAAACAAAAAGTAGTTTCTCCAAGATTCAGTTTTTCGACTTATATTTCGGCGAATAACTCAGAAACCTTGCGCTTGAGGACATTTTGCCGATTATATTTTCTAAGTTTGTCTAAGTGTCCTCTATCTAAACATATAATTTTCTTTGTGCACGGCAATTGTGAACAAAAAAAAAATGGCGGGCGACAACCTTCGTACAAAAATCTTCCTTGATTGTGTATGTTTACGAGTAGTTACAGTTTGAAAGATGGCATGATGCAGTTTTGGAATCAATAGGTGACGTTGTTGTTCGTAAGCTGCTACTATGTGCGGATCCTTAGTTATCCTTATCCCTAATTTATGAAAGCTCTAACACAAAACTTTTCTTCCCAGGTTTCCTTCTAGGGTCGGTCTACGCTTCAGTATCATGCCCCATCATTATGCCAACGGTGACGCAACTCACGGCTGGCAAGAACCTGGCCCAGAACTGGCCGCAGCTGATCTGTACCGCGGGTGGGACCGACACCGCACTCAGTGTTGGCATGTTCGGTGTTATACACAGCTTTATCATGTACGACGGCGATGACGCCTACCGGTATGCTCGGGTAAGTTATTGTGGCCTCCTCTACTGTTGTGCGAAATATCTGATCGCCATAGTGGGTCAAAGCCTGCCGGGTTCGCGGAACTGTCTAAGCAAGTAACTGTGACCCTGGAACGTAAAGAGCTATGGAAGGAACATCGTGGTCAGTATGAGTCTGACAGTACCTTCCGCTCCAACCAGGGAGGAAGGACTTTTTACCTTTTGGTATAATTTTACCTAGCTAAAACATTAGGGTAAGTTATTGTGACCTTTTCTATTGTTGACCGTAATAGTCTATACAGTAGATCATGTCACAATGCAGCCCTGGAACGCTCCACCTGGAGAATGTTTGTAATGTGTGTATACTTTTAAAAAGTCAACCCTACAAGATAAGTAGATAGACAACTATTATGATCGACCATAATAATTTATGTATGTCGGACCTTTCTCATATCATATCATCATAACTGTATAGCCATGTACTAAAAGGAAGAAGGCAATATATGTATTTATTTAAACTTCGTGTACAAAAATGGAACAAAGGCGGACTTAACGCCACAAGGCATTCTCTCCTAGGCAACCTTTGGGTTAAATTAGACAAATATACCGCTAAAAATCCAACTCGGGGAGGGTTAATAAAAATTCACCAACCATCTTCAACCTTCGCTAACATCTTAACAAAACACCTAAGGGCACAAAGTTACCGCGATAAGTTTCACAGAACGTCGGCTAACTTTGTTGATGTTGCAGGCGGCGTGCGCGCTCTTGGTGGGTGCAGTTGTAGGCGCCAGCTGGGGCAGCCTAGCCAAGTTCCTGCCACACTCACGAGAGGCCTACCTCACGGAGTTGAGGGTACTCTTCGTCGTGATTGGCGGGCTTTTCGCCAGCTTCATTACCACGCAGTTTGGGTGGGGTGGCACAGGTTAGTTTATGTTCTCTTTTTAACTTTGTTGTAATGTTATTAAGCTCATGTTGTTTGATGATTAGTTAAACTAGCTATTTGTTACTAAAATGTATGAGATTTTAACTTAAGTTAGTTTAACTATTGATCAAACAACTGGCCCTAAATGACGTACTGTGTAACATAAACGAGAAAGGTTTAAAGACGTCATATTGTAACATGATGGCATGCTTCTTAACACTATTAAATTAACGACAGATCTTGATTTCCAATACTGAGTAAGTTGAGTGTGTGTGAGAGTGCTTGTTGCATGAAACAAAATGTAGTATTAATAAAATAAAAATAAATAAACTGAAACACTTTAGGGTCTAACGCTCACCTGTCGTGCATAGACATAATGGCTATCCTCGTATGACAATGTCCACACGAAAAAAGAAAAATAAACATGATACCTGTTGCTATTTATAAAACTGATAAAAGTTGAACGCTGCCAAAAATTCTAATGAAAAAACTGACACGAACTTGGGTAGTGGCTGGTCAATAAAACGGTTGTTTACTATCATAATACGGCCACCTGGACTACTGAACTTTCCCAGTTAATTCACTATTTGATATTTAGCTGGCCAGCCTTTTTTTTATCATGGTAAAATCATCAAATGAGTCCTCCCACCCAGGGCAGGGCGGGAGGGACTGTCAGACTCGTACTGACTAAAATCCACGGTGTCCTTCACTAGCCCTTTACGTACCGGGGTCACGGTAATTCGTAAGTCCCGCGACCCCGGCAGGCTTTGGCCCTCTACAGGCCCCGTCACTGTGCTGGCACTCCTTGAGGCGCGCGTGGAACACAACGCGCCGTCGACCCGGGCATGGTCCATGGTCGGACAGCGAGTCGCCCATTACTCGCCGTCCGCATGCCCGCGCCTACGGTGGCCGGAGATCGTCTTGCGACGTCCGATGCCGTGGGCGTCTACCACTGCGGCTGGGGTGGAGGGAGGACGCTGTCCTCTCCCTCACGCGGCCTGCATCCTCCTTCGCGAGCATGACTGCTGGCCAGCCTGAGGTATTATTATTATATAAATATACGTATTCCTCCTCCCTTATATGTATCCAAGGGTTGACTTGAAAGATAACTTTAAGCAATGAGACTATCCATTGTGTCACATTTTTTAACTTCTTTCTTTTCTTTGCCGACTACCTCTGACAACAGAGTAAATTAAGCCGCTTCTGGTGAGGCCTTGCTATAGCTTATTATAAAATAGTTTACCCTATTTATAAATATGTAGTATTTGTCAGAGACTTATCTTTTGTATGTACCTACTTACTTAATAAAGAGTATTCTATCTATAACTTAAACTTCAAATTAGCTATCCTAATAGCTAGCGGTAAATAAATTGTGTAAGGACTACTTAATAAGGCACTAAAAACTTCGCACTTCGCAACCAAAGCCAAATAACTGTAGAATGGAAACTATTTAGTACATAGATTATTAACTTACTTAAATGTGTATAATTCATATTTCATTTGCTTAAACGTTTAATATAATTGTGTAAGCACTAATGTAGTTAAATCACGGAATTATAGTAATTTGCGGACAAAGCCGGGGCTTAGAAAGGCTTAGCTTTACACCGATTTGAACAATAATTCTAAACACTGTTTAAAACATAACTTAGTTTGTTACTGAAACTTAATACTTTTTTTAGAGTTGTAAAATCATCAAATGAGTCATCCCATCCACGGCAGAAAGGGAGGGACTGTCAAACCCGTACAGACTAAAATCCACGGTGTCCTTCAATTGCCCTTACGTTCCGAGGTCACGGTAATTCATAAGTCCCGCGACCCCGGCAGGCTTTAGCCCTCTAGAGGGAGACCCCGTCATTTTTACTGACACTCTTTGAGGCGGGCGTGGAACACAACGCGCCTTCGACCCGGGCATGTTCCATGGTAGGACAGCGAGTTGCCCATTACTCGATGCCCGCATGCCCGCGGAAAATACAAAATTATACTGTTATTTTAGAATCAAACATTATATTAATTTTAATCATTTTATTGTTATTAAATGTCTTACAACGACAGTACCAAATAATTATGACGTACCTTACTACCAACTAGTACGAAATCTGAATTCCATAATCACGCGACGATGTTAGGGTTTCAACCTGTTAGTGACAGATTGCAGCTGGCATCTCTAATTGAATTTAGAATTTCGAGATTTACTCAGACAATTTAATCAGAAATAATTATGTAGTTATTTGAATAACAGTCAATACAACTCAAATCAAAAAGTAAATAATTTCGAAAATGTGTCAACTCATCAAGGAGTTCCAATAAATAAAAACACTGGCAAGTTATAAAACAACCTAGAAAAAAAGAAATAAATAAAAAAGAAACTCTAATGGCTTTGTACAAAATAATTTTGACACAAAATAGCCAGTATTATATTTATAAATGTCACCAAAAAGGTTACATCGTACGATGTGACGGCACGTGGACGGCAAAAATGCAAAAACTAACGTAAATATAATAATAAAATAAAAATATTTTCACCATACAACGGTTTTACAAACAATTGCGATTTTGAAATTCAAAAATAAGTTTTGCATATTGTGAAAGACTAGTGCCTTAGCTAAGTTCATGGCCTGTGTTTTAAACCACCAGGTTACCTCCTCTTTTTTGTAGTTCACAGTTAGTGCACTAATTTTGAAGAAGGTGTGGTTACAAATGTTATTAAAAAGGACTTATCGTGTTATTATCGTAAATTTGGTGAAGCTAGATATAATATTATTGGTAGATCCTCACCATTTCATCCTGTATTGACGTTCAATGATGCATTAACAAAAGATGAAGCCGGTAGTCTCAGTGTGTATATTTTTATACACTCTGCACCTTTCCTATATCTTTGCGACAGTGCGGCAATATCCAGTAAGTTAAATAAAACTGTCCTTAGAGATACTTCTATACAAAGTTATGGACCCTATACTATCACTTGTGCAGCACGGATATTCAAGCTATACATACAAAATGGATACAAAAT
Source organism: Agrotis puta (assembly GCA_943136025.2). Taxonomy (NCBI): domain Eukaryota; kingdom Metazoa; phylum Arthropoda; class Insecta; order Lepidoptera; family Noctuidae; genus Agrotis; species Agrotis puta. Next base: position 10,652,269 of record OW964170.2, on the reverse strand, counting down.
AGGTGGTGTTCGAACCACGTTTCTTTTTCAAATGCAAATAATCTGCATTAAGGATATACGAAAACTCGAAAGAGTGCTGCAACGAGCTTTCAACGGAGCTTTTCGATCATGTGTTACAAGCTTTTATCACCGTCCCACGTTTTCAGTTCAAAGTAAATGTAAAAGTACGTAAAAGGACCTTTCCTAAAATGTTTGAAATATAGTACTTCGTAAAAAAGTAATAAAATACTTTACGATAGTTTTACTTGAGTTACTGCTGTATTCTCTGTGCGTCAAACAGATGACTTTTCCCATGCACAGTTTGGTCTTCGCAGAATCTTTCATTTTTGTGATTTAATACACGAGAAAATATAATATTTTTGGAAACCACGGGACTGTAACGCGTGCATTTTCATGTGAACATGCATTCGAAATGTTTACTGAAGCCGGTTTGCTTGAAGATCGAAAGAGTAAACAGAAACAGATTTTATTTTAGGAAGAATAAGATTCATGTTTACTTAACGAAACGAAGTCACCTGAGTGTGAGTCATGACTGTATGTAGAGTACTATAATTTGTGATAATTATTGTACAAATATTTGTGGTTACTTCCCTAATATAAATGATGCTTCAAATGCTTTTGATTCATGTCATAAACAACCTATATATCAGGGGTTCCCAAACTGTGCGTCGCGGTGCCCTGGTGCGTCGTAGAGAGTACAGAGAGGCGCCGTGAGACGCGAGGGTCAACCATTCTCCGGATTGATATTGCGTAGAACCAAGATTCTATATGTATAAAATATCCACCAGAAAGAAGAGGATAGTCTCATTGATCTCTTTTGCAGCAACAAACCCAGATCCACGTGCTCTGATTTCGGGGAGTTCGAAACCAGTATTATTTTTTTTATTATTCACCTCTGGTATCAATCGATTTCGTTCGGAAATCAGTTGATCGTTGTTGGGGCTATATACCATATTTATCACACGCGATCAGATCGTATCGCCGGAACGGATCGCACTCTGTCGGTAAAGGTCTATATTGCTCAAACCACTATTCACTTAACCCTAAAACGTCCATAATTTTGCAGGTGGCATAGCAGTATTAGCATGTAACGCGACAGCGGCTCGGCACTGGGCGAAAGCGGGCTGGAAACTCAACAACAACCCTGCGTCGACCGCGTACCGAGTCATGTGGTCTGCGGTCGAGCCGGCCCTCTTCGCCTTCTCTGGAACCTTTTTCGTGGTACGTGTATTGATTATTCCCAGGTGCATATTAATTGAGGGTTTCTAGAATGAAAATAAAAACACAAACATTTTAAACGTACAAATTGTTGAGCGCTCTTCAACTACACGTTGTTTTTTTATATATACAGGCTGTTAGGTAAATTAAACCCCGTAATAAAAGCATAACATATAAATCTATGATTTTTCTACTCTATAGCCTGTTACGTCCTGTTAGACTTGGGTCGCGGGACTGCTTATCTGGTAATCGTGACCCAGGAACGTAAAGGCTTACTGAAGGGCACTGTGGATTTTAGTCAGTACGACTGAAGGTCCGAGCAGCCCCACGCTCTTCATTGCTTAATGTTCGCTCAGCGATATTTTGCATGACTATAAGTATATATAACTATCGCAATCCATTGAGGGGTGCTATTCCCCGTAGATACAAGTATTAAATAAGCATCGGGCTAAGTATTTACTTGTTTATTTTATTTTATGCTTTATTTCAGGCAACTAGAGGTCCATAAAAAACAATACACATATAAATATAAAACAATACTACATTCACACGCTTGTTTGATGTCATATAGGCTTTTTTTTACGAGGTAAAATCACTCACATGAGTCCTTCCACCCAGAGCAAAGCGGAAGGGATTGTCAGACTCGTAGTGACTAAAATCCTCGGTGTCCTTCAATAGCCCTTTACGTACCGGGATCACGGTCATTCGTGAGTCCCGCGACCCCGGCAGGCTTTGGCCCTCTAGGGGGAGGGCCATCAGTGTCATATAGGCTACAATAACTATAAACTATAATTATTTTCATGATTTATGAAATCGTAAATCATTCATTTAAACGGCCTAGTATTATGATGCAATTTTACAAAAATAAAGATGAAAACTTTATCATCCTTTTTAGTGATAATAAACTATCATATACAAGCTTTTCCCGGTTTTACCCCACAACTCGGCTCCTATTGGTGGTATCGTAATGTTATAATTATGGCCTATAGCCTTCCCTAATAATTGGAAACTTTTCAAAATATAATTCGTTTTTTGAATTTGTAACAGTAGTTCCTTAGATTAGCGCGTTTAACCAAACCAAACAAACTCTTCAGCTTCATCTTTATAATATTAAAATAGATGATATGGATTGTTGTAAAATCGCCATAAAATTAATTCCCCACGAAAAAAAAATCTGTATAAATTAGTCCAAGGTTCAGGCAATATTTTATCATAGCTATAAAGTGTATTAATGTGTCATATTTTATTACAGTTACAGGCGGAACTTTCGAAAGTCATGGTCGTTGGGTTCGGCATACTGTTTGCCTGTCTGGCAGTCAGGCTGATCGTCGCATTCCTTGTCTGCACCAAGTTAACAACAAGAGAGAGGTTATTCGTCTGCTGTACATGGGTGCCGAAGTCGATCGTAGAGGTATGTATCTAAAAGCGAAAATTGCGATAAAATTCGTATAATCAATGAGAGCAATAGAATCGGATATTAGAACAAAAAAGCCTTTATAGACCCCCAAATTACTTAATTCAGAAACTTAAGTGAAAGCTAAAAAAAAATGCTACAGTCCTTTCTCATTTATTTCACCCCTCTGACAGCAACCCGCTAAGAAATTGGAACAAAAATAAGGATCACTGTGATACAAAATTAGAATATCTTCTTCATGAAGTTTCGGGAGGTTCCTGTGCCTGATAGGGAGGGAAGAAACGCCTGGGTGTCACCACTGCGAGGATCGTCCGGAGGACACGGTGGAGCATACGGTGCAGGACTGCCCCGCTTGGGCAGAGCACCGCCGTGTCCTCACGACGGCGATAGGCGGAGACCTCTCGCGCCCGGCATTGGTCGAGGCCATGCTGCGGGGCGAGACGGAGTGGGAAGCGGTCGCCTCCTTCTGCGAAGCAGTCATGCTCGTGAAGGAGGAGGCGGGCCGCCTGAGGGAGAGGACAGCGTCCTCCCTCCATCCCAGCCGCAGTGGTAGACGCCCACGGCGTCGGACGTCACAGGACGATCTCCGGCCACCGTAGGCGCGGGCATGCGGGCAGCGAGTAATGGGCGACTTGCTGTCCGACCATGGACCATGCCCGGGTCGACGGCGCGTTGTGTTCCACGCGCGCCTCAAAGAGTGTCAGCAAATTGACGGGGCCTGAAGAGGGCCAGAGCCTGCCGGGGTCGCGGGACTTACCCATCACCGTAACCCCGGTACGTAAAGGGCTCGTGAAGGACACCGTGGATTTTAGTCAGTACAAGTCTGACAGTCCCTCCCGCCCTGCCCTGGGTGGGAGGACTCATTTGATGATTTTACCACGATAAAAAAAAAAAAAAAAAATCTTCTTCATGAACAAGTATTGGTGATGAAGGGTCAATCACTCTTGCCTGGCGGACACCACACCCTAGAGTTGTGCAAACTCAAGCAATTAAGTCTGTCTCCGGTTCCAGATACTATATTTCTCCCAATCCGTGCCACAACATAGTGTCATCAACCTTTGACTTTACAAGAAAATTTAACCAATAATCCAAATAATCCAATCTTACCAAAGGGCTTCGTTTTAGCATAAATGGAAGCAGACCCCCAATAGTTTGAAAATATTCTAACCAGGTGTTCGTCCAAGAGCCTAGTTTCCTTCCAATATTCAAATTTTCAGTACTAGAATTCATATTGGCACCTATCCAGTTCCAAACCCCAGGAGTTTCTTGTGCCACTAAGACTCTAAGAAGGTTTTAGTAAACATTAAATCCGCTTTAAATATAGTTTGAAGATTGTTTCGTATAATGAACGCTGAACGGCGACATCGCTTCAAGTTAATCCTTCCGTTCTAATGGATTTAAATGCGAGTCCTTGACCTGTCACCTAAAGGTCATACTGAGGGCGATGACCTTTAATCATATCTTAGTGAATAATTAAGGTATTACTTTGGAGGTCATTTGTAGTCTTCATCGTAGAGTTAATTCCAGTTTAGCTTGGCTGTTGTTAAGGTTCATTTTGAAATAAGTTGCGTCTGAATTTTCACTTTTTCGAGTAATAATATTTTTTTTTAAATGTGTACCCAGCATGGCCCACTAGTATGGACCACTGGGCCAAGCACTCAAATAATTCTAATGGAATCTATTTCTTCCTTTTCAGGCGGTATTATGTCCTATAGCAATAAACGCACTGATAGCCCGTGGAGACCCTGATGACGTTCGAATAGAGTACGCGGAGCACATCATGAGGCTCCTGGTGCAGGCCATACTGATAACTACGCCCATCGGCTTCCTTCTCACCAAACATTTAGGACCCATACTTCTGAAGGAGAAACATAAAAAATGTGAAAACGGTAAATATTGGATTTCTAGATTCATTATTTCCCTTATTCTTTATACCTATTTTTAAATATTTTTGATAAAAAAAAACAAACATTTAAAAATATAAACAATTGTGGCCCACCCGCATCGGAAACAGGGTACCCGACGGTCAGGACTCCAGAATTTAGCGGTGGCATTTGGACCTTCTATGTAAAATTAACAACTTACTGAAAATTACATTAAAAATAAACAAAATTCCAACTAGATTCTTGAATAAGTAATTTTTAGGTTCTGATCCAAGGAAATTAATGTAATTAAATAATTAAGAAATGATTAAATACAATTTTATTGATACAGTAAAAAATTTGGCCTGATGATGTATGACCTACTTATTTATACAAAGTATAAGCCAATTATCTTATGATTCTATACAAATGGCAAAAGTTAAAGAGGAAACGAGTTGTTAACTCGTAGCTTGGCAAAAATCCAACAAATAATTTTGCATTATTGCAGTTTTTGAAGCTTATTCCGTCTAGATATTATAGCATTTTATTCGAGACACATTTCTTGGGAGCCTTTTAAAAAGTAATAATACAAATATACGATACAACACCGTTAAATGAACTACGAAAGTTTTATCCAATTTTCATTGTTCGGAGTAAAAAACTTCCACGTTAATCTAAAAGAAAAGTTTAAAAGTAAAACCTACCTTGTTTTTCTTTGTTTACCGGGTCATAGAAACTGACACAATAGACTTTGGTTCCAAAATCAAATACTTGACATATTTTATTTGATGGGAACTTGTTTCAATGCAATTTTAATTCTCATATTTTAAATATCTTAAGCTATCATTAAGCTTAGATCCGCGTTGTACATAGTAGGTATGTGTTTATTATGTAACTGTACCAATTAACATCTCTGAATTTTTGTTTCAGAATCCGAATCATAATAGAAGATAAGCAACGAAAGGATCTCATTATTAATTAGTTAATTTATTAAGATTAAGTATTCCGTACTTAATGTCATGTAGTCCCTGTCCAAAAGGGCTCATCTCTCATAGAGAACTTATAGGCTCAAAGGGTATGTGATTAAAATTGGTAGCAGAAATAATGCCTTCCCACCACTGCACTGATGTCATTTTACTTCGAAAACGGGCCTCCGTTGATTTGCAAACCAAGAAGCCAGCAGCTTGTACAGTTACGTTTCTCTGATACATTTAATCCTGTGTATAATCCTTGGCGGTAGGCCATGATAACTGCATTGCAACTTGCTTCAAGCGACTGGCGCACGCATCACTTGTAATTGTCGTCCATCCTAGATGTGACAAACCTCTTTTTGACTCTTTCTTCTTTTTTTTTTCTCTATCTCTCTTTCTCTTTCTTTATGCATTGAAATACTTCTTTCATTTGTGTCCTCCGCTGTCACTATCGAAAGATGCAGATCGATACAGTGACTTTTTGTCACCCAGTCAAATGCTATGAAGATTAACCGGCCCTAGGAACTTTTTGATAAATGAAAACTGCACTCCCATATTTATCGCTCTATCACTCGACGGGAATACACAAAGTCACCGTGACAAAAAGTCACCGCGACAAAAAGTCACCGCGACGAAAAGTCACCAGTGAGCGACTAGTCTAAAAACCCAAAACTGCTGGCATAATCGTGGAGTAAACAAATATGTCCTCGCATCCATCTAGAAGTGACGATTAAGAACACCGTGTGGTTTTAGTCTGTAGGACCCCTTCGATCCAAACAGGACTTTTATGTTATCCATTTTATTGAAGATTTCAAGACATAAAAAAAGATGTTAAACCCAAATCAGCCAAAGTAAAGATAAATAATAGACATAGTTTTAATTAAATATAATTAAAACTCACAGTAACAATCGCTTTTATTTGGCAGTTTTTTTGTTTAAGTTCACAGTATTTATTATGTTTTTTTTATAAAATTGTTTGTATAGATTATTACTACAGTATTAAATACTTAAATACAGTATAGATTATTATATTTAGATGTAAGTGAGATTAATATTAATAATGTAAATAAATATAACATTTTTTTAATAAAAAAACATGTTTGTTTTTTTTTTATTTTATAAGATGCTTATAGCAAGTTAAATTATTATCATCTAAAAAAATCAGAAAGATGGACTGAGTCTTGGAACTGTCTTTTTTGCGGGAGAGTCTAAGCAAGATACCGTGGCCGTAGAACGTAAAGGGCAATCAAAAGAACAGGATGGACTTTTAGTCGGTAAGAGCCAAATAGTGCCTGTTCCGCCTAAGGCTCGAACCCTCATTTGAGGATTTTACCACACAAAAAAAAGTTCTTATTATCGGACTTCAGACCAGTCCGAATTAAGATTACTCATGGGACCATACTAATATCACAATAGGTACATATGACGAGCCGTAAACAAAGTGCTCAGAAATTACAGTCAAAAACATTGTTCGATGGGACGGACAAAACCGTTAGATAGCAATGAAGTACACCAAACAACTAAACCATCACTATTTAGTTTTCTTTTTCTGGTAACTAAAAGTCGGTAAAATTAAACTTCTACAGAAATTGTGCACGCTAACGCCATCTGTTGGCATTTTCCGAAACTAACTAGAGAATTTCCTCGTGAAGTGCTTTGCGTACTGCAGATGTAATTGTTATTGAGTTGTGTCCGACTCTCGCAAGATGGCGACACTGTCACCGTTAGAAGTTTTTTTTCTTCAAGAGATGATGAATTTGCTAGTCAAATGAAAATATAACTAGTTCTTATGGAAACTTTTGAGAGCAAGGACCTGTACGCCATACTTAATAATTACTTTAAGTGTATAATACAAAAATTTGTATGTTGAGTTTTTTTTTATTTTTTGACTTTCTTTCGAATTTAGGTAAGCAGTTCATTAGGTGTAGACCGCGTATGACACGTAGATACCCCTGACACGTACTTAAAATTAAAAGGTACTTACAAGTACTAAAATACTGATTTCTTTTTTTATTTGATACCTTTCATTCGTAATGTTTAAAATGTCTTATAAAGAAATAAATTACTAAACATTGTTTTCTAGGTCAGGAACAATTATTGTGATGAGCATTAGTGTTAATGATATTGTGATAGCGTCTCATTTAATAGTGTCATACGAGATCCCTTCAATTAACAAACGGAGATCAAACGAGCGCCACAGGAGTGCGGCGCGCGCTCGCTGCGCCCGCGCCAGTCCGACCGGGCCCCGGCAGCGCACGCGCGACGGCTCAAAGCCTCGACCACTAACGTAAATACTGAAACACGCGTCCGGCCACCAAGTTCGCGTCACCACGCTCCCGCAGTTCAAGGACTCTACGTGACCACCTCGAGGTGCTAACATAAAGGGCCTTTTCCGTCACGTATACCGACCACCTGATTTGTGTACTGTTTTTTATCTGAGCTCTTTCACCTTCAACACAAATATCTTATCTCAACCCAGCTTCCGATTGGATTGTATTCGACGTCTGTGAACATATCGGTCAATGTTTGAGTGAAACGTTAGAATGAACTTTGAAAGAAAATTATTAAGATGAAGACGCGTGACCGTCGAGCGAAACAAGATTTTCGGGGAAAGCAGGACAAGAAGGGAGTGAAGCAGGACATTTCACGTAGTGGGAAACGACAGACGAACAGTGCTGGTGTAGTGGAGACGGCTGCGGAGGCGCGTGAGAGGAAAAAGCGATCAGGAGTGGAAGCAGTCAAACTACACCTGCAAGTGACCGGTGACGTCGGGAGGACATCAAGATCTGCTACATCAGTAAGTTCATATAATTTTATACGCATATATAGTAGTAGTCCCAAAGAAGTGAAGTCATAGGTAATCTAAATTCACTGTCGTGTTTGAACATAATAATAAATATTAATGTGCCATTTTATAACTATAAATTAATTCACAAGGAAGTAGGTATCTAGTAGTTAAACGGACGATTGTCAGGCTGCGGTCCTCGTGATTCTGACGTACCTATGCTCAGTGAGAATCGTAGACAAAACAATCAAATTAGCGCTTCCATGTAATACGCTTGTTAACAAGACTTACAGCACGCACATTGATGTACCGCACATTATAATACAATCGAACATGGAGAGGCTGACAAACAACGTGGATGTCGAAGTAGGATCCATCTATTGTACCTTCTGCCTTCGGTTTGTAACCTTTCCATTGTGATCTCATATCAAGTAATTGAGAAGTGGGGAAGAATTACATGAACAAAGAGAATTTAGGGATGTTGCAAACGCCTATACCTACTTACTCTAAGTGTATAACCAATATCCTGAAAATATAAATTTCCATAATCAGTATTCAATTGTGACAATAACTATCTGCATAAACAGACCCTATTATTATCTAAATACCTAAGACAAACGGATAAATGCAGCTACTTTGCACTGCTACTGGGAAAACCATGTGATCCATTTATCACATATTATATACGAGATCGTGACAAACGGAGATTACCCGCCGATGCTGAGGCTTAGCTCTCTTATCACCACCGGAATGACTGAACATAAAAGTAATATTTTTTTAAACAAATCCGTCACGTCACACACTTTTTTGTTTTTACTCGAACTCTATAATTATCTCTTCGAACTCGATAATTATAACTTACCATTGCGAAATTTGGCACATTGGTCCTATCAACAATATCTTGGAAATAATTCGGGGAGGCACTAGCCCTGGGCTTGATAATAATAAATCATTTAAGAAAACAAGTAATGCTGCTACAAATTACTAAGAGCTAATGATAACTTGTATACGCAGACAAGCGTTAGTAAATAACAAATTGTAAAAAAATTTTTTACGTAAGTACTTCAAAATAATCTCACTTAATACAAAACTCATTCACTACAGACATCGAGAAGTTCTCAATTTGTAAGGAAAAGGAAAATACAGGTACTTAAATTGTTCCGTTCACTCGCTCTTTAGCGAAAAGTGGTACAGGTTATCATAATTCAAAGTACTTAAAGGTAATTGTCTGCATTGTTCAATTAACTCATTGATTCATTAGTTTGAATGTAATTGACAGAATTCCTTGATTCCTGACCGCGTCCGCAACGGCGGAGTTTTTCCAAACCTTTTAAAAATAGTTTTCAAATTTCAATGTGCATGTTACATTATTTTTTGCCAGTGCAGTGCAATGGTGGTTTCCGCAATAGAAGTTGGCAATTGCAATGTACTTTAATCATACCATACTAGAAAAAGAAAGTAGTGAAACCTGCTCAGCAAGCTATCTAATATGCCTGACTCTAGAAACTCGTTGGATAACGTTAGTACCTATTACGATTATATTTATTATGTGTTGTTACTTACATTTTTCCGTTATTTACATTAGATACCGTAGCACGAGTTTGTAAATAAATATGTTGTTTCTAGTTACTTTTGGATTAAAATGGACCCACATGGAACATTCCATAATTAAGAGCTTATAAATTAAGAGGAGGTAGATAAATAGTCGCTTTGCGGAAGATCCAAAAACAAACACATTAAGACCTCTCATAATTAGTCGTAGGCTTCTACGGTTCTAGTAACATTTCCTTTTAAATTGTACGATGCAGACTAAGGTATTCCATCTCTTTCCCACACTAGTTCATATATTTACGGAATCCTCTTCAATCCGTATGTTTTCCTGGTAATTGCAAAGCAAACTATTAATTAGGTTATTGGATTTCTTAAGAGACGCTTGTTTTATTGTAGAAACGTTAAAGCCTTAGTCAAACAGACAGGCGTGGCGAATGCGAAGCGTGACGTTTTTAATTGTAATGTATGGAATTGTTTGAATCCAGTCACACAGAAAAGCGAAAGCGATCCGATAGCGTGACCGAACTATCGGACTGACGTCTCGTATTGGTTCGTTATCGCTTCGGACTCGCCTGTCTGTTTGACAAAGGCTTTAAAGTACTGTCATGGTAGAAACGGTCTATAAAACAGTGACCACACCAGTCTTAGGTACATCAATTTTGTTTACATAATTGTCTTTACTGATGTAACGTTTTTTGTCGTGCCGTCTTTAATTGGGACGAGGAATATTTAATTGACAATTATTCCGAATCTGCAGTGGAATACCCTTGTTCATTGTGAACAACTATTAATTGTGTGCCTTGCATTTAATGATTTTGTTTATAGATATATTTAAAAGTTGATAAATTGTAGTACGATGAGAATGCGATGTAAAACTTACTATTATACCGACTGCGACGTGACGTATTTTTGATTTTGATAAGCATTAAATCAGTAAAAATATGGGTCAAAAGTCTTTTGGTAGATATTCTGACGGAGTAATTAAGTTTTTTTAAATATACGACATAATGTTATAAACCAGATGTCGCCAACGCGCGGCCATACCTCTTTGCGGCCCTTGGTTGAACTAAAGATTATCATGTTTAAATAAGAAGATAATTTTATTTATATTATTATAATTTATAACCACAAATAAATGATCTCTACTAGGTCGTATCCACCTGCCACCCCATCGGACTGTAGAACAATTTTAATCTTAGTTTAAAATTATTGTTTACCGAAATTGGGTCGAGGGGATAATATTTCAATAGTACGAGTATCGTTTTCTGCAGCTGTCACTTATCCGCATTTTGCTTCTGAAGTTACATAAAGCCTACTTTTTCACGTAGTCACAATGACTTCACTTCTAGCAATATAAAACTTTTCCAGTATCTTATTTCTATGGTAACTGATTCATTGTAGCAATTTTGCCGGGGTCGCGGGACTGTCTCATCAGATAACCGTGAGCCTGGAACGTAAAGGGCTATTGATAGATAACCGTGGATTTAAGTCAGTACAAGTCTGACAGTCCCTCCCGTCCCGCCCTGGGGGACTCATTTGATGATTGTACCACGATAAAAAATAGCAATTTTAATAAATAAACCTTTAATTTAATCTGTAGGTTTGTACCACAACACAACAAAATAGCTTTTAATTTATAAATAAAAACATCTACTGCCCGCGACTTCACTCGCCTTCTCTTTAACTTAATTCTTTTCAAGTTTTATACAAAAAAATATAGCCAGTATCAATCTTCAGGATCTCATTAATCACTGTTTAGCAGTTTAGGCTCGAAAGCGTAACAAACAAACTCAATTCCATATTAATTAAATTGTATTCGAATAAAATATTGTAACCATTCTTCAGGCGTATCAGTTCTTGTTACTCGATACTGCTTTTTTTCAGGTATGTATCTAGGTATCTAGGTTAGAGGTTCATCATCATTATCATATCAGCTGTAAGACGTCCACTGCTGAACATAGGCCTCCCCTTTAGACTTCCAAAAGGACCGGTTGGAAGCGGCTTGCATCCAGCGCGATCTTGTGGCCTTCATAAGATCATCTGCCCACCTTGTGGGTGGAAGTCCTACGCTGTGCTTGCCGATGCGTGGTCTCCATTCGAGAACCTTACGGCACCATCAATTCTGCGTGCTATATGGCCACTGCCATTTCAACTTGCTAATTCGTTGGGCTATGTCGGTAACTTTGGTTCGTCTACGAATCTCCTAATTTCTTAGTCGATCACGCAGGGAGACTCCGAACATAGCGCTCTTCATAGCTCGTTGGACTATATCGAGCTTACTAATGTGGCCTATAGTAAAGGACCATTCAAGTTAGAGGTCAAATTGATATTTTCCTCATTGTCACCCTGATAGCTGTCCAAGTAACATCTTAAAATTGATAAGGTGTCTTGTGATTGTATGTGATACACGATAAGCGCGAGTAGTAAGCCCTTTAGTCAAAGTGCAAGTGCATGTCATAATCGACGAGCTACTTCAGATAGCAGGCCACCTATAATAAGATTAACATCTGGAAAATTGATAGAAATCGGAAACCAGGTTGTAATAACCTGTTTTCTGAAAATTTCGAAGTCATTCAAAACAAGGTTGAGCTTATCGCCTATACGCTATTTGCGATGCCACTGGTGGGATTATGAAATCGATCGAGAGATGTGAACGAACTCGGGACTCTCAGGAGTGACGTGTATCAAGTTTAATTTGCACATCAGCCATTTTAAGTTCTTTGAATTGTCTTTAAACTAATTTTTCTATGAAAAACTAAAATTAACAGATCATAAGTCCCGAAACTAGGAGACGCTGTAATCACGCAACTAAAGAATTATGTAGATTATCACCAAAGAGTGTTTAAAACCCGGGAAACCCGTGACGAGACGCTTTTCAGCCCCTGTAATCGTCGGTCAGACTACATATTGCTGTTCAAGTCTCCATCATTTTTAAATCATGGAAGTTAAAATAAAAATAACTGAAAACCCCATCAAGTGCTTATCTGATATGCCGCTCATAAAATTCACCATTCCACAACAGCGGATTTATTTGAAAATTTACATAATTTTGTAAAATTTGTGTTTAATTTCAAGTAGTCGACCGTTTATGGTTAAACTACAACCGACAAAGTCAGTGGATGGATGATAATCGCCTTTAAAAAAAGTCTTTTATGCTCGAAACGTTCCTTAAAGCTACATTCCACAGGATGACGGGACCCGATATTACCGATTCGTCAAAAACACGATACTATGATGATGAATGGGATGTTCACATTGCTTACGAATTCGTGTATTTTCTCGGAGCCGTTACAAAGGACTTGGTTTTTTAAAAATAATACTTATACATAATATACTAGCCTTTGCCAGCGGCTTCGGTCGTTCCTAACCCCCCTCCCCTTAGAGCCTATGTCACTCAGGACCAATACAGCTTTCTACCAGTGAAACAATTTTTAAAATCGGTGCATTACATCCGGAGATTACCCCCTACATACAAATAAACTTACCTCTTTATATTATTAGTATAGATATATTATTATAATCACGGAAGATATTCCATTAGTGATATTTCGAATTTAACAAAAACATAAGACGAGTAGCATTTTTACGAGTATTTTAAAAGCGTTGTCACCTTAAAAGGATAAGCGAATCGTGAAAAAATACATTTCGTCAATTGTCCTCGTAAGAATGAGTTCTAAGCAGTCGTGGATCTTTGACAGCCATCAAAATCAGTCAGAAACCCATAACTCTGAGTCCAAAACCATGTCGCAGTTCCCCACACAAAATGTTTGTATTTATATGCAACTGGTAAGACTGGAAGCCGATTTCAATACACTTACGAGTACTTACAAATTTTCCGCCCGCTCGAAAAGAAAACCAGGTTATCGCTTTTTTATTGACGCATATAGATTGGTAAATAAGGACGCAATAGATGGTTATGAGAAATGAGGCGAAATTTTATTTTCTTTTGTTTTCCAGATTAGGTGGAAAAAATCTCGATTAGAGTGCGCGCCACGAAAGAAAATTCGTAGCACTACTTTTTTTTTATTGCAATTTGATATAATGACATAGACACTAGCGCCTCCACCAGTTCTTTCCATCCTTTCGTGCGGCTGGCTAGGACGTGGCTGTAGATGGATCACTGTGTTGCCCAATTTCTCACGGGACATGGTAACTTAAAAAATAATTTATTTTCATTCAAGCTTGTTCCCTCGCCTTTTTGAAAATGTTCGACATCTGACTGTGAATATGAACAATCAGCACATCATATTCTATGGGAGAGTAATGTTTGGCAAAACGAACGCAATGTTATGTTGGATACTGTTCAGACTACATCTGGAGTCATTTACTACTCGGACCTTGTGGAAACTCGAACAAACTTCCGTGCGTGCAAGTGTTTTTCCAATAATGGAATTAAATGTAGCAGCTCACAATTTAGGACCCATTAATATTAGTAGTCATTTTTACCCGTGGTGCTAGGCACCTGGGCTTCTCCCAGTTGTAATGTCCCTTTGTGCCAATTGGCCTTGTTTTGTTCTGTCTCCTTCTTGCATGGAAGGAAGTGGAAACATATTTTTCCTACTCCTCCACTATTCTTTTCTGATTAATTTCGTTGCAGGATCCAAGACAGGTAAATTCATTCTCCGCGACACGTCGAGCTTCATTGTCTCGGCGCTTTTCTGGTGGTTGCCACTGTTGATTCTGGCTTTCAGGAGTTGCAATGGTTTGGGAATAGTGTGGTGGATTTGTCCCAATAAAAAAAAGATCCTAGCGCCGCGTCAAAAGTATTTCAGTCGTGTCAAGGTACACATTTTTTTTTAAATTTTTGTGAAAAACAATTGAACTGTTTTATATTCTAAATCTATATTTTAAAACAAAGAATCTAAAAAGAAAAACAAATAATAATCTAGCTCGCGTTAACTAAAAAGGAGAATGTCACCTCCTAACTTCATCGTATCGAGGTGGATTTTCCGTGTAATGTTTTTTAAATTTAATGTAACGTTTCACCACACTTGGGACACGTGTCGTGGGTGCGTTTACTAACATTTAAACTCACATACACAAACACCCAGACCCGGGGCAACTAGAGATAGACCATATAAAAATTAGTTATTGCAATATAAGCACGGCGTCGCAATCAATCGAGTCTCTGAACCAACCGTTTCGCTTTAGTAAGAAATCCATCATATTCAGAAATCAATCCAAATGCCGTCATTGGATGTAAACAAACACAATTTTGATACGGCATGAAGTATACCTACTCACGTGATAAAAATCCTATATGACGACCACTTCAATCTGTCCGGTTGAGAAAAAAAATATATCAGATTATCTGTTAGATATAACATTTTAACAAGCACCTTTATTTGTATATAAGTATCATTCAACCATCAGCCATAGTAAAGGAGAGTGACTGATGTGTTCAAGAAATTAAAATAAATTAAATAAGCAAATAGGTATTAAAGTGAACAAATAACTAGTAATTATGAATTAGTTCAAGTAATTTTCTTGCTGCTAATTGTTTACAGTAACTAAGCTTAAATAGTGTTAATAGAGCAATTGCACACTTGTGGGCGCTTGGTGGATTGTACAAATAATTTGAGTAAAGGTATGTTAATTATGATTATTTAAATAGAATCGAATTTTTCTAACTAGTTATTAATGAAACGATTATTTAATTATTTGAACTTACACATTTTCTGTTGTACTGTCTTGTCACAAAAATAATTATGAACCGCACAGTTAAAGACAGTTCCCTGTTTTCATTAATTGATTTTTAAGTTGGTTTAGTTAAATAAATATGACGTGCTTAACTTTGTGTATAAATGAGCAGGTCTGTTTCGAATAGAAGAAATAAGAACAGTATCATATTCTAAAATACTTGATCCGGGTAACGTGACAAAGTTTAACTAAATAAGACAAACAATGCTTTAATCATATTATTTACTACTTATTTCTTTAGTCGTCACTGGCATTACAAAGTCGTGAAATAACACTTAGTTGATACCCCGATAGGTATTGTTTAGATTAATGCCTAAAATATGTCGTGAGCGTCTTGTTAGGAAGCAGATCCCTTCGCGCAAGTTGGCAATTGTTTATTTCATTTATGAGCATTTGCGCACTTGTTCGGGTCGGTGATATTTGTTGAATGATAAAGCCGACTGATACAATAACTAATATTCGGTTTTGACTGACTCATATTGATGAACAAACTCCACGCGTCAACTACCTTTGCTGAATGCGTACCTTGCAGTTGATTTTATATCTCCCTGCTAGACTTATCAGAACATTGGTAGTTGTATCGGGTGGGTCGTGAGGTGGAGGCTGTGCCCTCTGCAGGACAGCTTCCCATTATGTCGCGCCTGCAGCATGGCCTCGACCGATGCCGGGCTCGAGAGATCTTCGCATGTCGCCTCCGTGAGGACTCGGCGAAGCTCTGCCTAAGCGTGGCAGACCTGCACCGTTTGCTTCACCGTGTCCTCCGGGCGATCGTCGCAGTGGTGACACCCAGGCGTTTCTTCCTTCCCAATCAGACACAGGAACCTCCCGAAACATCCGTATTCGCTGAGGATCAATGTCAGACGGAAGGTTAGGACGCGTGACACCTCTCCTGCCACTCCTCAAAGAGGGGTCTTACGGCCGCGATCGCAGCTTGCCCGTTCTTAATTTACTTAAGATTATTTTTTTAATTGGTTACAATGCGACAGCCGAGCTAGCTACTTAAACTTCTGCTGTATTTACAAGTATTAAGAGTATTTCATGGCAACTATAATTGTTAATCAAGATAACATAACAACAAGTAGTTAAGTACGGGATTAACAATCAGTAATGAGTAAATGCGATATAAACTCTAAAAGGATTATGTTTGGAGGCTTTTTCATGACAAAGACTCTATATTGGTTTTAGATATGCTGTTAACAATACAACACAAACGTTTATCGCATATTTGGTAGACATCATAGAAATTAAGAGGAAAGGCTATTTTTTTTTGGGACAAACCCACCACAATATTCCCTAACCACTGCAACTCCTGTGCGCCAGAATCAACAGTGGCAACCAACCAGAAAAAGGCCGAGACAATGAAGCTCGACGTGTCCCGGAGAATGAATTTACCTGTCTTTGATCCTGCAACGAAATTAATCAGAAAAGAATAGTGGAGGAGTAGGAAAAAATATATAGAGGAAAGGCTAGTTATGTTTAGCCCAATCATTAAAAATCCAGAGCTGGCAACTGATAGCTTTTTTTTTACGTGTTAATATCATCACATGAATCCTCCCACCCAGGGCTGAGCGGAAGGGACTGTCAGACTCGTACTGACTAAAATCCACGATGTCCTATCCCGTCAATAGCCCTTTACGTACCGGGGTCACGGTAATTCCTGAGTCCCGCGACCCCGTTTAATTAATAGTTGGAAATAAAATTTACTAAACTATCCCTGTCGGGTTGCCCCAAGCAACTGATAGCTTGTTTTGATTTGATATACGCACTGTCATTATTATAATGTTTACATAAGCATCTAGCCGTCTTTAGCCTGGTACCTTCGATTTCTGTTGTCCAGAAACCAATTACTTTTACTACTTTCTTTAAGTCATCAGCTGGTCGGGGATATCCCCCATAGTATTTACTGTGACTCAATCTTGTCACAATAATACCTCTCATATGATACTCTGATGTGATGGGTGCAATAAAAATGACAGAAACGTTATCTAGAGGTTAGATAGCAATACGACCAGCCTCTTTCTGACTGATAAAATAAAGCTGAGTAAATCTGTATAAGCTTTAGAGATCAGATCACTTCAGAGACAGTAGTTAATTCTTGGTAGATATCGGACTTTAGGGACATTCTTTAGATTCTTTATTTTTTCAGGACTTCAGAGTGGCCAAATTAAAGTTTGAAAATGTTGATCAAAACCTGTTCGTCGATTTAACATTTTTCTCCATGTACTTAAAAGATCTCTTCAAAGAGGGGCTCGTGGCTAAATAAATACAGCCGCACAGGCCGATCTTCCGGGTTAAACCGCGCTAGCCGAGGTTGGTCTGTGGATGGGTGACCATCTGTCATAGCGAGTTTCCTCCGTACCTCGGAAAGCACGTAAAGCCGTTGATCCCGGCTGTCATTTGTAGATCTTTGACAGTCGTTACTGTTAGTCAGAAGCTCTAAAGTCTGACAACCAGTCTTACCATGGGGTATCGTATTACCCAGTTACTGGGTTGTGGAGGTCCGACAGGCAGTCGCTCCATGTAAAATACTGATATCCAGCTGCATCTAGTTTGACTGGAAGCCGACCCCAATATAGTTCGGAAAAGACTAGGCAGATATTTAAAAGATCTCTCTCGAAAGATCTCTTCTCTTCGAACAGTGTTGAAATGAGGAACTGGCAAGATTTACTTTATGGTACAATTTCGAAAACGACAGCTTCTGAAGATAACCGCAAACATTCTTTTTTTTTTGTCGTGGTAAAATCATCAAAAGAGTCCTCCAACCCAGGGCAGAGCGGGAGGGACTGTCAGACTCGTACTGACTAAAATCCACGGTGTCCTTCAATAGCCCTTTGCGTTCCAGGGTCACGGTAATTCGTACAGTCCCGCGACACCGCAAACATTCTAAGAAAATAACTCTATGAAAATGCTTCCGAAGATGGCCGCCTGTTAACGCTTTCACAGAACGTTATTGCGATTGAGCGTGAATGCCGCTGAAGTTTTCGATCGCTGTTGTTGTTGAAAATCGTATTTGATAAGCTGCCAATTGTTAGCAAACTTAAGATAATAGCATCACCATTACCTTCATCAGTGTCTTGTATTAATTCTTATTCATTTGGGGCAGCATGTATTTTTCTTCCATATTTCTGTATTACTCGTCACTTACTACTACAACGTATTTGTTTGTAATAGCATATCGTTATTTTGGTTTGACGACTGTATAACACTCGCTCTTTTTTACTAGCTGATAATACATTTGGTGTGAACGCAGCCTAAGTGAAACAAATGAGTTTGATAAAAAAAAAAACAAGAATTAGTTCATTCATCCCGCTCAGTCCCCTACTGAGCGCGATCAATCGACCAAAGAGCCTTAAGTGAACATCACGGAATATTACGACATATCTTTTATTATTTCTTACTTATAGATTAACTCATTATAATATCAGAAGAACCCTTTTTTTTTCGTGGTAAAATCATCAAAACAGTCCTCCCACACACGGCAGGGCGGGAGGGACTGTCAGACTCGTACTGACTAAAATCCACGGTGTCCTTCAATAGCCCTTTACGTACCGGGGTCACGGTAATGGGTAAGTCCCGCGACCATCAGAAGAACCCTACCAAAATTAAAATGAATTTATTTAATACAGCTTTAGATAAAAATGTTACCCATAAAACGTTTCACCAATAATGTTTTCTTTCTTCAGTTTCATCGTTGCCCCATTATTTTCATCCTCATGCACATAGTTGTTATGATAGAGACAAGTAAGCCTAATTGCTCCACTCAAAGACATAGCACGTGACGTCTCCTTAATTTTCCTCCTTCCGTTTTACATATTATTAAACTGGTTGCCATCATGTGATCGTTTGATTGCTTTACATCTGACTTCCCAATCAAGACGTTGAAGCATCTGTAATGTTTTTGTGTTTATAGACGTTATCATTTAATGTATGATTCATATTCATATAATGCACAATATCATTTGGCTAGAAGGCACAGTCTATACCTACTTAATCAACATGCCACAAATATTATATGCTTGAGAAAGCTATATTCATTCAAGGTTAGAGGGAACAGGCTTCTTCTGGGTAAGGTCAGTCCATCGTCGACCTTGTCTCTGTAACCTCTGCCCAATGAGCAAGCCCATAAAAAATGACTTTGTCAAACAGACAGGCAAAAGCGAAGCGTTTGCGAAGCGATACCGAACCAAAGCGAGACGTCAGTCCGATAGTTCTGTCACGCTATCGGATCGCTTTCGCTTTTCTATGTTATTGGATTCAAACAATTCCATACATTGTAAATAAAAACGTCACGCTTCGCATTCGTCACGCCTGTCTGTTTGACAAAGGCTTCATACGTCGTTCCTTTATTGAAATTAATAATTTTGGTGTTTTAATATAAAAAGTATGAAACACACTTCCTATTTTGTTTTAAAATGAAAAAAGAACATTTAAATAAGTCTCCTTACATGTCCTTCTACAAGACGACGCATCGTAATGAGTAGCGGTATTTTCATGACCTAATCAATGGTCTATGGTTTGACATTCACTGCGCGTCATAGACTATAGATAATGTTGTAAGATTATGACTTAGAGGAAACAGGCGGGAAAATAAAAATACTACTTTACCTCGATTAGTACAAGGCGAATTGATCCGAAATAATCTTTTGTCCTCACTAAACATCTAATTAAGGCGCAATTTAAAATACTGAAAGAAAGAAAAAAGACGCTAAATAAAAAATAAGGAAGAAAAACTATATAGTATGTGCTGTGTGCCTCACAGCTGCGCCACTATGAGCCTTTTCAGCATTCATGCCAGTCAGAAGGAAAGAACAGCGTCAGAAGGTGACTGACGCTGGTCTTCCAACAAACCTTTGCGAGTATGTGACACTGGAAGGATCAAGCTAACATTTGACACACCAGTAAAATAAAAATAATTTACCTAAAAATCTATCAACACGGTTTAATTTCTTTTGGTCACTATGGACATGATAAGTTTTTTTTTCTTGCATTAACGAGTCCTAATCTATTCATGCCTTGTTTAGACAAAATCTAGTAATCTAATCTAAAAAAGCTTACTCATAGAAACCGAAGGGTTCCGTAACTAATTCTAGCTATCTACAAATGGGTCGGGGACTAACGAGTAACCGTCGCCCCGGAACGTAAAGGGCTATTGAAGGACCCCGTGGATTTTAGTCAGTTCGAGTCTGAAGGTCCGAGCCGCCCCGCACTGGGTGGAAGGACTATTTTGATGATTTTACTTAGATATGTATTCTTCATTGCTTAATATTCGCTCAGCGATATTTTGCATGACCAAGTATACTTATATAACTATCGCAATCCATTAAAGGGTGCTATTCCCTGTAGATACAAGTATTAAATAAGCATCGGGCTAAGTACTTACTTGTATATGTATTCCACGCTTGTTTGATGTCATATAGCCGACAATAACTATAATTATTTTCATGATTTATGAAATCGTAAATCATTCATTTAATTCCCTTCCGCTCTGCCCTGGTTCAGAGGACTCAGTTGATGATTTTGCCGTGCTAAAAAAAAATGCGTTGGGGCTTGTTTTTATTAAAGTTGCACGTGAATGAACGAACGTCACAACAATTCAGTTACTGTGTGTGTTCAGTGTCTGGGTGTAATTTATCTATAATATGTATGTATTTAGAAACAATAAGTATGTTTATCAGTTGTCTAGTACCCATAACACAAGCTCTGCTTAGCTTGGGACTAGATGGCGTTGTGTGATAGTTGTGGAATATTTATTTATTTATTTATTTTACATTTAGAATATTACAAACACTACCCTAGTACTCAGAATAATTTCATGTCGACTTAGTATTAGTTTACGGACGTTGCTTAACCAGAAAACTACTAACTAAAATAGTCACAATTCCGAGATGTAAGGACGTTCTAGATAACACAAAAGTTTTTAAGATTTATGGTGTCCTTGCCGCTACTAAACACATATTTCGCAAATGGCATACTTATTACTCGTTTATTGTAGTGCAATTTACAAACAAAAAGTGTAACACAACGAAAAAGCCATGACCTCATCATACATATTTAAAGCAAGTGAAGTGATGCCCTGATTTTTACCTAGATGTCAATTACCCTTAACTTTTTAATTAATTCCATGAAGGCTTCAATTAAAAGTTGGGGCATAATGGATGATGCTCAAACGTCGGCCCAAATACTACCTAAATAGAATGACAATATTCAGCAAAGGTCTAGTAAATTCACAAAGGTTGTTGTAGTCAAGTAACCATTTCGCCTAAAGTCTCTATTAAGTAATATCTAAGAGCGAGTTTAATATTTCATGAATACTTAGTAATTTCATTTGGCTCTCACTCAGGGAATTTCATATGTTCAAACGACGACGTCGCCCGTTGTTCGCCTCTTAATGTACTCTCGCAATATCACAAGACGAGATTATAAACGACATAAATATAGTATGTACAACCTCATACATCAAAAGACGTAAATAAAATTGTAAATAAGCAATTCAACGTCATGTGGTTGCAATTTAGAAAAATCATGCACCATAACTGTGGAGTAATGACCATATTTCAATCATTCAAGAAAACATCCCATTACACTATTAAGGGCCACGGACTACTTGAAAATTATAGTCCTACTATGTAAATATTGTCATCATATTTACCATAACACGCTAACGCTACGTTGAGCTTCATCGCCATTGTTTACATGAGTTTCGTATAAAACTAATGGTGGAGGTGGAAATGCAGCAGTAGCGTCCAAGCCTCTATGTTTTCAACTTGTTTTCCGGGTGCTAATCAGCCACTATCGTGTGACTGGATAAAATTAACACTAACCTCATAACGAGTGAAACAAAGACAATCCTTTTATGTTCCATGAAATTGACGTCAGCTTTGAGTGAACTGGTGATTTGTAAGGCGTGAGTGCAGGGTGACCACGTGTTTCCTAAAAAACAGAGGTCGTGTAAGAAGTGTGGACGTGAGTTATTGTCGAGTGCCCTTAGTTGGGGCAAGCACGTAGCCAGCCAGGCCAGCTGACGAGCGCCGAGTTCCCGCCGCTGTGCCGCCGCGTCAGTCCGCCCCGTCCGCACCCGCGCTCACTCTCGACCCGACCTACCCTTATCGCACAAGGTATGGCCTCGTGATTGGGGGATCACGCCTGTGATCACCTGTCGACTTCGGCGCGAGATAGCATGCTATCAACAGTTAGTTTATTGTGCCTGTTTATTGTTATTTGTATCTGTGATGTAATTTACGACGTTCGACGATATATAGAAAGAGTTTGGCTTCCCATCACTACTGTCAAGAAGTACGTTGGTTGACCATGTGCCTGGCTAAAGTAACCGCGTTAACGGGTGGTATGTGAATTTTATTTTGTGAACATTAACAAAGTGTTCGATGTGCTTTTCATTATTTATTCACGTTTGGTTTTTCTTTTATTATTTAATTAAATTCATACAGTGTAGTGTACATTCACAAACCCAGTGCCTAAAAAAATTATACTGAAACATAAACTTGTTGAAACGTTTTAGTCTGTTCCTGCTATGTGTTTAATAAAAAGCTTACTAGTACTATTTGGCTTGCCATATTTAGAAGACTTTAGCTAACTGTTAAAGTATAGACATTAGAAATAGATGAATCTGCTTGAACCGAATAAACTATCAACATTTATTGTGTAGTATCAAATTCCACGCTACATTTTCAGTAACTTAAATGCTATTTTAAGAATCAATCCTGATTCTTCCTGTTTTTTTTTATATTTATATCAGGTCAAATCCCATATCAAAATACAATACAAATTAAACATTTTAAACTCACTATTTTATATATACAACTTGTGACTTCCGTAACAAATATAAAAATCGATTCAAGATGAGATCGTAGTTCCGGTCGTAAGAGCAAGCCATTAATAACACTATTATACATAATATAATACGCTTATATACGTACAATTATGACGAGCTTGCCGTGGCGCCTCATAAACCAAAGAACATATTTCGATGTCTATGTAGTTTCGTCTACGAGTGACAAAACAAAGGGTCTTTATACTATTGCTCGTTTAAAATTAGTTACTTTATGTTACATGTATATAAAATTATTTTAGTAAACAAATGTAGAAGTCGCGAGACTCGCGAATTACGGTGACCTCGGAACGTAAAGGGCTATTGATTTTAGTCAGTACGAGTCTGACAGTCCCTCCCGCTCTGCCCTGAGTGGGAGGACTCATTTGATGATTTTACAACGTTAAAAAAAAGTAAACAAATGTAGTAGAAGTTTCATTTTCAATAGAATAGAAAAAGAACAAAAATAAATATATAAATGCAAAAATAAATATGGCAAAAACATTATTGATATGTATCAAGTTATAATTTACTGATAAATTTAATTTATTTACATACCTAAGAACAATAGACTTATGTACATATCTGTATACGTGATTGTCGGTGGATTTGAATAATCTATAGCCGTGGATTATCTGTACAACAGAACAGTATAATTACTACTTAGTATTTATTTTGATTGATACAAGGCTTTATAAGCTATACTATAATAATGATTATTGCATATTAATATTATTTTTATTAGTAAAATACACGAGATAAGTTATATCGTATTACTCTTGATAAAACCATGTTCTGAATTGAACATATTCCGTCTTATTACAAAATGGGGTTTAACTAAAAAGTCAGGTTTAAATCTCATAAAACCACGGTTTACACAAATCGTGGGTTTACGATAAACCATGGTCTAACAGTCGTAGCTGTCAAAGGTGTGTCAAAGTTTCTCATAGTAAGTTTTTTAATTTCCCCCAACATGGATTTAAACATGGTACATTTAACAGTTCTTACTGGTGGATTTGATTGTTTAGACAATGGTTCTAATGACGGTACTAAGGTCCACGTCTTATCTAAGTTTTGTAATAGGGAGAAATTTCAACCATGGTTTTGGAGATGTAGAGTTAGTGTTTTACAAATAATCCTTCATAATCATTACGTAAATTCGCACTTTTATCATCAACACGAAAAGATTAGAAATAAGTTGATTGATATCCCGATTAAATAATTTCGAGTGTACATTTGACACTTACTGAATGAGAACAGTTATCGATTTGTTAAAATCAACGAAGTCACTACCGATCACACACTATTGTTCGATAAGATCGATTGTAGACATGAAAATCAGCTGTTGAGGAGTTGACAAGCGTTGACTTTACTTAAGGTTATTCAAGGCTTACATAACCTAAATAATCATTCATTTTTTAAATCAAAACTAAAAAAAAAATGATGAAATCTTTTATAACAAACCAGCAGTTCCCCGTGGTTTCATCCTGGCTCCCAATTGGTCGTAACTTTATATTATTATAGCCTATAGCTTTATTCGACAAATAGACTATCCAACACAAACATCTTTTTCAATTCAAAACAGTAGTTCGGGAGATTAGGACCTCCAACCAATCAAACAATCAAACTCTTCAGCTTTAGAATATTAAAGTTTAAGTAATTATTCCGGATCTGGCTGTTTGTGTATGTGAATTTAAATGTTTGTAAATGCACCCACGATATATGAGAAATTCCTAGTGCGTAGCCCAGTTTTTTTTTTAATCTGTGAAAGAAAACATCGTGGGGAAATTGGGACTTAATTTTTTTTTAATAGCCTAATTTGTTTCCCACTGCTGGGCAAAGGCCTCCCCTTTTTCCTTCCAAACCACTCTATTTTGGGCAATTTCTGGCTATGTCTGCCCTGCGAACATGATCAGATCGTCACACCACCTCCGCCGCGGTCGACATCGACGGCGATGTCCATAATTATTCTCAAAGTTTTATTGTGTGTGTCTTATCAAAATATCTTTTTTCTATTTTTATAAATACGACTACTATTGGTACAAAGCCAATAATTACTTTTCATACCATACCTTTACATTTGAAAGTGTCCTTAGAGTAATATAAATATACTTACTTATGTCATAACGTCTCCCTATTGCAAAGTGTAGGCGGATGCACCTACTCGATGTATCCATTCGGAGTTAAGTCACGCGGCATAAGTTATAATAATTAATAAAATTAGCCT
Source organism: Agrotis puta (assembly GCA_943136025.2). Lineage (NCBI taxonomy): Eukaryota > Metazoa > Arthropoda > Insecta > Lepidoptera > Noctuidae > Agrotis > Agrotis puta. The sequence continues at coordinate 10,626,716 of OW964170.2, read as the reverse complement.
TTGATGAGTTAGTCGGAAAATTACGTGCTAACACGTGATTTCTAAGCAAGTTACACAATAGAAATAGATTTTAAAGAAAATGTATCAATCTATAACATTTTAAGTTATGCTCAATTGCTCAGTTCTGTCCATAACTTTTTTTTCGGTATTTTTTTCTTCCATTACGGTGAAAACCAAACATACAGCCGGCCTGAATACGGTCACCGTAGCCTGTAGCCTGTGGAAGTGTGGACGCATGCGACATTATTTTAAAGGGTTCTTCTAGGCAAAAGCCTTCTGAAGTTAAATTCAATTCCTGTAGTATAAAGTGTAAGAAAAGGTCATCTCTAAGGAAATCTCTAAGAAAACGGCCTATGCATTGCTAATATAAATACATACAAGACAAACTGTATAGAGCTATAGATTTTTTTAATGAATGAAAATGAAATTTAATGAATGAAAATGAAATTTAATGAATGAAATGTTGGTTCCTTGAAAAAAGTATGTACTGATTATTTTTATCTTTACGACCTTAAATACTACTCTTTTCATATAAGCTCTTGAAACACCACAAAGATTCGTAAAACTAGTGGGAATATCTTGCTGGCCATTTTTGTTCTGCATATAATCTTTCTACGTCTGGAAAATAGTGACGCTTTACATACGTCAGCAGCCACTGGCCAACGTAATCAATATGTTCAGAAGGATTAAGACCGTACGTTCGTCTGGCCATGCGTTAGTTCTAAGCCGACCCGGATTGTGATTGCAAATATTTAATTTATTAGTCGACTAACTGCACTAATATTACATTATAGGATACGTACTTAATGTGTATGTTCGTATTTGATGAATTTTGATAAGGGATGGATGAGACCGGGGTCACGGGACTGTACGAATTACCGTGACCCCGGAACGTAAAGGGCTATTGAAGGACACCGTGGATGCTAGTCAGTAGTGAGTCTGATAGTCTCTCCCGCTCTGCCCTGGGTGGGAGGACTCATTCGATGATTTTACCACGTAAAAAAAAGGATGGATGAGACTCTATAGATATAGCTTATAGAGGGGGAATAAAAGGAGAACTGACTGACTGACATATCAACGTGCAGCCGAAACTACTGGGGCTAGGAATGTGAAATTTTGCACACGGCTTCCTATTATAATGTAGGGGAGCACTAAGAAGGGGTTTTTGGAAATTTAACCTTTAAGGGGGTGAAAAGGGGGAATTAGGAAAAAACGTAACCCACGCGGACGAAGTCGCGGGCAAAGTGCTAGTAGCTTATAGAGGGGGAACGGTGATGAAGCCGTGCGCAACAGCTAGCTTTTTTACGATTAGCGCAGTGGTTGATCTAATATTCATAAACATATAAAAGTCATGTTAAATACGTATAATTAGCTGCATCAAGTTTGACTAAAAGTCCAAACTAACGTAGTTTTTTTTTTTTGCGTGGTAAAATCATCAAATGAGTCCTCCCACCCAGGGCAGGGCGGGAGGGACTGTCAGACTTGTACTGACTAAAATCCACGGTGTCCTTCACTAGCCCTTTACGTACCGGGGTCACGGTAATCCCTTGGTCCCGCGACCCCGGCAGGCTTTGGCCCTCTACAAGCCCCGTCAATATGCTGACACTCTTTGAGGCGCGCGTGGAACACAACGCACCGTCGACCCGGGCATGGTCCAAGGTCGGACAGCAAGTCGCCCATTACTCGCTGCCCGCATGCCCGCGCCTACCGTGGCCGGAGATCATCCTGCGAAACTAACGTAGTTAGGGAAAACCAAGGCTAATGATGTTTTTTTATTTATTTAACAATTTTTTATAAGAACTTAGGCCCAGTCAATTATATTAAAAATAATTATGTTATTCCAATTTTCCAAGTTAATCAAAAATCACAATTCTATAACTCATATTTCTAAATAATATTTATTACCTTGGGAGAGCGACCGTCATACAGACCAAGTTACGTATCACTAAACGGAATAGGAATATTAATTACAAAGGAAAAGTACAAAGTTGTTCGTCTGTTTCACATCACAGTCTATGGCGTCTGAACATTTATGTCTAGTCATATCAGAAACATCGTTAGGAAACTGTAAATTTATTGAATTAAGGCTAGTTGTTTGATTAATAGTTGAATTAAGTATTGTTTCAATCTCATATTTTTTAACTTATGGTTAATAAATATTTAGGATTTAACAAATTGTTAGTTTAACTACTGATTAAATAACTCGTCCTACAGTTTAGACGCTGTCGAGTTACAATTTGTTCGCTTTTGAGACCGTATGCTAGATCTACAAGTAATAAACTCTTTTTTTTAAATTCGAATGTAAATATCTGCTATAATCTGTATATCAATTTTACTTTACGGATAAACGTAGGCGAGACGTAAAGAGTTTGTAAAGATTGAAGCAGTGGTTAATTAATCGTTCAAAAAGGTGAAACACCTTTTTGATTAGGTATATGAGCAATTACCGTGTCGCAGATTCAATTACCAAATAACAAATAAAAAAATTGTATGATCTACTAGTAGTTGTCCGGGTCTGGGTGTTTTTGTATGTAAGTTTTAATGTTTGTAAACGCACCCACGATATAGAAGAAAATTCTACATTAGGGCAACGTTTTAAAAGAAAAACTTCTGTTCCATTGGTGTCAGTACAACTGATTTTATCTTGTAAGCTACGTATTGTTTCTGACACAAGAACCATCCGTTATATGTAGTTATTCCAACAACTCAACCCGAAGGAAGGACATCGCAGGAGTCACCTCGACCTCATTACAATGATAATTCAACGATAATGTTCGTTTTGCACACAAAGATAAAAATATAAACATAAAATAAATAAAATCTGTATCGTAAATAAATTGACACATGTTTGTGAAATTGTATTGTTGAGATTGTTAACGCTGTTGTGATCCAATTGGCATGGACAGGACGAAGCGACTAGCGAGCTAGTGCAACGACCAAGTGGGTTGTTCGTCGGAACCCAGCTAGTAGTGTCATCACATACCTAAACGACAGGACGCGCCATCGGCCTCATGGCAATAGCCACGCTCAATTAATTGTTGTTTATCAGACGCTATGAATATCTCCAACTGAATGGAGTGTGTCGCCCTAGTGACAGTGAAACCCATTAAGAAGCAAGATGGTCTGTATTTTTTATTACTATTGTGTTCCTTTTTTAAAATTGTCAAGTTCTAATTGTAGGTGATTCGAAACGGGAATTCCAATCGGGAATCGTATAGCATTAAACGTAGAGTTTAATTGATATACGGACTCGGCAATTGATGTGCGCGATGTAAACAATGACCATAGACTACTATTGACAATATTTGTTTCTTTTTTTCACACATAAGGAAACGGCTCGAGGACTATATCAGACCGTAATGACAATGGAAAATAACTTTTAGTTATACATTAGTTTTAATCAGTGTCATACCTCAGTTGTCCAGTTATACAGTTATGCGCTAGTGAGATATAATTATAAATTGCAGCATATTAATTAAACACTCACAGCAATTAAAAAGGAAGACTTAAAAGATTCTTATTTCTTCAACTGGTAAGTATAACTATTATTTAATATCTATGTATTTTTTTTTCTAATGACATTAACATACATTTTCAAAATTATGGTTAAAACCGCATCAAAATTCGTTTTGTTGTATATAAGAACAACACATCCACACAGACGTAAACGAAAACAATATAACATTTATATTTAAAAAATATAACTAGCTGTACCTGTTATAGGCGGAGACCTCTCGCGCCCGGCATTGGTCGAGGCCATGCTGCGGGGCGAGACGGAGTGGGAAGCGGTCGCCTCCTTCTGCGAAGCAGTCATGCTCGCGAAGGAGGAGGCGGGCCGCGTGAGGGAGAAAACAGCGACCTCCCTCCACCCCAGCCGCAGTGGTAGACGCCCACGGCGTCGGACGTCGCAAGACGATCTCCGGCCACCGTAGGCGCGGGCATGCGGGCGGCGAGTAATGGGCGACTCGCTGTCCGACCATGGACCATGCCCGGGTCGACGGCGCGTTGTGTTCCACGCGCGCCTCAAAGAGTGTCAGCATAGTGACGGGGCCTGTAGAGGGCCAAAGCCTGCCGGGGTCGCGGGACTCGTAAATTACCGTAACCCCGGTACATAAAGGGCTAGTGAAGGACACCGTGGATTTTAGTCAGTACAAGTCTGACAGTCCCTCCCGCCCTGCCCTGGGTGGGAGGACTCATTTGATGATTTTACCACGATAAAAAAAAAAAAAAAAAAAGCTGTACCTGTTGCGATGGTACAAGCTTTGCAGATGATGATGAAAAACATCTGATAGAAGTCAAAACATTTACAATTTTCTTTTTTAATTTTACCGTTTTAAGTGGTACATGCGTAATATTTTGTTACGTGATTGCGTTAACAATGCATAGACATGTGATAGCAGCAATCGCCGTTGCTTTGCTATAATTTATTGAAGAGTGTCCTCAATTTCCCCAAGATTCCGTCATCAGATCCCGACCTGATTACCATGGGACCATCTATGAAGTATAGGTACTCTTTCAAACAAAAAGAGAATTTACCAAATCGTTCCAGGATTTTTTTTTAGCATGGCAAAATCATCAAATGAGTCCTCCCACCCAGGGCAGGGCGGGAGGGACTGTCAGACTTGACTGACTAAAATCCACGGTGTCCTTCAATAGCCCTTTATGTACCGAGGTCACGGTAATTTGTGAGTCCCACAATCCCGGCAGGCTTTGACCCTCTACAGGCTGCCTTTGGCCCTCTACAGGCCCCATCGTTCCAGGCTTTATCAAGAAATCGAGGAACATACATTAAAAGATTCCAACAAATTGATAACCTAGTCAAAGTCGATATAAAATATATTACCCACTTCATAAGGTCCTATTACACTGTACGAAAGCTTCAGGCTTCATAGAGTAGGCACGTAGGTATGTTATATTGCACTTCACGTCTCAAATAAGGGCTTTTATCACATTTTCCTTGGAACCCGATACAGGCCAGACTCCCTCGAGTGCGATCCCGTTGCGACTTCTAATAAAACTATGTACTAAGCACTATAAAAGGATCGTTCTCTAGTTCTCCCTGAGCGATGTCAACATACTTTCTATCTTTCTATTCGGATTTCTTTCTCTTTTTCGTGTGTAAAAAGAAGTGTCTGAGCTAATTGTCTCTGGTGAACCCGTCCCAAGGTTTCCCAAGGTTTCCCAATTCGAACTTTGACGTAATTAAATAATTTTCTCGTTCGTACAATAGAGGCGCTTTTTCATTTTCCATAATACTTCAATTACGTTGTACCAGCAGCAAGCACATCAACCTACCTCAATTTGTTTTGGCTCTTTCTTTAATAGATTTTCAACCTTATCACAATAATGGAAAGTTAATATTCCATTGGTAAAATTTAGCAGATTGGGGTAGGTTGACCTGCTGGCGTCTTTCACTAGTGTCAGTAATGTCTAAAACAAACTTAGAAAGTACGTACTTGCCTGGGTTTAAACTTACAACCCCGTGCTTGAGAGGCGAGATGTGAATCTCTGATCCATCACGGTTTTTTAACACAACATAACATCACAGCTGTTAGTAATCCCCGTTTTTTTATTGTGGTTAAATCATCAAATGAGTCCTCACACCCAGAACGGGCGGGAGAGAATCTCAGAATGCCCTATACGTTCCGGGGTCACGGTTTCCTTATGAGGCAGTCCCGCGACCCCGGCGTATCAGAAAGGTGTGATCAATGTAGGGTTATGGAAGAGACTAGTGATGGCTTAGCATTCGCATTCGCATATTTAACATTCGAATGCACCTTTTAAAATTTAGCAAATAATTTAAAGTACGCAAAAAATAATATCATAAGTTAGAGTGTAGTAGTGCAGTGTATTGTGTGTGTCACAGCCACAGGATCTCAGTAAAACTAAAAATCTATCTGTCTTACGTAACCCTGACCGATTTTTCGAGTGAAAATGAGGATGGTGCAAATAATTAGATTAAGAATTTAATGTCTTATAAGCTCACTCGTGTTAATTTACAACCAATTCAGATCGTTCATTTGGCACCATTTATTATTACATTAATATTACTGTATTTTTCTCGAGACAGTCGTTTTTTCGGAATTAAAACTGTCATTTATAAAGTCGTTACACCTGACAAAGTATTTGCATATATTCTGGATGTTACTTACTACAGTAATTTAGGCGTGAAAAGATAAACAACAAACAAACTTACTTTCGCTGTATATAACAAACTAGTCAGCTGACTATGTAGTTAAAAAACAGAGACCTTACCACGAGTTTTCACGATTTTGTGACGTGAAGTAAACGTGAACTTTGACGTTAATATGATAAATAAAATTAATCCCTAGTTCGTACACTACACGCTATCATTTTCCATACTATTTACGTCGTAGGTCCATACTTTAAGTACAAAGTACACCGGAATACGCAGAATTCGTACGAACGTTCGGAGGCCCGTCCGAACGTTCTTCAATGTAAAGTTCGTCTTTCTGAAAAATGCTGTATTTTCTTTATCCCATACTACGTGTTATCGATAAATAAATCAATTTATTAAATGAAGGTAGAACTACACAACCCTAACACAATAACTGTATAAGTACGTAAAAAATATTTTTCCACTGCTATTGTTTTACTGTTTTCCCCAAAGTAATATAGGTTCATATTTGAGAAGATTGAATTAATCAAGGAAAAATAACAAATAGCAATACGTACCTGAAATAAATCAAGAACAAAATATAGCAATTGTTAAGTATTTTTGTATTTATATTGAACTATTTATTTATTTTAATAAAATACAATAGAGAACAATGGTCATATAAATAGTGTACCTATATGTATATTCAAAGATGATTAATACCTCAGATTTCTGTAAGGTAATTTAATCAAATTTTATGGTAACTATTTTATTGTGATTGGCTATTGTTATTAACTAATCATAAGTTTTGAATTTTGACAGTTCAATTATACTTTATTAGATGTTAATAAGACTTTTCACAAAAGTTAAAAAGTAGTCAGGTTTCAAAACTATAAAAATATACAACTATTTTTTATTTTGAAAAAAAGATAATGAAAAGAAAAACTTACAGTAATATGTACAAAAAATTTAATTTTTTTTGTACATATTAGTAAAGATGAAATAAAGTAAGTTTTTATTTATAGTCTGTATAAATATAATCATCTAAGTAACACAAAAAAAGGAAGAAAATATGTATATAAAATGAAAGATCACTTATTTTATAATACTTTTTTTTTTTTTTTGCGTGGTAAAATCATCAAATGAGTCCTCCCACCCAGGGCAGGGCGGGAGGGACTGTCAGACTTGTACTGACTAAAATCCACGGTGTCCTTCACGAGCCCTTTACGTACCGGGGTTACGGTGATGGGTAAGACCCGCGACCCCGGCAGGCTCTGGCCCTCTACAGGCCCCGTCAGTTTGCTGACACTCCTTGAGGCGCGCGTGGAACACAACGCGCCGTCGACCCGGGCATGGTCCATGGTCGGGCAGCGAGTCGCCCATTACTCGCTGCCCGCATGCCCGCGCCTACGGTGGCCGGAGATCGTCTGGCGACGTCCGTCGCCGTGGGCGTCTACCACTGCGGGTGGGTCGGAGGGAGGACACTGTTCTCTCCCTCACGCGGCACGCCTCCTCCTTCGCGAGCATGACTGCTTCGCAGAAGGAGGCGACCGCTTCCCACTCCGTCTCGCCCCGCAGCATGGCCTCGACCAATGCCGGGCGCGAGAGGTCTCCGCCTATCGCCGTCGTGAGGACACGGCGGTGCTCTGCCCAAGCGGGGCAGTCCTGCACCGTATGCTCCACCGTGTCCTCAGGACGGTCCTCGCAGTGGTGACACCCAGGCGTTTCCTCCCTCCTTATCAGACACAGGAACCTCCCGAAACTTCCGTGTCCGGTGAGGACCTGCGTCATGCGGAAGGTAAGGACGCCGTGACGCCTATCCAGCCACTCCTCAAAGAGGGGTCTTACCGCCGCGATTGCGGCGTGCCCGGACCTCGGTTGCGACAGTCGCCCCCTCCATACTGCCCTGAGATCGCGCCGGAGCTCTTCCCGCCGCGCCTCGACCTGTCGAGGCAGCGGGGATTCGCCCCGGCGCTGCGCCTCCACGCGCCATTCGTAGACGCGCTGGAGGGCAGTCGCCTCCAGATCCCAGGGCAGCAATCCGGCAAGGAGGTTGGCCGATTCGCCGGCGATCGTGCGGTATCCTCGGACCATTCGGATTGCCATGACCCTCTGGCATGCGACCAGCTTTAGTGGTCGCGTCCGAATGCTCAGGGCCCACACAGGGGCCCCGTAGAGGGCCATGGACCGCACGACTATTTTTTTTTATAATACTTAGAATTAATTAAAAAATAGTTTTATAGCAGCAATTGCTTAAGTACGTTACGATTCCAGTTCCAATAAAAAACAATAAGTTGATTGATCGTTTATCAACCAAATCCTTTTGTATTGGTTCTGAATTACTATCATTACCAGAAGCAAGGCACGTATCGCGAGTAATTATTTGATTAAGTGTTTATACAATATTACTAATAAAACCAACATATTGCACAAATATGTAGTAATTTATGAGCTCAACAGATTAGCAGAATTTTGCCGTTTCAGTTATAGACAATCAATTTTAATGAACACTTAGTTGCAACGGTACATTTCTAATGCTTATTTATTGAATACATTTGATCTTTTCATTGTGATTGATTGTGTGTAAGTCGTGATGATGGAGTTACAAACTGCCCTCAAGCCAGGCAGTGCTAACCATTTTGATGACTTGGTAAACATTAGAGCTCAGACCTTTATTGATGGCCTTCTGTCACATGAAAGAGATTAGTGCCATAATGTTCACATTGACATTATCGACACAAACGGTTGTTTGCATAGCCAATCATTACGAACAGGTACTGCTCAACATAGATATAATACTGGCTAGTTTTTATTTTTACAAAATGCAGTATTATTTTTAAGAATACTCTAGCTTTTTTAATCAAATTTTCTGCTCATGATAGCTGTACCTATGTCGTTGTCATAGATTGGCCTGAAAACAAACAACGAATAACCCACTTAATGTGAGGTTTGACAACATAATTGATTGTAGGCTATCGAGAACCACCCGGGAAAATCATACACAAATCTGTAATGGAAAAACGTAGAATTTATTGAACGATTTTGGGTTAACCTCGTCTTTGTGCTTTACCCTTGTGACCGAAGTATATTATATACAAATAATATAACTTTAATACCCTGAAGGAATAATATTTATGTAAGACGATGATTTCTGATTTTCCGGAAAGTAAATGCACAAAACGATAATTATTATTTCAATGGACACATTATCTAAAAAACATGCATTTTATGTCGTTCTCCTGCATAGAATGCAAAAATGTTCTTTTTGCACAAATAATTATTCAAACGACTCAAACACTTAATATGTTCTGTATATTGGCAATAATACTTGTTTTATGTAAAAGAATAACCACAATATACGTATTTACTGCTTTTTTAATGAGCTCTTTGCGAAAAAAGTGCCTTTTGTTCCATTCAAAGCGATGATGTTCAGAAACTCATTACTTGTGCAGTTGCGTTATTTTTAGGAGCAAAATGCACCAACACGTCTCAATACGAATATCATCATTTTACGCTCTTTTCAAAACAAATATTTTATCTAAATGTTACAAGCTGTCGAGTCCAGATGACCCACATTGATATGAATAAAAGGACAGGAAATTTTCCAATCACAAGATCACGTCATGAGATCTAGACCAGCTACTCGTACATGTTCCTATTATAATCTTTGAACCGTGGCACACTGTCGTTTCCTGAACCAAATAGCTGTATAAAGAAAAATTGAACTCTTATTGTATGTTAACAAAAAACTGGACACTATTAGATTCATTGAGATAACTAACTGAGCAACGTTCGTCAATGACTAAGGAAAATATACCAAGTAACTTCTTACGATTTGTATTCAACACAGGAAACTCATAAACGATATTCATAAAAAATAAGCCTGAATACTTGACCTCGCTGACCTACAGCGTCCAGCCCCAAGGGCCGCTCACGATGTCTCATGGCTAGTCCACTAAGGCCATTGTCCTTTACCTTTTAATTAAGATCTCATAACACATACGTCACGACGATGATTGGGTGAGCAATCCGTTTAATTGTTTGGGAGCGATAAGCGTTAGAGAGCGCGTGTCGTCGCATACGTTCGTATGAACATGATTGGAAACTCGTGGTCGCCTTCTCGTGAGTGATCATGTGACTGTGATGAGTCCACTTAAGCAAATAAACGCCGCTGCTGACACCGCGACCGCTGTCCGCTACCACCCGACGACAATCAGCTTAAGACACACTCACCTAAATATTAATTAAATGGGACGCGTCTGAACTATCAACGCGATGTTAACTCAATCTAGCCACCAATGCGCGACTGTGGTAATCATTCGCGTGATTTTATTACATAAAGAATTTGTATGGATTTGCTAATCTATAAGCATATATGCGATCTATAAAAAGTACAATCATATTATATTAACGTATACTATTTGCTTTCATCCTTGTGACTTGAGGTAAACCCAAATGTTTGTTAATCAAATACAGATGTTTTTGATTGAACGCTTTTAAAATTTATAATTCACACTCTTAATCATGGAATGCTACAGCTTTTTCGTGACTATTTCCTTGGCAACAATACATGTGAATATTTAGAATGATTTATTGTACTTAGACGAAAAGATTTATCTCAGACGTTATCTATAGATAATAATCGAAGCGCCTAGAACTGACTTAACAAAATGTGCCTCTTGTTAAATTCTGATATGATTACAATTCCTTGTGGCTTACATGATTGAATCAATCTTGTGACATATCATTCCTGAAGGTTATGTTTTTATTTGTTATTTTTATCATTGATTTAAGGCAGGTCGAGATTTAATCTTGATATGTGTATCCGGGTCCAGATTTACCGGTATTTGATTTACTCATCGAGTACTTTGTACGCTAAGTAAAGGAAATGCAAAGCTCACATTTGCAGCTATTAATTAACATGCAAATTTCCTCACCAGTTGCAGGAATTAAAAGTCTGTAAAGACCTAAATGCAATAGATTATGTAAAATCACACAGTACAGCTATATGCTAACGTTATATGTAATCTTTGTAAATAGAAGAAATAAGCATAATACTAATCTTTTCCACCTTGAAAATCAAAGTCAAAGTTTTATAAGTCAAGGCTGCCATTGAAATCAAATATAGAAACTCTGAAACGTTTGTTGTTATTTCTTTATTCGTAATTTGGTATGAGGGCGGAGGAAATAAGTAAACTTAAATCAAAACATTGATTTTGACATTCAACTTGGTAAAATTCCCGGCATTACGTTGGGAAATCCGTAGATTATCACAAAGTAGCTTACACAGAATGTTTAAACTAAATAATATTATTTGCATATTTTGTAACATTACACTATATTCTACAAATAGATCCCGTAGTAACGTAGAGCACAAAGACATAATTATCACCTGGCGTTAAAAATATTCTTGGAAACAAGTTTAGGATATAAAAAGCAGAAACGCCTTTCATTGATAGTCTTCAAACATAGCTACAGTGTCAACCTATAGCCATCGTCAACACTGACTGATTGTAGTACAATCACACTTTATTGTGCACCAATTTGCGCATAGAAATGCAGTGAGTACCACAGTGAAGAATATGAACTAATTGGAGAGCATATCAGCACAATAAACAAGCACAATGTAAACAATAAGCACTAATACCCCTCTATTCGTGATAATGTAAAACATTCGTGATGAAATAAGTGATTAGCGTCGTTGAGTTTACCAGTATTGTGCCACCGTCACTTAGAACTTAGCTGTTAAGTCGCCGGAGGCTTCTTTGCTGACACCCTGAAGCTGAAACATTCAGTCGCGTGATTGTTCAGTGCAGTGACAGACATTGACCGGTGCGGGCGCAGCTTTTCAGCCGATAATCGCGCGCTTTCTAAAGTTATAATCCTATCGGAACATAGACAACATAATTATCGACATGTAATGGACTAAACGGCGACAGTCATTGGGTGTGTGATAATATTAAGTTGCTATTGTGGTTTTATTTTGTTTGTTTACTATGGTTTCGTGTCTTAATAAAAATTTAATCATCTAGTCTTAAATTACATAGAGCAACTGGACTTAAAGATTTTGTGCTTTTTATACATTTTCAATAATATATAAATGATAAATATTCACAAACTTACAAGAAAAAGTGAGCTTAAGGGCGCGTAATCAGAAAGTTGGCAACGTCGCAAATAGCTGTCAAATATTTAGAAATTTTAATTAATTTGGTAATTTTTTCTGTATGAAAACAAGAGATATGGCTCTGTAGTGCGCACATAAATTGATATAGGAATGCCATTAAACACTGAATTTGATGTTGCAAGCGTTTCAGGTGTAAAAAAAGCATTTGGAAAGTGTCCAAATACTTTTTTTTACATCTAATACTATTTATTCGGTGTTAGGATATTAATTATTGCATTCCGTAATCATTTTTTTTCCAACTTTCAGAATACGCGCTCTTAACCTCTCGGGCGATTTATAACTGAAAATGATAAAAATCAACGTCCAATGAGCGACTGTCTGTTATGTACAGACGTGTGTACGTAAGGCGCTGGGGCGTTTTCGCTTATGTACACCCGGGTGTGCGTAACGCGCCCGAGAGGTTAAATTTAACTTTGTGATTTTATTTTAAGCTAAGTATTCTTTAGTTAAAGTTAAGCTCGATCGCTTATGTCAAAAACTTGGTTCTACGGATTTACAACAAACATGGGAATTTTGTTGTTATGTATCAGGCAGAGATGGGGTGATGTGGCGAAGCTTGGATGAGACCTATGTCTAGCAGTGGACTGCACTAGACTGAGTTGATTAATTGATTGTATGTTGTAGCATTTTAGATCACTATTTTGTTATCTTCATCCGGCTTACGCCTTTCTAATCGTAATCCAAATAGTGAAAATAATGTCAATTGCAACATTTGTTTGTTAATACGTCAGTAAGTTACTTTTAAGCCTTTGTCAGACATACAGGCGAAAGCGAAGCGTTTCCGAAGCGATACCGAACCAAAGCGAGACGTCAGTCCGATATTTCTGTCATGCTATCGGATCGCTTTGACTTATGTATGTTACTGGATTCAAACAATTCCATACATTACAAGTAAAAATTCGGTATCGCTTCGGAAACGCTTCGCTTTCGCCTGTCTGTTTCAAAAAAATCAAAATCAAAATCAAAAGTTTTTATTTCACATAGGCCCATGAGGGCACTTATAAAACGTCGACAGCAGGTGCTCGGTTCGGGTTGGTCGATTCCATGGAGAAGAACCGGCAAGAAACTCCATGGTTACTCTTTTAAAATATGGTATAGTTTTACAAACAGATTGTTACAATTTTTCGATGCTTATTTTTCGATGCTTAGATATGTGACAAAAACGTAGGCCTGGTAACAAAGGGGAAGTCCTAACTAAAATTAGTGCTACAAAAGAAGAAATGTATATATATACACACGACTTACAATGTTCTCACATTCACAAACAAAGAGTAAGGAAGAATCTATACAAAAAAAGAAAGCTATAAAAGCTGGGTTAATTCTATAATGTCTTACAAACTGTAACAAATCTGAACTGGTATTAAAACTAAGGCAATATAATATTGCAAAACGAATACAATAATAAAAATAAAAAATAAAAAAAACTATATACAAAAATAAAATGGAAGAATCCTATTATCCTAACACGTGGATGAGAGAAAATAAGTGCTGCTGCTGAGCTGCCAGGGAAGCCACATGTGCAGATGGAACTATTGCCACACATCCTTGTCTTCAACGTAGTCCTTAATTTTGTAATATGCTTTTTTAATAAGGACACGTTTAATGTGGGTTTTAAACTTTCCCTCAGTTAGTCCAGTGACTGACTTAGGTAATTTGTTGTAAAAACGTATGCTGTTTACAAGGAACGACTTGCTCGTCTTTGCTAATCTGAATCTCGGTATTACAATTTCGTGTTTACTGCGTGTATTGATATTATGAAAATCGCTTCTAGTCTTGAAGAGTCCTAGATTTTTGCGTACATACAGAATGTTTTCTAAAATGTAATGTGAGGGCAGTGTTAAAATATCAATTTCTTTGAATTTCTCTCTAAGAGACTCACGAGGGCCCATTTTATAAATTGCGCGGACCGCCCTCTTTTGTAATATAAAAACTGAATCTACGTCCGCTGCGGAACCCCACAGCAGAATGCCGTATGACATAATACTGTGGAAATAAGCAAAGTATACTAGCCTAGCTGTGGCTATATCAGTTAGCTGTCTTATTTTCCTTACCGCATAAGCAGCAGAGCTTAACCTACCCGAAAGAGTTCTAATGTGGGCGCCCCACTGTAATTTAGAATCAAGAGTAATACCCAAGAATACAGTTTCTGCAACAGCATCGAGTTTATTGCCGTCAAGTTTTAAGTTTAGACCCACTTGTGGAACATTTGGTAACGAGAACTTAAGACACTTTGTTTTGTTCGCATTCAGTAATAGATTGTTAGCTGCGAACCATTTCGAGAGAATACCTAGACTTTCGTTTACATGTAAAACATCCGTATCTTTTCTATCTATTTTAAAAATGAGCGATGTGTCATCAGCAAAAAGAATTATATCCGATAAGTTGGCCATCATGAATGGAAGGTCGTTGATATAGACAAGAAATAAGAAAGGGCCAAGAATTGAACCTTGAGGCACGCCCATCTTGACCAGAGACCCAGATGACGTTGCCCCATTCACATTAACTTTTTGCTGCCTGTTTGATAAATAAGAGAGAACAAGGCCAGCAGCTTGATCACGAATTCCGTAATGATGTAATTTACAGATTAGTGTATTATGATCGACGCAGTCAAACGCTTTGGAGAGGTCACAAAAGATACCAATGGCATCCTGAGATTTCTCCCAAGATTCCAGGATGTGACTGATAAGTTTAATTCCCGCGTCAGTCGTAGACCGACCTTTCGTGAAACCAAACTGCTGACCATGCAGAATTCCATTTGAATTAAAATGTGACAACATCTGATCCAGCATGATTTTTTCATAAATTTTACTTAATGCCGGGAGCACAGATATGGGTCGGTAATTAGAGGGATCACACTTACAACCTGATTTAAAGATTGGTACTACTTTACTATGTTTCATTAAGTCGGGAAACTTGCCACTATCCAAACATTGATTGAATATGCCCGCCAGGACAGGAGCAATTGAATCAATTATATCCCCAAGCACTTTGACGGATATCCCCCACAAGTCTTCAGTATTTTTAATATTAAGACTATTGAAAGCTTTTTTGATGGTAGCAATAGATATAGCTGTGAATTTAAAAGTCGGTATGTCTTTTATAAAGTTATCTTTAAGAAGAGCCTCAGCTAGCTTTGGTGAAGAGGGGAGAGATTTTGTGACTTCAAGCGGTATGTTTGTAAAGAAATGTTCTAGTGTCTCAGCGACTTCTTGCTTGTCAGAAATGGATTTATTGTCTATTTTTAAAGACATTCCATTCTGATCTCGATGTTGTGACTTACCAGTTTCTCTGTTAATGACTTGCCACACAGTTTTTATTTTATTATTAGAGGTACTAATTTTATTACTTATTATTTGAGACTTAGCTTGGGCGCAAACTTTTTTGAATATTTTTGAGTATTTTCTGACATAATTATGAAAAACTAGATCTGAAGTTAAAGATTTTTCATGATATAAATTATATAAGTTATCTCTGCTTTTTCTTATTCCCGCAGTGGCCCATTCACTAAATTTGGATTTATTATTAACTTTAACTTTTTTTACTGGACATGTTTTATTGAATTCCTGGCAAACTGTTGAAAATAATATATTATAGTTTTTATTGGGGTCCTGTGTATCAAAGCAAGTAGTAGAAAGATTGCTAAGAACGTTGTTATTAAACGATTTTAATTTATTTTTAGTAAGAGGTCTCAACTCTATTATTCTATCTAACTTAATTTTAAGATCAAATTCAAATGATACAAGTTGGCCAGTATGGTCGGACCTAACGCCACTAATTAAGCAGGAATCTTTAACTTTACAATTAGTAAAAACATTATCTATGCATGAAGCTGAAGTTGCTGTTATTCTAGTTGCTTCATTAAATAAACATTCTAAATTAAATGATTTGAACAAAGATATAAGCTTTAAATTATCTGGCGAGTTGATTAATAGATCAATATTTAAGTCACCACAGACAAAAACTAATTTACTATCTCTAAAAAGTTTGACAAAGGCATTAGGGATAACGCCACAGGACCGCTCATAAAACCCGCGTGACTTTATACTTATACTTATTCCGTGATAATGTATGACAAAGAATAACAAATAACCGATTTGTATTTAACAACTTCTTCATAGATACAAATACAACTTCTTAAATGGCAGCTTAAAAGCTTCGTACTTCGCGCGTTCATAAACAATTTGTTTTTTTTTTAAGTGAAAACTTCTTTAGCGGCGTTGTGCACTTTTTTTGGAATGGGTAAAAAATGTTTAACTCGCGTCAGGACACGTGACCTGATCGAAAATTCGTAAGACGGCGCAGGGCGCTTGCGCGAATGTTCGTGTGTTTTTATTACTATTGAAGTTTTCACTTCTGCCGGCACTCCCAGAGTGCAACCCGTTGGTTAGATTTAATTTTGCTCTTTGTAGTTTTTATAATCATCTGTATGTTTCCATCAGATTTCGCTAGACAGTAGCTGTTTATAGTTGACTAGTTAGTGCGCGCACGCAAGCTATCCAAAATGAGATCTAATAATATTACCTGCATCCTCTTAAAAGAAAACATGCCTTATGACACTTTTTTTTCTAACTTTGTCGTGTTTATGTTTCCAGGTTCGTAAGACGAGCATCCGAATGACTGCTATAAAGGAATACCCTTTTGACTTGAGTGATTTACAAAATCAACCACCGAGCGCGGTTGGTGGAGACCCGCGGCCTGCGCCCACGCAGCCTAACCCTCCCTCTGCGATCAAACAACGCGTCTCAGTGCCCTCACTTGAAGGGAAGAGAAAAGTTTCCATCATGGCGGACGAGTCCAGCAAAGATCGGGAAAACCTACCCTCAGACAGGTATGTCTCTTTTATTAAAAATAGCTGTTCTTTGCGGTTTCATCCCCGCTGTTTGGCTCCTATTGGTTGGTAGAGTGATGTTATATAGCCAATAGCGTTCATCTAATAAAACTTTACAGCGTCATAATAACAAGTATAGATTATCAAGCATATAAATTCATATATGCTTCGAATGATTTATGAAGAATTTGGTGTTCCTAATGGCTTCGCCCGCTACTACTCGAAAAGTTGTCCACTGAAAGATATAGGGGAACAGTTTATAAAACGGTAACGCAAAGAACCTCGACGAAAACCTTTCGATTCTCTCTTTAGGGGGTTAGATCAAGGGCCTGATACAGAAGGCTTCAGAAGTACTTCTTGATACGGCTCGTAATACACAAAAAAAAAAAAAAAAAAAAAAAAAAAAAAAATTGTGAAGAGGTTCCTGTCTCTGGAGCCCTAACCACCGGTAGCTTGGACCCCGCTCCCAGTAGAACACTATTTTTACATTTTTAAATGTTTTTTTTTTCATCCCTTTGCTTTTGTAAAAAATATTTAAAATATGTACAAAAGATAAATAGACGAGAATAGAGAGATTTACCTTAAATATACGTGACCTCCTCATGAAATAAGTACCTGAATAAAAAAAATACACTTAACATACATAATTCAATCAGAATACTTACGTTTTTTAAATTTTTTTTTTCAACATGTATTTAGCATGGAAATAACCCCTTTTGAACAGATGCTCCTCAATTATAAATCCTAAATGGTAATTTGAAATGAAAATATTATGAAGACAAACCTTTTTTCTTATTTACAATATTGTGGTGTTTCGTTATCGCCATTTTGTATTTTGAACATTCCCGTAAAAATCGTCAAATCGGCCAGCACGTTTTTTTGGGCTATATAGCACCACAATGAAACAAAAAAAGCTGTTAAATAAATGACCATCTTATTTGCCCTCTGCAGTGGGCTAAAAAGGAAGTATAAACGGTAATACTGAGAAATTATTTTATCTAATCTATAGCTATACACTGTTTTCCTGTTAATCTGTCGTTATATTGATTTGTTATAATGTAAATAAAACAATAAAGAGATTAAAAAGTACTTATACTATAAAATACTACAGTATATTATCAGTTGGTACGCAATAATTTTTTGAATAAGACTAGACTAAATTCTCGTCATCTTCCTGCCCTCTCAATTTACCCGACTGCGACAAAAGGAGGGTGATGTTTTTTTAATTTTTTGTTCCATTCTCCCCTACCAGATGTTGTGGCATCATTTACTCTTTTGTCTTTCATATCTTTGTTCTTCAACCCATCCATCTTTTTTTTTTGTTCTTCCTCTCCATCCAACGACAGTCATAATTATTTATTCTTTCCCATTATTTATTATTTTTAAACAGACTTGTTTCTCAAAAAAATAATATTTGTTCAATGTTTTTTATTATAAAACTTCCGACCCCGACAGGCTTTGGCCTTCTAAAGGGGTCATACCTCTAGAGGGCCAAAGCCTGCCAGTGTCGCAGGACTGTACGAATTACCGTGACCCCGGAACGTAAAGGGCTATTGAAGGATCACCGTGAATTTTAGTCAGTACGAGTCTGACAGTCCCTCCCGCTCTTCCCTGGGTGAAGACTCATTTGATGATTTTACCAAGGTAAAAAAAAAATTGCTTTACGCGTCCGGAGCAAAATTTAAGTAACGCTAATGTTTCATCATGTCCAAGTTGTGGACTGAAACCCTGAACTACGATACGGTAGCGCCACCTGTAGTATTATTATGGAACTAATACTACATACAGTGAGTACTTTATGAATTGAGCTCAATGATTAAGTACATACTCAGTGCGCTATTGGTACCAACGAGTTTCTGATAACTGTTGATAGGTGGCGCTACCGGTTGCCAATATTAACTAAAGTTGGCGTACTCCTGAAAAATATTGTTGAACACAAGTTAAGCACGTGATTCAAATGCGTCTAATTACGCAATTTTAATTGTATGTAAGGTATTTTACTGCATAAATAAACTAAAAATCTGTTTTGTCCGTCAGTTACACTATTGAAAAAAAGTGGACAAGTATTTTTTTTTATTTTGTTTACATTACTGATAGCGATTCAAAGCAAATAGTGAATATTCATAAATATTTGAACTCTTGGAGTACGAGGCTTGTGACGTCATAACTCCTGTAAAATTGTACCGACCGCGTGAAGTACTTATTGTAATTTTTAGAACCGTTATATCTTCGTCAATTTTGTTTGACGTAACAAAACAAAAAATAGGTGTCAAATATTTCTTTTACATTCTTATTTTTATTTTCAGTAAAATAGCTTATTAAGTTATTTTAAAAAATATTTCAACTCGCATGTTCTTTTTTGAATAAATTCCTATTTTGTTACCTAAATAAAATTGTCTTAATGTGTTATAATAATTATTATTCGTTTAAATGTTTAGATGTAAGGGAAAATCTCTAAAACATCATAACAGAAATTCTTATATCGATGGAAGCTACACTACTGCCGATCGACTTATGCAGACCACCTCGTTTATTTCACGCGGATGAAGTTGCAATTAAAAGCTAGTGTATTTAAATAAAGTAAAAAAAAAAACATGAAATAAGAACTAATTATTTTTTCAATTGAAATGATTCTGTTTCGAACTACATATTTGTCAATCTGTGTCGTAAAAAACATTTAGGTATTATCAACAAGAAAACTTTTTAGTTTTTCACATTATACCTAATAACGCGAGCGTTGAAGTCTTTTACTCATGAAGTCGGAGCCAATGTAAAAGAAAAAAAAGTTATTTCGTAGTTGAACTAACCTTTTCTTACCGTACTTCTTAATCAAACAAAGATTTGAATTTCGTTTATTTACCACGTACATTTATTCGCTTCCTATTAACATATTTTAAATGAAACAATAAACAGAAATCTGTTAAATCATCGTAAATTGTTAAACATGAGTACAATGTTTAAATCTAGTAAGATAAGATATTTTACGACTCGCAGACGACATTCAATCATGAAGTTTAGCACCAAATGATCAAGTGTTTCTTATAACTGCGTACCTTTCACTGAGCCATGGCTCGACAGCATAATCGTCCCAATACATACACATATGCATAACTAGTACAATTTCCTAAGTTCATCACGTGATTGTGTTTGTGAAAGGCAGTCAACCAGTGCCCAGTTACGAGAGAACCCTGCTGACTCATAACATAACCCTTTGTTGTCTGATACCAAGAGTCACTGGGGGGGATAATAGAGGTCATGTCAATTGGTCGCTTCCAAGACTTGTGTATCACATGACTGGCGACCAAACAATATTGTATTGCAATAATATGATAGATAAGTATACCTATAGGCGTCACGTGCTTTGAATCTCAATTAAAAGTAATTGCGATTACGTTGTCGTATGGTCCCGTTAATAAGTTTATTTTTAGATATAGAAATGCACTTGTAGTATTCTAGATAAAATTGAGTTGATTTATTGTCAGTTCTAAAAGGTCAGTTTTTTTTTCTCAATATAACTGTCGTGGCTTAGGCTAGCCATTTACTGGTGTCTATTTGTTGCGGTGACCTCTTGTCGTTCAATCAAATGCGTTGAAGGTAAGCCAGCCACTAGGAACCATTTGTCACCATTATCAGCGTACTTCCATAAATCTCATAGTACGAATACCATGAGATTAGACTTTTAAAAGTCACCGTGACAAATGTTCACCAGTGAGCGGTTAGCCTAAACACGTTGGTCTTTGTTGTCAAATGGCTATTTGACCGAAAAATTATAATAAGTCCATCACTTAGATTATCAAAAATATATTCGACCCGTATTTTTTCTTTTGTTACGTAAACCGAAATTGACTGAGATACGATGCTTTCAAAATTGGCAGTACGTCACAATTTAGTACAATTTTTATTGAATTCTGACGTCACGAGCCCCCACTCTCGAGTTTCGATGCGTTGTATTTTGGTGAATATTCATTGATTTTACAAAAGAAAAAATACGTGTCCGTTATTTTTTTAAACTCTAAATGATGGACTGATTATACAGGGTGTCCCAAAACTCAACGTCAAGCCGAAACGGGGTGACAGGATTGATCATAACCATCACGAGAAAAATCTGAAAAAAAATCTATCCCGTGCAGTTTGAAAATTATGGGCATTTTAAGAAAAACCTAGAAATGTGATCAAACTGTACCATTTTTCGGTTATTGTGGTTATTCTTTTTTATTTTTGTTCATTTGAACTTTGGAAACGTAATCCTAAATAACATTTCTAGAATCCCAATAAAAAATAATGACACAATTGCCTCAAGTTTCCGAGAATTGAGACTATTTGTTAAACTACGAATTTAAAATTTTCTAGATTCGTCGACTTTGACAGGCCCTCCTATAAAAAAAATGTACTAGAGTGCCTTGGCAAGTGGCATTAAAAGTTGGCGCATTTAATCAGAATTCTAAAATGGTACAATACTTGTTAGTTCCATACAATAGAAAAGAGTAAAAAAATTAAAACCTCAAGTAACCCGATTTTTGCTATCACATTTTACTCAGTTAAAATGTTTTTAATTCGCACAAGCTGTAGGTAGGTTCTTAATTTTAAGACAGAATGATGAGAGAGATGGATAATGGGTATGTTTGTCATGAGTGAGCGAGACAGATAGTGACGCCACTTTTACCAAAGTGAAAAAAAGTTAGTAAAATAATTAGGTTTGTTGGACTAAAAGTCAGATAGAGAAAAAACATTTTTATTACAATAAATGTTCAAATTGTTTACCATCAGCCTCAATACAAGCCCTACATCTTCTTAAAAAAGATCTACTTATAAGTCGGGCATATCTTCGAGAGTTGATCGCCTCAGCTGCTTGAGAAATGCGTTCACGCAGGTCGGCTACGTGATCAATGGGCTTTGAGTAAACTTTTTCTTTGAGAACTCCCCAATAGAAAAAATCCAGGGGATTTAAATCTGGTGAACGGGCGGGCCACAAGATAGTGCCTGAACGTCCAATCCACCTTCCCGGATATTCCTGGTCAAGGAAATCTCTTACTTGCACTGCGAAATGCGTACCCATACCCATTATCCATCTCTCTCATCATTTTGTCTTAAAATTAAGAACCTACCTAGAGCTTGTGCGAATTAAAAACATTTTAACTGAGTAAAATGTGATAGCAAAAATCGGGTTACTTGAGGTTTTAATTTTTTTACTCTTTTCTATTGTATGCAACTAACAAGTATTGTACCATTTTAGAATTCTGATTAAATGCGCCAACTTTTAATGCCACTTGCCAAGGCACTCTAGTACATTTTTTTTATAGGAGGGCCTGTCAAAGTCGACGAATCTTGAAAATTTTAAATTCGTAGTTTAACAAATAGTCTCAATTCTCGGAAACTTGAGGCAATTGTGTCATTATTTTTTATTGGGATTCTAGAAATGTTATTTAGGATTACGTTTCCAAAGTTCAAATGAACAAAAATAAAAAAGAATAACCACAATAACCGAAAAATGGTACAGTTTGATCAAATTTCTAGGTTTTTCTTAAAATGCCCATAATTTACAAACTGCATGGGATAGATTTTTTTTCAGATTTTTCTCGTGATGGTTATGATCAATCCTGTCACCCCGTTTCGGCTTGACGTTGAGTTTTGGGACACCCTGTATTTGTAATTTATAGCGACTGTCAAGGAGCCAATTGTAGATCTTTAACATCTCATCCTCTAACCTCTAGTCCTCGGAAAATTCGTAGTGCTACATTTTTTTAATGCAATTTTAAGTAATGACATTGACGCTAACGCTGGGTCATAAGGACTTCGCTCGTGGCGCAGACACGGCGCATTATCTAGTTACTACACGCGCATGTTCCCCGGAACATGTCATGAACCTTTTGTGTAAAGAACAGGGTCATCGGGTTGTGCTGGAAGCCAATTCTAGAAAAAGCTGGGCAGATTAGTAAACACAACATTGTCTTGCGTAAAAATCCTGTAATAATAAAAAATGCACCTTCTACTCGTAAGTCCAGTTGCGGGTTCAATTCTCATCCTGGATAAAACACTTTCGGTCGCGGGACTGTCTAAACAGATAAACCGTAACCCTGGAACGTAAAGTGCTATTGAAGGAACACCGTACATTTTAGTCAGTACGAGTCTGACAGTCCTTTCCGATCCACCCAGGGCGGTAGGACTTTTTTGATAATTTTACCACGATAAAAAAGGCGGATAAATACAAAAGTGATTATGGTAATCTTAAACAAGACGTCTGTATATAAATGATAATACATGATCTTCAGCGCCTGTTCACCTTGTCAGTGCAACCGGCAGAATGGCAAATGGCAACCACATTCGTTTTCCAACTTATACTTACTAAGTACTGCAGGCGACGTTACATTTACGTAACACCTTTTCATAAACAACCACCAACGCAATCGTAACGAGGCTAAATTAATCAAACTTGTTATTCAAAATAAATCACCTTTTATATAAATCATCAAATTCAGTGTCAGTGTCACCGCGAATTTATGTAGATGAGTATACGTACGACATTTTCGTCACCTCCAAAGAAAATGGCAATGAACTCCGTAATGACCTCCGTTAATGCAGATTTTCTTTAACACGGTAGTTGTTGTTAAAAATATCAATGAAAACTTGAAAAGTTATCGATGGCTGTATTTAATCATGGTACGCATGCCTATTGTGTGCGGACATTATTACGACTGTTGCACACAATGCTTCGCGTTAGTCACACATCATTGGCCGTTGCTAAACTAGTAACTATGTCTTTGACAGATTTTGTTACGGCTAGCGCAATGTCATCACATCGACCTATCCCAATCTTTCTTTTCTTCAATGGATTTTCAACTTTGTCACAAATAAAAAAAGGTAGATGTTCGATTTGAAAAATTTTGACAGGTTGGGGTAGTTGATGTGTCACGGGATCATTCACCTTTGTACTACCCTTGAGAGTATGTCAACCTTGGGACAATTAGGCTTTGAAAATGTCTCATTAAGATCTTATCAAAGCTGAGGTTTAATAGTTCATTGTTATCCTACGGGTAAAAATAACTTATTCAGTCCCGATTCGGGGTTTGGAGCGCTAACGTAGTGAGGGCTCTAATAGATCGAGGTATTAATTAAGTCTTAAACGCGAGGTAAACACTGTGCTTTTAATTACGAATAAAAAGAAACCAAAAATAAAAAAGGTAAGTTAGCAGAAGAATGAAGAGTTAAGAACGAATTGGCTAGGAACGTGGCTAGCCAGCTATTCAGCCATTATTTTTCGTTTTCATAATCGTAAATGTTGAAATTTTACCCAATTCTATGTTATTTTAAAGAAATAGTTGAAACTGAATTATAATAAAGTAATTTAAAAATTATATGTTCTTTAATCAACAAAAACTTTAAGTTATTTAAAATTTACATCACGCTGTAATTTATTGGCTACGTAAAGAGTTAGAACATGGTTCAAAAGAAAATAAAACTAGTTTTTATTTTATTTGACATCTCTCACTTGAAAGCGATTCTCCCTAGGGCTGAAATATATTACTTCAACTCGCTCCTCAGGTATGTTTACTGAGTACATACTCAGTAAACTTGTACTTTCCGAGTACGAGTAATGAAATATTAATTTTATGACTCCTTATCTCGTCCTGCCTCTGAATGTTAATACGTGTAAACTGCTGAAATGCACACCGCTTGATTAATTGATTTGTCGTAGCTATGCATTTGTAGGTCTAGAAGGTTGTTTATACGATTAATCTTGAAACCTGAAACTAATATTGACTAATTACACATGATTTATTAAAGATTCGATAGCTTTACTTTTGAATAGAGTATAGCTTGTAAATCCACGTAAACTGCTTTTTTTTTAATCGTAGAAAAATCATGTAATGAGTCCTCCCACCCAGGACAGGGCGGGAGGTACTGTAAGACTCGTACTGACTAAAATCCACGGTGTCTTTCACTAGCCCTTTACGTACCGGGGTCACGGTAATTCGTTAGTCCCGCGACCCCGGCAGGCTTTGGCCCTCTACAGGCCCCATCACTATGCTGACACTCTTTGAGGCACGCGTGGAACACAACACGCCGTCGACCCGGGCATGGTCCATGGTTGGACAGCGAGTCGCCCATTACTCGCCGCTCGCATGCCCGCGCCTACGGTGGCCGGAGATCGTCTGGCGACGTCCGACGCCGTGGGCGTCTACCACTGCGGCTGGGGTGGAGGGAGGACGCTGTCCTCTTCTTCACGTGGTCCGCCTCCTCCTTCACGAGCAACGTAAACTGCTTGAATCTTTTTTTTTTCAAATACAAATTATACATTCATTTTTTCAATGCTATATTTAGGCCTCTTTTAAGTGGTAAAATCATCGAATGAGTCTTCCCACCCAGGACGGGACGGGAGGGACTGTCAGACTTGTATTAACTAAAATCCACGGTGACCTTCAATAGCCCTTATCGTTCCAGAGCAACGGTTACCTGATAGTCCCGCGACCCCGAAGTTGGGCTTTGGCCCTCTAAGGGGGCCCGCCATGCTGCTGTTATATTTAAATTAATAATAAAATTCATAAGTTCAATCAAAGTCCAATTTTCTTTCTGTGCTGTACACCTACATATTATATATTTTTGATCTTTTGAATTTTCATTCAGCCAAATTCGTTTGCCTTTGTAAATAAAAGACCTTTATAAAATAATCAAACCGTTAATAAGTAAGACGATGGCAGAAAAGTAAAGTAAATAAGAAACAAATTCACCGACTTCCGATTAATAACATTTTTGTATTTTTTAGAAGTCGTTTCGATATCTTATTCATACCCATCAAACTTTTTCTTCACGAATTAATTATTTAACTTTTAATTGAAAAACCTGTATTGTTGGTCTAGTGGTCGCAAGCTCGACTGCTAACTTAGGGTTATGGGTTAAATTCCCAGGTCGGGCACTGGTGAAATGTGGTTGTACTATTATGCCTTTGTCAAACAGACAGGCGAAAGCGAAGCGAGTCCGAGGCGATACCGAACCGAAGCGAGACGTCAGTCCGATAGTTCTGTCACGCTATCGGATCGCTTTCGCTATTCTATGTGACTGGATTCAAACAATTCCATACATTACAAATAAAAACGTCACGCTTCGCATTCGCCACGCCAAGTCTGTTTGACAAAGGCTTTAGGGTATGCCTTTGCCAAACCCTTCGGGAATTTCAGACATGATGTTATTCTATGTAATTTTAATGTTTTTCCAATAATTTCTTGTGCTTCTTTGGAAACATACATCTCAGTGGTTTATAAATAATATTATGCCGTATTTATTTTTAGATAATATGTAAGTAGTTTATAAAGTTCCCACTGCTCGGATAAAGGGCTCTTGATGATGATGATGATAATGAACTTAGTCTTGTCACATTTCCTGTTTTGAATTTTGTTATTTATTCGATTTTTTTTATTTAGCTCTAAAAGTATGACAACCAGTCTTACCATGTGGTATCGTATTACCCAGTTACTGGCTTATGGAGGTCCGATAGACAGTCGCTCCATGTAGAATACTGATATTCATCTGCATCTGGTTCGACTGGAAGCCGACCCCAATATAGTTGGAAAAGGCTAAGTAGATGATGATTCGATTATTTAAAGCAAACGGGATAAAAGCACTATTTCCTCTTCACTGCTTCGATTTCCTAATTTTTAGTATCAGTAATTAAAATAGGTAACATTACTTAAACATTCTAAAAATGTTCGTATGCATAAAATTATGTCAATTTTGAACAATACAAACTATTGACAAAAACTACGTTTGAAGAAACTGAAGACATTAAAAATAATGCATCATGATGACTCGCTTATAATATTCCAATTTTCAACCAGACGCGTCAACAAAAGTTTTCAACCGACCGTTTAGGTATGTACGTACAGTTACAATTCGTCTCTCTCACAAATTCGATGCGGTATATATTTTCAGAATTTTCATTGTAATATGTTAAGGCACGAAATATTGTTCACCTTATTCATTCATGTTTACAACAAGCGCAAGTAATCCTAACAAAAGTATTTTTTTTTCAAAACCGTTACATTAAACATTAATATCTATCAACGTAAACTATTGTTCTTTTGCGTATAACTGATAGGTATATAAATACAAGATTACTTAAATAACAAAGGTGTTTAAAAGGTGATACGTATAATTAATTATTGTAATTCACACTCGAATTAACAGGAACAGCGTGGCTACGATAGCGATACAAAGTCGTCGTAGGTAATAATTAGACTGACAACGGTGCAGATTATGTGCCCACGGTATTTCTGAGAATTCATCACATACCTATGCAGTTATCATTAACAGACGACATAAAACCACATGGAACAAATCACTTGGCTGTTTTTTAATCGCGATTGCACACATTGTATCGATGCGTACGGAAGAATCGGAGGCAGCGGGCTGTGCGGGCGGCGCGGGCGCAGCTGTTATACGAGCGTTGTTTGAAGTGAGTAGTATAAACACGGCCGCGACGCCTCGGGCTCATTTAGTCACTCATCACCGAGTCTGCGCCCCGTGCAATAGTTCGCAACGCATTTTTATGGCAGTGGGCCTACTGTTGTACTTTAGGAAAATTTTTGCACGACGGCCAATGACCGGCCAGCCGGCCGGCGAAACTGAACGTACCGAGGCAGTCACGTGCCCGGGGTGAGGCGCGGCGGCCGACTCGCGCGCAGCCGAACCTTCTCTTATAAGATGCACATTCGCCGCGGCATAGGTGTGGAGCGTGCTGAGCCGAGCGGCATGCCACCGCGTAAACCAGTCCTCAAATTCGCCCGCTAATCTAGTTATAGTGAATAAGACTCTCTGAGTACCATGTAGGATGTCTCACAGCAGCTTAAGTTGTCACTACGACAGCTACCTACCGTCAGATTCATCTCTCGAAACAGACGCACTCAACCGTCACTGGTAAGTTTAAATAATATCCTTATTAATTTCAAAAACGCGACATATTATTGAAAATAAATAATTTTTATCTCATAAATATTACAAAAAAAAACTGTATTTGAATTATGTAAATGAAAAAAAAAGAACAAAATTTATTATAGACGTAAAAATATGTTTTCAATAATTCCTGAAAGAAAATAACAACTTTAAATGCTACATAATTTAAATAAATACCACTCTGCTCGCCGATAGTAACAGCAAAAAAAAACCGGAGTATTGATAAAATAAAATAATAATAATACCTACACAATGTCAAATTTTAACTTCCCACCCTCTGTTTATTTAAATTACACATGCGGTGCGGCTTATCATTTTGGTCACACGGGTTGTTGAAAACGATATCGTCATTGGTTAGTAGTAGTCATTATTGGCAGGTTCTGTTTGCAGTAGCGTCGTACCGCGCATCAAACACCTGAACAAAGGTTTACTGAAAACATGAAAACCGTATTGACCAAGCTGACTGTGCGACAGAATCAAACGCGACGCGCGGCGTTTGCAAAGCTCCGAACACATAATTATTTTTCTTTATAACATGTGCTATTTAAAATCGAAGCCACGGCTAAGGTAGTCGTGCATATTTCTAGTTATATGACCCACATTTACTATCAACAATCCATCGTATAAAGATTGCTTGACATCTTGGCAGACACCGCGTTATGGTAACATACACACTGCACTGTGGACATGTTTTTCTTCATATATGGAGATCGGAATGACTCCCCACAGGGGACAGTCATCATGAGACTGCTATTATCTTTATAAAACACAATAGATTTGTGTTTTTGGTATGCTTATTATTAATTTCAGTCACAATATACGTCTAAAGAATAATTAACTATCAGCCCTTTGTTACTCTGTCACACTGCATCTTGTAAAATTACCATCTGAAAATGTTATTACACTGACAATTGTAATGACACTAACAGTAAAGGATAAAAAAATTACTGAAAAAAAATAGCAAAACAAACTCCTGAAACGTCCTCCCTGAAATAAATATTAGATTAAAACATAAATACGTCACAGTTATCTATATATATAAAAGGAGAACTGACTGACTGACATATCAACGTACAGCCGAAACTACTGGGGCTAGGAATGTGAAATTTTGCACACGGCTTCCTATTATAATGTAGGGGAGCACTAAGAAGGGGTTTTTGGAAATTTAACCTTTAAGGGGGTGAAAAGGGGGAATTAGGAAAGTACGTAACCCACGCGGATGAAGTCGCGGGAAAAGTGCTAGTCATATTTATAAATAGGATAAAATTAAATATTATATACCATAAATACGAATACCAGGATGTTATTCCCACAATTTCATTTTATTTACATTTATTCCTCAAAGTTTTTTTTAAATGATACCTCATAATAATATTTACAGTACTTATCAATCATTGGTAAGACTAATTACATTCGGATATCGCGTTTAAAATCAACGCAAATTAAGGTTTATTAAAAGTAAACATTGCTCACGTAAAGATTAAGGTTGCCAATCATCGACTGCTACATTTAACTGTCTAAACATTGACCCAGTGCACCGCTGTCTGCGCGTAATTTGCTGACGATAAAGCCTTTACCATGAACTCACCTTGTGCCATGGATTTATTAAACAATACGTTCAGTAGTCAGTGTATAATTTCTGTTCTACTGTTGTCCCCGTTAATGCGACACGTGGCTCATAACAGCATGGCAGGAACACTTTATTCACCACGCGTTTAATTTTCACACGTAATATATATTTTTTATTTTGATGTACCGAATATTTAAACAAATGTTGATTAAAAATTCTAATAGTTATCTTGAACATCAAAAAATATGTAGGTTGTAATACTTCATAAAACTCGGGATATAAAGTCTTTTTTATGAAATGAAATGAAAAATTTCAGGACAATCAATATTATATCCTCTGAAAAGTACCATTAAAAAGGAAAATAGGGCACGGGGACAAATCAAGACGAAACTTTGAAATGTCTATCATAAATTACATGTATTTGGAGCCGAAAAGGATTATATTGTTTATTACATAAAAAATATCTATAACTTTTTATGTCCAAAGTATTTGGATTCAACACCCTGTGTTATGCTGTTCAACATTTCTTTCCGATTCACCCCGGTGCTAATGGTCCTTCTTAGCGTGTTGGTACAATCTAAATAGAGTCCGCCCAAAACCGGGCCATGAGTTTAGCGCTTCATCAGCTCATCAGCTAGCATTCATCAGCTCTTGTAACGAACAATCTGCAGGACATGATATTAAATGCCTCACTGTTTGTGGACTAGCACCCGAATTGACTGTAACCAAAGAAATATATTTAGTACATACATTGTAACCGATTTTAAAAATATAATTATAAATAAAAGCAGTAGGCGCAGACCAGTATATTTGCGTGTATGTAAAGATATTACCTTCGGCGCATGTGTTAAAATTGTAACGTAATGCGTCTTTGAGTCGCTGTTATGAATAGCAAGTGGTGACTGTTCTTCATAAAGTCTCGTTTACAACGAAGCGTTTTTTACGAAACTCATTTTCCAATTGTTTAAAAAAATAATGAAAATTTTGCTTTCAATAATATGTGATTAAGTTTTTTACCTCTTTTTCTGTCCCTCTCTGTCTGACTCCTGGAAAAAGGCTTCAGTCCACTCCTTCCACCTTTCGCGATACTGAGCGTCCTCTTTCTAGTCTACTTATTTAATAATTAAAACATATTCGAAGTTTAAAATCAATTCTAAGAAACCAACAATTTTCAGGCGGCTTGAGACTTCCTGAAAATCTATAGATAGGAACTAAGCTAAACATTATTTTATTGAATTCTCATAATGCTATTTAGAATAACTTACGCCCTATGAAAAGCATTGTTAATCTCCGTTAGCAAACTGTGCGTGTTGTGAAAACTGTAAAAGCAATGTAGCTAAGCGCAGGTTCCTCCGCATGTAACAGCAGACCGTGGGAAAATATTTACATACATGTACAAGGAAGTTAAAAGTATCGATATTTTTCAGTTCTTCAGTATTATCTCTCTTTTTAAACATACACATTCTAGACCATTCATGTTATAAAAACTAAAGCGAAATACTGTTAATTTAATCGATGCAATTTTTACGAAAGAGTTATGCTAAAAATAAAGATAGTCTTACTACACAAAAGTTAAACATACTGTTGAACATTTGTCTTAAAAAGTGTCAACTGCTAAACGGTATTGACGTTGATATAAAGGTCGTTTTGTAGACTAATACAGTTTTTTTTTTTAATGTTTAAGAGATGTTTAACTTTGTTGTAGTAAGACTGTCTGGTCACGGGACTATACGAATTACCGTGACCCCTGAACGTAAAGGGCTATTAAAGGACACCGTGGATTTTAGTCAGTCAAGTCTGACAGTCCCTCTCGCCCTGCCCTGGTTGGGAGGACCCATTTGAAGATTTTACCACGATAAAAAAAAGTAAGACTGTCTATTTTTAGCAAAACTCGTTTTACTGTGCAAAATTGCTCGAAGCAAAATTGAATAGATTAAATTAACTTTAGTATTTGACTTTCGTTTTTATAACATGAGTGGCCTAGAATTTTCTCTAAAAAAACACTACAATAACATTCAGTAATAGTGTAAGTTTTAGAAACGTTATATACACTGCATGTGTAATGAAACGATGTTTGTAAATTGACGTACATAATATTCAAACAATGTGTCAGGCAGAAGCACGTGTAGTGTATAATTAGGCATATTATGTATCATATCCTATGTCTTACTTAATTTATAAATTTTCACTTATCTTACTAATATTATAAATGCGAAAGTTTGTGACGATGGATTGATGGATGGGCGTTTGTTACTCTTTCACGCAAAAATTACTGAACGGATTTGATACACAGATAGCTCATAATCTGGATTAACACATGAGATAATTTTTATTCCGAATTTATCTTTCCGCGGGATAATTTTCAAGTTGCAGAGGTGTGTGGGTTTGTTACTCTCTCACACAAAAAACTGCTGAACGGATTTGGATGAAATTTAATGCACAGATAGTTCATATCCTGTATTTACATATACTTTTCACCGGTATTGCGTTCCCGAGGGATAATTTTCGAGATACTCGCGAAACCACGGGCATCAGCAAGTTATTTATAAATGCGAAAATTTGGATGGATGGATGGATGTTTGTTACTCAATTACTCTAGAATAGCTGAACAGATCTGGATAAAGTTTGGCACAGATATATCTTATAGTCTAGCTAGAATAACGTATGTAGTACTTTTATCCCAGAAAATGTACAAAACCCTTGGGATAATATTCAATGCCACCCTGACAAAGCCGTTAGCTATAGCATTTCGTAAAAGCAAAATTCTATTAATGCGATTCATTCTTCGTTCATCATGAAGTTTTTTTCGGCTCCTGCGCATGATCTTTTTATAAAATTAATTATTACAAAAACCTAGCTAACATTTGAAACACAGTTTAAATTACCAAACTCAATTGTTAAACCTCGTGGCAATGAGTAATCGCTCTATTATAATAAATTATTTGTCTAGGTGACACGCCTGTACAAATAGACACGTATTAGGATAGACCCGCAACGGCTATATCTTGAAAGTGGTATGTGTCACTTCACTCATTGATGTTCAAGTGGGCAGAAGCTCTACTTTTTATTGAAATACAATAACTGAGTGCTCACGAACTGCAAAACAATTGCAAGTTAAATACATTTTAAATATACTATCCATTTGCCTAAATCACAATAAGATTATATAAATATTTGAACGTTTCTTCGCTCGCTCTCCTAACCTCCTTCTATCCCCTTTGATTTTTATTAAACCAAAAGATATAATAAACAATAAAAATCGAAATAGACTGAACATACTTCATCGTAGACCAAAATTTTTACACATCTGTTTTATAATATTTTATTGCCTATTCTATGGTTACAACGGCACTCTTATCGCTAACCTATAACCGTTCCCAGGTGCCCATCTATATCTGAACGAAAATTCATCGAAATCCACACAACGTTTTAGGCGTAAAGTGTAAAAAACTCACTTTTGCTTTTATAATTTCAAAGTAACTTGAACTTTATGAAAGGGAATCTATAAGATACTAGCTGTTCAGCTAGGGACAGACAGACAGACAGCCGGAAGCGACTTTGTTTTATACTACGTAGTGAAGTACTAGTGTTATAGTAATGTACAGGAATACACAACTAAATGAACATTTATATCTCTCGCGGATTTTCCATGTTCCAATTCTTGAAATTACGAAATCCATTTCTTTTAAAGCTGAAATTGGGCAATTACTCGTAAATGACGTTTCATATTATTATGGAAAGCAGGATAATCAGTTTACTTGTTCGAAGTTGTAAGTTAACTTTATATTTTTGGTTTTTTGTTGTTATAATACTAGCTGTTGCCAGCGACTTCACCCGCTACAACTCGAAAATTATCAATTAACTTAAATTTTCTAACTAACAGATCGTCTCCTTGAGTATTCAAAGTAGTTCATTTACAACAAATGCTTCGATTTAAGTTTTATGCTTCCCAAAAGACATTTCTGCAAAAAAAACATTCTTTACTTATTTTTTTTTCTTGTAAATTAAAAATAATTCTGCCAGCATGTTGTTAGCAGTTAACTGAAGTCCACCAAGTAAACAGTTCTTTTTTTTTCAGAAAGAACTCCAACACGTGTAAAGGATTCCATTACTCTTAACAGCGTATTGTAACTTAAGACGTTCAATGGTTACTAGGTGTCAAAACTTGTGGTGACGGTTCAAATATGCTTGTTTCTAACCGGTTGCCTCTTAACTGTCTACATTGCAAATTGGATTTGCAACAATACGCGCTGTAATCTATCTATACTTGGCCAATTCTGTACATGAAATATATTTAAAAAATAACTATCAAAGGGTGATTAGGGATCGCTACTGATGCCAAAAATGCAATCAGTAAAATTTTTGTCTGTCTGTCTGTCTGTATGTTCATTATAGAAACAAAAACTACTCGACGGTTTTTAACGAAATTTGGCACAATTATTCTTCATACTCCTGGGCAGGTTATAGTATACTTTATTTCATTACGCTACGATCAATAGGAGCAGAGCAGTGAAGGGAAATATTGGGAAAACGAAAGAAGTTACTCCATTTTTTAAGCTTCCGTCGCATGTGCAGTCTTAATGGTTAAAGCTATAGATAAATCATGTATGACAGAAATGTTCTCCTTAAAATTATATAAAAGTATTCCTTGACAGCTTATGTCTATATTTTATGGTTGACTCACAATAACACGTGAAACTCCACGCGGGCGAAGCCGTTGGCAAAAGCTAGTAATATTATAAAGCTGAAGAATTTGTTTGTTTGAACGCGCTATCCAACAACAAATACATTTTTATTTCGAACCAGTAGTTTTTGAGATCAAAAGTACTGGTTCAATATTTTTTTCTTTTTTGTATTGTATAGCTGATTTATCGAAGAAGACTTTAAGGCTATATAAGATCACGCTACAGCCAATAGAGGCAGAACAGTGTGTGAAACCACGGGGAAAAGCTAGTAGCAAATAAAACAGTATTCAATACACCATTACAGACTAAAAAACATAACCCTCCTTCTGGCGCAGTCGGGTAAAAAGAATCAGGTTCTGTTCTCATGATTCTGCGCGTTTACTTTTAACTGTGACATAAACAGTAATGTGTTTTAATTATCAACAGGAATGGAAGCGTGTCAGCAAAAGCGGAAGGGCCTTCGCGCCGCAAAAGTAACCTCCACAATGCCATGGCAGCGGACATGGACTCCTCTTGGGGTAATTTTCCTTTCATTTACTATGAATACTTGAATGACATTTACTTAATTTTAAATGCAATTACTTAAGTCCTTTATGTTGCAAGAAACGTGACTAACCGTTTAAAAGTTATCTTGTTTCATTCGAGGCTCAATGCATTGAAACATAATAATCTTTCAATGCATTGAGTTTTTCTTACAACTTCAGTACTTAGAAGTTATCCAAAAAAATTGGTACTTGAGAGCCAACTAACCACCGCACCGGAACCAATATAACCCAGTTTGTTGGAAGGTTCGGAGACCTTGTTACAATTTTCCATAAACTACACAATTTGTACTATAAACACAAATGAAAGCAACTGCAAGGTTAGTTGATAGACGGT
This sequence comes from Agrotis puta, assembly GCA_943136025.2. Lineage (NCBI taxonomy): Eukaryota > Metazoa > Arthropoda > Insecta > Lepidoptera > Noctuidae > Agrotis > Agrotis puta. Next base: position 10,591,508 of record OW964170.2, on the reverse strand, counting down.
ATGATTACTGTCTGACCGATGTAGAAACAGCAGGTGTCTTGTACAAGTAGCTGCTGGTTCCCACGATTTGATCGATCGCCACGCTGGCTGACATTCGCCTTCTGACGCTCCACTGTTCGGTCACAGATCGCCAGGCACACATCGAGGGCAGATTTAAGAAATATTCCACAACATCCTCCGTCTACTCGAAGAAGGCGCTGTCACAGCAAAGCGAATATATCGAAAGGTATTCAAAATGAATGATTTTTACACTTATAATTATTTTAGAAAATTCATTAAAAACTTGTGGTTTCAACAATCCCAATCAATTTTCCTTATATCAAAATTAACGCAAAATCTAAATTACAGCAAAGTAGAACTCAACAGCACAAGTTGCTAAAATAACTTTAAAACCGAAGAGTTGTATGTAGAATATCTGATTAAAAGGTATCTAGGCCGATCTAAGTAGGTCAACCTGTATTTCAGTTTTCAGCACCGATCTTGTCACAATTTCTGCCACAATTGACTTAGGTTTAAGTGAAGTGCTAACAGGGTCCTCCATTACTTGCTACTTATGGGTTAGAGTAAGCTTCCTTATGTGTATTTGGAGAAGGTATGTGACAAAGTGTATGTGGCAACTTGTAATGTTTACTTTAAAACCTTGACGAGTATCGATGATTGAACAGCAATTTATAGTTTTTACTACTTTAACCGTCACATTTGTTGTTTTTTTCTGATGTATCACAAATAACAACTGGTTCAAGGAATTGTCGGAGGTATCAAAAATTTATTTTCTTACTTTCGGCGCGACATTTATTCATTAATATTGTTTTTCTTTGATTGAATTCGATTATTTGCAATCAATAATGTGTTATATTCTCATCTGTTTAGATCTTGGTGGTACGCGTGTTGTGCTAAGTGTCATTCAGAGGAATCCGGTATTCCCTCGTGGGAACCACCTAATTGGCAGAAGGTCTGCCCCTACCCATTATGTCCTTCCTACCGACAGTTCGCGCAAAACATCGCAGTATTAATTATTGGTAAGCTACGACTGTTTAATTTTGCGTTTATAAATTTACTACGGTGCGTTCTTGTAGATATCAATTATTTAGAAGTTGCCCATGAAAACGTAGATTAGAAGACCATGAATTATAATTGTATAGTGTTATTTGGGTTATTCATTACTTTTTGCTTAATTCTTTTAATTTCGAGGACATACGATAGAACCTTCAACAGTCTACCATTAGAGTTTTTGAAGATTTTTTATTTGACAGTAAACTTAACTATGTATGACTGTATTCAAACGTCAAAGTTTTGCAGTTTTAACCTCTCGGGCGATTTATAATTGAAAATGATAAAAATCAACGTCCAATGAGCGACTGTCTGTTATGTACAGACGTGTGTACGTAAGGCGCTGGGGCGTTTTCGCTTATGTACACCCGGGTGTACGTAACGCGCCCGAGAGGTTAAAGATACCTTCAATAACTAGTACGATAATTGCGTGGATATTGGAAGTTATTCCTGGGTCAGCCGCTATATTTCACTTGCATAATTTTGGTTATTCTAACTCTATTCTACCAAAAATAGACAAGGTCATTTCATGGTTGTTTTTTACAATTCAACTATTTTTACACGAGTATAGCCATGATCCTTGACCATTGAAGAATAGAAATATTTCTTTTCTACATTTTAAACAAAGCCTTGCTTAAAACTATACAATTCTTTCTACATTCTGTCTTTCATTTTGTCTTTTCTTCCGTCGACAAAACCTGTTTCTATGGCGCCATGCCATGCGGTGCCATGCTACGCGTGCTGGAAGTTCTCTAGAAGTGTTCATAGGATCTAAACATTCTATTTATCTGCCATTTTATCTCTCCAGTGTCCTATCACTAGATTGTGTTGCAAGAAGTTATAAATAAATAAAATTAATATAATTTTTTGCACAGGCATATTGGTATGGGTGACGGTATGGATTGTGATGGGCGACACGGCCGCCCCCGGCGGTCAGCTGTTCTCCTTCGCCGTCCTGACCCTTGTCGCCTACTTTGGAGGCTGGCTCATGCTGAAGATCACCACCTTACCAGCGCTCATTGGGATGCTTATAGTGGGTATCATCATGAAAAACGTGGGTCTCGTCAACTTTGATGAGACGTATCAGCACGTCGCTTCATATATCAGGTAATTAGAAAGTGTAACATTTATAACTTTCCAGTTTATTTTTCCGTTCTAGGATTTTGTAATATTAGATACAATATGCCTTTTTTTAGTTACTAAAATCATCAAAGCCTTTGTCAAACAGACAGGCGATAGCGAACTGGACCGAGTCCGAAGCGATAACGAACCGATACGAGACGTCAAACTGGGTGCAGCGAACCGAGGCGTGGCAGTTGTATTAGCTGGCTTTTTATGAACGACGTCAAAAGAGCAAATACGCCGTCGTCAAGTCTTTGTGTCTTTGCATCGGTTCGGTCACGCTATCGGATCGCTTTCGCTTTTCTATGTGACTGGATTCAAACAATTCTATACATTACAAATAAAAACACCTCGCTTCGCAATCGCCACGCCTGTCTGTTTGACAAGGGCTTAAATGTGTCCACACGCTTTGGGTGGAGCGAAAAGGACTGTCACACTCGTACTAACTAAAATTCACCGAGTTTCTTCAATTACCCTTTACTACCAGGGACACCTTGCCTGTTTAGACAGTCTCGCATTGAAAAAACTCGTCATTCTGAATACTACGTTTCCCAACCATTACTTCTAGTCACTCGTGGCCAGAAAAGTGGCCACAGCTTTATAAGAATTTCGTATTACTCCAAAAAATTTCAACAGAATTAACTTATAAACCATCATCTCTGACAGAATTTCACTTTCTCTAAGCTCTTTGATATTGTTTATCAAAACTCTTATGGATTGATTGATATGTTCCAGAAAAATTGCTTTAACGATCATCTTAACAAGAGCTGGTCTGGACCTGGACCCGGTTGCTATGAAGAAGTATTTCCTCACCGTCATCAAACTGGCTCTAGTTCCCTGGACCTTCGAGTGTGTGCTGTGCGCCGTTCTTGCTTACTTCTTCTTGGGATTGCCATGGGATTGGGGTGAGTGCCAGTTTCATTCTATTTTAAAGGGATTTTTTGCCATGTCTATTATTTGTTTTAAGTTTCCGATTTTTCGGCGCTGGTTATATTTGGACAAAAATATAGATAGTGTCTCGTAAATATATGGAATTTGTTTTTATGGAGTAGAACGTAGGTACCTAAATAATGCAAAAATAAATAGGACTTAATCAAAATCGGATATGCATGCCGCATATCCGATTAAGTCCTTCCTATAGGTACATTCACGTAACTATATAGATACCTAAATATTGATGTGACTCGAACACAATAGAATTACATGACAAACTCAGTTAGATCGCGCAACGATCCGTAAAATCTTCACTATGAATGATTTTAGGAAGGAATCGCCAAAACAACATGCATTACCGCATGTCTATTTTGATAATCGAAGTATGTTCGCGGGGTTTATTATGGAAATTCTTCAGTAAAAATGCCAGTGAGCATGGTAATGTGACTGTTTTTTCCAGAAGCGCTGGTCCTTCGTGAAAACTCGGCAAGAGTTGCGTGTTTTCGAGTTCCCACATCACTCGAAATTACGTCACGTTTTGATTTGAACTTAAAAAACACTGCGAACGTATTCAACCGAACGTTCGGCGCCTTTGTTTGTTCCGCAGATGTGGCGCGACCCTTACGCTAATGTTCCGTCAAGTATTTTGTTTGTCATCTCGATATCGCTGCCCACGATGGCGGTAGCGGATAACGCTACGGTTTGATTAGGCATAATACGTCACAATCCTACTAATATTCGAATTATACTCGTAATTGTGAAAGTTTGTTTGGATGGGTGTTTGTTACTCTTTCACGTAAAAACTACTGAACGGATTTGTATGAAATTTCGTACACAGATAGTTTATAACCTGGATTAACTCATAAGATAGTATTTATCCCGATTTTATGTTCCCGTGGGATAATTTTCGAGATGTAGCGGGTGAAACCGCAGCAGCTAGTAATCTAGAATTTCAACACTAGTAAAATACTATTTTTCCAATTCCAGCTTTCCTTCTATCATCAATCATCGCGGCTGTGTCCCCGGCAGTAATCGTGCCGTGTCTATTCCGTCTCCGTGAAAAGGGCTACGGGGTGTCAAAGGGCATCCCGACCCTGGTACTCGCTGTGTCAGGAGTGGACGATGCCGCCAGTGTTGCCATCTTCGGCATCGTCTCGTCTATCATGTTCTCCAGTGCTTCGCTTACCATGAATCTTATTCAAGTACGTATGACTTTATTCTTACTAAATCATTATAAATGCGAAAGTTTGTATGTTTGGTTATTTTTTACTCAATCATGCCTGAATGGCTGAACGAATCTACATAGTAATTGTCAGAGACATAGATTATAGGTGGCTGATATAGTCAATACTAATTTTTAACCCGGAAAAATATTCTGTTCAACTCTGGCTCCTTTTCCCCGTTTGTTGCTAGTGGTGACAAATGGAAATAGACTGATAATTGTTAACGGCCATTCGGCCCTTGGGCTTAGTTACTGTCAAAATCTAGTAATTGAATAAAACATGGACAGATATTTCAAATCGATATGGGCTGTAATAGTTTTTTATGACTGTGTTTAATTTAATTTGTTGCCTCAAGCTAAAATGGTTCTCGTTTTGTAAACCCTGACTCGAGCACGTAGGTTTTCAAGGAATTCAGCGAAAAAAACGTGTAGTAATGTGTTTCAATAATTTAAGGTTTTTAATTAATTTCGAAACTATGTCACATGTCCAATTAATTGTAATGCAATGGTTACTTAACTACTGATAGATTAATGAGCAATTTTGAGCGACGAAACGAGTTCAATCGAGTTTAACAAGTTATTCATTCAAGACCATTTCTGACCCTGTAATTGACATTTAGAAAAGAAATTATAATGCAAAAGCTGTCTGTAGATTTACTGTTATGATACCTATGTGTCTAATTTTGGACTTATACAAATTATGCAGTTTTAATTATGATACTAATTGCCAATTTATATAAGATACATGTTAATAAAAAAAAATGCCAATATTTTATTTTTTTTAAATATCATATTCATTAAGTTTAAATAACGATATTAATAAAAATATAAGCAATTAGTATTCAGCAATAATTGCAGCTTTAACATTGTTATTGCTATTAAACGCGCATTAATATAATATAATTTCGTACATGTTGTTTGTGCGAGACTTGTTCAATGATGTTTTAACGCTTCCAAACATAAGTTAATTAAATTACTAATAATATTTTATTCCGATTAATTTCCGTCAGAAACTAATCGGAATAAAATTATTATCAAGCCAGTAGGAACCCTACCTACGAACAAATAACCGATAAATATTTCCTTGTTAATTTATTCCTGTTACTTATATGTATATAAACATAGATAGTTACAGTCTGAAATACAGATCAGTCAAAATTATTTTTTAATTAATTGAAAAACATTTAAAAAAAAATCTTTTCAAAATAATCATTGGTATTTTGTTTTTAAGTTTTTTTGTTATTTTAATTATTCGTTTGACTTCGTCTTACTTAAAATACATAATGCAGTTACAAAGTCCTTCACATTTACTCAAAGTAATTTACAAGTACGTAAAATCCGCAACAAAAGAAACCATTTGAAAATTACTAACTTTAGCAATATCAACAAAATATTGCACACAAAGATTGCGAAATATTTTGTTGTAACAAAACGGTCGTAAATGAATTCTTACTGAGAATTCTAGGTATTTTAGTAAACAAAACAGAAACCCTAGCACCACTTTTCAGTAATGTAAACGGGAAATTTGACGTAAATTTTTGAGAGATGTCATTATTATTTATTTCTAAATATAATGTTCATAACAAAAAAAGTAATAAATGAATTATGGTCGAGTTTCAGTAGTACTAATAGAAAGCTCACATTGATATAAAGATTAACTTATAATTACTAGCTACCAGCCTTGCTAAGTAAAGGTCGATTGACAACACAAGGTGTGTCGTACGTTTTATTTATAATAAGTCTGTATGCAACCTTTATTAATAAACATACTGAAGCTTGTTGTCTCTGCAAACGTGTACCTAAAATTATACCACTTTTCAGCTTAGAGATTCCTTATCGAAAAACCCAATAACATTGATGCCTTACATGGGAATCGAATACTTCGCAGCCGCGCTTAAGATTATTTTTGAACGTAAAAAAAAACTATTTGGTCTTTTAATTTATCAAATTCTTTAAACATTTTCATATAAATACACATATAAATTATATTTTTAAATATTATGTAAATTAGTTTGTAAATCTGTAGATTTTTATTTTGGTTGGTAATGAAGTTTATTGAATCTGTAAATAAATACGAAAGAGTTTAATATGTTAGGAGGTATTAATCATTTTAATCTTTTTCGTACTAGTAAGATCACGAGGAAGAACTATTCCTTGTGGTTCTACTAGTCTACTCTTTTACGATGGAAAATATGCTTTATGCCCACTAGCCCCCGCGGTCGCAGTACTAATGAGCTACCGTGACGTAAAAGGCTATTGAAAGACATCGTGGATTTAAGTTAGTACAAGTCTGACAGTACCTCCCGTCCTGCCCTGGGTGGGATGACACATTCGATAATTTAACAACTTAAAAAAAATGCCCACTAGCCCACCAAGGCAATTACGCTAAACAACAAGAAGGGTAGTTCAATTAAAAAACGTATTATATTTTAATTTCCAGGGCCCACTTAGTGTAATCGGTGGTATTGTACTGGGAGTGTTATGCGGTTATCTCGTGAAGTTCGTTCCTGAACGCAATGATGCCTTCTTGGTTCCTCTGCGTGTGCTGATGCTGTTGGCTGGTGGACTAATGATGGTGTTGGGCTCCGAGGAGATCGGGTGGGGTGGTGCTGGTAAGCATACGTTCCTCAAATGAAGTATTTTGTGAAATCTATAGCTTATCATAATTATTGAAGCCTCTAAAAATCTAGAGCAAATAAGTTGTGTAATCTTTGCAGAAAACCATGGGTTTTCGCAAAATTTAAAACTAATTAGAAAATCCGTGTAAATTTTTACCCAGGAAGTTTTTGGCTTGAATTCCTGTGAAGATGATGTCGGTCGCGCGTACCAATTTTTATTGAGTCCTATATAGCATAATATTCGGACGCTGACAATACGTGACCGAACTTTCACCACAGACGTAACAGGAATTCAGGTTTTAGTTTCACCAGAATAAAAAAAGCTTTTACAGAAAATTTTGAGTAATATTTTGATCGAGATGTTCGCATAACAAACAACTGTCACAGTCGCAACATACAGTAAATTAATTTCAATTCCCCGCCATATTAAGCGAAACTCATTATTCCGCGGAATTTACAAACACTCAGGTAGTCGTAAAGACGAGCACGTTGGTCCTATTAACTGAGTAATTGTAAAACCAATAGTCAACAACCACGGATGATTGTTATCCGCAGTGCTGTGCTTGGTTTTCACAAAACAATGCCTTGTTATAAGTCAATGACTGTGTTGACAACCGATAAAGTCAAGGAAACAATGTAAATTGGCAAAAGGGTATCCTATTATACGCATGACTTATTTTGGTCACTGTTTAATATTTACATGTTCATGTCACGTGTTTTGTGTTTGTCGGGTTTCGTCTCAAAATGATGATGCTCCGATAATTCAACTGAGCTAATTTTGTTTGCCCTAAAATTCGTAACATGGTATATTCGATTCCGTTCTTCCAGCTATAGTGTATATTTGGTAAAGAACAATTTTAGCAACGTTGATAACGTGCCGATTTTAGACCCGTTGCTCTTGTAATTTGAATAGGAACTATTATGTCTAATAAAATCTGGGTTCTGAGTAAATCGGTTGTTGGTTACTCAAACACGCCATACCGGCTGAATGTATCTGGATGAAAAATTGGCACAGATACAGATTATAATTTAGAATAAGGCATAGTCATTTTATCCCGGAATTAGCTGTAATAATAGACTACCAAACAGAAATAGGCAGAAGCGGGTAATTACTAATTCTTACAACAATTTAACTTCTTCAGGACCATTGGCCGTCATCGCATTCGCGTTCGTAGCCTGCAAGAACTGGACAGACCTCGGCTGGGAGCTGGAGGACAACCCTGTCGCCACTGCCTTCGAAATCTTTTGGATGTTCTTCGAACCTATGCTGTTTGCTGTTACCGGTGCTCAAGTTGTTGTAAGTAAACGAACATGTAGGTCGACGTCGCGTTGTGTTCCACGCGCGCCTCACGGAGTGTCAGCATAGCGACGGGGCCCCCCTGTAGAGGGCCAAAGCCTGCCGGAGGCGCGGGACTCACGAATTACCGTGACCCCGGAACGTACTGGAATTGTCGGCACGGTTGGCGCAGTAGCTAAGCGATTGGACTGCTGTGCTGCATATCGCGAATTCGATTACCGCATGGAACAAAAACACAATATATGATGAGTATGAGTACTTATATTGAAAATAATCCTCATAGGATCGTCTATGGAATGTATGATTATATCACCGGCATCAGGATCAATGTTATATCACTTGTTATGGCCTACCGGTGACTTACTGGTAATGTTGATGGATTTAAAATAGAACTGATTAGATCTTTGTTATATGTGAAGGTTGACATCGGTTTTTTTTCACACAATTCAATTGACATTTTATAGCTATATGGCACCGTCTAGAAATACATAAATCGAGGCATTGGATTGCTATTAAGAAGTCCCAGATGAAAAATCTAATAAACTAGATTAAAACCCGAGAATCGAACTCATTGCCTCAACCTCAATAACTGGACTTTGAAAACAATCATGTCAATAATCCATTTATCTTTATTTATTTTCAAGCACAAATCGACGAAGCAAATAAATATTGATTAAGCCTAAAAACTATTCTTACTCAGATTGCAGACCTGGAGCCTCGCTTGGTATTGATCGGCGGTGGTATTTTGGTGACTTGTGTGGTGCTAAGAACCACCCTCACCAGTGTCTGTGCAGTGCGCAGCAACCTCAACATGAGGGAGAAGATCTTCGTCGGCCTCGCCTGGATGGCCAAAGCTACAGTACAGGTAAATTGAAACAGCTGGTCAACCAACCCTTTTTGAAGTGCTGGAGAAACCGTCCGTGGAGATCGTCCGTCTGGTAAGAGCGAAAGGGTCTATCAGAGTTGTACTGCATCAGGGGAAACGGGATCTAATGCAACTTCCGCTGTCCCGGGACAGGCACCAGTCCCAGGACCTAACCTATAGGCGTCGTCCCTGTGTGGTGTAGCACTCCCTGTTTAATTTATGAGAACGAGTGCGTGCAAACGCACCGCTCTCCGCAAACTAAAACACAGTCTAAAGGTGCATTCAAACACATCAGTATCCTCCTTTGACTGTGTTTGTTCCCACACGTCACTCACCGGTCAGTCACTGGCACGTGATCTATCAGTGACGTCACCGGTCAGGCACGTAAAATAATAGTTCCATACAAAACATATTTCCATAAAAATATTTCCATACAAGTTTAATACTTTTATTTCCACACACCCGGGATTGTCACGTCTCAGTTCAGTCAGCGTCGTGCTACCATCATTGCTATACTTATGACCAACCCGTAACTTGACTGATGTTTTTATTCAATGATTTAGTCAAAACGGTGACATGACTGACGAACGACGTGACTGACGAACGATAATGACTGGTGTTTGTGGATACGTACATAAACCGGATTACGGATCTACCTGCCCAGACTTATTACTACAACTATGTTGACGTTGCCTTCCTGGGTAACCGGATACAGTCGATTACCATGAATTCATATGGATTGATTTCCCATTTGACCTCTCGACTAGGTAACTCAATAGACAAGTTATGGAATTAGACGTTACTTTACGGAAATCCATCACATTTAAATGTTCTGTTTACTGTTTCAATACCGCGAGACAAAAATCCAAATATGGATGCAGGCTCCTTACGACGTAATTAAAACTACATATTATTCATAATATTTAAACTCAAAACACGACAAATACCTTAGAAGGGCTATCTACCAAACTTTCTGGCTGACAAACAGTACCTTTAACGATCATCAGACATACCAAAGACAGCGAGAACGTAATTTTAAGATTAACATACCAATCAAAATGAATGTGGTCATATTACAACACTAAAGTTCTCAAAAAAAAACAATGTTTATATAAAACACCCTTTCTTCTTCCAGGCCGCTCTAGGCCCAGTTGCTTTGGATGAAGTGCGCAAGATGGCCGGCGGGGAGCCCGACCCAGTGATGATAGAGTACGCAGAGACCGTCATCACGGTATGCATCATGTCTATCGTCATCACCGCGCCTATTGGAGCCATCGTCATCACACTTACAGGGCCCAAACTGCTGTCAAGAACAACGAAACCGCCTGTCTTAGAAGGTACGAAATTGTTTTCTACTTACTTTACTGTGAGGAATATTTATGGCCTTATTTTAAGGAACATAGATAGAACTATTCAAGGTCAAATGAATAATAATGTCTATATGATTAGCATAGAGGTTTGTATTCAAAATAGTCGCTAGATAAAATATATAGCGCCGTCTGTGAGTCGTTTGCAATAGTAGGTGGTAGCAATAACTGAGAAAAATACATAAACAGCACATTCCTTTGCCTTTTATTGGATACAAATAACAAAACGTATTTTTTAAAATATAAAGATGTATTTATTTTGTAAAAACATGAGTGAGCGTATACAGTGCTACAGGTCTTAAAATAAAATAATGTAGCTACATGTTTTGCCATTTAGTTATGGCACACAAAATTTAATTTCATCAATCATTTAATTCCATATTTCTTAATCACACACACTTCTAAAGTATTACGCAGAGACATAATAACGTGATAATAAAATCAGAACCAAAGATCAAATAGCTTTTATTTATAGAATTAGCACAAAGATAAAAGAAAAAAAAATACAAAATGTTTACAATTTTAATACAAACGGTTAATGATAAGAGAAGTTCTGCGGTGGAACTCTGCGGGGATCATACGATGCACTACTATTGTTTTGGGGGTAGAAGAAATTATTTTGGCCCTGATTGTTGTTCTGAGGAGGATAGTTGGGGATACTAGGGTTATAAGCATTGCCAGGAAACTTCCCATCAGGTCCTGGATAGTAAGGAGTGGATCCTTGTGCTGGTCGAGCGCCAGGGAAGTTCGTATTAGGAACAGTATTGTTGTAAGTTGGATACTGACTCGGATTATAATAAGGTGGCCGTTGACTGCTCGAATTGAACTGCTGTACAGGGTGAATGTTACCCGATGATGGGTTATTATTATTATAAGGAGATTGGCCAGGATTATAAGGTGCTAATGGAGTACTAAAACTAGAAGCGTTTGGAGGTCTGTACCCGCCTGAGTTGGGTGGAATATTATAGGTTTGGTTATTGACAGGATATTGTCCATTTGGTGGTCTGTACGGACTTCCTGGAGATGAGCTGTTATAGGATGGGACAACAGGGCGAGAATTGTACGGATTCTGACCAGAGTATGGGTTATAAGCTCCTTGATTAGGATTGTAATTCGGATTACCCGGTTGCGAAGAATTATAAGTGTTTGTATTCCATTGTGGAGGCCGCTGCGTGATCTGGTTTTGTCCAGGAGGCTTGTAAGTAGGTTGCGTCGAGTTCTGACTGTAGGGATTATACCCAGGTAGCTGCTGATTCGTGTTTGGAGTATAAGGATTATAACTCGGTGGCTGCTGATTCGGGTTTGGAGTATAAGGATTATAACTCGGTGGCTGCTGATTCGGGTTTGGAGTATAAGGATTAAAACTCGGTTGCTGTTGATTTGGATTTTGAGTGTAAGGATTATAACCAGGCTGTGGCTGATTTGGGTTTTGAGTGTAAGGATTATAAGGTTGGTTCGCGTTGGGAGCGTAAGGATTACTATTTGATTGCGGTTGATATGGGCTTTGACTGTTAGGCTGTGGTTGATATGGATTATACGGAGGCCCTGATGGTAGTTGCGGGTACAGCGGTGTATAGTGGTGAGTCGCTTGCCGTGTTATCCGCTGCTTGACAACGTCGTCGGCCTGTCGCAATATACTGGCCTTCTGGAAATCTTCATTTTTCTGTTTTTCCTTGAATGATCTTAGAACAGCATCGATGTAGTCCTCTGGTACAACTTCAACTTCATTTTTGTTCGCTATCAAAGGTTCGACGAGTTGGAGAGATTCGAAGTCGAGATTATTATTTGCTAACTTATCGGTCACTGCCACTGCATCTTCATGGTTAATTCGTAAACCACAAACACCACTGCATAATACTGTCACTATTATACCAACAAGGGAACCGTGCACTGTCCTCAACATTTTAACGACTATTAAATACCGTCATTAAGTACAATACACACAAAATGATAATCGGATAAACTTCGACCTTATTTATCTTACAATTCACGGTACGCGCGATAGACTCGACTGCTCACAAGACAACCTTGTTAGTAATGAGTTGTATATCTACCATGCCTTGGAATTTTATACGTCTTTTTTTCCTGCTATAGGTACCTATATATGTATATGTTTTGTATGTTTTTTGTTCATACTCGTATGAGTATGTTAATAAATAAATAATTATGTGCAGGTTGGCGACGATCCCACCGGCCGTCCATCCGCGACATTTCGATCATCGACGAGGAGGAGGTGGCGGAGCGCGACGCGGAGGCCGAGGCGGAGGAGTCTCGGCCGAGCAGCCCGAAGGCGCGCGCCGCCGCAGCCAGCAGCACCCCTGCGCCCATCACCGTGCAGCCCGGACACAACAGCTCTTGACTGCCATAACCACCTCCCTGCTTCGACCTTTAATGCCATTCCATTAGCGACTACGTTCGAACCGACCTACTTTACAATTAGCTTCTTATATGGTCTCGTATGAGTCTTTGATACAGGGATTTAGTAAGACGATTCTCTCACGAAGCCTTTCTGCAAACGACGCATGCTACGATGACGTGACTTATTCACTTCAGAATATATTCCACCATCTGTCTGACATACTAAAACAAAGAGTCGTTCAGTCGGATCACATCCATTAGTTTTCAGTTTACGAGATTGGTTACGAACCTAAGCAAAAATTGCCTAAACACGCTTAAATGATTACATAGGAGTCAAGCCATTTTGTTGAGATGGATTTTGTTCTACTGTTGTTTTGTTACACTTTTTATTCAGTGACCATGCCTGACTAATTCAAAATTTTGTTGATATTTTTTTCATTTATCTTGCTATTTATTAATTACCTACTATTATAAATGAAATTATGGACCAGTAAAAATGTTTCTTAAATAGTTTTCATTGTTTTGAAAACATTGTTTCTAACAATTTGATATAGGTACTTAGAGGGTTTAGTTTAAGATATTTGTAGTTGTATAACTTAACGTTCATGTGATAAAGGTGTATACTTAATTATTCGGTGTTAAACCTCGCTAGTGAAGTTTACTTTTTACAATTTATTATGAAATATTACCGCTGTAAGAAAATATTTAACTTATAAGTTCGTTTGTCTATATTCCTATAAGTTTTATTTTGCATAGTGGTCATCAGTATTGCTATTATTTATGAAAACAATTTAGTTTAGGTATCAGAACGGATATTGTTAATGTTATTCGGTACAAACAATTAACTATTTAATGTAAGGCTCGATGCAGCATATCCTTTGCTCATTGTTGATATGTATTTTAGATGAATAAGTAGTCTGTATATTATGTGTAAAATATTTCTTCACCTAAACAAGTACGTACGGACACCACTACGTACTGATTAGTTTTGTATTGCATTTGTAAATAACACCGCAAGTCTCATTGTTATCTAATTAATTATTATGTATCGTGAAATTCAATTATTTTAGAGTGAACTGTGGGACCAATTTATTTTTAAATATTACCATTATTTAACCAATTCAAATAATGTGGAACAGCAGACATCGCCTAGCGCAAGAGTATTATTAAATAACATTATTATTACTGTCTGTTTCCAACATTTTATCACGTTAAAAAAGTCGTTTTATGAAAAGATGTTTAAATATCATGATGAAATTATTGAAAAAAGTATAGAAGCAATAAAATATTTACAAAGATACTCGATTGTCGTATGTTTATTTTAGTTATAAATGTTTACCCAAAACCACTTACTGAAAACATAAACATAGGTAGTTGATCTAAGAAAGGAGACGACAAACTCAACGTCTCACCTAATGAAGTTACAGCAATAGTTATTTGTTATGGAAGGCTGCAAAGTTTTTTGAAAACGGAGCGTCGCGAAGTTTTCAAAAGTTCGAGACGCAGAATAACTTTGCTGCCGAGCGCAACACACATCTTTTCACCTCACTAAAGCGAAAAATGGCAGGTGTAAGAAAAACAACTTAAATGTTAAATTAAATTCGTGTTTATTTATTTTAAAAGTAAAATTACTAATATTGAAAGTTATTTTTTTGGAACTGGTATGCTAGTGTTTATCACTTGTGTAATTATTATTCTGTGTGTGCTGGCCAGTACGATTATTTTAAAAAATAAGGTAGGTGCACTAAGATGCAGTGGGGACGGCCACAACAAAAAAACACGTCTTCTATTCAAGGTTTGATCCTCGAATACCGAACAAATATTTGTAAGGTTAACAGTCCTTCTATGGACTTTAGTATGTAAGTGATATACACGACATACATAGAAGCTGTAGGTATGTTTTACTAGCATCTATATGCTCCTTTTTGTGTTCAGCAGTGCCAACTTACTTAAAAGCTTAGATAGTTAAGATTGTCTTATGCAGTGAGCATAGTAGGTACTAGGTAAGTGTCTCCTTGGATGCGCGGAGGCAATTCCATAGAAATTAAAAACGCGTTACTTCATCGCCAACACACGTGCTTCTATTCATCAGAGGTTTTTACGTTTATAAGGTGTTTATGAGAACATTAAAATTTCCCGTAGTACTATTAGATCGCTTGGTAGTCCCACGGGCAATAAACGGGTTTTTATATAGAATTGCAAAATCAGCGCGGCCGGCAGTCCTGCAACCGAGTTGTCTCCGCCATTTTAACAGCCATTTATAGCTTAAATGAATTTGACTGATGAAGAAACAAACAGCGGGTTCAAAAAAATAAACCAGAAAATTGGAATGAAGAATGTTTTTATTTTTTTCGTCTTTTCCTTATCCACTTTTGTACTCTAATTAAAAATACAGATTCGTGAAGGTATTTATACTTTCTTAAGTGTAATATTATACAAGCGTAATAAAGTATTTCTGTCTAAATATAAAACTATGCATACTCGTACGTTGTGCACTTTATGCTATGTGTAATTGGAGCAAACTAATTCTAATGTCGTATTAACTTGATCAACATTTTATTACATTCCAAATCTTACAATACTCTAAGGCACCTGTTTTGTACATTTTGTTTTTTATTTTTTATTTTAATCTCAATTATAATTTATATTTTTGTAAGTAGCACCAAGATTTATTTTTTTATTGTTAATTAATAACAGGTGCGCCCATTTGCAACTTTTCAGTCTAATGGTTTTCAGTCATAAATTAAGATCCCAGAAAACAATAGTCGGGTAACTGGGTAGTTTTACAAAAACTGTGCTTACTTAAATCATAAAAAATATTTAAAAGTACATTGATGTAATAAAGAGGTATACACTATACATAAAAGCAATATTTGCGAATACCATAGTACCTACTAACGATTGTGATTATTCAAATGACTGTATGCATCATATTGCTCTAAAAAGTAGCTGCGCAAGATACAAAAAAAATGCACAAAACAAAATTAGAAACACACTTCTGTGTCTTTTTTGTCAAATAGAACTAAAAAAAGAATACTTAAGTATACTATAAGTGTTAAAAGCTTGAGAGAAGTGACACATTACTTACTTACTATTGATATTTTATGTACTTAAATAAGTAAATAACTTAAGTTTCAAGGACTGCTATCCAGTACTGTTAAATATAATTTTTATGGTTCGTAAAAATATTTCTGTGATCATTGTAAAAAAAATTATTTGCAGTTCGTCGGTTACCAAAACCATGTGACATCCTATCTACGATAACGTTAATAAAATCATCAAAAATTTACTGGAATTACTGAATTTTATATACTGTGACTTTTGAGTCGTCTTACAAAAGTGGTCCAGTCAATGTATCCGACATAAAATACGTCTAGGCGCGATTATTGTTTTTTATCATTAATAATAATTTTTATCACTAATAAATAGGTACATTAGGAAAATGAAAAACCCTAATAAGTATGTTTACGTATCATACTATAGAGTATACCTACCCAGCGCACGAGTCGAGCAGATCATTCGATCTCCATTTTCTATGAGACAAGGGTGTTTCTAACTACGCCTTGCGCCAAAATAATGATAATATTTTTATTTTTAGATTATTTAAATCTCATAAATAAGAAGTAAGACGACTAAAAAGTCACGGTGTATATATAACAATGTATATAAGTCCTATAGTGGCCAGTTTTATCCAATAGCAATTAACTAACAGTTTAACTACTAACAGTTTCTAGTGCAGAGACTGGCATTGCCAGCAATTCAGCGTGGTAACGCTGCTAGTATTCCGTGGTCTTTTGTGTCAGGAACGTTCTGGGTGGTTTGTTCGATTAGGGCATTTATGTAATTATTTAAATTAATGTCATGATGTTTCCAATTACATATTTTGAATAATTAAAGTAATAATCGTTTAACTACTGATCAAAAAACTAAATCTAAATTAATAAGCTAAACAGTGCTTCAGATTGCAATAAAAACTATATTATTAATAATTCTACAATAGCAGCCTCTATGAACTCATCATAGCTACAAAAATACTAAAAATATAGGCATTTCAAAACAATATAATTATGTTAGAACCTAGCATTCAAAATCGGCAAAATCGCACAAACAAAACATTTCAAGTACCAAATGACGAATGAAGAATACCAAAAAAAAAATTAATCACTTATTCTATGACTAGACCAATATTAATAAATTTAAATTTTGAAAAGTTATGAAATGAAAATGATGGTTTTAAATGCAAATAAAACATGCTCAATTACGCGTGTTATGTTCTGAGAGCTTGTGTTGGAGATACCTTAAGCTGAGACCGAAACTCATCATTCACGGAAATTCATTCAAAAAAATTAAAAAAACACAAAATAAGCATCGGTTTAGTGTCCGATTATTCTTTTATAAATTCGATTCATGCCTTTATCCTTGTTTTTATTATTTTTCATTACTCATACTCTGAAAGTAGATCATTACATGCCTGATAAGCGGTTTGAAAGTTATGCATTGCAGCCCTAGGGAGAATCACTTTCAACTGATAGCTGCCAAATTAAAAAAAAAACTTTTTCTATTTTTTTTGTTTTTACATTTCTATTGAACCATGTTCAAACCTTTTTATACAGCCACTAAATTACAGCGCGTTTTAAAATTAAAATAACATAAAGTTAAGTTTTAAGAATATATATTATATTATGACTTTTATATAGCTAGTTTCAACTATTTCTATAAAATAACATAGGTTTCGTTTTTTATAATTATGAACATGAAAAATACTGGCTGTATACAGCCAGTATTTTTTAGCTATAGCTAGACGACCACAGGATAAAAATTAAAAAAAAAAAAAAGCGGAAAGCGACAATCCGATCAACTCTCATTTCTTCGTTAACTAATCATTTATGTTATTATTTTTACTTTCCTCGTATTCGTAATGAAAAGCACAATGTTTACCTCGGGTAAATTACTTATTTAGTCCCTCGAACTCCCCTACGTTAAGGGCGCCAAACACCGTCTCGAGTGAAATAAGTAATTTTCACCCCTCGAATAACAATGTACTTTTTAAAAATATCGTTAGAAGAAATTGACATATACAGCATGTTTCAAAAATATGTGGTCATTGTGAACAGGCATCAGATCATAGTGTTCTCCATAAAACCAACATTAAATCAAGTGTACCTTAAGTACAAGACTTTTATATCTCAATTCAAATGTAGAATATCCATCATATGGATAGTCTAACCATCCATTTTCGCTCTAGTTTCGGCCTCAGCGACTTCCGAAGATTACTTTTCTTTCACAGTTATTTTACCTTAGACTGTCAACACAGTGATAGTAGTCATAAGTAATGTCACGCTTATAAAGTTGATGTTGTATTGCAGCTGTCAGATGTAAACTAACTGTGAAAGTTAGCAACCCCAATTGAACACAATAGTGTTCAATTAAGGTTGCTTGACATTGTTCTGTGTCGAGAGCCGCGTGTTGTGGCGCTCGTCTGTGCTGATCGTTCGCGACAGGAACGTTGACGACGTACGCGCAGATGAAGCCCCATTCTTCTGACTGTCCGGCTTCTCCAGCCCTGTGTTAATTTTAGTATCATATTAGTCACTAATAGTTAGCAATCATATTTGATGGGCCAAAATACTTGTCAAAATTTAATAAATTAAAAAAATATGTTCTTCTAGAACTTAAAATAATACAGATTATATTTACAATGGACGATGTCGGCATTACAAATTACTTTGATCGCTTTAGTTAGAGAAATGTATTTTATTCTTTGTCGATATCTGAGAGAATTTTAAGATACACAATGATGAGACAATATTAAAGATCAGCTTCTGTCTTTCTGAAGTTTAGTGACCCACCATAAACAACATATACTTTGGTCATCATCTACATGGAGTTTATGACTACCTCAGAAAGAAAACTAAACACTTAATGTTTGATTCGCCTTAAGTATTTAGAAAGTTAGTCAGCGTAAGTTTTTCTTTTTATAACACCATGTATTTGACACCCTACGCTAAACGAATTTCACGTTCGTCGTAAAACAACATTGAGGGTGCATTTAGGCAGAACATTCATCAAACATTAACTGAGATTAAGTAGAAAACGGTAGATTAATTAATTACTCATTTACAACAAGTCAACAATGCATATAGATACCTAATACAACTTGAAATGTTAGCTTTGTGAGTTAATCAAGCGAATCGTTCATCACGAGTTAAGCAGACCACGTTAAGAGTGGCATTGCTAGTTAATAGAAAAGTGAAGATTACACGATAGACAAAACAACGTTGAAAAAATAATATATCCACTAATATATACTTGAATCAATCGGTATCCGTGAAAAACCTGCAAACAATAAAATAATCTTTCACACATTGTGAAACAATGACAAAATAAAGTTATCAATTTATATATTCTGAGTCAGGTTCTTAAGACAAACAGTTCTGTGAATGTAGATAGCAGCTGTTCACAATCACTACTTATACTTCAGAAATAAATTATGATAAATATGTTTGGAGTTCATTGTTCTTGGTATTTTGATTGATAATGTGGGAAAACAAGTACGAGTATTTGTAGACCATCTTTATGGCCCTATACTTGTCTAGATGTAGTTAGTAACATGTATGATGTAATTTATATTTTATTTCTTTGTCTTGTAACATATTCTGTTGTCATGTTCTGTTGGGATGGATTTGTATCAATCTCTACTTGTAACATACGTAAATACTGCTATAGTAGTTGCAAATTTAAAAACGTTTTTATACACTACATAAAATATCAATAACTGCCTTACCTAGCTTCTTTCTGATGAGGTAGTAAAGTTTGGGTTTCATAACTAGAATGAGGAAGACGAAGACTCCTTGTAGCTCGTTGATGAGGTCAATGATGGTCCACAGCCACCAGGGTTCCGATACCAAGGTCGACAGCAGCTCGGAGATCCAGCCAGCTCCCATCACCACCCACAGTTTCCCAGTCAACACGTATCTGCGAACACATTGAAAATTAGTTTACTAGGTACCAAATTCGCGCACAGTTGGTGAATTGGCTGAACGATTGACTACTGTGCTGCCATGCTATTCTTAATAAGAAATCACATCCCTGGACTCAACGATGTGCTCTTCGACTCTTTGAGATCATACAATCGCGAAGTGCCAGCGCTCATCGTTCGATTGGTTAGTGTCGCTGTCTTGGTAAAATCATCAAATGAGTCCTCCCACCCAGGGCAGGGCAGAAGGGACTGTCAGACTCGTACTGACTAAAATCCACGGTGTCCTTCAATAGCCCTTTACGTACCGGGGTCACGGTAATTTGTGAGTTCCACAACCCCGGCAGGCTTTGACCATGTACAGACCCCGTCACTATGCTGACACTTCTTGAGGCGCGCGTGGAACACAACGCGCCGTCGACCCGGGGCTGTCAGTAGCTTGGAGCATAGCAAATAGTCCCAGCGTGGTGTCAGCGCTGCAGCCGCGCGGTCTTAAGACTGTTTTAATAGAGAATAGCACAGCAGTGCGTCCCCAGTTTAATTCTTGGATAGATTCCAATCTTAAATAAAGTATACAGGTAAATTTTCCGGATCTGGCCGTTTGTGTAGGGAAACAGTGTAAAAGATGAGGATGCGAGGTATAATAGGGACATACACCCTTTAAGCATACTTAAGTCGAAACTAACGTAAGCGCCATCAGGACGTCATTTGCAAACGGCCGTTAGTATTGTGTTAAGTTTGCCTTAGTGTATGATTTCCCATCATACTACGCGTCCCCGTCTTATACACTGTTCCCCTATGTCAGTTAAAATAATTGGTAAATAATGTAAATATACCAGGAAACAGTAGAGTAATTCCAGTGTGTTTCTTCCAAACAAGTTTCTCCTTAGTTAAAAGCACTAATTTCCACACCTCATTTGGGATTTAGTCTAGTTACTTTGTGCCCTATTCAATATGTTTTACCTATGAGTCAGTGAACGATTGTGAAGTGACCTCTAAAACCCAATTACTGTGAAACTCTATTAGCTAAATGGTATAGTTTTTAGCAGCTGTTCGAGCCTCTGTACAGTTTGACAGTTAAAAACAGACTGATCGTGACCTTTATGTTAATAGCTCGACAATGCCCTCTTACGCTAAAAACGATTTCCTAATTATAAATACCACGAGCCACTTTTACTTTTTATTTTCCTAAACTCACATTCTCATCATGAACATATAAAAGAGGAAAATCTAGAAATTTTACAGATTGAGGTAGGGGAATGTGCTGGCGTCTGTATAAATTGGTCAAAATATTTTATAAATTATCACACAACGCCATCTAGTCCCAAGCTAAGCAGAGCTTGTGTTATGGGTACTAGACAACTGATAAACATACTTATATATTTCTAAATACATACATATTATAGATAAATTACACCCAGACACAGAACAAATGATCGTGCTCATCACACAAACATTTGTCCTGGGTGGGAATCGAACCCACGACCTCCGGCATAGCAGTCAGGGTCACTAACCACTAGACCAACAGGCCTGTCGAAATCTCCGATAACTTACGATTTGATAGCCAGGTGACTGTCACAATACAAATCCATAGAGGATATCCATTGACGCGTGCCTGTGTATGAAACACAGGCACGCGTCAATGGATACCAAAATCGTAAGGTATCGGAGAGCGTCACCTAGTGTACGGAGGGCCTAAGAACGTTGGATGTACTGAATCCTGATCGCGGTTCGAATTTTTCTTCCCATAGAATACCTACACACGTTATCTAAGTGGAGTGTAACCCATAACTGACTACATTCATGTTTTCCCTTAGTAATTAATCCAACGCTAACTATTACTCATGCAAATGTTGCGGTTATGAATAATAACATTGAGGCAATCGTTCACGTACCTCATGAACGATGCCGCAATAACATATATATACAGGAGGGAAGAGTTATGGGACAATAATTAAGAAACCAAGGGACCCAAGTGTGGAACCCTATGAACAATAAGAATAAAACAGTTTAATATTATGTAACGGTCCCGAGGACCTGAAGAGTAACTGTACTAAAATCTAAATAAGTTCACTACAAACCTTTATCAGGGTAGATAACATTCCTAGTATTTAATTACAGTATTTTAAAAGTTCATTCCAGTTGTAGGAAGCAAATAACACAACATAAGTTTATTAATTTAGTTTAAATATGCAGTTTTAAATAATCAACAGATGCAGAACAGCTGTAGCTGCTAGCCGAGGTAAAATTGTACTGATCAAAAAAGAGTTGAAGATGACACAAATGACAGAATGAAATTCGAATTATGAATATTCAAAAATTTAAAAATCGAAATAGATCCAAAAGGAAAGAGATTGAGACAACAGAGGAGGTTGAATACCCACCCTGTTACAACATCATACACCCAACTATTGTAATTTGAATAGGTCAGATAATTAAAAAAAAATAACATCGAATAAATAGTTATTTACAAAATCTATACTAATATTATAAAGAGGTTTGTCGGATATATTCTCTAGAATAACTGAGCCGATTTAAAATTCTTTCACAATTAGAAAGCTACATTATTCTTTCTAAAATTGCACTTGTGCGAAGCCACGGCGGATCGCTAGATAATCTTGAAAAACTGCTTTATTATTATCAGGGTTGAAATAAAAGCAGTGTTTTTGAAGTGAAAACTTCTTTAGCGGCGTTGAGCACTTTTCTGTAATGGGTATAAAATCTTAAACTCGCGTCAGGACACGTGACCCTGACCGAAAAAGCGTAGGACGGCGCAGGGCGCTTGCGTGAATGTTCGTGTGACTTTATTACTTTTAAAGAAGTTTGTATTCTGGATACATTCGTTGCTAGGTAACATTGTTTATAAAAGATGTACGTCACATTGGAAAATTATTGAAATAAAAAGTCAACCATTTTTGCGAGTTTTACTTATCTTATCTGTTCACAAGATATTTCCAACAATTACTATTCAAGTTTTCACTTCTGCCGGCACTCCCAGAGTGCAACCCGTCGTTTTTTTTTTATACATACAGTTGAAATTGTTTTAAACAAGAGTTTTTTTTTCTTTTTAGTTTATGATATTATTTCAAATTAATTGGACAGTACAATCGCCTGCCTCACCGTTTGGCGATAATTTACCTACATGCATGATTATTTACGTCTATCAGAAGACAATTGTACAGGAAAACCATTAAATACACTAGACATGACCTCACTAAGCTGATGTCATACCCCTAAAAATGGTCCCAATTTTATAGTTATTTAACAATATCTAATAACTACTAAATATTTTTTTATAGCTTAGAATTAGTCCGTACTGCATGTAAATTACGAATTATCAACTTGGCGTGTTATTGTCATACATAATGTACTGTCAACAAAAGAGTTAGGTGCGCAGACAGCAAGTTTCAACAGTTTTCCTGTATCCTTTATACATGCTATATGCTGTATGTAGTTTGGTAAGCAGATACATTGAAACTTATAACACAACCTTTGAAAACTATTTAAAACTTACTGTCTGGATAGCTCCCTCTTTTGTTGATTGTACACCTTCTTTTGTTTTTGAAAGTTTATTTTACATTTTGGAATGAAAAAGAAATCAAAAAGTACTGAGTAAATACTGAGGTTTGTACAAAAATACGTAGACATCACATTAACCCATGTTTTAACCAAAGTTTCAAAGGTCTTTAATTCAAGATTGACTGGGTTACTTCTAGGCAAGCGAACTTCTCTGTCGACGACATCTTCGCTTACCATCGAGCGAGAGAGGGGTCAAACGCGAGCAGACCTCTATGTAAAAATATGTGGCAGATAAAAAATTTTTTTTTCAAATAGATACAATTTCGACGACTCAAGGTTTTGAAACAATAGACATTTAATATATTACATACAGGGTATTGTAGTGCGGATATTTTAGTATGTTATTGCTGAACGAAAATTAGTTAACCCATATTTTTCATTTCACCAATAAATACTTAAGTTATCATTTATTAAAAACGTTTATTTTTAAACAGTTTTTATAAGTCACGCGCTTGTGACACGTGATACTTGTTTTCTTGAACGCACCTATCAAAAAAATATCATAAAAAGCCTATTGAGGAAGTTACAGTTACAGTTAAATTCAGGACACGGTGCGTTGTATGTCGGGACAGACTGCGGTTAGTTACGTACCTATCGTAACTAACCGCAGTCTGTCCCGACATACATTTGTTAAAATGTTATCAAAATATAGTATTGTGTTAGAAACTATGTGGTAACTATTGTCTATTGCCTAAAATGTTCCATGTATGAACTGGATTAATAAAAAGACAGTCTATTCGAAACCGTCAACCAACGACTTTTATTAACATTCCCTTTCTCTGATTCCCCTGTTTTATTATACTATTTTCCTGTTCTCACTCAGGAAAAACCGACATCGTTCTTTTAATTACCCAGACTACAAACTTAGCAACACAACACCTCCTAAAGGAAAAACATCAAACAATATCCGCATCCATTGTTCATATTGAGACCGTTCATTAAAACAACTCAGGTTAATTAATTGCCTTTCAACGTGGTGACGTCACAAAAATAATACAGCCGAATTATATAGATAAAATTAATTAAATGATAGCCAAGGTTACTTAATAAACAGGGTGTTCCAAAAAATAGAACAACTAACCTAGACTTACTATTTGTCAACTAACCTAGACTTACTATTAGACTTACTATTTGTCTTACTACAAATGATAAACATCAGTTGTACACTTTTCTAAAAATCTGTAACTGCAAAATGGCATTTGACGTTGATATAAGGGTCGATTCACAGTTACACACCGAGACGCGGCTCTTCAAAATCTTACTTTATTTACTAGACGAAAAGATGCACATTTCCAGTAGCTCCACGTCACGTCGCGTCGCGTCTCGGTTTGAACTGACCCTTAAATCCGGAATTTCCTTAATAAAATATCGACAGAAACTTTTGATAAAAGAAAATGAACGATAATAATCTGGGAAATTTGTGTTACTTGACTTCTTCTTATTTCAGTAAAACAATTTGATTGCTATTTATTGTCGTTATGCAATGCGTCTGCTTGGACAAACGCCTTTTTTTTTGTCGTGGTAAAATCATCAAATGAGTCCTCCCACCCAGGGCAGGGCGGGAGGGACTGTCAGACTTGTACTGACTAAAATCCACGGTGTCCTTCAATAGCCCTTTACGTACTAGGGTCACGGTAATCCCTTGGTCCCGCGACCCCAGCAGGCTTTGGCCCTCTACAGGCCCCGTCACTAAAACGCCTTGTATAATATACGTATTATGAAAAAAATATATAAATGCACAGGCCGTTGTCACATATTTAGTTAGGTACCTAATATTTTTATCAAGTGCGTAACTACGTCCTATCTAACTAAAAGGTCAAACAAGCAAAAATGTTTCGCGACATAATAAAAACTAAGTATCGCTTATTTCATTAATTACATAGAAGGCTACTACTTAATTATAAAATGTTTTATAACGATGTCCCCATTGCCCTTGGGTTATTAAAATACTTGACAAACCAATAAAAAAATGTTATATTACAATAAAAGACCGATGAATTCGACTAATTTTAAGAAATGACATAATTATTAAATGCGAACACGGGAAAAAATCAAAATGGCTGCCAAAATAGAGGCTAGAATGCACTTACGGTGATAATAACTAAAACTAATAATATTAAGTAATCTGTGCTGATAGTTTGTTGTTAATGTGATTAATGATTCATCAGATTGTCCTTTGATAACATACCTATTACTAGCTTTACGTTCCCTAGGATATTTCTACGCTGATTTAAATTGTAACTGTTATTGTATCGAGGTGAAAGAATGAAATTTCGTACGCAAACAATGTATAATTAATCTAAAATAATATTATAATGCGAGTATGTTTGTTTTTACCTCTTCATGCTCAAACTACGTACTGGACCAATTGTCCTGAAATTTTGCATATAAGTTGTCAGGATTCCAGAGACGGACATAGGGTATCTTTAATTCCGAAACACAGAAGAGAGCTGTTGCCGAGAAAAACAACAGTAACGTTCATATTCTAGATGGCGCCACTTAAATGAGCCGATTTTTTTTCTTAAATTCTAAATTAACGCAAGCGAAGCCGCTAGTATGAACTATGAATGTGTCAATCATTTCCAAGCAATCCTACTAAGTTACACCAAGTGATTACTCAACGAGGCGGGTAATTGATGTCACACAGTCGTGTACTTCATTCATTAATCAAGACTGCGGTCATTTATTAAATAGAAACACGACTAAACACATTACATCCTTCTTTCTAGTGAACCTATATTTACATAGGTAGTATCAGTTAAAACAGTACCTATATAGTACACTTCATGATTTATAACCGTACAGGTTTTATTTCCAAGTAAATAATCTTGTAAACACCAAATTCGGGAATACATTTTGAAATCACTCGTTCCTTATGTTTACATTATCATATATATTTTATTTATGTCATAATACATCTGCATAATTTACTTATTAAATATTTATGTAGGTATATAAGTATATACAATATAGGCATATATTTTATAATGCCTTGCGGCATTAAGTTCGCCTTATGTACCACTATTGTTCGTTAAAATTTAAATAAATTAATATTACAGTGTCCGATCAAATCAAAATATTTCGGTAAAAATATCGAATCATCCGCCAATCATTAATTGGCTGAAACCGAAAATGTGGCTGAAATCAAATCAAAAACCGAGTTCGGTCATTAATACTATATTTATCTACACAAAAGGTTTTAATCTCCGGAAGCCTCAATCAAGTATTTATCTTTACTACAATGATATATCAATGGAGTTATCTATAAAATACATACCTATTCATAATACGAGTATAAACAGCTCACCGATAGAAATCCAGACAAACTAAATGAATAAGGTAGTATTTGTGCATATAGCATAATGTGTTCGATGCTTTAGATTGAGTAAACTAGTGTTTTTTTTGTTTCGTTTGGTAGTCAAAAATAATTTGTTATCTCATAGAAAAAGTAAGAATTTGCAAGCTTCAAGAACCTTTAACAATTGTCGTCAATTTCAAATTTGTCACTAATTACCCTAACTAAAGACCCTAGTTCTTAGGTCAGTTAATTCACCACGAGAAAAGTATGTGTAAATTAGCCATAGTATTTTTTTTTTGTTCATTTTTATAACTGTAAATTCACCCCATTTCTTTTTTCCGCGCGGATATCAGAACAATAAAATCCAGCACAAAACTATAGAAACCGAGGACACAATGAAGAATCTGAACAGAAACTACTAGGAGAACAGGATCATGGAGGTGTTGGTGCCGCCGTCTTATTTAAAAATTATGTGAAATGAGGATATGTGGAAAATTTACAATCAAATAGGCAGGCAGGTTTAAAAAAATGCGGCGAATTATCTTTGTGGCAAATTTAAAGCACCCCAGTTCTTACCGCTTACACCCGCTTACGCTTACGGGTAACGAAATAAAACCGGAGAAAATGGTTTAAAGTCGATAAAGAAAATTTACTCACTTTGCTTTGTCAACATGGAAGCGTCGCTTGGCGCGGTCGCCGACTGAACCGGCCTGCAGACGATGCACCTCGGCCTTGACCTTAGCACAGTGGCGAGTGGTCAGCACCCACAGCACAAAGTTAGTGCATGTCACCAAGCCCATGGGAATCACGAAGAATATATAATGAGGCCAGTCTGCCGTTGAGTTCTGAACTGCAAACAGAAATAATAACCTGAAGAAAACTGAAGTCTCTGAAGTCAGGTAACCTTAGCGCAAAGAAGATAAAAATGCAATAAATAATTTAAATTCCATGTCATCATCATTAGCACAGAGCAGTCCATAACTGGATACATAGATCGTAGATTCATAAAATTCGTATCTTTGGCACCTCTAATCCAGCTGCTACCAGTTATCATGAGGAAATCGTAGCTCCACCTGCACTTATTAACATGAATTCAGTTGATCAAACAAATACCAATGCAGTCAAACTTGCATGCAAGTTCTTGTAGCGTGTAATTGGGCCTTTAGGGCGTCGACATCGCACCACACTTCACAATTCACGGTCTGAGGAATACATGTTCATGTAAGTTCGTCAAATGTTTCCAATATAGTGAACACCGATTCTTAACCTTTTTTGAATTAAAATTGATTCGTATCTTTTCCGTAGTAAATTCAACCATTAAAAATTATGAATGGTAAGTAAAAACATTATTGATTGGCTTACTATGAATGATGGCCTATTTTAAAAGCTTCAGAGCATTAAGCATATTAACATGATAGTTTCAACCATAATTGTAACCTGACCTAACCTTTTCCGATACAGATTACAGTCATAAAAATATCTCGGAAAGCTTTTAACATAGACCAACGTTCATTGAAATCACATCTTAAATATTTTTTACTAAACTACATGTCTGGTAACAATAAAACATAATTATATTCTTTTTATAGACACTTCTAAACGAACATGGCATTAAGGCGCGTTTCCATTAGACAAGACTTGCGTACAAGTATGATGTCACATTTGTATAAAAGTAGCTTGAATGGGAAACATGATTTTAAGAGTGTGCAAATTGCATGCAGGTTTTCTTTGCGTGACAGGTTGGCAGTTACTTTAAACAAAACTAGCTACTTGCAACTTACAGCTTTTATGCAGGTTTGTGCAAGTTGCAACTTGTATACAAGTCACCTTGTATAGAGACGCGTTTCCATTCCATTTCCAAATGTAACGCCATACTTTTGTGCAAGACTTGGATAATGGGAACGCGCCTTTAGAATTTTAAACCAAATCAAATTTAGATTGACATGATAAAGAGCAATTCAAGTTCAGCATAAAAAGTATGTTCACAAAAGACTATGACCGCTCATTTTTTATAAGTTTGTTGTAGGAATGAATATTACGTCATGACATATGAATGATTAGGTTCTTTTTTGAACAATAGATCTGATTGTTTTTAACTGCTAGGTTTTTTGGGTATTGGTCTAAAAACACACTGAAAACCGGTATTTACCCATTGGTCATTAAGTTTCAGTTATATTCTGTCAAAAAATTATATTTGAGAGAACATAACTGAAACTGGCCTTAGCTCTGACGCAGTGGAAATGGTTTAGTTTTTGGGCGACAAGAAATACTCTCGCGCCCACGACAATCTGAAGATGGAGTACTTTTATTTTAGTAAATGCCAAGCCCGATACGAATAAAACGACAAAGCAATCAGTTGATCGCCAAGCTTCATGAGACCAATGGCAATTCAGCTTGTATAACGCAGTTGTCTAGATATGATCAGAGCGTACTAAGATCTGCGGGTCCATAAAGGCCACCTTAGCAACATCATGTATATTTTTTTTTTATCGTGGTAAAATCATCAAATGAGTACTCCCACCCAGGGCAGGGCGGGAGGGACTGTCAGACTTGTACTGACTAAAATCCACGGTGTCCTTCACGAGCCCTTTACGTACCGGGGTCACGGTAATCCCTTGGTCCCGCGACCCCGGCAGATCACAATATGTATTGCAATAAAATTCGTAAAATGGAAAATTCTATTCTATTGCTCAAGCAGCTCAAGTAATAGCGTAGATATTTAACAAAGAACAATTTTAATGAAATTGTATTCGTAACATTGTCAAAGTCTAATTTTTAGGTACCCAGTTGATAGCCGGGATCGCGGAACCGTCTTATCAGATAACCGTGAATCCTGGAAGGGCTATTGAAGGACACCGTGGATTTTAGTCAGTACAAGTCAGTCCCTCACGTCCCGCTCTTGGTGGGAAGGACTCATTTGATGATTATACGTAAATCACTTAAAAAAAGAAGTACTCATTTCATCTATTGTTTGTCGGATATTATATAAACGCTTCAATATTCGTACAAGTTAAATATGAATGATGGTGATCCGTGACGTGATACCCCTGTTAGCTTTATGGACAATGAATCATCACCTACGTACATTCGGACGGGTCTATCAATTAGACAGATAGATATGTGTGCCAATTATTACGAGGACACACAGACGTCGTCTACTCGCCCCATTTTCTAAGCGTCCAAATATTTGTACTTAATACAATCCCTCCGTAATATATTGGACATAGAATATCTTTGTTATACAACAAAAAAAATAGTAAAGATTTCGTCCGTTTATTTATCCCTAAAAATCTGATTGAGGTTGGTTTACTGCAATTGTCGCATAAAATACAAAAAAAAAATCGTGCTCCAAGAAGTTCCAATTTTTCAGGATTGCTTCGTGTATTCAACAACTTCTCACAGCTTATGAGAGCCACAATTTCAATTTCGTCTCATTTCTCAAAAATCTAAATCAGCTTAGCTATAAAAGACAGGATGTTTTGTTTTCAGAACTCTTTACTTCTATAGCCTCTTCGTGGATTTTAGTCAGGATTCATTTGATGATTTTACCACGATAAAAAAAAATAGCCTCTTGTTTTGTTTGCGCCGCACACTATCCAAAACGACCCCAATATTATTGATACGGGGCCCTATTATGACTAGCAACGCATGACTGACTGGAGCGTTCAGTTGAACAATGAAGTTTAGGTAATGGCGTTTTTATTATGTTAACACCGCAAACCAGCGCTGTGTCGTATTTGTCATACTGTGCTTCTGAATGATTTATTCACAACCATTATGTCAAGTTGTAAATTACATTTTAATTCCTTTTTATTTTTTAGGTTTTCATTCCATCAAAATTACGAGGTTAATTAAAATTATAAGATATAGGTAGATACCTTTTATTTAAATCTATTTGAATGTTTAACAAATGTTGCCCTGGTCATGGTCAACAATTACCCCAGGTTGTATATTTACACAAAGCTGTGTTACAGGAATCTTAATCATGAATGGGTTGTAGGCGTTCCAACATAGCTGTTGTATTCATTGGTACGACGGAAATAATCACTGATCTGCCCGGATTATAGCTCATAATGTTTAGAACTAGAATGTTCAGTGTCTAGACATCACCTTGATGTCTAGATATTGAATATAAATGGATAGAAAAACGTAATTCATGTGAAACCGTGTAGTTTTCAGAATAATGACGATATAGGTTTGTTTATTATTATTATTGTACTCAGAACTGGACGGAGAGTTTACTGTAAAAGCGCGGGCGTTTACTGAAGCTACAAATTTTTCAGCTACGGAACATCGAATTAATTGCTCATAATATTTTGTACTTAGATATTTCTCTATGAATCACTTCTTTCTTAAAGGAGAAGCTTTCTAAATCTGTAGCTTGATGAGCGACTGTTAAATCTTCAAAGTTTTCCTTCTACATGACACATAAAATAAATTCATGTCCACATGTAAGCTTTTGTAAATCTTAACCAAATGTTCAATATTGTCTGTGATGTGTGTGCGTGCGTAGTTATTATAATATTTATACTACGGGTATGTAATGTTTCGATAGCTTCTATTAAAAAATAATGTTTCGATCAATTATACAGGGTGTCCCAAAACTCAACGTCAAGCCGAAACGGGGTGACAGGATTGATCATAACCATCACGAGAAAAATGTGAAAAAAAATCTATCCCATGCAGTTTGAAAATTATGGGCATTTTAAGAAAAACCTAGAAATGTGATCAAACTGTACCATTTTTCGGTTATTGTGGTTATTCTTTTTTATTTTTGTTCATTTGAACTTTGGAAACGTAATCCTTAATAACATTTCTAGAATCCCAATAAAAAATAATGACACAATTGCCTCAAGTTTCCGAGAATTGAGACTATTTGTTAAACTACGAATTTAAAATTTTCTAGATTCGTCGACTTTGACAGGCCCTCCTATAAAAAAAATGTACTAGAGTGCCTTGGCAAGTGGCATTAAAAGTTGGCGCATTTAATCAGAATTCTAAAATGGTACAATACTTGTTAGTTCCATACAATAGAAAAGAGTAAAAAAATGAAAACCTCAAGTAACCCGAATTTTGCTATCACATTTTACTCAGTTAAAATGTTTTTAATTCGCACAAGCTGTAGGTAGGTTCTTAATTTTAATAAGACAAAATGATGAGAGAGATAGATAATGGGTATGTTTGTCATGAGTGAGCGAGACAGATAGTGACGCCACTTATACCAAAGTGAAAAAAAGTTAGTAAAATAATTAGGTTTGTTGGACTAAAAGTCAGATAGAGAAAAAACATTTTTATTACAATAAATGTTCAAATTGTTTACCATCAGCCTCAATACAAGCCCTACATCTTCTTAAAAAAGATCTACTTATAAGTCGGGCATATCTTCGAGAGTTGATCGCCTCAGCTGCTTGAGAAATGCGTTCACGCAGGTCGGCTACGTGATCAATGGGCTTTGAGTAAACTTTTTCTTTGAGAACTCCCCAATAGAAAAAATCCAGGGGATTTAAATCTGGTGAACGGGCGGGCCACAAGATAGTGCCTGAACGTCCAATCCACCTTCCCGGATATTCCTGGTCAAGGAAATCTCTTACTTGCACTGCGAAATGCGTACCCATACCCATTATCCATCTCTCTCATCATTTTGTCTTAAAATTAAGAACCTACCTAGAGCTTGTGCGAATTAAAAACATTTTAACTGAGTAAAACGTGATAGCAAAAATCGGGTTACTTGAGGTTTTAATTTTTTTTCTCTTTTCTATTGTATGGAACTAACAAGTATTGTACCATTTTAGAATTCTGATTAAATGCGCCAACTTTTAATGCCACTTGCCAAGGCACTCTAGTACATTTATTTTTATAGGAGGGCCTGTCAAAGTCGACGAATCTTGAAAATTTTAAATTCGTAGTTTAACAAATAGTCTCAATTTTCGGAAACTTGAGGCAATTGTGTCATTATTTTTTATTGGGATTCTAGAAATGTTATTAAGGATTACGTTTCCAAAGTTCAAATGAACAAAAATAAAAAAGAATAACCACAATAACCGAAAAATGGTACAGTTTGATCAAATTTCTAGGTTTTTCTTAAAATGCCCATAATTTTCAAACTGCATGGGATAGATTTTTTTTCAGATTTTTCTCGTGATGGTTATGATCAATCCTGTCACCCCGTTTCGGCTTGACGTTGAGTTTTGGGACACCCTGTATACAAACTAACAAAAGAGAGATAAGCTGAGATTACGAGAAACAAGTGTATGTTACTCAGAAATGTGATGTGTCGATGGAAAGTACACTTTTTGGCTAGATGCGGAAAACTCAACCTACGTAAAAAGTACTATACGTAGAAATTCCGGTACCTACTTATCTAGATATTATGTACGTCATTAACCAACGTAATCAATAGGTAGGTAAACTGATCGGAACCAAAATATATCACTTGTCACTTGTCATCAAGAGCTTGATGGTAGATATGAATGAACACATTGACAGCCTGGCTGTGTTATACTGGCTTATCACGCGCTGAAACACGCGATCCGATCCGTCATCCAAAAATCGGCCGATATTACCCGCGCCATGCCGGACACCGCTTGTCCGCGAGGACGGGTGATGGCGTGGCATTAACGGATTTCATACAAACCCATGCGACGTGAGATCCACTTCACCGGACAATGTGGGGTCAAGCTGAGAATTGCCTACGGACTGACACAGTGGAAAATCATATCTGCGTTACATCCAATTTCTTCTTTATAATACGTATAAAAATGCTCCCAATTTTTTTAAAGTTAGGCTATTAATTAAGCTGTAAATGCAAGTAGATACACATTTACTCTAACAGTACCAGTACCTCATATTTTTATATGTCTGTTACTGTTACTATGATTAATACTTTTAGTGATTTTATTGATGTAGAAACTGGTTGTTCGTAATTAAAAATGCCTTTTACCTGAACCGAACCAGCATATTCCAAGTCCCATGTCGGCATCAAGGACTTTAGTGACGGGATACTTGTCCAAGAGGAACATGACCAGAGTCAGCAGGATGGACGAGCTCCACGCGTACAGGGAGTACCACAGGAACCGGCGCAGCTCCGTGTTCGCCTTGCGCATCGGTTGCACCGACCGGACGCTTCTGATGGACCAAACATGACATTTTTACTTACTAAATAATAGTTTTCTAGGTATTGTAATAATTCTAACAGACCCATTAATATTCATGATAATTTTCAACAAAGAAATAACTAAATATGTTCTCATTTACATAGGATATGCATCTACAAACATACTTAAGTTTTTAGCATTATGTCAGAACCCAAGATCCTAGCTAACGTTGTAACGTAAACAATGTCAGTAAAAAAATATGTCTTAAAAATTACGAGCATATTCAAACATTGCAATAGATTTCATGGACATTTAGAGATCAGTAAGTAAAAAAAAACACAGACACATTCGTTTTATTACAAAAATAATAATGCTCCAAGGCCCATTACTTTTATGACGATTACGGCAAACATGGAAGTCGTGGCGGCCGTGACGTGAGCTAATATCGCGTACCTATGGGGTCTTTATTGGTTTTTACTGCTCCCATTAAGTCGGCGGGGTCATGGGGATTGACTAACTAATCACGAGGATAAAGTACTGTGACAAAATACACGATAACAGGCACCCGATTTCAGATAAAAATTAAGCCGTAGATAACTAAAGCTCCGAACATAATAAGTTCATTATAGCGCACAGATACCCCGGCTGTGCTTCTAATCGTGTAATCATGTATACTTCAACTGAACTCCGAAATTGTAAACAGCACTGTAACGTGTTAACATTTACCATACGTATGGTTTATGAATGTTATCTTACTCAGACGTATTAAAAATAAAATATGATGGAGAGCGAGTTGAACTTGCTCGCTAAGGATTCTGTAGGTAAGGGAATTCAATTACATAAAAATAAATAGTAAGGGCATTTAATTAAACCAACCTTGGCTGCAACAAGATT
This sequence comes from Agrotis puta, assembly GCA_943136025.2. Taxonomy (NCBI): domain Eukaryota; kingdom Metazoa; phylum Arthropoda; class Insecta; order Lepidoptera; family Noctuidae; genus Agrotis; species Agrotis puta. The sequence goes on along the minus strand of OW964170.2, from coordinate 10,556,835 downwards.
TTTTTGTATCCCATAATCATTACGAATTGTATTAAAATCATAAGAGATTCATTTCATTTTCCTGTACAAGATATCTATGGTTTAATCAAAACAGTTCAAGATCATTGACAACTGAGTTGTCCTCAGTCGAGATTACAATACAGTACCCTAATTTTAATAGAAGTACGACCTCACGACCTTCGTATTTTTTTATAATAAAGTTTGTGTTTTATTCTATATTGTAATTATTCGCGGTATTGTGTTGGAGTGGTCGATGACGCGTCTTAATTAGGCCCTACCCACACATTGCCCGCACATAAAGTGCGTTTTCCTATTCTGTCGGTTTTCATTAACGCAATCTAATTGTCAACCGCACGCTCGGCTTTTCTAATTGCACATTAAACACCATCAAATTAAGCTCTAACATCAGCCTGTATTAAGTCTAATTAGTCCTCTAATTATTTCTGTCTAGAATTTCGGCAAAATGATCGTAGCTTTTGCTAATGTTGTCTGTCGCGAACTGTACCCTACAAAAGAAATATAAGCGAATAATTGTGTCAAAGATCTGTCATGGCGAAGGAACATCTTGGATTTTAGTCTATATGAGTCTGTCGGTTCAGTATATCCATTGCCGCCGATAAAATGCCATAATTTATAACCCGGAGGCTTTGATGATGATTTACTTTAAAGATTTGTTAAGTTAATAAAAAAAGAAGAGAACATAATTTCAAAATAATTAGCTAATTTAATTATACTATTTTCGTCACAAAACTAACCCCCAGCTACTTAAAGTTTATTCTAGGTACATTTAAAAAATCTATTTCTAGATCGAGAGTGTTATGATCACGAATTTATCATGATAAAGGAGTAAGTAATTAAATGCCTTCTATTTTTTAACGTGGTAAAATCATCAAATGAATCTTCCCACCCAGGGCAGAGCGGGAGGGACTGTCAGACTCGTACTGACTAAAATCCACGATGTCTTTCAATAGCCCTTTACTTTCCGGGGTCACGGTAATTAGTGAGTCCCGCGACCAGCCTTAATAAATTAGCATAATTAATACAACGTAATTCTTGTACAGTATGCATTATTTAAATGCAACTCTACAAAGCGTTACTTAAAATAAACTCAGGAAGTGAGTATTTTTAAATAACTGCTACATGTGCCTTGCACTTAAGTAAGTGTTATTTACGGGTATAGAACTTATTAGAGTAGGAATGGCTCTTGAAAATACTGTAAACTTCGTAATTTTCAGAAAGGAAAATAATGTAAACCATGACACATACAAACATAATATTATTAAACGAATGTTTCGATAAAACAATAGATAAATGGGAAAACAATTTCAGGAACTACTATTTGTCCTACATTGAAAAGAATCCTCGTACTGGGAATGTAATGAATCAAAAACCGGATCCGTAAACAGCGGTCCCGGAACATCGGATAATGTTATTTTCCTTGTCATTTCAGGAATGTCCCATGCGGTTAACCAGAAAACCTTTTTTTATCGTGGTAAAATCATCAAATGAGTCCTCCCAGGGCACAGCGAGAGGTGTCCTTCAATAGCCCTTTACGTTCCGGGGTCACGGTAATTCGTAAGTCCCGTGACCAACCAGAAGCACTTTTTTTATGGCATAAAGTGAACGGAAACTTTGACGTTAATTTAATTTAAAAAAAAATCGCATTCATAAAATAGTGACGCTTTTGCATTCTCCATACAATAAACGCCGTAGGCAAAATACTTCAAATACGCTATAACTAAAGGCCTCAGGATTAACCAATTCTCTTTTTCTTAGCCTGTTCGCAGGTCGCGGGCATGCGGGCGGCGAGTAACGGGTGACTCGCTGTCCGACCATGGACCATGCCCGGGTCGACGGCGCGTTGTGTTCCACGCGCGCCTCAAGGAGTGTTAGCATAGTGACGGGGCCTGTAGAGGGCCAAAGCCTGCCGGGGTCGCGGGACTTACGAATTACCGTGACCCCGGTACGTAAAGGGCTAGTAAAGGACACCGTGGATTTTAGTTAGTACGAGTCTGACAGTCCCTCCCGCCCTGCCCTAGGAGGACTCATTTGATGATTTTACCACGCTAAAAAAAAAGAAAAAAAAAGCCTGCTGGCAGCTGAATTTTTTGTTCCTAAAAAAAATCTTTGGTCAGTCAGGTTTTCAAATTTTTTTATTATTTATTAATAAAATAGATGACTAATATTTAATTTTACATATCAAGTGTTTATGTTTATTTGATATTTAACATTCATCAGCACAGCTCTAGCATATTTATTTTCACGTTTTAAAATTTTAAAGTGTTGTTCCTAGTTATTTCATATTTTTCCGGTATCATAAACACATGGTTTAATTCGTTATGGTATGATAGCTTAATGCTACAGCAATCATAATCTTTTTACTCCGAATTAAACATGAATTGTCAGCCCGCTAATGTATTTTACGCATCCGCTCGAGATAATAAATTATCACATCCTAAACCCTACTATGTAAAAAGCACCGCTTATCGAATAAAATGTATTTACTATTATAGTACATAGGCAGTAAATAAATAAATAAATATTCCACAACTATCACACAACGCCATCTAGTCCCAAGCTAAGCAGAGCTTGTGTTATGGGTACTAGACAACTGATAAACATACTTATATATTTCTAAATACATACATATTATAGATAAATTACACCCAGACACAGAACAAATGATCGTGCTCATCACACAAACATTTGTCCTGGGTGGGAATCGAACCCACGACCTCCGACATAGCAGTCAGGGTCACTAAGCACTAGACCAACAGGCCTGTCACAGTTTAACAATAATTTTGCTAAAATTAAATATCTCTTGTTTAACTTACATTAGATCATTGCGGTTTTTGTTATATTTATTTTAAACGTCTTAACGCGGCCCCGGGGATTCTCGCCATGTGCAAATATCAAAGAGCCGGCGTGTAAACTCATCGATAACTAGACAAAACAAACATTTACCCACATTGCGACAAACGACTGCGAGCAACTCTCCAAGCATTTGTTTAATCAATTATGACATTTAAGTACTAACAAATCATTTCTTTGTAAATTAGACTTTAATGCTTAATATTCGGGATACAAGCGCTTATACTATTTCATGAAAATCAAGCTGTTAGTCACGTCAGCGCCTGCAAACCGTGCAAGCCAAACCGGGGTTAACACACATACTTTACGCATCCGTAAAATCCGGTTGTGTAGTGGCTGTCGGATTGATTTGTTACCACAACCCAATATATCATCTTTGTACTCGTATTTTTAAAAGCTAAGTACTGTTTTACTAATAAATAATATCAGCATTTGAAATATGTTTCTTTTCAAGCATAAACATTTCATTTATTCACAAAATGTTCAATAAAAAGCTGTCCAGCCTTTAATACCTTGCCTACTCATATAATTCCTATGTTACTGACAATAGTGAATGAACTCTATTTTAAAACTTTACATAATCAGAATTTAGTTCAAGACTGAATGCATCGCAGTGTCTGGCGCATAACACGACCAAATATTTTTCTGTACGTTATAATAATTATAAACAAATCTCGCTTGTGAGCCCGCGATGTGCACTCAATCTGAAATTAGGTGCGGAGTAACGTTTTTGATCACAGGATATTATTTCTTTAGCTTTTTACAATCAATTTTTGACGGCACGTTTGGCGCAGTGGCTGAGCAATTGGACTCCTGCGCTATGTGTCGCGGGTTCGATTCCCGCACGGAACAAATATTTGTATGATCTGCAAGTAGTTGTTCCGGGTCTGGGTGTTTGTGTGTGTGTGAGTTTCTATGTTTGTAAACGCACCCACGATACAGGAGAAATTCCTAGTGTGGGGCAACGTTTTAAAAAGAAAAAGAAAGAGAAAGAATAAATAAAACTCGAGATGCATATGACCGAACTAACAGCGGTGGTAACAGGGCCAAATGCCTGTTTAACCGGGTTCAAGGAGCAGTAGATATGCAACATGCATAACTATCGTGCCGAGAAACATGATGGTCACACATAATGTAGGCATCTTCAATTCACACGTCATTTGCATTGTAGCCAGTCTTAATGTTTGTGTTGATTCTTAACCAAACTTACCCAAATGTCCACCAGATGTCGAAGCACATGACGTTGAGCCAAGCGAACGCGGCCACGAAGCCGAAGTAGATCCCGTACCCTGTGCAAACAATGAGCGATCATGTCATGGATCAACTATGACTGGCAAAGTTCCTGCAGAAGTACTTCGCTTCTCAAATTATCTCACTTACGCACTGCTACGTTAGCAGTGATTAATCACAGCTCGTAGCGACATGGTAGAATGTGCATTATAATTTAATCAAAAGTAACTTTTGAATTAGCTTTCAGTACTTAGCTTTTGAATTTACAAGAATTGAGGTTCAAATGATGGTGTTATTAATATCTTTAAAAAAAATATTTGTTTGGGACATGAGAAGATTACAATTTTTTTTACGAAAAATGCGTTGCAATATTTTTAGTAAAGACGCCAACACATCAAGCTACACCAATCTATCAAAATACTATAGTTTTTCTACTTTCTCACGAAGCAAAAAGGTTAGTTTCAATTGGAAAAATTTGACATATTTGTGCTGGCGTCCTTTGTATTAATTTTGTATACAGACATTGTTGATAAGGCTTTTAAAAATAACTGAAAGAGTCATACTTAACAATACATAAAACTTATGCTTTTAATAAAAACACAGAGCACTGGCTGATTCACCAACTCCATACTTAGGCTCAATTTAGAATGGATGTTTAGGCAATTTATTTCTCCGATGACGTAAACAACACTTAAATAGATTTTTTTGATAACACAGGTAAATATTATATTATAAAGAAGTAAATTACACCACAATATTTATATTACGCATACCTTAGGCAGTTTGGCTAATGTTAAGTACGTAAATAAATATGATATCAAATTATGATATTTGTGAATGAATGAATCAATCAGTTAGTAAACTGCAACGATGCGACCATTATATACTATGAAATGTAAGAACAATTAACTATAAATAACTTAACTGCGTTCCACGTAGTTAAATTTTATGTTCGCCAAAGGGTAGCGCATACATTGTGAATGAAACTGTGTGAATCATTAATCAATCTGTAAGCGTTTACTTCTAAACACTGCTAATTTAAAACAGTTTAATAAACTGCTGAAACTTTATGGAGAAAATTGTTATGCCAAACAAGTTCGAGACCGGGAATCTTAAATGGAAACAACTTGTCATATACGTTTAGACGTAACGGTCCATTAAGTAACATTAATTGGCAGAGGACGAAATTTAAATTTTTTTTCGTCTTGGACAAGAAGGGTGCAGTTGGTACCCATTTTAATTTTCAATCGCTAAATAACCAAAAACAGTTTTTGTTTAGACTGTTCACGATACCGGTGGGCTATTCTTTCTTATAATTTTAAATATTTTTCTTTCTTTCTTATGCCTATGTTTTTTTTGCATATATTTGAATATGTAAAAAATATGTATTGGAAGCTGAATATAAAATAATTGAAAAAGTTATCACATCTGGCTCCGGGGAATTTCACAACAATTGGCAAAGTTATTGACTTCTGTTACTGGGGCCACACTTTTTTTTTACGTGGTAAAATCATCAAATGTGTCCTCCCACCCAGGGCAGAGCGGGAGCGACTTCGATAAAAAAATAAATAAATGGGAAAACAATTTCAGGAACTACATTTTGTCCTACATTGAAAAGAATCCTGGTACTGGCAATGTAATGAATCAAAAACCGGATCCGTAAGCAGCGGTCCCGGAACATCGGATAATGTTATTTTCCTTGTCATTTCAGAAATGTCCCATGCGGGTAACCAGAAACCCATACTTATTTTTTTTTCGTGGTAAAATCAACAAATTAGTCCTCCCAAGGCACAGCGGTAGGGACTGTCAGACTCGTACTGACTAAAACCCACGGCGTCCTTCAATAGCCCTTTACGTTCCGGGGTCACGGTAATTCGTACAGTCCCGCGACCAACTGGGGCCACACTTACGGAAAACAACGTTAATTATCGCAATGATGGACGTTTATCTGAACATTTAAAAATACTACTGCGATATTTAACGGCATTTCCCGTTAGTATGGCCCCCGCATTATACGTTGATGCTTGACAAGATAAGGCCAGTTAATCATGAAAAATAAATGGAGCTATGTTTCTGCTGGGAATATTGGGAATACATTACTATTAACATTACACGGTTTGTTACTAGAAAACAGGAATAATAGAGTATAATGATATACTTACTATTCACGTTACAAATACATATTAGATTGAAGAAATTGGTCGTATAAATACGGTGAAATTACCATATTATTATTATTTCCACGGAATCAGAATAGCACTTTTTGCCCTATCTTGTTATTGTAAACTGATTTGAAAAGGAACAATAAATATAGCGATCCTTTCAAAACATGACAAGTTAATTATACTACGTGTTTAGGAATATTACATACAAAAATTATTGTTCTATTCAATTATTGCAGACATGTAGCAGAATTAGACCAGAATAATTTGTATAATATTTGTGCAGCGTGCATTATATGTGCAGCAAAATATTTTTATTATTACGCCTTAAAATATGATTTAGATAAGGTCGCCACTTCTATCTTTGGTTTTTATTATAGTCAGATGTTATCAAGTACTTGTGAGATAAAGCTAATTCAAAATCGACCGAGTTCATATCTATCATTCATCGAAATATAATATTAAGTTATCGTTTCGTTAATTAATTTTCCCTTTTGAGTGTAACAGTGAAACCCGTCCCACGGTTAAATTAAATGGTTTGCATCGAGCGATAGGAATTTCAGGAAGGGAACTCTGTTTTTACTCAGTTTATTGTAAAATCCGCTTTGTATGCACACGCCATAAATTTTCTTTAGTGCAAGAGGAAAGACTGCTCCGTCATGAAATTATTTATAGGCTTTTAATCCAAAACCGTCTTTACTGTTGACAAAGTGAATTAAGATCGACTAACCTCTTTATCGTGACCATAAAATGAAACTATTCGTTCATCCACTTTATTGTTTTTATTTCTGTGATACTGATGGCGCATTTTCATTGGTAGTTAACTCGTTCGGTATACAGCATACGGGGAGTCCTCGCAGACGAGATAACAACCAATGAAATTTTTAAGTCGATACATGTTTGTTATACCGTCTGCAGTGATTTCCCGCTTGCTTTATACCGACCATGACATCGACCAATAAAATTCATCAGTCGATATACAGCTTGTGGCTCCGCCGCCACTCTTGTCTATAAATGGCGACGGACATGGAGGTTTTCCTACACCTCGCACGCGGGCTATCGACAAATGAAAACGGTTCTCCGAATGCGGGCCCTGTGGCATGCGTTCCAGAAATCTTTCGCACCTGGCATGCGGACCCTATCAACTAATGAAAACGATTCCCCGAAAGCGGGCCCTGTGGCATACGTTCGCGAAATCTCTCGCACCTGGCATGCTAACCTAAACTAACAACTAATGAAATTGCGCCATGATACGAGTACTTTCTGTTATTTCATATATCACGAAAAATTGTATAGTGACGGTCTGACAAGATGGGACATAGATGAATGATAGAATAATGTACGCCAAAATGTTAACACATTTTTTTTTTCATTTTATTTCCCTGATATCTAACTTAGGTAACCTTTCCATAATGTCTGTTTACATAATTTTTCGTAAATTTAACTTATTTCACATGTTTTTTTTTTTAATTTAGAAAAGCTGAAAATGTAAAACTTACCAAGAACAGTGCAGGTGGTTTGATTGGGAACGTGGCTGTGCTGCACGCGCGCGAGGCAGCCGAAGGCAAGCAGCATCATGCTGACATGGCAGATGAGCGTGCGGCCGTGCAGGTTGCGCAGCTCCGGCAGCACCAAGTACACCACCAGCGTCAGCATCAGGCAGACGCTTGAGATACAGATCAGCTGCCAAGGAAACACAAACATCCAGAGTAGATTGACTGCTCCGGAAGATTCGACCATACTTCTGTCCCCCAATTTTAAAATTACGTATATACACTCAAGTATTTTTCCTATAGAACATGACAAACTGTAGAACCTACTACGATTGTAACATAGGCACTCCTTTCGCATGGTCAAGCACCCGATGCGTATTGCGGCCCGGGTACTACGCACGTGCCCATTCTGAAGAACTTCACCGATAAGCTCAGTATGTTTGTCTTTCTAGGGCATCCCCATCCCGGCATCCCCATTGCCTTTACATCTGCCTTATAAGTACCCGGTTTAGAAGTACCCGGAACGGTAAAAACGTTATTCGGTTTTCCAATCATATTTTCCTTGAAACAACACGAGTCTGGATTTGAGTAATAGGCTCGCTATTAAGTGGGTCTTTTAACGTCACCGTATGAATATTGATATAGGCACAACGGCTCCGGGAAATGCAATTTTCATTATGCTTGAAAATTATATTATAATTATATAGTAAAGAGAAAATTAGGTGGATTAACGTAATGTTGATCAACAAACATCTTTGTTAAGCTCGGCTATACATATTTGTTAAGCTAATTTAATAATTTTCCAAATTTCGGGGCAATAACCGTCATCAAAATAACATCACCAATATTAGATTGTAGGTGTAAATCACTTAAACAAATACTTGAACAAAAAAACCATACAACTACTCCTCAAGTTCTCAACATACAGTCTAAAAATACGAAAACACGACGACTTTTATTAATTTGAATGACTACTTGGAATTTATTCAGATTCTGCATGCTAGACTACAAATATTGTGATCTTAAACTAAATAGACGCTCACTGCCGGGTTTATTTCATCCTTATCTGATTTACAAAATAATAACTTTTCCCATCCACCAATCCCACCCAGGACAGAGCAAGAGGGACTGTCAGACTCGTACTGACTAAAATCCACGGTGTCCTTCAATAGCCCTTTACTTTCCGGGGTCACTGTAATTCTTAAGTCCCGCGACCACAAAATAATAACTTAGAATAAAATTAATGAATGAAACAACTTTTTTCCTTGATGTCTAGTGTCCCACTGCTGAAAAAAGGCCTCCCCCAATTACTTGCATAATTGAAACAATTATTAAATATTAAAAATAATTTTAAACACTTAAAGACAGAAGGTAAGGTAGCGGGTCTGATTCAAGCACGGAACAAATATTCGTAGAACCTAGTAATTGTTCTAGGTCTGGCTTTTTGTGTATGTAAGATTACTCGTAAATGTGTGTTTGCACCCACGACAAGACATATTCTTGGGGTTGAATCCTTGAAATCTAGAAAAAATCTGCTGCTTCATCCTAACTAATATTATAAATGCGAAAGTAACTCTGTCTGTCTGTCTGTCTGTCTGTCTGTCTGTCTGTCTTGTCTTCACGCCTAAACTACTGAACCGATTTGTGTGAAATTTGGTACAGACATAGTTTGGAACTTGAGAAAGGACATAGGATAGTTTTTAACCGACTTCAAAAAAAGGTGTTATGTGGTAAAAGGTGGTATGTTTGTTACCGCATTACGACCGACTGGGTGAACCGATTTTCATGATTCTTTTTTTGTTTGTGAGCTGGTGCTTCCCGTGTGGTCCCATTGTCACCAAATCAGTATCTGATGATTGGATCTTGGAGAAATCGAGAGCAACCCTCAAATTTTATAGGCCCACGCATCGTTTTTCGTAAATCTTATGAAGTAATTTAAGTACTTGCGTTTGGTAATCATCATCTTATGTAGCTGAGCTGATGATGGATGGTACAACTCCTTAACAGTAAGGAGTAGGCATCGACTGATTCATTGTCGCATATCTCCGGAACTTCACGTCCGATTTAAATAATTCTTTTTTTTTGTGCTAGGGAATACTGCAAGTTTCATCAAAATTGGTTCAGTAGTTTTTGAGAACAACAAAGCCATCGACTTCCGAAATAAAAGTTATTTTGTAGATTATTTTACCCTTTTTTGTGGTTCTTTTTGAAGGCGGTTTCATTTTTTTTTTTTTAAGTTTTTTATTATATATATTTTTACGGGTTAAGCCGCGCTTGCCGAGGTTGGTCTGTGGATGGGTAAAAAGCACTCGGAAAGCACGTAAAGCCGTTGGTCCCGGCTGTCATTTGAAGATCTTTGACAGACGTTACTGTCAGAAGCTCTAAAGTCTGACTGGGTAATACGATACCCCATGGTAAGACTGGTTGTCTTACCATGGGGTATCGTATTACCCAGTTACTGGGTTGTGGAGGTCCGACAGGCAGTCGCTCCATGTAAAATACTGATACCCAGCTGCATCTGGTTTGACTGGAAGCGGACCTCAATATAGTTGGGAAAAAGGCTAGGCAGATGATGAACGGAGTATAGATAATTCTATTAGTACTATATGTCGAGTGGTCTTTATGCTCGATAGATGGCGGTGATCGCGCAATGATGTCGATCCTTACACGAGTTCGGTTCATGTTATTGTTTTTATTCATCGGAAAAAATGTAAACAAATAGTAAAAAGGTATGAAAAAAATAATATCAATATAATAAAACTTTTAGTACAAAGAAAATGCCCGAACGCAGTATAGGTATATAATCCGAGTTGTCACTATGCTTGATAGATGCCGTTGTTAGTTTATAATTATCAAACTCTTATCAAAATGAATACATTTCTCGCATGAAGTATTTAATTTAGATAAACTTTGTCTTTCACACTAAGTAATTTGGCCGAACAGTTAAAAAGTTATCACGATGATATGATTGACTTGAACGGAGCGCCTTACGGCGGCGGCAGCACGGGCGGAGCGCGAAACGGCGTCGCGGCGAACAATGCAATCCAAGCAATTCGCTATTGCTCGCAATCGCCTCATCGCCGAGCGTAGTTTTAAAAATTGAAGCATACATAGGGACAAAGAAAGCTACTTTGTTTTATACTATGTAGTGATTAAATGCAAGTAACATTGGTCCGACCTGTTTATTAGTAAGTGTTTAGTAATCCGTTTGTGCTGGATAGGATAATCTCAAGCCCGGGGAAGGACATAGGGCTACTTTTTATAAACACATCATACAGGTAGAATTTTGAAATTTGCAGAGTTCTATTATTATTTTTTTATGGTGGTAAAATCATCAAATGAGTCCTCCCACCCAGGGTAGGGCGGGAAGGACTGTCAGACTTGACTGACTAAAATCTACGGTGTCCTTCAATAGCCCTTTACGTACCGGGGTCACGGTAATTCGTAAGTCCCGCGACCCCGGCAGGCTTTGGCCCTCTAAAATAATGAGCACTTAGAAAGGAATTCAGATAATTCCACCCTCAAGAGATTCCCTCTAAATATTAGGTATAGGTGTTCAAAGATTGTATGGAAACTAATTTTGCAGTTAGAAATCTGGGATGTACGATGTGAAGTTATATTTAAAAAAATATAAGTATTATAAAAATGTCATGTAACTTAATGAGGCAGACCAAATTCTACGCGAGCGAAGGAGCGGGCAAAAGCTAGTACATTTATGTTTCATAATATTCTATTAATTTCATAAACCATTAACAGCTCCCCAATCTGTCAAATCCTATCATATTACAATGTATGAACAGAGAAAATAACGGAGAGTTATGGTGCCCGCTGAGCAATGACGTCACGGCCATCCTCACATGCTTATTTGTGTCTGTATGATGGTTCCCTCATGGCTCACATCGCCAATATTAACCTAAACATGGACTTTTAAACGTTGAGAAAGTCAGGACGGTAACCGCAGCGTCAGAGTGAGGAAGTGGTGACACAAAAAAACATAACTTACTAAGAATTGTGGGCGTTAACACAAACTCATTCTATTTATACAAATCTAATAATCGCTAGTAAAGTAATTTCCCGAAAGCATGGTGCGTCTTAGTCACTGATCGTTTGTTTATCAGCAACGAATCAATCCATCCATCTGATCTATTGACTCTCAGACAAATCTAAACAAACTTTTAAAAAATGTATCCCGTTCCATTCACAAAAATAAGTGTGTATTTCCGTCACATAATCTTAACAGCTTCAGGAATTTTTCACAAATGTTTCGTTTGAAGATTAAATATCAATATGTGTGTAGTAATATGATGAATGAGCACTTACGATGAAGGACATTTTGAAGTTTTTCCCCAATTCTTGCCCCTTTACGAAACAGTTGACGGCGGTGACCATGATATCGCCGTTAGGGCAGTTGCGCCGATCAAAAGCTTCGAAACAATAGGAATCACCGACGCTGATGGGGGAGACGAGTAGGCCGTCTGCCCTCAGCCGGTGCCGGTCCAGTGGCACAAACTTGTTCAGGACCACTCGACCCTCAGGGCAGCGCAGGTCAGTGGTAATCCCGATGACATCTAAAAGTATAATCAAATCTTACTTTCACTTTGTAAAAGAACGACCAAGCTGCAATTAAAATGATTGCCTCCTTGCAAAGAAAGTAGGATGATGTTAGTGCCTTTTTATGGCAATAGGTCATGGCCATCCCTTCGCTTCCTTTAGGTATGGGTTTTTTTTGTGCAAAGTACTGGCGAATAATTTGATAAAATAAACCCGTGTTTGTCAAAATATTTGCCACTACATACTTAGGCATGCTTATTTACTAATTAGGAGGAAACCATTCTGAGCCATTATCAGAATGGTCAGTAGGTTTCCTTCTACTATTTAAATACACCTTAGAATTTTTAGACATGTTTTTGCTAAAATTAATTGTACATGATACTATTGTTTCGTATTAAACCTTTTTATTCCATTCCCATGAACCTAACATCAATCACGGTACCCCAACGCTAATTTCTAAGCCTGGGTTTTTTCTATGTGGATCTCTTAGGAGTAACAGCATAACCGTATGTATTATGCAATTGATCTTATTGAGATTTCCAGCAATACTTTATTTAGGTTAGTTTTTTTCTGCAAAGCAATAAAGATAATGAATGATCGATAGACAGACATTATCTATTATGAGTGGCACAGTAAACTGGGAGTATCTTTATTTAGTGATTTAGTGATTGCCCTCAAAATAGTTTTTCGTTTACTTTGGAAAAGGAGTTGTACGTTCTTGGTCGTACCTCATGAAGGCGAATTGACTCATGAATTGCGAACGGACAATACTCAAGTTTTATGTTACTTTAAGGACTGTCCGTTCAACTCTATGGAGAGCTGATTAAAGTTTACCTGTGATTTATAGTATCGGTGTATCATCACAGCAAACTCAAATTGTTCATTTATGTCATAATATAAATAACTATTAATTATTGTCATATTTTAAACTTTAGGTACCTACTTGAATTCAACGCCTGCTTCAGATCTGCTGATAGCTGATAAATTTTATCATGACTGGCAATTTTTAAGCAGTCAGACCTGCTGCCACCGTTCTGACTTTCAAACATTCATAATAATTCGTCATTATTTGTGTGAAAGAATATACTTTTAAAAGAAAATGTTTACCTGCTAAATGTTCGTCTTCACGTAGCAAAGGCTCCAGATAGTCAGATATATTAAAAAAGATGTCATCATGGTTCAGTGTGCACTTGCTGACGAAGCTGCCACAGCGGTAAGGTTTGTAGTGATGTCCCATGGGGCAGCACTTCCTCACACCGAAGGCACCATACTGAGAAGTATTCTGGGTGCACACGCGCGCCACCAGCTCGTCACTATAGAATTCCCTGTCCAGGCACCACTCTCCAGGAGGTGCATCTCCACCTCCGTGCCCTTTTTTGCTTAAAGACTTCAGAGTACTTCCATCTACTTTCAATGAAAAGAATTGCTCTTTCATCTCCACACCGTACTCATCTGCTTTACAATTTAACCCATTATCAACTTCATAAATATCGTGATCATTCATTTTCAAACGCTTTAACAGCCAACTTTCTGAATTGCTCTTGGCAGTATTTCTACACAAATGGAAAACACTATCGTAACTCTGCCCTGCCGGACAACATTTGCGATAGTGATGTAAGACCAGTTCGAATCTTGGTATTTTGAAAGTTTCATTTTTAATACAGCTTAAGCCTACAACTTCAGGAATTATTGGTTTCAGTGTGCCGTTGACAACTTCTAGCACGAACCGGTCGAAACAGCTACCTAAAGCTTGTAGCCGATTGTCTAGTTCTGACGATGTCGTCTGCACCATTTGTAATTCAACACAGTCTACAGGAATGCCATCTTGCACTGTTACATTGTCTCCAACAAAAAGGGGAGTTATACTTATGTTATAATTGTCCTGAGCACTTTTGCGATCTAAACACTCGTACGAAACTTTAAGGTCTTCACCATTTGACACTTTAACTAAACTTTGCGTCTTCGGACAACACTTATGAAACACTTTGGCTTCCTGGGTGGTATCAGCACTCACGTAGACAATTGCACTCACAACAATTAGTAGCCACATTGTTATTAAAAAACCCGGAGCTCGTAGCGCCGGTACTAATATCCACATACAAATTTTCACAACAGGTGGTGAATGTCGATCGGCATGCAGAATATTGTTTATTTCAACAGGCAGACGTGAAAACCGTGTGTTGTGGCAAACCGTCGGCGGCACAATGATGCGGCTTCGCGGCACGCCGTGATCAACGCCGGCCGGTGGAGGCTGCTGCGCCCTTGAAGTGCGTCCGTCGGTCGACCGGTGACGTAGCCCCGGAGCTTTTGTTACACTTGCGGTTTTATATTATTTTTCCACATTTACTCGCGAAAAATTCGAGTACTCACAACATTGAATGAACAAAAATAAATCACTGTACACCACTGCACTCATACTATTTATACTTTAAGTTAGAAAAAACAAGGAACTTAATAGGCTATAATATTATTGTAAAACGGTAGTGTGTACTTGTCGGTAATACAAATCGAGTCGCGTCGCGAGTCACGCGTACAAATTGTACAAAGACGTCGACTCATTTGAGTTATCAGTTATCTACCGATAAAAACATGACACGACTGATTGTATACTTCGAATTTAAAGTGTAAACAAATATTCAATTTGTATCATTGATATTTTATTGATAACTGATTTTGTTTCAGCTGAAAACAGGGAATGATGCGATTAAAACAACTTGTGATATATTTGTAGAGCACATATTGATCATAAACGCGCTACACGTAACAAAAAGCTGTAATAAATTGTTGAGTAAATTAAAAGGACAATAATAAAATACTACATGATGTAGGTATATAAATATAAGTACACTCCATCACATTGTATCCAATAATTTCATTCATCATACGCAAAGTAACGTATGGGACAGTCAATGAATAAATGTATTGAGATATTACCTACTAAGGACACCTTTGTCGGTGAGTTTGCATAACGTAACAAAGTTTTGTAAAGTTTGCATTCACTGCGTAACAAGCTATTGCCGAAATAAACAGTGCCATATATTGGAATAAACCAAATCAACTTTAAAGTATGTTACACTGAGTTGTGTATCTTTACATCACCGATAAGATCTGCGAAATTTAATCTGTTAGGTTTTTTTAATACGTTTTAACCACATCATTTTGTAGGTGTCCTTAATAGTTTTTGGAATCTTATTAAATAATATGGAGGTTTTTTTCAAATCTATATCTATGTAATTTTGAATTTCTCCTGTCGATAATGATATACCAAACCAAATCAGATCAGATATTATCAAATTAACCTTCACACTACAAATGCAGTACTGGCTCCATCTAATTTCAATCATTTTCCTGTTGTTTAGTCTCTATTTACACTTTTAATTTTACAATTTATATAATAAATCATACAAGGTTTTCTCGCAGAATAAAATTCCTATTTAAAACTGATCGGAAGGAGTAACACTGTGCTAAAATGAAGAACCACCCCCTCTGTCATATAATACATACATAACTTTTCTTTTAGTAACAGATTCTTGCAAAGATATAAAATTATTAATATTAGACAGTTTTAATTTTTTTTTGGTTTCTGGTAGAGGAATCTAAACAATTTTTTCTCTTAATCTAAGAAAGCAGATGTCGGTCACGCCGCAATCGCGGCGGTAAGACCCCTCTTTGAAGAGTGGCTGGATAGGCGTCACGGCGTCCTGACCTACCGCATGACGCAGGTCCTCACCGGACACGGAAGTTTCGGGAGGTACCTGTGTCGGATAGAGAGGTAACAAAACGTCTGGGCGTCACCACTCGCATCACCCGGAGGACACGGTGGAGCATACGGTGCAGGACTGCCCCGCTTGGGCAGAGTAACGCCGTGTCCTCACGACGGCGATAGGCGGAGACCTCTCGCGCCCGACATTGGTCGAGGCCATGCAGCGGGGCGAGACGGAGTGGGAAGCGGTCCTCCTTCTGCGAAGCAGTCATGCTCGCGAAGGAGGAGGCGGGCCGCGTGAGGGAGAGAACAGCGTCCTCCCTCCAACCCAGCCGCAGTGGTAGACGCCCGCGGCGACAGACGTCGGCAGACGATCTCCGGCCACCGTAGGCGCGGGCATGCGGGCAGCTAGTAATGGGCAACTCGCCGTCCGACCGCGGGACTTGACGTGACCCCGGTATGTAAAGGGCTATTTAAGGACACCGTGGATTTTTAGTCAGTACGAGTCTGACAGTCCCTCCCGCTCTGCCCTAGGTGGGAGGACTCATTGGATGATTTTACCACGTTAAAAAAAAAGGAAGCAGATGTATTATGATGTTTTTTTTTTATGTTGGGGCTCTAGGGATTCAAATAAATCCTGTGTCGTAAGTGTATTTACAAAGCAAACCAGACCCGGAAAAGTACTATTTGTAGGCCGTACAAATATTTGTTTCGTGCGGTAATTGAACCCAGTGGATGTACCGAGACTTAATTTAGACGGCAGGACGAATCAGCGAGGCACTTTACGACGTAAATGTGCACTGAGAAATAAAAATGGATTTAAGGAAATTCGTCCCCAAAGGGGGTTGAAGATGAGTTGAAAAATTAATTTTAATTTCATCCCGATTTACTTGAAACTTTAAATGAAGACTTATCAACCAAATAAATAGGACACATGCTTCAAGATTTTTGGAAATTTCAATCCCAAAGGAGTAATTGAAAATCAAAGGATTAAATACGAAATACTCGGGACGAAGTCGCGGACGGAATGCTAGTCTATACTATTAATATATGGGTGACTCGTAAACTCTTATCTGGGGGTTTACCAAGTTGTATGACAGTAGTAAGGTACACTTGACTTTTCTAGACAGCTGGTCTATATAGGTAAATAGATAGTTACTCATAACGCTACATAAACAAGCGTTCATATAGGTCTCTGATTTGCCGGTGTTACCAGCCTTAAGACAATCACCCCATAGACAAGCGGTTACGTCGGGTGTCGATTTAGTATATATATATTTTTTTAAATGTTATCTACTTATTATACTTGTATATTTATATCTTATTTTTGGTTATTTATTTATTTTAAAACAACATATAAGTATGTATCTGACCGTGACATCACTTTGGGCACTATCAGAACACCAGCGCTGTGACAATTTTTAAAATGTCGCAGCACATGCTGAGATAGGAGCCTTTTGGGCTCGCACAGGACTAAATTGTTTTTTATTAGTTTTACCTTTTGTCATTTTTCTTTTATATATTTTGTTTCCTTTGTTGTATTTATTCATGTATTTTTTTGTTCTGTCCTGTGTGTGTCAATAAATCTCTTTTCTTTCTTTCTTCTTTCTAAACCTACATACAACCACTTAATGTTTTTTTTTTTGTAAATGGCTGTTATAGAAAACTTTGACCATGTACTAGAGTATCGATAGTTTTAAAAGCCCGGCAAAGTCATAAACAGGGATGCATTTAAACACAAAAATTAAAAAAACACCGATTAAAAAAATAAACTTCTTTATTTATAAAATTCTACAGCATATACTACTAAGAAGTTAATGTAAACATTCATTACAAAAACTGACTTATTCGATTGACACATAACTTACTTAGCTAAAGTACATTACAGAAAATATATTACGAAGAAATAAAGCGTTCAACAACATAGTGAAAAAGAATCTTCACATGATTAGATCTCATTTTAAGCAAACAGATGTTAAGCGGACTGCACATTGTTTCATTATAAGCGACAGAAAAGCTTTTCAGAAACTTTCTGATGCACTCCTGGTGATTATGGCTTACCCCACGCCAAAACAAAATCTTTTTAGATTATGGACTCTGCAGACCAAAGCCGAGATGTCAACGAGTTTCGTACGTGGTCAGGTATACTGTGTAGTACACCTACACACAAGAGTTGTAATCTAAAAAGTTAGTAAAGTGCCGTCTTAAATCAGGTATCGTCTCTTAAAAAACGAAACCGTGAAAACTATTTGATTTAAAGACTTAATTTTATCGAATGAAAAAAAATACTTCATGAAAGGAACACGATTCCGTACGCAACGTGAACGTATCTTTAGACGAATCGTGAATGACGGACTTATTAACACGTTTGAATAAGTCCTTATACAGAGTGTCCAGTTAATAGTGTGATATACTGCTGGAGGCGATAGCTTGGACACCCTATATACATATATCTCGAGAAGCCACAAGCCGCCCAAAAATTTAAATTGAAGCCGCCAACTATTAGTTGGGTATGTAGACCCCTTTAACTTTATGCTTTCCTATTGCATGTCAATGATGACTATAAAAATCAACCTGACTCTTCAGTGATAAGTACACTTGAACTCAGTAAATATCTGTCTGATGTATCATTTACCGTCGTGATGTGCAACAGTATCTCAAGTCGAGTGCTCGTAGCGTTATCAATGCATATTGATATGCAGGTGTCTTGCAACACTTTGATACATAATACCAATTCATAACTTGAAATATTCTTATCAGTAAACTTTTATCAACATTTCGTAAAGAGTAAAGCTGATAAAAATCTGTAAAAAAACTTCGAAATATAGACCAGGAAAAGGTCGTAAAACATAGCTGAACTTAACTCTGAATATCATAAAACAAGTAAAAATATCTATAAAATCTTACAGTTTACAATGTGAGTGAAATGTCAAATGTCCATTTTACTTGACGACTTACAAATATTTTCTTGGGATGGATGGAATTTCAGGTTTATTACAAAAAAAATCACTAGACAATAAGTAAGGCATAAGTTTCTTCGTAATTATTGACAACAAAACTTAACATTGGTTGGTTGAGACATACAGGACACGTGAATTTAAACACTAAAGCTTCGGTCACACATAGCGACTAATCGCTGCGAGTAAATTTGAACATGAACAATTCAAACCGCGGCGACTATTCGCTGCGAATTGCCTATCACTTTTACAACGAATACTCGCTTTAACGCGGCGGTTTGAATTAAGCATCTTCAATTTAACTCGCAGCGAAGCTTTATATTCATGCAGACTTTATACTCAACAAGAAACAAAGAGCGATCGTCGAACATTTGTTCATATTATACATTTTACTCACGGAAATACATACTTATTGCAGTCAACAGTGCATACATAAAAAAAAAATATACATAAATCTGTAATTAAATTTATATATTCCCTTTACACGATTATAAAGCTTTATACTCTAAACGTGGGGAACGAGTACATAGCTTGAATTAATACATTCGTAACACATAAGTTATATTGTATTTTATGTATAAATCGATAAATATAAATGGACTTTAAAAGAAATAAACGTTACCTTTGCTATTTTTTAATCTAGAAAAAATTAAGCAAATCTTTCATTACATACCGGTATATGCTAGGTACTTCGATTGACATCAGTTCTCGTCAAATTAAATTAAACGCGATAAGCGTTTAATTAAACTAAAAAACATTTCAACTTTGTCATTCAATTATTTTTGAAATCATTTTTCCAGACGGTCAGCTAAAAAAAACAACTCATTCCAATTTGTCAGTTGAACAAATGAATGAATGCTTCAGTTATAAAAATGTAAATTTTGTTTCCAAGCAACAAGAAGGGTTAATTGCTCGGCTTATAACCCTCTTTCAACTGTCTCAAAGATAAAACGATAGGTACTAAAAATAATTTATTAATAGTCCCTCCTTTTTCATGACATTCATTAAACTCGCATTATGTAGGGATGTACCAGGAGAGATGGACCAGCGGGTGAGACGGACCATCGTAATTTTTTACTAAACTACTTAATTTATTTAGGCTGACAACACTTACGAGTTGCACTCGAGCGCAACACGTAACTTTACATCCCACCTCAGCGAGGAAATGACTAAATGCAAAAAAAAACACATTTACAATAACAAGATACTTTTATTTCAGTTTAGGTATTAACAAAAATATTATGATAGGATAATCTAGGTAGTTTGTTTTCAAGTTACTTGTTTTTAACTTAGTTTCTTTTAAAGATATGACGTAAAAATAAAAACGCGCAAAGCCAATTAACAAAAAGTTAAAAAAAGAGTCAAGAAGGTTTCGAGTTTTTAACAAAATTAAAGTTTGTATGATACCTAGAGGACCATAGAGGTAGAAGTCAAAAGGTTTAATGATGTTTCTAATTCATAAACTTAATGCACACGATGTTCTGAATTCAATTTATTATCCTCTAACGAATAAAAACGATTTTTGCACTCAGATATCGAAGAACAAAACTACCCTTTCCGAGATG
Organism: Agrotis puta; assembly: GCA_943136025.2. Taxonomy (NCBI): domain Eukaryota; kingdom Metazoa; phylum Arthropoda; class Insecta; order Lepidoptera; family Noctuidae; genus Agrotis; species Agrotis puta. The sequence continues at coordinate 10,536,303 of OW964170.2, read as the reverse complement.
GGGGAATGAAAAATACATTTAATGCTACTAGCTAGCAGGCCTCCTTCAAGTGATGCTCCGTCATACATAATACTATGGCAACTGATTTTAATAAAAAATAGATAGTGGTCAAACGTGAGCCTATCATAATTGAATTTTAAAAAATGGGTACCCAAATCAAGAATAGAACAACTGGGTATTTATTATTTAAAAAAATGTAATAAGTGTCTTATACGATGTTTCATTTTGTTACATTAAAATTAATACACAAACTTGCAATAATTAAAGAAACTACAGCTTCATCTTAATTTACTTACAGTCGGGTTGTGAACTTGGAATTTAAAGTTTAAAACTTGTCAAATTCTTCCTTAGTGCTACTTAAGGTGATTTGTTCAATAAAATTCAGACCACGAAGTTAATGCGCGTGTTCGAGCGTAACGCCTGCTCGTTTACTTTGAGCAAATCACCGTGCGTCTCATTCGTTTTAATTAATTATAAGGTCATTTTAGTTATCCAATTTGCCTGTCATTCCTTCTTATACCTCTGATCGTCACTGAGGCAATACGAGTTTTATTAAGGAACAGCATTTTTTGAGTTTCCTTGAAGAGTCCTCAAATATCCCAAACATTTTGGTTCGTAACGAGCCGGATAATTAATTGCGGAATTCATTTCATGAAGATTTGCAAGAATTAGCAAAATTTAATATATCGTTTTTGTGGATATTCGCCGTGGATTTTACCAGCTGGCATAGTGGACAAAGGATTCAAGCTGTTTTCCGGCGTGAAGCATTATTATAATAAAATATTATCACTCAACACTCGATCAGGTAGTATTTAATCTTAATTAAGGGTTTAAAAGGTTGTTAACTATCGATTCCCAGTATGTCCGAAGAAAGCGAACTTGTTAAAAAGCAAGGAAGCTTTAAGGGTCGCCTTACTATCTTTGCCAATTAACTCGACGCATCAACTGATAAGCAGTTGATTGGTCGTTATGTCGAGGAGTTGCAATTACGGATGGGAAAACTCGAAGGATTGTATGAGCAATACGATGAGGTGCAGGGTACGGTTAGAATGTTTAGTAGATGATGTCAAATCTCAATTGTCTGAGCGTGTAGAGTTTGAGTGACTATATTACAAGGTACTGGCTGAGGCACAGGAGTAGTTAAGTAAATATAACAGCGATAATCAGTCGACATGCAGTGACAAAGTTACCCGTATTAGACAGCGAAAGCTTGTTAAATACAGCTGCCTAAATTTAATGGAAATTATAGCAATTTGTTGGAGTTCCGTGACACTTTTACTAGCCTCATTCATAGTAATGACGAAATTGATGAAATAAACAAGTTCCATTATTTACGAGCGTCTATGGAAGGTTCTGCTACTGTTGTTATCAATGCGTTTGAATTCTCCGCAAGCAATTACGATATACCTTGGAATCTTATTTGTGAGCGTTGTGATAGTAAAAGGTATTAAGTACAGAACCATGTTGCATCTCTTTTTAACATGCACGCGATTGCTAAAGAAGTCCTCTGTTGCCTTAAAATCTTTAATGGACCAGCGTAATAAATAAAATAACAGTAAAAAAAACAATTTTCAAAACAAGCTTTTATTTAAATGCTCTAAAAAGGACAAAATAAACTTTAAATTAAATCAGACATATAACTTTATTATATCACTAGTTTCCGCTCGCGACTCCGTCCGCGCGGATGTCGGTCTTCGCGTGGATGGTTTATTTCTCCATTTTGAGTAACTCTGACAATGACATCTTATAAATATCTATTGGACCCAAATACGGCTAAGCCTATAATAATTAAGGAGATCCCTTTATTGAGCTACTGCTGTTAAGCTCGCGTTCTGTAGTAACTGAAAAATAAGTATTTTCCAGGATAAAAAGTATCCCATTTTATGCCCAGGATAATAAGATATAATTATACCAAGTTTCATCGAAAGCATATACAGACAGACAGACAGACAAAAATTTTTTTAATCACATATTTGGGTTTGGTATCGATCCAGCAACACCCCCGCTATTTATTTTTTCAATATTTTCAATGTACAGAATTGACCCTTCTACAGATTTATTATATGTATCTAGATACAATTTATCCAAATGTTGTTATAAATGTGAAAGTTTGAAAGTTTGTTACTTGATCATGCAAAGACGGCTCAACACATTTGATTGAAGTTGGTAGACAGATAGTTTATAACCTGAATTGACACATAGGTTACTTTTTATCCCGAAAAACTGGGTAGATTCCGATGGATAAACCAATGATATACAAACGATTTTCACGCAGGCGAAGCCGCGGGCGGTCACAAGTATAATATAAAAGCTTGTCGCGAGATTTACCTGTGTAAAGTATGTTATGATACATACATTTTGTCGTTGAATTATTTGTTTCAAATTAAAAATTTATATTTCATTTTTACACAAGTAAATCTCGCGACAAGCTTTAATTATATAATGTTTATATTATTATGTTAGTGTACATAGGGGGTAGCATATTATTTCGTATTGCATAAGAATACATAATTATCATGAAAAAAATCTTAGAAGTAACTTTACTTGAAATTATGTAAAATATTAAATTATGTAGAAGTTTAATTATATTAATTAGATTTTTTTTTGTGACAACACTACACTTAATTCCAGTAATTAATTATTACAAAAAATAAATACTAATTAGATTAATTATATTATATTAAATTAATTATATGTTTTATTTTAATAAAGTATGTAAAATTATTTAGATAATTTCATTTTCCAATCGTTTTATCATCTAGAAACTCCTTAACTGTGTAATATACTTTAGATTCTAGAAATCGCTTCAGTTTATTTATATCTATATATATAAAAGGAGAACTGACTGACTGACATATCAACGTACAGCCGAAACTACTGGGGCTAGGAATGTGAAATTTTGCACACGGCTTCCTATTATAATGTAGGGGAGCACTAAGAAGGGGTTTTTGGAAATTTAACCTTTTAGGGGGTGAAAAGGGGGAATTAGGAAAGTACGTAACCCACGCGGACGAAGTCGCGGGCAAAGTGCTAGTAGTACATATGTTTGTTTTGCTTACTTCTCTAAATCATTTGGCAATTTAATGTAGATTTTGATGGACATAATTAGAGAGCTGGTTGAGTGCATTTTGATTCGGGATTGTGGTTTGTTTATTTTGTTTTTGTAATGTCTAAAAGTGTATCTTTTAAGTGTGTCTCTTTGCAAGTGGTGTAGTACTCTTGATATTTTCTGAGAGTAAGTTAGGATCTTTGTACCCAGTTGTATTTTACTAGGATGTATCGAAGGAAGTACGTTATTTTTTTTCAAATGTTTCCCACACTATGACTTCCCCTGTGTTGTGAGTGCGTTTAAAACATTGAAACACACTTAAACGAACACTCAGACCCCGAACAACTACTTGTAGGTCATGAAGACCGTGAATTTTAACATTTGATGTGAAACTTTGTTCAGAAAAATGAAAAACTGACATTGCGTATGTAAAAAAATATGATAATGTCCACGAGTTACAAACAGAACTTAGACTTAATATTATTCTAAATATCCACCCCAACAAGATAATAAAAATCGATCAGTGAGTAAAATAATCATAAGAGAGCGACTTTGTATTCAATAGTATGTGACTCATTTTGAGCATTAATTTGATAAACTTATTAATTTTGAATTAAAAATGTTGAAATTCATGGTCTTCCTTTTATTTCTGACACTATGTTATATTGCAAAAAATAATCATTATGATGAAGTCTTTCGATCGGTTATCGGTATGATAAAGTTACAGGGTATTTTTTTTGTCGTGTAGCGGGTTCGATTCCCGGTTTAACACTGTAATAATTGTAATTAAGTTGATTGAAATTTTTGAAACATGCTAACTTAATTTAAAAACAGTAATTCATTAATATGGCCAATGAAATAAGTCAGTAAGTTTATTTGTAAGTATTTCGATGAATTGCTAGTCCAAAGTTTGCAAAATGTGATGGAACTTAGATCGTTATTTCGATATATTTTTTCGTGATAATTTTTTATTTGTGATTCCAAACAACTCCTCAATTTTCTTGCAGTTAATTTTTTAACGCCGTATATAAGCTCGAGTTTTAAAAAAGGAGTTTTGTGTTAGGATCCAGTCATTATTTTATCAATCTTTATTTATTCGACTCATGCCTTTATCTTTGTTATAATTACTTTTTATTCCTGCTGTATACAAAATTAAACTGTTTAATTACTTTTCCTGTCAACGTCTATAACTATAAAAATAAAAACAATATTTCTTTAAAAAATATCCTTATCCTGTCTTAATATATATATACAGCATGTTTCAAAAAGATATGGTCATTGTGACTGTGGCGAATGCTCTCTATGGAACCAACATTAGAGATATATCGTGAAAAATCAACTGTACTTTAGGTACAAAACTTTTTTATCCAGGTATCTGTAAATATTACATTTCTTTCAAAGTTGTTTTACCTTTTACTGTCAACGCAGTGATCGATGTTATAAATAATGTCACTGTCATTGTCAAATCACAGTGATCTTATTTCTTGTGCCAATAAAGTTGATGTTGTATTGCAGCTGTCAGATGTAAACTAACTGTGAAAGTATGAAGCGTATCGTGTTCAGTTATGTTTGCTTGATATTGTCCTGTGTCGAGAGCCGTGTGTTGCAGCGCTCGTCTGTGCTGGTCGTTTGCGACAGGAACGTTGACGACGTACACGCAGCTGAATCCCCATTCTTCTGACCTTCCTGCTTCTCCAGCCCTGTGTTAATTTTAGTATCATATTAGTCACTAACATAACACTAGTCTACAAAATTTGCATTGTTAAAAGTATTATTTTGGTAATGTTATTTTTATTATTTATTTTGACACGCTGAATACGAAAACAGTGATTATATTTTAAAATTAGTTCAAATTTTTAAGAAAAAAAAACCTTGTTTTGCCAAAAAAAAAGAAGATTTTTCTTAGTGTGTTCCACTTTTTATTTGCAGAATTGTAAACTTGTTTCTTCGCTTTCTTCTTATTTTTCTTCTTGTTTCTGAAACACCTCTACAATCAGTCTAGCAATAATTAAAAGACATTACTTTCCACTTGCTCCAAAATCATTTTCCATGTTTACGATGTCAGCGCTCCCGATGTTCATTGCTAAAACTGCCTAGAAAGAAGTCCAAACGGGAATTGAAACAGTGGATTTTTAAGGACATGACAAGTTAGCTTGGGAAATTATGATATTTTAATAATATCCGATAAATTCAGCATAGTTTTCACTAATTTTCCAAGACATTATTTATACATCTTGCACAAGTTCATTAAATTCAGCTTGTTTTACTGTATGTGTTTTTATCATTTAGGTGCTTTTTTTTTATCGTGGTGAAATCATCAAATGAGTCCTCCCACCCAGGGCAGGGCGGGTGGTACTGTCAGACTTGTACTGACTAAAATCCACGGTGTCCTTCACTAGCCCTTTACGTACCGGGGTCACGGTAATGGGAAAGTCCCGCGACCCCGGCAGGCTATGGCCCTCTACAGGCCCCGTCACTATGCTGACACTCCTTGAGGCGCAAAAAGGCAAATCATTTGGAATCATTGGGGTCCGAGGTATAAGTACTGTTTGACCAACCGCTAGACCAGTCAAAACTGTTGATCACGTTATTGCGAAGAAATTTAACCTGAAGTCGAGTCCCGTTACATAAATTTGTTTTTGTCGTGTATTTTTATCGTCGTAAAATCATCAAATGAGTCCTCCCACCCAGTGCAGGGCGGGAGGGGCTGTCAGACTTGTACTGACTACAATCCACGGTGTCCTTCAGTAGCCCTTTACGTACCGGGGTTATGGTAATTTGTGAGTCCCGCGACCCCGGCAGGCTTTGGCTCTATACAGGCCCCGTCACTATGCTGACACTCCTTGTGCGCGCGTGGAACACAACGCGCCGTCGACCCGGGCATGGTCCATGGTCAGACAACGAGTCGCCCATTACTCGCCGCCCGCATGCCCATGATTTAGGTGCTAGGTATTTTTATCACATGCTGAATTGCTGACATGGGGCAAATTGGTGGTGAAGTAATTGTGTCTATATCTTCGTAGTCGAGCGTTAGCCCAAGGAGCACTTAGGCGTTACCGACATCAAATATACAGCTCATATAGAACTTAAAGTTCTATTGGAGACGTACAAGGGTGTTAAGAAAGGATTCTATACTTATAAGGTCGATTTACCGGTTATTGTACAGCTCAAGCTATACTAAGGCTTTACGAAAGAATCCACGTAAACTAAAGGTGAACGGAATATTAAAACTCTACTTTAAAACTCTAAGAATTTTTGACACTTAAAGCTGATATTTATACTTGAAGCTGCACAGAGGCTGTATTTTGCATGTTATCACTTACTTACTACAGCTTTATGTGTTAGTATGTATATTAAAATAATTCTATAGTACAGTTTTAGTCTGTGTGTGTGAGTCTCGCTCTGTGTGTGTGTGTGTTCTATGGACATTACCTATTTGGCACAGCCATGAGGCATACGGTACCTACTTTTGTGTACTTCTTTTTCTTTTGTATTCTCGTGATCAAATTTTGTGCCTAAGGCTTGCCAAATAAAGTTATTTTCTTTCTTTAATGTATCTATCAGTAGGTGCGGCGTCTGTTGATTCTAACTGTTTCAATTTGCCTTCGGCATTTACACAGTTTTTTTTTTACGTGGTAAAATCATCAAATGAGTCCTCTCACCCAAAGCAGAGCGGGCGGGACTGACAGACTCGTACTGAATAAAATCCACGGTCTACTTCAATAGCCGTTTACGTACCGGGGTCACGGTAAATCATAAGTCCCGCAACCGGCATTTTACACACTTAAGAAACACGTTGTGTAAGCCGCGAGCGATGGATAAACGTTGTGTAAACGACGAAATCGAACAATTGCTTGCGATATGTACATGGAATTATATTTTGAATACGTATCTCTAATTAGATGTTTTGAAAACCGATATCATCATCTGCCTAGTCTTTTCCCAACTATATTCGGGTCGGCTTCCAGTCAAACCGGATGCAGCTGGATATCAGTATTTTACATGGAGCGACTGCCTATCGGACCTCCACAACCCGTGTTACTGGGTAATACGATACCTTATGGTAAGACTGGTTGTCAGTCTTTAGAGCTTCTGACTAACAGTAACTACTGTCAAGGATCTACAAATGACAGCCGGGACCAACGGCTTTACGTGCTTTCCGAGACACGGAAGAATCTCGCTATGATAGATGGTCACCCATCCACAGACCAACCTCGGCAAGCGCGGCTTACCCCGGAAGATCGGCCTGTGCGGCTGTAATTTTTTAACCACGAACTATACAGCCGCTATAAACCGATATACAGCCTAAATAATAAAAGTATTCTAATATAATGCCTATTAAAAGCCAATAGCTGTACAATGGAATCCAAAAACTGCGTAGTACAGCTACAATAGACCTTGTATCCTCCAGATATACTTTAAGCTGTATAATATTTATCGCCATTTTCGAATAAATAAAAACAAAACAATACAAATCAAACGATATTTGACAAAAGCTACAGTTGCTGTCGTAATTTTGCAACTAAAATAACGATGAAATTACTCTAATATGCAGTATTTTCAAGCATATTATATTATTCTAACCTCAAAACCATAAACTTATCGGTTTTAGTTATATTTCTTACTTAATCTTGATTATATTATTGGCGCGTGAATTTTTTGACACAAAGCTATTTACAATTTCACAACAAAATTAATTCGGCACGTCGAATCTACAAAATATCATCATACAGAAAGGCTAAGATCATTACTTGATTTATAATTTTGCATGAAATATTAATCAGTCGCCATAATTGTTGGGAAGTTTCACAAATTTTTACACCGTAATTCTCTCATAAAATCGATTAAGAACTATTTTCTGTTGAAGACACTTATAAGAGGATAACTGTATTCCTATGGTTTCCTTTTACACTATACTACAGCTCCACTGCAGCTATACTACAGCCTATTTTTTACTTGTACAGCTACTGTACAGCCATAGTACAGCATTAGGCTGTACAAGAATGGGCCCAATTTAGAGTTAAAAGGGTACAAGCGCTTATACATACAGCCTTTGTACAGCCTCACTGTACTTGCCTGTGATATAGAAATACACCAAAATACAGATTTGGACAGCTTGTGGTGCTCCTTGGGAGGACACTTCGGAATCGTGGGAAATTTTAAGTGTGGCAAAAGACAATTTTGGTGGTATAATTGAATTTGGATTTATTTTTTTCAGAAACGCTATTAAATTTACTAAATATATGAGTTGTGAAGCAAAAATAATTATCAGTTACGTGAAAACCACATCAAAATTGTGTTTTCTGAAAACCAAATCAACATTGGTTCAGACAAGCGTTAGATAATCGCGGACAAACAAACATACACATACATACATACAGGTCGAACTGAGAATACTACTTTTTTTGAAGACGGTTAAACCACCAGTCTCCATACATTTTTGGTCATTGGCTCTTACTTCGTAATATTTCAAGTACGATGTACGATCAAATACGTAGAATTCAAGTTACGAGTAGGTTCTCTGTATTTTATTCATTTACATGTTAACTGTTTTTTTTTATTAGTTTAAAAGCAACAATCACATTTTTACACCGTTATTGAATATTTTAGTACCTTTTCAAAAAAAGCAGTGATAGCCGAGTGGTACGACCGTTGGACTGCCAAGTCAAAGGTTGCAGGTTCGAACCCCGGCACGCACCAATGTCTTTTAGAACTCATGTGCGTATTATAAATTAATTATCACTTGCTAAAAACGGTGAAGGAAAACATCGTGAGGAAACCAGCACACCTGAGAGATATTTCAACGGTGTGTGAAGCCATGTCAGAGGCCTACGGGCGGTTTAAACTCTGACACCAGGTTGTTCATCAACCACACGATAAGAAGAAGAAGAAGAAGTACCTTTTCAACCATAGCTTTTATTTGAGTACAGAATCATTTGTTATATTCATTCAGTGACGAACGTCACAAGTACATAGTTTGAACTGATTGCCAATTTACTTCATAGATCACTAGCACTCCGCCCGCGACTTCGTCTGCGTGTGTTTTTAACTTCGAACTCAGTGAATGTAAATGCCCGGTCACCCTCCTTTTTGGACACATTTGGAAAATCTGAAACCCTCTTTTTTATCGTGGTTAAATAATCAAATGAGTCCTCCCACACAGGGCAGAGCGGGAGGGACTGTCAGACTCGTGATGACTAAAATCCTTCAATAGCCCTTTACGTTCCAGGGTCACGGTAATTCGTGAGTCCTGTCCGGTTTTAGATCCTTCCCTTTAAACTTGAATACCCCTTTTCACTAACTTGGGGGTGATTGTCGAAAAATCCAAAAACACGTATTTAATTAATTTTCATCTAATATATAACTACTGATTTTCACATTCATCAACTCACGCGTTATGATGTTCCTATACAAACTTTATCATCGTCTAGATTACCAATGGAGGGTAGTTTTGAATAACTATTAATGTCCATCTTGTTTGTTTATTTATACTCATATTCGTACTAAGTTTCAAGTTTATAAACCCAAGTAAAAAGATTTTTCATACAAAAGTTTTCACCCCTTTTCACCCCCTAAGAGGAGAATTTTGGGAAAATCCCATCTTATTCCTCCCCTACATTTTACAATGCAACTGATGTCCAAAATTTAAGTTACTGCGCTTAGCAGTTTCGGCTGTAGTTGAGTCTTAATACAAAACCCTGTTCTTTTTTTATATGTAGATAATTTTGTTGTAATTGCGTATTACAACTTTTCATCACTTGATAAGTAACAGGTTGTCGATCAATCCAAAATTTATAATCAGCGTAGCTATGTTGTTTCACCCCCGTCATGTTAGGCGTTTGGCCACAGAAATCATTAAGATTTCTGTGCGTTTGGCCCTATAGTCCCGCCCCATCAGTTCACCTGGTGCACGTGGAATACGACGCGCCGTGACTCGAGTCTTGTCCTTGGTCGGGCGGCGAGCTACCCATTACTCGCCGTCCGCAAGTGGCTACTTCTGGGCGTCTTCAGCGGTAGCTGGGGAGAAAAGTAGACTGCTCCCCATTCCTCGCCTGCCGCCGAATCCCTGAGGACCTCCCGCAACAACCGTACCGGGAGGAGTTGCGTCAGGTTGAAGGTGATTTTTGCGTAACTCTAACCTACGCAGCGCACGAATTAAGTTCGCTGGCAGCAGAAGATGCAAAAAAAAATCGATTTTATTTAATAAAGTTTAATTGATAATCACCAAATTACAATTATAATTTAAATGTAGCTAATAATTAATTATGTATTACTTAGTCAACGATTGACTTAAATGTGCAGTTCCTACGAATGTTGAAATCGGCGGCAGCTCGCGGAAACAGTGTCAGCTTCGTTCGGCGCGAGACACGTGTGCTGCGTCAGCTCCTAGGTATTGCGCATTATGTTGTAATGTGGGTTCAGAGCGATGAATCCACATAGCACAAGCACAAGCTGAGGCAAACCACTAGATTTGCCTCGGCTATGCTTGCGTAACACACGCAACGGAAGCTCTCGAAAAGGAAGACATTTTCCCGATTTTGAAACATTTCTCATTGCTTCTTCGCTCCTATTGGTGATAGCATGATGTTATATAGCCTATAGCCTTCCTCAATAAATGGACCAACACAACCCAAAAATAATTTTTCAATTCCAATCAGTAGTTCCTGAGATTAGTGCGTTCAACCAAACAAACAAACTCTTCTGCTTAAAACATTATGTTAAGTATAGATAATTTAGAGATATTAATATAGACGTTTTATTTTATTATATTTTAGATAATTTCCTAAAATCTTCTAATGTAGGTAGCCATTGTAGAGTAATTCCAAAAATACTTCACTAACGATTCCCCAAATTAGTAAACAAAAAGCAAATATTGAACAATATGAGTACAATGAAATGGTTATCAGTCATTAGGAATGATTCACTACAAACATACTACACGCACGTACACAGTTTTTTGAAACTACATAAACTATCAATAACTGCCTTACCTAGCTTCCTCTTGATGAGGTAGTAAAGTTTGGGTTTCATGACTAGAATGATTAAGATAAAGACTCCTTGAAGCTCGTTGATGGTGTCGATGATGAGCCACAGCCACCAGGGATCCGACGTCAAGGTCGACAGCAGCTCGGTGATCCAGCCGGCTCCCATCACCACAAATAATTTCCCAGTCAACACGTATCTGCGAACACATTGAAAATTGGTTTACTAGGTACCAAATTCGCGCACAGTTGGTGAATTGGCTGAGCGATTGGCTACTGTGCTGTTATGCTATTCTCAATAAGAAATCACATCGCTGGACTCTACGACGTGGTCTCCGACGTCACGGCTTTGAGATCGTCCAATCGCGAAGCGCGAGCGCTGTCAGTAGCTTAGGGCATTTTTTTTTTTTAGGGTGGCAAAATCATCAAATGAGTCCTCCCGCCCTGGGCGGGGCGGAAGGGACTGTTAGACTCTTACTGACTAAAATCCACCCGTGTTTCTTCGGATGCCCTTTACGTTCCGGGGCCGCGGTATCCTGGATTAAGAAAAAAGCCGCGACTCCAGCAGGCATTTGGCCCCGTAAGGGGCCCCGTCGGTGACGCGTGAAACACGACGCGCCACCGACCCGGGCTTGGTCCTTGGTCGGACGGCGAGCTTACCCATTACTCACCGTCCGCAAGCCCGCTCCGCCGCTGTGCCCTCTGCTGTTCAGAGGGACACGCGTTGGAGCATCCACCCGACAGGCTATTCGCATACGGGCAAAGAGACCCCTTAGGCACACAGTGCCTAAAAGAGTTTTTGCCCGCATCCCAGGGTGCACCGGCCCGAAAAACTGGTCTTCCCCCCGGACGTATCCGAAGGGGAACTCCAGTCCACGGGCGCACGTGGAGGTTTCCTGTCTTAGCACCCCAGCTTAGGGCATAGTAAATTTTAGTCCCAGTAACATGGCCTGAGCGCTGCGGCCGCGCGGTCACAAGGCTGTGTTAAAAGAGACACTGTTGTGCGTCCCGAGTTTAATTCTTGGATAGATCAAATAGAGTATACAGATATTTTTTTCCGGATCTGGCTGTTTGTGTATGTCAATTAAAGTTATTGATACACAAAATAATAAGAACCCAGGATTGCTGTGAAACTCCACTAGCTAAATGATATACTTTTTAGCAGCTGTTCGAGCCTCTGAACAGTTTGACAGTTAAAAACGCTACATTATTCTTTCTAAAATTAAAATTGTGTGAAGCCAGTGCGGCACACTAGATTTTAAAAAAAACTGCTTTTGATTATTAGGGTTGGAAAAAGGCAGTGCTATTTTTTTTTTTATTAACATACAATTCAAATTGCTTTAAACAAGTGAGGTTTTTTTTCTTTTTAATTTAGGGCGTAATTGCAATAACTGGACAATACAATCGGCTGCCTCACCCTTTTGCCTTTTTACCTATACTAATACTAATGATTCTACCATAAGATAATTTTACAGGAAAACCATTTAATACACTAGACATGACCCACCAAGCTAATATCATACCCCTAAAAATGGTCCAAATTTTATAGTTATTTAACAATATCTAATAACTACTAAATGTTTTTATAGCTGCGAATTAGGCCGCACTGCGTGTAAATTACGAATTATCAACTTGGCGTGTTATTGTCATACGTAATGTACAGTCAACAAAAGAGTTAGGTGCGCAGACACCAAGTTTTAAACAGTTTTCCTGTATGCTTTATGTATGCTATATGCTGTATGTATATACTCAATGTTTGTATGCTAGATGCAGCCAAAGAGTTTGATAAGCAGACACATTGAAACTTATAACACAACCTTGGAAAACAGTTTAAAACTTACTGTCTTCTGTACATCTTTTGTTTTTGTGTGATGGAAGGCGCCACAGAGGTACGAGTAACGTTTGCAGAGATGTATGGGTGACCCTATGTACAGACGCCAGCAGGTTAGCCTACCTCAATCTTTCAAATTTTACCAATCGAACATTAACCTTTCGCTATAGTAGTAAGTCTAAATGATATTAAAGAAATTTGTCTGTACATTGTACTATCGCGGACTTTTCCGCCTGACCAGTTAAAAATTTTTTCGCTTAAATCATGCGGAGGCGCCGAGCCCCACCCCCTTACAGTTTCGGCCTATTAGGAAAGAGTCAACGTTATTAGTTGCAATGTGCTCTACGCAGGTTACTGACGTGTCCTCTGTACACTTTTTTGCGAATTTTACGCGCGAAGTTTGGCGCGCTCACCGGACCTTTTGAATATTTACCATGGCTGTGTTAAAAGAGACACTGTTGTGCGTCCCGAGTTTAATTCTTGGATAGATCAAATAGAGTATACAGATATTTTTTTCCTGATCTGGCTGTTTGTGTATGTCAATTAAAGTTATTGATACACAAAATAATAAGAACCCAGGATTGCTGTGAAACTCCACTAGCTAAATGATATACTTTTTAGCAGCTGTTCGAGCCTCTGAACAGTTTGACAGTTAAAAACGCTACATTATTCTTTCTAAAATTACAATTGTGTGAAGCCAGTGCGGCACACTAGATTTAAAAAAAACTGCTTTTTATTATTAGGGTTGGAAAAAGGCAGTGCTATTTTTTAATTTTTATTAACATACAATTCAAATTGCTTTAAACAAGTGAGTTTTTTTTTCTTTTTAATTTAGGGCGTAATTGCAATAACTGGACAATACAATCGGCTGCCTCACCCTTTTGCCTTTTTACCTATACTAATACTAATGATTCTACCATAAGATAATTTTACAGGAAAACCATTTAATACACTAGACATGACCCCACCAAGCTAATATCATACCCCTAAAAATGGTCCAAATTTTATAGTTATTTAACAATATCTAATAACTACTAAATGTTTTTATAGCTGCGAATTAGGCCGCACTGCGTGTAAATTACGAATTATCAACTTGGCGTGTTACTGTCATACGTAATGTACAGTCAACAAAAGAGTTAGGTGCGCAGACACCAAGTTTTAAACAGTTTTCCTGTATGTTTTATGTATGCTTTATGCTGTATGTATATACTCAATGTTTGTATGCTAGATGCAGCCAAAGAGTTTGATAAGCAGACACATTGAAACTTATAACACAACCTTGGAAAACAGTTTAAAACTTATGTCTTCTGTACATCTTTTGTTTTTGTGTGATGGAAGGCGCCACAGAGGTACGGGTAACGTTTGCAGAGATGTATGGGTGACCCTATGTACAGACGCCAGCAGGTTAGCCTACCTCAATCTTTCAAATTTTACCAATTGAACATTAACCTTTCGCTATAGTAGTAAGTCTGAATGATATTAAAGAAATTTGTCTGTACATTGTACACGCACATGTTGTGAGTGCTGGCATCACCAGGTACGACCTTAGATTTCGGTTTACTTAGAAAGTCAAAGAAGCCAATGTGTTATAGCCTACTTAAAATCCAGAATCCTATTATATAGCTTCCTTTTCATATTGATGTGTCCTTAAATCTTAAAAAATGTTTTTTTTTTTTTTAATAAGTCGACCCAATTTCACCAAACTCTTTGTAAACCAGACATTAGCTAATGTGCTTTTAAAATTAACAGCGCTGTTATAATGTTATGTGTCCCATGGTGACAATTTAACAGACCATTGCTAGATCAATCATTATTTGAATGACACACAAAACCATTCATTCACATTATAAATCAACTAAAACAAAAAGATGAAAAACTCTACGATGCAATAGACGACTGAACTACTATTCCGTTTCGCTGGATAATATGTCAATAATACAGCTAATTAATAGAAAAAATTAAAATAAGTTTGAGGTTGTTTGTTTCGTTGTGTAAAGAGTTTGTATTTTAAATAAGTGATCGTTTTCGTGTTATGATAATATTTAGTTACTTCCTGGGTGGAGCAGAAGGGAATGTCAGACTCGTACTGACTAAAAATCACGCTGTTCTGTCGGTTTTACTTTGCGTTCCATGGCCGCGATATCCAATTTAGATAGTCCCGCGATCGTAGCAGGCATTTGGTTCTGTAGGAACTCCGTTAGTTTTCTGCCAGCTCCTAGAAGCGCGCGTGACCATGAAGCGCATGCGCCATCGACTAGGGCATTCCCAAGCAATCTTACTGCGTTCATTTATTAAAATAGAATCACGACTAAACACATTGATCCTCATTTCAAGTGAACCTATATTTAACATAGGTAGTATTCAGTTACAACAGTAGTACATTTGATGGTATTACTATAACAGGGTCCCATCAAAACAAAATTTTCGGCCAAAAATATCGAAACATCAGCCAATAATTGGCTGAAACCGAAAATGTGGCTGAAATCAAATCAAAAACCAAGTTCGGTCATTAATACTATATTTACCTACACAAAAGGTTTTAATCTCCGGAAGCCTCAATCAAGTATTTATCTTTACTACAATAATAAAAAATGGAGTTATCTTTAAAATACATATTCATAATACGAGTATAAACACCATTTGGGTTTCACCGGTAGAAACCCAAACAAACATTAAAATTAGGTATTTGTAGATAGTGAAAATATCTCGATGTTGCTGCAGACGCTAACGCTGACGTATAGCATAAAATTGTTCGATGCTGGTAAAATAAACCTAGTGCTTTTTTGTATAGGGTAGTTAAAAATAATCTGTTCTAGACACGCGGCAGCGTGTCAGGCCAAGTTCTGGCGAGCAACACCGTGTGTAATATTATACGAACCATTTGGAGCCTTTTGACCCCCTTATAACTCAAAAACTATTTCTCTCTCACACTTGCGAGATACATATGTGCTCCAAATTTTATAAACACATCTCAAACGGTTATTTAGGTATTAACGTTCAAAAATATTCATTTTTATCAGTGACCATAGATCAAAACTCTAACCCAGTTCCAGATGACCTAGAAAGTTCAAATTTGGCATCGGATAGGTAATAAGGTGAATACAAAGGACTTAATCAAAAACTGGTATTTTTTTATAATTTTATTATTTACTAGCACTTTGCCCGCGACTTCGTCCGCGTGTGTTATGTACTTTCCTAATTCCCCCTTTTCACCCCCTTAAAGGTTAAATTTCCAAAAACCCCTTCTTAGTGCTCCCCTACATAATAATAGGAAGCCGTGTGCAAAATTTCACTTTGCTAGCCCCAGTAGTTTCGGCTGTACGTTGATATGTCAGTCAGTCAGTTCTCCTTTTATATAATTAATAAAATATAGATTTTCACTAAGGAACACTTAACTTCGGGCACGCCGTAATCGCGGCGGTAAGACCCCTCTTTGAGGAGTGGCTGGATAGGCGTCACGGCGTTCTGACCTACCGCATGACGCAGGTCCTCACCGGACACGGAAGTTTCGGGAGGTTCCTGTTCTGATAAGGAGGGAAGAAACGCCTGGGTGTCACCACTGCGAGGATCGTCCAGAGGACACGGTGGAGCATACAGTGCAGGACTGCCCCGCTTGGGCAGAGCACCGCCGTGTCCTCACGACGGCGATAAGCGGAGACCTCTCGCACCCGGCATTGGTCGAGGCCATGCTGCGGGGCGAGACGTAGTGGGAAACGGTCGCCTACTTCTGCGAAGCAGTCATGCTCGCGAAGAAGGAGGCGGGCTGCGTGAGGGAGAGGACAGCGTCCTCCCTCCACCCCAGCCGCAGTGGTAGACGCCCACGGCGGCGGACGTCGCAAAACGATCTCCGGCCACCGAAGGCGCGGGCATGCGGGCGGCGAGTAATGGGCGACTCGCTGTCCGACCATGGATCATGCCCGGGTCGACGGCGCGTATGTTCCACACGCGCTTCGAAGAGTGTCAGCACAATGATGGGGCCCCCTTCAGAGGCCCCAAGCCCGCCGAGGTCGCGAGACTCACGAATTACCGTGACCCGGAACGTAAAGGGCTATTGAAGGACACCGTGGATTTTAGTCAATACAAGACTGACTGTCGCTCCCAGGATTCATTATTTGATGATTTTACCACGATGAAAAAAAGGAACACTTAACTTATACTTAGTGCCTGTAAGTCTTTTTGTGGATTTTAAGATCTTCACGTGAATATATGAATAACGAGTTGAATACCACCTTTAATTCATATAAATCCAAATATTTCTGTTTTAGTACGTAAAACTAAGAATACAGTCGACTTTCGTATTTATTACATTATTAACTGGAATCTAGTATTAATGATTGTTTCAATATTTAGAGCTCATCATCATTCAAACTTCAAGAACTGTAATAGCTGTCATCAAAGGCATAAATTTATCCACTAAAGACACTATTTCTTACCGCTTATACCCACATACGCTTACCGGTAACAAAATAAAAAAGGTTTGGCGACAATATAGTAAATAACATTTCCTTACTTTGCTTTGTCAACCTGGAAGCGTCGCTTGGCGCTGTCGCCGGCTGTACCGGCCTGCAGACGATGCACCTCGGCCTTGACCTTAGCACAGTGGCGAGTGGTCAGCACCCACAGCACAAAGTTAGTGGATGTCACCAAGCCCATGGGAATCACGAAGAATACGTAATGAGGCCAGTCTTCCGGTGAGTTATGAACTGCAAACACAAATAATAACCTTAAGAAGACTGAAGTCTCTGAAGCCAGGTAACCTTAGCACAAAGAAGCTAAAAACGCAATTTTCAATTCCATGTCATAATCTCATAAAGTTCGTTTCTTTGACACCCCTAATCCAGCTGTTACCAGTTACCATGAGGAAATCGTAGCTCCACCTACGCTTATGCCTCATTTAGACGATGCAAGAAAGCATTGCAGACTATTCTTAACCATTTGTTAAAATAACGATGAGTTAAAATAATAATTTGTTTTAACCCCAAAAAAAGCGCTCGTGCGAATGGGGGCTTTATGCGATATTTAACAGCGTGATGGGTGCTACGCCTTATTTGTAGGTGACATATAATTTTGAAGTTTTCATTTAATTTATTTTATCTACTATCATGCTATTAATCTATATCTATACTAATATTATAAAGAGGAAACCTTTGTATTTTTGTATGTTTGTATTGAATAGGCTCAAAAACTACTGGACCGATTTCAAAATTTCTTTTACCATTACTTAGAGGGATTCTTCCGAATCCGTATAGGCTATATTTTATCACGTAATTTTTTTTTTTTCAGAGAGCTTAAAAAATAAATGTCCACCCGTGCGAAGCCGGGGCCGGTCGCTAGTCCTCTATAAAAGAACCTATAACAATTAGCTTACTGCCAACATTAAAACACTCAATGATATTATGATCATTATATCATCCAAACGCGTGATATTATGAATTTCAAAAAAAGAACATTCTCATGCAATGACATTTTCACCACCAGATCGCTAAAATTTTTAAAAAAGAACAATAAATTGTAGACTAATTCGTAATTTAGGATTCTCGTCTTATCGTGTTAGTTCTTACAACACTGTACAACACCCTATGGTATGAGAATCTTTTATAGAGGATTCACATCATAATTGTAGATAAAGTCTTGTATGCAACTGTTATAATTAGGTATTAAAACACTCATGTGATACTATTATCAAACTCGGCTACGCCTCGTGTGATAAACCCACATTCGTGTTTTAATACCCCTGATTATACAACAGTTGCATAAATAACTATTAATCCTGTTGCTTCGATTGTTTTATAAATCTGTGAGGAAATTAAATAAATAATAATAAAAGTGAACTGCTTCTTATTCTATATTGCAATTCGATACGATTAGTGGTTGTTTTGGATTGTTAACTGCAATTCATTGCTTTTATTATTAATTCACCTGAAATGTTATATTGATTGGACGGGAGGGAGAATGCAAAATAAAGCAAAACTATGAACAAAAACTGTACCTACGATATCACGATAACATTGATATATTACTGTTCACTGTGAGTAATTTATTACATTGATGAAAACAATTCGTAATGTAAAGTGTACGTATTCTTAAATTCTCAGAATCCCTTATATGCCCTGTACCGAAATTTCATCGCCGGAAATTCCTGACGACCCCCGTCAGGAATTTCCGGCGATGAAAGTTCGGTTTTTTCAATTTTTATTTACTAATTAAACTAATGTGTTATTGAAAACAGAAAATTTATATGTCTTTCTTACAGTCATGACCATTTAATCAGGTCCCATTAAACACAGCGTTCATGCCTTTTTTTATTTTTTATCGTAGTGGTGGTAAAATCATGAAATGAGTCCTCCCACCCAGGACAGAGGAGGGACTATGAGACTCGTACTGACTAAAATCCACGGTGACCTTCAATAGCCCTTTACGTTTCGGGGTCACGGTAATTCGTGGGTCCCGCGACCCCGACAGGCTTTCGCCCTCTACAGGGGGGCCCTGTCATCATGCTGACACTCCTTGAGGCTCGCGTGGAACACAACGCGCCGTCGGGCATGGTCCATGGTCGGACAGCGAGTAGCCCATTACTCGCAGCCCGCATACCCGCACCTACGGTGGCCGGACATCGTCTGCCGACGTCCGTCGCCGTGGGCGTATACCACTGCGCCTGGGGTGGAGGGAGGACGCTTCCCACTCCGTCTCGCCCCGCAGCATGGCTTCGACCAATGCCGGGCGCGAGAGGTCTCCGCCTATCGCTGTCGCGAGGACACAGCAGTACTCTGCCCAACGTATGCTCCACCGTGTCCTCCAGGCGATTCTTGCAGTAGCGTATATGTCTAAACATAATTTTTAATAATCTATTAGACTTAAATATCATTTGAGATCATATTTAAATCCATACATAACACATTAAAAGGTGTCATTTTCTCAGCGTGTAGGATACGTACTGAGTAACGCACATGGCCGCGATGAAAACAAGAAATGTGATTTGGGCTTTTGAGATCCTTTTAGAACTTTTTTAAATGAAAGTCTAGCAGAATAACAATTAAGTAATCTGGGTACTTACTATTTTCTTTTAATATTTTTCATTAATTTCATTTTCCTGGAATTTGCTGAAAGGTGGGTCAGGATCTGGCATTGTCATTTTATTTGCAAACTTCGGTGACACGGTTACATAAGCTCTGCCTCCCGAACTAGGTAATTGAGCTGTTCCCCTCCCAATAACATAAGCCAGTTCGTTTACATACTAGGTATAATTCTTTTTGTAACAGTTGCACAGCTGTTGTAAGTATTCAATGCTACGGCGAAAATAATCATAGATCTGCCCGGATTATGGCTCACAATGTAGAACTAGAATGTTCAGTCTCTAGACATCACCTTGATGTCTAGATATCTTCTATGATATAATAAATCTGTAGAAGGGTCAATTCTGTACATTGAAAATATTGAAAAAATAAATAGCGGGGGGTGTTGCTGGATCGATACCAAACCCAAATATATGATTAAAAAAATTTTTGTCTGTCTGTCTGTCTGTCTGTTTGTGCAGGCATCACGTGAAAACTAACGGTTCGATTTCGATGAAACTTGGTATAATTATTCCTTATTATCCTGGGCATAACATAGGATACTTTTTATCCTGGAAAAATACGTAGAAAAAAAATCTTATTTTTCAGTTTTATTCATAGACGTTGTTCTGTAGAACCGCGAACACACGTTGCATTACCCGCAGTGGATTCAGCGCCGTAATATTTATAAGATGTCATTGTCAGAGTTACTCAAAATGGGGAAATAAACCATCCACGCGAAGACCGACATCCGCGCGGACGGAGTCGCGGGCGGAAGCTAGTTGTATATAAATGAATGAAAAAACGTAATTCATGTGAAACCGTGTAGTTTTGGGAAAAATAACGATATAGGTTTGTTTATTATTATTATTGTACTCAGAACTGGACGGGGAGATTACTGTAAAAGCGCGGTCGTTTACTGAAACTGCACATTTATCAACTACGGAACATCGAAATAATTGCTCATAATATTTAGTTCTTAGATATTTCTCTTTGAATCACTTTTAAATGGAGAAGCTTTCTAAATATGTAGCTTGATGAACGACTGTTAAATCTTCAAAGTATTCCATCTACATGACAAATAAAATAAATTCATGTCCACATATCTTTTGTAAGCTTTTGTAAATCTTAACAAAATGTTTAACATTATCTGTGATGTCTGTGCGTGGTAGTTATTATAATATTTATACTATTCGATACCTATTTCGATCATTTATGTGCAAAGTAACAAATGAAAGATAACCTGAGATTTAGGGAAACAAGTGTATGTTACTCAGTAATGTGATGTGTCGATGGAAAGTACACTTTTTGGTTAGATGCAGGAAACTCATCCTTCGTCGCATGGACGTGAGATCCACTTCACCGGCCAATGTGCGGTCGAGCTGAGAATTGCCCAAGGACTGACACAGTGGAAAAATCATATCTTAGTTACGGCCAATTTCTAAATTATGAGTCTGTGTAAAATACTCCCCACTTTTTGGAGTTAGGCTTTTAATTGAGCTGTAAATGCAAGTAGATACACATTTACAATTAATACTAAAGGGTCTAGTTACTTTTAATGGTTATCCTTTGAAATGTCCCGGCATGAAAATATTTCATGTTGAAATAAAGCCCAACTGTCAGCCGTCAGATGGAAGACTCTTGTCACGATATTTGGAAGGGTCATCAAAGTTGAGCAACTCTTGCCAAGGTCTGTCTTTGGATGGGAGAGTAAGGTTAAGCAGCGCTTGTCGAGGTCTAACTTTGGAAGGGTATAAAGATAAGACACATCATAATCGGCTACTCTGAGGCTCGCTCGCGTTAGATATACTCACTTATGTGTGGATGGTGGTAATGACCACCATCTAGCTTGATAGTAATGATGAATGATGTGGTCCTGTAGCATTAATAATTATAATTGTACTTTTAATTAATTGTTAGAAATAAAGTTTACTAAACTATCCGTGTCGGGTTGCCCCAAGCTCCCTCGGCTTCACGGTTGGGTAAACTTCGAATTCAAATATATTTGAGTGATTATGCAGACTTTACCCAAATGGCGTCAGCTAGTCGAACCGTATTTATTACTCAAACTGACATCGACCAGTTGTGAATAATTTATCACTTTCACTAGTCACTTTAGTGATTATACATAATTGCTAGTTATTATGCATAATAACGGATTAATAGTTAATTAAACACTTTGAGTGTAACATATATTATGAATACTTTCACTGATAAGAGCTGGTGATGTAGAAACTGGTTGTTCGTAATTAAAAATGCCTTTTACCTGAACCGAACCAGCATGTTCCAACTCCCATGTTGGCATCAAGGACTTTAGCGACGGGATACTTGTCCAAGAGGAACATGACCAGAGTCAGCAGGATGGACGAGCTCCACGCGTACAGGGAGTACCGCAGGAACCGGCGCAGCTCCGCGTTCGCCTTGCCCAACGTGTGCACCGACCGGACGTTCCTGGTGGACCAAACATATCATTTCTACTTATAAAATAATATACAGAGTTAATTTTTCAACTGGGAGTGGATGGCTATATCCGAAACTATGACGAATACCATAAAACGTTGAAAGGAAGTTTTTTTAATTATATGTTTTTCTTAAGTTTGCCGTATATGATTACTTCCCAGAATTTAATCCTTATTAGCAACACTATCGAATGGTGTAATAATATAGGTGTGTTTTTTTTTCAAAATCAGCGGATTCGACTCCTAGCCAGAATTATAGATTTTTCTAAAACCCAATGATGCAGTTTTAGTTTTCATCAAAATCGGCCTCGAGACTCTTTTCAACATTTTTTGATATTTCTCTTAGTTTCGGAAATAGCCACCCACGCCCAGTTGAAAAATTCATTCTGTATATAGCTTTTTATAAATAGCTTTTCTAGGTATTATCATAATTCTAGTAAGTAGACTCATTAATATTCATAATAATTCTCAACAAAGAAATACTTAGATATGTTCTCATTTACATAGGATATGCATCTACAAACATACTTAAGTTTTTAGCAATGTGTCGGAACTCAAGATCCTAGATAAAGTTGTATCGTAAACAGCGTGGGTAGCGTTTGGGAAGCTACGTGATATCTTCTCATCGAGAATCCCACAGTGTCTCAAGACAAGGGTGTTTAACCAGTGTGTGTTGCCAGTGATCACATATGGCTCTGAAACGTGGTGTTTGACTGCTGGCCTTTTAGAGAGATTAAGAGTCTCTCAACGAGCAATGGAAAGAGCTATACTTGGAGTATGAGCTATGCTTCTTTGGGGGATAAAATCTGGGACATGGATATTCGGCGAAGAACCAGAATCACGGGTATAGCTCATAAAATTTGCAAGTTGAAGTGGCAATGGGCAGGGAAGTGACCGTAGAATTAACAACCGATGGGGACGAAAAGTTCTCGAGTGGTGACCACGGACTAGAAGACGCAGCGTAGGCAGGCCTTTCACTAAGTGGACCGACGACATCGTGAGAATCGCGGGCAACCGATGGATGCAAGTGGCGAAATGTCGTTCGGCGTGGCGGTCTAAGGGGAGGCCTATGTTCAGCAGTGGACGTCTTCCGGCTGATGATAATGGAGTAAACTAGACCCATTCGTTTTATTACAAAAATAATAATGCTCGTGGTACCATTATTTTGATGACGATTACGGCAAACGTGAAAGTCTTGGCGGACGTGACGGGAGCTAATATGGCGTACCTATAGGGTCTTTACTGGTTTTAACTGCGCCCATTAAGTCGGTGGGGTCATGGGGATTGACTAAATAACCACGAGAATAAAGTACTGTGACAAAATACACGATAAAAGACACCCGGTTTCAGATAAAAATTAAGCCGTAGATAACTAAATCTCCGAATATAATAAGTTCATTATAGCGCACAGATACCCCGGCTGTGCTTCTAATCGTATAATCATGTTTACTTCAACTGAACTCCGAAACTGTAAACAGCACTGTAACGTGTTAACATTTACCACGTATTAAAAATAAAATATGATGGAGCGCAAGTTGCGGTTGTTCACTAAAGGTTCTGTAGATAAGGGAATTAAATTCAAATATTGTAAACGGCATTCTACCATCATTGACTTAACAAGATTTTTGTATCCCATAATACTTGTGGTTTTACTAACTATATTTAGCAAAACCACAAGAGTTTCATTTAATTTTCCTGTCCATGATATGTATGTTTCAATCAAACCAGTTCAAAACCATTGACAACAGAATTATCCTCAGTCGAGATGTGATCGAGATTACAATACGGTACCCTAATTATAATTAAAATACAACCTCACGACCTTTGTAATTCGTTTATAATAAAGTTTGTGTTTTATTATATATTGTAATTATTCGCGGTGTGTGTCTTAACTAGGCCCTACCCACACATTGCCCGCACGCTCGGCTTTTCCAATTGCTCATTAAACACCATCAAATTAAGCTCTAACATCAGCCTGTATTAAGTCTAAGTGATTCTTTCTAGAATTTCGGCAAGATGATCATAACTTTTGTTATTGGTGTCTGCCGCGAACTGAATCAAAATACAAATTTAATAATATAAGCGAATAATTTTGTCAAAGATCTTTGTTAGGTCGCGGGACTCACGAAATACCGGTACAAAAAAAATATGAAAAATTAATTTTTGAGTTTAAATTCTAAGTAGGTTTTGGGAGACCCCCAAAATTTGTTTTTCTTTTTTTAATTTTGTGCGAAAATCCTAATGCGGTTCACATAATACATCTACTTACCAAATTTCAACAGGATAGCTCTTATACTTTCGAAAAAAGTGGCTGTGACATACGGATGG
Organism: Agrotis puta; assembly: GCA_943136025.2. Classification (NCBI taxonomy): domain Eukaryota; kingdom Metazoa; phylum Arthropoda; class Insecta; order Lepidoptera; family Noctuidae; genus Agrotis; species Agrotis puta. The sequence continues at coordinate 10,511,602 of OW964170.2, read as the reverse complement.
ACAGACAGACAGACATGACGAATCTATAAGGGTTCCGTTTTTTGCCATTTGGCTACGGAACCCTAAAAAACTGTGTCATGGTGATGGAACATCGTGGATTTTATTCAACACGTGTCTGACAGTTCATTTCACTCCGCCCAGGTTGTTAGGACTCATAGGATTTTACCATGTAAAAAATGGTAGAAGAAATAGAATTCTCGAAGATGTGAAAAGTTGCGATGAAAGCTGTTTACAAGTCAGATGTTTCATGTTCTGTTTTGCCGGGTTTTTCAATGTTGGATGTTGCGTTAGCTTATTTTTAACCGAGAACTATATTACGCTTACGTATAAGCTAACATGTGCAAAGTGTAGTGTGTTTCAATTCGGTTTCTAATGCCGAATGATCATTTTATTCAAAGAGTCGTTAACCTAATGAAAAAAGAAGAGAATTTAATGTTTGGTAAACATAAGTGGTTAATTAAATATTTTGCTCACAAAACTAACCCATAGGTACTTAAAATTGATTCTAGGTGGATTTAAAAGTTCTTCACAGCTCTATTTTAAACTAGCTGAAATGGTTAGATTGAGAGTTATGGTGATCATGAATTAATCATGATAAATGAGTAAATAATTAACTGCCTGCTCATAAATTAGCATAAATATTAAAATTCTTGTACAGCATGCGGTATCGTAAACTGAGGAGAGGAAGGCCGGTAAACTAATACTTGAAATTTTGCGGAAGCTGAGACCACCCAAGTGGATAAGAAAGGTGGCTTGTTGCCACGCTCGGTCGTCCACGGCCACATTTAGAATAGAGGTCAATGTATTTCTTATGATTTGGTGTACTTTTTCTAAAAGTTGTGTTTTTCCAAAGGTGTGAGGGACGAAGGCAATGTGTAAATTTTGGTCCAAAACGACAGTACAGTATCCAATCTTCATCAACAGCCTGATCCACTGGTAAACATTTGCCATTCCCAAGACTCGCCACCACACCCAGACCTCCGCCTTCCCTATCTAGCCACTACCCGCTACCTTTTTCACGTCAACGGTCCATCTGGCCGAAATGCATCAAATTTTAAAGTGCATTCTAAACTTGGCATTGACTAAAATTTTGATCACAAGATATTATTTCTTAAGTGTTTACAATAAATTATTATAACATTCCAAAAGCGTGTGATTGAACTAAAAGTGGTGTTAACGGGTCCAAACGCCTATTCAACCGGGGTGAATGAGCAGTAGATATACAACATGCATAACTATCGTACCGAGGAACATGATGGTCACATATAATGTAGGCATCTTAAATTCACACGTCATTTGCATTGTACTTAGTCAGTCTACATGTTTGTGTTGATTCTTAACCAAACTTACCCAAATGTCCACCAAATGTCAAAGCACATGACGTTGAGCCAAGCGAACGCGGCCACGAAGCCGAAGTAGGTGCCGTACCCTGTGCAAACAATGAGCGATCATGTCATGGATCAACAATGACTGGCTAAGTTCCTGCAGAACTACTCCGCTTCTCAAATTATCTGACTTACGCAGTGCTACGTTGGCGCTGATTAATCACAGTTCGTAGCTACATGGTGAACTGTGCATTATAATTAAATCAAAAGTAGCGGCTTTTGAATTTACAGGAATGTTGAAGTTGAAATGATGGTGTAATGCCTTAAAAAACGATTTACGTAAAAAAATTTGGGATATTAAACGATTCCAATATTTTTTTCGAAAAAGCAATGCATTATGTTTGATAAACATCAAGCTACCCCAATTTGTTCCATACTTTTTCTATTTTATCACAAAACAAGAAGGTTGATTTTTGTTTGGGAAAATTTGACAGATATGTATTAATTTTGTACACAGAAATTGCTGATAAGACGGCAGGAGTCATAACTAACAATATATAAACATTATGCTTTGAATAAAAACACAGAGTACAGAGGCTGATTCACCAACCCCATATACTTAGGCTCAATTTAGAATAATTGTTTACGCAATGTATTGCTTTGATGACGTAAACAACACTTAAATAGATTTCCTCAAAAACATAGGTTTGTTATTATACAAACAATATATTGTTGGGAAAGGGATAAATTAATAAACGCCAATTAAAAACCAAATCATCTTTAATGACACACAAATCACTAATTAAAAAAAACCGGCCAAGAGCGTGTCAGGCCACGCTCAGTGTAGGGTTCCGTAGTTTCCCGTCCGTTACAATCAGTGTTAACAAATAGCCTTTTTTTAAACTTGTGTGTTAAAAAAAGGTTATTTGTTAGGTTGACATTTTGAACTTTGATAAAAAGGGATCCCTAAAAACGGGCCCACAAAGGACGGTGATAACTAAAAAAACTTAGTCCAGGAATTTTGTACCACCTTCTTGTTTTTTTTGCACAAAAACTGTTCTTTCCATCAAGTTCAAAATAATTTTCCTAGAAAGTCCTTATAAAGTTCTACTTTCCAGATTTTTTTCATATTTTCTAAACTTATGGTTCAAAAGTTAGAGGGGGGGGGACACATTGTTTTTGACTTTAGGAGCGATTATTCCCGAAACTATTGACATCTTCAAAAAATGATCTTAGTAAACCCCTATTCATTTTTAAATACCTATCCAACGATATATCACACGTTAGGGTTGAAATTAAAAAAAAAATCACTTTCTATTTTACATATAGGGGGGCTACCCTAAAAAAACATTTTTTTCCAATTTTTATTTTTGCACTTTGTCGGCGTGATTGATATACATATTGGTACCAAATTTCAGCTTTCTAGTGCAAACGGTCACAGAGATTAAGCGAGGACGGACAGACAGACAGACAGACAGACATGGCGAAACTATAAGGGTTCCTAGTTAACTACGGAACCCTAAAAAACGCTACTACACTACTCAACACTATTCACCACTCTAAAGCACACACTTGAACACACTAAAAAGTGACTTTTATTTTTTATTTTAATGTGTAAAATCATCAAATGAGTCCTCCCACTCAGGGCAGGGCGGGAGGGACCGTCAGACTTGATTGACTAAAATCCACGGTGTCCTTCAATAGCCCTTTACGTACCGGGGTCACGGTAATTCGTGAGTCCCGCGACCCCGGCACGCTTTGGCCCTCTACAGGGGCACAGCACCGCCGTGTCCTTACGACGGCCATAGGCGGCGACCTCTGGCGCCCTGCATTGGTCGAGGCCATACTGCAGGGCGAGACGGAGTAAGAAGCGGTCGCCTTCTTCTGTGAAGTAGTCATGCTAGCGAAGGAGGAGGCGGGACGCGTAAGGGGAAGGACAGCGTCCACCTGACATCCCAGCCGCAGTGGTAAACCTCCACGGCGACGGACGTCGCTAGACGATCTCCGGCCACCGTAGGCGTGGGCATGCAGGCGGCGACTCGCTGTCAGACCATGGACCATGCCCGGGTCGAAACCGCGTTGTGTTCCACGCGCGCCTCAAAGGCACGAGGGCCAAAGCCTGTGGGGGTCGTGGGACTACCGAATTACCTTGATCCCGGAACGTATACAGCTAGTGCCTTCACTAGCCGTTTACGTTCCGGGATCAAGGTGCACCGTGAATTTTAGTCAGTACGAGTCTGACAGTCCCTCCCGCTCTGTCCTAGGTGGGAGGACTCATTTGATGATGCCACCACGATAAAAAAAGTACAAGAGGAAAGACTGTTCCGTCATGACATTATTTATAGGCTTTTAACCCAAAACTGTTCTTTACTGGTGACAAAGTGAATTAAGTTCGACTAACCTCTTTATCGTGACCATAAAATAAATTTATTCATTCACCCACTTTATTGTTTTTATTTCTGTGATACTGATACTTTCTGATATATCACAATAGATTGTATCGTGACAGTCTGACAAGGCGGTACATAGATCAAAAATAGAATAACGTACACCAAAATGTTAACACATTTTTTTTACACAATCGGTGTATTTATGTCCGTGATATCTAACGTGGGTAACCTTTCCACAATGTCTGTTTACAATATTTTTCATAAATTCAACTTTTTACACGATTTCGTGTTTTTTTTTTTTTTTAATGTAGAAATGGCAAGAAATGTAAGACTTACCAATAAGAGTGCAGATGGTGCCATTGGGCACGAAACCGTAGTGCACGCGCGCGAGGCAGCCGAAGGCGAGCAGCATCATGCTGATATGGCAGATGAGCATGCGGCCGTGCAGGTTGCGTAGCTCCGGCAGCACCAGGTACACCGCCAGCGTCAGCGTCAGACAGACGCTCGAGATGCACAACAGCTACCAAGGAAACATAAACATCCAGAGTGGAATTACTGCACCGGAGGATTCGACCATGCGGCTGTTACCCAACTTTAAAATTACGTACATATATACTCAGGTATTTTTCCTATAGAACATGACAAACTGTACAACATACTACGACTCTAACATAGGCACTCCTTTCGCCTCGGGCACGCTGCAATCGCGGCGTTAAGAACCCTCTTTGAGTAGTAGCTAGATAGGCGTCACGGCGTCCTTACCTACCACATGACATGACGCAGGTCCTCACCGGACACGGAAGTTTCGGAAGGTACCTGTGTCTGATAAGGAGGGACCATGCCCCGATCGACGACGCGTTGTGTTCCACGCGCGCCTCAGAGAGTATCAGCAAAATGACCCCCCCCCCCCTTTAGAGGGCCAAAGCCTGCCGGAGTCACGGGACTCACGAATCACCGTGACCCCGGAACGTTAAGGGCTAATGAACGACACCGTGGATTTTAGTCAGTACGAGTCTGACAGTCCCTCCCGCTCTGCCCTGGGTGATGTACTGAGTAAGGTACCATATTTTTGTTTTTTGCTTATATCTCGGAAATCATGCGTCCTAGCGGCATAGTATGTTTGAACAAAATAAAAGTTGAATAAATTTTCCCATAAGTTTTTTCCATTTCGATATCTTGTATAATTTTCGAGGTATCTTCTCTTGAATGTCTGTAATTTTTTCCTCTCGCGCCCGGCATTTGTCAAGGCCATGCTGCAGGGCGAGACGGAGTGGGAAGCGGTCGCCTCCTTCTGCGAAGCAGTCATGCTCGCGAAGGAGGAGGCGTGCCGCGTGAGGGAGAGAACAGTGTCCTCCCTCCGACCCAGCCGCAGTGGTAGACGCCCACGGCGACGGACGTCGCCAGACGATCTCCGGCCACCGCAGGCGCGGGCATGCGGGCAGCGAGTAATGGGCGACTCGCTGTCCGACCATGGACCATGATCGACGACCATGGTCGACGGCGCGTTGTGTTCCACGCGCGCCTCAAAGAGTGTCAGCATAGTGACGGGGCCTGTAGAGGGCCAAAGCCTGCCGGGGTCGCGGGACTAACGGATTACCGTGACCCCGGTACGTAAAGGGCTATTGAAGGACACCGTGGATTTTAGTCAGTACAAGTCTGACAGTCCCTCCCGCCCTGCCCTGGGTGGGAGGACTCATTTGATGATATTACCACGCAAAAAAAAAAAAAAATGTCTGTAATTTGGAAAAAAACATTTTATCTTTTCGCATTTGGAAAGTTGTATTTGATATCGCCAAATATCCAGAAAGCGGCAGCAGTCTTCTCAGACCCTCCCTTCACCATCTACGATGAACAAAGCTAAGTGAAACCTGCATCTTGAGGTGATACGGGTCTCCAGCTAAAGGGGTGTCCTTTAATGCCCACAGGTATAAGTAATTTTTGAATTCGCCTGCCACCATCAAGCTTGATATCTCTTGTCTTCCTCCCACCGAGGAAGCAGTCAAAATAGCTCAGAAACTCATTCTAGATTCTATTAGGTACATGTACAGGGTCTTGCTTTTAAGTTGGTCAATAGGGGGAAATCCGCTGTCGCGGGACTTACGAATTACCGTGACCCCGGTACGTAAAGGGCTATTGAAGGACACCGTGGATTTTAGTCAGTCTGACAGTCCCTCCTGCACTGCCCTGGGTGGGAGGACTCATGTAATGATTTTACCACGTAAAAAAAGGGGGAAATCCGCATTTATAAGAGATACGGGAAAACTATCTTAGGTACCTTTAGCTGGGGTGCTAAGACAGGAAACCTCCACGTGCGCCCGTGGACTGGAGTTCCCCTTCGGATACGTCCGGCGGGAAGGCTAGTTTTTCGGGCCGGTGCACCCTGGGATGCGGGCAAAAACTCTTTTAGGCACTGTGTGCCTGAGGGGTCTCTTTGCCCGTATGCGAATAGCCTGTCGGGTGGATGCTCCAACGCGTGTCCCTCTGAACAGCAGAGGGCACAGCGGCGGAGCGGGCTTGCGGACGGTGAGTAATGGGTAAGCTCGCCGTCCAAGGACCAAGCCCGGGTCGGTGGCGCGTCGTGTTTCACGGGTCACCGACGGGCCCCTTACGGGGCCAAATGCCTGCTGGGGTCGCGGCTTTTTTCTTAATCCAGGATACCGCGGCCCCGGAACGTAAAGGGCATCCGAAGAAACACGGGTGGATTTTAGTCAGTAAGAGTCTGACAGTCCCTTCCGCCCCGCCCAGGGCGGGAGGACTCATTTGATGATTTTGCCACCCTAAAAAGAAAAAAAAAATTTCATGCAAATTGTATGAAACTTACTTTATATGAAAGTTACTTTTTTACGATGCTATTTGGTTTAGTGTCATGTTACGATAATTTCATTGTATCAGAAGGATAATATCTGGGCAACAGAAGTGGGTCAAATCTTATGAAACGACTCGAATCTAACGAAATACGACTTATCTATCTTCTATATATCTATATATAATTCAAAACTGACTGATCGAACAACGCACGCTCCCTCACGCGGCCCGCCTCCTCCTTCGCGAGCATGACTGCTTCGCAGAAGGAGGCGACCGCTTCCCACTCCGTCTCGCCCTGCAGCATGGCCTCGACCAATACCAGGCGCGAGAGGTCTCCTCCTATTGCCGTCGTGAGGACACGGCGGTGCTCTGCCCAAGCGGGGCAGTCCTGCACCGTATGCTCCACCGTGTCCTCCAAAATTGTCATTTTATCCCTCACTTCTGACTCCAAATGTTACAAGCTGGGTAGGGGATAAATTAATTAACACCAAATAATCTTTAATGACACACAAATCAGTAATTAAAACAATCACTATACACTTCTCAACACTATTCACTAGTATTCACCACTAAAACACACACTTGAACACACTACAAAGTCGCTTGTAGAGTTTCACTTCCACTTCACTTTCGTGTCGCCTCGATCGTAATCAAAACTATACTGACTGCTGGTCTTTTTTTTTTGTGAATGGCATCTCGCAGGTCAACCTAGAGGAGGTTGTGAGCTGCTTAACCGGACTTTTCTGTAGAGATGCCTTAAATTACTTTAAGGCCCCCAGCCAGAGCTTACAAACTAAATAAAAACTACAAACTAAGTGACCGCACGCTAAGGGCACCCCCTGTGGGGTTCGGACCTCGGCTTAGGGCGTCACTGAGAGAGGACAGCAAGGGACAGGCTGGATCACAATGGTTCATTATTTAGGGTCTGATTTTTAACTCTACGGCTCAGCATCGCGGGCTGGCTCTTGCGAGGGACGGGGAGGGCATTGATTCGGACGTCGCGACGGGCGTCCTCGGCGGCGAGGACGGAATGACGGGATCGGTTTACGCTTATGTTTTCTGAGCGTACTAGTTTCCCTATTGCTCTCCTGGAGGATGGGGTCGTCGGGGGTGACAAGAGTATGCCTTGGTCGGCGAATTTTGCTGATACGAGACGGTTCGTATCGAGCGGCCGCTGCGACTAGGGGATTGGGGTGCCTGATGGCAGAGTCAAAGAAACGCTTGGAAAGGCGTTTCATGAACTGGAGAATAGTGGGGATTTTAAGGTCGAGGTGGAGGCTGTCGTTGCGGACATAGAACGGGGCTCCCGTGACTTTCCTAAGGTAACGGTTTTGAAGGACCTGCATTTTATAGAGGTGGCGGGGATGGGAGTGTGCGAATATGACACCGGCATATGTCATGATGGGGCGGATTACGGCGGTATAGAGGTGAATTTTGCATTTAAGCGACAATTTGCTTCTCGCTGTAATCATGAAGTGGAGCCTGCTTACGGCAAAGGCAGCCCGATTACGGGCTGCTTTTAGGTGGGCGCGGAAGGACAGGTTACTGTCGAGGATAACACCTAAGTACTTGGCTTGCTTCTCCCAAGGGATAGGCTTACCGTACATGGTTATCGGACTGAGGGGACGGAGGGGAAGTCTTTTGAGCGGTGATCTAAAGAGGACCGCCTGAATTTTATCTGGATTAACCTCAATTCTCCATTTCCTAAACCAGTCGCCGAGGACGTTGGCTGCGGATTGGATTTGGGCTATAGCGGTTGGACTTTGGCCAGTGTAATACATGGCCGTGTCGTCCGCGAAGAGAGCTAACTGAGCCTTTTTGCTCTTGGGAATATCGCTAGTGAACAGCGTGAATAGGAGGGGCGAGAGGACTGAGCCTTGAGGGACACCGGCTCGGATAGGGTGAGGGGAGGAGAGGGCATTCCCAATGCGATAGAGGAATGTGCGATCCGACAAAAAGTCTCGTAAGATGAGCACGAGACGGTCTGGCACACCCATTTGGTAGAGCTTATATAATAAGCCATTGTGCCAGACCTTGTCGAAGGCCTTCGCTATGTCGAAGAATAGACCACCAGTCATTGCACCGCGTTGGAACCCAGCGCTAATGTGCTCGACTTTACGGTGGACTTGTTGGATGCACGAGTGACCGGTCCTGAAGCCGTATTGCTCGTGAGGAATGAGGCACTTGGCATCGGCGAAATCTTTGAGTCGCTTATAAATAAGTCTCTCGTAGATTTTGCCGAGAACGTTCAGGAGACTGATGGGACGGTAACTCGTGGGCTCAGACTTGGGCTTGCCTGGCTTAGGGATACCGATAACAGTGGCCTCCATGCCTGGGGAAAGATGTTGTTGCTCAGAGCGCCATTGAAGATGGCGGTCATTAACATAATGAGCTGGGCGGGGAGGATTTTAAATACCCTATTATTGATACCGTCCGACCCGGGAGCTTTCCGGGGTCGGAGCCCTTTTATGATGTCCTGCACTTCGTCTGGAGTGACTGGAGGCAGAGGATCATCAGGGTCTTCTACGGGAGGGCTGACTGCTGGTCCCTGTCGGCGCCCTATTTATACCCCGGCCGCACCCACTGGGTGTTTCTAGAAGATGGTCGAAAGTTCTGGAAAACATCTATGGACTTCTACACAGTCCTATAATTTCTAGAAACTGCCAGTACAATCTTCAGTAGAATTATCAATAACCTTATAGCTTGGTCTCGCAATTCGATAGACGTAACAATATCTATGAACTCTCCTACCCTAAATAGGAACAATGTCAAAACGTATAATGCAGTAGTATGGCCGAATTTAATTGCATTTATTTAACACACTATAAAATTATGTATTTTTGCATCCTGAGGACGTGATTCGAGTATTAATTGGAGATAAGAACACCTTGGAAATTTTAATCATCCTAGATGACCAAAGTATCTTAGATGTGCGTCATCTAAGATACTTTGGTCATCTGGGGGTCATCTGGGTGGTCTGTCTTAGTGCGAGTCCACACGGCGCGTTGCGTCAGCGTTGCGTCGACGCAGCGCTGCCGTTGCCTTGTTTTACATACAAAAAACCAAGGTGTTCACACGGCGCGCTGCGTCGTCGCAACGCACACATGACGGAGGACACGGCGGTGCTCTGTCCAAGCGGGGCAGTCCTGCACCGTATGCTCCACCGTGTCCTCCGGACGATCCTCGCAGTGGTGACACCCAGGCGTTTCTTCCCTCCCTATCAGACACAGGAACCTCCCGAAACTTCCGTGTCCGGTGAGGACCTGCGTCATGCGGTAGGTCAGGACGCCGTGACGCCTATCCAGCCACTCCTCAAAGAGGGGTCTTACCGCCGCGATTGCGGCGTGCCTGGACCTCGGTTGCGACAGTCGCTCCCTCCATACTGCCCTGAGATCGCGCCGGAGCTCTTCCCGCCGCGCCTCGACTTGTCGAGGCAGCGGGGATTCGCCCCGACGCTGCGTGTAACAGGCTAGCTATTAAATAGGTCCTTCAACGTCGCAGCTCGAATATTGATGTTGGCACAACGGCTCCGGGATGATATTGTCAAATCCTATCATATTACAATGTATGAACAGAGAAAATGAGAAAATAACGGAGAGTTATGATGACCCGCTGAGCAATGACGTCACGGCCTGATTCCTCACATGCTTGTTTATGCGTCTATATGATGGTTCTCTCATGGCTCACATCTATATACATATATTTAAATGGTAGGAAAGACAAAAGTATACATTGAATTTTTTTTGAAGAATATTTGGGGTGTGATCTGCAATCGATACCGAAGCCAAAAATATAGTTTTTAGATTTTTTGTCTGTTTGTCTGTATGTATGTCCAGGATAAACTCAAAAAGCACTGCATGGGTTTACTTCAAATTTGGCACGCATATTATTAAGAAGTCGGGTCAATATATAGGCACGCTATCACGCTATCTCCTACGGGGAACGAGCAGTATGCGTTCATCCAGACGACATCGAGGGGCACCAGCTAGTCCCCAATGTGGAATTTTTAACGCTGAGAAAGTCAGTCAAACCTTAACAGCAGCGTCACGGTGAGGAAGTGGTGACACAAAAAATCGTAACTTATTAAGAACTTTAGACGTTTACACAAATTCATTCTATTTATACAAATCTAATAATCGCTTGTTATGTAATTTCCTGAAAGCATAGTACGTCTTAGTCACTGATCGTTTGTTTATCAGCAAAAAATCAGTCCAACCATGTGATCTATTGACTCTCAAACAAATCTAAACAAACTTTTAAAAAATGTATCCCAGTCACAAAAATAATTTTGTATTTCCGTCACATAATCTTAACAGCTTCAGGAGTCTTTCTTCAATGTTTCGTTTGAAGATTAAATATCATTATGTGTGTGATATGATGAATAAGCACTTACGATGAACTTTTTTCCCAATTCTTGCTTTTCGAAACAGTTGACGGCGGTGACCATGATATTGCCATTAGGGCAGTTGCGCCAATCAAAAGCTTCGAAACAATAGGAATCACCGACGCTAATGGGAGAGACGAGTACGCCGTCTGCCCTCAGCCAGTGTCGCTCCAGTGGTGCAGACTTGTTCAGGACCCGTCGAACTTTAGGGCAGTTAGTTCTAATCCCGATGATATCTAAAAATATAATGAAATCTTACTTTCCCTTTGGAAAAGAACGACCAAGCTGCAATTAAAATTACTGCCTTCATTGCAAAAAAAGTGGGATGCTGTAGTGCCTTTTTATGGCAATAGGTCATGGCCATCCCTTCGCTTCCTGTAGGTATGGGTTTTTTGTGCAAAGTACTGGCGAATATTTTGATAAAATTAACCCGTGTTCGTCAAAATAGTTGCCACTACATACCATTCTGAGTCATTATCAGAATGCTCAGTACTTCAGTAGGTTTCTTCCTACTATCTAAATGCATCTTGGATTTTGTCGACGTGTTTTTGCTAAAATGAATTGTACGTCAAACTATTGTTTTGTGTGTTTAAACCTTTTTTTATTCCGTTTCCATGAACCTAACATCAATCATGGTACACCAACGCTAACTTCTAGGCTTGGGTATTTTCTATGTGGATCTCTTAGGAGTAACAGCATAACCGTATGAATTATGCAACTGATCTTATTGAGATTTCCAGCAATAAGTAAGCAAGATAATAAATGATCGATAAACAGAAATTTTCTATTATGAGTGGCACAGTAAACTGATTGCCCTCAAAATAGTTTTTCGTTTACTTTGAAAAAGGAGTTCTACGTTCTTGGTCGTGCCTCATGAAGGCGAATTGACTGATGAATTGAGAACGGACAATACTCAAGTGTTACGTTACCTTTTTCAAGTAAAGTTAAACTTTAAGTACTGTCCGTTCAACTCTATAAGGATCCGATTAAAGTTTACCTGTGATTTATTATACCATCCCATTATCTGTGTATCGTCACAGCAACCTCAAATTGTTCATTTATGTCATAATATAAATAACTATTAATTGTTGTCATGTTTTAAACTTTAGGTACCTACTTGAATTCAACGCCTGCTTCAGATCTGCTGGTAGCTGATTTTGATCATGACTGGCAATTCTTAAGCAGTCAGACCTGCTGCCAACGTTCTGACTTTCAAACATTCATAATAATTCGTCATTATTTGTGTGAAAGAAAATGTTTACCTGCTAAATGTTCGTCTTCACGTAGCAAAGGCTCCAGATAGTCAGATATATTAAAAAAGATGTCGTCATGGTTTGGTGTGCACCTGCTCTTGAAGCTCTCACAGCGGTAAGGTCTGTAGTGATGTCCCATGGGGCAGCACTTCCTCACACCGAAGGCACCATACTGAGAAGTACTCTGGGTGCACACGCGCGCCACCAGCTTCTCACTATAGAATTCCCTGTCCACGCACCACTTTCCAGGCGGTGCATCTCCACCTCCGTCCCCTTTTTTCCTTAAAGACTTCAGAGTACTTCCATCTACTTTCAATGAAAAGAATTGCTGTTTCATCTCCACACCGTACTCATTTGCCTTACATTTTAACCCATTATCAACTTCATAAATATCGTGATCATTCATTTTCAAACGCTTTAACAGCCAACTTTCTGAATTGCTCTTGGCAGTATTTCTACACAAATGAAAAGCACTATCGTAACTCTGCCCTGCCGGACAACATTTGCGATAGTGACGTAAGACCAGTTCGAATCTTGGTATTTTCAAAGTTTCATTTTTAATACAGCTTAAGCCTACAACTACAGGACTTTTTGGTTTCAGTGTGCCGTTGACAACTTCTAGCACGAACCGGTCAACACAGTTACCTAAAGCTTGTAGCCGATTGTCTAGTTCTGACCATGTCGTCTGCACCATTTGTAATTCAACACAGTCTGCAGGAATGCCATCCTGCACTGTTACATTGTCTCCAACAAAAAGGGGAGTTATACTTATGTTATAATTGTCCTGAGCACTTTTGCGATCTATACACTGGTACGAAACTTTAAGGTCTTCACCATTTGACACTTTAACTAAACTTTGAGTCTTCGGACAACACTTATGAAACACTTTGGCTTCCTGAGTGGTATCAGCACTCACGTAGACAATTGCACTCACAACAATTAGTAGCCACATTGTTATTAAAAAACCCGGAGCTCGTAACACCGGTACTAATATCCACATACAAATTTTCACAACAGGTGGTGAATGTCGATCGGCATGCAGAATATTGTTTATTTCAACAGGCAGACGTGAAAACCGTGTGTTGTGGCAAACCGTCGGCGGCGCAATGATGCGGCTTCGCGGCACGCCGTGAGCAACGCCGGCCGGTGGAGGCTGCTGCACCCTTGAAGTGCATCCGTCGGTCGGCCGGTGACGCAGCCGGAGCTTTTATTATACTTACGGTTTTCTTTTATTTTTCAGCATTCAGACACGAAAAAATCGAGCACTCATCTTTGAATAAAGAGAAATAAATCACTATACACACCACTGCACTCATACTATTTATACTTTAATTTAGAAAAAACAAGGAACTTAATATTATTGTAAAACGGTAGTGTGTACTTGTCGGTAATACAAATCGAGTCGCGTCGCGAGTCACGCGTACAAATTGTACAACACAGTGTGTTAACAGGATGCTAAATTTGCAGTTACTCGAGCGTTATGGCGTGGCGACCTATTGGATTTGAAAGTTTATGTTCTAAAAAGAAAAAAAGTTTCTTTGTAGTTGTGAGTGAGTATAAACATATTTAAAAATGTAAAAAAAAGTTGTATAAAGTACTCGAGCGCGTCAGCTAATTACAGTAAACGCGCTTTATATTTCTGATAACCATTAAATATTAATCTGACGTAAAAAGCGGTTGAAAAACGAAAAAAAAAGTTACTCGAGCGCGTCAGACATTCATAGTGTATGTATAGTAAACCCTCAAAAGTGTTGTATTGAAATGTTTGACGATTTGGATGTAACACAAAGTAGTCATACATTTTTGTTGCGTATTTACACGGCGTGCGAGTGCACCTCGGAGTTGGACCGCAGCGATAGCTGTTTCCGCTGCGGTCAGCTGCGTTACAAGGCCGGCTAGTGTACTGCGAAGCAATGTAGCGGGGGCCACATTGCTTCGCATTTGCGGCGGCTGGCAAGCCAGCCGATCACCGGGCAGGGAGCAAGTCCTGCACCCCGCCCACCGAAACCAGAAGCAGAGGTAGGCCCTCTGCCTGATCACTGGTATATCCAGTTCGACGTCTCCGCCCAGACCTCAGTCGCGCCGGTCCGACGGAACCTAGCGAAGCCTCGATCGTGAAGTCTTGGGTGTCACCACCGGACAGGCCTGCCGACATCAACGACGAGGCCATGTCGGAGATCTGCGACATAGCCACGCCCCGGGTCCGTCCGATAAGGACGTGCCCGACGTCAGCTATAATGGTGGTCGCGCGACCTAGCATCGCTACGTGAAGCGTGCGTGGTGCGATCTCAGAGCAGTATGGAGGGAGCGACTGTCGCAACCGAGGTTAGGGCACGCATAATCGCGGCGATAAGACCCCTCTTTGAGGAGTGGCTGGATAGGCGTCACGGCGTCCTGACGAAGAAACGCTTGCGTGTTACCACTGCCAGGATCGTCCGGAGGACATAGTGAATCATACGGTGTAGGACTGCCCCGCTTGGGCAGAGCCGAGTCCTTACGACGACGATAGGCGGAGGCCTCTCGCGCTCAGCATTGGTTGAGGCCATGATGCGGAGCGAGACGGCCTGGGAAGCGGTCACCTCCTTCTGCGAAGCAGTCATGCTAGCGAAGGAGAATGCGCGCCGTGTGAGCCAGAGGACAGCGTCCTCCCTTCACCCAAGCCGCAGTGGTAGACGCCCACGGCGACGGACGTCGCTAGATGATCTAGAGCAGTATTGGGCAAAGTTCGGCCCGCGGGCCACCTCAGGCCCGCGAAAGCATTAATCCAACCCGCCGACAGACGGCCTGTCGACATGAATAGTATACGGCCCGCGATACTTAAAATTAACGGTGTAAAATTATAAAGTAAATTCTACTCAGAAGAATAATAGACACACCTAACATGGCAGGGCCTTTAAATTAAAGTTAAATTAAAATACCTAGAGTATTTCACTGAAAAAATCTAATTAGTCCGTCACTTAGTTTATCCAAACTAATATTATAAATGCGAAAGTAACTCTGTCTGTCTGTCTGTCTGTCTTTCATCTTTGTCTGTCTTTTCTTCACGCCTAAACTACTGAACCGATTTGTGTGAAATTTGGTACAGACATAGTTTGGAACTTGAGAAAGGACATAGGATAGTTTTTAACCGACTTCAAAAAAAGGAGGAGGTTATCAATTCGACTGTATTTTTTTTTAATGTTGGTTACCGCATTACGACCGACTGGGTGAACCGATTTTAATGATTCTTTTTTGTTTGAAAGCTGGTGCTTCCCGTGTGGTCCCATTGTCACCAAATCAGGATCTGATGATTGGATCTTGGAGAAATCGAGGGCAACCCTCAAATTTTATAGGCTCACCCATCGTTTTTCGTAAATCTTATGAAGTAATTTAAGTACGGTAATCATAATCTTATGTAGCTGAGCTGATGATGGAAGGTACAATTCCTTAACAGTCAGGAGTAGGCATTGACTGATTCGTTGTTCGCATATCTCCGGAACTTCACGTCCAATTTAAATAATTCTTTTTTTTGTGCTAGGTATCGTTCAACTTAGGGAATACTGCAAGTTTCATCAAAATCGGTTCAGTAGTTTTTGAGATAGGGAATTTTATTAGCTTATTGTGTACATGAGGGATGTTATTACCAGTGCTACGGATTATATTATATGTATTTGGCAAGAATTTGGGTTGAACATTTTAATTAAAAAGAGAAAAAAAAAATGTAACCGCCTTCAAAAAGATTTTTTTTATTATATTATATAAAAGTTTTTTATTATATATATTTTTACGGGTTAAGCAGCGCTTGCCGAGGTTGGTCTGTGGATGGGTAAAAAGCACTCGGAAAGCACGTAAAGCCGTTGGTCCCGACTGTCATTTGAAGATATTTGACAGTAGTTACTGTCAGAAGCTCTAAAGTCTGACAACCAGTCTTACCATGGGGTATCGTATATCCAGCTGCGTCTGGTTTGACTGGAAGCCGACCTCGATATAGTTGGGAAAAGGCTAGGCAGATGATGAACGGAGTATAGATAATTCTATTAGTACTATATGTCGAGTGGTCCTTATGCTCGATAGATGGCGGTGATCACGCAATGACTTCGATCGTTACACGAGTTCGGTTCATGTTATTGTTTTTATTCATCGGAAAAAGTAAATAAATAGTAAAAAGGTATGAAAAAAAATAATATCAATATAATAAAACTTTTAGTACAAAGAAAATGCCCGAACGGAGTATAGATATATAATCCGAGTTGTCACTATGCTTGATAGATGGCGTTGTTAGTTTATAATTATCAAACTCTTATCAAAATGAATACATTTCTCGCATGAAGTATTTAATTTAGATAAACTTTGTCTTTCACACTAAGTAATTTGGCCGAATAGTTAAAAAGTTATCACGATAACATGATTGACTTGAACGGAGCGCCTAACGGCGGCGGCAGCACGGGTGGAGCGCGAAACGACGTCGCGGCGAACAATGCAATCCAAGCAATTCGCTATTGCTCGCAATAGCCTCATCGCCGAGCGTAGTTTTAAAAATTTAAGCATACATAGGGACAAAGAAAGCTACTTTGTTTTATACTATGATTGTAGTGATTAAATGCAAGTAACATTGGTCCGACCTGTTTATTAGTCAGTGTTTAGTAATCCGTTTGTGCTGGATAGGATAATCTCAAGCCCGGGGAAGGACATAGGGCTACTTTTTATAATCACACCATACAGGTAAAGATTGATGAAGAAACCACTGGTAGAATTTTGAAATTTGTAGATTCTATTATTTTTTTTTTTTTATCGTGGTAAAATCATCAAATGAGTCCTCCCACCCAGGGCAGGGCGGGAGGTACTGTCAGACTTGACTGACTAAAATCTACGGTGTCGTTCAATAGCCCTTTACGTACCGGGGTCACGGTAATCTAAAATAATGAGCACTTAGAAAGGAATTCAGATAATTCACCCTCAAGAGATTCCCTCTAAATATTAGGTATAGGTGTTCAAAGATTATATGGAAACTAATTATGAAGTTAGAAATCTGGGATGTACGATGTGAAGTTACATAAAAAAAATATAAGTATTAAAAAATATGTCACGTAACTTAATGAGGCAGACTAAATTCTACGCGAGCGAAGCCGCGGGCAAAAGCTAGTAAAAAATATTTGACAAGTATTTTTTCGTTTGTTACGTTACCCAAAATTGACGAAGATAGGACGCTTTTAAAATTGCCAATACGTCACAAACAAGTGCAGTTTTTACTTGCACCTGACGTTACGCGCCCCCACTCGAATTTTGATGCGTTGTATTTTTGTAAATATGCATTGATTTAACAAAAGAACAAATACGAATCCATTATTTTACAAAACTCTAACTGACGGAGACTACACTTCGATTTAGTGATACTGTCAGCAGCTGTTGTTTTAAGTAGTTTTTCAAGCAGATATTTTATGATGTTGTTTTTTTTTTATTGCCACACTCTAGGGATTCCAATAAATCCTGTGTATTTACAAACCAAACCAGACCTGGAAAAATACTACTTGTAGGCCGTACAAATATTTATTTCGTGCGATAATCGAACCCAGTAGATGAAGCGAGAGCGAGGCCCTTTACGATATAAATGGGCACTAAGCATGGATTTTAGGAAATCCGTCCTAAAAGGGGGTTTGAAAATGCGATGAAAAATGAATTTAATTTCATCCGATTTACTTGAAACTTTTGATGAAGACTTGTCAACCAAATTAATAAAACACATGTTTCATGTTTTTTGGAAATTTCAAGCCCAAGGGAGTAATTGAAAATCATAGGATTAAATATGAAATACTCGGGAGGAAGTCGAGGGCGGAGTACTATTCTATACTAATATTATAAAGCTGAAGAGTTTCTTTGGTTGACCACGCTAATCTCAGAAATTACTGAGCTCGGAATTAAAAAATCTTTTTGTGTTGGATAGTCCATTTATCGCGGAAGGCTACGACCAATACGGCGCTGAACAGCGGGTAATAATTAATGAATAATTTACTAAGTTGTATGACAGTAGTGAGGTATATACCAGCTGACTAGGAGCCCAGGTAAATAGGTAGTTACTCATAACGCTACGTAAGCAAGCGTTTATATACCTCCAAATTATATTATTTTTTGTTAATAGCGGTTATAGAAAACTTTGACCATGTACTAGAGTATCGATAGTTTTAAAAGCTCGGTAAAGCCAAATATAAAAAATACCGATTTAAAATAAACTTCTTTATTTATAAAATACTACAGTTTATACTTCTGAAATTCATATAAAATTGTACATAATAGTAGCAACTAAGAAGTGTAAACATTCATTACAAAAACTTACAAATCGATTGGCACATAACTTACTTAGCTAAAGTACATTAGATACATAAAATATATTGCGAAATAGCATGTAAGTTCAACACCATAGTGAAAAAGAATCTTCACAAAATTAGCTCTTAACTCCAAAAGTGGATTTTATCACGACATCGATGTTATGAGTTTAGATAAATTTCTTTTATGTTAACGTTAAAGTTAAAAGTAATGAGTGGTGAACTCTATGCAATCATAACTTTTTTGTTTTATTTATAGGTACTGTATAATTCTTATTGTTTTATATGTATTTTGAATTATCTTTAATACAAAAAGGCTGTTGGACAAACATGAATCGGGCCTATTCTTTTCATTCCCCTTTACGGCTCATTCACCCGAGGACTTTATACGAATCGTCACAAGCATTGTGATGAGCAAGTCGTGATGTGCAATAGTATCTCACGTCGAGTGCTCGTAGCCTTATCAATGCATATTGATATGCAGTTGTCTTGCAACACTTTGTTACATAGTACCAATCCAATACTTGAAATATTCTTATCAGTAAACTTTACAACATGAACAATTTTTTTTGTAGGTACACCTACTTGGAACGATACATTAGTAAATAATATTTATAATATTTAATAAAGCTGCTAAATACCTGTAAAAAAAACTTCGAAATATAGACCACGAAAAGCTCTAAAGCATAGCGGAACTTAATGCTGAAGATAATAAAACAAGAAGATAGTAAAAATATCTATTAAAATCTTACAAGATACAAAATGTCCATTTTACGTGACAAGTTACACACACTTTCTTGGGACGGAAATTTTAGACAGTATTTTTTTTTTTAAAGTCACTAGACTAGTAAGACATAAGTTACTTGTCTGGTGACTATAATACATTAAAGCTTTGGTCACACACGACTAATCACTGCGAGTTATGTTGAACATGTTCAATTCAAAACACGGTGACTATTTGCTTTGAATTGCCTGTCACTTTTACAACGAATAGGCGTTCGCAGCGAATAGTCGCAGCGGTTTGAATTGTTCATGTTGAATTTTACTCGTTTAATGGACGCTTTAAGCATTTTATGGGTATCGGACACGTTTTAAAAATTTCTAGTGTTACATCGGTCCTAGTTATAAATATTTTTCCGTTATCATAAACGCATGCACGCTTTATACTAAACCAGAAACAAAGAACGTTCGTCGAAAAGTTCATGTTTTCAAATTTTGCTCACGGAAATACATACTTATTGCAGTCAACAGAGTGCATACATTAATATACATAAATCTGTAATTAAAATTCTACATTCCCTTTATACGAGTATTTAAAGCTTTATACTCTAAACGTGGAGATCGTGTACATAGCTTGAACTAATACAATGTTGTATTTTTTATGTATAAATTGATAAATATAAATGGACTTTAAAAGGTAAGAAATAATTATACATAAATGTATATTTTTTTAAACTAGAAAAGTTTTTTTTAAATATTTCACAATGTTGACTATTAATAGTTAGTTAGTTTATCACTAAATTGTTTAATAGTTATTAAGCAATAAAAAAGATATCAAGGTTGTACAAAATGTGGTCCATCTCTCCTGGTTTTACCCTAAGTTTAACACACACCTCCGCTTAACCCCCTGAAGTTTACAGGCTTAATATCATACAGCCTGTTAGTGTAATCAGTCTTAACCTTGAAACCATAGGTAGTTGATTTAATTATAAAAATGTTTGTCTGAATTTAAAAATAAATAAACGAATTTTTCTTTAAAAAAATCAAAAATGTTTCTGTCCTACACCGTCCGTTAATTCATGGATACTATGCGCCCGAGTTACGTATTCACTACAAAGGGCGTTAACCTGCCAGTGCGGCAGGTTAACGCCGTCCGTTTAACTACATACCTACATAAGTTTTAACTAACTACATCATTGTAATAAAATACAGGTAACCTGTGATGTAACTAACTTCCCTTCATACTTTTCCTGGCTTAGGACAGGCAAAAATACCTACCTTTGTTGCGTGACGAGTCCAGATGTAAGTTAGGTTATCACCCGACGCGGCGTAAACCCGAACCATTTCGGTCTATGTTCGTTTGTGTACGACATAATCACTAAACACTAACACTTGCGCGAAAAATTAACGGTGGGGCGGCGCGCACTCTTGCGCTGCGCTGCGAGCGTTTGTTACGGGACACACGTACGTTCGATAACGACACTGCCGGCAGACTGAGGTATGCGCGGGGCCCGCGCATACCTCAGTCTCCCCGCGCCGCGGAGTGTTCTTTACCTTTGCGTAATAGGGTGAAATAATTTTGGGGAAAAATGGAGACTTTATTGAAAAAAAAAAGGTTTTATTTTTTTATTGAATTTACGTTCTGTAAGTGATACCAAACCACTGGTTTCAAGTTTAAGACTGATTACACTAACAGGCTGTATACTTATACTAATTACCTTACATTGTGATTTATTACTGCTCTCAACTACTGAAGTAATTGATAGATAATAAAAGCGGTTATTTAGCTAACCAACACACAAGATATCACTGGTTTTAAAATTTTGCATTTAAAGCTTATAATATTAAAAGAAATTATAATAAACAACTAGCTAGCGACCCGTCCTCATGTTATGCTCCATACATAATATGGCAATTGATTTTTATACAAATACGTATTGGTCAAACGCAAGGCAATCATAATTGAATTTAAAAAAATAGGTACCTACCCAAATTAAGAATAGATCAACTAAGTAATTATTATTAAAAAAAAATGCAAGAAGTGGCTCATATGATGTTTCACGTTCTTATATTAAAATTAATACACAAACTAAAAAATATTGTATACTTAAAAAACTACAGCTTCATCTTAATTTACTTACACCGGGGTTGTGAACTTGGAATATAACTTTAAAACTTGTCTAATCGTTAGCGCTACTTTAGGTAATTTGTTCAATTCAGATCACTAAATAAATACGCGTAAGCAAAAATAAATCGCCTCAAACCACCACATCAAAAATAAATCAAAAATACTGTCCACATCAAACAGTAAACCGCAATAGCTTAAGTTGTCCTTAATGGCGTAATTAAATCTTGGTCGTTCGCCCGTATTCGGGTAAACAAAACTTGAATTCGAACATCCGATCCATTTATTACCGGGCAAGTATCATACATTATTTTGATGAGGGAAGTTTTCCACCATGTTTTACACTTACGTCTTTAGTCCGAATTCTAAAGGCAAAAGAATTCGGGCAAACGACTGAGAGTAATTACAACAAAAATGACTGGAAACTTGAAGGTTGTCATCACCAAAGTCTCAGTTACAACCCGGTTTTTAATCAGAAGCGTAATGTTAAGAGACTAGTGTTTGGTTGAATACATTGGTCGGCCGTCAGTGGCAGCCGCAGCTCTTGACCACCATGTTCTTGTACTTGCGCAGGATCACGTTGGAGTCGTCCGTGTAGTATAGCACCGATATCGGTGACAGCTTGATCGGCGCACACGATGGCTTTGGAACCTACATAGTGAGAGATTAAATAACAGAATTTACTAAGTAAAAAGTACCCAGCTCTAGCTTAACACGACATGTAAGTGTTTAAAAAAAACCTATTGACAAATAACAGACTACAGGCCATTGGGGTAACTTTTTTTTTTCTGAACCCCACATTTTTCCCCTTCAGTAATGCAGAAAGAAGTAGCTTATGCCCATAATTCCATGTACTATCAGCGTCATGATGTGGCTACCCTCTCGAATACGTAGGGTAACCACATTGTGATAACACATACGATCCGCGGTGTGGCACGTTGTCAATTAGCGGTCCCCGCGCCTGTCACTGCATTGGTGCTAGCGAAGTCAACCAGAATTAAGTGATTAATTAAGTTGCTGATAAACTTAAGCATTCACTTCTAAATTTAAAAAAAATTGTCGACATCGTGTTCGAGGCTCTGTTAGTTGCATTGTTCAGTTTGATAAAATGAACACCGTCTTGAATGCTTAACGTTCTGTTTCAAGTAAATGCTCAAGTCTATCAGCACCTTGAGGTTGACGCCTGTTTGCTTCCCTTCCCTTGCCGTGCTGATGTTGTGTTGAAATAGATTTAATTAAATCTTCGTCAGCACTCACCTTGGTAGGATTAAGTAGATGTACGAGTGTTTGCACGATCGCGTGATTCGTAGCGTTCTTGTGCGCGTTCAGAGGGAAGTTGCACTCGCCGCTGCAATAGAACGCGCCGTACCCGTCTGGAGCTATGATCCAGTCCTGAGGGGCAAGTTTTAACAACATAATTATGTGCTGGTGTCATAAGCTAGTTTCCAGCATCAATAAATTGAAAATTATTCCGTCAGTTAGAGTTTCGAAAAATAATAGACACGCATTTCTTCTTTATTTAAAGCAGTGAAAATTCACGAAGACACATCAAAACTAGAAAGTCGGGTTTGTGACATTAGGACGCACTAAAAACTACACCACTACATGACGCATTAGGAAGACTAAAAGGTTCGTAATCTTCGTCAATTTTGGTGTACGTAAGAAAAGAAAAAATACGTGTCGAACATTTTTTGATAACCATACTGACGGACTAATTAGATTTAAAAAATCTTAATGATTCAATCATACTACATGATCGTTCGGTCAGTTTGGCGCATTTTGAATTGCCAACCTGCTCGTCTTAGCTACCGTCCCGATCAGCTCATGTACCAACCATCAGGGAAATATCACACAAAGACACGTGTCCCGACTGCCTTCCCTCTCTATTTTATTTTACATCAACACTAACCTGCCATTCCAAGTCCTTAAAACTGACGTAAAGTGTCTGTATCTCACAGCTTCTCGTCGTCCAATGTGACGTATCTGTAACAATTGGATTGGTTGACAACTTTGAGCTTTCATATGAGCTTTCACGCGAGAGTGGACGATATGCCAGTGACATGCCCCCACAGGATAACTTCAGATTTGAATGATTTGTAGAACATATTTTTTACACAAATCCAAAACTAACTAGAGGAAAATATACTGTGGTGGGACAGTAGGTATTTCCCAACATTTATAAGTAACAATAATCACGTCATGATTACTGGCGATACAAATGATAACGTAGTAAGTTTTACACCAGATTAGTGACAATAACATTAGTCATCGATGTTCCGTGTTAGTTGAGGTCGAGGCTAAATGGTATACATTTAGCCTTATCATAAAAAACATATAGATTAAAGTTAGAAAAACTTATATGGGTCTCAAAATAGACTTTATTACTTACTCGACGCTGCCATTGGTTGTCGAATGTGCACTAAGAATTTTCTTTGTACAAAAACAGCATCAGCTTAATCAACGGTTTCGCTGATAAGCCTAGTGGGTTACAGTTTGATGCGGATCCTATCAAATCCCTATAAGTGACAGACTCGAGATCGAGAGATCGCACACAACTGGAGTAATAATCCACCACGCGGGCCCAGTGCGGGTTGGTAGACGACACATGTCTGAGAGGAGGCCTGTGTCCCAGCAGTAGGAACATTATAGGCTGATGATGATGATTATGAAAAGTGATGAATTTCACTGTTTTCATCACATTTACCAAATCATGAAGTAAGTATGAATATTTACTGGTCAATTAAAAACAAAATAACAATGTTTTTATTTAACATAGGCCCATCAGGGTACTTATAGAACGCCGACAACAGGTGCTCGGTTCGGATTGGTCGAAGATAAAATATTATAGTATCTTAGAGCCCTTTACGCAAATGTGGACTTAATTGTATTTGAATGTCTGATGTCTGGGTCATGATTCAATTTTGTCGATTGTCCATTCTTCAGTTCAGCCGGTTAAAATAAAAAATTGGCCGCCATTCGCGAAGTGTTGGGTTAGGAA
This sequence comes from Agrotis puta, assembly GCA_943136025.2. Classification (NCBI taxonomy): domain Eukaryota; kingdom Metazoa; phylum Arthropoda; class Insecta; order Lepidoptera; family Noctuidae; genus Agrotis; species Agrotis puta. Next base: position 10,487,303 of record OW964170.2, on the reverse strand, counting down.
TATTTTCATTAGCAGATTTGTCGATGAAAATGTATCGGTAATCGGAAACCAAACACGTTGTATATAGTGATTTTGTAATCAACGTAAATACTTAGCATGATCCCGGTTCTGCAAATGCTTAGGAATCGCGAATTTCCGGTCTTGTTGTTAGTGGTACCGAGAGCCTATCCTACCTGTGAGTGGGTTCCTGAGATAGTTCTCGGAGTACCCGTGAGAGCGCCAGCGGCGCGCCTCTCGCTTCCTCCGCGCGCCTGCATCAGCCCCTCCGAGCTTGGGCCCGCTCTTGAAGAATGCCACCAGGAAGGGTTGCTTTCCCTCAACAATCACACCACGAGGCTCCTCCAAGCCTATCTCTTCTGGTTTGACGTGACGTTCTGGAAAAGAAAGAAAGTAGATTTGAATAACCAGTAAACACAACTTATATCTAAACAACATTGTATTCCATACGACTCCGCGGAACAGGCTATATGCTTTTCTCCATAAAAGTTTCTTTACATTGCCCCACAAGCATGTTGGAAGACTTTAATTGATACGCTTGTATAAATAGCAATTTTTCACTTGCCCCCACTGACTCCACATCTATATCTATACTTATAATAAATCTGTAGAGAGGCCAATTCTGTACATGAAATATATTTAAAAAATAACTATCAAGGGGTGTTTAGGGATCGCTACTGATGCCAAAAATGCAATCAGTAAAATTTTTGTCTGTCTGTCTGTATATTCGTTATAGAAACAAAAACTACTCGACGGATTTTAACGAAATTTGGTACAATTATTCTTCATACTCCTGGGCAGGTTATTGTTTTATTTTTATTTATTTACTTTTCATTACGCTACGATCAATAGGAGCAGAGCAGTGAAGGGAAATATTGAGAAAACGGGAGAAGTTACTCCATTTTTTAAGCTTCCGTCGTGTGTGCAGCCTTAATGGTTAAAGCTATATAGAAATCATTTATGACGGAAATGTTCTCCTTAAAATTATATAAAAATATTCCTTAACAGCATATGTCTATCTTTTATGGTTGACTCACAATAACACGTGAAACTCCCGATAGCTTAGCAATTCGGAGCTTTCTGATTATATTTGTCTACTCTTACGTTTACAACACTCTCACTCATCCCTAATTTAACATAATATAAAAAAGTTAACATTATTACCTATTCAATAAAAAAAGAATCAAGTAAATCGGTGTAGAAACATCAAAGTTATACATGAAATACGCTAATAAGTCATCGCGCGTGAATATAGAATCATGCTATAAGGATTATTTTTGTGTATCGGTTGCCGCGCTCCACGCGCTTCGCGGCGGGAGGTATAAAAAGGCGGGGGTGTCCGCGCGCCTGTAGGCCTTAAAATCTTATAAGACACATTCACAGTTACATCCACAGAAAAGTCCGGTTGAGCAGTACACAACCTACTAGAGGTTGACCTGTGCGATGCCATATTATACAAAAAAAAGCGCGCGAGCTTCATACAATATTTGACTGTTGATGCGAATAGACGTTCAGACTGTTCGACCTTATTGACAGACAATAATTGTTATTTACAATAGTTTATTTTTAGATTTGTTTTGTTATTATTTTATGAAATATGTATTAGAGGTTTTGGTATTGTTTAAATATATTATTAGTTTACATCTTATTTCTTTATAGTTGAAGCAATAGTAGGTACGAATATTAGTTATTTTGGTAGTCTACACTAATATTATAAAGAGGAAAACTTTGTTTGTTTGTTTGATTGTAATGAATAGACTCAAAAACTACTGGACCGATTTTAAAAATTCTTTCACCATTCGAAAGCTACATTATCCACGAGTAACATAGGCTATATTTTATTTTGGACAAAAATAGGGTTCCGTAAGTTATTTGGGTTTTTCGGCCACAAAGTGTAAAAAAACAACCAGAAATGTTACTTATTTAGCGTGCTGCCTAAACTATAAAATATAGAACCATAAAATGTTCTAATTAATTGTTGATCTTATAAATATCTACAACAAAGTCCGCGTAACACTATATTTACTATGTCGGGTTTTTTTGATGACTGCGTCGTCAATGTTAGTGTCGGTGTCTGTGAATAGACCTGGGAATCATGTTGCTGACCGTGTCTTTCCTGAGTAGGCTTTTTGCAGCGGTAACCGACATTCACGCGGGCGGAGCCGCGGGCGCCCGCTAGTACTCAATAATTGAACATGATTAGTAAGTTTTGATGTTCTTGTGGAAACCGTACCAGGTTGTGAATGAGGATGCAACGTGATGAAGAAGCCCCTGTTGTCAGCTGGCGATGAGAGCCACGCCCCCAGTGCACTGGTCACATTCAGCTCAAGCCAACCCTCAGCTCCTGCACTCGTGTTCACTGCAGCCACCTGCTCCATTTGCAAACTCCTGAAAACCACAAAATTGACCGTGTTTACCGTGAAGGTCTTCTTTTTTTTTATCGTGGTAAAGTCGGTATCGCGTGGATACATCTCGCGCCCGGCATTGATCGAGGCCATGCTGCGGGACGAGACGTAATGGGAAGCGATCGCGTTCTTCTGCGAAGCAGTCATGCTAGCGAAGGAGCTGGCGGGACGCGTGAGGGACAGGACAGCGTTCACCTCACGACCCAGCCGCAGTGGAAGACGCCCACGGCGATGGTCGTCGCAGGACGATCTCCGATGTTTATTGTTACTGAATTTAACTAGGTAAGTACTCTTAACTTAAGCCTAGAAGTAAAGTTATTTTTGCTCTAGTCTGTGTTTATTAATAAAGACTGTTATTAGTGTCTAAGTCCGTCGAAAACTTTTTTTCTCTTGAATACGTGGATGTGTCTCTACAATTTATTTTTATTTTTTTAATGCAATTTGATGTAATGAAATAGACACTAGCACCGCGTATAAGGGTCATGAGTTATGGCGTGGACTCTAGTTTCTGATTTAAATGACTATATTATAATCCAAATCAATAGACATCATTACTGTGCTCGTCACTGACTGAGCTTCCAAACGCAGTTTCGGTGTGAGTATACGTAACTATATCGTACCCTATATTGTCGACGCTGATGACCCTGTGTGCGACGACGGTGTAGAGCGCGGTGGGGTCGTCGGTGTGCGTGGACGCCTGGTGCAGCCTCAGCTCGGCGGAGAGCAGCGAGGAGGCGTCGCCCGGCGCACCCGTCACCTCGAACCACACGTGTCGCCCGTGCCCGTGCCGTAACGCGCCCAAGTGGTGCCCTGGAATTACACAATAATAAGTTATTTTAGTTCGAAAATCTGCCACTTTTTGAATACCCTATATACCGTAAATACAGTAATAATAATATAGCCTTTACCTTTGACCCTGTTCCCGATGCTGGTGGGACACATTTTTTTTTTTTAATGGAAACAGAAAAATTATGTTATTAAATTATTAATGAATAATTGAAATAATAATATAGCCTTTTATTCCGAACTTGTAGATTAGTTACAATAATAATGTTTTGAATTCACTAATGATGTCTCGTGGTTCAGCACACCTTTTGACATTGGCAGTTGACAGTTCCGCTCCATTTTCCTTGAGTATCTCGGATCATGTGTCCGGTTCATCTCCACTTCTGTTTGTCTATCCGAGAGATTATGTCGATTACCTACTCTAATGTTTGCTCCTATCATGCTTATCTCCATAGAAACTAGTACAGTATTTATTAGTTACTTAATTTTATATAACTATGAAACCATGAAACACACGTTTCTTCATCAGACACTGATATGATATGATAGTCTAATTTCTTTAACATATACAGTTTTTTTTTTTTAATTGACTGTTGTATTAATTCTAGTCGTTGATTCATACGTACGTACATGTCCGGCGTTCAACGTTGTGGCCATAAATCAAGTCAATTTCTTACTCATACTCTACTCTACTCTTACGCTAAATCTTTCCGTGATGTCCACAAAATATCCGTGATCTCCGAGAAAATATATAGGTATATAAATATATTGAAAACAAAATTGATGATGATCATCAAAGGATACCGTAGTCATAGCGCTGTCGTAAGTGTAGCACCGTAGCACCACCTGAGTCCACTTGGCTACGAACACACGATTAAATTTAGACGAAATATTTTTATAATTGTGTTTATATATTGCTTAATCTCAACCTTTGCCAGAATTCGTAAAAACAAACTTTTAAGCCTTTACAAGAATCTACGGGAAATTGACTTATTGTGGGATGTGTATTATAAGGTGCACTTGCTAAATATATACATACAGTTATAGCTAATATAATAGTTCTACTTAGTATAATTTAATGGCAGAAACTTGGCAAAATACTGTAATTTAATGTAATTGCTTTGGCAACACGGATCCTCCATTTTCAATAGGGAGGGGGGAAGGATTCTATAATAGTTAGTTCATTTAATAGAAATATAAGTGCACCCACTATAATAAGTGTGTCTTGTCTTTGGTTGAACTAAGCTATAGATTTCTACTTCGAAACTGTATTGATTCTATTTATACTCGTAGTGCGTCTCAGAGTAATATCGAAGTAATCCAATCCATATCTATCTCTCGATGCTGGTTTCATTTTAGTATTCTCATGTCACAGCAGTCCATCTTGTATTACGTGATGGATACAAAATAAACTATGTATAAATACATGTACCACACAATACGGATATTTGCAAATACGTGATATTTCCAATATATAAGTCATATTTTAGGATAAATTCGTGAACAGGTGTCCAATGATCCGGTTGTAATTCGACTCTATACGACAGGTGTACATTATAAAGTTTGACGATCAAATTATGCATAATGCATAAGTTATTATGAAATTATGACTATTCATGAGACTAGAACAAACGCAATGAACATCTGGAAAACTTACTGCGTTGCAGTAAGTAGATAACCTGCATTACAAAACAGGTTTCAATGGAAACCCTTTTTTTATCCTCGAGCTTTGGGTTGAGAATATTTAGACATCCTCTACATAAATTTTGACCACACAACGTTCGCTTATAACAAACAAGAATATTTTTTATAAAACAGCCATAGACAACATCAATGTTTGAGACTGGGTTTCTTAAAGCATTTGGCTAGTTAATAATTTTCTTTTACATTACTGTCTGGATTTTAACTACGTTAGTGCATGCAGTCCTCTTGCTAAGTCAGTTAGGTAACTGATTCAACAGAAAACATTCCGAACGCGTCTTTGTCTACATAAACCTACCTGTCAACATAAATCTTATTAATTAAACACACATTTACTTATTCATACAGAATAACATGATAAGTTCGCAGTCGCGCCAGTCTGTCTGCTTAAATATAAGTTAAATAAGAAACCTTGTTGGACTGCGTTCTTTAGACTTTTTTTATCGTGTTAGTATTATCAAATGAGTCCCACCAAAGGTGGGACGGGAAGAACCTGATAAGACTGTCCCGCAACCTCGGCTGGCTTTGGACCTCTAACGAACCGTCATATTGCTGACAGCTCTTTGAGGCGCATGTGGAACTAGAAGCGCGGTCGACCCGGGCATGGTCCATGATCGAACGGCAAGTCACCCATTACTCGTCGTCCGTACGCCCGTGCCTAAGCCGGCCGGAAATCGCTTCGCAACGTCGCGTTATTTTCCATCCTGAAAGAAGAGGGCCTCGCAAATGTGTCTTGCCCCCTCCTAGATTCGGTCTTGCTACGCCACTGCTGGGTCGTGGTCGCTGTCCTCTCCGTCTGTCTTGTTAAAAACAAGTTAAAATGTAAACAACGTTTAGATCTAGTAAATCTTTCTGTTGAGCGTATTATTGAGTCGTCTTGTGTGGATCTCGAGAAATCTAAACCAATATTATAGAGCAGAAGAGTTTGTTTGTTTGTTTTGTTGAACGCGCTAATCTCAGGTTGGATTTGATAAATTATTTTAGTGTGAGATAGTTCATCTATCGAGGAAGGCTATAGGCTAACCAAAAAGAGCGGAGCAGCAATGAGAAATGTTTCAAAATCGGGAAAATGTATTTCTTTTCGAGAGCTTACGTTGCATGCGCTACGTAAACGATTAGAGTTACGCAAAAATAAAGTCCGCGAGAGCATGTATCTATCTTTTAAGGTTGAGTCACTAAAAGTTTTTTATGGCAATCAAATTTGTTTTAAATTAATGCATTTTTGTGAAGGTATTTTTTTTAACATGATATTAATCCTTATCCAAATAAATACGTCAATCATCACAAGCATTTAATTTTGAACAAAATTTCCCTTCACATCGTTTGATTTCAATAAATATCTTAGGAGATAATTATCATAGTTTCAAAATAATAACACAACAAAATAATGACTGCCTCGGCATGTCATAATTGCGGCGGTAAGATCCCTCTTTGAGGAGTGGTTGCAGAGGCACTACAGCGTCCTCACCTTCCATCTGACTCAAGTCCTCCCGGGCTCAGTTGTTTCGGGAGATTTTTTTTTATCGTGGTAAAATCATCAAATGACTCCTCCTACCCAGGGTAGAGCGGGAGGGACTGTCAGACTCGTACTGACTATAATCCACGGTTTCCTTCAATAGCCCTTTACGAACCAGGGTCACGGTAATTCGTGAGTCCCGCGACCTGTTTCGGGAGGTATGTACCTCAGGAATTCAGCGGTACGCGAGGGGAGCAGTCGGAACGCTTGAGGGAAAGGACATCCTCTAGCTCCAGCCACCGCTGAAGACGCTTAGGGCGTCGGAAATCGCGAGGCATATTCCAGCCACTTGCGAACAGGGAGTAATGGGGCTCGCCGACAAAGACCGAGTCACAGGCGACGCATCGTATTCCACGCGCTCCTCAAGGGAACTGATGGGGACGGGAACATAGGTCCAAACGCCTAACATGACGCGGATGAAACCGCGGGCAGAAGCTAGTAATTAATAACTTTTTTGTATTTTTTATATTTACTATGGACACTATTAACTTCCCACATCGTTCTCACATAATGTACCACTGATGATGAATGATGTAACAAAAGTTCTGTAATAATTTTGGCGATTGGAAAGAGTGTCCATGGAGTTTCTTGCCCATTCTTCTCCATAGAGATCTACGCTAATGGGCACATACGGTAGGTACTTTCACAGTTATTATGTCTTGTGACTGGGACTGTAGCACCATAATTATTTTGTACTAGTTTTATTTTATGTCTGTTGACAATTCAAAAGTGCCTGTAATTGGCCTAGTTGAAATAAATGATTTGATTTTTATTTTATTTTCACGTCCTGGCTCCTCCCTCGCTAGCATGACTGCTTCGTAGAAGGAGGTGACTGCTTGCCATTCCGTCTCACCGCGAAGCATGGCCTCGACCGATGCATGAAAAAAGGTCCGATAGAGAACAACAGGCAACTAAACCCCTTTTCTTGAATAACTTTAAAATATATATATTTTAAGATTACAAAAAAGATATATATACATTCCTCACAACAACTATTTTTTATCTCACCATTTAATTTAAGATCATAGACATCCTATTACTAGCTTTATTTTTTTCAGAATTTTAGACTCGGTGATGGTTTTTTACCTGTAAATAGGTAAAAATGCCAAGTAGGTATAAATTTTAAAATTACAAAAACACACCATTGTCTTAGGGTCTTTGGAATTTATATGTTATACATTACACATTAAATAAATAAAAAATATACCAACTGAAATATTTGGCTACATTAAAATTGGCAAAAGTACTAGTTTGTAAGCAAGTTATTGTTTAAATGTTTATTTGCCAAACGTAAGGTTTGCGTAATAATTATTTGTGAAGAGTATATCTGCTAAATAAAATTTGGCTAATAATATTATGTGAAAAGTTGTTTGGGAAGTGATAATTTGTAGATACCCATTTCTTTTATGAAACAAGCGAGACCCGTTCGAAACATATCTATAGGTCTTCTACAAGCCTAGACTGAATCGGAACTGGCTTTGCAATTTTATTGCACATCGGCCTTTGACCATTATAGATAAATGGTAATATTATAAAATACAGACTATACGTAAACACATTGAAGCTATGTACCTACTCAAATCTAGCTATATAAGGAAATTTACATAGTAGGAACATATAAATACCTACGTATATATAACAAAATTGTTTATGTACGAGCCATTCATTATTTTTCCTTGAATAGATAGCACTGCATTATAATCTAGAAAGAACCAGCGACCCGTATTTATATACATTTCTAGAATATTATAATAACAATGTATCTCAAGTAATCATAACATTCATTCACCTTATTCTATCACTCAAAACCAAAGCAGGCTTATTTGCTCAGTCGCGGGACTAAAGAATTACCGTGACCCCGGTACGTAAAGGGCTATTGAAGGACACCGTGGATTTTAGTCAGTACAAGTCTGACAGTCCCTCCCGCCCTGCCCTGGGTGGGAGGACTCATTTGATGATTTTACCACATAAAAAAAAAACGCTTATTTGCTCGTATATATTTTAATGTCTGCTTATAAAGTACTTTCACTGCTATTACTCTTATACGGCCTTATTACAAAAACTAAATAAACCTTGGTTTTTAGTTAAACCCCTTTTTGTAATAAGGCGGATACCGCCTTATTACAAAAAGGGGTTTAACTAAAAACCCAGGTTTAATCTTGTAAAACTACGGTTTAAACAAAGATTATTACAAATCGTGGTTTTGCGATAAACCATGGTCTAATAGTAGTAGCTGTCAAAGGTATGTCAAAGTTTCTCATAGCAAATATTTCATTGTGTTGTAGTTTTTGTGTTATTTTCACCCAAAATGGATTGAAACAAGGTAGATTTAATTGTTATTACTCATTGTGGACTTAATTGTATAGACAATCGTTCAAATGGCGGTACTAAAGTCGACGTTTTATCTTAGTTTTGTAATACGGACAAATTTAAACCATGGCTCTGCAGATAAGCCTGGACTTGATAGACCAGGTTTAAACCAAGGTTTATTTAGTTTTTGTAATAAGGCCGATAATGTTTAAGTTTTTGGTTTTCCGGAAAACCCATGATATTACCAATTATCTATATAAAATACATACAGAATAGTTGCTACGATTACGTCTAGCGTCTGTTAAAATACTGATTAGCCAATCATCAAGACCATTACAATAATTAAGGTTTGGCACAATAAATAGACAATTGAGATGATGAAATCAAGGAATAAGGGATGTGGCCTACAAAACATGAAAAAACTACCTGTTAACAGTTATAGAGACCGGCATCGGCGGTCAAATCAAAGCGCCAGTAAGTACCTACCTAATCATCGAATCCACAATACCAGGAATGTTTAACAAAGTGGTGACTCAACATTTTTGTCTGCTAAGTAATCCTTACCTGAACCTCCCAGGTAGTTTATAATGGAATGCTCTTGTTGCCCTCTATAAAACAAAAGATGCACAAGGGATATAAAAGGGCCACACTCACAGCTCACAGCATGTGTCATTAACTTCTAACAATTTATTTTACCGGCATTGCCTTGTTAAGCGATTTAACGCGCTGTTATTTTGAAATGACTTCGAGAAGGGGTATAATCTTCATTAATTGAAAGAAAAGTTATTGTAATGATTCCAAAATTCCGGATTTGTTTTTTTAACCCTTGTGGAATAAATGTGAGATTCTGATTAGTAATAAATGGATACGAAAGTAACACATTTGACATACTATTTTTTATTAGTTATCGCACAATAATAGTAGGTTACCTACCTATACCTACAGGATAATATGCATTCCCTGCTTATAACATCCTGTTCTAAATAAAATGAATCTATGTACATTCCGAAATAAAATTCTCATAATCTAAAAATTAAACTCACTCTTGCTCTGAAAGGTCATGATGAGGTCGCTCTCGTCGATAGCATGTTGCTCATCTCCGCTGAGGGCCATCTCCGAGCTGCGCGTGGGGCGAGCCTGCTCATGTTCTTCGGCCAGTTGTTTGTAGACGTCCAACAAGAAACTAGGCGCCGAGCGGTCCAGCGGTGGCGCTCGAGCTCGACGTGGCCTCTCTCCGAGACCCAATAGTTCCAGAATTTCATGTTCCACGACCATCCTTTCGTGTCTTGTCATCGAATGATGTATAACAGTCTGATCAACGCCATTGTCGATATACAATCCAGAGAGGGCGGCCTCAGCCGCTACGGTAAACAAAATAAAACACGCGCACAGACACAACGTCTTCTGGCCAGCCATGTTCGCTGTCGGAGCGCTCACTCGACTGGCGTGAACTGAGCGCAGAAGCGCGCGGCGGGATCAGCCGGTCAACCTGCCCACTCAAGGTAGGCCGCCACCGCCGCCGCCGCCGCCGCACTTGCCACATTCCTCCCCGCCTTCGCCTTACACACATCGTCCGTTTTAATAACGTAAACACTAAACATTGAGCCGGACACGTCCAGCCAACCTTACTGCATAATACATAAGTTAATTTTCCGAAGTCGCGGTGCAAATAAGAACACGTAACTCAATAAGGCACTAAACAATGAACATACCACAAATAGGTTCTAATCAGTAGGTGTGTATTTACCTCCACTCATTAGAGGTCATTGGAATTTGAACTGACTACTGCTACCATTCCTTATTATTTAATAAATACCTACCCAAATTAGACCCCACACTCGTGTTAAGTACTTGTGCTGTACTGTATATTATGGTATGTAATGTACATTAGGGTTTCACCATACGCCATTTTCTTTACGCAATACATTACCATTGTCGCCCGTACCACCGGCTTGCTGATTTTAAAATCTAGGAGAGCAAAATCTAATATATCTACCCTTATTTTTCAGTGCATGGGTGAACTGGATAACAAAGCGAAATAGATAATCCTACTTTCCTATATAAATATTATAAACGTGAAAGTTTGTTTGGATGGATTTCCTCTTTCACTCAAAAACCACTGAATGGATTTGGTTGAAATTCAGTACACAGATAGTATATAACCTGGATTAACACATAGGATATATAGATAGGATAGATAGTTTTTATGCCGATTTTATGTTGTCACATGATGATTTTCGAGTTTGAGCGGGTGGAACCGGTGGCAACAGCTAGTATTATATATGTTCACATTGCTGGGCACGCAAGTTTCTACTCTAAGTGGACCATAATGCACTTCGATGGCCCAGTGCAAGATAATGGATATCACACATCTGGGCATGCCAGTTTTCTGATGTTTTCCTTCACCCTTTGAGATCAGTAGTCCTGAGTACCACTGGGCCACCACTGAAAGTCATCGTTGTCATTTATTTTACCTACCAAACAAATGAATGAGCCTAAAGTTAATTTCGTACAGTCTTATTACACCCTATTACTTGTGGTCGCGGGACCCGGTACGTAGAGGGCTATTGAAGGACACCGTGGATTTTAATCAGTACAAGTCTGACAGTCCCTCCCGCCCTGCCCTGGGTGGAAGGACTCATTTGATGATTTTACCACGATAAAAAAAAAACCCTATTACTTAATCTTCGATTTAAATGTTATATAAACAAGCTTTTCTTCTGTATACCTGCATAAAATGCAACAATCCAACCATAATAATATCGAGAGGAAGCGCATTCCAGAGAATGAACTGAAAATGATTATATGGGAAAGTAAAGTCTGCATAAGCATAGTTTTTGGTATAGCAAGCAGAAAGTTTCTCAGACGATACAGGCTGGCAACGCAAGGTTCCGTTAACTCTTTGACTGACACTAGAAACCTAACTGCCAACCAAGCGTCGAGTCAATAGGAGGAAAGACATTTTCGAGGAAAGATATTTCTAGGAGGAAGATAGCTAAATTCCACCCGATCCATCATGCGCGAACTCCTAATTATAATGGCCATTTGAAGGGGTTCCAGGTAACAGGCACCCCAAATCTATCACACCCGTTCTTGACAGTGATAAGTCCTGGTTCGTCAGACAAACTCTGTACCCGCACAGCTGCATTCACTTGAAGGTTATCGGCTTGCAGACGATACGAACACCGAAGAAAGTGAGATATGTTTATGAAGATGGAGAATAACAATGGAGAAAGAATACTGCCTTGAGGAACACCAACAGCCAGGTCACACCAGCTCGATGAACTCTTGTCAATGCGAACTGACTGCTGACGGCCTCAAATATAGGAAGTGAACCATCCTGGGGCCACGGAAGAAACCATATGATGTGAATTGATACTAAGGTAATCTTTACTGACAGCATATAAGGCATTGGAGAAATCAATTAAACCAAATATATGATACTTTGGTATCCTCCATCGCTACTTAAATGTAGTTACTGCTAGTAGTTAGCTACTTAAGTGTACTTTGAGGGGAGTAGAGGCAGTACTCTGCCCTGGCCTGAATCCAGACTGTTATGGCAATGAACAAACCCTGGATGCTGCTTGTGAAATAGATATTAGCTTTATGGCATTCCCCCTATCAAGAATAGGAAACACTTTCAAAGATAATAAGATTGATTAGTGCTGCTTTTTCACTAAACAAAATATATAAAAGAAATCAGTGAAAAGGCAAACCAAAAATAAAAGCGCAAAAATCAAAATAGTGTTTCCCTCAAATTAAGTTAGGATCTCTGTAGTTGTTTTTTACTAGGAAGTATCGAGGGGAAGACGTTAATATTTTTTAAACGTTTCCCCGCACTACACTAGGACTTTCCCTCATGTTGTGGGTGTGTTTAAAACATTAAAACACACATACCTATACAAATACCCAGACCGTGAACGACTACTTGTAGGTCATTTATTTATTTATTGACACAAATGCAAAGGCGCAAAAGGCGGATCTAATGCCGTCATCTACCATTCAACCTGCGTAAAATATCTTATGTAAAATTTAATAATAGCCTATTTTGAAGAAATGATTCAAGATTCGAAGTAAGTCTTCCAGCTGGTAGTGGCATTCTATTCATGCGTCATGAATAATCAGAATATAATATATTAAAAAAAAAAACAATAAGTAGGAAGGAGTCAAATATTTTTACTGTGTACCTATTAAAATAAAACGAAGAGCCTTAATTCCTAACATACTATTACACAATCATAGAGACGTACTTAAATTAAAGACTTGAATTCACTAACGCTGACGTCGATCGCATACAGCCAGTCCAGGCCAGCCCTTTAGTACGAACCATTGACATCAGAGTTGCAGTATGGTGTTCTATAGAGCACAATGTATTTTCTTACGCGCAGCCAACATCAGCGCAACAGAAATTCAAGCCTAATAAAAAAACATATTAACATACCAAATACAGGTTTTGAATATGCGACAAAATTGACGGTAATGTTTGATGACGACATCTAGTGACATAATGCACATTTTCTAATAATTAAACAATAATTATATCAAAATAACATTCTGATAATAAATATTTTTAAAAGTATATTTATGTTACCAAACTTTGCCACATTTACTTAATTGTAAACATTATGTTATTACTAGCCACAAATCCAAAATTGTACAAAAATACTTACAATTTTACCTGCTAGTATGAACATCGTATCGTATCAAAATCGCCAAAAGAGGAGTCTTTTGGCGATTTTGAGTTAAATGACATTCTTACTCTACAAAGAATTAAGGATTTAGCACTCACTCCGGTGGCTCGAAGTTCTCGAAAATCGATACTATGGCTGAGCGAAGTACTGCCTCAGTATTAGGTTGGCTTTCATCGAAAGTAATTTTTTTTTTTTATTCCATAAGTATCACACAACGCCATCTAGTCCCAAGCTAAGCAGAGCTTGTGTTATGGGTACTAGACAATGGATAAAAATACTTATATATTTCTAAATACATACATATTATAGATAAATTACACCCAGCCACAGAACAAATGATCGTGCTCATCACACAAACATTTGTCCTGGGTGGGAGTCGAACCCACGACCTCCTGCATAGCAGTCCGGGTCACTAACCACTAGACCAAACAGGCTTGTCCAAATATTAAAGAACTGCCTATTTATACGAAATGGATGCTTAGAACGTCGCTAAGCACTGACTTTGGCTTAGCTGTTGCATAAGTGCGACTATTTATCTCGGCCTAAGTCTATATTATCATACTTTCTGCAATTGTTTGTCTGAGTTACAAAGTCATTTAAACAAAAAAACAGTATATCTTGTGAATTAACATTGTAACTCATGTAAATACTTAAAATATACATATCTATAATAGTATAATCATTTAAAACTGTAGCTAGTCCCTTGCTGACATTTTTTTTTCAAGTTTGTTGGCAGTAAGACTTAAATGAAAACTGAAGGAATTTATAAAATCTTTCACAGCCTCCTGTAAAGTTGCTAAAAGTGAGTTACGATGTTCTTGCTTCATCATCATCATCATCTCCACGCCTAAACTACTGAACCGATTTGTGTGAAATTTGGTACAGACATAGTTTGGAACTTGAGAAAGGACAGGATAATTTTTATTAGAAAAAAAAACAAAAATCTGCCAGAAGTCACTATTCCACGCGAACGAAGTCGCGGGCAAAAGCTAGTATCTTAATATAGAAAACTAATTGAACAAAACAGACTATCTGAAGTATTTGAATGTTGGTTCAAAATGGTCACAATCCTAACTAAATATATTAACATCAATATTAACTTTACATTTATTTGTAATCATTTCAGGATTTACTATTTAATTTATTTTTCCATAAATTTCTTGTGGAATTCTGACCTCAATGAGTCATTTATGAAGGTGTTGCCTTTCTTTTCAGGCTCCGAACGGGCACAATTCTTGAACACAACATCGTCATCCCATCGCCTTTTTACCTGAAACCAATCATAATCATTTAAATGAATGTGTATTTTTCTACATTACTACTTTGTCTGTTAATTCCTCTAGCAAAAGTTACATCTTACCTTTAGATCATTCTTCTGGCCTGCTGAGGAGTAATTCAACAAGGGATTCCCAGATAAAATATTTTCCATTCTGATTCTCTCTTCTTCATGCTTTCTTTCAGCTTCCTGAGAACAAAAAAGTAGCATAGTGTTAGTTACTTATTGAAGAAAGAAAATTGCAACATACTTTGTAATGATTTTATAATTATTTTGATTAGTTGGAATAGCCCAATGCTGCCGTCCTCTAACTAAAAGGCCGTTAAGTGCAAAAAGTAGTTTTCGAGAAAACGCTAAAATTGTGAATTGATGTCTCTTGAAAAATATGCTATCTAGGAACAAGGCTGCAAATTATATATGTAGGCATAGTGTTATTGCACAATATGTTATATGTTTAATTCATTTAAATTTATTTAAATTCGTTTTCTAATTTTTATTATGCATTTTATGTGGTTTAACTGCACAGCAATCTTCCTGTACCTCCTAAACTATTAATCATAGAAAAATGATTCTTAGACCAAAAGATAGAGCATCGAAAGTTGTATAAGACTACATTAAAAAGTGAAAAACGAGCAACTGTGGCTTAACGGCCTTTTAGTTAGAGGACGGCAGAATGTTCTCTACAGTTTAGCATAAACATAACCTGTCTTGTCTGATATTGTGTGAGTAAGCTAAAAAGCCACTTCAGCTGTTGATTGGTTTAAAAGATCAACTTCCAGATTGAGACTGAGATACATAATAAATATTAATCTAACATTATGAATGTGATATTTTGTGAGGATAGAGATGTTTTATCTCTTTCACACTAGAACTGCTGAACAGATTTAGACAAATAGTTTAATACCTTTTAATAATTTTTTATTTAATTTAAGCCACTGCCAACAGATACTTTTTGATTGATTTTCATTTATACCTTTATTATTTATGGCTGTATCTATAATGATACTTACAAAACCCAGAGTTGTACAGATTTAAATTTACTACTTAAAACGTCCCAACCAATTTTCTGTGTGAAAAATAACCTTAACATTTCAATGTAATAAGATAAAATAATAGAATGTTTAGCTCTTAACATAAAAACAAGATATTTACCTTTTTAGCTTGTTCTATAGCTCTTTCTTTTTTAATTTTGTTCAATTCTGCCAACAATGCTGCAGTGTCATCATCAGAATCATCAGAATCTGAAGAGTCTCCCTCAAGAGGGTCATCAGCATCCAAGCTCGCTGCAGGAACTTGGTCTATTTTAGGTCTCTTAGTAATAGGTTCAGTAGGTCTCCTTGTGCTAGAACTTTTCCCTTCCTTCTCCCTCTCATCTAACTCCTTGCGGAAATCCCTTGAACGTAACTCATCTGTGGTACCTTGTCCTTGTTCTCTAAAAATAAAATATTATTCACTATAATAATTACTACATCTGGTGGAAAAACAGGGCATGTAATTATAAAATAATATCGGTAAATTAGTAATACTATATGAAACGATTAATTGAACCTAATATATCTATTCGTAAGAACTTCAACTAGACTAATGAGACTATTAATTTCACCAACCTGTATTTCAATTTAGTGTGACCAGGAAGATCTCGGCTAGAATACTGTCGAGATATCGCACTAAGGTCTTTTTCACCTCTACCTGTGCCTCCTCGAGCTGGATCAAAGGTAGGCCTTGCTGCTGTAGTCATGTTTTAAGGTGTAACCTGAAATCAAAACCTTATAACTTTACTTACTTATCTCTTGTAATGCTATTAACTATGCAGTTTGTAATTCTACAAAACTATTGTGTATATCGCTACAAAAACAACACAATTCGATGTTTATAACAAATTGGATAGACGTCTCCCACATTAAGAATTTCTTCAGAAAACAAAGTATCATGCTAGCTTTGCTTACCTCTGTGATTAAGTAAAAATACACAATGTCAAATTATTACTTCAGGGGGATAACTGTGATGGGCAGCCTGCTTGTTTATAAACTATTCTATCCAGATTTTCGAGCTGATGGCCGTACTCTTTCTGTACTTTCTTGTGCTCAGTGTTGCCAACCCTAATTTTAGAAAATTAGCCAAAAATCGGTAGAAATTATTAGACTGTAAAATCGGTAGATGTACCACCTTAATTTAGTAGGTTTTTAAATAACAAATACATAAAAACTGTTTTGAAATTTGTTTATGTTTATACATATTTTTGTTAAAAAGTTTTAAATGTTCTGGGCTAGGCTGCCCATTGTTCTTTGTTATAAATCTTTTAGTATGTAAAAAAACCCTCTAGAGTATCTGTGCAACGTTTATTTTTTTGGCAGGTTTTCGTGTTACAAACGCCAAAGGGAACTGTAGTCCCCAAACTGTCATAACAATCAAAGTTCTTAAACGCCATTGGGGAAAAAGAGCGGGAAACTTCGAACCGGGCAGACGCGTCTTTTTGATAATTATTTTAAAAAAATTCAATTACTGTAATTTTGGATCAATAGTTGTAGTTTTAGTGTTGTAGTGTAAATATTTATGTTTAGTATTAGTGTTTTTAATCTTCTTTAGTGGTAAGTGTTTTTATTTTTATTTATATATAGGGTAAAATGAATGACCCGCCTGACCCGGGGGGCATAGTCCCCCCGGCAGGCTGTTATGTTACTGTTATGTCGAATGAATCGGGTATGGAAACAGATGGGTCATCTACGACCAAATCTTTAAAAAGAAGCCGTGTACACATTTGCAAACACTGCAACAAACGCCGACGTACTCGCAAGGGCCACGGATCCGAAACTTCGGGTTGTGGTTGTACAGACACAAGTGTGACTATCGAACAAGAACTAAATTTGGCAGGTTTTTAAAACATAATAATTTCCAAAATGTAATTAATGGCAGTGTCAAAAAAATTGGGAGAAATAAGATAAGCCTTTCTTTTTCTGATTTTGTAAACGCAAATTCTTTTATTCACCATGATAGCCTTGAAAAACATAATTTTAAAGCATTTATTCCCACATTCAATGTCACTCGAATGGGCTTAGTACGCGGAGTTCCCGCGGAATGGTCTTCGGAGGAAGTAATTAGTAACATATCAGTTCCAATTGGATGCGGACCCATTTTAAAAGTCAGGCGCTTAAATTTTAAATCTATTGTTGAAGGCAGCACCACATGGAAACCATCTCAGTCCATAGTAGTAACTTTTGATGGACAGATCTTACCAAAGAGAATTTTTATGTGTTACAATGCTCTGCCTGTAGAGCTATATATATTCCCTACAGTACAGTGTTTTAATTGCTGCCGTTTTGGACACACAAAACTGCAGTGTAGGTCCAAACCCAGATGCTTCAGATGTGGCCAGGGACACACTGGGGATAGTTGCGAAACGGATCAAGACAATGCTTCTTGTTGTCTTTGTGATGGATATCATTTTGCTACCAATAAATCTTGCCCTGAATTTTCAAGACAAAAACTAATTAAAACATACATGGCTCAAAATTCCGTCTCATATGCTGAAGCAGCAAAACTTCATCCTGCTGTTACAAAATCGTATGCTGACACACTTTTATCTTCTCCTAAAAACATTCCTTCCATTTCTTCATCTAACAAAATCCCTTCTACTACAAGCTATAAAAAGACTGTATTTCTTAAACCACGCTCCCCGCCTAAATTTGAACAAGGATACAATAAACAAGCTTATAATTCCATAATTCAAGATTTCAATTCTCACCAACCATCAAATGGTTGTGCCTTTATAAACCAAAATATTGAAGAAAAAAATACAGTTTTTTCCCTTAATGATTTTCTTTCAGCATTAAATAGTCTTCTTTCTCAGTTCAACATTTCACCGTCCAACGCTGCTTCTTCTTTTAATGTACCCCAGTTTATTCATAATGGACAGCACATCCAAAATAATCCAATGGAACTGTCGCAGTCTAGTAAACAAAAAAAGTGATGTCATATATTTATTAAACAAATATGAACCATTTGTCTTTGCTCTAGCAGAGACTTGGCTCAAATCCTATCACATTTTTAAAATAAATGGTTATTTAACCATCAGAGAAGATAGATCTGATGGGTATGGTGGTGTAGCCATACTTATCAAGAATTCTATCCCTTTTTCATTAGTTACACTACCTCCTCACAGTGAGGACATATCTATTGTAGCTATACAAGTATATAATACTTGCCTTGTATCTATATACATTCCTCACCCTTCTTCTTCTGTACTTCAAGAGATGAACAATCTCTTTTCCTTTCTTCCGAAACCATTCTTAATACTGGGAGACTTTAATTGTCATCACCAATCATGGGGTTGTTCAATATCGAATTCTTATGGAGATGAATTACTTGATATTATAGACATTCATAACTTATGTATCTTGAATTCAGGAGCACCCACTCGTCGTTCAGATCCTAATCAGAACCAAAGCGCAATAGATCTTTCTATCTGTTCACCAAACCTAGCTTCTTCATTAACTTGGCATACCCTGGCCTCTACTTTTGGCAGTGATCATTTTCCAATAGTAATTTCTTATCCTCTTTCTAAATCAAATGCACCAAAAAGGAAATCAAATCTCAAACATAAGTTACCTAATAGAAATAGTAATGACTGGGAGAAATATAAGGATATTGTTGACAGAAAGGCTTGTTCATTGCCTGTTATTTCTGATGATAACCAAAATAGTTGTGCTGAAGCTTTGGCATGCATATTGATTGAAGCGGCGAATGAAGTATTTCCTATAAAAAATAACAATGTTAGTTCAATTCCATCACCTCCTTGGTGGGACTCAGAATGTAGTGAAGTAATTAAAAAACGTAAAAAGTAGTGTCCGACCGAAGGTTCGGTTTCGGTTTCGGCCGAGTTTCGGCCAAAAATCAAGTTTCGGCGGCAGTTTCGGATTCGGCCAAAATTGGCCGAAACTTTTGCCGAAACCGAAACTGATTTCGGAAATTGTCGTGCACGCTCGTCTAACTTCACTAACGCTTTGGCGGACGCTCGCGCTCGCGGCCCTGTTCGGGAATTGTCGTGCGCCGTTCGGATAGCTCCGTAGCAACAAAACTTACTGCGTTTTCACCCGACTCAAACATTCTTTAGAGGTTATGTTTGATGGAAGTGATTATTAAATGTAAGTTTTTGTTTCGTTTCTGTCATCATCATCTCAGCCATAGGACGTCCACTGCTGAACATAGGCCTCCCCTTTAGATCTCCACATATACCGGTTGGAAGCGACCTGCATCCAGCGTCTTCCGGCGACCTTTATAAGGTCGTCTGTCCACCTTGTTGGTGGACGTCCTACGCTGCGCTTGCTAGTCCGTGGTCTCCACTCTAGTACTTTTCGACCCCCTCGGCCATCTGCTCTGCGAGCAATATGGCCTGCCCATTGCCACTTCAGCTTGCTAATTCGGTGGGCTATGTCGGTGACTTTAGTTCGTCTACGGATCTCCTCATTTCGGATTCGATCACGTAGAGACACACCGAGCGTAGCCCTCTCCATAGCTCGTTGAGCGACTTTGAGCTTTGAGATGAGGCCGATAGTGAAAGACCACGTTTCGGTGCCGTAAGTTATCACTGGTAACACACATTGGTTAAAGACTTTCGTCTTGAGGCACTGAGGTATGTCGGACGAAAAGACATTGCGTAGTTTCCCGAACGCTGCCCAACCGAGTTGGATTCGGCGGTTGACCTCTTTCTCGAAGTTGGACGTACCTAATTGGACTACTTGTCCTAAGTAGATATATGAGTCAACAACTTCGAGTACCGAGTTTCCAACAGAGACTGGGGTGGGCACAACATTGGCATTTGACATAATTTTCGTCTTGTCCATGTTCATTTTCAAGCCCACCCGTTGTGAAACTCGGTCGAGACCATCGAGCATCATGCTGAGTTCCTCCATCGACTTTGCCATGACTACGATGTCGTCGGCAAACCGAAGGTGAGTGATGTATTCGCCGTTGATGTTGGTGCCAAGTCCTTGCCATTCCAGGAGCTTGAAGGCGTCTTCCATTGCGGCAGTAAACAGTTTCGGGGAGATAACGTCCCCCTGTCTTACGCCTCTTCTCAATGGAATCGCCTTCGTGCTATGCTCCTGTACTCGGACCGACATGGTGGCGTTATCATACAAACACTTCAATACCTCGATGTACCGATAGTCAATACGGCATCGCTGGAGTGACTCAAGCACCGCCCATGTTTCCACCGAATCGAAGGCTTTCTCATAGTCCACAAACGCTAAGCATAATGGCAAGTTATATTCCTCGGTCTTCTGTATAACTTGCCGCAGCGTATGGATGTGGTCTATGGTACTATAGCCTCTTCGGAAACCGGCTTGTTCGGGAGGCTGGAAGTCATCAAGTCTGTGTTCGAGACGGTTCGTGATAACCCTTGAAAACAGCTTATAAACATGACTCAGAAGCGTGATGGGTCTGTAGTTCTTCAATAGGCTGTTATCACCTTTTTTGAAGAACAGCACCACCTCACCCCTGCTCCACGTTTCAGGCGTTTTGCCCTCGGACAGGACGGAATTAAAGAGTTTCTGGAGGACTTTAAGTACCGGTGTTCCACCCCCTCTCAGAAGCTCTGAAGTGATTCCGTCCTCGCCCGGCGCCTTGTTGTTCTTAAGCTGCTTCAGGGTCATCCTAATCTCGTACAGACTGATGTCCGGGATATCTTCGGTATAATGTCGGGACAGCTTGGCTCTTGGATCTCCTACCAAGCTGTCAACGGGCTTTGCGACCGAAGTGTATAACTGTCCATAGAACCTCTCGATCTCGCCTAAAACCTCTGCTTTGGTCGACGCTATGCTGCCATCCTCCCGTTTCAGCTTTGTCATCTGGCTTTGCCCAATAGACTTGTCCTTTGCGAACACTTTGGAGCCTTGGTTCCGCTGTATGGTCTCTTTAACACGATTCGTATTAAAGAGACGCAGATCGATCGAGATTCGTTTCTGTACTTTTTTTTTTTCGTGGTAAAATCATCAAATGAGTCCTCCCACCCAGGGCAGGGCGGGAGGGACTGTCAGACTTGTACTGACTAAAATCCACGGTGTCCTTCACGAGCCCTTTACGTACCGGGGTTACGGTGATGGGTAAGTCCCGCGACCCCGGCAGGCTCTGGCCCTCTACAGGCCCCGTCAATTTGCTGACACTCCTTGAGGCGCGCGTGGAACACAACGCACCGTCGACCCGGGCATGGTCCATGGTCGGGCAGCGAGTCGCCCATTACTCGCTGCCCGCATGCCCGCGCCTACGGTGGCCGGAGATCGTCTGGCGACGTCCGTCGCCGTGGGCGTCTACCACTGCGGGAGGGTCGGAGGGAGGACACTGTTCTCTCCCTCACGCGGCACGCCTCCTCCTTCGCGAGCATGACTGATTTGCAGAAGGAGGCGACCGCTTCCCACTCCGTCTCGCCCCGCAGCATGGCCTCGACCAATGCCGGGCGCGAGAGGTCTCCGCCTATCGCCGTCGTGAGGACACGGCGGTGCTCTGCCCAAGCGGGGCAGTCCTGCACCGTATGCTCCACCGTGTCCTCAGGACGGTCCTCGCAGTGGTGACACCCAGGCGTTTCCTCCCTCCTTATCAGACACAGGAACCTCCCGAAACTTCCGTGTCCGGTGAGGACCTGCGTCATGCGGAAGGTAAGGACGCCGTGACGCCTATCCAGCCACTCCTCAAAGAGGGGTCTTACCGCCGCGATTGCGGCGTGCCCGTTCGTTTCTGTACTTGAATGATTTATGTAGTATATTAAATTAAATAAATATTGAGTCAGTAACTTTGTTTTGTTGTTGTTCGC
Source organism: Agrotis puta (assembly GCA_943136025.2). Lineage (NCBI taxonomy): Eukaryota > Metazoa > Arthropoda > Insecta > Lepidoptera > Noctuidae > Agrotis > Agrotis puta. The sequence goes on along the minus strand of OW964170.2, from coordinate 10,464,817 downwards.
GATGGAGCGAACAAAGAAAAATGCGTGTTATGATTTACTGAGAACAGTTCTATATTTGCAGGATAAACGAAATCACTAGAAGATACATGTTTTCTTGAATTTACAAGCGTTCTATTTTGTTAACAACGGAAATTTATGTTATTGAGAGTGAATATGTAGCGGTGGTGGCGCGTCCGCGTTGGCAGATTAGCGGCGTCAGCTACGCGCGCTGTGATTGGTCGACGGCTCAATTTTTGAGTTTGGCGGGCTATGCGTGGCGTGCATGGCGCACGGAAGTACGGCGTGTACATCCTCCCGGCCGTTGAAAGGTCTAGATGAAGCTTTCAACACAATTATTCTTCATAGGCAGGCAACAGGCAGAGGCGGTTGAGTGCACGGCGAACAGTCCCTTGGGCTGTGCTCACATCAGCCACTCTAGGTACTCCATCGGAACCAGGAAACAACTTGCTAACTCGTCCAAGACGCCAGCACAGAGGAGGGGTTTGATCTTCCTTGATTAAAACCAAATCATCAAGCTGTAATTCCTTGCCTTTGATGCGCCATTTGGTCCTCTGTTGAAGCTCTGAGATGTATTCGGAAGCCCAGCGTTTCCAAAAATGTTGCCTTGCTTGCTCGATGCGCTGGTATCGATTGAGGCGATGAACGTTGGAGTCCACAATGCTTGGCGTGGGTAGTGACGTCAACGACCTACCAATCAAAAAGTGTCCCGGGGTAAGAGGCTGGAAATCGTTAGGTGAAGGACTGAGAGGACAAAGGGGTCGGCTGTTGAGGATAGCTTCTATCTGAGCAAACACAGTGGTCAATTCCTCGAATGTTAGATGCGACTGTCCTAAAATCCTACGTAGGTGGAATTTTGCTGATTTTACACCAGCCTCTGCCAGACCGTTGAAGTGAGGAGCGTACGCCGGGGAGAAGCGAAATTCAATGCCCCGACGAGCGGCAAAATCCTTAATAGTTTCAGTATTGGTTTTAATAAAGCTACCGATTTCTTTAGCAGCAGCCACAAAATTGCGCCCATTGTCGCAGTAAATTAATTTTGGCATTCCTCGCCTAGCAATGAACCTATTTACGGTCTGTATGAACGCGTCCTTAGTTAAGTCGCTTACGACCTCAAGGTGTAAGCATTTATATCTGAGGCATACAAAGATGCAAAGATAGCATTTTGTTATCTTGCATCCTCGGCCCTTGCGATCAGTAATTAGAAATGGCCCGGCATAATCCGTACCGACAGTGCTGAAGGGAAAGTCGGCATCAATCCGATCTGTTGGTAGATCACCCATGATATTTGACATAGTCTCTCCCTTAAACCTGCGACATATAAAACAGTTACGTACGACACTTCGAGCTAGTTTCCTACCTCCTAGTGGCCAGTATCGCTCGCGAATTGAAGCTAAAAGACTTTGAGGCCCTGAGTGAAGCAGGCGTAAATGTTCTGTTTGAAAAATTAATTTAGTTAGGGCATGTTCTGCCTTTAGAATAATGGGATGTTTTTTATCATAGGAATAAGATGATTTATCAATGCGTCCTCCGACGCGTAGGATTTCCTTGTCGTCGAGAAATGGATTTAGAGAACAAATACTAGTGTTAGACTTTAAGGATTTATTTGATTGTAATAGTGTTATCTCTTTAGAGAAAGACTGACTTTGAGCTATTTTAATCAGTATCGTTAGAGCACTATCAAGTTCCTGGACTTGTAGGATTCCTGTAACTTTGTTAGTTGGATGTTTACAATTATTTATGAACCTAAGAACAGTGGCATAAACTCTTTGTAATTTAGAGAGTTTAGAAAATTGTTGAAAATTGGGTATGGATTTATCTTCAACGCACTGCACAGCAGGCATTGCCTTTATTTCAGGTAAGTTATTATCTAGATTTATATTGAGTACTGGCCAAGCTGATTCTGGCTGTTTTAGAAATTGAGGTCCCGACCACCATAGATCAGCTGTGTGAACGTGTTGTGGGTCCACACCGCGAGACGCTAGGTCAGCTGGATTTTCAGCAGTAGGAACATGACGCCATGCAGTAGCACCTGTGAGCTCAAGTATGGCAGCAACCCTATTAGCGACAAATATTTTAGCTTTGTTGGGAGACTTGAGCCATCCTAGAACCACGTTGGAATCAGTCCAGTACACTTTACGCTTTAGTTTGTAACTTAGAGCCTTACTGACAGCGGATGTCAACTCTGCGCCCAGTAAAGCACCACAAAGTTCCAATCTAGGAATAGTTTGAGTTGGAGCTACTCGTGCTTTGGCACACAATAAATGAACATGTACATTACCAAGACTATCTTCAGACCGTAGGTAAATACAACTACCGTAAGCTTGTTGAGAGGCGTCGCAAAAGCAGTGAAGCTCCACTGATGCTAGTTCGCCAATTAGAACTCTTCTAGGAATTTTCAAAGATGATAAAATATTAATATGTTTGGTAAACTTTATCCAAGGATCTAGGATGTCCCGTGGGACTTGTTCATCCCAGTCTAGTTTCTTAAGCCATAACGTTTGAAGTAATATTTTAGCCTTAATTGTACATAAAGAAATAAGACCTAGAGGATCAAATATTTTAAATGTAGTGGATAAAATCGTTCGTTTAGTACATTTAGAATTATCACTATCAGAATAATTAATTGAAAAATGAATATCATCAGAAATAGGAGACCAACCTACACCTAGTGTGCTGGTGGCATTACTAATAATTAAATCGGACTTTTCATTGTCTATAGAACTGTGATCTATTAGATTGGGAAAATTAGATCGGTATTTCCTAAGTGGGAAACACCCTTTGGCCAATTCAGTGGCAATAGATTGCTGTATATGACGCAGCTCTGTGCTTGTTTCAGCCCCTGTGAGCAGATCATCACAGTAAAAATCTCTTTGTATTATAGTTTTTATTTTTTGATCAACACATTCTTCACCGATTTGCCGAATACATCGGGTGGCGAGAAAACTTGCACTAGCAAAACCGTAAGTGACAGTATTTAGCCTTAGTGTGCGTAAAGGCTCGTCTTCATTATCACGCCACAAAATTAGTTGTAAATCGCGGTCAGATTGTCTTAGGTTGACTTGTCGGTACATTTTTTTTTATGTCCCCAGACAAGACATATTTATATTGACGGAAACGTATTAGTATATTGAATAATGAATCCTGAATAGTAGGACCTACCATCTGAAGGTTATTAACCGATAGACCAGAGGTAGTAGGCTCAGAGGCATTGAAGACTACTCTGAGCTTAGTAGACTCACTCTTGTCTCTGAAGACAGGATGATGAGGAAGGAAGTATGAGTTAGGTGGTTTTGGATTAGACGATTCAGAAAGATGTCCACAGTCAGCATATTCTTTAATAAATTGAGAGTAGAGCGCTTTAAGTTCTGGATTTTTTCTAAAACGTGACTCAAGGCTGTGAAATCGTTTCTTAGCTGTATAGTAGGATTCTCCCAGACAATCTACATTATCCTTTAGAGGAAGACCAACACAGAAACGACCATCACTTTCTCGGCAAGTATTAGAGAGAAAGTGTTTTTCACAAAGTTTTTCTTCTTCGGTGTAGGGCTGAAAATGGGGAACATTTTCTAAATCCCAAAACTTTGTTAATTGTTGATCAATGGATTGTTCTTCTTTAACTAAGAAATTACAAATAGTAGGCTTTTGACTTAACAATTGAGTAGAATTAGGCATTGGACCTGCTATGAGCCACCCGAGTTTAGAGTTCCGTAGATGAGTTTTACTGGTGCCAATGGAATGTTGTTTATTGCCTATCAACTCCCAAAATAGGTCAGCACCAATGAGCATATCAATGGGTGATGGCTCGTAGAAGCTAGGGTCAGCTAGTTGATAGCTACTTAAATTAAGTTGACTAACATCAATTGGAAACTTGGGTAAATTTTCTGTTATAGTTTTCAGAACTAAACAAAACATAGATACTTGATAGGCATTGTACTTATCTGCAATAGATTGTAGTATGAGACCACAGCGTTCTGTGCTCAATTTGATGGGGCTGTTACCTATACCGAGTATACCGACATTTGATGGCTGAGGAGTTAACTTGAGTCTTTGCTTTACCCTTTCGGTGATAAAGGACGATTGACTCCCGCTGTCGAGAACACATCGAATAACAATGCTAGCTTTTGTTTTTGGGTTAACTAGGCGTACTTTAGCTGTACATAATAGTGTCTCTGGCGATGATAACGCAGACATAGATATAGACGTAGTGCTGCTAGGCAAATGTAACAAACTGTTATGTTTTTGTTTACATTGGCGGCATGAACCTGAAAGTTTGCATGCTTGTACATTGTGACCAGGTCTTAGACAATTTACACATAAATTAAATGTCGCAACGACAGAGTTCCTATCTTCAGGAGTTTTTTCCTTGAATGTTGTGCATTCATAGAGGCGGTGATTGCCCTTGCACACATAGCATTCAACTTTACCTTTAGAAGAAGTAGTCTCATTAGATCTTGCGACAAATGACTTGGTTTGTTTATTATTGGAATTTTGTTTTACTTTATCTTTATCAGATTTGTTGTTGTTAAAAGTTTCTAAAACATTAGCTCGATTCTTTAAATAGGAAAAGAAATCTTCTAGGGTAGGAATGAGAGGCAAAGTATTTTTGTGTTCCTCCCACTTGAATGTGGAACCATTACCTAATTTTTCTACAAGAATAGCTATGATTAAAGCATCCCATTGATCCGTAGGCAGCCCTAGAGTGCTAAGAGCTCGCAAATTTTGATTGACATGATCAATCAAGAATCTTATAGATTTTTCAGTCTCTCGCACTGACTCAATTTGTAAAAAGGACTTTAAATGTTTGCTTATTAGTTGACGTTTGTCATCATACCGGCTACAGAGAATAGACCAAGCTTCATCATAGTTTTTGTCTGAAATTTCTAGATTGCCTAATGCACGCGCTGCTTCACCCTCTAAATATGAACCTAAGTAATGAAATTTGTGTACATTTTTAATAGAAGAATTTTCATGAATTAGCGAACAATAAATTTCTTTAAACTCTAGCCATTTCGAAAATGTCCCATCGAATTTGGGTATGTTTATGACAGGTAATTTAAAACCTAGCCTATCATGGTTATCATGTTGATGAGAACAATTTAAATTTTCATTATTATTAGGGGCAACGCTATGCGTTTTAATAAAATTTTGAGATATGGCGATGCAGTTGTCAAACTCTTGTTCTATTATATCCCGAGCTGTTAATTCATTGGCCTGATTAGCCTCAGGTTGAACTTCTATTAGGTTCTGCAGCTCGTCAAACTCACTGAACAACGCTTCCATTCGCGATGACTTCATGGCAAGCTTGCTGAGTTCTATAGGTGAAACTGAATCTAAATTAACTAGATTATCTAAATAGGTTTTAAACTTAGTGAGGCGTCCCTTGATGACACCTCTTTTGATGGTCAAATCTTTAAAATTTGCTTCAGAAGTCATAGCGAATGAGTTTTATTATTATGCAAAATAATAAAGATGTGGGTACGGTACGCTCCTCGTTCCGCCGTCCGGTGTGCAGTGCAGCAGAGGCCGGTGTAGCCAGCGAAGATGTTGAGCGAGCGCAGGCGCTGCTGAGTAGCGAGTACGCAGCGCGGCACGTGGGCTCTGCACCCTGTAGCGGCCGCCCGACGTCGTCAGTGCAGCAGCGATCGCTGAAATGTACCGTTAGGCTAGTAAGAAGCTGGTAGAAGCAAACGTGCGAACGTGCATGCGCTTTGAGAGGTTATGTTTGTTGGCACCCAATGATTCCAGTAGCTTGCAAACGATTCGAAACGAAAACAAATGAGATGAAAACACAGAACAACGTGCGATATAGGTGCATGCACTTGTGCAAAGATGATAGGCAGCTTAGTAATTAGCGTTGACACTTGCAGAAAACACGTTTAAATTCGAAAACGTGATTCAACTTTATTGGTGCATTGAATGAATTAGCAAATTATCGGGTCAGTGGTTCGTCTTAGGGGCGGAGAGGCTACACTCCAACCAATTGTCGTCACCAAACACTCGAAACATCGAACAAAGTGCACTCAGACAGAAGAGGAAAGACCTAGGAAAATATGATAGGAACGGGCTCACAGTTGGATCGGTAGGCGTTGCGTAGCAGGAAGCATTAGGCTGGCGTCCCGAAGCGCTGTTCCCGGCAGTGGTGCGATGCATGCGTGGACCACTCCGGCTGTAGGCAGGCCGCTCCGGCTGTAGGCAGGCCGCTTCGGTTTGAAGGCTGCTCTGGAATCTTCGATTGGTTGATGCAACTCCTTTGAAGATCTCGTAAACAACGTGAGCTTGGCTTGCTCCCCTTGGCTTGATCAGAAACTTGGCGGACCCGATTTGATTGCAGGTCCTGTCACGGTCGCCACTTTTGTTCGCGATGGAGCGAACAAGGAAAAATGCGTGTTATGATTTACTGAGAACAGTTCTATATTTGCAGGATAAACGAAATCACTAGAAGATACATGTTTTCTTGAATTTACAAGCGTTCTATTTTGTTAACAACGGAAATTTATGTTATTGAGAGTGAATATGTAGCGGTGGTGGCGCGTCCGCGTTGGCAGATTAGCGGCGTCAGCTACGCGCGCTGTGATTGGTCGACGGCTCAATTTTTGAGTTTGGCGGGCTATGCGTGGCGTGCATGGCGCACGGAAGTACGGCGTGTACAGTTGTTATTAACAAATCATGTTACATATTAAAAAGAGATTGTTTAAATGAAAAATGTGAAGTGTTTAATTTGTTAAATTACGTTGTATGGGTAAACTTATTTCAAGTTTTACCGTACAATGCACCAAATTTCAGTATTTTAAGGAATTCTTTACTTGACCACGTGAGTTTCGGTTTCGGTTTCGGTTTCGGCCGAAACTGAAGCCACTGCCGAATATTCGGTTTCGGATTCGGTTACGGCCGAAAAACCAGTTTCGGTCGGACCTTAGTAAAAAGGCTGAATACAATTATAACCATGATATGTCAGATATTAACTTTGAAATTCTTACTAACATAGTTACAGAAACTCGCAAACTAATTAAGAAAAAAAAATTTGAATCTTGGCGTAACTTTTGTTTATCTATTTCACCGAATACACACCCTTCAATTGTCTGGCAATATATTCGTAGATTTAGATCCATTTACAAAAACCATTCTCCTATCCCTGATTCTTTAGCCAGCGACTTTTTAGATAAGTTAGCTCCTCCTTGGGTTCCTGAGAATAACCTGTCTCTCATACCCGATAACCTAAATAGTAATTCGACGCTAGATTCTTTGTTCACTCTGACTGAATTAAAGGCTGTTATTAATAAAACTAATGATTCAGCCCCTGGCATTGATGGTATACCTTATTCCTTTTTTTCTCATTTAAATGATAATGTTCTCAGTTATTATTTACAACTCACTATTTCTGTAATGAAAACAGGAAACGTTCCTAGTGAATGGAAACGTCAAATAGTGTTGCCATTCCTTAAACCAAATAAAACGCCTTCTGATGTTTCATCATATCGTCCTATAGTTTTGTCTTCAATTCTTATAAAATTAGCGGAACATTTAATTAAAAATCGACTGGAATGGTTTGTGGAAAGTAAAGGCCTTCTGGCAGAATCACAATATGGCTTTCGGAAAGGAAAAAGTACCACAGACTGTTTAAACATATTTACATCTGATATTAGAATATCATTTTCTAATAATCAAGCTACCGTGGCGGTTTTTCTCGACATAAATGCAGCATACGATAATGTGATTTTGTCAGTCTTACAACATAAATTAAAGATCTTGCAGGTTCCAGTAATCTTGACTAATTTCATTATTAATATTCTGGCTGAACGGTCTGTCACCATGTCAATAGGGAACCGAGAGGTTTCTCAAATTGTATGGAGAGGTCTCCCACAAGGTTCTGTACTCAGTCCGCTTTTATATAACATATACACATTTGATTTAGATTCATCATTATCTAATTATGTTAGTGTCCTTCAATATGCCGATGATTTGCTGTTATATACTACAAACCAATCTATTGAACAAGCTAGTTTTGCCATGAATTCCGCACTATCCGCTTTGTGTTCTTGGTTACATCATAATGGTTTAGAGCTATCAACATCTAAAAGCGCAGCTGTGCTATTCACCCGAAAACGAAACGTTCCCCATATTAATATTCTCTTCAAAAATACACCCATTCCAGTCACAGACAATTTCAGATATTTGGGTGTAATTTTAGATTCAAAACTAAGTAGTGTTCCCCATTGCGAGTTTATCACTAATAAATGCGAAAAGCATCTAAACATGCTGAGATGCCTTTCTGGAGTGTGGTGGGGTGCACATCCTTTCTCACTCAAGCTAATTTATAATGCAATAATTAGAAGTTCATTAGATTATGCATCATATGTTCTTGAACCAGGGAGCGTTTTGGCTTTTAAAAAATGGGACCGTATCCAGTATAAAGCATTAAGAGTCATTTCAGGTGCGATGAAATCTAGTCCCACAAATGCTTTGCAAGTGGAATGTGGCGAAGCCCCTTTACAAATTAGAAGACAATTTCTTTCTGATAAATATTTGTTCCGGATTATGCAGTTCGCTGCTCACCCTCTCATTCCTAAACTGCACCTTTTAGTAACGCTGATAGAATCTTCAGATTACTGGTCACATAAACGTGCTCCTTGTTTAGTTATAAGCTACAAAAAATATCTTTCTCTATCTTCTCCAATTCATCGTTCTAACAAACTCCCCATATTTAGCTGTAGTTATGATTGTTTACTGTTCAGCCCTAATATTATTTTCGACTGCTTTAGTAAATCCGACCCGGACGTTTGTTTAAAATTTGATCATTTTCTTACTGAACATTCAGACTATCATAATATTTTTACTGATGCTTCCAAGCTTTCTCCAACGAGTTGTGTTGGGGTAAGCACTTTCCATTCCCAATACAACATCGTTCAAAAAATAAAACTTCCTCCGGAGACTTCCGTTTTTACGGGAGAATGTTTTGGGATTCTAAAGGCTATTCAATACATTCGAGTTTATCAGCTTAAAAAGGTTATAATTTTTTCAGACTCCCAAAGTGCTCTTTTAGCAATTAACAAATGCCTGTTGGGAAATAAATCCCATTTTCCCATCATTTACTCAATAAGAGAATTGGCGTACAAATTTTTTTCAGACGGATATGACTTACTTTTTGCGTGGGTTCCAGCCCACACTGGCATTAAAGGTAACGAAGTGGCGAACGTTCTTGCAGGTGATGCAGTGCAGTGTGGGGACATTGTTCCATATAAAATTTTTTGCGATGATATTTTAGAATTACCTAAAACTTTTCTTCGGGACACCTGGAAGGTGGCTTGGGAAACGAGCAGTGCGCTGAAAGGTCATTATTTTCATTTGATTCAACCCGATGTTTCGGATAAACCGTGGTTTGGCAGGGCTAAGTTTGGCAAGATGGAGACTTCCACTCTCATACGTATGAGGCTTGGTCACGTTTGCTCTCCAGCTCATCTTGCCAGACTTAAAATTATAAACGATCCCAGTTGCTCTTGTGGTATGGATGTGGGTGACATAAACCACATTTTTTTCTCTTGTCCTCAATATGACCGATCTTCCTTTCTTAGTGACCTTATATCTCTCCGTATTCCTTTTCCTACCTCAATATTTTCTCTACTTTGTACAAATAGTTTACCTGTATATAAATGTATAGTATCATTCATTATCTTTAATAACATTAAATTGTAATTTTTGTTGTTTTGTAAATACGTCTGTCTTTTTTAGTTCATCACTCATTATCTTCATCCTTGATTGTATCCCTATTGATCCTATATCCTAAATTCCGTGATTTCCGTTTTTTATAATAATACCGTTTCCCTATCTTTAATGAATAATGTTAAAAAAACATGACATTGGTTTGGTTATGGTTATGCACAAATCGTGCGAGCCAAAGGGAAGAAAAAAAAAAAAAAAAAAACGCCACTAGGGACTTTAGCACCCATTTCACCGGGGAAATAAGAAAGTGTCAATGTCAGATGTCAATCAATGTCTACTGTCAATCGATTTTTGAAGTGAAAACTTCTTTAGCGGCGTTGTGCACCAGTGCACTTTTTTTGGAATGGGTAAAAAATGTTAAACTCGCGTCAGGACACGTGACCTGATCGAAAATTCGTAAGACGGATGGAGGTAAGACAGCTGGCGCGGCGTAGGAGAGGGAGTATCCCCCTCTCTTTCTACGGCGCGGCGAAAATGTATGCCTGCGCCTGCTGTTTCGTTTAGGCTTCGCAGGGCGCTTGCGCAAATGTTCGTGTGTGTTTATGTTACAGCGTGTTACTGCTGTGTGTTCATAAAATCCGTGTATATATATGAATAGTCGTAGTATGTATGTATTGTATATTCAAGTTTTCACTTCTGCCGGCACTCCTACAGTGCAAGCCGTCGTTTTTTTTATATTCGTAGTTGAGCTAAGTCACAAAGCCATACCACCTCGTCCTTCAGTGTAATAGAATGTTTTTAATACAGTAGAGTGCTTTCTTGTCCAGACGTCCAATCCAGCTAGCTATGTCCAAGCGAGGCAAGCGAGTCCAAGTCAGAAGTCTAGTCTAGTGCACAGAACATAATACTCATAACCATTGATATATAGCAATGTTCTTAACGGAGAAGATTGCTAATGCCATACAATATTTAATAACCACTATACAGCCCCGAGGAAATTTATCTGTTATGGGCCTACCACACGCACAAGCTTTACCACGGTTTTACCTACGCAAGCCAGCTTGTACACGGAACACCGTGCGTGTGGTTGGTAAAACTGTATCTCGCGCAAACCCCACAACGCGGCCTGCGGGATTGCCTGAGCAGTTAGAACAGTGGTGAAGTCTGCGCGGTTGGGTTGGGTTCAGTGTCTAAGCCAGGACATTATTGGACATCCGTCAGTCAAAATGGCAGATTTACGAGCGAATTCTTGACAGAATTTATAAAACTTTATAAATCTCTTCCTACATTGTGGAAAATAAAATCAAGGGATTATTCCGACCGAAATAATAAGAATGCTTACGAAAAAATGTTGAAAAAAATGAAAGAGGTAAGAACTTTAACATTTGATTAAAGTAGATGTTAGATTGTGTATGAGGAAAAGTTCCACAATCCTTTAGAAAATTACTATGCCTGCAGCCTGCAATGACACGTGCGTAGCCCCTCCTTGCGCCATACCATGATATACATGGCCTTCTGTACTCCAGTGGAAACGTAGATCAACTACGTTGTCAACTAAATTAATACACTTATTTACTAACCACCGCGTGCTCGTACACAGCATGCGCCGCGGTGGGCCTGCGCCTTTATGCCGTCCGTGAAGCTTGCGCTTTCTTTTGAAAAATGCAACCAGTCACTAAACCGACTTTACAGTCAATCGATTTTTTTTTTATGCGAGAAGCTTGCGTGGTGAGAACTGTGGTGAAGCTTGAGCGTGTGGTAGGCCCATTAAACTCCCTCCTTCCACGTTTAATTTCCCCAACACTCGACAATGGCAACAATGGCTAAGGCCGCTTGCCACAATCAAAAAAGAAGTTTATCTGTCAATGTCATTTACAGTTACACTGTCACAAACTGTCGTTGTCACTTGTCGCCGTTGTCGGTGTAGTTACGTGTACGGTATAATAAAACACGGAGATTTTCCATAAAACAGTTTTATTTGTTATAATACGTATCATATGTTGTAAATTGATCAATACCCTTCCAAAATGTACAAAATATATACCAGAACGAACAGTTATTTTGCAATCAATCCAATGGCGAATCCATTGTTTGGTAAGTTTAGCTTTGCTCGACATGACCTTGAGGACTGTTTACTGTTTAAAAAGAGGTAAGATCGTAAAACTGACTTATTTATGTTTGATCAACCTTTTCAGGTGGATTTACTAATAACGTTGGCCAGGATGTAAACCGTATACACGCTACAACTGGTCTAAGATTCCCCCCGGCTGCTGCCTTGAAATTGCCGACAAACGTAGTTGACATAAATGCTTCAGAAATGGGTAGATTTTCGCCACTGAGAGAACGAGATATATCTGGTCCAGTTATCAGTTCTTGTTACAAAAAACAGTTGGATTTGGGAAAAATTGATATAACTGTACAGTCAGATCCTCATGTGAACAAATATGATTGCCGTGGAGCTGTCAGTTTATCTTCTTCCATGCAAAGCAATGTTCCTAGCCCGTTCAGTGGCAACCATACCCATCTTAATATGCCTGGGTCACAGTGGGGCCAAGGACACAAGTATTTGTCTGATCATCTTCACAGTGCTCATTACTTGACACTCAGAAATGAGTATCGCGCAAGAGCATCTGAAAACGGTATGTAGAAAAATACAATTAAATATTGCCTTGTTGGTTTACTAACAACACTGACACAAGTGCTTTTATGAAAGTATTCTTTTATTCTATGCTTGGGTTTTAAAGTTTAATGTATCAGTTGAACATAATACTGACTGTATGAGTTACAGATATATGATATGAGTCTTTGAGCATGTATCTTCAATGTAATATTGTAAGTGATGCATGTCACACATATAAATGTATAACAAAGCATGGGCATAGCCAGCAACTTGTTCCCTCTGTAAAGATTGGTAAGAATGAAAATGCCAATGACATCTTGGCTTTTTATAAATATTTATGTGCAAACTGTATGTCATTCTGGATACAACTTATCTCATTTTGCATTTCATACTGTTTTATAACCTGGCTAATCCCATGGACACAGGTACTTATGTCTCATTAATAATTTATTAATTTAATATTAATATCTAAGTATTTTCAGTTTTCCATCCAATTAACACAATGCATTGCTTATCTAATTCAAAAACAATAGTCTGGTTGTATAACAACCAATACATACAATACAGCTTTGTTTTAATTTGCATTATTTCAGTTCCACATACCCTTTTAAGTTGGATGAGTGTCAACTATTTAACCACTTATGTATCTGCCATTGCCAAAACTATGTAGCAGCTCACCAGTTGCATCTTTTTCTGTCAGCTGATTTAAAATATACATGTCAACAACATAACATTGATCCATACAAAATTACTAAGGGGTGCTTCATGATGTTAATATTCTGTTTACCTCTTTTCAAAGCATAGCTGTTGGCACAAGATATATGAGTACAGATACTAAACCTCCACTGAGTGCCAAAGAAAAGTTGAAAAAGGCTGTCACAGAATATGGTTCAACAGTGATTGTATTTCATATTGGCCTTTCACTGATATCATTGGGTTCCTGCTATCTTCTAATATCTAGGTATGTTGCATTGCTATAACAATCTCATAATTCACAACTAATTTTTTCAAATTTATTACTATACATTATTTTGTAACCATGGTTAAATAATGATAATAATCTTCTTAGAGTTAAGAAAATAATTATTTCCATTTTGTTTTCAGCGGCTTCGATTTAGTGGCAGTGTTAAAATATTTCAACATAAGTGAAGGCACAATTTTGAAGGCAGCGTCATCAAATGCAGGAACATTTGTTGTAGCTTATACTGTACACAAGTTTTTTGCGCCTTTCAGGATAGCAATAACACTGACTGCTACGCCTTTTATTGTGCGACATTTAAGAAATATTGGGTTTATAAAGCGCAGTGTACCTGGTGGTGGGAAATAAAATTTAAATAAAAAACTTTTTTATAACTTGTAGTCTTTATAATTTATAAACGACCGATAGTCCAACAACTTTATGAACATATAACATTTTATGTACAATACCTATGTAAGCTGACTGTTGATTGTGAAGGTGTGTCTTGTGACTGGGACTGTAGCACCATAACTATTTTTGTACTAGTTTTATTTTATGTCTTTTGACAATTCAAAAGTGCCTGTATGTGTATTTTTGATTTTATTTACGAGTTATGACATTTTTTCGATTGGCGGCGCTAATTGACTGTAAGAGGCCTCTTAGAGCGAGAGTAATTCCAATGTGGGAAAGTGACAGCTCTCCAAGTCGTCTAGCGCCATCTCGCTTTAAGACGCCAACGAAAATGCTCTGTAATATTTCATAGGTTTTCAACTGTATATGCTTATACTTAAAGTTGAAAATCTATTAGACCACTGAGCATTTACGTTTATTGTTTGCCGCTTGTCTTTTACGTGGTAAAATCATCTTATGAATCCTCCCACCCAGGGCAGGTAAGACTCGTACTGACTAAAATCCACGGTGTCCTTCAATAGCCCTTTACTTTCCGGGGTCACGGTAATTCGGGAGTCCCGTGACCCCGGCAGGCTTTGGCCCTTACAGGGGGCCCCGTCACTATGCTGACACTCCTTGAGGCGCGCGCGGAACACAACGCGCCGTCGACCCGGTCATGGTCCATGGTCGAACAGCGAGTCGCCCATTACTCCCCGCCCGTATGCCCGTGCCTACGGTGGCCGGAGATCGACTTCCGACGTCCTTCGCCGTTGGTGTCTACCACTGCGGCTGGGGTGGAGGGAGAACGCTGTCCTCTCCCTCACGCGGCCCGCCTCCTCCTTCCCGAGCATGACTGCTTCGCAGAAGGAGGCGACCGCTTCCCACTCCGTCTCGCCCCGCAGCATGGCCTCGAGTAATGCCGGGCGCGAGAGGTCTTCGCCTATCCCCGTCGTCAGTTCACGACGGTGCTCTGCCCAGCGGGGCAGTCCTGGCCTGCACCGTATGCTCCTATCCTCCTATCCTATCCTCCGGTGCCTCTGTCCTGGGTGGGAGGACTCATTTAATGATTTTACCACGATACAAAAAGGAGTTTCGGACCCAATTTTAGTAAAAACTAAAACAGCTTCATCTTTTTAACATAAATTAATCACTTTATCACTTTACTGTGGTGACAGCGACAGTCTGTACAACTAAAGGTAGATCCATATTTTGCTTTTTGTCTTTTGCCATACCTACCCACATCAAAAATTTGCCACGTGTGCGAGATGGCCTCGCGCGTGAAGGGCTCCGTCCCATTATCTATAAAAACGACAGAAAACCATTTCCTTTAGGTACTTACTCACCTCAGGTCTATTGTATGGGAGCCCCAAATATTATTTTTATCCTGTTTTTTGAGTATGTGTTGTTATAGCGGCAACAGAAATACATGATCTGTGAAAACAACTGTCCATCATGGCTCAAGAGGTATAGCTTGCTGACAGATGGACAGCGGAGTTTTAATAAAAGGGTCTTGTTTTACTCTTTGTTTATGGAAGGAACCCTTAAAACGAACACAAATACCGGTGTTGATGATGACCTAGAAGAGCTATTAGCTGGTAACCGGGCACATAACAACACAGATCACCCTTTAGAAAAAAAACATTCCGAATAGGTACCTGCCTACGTAACGGTCATTTATTGGTGTAAAACACAAGTCGAGTAAGACTCGAGACGTCAATAACATTATTATAAGATAACGGTGTCAAATGTTCATTATTTTATTACTACATAAATTCATTTTGTTTATTCAAATGTATGTATTACCCGATAATTCTTACGAGTAGCTACTTATTAGTAAGAATTTGATACAGAGTAGTTGAGCCAATAGCGCAGCGAACTATTTGTGTTTTGACCTAATAATAATTTATTTGGAATGTTTGGTGGCAAAGTGACATGTGCTATATATTTATTATTTTGTTCTGTCCTAATTTATGGTGTATGTGATAACAGGTTAGTAATACCTAGGTATTTGCTTATGAATACTGACTTAAAAAAAAAAATTATACGCTCAATTTACCTCCATTGCTACGGAGTAAGTATAGTGGAAGCGATTTTTCGTAGGTACTTAACTATCTTTTTTTTTAATTATTTATGTGGAGGTTCACTATTAAAGAAAGGCAAAACACGCTTATAGTACACCTTACGTAAAGAGTGGAAACAAACCACAACCTTAAAGTCATATTTTAGAGAATTTTCGCGCATCACCGAGTTTCGCAGTTACAATCGCATAGGTACTTTTCTATTTTAAACATCTCACAATAGATACTAGGTTAAGTCACATTAAGCTTTGTAAGATTTCGATTCTGCGGGGGTACATACCTATAAAATGAGTCTATAACCTTAACCTAAGTTACCTCTAGATTCGGGTTTTCTCATACTGTCCCAGATCAAAGTAGCTCTGTATAGTAGCAACTGTTCCCCCCACTTGGCATCCCAAAACGATTTTTTGAATTCAAAACCTACTGGTTGTTTATGTTTCTGAGATTGACGAGTTCAAACAAACAAACTCTTCAGCTTTATAATGTTAGTATAGATACAAAAATGTATGTCATATCATCTTGTTGCGCACAAGCACGAAATAAAAAACATTGCGTTTTTTTTTTATTTCGTGCTTGTGCGCAACAAGATGATATGACATACATTTTTGTAGGTAGGTCAACAAGATTTATAGGTAGGTATATCAAAATAGGTACTTACTCGTAGTAACTTTTTGAAACTGCAAACCTTCTCAAAATGAATCGTTCTGCTCTTGCCTAGGACCATACAGCCTAATGGTCGTTTGCGGAGGCGGGCCGCGTGAGGCAGAGGACAGCGTCCTCCCTCCACCCCAGCCGCAGTGGTAGACGCCCACGGGACCCCCCCGTACCGTGACCCCGGTACGTAAAGGGCTATTGTGTCCTTCAATAGCCCTTTACGTACCGGATTTTAGTCAGTACAAGTATGACAGTCCCTCCCGCCCCGCCCTGTGTGGGAGGATTCAATTGATGATTTTACCACGATAAAAAAAAAAATGGTTGTTGGCTCTTACCAACAGAGCTGCATGCACTTTTTCATTGTCAAATTTAGTTAGTCACTCTCGTCACGAAAGCAGCATCACATGCATAACCACATCTGTTTTTTTTTCTGTTATGTACTAAATTAATAGGTACAGATAGCATATCAAAAGTCGATGACCACATTCAGATTTTCAAAATCACTGTACATCATATCACCTATAAATCGCTCAACAAGACAGGGCAGCCAGTATTGAATGAACATCAATAAAGTTCATTTATTGAACACTACCCGTCAAAGGTCACTGAACACCGTTTTGTCAAAAACTGCTGATTATTTATATTATAGTTATATCCGAATCAATAAGGGATATCAACTTACCAAATTAATCTTGTTTAATTATGAAAACTTTCTGAAACCACGCCACATTCCTCGTATAACTAACAACTTCTTCGTTTTACGTTTTATATTCCACTCGATTTTAGTTTCTTTCATAACGTGTATTGGGGACCTGTCAAGGGAAAAAGCCCATTTGTTTTGTTCTGTCTGTCGTACGTACCCTGTGCACTCGTACCTGTTTAATTGTATTTTTTGGAAGTGCTTCTACTGGTTATTGTGTGGGGTTCACTATCAATATTCAGTTGTTAGATATTTTAAATATTCTTGTATCTACCATGAGTACAGCTACTCATAATACTTTTGTTGTCTATCCGAATCTATCTAGTACCTACCTATTTGTGTTCCAATTTGCTATCATTTAGAATTAGGTAGTCGTCACTTGTTATGCTAACCTCTTGACTTGTCAAAATGGCTGCTATCGAAAGTAACACGTGCGGTACAAGCGAAAATGACGTTGACGGTATCTCCGATAATGAAAGTTAAGTAACGAACATTTACTTAGAACGGACTTTGTAGTTAGGTAGAAATAATGTAAGAACACATCTATTGATTTTTACAATCCGGACTTCTGTTGAGGTGCTAGGTGCCATTGAGTTAAAGATATTATTATAACCTAGTGGCACTTCCCTCTGCGGCTCAGCGCCCGTTTAGCGACAGTCTCGACTCTCGCCGTTAATACAATTGGCCATGGAGTAGGCCAGTTAAATTATCTTTTTTTTATTATTTAATGCATGCGATTTTTACAGTAGTTACCTAGGTAAGGCCAGATGTTTGATCAATAGTTAAACTATTTTAACTAGTTTAACTATTGATCAAACATCTGGCCTTATGACGGTAACTATCTCTCTATTAAATTTTAAGCGATTTTTTTTAAATGCTATTTTTGTTGATTTATTTACTTACAAATATCTATAGTAGGAACAAAATACTTAAATATTAGGTACTAGGTTGTTACTTTATAAGAGGTGTTTAAAGTATCAACCTAGTAATAGATGCTGTATCTATATGTTAATAAATGTAGCGACTTGATAAATTTATTTTATTTTCCTTTACAGCACCAGCGAAGTTGATGACGGGCTTTATCTGTTCGATTTCACAAAAAGCGATGACGTCGACGTTTGGCAAGAACAATCTGATACCGTGCGGGATGTTGGCATGTCCAAGGCCATATTTGTTATTCATAAAAATATTGGCTTTAGACGAGCTATATTTTTTGCACTCTTGAATCCACAACTCAACGGTGCCGGATTTGCTGGAATACGAGCCATTCAGTCATATAACCTTACGGGCCACACAACACTTCAAATCAAATGTAGAGGCCAAGGGCAGTATAATGGGTTCAAAGTTACTTTACGGCACAAAGGTTTAAATGAGGAACCTAATTACTCATTTGAACAATATTTCCAGGTAATACCTTCTTATTGTTATTACATACCGGGTAGATATCGTATGCTCAGTTTCATTTATATTGGCACATGCAATTGACAACGAAATGAAATGAATGTTATTAATAGAGCTAAGTAAATACGCGTACCCGCGTTCTCTGATTAAATCTATACTTCTATTATAAAGCTGAAGTTATTATAAATAGGAAGCTAAGTTTAAATTAAGTCGTTTTAAAGGCTCAATGTGCACACGGCTACACATCAAACTATAGAAAAGCAGTTTATCTTGCGACTCACTTTATATGAGCTCACTACACATTGAACGATCAGCTTAATACTACTTAGTTTTGCATATGTTGATGTGTAGGTAGCCGTGTGTACATCTTCCTTCTGCCCCTTTATCGTATTAGTTGAAGTCACCGTAGTAGCGTTTGCGACCACTGCACCTAAAATATAGTTCTACTTGTCATTTAATTTATATGTTTATATAATTTATTCTATGTATTTTCAGGCACCTAAGGACGACTTTGCCATACGTAATCTCAAATTTTCCGAGTTTAAAGCTTATTATCGAGGTAAAAGAGTTACCAACAATGAGATATTAGATTTGTCCCAGATTACAAGTATTGGTATTCAAATGTATGGTGGAGTTTATCAACCGGTGAAACAGAAAGGTCCAGCAACATTGGAAATTGATTGGATACGAGCAGTTTAAATTAAAGTAACTGTATAAACAATAAAAATATTTGTGCCACAGCTGTGTTTTTATTGAGAATGCTCAATTAATCATAAGGATAAAAACAAGTACGCACTAATAGAATTTACCACCTATTTTCATCGTTAGCAAAAGCCGAAATAAAGATTTGCTGCCAGAGTTTTAAAAGCAAAATCTTAACTTTCGTACGTAGCCACTGAAGACTTCCAACAGTCCAAATGTGACCGCATTCCAAAGTCTGCCCATGACGTAGAATAAGCTGTTTTTGAAACGGCGTCTCAGCTATGGATTTCTAAACGGATTGAAGTCCAGCAAGCCACTCCATATTCACGCCCTCCATATTCATGCCACGTGAGCTTGTTCGAAGTGATCATCTATGCAAAACATTGACCACACTATCTAAACGCAATTACAGCGCTGTGTAGAAAACACGAAAAACTACGTCCGGTTCAACTTTTTTCGGGCTGGTGACATTGAAAGAAGTGAGAGTAGCTATTAGGTACTTAATCCCCGAGCCAAAGCCTGCCGGGGTCGCGGGATCGTATTATCAGGTAACCGTGGCCTCGGAACGTAGAGGGCTATTGAAGGACACCATGGATTTTAGTCAGTACAAGTCGTGATAGTCCTGCCCTGGTTGGGAGAACTCACTGAATGATTTACCGCGTAAAAAAAGTGGACTTAAAAATGGAAGTCAGCCAGATTTTGTCGGGCCTTAGAAGATGTTTATCTTCTTCCCGATAAAATCTGGCCGACTTGGAGACAAATCTCGAAAAATTCGCGGCTTTCTTTGTGTTATCAAAATTAAAAACCATGATGCTAAGTCGGTGTCAGGGTCACTACCCTACGCTGCACCACTGAATGTATTGATAACCTTTACGACAATTTACACAAAAGTGCTTATCTTTGTAGGTAGGCGTCATCGAGTTGTATGCAAAACAGCTTTATCATAATGACATAACCAAACAGGGTCCAATGGTAATGGTATGGGCTCTACCCTAAAAATTACACAATTAACAGTATACATAATTAATAACTTTATTATCTAGAATTAGGTCATCACTAGATATAATTATAATCAGTATACACTCAAGACCAAAATTATATTAAATAAAATAAATGCTTATTGCTGTAGTTTATCGTTGTCGGGACGGCAACAACAGTGTGAGTGCTGTCATAGCATCAGGGAATAGAGAGTGGTAGTTGACAAGTGGCACGTATGCCGCCGTGATGACGCGTCCGGCAAACCACCGGCCGTGCAGCGTGTTTACTGACGCCACCGCTGTCGCTATCGTTGGGCATTTGCAGTAAACGTTTCCTTGCGGTGATGCTTTATCTACATACACGTGCAAGACCCCACCATGTTTATTGCATTCACTAATGACATCATCTCTTATTTCAATATCCCAGCTAGGATTAGTTTCCCTGAAAAAAAGTTTACATTGTAGCTATTATTCCTAATTACTAGTTAATTAAATAAAAGTGTAATTTTAATAACTTATACCTCAGACCAGATTATTGTTTATTTAAGAGTGTGCAAGTGTTAGATAACGGGCATGACTTCACAATATGGCGCCATCACAATATCATCCTTATCTTAGTTACATAGTAAATTTGCGAGTAACCTAAATGAGGCTACTTGAAAATAGCATTATATCAAATACCTTTCTAGCGTTTAACGTTTAACTACACAAATGACACTTACGAGGCTGGATCAAACATATTGTTGAGCATAAAGCACTGCGTCGCGATAGGGGGTGCTACTTGTGGTTGTGGAGTAACCAGTGCTGAACCAGCACCCATCAATACTGATGCTGCAGCAGGTGGAATCTGAAATCAAGCCCATCTTATGATTTGATATGTTTTAAGTGTTTCTGTGGATTCGGAATATAAATGACAAATAGTTCTGCTCAAGTTTTAGTAACAGACATAAAATTCAATCCACTGAGTAAAGTTACACATGCAAGCTCACATAAGAAATGCAATCTCGGTCAAGATTCAGACAATATTAATGAAATTTGCCATAGTATAACGAGACTGAGGGTACGCTACTGAAACACTACTGCCCTTTGAGAAGTCGAAACAATTACGTACTTAATGAGTGTCTGCTGATTTGTTGAGCTGTTCAAAAAAAAATCGATTTTTATTACGAGATTCTGGTTCTTTGTCAGAACACAAAACACAGCTATACGAATTCTCAATTTCTACCCGAGATTGAATTCCCTACTCACAGCTGAAACCTTAAATAATCAAAGGGTTTAATTCACAATTTCCCACTATAGTATAGACATATTATTTCCATGGTAACAGATATTTATAGTCAAAAGCTTGATGTCATTTTCTTGAATTTGTAGGTTTTGCAATAAAAAAAAATAAAGTCCCGGACATTGTTTGGAATCTACACTATAGTTTGAAAAAAAGTCACAATATCTATATTATTGTCTAGAAAGGTGGTTCAAGTTTAAACGTCACATTACTCAGCAGTGCCGTGAACAGTGTTATGGACTTTACACTGATCTGTCCTTTTTCTGAAACTGCATGCTGCTGTAAAACATAATTTTGTAATACTCCAAAAACGGAAAAAACCAGAACCCAGGGTGAATTGTAGAGTCCAAGGTGGAAAACAAAGGTTTCCAGGATTTTTTGTGTAGGTATAGGCAAATGACTAAGAAATAGTTATTTTCGATCCAAATGCGAGAAGTCTGTCTTTATGAACGAGTTCCGACTTTTGAGCCGAGCCGTAGGCGAGGGTCAATAGCTGGAACGAGTTGTAAAGACAGATTCGCACGTGTATTGAACAACTATTTTTAATACAGTTGCGAAGAAATAAAAATTTTAATAATAAAAAATTAACTCCACTTAGCATAGAAAATTTTACGAAAATGGCGCCAAGTATATTTTTTGTCATCATACGCAAAGGCAGTGTACTCATACAGCCAATGTTTTGTTTATGTCGATACTAATTTTGCTTTATTATTTGAACAAATAAATAACAAATAACAAATTTCATTTTTTTTGCATGATTATTATCAGTCTTGTAACGAAGAAAAAAATTTTGAATTAATATTTTAGTAAAAATGAAAAAAGATTAGACTAAAGTCTCTTTGGTTGCATAACAACATAATAAATTAATATGGGCGAGAGCCAATATTAATTTATTTTGGTAGTACGGTTTTTTATTTATCTAGTGCGAGAAATTGCATTTTACGCACAGAAAACTCCCCCATAAAATGTCAATTTTCATGCAACTGTGTTAAAAAACAAATTATGCAAAAAAAATATTATCAAAACTAGCCATAATGACAGCATCAAAAATTTTTAATCTATTTAGTCCTTCAGTTACCTAAGATATGCTTAGTACACATAGCATGGCACTGGTGCAAACGGGTTCAACTAAGCTATTCTTTTATAACCGACTTTAAAAAAGGTAGAAGTTCTCAATTCGACTGTATTTTTTTTTATATAGATAGATGCGTGCTGTGACTACGTGCTATGGATGGTCGCAAGTGGTGCTACTATGTTGGTTTGTCCATACATCGCATAGCTGTGCATCTTCCTCTCACAGCTATGCTATCCTGAAGCGGCGCATTTTATAGCATACACATTGCTTCGTAGCTTAGCTTTCACATTATCGCAGCACACCTGCATAGCACTTCTTTTGCGGAAAAGCACCGTTAGGGTGTTGAAAAATAATGAATATTTGTTTTGTTACACTTATCATATTGTTAATTATGTAAATTTTTCTTTCTGGTTTGCTTTTTTTTTAGCCATATTTGCCCTGCCTTGTTTTTCAGGGCTATCTTGTGTATGAAGATTTTGTTCTGCTCAAATAAAGTCCTTTACTTTTGAATTAAAATATGAAAACATTACATACATAAAAGTGCAAGTAATTGAAAAAGCCTTAATTTTTTTACCTGTAATCCAGTGCCTTCTGCAAGTTTAAACATTAATTGTAAACGACCTGTGGCACCTAGGTCAATACCAGCACGGTCTAACTCGTCAGCGTCAAATCTAGTGCTAGAACCGCCATCAGTGCGTTCCGTCACATTGCCAACTTTCATGGGTCGTCCAGCTAATTCAAATCCATTTAACTGTTCCATCGCCTTCTTCGCGTCCGCCGCATGATGAAACTGAAATATTAATGATTTGCTGCTATAAATTTTAATTTACGATAATCACATCTTACATTATATAACGTCCAGATTCCTAGAAGACTACTGAGAATTGAAGCTAAAAAACACGGTAGAAAATTGCTCTCGTCATTCGATTCCTACATAAAATTAGTGAACATCTCCAAGGAAAACATTTAAATGTGTGCGTGGCGCTCAATCACACTTTTATAAAAAATGTGGCTGCACTAAAAACTTTTTTAAACACAGATTCTAGACATTTTATAATATATTAATAATAATTAATTCATTCATTTTATAATTATTTTTTTTACATTTTATACAATAGTGTAAGTTCATAACTGCAATTTTAAGTAGCATTAATTAATTACCGTAAGAAATCCATATCCTTTGCTTTTTCCTGTTTCAGGGTCGGTCATAAGCTGAATGTGATCAATTTTTCCAAAAGGTTCAAATATACCGCGTAGCATGTCTTCTGTAATGTTAAAATGCAATGAACCAACATATAGTCTTGTCGGTCCGTTACTGGTCTTTGGTGCTAAGTTCGGCAATGTATTGCCTACCCTGTTCTTTTCTGCTTGGGTATGTTGTACTATAATAGGAACTCCAAGCAACTTTTGTCCAGTCAAACCTAAAGCCTGCAAATCCAGTTAACATTAAAAAATGTTGAAATCAATCTTAATTAGTCCTAAATATCATTTCTTCATAAGTATATTTAATTTATTGTACAATAATAGCAATGGCATTTTAAAAACTAATCAGCGGAGACTGGACTATAATATACAACTTAAAAGCAGCATTATATGCAACATAAATGCCTGAGATGTGCAACAAATTGGTTAAATTATGCAATTTAAAATTATCGTGAGTATTGTATAATTTTATATTACAGAAATTTTAGCAACTGTTATTGTCTTGTGTTTGTATGTACATACTAAGTACTAAAACATAATATTTTACTTTTCGTCTAATAGAAAACTGTAAGCTTTTGTTCTACATCAACATGCAATTATCATAACTGGCACATTTTTTCTTAGATATTCAGGGTGAATTTTAATGTCATCGATTTTTTTTCTTAAATCTGTGGGTTCGATTCCTGTCCTGGATTATAGATTTTACTAAAACCCAATAATGCAATTTTAGTTTTCGTCAAAATCTGCCTCGAGACTCCCTTTTAGTATTTTTCGATATTTCTCAGTTTCGGATTTGGCCATACAAGTCAATTGAAAAATTCACCCTGTATATCATGAAGCAAAAAAAAAAAAAACTTGTGCCCAAATAATCCGCCGCAATTATTATGCTTGTATTTCATCATTTACATGAGACAGTCTTTGAGTTTTTAAAATGACAATTTGTTTGCTTACCAAAGGTACAGATTCTGCATCTTTAAATTCAATGTAAGCTATGCCTTTAAATCTCCTGGTTTTATTGCAAGTGATAAGCCTCACATCTCTAACTTTTCCAACAGATGAGAAAAATTCTTCAAGATCTTTTGCTCTAATTCGTTGAGATAATTGCATACAGAATACAGTGCGTAAATCCCTTTCTTCTGGAGGTAAATCATCTAATTTTGGTTCAAGTCCTCTAGACTTCGATCGATATTCTTTAGCAGGATCTCTCTCTATAGTCTTTTCCCTTTTGCTGTTCGATGTACGGTCTCGACTGCTTCGATCGCGTTCTCGACTACGTTCCTTGTCCCTGCTACGTCTTTTTTCTTTGTCGCGCTCTCTTTCTTTGTCCTTTTCACGGTCTTTATCCTTATTATGAGCCCGATCTCTATCCTTGTTGCTATCTTTATCGCGATCTCGCTCGCGATCTCCACGTTCTCGCTCGCGGTCACGGTCGCCACGATCGCGTTCGCCACGATCGCGGTCGCGGTCCCGATCTTTACGGTCTTTGTCCTTTTCTCGATCTTTGTCTTTTTTATCATCTCTTTCTTTTGAACGACGTGAATCTCTTTCCTTTGATCTTCTTCTGTCTCTTGACCGGCTACGTCTAAAAAAGGGAAAATTAACTTAGTAACAATATTTTTAATTTAAATAACCTTTGACTTTTTTATTATTGCCTACAGGTAAAAAACAAAACTTATTTCCTTGGCAACAGAAATTAGAATTCAAATATACAATAAAATATTATCATGACAAATGATTTGTCTTCAATGTACTACATAAATCTGTTGAGAAAGGGTGAAGCTCAGTTAAATGTTATTACATAGTATTCTTACCTTCGACTCCCATCGCGTTCTCTATCTTTGTGCTTATCAGAATACTTGTCCGATCGATGCTTTGAAGAGGAAGTGTTATCCTGTCACACAAAGCACAAGGTAGAAGCAGCGCCACAGCAACACACGCCGAGTGAATAAATAAAAATTGCATTAGTTAATTCATAACAACAACATGGAGAACATTTGCAGCATTTCAACAATGTCATTTTGGTTAAAATGTCACTGATGAAATTACACAAATGCTGATGGTTTTTACTTTGCCTAGGCTACTGTTGGCAGCTGGTTAAATAACCAGCCAATGTTCATCCATGTCATGGTAGTCTCGCTGCCCTGGTCTACACTTACCGTTGGTAAAACCACTGACAAAGGATGCACACAGCGCTAACATCACACAGGGATACTTCTGCAAAAGATTTACGACCCATCAGCTCATGGTCCTTTTTCAAAAAAAGTATGCTCTATAAATATTTTATTTTTGACTTTAAAACTTTTAAGTGATTTATGTAATAATGTTAGGTAGTATTGAATTTTAAAATAATAATAAATTAGGTAAGTATAGTAGTGGATACCTCTCTGTCTGTTCAGGTTGGTGAAGTATGCTCGACTATTACCACAAAGTTCTATAAATACAAGAAATGATACTCAAATGTAAGTTTGTTTTAATATTTCTTACCGAGATGCTGTTTAAAGATGAAATTAACTTTGAACTAGGCAAGACATAAATCTCATAAAAAAAAAATAGTTTATAACATCTTTAAACAGTTATATCCTCAAATTATATTTGGTACACATTACAAATTTAATATGCAAAAATTTATACAAAGAAAATATGACTACATATTATTGATCCAATACACATTTTAGGAAAACAAATTTAAATACACAAAATCTCACTAATTAGAAATAAAATGGATGAGATAAAGGTGAAAACACATTTTATATTTCAACTAGAAAGTTATTTCTGTGGCACAACAAAATGTGGAGTTGTTTGCGCTGTTTGTTGTACTTTATTTAAGGACCTTGTAAAATATTGGCACATTTACAAACAATTATTTGAAAACTTTTAAATTAAAAATGGGAAATATCATGAGCTGTTCGACAGTTCGAATGGATAGCAAGATAATAAGGGACTTACCGATTTGTTGTAGGGTGCCTCCAACATAGCTTCTACGTCTAAATCTTCAGCCATTCTAAAACAGAACAAATGACGGAGTTTATACATTAATAAGACTCTTAGGACTTGCACAGAAATAGCTGCATTTGTGAAACTTGATATAACAAAAGTTAAGGCTCTACTAACGTTCCTTATATTCTACATTTCTTCATGTAATGTTATAATTCCTTGTTATTTTTATAACTGGAGCAGTGTGATGAAAAATAGTTAAATTACACAATTTACACATGAGCACAAAATGGCGTCTAGCAGTGTGGTTTGTTTGACGCACAATGGATATGTATTTTTGCTGGTAAATAGATATAAAATTATGTAAAAACTTACCTTGGGTTGATTATAATACAATTATTTAATCGATAGCCTCACAAATCACGGTTTTAGTTAATTATATTTTGAAATGTGTAATTGGAACTGGGAATCATAAATTGGTATCAGTGTTACCAGTGTTACCAGCAAACACAGAACATATATACCAAAGAGTTTAAACTAAAGGGAGAAAGAGCTTTTAACATAAGTCATAAAGCCGTGCCAATTTTACTTAGAAAGAGAAGCACACACGCAGGTTTCTTTCTCCTCCCTTCGGTTGTTTTTTGCATGGTGACCAATATTATGGATAAAAATACTAACCTCGGAAATGGTTAATAGGCTATTAAAGAGTAATTTTAATTAACTTATTAAAGGAATAGTTTCCGTTGGTCCCGGCTTTCTACTCAGAAGCTCAGAAGTCCATCAGTGTTACCCAGGGGTATCGTATAAGGTACCCAATTATGTAAATTCCGTAGCGGAGTAATATAGTAATCAAAATAATAATCGGAGTTCAAAACATTTTCAGCCCATTTTGTAACATTTTTTGTTTGTAATACTATAAGTACTTTCAGTATAAAAATAATATTATCCTCAAAATAATGCATCATGGACACTCTATTAAAAAGAAACAGAATGCTTTGTCGGTGCCTTTCATTCATTTCAAGGTTACCGATTTAGGATCGTTTTTCTAGTAAGAAGCACGCGCTCCCTAAATTATAAACTCCTTGGTACCCACAGTTGGTACCTATATATTTCTAACGCCAGCAACTACAATATAATGTTACCAGTTGCCAAAAAATATTTTACTCTTTAGTTGCCATTTTTGTTTTTTTTTTGGAATTTTTCTGGCATGGCTTCAGGATATCCGTAAGGATTGAGGAGCCACATCAGATTTTTAAAATCTGATTTCACCATTATTTAGCACCAATGTAGCTGATTTTGCAGCACGAATTCTAGATTATATCACAAGTTATATTAAGAGCGCGCATTCTGAAAGTTGGCAACGTCGCAGTGACCAGAAAGTTGGCAACGTCGTAAATAGCTGTCAAATATCTACAAGTTTTTCATTAATTTGGTCATTTTACTGTGTGAAAATACGAAACATGGCAATGTAGTGCACTAAAAAATTGTTATAGGAATGTAATTAACACACTGAATTTGATGTTGTAACTATTTCAGGTGTAAAAAAAGCATTTGTAAAGTTTCCAAATACCTGTTTTACATCTAAAACTATTTATTCGGTGATACGATATTAATTACTGCATTGCCTAATCATTTTTTTTTATTAGTGCACTACAGAGCCATATTTCTTATTTCCATACATTAACATTGCCAAATCAATTTAAATTTGTTAATATTTGACAACTATTTGAGACGTTGCCAACTTTCAGAATACGCGCTCTTAATTTGACAATGTTATTGTATGGAAATAAGAAATATGGCTCTGTGGTGCACTAAAAAAATATTAGGGAATGCAATAATTAATATCATAAACTTGGCCCTGAATCCTCCTAGTACACTGCTGGAGGATTCAGGTCTAGGCCATCAGTCGAGGAGAGGCGGTCAGGTTATATCTCATCTCCTTTACATGAATGACCACAAACTCTTTGCCCCCAACAATTTGCGACTGATGAAGCTACTAAAGATAACTGAATCCTTCAGTAGCGCCATCAGGATGGAATTTGGTGTGGACAAATGTGCGGTCACGCATGTAAAGCGAGGAGGGATTGTGGAATCTGTGAGCACCCTACTCACGGATTCCATAATCCTTAGATCCCTCTCAGCAACCGAAACTTTTTTTTATCGTGGTAAAATCATCAAATGAGTCCTCCCACCCAGGGCAGGGCGGGAGGGACTGTCAGACTTGTACTGACTAAAATCCACGGTGTCCTTCAATAGCCCTTTACGTACCGGGGTCACGGTAAGGCCTCTGCCTCGAATCTTGCGGGCAGCGGGGCGGCGGCGGCGGCGGCGCGGGAGCGGCAGGATCTTAGGCATACATTCAAATGGACCGGCCCTCGGAAACAGCGGCGCGGCAGCGGGGCGGGGACGAACAGCGAGCGGTGACTTTAGTCAAGCGGTGACCGCCTGCGCGTCTGCGTTGCAGTGTTGTGCAATTTATTTTGTGACGTGTGAAGCGTGTCGAAATGTCCTCGGACGTGCTAGAGCAAATTATTTCACTACGATAAATAGATAATATAAAATACAACACTAGGCCTAAGGCCTCTGCCTCGGAATGTATAAGCTAGCCTAAATAGAACAATACTAATTAAGACGATTAAGCGCGCCACACACGGCTAAGATACTATAATATTTTATCTTAAAATACCATTTCGCTCGCCATACAATTCTTAAGATACCAAAATATGAAATATAATTTTCTTCATCGTGTGTGATGGTCCATTGAATTGTATAGGGGGCGATAAGGTATCTTAAGATAAAATATTATAGTATCTTAGCCGTGTGTGGCGCTTTAGACGCACGTGCGGGGTGTCCAGAGATCGGGGTGCGGGCTAGCCAAATATGTTTTTTTTTTGAGAAATAGTCCAAAAACAAGTTTTTTGCGTTAAAATTGATGTGTTCTACCCCCACTATGGGACTCGAGCAACGGAACGCGGACCTAATCACGGGATTAAAAGGGGGCAGTTGCTGAGAGAGAGTACTTTAAAATTAGAACGGTCGTAATTAACAGAATAATAACTGTGTAAATGAATTTTTAATTGCGAAATTTTGAAAAAATGCGTTACTTGGATCACAATTTTCTTCGTGATGTCCCGTGTATTCCTTGTGTATATTTCAAAGTTGTTGTCTTCAAGCAATTAGTAGCCACTTCAAGGCATGTTTTTGTTTTTTTAAAACGTAGCCCCACACTAGAAACTTCTCCTGTGTCGTGGGTGCGTTTACAAACATAGAAACTCACATACACAAACACCCAGATCCGTAACAACTACTAGTAGGTCATACAAATATTTGTTCCGTGCGGGAATCGAACCCGCGACACGCAGCGCACCAGTTAAATCGCTCAACGACTGCGCTAACCGTACCGTCGTTTGACATCTCAGATTAAAAAAATTGGTTTGATTTGCAAAATAATGTGAAATAATTGGTACGTATGAGTGAAGATTAAAATGAACAGACTAATATAACATTTATTTATTAACATAAAAAATTACAATAAATAAAATAAAAAAAAAGTTTTACTTAAATCGTAAATCAGATACCAAAGCTATGTGATCTGAAGGAAATACTACACTCGGCAATGCTGTGTGTAATTTTAATTCATCAACTGACGGAAGAGGAACCACCTGCAAAGATATGATACATAATTATTAAAACCATTTCTCGTTGCATGTCAATTGGTTATCTAATTAAGATACTTTGAAAATAGACAAGTTTTTGAGATATTTTGCTAACTTGGGTGTACAAAACCCTAATTTAATTCGTGAAATGTAAAATTCGTTTCCATTCGTCAAGCAACAAAGTAGATAATAGATAAAGAATAAAACCCAATGCATAATTTATGACTCAAAAAAAAAAAAAAAAAGTGGCCTACTCCGATTCTTGATTAGTAATTTAGTATGCACTAATGCACTGTATATACCTACACAGTACAGTGTTTTGTAAAATTTGTTAAATACTAATGATCTGTTGACTTTGGCTTAGAACTAATTTAACATGCAGAATGGACGAGTACATTGATTTTGTTTTTTAAAATGACATGTCATGAAAAGCCATTTTTTTTATATAAGAGAATTTTAAAAAAAACGGCTTTCAGGGCAACAATGAATAAAGTTACATAATGTACATAAAGTAACAAGATGTTTTCTATATATAACGCTCAAATATTTAATAGTTTACCTGTTCTACTTCTAAGTTAGTCTTTTCATAAAAGATGTAATCTAGACAATCTGCAAATTCGGCTGTATAATTTGTAAACGGAGGCGTTCCACATGCACTTGCTAAAAGAATATTTTGCTCCAAACTTAAATCATTCACAGCTTCATCTTTGTCTGTAATTAAAGTTTTTTTGTTTGTTAGTACAGACGCCAGCAGGTCAACTTACCCCAATATGTCAAAGGACAAAAAATATTTTGGCCTTTTTCTATAAGCCAACGAAAATGGTACCTATGGGTAGTACTAGTAATTTGAATCAGTAGTTACTATGGCACAAAAGTTGTAGGATTGCTCTCGGCCAAGTTATAAAAGTTCGAAAATTCTTCATTTTCATACATTTGTTGATTTCTGAAAGTGCCGAGAAAGACAAAGTAATGATAAGTATTGGTAGAACTAGCAACCTCAAGCAATTTAACATAACATATCATAACGCCTGTAGTCCCCGAAGGGTTGGGCAGAGGCGTAACTAAATAAATGAATAATTATCTCTTTATTTTTTTTTGTAAAAAAGAATGAAAATATTTTAATATACACAAATCTACTGGTGGGACCAGTATTGGGAACAGAATCGAAGCTACCTGTGGTCAGGGATCTTGGAAGAGGAACCTCCTACCATTACGAGTACTTTTTTTGGGGAATAAAATTATCAAATCACGACACGGTTGGCGCAATGGCCGAGCGATCGACTGCTTGCTGGACCGGCAAAGACCGGGATTGCCTTCAAGCTGCTCCTTAATCTTAAGGGGCAAACTCTTCTTTTTGAAGGTTCTACGTTGAAGTCGTGCGGAGACCACCAGACAAGCTGATCGCACCAGGGGATCATGGCTATTCGGGTGACTCACTCATAGACGTGCTGGAGGGCTTTTGTTTCCAAATCCCACGGCGGCAATACGAAAAGGAGGTAGCGGCAAATCATTCACTTTGTTATGAAGCCAATGGCAACGACAAGCAGTCACCTACTTCTGCAGCAGTAATGCCAGCGAAGGAAGAGGCAGAACACGTGAAGGAGAGGACATTCAAGAAATCACACCCCAGCCGCGGACGGCGAGTAATGGGGAGCTAGTTGTGTTAGGATCAGGCCCATGGCGACATCATGTCGTGTTCCAGGCGCGTCTGAAGGAGCTGTCAGTTGTTATTATAGAGCCAAACACCTACCGGGTCGCGGGACTATCTTTCAAGGATGCCATAGCATGGAAAATCAAAAGGCAACCGAATGAAGAGGATGGACATCTAGTCACTAAGAGTCTGACAGTGTCTCCAGCTCAACCCAGAGGGAGAGAACTCATTTGATGCTTTAATTCCCCAAAAAAAGTATTCGTAATGTTAGAAGGTTGCTCTCCCAATACCTCTGACCACAGGCAGCTTCGACTCTGTTCCCGATGCTAGTTTATACCACCACCACCATACCACCAGCAGATTTTATATTTTAAAATGGTTTTTATTCCGTTTAACAAAAAAATAAAAAGATTATTATTAATTTTAAATAGGTACACCTCTGCGGCCTCTGCCTAACCATTCGGAGATAACAGGCGTGATGACATGTTATGTTAAATTGCTTGAGTTCTTATTAAATTATTTTGTGTTTCTCGGCACTTTCAGAAATCAACAAATGTATGAAAATGTTGTATAACTTGGCCGAGAGCAATCCTACAACTTTTGTGCCATAGTAACAATTGATCCAAATGACTAATACTACCCATAGGTACCATTATTTTTCGTTGGCCCCGCTTGGGCAGAGCACCGCCGTGTCCTCACGACGGCGATAGGCGGAGACCTCTCGCGCCCGGCATTGGTCGAGGCCATGCTGCGGTGCGAGCCGGAGTGGGAAGCGGTCGCCTCCTTCTGCGAAACAGTCATGCTCGCGAAGGAGGAGGCGGGCCGCGTGAGTGAGAGGACAGCCTCCTACCTCCACCCCAGCCGCAGTGGTAAACGTCCACGGCGACAGACGTTGGCAGACGATCTATCCGGCCACCGTAGGCGCGGGCATGCGGGCCGCGAGTAACGGGCAACTCGCTGTCCGACCATGGACCATGCCTGGGTTGACGGCGCGTTGTGTTCCATGAGCGCCTTAAAAAGTGTCAGAAAAAAAGACGAGGGCCCCCGTCTAGAGGGCCAAAGCCTTCCGGGGTCGCGGGACTTACAAATTACCGAGACCCCGGAACGTAAAGGGCTATTGAAGGACACCGTGGATTTTAGTCAGTACGAGTCTGACTATCCCTCCCGCTCTGCCCTGGGTGGGAGGACTCATTTTATGATTTTAACATGCTAAAAAAAAACGTAAAACTACGTTTTTTTTTTATTTAGATTTCGATTTACGAGCTTTTAGATGATGTCAAAAAAAATGTTCTTATACTTAATAATTAAAATTGACTATTGGATGTTATTAATATATTACAAATATAATTAATATATTGATAATGATAATTAATTAGTCCATCGTTTAGAGTTTTGAAAAATAACGGACACGTATTTATTATTTCGTAAAATCAATGAATATTAACCAAGCTATAACGCATTAAAACCTGAGAGTGGTTGGTGATGTCAGAATTCAATAAAAGTTGTACTAAACTTTGACATAGGTATTGCCAATTTTGAAATCATTATGATTCATGACTCTGTCAATTTTGGTTTTTCCATATGTACCAACAGAAAAAAATACGGATCGTATATTTTTTGATAATCTAACTGAAGGACTAATTAAATTTTTTTATTCAAATAGCCAATTGCTTGAGTTTTATTTCCCCGACTTTATAATTATGTATTATTTTACTTACTAGATTTCCAGTCTGGCAAAGTACTTGGTGATACACCAGTTGTGTACAACTGATAAATACCACATGATGGGACACTGTTGAAATCACCACAAAGAATGACGCTTATTATTTTATTTGGATGCTGCAAAGAAAATATTTTATTATTTGTCGAGACCTTTTTCTTAGCATATTGATTGCAAATATTTAAAGACGCGGCACCCTAGTGGATTGCTTGACAATGACCATTATCCGGATTGGATTTTCGTAGTTGCTAAAAGACAACTATAGTAATGTCCTCAAAAAATCATGGGAAGCTTTCTATATACTCTGTTCTAAACAAGAAAAACTGGGTGGTTTTTACTAAGTCAAGACTCATGTCCTTTCTTTCCCCATGGGAAGAAGGCATGAAAGTATTAAATATATGTTATTAAAATAACTAAAAAAGCAAAATTTACCTTAGATCTCATTTTCTTTTGAATATCCATTATCCAGTATATGACAATACCTCCTTGTAACAATCTGATATGGTCAGCATCAGGGTGAAAATACAAATGTGTGTTAGCAACTATGAGAATTTCAGTAGGATTGTCAATCGATTCTAGGAATGTTGCACTGGCTATAGTAGATCTAGCTAACAATCGTTCTGTAAGGGGTGCATTATCCTTTATTTTGGCCCAAATTGGTTGAAGGCATTTTTCACTTTTTAAAGCTTTAGCCAATTCTATGCTTTTGTCTCCTAAAAATCTGAAATTGTTTAAACATATCAGGTAGGTGCTAAATCTTCCTTTAACCATTATTCAGTTAAGCAAATTGTTAATAATTTCATACTTAAATCTATCTCTTCTGTAAAAACAGGCCACTCCTTCTGCAACCTTATTTGCCTTCTTATAAAACAAACCATTTAAACCTTCAGAATCCATAATTGATGTTAAACAGTTGTGAAATATTTTATTATCAACTTCTTGTAAACATATTATGTCACTGTTATATCCTGGAATTTACAAAAGTATGAATTACTAGACAAATCTTCAACCTACTCTCCTACTTTTTTTGCCAATTACATTAAAATTTGAAAGGTGTGTAGCTTGTTTTTAAATCGCACTGATTGCCTACTCACCAAGTAATTCTTTGACTATGAGTTGTTTTCTATAATCAATGTGTAACGCATATGCAGGACAGTAAGGATGTAGAACAGTTCTGGTATAATCTGAGTCACAGTATAAATCAGCCAAAATATTGTATGACACACATCTGAAGCTGTGAACAGACAACAATATACAAACATTAACATTTTTGAAAAGACAAAACAAACTCGTAAGATTCAAAGGGAAGGTGCTTGAAAGGCAATGTTTATGGAACCAACACTGAATCTGCTTATGATTTAAACATTATTTGAAATAGAGTTTTACCTTTTATCTTGTAATTTCTGTTGTGTGAACATATGTCTTAATTCAAATGGGCAGTTTCCAGGTCCGGCCTCAACTACATTCTTAGATACAGTTCCAACGGCAGGGCCAACCATTTGATCATTTGCTAAAAGTTTTTAGAAACTTATAAACCATTACAGTGCAGTACCATATTCATAAGTAAGGTACCTATGTATGGTATAGATGTAAATATGTATAAATTTTATTATTACTTGCCTGGTACACACTCAAACTTCAATTTCATTCCTACATCATGTGTTTCTGGAGTGTAAATGAATTTGTTGCCTGTGAGTTCCCAACGAATATGTTGTTCACTTACTGAGTTTCCCTTTTCATTTAATGATAATCCTTTATACCAATTAAAAGTACACTTTTCTTGTATAGCATATTGGGTTTCGAAATTTAAAGGATGAACTGGAAAACCAGCCAACATGCTTTGTGGCAAGCTCATACTGACTACCCATGGAGAATTAAAAATTACTTCATAGAAATACCCTGACATTTTTAATTTGATTGGCCCTTTCATAGTAAATAGGTCGTTACAAGTTATGTTTCCATTAATAGGAACATTATTAGAATCGTAAAAGTCTATGTGGAGCTTTTCACCATCCTGGTCACCCTTTTTCTTTTTATTCCCTTTGTCTATAATTTTCTGAATGTTGGTTTTCATACGAGTAAGCAAAACCTGCAAAGTTTCTGTTGGCTTTCGGCTGAAATTAAATTGCCTAGGAGAGCCTTTGACGTCTAATAAAAAGGTAATATCGACTTTTTCATCTTGCTCTATGTATCTAAAATAACATTTATTAGAGTTCATGATTTTTGATAAGGAAATAACAGTAGAGTAAAGTCTGTTGCTTAAGTTGTAAAATCTTAAAAGCATAATATATTTTGCCGAAACGTGATATATTTTGCATACACGTTATTAGAATTTGAATGTAATTTGTTTTCAGCAGTACAATTAAAAAACCCCAAACAGGTAACCAAATAACCTCAAAAACTTGCACTGCGAATGCAAACACTTAAAACGTCAATGTCAAACTTGACAGCATCAATTCTTTTTTTTTTTTTTTTTTTGTTCTTTTCAGAACAGGCTAAGGTCTGAGACCATGCTGCCTATTCTTCAGTTAGCAGTTTTCTTGAGTCAGCATCAATTCGTTGTTACAGCTTGGCAAAAAAGAGTATGGAAAAATTGAGGTCGCTACTACTTGTCATATGTCATTATAGATAAACAAGTAAGCACTGATCGTTGCGAATTAATGTAGAAAATCGTGAAATAACACGAGGGAATTGTTTTTTGAAACAGAAGCTGCTCGTAGTTGACTTTTTTAACATGTTGCAACAACAAACGTTTCGTAGTTTCAATTGTCACCGCATCAGACTCTTTCTTGCCAAGCTGTACACGATTATTGTAACACCCATAGACTTAACGTATGGACTGCGCATTGGCTGCTAAAAATTAATCCCACTCAACTAAAAAGAGAGATCTCGAAGAGCGGATCACCATCTATCTCTTTTATTTGATAAATAGTCAATATAATAGTTTATAGTATTGTCTAAAGCGGAGTTTTGAATTATTATCATTATTTAGTGTTTATTATTTTGTTGTTTAGTTTTTTTTTATTCATTTTTTTCTCCTATCTGTTTACATTTTTAAATATTTTTACAAAAACAAAACAAAAAAAAAACATTTAAAAATATAAATAATAGTGGCCCACCGGTATCGGGAACAGGGTCCAAGCATTGTTTATATTATTATGATTGAATTTTTTAATCAAAATATTTTATTAGTAGGGGGGGGGGGGGGGGGGTTCTGGCATGCTTTTATGCCAATTAGTAGGTAGTTAGATATTGATCACATAATTATTGTCCTTGACCAAATAACTTGTTTGTACCAACTGCGATAACAACATTATAATCGTAACAATTGTTTTTTTGTATTTATTCGCAGTTCATTGCTTTTAGTACACAACGCTTAGCTGCTGCAATCGAAATAAGTGACATATTTGATTGAAGAGCTACGTGCCTGCGTGTGCGGAGTCTGGTGTTGTAACATTGTGTTGAAACACAAAGTACATTATTTTGCATCTTTTTGTTTGATTTCAATGTTTATTAATGGACCTTACTAGTGGAGCTGCTAGTAGCACTCGTGAGTCCGAAGCTTAAATCGGTAAAGATCGAGCAAGTAAGTGGCAACATTGTTTGTCAACGTGTCAATGCGAATTGTACGCGTAGCATGTTAGTTGCCAACGTAGTTCAGTGCTGTTCTACTTTTAATATTTCGAGAGTTAAATTAACAGACATCGCTACATGTGCGAGGTTTATATTTTATAACTGAAGCAGATAAGTTTAACATGGTGCGTATAATAAAATTTTAAGTGCTTTTTGATTAATAATTCTGTAGTGGTTATCGGTGAATGTAGATCAATGTTCATAGACCTAATCTTTGGTATTTTTACTTTTAGCCTCCTTCCCCAAGCTCCACAAATGTAGGATCTGGTGGTCGTTCTCCAAGCAAGGCGACGACAGCACCGCGATCATCTAGCGGTAGCACAGTTCGTCAGCGAAAAACCACAACAACTACTACTGCTGCCAGGAATCGCAGCACTGGTGCCGGATCAGGTGGCATGTGGCGATTCTACACTGATGACTCTCCTGGCGTTAAAGTGTAAGTAACCGCCATAACATATTTTCTGTATGGTTTTATATATATTCATATTCTAAGGCTGAACAGTTTGTTTGGTTGAATGCACTCTAATAATCTCGAGGATACTGGCTTATCCCACCAACAACCTGTTACATGGGTTTGTCCCTATGTATTATATTATTATTATTATTACTTAGATCTTTAAAACTACGCAACGGATTTTGATGTGGGTTTTTTTTAATAAATAGAGTTATTCAAGAGGAAGGTTTATATGTATAAAACATGCCTAATAGAGATTGCACCCGTGCAGAGCCAGGGCGGGTCACTAGTAAACAATGAAGTACAGATGTTAATTTAATACACATGATTCTATATTGTTGTTTTTTTTTTCCAACCCTGATTTGGTTGGAAAAAAAAACAGTTATTTTTTTAATTTTATAAACAAATTACCTATGAACCATAAACTATTCTATGAATAGGGGAATAACTACTAATCCATTGACAGGCCATCGACAGGCCTGTTGGTCTAGTGGTTAGTGACCCTGACTGCTATGCCGGAGGTTGTGGGTTCGATTCCCACCCAGGACAAATGTTTGTGTGATGAGCACGATCATTTGTTCTGTGTCTGGGTGTAATTTATCTATAATATGTATGTATTTAGAAATATATAAGTATGTTTATCAGCTGTCTAGTACCCATAACACAAGCTCTGCTTAGCTTGGGACTAGATAGCGTTGTGTGATAGTTGTGGAATATTATTATTATATTATATTATTGAAATACTTTCTTTCAACAGCCTACATTAGGGATCACAATTTTTTTTTTTAATAACTAATGTTGTTTAATGATTAAAATTGTTACAGTTTTAATTGTTTTGAAATTCAAATTATTTTATGCTATATTTCAAAAATAGGTGTTATCTTATCCCATACTAATCCTGGTACTTACATATTTATTTGATTGAATAAAATTCTTATCATATAAATAATGTTTTAGTTAATTATAATGCCAAAATATCAAAAAAATACAACAGAGCAATAATATAGACTCAACTGGTTTTATGTCAAACTATTCAGATTCAAACATTAATTTATTTTCATTTTATATTGTCATGGACCATGCGCCATTTTAAAACAGGTTTTTTTTCTTATTGTTGTCTTATGTTTTAATCTATGTTTTTAAACATGTAAAAAGAAGTGTTTTATTTCAATCTGTTTTAAAACAACTTGTTTTAATCATCCAAACCCTGATATTGATTTAATCATGTTTGTAGTCTCCATTTTAAAATGACAATACAACAACAACTACAACTTAATAATTATTGTTTTTATTTGCAGGGGTCCTGTTCCTGTTTTAGTAATGTCTCTGCTCTTCATTGCGTCAGTGTTTATGCTTCATATTTGGGGTAAATACACAAGGGCGTAAATTTCCATTTCCTAGAATTTAATTATTGTCTGTTCTGAGCAAGAGTGAAAGTATGTACTAAGTGATCGATATGGAGTTGGGTGTTAAGATAATAATATGATTTAAATAAATTATGTAATTTAATCTTATTCTTCAGTAAAATAAGTTGTATACTTTAAAAGTCAGTTTTATTTTATACTATCCTGGTATACCTACCTAAAATTACTTTTTCAATGCTATATAAGCATGAGTGGAGAAGTGATGTGGTATTCAAGTCATGTGATTAGTGAGTCGCTCTCCGCTCTGCCTTAGTGGAACCGCAGCCTTAATCTACGCCTGGACGATGCATTACATCTTCAGTACACCAAATCGATTATACCGAAATAACGACTGTCGATACTGTGAACCAGACCCATTTGATGATGATCCAATGATGATCATCAATACTACGGGTCTGACCTAAATGACCTTTATTCATCTTTTGACATTATGTTTAATTTTATTTATAAACTTATACATAAAATTACTGAATGAGAGGCTAAAAATACATAAATATAAAAATACAAAATTAAAATAAAACTAAACTAAACTACATATTATAGAGCATCGAAAAATTCATCCTCAACGCTGTTAGCTGGTAATGTGCCCAAGAGACTGGCGGTATGTCTTTGTTTCCTTGGAAGATGGGTAGGCCTCTAGTGTGGGACGCAACCTGTGTGGATACTCTTGCGCCATCTCATCTTCCAAGTTCATCGTGCTCTGCTGGCGCTGCTGCTACAGTTGCTGAGAACCTCAAGCGGCGTAAATATAGCAACGTTTTTTTTTTTTTTTTTGCGTGGTAGAATCATCAAATGAGTCCTCCCACCCCTTTACTGTCAGACTTGTACTGACTAAAATCCACGGTGTCCTTCACGAGCCCTTTACGTACCGGGGTTACGGTGATGGGTAAGTCCCGCGACCCCGGCAGGCAAATATAGCAACCTTAGTAGTAATTATATTTTTGAGCCGTTTAGGGTTGAAACTATAGGGCCATGGGGTCCGAGTGCTCACAGCCTCTACAAAGAAATGTCTAAAAGACTTATTGACGCTTCCCGTGACCCAAGAGCTGGCTTCATCTTTTCACTTATTTGTTACATTTTTAAATATTTTTACAAAAAAGAATTGAAAAACATTTAAAAATATAAGAATAGTAGTCCGCCGGTGTGGGAGCAGGGTCCAAGCTACCGGTGGTTAGGGTTCCAGAGACAGGAACCTTCTCACAATGCGAGCCGTATCAAGCAGTACTGCCTACTGAATCTGGCCCTTGATTCAACTCCCCGACGAGAGCCTCGAGAGATGCTCGTCGAGGCTCTTGGCCATCAGGCCATTCGCCGTTACAACAATCGGCACAATGATAGCCGAGCTCACATTCCACATGTCGACAACCTCGCGTTTAGTCCACTCTCGTACCCTCGACCCCCAAGAATTAAAGTGTCCACTCGACCCCTAACTACAGTTTCTTCTCGACCCTTGGGGGTCGAGAGTGGATTTCATTTTGAAGCCAAGTTTTGGTTTCCACTCGACCCCCAAGTACAGTTACGATGAAAAATCATCAGTCTACCCTATAATTGCATACTATTTAACTAAAATACCGTCATTACATTTTATTTTAATCCTTATTCGTAAGAATCGACATTTGTGTAGTTAGCAAGTACTTTTTGCAAAAATGTCTGATATATCGACTACAAGTGATAGAGTATTTAAAATTTATAACTTCCAAGAGAGGAGGACATCTACTACTTCTGGAAGGACATCAGTATCATCTAAAGAAAAAGTTTAAAAACGGAACATCTTATTGGCGTTGTATTAATCGGCCTACATGCGATGGAACTGTGACGATATTAGAAGTGGAAAGCAAATTCATTAAATCTTCAGTGCATTTATGTGTAACTAATAGTACAGCAGATTATGTCACTGTGTAAACAACGGGTGTCAAAGGAAATCAAACAGACTGTACCATTAATATACTATGGAGCAGTGGTTGCGCTAAAGCACTCAGAGCAAAACGTTATTACAGAATTACCACCATAAAAATAAATCAGGGTTTTACAAGCAAAGGATTAAACTGCAGGCGTAATAAAATTGCCGTCAGCCAAGAATAAATCCAGACTTCGTAGTTTCTACTGAGAAATTCATAATAGAAAAACCTAGTAACACTGCCTGACCCGGGAATCAGAGCTTCAGCAGTTGCGGTTGCGACCACTAGACCGACGATGCAGTCTTTTTAAATATCAATTCCTGAATTTGCCTTTAGTACGTCACTGTACCAAAATATTAATTATCGTACTAGGGGACGAGAGTGGACTCAACGTGCGGAACCTTAGTATGAAAATTCATTCTCACCCCCTAGGGGTCGAGAGTGGACTATGTTTAGGGGTTGAGAGGAAACCAATGAGCAAATCGTTTTTTAGGGGTCGAGAGTGGACTAAACGCAACCTCGCGGCCAAGTCAAGATATTTTATTTGTTTATCTTTCTCAGCTTTCACGATGACCTTTATTTTATTATTATTAAACACTCAGATCAAAAAAATAGGCAGATAGAACGTGCGCGAACAACAAAGTGAAGCCGGTTTTTATTTTAGTGTGCGCGGCAGATACGTCGCGCCGTGTACGAACACGTGCATCTGTGTGCGTTTACGGTTGCCAGATATTGAGAAATACTCCCACATTTTGTTCAGTTAAATTGTTCTTAAATATTGTACTACTATTTTTTTAATTGGAAACGCGATTTTGCTTTATGGTTATACCCAGTGAGCAAAAGCGTGTAGTATTTATTATTTAACAGAATAATAATAAGGAATAAAAATTAATATGCGTAATTACTTACTACCTATTTAATTAATTTATATCAGACCAGATACCACTTCATGACGCTTTTCGGTAATTTGTTTAATAAACTATTTAAGGACAGGTTTTTTAGTTTAAAAAGATAAACAATTTGTTTTATCAATCAACATATTTATTAAAATAATAATCATTTTACACACAATCATTAAACCTTAACAGCCTTAGTTCTGCACTAATTATATTGTACAAACATACTATTAATGTTTAAAATTGGTAACGCGATTTTGCTTTATGGTTATATCCAGATAGCAACAAATAATAAAATAATCCAGCGGCGCAAGCGCGGCACATTCATACAAGTACCGAATAGCTCAAAGGCATGCTCTCCGTCCCACTTTCTCACGCAAAAATACGCGGGGGTGCCCTCCCGAGACCCGAAGTCTTTACGACCCGGACGGAACTAACTAGTGACCTTGTGTCATTACGACCATAGACCATAAAACATTATTTTTAGTATATGCGAAACTTGAATATAGTTTGTTCAGAATCAATAACTAAATCGATTCCAATAATTTTTACACCATGTTATATTTTGTCCCAAAATTATTTAAAAAGGTAACGAGTTGGACACCTATCCGCAATCATACGCGAGCACTACAGAGGTTACGGCAGGTCATAGCGATCAGCTGAAGTCGCGTGCGGCGGCGGCAGCCCCCCGCGTGTGTCTTTAGTCGTCCGGTTGCACGCTTGCGCTGCGACACAACGCGATACGCGAAATAGTTTAGTGTGTATCTGATAATTGATCGTGCAAAAAATACTAGACACGTGTTTCAGGTTTCGCATAAGCAAAAACTAATGTTGTAAGTATAGATTACGACTGTGCAGTTGTATTGACGAATTTGATCGATATTTTTTATGCACAATACACATTCCCCTAATTCAGGGTAATTTACCCGTCATAAACTAGCAACAGAGACGATTTACTGTTAAGGTTTTGTGTTTCAAGTGAGCCGAAAATATTTTATGGAAAATAAATACCAAAACAATAAAAATAACAAGAGTTACCTGTGGAAAGATATATTCCATCTTGTTTTCTTTGTTTTTGTGAACAACTTTTGCAGTGTTTAAACACACAAGACGGCTTGTTTTGACTTAAAGTGGCAAATCACTAGTGACGTGTGAGCGAGACGATGCGTAGCTTGGTACTGTTGCGAGTTTGTATTAACCTTTGATTTTGTATTAACTTTGGTTGACACACTCGCGTGTTCTGAGCGCTCTATCTGCCTATTTTTTTTGATCTGAGATTAAACATTTTTAACTTACCACTGTCAATGCCATCCCATAACTGGCAAAATATGATCACGACGTAACCTGTGGCTAATATGGCTGATTTAAAATAGAGCAAGCTTCAGCCCGTGACCAGAGAGGCAGTGGCGTTAATACCTAACGGAGGCGAAGCGCACCCTTGCCTCCAGAGTTGCTCGTAAAGGGGCCTAGAGGGGCGCGTAGCTTTTTAAAAAACGTTGCCCCACACTAGGATTCTCTGTGTCGTGGGTGCGTTTACAAACATATAAACTAACAAACACGGCCCGGAACAACTACTTGTAGATCATACAAATATTTGCGCTGTGCGAGAGTTGAACCCGCGACATGTAGCGCAGCAGTCCAATTGCTGTGGAAGCTTTAAGCCAAAAAAAATTGTCGGTGATATCGGCGATCACAAGTTTGTTCCCCGTCGTCAGTAAAGCAGTAGGTACATACAGTTTCAGGCCTCTGCATGACCTGAAATCTAGGTAAATAACAGATTGAATTTGTAAAAATATACAAAAAATCCTAAGTTTATTTTTCAACAGCTGCAAGACTAAAACCGCCATGGCTGCGTCATTGAAACAGTGAAAAACGTTATCGCCGTTATTTCGCTGAAAAAGCAT
This sequence comes from Agrotis puta, assembly GCA_943136025.2. Taxonomy (NCBI): domain Eukaryota; kingdom Metazoa; phylum Arthropoda; class Insecta; order Lepidoptera; family Noctuidae; genus Agrotis; species Agrotis puta. The sequence goes on along the minus strand of OW964170.2, from coordinate 10,420,950 downwards.
CGCAGAGATCTGACTGTTTTTAATTTAGAATCATAGGTTTTAAAGACCGTCTGGAGTACTTATCCAGAAGACACGGATTCGAGTTCCACTCGCAATTGAATTTTTCTTTCCTCAAAATATAAAAAGCCAGCACATCAACTTACCATAAATGACTATTCTGATCCTATCAAAAATAAAAACCCCATTTTAAAATAATAATTTAATACATTACAAGCAACATATTTGACGGTTCTACAGAATTTTGTGATTCCAATTGTCTATACATCCAAGCACATTGATTCCTTGCTGCGTGGTTACCGATATCGTGGTATAATTGGGCCTGAAACAAAACAGTAGAAGTGTTAAATATAAAGAGTCTCCGAGCGAAGATTCGGTTTCGGCCAAACCGCTGAAACTTTCGAGGCATAATCTGAAACGTCACGTTTCCGAGATGAAACAATCAAAAAAAGAAGTCAACATTAAAATCCATTCGTTATGGGCCGAAGTTTAGGTTTGACACTAGTTTTAAACAATCTTTTTACGATTGCAACTTTTAAAATGTGATTCAAGAAGTCTTGTTTACCTGTAAATACCAAGTTTGTAATAATCGAACGTGAGCACCCACTTTGGCGAAATTCTTTTTGACAAATTCTAATGCTTCGCAACACGACTGCAGTACTTGTAAGCGAGCTTCACCACAAGGCGCCGCAGTGGCAATCCGACACTTGGTGTACAGCAACATTGCTGAAATTAAAGAAAATCCATAAAAACTGAAGACATAAAATTAAAGAGTATTTCATTATACTGTTTAATACCTCGAGCCATGTCATATGCGCTGCCATCTGCCATTATCGTAGGCAAAACTTTCCTGACAAGATGTATTGCGTTCTTCGCACATCCCATGCTCAGTTGTACATTAGCTAAATGCATTTCAGTTGTGGCCGCTAAATGATGCAAATGGTATCCCTTCGCTAACCATAAGGCTTCGTTCAGCAACATTATATTTTTAGATTGAATATTACTAAACGAGTGCTGGACTTGTGACATTAATATCATGGCTCTCACTCTCAGAGACACAAAATGAAGGCTATCGTCCTCAGTCTTGCAGTAATCTATGATGTCGTGCAGGGACTCGAGCGCTTCGGTAGCGTCACTCTTCAGGTAATACATTTCGGCTTTTAGGAGTTGACTCTCCCATCTATCTGAAGACGCCAACTGTCTGATACTTTGATCTGCTTCCTCCCATTTACCTGAAACGGAATATTATAAAGCGAACATAAAAAGAATACTTCACGTGTGTCGGTATATACCTCCGGGTAACGCGATCGACGAAATGTTATAATAATACAGACCGGCGTCGAGCGCGCGCTCGGCATGGTAGCGCATGGCCTGCGCGTTGGTCCGGGGCCCGCGCAGGTGCGAGGCCAGCGCGTGCGCCAGCGGGCCGGCGCCGCGCCAGGCCGCGCACGCCGCCGCGCCCGCGCCGCCCAGCGCCAGCGCCTCCGTGGCGTGCCACACGCTGCCGTTGCCCACGCTGCACTCTGCAAAAATTTAAAACGCTGTGTTGAAGGATCACAGGCCAAAATAAGAATAACGACTTAAAGCTCACAAACATTGATGTTTTGTTGCTAGTGTCAGAGTGCAGTCAGAATCGAGTCTGAGTAGTACACTACAAAAAAAAAGTATACGCCAAAATAAAGCAACTGACATACTGGTGTTAAGACCAAGTAGAAGTTGGCAGGTCACCGAAGCCATCTCTGTCTTCCCGTAGAGCGCCCATAACGCAGCCGTATTCGCAAGACCAGCCATGGTTAGATCAGTCATCGAGTGCAGGTAATTAATGGAGTCACCTCGCGTAATGACCTGTAAACATTACGGCAGTGTTTTTCAATCTTTTTGATATTGCGACCCTTTTTGACTTCTGACCCATTTAATTGAAAGGCTACGTTAAAGATTTTTTCTATTTTGGTACATACATTCACTGTTAAGATTAAGACCTAATGTTATTAGCTAGGTACAAAGTCGCATATCGAGTTGCTAAAGCAGGAAAACCCGCTTTCAATTGCAAGCTTTAAGTTATACCAGCAGCTCTAGATATGGCGAACATCAAAACAAAAAAGCGAAATTGACTTCAATTAGAAGGTGATTAGATAGTTAATATTTCAAAAATAGCACCACGGTTTGACATATGTACTGTTGAAAAATAAACAAGTCCATCTTTCTCATTAAAATTAAGTTTTTATTGTAGTGTGGAACTTTGCCTTTTTCTTTTTTCCGGCGACACCCGATTAAGACTTTGCCACAGATTAAAAAACACTGCATTACAGAAATACATCTTTGGCGGTGGCCAGCGCTACACGTTTTGCGTTAGCGATGAGCGGGTGAAACAATACCTAAGGCCTCTGCCTCGAATCTTGCGGGCAGCGGGGCGGCAGCGGCGGCGGCGCTCGCTGTTCGCCCCCGCCCCGCTGCCGCGCCGCTGTTTCCGAGGGCCGGTCCATTTGAATGTATGCCTAAGATCCTGCCGCTCCCGCGCCGCCGCCGCCGCCGCCCCGCTGCCCGCAAGATTCGAGGCAGAGGCCTAACACGTAAAGACCGAGGGGTGCCATGTTGGCGCGGCCCACATGCGCGCCTCGCAACCGCGACCAACGCAAAAGATTGAAGGCGTTCGCGCGTTTTGCGGATTTTTTTAAATGTGTAAATTTTCTTGCACGGTTTAAAATATTAGCTATGCAAAACCTGTGGGTGATGTTACCTGAAATATATACGCAGGTTTGGCGCCATTAACAGCGGCGTGTTGAGCGAGCAGCTGCGCCGCCGCGGCCGTGTGGCGCGGGTGCGAGGGCGCGGGCGCGGGGTGCGCGGCCACGGGGGCGGCGGGCGCGCCGGGCGCGGGGTCCCCCGGCGCGCGCGTCAGCAGCGCGGCCCGGCGCGAGCGCCCGCCCGCCAGCGCGCCCCACGTGGCGGCGCCCACCAGACACGGGTAGTCCGCTGCTTCCTGCGCGCGCGCCAGTGCCTCGCGCACCGCCTCCATCGCCACTGACCTAATTCCAGTAAGACGCATTAAGTAACAACAAAAGTTCGTTCGGGGACTAAATGCCTAATTCTCAAAATGCCAAACGACTATCTCGAGTTTAGCTGAACCGATTTTAATGCGGTTTTCAGTGTTCGTTACATTCTGGTTTTAGTATATAACAATAATGGATATCCCGTGACGTTGCCTGCATGGATCCGTTTATGCTTACTTGGATCGTACATTTTCAAAGACGCCGATTATACGAAGATATAAATCTGCGGGCACGCCGCAATCGCGGCGGTAAGACCCCTCTTTGAGGAGTGGCTGGATAGGCGTCACGGCGTCCTTACCTTCCGCATGACGCAGGTCCTCACCGGACACGGAAGTTTCGGGAGGTTCCTGTGTCTGATAAGGAAGGAGGAAACGCCTGGGTGTCACCACTGCGAGGATCGTCCGGAGGACACGGTGGAGCATACGGTGCAGGACTGCCCCGCTTGGGCAGAGCACCGCCGTGTCCTCACGACGGCGATAGGCGGAGACCTCTCGCGCCCGGCATTGGTCGAGGCCATGCTGCGGGGCGAGACGGAGTGGGAAGCGGTCGCCTCCTTCTGCGAAGCAGTCATGCTCGCGAAGGAGAAGGCGTGCCGCGTGAGGGAGAGAACAGTGTCCTCTCTCCGACCCACCCGCAGTGGTAGACGCCCACGGCGACGGACGTCGCCAGACGATCTCCGGCCACCGTAGGCGCGGGCATGCGGGCAGCGAGTAATGGGCGACTCGCAGCCCGACCATGGACCATGCCCGGGTCGACGGCGCGTTGTGTTCCACGCGCGCCTCAAGGAGTGTCAGCAAATTGACGGGGCCTGTAGAGGGCCAGAGCCTGCCGGGGTCGCGGGACTTACCCATCACCGTAACCCCGGTACGTAAAGGGCTCGTGAAGGACACCGTGGATTTTAGTCAGTACAAGTCTGACAGTCCCTCCCGCCCTGCCCTGGGTGGGAGGACTCATTTGATGATTTTACCACGCAAAAAAAAAAAAAAGATATAAATCTGACTAAAATAAAAATTAAAAAAAAAACTTTTTGTAAAAAAGGAACAGACATCAAAAACAAACACAGAAAAGCGTAAAATAACCTATTTTCTTTCAGAAGTCGGTGGTTGTACGTTGTTTATTTGCTCATCATCAATAAATTGCAAAACTAAATTCATTAAAATTTAGATTTGCAATTTATAAAAAAAAACAACAAAAATAATGGACAAGTTTTTTCTTTTGTAAAATATTAAACGCATCGAAACTCATGAGTGTGGCTCACGAGATTTCATGCGTTTTATCTTTTTTACCCGACTACGGCAAAGCCAAAAGGAGGGTTATGATTTTGACCGGTGTGTATGTATGTATGTTTGTTTGTTCCCTCATAACTTCTAAACTACTTATCATTACATGACAAATGAGGTCTCGTTAGAAGCGGCTCAGTTGTCCGCTGGTTATAGGGTAGGTGACATGTCACCAAATCCAATATGGCGCCCTCTAGGGGATGAGAAGTCGTTACCGAAAAAAAAATATTTTCGCACAGTATCGACATGGGTATCAAATTAAAGGGCTTGATGAACACATTTGAAATATATATATGTCACGGCTAAAGGTAGGTGTGAACCTAAACTTAAGATTAGCCGGCTAAACCTAGGTTTATCTTCGATGAAATGTTAATGTTAGTTTGTTCTATCTTTAGCCGGCTAAACTTAGGTTTAGCTGCAGGTCCTTGGCTAAAAATGTAGAAGGAAATGGAAAAGGAAACAATGTAATAATGTTTACTATTTTGACACGAAAACTTTATTAAAAAATAATCACTTTCATTACACATGAGCGAGCGAAGCGAGCTCGGGACTCGCTGGCACCCCGACTCGGACAATTTAGGTTAGAAGAGGATGGCGGGGTCTGAAAGACCCCGCCATCCTCTTCGTGGTTATTTTTTTTTTAAACCACCCAGAAGTAGGAGCCCCGCGAAGCGGGGCTCCGTCGACATGCTGGGAAGCGTGGACGCCCCGCGAAAGCAAGACCATTCCATTTCCTTCATTTTTAGCCAAGGACCTGCAGCTACACCTAAGTTTAGCCGGCTAAAGATAGAACAAACTAACATTAACATTTCGTCGAAGATAAACCTAGGTTTAGCCGGCTAATCTTAAGTTTAGGTTCACACCTACCTTTAGCCGTAACATATACATTATATAGCTTTTACTAGCTAATTTTCTGTTTCTAACAGTGTCAACATGGGTATCAAATGATAAATCGTAAATTCACAACTCAGAAACTATACATAAGTTACTTACTTCAAATAATATAACCCCAAAATAGTGTAAATAAAAAATAAGTTAAAAATAACTAAAACCCGAAGAACAAGCCGTGGTCGTATGCCACCTAGCCAATAAAGATAAAGGGACACAACCGCAGGTGGCATACGACCACGGCTTGTTCTTATTTTATACTTTTCAGTGCGCGATTTTGTCGTAGTCGGGTTTTAGTTATTTTTAACTTATTTTTTTCTATGCTCGTTTCGTCAATAACCAGTAAAAATTGTAGTAGGTTGTGACGTATCCGGTCATACGGGCGGCGAGTAATACGCGACTCGCTGTCCCACCATGGACCATGCCCGGGTCGACGGCGCGTTGTATTCCACGCGCGCCTCATGGAGTGGCAGCATAGTGACGGGGCCTGTAGAGGGCCAAAGCCTGCCGGGGTCGCGGGACTCACGAATTACCGTGACCCCGGAACGTAAAGGGCTATTGAAGGACACCTTGGATTTTAGTTAGTACGAGTATGACAGTCCCTCCCGCTCTGCCCTGGGTGGGAGGACTCGTAAGATGATTTTACCACGTAAAAAAAAAGACGTATTGCCAATTTAAAAAGCGTCGTTTCTTCTAAAATTTAGAAAGAGAAAAATTATGGGTCGAATATTTTTTAATAATATAACTGACGGATTTATTCGATTTTTCAGTCAGTTTGCATAATGTGACTGTATTTTTCTATCCTCATTCTAAAAATAAGAGAAAATAATTATTTACTCAGAGTCATTGTTTCTCACCTGTGGCCGAATAGAGTATGCATCGCCGCCCTATTTAGAGCTGCGTACCGGAAATTCTTATTCCTATCATTGCCCGTATAACTTCCCGATGAGTTGAATATAGTGCGATCAAAGTAATTATACAAAGAATCCTGGGCACCACTGAACTCCTTTGTGCGAATACAGTTAAGGAAACTGAGGAAATGCTGAAAACAATACATTCATACAGTTTAGTTTATCAATGTTTAACACATTGCGGGACACACTGAATTAGCAGTAGATTTTTTGATGTTGAAAAATGACAGTACGGGCACCGCCGTACAATTTTAAACTCTTCTAAAGTGAAGTACGGGCATTACAGCGAAATTTCTTATAGAGGAACAAGGAAAACCGTTTATACTGTCGTATCACATCAATGCTATGACATTACTATCGTTGTATTATTATTCTTTAGTATTGTTCTAGGTAAGTATGGATATAGCAGTGGTCGTAACTTGTATGGGCAATTTTACTGTCATATCGCATAATTTGAAAAAGTCATTACCGTCCCGCAACGTGTTAAGTGTAGTCCTGAAAATATATTTTAATCATATTCCCTTACTTTTTCAATGCTATAACAAAAGTTACACACTTACAATATCAGGGTACTCAGGTATATCATTAATAATCTGTATAATTGTCTTCTGTAACTGTCTAGGCGGCATTGCTTTTTTCTCATTGATTTGTATCAAATTAGCTTGTTGGGCTGTAAATAGTTCTGCTTGCTTTCTGGACCACTGGCATTCTTCAAAACTGCTGAAACCATAAAGTTAAACAGTTTCATTTATTTATTTATTCATTCATCTAATTTTACATTGTGTTTGAATTTACAATAAAATATCAAAACATAATAAAACAATACTCATTATCACATAATCTCACTTATTTATATTATCGTATTGTTTTATATGCATTTATCTTTTATAATTTAAAAGATAAATGAAATATTGTTAGAGATGAAGAGAATTCTCAAAAGCAGTAACATAATGGAATAGAATATTTAAGTAAAATTCTGTATGTAACTTACTTATCTCTGTCTATTATGTTCATTCGCATTGATAACTCCAATGGTTTAGATTCTTCAGGTACTGGTGATGAGGTTGTGGTTTGCTGCTCCATGTTGTTTAGTTTCTAAACATTTAATAAAAAGTTTAAAAAAATATCTAGGTCAAAAGGGAAAATTAAATTGAAGGTAAAAACTTACCTCCTTGCTTAATGATCTCATCATTAAACCTGGCCTGCCTCTCTGATAATACAGACAAAATGACTTGTACAATGATACTACTTGTACAAAAGTTAGTCTATCTAAGTGTAGCAATATTCTTCTTAAATATAGTCCTGGAAATTAAGATTGAAACGTAAATTAATATTATGATAATGTTACAAAATATAAGTAACATGAAGAATAATTAATGACACATTTGGCGTAGTGGCTTAGCAATCGACTGCTGCGCAGCGCATAGCGTGTTCAATCCCCACATGGAACAAATATTTGTATGATCTGCAAGTACCGGTTTTTTCCATTCTGGGTGTATGTGTTTGGGAGTTTCTATGCTTGTAAACGCACCCACAATACATGAAGAAATCCTTAGTGTGAGGCAACATAAAAAAAATAATAATTAAAGAATATTGCATCATATGTTTTACCTAACACACTGTATCTAGCCATAATACAAGGATTAGATTCAATCATCAGCTTGTCTATAGTTGAAGTAACACAGTCCATCAGAGCACTCACTCCATTAACATATATGTTTTGAAGACGGACACAAAAGTTTTGTAAGTGGACACTCAGTAGATTATAACGCCCATCAGTAAGCAGACCCTCCAATTCTTTAAACTCCATGTCTGGGCACTATAACAAGAAAAGGTAATTAGTAAAATTCTATGTTTGATAAATTATAAATACTTACTGATTTTTTCAATCCCAAAGTTACAGTAATTTTAGTATAGGTACACACTTCACAAAAGGCAATCAAACACCAAAAAAGGACTACCATTCTGGGGGTTGGGTTCTGACCCGATGTGTAGAATAATTTTGTGATTGAATAGAGCAAACCACCTAACCTTAAAGATTGTGTAGGTCAAAACGGAAATGGAACACACTGTTAACATAATTATTGTTTTATTATAGTAATACTGTTTTAAATGAAACAAATATTTACTTTAAATTCAGTTTTATGATACCATAATAAAATAATTGGGATCATTTACTTTTTGTTTAGTTGAGTCTAGCATGTTTATGATTTGGAGGCAGGAAAATATGTAAAAATATTAGGTCATTATTATATTTTTACAACAACATAAAGGATTTTTTTTTAAATAGTCATAGTTTTCTATTGGAATCACAGACAAGGCTCATGAGAGAGAAAAGTCCCAACAAAACACACCATAATAAGCACTACATTCAGAAGCAAAACACCCCATTATCAGGGTAACACTTTTTTTTATGTGAAACATCATTCCTATCACTTCACTATGAAATGTGTTGGAAGTGGAACAGAATCAGTGAAACAGTTCTTTTTACAATGAGCACAAGCTCTGGTACAATGAGCCATCAGACATTGGCAACTTTTGCCAAGATCTATCTTTAAATGAATGAGCAAGTTTAGTCAGGCTGGATTTGATTATTTTGGCCTTTCCCATTAGTAACGCATTTTCTGAAAGAGTTCTTATGAGTCCTCATAAATGTAAGTAATAGGTACTGCAGATTTTCATTGATAATAATTATGTTGCAAATAATGATAGCTCTATTTTATACACAAATTCCAAAACTATTTTAAGAAAGTATTACAATAAGTACCTGAATTAGTTTAAGAGCAAGCATACAGAAGTCCTTTCTATATTTAGGTGCCACCGAACAATCTATCATCCTGTTTGCTGAAATATTGCAAAAAATACACAATTACATGAAAAGCGACTATAAAAAACGGATGAAACCCAAAGTAAAAAACCAAACAAAAAACGTGCAAACACTTACCTTCAATTTTCAACAGGCCATATTCTCTGATAAAAGCTACTACTGCTATTTTGTGAGGAGTTATATTTTCAATATTTCCCTTAACGTTAATTAGTTTCATAAAATCTAAATTTTCACTACCTAAATCCATTTTTCTAAGAAAAACTTAATCAAAATTCAGATTACCCAGCTATGTCACCTCAATAAAACGTCAAATTTAAAAACAAAACAAATCAAACAGGCAAATCAAAAATATCGATGCCACCAAAAACATTTCATGTAAAATGTTGCCAAGACGAGGAGGTGACCGTCGTGGAGGTGATGTGAATATTTAGTTTCTGAAGTAACGAAACAGCTAAGCCATAATTTTTTACTGATATGTAGAATTTGTGAAGTAAGGGCAGGGTCGGTAGAGTTAGGCGGTGTAGATCCAGAAGCTTGGCATCTTTTTCACAGGGCAAACCTTATGTGTGGTCCTCTTGTCAAGATTTTACATGAAATGTTTTTGATGGGATTTCAGTTCTTTTTGTAAGTTGCTAGGCAGTCTTTTTAGTGTTTAGTTTTTCTTATTTTTTGGGGTGTATTTCTTGCACATCAGCAGTACCGGTTTTCATAGCCCATTCTCTGTTTTTGCCTTTTTTCTTTGATGGTTTACTGATTACCATAAGCGATTTATCAGGGCGATATTTAGTAGGACGACGTCGTTTCTAATAAATTTAGGAACCCCTGCTTTACCTATTGGAAATAGGTTTTGTTAAAAAAATATGAATATATGTTAGGAGCTCGTGGCGCACTGATTAAAGTACTGGCGCTTTTTTAACGCTCGTGTAAATAATAACACGCCTAGCGCTGAAAATACATCAGTGCGCTATAATAAAGCGCCACGCTTTAAAAGCGCTGACGTGTGAACAGATACATGGGAATGCATTTATTCTGTTTCGGCGTTTTTTTGTTGTTGCGATGTCAACTGGTCTCATTAGCTATTTCGTCTCTAACCCAATTACGTCACATTTACTCACGGAACAGAGCATTCAATAATACGTTGCCTTGTGCATCTGGTCATTTTTATTAACTCGTTTCATGCTTTATCTGGTCTCTTTCCCAACTCGTTCGACGCATATGACAACGTACAGTCAACGTCCAAAATATCGGGACGATCAGACTGTTAACTACCGGTACCCTTGCGTTGGACTGGGGTATAAGATTTCATGCGGACAAAGTCGGAGGCAAGAACTATCCTAAGTAATAATCTAATCCTGCCGGGGTCGCGGGAGTTACGAGCTACCGTGAACGTAAAGAGTTATTGAAGGACACCGTAGTTTTAGTCATTACAAGTCTGACAGTCGCTCCTGCCCTACCCTGGGTGGGAGGACACATTTGATGATTTTACCACGCTAAAAAAAGTAATAACCTAAAAACTCATAAATTATAAATGCAAAGTCAATTTGTTTTCAAACGCTCGCGCTTGCAGGCTTATAAGGCTAAACGGATGACCGACCTGGACTAGGTCGTAGGATAACTTTATCCCGGAAATACGTTTACATACGCCCTCCAGACGGGTGAAGCCGAGAGCAGAAGTTAGAAGATCGGTAGAACATGATTTGGATTATTATATCGGATACTTTTTATCCTTGTACTACGTTCCCGTGAGATAATTTCTTACTTCAACGTGGTGGAGGCCGCGGGCAGAAGCTAGTTTGTGTTAAAGATGAAAATCTATTAACGAAATTGACAGCTTGGGGTAGGTTGATATGCTGGAGTCTGTACATACGTGTCGGACGAGTTGAGAAAGAGACGAAATAGAGCATGAGAAAAGTTAATAAAAATGACCGAGAATGCACAAAGGTGCATCTAGTCATTTTTTTAATAGAGATAGAGGCGAAATAGCTAATGTGACCAGTTGTCGTCGCAACCAGCGCCGCCAAAAAAAGCGCTCATGCGTATGGCGTCTTACAGCGCGTCACTATTTTTCGAACTGTATTTGATTTTGAGTTCTGGGCGGTGACATTTAAGTTTCTATTTACCTTTTTATTCCAACTCAGCGCTTTTTTTTTGGCTTTAAAAAAGTACTGAGTTTTAACAAAAAGGTGAATTGAACTTAAGCACCGAAATAGAATAAATTCATTATCATGTATCTGTTCTCACGTCAGCGCTTTTAAAACGCCGTGCTTTTTTCAGAGCTGATATTTAATTTTAATTTACCTTTTTGTTCAAACCCGGCGCTTTTTTTTGTTCTATTTACCTCTTTGTTAGAACTCAGCGCATTTTTAACGCATGAAATAAATGCGCTCGAGCGAATGGGCATTTAATATCACCAACCAGCACTTAAAATCAAACACAGTTCGAAAAAAAGCGCCGCGTTTTAAAAGTGCTGACGTGTGAATAGATACATGTGAATGGATTTGTTCTATTTCGGCGCTTTTTTAACGCCGGCAAAAAAGCGCTCGTGCGAACGGGCAATAACAATAAAATCAGTCAGTAGGTAATGGTGTATAATCTGTACGCTGTACCGAATAAAAAAAAATGTCTGTCTATTGTTTTCAGTTGCCACAGTGCAATGCCATGTTGTTGTGAAAACAATTTTATTTGTTAATTTTTAATATAAAGATTCGCAGATTTTGTCAAAATGCGAAGAAAAGTTTTATTTACTCATAATTTGTGATGGGATATACTTGCAGTTTTAAGTTATTATTTTTGTTTTCGTAGTTTTTTTACAAGTGGTAGCCATAATAATGGAAAAAGCGGAGGTTGCGTTTACTATTTTAGTGTTATATTTTGTTGTTACAACCGAAACTTCACGTGTTACTGTTTATCCCGGAGATACATTACCTCACCATGGTCGTTGTGAGCCAATTACTATTCAGTTTTGTCAACAAATAAGATATAATCAAACGATATTTCCTAATTTACTGAATCACGCTAAACAAGAAGACGCTGGCCCCGAAGTTCACCAATTTACACCTTTGATAAAAGTCAACTGTTCACCAGATTTGAAGTTCTTCCTGTGTTCAGTATACGCTCCTGTGTGCACAATTTTAGACACTGCTATTCCTCCTTGTCGACATTTATGTGAGTCTGCCAAGCAAAATTGTGACGAGGTTATGATAACCTTTCGATTTCCTTGGCCTGAACATTTAGAGTGCACGAAGTTTCCTGTGGCTACTGATGAAAACGTGATATGTGTCGGTGATAACAATGTAACTCATGAATCTCGAAAACATACTGAATCAAAACTTCCTAAAGTGAATTTTAAGAACAACAATGAAAGAGATCCGAGCAAACTTCATGGAGCCAAAGACTATGGATTTGTGTGTCCTGTACAATTTAAAGTTCCAAAGAACTTGGACTTGGAATATACACTTAAAGTTGGGGATAAAATTGAAAATGATTGTGGGGCTCCTTGCACTGGAATGTTTTTCAGCAAGGATGAGAAAGATTTTGCTCGTTTATGGATAGGTATCTGGGCAACAATGTGTACTGTTAGTTGCCTTTTCACAGTGTTGACATTTCTCATAGACACAGACAGGTTCAGATATCCAGAAAGGCCTATTATATTTTTGTCAGTATGTTACTTGATGGTAGCTGCAGCTTATGTCATGGGCTGGAGTGCAGGTGATAATGTTAGCTGTCAAGGGCCATTCCCATCCACCATAAGTGGGGCAAGATTACCTAACATATCAGTAATTACACAGGGAACTAAGCATGAACCATGCACAATACTGTTCATGGTGGTTTATTTTTTCAGCATGTCCTCAAGTATTTGGTGGGTCATATTAACACTAACATGGTTTTTGGCAGCTGGTCTGAAGTGGGGACACGAAGCTATTGAAGCTAATTCCCAATACTTTCATTTAGCTGCATGGGCTGTTCCTGCTATTAAAACTATATCAATATTGGCCATGGGAAAAGTTGATGGTGAGTATTTACATTTATTTCACAACTCCTTGGAACCTGAAAGATACTCATTTAGTCTCAGTAATTTGTGCTAAACCAGTACAATTAGCATTACACTAAAGTTTACTTATTTTGAATGCCCCATGATTTGAAATCCTCATGGACTTCCTCTGCCTGGGGAAGATGGAGGGGCACGTCAGACTCGACTGACTAAAACCACACTGTCCTCAAAAGACTTAAGCCGGGGGTTTGGGTCCACTTGCGCAATCACCGCTCCCTTCTGTGTGTACATACATCTACACTAAATGACAAATTCTATCAGAAAAACTGCAGGACTACCAACCAACGCCAGTCATGTCCATATTAATCCAAACTAATATTATAAATGCGAAAGTAACTCTGTCTGTCTGTCTGTCTGTCTGTCTTTCCTTCACGCCTAAACTACTGAACCGATTTGAATGATTCTTTCAGTGTTGGGTAGTCCATTTATCGAGGAAGGCTATAGGCTATGTAACATCACGCTATCACTAATAGGAGCGGAGCAGCAGTGAAAAATGTTTCAAAATCGGGAAAATGCATACCTTTTCGAGAGCTTCCGTTGCGTGCGCTGCGTAAACGGTTAAAGATACGCAAAAATTATGTACTACGGAATTATTTCCCATGAAAAGTTCTAAAATAAAGTCCGCGAGAGCATATATCTATCTTTTAAGGTTAAGTCACTATAACCTTTTTCGTGGAAATCGAATTTGATTTTAAAGAGCTTCATTATTTGCGAAGGTATTTTCATTAACATGATATTAATCCTTATCCAAATAAATACGTTAATCATCACAAGCATTTGATTTTGAACAAAATTGCCCTTGACATCGTTTGATTTCAATGAATATCTAAGGAGATATCATAGTTTCAAAATAATACAACAATAAAATAATGACTGCCTGGGCATGTCATAATTGCCGTCGTAAGATCCCTCTTTGAGAAGTGGTTGGAGATGCGCTACGGCGTCCTCAGCCTCAACTAAAACCTGACGCAAGTCCTCCCGGGCACGGTTATTGCGGGAGGTACCTCAGGGATTCGGCGGTAGGCGAGGGGAATGGGGAGCAGTCGGAATGCGTGAGGGAAAAGACATCCTCTACCTATCGCCCCAGACACGGGGCAACAAATCGCGGGGCATATTCCAGCCGCTTGCGGACGGGGAGTAATGGGTAGCTCGCCGTCCGACCAAGGACAAGGCCTGAGCCACCGTGCGTCGTGTTCCACGTGCTCCTCAAGGGAACTGATGGGGACGGGACCATAGGGCCAAACGCCTAACATGACGCGGGTGAAACCGCGGGCAGAAGCTAGTTTGGTATAAATAAAAAAATTGGAACAATAAGAGTTTTCAAGAAAATCGACTTTGAAGGTGGTCTGGCGGTAGGATTCTGCAACCGTTTACCGATGACCGATTCATCATTGGACGTTTCGCCGACAGGACGATTCATTTATGGCCGTTTCAACGATAGACTCTTTCACCTATGGACTTTTCGCCGACAGGACTATTTCTTTATGTCCGTTTCATCGACGGACACTTTCAACCACGGTCTTTTCGCCGACAGGACAATTCATTTACGTCCGTTTCATCAATTGACCCTTTCAACAACAGACTTTTTGTCGATACGATGGTTAACCTTATGACTGTTTTAACTCTTTTAATTTCACCATCTATGGGGATTCACAAAAGTCAATGAAATAAAAAGCAAATCCACCGACTTCCGAAAGAAAAGTTATTTTGTAGGTTACTTTACCCTATATTGCAGCCAATATTTTTTTTTGTAAGTTTTTTTTGTACATTCACGTTCATAAAATGCACAGTTAGCAAAAATGAAATAAGGTGTAAAACTTCCATTGTGCGTTGGCCGCAAGGGACTCTACTGCTTTGTGCTGTGGGTGCGGGTCCACTAACGCAATCCTTCCAAGGTTTGACCCGACTGCATCACTGCTACTGACGATTTTCACCGGCCGTTCCCTAAACGGTTTCACCTCTCATTGAGTGGCGACGTAGTACACGTCGCCACTATCTTAGGCCACAGGCTACTCATGGAGGACGCAGATCTGTTTGGATTTCTTGTAATAACGCTTGTCTTACCTATATGATTCCCCGTAGATGGTAAAATTAAAGAGTTAAAACAGTCATAAGGCTTACCATCTTAGTTTATTTTTTATTAGTGGGGTGGCAGTGGTCATAGTGTTCAATTTTAATTTCATGTTTTCCCTATCAAAACCTAAGGTTTACTACATACCTATTTAGACTATATTAGCGGCTTTGTTCAGGAATCAAACGGTGTCGAGGGAAATTTTGTTCAAAATGAAATGCTTGTGATGATTAACGTAATTATTTGGATAAGGATTAATATCATGTTAATGCAAATACTTTCCCAAATACTCCATTACTTCAAAACAAATTTGATTTCCATAAAAAAGGTTGTAGTGACTTAACCTTAAAAGATAGATAGGGGAGAAGGAGGCACCTTAGCACAGGGGCAGATTTGAACAAGTTGATTTCTGAACGCAGTTTTATGTTGATCTATGCCGCAACTTCATTTTTATATTGGCAACATTGGCTGTGACAAACGTCAAGTCACAAAGCGCGCGTGTTTCGTTGTCAAAAAAAGTTATAACCTGTCGTCGTATTTGTACCGGCAAAGTAAAAAATAAAAATAAATGTTGTAAGGGATTTACAATCACCTGAGTAAAGGTTTCCAACTAATTCTTTCACAAAATTGTGCAATACTTAAAAGTTTTCAATCCATTTGTAGTTTTTGCTTGACAGTTATTTTACATTATTTTTTTTGTAATTTTTTATCTTTTAAGTGACCATGGGGCAGATTTGATCAAAACAAACGGGGCACATTTGAACGAGACGATTTTCTTATTTTCATATGGGATAAGTAGGACAGGACCTACGTAAGATGATTACTTTAAAGTGATTGCGAAACATGATTATTTTTGTTACCAAAGTGGAAGTCTGACTAAATTAAAAATTATTATAAAGTTTTAGAAGTTTGATATTGAGTTTATTTTATGTTTAATTTTGTGTCTGAGGCAGTATTATATAATTATAATCACAATAAACTAATACTCTTGTGCAATATAATTATTTTTGTTAACATGGAGGAAGTCAGACACATTTAAAAACTATAATTTTTATTTTTGTTACTGTAATGGAAGATTTAACTTTAGAAGTTTCGTATAAGTTTATTTCATTTTTTAATATCAACATTTATCATTATAATAAAGACAAATTATTACTCTTTTCTCTCATTTTTCTGGTTTCTAACCCATTTTTCAAAACTGCCCCATGTTGATTCAAATGTGCCCCCATGGGGAGGCAGATTTGAACAAATTTGAGTGTTAAAAAAAACACATTTTTCTCTTTAACGATTTCAACAAATTCAAACATTTCATCATTTTTAAATTAACAAAGGAGTAAGTAAGCTTAGAAAAATATGTCTTTTCTATTTCTCCTTACAGTTGATTTTTTAGGAGTCCAAATATGAAAAATGTGCTAATGTGCCTCCTTCTCCCTTATAATATGCTCTCCCGGACTCCTCGATAAATGGACTATCAAACACAAAAATATTTTTTCAATTCCAACCAGTAGTTACTGAGATTAGCGCGTTCAACCAACCAAATAAACAAACTCTTCTGCTTTATAAAATTAGTATAGATTAAATACCTGATAAATCTGTAAATCCATATAGCATTAAATGACGATTGTCACCACTGGCGACGATCGGGAAAAATATTCCCATTTGTCACCAGTGAGGCAATTCGAAGATAACAAATAGTACTAAGCTAGCAGCTAGCTAGAGTTCAAGGTAGTCTGTATTTCAATCATTCTAGGTAGAAGGTTACCTGAAATTGTTTGCTATGCACATTTTAAAAAGTCACCTGACCCACAGGCCAGTTTTTGCATGGGCGAGATGTCCCTTAATCCGTAGGTTTAACCTCAATTGTTTCAGTTCTGCTTCTTTTTACGAAATAACATTTAGGGATAGTAATTATTTGCATACTTAGAATAGTTGTAGCATTCATTTTTTTCTGCGTCATGGTGGTTCTACTGAAGGGAGCTTGACCACCTTCAAAGACGATTTTCTTGTAAAGTTCTACGGTACCAATTTTGTTATTCTAGTAGTAATTAAAACCAATTTATTGTTTATTCATTATTTACCAAATAAAGAAGCGATTGGCGTTGATGGTCCTGCGGTTAGGGTTGCCATACGTCCGGAATTTTCCGGACAAGTCCGGAAATATAGGTCTTTGTCCGGAATGCGGGGGGAATCTTAAACCGTCCGGAATTTCTACAAATAAGTGAAGAGTGAAATAAAAAAACCAAATTATTTATTTTTATTCTTAATCAAAGAAAATCAAAATTATTTTTATTCTAAATCTTCTACATTACTTCTGATATTTAATGCTCCCAGAAATATTGTTCAACATTTCTGAATCTTTAATAATAGTTTTTTTAGAACACTTCGCAATTCATAATTACGATTTTAATAAAAAATTGACAAGATTGTCCGGAAATTTCATGGAATGTCAGGAATTTTCTCCGGATTTTTGATATTTTGATCTGGGAACCCTACCTGCGGTAGACATCTTAAACACCACAATATTTTATTTTCAAATGCTAGCTATTCCCCGTGATTTCAACCCCGCTGCTCGACTTCTTTTGATCGTAGCGTGATGTTTTATAGCCTACCTCAATAAATTAATTTAAAACAAATTTATTTTTTCAAGTAGAACCAGTGGTTTTTGAGATTAGCGCGTTCAATCAAACAAATAAACAGACTATTCAGTTTTATAATAGGTCTTACTTTATATTGATTAATTGTTTTAATTTTTTGTTCAGGTGACATTCTGTCTGGTGTTTGCTATGTTGGACTTTGGGACGCTGAAGCACTACGAGGATTTGTTTTAGCACCACTCTGTGTCTACTTGGTTCTTGGAACTATTTTCTTACTTGCAGGCTTTGTATCACTATTCCGTATCAGGACTGTTATGAAACATGATGGAACAAAAACTGATAAACTGGAGAAATTAATGATTCGTATTGGTGTGTTTGGTGTTTTATACACAGTGCCAGCATTAATAGTAATTGCATGTCTTTTCTATGAACAAGCAAATTTTGATGATTGGATGGTAACTTGGCACCGTGATATGTGTTCTATCCCCCTGTATTCTATTCCATGCCCTTTCACACGTAAGGAAACAGATAAACCTAAATTTGAAATGTTCATGATCAAGTACTTAATGACAATGATAGTTGGAATAACTTCCAGTTTTTGGATCTGGTCAGGAAAGACATTAGTTTCCTGGCGCCAATTTTTCGATAAAATTAAGGGACGAAGAGTGGAAGCATATGTGTGAACTGTAAATTGCTTTGAATATTGACTCAATTGCAGCTTTTTTAATAAAATAGAAAAGTTATTTTCCCGCCGTTAATGAGGCAGCTAAAACAAAGGCAGTTAAATCCTAAGCATTGAGATTACTCTTCAATATTATTGAAATTCAAAATAAGGCTGATATTGTAAATAGTTTTTCTCATTTATAATTATTGTGTCTTAGTTATAAGATTATCATTTTTTTTGTAATTAATGTTAAGAATAGACTATCAATCAAAATAAAATCATTGTATTTTTAACTTGTGTTTTTATTGTTAAAAAAGAAACCGACTTCAAAATCAAATAAAAAACCGTGCAATAACTTTTCTTTCTGAAGTCGGTGGCTATGTTTTTATTTTTATTTTTATCGACTATAACCTTCCCGGTCGAAGGAACAATGTTCTCTTTTTTTTGGTGCAGGTTCCTCCTTGCCAACTCATTGTTTGGACTGTTTTTGGTCTCTGGAGTTTAGTGGTGTATTCATGTTTCATCCGGAGTCCAAAAACGGGTACATAATATTTTGCTTCGACATTTGGGCACGAAAAACTTATCTGCAGATAAGTTTTTCGTGTCCAAATGTCGGAGCAAAATATAATGTGCCCGTTTATTCGAGATGCCTACAGCACTAGCAATCTCACGCACCGTCACTCTTCTGTCATCCTTCACCAAATCATGGATTTTATCAATGATTTCTGGAGTAGTGGCCAAAACAGTGCGTGCAGAACGTACAGTTGTGTCCATATCAGTCCATATATGACCACTCCGAAAATTTTGAAACGACTATTAACCTGTTGTAATTGAATGTGCAGAGTCCCTTAATGTTTATAAAGTTTCTTTTTAGTCTCCTGAGGCGACTTGTCTTTCATAAAGCAATGTTTAATCAACACAAAATTCTTTTTTGTCCATATTTTGAAATCCTTTGACTACTTCGATTCAAATGAACACTAAACACAAAGAAATAAACCGATCTAAATACACCTTTTGCAAAACGTAGGTACGTTTTTACTACGTTAACTCCAGATGTCCATGGGTGCCTGTGTTTTAATGTTGTACCGGTCGGCTGAGCCCCGCAAAAACGATCAGCAATAGGAGCCGCGTCAATCGAGATTCGGTCGAAACCGGGTGGAGATGTTCAGTGGGTTCGACAACTGCTCTACCTTGACCATTTTTCTGCCTATGGATCTCTGGATTTCTATGTAAGTAGCTGTATTATTTTCTTCTTTCGAACTTTTTAGATACCTAAGAAAGGTATCTAAAAAGTTCCAGTTTCCAGTACCAGGTCGGGTTTTAGATTTTAACTTTATTTTTATGACTCAACCCAGACTACGGAACCCTTCACTTTGTACGTTCCGACACCCACTTGGCCGGTTTTATTGACCAAATTGTAAGTACCCTACCTAGCTGAGAAAACCCAACTACAAAAAGTGGGATCTAAAAAGGTCGAAAAAGACAATGATTCAATTGGAAATTCAGAAATGAATGATACAAAAACCCAACAAGTGCGAGTTGTACTCGCGCCCGAAGCGTTTCGTACCATTATCTATAGAAACGGAAAAAAACTTGTTCGTTGTATTCTTTTTTTAGTATCTGTGAAAATCATGACTGTCTACTATCGCGGTCTTTGAGATACAGCCTGGTGACAGACGGACGGACAGCGGTGTCTTAGGCGGTTGTTCTTAGTTGAAATAGGTCGAATTGCGTCGCGTCGTATTTGTCGCTCACGCAGGACACTTACCCGTCGAATATTTACCTTCCACTCTTGGTATCCCTTGAACTGTGACCGGCAGCAACTCCCTGGGATAACCTTGGAAGTGGACCAGTTTAGCTAATGATGGTTCTGAGATGAATATTTGATGAAGGAAAGAACAAATTACGCTTCTATCTTCACGATGGGACCACATCAGTTCTGGTTTAGCTTTGTACTTTTACGATAAGGTTGAAAATCTATTAAAGAAAGTTGACAGATTCAGACAAATATACGGTACTAGCACTTTGCCCGCGACTACGTCCGCGTGGGTTACGTACTTTCTTAATTCCCCCTTTTCACCCCCTTAAAGGTTGAATTTCAAAAAACCCCTTCTTAGTGCTCCCCTACATTATAATAGGAAGCCGTGTGCAAAATTTCACATTCCTAGCCCCAGTAGTTTCGGCTGTACGTTGATATGTCAGTCAGTCAGTTCTCCTTTTATATATATAGATAGATAATTACAAAGTTTTAGCGGATCTTTTATGAACCCGTCAACCAAACATCAGTATATAAAAGTGTGTGTGTATCTGTGCCAAACATTCTGTATATCTAAGTAACACCACCACACAAATAAATAGTTGGGAAATAACTTTTCTTTTTTAGTATATAATACTGTTTTAGAAAAAAAGAAAATGGGAAGAGTTAAAAGATTAAAAAAAAAACATCATTACGGGAAGATCGTTTTCGGCTTAGTTACACACGTTCTACATACAAACCTGGAAAACTAAAGATACTATAAAAATATTTGCTAAAAAGATTTAATTTTAAAATAATTTTCGACTTACAAATTAATTTACGGCATGTAGCCCTTTATAATTTTGATGAAATTTAATACAACTTATCATTCAAAAGTGCTTTTTCAACAATTTCAGACATTGTGACTTTTATGTCGCGACATAATACTTCTGCAACTAGAACCTTTGTTTCTGGTTGCACATCAGATGGTACATAGGCTCCTTCACCTAGTATACTGGTATCATTCCAGCAGTGCCCGAGAGACGCCTGAGACTCGCATATTCTTCCGAGTTGTAATAACAGGGATGTTATGTCTTCTAATAGAGAAGGAAATGCAGTACAAATCCTCACTAGAGATTTCAGTACCGGCTGAAACAGTTCTAATCGTAAGTCACTTGGTAAAACCGATAGAAGTGTTGACAAAGTGTTTACGCATAACCTCGCAATAGACATAGCTTTCGGTAAGGCGTACTGTATAGACAAATGCGATACGAGATCTACAGCAAATATTTGCTTTTCAAGAGATGCTTGACTTAGAAGTTCTGGTATGAAGTCCAAACAAATGTGCATAGAAGGTATCCCTTGAACTGTGACCGGCAGCAACTCCCTGGGATAACCTTGGAAGTGGACCAGTTTAGCTAATGATGGTTCTGAGATAAATATTTGATGAAGGAAAGAACAAATTACGCTTCTAACTTCACGAAGGGACCACATCAGTTCTGGTTTAGCTTCGTCTTCTGATGTCTCCAGACAAGCTTCCAGTAATATTTGCAGCGCGGCACTCTCTTGTGCCGCTACTAAAGCATTCTTTAATTCTTCCCTCTCTGCGTCAGACGTTAGTTGCCCGCTTTTTTCAAGCAGCGGTTTATCTAATAAATGTCTACTTAGTTGACTTCTTGAAGCTGCCAAACTAGCTTCTAGAATTCTCAGAATAATTTTCAAGATAGGACCACATCTAAAGACTCTAATGTCACAGCGTAAAACTTGTAGTGGATCTACCAAGACATTCTCTTGTGTGATGGTAACATTTTTGACGCCACCATTAATGTCCAATAAGGCATTGATTGTCATAATCCACAGACATCGGGGCAACACCGTATTCAACCGTAACCAAACTTCGCGATATAATTCTTGTATATGTCGCGGCACTTGATCTCCTAGTACACTTTTAAAATATTTAACAAATGTTTCTGCATAGGGCCATATATCTGTAGGATTTTTATTTAGCATAGCTTTCAAAATCTTTCCCGTCTTATAAGGGTTGTCTTCGATGGTTTGGAATGCATCATTGATAGCCATTTCAGAAAGACTTATATCAATTTGGTGTCGATTCGAATCGCCAAACACTTGGTCGTCCATCCAATCGTCAACTAGAGACAGTTGAGGGAAGTGGGTAGCTAAAAGACGAAGGAGGGGGCTGAATAAACCACCATAACTCATTTGGTCTTTTTGAGCTTGATGAAGTAAATATTTAATCGGCAATTCCGATAGAAAAGCGGCTGAGTAACTTTTTACTTTACGACCATTAGCCATAAGTGTGGCTGTGTTGGCCAATCTTACGTCTTCATACAGTAGAAGGTAATAAATTAGGAGTAACTGTGATGCTAAAGTTGGCTTTTCTATGTTAATCTCGATTGACGTTTCGCCATTATCAATTTCCATAGGTGCAAATGGTTTCCGTTGCACATCAAAATTAGCACCAAATATAGAGTTTCTAAATACTTTTCTGATTTCTTCTTCCATAATTGGCTTGTTTACATATTCGTTACTGCCTTTGTTGTTAACAATAAGAATCGAGTTGACATACACTTCAACTAAAGCTGGCATAACTGGGTGCAGGGGTGCAGTGCAGTTACATATTTGTCGATATATCCAATTTTTTATGGGAACTTTATGTTTAGAAAATGCTCGAGATTTTAATAGTTGGTGAATACAGTGAACAGGCAAATATCCTGGTATGTTGCTGTTGAGATTTGCTGTTACCGGCACTTTGACGGCATGCGCTGTTACAACCTGGAATTTGAAAATAAGGGAATTAGGTCATTTCTTTATTCTTTGTTTTAAGGAGAAATCTAAAAGATTTTATCTAGTACCTGTTCTGTAAATATTTCTTGTGTGAAAGCTTGTTTGATTCTCGCGAGCCCGTTGGGTCGCACAGGTACGCGCATTCCCAGGGTTGCGCAAACGAGTTCACCGACAGCAGTTAGCTGTCCCGAGTGGAAATGTATTGCTATCAATAGTAGCATCTCGCCAAAAGATGCTGTGACTCCAGAATTGCTTTAACAAAAGGGGAAAAAACATTTGCAGTTAAATGAATGTATTATTGTATACTCATAACATGACCCAGAATTTTGTATTTTATTACCTCTCAAAGTAAGCTTCTTCTTTGACCAACCATTGCACCCATTCTATGGCTTTTTTCTCATGGTCTGGAGCAGCTGGTAAGGGATAAAAACAAAAATTAATAAATGTTAGCAGTAGGTTACAAAAATAACAGAATAAAAAATACTGTAGGATTGCATTCTTAATTGATTGATTTATATTGACAAATATACTATTTGAATACATACTATATTAATACATACCCATGAGTGAAGGACAGGCAAGGATCATACAAAGACTCAATGACACAAATCTGACTCCAGCTGGTGTAGGTGGAGGCTTTTGGGTTACTAGTCTCAGGAGACCGGCAACTTCATCATCTTGGAACTTTATTCCCGCTATGCCCCTGAGAGCACAGTAAAGCCTTAATAATGCTGATGCTTCAACTCCAGCAGTTGCATCTTTCAGCCTGTTCAATAACTCTTGGCGAAGTTTTGTTAATGCTGCATGTCCATCGCCTTTGCCGCGCTTGTGAGAGTTACGCAAGAATGTCGCAAACCATGCTCTTGTTGATTGATCAGAGCCAAGTAAAAGTCCTGACATGAATGAAACCTGAAATTACAAAAATGAAAACTATTCCAGTGTGTATATAACAGACAATAATTAAACGTTTTTCTCGTCATTTTTTTAATGACGAGATTTATAAATGTGGAGTGGTGGTGGGAAGTGGGATTCTGTTGAGTTTTTATTAGTGTTTGAATGATCCTCTGTTGTTTCAATTTGGTAAAGTATTTTAAGTGTTAGTTCGACGGGCACGCCGCAATCGCGGCGGTAAGACCCCTCTTTGAGGAGTGGCTGGATAGGCGCCACGGCGTCCTGACCTACCGCATGGCGCAGGTCCTCACCGGACACGGTAGTTTCGGGAGGTTCCTGTGTCTGATAGGGAGGGAAGAAATGCCTGGGTGTCACCACTGCGAGGATCGTCAGGAGGACACGGTGGAGCATACGGTGCAGGACTGCCCCGCTTGGGCAGAGCACCGCCGTGTCCTCACGACCGCGATAGGAGACCTCTCGCGCCCGGCTTGGCCGAGGCCATGCCGCGGAGCGAGACGGAGTGGGAAGCGGTCGCCTCCTTCTGTGAAGCAGTCATGCTCGCGAAGGAGGAGGCGGGCCGCGTGAGGGAGAGAACAGCGACCTCCCTCCACCCCAGCCGCAGTGGGAGACGCTCACGGCGTCGGACGTCGCAAAACGATCTGCGGCCACCGTAGGCGCGGGCCATGCGGGCATCGAGTAATGGCCAACTCACTGTCCGACCATGGACCACTCATGACACTCTTCCTCTAGAGGGCCAAAGGCTGCCGGGGTCGCGGAACTTACGAATTACCGTGACCCCGTCCGGTACGTAAAGGGCTCGTGAAGGACACCATGGATTTTAGTCATTACAAGTCTGACAGTCCCTCCCGCCCTATCCTGGGTGGGAGGACTCATTTGATGATTTTACCATGAAGAAAAAAAAAAAGTGTTAGTTCTAGTCAAAAATGGCTGATGATTGCAGTCATATTGTTGTTGATATTGAGTAAAAGACTTGAAGCTGCTGAAAGTATCTCACCAAGTCATCCTGGTGATGTGTCAAGGTAAGGGTGATGACCAATGAAGGCAGCCTGGAAGCTGAGGCTGCCTTAGCTCTAACAGCAGCTGCTAAGTGAGGACAAGCTGCACATAGGACACTCAGAGTCTTAGCTCTAATGCCACCTTCTTCACTTCTATCAGCATTCATTACAAGGCATTCAGCCACTGAAAAATTAAAAACAATTTCTATTAGAAACTAAACTTGTGCCATAAAACAGTGCCTTTCAAATATGTGATTTTAACTATCAGTGGTCAGTTGATTGTGTTGTTTTGATTCCAATGAATCATTCCCTGAATCATTTGAACGATTGGACTGCTGCGCTGCATGTTGTGTGTTCAGTTCTGGCATGGAGCAAATATTTGTAAGAATTACAGACTACAAGTGGTTGATCACCTACAACACAGGAGAAATTCATAGTGTGGAGCAATGTTTTAAAAAAATTGTATGAGAAACTTGTGGGATCAGAGCCTTTCCTTTGGTGTGTGTGTTAAAGTGGACCTTTAAGATCTATAAAACCTACCTTCTTGTAATGTATCAGGCATATTAGCTACTATCCATGATATCAATATAGGTCCTTTATTGACATATAGTAACACTTCAACAACTTCAACAACATTGAGTAAGTTGGGTAGCTCAGCAAGGCTGATGTTGATGACATCTGCCACTTCTTCCAAGTACACATCATTGTCAAACAATTCTGAGGGCTTCACACTACAATCAATACTGGTGTGCTTGTTTTGATTATACTCAACTAGTTGCGCTTGCATGAGCAACAATTCTGATATAACCAGACGAACACGACGGGATGAGTCTGACTGCTCAAAATCATTAGTTATTCCATTGTTTATACTTTGTATAAGAAATGTTTCTGTGCATTGCGATCCATTTTTTAGTCTGAAATTGAGGAGCATTAAATCTTAGAGTATTAGAAACACAGACTGGTTGAACAGGTAAATGAATCAATACATTACCTCATTTGTTGTTCCTTCTTGACATCTGATTCCAATGCATTAAATTCAATAGACAAGAGGGAAACTATAAAGTTAACCAGCTCTAGACCGGAGAGCAAAGTGAGCACATCTTTCTTGGCGTCAGCACAGGCTCTGGTTGAGTCTAGCGGAGCAATAAGTGCCATACGAACTAGACATGGTATAATAGGTCTCAGTTCATCTAGTGTGAATCTCTTGATGGCTTCAATGTCTAAATCTTTAATAGCTTTGAAGACTTTAGGTTGGACAGGTTTCAAAAATGTTATATCCATGTTTATTACTGTGATGAAAATCAATTATGCGACAATTTCTGTTTCATGAACAGTATTACCTTACTTGATAAATGGTATATTGTATTCATTAGAATTTTAACTATACAAAATACCTATAGAATCATAATAATAATCTCGGATACAACACACAAATCAACCGAAAGACTGAAAAAGCAATAGCACAGACTACAGCAACAGCAACAAGCAAACCACATTGACATTATTGGTTTTGTCAACATTGACAGCAGTAAAGTAATTTTTCTGGCATGAATTCAGGGCCTTTGACCCATGGATAGAAAAACGCATTTCACCTGCTCCTTCATTAGAGTCTGAAACGAAAGCTGTCTAAAAAAAAGACGGCAATTTTAAAAAAATCAAGAGCTGACAACCCCGGCTACACACTGCTAAACGGAGTGGATACATTATATTATTATTTAAAACTAATAACCGATATTTATATCAGTATCTCATGTCTGGTGGCGGTTAGATTACGACCATAAAAATATAATTAAAAATGCCACAGCATAACCAGGATTTGGTGTTCTTAACTCCAACATGCATTGAAGTCCACAGCTCAATTGTCCTGGCACGAAAATATATCAAAAGTATATGGACAAATGGAAACACTTTTTTTTTTTTTAGCGTGGTAAAATCATCAAATGAGTCCTCCCACCCAGGGCTGGACGGGAGGGACTGTCAGACTTGTACTGACTAAAATCCACGGTGTACTTCACTAGCCCTTTACGTACCGGGGTTACGGTGATGGGTAAGTCCCGCGTCCCCGGCAGGCTTTGGCCCTCTACAGGCCCCGTCAATATGCTGACACTCCTTGAGGCGCGCGTGGAACACAACGCGCCGTCGACCCGGGCATGGTCCATGGTCGGGCTGCGAGTCGCCCATTACTCGCTGCCCGCATGCCCGCGCCTACGGTGGCCGGAGATCGTCTGGCGACGTCCGTCGCCGTGGGCGTCTGGGCGAGGCGACCGCTTCCCACTCCGTCTCGCCCCGCAGCATGGCCTCGACCAATGCCGGGCGCGAGAGGTCTCCGCCTATCGCCGTCGTGAGGACACGGCGGTGCTCTGCCCAAGCGGGGCAGTCCTGCACCGTATGCTCCACCGTGTCCTCCGGACGATCCTCGCAGTGGTGACACCCAGGCGTTTCCTCCTTCCTTATCCGACACAGGAACCTCCCGAAACTTCCGTGTCCGGTGAGGACCTGCGTCATGCGGAAGGTAAGGACGCCGTGACGCCTATCCAGCCACTCCTCAAAGAGGGGTCTTAGCGCCGCGATTGCGGCGGGCCTTTGAAAAATATTGCATTTTATTGTAAACTAGCTTCCGCCCGCGACTCCGTCCGCGCGGATGTCGGTCTTCGCGTGGATGGTTTATTTCCCCATTTTGAGTAACTCTGACAATGACATCTTATAAATATTACGGCGCTGAATCCACTGCGGGTAATGCAACGTGTGTTCGCGGTTCTGCAGAACAACGTCTATGAATAAAACTGAAAATTAGATTTTTTTTCTACGTATTTTTCCAGGATAAAAAGTATCCTATGTTATGCCCAGGATAATAAGGAATAATTATACCAAGTTTCATCGAAATCGAACCGTTAGTTTTCACGTGATGCCTGCACAAACAGACAGACAGACAGACAGACAAAAAAATTTTTAATCATATATTTGGGTTTGGTATCGATCCAGCAACAACCCCCGCTATTTATTTTTTCAATGTACAGAATTGACCCTTCTACAGATTTATTATAGTACTAGCTTCCGCCCGCGACTCCGTCCGCGCGGATGTCGGTCTTCGCGTGGATGGTTTATTTCCCCATTTTGAGTAACTCTGACAATGACATCTTATAAATATTACGGCGCTGAATCCACTGCGGGTAATGCAACGTGTGTTCGCGGTTTTACAGAACAACGTCTATGAATAAAACTGAAAAATAAGATTTTTTTTCTACGTATTTTTCCAGGATAAAAAGTATCCTATGTTATGCCCAGGATAACAAGGAATAATTATACAAAGTTTCATCGAAATCGAACCGTTAGTTTTCACGTGATGCCTGCACAAACAGACAGACAGACAGACAGACAAAATTTTTTTAATCATATATTTGGGTTTGGTATCGATCCAGCAACACCCCCCGCTATTTATTTTTTCAATATTTTCAATGTACAGAATTGACCCTTCTACAGATTTATTATAGTATAGAAGATAGTGTAAAAGTATCAAGACGGTTCACTTCTAAGAAAGTTCAATGATCTGACAATTTTGACAGTCCTAAAATATTGCCATGTCATAAGTTTAGAAATTAATTCGTGGTCAGCTTTCGTTGGCCAGACTCTGGCATGAGTGATTCCCAGAAGAAGGTAACTGCTTCACATTCCGTCTCATCTCAGCATGACTTTGAACAATACGGGGCGCGAGGGGCCTCCGCCGCCTATTGTGACGCGTTTTCAGACTACAAACTTAAAGGGGAGGTAGTTGGTTCAATTCTTTCAGTAAAATTGTACTACGTGTCGGGTCGCAACCCAACCCCCATTGAATGGTAGCCATTTCAGTTTTTTGATAAACTTGTGATTTAGCTCAGTTGTGGTAATGATACTTGCTTTAAGAGATATTATTCTTGAAATTAAGCTTGCGATTAATATTTGGGGTTGGATGCAACAAAATGTTCATTTTACGCCGTTCATGTAAATTTTTACGATTTTTGTTATTTAAAACCCAAAGTTGCAGTACCTTTAGTTTGCACGCTTCATTCAAAGAGGGTTGGTTCTCTGACCTATGTGCTAAAATTTTATTGACAGAATTAAGCAAGCTACCTCTCCCTTCAGTTTGTACAGTTCGACACTGGATACATTGAATAATATACTGATCATCAGATGGAACACGGGACTCTAAGTCCCCACGGGTACGTAGTCTCCAACTCTCCGTGGAGAAATTAGGTGAAGCAGGGCTGCACGGGAGCAAACCCATTCAATTCAAAGGAGGTTTATGCTGCATATTTTGACGCTCGCAACGTGATTACCTGTAGGGTAATTCCCGTTCACCTAGAATCATGAAATTTGAGAAGAAATGAGCACTTACAGTACAAATAAAGAAAGAAATTCTCGATTTTTCCTACTTAGAAATACTTTTTTTTATAGTTTCAATATCGTCAAATGAGTCCTGCCCTGGGCTCTCGCCCAGGGCAGAGCGGGAGGGACTGTCAGACTCGTACTGACTAAAATCCACGGTGTCCTTCAATAGCCCTTTACGTTCCGGGGTCACGGTAATTCGTACAGTCCCGCGACCACTTAGAAATACTTAGTTAAAATTTAAGAAAAGATGCCCAAAATAGTTCGAAATCTAATTTTAGTTAAAATATGCAGTAATTGTAAAAATGCCCTTATGAGCATTTTATTTTATGCATATTATTATGCAATTGCTGCTATTACGTATTGATTTATTTTCTCTCTTTCCCGCACGGGAAAGAGAGAAAATAAATCAATACGGACATCAATCTCTTAACATACTACTCAAATATAAAAGCTCATTCACTTGCTCCACACTTACATGATTTATTTTCAGTTCACACAATGATTCATCTTGTCTTTCAAATACCATTATCTTCGTCTTGTTCATATTTACATACATACTTCTTGTCTAAAGTTACCATGTATTGCAACTGTTCGGCTAACAATGCAAGAAGAGTTTGATCATCTGCGCTCCAGAAAGCATTTGACAAGCAGGAAACCATGTAACATTAAACAGTCATCACGGAGAGTAAATTATAGAGACGTTACACAGCCCTGTCTTACAGTCATCGTCATCATCAGCCGATAAATGTACCCACTGCTGGGACACAGGCCTCTCTGTGGATTATACGTTCCCTACGTATAATCCACCATGCGGGCCCAGTGTGAATTGGTAGATGTCACATGTCTTAAAGCTTTTTTCACCGTTTTAAGAGCAGTGGTAATGAAAATTACACGAAGTGTAATGCGATCCAACTAAGAAGACGAGTGTCTGCTGTTTTCATCTTTCAGACACTTCAAAAGTACAGTTACCAAAAGAATTACGTTCTACTAATTATTTTTAATTTCGGTGCGTTTGCCAACCAGGATATGTGCAGTTTTTTACTTTTCGTTTCGCTAGATCGTATTAATTTTCATTGACACAATAATGGCGAAAATAGTCATAGTAAATGCATAAACTAATTAAATATAAAAAATACTTAAGAATTGAATTTTAAAATCAATTTGTAAGGGCAGGTTGCAGTATTTTTTAAGATTTTTGTACGCCTGAAAATCTAATAAAATGTGAGATTTTTAATAAATAAAAATCATTACATAAAAATTAAATATAAAATAATAATAATAAATAATAATAAATATTCCACAACTATCACACAACGTCATCCAGTTCCAAGCTAAGCAGAGCTTGTGTTATGGGTACTAGACAACTGATAAACATACTTATATATTTCTAAATACATACATATTATAGATAAATTACACCCAGACACAGAACAAATGATCGTGCTCATCACACAAACATTTGTCCTGGGTGGGAATCGAACCCACGACCTCCGGCATAGCAGTCAGGGTCACTAACCACTAGACCAACAGGCCTGTCAAAAAAAAATGTCATAAAAAAATGCTCAATAGAAAAAAAATGCCGAACATGGCACTAAATCACAATTTTAAACGTGTACTGTTATTAGATTTCATCATGGATTTTTAAGCAAGTTATATCAATATTTTTGGTTTTTCTACAATTAATGAAAATCATTCAAAATGCGGGTTATTTCGCTCGCATTTTGGCGGGGATGAGGTCGTGCGTCCATACATTTACACACTGTACTGCAACCTCGCCTTAAGCAATTTTTATTAATTACAGTTTAAACTACCGTAACACCAAACATAATAAACTTAAATGATAAATTTAAAAACGCCATAATACAAACTTAACAATGGTGTTTTTATTAATTATCCTGGAATCTTTTTTGCTGTCCCTATACAACTATTACGATTTGACAGGTGTGACGTCAGAAGAAGGTCTCCTTCTTAGTTGGATCGCACTATAATGCGCCTGGCTACGTATATAATGTGCAATTCTGACAATATAAGGTATCTTAGCTCTCTACATACAAATGGGTCGTACAAAATTAATGAACTCCTCTATTTCAAGGTGGTCATTAGATAGATATTTTGCAAAAAAAAAAAAAAAAACAATTATGTCACTATAAAATTCGCTTATCTCTATGTAATTACTTATTAATACGTAAATAATTATTTAATAAGTTTACTAAAGTGTTACGATAATATTTGTGACATGAAAGGAGGTTATTACAAATAATTAAAAAATAAAGGAGGTTATTACAAATAATTAAAAAATAAACGTAACGTGACTGTTTCGTAGACAGTGCTACGCAGCGCCTACGGCGTAGAGGGTTCTGTGACTCTCGGGAACAAATATTAGTTCTAAGTACAACAATGTTAACTTTAAGTTTTAAAAGTTATACGTTCTTACTTGTTTAGTCTTTTATTCATGTAAAGCATAAAATTACTATTTATACATACGTACGAAGAATATAGGTACATAATAAATGGCTTCTGTAAAATTAACTGCCTCGTGGATGACTGATAATGGCTTCACGTTGCTATAACAATATTAGTGTGTAGTAGAGCCGAAACGTGGAGTAAAACAGCTAATAATAATATTTAGATCTTTAGGCAGTTTGGCTGTTTTCTTAGTTCATCTAGTATCAATAATGGTGGCTTTTTTTCATACTTTATACATACATATGAATAAAATAAAATGTCTGTATATGATTGCAAAATGACTGTGTTTTCACAAGTGCTAAGTTATTAACATTATACTAAATCCTAGTTTTTTTTTTATATATTTTGTCTGTCTTTCTGTTTGTCCGGGCTAACTTCTGGTACGGTTGTTATTTTAATAAGACTTCCACTGGAAAATAGAAGAGATTATAGGGTTACTTTTTTTATCACGGAATTCCCCGTTTCCCTCGAAATCAGGATTTACTTTGGAGTATCGACTCCCACACGGACGGGGTCGCAGACACAGCTAATTTAATTAAATAGGAATAGAGTCACAATTAAGTAATCGCGACCAGTCTAGGGTTTACTGCTGTTACACGAGTGAGCCCTAGATGATGATGACTGCGAATGTTAATGTAGATGTTGGGATATTTTAACTTTAGTTGGATTAGGTAAAATCTTTACTTATGTTATAAAGCTGAAGACTTTGTTTGGTTTAACGCGTAAATCTTAGGAACTACTGGCCCGAATTGAATTGAAATCTTTTTGTGTTGGATAGCCCAGGAAGGTTATAGACAATTTAATATATATATAGATGACGCTACAACTAGAAGGAGCCGAGCAGCGGGTGAATCCAAGGGGAACAGCTAGTCTGTCTAGTATATAGCTTTTCTTAGTATATTTCAGAACTCTTATCGTTAAGCCATTTGCGGGTCACGGAACGTATGTTTAAAGGTAAGACTTTAAAAAAACTTAGAATTTGACCTACATATTGCAAGGTTAAGCCACTTTTCTCTGTTTTAAATAATAGGTTGAATGAATGAAAATGTATACATTCATAGAACCAGAGTCTTTCTTTTTAAATCTTAATGAACGGAAGGTACTGTTCCAAAAATATTATGTGCTTTTTTTCACAAATGATGACGTGATCACGTACAGATTTAGAATTAGGTAAATTCTTCCAGGTACTGAAACTCGAGAGGTGCTTGTGCGGTGACAAAGAAGGATCAAAGGTATGTAAACGGAACTCGACCTTGGATAAAAAGAATGACAAGTGTGAATTCGGTAAACTCTGTTTGTAACTTATAACCTTTTTGGGTGAGATATTGCAGCTTTTCAGGCTCAATGTATCTCTTATCTAAATAGGTCATAGTCAATTGCTCGCTAAGCGCTACTGTCTTAAGAGATAATCAGCAAGGAGCCCAGAAATAACTGCTACTTAATATTTATTTGATTAGCCATTGCTAAACGAAAAATATACCAATAGAATTTTCGTTGTTGTCGAACTTCCTTAACTTGAGTTAACTTCTCGATTGAATAGGAAAGAAAAACAGAATAGTCACTGAAATGTTAGCAAAATACAGCGAGTGGAATCAATGTGTAGTGGAATGGGCTGAAGCGGATGGGTAGCGAGGGGTGGCTGGGGTGCCGGGCGCTCGGGGGCTGGGGGGCTAGGGGCTTCGGGACTCGGGCGAGGACGCGCGGCGGGCGGCGGCCGGCGCGCGGCAGTCGCACGCCAGCACGTGCGCGCACCGCCTTGCGCCGCCCGACTCCGGCGCCCGGCGCCCGCCGCATTACCCGCGCCCTGTGAACCCAACGCGCTCAATATTTCGACATCATTTCAATTATTCCTCCAGTAGTAATCTACTAAAACCGTACAGTGTTCAGTTTCCATTATTATATTGCTAAAATACGCCCGATTTTGTAATATAAGGGTCAGCCTCTCGCGATTTAAATATTTATGGGTCAATAGTAAGAGTTTATTGAGATTGCTTACATCATCGGAACCATAATTTAGGCGGGAAATAGAATTAATTGTATTTAAGTAATCTGTAATGTTCTAATGACGTAGCTAACAGAAGGAAATGATAAAAAAATACTTTTGATTACTGAGGTTTAAAACGTTCGTAACATTTAATATGCAAAGCCTAAAAAGAGACTAAACGGCACTTGCCCGTCTTCGTGCTCACATAGGTTATGCTTCTGTTTGAATGATGGTATCCTTCAAAAATTATATAATCAGTTCTTACCCTTTGTTGACAATAACCTTGGTTCCAACTAAAGTGTCATCTTCAATCTGTGTGCTAGATGAAATCATGAAGTGTATGAAGTTCAATTTATTATCGTCCTAATGTTTACCCTATCAAGGTTTTACACTGTTGTATTCAGAAATAAATAAGATTTTATATTTAGTTTTTCATATTTTTTTACATGTAGGCATTTCGATTCTTACAATTACGTAGCCTAAATAACCAAATAACACTTCCTTGTATAGAATTTCTGGTTGAATACCCAACACTTATTTTGTATGGATCCTATTTAGACTCATGTAGTCATTGTCGTACCTATGGTTTTCTTTAACCCCTGAAAATGTTATCGCTAGTTCGTATCTGGCCGAAGCTTTATCTTAGAAACGTTCTAGTAGTCTATAAATAAACTGCTTACTTAAATTATAGACACTAGTAAGCCTTTCTTTAGTAGGCGGTACGTTCAAATTATAAACTGTTCAATTAACGAATATTTGGCAATCATAGACAATGAAGTTAACAATAATACACAGATTCGGTGGGAACTCATACAAATAATGGGGGTGCATCAATTAGTATCAATAATAAAAAGAATTGATACCCTGTTATGATGCTGAATCAAACAGGAACTCCACAAAGGACTAAGTTACTAGCTACTAGGTATTTGGTTTTTATATAAGTGTAGCTAGAAGTATTTCGTTATATTATACGCCAATATATACGAAATGAGTTATATTAATATTATTATCCCCTGCTAATAATATGAAAGTCTTTGTTTATGATATATGAATCAGCTGAATGAGTAAGATGGTGGAAGAGAATGGTAAGACCATGATACAGGACAATTACTTTATATTGTCAGTATTAGTATCTAATTTTAGCTAGCAAAACAAAGATGGTTTTTTTGTACATAATCTTAACTCGCAACAGCATTCGGGACAGCTTTTATATACTAGTATGTTAAAAGCATTCTGCAGAGTAAAATATATTATAGAGACATGAATAAGTGTATCGAAGTAATGATTTATTCGCACAAACGAGTGGAACGGGAAACTACTAACTACTATTTAGCACATTTTATTAAGTCAGTATGGCAGGGATGACCTAATTCAGAGCCAAAAATTATTATTACTTGATTCAGTGATAGGTATTATTTTGCACATCGAATGGGGTTCATATGATCTTTCAATCTTTAAGAGTACATCGTATCTAGACAGTTTCGCTAGACTTCAACAGTAATGAATACTTATGTTGAAAATGGCGCTAATTGGATTGGAGATATTTCAGGTTTATTGTCTTAAAGTTTTTTTTCTATGTTTTCACACTAATTTGCCCGACGTGTGACTAACTAACTCATAAGCGTTGGCAATGAGCAGGATAAATGAAACAAATAACTTGTGAGGTAGGTTTCACGGTCACTTCACTAATATCCATCGTAACAATTGTCAATATTGAAATTAGTATGAACAAAACTATGGGTACGTTATGTGTCTTCAAACGGCCCAGTTAATGAATGGATATCGGAACAATGTTTCAGCGTGTAATTTATTCATTACACAGGCGTCCTCGATCAAGCCGTCTTGTTAGCGGAAAGTCTCCGCCTGACGATCTCTCTGACGTTCTCATACGATGAGACACACGTTGTTCAAGTATATTTATGAGTTCCCTATTGTTTATTATATTTTACTTTATCTATTAAAGGGTAACTCGATGACAACTCGTAATTAAAACATTCATTCCAAAAAAACTGAATTTCAAGTAGAAGGTACCCAAAAACGGGCCTATAACATCGATTTTGGTATGGTTTCGTTGCCTTGGATTTGACCTTGATATAGAACTCAAAAGTATTATGACTAGTTGACAAGTAAAAAAGACTGAGCTAGTTCGAGACTCATGTTCCTGAAAAGAGTACATGTAACGTACACGTTTTGTTTTTGAACATAAAGCTTAAGTTACTAACTTTTCCGTATCCTACATTGCAACGCAGGTCATGGTCTACCAGTGTTTAATCGAAATCTATTCAGGCGCTATAAGGGGTATACTAAGATATCCATGGCTAAAGTGTTTCTTTGTTTGTTACGCTTTCATGAAATAAATAATTTTTTTGGAGTAGGTCATTCGTTAACCCTCTTACGTCACCCCTCGTCGACCTAAGGGCTTGAACTGTTGACACAAAAATCAAATAAACTTAGTAAATAATGATTTGACACACATAACCAACATTATTAATGACTTAAGCTGGTTTGTCAATTCTTTGGAATGGACAGGAAATCGATAAATGACAATTCGATTATCTATTCTAAATCAGAAACACCTATTTTCTTTATTTTCAGTTTAAATTAACTTTATTAAAACAAAGTCTTAACAATGACGGAGGACAATGTTAGCAATAAATGTCTGAAACTGATGAAATTGTGCATAAGTAAACACTAAGCAATGGAGAAACAAATGCAGGCGAGAACGTTGAACAAATCAGCATGTTGGATATGTTTAGTGCCGCCATGGGGGTTCAAAAACAGAGAAGAAGAGAAGTTGTACTCGGCGTACACACAGCGGCAGCGGCAACGTGCCGTGCCGCGGCTGCTGGCCACCGGCGCGCTGCTGCAGGCGTTTGCGGTGTTGGTGCCCGGCGAGCGCGACCTGTCGTTCGCGTACGCTTCTGTCGCCGTGGCGCTGGTGGCGAACCTTATCTTGGCGTTCGTGTACGTTTTCATCAGGCCCGCGCGCACACTCCTCAACCACGTTGCGTGGCTGGTGCTGTGGACTCAACTTCTAGTGAGCGCGTCTCGACGTCTCGGAGATTCCTACAACGAGTTACTAGGCTGGGCCGTAGTGCTTCAATATTTTACCCTCGTCACCCTTCCGTTACATCATGTGTTGCTTATATTGTACAGTACAATATCGTTTTGTGGTTATCTCCTGGTGCAATATTACAACGCTTCTACATCGGAAAGTAGGCTGGCCGACGACTTTTACTTTCAGGTATTTACAACTAGGAATATACACGAATTTTCTTACTAGTCGTGGACGACCAAATCAGAAACTATGAGGAATAGCGAAGGGTGCTCAAAGGAGACTCCAGCCCAATTTTCATGAAAATTAAACATAATTGGTTTTTGGTAAAATTGTTTTTTGCACATACCCCCACCACGCAGTAATACACGCGCCCTATATTATTATACCATTTTGTTTACCACTAGTGTCGCTAAAAGATCGAATACGGCAAACCAAAGTTTTTCATTACATCCCAGAATTCTATAAAAAAGTAGTAATATTCCAATAAAAATAAGATGATTTAATTGCTCAATTGATTACAGTCATTGATTCGTCAAATCATCGGTATTTAGCACTATGTAGAGGTATAGTACAGACGCCAGCACAACCTACTTGAATCTGTCAAATTTCTTTAAAAGATGTTCAACCTTATCACAATAGTGGAGGTGCAAAAAATTTGACAGATTCGGGTAGGTTGACCTGCTGGCGTGATTCAACAGATAACCCTGGACTTAATAGTCCAGATTTACACGAAGGTTTATTTAAATTTGGAATAAGGCCGATTGTGTTTAACCAATGTTTAACTATTTTATAGTATACGGATTGATGAAGATGCAGTAGAATGATGAAGTTTTAATTTTCATCGAATGTGGGTCTCTTATAGTTTCGGATTTGGTCATCCACGCCTAGTTGGAAAATTCACTGTGTACCAATAATTTAACAACCCGTATTATTCGTATGTCCTAAACCTTCAAACGTTTCAACAGCAAACTGCGAATGGTGCATTGCTACTTGGCGCTACTTTACTGGGTGCAACTGCATATGCAGTTAGTGAAAAGCAGCAACGTTGTTCCTTCCAAGAAACCAAGAGAAGCTTACGTGATAAACTTACAATTGAACAACAAAGCAAAGAACAGGTGACTGATTAGACTACCTTTACATTCACATTTTTAGCGAAATGTTTTTTTAGGGTTCCGTAGTTAACTAGGAACCCTTATAGTTTCGCCATGTCTGTCTGTCTGTCTGTCTGTCTGTCCGTCCTCGCTTAATCTCTGTGACCGTTAGCACTAGAAAGCTGAAATTTGGTACCAATATGTATATCAATCACGCCGACAAAGTGCAAAAATAAAAATTGGAAAAAAATGTTTTTTTTGGGTAGCCCCCCTATATGTAAAATAGAAAGTGTTTTTTTTTTTAATTTCAACCCTAACGTGTGATATATCGTTGGATAGGTATTTAAAAATGAATAGGGGTTTACTAAGATCATTTTTTGATGATGTCAATAGTTTCGGAAATAATCGCTCCTAAAGTCAAAAACAATGTGTCCCCCCCCTCTAACTTTTGAACCATAAGTTTAGAAAATATGAAAAAAATCTGGAAAGTAGAACTTTATAAGGACTTTCTAGGAAAATTATTTTGAACTTGATGGAAAGAACAGTTTTTGTGCAAAAAAAACAAGAAGGTGGTACAAAATTCCTGGACTAAGTTTGTAGTATAATCAATTATTTAATCATATATACAAGCATTTTTTTTAACTTCGTTTACGTATTTCATTATTCTGAACGTATCTTCTTTCAAACAAAAAAAGAATTATTGAAATCGGTTCGCGCATTCCAAAGTTATCAAACGCATAAAATGTTAAGGTAAAAACCAGTTCATAAATGGTTCGATAGATGGCGTTGCGTAATGACGTCAATTTTAAAAGTCGATGTCTTCGTGCTTTCATGACCTACCTGTGGTAAAAATTTGCTACTACTTAAAATATATGTTCTTAGAGTGCATAATCGCTACCTGAACTACTTACTCTTTTCGATTAAAATAAAATAGCTATTTGATAAAGGTTTGTGGGAAATTGTTATTGTGTCTTTTCAAATTTATATTGAGGGTTTTTTAGTTATCACCGTCCTTTGTGGGCCCGTTTTTAGGGTTCCCTTTTTATCAAAGTTCAAAATGTCAACGTAACAAATAACCTTTTTTTAACACACAAGTTTAAAAAAAGGCTATTTGTTAACACTTATTGTAACGGACGGGAAACTACGGAACCCTACACTGAGCGTGGCCTGACACGCTCTTGGCCGGTTTTTTTAAGTTTTGTTTCACATTTCTTTTTCCTGTTTGTATTTAATTTCGAAAACATATTTCTTTTTACTTTTGTTTGTTCTTTTCACAAATCTGTCGCAAAATCTTTATTATTACACAAATTAAACATTCTTACATTTTTATTTTTCATGATCACATGGTTCGTTGTGCGGTATCAGTGGAGAATTTCAAGATACGGTATATTACTAAAATATACCTAGACCAAAAGAAAGACTGCTGCAAAAAAGTTTAAATCTGTCAATAAATGACCGACTTATAGATTATTTAAAATGCGTGGGAATCAAAGTATACTACATCCATGCAATGGTCGACTCACGGTTCATCTGTCAAAAAACCTAGAGATTAAAAAGTACGAGTATCTCTAATTGAATCTCCCTTCTAACGATATTTATTATTAATTGAAGAAACATTAGATATTTAAAATATTCCAGTCCAAGAGTGTTAATCAATTGAATCTTAATACCAGGCGAGATAGAAGTCAAACGCCAGATTATAGTTAAATAAAAAAATATTACTGAAATATTTTTGATGACCCGTTTCTGTTTATTACGTGTTTCAATGCGTCAAAAACGAAAATCATGTGTTTTTATTTTGTATCCTATCGTTTTTCAAATACTACGGTGGCGGTAGCTCTTGATGTCATTCTCGAAGACTGCGTGCACGTGAAACTAAATGTGACCGCTAATGTTAACGAGCGATGGCCCAACGGAAGCACTTTATGATCCGAGCTCAATTAACTAATCTGCAACTTATGAGCCCTACGCTAGAACCAGGGCTATCAAAATGTCAGTATTACTGTATCGGTTGTTATTGATAGGGTGATACCTCACCATCCCGAATTTAAAGCTAATGATAAAAAAATGATTGTTATTCTCATACGTCAGTTTCATTCACCTACATTATTTGAACCCAAGAAAGTCTTTTTCATTCTTTGAACACACTTGCTCAGTCACAATTTCGTATAAAATTGCTTTTCAAGGATTGTAGCAGGTGTACGCCTCCGGCTGCAATCAAATCGTTTACTCCCCGTGATCCATGAAATCACTGCGAACATGAATCGTGCAACGAGCTGGCTTCATGTGCAGCCATGTGTGTAGATGACATATGTCACACCTATGCGTAGTTTCATTATCCGTGAGAGCACAAGAAATATACAAAACAAGAAATCTTTGAGTTAATTTACTGGTGTGGGAACACCCATTTTTCTAGTTAGAATGTAATTATGAGATATTGAAGTATTCGGTACAGTCATGGGTCGCGGGACTGTCTCATCAGGAAACCGTGACCCTGGAACGTAAAGGGCTATTGAAGAATCACCGTGGATAGTCCTAAACATTATTTTAATAGAGTTTTTCGAGAAGTAGGCGTTTGCAAGTAATCTGCAAAAATACGAGTATAATGAAATGACAGATGAAAACTTGTAGCTTATTTTTTCTTTTATTTATATTTTTAGTAATTTGAAATTACACTAGGCAATATAGTTATCTTGGTAATACCATTTGTAGGAGAGGCTACTTCTATCGGTGCTACCAGAACACGTTGCTGTTCAGATGCGGAAAGAGCTTGGACTCATTGACACACAGTTCAAAAAGATTTACATGTCACGCCATGAAAATGTCAGGTATGTCTACAGATTAGAACATTATATTTAAATGAAGCAGAATTACAACTTTGATTAACATAATATTATTTGTTCATCATCAGTATTCTGTATGCCGACATCGTAGGCTTCACGGCGATTTCCTCAACTTATTCAGCGCAAGATCTCGTCGCAATATTGAATGAGCTGTTTGCTCGCTTTGATCGACTTGCTGAGGTAAAGAAAATTTAATTTATTATTTAGTTTCCAAGTCTCGTCCGCCGTAAATTATTACGCCAGTCGTGGCTTCCGTAAACTGTGATTTTTATTTTGTAGAAATATCAACAACTCCGCATAAAAATTCTCGGCGACTGTTATTATTGCATCAGCGGCGCGCCTGTTGAACGTCCGGACCATGCCGTGCTCTGCGTGCATATGGGACTATCTATGGTTAAAGCTATTAAGTAAGTTTATGAGACTTATGATGTTATTTATGCGACCCTCACTTGTACTTAAGGTTCACGTGGAATAAAATCATAATTTGAATGGTTCAGATACGTTCAGCAGACGACGAACTCGCCGGTGGACATGCGCGTGGGCATCCACACGGGTGCCGTGCTCGCGGGGGTGCTGGGACAGAGACAGTGGCAGTTTGATGTCTACTCACGAGACGTCGAACTCGCTAATAAGATGGAAAGCAGTGGAATGGCTGGGTTAGTGATAGTAAATAACTGCATGAAATACGAAACCCA
This sequence comes from Agrotis puta, assembly GCA_943136025.2. Classification (NCBI taxonomy): domain Eukaryota; kingdom Metazoa; phylum Arthropoda; class Insecta; order Lepidoptera; family Noctuidae; genus Agrotis; species Agrotis puta. Next base: position 10,379,668 of record OW964170.2, on the reverse strand, counting down.
CATCTTTCGAAGATTATGTTTATAAGAAGGCGACTTTATACAGAGAGTTTATCATCCTAATTAAGGTATTTATACCTAAATACATAAGGTACGATACAGATTCAATTATGCACGTCTATTCTTAGCTGTAAAATTACTTATTTATTCAACGACTTTTGTAGCCGATTCTATTTATGTATACGTAGTTACATTCTATTAATAAAAGTTTTGTTTACAGACGCGTGCATGTTTCCGAAGTAACTCTGAGTTTTCTGAACGACGAGTTTGAGGTGGAGCCGGCTCATGGTGAACGTCGAGAAGAAATGCTGCGGCAAGCGGGCATCAAGACTTACTTTATTGTGAAAGTTCTGAAACCAGTAAGTTCTTTTTTTACAATCATATCAACAGACAGACATTGCTCTATTATTTTAATGTAATGAAGTATATTTTATCCAACTACATGCATTATTAGCATCATCTGGGTATGTTTGTATGTTTTTTCATGTCATATTTCAGTAGCTTTTAGTGTAGGCGTTCGATGCGTTTACTTCAGGGAGGTAGGTACCTACGTACGTGTAATGAGAAATAAACATTTACGCTAAACGTGGACGTGCGTATTTCTGAGAATCACTCGTAAGCACTTTAGTTCACTCTGCAGTTGCTGTTGCCAACGAATTTCTGACAGATTTTTTGTTGTTACAACAAACCAGGTGGTTGGTTACTTTTTATTTAAATAAAATACTAGGAATGTGCTTCAAAGTTAAGTATTATCATGTCGTTATATTTCTTTAATTTATTTCAAATTAATTCTAAGTACGATCCATTTCGGGCACGCCGCAATCGCGGCGGTAAGACCCCTCTTTGAGGAGTGGCTGGATAGGCGTCACGGCGTCCTTACCTTCCGCATGACGCAGGTCCTCACCGGACACGGAAGTTTCGGGAGGTTCCTGTGTCTGATAAGGAGGGAGGAAACGCCTGGGTGTCACCACTGCGAGGACCGTCCTGAGGACACGGTGGAGCATACGGTGCAGGACTGCCCCGCTTGGGCAGAGCACCGCCGTGTCCTCACGACGGCGATAGGCGGAGACCTCTCGCGCCCGGCATTGGTCGAGGCCATGCTGCGGGGCGAGACGGAGTGGGAAGCGGTCGCCTCCTTCTGCGAAGCAGTCATGCTCGCGAAGGAGGAGGCGTGCCGCGTGAGGGAGAGAACAGTGTCCTCCCTCCGACCCACCCGCAGTGGTAGACGCCCACGGCGACGGACGTCGCCAGACGATCTCCGGCCACCGTAGGCGCGGGCATGCGGGCAGCGAGTAATGGGCGACTCGCTGCCCGACCATGGACCATGCCCGGGTCGACGCACTATGGGCCAGTACCGTGCATACCGTCTCAAAAATAGTTTTTGGTAATGTTCCATATTGAATAATTCGTTAATGCACATGTCTAACTAAATGTCCAATGCATATTACGTAGTAATTAAAATCCATTATTTATTGATTTTTACTATTAGACTAAGGCTTGCAAGTTGACGGTTAAAAATATGAGAATAATGTAGATCACAATTCCTCCAGTTCACATGATCATATTTTCATTAATTTCACAGCAAATGTATAAGTGTGATATATGGTTAGAATCGTTAGTAAGTACTCTAATTAAAAATAATTTAAGTGAAGCTTTTTGTAAGAACTGGAAAGGTATAGAATGTTTATTTCGGGACTTCATATTTTAATCTTATTAGAAACTTCAAATAGACTTTTGACAGTTAGCCGTGTCTGCCCATGACGTAATTTTGGTACTGTTACATAGAGCAACTTATATAGAAGACAGGGCAGTAAAAAAATTCTGCCCGAATCTGCCCCCCTTGAAATAAATCGAAAAATCCCAGATGGGGGGAAAATACAAAAAAAAAACTAAAAATATTTTAAGTTGTGATTGATGAGATTTTTGGACAGTTAGATTATTTTTGACTTATAATTCTTCAATAATATTATCTGCAAGAATGTCTCTTACACTGTTTACCAAGTGGGATGTGATGGTTCATCGGGACAAAGTGAGTATAAACAAGTTTTAACAGATGAGAGTGACTTTGTCTCACATGTCAATTTATTTAAAGAATCTTTGATACCGATAAAGCTAACTGACATAAAAACGAATGAAGTTATTTGGCTATACCTCTATATACTAAAATCCGGCTTGTTCTTCTATTCATAATTTGCAAAAGAAACGCCCGAGAAAATCGATCAGTGGTTGGTGATATTAGGGTTCAAATTGAAAATTTGCGAACTTCAAAGATACACAGGGATGAGCAGGTCATTGAAATAAGGCACGAGCTATTCCTAATTATGGTGGATGGAAAAGTTACACAAGTTTTAACTGACACAAATTCTGGATCTGTGTGTACAGTGTGTGGGGCTAAAAAAAAGCGAAATGAATAATTTGTAGGAGATTGAATCAAAGCCAGATAATATAAATGCATACGAATACGGTTTGTCTACGTTGCATCAGGTATGTGGAGTTAATTTGTCATACTTCAAACAACCTTTGCTGCGAGAACTCCGGAAGATAAAAAAAGCAAAGACGACAAGAAAAAGCTTGTACAACGTTTAAAATACAGGAGTTCACGAGAAACTTATTAAAAGGTTTCTGTTATTCTCCAGAGTTTGGCATCCATATTGCTGTAAATCCAGAAACATTTGGTGAATATGCTCTCACAACCGTACAACTGTACGTGTATGCCTTCTTCAGTACATAAAATCTAAATACGAGTACATGGGGAAAGTATAATTAGATATTTTGCTGTTCTGCCTATTGGTAATTTATCTGAAGATGCCCAAGAATCTCGAAACAGATTACAAAAAAAATTGCTTGTATCACGCAAGAAAATGCTCTAAATCAGCAACGAATCAAAATGTATTTCATGGTCTTCTATTTACATCAGATCCTTATGTATCAAGTATAATAATAATAATAATAATAAATGTTTATTTTTCCAATAAATACAGATACAAGGAACAACATATAGTTATGAAAATTAGTTACACTGACATATTTTAGAATACAAAGATAATAGTATTTATGTTACAAGATCTGTTAATCAATAGGTAAACCCTGCCTCCCAAACTAGGGTGACCTGTATCTTAGGAGACAGTGTAAAGTATCAGAAAAACATCAGTGAGTATTTCCAAGAAATTGTTAGACGAAGCCATGAAACTCTTAGATATTTAAGTGGAAGTAGGTGTTACATTAATTTTAAAATATTTTTTTGGATTTAATTATCATATTATATTTGTTATTTAATTAAATTTTAGATGTATATATAATTTAAAAAATATTTACAGAAGTAATATCATTAAATTGTAATTGAATTAGCTAAACAAACTATGGTTTAATATGAAAAAAATACATTTCTATTTTTGTTTTATTTTTTAAATATTATAAATTCAACATTTGACAAAACGTGTTACAAAATTGGATTGTATATATATTCGAGATACTACGTGCCAAATTTGAACTATTTATTTCAATTAACTTAAAAGTTACAGATTTTTGAGACGGTACGCACGGATCTGGCCCATAGTGCGACGGCGCGTTGTGTTCCACGCGCGCCTCAAGGAGTGTCAGCAAACTGACGGGGCCTGTAGAGGGCCAGAGCCTGCCGGGGTCGCGGGTCTTACCCATCACCGTAACCCCGGTACGTAAAGGGCTCGTGAAGGACACCGTGGATTTTAGTCAGTACAAGTCTGACAGTCCCTCCCGCCCTGCCCTGGGTGGGAGGACTCATTTGATGATTTTACCACGAAAAAAAAAAAAAAAACAAAAAGTGCGATCCATTTAGGTATACTTAACTACTAAACACATGCTTTAAAAATGAACCTTATAAATACGTCCCACATAAACCTTAGAAATCACACACAAAGTTATACTTGTGTCTGTAAACATGAATATTATTTGGAATCTTGATGAACTAATCAGAAATGATCAAAGTTGATGAGTAGCGTACCTGTCAATAATCATATCTAATCAAGAAGTAAAGCCCTCATAACAAGTTTATGTTTGTCTTTCGAGGGGATACAAATTGAAATTCAAGAAAGTTACAAAACAACACAAAGAATTGAGCGTAGCGTAACAAACGTCAGCAATACCAATATGCCATGAATACATATTTATAAAGTTGAAATTCGAATGAACCATTCAAGTGAAGTAGCTAATTTGTCAATGTTTGTGGTTTCAATACCTTAATATTAGCTAGGATAAACAGGAATGCGATGTGAAATATTTGTATCGGGCCTAGAGCTTATATCTCGAAAAAGTAACGTACCTACCGAGATGTCTGACTAATCCGCGTACCTACGCGTAAATACATACATAAATATTGTATTCAATTGTATTGTGACTTTGTGAGTGGTACGTTGTAACTGTTTTGTTTTTATAAGCTTTTCCTGGATACATATTTTAACTTCACAATGTTCAAAACATCAAACACGAATCACCGAAAATTGGAAAAAAGAAAGTTTATATTATGGTCAAATGGTTAGATAATTTTAAGCCCAATAGGTATATCTAAAATCGAACTATCTAGAGAGGACCAAACATCTGCCGGGGTCACGGAATTGTTCCAACGGGTAACCCGTGGCCCTGGAACCTAAAGAAACAAAACAAATAAGGAACACGGTAGATTTTAGTCAGTAGGAGTCTCACAGTCGCTTCCGCTCCACCCTGGGCGGACGGGCTCATTTGTTGATTTTACAACTTTAAAACTCTAGTATTAAGCGTCTCTGAGCTAAGCTGCAGATGGACGGATCGACGGACATGACGAAAAACTATATGGGTTTCTTGTTGACTACGGAAACCTGAAAATCATTTTTTCATGCTATCGGTAATGATGCTCTGGTCGATACAAAGCTCCAGAGCCTTGAACATCGACGCCGTGTTGCCAGACTGTCGATTTTTTATCAGTTACATTTCGGAGAGTGTGCGATGGAACTGCACAACTTGATTCCACCTGGCCCTTTCCATCGTCGGACTACAAGACGTACAGTAATGCGCCATCGATATATAGTGGACATCTTTCCGGTAACAAAGCGTTTTGCCAATACCTTTATTGTACGCACAGCTAAGGAGTCAAATTTCCCGACAGCTATATCCTTGGGGTCTTCAAGTCAATAGTGAACAGGTAACTTCTAGGCAAGCGTGCTTCACCGTCGACCACATCTTCGCTTACCATCACGCGAACCTAAAAGAAAATACCAAAGTTAGATTTCAGCAGTTACACATTATATGCGATTGCTAGCACTCCGTTTGCGACTTCATCTCCTCATACTTTTGATCTGAAAATGTATCCAACTAACATTGTAATTAAAAAAAAATCTTTCACATTGAAGAAACTCTCTCTACCATTGTGACTTCATTTGATAAAGGTTTTCATAAATAAGCCCAATAACCCATCTACAATCCGTTCAAGGGAAAATTAATTATTTAGGGACCTTTATCAATTATTAAGTACTAAAAGAGAAACAGTTTTGGTTTGGCTTTAAGATTCTAACTAAACAGGACGACTAAAATTGGAACGGCCAATTTATAGCTCCTACACACTCTCAAGGACGTGTCAGGCCGAGACTCGTAATAGAGGTTGTAGAAGATCTTCGATTTATTTGAACGGAGCCCTAAATCGAGACGTGAGATGCAGCGCGACACTTCGGCGTAAACCAATATCAATATGCCGTGTGGAAACTTCTCCTTATGGCTGATGGCTATGGCTCTGATGGCACAGGCCTTGAACGACGCAGACGTCGTTCCCCGTCGAGCCTTCTGCGAGTGGCTGATCGCACATCCCGAAGCTAACATTTTTGTGGACAGACGAGGCCCTGTGCGCGTTGTGTTCCACGTGCGCCTCAAAGAGTGCGCCTCTAGAGGGCCAAAGCCTGCCGGGGTCACGGGACTTACGAATTACCGTGGCCCCGGAACGTAAAGGACTATTGAAGGACCCTTTGGATTTTAGTCAGTACGAGTCTGACAGTCCCTCCCACTCTGCCCTGGGTGGGAGGAGTCATTTGATGATTTTATTTTACCACGCTAAAAAAAAAACTGAAAAGTTACTGTAGTGCTCAACAAAATTAAAAATAATGTGCAAAAACGTTTAAGACTTTGTTTAGAGAGAAACGGTATGCAAATAACAATAAATATAGGTAGGTTATTATACCCTTTATCAAATAGGCTTTATTTTACTTCCGTTTAACAAGGAAATCCAGTAGTTAATTTTAAAAAGGACTCACTTTGGCGGTCATTTAATCGAAAGCTGTTTATATTTGTCTAAATGACCTCAGCAACCAGAAAAATTTGCATAGAGTTAAATAGGCATTATACTCGTAAATATCTGAACCGAAATGTAGATATCTGAACTGAACTATTCAAGAATGTAACATATATAGCGAGTCTTTTTGTATTATATACCTACTACTACACAGCACTGTAGACATTTGTGAATTTCATAAAATATTACTGACACACTGGCTTTTGATATTAAAATTAAAGTCTGTGTTAGGTAAAAATGTTTCCTCTTTTCCTAATTTTCCTTTTGAAAAGATAGTCGATTAAGTACGCCAGATAGTCAAATATTCGTTTTTCCGCTTGTCCGTCCGTCACAGTCAAATTACTCCGAATCTACTTGACCGATTATGTTGAGGTATCACTATTGCTATTACCAAAACGCAGAGTTGTAAAATGAATAGAAAAAATCTAATAATATAAGGGGCAGTTTTTAGGACCAGGGTGGAATACTTATTTATTTTTAGAAACTGCATCATATGACATAATTATCAAATGAAAGGACTAGTCATGAGTTATTACGTTTTTAGGAAATAAAAAATAAATTATTCTGAAGTTATTTAAGAAATTAAAATAAAGATTAACATTTCCCCCCGTATCTACGAAATTGAAGAGCCTAAAAATCTGATAAAAAAATACAGAAAACAATTTTTCGCCAGTCCTTCACAGGACAGATTTTTTTATACCCGATGCGTTTGTCACACGTCTTCGATATCCCATTTTGTATCAAATTCATCAAATGAGTCCTGCCCGGGTGTAGCTGACGGAATAGCCAGACTTGAACTGACTAAAATCCAGCGTGTTCTTTCCATTGCCCGTTTACGTTCAAGGGGTTCTCATTGCTACCTGTTTAGACAGTCACGCGACCCTTCGATAGACCCTGAAATCTACCAACGAGAGTTACTAGCTCGGCAGCTTTTTGTAACTGTAACTCGTCGGCCAAAGTCACAGTCGAACCATCTCTACTTTTGAACGTTGTTTTATTGTCGGACTATTCTTGTCATACCTGGTAAATTACTTATTAGGTAGATCGAACGTTGGAAAATAATTCAAAACCAAGTTGCTATCTAAGTATTGTGACTAACAATATATATTTTTATGTAAACAATCATAGTTATGTATTTTCCGTTTTCCTTGTCTGCTTTAGAAACAGGCTAATAGTCGTCAAAATAATATAGAATATCGACCGTCAAAAACGACCTAAATTCGACTTAATTAATTATGTAGATATTCCGAGCAAGACTGTCACTAAGACGTCCTTTTAGTTTTCTATTTAGAACTGACGACGAAGCGAATTGGGTCGACAATGCTTAGTTAGGCAAGAACCAAGTGAAATGAAAAATGTATGATTTTTCTCTATCTTGTTATCTCCTTATAGTAGAGTTGGTTAAAGTTTAATACAACTTATTATGATGGTAATATAAAAGATTGAAGTTCGACAGTTACGGCGGTATTATTAATGATTAGCAAATTAATTCGACACTTGGAAATGATTTTCAATTTATTGCACCCATAATAATACTACGTTTAGGAAATATAAAGATCGTTTCGTTGGACGGGACCAGTCTTATAGACCAATAAATACTATTGATTTCAATTTTTAATAATGTGGTTGGTATTTCATATTTCAATAAATTCTGTCCAGTTCATGATGTTTCAAAGACGTAAACATGTAAAACGTTTAAGACTGTAGACGACGTTTATTTAAGTTGTCATCTTCACGAGATTCACGTTGATTGTATCGTGCAGTTTCAAGGAGGCGAGGAGAGAAGTGCACCTGAGGGCGAGGCCGCGGAGGGAGGCGACGCGGCCGACTCGCTCTCCGACCTCCGAGACGATGACGAGGACTCGGTGAGTGCACTACTGCGCTTGCCCCACCCCCCTCACCGCTCCCTCGCCACCAGCCTAAATATATAGGACACTAGGGCACTAGGCGGCCCGAGCTAGATAGTTCCTAGTTTAGCTAACGTAGCAGGTTAAAATAATCTTACTCGGATCGATTGCGCATTATGTTCGGACATATTTTGATTATTACTGCTACAAGTACGCCAATCATGAGCTCTCATATTGATTTTTCGCTTGTCAATTACATAGACATGCTTCGTACATTATTCGTAGGTTCTGTCGCCACAAGACGAGAGCAAGGACAACGAAGAACAGAAAATACTTAGCATGTTGCAAGAAGAACTGGTGAATAGAGACGACGACAAGTAAGTTCACAGGAATTGCACAATATTATTGTTATGTTGTATTTGTTACACGTTGTTTTGTGTTTTCTTTTGTTTCACTTGTATTTATTAACGACTGAAAATAAAACTAAATTCTAAACCAGTCGCTGCTGTATTGTTAATCCAAATACATTGTAATCACATGCAGAAACAGTAGTTTTTGAAGTAGGTAATTGCCCTTTCCGAAGCCAAACAAAATAACATTAGATGTACATGAGCAACTAATTTGTATGTATTTGTGAGTACCACTTACCTATACATATATTTATGGTTGCTTATATTCGTTTGTGTTTTTTGGATTATTTTCAGTTGCTTTTTTAGTTCTAATTTTATTGCTTTCCCCTGTAATTACTCTTCAAACAAACGATCAGCGATATATCTTTTTTGGTTTCATCTTTGAAAGTATCAGTCAGTTTTGTGTACGTTTTTCTTGGATTGATTTACGTCTTCTTTGTGAAATAGCACATCAAAATGTTTGTTTCTTTTTACACGTATGCTGGAATGCGAAGGGCAAAACCATTTCGAGTATAATTGATAGAATCGTTCAACTACTAGCATGTCCGTTTTTCTACTATTTGCTCATTGAACCAAGCTGAATGATTATAATCATAATATATCTTTCCCATTATATTTGACGGCACTTTTAATGACTTTAACAAGTCAGCCAATGCGAGGATTTTTGAAGTGAAAACTTCTTTAGCGGCGTTGAGCACTTTTTCTGTAATGGGTATAAAATCTTAAACTCGCGTCAGGACACGTGACCTGATCGAAAAAGCGTAGGACGGCGCAGGGCGCTTGCGTGAATGTTCGTGTATGTTTATTACTATTGAAGTTTTCACTTCTGCCGGCACTCCCAGAGTGCAACCCGTCGTTTTTTTTGTCCAATTTATTGTTCAAATGTGAAGCAGTAGATACTAGACATAGGTACATAAATATTTTATATGCAAGGATTTATATATAAAAAAAAACGGTTTAAAAAAACAACAGGCAGCGTTATCCGCCACTTAGCAATATCGTTAAATCAACACTACCTACCGCATTACGTACGTGCAATATATTTAAAAAATTATATATATCAGGTGTAAAAGTGAATTAATTTATTAACCAGTGGCTTAAGTCTGGTTTTGATTGCGCATTACGGTAAATTAACAAAAATTTATAAGAAAACGGTAGACTTATAAATAGCAATTTCCAATGGACACGCTTAGATGTTGTTAATCGTCAAAGGATACTCTCGATAACGTTTGCTATGTACTCAGGTATAAATCCAAATCTTCCCTTTTTCTGACGTTTTTGTCGAATTGTAGGCGAGTGAAGATCGATCTGTTCGGACACAGCGGGTATCGCAAATAGTTACAATATGCTATTTTAGGCGCCTGTAATGGAACCATGTCAATAAACACATTTACCATTCCAGTTCTGGGCAATGGGTATATTCAGTACAGATAGTTTTCTTTACTATTAGGTGCAGGTTTAAAGGGTTAATAAAAGTGATGGTTGTTTAATCGAATGATTTTTAATTTTAAAAAGAATTATTGATGAAACAGAACAAGCACTTTTTTGGTATTTGAATAGGAATTTGAATGTATTCCTAACGTGACCAGGGAGCTAGCAGACGGGACAACGTTATGCCTGACGTTCAAAGCATCGGGAGCGGAGGAGGTGTACGCGCGGCGCAAAGACCCTTGCCCGCTGTCCGTGGCGGCGCCGCCGCTCATGCTGATGCCCGCCGTGGTTGCGCTAGCCAGCTTCGCCGTCCCTCCCACCTTGTCACTGCACGCCGTCTACCTCGCGCTCATGCTGGAGACCGGCCTAATCAATGTGGTTTACTACACGTGCTACCGATATTCACAGTATAAGGTCAGTTTCTCAATTAATGTATGGACATATTATGTCTGTAGATGATATAATGTAGATTCCGTTTTATAGTAAATATTTTATCGTTTTAGAGTAAAAGTTTTTTTTTTTTACCGTGGTAAAATAATCAAATGAGTCCTGGGTGGGAACCCAGGGCAGAGCGGGAGGGATTGTCAGACTCGTACTGACTAAAATCCACGGTGTCCTTCAATAGCCCTTTACGTTACGGGGTCATGGTAATTCGTACATTCCCGCGACCGAGAGTAAAAGATCTTGGTTATTGATTATCAATTTGTATCAGTGGAAAATACTTTCCTGATTGAATTTGATTTGAACGTCTAAAGTACTCCCAACTTTTGTACGAATATTCTAGATTCCATAAAATGTACTAGGAATAAAAAGCATTCAATATACCTATTTGTATAAAAAACGATATAAATAATCCATATCGTAGGTATTATAACTATCTTGGGATTCTGATCGACGCATCTTAGTAGCTAGTATCGGCAAGACTTGTCTCTGCCGCAGCGGTGGTAGAGGCTATGCTGGCAGAATCTGATAACTGGAGGGCGGTGACCTCATTCTGTGATACAGTCATGCTTCAGAAGGAGGTTGCTGAGCGGGATCGTCAGAGGGCCGATCCCACTCGGAGAAGGAGGCGTCGGGGAAGCAACCGCCTCGTTGCCTAAAATGTTGAGACTCCGCCTGCATAACTTAGAGCAGGCGGCAGTTTGGGGTCACGAGTGTACAGAGTGGGGACTCTGTGTGACCTCATAGACGACGGTGGCACAGTGGTCACGTGCCGCCGTACACAACTGTATAGCGAAGCTAATAGGAGACCGCTATACAGTCTCCCTAGGGATGTGCCCTAACAGGCGTTGCACAGAGGGGGCCACGGTCAGGTCTTTTAAGAGGAAACGGGGCCTCCTCCCATGTGCTGATGGTGACTACCGGGGTGGTTTTAGTGAGGTAAAAATACCACACTGCCCGGTCTTTGGGGAAAAGACCGGGGAGTCCACTCGACAACAAAAAAAAAAGGTATTATAACTATAACTGGAGAGCTCCGCGAATTGTTGAGAAATTTTCCAAAATTTTAAGTAGCTCTTAGGCCCTACACCGGTATTCGTTTCTTAGATGACAATTTGATCGACCGCATCCATTGGTTGGAACAATACAATGTGTCCGGTCTCGGTTTATCTAATGATAGACCATTATGCTGATTAGGAATTTTTGTTTGACTTCGAATTAATTTATTATGTAAATAAAATCGAAACCAAACAACATTGGCTTCCATTCAGTAGGGGTTGGGTTTCGACCCCAAATGAAAAATAAATTTTATTGACATAATGGAGTAAGCTATCTCGCCTTCAAGTTTGTACAGACCGAAACCGGCTACATTTTATAATAAAACAGTCTTAAGTATTACTTAATTAGATACTGGAAATATGTCTCTACTTGTCTAGGAAATACTATATATAACAGAAAATATTAACAAATTATTTGTTAATCTTTCAGAAAAAAACAGTGAGTCCTTACTGGAAGCTGACATGCGGAACGTTCAACATCGCGATGTTCGTGGCGGCGAACATTGCGCCACTGGTAAGTGCGCGGCAGTATATTAACTAAGCTATCTTCACTATCGCTGTGCGCCACCACTCTCACTATCGTACCTACTTGTTATTTCTATTTCCATCGCGATGAGATTCTGTCACGATTACTATCACTATCGCTACTACTCACTATCAGTATGTCTGTCGGTAATCATTGAACTATTATAATATGACGGCACGGTTAGCGCAGTGGCTGAGCGATTGGACTGCGGCGCTGGGTGTCGCGGGTTCGATTCCCGCACGGAACAAATACTTGTATCATCTACAAGTACTTGTTTCGGGTCTGGGCGTTTGTGTACGTCAATTTATATGTTTGTAAACGCACTCACGACACCGGAGAAAATCCAAGTGTGGGGCAACGTTATAAAAAAAACTACATTTGCTTGTTCAAATGCATTTCTTATGGTCGCAATACATTGAAGAAAGTTTATCGGAGGCAAAATCCTGCTATCGAATTAGTCGTTTTTTAAAGTACTCGTACGTTTGCGCAGATAATTTGCGGTAACTTCGAGACGATGCTGCTGGAGGAGGGTCTGCGCGACGAAGCGCCGGCACACAGCGGCGCGCGACGCTGCATACATCCTTCTTACTACTATCACGTGAAGTACCTTTTCTACTTTCACATTTTGATGCCGATGGCAAACTAACGACCAATCGACGAATGTAACGATTTGACACACCTGCCTAAGTTATACACTTCTTATAAATTAACAGAAACATGCTAAAATGAGCACTAGAGGTGACTAGACTTACATAATTAATTGTATATGCTATCGCAACGAGATAACTTAAGTTTTTAGGTATTCAGGTACATACCAATATTTTAGATATACAAATAAAATACATGACTTAATCTTTCACTATGATGTAAAGGCTAATTTTAGTATGTAGATGGAGTTTAGTTCCACCTATGCTATAATTATAAACGCTGCAGATGCATCGTATTACATAAAACAAACTAGATATACCTACCTACAAAACTATAACTTATATATTTTCAGTGGTATGTTGAGGTTGTATAATCTAGTTGACCTTTCGAACGTCCTAGCTTTCTCACATAGTCGTAAACAGTGTCTGTCTACCAAAGCTCATTGGGTTAAACGAATGCAACAAAACAACAACGTAAACTGGTGACAGATTTCTCATCGTTCTCGCTTTACAAACATCATACGAGTAGTAACCTATTTCCCCTGTTCGACTTTTTTAATCTCGCATCGTCGGAAGACAAACACCTGACTTGTACTATTCTACTTTTTCGCCGGTAGTTCAACATGATAAATCACATGACTCATTATGAATTCAATCCAATTACTTATAGCTAGAAAGTACAATCTTTCATAGATGTATCTTGTCAACCATGATGTCGGAACATTCTAGGAAGTAATATTTGTATGCATAGTTACTAACAATAATAGTATATATAACGCTTTACATATACAACATTATTTTTAGTATATGCGAAACCTGAATATAGTTTGTTCAGAATCAGTAACTGATTTGATTCCAATAATTTTTACACCATGTTATATTTTTTTTCAAAAATATTTTAATTATATTTTATTACCAGTTAATTACAATACAATCACCGACCGGTTAGGTACCTATTGCCAAGCTATTATCACGAGTGTATAACACAGGAGACGCGGTTTACGAGGGTGTACCGCGAAATGAGCATGTTTTTAAACGGACAACCAGGTAATATACAAACCTATAACCTTGTGATTTTTTATAATACAGTTTTAAAATTTTGGACATAGATTCTTCACACGAAAATACTAGACAGGTGTATCGGGTTTCGCATAAACAAAAAATAATGTTGTATAGTAACAACTTGTTACATGTTTTCTTGTTTATTCAATTAATTAATGGTATGTACATATGAAAACTTTGGCGTATTTTTATAATTAGGGTCATTTTCTTCACAAACACGAGCCATCTCAACTTAATTACCCACTTGTAATGAGGTCAGGTCAACGTCAACAGTCAGTGAAGTAAACCAAATTCACTTTCCATTATTATTCTTAGTCATGAGAACGGTTGTGATAGTTTCACAAAAACACTGTTTCGGGTGTTTTTTTGAAAGATTTTTATTTTATGTTTTATCGGATGTGATCTTAATATTTTGGTATAACAAAATAAACAAGTAACTCTCGGCATATGAGCTGGTAGTCCTCGATCACCTGAAAAAAGCTTGATAAATGCTATCTAAGATCATGCTAGGAACCATCTCGAACACGCAACTTTTTGAATAAAATAAAACTCATCAAAATTGATCTATTCGTTTCGGTGGTACGATGCCACAGACGGACACGTCAATCTTATATAACATTATTTTTGTTGCGTCGGGGGTTAATAAATAAGTAAAATGTGTTGTTCGTGTTGCCAGGTGGGTGCGGGCGCGGCGTGTGGTGCGCTGTGGGTGTCTCCGCTAGGCGTGCTGGCGCGAGGTGCTCTGCTGGCGCTGGTGGCGGGAGCGCACGCGTTGCCGGCGCTGCTGCACCCCGCACTGCTGCTCTCCCGACCCAGCCTCGACCGAGATCCCTATCGCGTGCGCTACAACGCCACCACCGACTACGACGAAAATCTGCTAGCGATACTGTGAGTTTTACCACTGTTTTTGACTGTCAGATCTTTAGGAGTAGGTATGGGAAACAGAGGGCATAGTTGCTATATTCCTTCGAAAAGAGGAGGTCCCTACGACCAGGGCATTGAGTCTGGTAGGTCTTCTGCCCAAGACTTGTTAATATTCATAAAACTCGCAGAGAATTTTATTATTAGGATGCAGGATTTTGTCTCTAGTTCATCTATTGCTCCATAGATGTCGCTACTTATTCTTTTGCTGTCGATTTAATTATAATTGATTCGGCCACTCAATATGAAGTGGGATGGGAATTCTTTCATGTTTAATAATGGGGTAAAAAGTTATAAAATATTAAATGATTTAAATCTGTTTTACAGGGCCCAAATTCATGGCGGGCGCAACATAATAATGCTGTTCTTTATCGTGCTGGCGCTCCTCATTTTCAACAGATACGTGCGTATTGCTATAAACTTATATAAATACGTACATTAAAACACGAGTCTTTATCGACTTTTGTGACTTTTGTCTGATTTCTTTTAATTGTGACGGCACGGCGCAGTGGTTGATCTGTGAGGAATCGACTGCTGTGTAGCGTGTCTCGGGTTCGATCCCCGCACGGAAAATACATTTTTACGCCCTACAAGTAGTTGTTCAGGGTGTTTGTGTATCTCCTAATAAAAGTTTCTTGATTACGATATATTTTTTTTTACGTGCTAAAGTCATCATATGAGTCCTCCCACCCACCCAAGGCAGAGCGGGAGGGACCGTCAGACTCGTACTGACTTAAATCCACGGCGTCCTTCAATATCCCTTTACGTGCCGGGGTCACGGTAATTCGTGAGTCCCGCGACCCCGGCCGTGATTACGATATTTGGATTAAATTGTGCTTGGAATCACCGGGGATCTAGTTATGATGGTCAAACAATAGTTGTAGCTCAGCTTCCGCCATTACGGATTTTACTTAATTTCGGCCCAGGACAATACAATGTGCTTCTGTTAAGGTGGAGTCCCTAGAGCGAGCGCGACACTCACGCGGGGAGCGCATGCGCGCGCAGGCGGAGCAGGCTGGTGACCTGCGCCGGCGCAACCAGGCGCTCATCCACAACGTGCTGCCGCCGCACGTGGCGCGCCACTTCATGGGCGCGCGGCACCACCACCGTGACCTCTACAGCCAGAGCTATGCCGAAGTAGGCGTGCTTTTCGCCTCCATGCCCAATTTTTCAGGTAAACTTAGTTTTATGTGGAAAATTTTCTCTAGGTCAATAGGTACTAGCTCAGCGTAGTGATACTATACTGGGGACGTAGCAAATCGAAGATAAGTTCGTTTAGCTTATGTCATCATTAGCAGTTATGAAAGCTACGCATAGCTAGGCAAGTTTACATCGTAAACTGAAGTCAAACGAAGATGTGGCAATGTGTCTAGACAGATTTTCACGCCCGCGTCTGTGGCGATCGGTACTTCACTTCGCTGGGACCTTCGGGTTCTCCAGCTCGAAAATCTCATCGATTGTATTAGCTTAGCGGTTTTTTTAAACGTTGCCACCCCACACTAAAAATTTCTCCTGTATCGTGGGTGGGTTTATAAACATAGAAACTCACGTACAGAGACACTCAGACCCGGAATAAATACTTGTTGGTTATTAATATTTGCTCGATCGCTCAGCCACTGTATCAACCGAGACGTCAGATGCCGTAATCAAAAGACGGTAATTGAAAGAAGGGTGGGTTTTACTTACTAAGAGTCCTTAACTCCATCCAGAGCAAGGTATTTTGTCATTATACAACCATAAAAAAGTGTGGTTTACCTTTATAGTCTATGGTGTGAAATCAAGTATGAAAAGACACGGAACACATGAGCAAAGCTAAACATACTTTTCTTCGCTTTGTTCCCAGTGTAGGTTGCGTTTTTTTGCTGATGTTGTAATTAAGTAAAACTAGATTGTTATTAATATTTGTTGCAAGTCAATAACGATAAACGTGACAGAATTTATAAAAATAAAAAATGTAATTATAATAATATATTGTTACTACCTTAACAGTTATGTTAATTTATCATTCCCAAAGGTCGTGTATCTAATACATGCATCTTCTACAACGCTACTATGGTAAATGTCGCTTTCTTGTTCACCTTGAACATTTTTGTCTCTAGAGACGTGTTAACGAACCAGTTTCATAAATATATTTTTTATTGTTTTATATTAATATATTTCATCTGGTAATTCTGTAGGTACTAAAGTTTTTAGAGATATCAAACTGTAAACAAGGTTATGAAAAAAAAATGTAAACATTTTTCTTTTGTTACAGAGTTCTACTCGGAAGAAACTGTCAATAATCAAGGCCTAGAATGTTTACGGTTTCTCAACGAAGTTATATCAGACTTCGATCTGGTAGGTAATTGTTAGCTTTACACTTTATCTAACACTATCTATTTCCCGCGGTCTTATCCTCGCTGCTCGGCACGTTGTGGTCGTAGCGTGATGTTTTAAGACTATATAGCCTTCCTCGATAAATGGACTATCAACTTTATAATATTAGTATAGATATACCTTAAAGTTACGTACGGTCGCGGGACTGTACGAATTACCGTGACCCCGGAACGTTAAGGGCTATTGAAGGACACCGTGGATTTTAGTCAGTATGAGTCTGACAGTCCCTCTCGCTCTGCCTGGGTGGGAGGACGCATTTGATTAATTTACCACGTAAAAAAATAAAAAATAAAAATGGTGTATGGTACGGTTATAAAAGTCCACTCAACACTCAACAACTCCTTTTATTCCTCTATACGAAAAAAGGGAACCCTTACAGGATTACTCGGTTGTCAGTCTGTCCGTCTTCACAGTCGATTTTTCTAAATATAGTCGACTGGTTCAATTGAAGTGGTCCACATATAATTTTCTGTGACCCAAAAACGGACGTGTAAAGAAAATAAATAATATTGAAAATTGGGTCACTCTTTGGAGGGAAAACTTAAAGTTAAAGCTTTTCCAACATTACCGTCTTTGCACGTGAGTCAGTTTCGCAAACCGCGGCATGTTTTGTTGAATTCACAAAGCATTTCGTAATATATATTACTAGTGACCCGCCGCGGCTCCGCACGAGTGCAATCTTTACTATATTATGCATGTTACATACTTATAAACCTTCCTCTAGAATCACTCTCTATTATACTGTTAAAAAAACCGCATCTAAACCGTTGCGTAATTTTAAAGATCTAAGCATACATAGTGACAGACAGACAGCGAAAAGCGACTTTTTTATACTAAGTAGTGATAATGTATGCTATAACTTTTGATCTATTGCCTCACATACATGTAGATGTAACGAAGTTATTGGGGCCAATGAACCGGGGTCGGAGTTTACTTATAAACAAATAATTGGCTATTCGACAGTAGCCATAAATTACAAATATAATTAGTCCGTAATTTAGAGTTAAAAAAATAACGGACACGTATTTTTTCTTTTGTAAAATGAATGAATATTCACCAAAATACAACGCATCAAAACTCGAGAGTTAGAAATTGTACTAAATTGTGACGTATTGCCAATTTTGAAAGCATCGTATCTCCGTCAATTTTGGTTTACGAAACAAAAGAAAAAATACTATATATTTTTTGATAAACTAAGTGACGGACTAATTATAATTTTTCAGTCAAATAGCCAATTACTAACACCGCCGGTCATAGCCCGGAGGGACTTGCTTATTCTTTGATTACAAATTCTGTTATTTAATAGATTTAAAGTTAAACGTGAAAAGTTTAAAAAGTCTGGCAACACGCACACGCGAGCACGATTTACTAATAAATAATGTATAATTACATTCTTCTATTATTTATTGGATATAAGATTATCTCTATAACTCTTCCGGGTACTGCACAGTTGCGAGGAAAACTGCTTTCTACTACACAAGTTATTATAGGCAATTGAAGGGCAGCGTAACAAACTAGTAAGCAAGCGATGTATTGGAGTACATATTTATTAGGAGTTTTACATACTGAGATATTTACTAGGAGTAAATTTACATACTGAGGCGCCATCATGACTTTTCAATTTTTGCTTTTTAGTTCGGGAACATTGACGTTACGTGGAAAAAATTAGTTCCTCGTTCGTACATTAGCGGTGGTTTTTCAATTTTCCACACAATAAACGCAGTAAATATGACTTCAAGTACGCTGTAAATAAAATACAGAAATCATGTGAGAAGGGTTCAGGTATAATTTGTATATCGTGGTACCTCTGATCACAAGATATGTGTAACTTTTTATCACTTGTAAGCTCTCTTAGTTTCCTGACAAAAGATAATATAATCGTAACTGGTAGGGTGCGTAGCCCCCTCTACGACCCCTACGCGCTCTGCTACGGCGTAGCACGCATAGTGGTTAAGTGGGAGATAAAAAAGAATCGAATCCCATTAATCTGCCTTATATCTTGTACTGTATTTTTAAAACTACTATATTTAATTGAGTAAGAGTTTATTCTGTTATGTTATTTAATTATAGTGTTATGTCGAAATTAAAGTCGATGTGTGTATATGGTTATTTTATAATTATTGTTTACAGCTGCTGGAAGATAACAAGTTCAGTAAGGATATCATAAAAATAAAAACTATCAGCTCCACATACATGGCTGCGTCAGGCCTAAATCCTACACGACAAATGCAGGTGAGTCGTTATTAATTATTTACTTACAGAGATATGTTTTATTTTATTGAAGCTGTGCTTTTACAAGCCTAGCCTATGTAATATAATTTATTCTATTAATATTAAATAATGAATTTTACGCACACTTTTAATTATAATAGAGCGCAACAAAGTTTTTACGAGCGTAAATTGATTAACCTTCTCGCTGTAAGCCTTCCTTCCTTCCGCAATGTATGAGTTGTATCGCGTATGTTAAATTAATTAACATAGGGAAATGTCACACACGTGATTTGTTTACTGCTTTACTATTTGTGAAACTATCTTCAAGCTCCACTTAACTGATATTACGACTTTGTGGCTTGCACACTGTCAAGAGCGAACTGTGGGTGCACTGTACTCTGCTTGACCTCTTACCCTTGAGTGCCGTAATCACGCAAAATACACATTTGAGTGATTGACATTTCATTTCAATAAATACGCTAGCACAGGCCTACCGTCAGCGAGATCAACGGAAGATTAGCGAATTGACCACAACGTCAATATTTGCTTTGTTAGAGAAGTATCATTCGACTGACAAAGTATGATAATTGAGATTTAACGACTTCAATTTACAAAAAAAAACTGTATAGTAGGCACATGTCCTTTCCATCAAGTACGTACATTTTACCTATACTGTGTGTGGTGGTCGGTGCAGCCGTCAGACGGTGTGCTGGTGCGCTGGGCCCACCTGGCGTGCCTGGTGGAGTTCGCGCTGGAGCTGCAGCGCGTGCTGGCCGCCATCAACGAGCAGTCCTTCAACCACTTTGTGCTGCGCATGGGCGTCAACCACGGGCCCATCACCGCCGGCGTGATCGGCGCGCGCAAGCCTCACTACGACATATGGGGCAACACCGTTAACGTTGCCTCAAGGATGGAAAGCACGGGCAAAGCTGGATGTATTCAGGTACGATACATTCAAGTTTAAAACTTTTATTGAAAACAGTCACAAAGTCTACAAAACAATAAAGTAGTATGGAAGAGGTATGAAACGATGTAACAAGAACACATTGTGAGTTCTAAAGTCAAATGTAACCTCTCTACTGTCACAGGTTACAGAGGAGACTTGCGAGATTCTGCAAAGTTTCGGCTACTACTTCGAGCAGCGTGGCCTGGTCGCGGTCAAGGGCAAGGGCCAGCTCATGACTTACTACCTGCAGGGCAAGCGGGACACGCCCACCGGCCTCGCGGACAAACACAGCGTCAGTAACACCTCATGTGTACATAGAACACACTTCATCTAATAAGCTACCAAATACTTATGTTTATTGCACGATACAGTGGCATATGCGAATTATATGAAACTGAATAGTCACCCGTGATAGTTGTTTTGTATTATTACTTTAACCATTAGAACTACGTACTTATACTTAACCGAGATATTTAACATCGTCAAAATGATTCTTTAGTATAATATATTAACGAAATGTGAGTTCCAAAGATTTGAAGAATTGGCGTTATAAATAAAACGTTTATGTCTAATTGTCTATGCGTGCACAAACACCTGTACACATAACAGCTTATTATAATGGCGGAACTAACGGATATTACGGCACAATTACACAAATTATGCATCCATGACGGATAATGGATGGCGGGCGTTGTGGTGCTTCGGGCGTGGGGATCACTGGCAATCCAGGGAAGGGGGGAGTCTGTAGTTCGCGGCGCGGTGGACAGTCTACCCGGACAGGGCGATTTGTCTCTCGTCGCACTGGCCGGCCAGGCCGCCCACCTCGCACGCAACTTCATCTTTGGCGAACTTCAGCTGCTGAACAGAAGATTATTATTTTTATCAAGCAGCTAGGTACTTTTGTATTGGTGGGTGCATCGTTTTAAGTTCCTTCACAAAAAAATCAAAATTGTAGTGATAAAATATTTCTTTGATTGCGAATTTGGCCAAAATCGCCTTTTGAAAGCATCATCATCATCCAATATGTAAGCTGAAGTGTAGCAGCATATCATCTCTCATAATTAATATTTACCAGTATACCAGTACCAGTTACGTCTCATTTATCATTTCATTCAGAATATTAGTTTCGTGTAAATAATGACCACAGAGCACGAAATGGCGCCGTACTTTGTAAACGTTGACGTTTACTAACACGCTTCATGGTTTGTATGAAAAGTGTTGACAGCAACGTCTTAGTAGCGACTGTTGAGCTATTTTCGTGCTCTTTGGAATTTATAGCGTTAGTCGATTTTAGACTAGAATTGAACCTCCTCATTTATACTTAAGTATTTAAATATATTTTATGTAAACATAACACATACCTCTTATAAACACTGCGTAAAATTATGACAACATAACTTTACCCAGTAAAAACTAAGAATGTGAAGATGTGAAATTGTGAATGTGTGTACACGTGATTATAAAGGAAATCACAGGATTTCAGTGCATGTAAGCACACTGTATTTAGAGTTGTTGTTGTGGGTGTTTGTGTATGTGAGTTTCTATGTTTGTAAACACATCTACGATACAGGAGAAATTCCTAGTGTGGGGCAAAGTTAAAAAAAAAAGTTATTTTGATTTCGAACTGTACACTGCCAATAGTACCAATACCGTTGGAAAGATAGAACGTTAATATCAAAACGATGATTGAACAGTTCCTGTTGTTTAATACTTTGCAGACGGAGCCGCCGGTGCCGGAGGCAGGCCCTGGTGACGCTCTTCTGGCCAACGGCGGTGCAGCGGACTCCGGCGACTCGCGACCCGTGTGCGTCACTGGACCCGACCTGCCCCTACTGCCCGTCTGAACTCACTGAACGCTGCTCACACAATCCCGCATTCCATCTTACGATCATAAAATACATGAATAGTTCAAAAGTCATTTTCTTCTCGTGTTTTGCAACAATGACATAACTCGTTGTATGTTTCTGAAATATTTAATTAAGCTCTGTATAGAGTTTCTCTCATTAACTTGTTCAGGATCTTATATCTGATGAGTACGAACCTTTGAGTTGTGTCATTGTTATTAATGGATTTAGTAGAACTATAATAAATAGCGTAGATATTAATACATGTGCGCGTACGTACGTTCATAGCAAGCGGTTTTAAAATAATATTAATAATTCAGCTGTTTGATATCGGTATAAAAATAATGTACGAAGTACTGTTGTCTTTTTAAAAGTGTCCTTGGTCTTTGGTGTGCAGTTCAGGAGGCAATAAAATAACAATATGATTGCTAAGGTAACGATGCAGACAGATGATGTAGGAATACATTATAAAGCTTCATAAGATATTCTTTTAAGTAATTAGTGGCTAATTGTTATCTATCTGCTTCACCAGAGAATGACAATATTATTTCAACTTTTGCGTTCAAAAACATGAAGAAATATTAACAATGCTGATGAAATAATAAGGAACTAGCTAAATTACTTAATTTAGGTATACCTGACCTACACTGAACTAGTTATCCTTAAATCAAGTTTGACCGGTAACCAAGTAATTACAAAATACTCGTATCTACGGTGAATATTTTCCAAAGAGTAAAAATCTAGTAGAAAACAAATACTAGACGTTGCTTATTTTGCTATCGCGGCGTTTTAATTGCTAGTTGTATTTTATCATTTCGTTGAAAATAATGAGAAAGTGAGTGCTATCTAATAGTTGTTACGTAAGGTTTAATATTACTGCTTAGGCCTGAGACGTTTACGTGTAATCGCATGTCTCCTTCATAGCAGTGACTGATTCATACCCAACTGGAAACAACCATCAATTACTTCTTTGTCTTCTAAAATTCAATCTAATTCGGTTATTGAGTTCATTGCCCTTTTGAATATTTACCTACATATAACACAAACACTCTTTATAAACTGTGTAAAGCTCTTCAAAATCAATAAAAAAATGCATTTTACTTAAACTATCAATGTAATTAAAATGTTCTGAGGTGTCTATGTGTATATTTTCAGCAGGAACTTGTGCAATATATTTATGGGATAACTTATTATAACATTTGAGGAATAAGACATTTTATAGGAAAAAAATTAAATGTCCCTGTGAAATGGCTATTTTATCAATACGAAATAAGAAATGTAGCAATAATAAATTTAAATTATGATTCAGGGTAATTATCATTATCAGTTTGGAACCAGGACGTAACGTAGGAGCTTTTCATATGATCTAGCAATAAGCAAAAGTAAACGTATGAAATTGGTATTTACTCGTATTATGTTGAAATTTCTTTAACGTCATTTAATTGCTATTTGGGATTTTGTACTTCATTTTACTTGGCGCTATGTCTTAAGATATGGCCCATTAGTCATTCATTACACTTGCATGAATACTAATTATGTATCTGCTAAACATACTGTTTGTACCAATATATCTACATATATGTCTATATAATCAACCAAAACGAATGATTTTTAACTAAAAATATATAAATTACCCTTAAACCGAGTTTATTACAGTGTATTATTAAATTACTTAAACAAATTCGTCTTACCCATTTATTATTTTATTTTAAATAAAATTACTCTCCGCACAATGCACTGCTTTATTTAACGCTTTTACTCACTTCAAATTATAGGCAATAACACAATAATAATTTTTATAATTTTAAATATCCACGCTTAAATAATTATGTGCATAATATTATATTTTGGAGTGTCATGATCATGATTCTCTGTAGAAGAATCTAATTCGTGTCTCTTAGCATAGATCAGATATATCTATATGTGTAGATTAATATCTGTCCACATCACGTTTCTGTATTACTGTTTTTAACAGTGTACAAATTCAGACTGAGCTATAAAAATATGACAAAAACAAATTTCTTAACCCTATTCTCTTATCTATGTCCTCTCGTTACGCTTTCATGTTTGCGATCTCTATATTGATGAGGCTATGCCTACAAATTAACATATTTCATAATATGAATTGGTAGGTACGTGACCAATGTGGGAATTTAATTTCCATTCATGAAGTTCTTAAAACTCATCCCAAGTTAAACAAAGATTTTATTGGCTTCGTTTCAACATTAAATGATTTGCGTAACTCATGTAACAACTCAAATCCACATACTTTGACACACCGTTAAATTATGAACAATTTAGTAAATATTTTAAGTTTTCACATTTTTAGAACTGTTGACAAGCATCGTGAACGAACTAAAATACAAATACATGATTCACAATTATACCTGCACTTGTAGGTAAATACGAGTTTCGCAGTTATATAACACCGTTTTTTGCAGTAAATCTTAAATAGTTGGTGTTGCCTCATGTTTGAATCTTCATGTATTTAAGTAGCTATATTGTGATATTGATTGTTAGGTACTTAGAGCGGTAGTTTCAGTGTCGCTTAAATCTCATATAGAAGAACGCGTCTACGGCAGTCTTTAACCAAATAAAAGTAGATTATTAATTGTGTACTACATACATTTATTATTGGTAATAATAGAATAATAATGTATTAAAATTAAAACTGTGCTTTCATAATTCGCCTAGATTATCTTCTTAGCCTAAGTATTTATTGTGTACTTTTGTATTAGACTATAACGTATCTACTAAGATGTAAGTAATAATAGTTGTCGTCTCTCGAGTAGCTCCTGACACAGATCTATCATAGATTATTAAAATACAATGTAGGTATCTCAGTGGTGATATTATTACTGTAATTCGTATTTAGGTGTACGTAGAAAGATGATTTTATTTTCTTTCTCTCTAGTGATATTACCTACTTCCTGTGATTTGTGACTATTCATAATTTTATACATGTTCTAGCTCAAACTATATCTGGAGGTTGAACTTCTCTTGGCTATAATTTTATTAAATAAAGCAATATCTACAATTGGTTTCTTTATTGTCTGTCCCTTTAACAATAATTTAAAATGGAAATAGACAGCCCAAACCTACCTGTTTTCGGATAGAAACCGCTATAGGTTTTACTACATAACTTGCTTTTCAATGTTACCAATAATAAGCAATATTACCAATGCTAAGCAATATTACCAAGTTAGTAAGTAAGTATATTACGAGAGAACTTGTTCATTTTATTTATGTATTGCGTATACTTAGATAACTTTATGATATACCCATTTAATAAGAACTGGAGACGGATTAGTTACACTAACGAACGACCAGTTGTCTACATCGGCTCAAGATTGAAGAGTTGGAAGCCATGCAGGGGAGAAGCTTATCCCCTGCTGTGGGATGTCACGGGCTAATAGTCACAGTTATTTTGTGAATACAGTAATTTACAATTAATTCTGTCTCTTGTTTCAAATGTTGCCATTATATTTAATAGGATCTTCTTTTCATACGATCTTCTAATTCGGTTGCAATCTACCGCGGTGTGTTATCTGATTCAATGTTCTTAAACGCACCCACGACACAGGAGAAATTCCTAATAACTTATGGGACCAGAAGCAATCATAATAAACTGAGGTTGTTTGTTATCCCTGTTTAAATGTTTTCTATACTAATATTATAAAGAGTTTTTTATATTTTGGTATGTGATTGGGTAACCTTGGAAATGAATACGTTAAAGTCAATTCATTCGTTTGGCAAAGGTAACTATTTCTATTCTTTGTGCTCTTCGGTGTCCTCGTTTAGTTGTACACTCTCGCACTCGACCTGTGTCGGAGTTTCTCGGCAAGAGCACAGCCACAATTCTTGAAAATGTACGGTCAATGTGCATCATCATTGGAAAACCGTTTAAAACTTGCTATCTGCCTACTTTCTTTTGTTGATTGTACCTATGTCTATTTCTTTTCCGCTATTTGTACCCATAAACAGCTTGATCAATTGGTACATTAAACGTTCACCTTAACACCATGACTGACACTTCAAGGCAATTACCTAACCTTTTTTCAAGAGAATCGTGCAATGATCGTGCCGAAGACTAAAAAGGATCGCATTTTGCCAGTTTTAATTATTTTGTTGATAACTTGAATGGATTTAAATCTGCCATAATGAGCTGAACTATAATCTCTTCAGCTAAATACGTCAACTTATAATACATTATAATCCAAACTAATATTATAAATGCGAAAGTAACTCTGTCTGTCTGTCTGTCTGTCTGTCTGTCTTTTCTTCACGCCTAAACTACTGAACTGATTAGTGTTAAATTTGGTACAGACATAGTTTGGAACTTGAGAAAGGACATAGGATAGTTTTTAACCGACTTCAAAAAAAGGAGGATAGTATTTTTTTTAAATGTTTGTTACCGCATTTCGACCGACTGGGTGAACCGATTTTCATGATTCTTTTTTTGTTTGAAAGCTGGTGCTTAACGTGTGGTCCCATTGTCACCAAATCAGGATCTGATGATTGGATCTTGGAGAAATCGAGGGCAACTCTCAAATTTTATAGGCTCACCCATCGTTTTTCGTAAATCTTATGAAGTAATTTAAGTACTTGCGTATGGTAATCATCATCTTATGTAGCTGAGCTGATGATGGAAGGTACAACTCCTTAACAGTAGTTTGTTACCGCATTTCGACCGACTGGGTGAACCGATTTTCATGATTCTTTTTTTGTTTGAAAGCTGGTGCTTCCCGTGTGGTCCCATTGTCACCAAATCAGGATCTGATGATTGGATCTTGGAGAAATCGAGGGCAACCCCCAAATTTTATAGGCCCACGCATCGTTTTTCGTAAATCTTATGAAGTAATTTAAGTACTTGCGTATGGTACAAAATAACTTTTATTTCGGAAGTCGGTGGCAAAAAAAAAAACAATGAAATAAAAAACAACAAAGCCATCGACTTCCGAAATAAAAGTTATTTTGTAGATTATTTTACCCTTTTTGTGATTCTTTTTGAAGGCGGTTACACCTTTTTTTTTTGAAAAAGTTTTTTATTATATATATTTTTACGGGTTAAGCTGCGCTTGCCGAGGTTGGTCTGTGGATGGGTAAAAAGCACTCGGAAAGCACGTAAAGCCGTTGGTCCTGGCTGTCATTTGAAGATCTTTGACAGTCGTTACTGTCAGACAGAAGCTCTAAAGTCTGACAGCCAGTCTTACCATGGGGTATCGTATTACCCAGTTACTGGGTTGTGGAGGTCCGACAGGCAGTCGCTCCATGTAAAATACTGATATCCAGCTGCATCTGGTTTGACTGGAAGCCGACCTCAATATAGTTGGGAAAAACGCTAGGCAGATGATGAACGGAGTATAGATAATTCTATTAGTACTATATGTCGAGTGGTCCTTATGCTCGATAGATGGCGGTGATCGCGCAATGATGTCGATCGTTACACGAGTTCGATCGTTACACGGGACAAAGAAGATTCCCTCTAAATATTAGGTATAGGTGTTCGAAGATTGTATGGAAACTAATTTTGAAGTTAGAAATCTGGGATGTACGATGTGAAGTTACATAAAAAAATATAAGTATTCAAAAAAAATGTCACGTAACTTAATGAGGCAGACCAAATTCTACGCGAGCGAAGCCGCGGGCAAAAGCTAGTCCAAACTAATATTATAAATGCGAAAGTAACTCTGTCTGTCTGTCTGTCTGTCTGTCTGTCTTTTCTTCACGCCTAAACTACTGAACTGATTAGTGTTAAATTTGGTACAGACATAGTTTGGAACTTGAGAAAGGACATAGGATAGTTTTTAACCGACTTCAAAAAAAGGAGGATAGTATTTTTTTTAAATGTTTGTTACCGCATTTCGACCGACTGGGTGAACCGATTTTCATGATTCTTTTTTTGTTTGAAAGCTGGTGCTTAACGTGTGGTCCCATTGTCACCAAATCAGGATCTGATGATTGGATCTTGGAGAAATCGAGGGCAACTCTCAAATTTTATAGGCTCACCCATCGTTTTTCGTAAATCTTATGAAGTAATTTAAGTACTTGCGTATGGTAATCATCATCTTATGTAGCTGAGCTGATGATGGAAGGTACAACTCCTTAACAGTAGTTTGTTACCGCATTTCGACCGACTGGGTGAACCGATTTTCATGATTCTTTTTTTGTTTGAAAGCTGGTGCTTCCCGTGTGGTCCCATTGTCACCAAATCAGGATCTGATGATTGGATCTTGGAGAAATCGAGGGCAACCCCCAAATTTTATAGGCCCACGCATCGTTTTTCGTAAATCTTATGAAGTAATTTAAGTACTTGCGTATGGTACAAAATAACTTTTATTTCGGAAGTCGGTGGCAAAAAAAAAAACAATGAAATAAAAAACAACAAAGCCATCGACTTCCGAAATAAAAGTTATTTTGTAGATTATTTTACCCTTTTTGTGATTCTTTTTGAAGGCGGTTACACCTTTTTTTTTTGAAAAAGTTTTTTATTATATATATTTTTACGGGTTAAGCTGCGCTTGCCGAGGTTGGTCTGTGGATGGGTAAAAAGCACTCGGAAAGCACGTAAAGCCGTTGGTCCTGGCTGTCATTTGAAGATCTTTGACAGTCGTTACTGTCAGACAGAAGCTCTAAAGTCTGACAGCCAGTCTTACCATGGGGTATCGTATTACCCAGTTACTGGGTTGTGGAGGTCCGACAGGCAGTCGCTCCATGTAAAATACTGATATCCAGCTGCATCTGGTTTGACTGGAAGCCGACCTCAATATAGTTGGGAAAAACGCTAGGCAGATGATGAACGGAGTATAGATAATTCTATTAGTACTATATGTCGAGTGGTCCTTATGCTCGATAGATGGCGGTGATCGCGCAATGATGTCGATCGTTACACGAGTTCGATCGTTACACGGGACAAAGAAGATTCCCTCTAAATATTAGGTATAGGTGTTCGAAGATTGTATGGAAACTAATTTTGAAGTTAGAAATCTGGGATGTACGATGTGAAGTTACATAAAAAAATATAAGTATTCAAAAAAAATGTCACGTAACTTAATGAGGCAGACCAAATTCTACGCGAGCGAAGCCGCGGGCAAAAGCTAGTTTATTATATCTAGTAAAATCAATTCTATCTCTTATACATGCCGGGGTCGCGGGACTAACGAATTACCGTGGCTCCGGTACGTAAAGGGCTATTGAAGGACACCGTGGATTTTAGTCAGTACAAGTCTGACAGTATGGGTGGGAGGCAAAGAGAATTAAAACCACTTGAGAGCTCATAGAGCGATTTCGCCTAGGCACACGATTCACCAGCGCGGGCCGGGGACCGGGGGATTGCGTCTTCCCCCGTTCCTCGGCCCGCGGTAGTTGTGATTGGTTGATGCAACAATGTCAGTAAGAATAGTGATAACAAGTAAATCCAGCAACAATAATATCGATATCGATAAAATCGATGGCAATTAAGTCTTCTTTTGCTTTTTTCAATGTTGATTTGTATGTAGAGAAATAAATGAAGATTAAACGAAAATCATAATAAACTAAAGAAACGGCGTCGGTCCTTTAAAGTTTCAAAGCAATCAGCTGTGAAATGCCTTGAACAAATGACGCTATAATATTTTGGAAACCAATTTTCCCTGTTAGTGGCATTAATCCACTTTTCTTTAACTTCCGGAATATTTGGAAATCTAAAATGTATACGTGAAAAATAACATTATTTTTTATTTACCATTAGAAATTATCGATTAAATAATTTATCAACAATGTTTTAAGTTGTCACATCACTTCAGCACACAGCACAAAGTACTTATGGATAGAAAGAGATAGACTTATCTAATATTCTAGTGAAAGTAAAGGACTTTTCAAAAGACATCAACGCGGTATCCCGAAAGACATCAACGCGTTATCCTTTTTTCGTAACCAACCAGTTTAGCTTGAGCCCTCTAATTACCAGTAATGTAAATAAAAATAAACATATTTTACTTACCGATGAAAACTTATACCATCTTTTTTATAACTAGATGTTTTAGATGATTTCCCGCACCATTTAATTGCACAGGTACTCATTTTTGCTTCGGTTTTATTCGATAAATGTTTTTTTAGGTTCCAAAATTAAGGAATGTGCACAGATCCAACAACTGGTCAGTACTAAAACATTCATTCGTATCGGGATCTCATATAAGTGCTATTCCATTGATGTGTCGTGAGCCTGAGTCGCCCGTATGAGCGGTCAAGTGGCTATATTGTCATTGGTGGGAGGACTCATTTGATGATTTTACCACGCAAAAAAAAAAAGAAAAAACTCTTATACATCGTAAACTTCAATATCCTTAGACATCAGATTTAAAATGAACCAACGTTAATCATTCAAAATAATTATTTCGATAAATCGGAGAAATTCCGATATGAGTGACAAAAAAACAATTTAATGAATTGCACTTAAACACTTAATTATAAATCAAGTGCTAAATACTTTCTTTAAGTTTTTGAGCGATTTTCCGTAAGGTTTTACATTATGGGTAATGGGCATCGTTATCACTGTTGAGACGGTGTGGATAAAGTGTGTGGGACCAGCTATTTGCATCAGTTAACACGATGCGGCCAAAAATGAAAAGTATTATTTCTGTATAAGTTTTTATAACCGGCAAAACGCAAGTCAGAATACGTATACTGGAGAGTAAATCTAGGAGTGCGTGACTGCATGCAAGTGCACGTTATTGATATCATCAAGTTTTTAATTTATCGTATTTTTTAAAGTGTGAAAAATCAAAACGTTTTTTTGTAAATAAAATTAATATTACCAAGTAGTAGATATTTTGCAAGATAGCAAACATCTGTTTTAAAAGCAAAAGTGTTTTTTTTTTCATCCTGAACGCGAGGCATGAACAGTACGTAACTTGAGCTCAAAACCATGCTTCCGAGGTGGACTCTCTACTTTTTATCACTCTCCTTTATTTTTGCCTTCATAAGATGTGTGTTCGTCTTCACAGTGAATTTTCTCCGGGCCTACTACACCGGCTAAATTGGGTACACATCCCAGGTGGTGTGTTGTAATTTTAAAATAAATAGTTTCCTTATCTCCGTTTCGGAGTTCACTAATTTAAAAAAAATACAGATAGTCAACAATCAGTTACTTATAGATTACAGGAAAATTATAGAGAGGTCGATGGTGTTCGGAGGGGCAAGATGAAATTAAAAAAAATATATATTTGTAAACTGCATCGTGTAACATATCAAATGAAAAGGCTTGTTATGGCCACTATAGATATATGATTCAAAAAATAGAAAAAAACCACTTTCACTCTTTTCCGTGAAAAACTGCATCGGATAATTTTAACATAGGTAATTAATATATAAATAAATAATAGGTAAGTTTTGAAGTTATGCAACAAAATTGACGAAAAATTAGAGAAAGTCAACAAGCCACTGGCACACCAGAAATTCTGTGAAAAGTGCAGACAATAGTTTTTGTCTATAGATTACAGGAAAACCTACAAGAAGTCCATAATCTTAAAATAACATTGTAATCATGGGGAAATCAACTAAGAAACCGGAAGACTGAGGAGTATAATTGGTCATTAGGCTAGCGTTTAAGCACTATGAGAAAGCCTTTGATTTAATCAAAATCTGGGTAGTATCGCAGTCCCTCCAACGATATAATATTTACTATAATTATAATATCGAAGTCTCGACTTCGACTTGAGTCTTGTTTCATAATTTTTTTGAAACTGTTCGCGACCTCATTGGATATTGATTTTGAACTCTAGTCCGAAACGAACTAACGAACTCAGCATCGACATTAATGGGAATACATACTATGGGGTACATTTCTGCCTAAACTTTCGGAGATCACAAACCTTCGTTTTGCCTACATAGTCATCATGGCAGAGTCGTTGGACAACTTCAACTCTATGCCTAGCGACCTCAGTAGCGTTTGCCAACAGTCGAGTCTTGAAATGACGGCACGGTCGGTGTAGTGACTGCGGCGATAAACTGAACAAATATTTGTATGATCTACTACAAGCAGTTGTTCCGGATCTGGGTGTGAGTTAAAATGTTTGGAAATGCACCTACAATACAGGTGAAATACGTACATTCGAAATATGTTATACAAGTACATTTTATAGGTCGTCGCGGGACTCACGAATTACCGTGACCCCGTTATGTAAAGGGCTATTGAAGGACACCGTGGATTTTAGTTAGTACGAGTCTGACAGTCCCTACCGCTCTGCCCTGGGTGGGAGGACTCATGTGATGATTTTACCACGTAAAAAAAAAGTACATTTTATAGGTTCCACCTGTAAAATGTACTTTGATAACATATTTCACAGATACAGGATTACGAGTAATAGTTAACCCTAACTATTACTGGTAATCCAGTTTAGCATACTTAGCCGTGATAGTTTTTCGTGTAACTTCGTAATTTGTACTATTGCCCTGAATTTTTTCTCACACTTGAACACAACCGTTAAGAAGGCAGGGCGAGGGGGTGTTCTCCAGTCTAATAAAAATAGCACATTAAAGCTTATCATTTCTTAATCTAAACATCGTTTTCGCAAACCAGCATCGCACACTAAGTGCATCGCGAGAAAAAAAATATCGCCACTTTACTTATGACAGAAGGATCCCTTCTTTGGCGTAACAAATCTTTAAATTCTTGTTAAATTCAGCATTCTAGTACCGAGCTCCTCTGAGTTAAGTTTCATACAGGCAGGCAGACAGACAGAAAAGTGAACTATAAATAATAAATAATAATAAATAAATATTCCACAACTATCACACAACGCCATCTAGTCCCAAGCTAAGCAGAGCTTGTGTTATGGGTACTAGACAGCTGATAAACATACTTATATATTTCTAAATACATACATATTATAGATAAATTACACCCACAGAACAAATGATCGTGCTCATCACACAAACATTTGTTCTGGGTGGGAATCGAACCCACGACCTCCGGCATAGCAGTCAGTCTATGGACAAGACCAAAATGTCGCATGCCCATGTAGCATCGTTTGTAGTTGTGAACGATACTCTCGAAATTGTAGATAATCTAACTTCTCTACACTACACATCAATTGAGTTAGTACTCTTGCCCTGTGTGGAACGGAAGGGACTGACAGACTCGTACTGACTAAAGTCCACCATGTTCCTTACCCTTTAAATTCCAGGCCCACGGTTTCCTGCTTAGACAGTTCCGAGACCCCGCTGCCGTTTAACCCTTTGGGAGCCTCTTTCCTGACAGTTCTTTGAGGAGCTCGTGGCCGTACTACTAAACACTACGCGCCGCTTACCTTGCTTATTGGTCTTTAGAGAGTCCTTCCGCAAAGAGTACCATTTCCTTCCTAACATCGATACAACGCTAATATTAATAGTCTCTTAAAAGTACCACACATTATGCATATGTAGTACTTTTGACGGTCTTGGACCCTGAAATGTAAAAGGCTATTGAAGGAAACGTGGATTTTAGTCAGTACGAATCTGCCAGTCTCTTCCATCAATTCATTAGCTGGTTTTACTACGTAAAAAGAAATGGTACTGTTTGCCTTTATTTGTTTTATACTAACCTTTTTATTGATCGGCTTGATGACCACTGGAAACGGATGTTATTAGCTGTAGGTCACAGAGTTATGCAGCGTAGAAACATCTCTTTTCACAGTTATGGCATGTAGTTACTGATTTCTGATTTTGTATTTAGTTTATTATTTATGTTTGGATTTAGTTGGTTGTTATTTTTTCTATTTTGTTCCATTTGTCGTACGCACGTGTCTGTCAAGATGAATAAATCTTTTTTTTATTTCCATGACTTACGACGCATAATTTCGAAGGATATGACTATTTTATTCGTTCATTAGATATCGAAAAAGAGTCTCATTAAACAGCGTAGATTTACCACAATTTCCAA
Source organism: Agrotis puta (assembly GCA_943136025.2). Taxonomy (NCBI): domain Eukaryota; kingdom Metazoa; phylum Arthropoda; class Insecta; order Lepidoptera; family Noctuidae; genus Agrotis; species Agrotis puta. Next base: position 10,345,766 of record OW964170.2, on the reverse strand, counting down.
TTAATGTGACGCAGAAACAATGTATTCGAATTCTTCAAAACAGCCCTGTTTTGACCCCAAGTTTTAAGGTTGTTACTTAGCTCAAGTACAGTCCGCATCACAATGTGATTACTAGGGCAAACTCGGATAGTTATCAAATCCGGAACTACGGAGTTGACTCCGGAGTTGACAGCTTTTTAAAAATGAATAAAAACGCCCTTTTAATCTATAAAAATCTTATTTGTTAAGAAATTAGTGTTTTTGTTTAAAAATATACTGTCAGACAGAAGTTACGAGTATAATAGACAACTAATACGCATTGATGATTTATAGCCTATACCTTCCCCTATAAATGGAATATCCAGCACAAAAAAAACAATTTGAACGGGTAGTTCCGAAGATTAGCACGTTCAACCAAACAAACTCTTCAGCGTTATAACATTATAAAGTATAGACTAGAACAATTAACAATCATAAAAAATAAACATTTGTTTGGCAAGAATCAGTCTTTTAGTTTAAAATTTACCGTCTGACAGACAGACATTATAATAGACAACTAATACGCATTATAAAATATTAAAACAATCATCAATCATAAAAAAATAAACAGTAGTCACTACCGAATAATACCAAAGTCCTGAGCTAAGGACTTAAGAAGGAATCAAACAACGGGTTACGCTCAAGATCCGTTTTTCCTCGTTTTGTAAATATTGTTTACATGGTTTTTGAAAACTGGTTTCAACCACTGTTCTATTTCATATCTGGATTTAAAAAATGCTTAAAATCGCTCCGTAATTCCGGAGTTGCGAAAAGAAAAGCCCTAGTGATTACCAGCCTTCAACATAAAAAAAAAATGATGAAGCCCACTGTACCTATTACTGCACTGTCACTGTCATTATTACTGTCACTAGCTTTTGCCCGCGGTTTCGCTTGCGTTAATTTAGAATTTGAGAAACAATACGTATCGTGTAAGTGGCGCCATCTGGAATATGGTGGGTATATAATTGTTTGTTTTTCTTGGCAATTACAGCTCTCTTCTGTTTTTCGGGATAAAAGATACCCTATATCCGTGTCTATACTCCTGACAACGTATATTTTCAAAATTTCAGGACGATCGATTCAGTAGGTAGTTTGAAAGGTAAAAAATGTACACACCCGCATTTATAATTTTAGTTTAGATTAATAATTTTGTACATAGTTTCCTTGTTTGAGTGATAATAATTTCAAAGATCCGTGTTAATCTTAAACATTATACTATAATTTTTCGTCGATTTACAGTATTGCTGCAATTTGTTAACGAAATCGAACGTACGATAGCGATTGCTCTTTCTCCTTTTGCATACCGCATGATACCTAAAAAATAGCTTATAATTTGAATCGATGAGTAAAACTTGTCGTTTAAAACAGAATCTATGCATTGGTTTGAGCACCAATTTAAAACATACATAAACACAAAATAACAGAAGATTTGATTGTTTTTGAATCATTAACATTACTATCCTAGAGAACTGTTGAAAATATTACACAAAAATAAAATTGCAAATTTTATTGAAATAAAAGTATGCATACAATTATTTTCATTTATTTCAAACTCGCTCAGGATAAATATTAACAAAAAAAAAAGAAACACAAAAAGTGAAATAGAAAAATAAGAAATATGGCTCTGTGGTGCACTAAAAAATTGATATAGGAATGCAATTAAAACACTGAATTTGATGTTGTAACCGTTTCAGGTACAAAAAAGCATTTGGAAAGTTTCCAAATACTTAATTATTGCATTCCCTAATCATTTTTTAGTGCACTACAGAGCCATATTTCTTATTTCCATACATTAACATTGCCAAATTAATGAAAACTTGTTAATATTTGACAACTATTTGCGAAATTGAAACCAATGATCCTGTAATCCATTATTAATTTGTGCCAGTCTTCATAAGCTAAGTACGTCTTTACGAATAACAACATTAATTATAAAATTGCATAATCTGTATAATAAGGTATGGTCCCTTAATTATACACATTTTGTAATCTTTTACAGGACAAAAAAACTATTAGTAAAAGACATTTAGTAAATGTCTTGACTACTATTAATCACGATATTATCTACAAGATATAATAATGTTAACTAGACGTCGTTAACTAGTGATGAATTATGACATAGTAACTAAACAGATAAATAGCTTTCAGTTATAATTAACTGCTGTTTTTTTCACAAAATCGTTTTAGTTGAAAAAACGGTACCTATGTGGGTGACATTAAAAGAATTCTTCCTAAATGATCCCTAAACTATAATCTCTACCTTTATAATTTACTATCACGCCTGTAATCCTGAAAGTACTAGACAGATGTGTACGTTATTATTTTTTAAAGATTTTCCACCCCAAGGATTCCTGTAACGTGGGTGCGTTTACAAACATTTATTCTCATATACACAAAACAAAGCGGAACAAATACCTGTAGGTCCTACCATCGTTCCGGGTTCGAATCGAACCCGCTACAAAAAGAGCAGCAGTTATATCACAGCCACATTTCTTAATGTAATGCGTATATTACATAATGGGGCAGGCAGATATCCAAAATTCGTGACGGCTACACAAAATTGTTGACAGAAAAACCCAACAACACTTTCTTCAAGTTGGGAATGGGATCCTGGAACTCGCTGAGCTGTAGGACGACTAGACAGTACCAAGATTTGACTTCTTTTATAAATAAAACTACGAATGATCTCCTGGATGTAAAAATAAAGTAAGTAAAGTTGTAGTTTCGAAATAAGGGACAAAATAAAAAAAAATGGTCGGTATTAAAGATGCGTCCTAATCAATTTTGGTTAGTGATAAAGTAAAATATACGAAAAATCCAAATTCCTAAAATAAATTTACAAAGCTTACGTTTAAAAGCATTTTATCTCATTCATGGTCATAGGGATGTTCAGTACTGTTCAACCACCAGTTCATCACATATGAAGATACAAATATGAAAGAAGTATGCACATTTTTGAAGGTAGATTTCATCTGCCTAGCCTTATCCCAACTAGATTAGGGTCGGCTTCCTATCAAACCAGATGCAGCTGGATATCAGTATTTTACATGGAGAGACTGCCTGTCGGACCTCCACAACCCAGTAACTGGGTAATACGATACTCCATGGTAAGACTGGTTGTCAGACTTTAGAGCTTCTGACTATTAGTAACGACTGTCAAAGAACTACAAATGACAGCCGGGACCCAACGGCTTTACGTGCTTTCCGAGTCACGGAGGAAACTCGGTATGACTGATGGTCACCCATCCACAGACCAACCTCGGCAAGCGCGGCTTAACCCGGAAGATCGGCCTGTGCGGCTGTATTTACTTAGCCACGAGCTCCTATAGGTAGATTTGTAGTGTAATAATCATACCGTGAGTTTCTTAATGTTGTCAAATAAACACCAAGCCCTCTGCAACATTAAAGAATTTCCTATTCTTTTCTCTTTTAAATACTATTTGATGTATCGGTTTTAGTTGACTTCAAGATTGATGCGTCTACTGACATTTACCATTAAGCTATTAATAATAAAATGCCGCAAACGGCTTGCAACTGTTCATATAAACCGTGTGCCGGTTAGGGCTTCTCACCGGCAAAATGAACGAAATACCTCCATCCAACATTTTATACTCTTTGGACACCCTTTGGGGGTTTTTAAAAAATCGTAATACTCACTTTTTTCAATTATTTTTTATTTTTAAAAACGTTGCCCCACACTAGGAATTGCTCTTGTATCGTGGGTGCGTTTACAAACATATAAACTCACATACACAAACGCCCAGACCTGAAGCAACTACTTGTAGGTCATACAAATATGTGCTGCGTGCGGGAATCGAACCCGCGACACGCAGCGTAGCAATCCAATCGCTTAGCCACTGCGCTAACCGTATCGTCAAAATAAATGCTTATTGTATAAATCGAAAAGTTCATTTAGTGAATTTAAGACTTAGGCTAGGCTCTTCTAGGCCTTGTATGCAGTGCTGCCCCAGCATCGAAATAACAGTTCGGTATTCACTAAGCTGTTGACAGTAACGTTTTGTGGCACCATCTTAAAGCTCTGTCTCGATGATGACGCCGTCGTAGCGTACAGCCTAGAAATTGTCTGATAGTGAATAGTATAGCAGAAGGAAGGGAAGAACATGCCCAGCTATGGGGTTTTTATGGTTTTCTTGGTATATTAACATAAATTTTATTCGTACCTTAAGTAGGTATAATAAAATCGATTTATGAAAAAGAATACTACTTACCTACTAGCTTTATTCTGACGTTTTTCAAACATAACTGATGAGTTTTGTAGGAGATTGCTAAACCCACACTTAGTCTGTTGTTGCATTGTATCTTTCAATCAACATAATAATTGCAATCTCAATGGAGATCATCGTGAGAGTTGGCGCGCCTACCAACTCAAATCAATTGAGTTTTGTGTAATGTTTACAGACTTAAAGGTAAGATAAATCCCAATGAAAAATCCTGAAAATTAATTAAAATCTACTGCACTATGAACTTTGATAGGTTTAAAAAAATAAAATAAAAATAAACTAAAACCTTCTGACCTTCTGATCTTGATTCTGAAGTTGCAGGTTTAAAACCTGCTAACATTATATTTTTTCTTATAAAAACTATATTTACATTTCGCCACTCAGCGCAGGCGTTATGCATATATACATTCAAAAAACATAGATAACATACACTACACATATGTTAGATATATATGCTTATGATAATAACAATAAAGTTACTTTGGTAATGAAACTAAGAACAATATTTTCTAAAACCTACCTAACTAACTCAAAATATGCAACACAGAATTCAATTTCTTCGAATCTTATTTATTTAATATTACTTATGATTTTTGTATCTTAAACTTGATTTATTACATTTTACTTTGTTACTATCCAAAAAACCGTAAATAAACTATTAAATACTTCACAATATATACCCGAATAAAATTCTTACAGCAAAAACAATAGCTTTGTTTTGCAATATGTGTAATAAAAATAATGCATCAAGATGAGAGTTTTATGCAGCTGCATGGGTTTTAGTGATGCGTAAAGCGTTGATTCGTCTTCATAAAATTGTATAACTCTTACATAATGTGTTTTAATATATATTTTCTATCGCAACTAATAAGGATACCCAAGAAATATGAGTGTGTTTAACATATAGCCTACAGCCCCGACCCGTGCTTGGAGATGAGCAGTCCTGATGATGCAGGTGATTCACAGCTGATGAGTGCGAAGGGTGTTGGCAGAGGTGCGAGCGCAGTGGGCGAGCGGGGCGGGCGGGGCGCAGATTGAGGCCACTATTTAACCGCACGACGGCCGCGCAACGACCTGTTGTGATCCCGTCATGGCGCGCTACGCCCGTGTCGCTACTCTGGCCGCGTGTCTCTTGTTCGCCTGCGGTGAGTCCTAACCTTTATCTTACGCATCCAGACACCGTCCATCTCGCGACGTCACGGGTGGCTCGACGTCACATCCGCACATCTGCCAATAACTTAGTGATTGCGTATGTACAGTGTAGCACTTAGTGAACAGTGAAGTTGCCCATTCTCGACGATCGCGAGATAGACTGTGTCTCCGCAGAGTTTACCAATGAATGCAGCCGACCGCGATCGCCTTGCACCGAACGACCAAAGGACATCAACGCACAGTGACTCGAACCCTTCAAGGATAGTCACTGTCGGCATGTCTCTAACGTGTATCATGCATCTTTTATATTGACGATGGTGTTGTGAAAACAAAACATAGAATCAGCTTATTTCGGTAATGAAACGTTTCAATGTTGCGAAAACATGTATTTGAAACTTCTGTAACAGTTGTTGAGCATTCGGTACATCGTGTACCACTTTGATATTTGTGAACAAGGTTTGAGTCGCAGTCGAGACAATTGTGACGAGATGAGAACAAGGATTTGTGTTTGATTACTTCATCTGTAAATGCTGTCATTAGGACGTGTTTTGTTGAACTATTGGTTAGCACCTGCTGCGGCGGCGCTGTGGTTGCGGAGAACTTTCACATTCGTTCCGTGTTGCGCTACGCCTGCGCCGGTGACGTCACATTTTACATAGTGTCGAGGGCAGCGAGACTGCTACGACGCGGCGACGTTATATGAGCTGGCCCTATTGATTTCTCGAAGTTTACATTTAGGCCAACAATTTATACACATGGCAGGCGTGTATCGCGAAGATCAGATATCAACATGAGCGTTATTCTAGCTGGTAGACTGTACGCCACTCGTTTCAAGATGAAAAACTGTCTGTCGTCCTACCTCGTAGTATCATCTTGGTAGAAAATTTAATTACGTTCCATAATAAAAAAAAAATAAAAATAAAAAAAAATGTAGAGAAGATATGAGTATCTCGGAAATATGAAACAATAAGCTTTGTTCAATTTAGTGAAATTCATTTTAAATTAACCAGAAAATCGTATTTCATTTAAATATGACAATTTGCTTTGACCATACCTTCCCTAGTATTGTCTTTCGGGGCTGGAGGTTGGAATTCTAGTTCAATTACTGTAATGAGTAGATTCAATTATATTAATCGATGTTGGTGAACGACGCTTAAATTCTCGTAGAGATTTCATCAGGCGCAACGAAATTGTTATTTTATACGACCATAAACTTGTGTGCTCATTTCATTATATATTGATTTAATTGATGGTTTGACTTCGAACATTGAGTAAGAGAAACATAATTCTTTGTTTCGGTATAAAATATCTTCACAATGCTAACTTTCGTAGTTCAAAATGTAATGCCAATTTATTTCATTTACCAAATATTATCAAACTAAACTAATTCATTTGACAACAGTAGATTATTTGGGATTTAATTGAACTCTTTATGTTAATCAGGGCGATATATCACGGAATCTAAACAAAACTGCTATTATTATCTATTCTTTAACTATGTAGACAAATACAATTAATCTGATCATTGTTTCCGTCCACACATACCTACGTTACATACTCGTAGTGCTCAGGTGCGATAGCTTAAATGTCATAGAGTCACACAGTTCACGTGAACTAAGAGTCAAGTGCTCAAGGGCGTCTCCAATAATAGCTTCCTTTCAATTAAATTATAGAGTAAACAATAAATTATCTTGTCTAACCTTGATGCTGGCAAAATTAAAATCTTGTGCTTCACTGAATTTTGTATGAATAATCATCGAAATAAACAGACATCATACTTTATTTGTTTGCGTTCACTTGATAAATGTATTATTGGCTTCGAAAACCTACTTCATAATTGACTGGAAAATTTATTGAAACCAGGACGTGAGCGATCATTATGAAGTAGTAACAAGCAAATGATTTTTAATCAATTGATTTTAGAATTGAGAATATACTTTAACAAATGATTGCTTTTATTCCTATTGTTTAACCAATTCACTGCTATTTTTATACAACTGAATAAATGAAAGTGTTTATAAACTTGACGAAATTTAAGGTTTTAATTTCAAGAAAAAGTTATAAACAATGTGAACTACATACCTTTGCTGAATTAGTAAACCGATTACTTTAAATGTGATTGAAGAGTTCATTTGCATTAAAACTATTTGATAATCAATACATTATGTAACTGTATGTTCGGCTCGGTCGTGATTCTTTTTATCAGCTACCTACTTATGGTAGGTTTCCAGATCTTTAGGTCTCTAGGTCAGTCGCGTTGCGACATAACCACCACGTGAGATACATAGACAGGCTCCGAACAACTCGATACTGTGTCGAAACAACATCGCATAATACGCCTGCGCGCTGATTAATTTAACATTTGAATGATCTACTTATCTAGTTAGCTTATGCCTAATTTTGTAAACTTTCACGGTTTACGCTGGTTGAGCAAAAGTTATTTACACAAATTTCTTAGAAAACAAATTGCGCAAACAAGTATAATAGGGTCACTAGCTCTTTGATAACAAAGTAAGACTTTTTAGTTTGTTTCATTTACCCTTTAAGACCGCGGTTCATCCGCAGGTTGCAGTGGCTGTTGATAGGTATGCAATCCTCTCTGCTCAGTTATATAAAATTGTTTAAGTGAATGTTGCTGTTGCTAAATTTATTTGCCTATCACATAACACAAGTTTCATTCGTTGTGCTTAATCATTTCACATTATTATGTGTTAAGTGATCGAATTTATGTTTTGTACTTGCTAACCTAACGACGAAATATAGAATGTTGTAAATAGATTTCGTCACATTTATAAAGAAATGTGCACCACGGCAATCACGGCCTCGGTCAAGTTTATGTACATATAGCGTATAAATGTTCACGTTATAGTCATTAATGTATGTTTAGTAAGTTCTTCGTTGTTTCGGGTTTCCATTTTACTCTCACATTATAAAGGGGTCATATCTCAAGACAAAGCGGAGATTGGCGACACTTTACATAATATGTCGAGTTGATTACATAGAGGAGACAAAGTGAAACGTGAATATTGATCGCGAGCGGAGAGGTCGTCGTGATCGCATGTGAGCGACGCTGACAAGGTGAGCGCTGTTTACTTCCGCGTAGGAAACGCCAGTCTCCCGTTATTACTAGTTAACTTCGCTTGAAGGGAGTGCCGCAGAAGGAAAGTCGAGCGGTGGTGCTAAATATTCATAAGGCCGGCCGTTGGTATTCCAACAACGCGCCCGGTCGACGGCCGAGCTGCTTGCATACCTAGTTGTTCCCACATTCATGCTTTATTATTCATACAATAGTCAGTTCTGGAGGAACGGTATCGTTCGTCAGTGACACATGTGATGGAAATATTGTTTTCAATTTAAATGTCATTATAATATTATCTCTTTTTGACAAGATAGACACAGTTTTCATTAAAAAGTGCATAGAATCAACACAACTTCTAGTATATCCACACCATTTAACATAAATAAATAAGAATATTTCAGATCAAAATGGTTTTTTAAAAGCACATTTTGCCCATCAGTCGTAAACGCGGAAGTAATGCAACTACGTACATAAACAATTGAGTAAATATACGTATTTTTGTCGAAACTCCACACATTGAAAACAATATTTTTTCAGTTCAAAAGACATCAACGCGCATCAACAAAAAGGTGCTAAAACTAAGAACCGGGGAAAGTTTAATTTTAACGTCGCTATTGTGTTAATTTTCTTAAATCTGTCACTTTTATACAGTTATATATATTTAGAGGGAAGCTAAATTATTGAGATCTAATAATCACACACGTGGTAGATCCGGGTCAAAGAGAACTAGTTATTTAAAAAAACTCCAACCAGAAGCGACAAAATAAGATAATCATTTTGGGCAGGTTTCACGTTTGCATACTTTTGAAACTAAAATTAGTGTATAAAACTGGTTCAGATAAGATGTTCCTTTTGCAAATATTTAGATTGTAGGTATATTCTGACCGCGCATTTATTGAGATTATAGTGTGGATTGACTACTTCATTAAAATAAGCAAAAGTTAAGACCTTGAATTGTAATATTACGAAATCTTATCTAATTTATACTAATTATAGCAAAAAACAGATTTTCATTGTAATCCATTCCGAATAATATTTTCAAATAATCCATAAAAGCAATCGGCCAAAAACTAAGTCGAATATTTCGAATTACATTCACGCAGCAGATGTTGTGCAAAGCTGTTACTATGCAAAACAATGAAAATAATATAATTATGTATGTGTATACACGCTAGCATGTCATGTATTAATCGCGCTATCGATTGCATTGGCAGCGCGCAATATCTAACCCACATAACTTATGAACAATCATGCTCCGTGAGCGCCTGCGCTGTTTGAACTATACTCGTGTGATTTGAAGCAGATATTTTTTAGATTAAAGTACTTTCTGATTTCGGATGTCCACGTTATTTATGGTCTTGTATATATGATTGTTTCCGCTACTGTAGCTGAAGCGTCTCGGTACAAGCAAGATAGTTAGATAACGCGACAAGAGAGCTCTGTTTCCGAGTGTTACGTGGTGCTCGCTGCTCACACGGCTCGTACGCGCTCCTTCTGCTGCTCGCAATACGTATTTCTTATTGCCTTCGCAAACATTACCCAAGCGAAGTACATTACTGACAAAAACAACGTCGATACCTGACGCATGATCGTATGAGAACCTTTGTTGACACAATTAACATCATGGATTATTGTGTTGGAACATCATGGATGTCCTTAAATATTCCAGCCATATTTGCTGTTTTGTTAATATCACGAAATACAGTTTCTGTTGCTGATTTTATAATAATAGTTGTTTGTTAACAGTCATTCGTCGTTTAGTTTCCTGAAAAATGCTGATGATTCAAGGAAATCTACTATTCCGTAACCTTTCTGAATTATAATAATTTCGTCAGCCTAATCGGCACACAAATCAAATGCCATGCATAATGTAGGATTTTGTATAGAAGACATAGAAAGAGTCGTCCTTGTCGCTTGCCCAAGCGCTGACATTTCGAAGCGAGTCAAATGTCACGAGCGCTCACCCCCCACCTTTGATATTTAGATACTAGTATGTTTCCAAGTGACATTTCGATTCTAATTCCGAAAAAACGGTAAATAGTGAACGTAAAACTATCTGCCACGTGTTTTTATACATATAAATCTATTGATAATGTTGAATCACATTAAACGCGAATAAGTCGAAAAACCTTTACATACTTCCTGAATAAATGAGTTGATATACATCATGAAATGACACGCAGTGGTTTAACAGATGTTTTGTTTGTGTAGCGAATGCCGATATTCACCGATGGCGGCGGCAGGCTGATGATCGTGAAGCGCCGAAGAAAGAGGACAGCTTGGAGGTAGAGCTATGCAAGGACAAGGACGCCGGCGAGTGGTTCCGCCTGGTGGCCGGCGACGGCGACAACTGCCGCGACGTCATCCAGTGCACCGCCTCCGTAAGTACCTATTTATACGAACTGCACTTTTACACACGCATTCTCTAGTAAATATGTCCTTATGTACCGCCGCGGGTACTACCAACAAGACCTGGAATGTAAGCTACCTTGGAACGGTTATTATTAAAATCTGATTGCCATTTCGAATACTTGGTTATTTAATAGTTAGTTAGTTTGAAATTCAAAACGAGTGCAAATAGAGCAGTATAATTTAATAAATGCTAAGCGCAATAAACGTTAGAAATTTGTCCTCAATATAAACAACAGCATTGCGTATCGGTGAGTACGTACTGGCGTTGCGTTCTTACGACATTCAAGGCAATGTAAGAACAAGCCGCGTCGCGTCGCCGGCCGGCTTATGTCGCACATTCGTAATCATGAAAATTGCTGTAAATGTTCGAGCTGTCACGATAACCTCCACGAGTCCTCAGACGCCTGAATCAGAGATAACATGCACTGTTTTCCTTTTTTAAATCAAATTAACCAAGATACAGCTGACACATCAGTTTACTATGTCTATTGTAAAATTATTTTAGTCATAACATAAAAAAAATCCACTATTGTGTGGCAAACAAAGATATTTTGACGTTACAACATAATTAGGAATTTTCGCTTGAACTGACTCAAGTTGTTGCAACAAAGGGGTTCGAACTAGGCAGCGAAACAAGGTAGTCTATAATTAATAATAATTTATATTTCTCTATCAGGGTATCCAAGCCATTCGTTGTCCAGCTGGTTTATTCTTCGATATCGAGAAACAGACCTGTGACTGGAAAGACGCTGTCAAAAACTGCAAATTGAAAAATAAGGAGCGCAAAATAAAACCTTTGTTGTATACTGACGAGCCTTTGTGTCAAGATGGTTTCCTCGCGTGTGGAGACTCTAACTGCATCGAACGCGGACTTTTCTGTAACGGCGAAAAAGACTGCGCAGATGGCTCTGATGAAAACTCTTGCGGTAAGTTCCCTCTTTGATATCTTTAGGTTGTACCAAACAATTTATGACTTAATTGAGACAGTTGGTCGATACATTGGATCTAAATATGTATCTAAAATTAAAACACACAAATGAACTTGAACGAGCAAATTCACAAATAAGAACTAGCAGGCGTGACGAACGACCTGCCTGAAATGCCAATCACTTGGCCTAAAAAAACATCTCAATGTTATGTCGTAACATAAATGGGCCGTTTATTTAATTACTTCATTAAGATAACATTTGGTTTTATTTAAAACCCACATGGAATGTTTTTACTAAGGTAGAAAGCTTAGTAAAAGAAGCTCAGCAGTAAATAAAAATGGCCTCACACATCAGCAAGCTAGTCGGTATGCATCGCCTCACTTCGAACACGATTCATACAATACAATTCTCTGCTGCGCTATATGACTTAAAATCACGTTGAATTGTAATTATGTACATGACAAGGATACAAAACTCCATTCACCAAACCGCGAAGACCCTGGTTTGTTAGTGTGACATTTATACTCCTAGCTCACGTCTTTGAAGTAAATATATGTGCATATAAACTTAAACGACTATCAAGTCATCGAACGGAATGTCTTACCCAATAACGTCATTAATTAAAATCAATAAAATATTCTGAATCATGATATTTAAAAAATAAAACATGTTGTGTAGTACGTAATGCAAAAGTTGTAGGTTGTATGTAAGAATGGTTTATAATATTGCTGAATCAAAAGTGAAATCCAACGTGTGTCAGCTGTGGCGGGTGATTTGATCAAGCGAAAGTACCCATACTGGTTCCGACTCTCGCGCCGCCCGAGATTCATACGCCTCTGCAGCTGCACATGACTTGTAGTTAATATCTCTCAATGACAAACTATATCACAATCGGAACGCTAAAGCTTCTTATCACGTTTGAAACAACAATAGCAATATTGCATAAACTCGATTTATGACCAAAAATACGGTAATTTCTTTACGAGTTAGCATTTCATAACCTCGCACAGCAGATCCAACGGTTGCGTAGTATCAGTGTTTTTCTCACGATGTTTTTAATTCAAAGTTCATAATTGCATAGGTATTGGTATATTTTATCGTGTGAATTACATTGTCTTTTATTATATATGGTTTTCTGTTTGTCGTAGACATCGACAACGACCCCAACAGGGCCCCGCCATGCGACGCGTCGCAGTGCGTGCTGCCCGACTGCTTCTGCTCCGAAGATGGCACGGTGATCCCCGGCGACCTGCCCGCCAGAGACGTACCCCAGATGATCACCATCACCTTCGATGATGCTATTAATAACAACAACATCGAGCTATACAAAGAAATCTTCAACGGAAAACGTAAAAACCCTAACGGTTGCGACATTAAAGCTACATACTTTGTTTCGCACAAGTACACCAACTACTCAGCCGTTCAGGAAACCCACAGAAAGGGACACGAAATCGCTGTGCACTCCATCACGTAAGATTTATTTAAATTAACATTTTCTAAAATTAAAGTTTTTTTTTAAATTTTATTTTGCTAATTATATTTTTTTTTCTCCTTAGGCACAACGATGACGAACGCTTCTGGAGTAACGCCACCGTTGACGACTGGGGCAAGGAAATGGCTGGCATGAGAGTCATCATTGAGAAGTTCTCTAACATCACAGATAACAGTGTAGTAGGTGTGCGCGCTCCTTACCTACGTGTCGGTGGTAACAACCAATTCACCATGATGGAAGAGCAAGCGTTCTTGTACGACAGTACCATCACCGCTCCCCTCTCCAACCCCCCTCTATGGCCATACACAATGTACTTCAGAATGCCTCACCGCTGCCACGGAAACTTACAGAGCTGCCCCACGAGAAGCCACGCCGTGTGGGAGATGGTGATGAACGAACTTGACCGTCGTGAAGACCCCACCAATGATGAGTATTTGCCAGGATGTGCCATGGTTGACTCTTGTTCCAACATTTTGACTGGAGATCAGTTCTACAACTTCCTCAACCACAACTTTGACCGTCACTACGACCAAAACCGTGCTCCATTGGGTCTATACTTCCACGCCGCTTGGCTGAAAAACAACCCCGAATTCTTAGAGGCTTTCTTGTACTGGATTGATGAAATTCTGTCGAGTCATAATGACGTATACTTTGTAACAATGACACAAGTAATCCAGTGGATCCAAAACCCCCGTACCGTTACGGAAGCGAAGAACTTCGAGCCATGGAGGGAAAAGTGTTCCGTTGAGGGATACCAAGCTTGTTGGGTACCCCACTCTTGCAAGCTCACCTCCAAGGAGGTTCCCGGTGAGACCATCAACCTGCAGACGTGCGTGAGATGCCCTGTCAACTACCCCTGGCTGAACGACCCCACGGGTGACGGCCGTTACTAAAGGAGCCATGATCTCACGCCCCTCGTGCTCTAAGTAGTTCATATAAAATCTAATGAGTCAGTTGCATGGATAACATAGACGCAGTCAACATTTAACAAGACAACTTAAATTAAATTGAAAATTCGTTATCTATAAAGCAACCAAACTTTTATCAACTGCGATTATGTTTTCCAGTAATTCTCAAATGTACCGGGTCATAATCCCGTCCGTAGCCTAAGTACCTACCTTACTGTATGTAATATAGACTCACATAAATATTTAATAGGTCTGTTTAATAGTTTATGTGATCATTCTAATGTAAGTCTGTTTTATAAATTTATAAAAAATTAAAAAATCAAAAAATTTACATTGCTTTTTCTTTATCCTTAATCATATATACCATCGGAAACAGAATTTAGGAAGTAATTACTTCTTTGAACAGATGTGAATGGTCGTATTTAATAAAGAATATACCTGAATGAGAAGAATTTAAGAGTATTCAGAACAGGTTTTAAGCAGTTAACCTTTAAGAAGATATTTCATCAGTTGATACGAGCTCAGACGTTTGCCGCAGAGTGTGTTAAATGATTCATTCAAAGTGCATAAAAATCCACTCATCAAGGTTTGTCTGACGGGTTAAAGAAATCAGTATGACATTTAATTCCGATGGATATTTGTAACTGACGGCAACAGCCGACGTGTACCTTCTCGAATGTTTGAACAAAGAGCAAACACTGCTGGACGGTCAGTGACTTGCAGCGGCTATAATTTGATCGTATATGTACTTGCCTCCTGCTAAGCCACCGACAACGTGGCGGCTCTTCGAGATCAGGCACCTCAGTCGCTTGAATATACTGTTAACATTTTCATTGAGTTCCGCATACAAAAACGTATATTTTTTTAATGAATCTGTCTGGGAAGTTTGAAATATAAAAGTAGTAACTATGTTATGAAATCACATAATAAAATATGTTTACTGACCCCAAGCTAAGTAGAGCAAAAAAATCTCGACATTGCGTAGGAATTAAACATTAGTCAATTAGCTTCAATCAAATAATTATTACGAGAATAATTTTCTCTTGCACTTCCAATGACTGACTGATATTACGCGTCTTTACGGACTTTTGTACCGAGTGCACAATTCTGTAATTTCATACATCAGTAACTTCATTCGTAGAACATAATATGTTTACGTATGTTACTGAATGTGGTTTACATTTAGAAACATCTTGGTTTGGAATAGATATCCCTATGTACATGAGTACATTTACACATAAATATGTAGCAACGAAGTAACAAAATCTCGAAAAACCGTACCCTCGTACCTTGAGAAGATGCGCCACGGAACATAAGCGCTACGCGCTACGCTTGCTACGCGCCCGCGCTGTTGCGTCGTCGCCTGCAGCTCATCTCCACCTACGCCGTCAATTTTAAAATGGTGGTAATCATCATGCATCACTATTAATTAGAGAGTTCAAGGACTTTATTAGCAAATCGATACTTTTGTTGTATTGTGAATCACGTATACATAAATACATAAAATCACGCCTTTAATATAGTCCCCGCAAGGTTAAACTGAGTGTATCTTCGTGTCTACTACTGACAGATTCCTCATAGAAAAGCGCAATAACGCGTTACCTGGGCTGGAAATCGAACCCAGGAGCTCACGTTCAGCAGTCACGCAGTATTTCGTTTGCAACTATAAATTAATACATAATCATAAAAGTAGGATATCTGAAAGTTAAGCATAATGATGTATAATTCTATAATTATTTATTATGATGTACGATTTTTTAAGATTTTAGGTGGACCCCTAAAATTTTAAAAGGACTTGTGGGTCATTCGAGTTGAACATCTAAAATTAAACAAGTGCCTACCTGGGTGCAGATGTCATTAGCCTCTCGTGGAAAGTTTTTATGTCTACTTCGGTATCCCAACAAGATTTCAAACATGGCACGCCGTATAAAATGCAAATTCAATTGAAAGGGGTATTGACCAACTGATTTACACCCGTTATAAGTGCATCAACAAAAAAACAAGTACCTACCTACATCTAGTTTTTAAGCCTCCAAAGTCCACATAGTCTTCTTTCTGACAATCAGTACCTACTTGATATTCATTTTTTGGGATGTATTAGAGATCGACTAAAAAACGAATAAACTTGTACGTTTTTACTTAGAATATTCCAACCGACCTTGCTCGTCTCTTTGTGATTAATCGTTTTAAAAAGCTCGCTTCACATAGGCTGCTAGATGAACCCATGTTCTACGAAGTGTCGGATATTCCACGCTGCGAGTCTTACTACATCTGTGCGTCAAAATGTCATCTGCTTATATGAATTTGACACATGAGCGTGGTATGCGTGCGTGACAGGCGCGAGTGGAACAATAGGTGGTGGCGTGGCGTGGCTGGCGCCACCAACACGTTAATCTCCCCTGACATCTGTGGGCGGAGGCTTGCATTGCACATCATCACCTCCAACCGTGTAGGTACATATCCACAACTCCATTACCAACTTTCCAATTTGTTTTGCAATGCGCAGCGTTTATCGAAGTGTAGAATAAAGGACAATGAAAACAATTGTATTGTTAACAGCATCTAAATAAATAGAGAGTTGGGCACAGGCGGCGCTGGCGGGTCGTACTACGCATGGTGTCGCGGAGAGCCGCGGTGCAGCCCGGGACAGTGAAAGCAGTGAAAGTGTTACTCAGCATCGCCGCATCGCACTCGCTTTCGTAGCATTTAGTTGTTAACGCGTATCATGAAATGACATTAATTTTTTAATAGCAAAGAACAAAATTCACAAAACTTCTGTTCGTGAAAGAATTCTTTCAATCAGCTGTAATATGGATGATCCTTGGGCAAATCTACACATAATGGTGTGTTTCATCAATTGAGTTCGCCAGTAATCAATGTAACCGCTTTCAAGGGGACCCCACACTGTGAAGCTGACTGTACAAGTACACATAGTTGATTGAAACACTCTCAGTTTTTGAACTGTGTTTAAGAAACTCTACATTAATATGTATTTGACACAATACCACAAGTAGTTTAACAACATTTTGATTTGAACCAGTGTAGCCCAGTGGCAAGTTTGCTGAATTTGAATACTGGTTTAAAACTAAAATTAATTATGTAATTTGTGTACCTAGGCATAGTATAATCCTGATAATAATTCAAGTTCCTACTTCTTGTAATATTAATAACTAATCAGAGGCTACAAAGTTTTTAGAACATTCCAGAAGATATAATAAATTACGAGCCGTACGAATAGGAATCGATGTTATTTCTTATAGACTAGTAGTATCGAACCACAGTAAAAGTACAGTTCACATTATTCTTTATTTCTTACTTATGTTGTGAAGAGAAGTAATGTACAATTTTGATTAAAACACTGACTTCGTATGAAGTCATGTCTTTTTCTGCTAATTCTTGCTGAGGTTACAACAACAAGGAAAATATCTGCAGGTATTATATGGGTAGACCCATATGAGTTCGATTTTTATCTTTTCGTAAGTTATTCTGCGAAGTTACTTAGGCAGAACTGAATAAATTATTTTGTGGTCACTGCTGTTTATTATCATTTAATAATCAAATAATAGTTCAGCAAAGTGAAAAACTGATTTTGCTGAAGAGGCTGAAGTTAATCGTGGGACAGTTGGGAACAGATGAAGGTAGAATCTCAGTTTGGAACTTGTTAGTTAACAAAAACGTTACCTGACGCACAAGCATATCAGTAGGTATACAGCATAGTAGAAGGGTGTAACCTGTAACCTTCAGAATAATAAATATGACGCGCGTATTTATTTAATGCTATAAATACCTCGGCTAGCTATGTTGTGATGTTGGCTCAAGCACGCTATAGTCATACATACCAATACATATAATATCTATGCATTGTCGCAAGTGAAAGGAAATATTTTGTAGAATCCTTGACTCGTGCGCGCCTACTTGCGCCGCAGTGGCTCTATGACTCGGAGCCTCTACGTGCTCTCCTCTGTGCATCTCAGGAAAGTTCATGTCCCTTATGATTACGAGACGAGTAATTGTGTCAGCGACATTTTAATTAAATTTTAATGTTTAGGTGAGTATTCAATAAAATGTTGAACTAAATATCTCTTCATAATCAGTACTCATTTTAAATGAGACCATTAATTATACAACGATTACGGTATTATGTTCTGAATGTTATAAATAGATAATATTCTTTGAATACTAATATCCTTAATGAATATCGATAAAATATATTATTTCGCAATATTATCCAAGAATTAAAATATATTCTTCTCCGAAATCAGATAAATGTATGCAAAAACATAGCTGTATTCAAACTGAGTGCTTGGCTCGAAATCATACATAGCAACTAAATTATCAAAAGGAGGGTTATGATTTTGACCGGTATGTATGTTTGTATGTATGTATGTATGTTTGTATGTATGTATGTATGTATGTTTGTATGTATGTATGTATGTTTGTTTGTTCCCTCATAACTTCTAAACTACTTATCATTACATGACAAATGAGGTCTCGTTAGAAGCGTCTCAGTTGTCCGCTGGTTATAGGGTAGGTGACGTGTCACCAAATCTAATATGGCGCCCTCTAGGGGATGAGAAGTCGTTACCAAAAAAAAAGATATTTTCGCATTGTATCGATATGGGTATCAAATTAAAGGGCTTGATGAGCACATTTGAAATATATATACATTATATAGCTTTTACTTGCTAATTTTCTGTTTCTAACGGTGTTAACATGGGTATCAAATGATAAATCTTAAATTCACAACTCAGAAACTATACATATAACATAAATTACTTACTTCAAATAATATGACCCCAAAATAGTGTAAATAAAAAATAAGTTAAAAATAACTAAAACCCAACTACGTAAAAATCGCGCACTGAAAAGTATAAAACAAGAACAAGCCGTGGTCGTATGCCACCTAGCCAATAAAGATTGTGTGAAACAACCGCAGGTGGCATACGACCACGGCTTGTTCTTGTTTTATACTTTTCAGTGCGCGATTTTTACGTAGTTGGGTTTTAGTTATTTTTAACTTATTTTTAATCTGATTGTGGGTACATGCCTGTGGGGAACTTCCGACCTCTACGCAGACAAGGGTGCGAGATTTAGCCATATACATTGATGGGAGTCGACATAAGTTAAACCGTATCGCTGTAGGAGTAAACAAACATGACATTAGGCCATTTATGTAGTCTTACTTTTACAAAGTAGGACTCAAAGTAGGTCTAGCTTTAACATCTAGGTCAAATATATACGTAACAGCCGCATCTCCATAATGCATTGGCAGTTTAAATGTTAAATCTCCTTTAACTTACGCAACAAACAACATCTCACGAAAGTGCAAATGACTGACTACATAATTATTTGCATTTCATTTGGTATTTTCACCAAATTTATAAAAAAAAACTTTAAAACATATTTATCAGAGTTCTAAAACAAACTCAATACGTGGAAAATAACTTTTCTTCCGGAATTCGGCTGTATTTTTTATATCACTGGCTTGTGAGGGAGGGAGAGAGTATAAGACTCGTACTGATTAAAATCCACGGTGTCCTTCAATAGCCCTTTACGTTCCGGGGTCACAGTAATTGGTAAGTCCCGCGACCCCGGCAGACTTGCCATCCTACTTTTGAAAAGTGAAACTACTTTCGGAAGAAAATTTATTTATTTTAGAAGTACGAATCAAGATTTTATTGACGATGATTTCTTTTTTAAACCTTACTCGTGTCTCGTATCAATAAGCCAGGCCCCTTTAGTATGTACTACATTATGTTTTGTGATTGCGTCAAAACCTAATGCATGCACCTGTTTTCATTGATTGAAAAGTTCCCGCGATGTCTCCAGATTCCCTTCATCAAATCCTGTCCTGATGACTACGGGCCCACATGGAAAGGCGTCTTTGAGTAATCGAAGAACGTTAATTAAAATATATGATTATTGTATTCAATCACATAGTAAATTGAGAGGTTCTAAAATCGACTGTATGTATGTAGTCCTTCTTTGAAATCAGTTTAAAAGCAACCAAAATATCATACGTACCTAACCTACCTTTATGCAATTTATTCCATAATAGTAAATTGGAAATTAAATAATAATCAATGCACTAACTGCTTACTCATAGATAAGTTTAGAAAAAAACATGAATACTACCTATTTACCTATAGACAAATTCAAAGAATTATATACAACTTATTTAAATACAAATCCTTGCTGTCTGCTTCCGTGTTTTCAATATGATAAAACGTGTGGTTGGGTAGACTGACTTAATTATGAGACTAGACTAGACTGATGTACCGTGGAAGAGGCTACAGTCACAGTCACTGACATAAAAACAGCCCAAATGCGTTTTGGAACACGCACAATGAAGGGATCCGTAGTCGAAAATAATTAATCTGTCCACCAAGTTTCAACTGTGTAGTTCTAATCGTTTCGGAATAAATATGCTGTGACACACGGACGGATTGACCGACAGATACACGGACATGATTTCTTTAATATACCCTTATTGCCATTCGGCTACGTATATTTAAAAATTAATCGTTACAGTACCTACAGTCAAATCTTCAGAAGCAAAATGAGGTACGTTAGTCACACGGATGTCAGTGGTAGACAGTCGTGATAGATAAGCTTTGAGTAGCAGGTAAAACTATTTACGAGCAGAATGCATCACGAGCCTATCTTTTCCGAAAATTAAAAATTGGTAGGTACATCATATCATATTTGGTGTACTTACAGTATAGTATGAGTACCTACCTCATGTGCGTAACTACTTATGATCGTCCTAATTAATCATGTTATTTCTTTCGTCTGTCACATTATATTCAGTACCTACATGCCCACGAAAGACGTAACCGTGCCATTCACTGGCGCATCACTTTGACCCGTTGTGAGAAGAGTCGCACACTGGCTCGCTGGAGAGCATTTCGGGCCGCGAGGCGCGGGCGCACGTCGCGCTGACCCCGCGTCCGCAGCCCCGCCAGCCGCCTCATTGTATGTCTCGTGAGCCTCGTTCCTCGAACATTACATAACTGTGGTACCCGGATATTGCCGCAAGGCCATCCATCCGTACATCAACTAGCATTTAGAGTCAGTCATCTTAAAATAGTTTCATAAATTAATTAAGCCTGTTTATCGGTCTTACTGTAGGTCAATCTGAAAGTGCTTACAGCGCTTTGTGAGGAATAATTAAGTGCTGTAAATCCTTTTAGGTACGTACGACAGAGCGATTCAGTTCCACTTGTTGTACTTCATAGTATTCCGGGCAGTAACGCACCTACAAATATAACTGACGTATTATACCTACACATTTAAGTTCTGTAGTTTACTACAGTGTGTTTGTAACGTGTATGACGTAAGCTTTTAAGTTCCAGATTGTTCCGACATCCTTGTAAACGAAACGACAAACCATGCAACGCATTCTAAAAAACATGAATCATGCATTGTAAATGCAATATCCAATGATGTTTTGTCTACTTATTGCAATAATTGCTTTGTTATCAGTTCTGTTAATTCAGGTCACTATTGTTTCATGAATTAACTTATGTATAAACTTTTTCTTCATGATTTTCCTGAAGAATAACTATTTCTATGAAACCCTGGAATACAAAACGATTTATGAAGATCCGAGTTCTGTAATTAAGTAATAACTATCACAATGTCAGCGTAATTTTTACATGACTACGGTTATAATTTTGACCGGTATGTATGTATGGTAATCTATTCCCTCGTAACTTTTTAACTTCTTCTTCTGTTCATAATTTGACAAATGAGGTATCGTTGGAAGGGTCTCAGTCGTTCGCTAGGTTAAGACACATTACATCACAATAAATTTCATATAGCTCGCTTTAGAGAAAATTAATTCGTGATCTAAAAAAAATATACCGTAATGGAAATTGTTGATTTTGAACAACGTTTAAAAAAGATATTTCTTGGTAGCTGTTACTTAGTAAAGTAAGTAAGTGCAACTTTTAGAGCGCGATTTTTCAGTAGTAGGGTTTTAGTTTTTGAACTTATTTTTTTCAATATTATAACAATGTACTTAGTAGGTATTCCAAATTACCCACAGGCAAATCAATTACTGCATAAGACTTACGTATAAAATTTTTAGTCACTTTTTAGTTTATCATGAGCAAACAAACATTTGTTTAACGCTAGTATAGTATTATTACGATGATGCAAATACTCATCCACAATTATGGACTTACATAACATGTAGTATTTGAATAAAAAAATCTTTACGGTAAACTTATACCTAAGTTAGTAGGTACCTACATCATTCTGCAAAAAATATAGCACCACACTGGTCTACCTTCAACACGACCACAAATAGAACGTCTTCTTAGATATCGGACATACTTCTTTACGTACATGAAATACATAACGTGTTTAAATTTAGATGTAATATACTCATACTTACACTAACAGAACTGTCATTTATCACACATCATTTATAACCTAAATAAATATTATACCTACTCATTTAAAATTCCAATATGGTGTCAAGTAATTCGATGTCCTTGACTTTTGACAGATACATCTTTTTAATATGTAGGTATATTAAAATAGATGTGACCTCTGAATATATTGACATTTTCAGATATACTTTTACATATGTAGACATTTTGAAAGATATATACAGCTGTGCATATTTTACATGACCCCTACTAACAGGACTACCCATATAATATTAATTTAAAAAAGAATCCACTGCTACTTAAATAAATAAAATCAATTAAAACAAGTTTAGATTACATATCATGTCCTAATAACATTAAGCCGACCTCATGCTGATTTGCATATATTACCTATAATATGTATATGGGGATCTTCTTTCCACCTTTATTTGACATTGACATAAATTTTTAAAAAACAGGTTCCATCGGTATATAATCGAAAGTGAGTCTCACCCGACAGGTATGCAAAAAGGAACTTAACACGATTATAATTTTTATAAAATGAAAACTATTCATCTCTGAAGGTCTAGTCTATCCTATTAACATATAAAACCTACCTACTACGTTCGGTTGTAAAATATTGAGTAGAATTATATTTCTATATACAATTTTAGTGCATGTATAATTTGTATTAAAATTTAAATATGAAATGAACATCTTGTCGAACGATTTTGTAAGTATTTTTGTGTTTGGTTGTTGGTAATAGTCCTTATTAGTTTTTGTATTTGGTTTTTTGAAAGGTTATTCCATTAAAACATTTTGTTATTTACATACACCAGTCTGTGTTAGCAATGTCAACAACATATTACGATGCTAGTTAAAACACAAAAGTATTCTACCTACTATTAAAAACTTTCAGTGTTGCGAGCTTCTGAAGTTTTGGTCGCTTGTAACTGTAATTACTTTCGTGTATTCTTATAAATAAAAAGTTTTATTCTTGTATTTGTATTATAGACATGACTTTTATAATACAAATATAATATTAACTATGAAAATGCGAAAAATAATTGAAATATAGTTAAGTAGTTTTTCCCCTCGGTTTCACTCCGCTGCTAGACTACATCATACAACGACCATCAGAAGACTGTTCTGACTGGTCATAGTATGATGTTATATAGTCCATATGTTTCCTTGATAAATAGACTATCCAACACAGTATTACAAAGGTTTTTTTTTTAATTCGAACCAGTTCCTGAGATTAACGTGTTCAACCAAACAAACTCTTCAGCTTTATAATATTACTGTAGTAATTTATTATATTATTCCTATTGTGTAATGTTCTGGGGTGCTAAGACAGGAAACCTCCACGTGCGCCCGTGGACTGGAGTTCCCCTTCGGATACGTCCGGGGGGAAGACCAGTTTTTCGGGCCGGTGCACCCTGGGATGCGGGCAAAAACTATTTTAGGCACTGTGTGCCTAAGGGGTCTCTTTGCCCGTATGCGAATAGCCTGTCGGGTGGATGCTCCAACGCGTGTCCCTCTGAACAGCAGAGGGCACAGCGGCGGAGCGGGCTTGCGGACGGTGAGTAATGGGTAAGCTCGCCGTCCGACCAAGGACCAAGCCCGGGTCGGTGGCGCGTCGTGTTTCACGCGTCACCGGCGGGGCCCCTTACGGGGCCAAATGCCTGCTGGGGTCGCGGCTTTTTTCTTAATCCAGGATACCGCGGCCCCGGAACGTAAAGGGCATCCGAAGAAACACGGGTGGATTTTAGTCAGTAAGAGTCTGACAGTCCCTTCCGCCCCGCCCAGGGCGGGAGGACTCATTTGATGATTTTGCCACCCTAAAAAAAAAAAAAAAATTGTGTAATGTTCTAGATTTCATTATGTAACAATAATGAAATTATTCATAACATATTTTCATAAAGTTCATTTGTATTTGCAATATACTCTCTTTTTTTTTATCGTGTTAAAATCATCAAATGAGTCCTCCTACCCAGGGCAGAGCGGGAGGGACTGTCAGACTCGTACTGACTAAAATCCACGGTGTCCTTCAATAGCCCTTTACGTTCCGGAGTCACGGTAATTCGTGAGTCCCGTTACCCCGCCGTTACCGCCGACATCCGTGTATTCAATGGCTGGGCGTATAGCTGCATCGCAGACTTTTGTAGCCATCATCGCTTCTATTGTAAAATATAAACTTAAATTATTTTAAATTAATAAATTTAAAAAAGGATATGCAACGTTTTTTCTGTATTTGGGGTCTCAGGTATACGAATCCGAACTTAATTGGTAATCCTGAGAGGATTACCAATTAAGTTGCATACCTTATTCCTTTCAGCGCAGCGCGTACGCTAATAAAACATAATGAATACATCCCTTTTCCAGATTTTTACTGATACTCCAGCTATTATTTTAGATATCATTCGAATACATTCACAGAAGCTGGCTTAAGCCTCTTATCTGATAGGTCCAGAGTTCTTTGTTCCAGATAGGAGTTGTGTACGAACATAATATCAATCTGATGTCGATGAATAAACCTGTAACCACTAAAAACGGTTATTATTAATATCCCAATCTACTTCCTCTAATTCTCCACTGATGCACAAACTGCTAGGTTTGCGGAGAGCACAGGCGTGTCGTGGAACTTCGTACTTTAACTTAGACTTCAGTTTTGAAGTTAAAATTGGTAATACATAGTTTTTGGAAACCCTAGAAGGTCTGTTGCTGATGAGAAATCGTCGCCTGCGCCCTGGTTTGTTATAAAAGAAAATATCAGGTAAAACAATTTTTGAATTTGTATGTATTTCGTATTTTTTTTCAAAATTGTAGTAAACTTCTAATCGAAAAATATTTACTAATAATACGAGTATTTATTCCGTTTCTGTAGCGACAAGGATTATTTTTAAGTCCGATAATTCTAAGAAATGTATTATATGTAAGTGGTCACATCCAAATGTATGCTTATGTATGTACCCACTTAGAAGCTTGACTCGTAAAACAAGTTGGTGATGTTGTTAGGGGCCCCGTTATACCCACCCGCTACTGTGACTTATCATTTATTGTTAGTAACAGTCACACATACGTATTATTAAGATAAATTGAAAAATACAGGATCTGAAACTACCCATTTCTGTGGGTGCATGTTCCCATTCTGTTTTTTTTTTTCGCTTTACCACTGAAGTATACCATTGCTGATTTTTTAATTATCTTTCATCTTAACGAGTTATTAAAATAAAATTGTTTTCCCTGGTCATTAGCAAGTTCAGCGGCTATCTTCGATGTGGAAACCCACCGCTGTGTCTTCAAAAACCATGAACTTTTATTTCCGTGTAAGCGTAAACGTAAACCGAAATACAATGACCAATTTCAGAATGTATGCGTTATATAAGAATTAGATTGATAAATAACAGCAGTGAATTTCTAATAAAAGTAAAATACGAGGAAGAAATCCTTTTCGTACCTATGTACCTTGTAAATGACATAGGCGAAGAACTTTCACTATTTTCTGTTTTCAAAAAAATATTTACATATCAAAATGTAGGTGTGCAGGCTCTGTGAATATCCCTCCAGCATTAGGTAAAGGAAGGTGCGTGCAATTCAATCAACATCATCTTCCGCTTGCCTAATTGCGTTCACCGTGACTAAAACTTCCTATCGTGAGATTTTATGCAAGATTCAACTAAAAATGAAGACATTTGTGTAAGTATTGCAATCAAATATCTTTACTTATTATAAAACAGCCGTATAGCTTCCGAACTTATAATTCCATTTTTGTTAGTTAATCTGGCTATCTACGGCACGGTTGGTGCAGTAGCTGAGTGATTGGACTATTGCGCTGCGTGTCGCGGGTTCGATTCCCCCACGGAGCAAAATATTTGTATGATCTACAAGTAGTTGTTCCGGGTCTGGGCGTTTGCGTATGTGATTTTATATGTCTGTAAACGCACCAACGACACAAGAGAAATTCCTAGTGTGGGGCAATGTTTTTTATAAAAAGAATCAAACCTGAAAAATATTTTTAATCGAGAACACTTTAAGCTTTCTTTTTTCCAGAGGTCGCCAGATCATCGTAACTAATCGTTCATTAACTTCGCAACATTAATAGATCGAATATTTATTACGACATAATAGGCGCTAATGCACCGTGTGCTATTTAAGTTGCATTCGTCGAAGTGCAAAAGAAAGTTTTCGAAGGTGATTTACTGAAACCATTAGCAATAGCATCATTATCATTTACGTTGTTTCCTGTGGGCATCGAATGCTTATTAAAAGCTGCGATCTTAGTACAATAGCTTACAACGCCTAGAGGTGTAGTACCTACAGGACGGCTGATGTGTCTGAGCTTGCTGGGTGTTGAGTGTACGCTGCCGAGTTATATAAATACAAATAGGTGAAGAGGGGCAACGGAGACCTCTTGCACTTTCTTGACGGCGAACGTCGCAGCGACCAGTCCTCGGCGAGCATCATGGCTCGACACGCGTGTCTGTGTCTTGGTGTGTTGTTGCTCAGCTGTCTCGGTAAATATTCTTTTTTATTATTCTCATTATAAAATAAGGTGCTATAAATCTACAGGATAAATATAATAATTTGCCTTAAATATTTAAATATCCCTTATCTATTTTTTTCTGGATGCATCAGCATTATTTGTGTCTATTTTCTTAAATATTTCAAATTAGTATCTTATCTTTTGTGTTTGATTTAAAGGGGAATATGTACGTTATTTACCTTTTTGTATGACGTTACATATCTCCGTTTTTTGATATTTTTTAAAGGTTTTTGAATATTTTTTAATGCAAATAAATGCCAAAAAATACCTTTTTTTAAATAAGGAGAATTTTAAACTTTCATGCTTAATGAAATGTCAACAATGTCAACATTCTTATATCGATTTCTTAAACACGAAAAAAATATAGATTGTAATAGGTACCTCAAAATTTTCATTATGATAATAGTTTTTTTTAATTATAAAATATATTACGCAGTCGATACGTTAACATAAAGCTAATTCGATATAAAGCAACAAAGAAAGACACCGGCTACCGACGTGGCTCGCTCGTACTTCGCTTGACCTCGATTTCTTTTCAACGTTTCAACTTTCAATGCCGACATGGAATAGAACTGCAATTGATTCAGAGATTCTAAACTTAGAATTCTGGCAAAAAGACTAAACATCAGTAACAAAACAACATTTAGTAACAACTCGTAAATATAAAAAAAAACACTTTATTACATACCGCAGGCGTTGTTAATCAATGACTTCGTTACCTAAAGCTTTAATCATTCGTAATTTTGTATTGCATACAAGTGAACAACATGGCGCATTCAAAGTGAATAAAAAACTATATAAGCCTAGTTACTGCACTTAACGAGCACGGCATATACCTTACTATATACCTACATGTACGGCACTGCAATGAAACTGCAGACACTACATTCCTGCCGCCGTGTTGTAATAGCGGCTTACGTTAAGTGGTGTTACCTAACAAGCCCGTTAAGACTGAACTGTTGGTAGCTACTGTTTTTGCTTCTAAAGAACATTATTTAGTGGCTTAGGGGCTCAATATCTGCTAACTTTTTTTTTGCAGTTACTGGCGAGACTCGAGTTAAGCGTCAGGATGATGACGAGCGAGATGAGGTGAACCCAGAGCAGTTGTGTGATGGCCGCCCGGGTGACGAATATTTCCGGCTTTCCACCGAAGGAGACTGCCGCGATGTAGTCAGGTAGGTTTTGCACAACAGCTTAGCATATTCCATTTGTTGTAACAGCGACTTAATATACCCACGTTCTGAATGTTGTGTTACAGTCGTTTCGAAATATGGCTAAGTTGCAATGTTATTCTGTCGTCATAACTTTGTCATGTATCTATCAGAGTCTAGAGAAAACTGGTTAGTAACCGAACTAGTTCCATGATTCAGTCAGCCGTTATGAAAGCTTACAAGGTTAGCTATGGGTAGGTTTACATCTACTTCAAGTACTGATGGTATATATAAAGGACAACAATATATCTAGTATTAACGACTCAAGATCTGTTTATAGTTGACTAATTCCAAATATTTTCCTGTGACATGTAACTAAATTATTAAAGCTGTGAATGTGGCCAAAGACCGTTGTTTGTCGCTTGATTTATTTATGGACACTATTTAGTATGCAGCAAGGCAATGATTTTATATTCCAGTCTGTGTACAGAACGGTCAGTCTCGTGCCGTGAATATTAGAAGTTATATTGAACTTGAACAAAGCTTTTATCAACGTAACATTACGATAGTTTTGAAAAACTGATGACGACATTTTCAGCAGTAACTACAAGCTGTGTAGGTACGTGGGTGTACGTCTAACTGTTAACTTATTCGATTTTACTTAAATTTTGTATACTAGGTACCCATTAGAACACTACTAAGGCTAACAAGTAGTGCCTTTCCGGACAAGTAAGTTTCTTATGACTAGCATATCAGTTCTAAACTGTGCATGCAAAGCTGCGTACTCATTTGTGACATTTTAATGGATTCATTGCGTTAGATTCTGTCCGTTTTACGGATATCATTTACGCAAAAAAACCGGTTAAGTGCTTATCGGAGTCGCGAACCGAGGCAGGGTTCCGTACAACTTGTTTTATTAACAAATGACAATTCCACTAACAATCATAAATTTGAAAAATGTAATGAACTGCAAAACTAAGTTTCTAATGGTTCTTGTATGTGACATAACTATAAATGACCAAATTTTTAACTTCCCTTGTTTGTATTATAGCTGTTCCCCGTAATTTCAACCCCGCTGTTTGGCTCCTATTAATCTTAGCGTGAAATTATATAACCTATAGCCTATCTGTATAAATGGACTATACAATACAAGAATATTTTTTTTAATTCGAACCAGTAGTTCCTGAGATCAGCGCGTTCAAACAAACAAGACTCTTCTGCTTAATTATACTTATAAAAAAGTACAGATTAGTTCTAACTTCTTGCCTTTCATAATTAATTGCGGAATTGAAAATTTGATATTAATATTAGCTTGATTTCTCCACGCATTCCTGAGAAAAAGGGTCTTGACAGATGTGCATACAGACGGACAACAAGACAACAAAGTGATCATATGGCGGTATCGTTTTTTCTTTTGAGGTACGGAACCCTGAAAAACAGAAATTATCTGTTAAAGCTGAAAGATAATACCTAAAACCGTCTCTAAACATAATAATGTACATGTTGAGCACCTACTAGTCCCATGGCGTTAGACATGGAGTTTGGTCCTTTGTCACTAATGTGGACGTTGCTTAATTAAATATATTCATTAATATTTGCCTATTCTTTTTGATTTAGTTTAGCAGCAGAACTGTCTTTATATCAATAATGCGTGTAGTACCTAATGAATGTGACTGCACAGATTGCTAAAAGTATCGCTGTGTACAGGTGCGACAAGGGCGGTGAGAACGGCGTGACTCGGCTCGCCTCAGTGCGCTGCCCCGGTGGTCTTGGATTCGATATCGACCGTCAAACTTGTGATTGGAAAACAAATGTTAAGAATTGCGATCAAATAGAAAGTAAGTTCCGCCGAATGGCGGAAGTGGGCGTGCGGAGGGCTAAGCTTCCGGTATGAACCTGATCCAGTGTCGCAAGCCGGTGTACCTGTTAGCCTTCCGAATGCCCACTTCCTGCTATTATGCATTTAATTAAATGTCATATTTCTTGTCAACGCAGGTGCACTAGGTCAGGTCTTAAACAAATCACTTGCCCGTCTGGACTGGCTTTCGATCTTGATAAACAAACCTGCGACTGGAAGGGTAAAGTGGCCAACTGTGACAAACTTGAGAGTAAGTGCCGAAATGAAGCTATTGGCGCGTAGCGAGCAAGGCTTGGGTGAAGGGGCCGCGTCGCACTGTAGTTAAGGTGTATTGCATGAGGCCCCGGACAGAGGGAGCGGCCGCCGTGGTCCGACCCGATGATTACACATTAACATTATTTTACTACAATAAATACACCAAACACAGAGTTTTAACATTTATACACACTTCACTGTAATTATAGACATGTAACACATCGCACACACACACATTTACATAACAACATTTTTGTTGATCACATACTATTGCATAAAGGAAGTAAGGTACTTATTTAACACATCAAACATATATATACATTAAACAAATCTCAGATATCACAAATTATTTATTTCATATTATTAATTATTAAAACACAGAACTCAAATCTGCTGAAGAACGAAATAAAAAATGAAATGATTGCACAGTGAAATTCTTCGAATCAGGAAATTATTATCAATTAAAGTTTAATGTGAAGCTGAAAAACAATCAAATTTTAAACACTCTACATTTCTACTGCGCATCTCTTCAAAACTTGCTAACTTATGGCTTAAGCTTCATTACCATGACAATGACTAATGACAACACACAAATTATTCTTTTCGTGGAGGGAACCTAATTATTACTAACCGTTATATAGTGTTCACAACATTAACTTAGCTACGTATGTATTATACACCAAATCTGCTTTAACCGAAATAATTTGCTATATGTATATCAATAAGGTATTTCTAAAGTTACTTAATATTTGAATAAATATTATTTCATTTCTGAAGTTAGAATAGCATTCAAATATATTTATTGATAAATAATTTTGTTATTCCAATTCTGTACTAAATACAGCATTCATGTAATTTTAAGCTCCATGTACATTCAATTGGGTTGAAATATATTTCTATGCTAGTCTATTCGAAATCCACGTTGGTTGTAAGGCAAAACCATCACTCAAATCCCGATGATTTCTTCATCAAAATAAAAAAAATCTTCTTAATACACCATAACATCGAGGACTCATAATACGATACCAACATCTCTCTCTCTCTCTTTTTATCGTTTAATCATCTAATAAATCTGTAACTGTTTCATAACCAATCAAATATGTATAATTGACAATAAATACCTACCTACTTATTTATCAGCTATCCTATTCCCTACTTTTTTGTCTTCTGATCATTGTTTCATGCTTGATTTTCTTCTATTTTCTTATTGACCCATAAACACTTTTACAATAAAAACACAAACGGAGCAATTATGTAAGTGGCACCTGCGTATGTGTATAAACGATAAACCGTAAACCTCCAATATAAAAAAAAAATATGATAATTCACTAGATTTATCAAAATTTTCTAAATTTCAGAACCCAGAAAAATTTTGCCTATCCTGAAAACGGATGAGCCTATCTGCCCTGAAGGAAAATTAGCCTGTGGAAGTGGTGACTGTATCGAAAAGGAACTCTTCTGTAACGGAAAACCTGACTGCAAGGATGAGTCCGACGAAAACGCTTGCAGTGAGTATATAGACCACAAAGAGATTACCGTAACAACAATGAATGTAGGAAAAATATGTAACTTAACTTTTGTTCACAGCGGTCGAACTGGATCCCAACAGAGCCCCCGACTGCGACCCCAACCAGTGTGCACTTCCAGACTGTTTCTGCTCAGCAGACGGAACTCGCATTCCCGGAGGTATTGAGGTTAACCAAGTACCTCAAATGATAACAATCACTTTCAATGGTGCTGTTAACGTCGACAACATTGATTTGTACGAACAAATATTTAACGGAAACCGTCACAATCCTAATGGTTGCCAAATTCGTGGTACATTCTTCGTATCCCATAAATACACCAACTACGCCGCCGTCCAGGAATTACACCGTAAAGGTCACGAAATTTCTGTATTCTCTATTACTCACAAGGATGATCCAAACTACTGGAGCAGTGGAAGCTACGACGACTGGCTAGCTGAGATGGCTGGAGCACGTTTGATCGTAGAACGATTTGCCAACATTACTGACTCATCAATCATTGGCATCCGTGCACCTTACCTGCGTGTTGGTGGAAACAAGCAATTCGAAATGATGGCTGACCAGTACTTCGTTTACGATGCGTCGATAACCGCTCCTCTTGGCCGTGTTCCCATCTGGCCATACACACTTTACTTCCGTATGCCCCACAAATGTAATGGTAACGCTCACAACTGCCCATCAAGGAGCCATCCAGTTTGGGAAATGGTAATGAACGAACTGGACAGAAGAGATGACCCAACTTTCGATGAATCGCTTCCTGGTTGTCATGTGGTCGACTCTTGCTCTAACATTCAAACCGGTGACCAGTTTGCACGTCTTCTGCGTCACAACTTCAACCGTCACTACAGTACCAACCGTGCTCCACTAGGTTTCCACTTCCACGCTTCATGGCTCAAGTCCAAGAAAGAGTTCAGAGATGAGCTCATCAAATTCATCGAAGAAATGTTGGAAAAGAACGACGTTTACTTCACTTCTCTCATTCAAGTAATCCAGTGGATGCAGAATCCCACAGAATTGACATCTCTTAGAGATTTCCAAGAATGGAAACAAGACAAATGTGACGTGAAAGGTCAACCCTTCTGCTCTTTGCCAAATGCGTGCCCCCTCACAACTCGGGAGTTACCAGGGGAGACTCTCCGTCTTTTCACTTGCATGGAATGCCCTAACAACTATCCATGGATTCTAGACCCAACGGGTGAAGGCTTCAATGTTAAGAAGTGATCTCTTTAAGATAAATTAAAAGACTGTACACATGTAAATAATACTCAATAATGTTAATAATAATTACAGTAATTATTATGAATGTGGCTAGGCGTCATCATGCAGTGAAAATTGTTTTTATTTGATTCATATAAACAAAAGTGAAAAAGTGACTATCGCTCAAGTAATACCTACTTACTTGTTTTTAGCAAATATAGGTAAAACTGACGTTTCATAATAATTAAGGTTATTACCTACATATGGACAATAAATTTTTAATTTTACCTAGTAGCATTTTATTCGATCATCACCGATTACCATCCCTAAAACCCAATAATTAAAATTAACCTTGGAAAAGGTACATTAGCTGGTGAGCCTGCATTGCATGCTGAATTAATAAGCATTCATATTATGGAGGGATTGTCATGATCATCCAACAGCCTACCCCACTATTTTGCATCGATTATTCATCATGGAGTGGGTGTGTATCTGACCTCCACCCACTGATGGAGTTGGCGACGCTGACGTCGGTGCCCACCAACGGCTCCGGCGCTGAGAGCTTGAAAAAAAAAGAGCGTTTCTTACTCCCATTACCAAACCATTATGCTCCCATATAACAAATTCACGCGCATTTAAACTCACTTCCACAAACAGCCAGACCCTGAACAACTAGAAATGAGTCATACAAGTATTTTTTTCTGTTTGGGAACCAAACCCAAAAACAGCAACATCGAAATCAAACAAAGTGGTTATATACATTTTAGAATATTCGTAAGTATTGTACTCGAATGTTAACAGAACGATCAGCATCTGCACAAGTTCATAGTTCCAGTCAGAAGAGTAGTCAGTCGCGGGACTGTACGAATTACCGTGACCCCGGAACGTAAAGGGCTATTGAAGGACACAGTGGATTTTAGTCAGTACGAATCTGACAGTCCCTCCTGCTCTGCCCTGGTTGGGAGGACTCATTTGATTTTACCACGTAAAAAAAAAAGTCAGAAGAGTAGTACAGCTTTTGCCGAGAAAAGTTTCTGTGAGAATGAGAACTAGGTATTCTAACTAGGTATCTACTCGTACAAGAGAAGCACGATGAGACGATACTCCAAGTAAGAATATGAATTTATTATGCATATATAAATTGGTCCATGGAGTTTCTTGCTCATTCTTCTCCATAGAGATCTACGCTTTGGAATGAGCACCTACGGTACTTTCACAGTTTTTATGTCTTGTGACTGGGACTGTAGCACCATAACTATTTTTAATACTAGTTTTATTTTATGTCTTTTGACAATTCAAAAGTGCCCGTAATTGGCCTACTTGAAATAAATGATTTGATTTGATTGATTTGATTTGTAGGTGTGTAGGTGCAAGCTAAACTTGGAAAAAAACTGAGGCGAAAAGACTAAAAGTTAGCCAGTTAGTTCAAAGTTTTCCTTTTTACTGGTTAAGCTTAAAGGTAATGCACAACATTAGTCGCGACGTCCTCATTTAGTGTTGCGGCACCACTGCATTCATCATAACCCAGCAGCGGGCAACACGCACGAACACGCCAGAGTAAAATATTTAGGCACGAGAGCTGGTTGACATTTGTGGGCAGGTGTTTCAAGTACGCTGATAACTTGTCCAAGAAATCCCAAACAATTTCCGAAACCAATGTGTATCTGGAGGTAGAAGGAACTGAGTGTAAAGTTCAACGATACCCCAATGAAAAGGAAGATAACTTCGATCAGACTCGTGTTGTGTCTGGTAGACCCATCAATCATTGTCGGAAAATTCTGTCTTCTAAACTTGCAGATAACTTTGTGCAATATAGAACATTTTAGACATTATGTCCGACACATGTACGAGATAGTTCATGTCCAGCAATTTTATGGTATGGCATATTCAATGGCATTTATTGATACATAAAAATATTAAAAAAAAACCTTACCGAAGTCAAGCAATTTTTTAAATCAAAACTTTAATATGTAGGTATTAAAACGTAAACTTTGTAATAATTTTATGCAATATTTGGTCGCGGGACTAACGGATTACCGTGACCCCGCAACGTAAACTGTCTGGGAGGATCTTTTATCCGAATGGCAAAGTAGGTGGGATAATTCTATCAAGGGGCGGCACCTCCACCAGTTCTTTCCATCCGTTCGTGAGCGGCTGGCTAGGACGTGGCTGGAGGAGGATCACTGTGTTGCCCAATTTCTCACGGGACATGGTAACTTTAAAAGTAAATTATTTTCCTTCAAGCTTGTTCCCTCGCCTTTTTGTCAATGTTCGACATCTGACTGTGAATATGAACAGTCAGCACATCATATTCTATGGGAGTGTATTCTTTGGCAGAACGAACGTAATATTATGTTGAACACTGTTCAGACTACATCTGGAGTCATTTACTACTCGGACCTTGTTGAAACTCGAACAAACTTCCGTGCGTTCAAGCGTTTTTGCCATACCTATTATTGGAATCAAATTTAGCAGCTCACAATTTAGGACCCATTAATATTAGTAGTCATTTTACCCGTGGTGCTAGGCAACTGGGCTTCTCCCAGTTGTAATGTCCCTTTGTGCCTATTGGCCTTGTTTTGTTCTGTCTCCTGCTTGCATGGAGGGAAGTGGAAACATATATTTTTTCCTACTCCTCGTCCGGAGGACACGGTGGAGCATACGGTGCAGGACTGCCCCGCTTGGGCAGAGCACCGCCGTGTCCTCACGACGGCGATAGGCGGAGACCTCTCGCGCCCGGCATTGGTCGAGGCCATGCTGCGGGGCGAGACGGAGTGGGAGGCGGTCGCCTCCTTCTGCGAAGCAGTCATGCTCGTGAAGGAGGAGGCGGGCCGCTTGAGGGAGAGGACAGCGTCCTCCCTCCACCCCAGCCGCAGTGGTAGACGCCCACGGCGTCGGACGTCGCAAGACGATCTCCGGCCACCGTAGGCGCGGGCATGCGGGCAGCGAGTAATGGGCGACTCGCTGTCCGACCATGGACCATGCCCGGGTCGACGGCGCGTTGTGTTCCACGCGCGCCTCAAAGAGTGTCAGCATAGAGACGGGGCCTGTAGTGGGCCAATGCCTGCCGGGGTTGCGGGACCAAGGGATTACCGTGACCCCGGTACGTAAAGGGCTAGTGAAGGACACCGTGGATTTTAGTCAGTACAAGTCTGACAGTCCCTCCCGCCCTGCCCTGGGTGGGAGGACTCATTTGATGATTTTACCACGATAAAAAAAAAAAAAAAAACTCCTCCACTATTCTTTTCTGATTAATTTCGTTGCAGGATCCAAGACAGGTAAATTCATTCTCCAGGACACGTCGAGCTTCATTGTCTCGGCCCTTTTCTGGTTGGTTGCCACTGTTGATCCTGGCGCACAGGAGTTGCAGTGGTTAGGGAATAGTGTGATGGGTTTGTCCCAATAAAAAAAAAGGACTTCTACTCCGTCCCATAATTTCTAGAAACTTCCAGTTCAATCTTAGAAAAGTAGAATAGTCGAGAAACCTATGCCTTGGTCTCGCAGTTCGATCGACGTAACCATATGAAAATTTGAATTTCGCGGCTACTACGGAGGAATCACCATAATCTGTATTTAGCCTAAATGTTTTGTAATTTATCGGTTCGGTTATATCGCAAAATAAAACATAATGTGAAATCAAGGTAAATTGTATAGTATCAAAGAAACAAAAGAAAATGTAATATTCATTTCCCAGTTTTCCCACGAATAAATAGAATAAATACACAACGCGCGCATTGATTGGTCTAAACAAAGTAGTATGTGCACCTAAATGTGTTTGATATTGGCCAATTGGAGATCTACGTTTAAATCAACCAGTACCTTTTAGCAAATGATCGGACGCAGCGTGTAACATTCTGAAAACTCTGTTTTTTGACAAATCAACATTGACATCTGTCACTATTGACAAGAATTTGACAGATTGAAGGAGGTTAAGTTAAATATTGTTGTTAGATCTTTGCTCAAGAAGAAAACAATCGAATTCTTAACAATAACTAAAAGATTTTGTTATATGACAAGATGTCATCTCAATTAATTGATAGATTTAAGCAATTAGATGCATATGCGAAGACATTAGAGGACTTTAGAATAAAAACCACAACCGGTGCAGCAAGTAAAACATTTTTAAACTTATCACTTTCCTGTTACATAGCGTACCGGTACTTAAAATACTAATTGAAATGTCTCCTTCGCATTGCAGTTACTGTAACCGGTGGGCTGATTATGGTGTTATTATTCCTTTCGGAATTGTTTACTTACATGTCACCTAATATTTCGGAGGAATTGTTCGTGGACACTTCAAGAGGTCATAAACTACGAATTAATTTAGATATCATTGTTCCATCAATCTCATGTAATTGTAAGTATGCCACCGTAACTATGACCAGTATTCTCTTGCATGTAATAAAACAAAAATATTCGATATTTTTTTATAAGCAGTTAAGAAATGTAAGACGTGTCTCATCAAAGTTTAATAGAGCCCAGTCACCAACATCGAAAAGAAAGATAACAGTTTGATAAATAAGATGCTTATAATGATGAAAACCTCAAAGGTACTTAATCAATGACATGGTTTCTTAAAAGTATTCTATACTAAACACAATACTTTTTCAAAATCAGTGATGATATTGCATAAATAAGCAACATCATCATTATGTGACTTGCCTTTACCATGTTTGAGTTGGCTCCCAATTGAACCAGATTCAGCTATGTATCAGTATTTTACATGGAGCAACCTATCTGACCTCGACAACCTGGTAACTGGGCAGTACTATACACCTTGGTAAGACTGGTTGTCAGATTTTCAAATGAAGCAACATTAAGATATAAAAATTTTTGTTAAGAATGCACAGTGCATTCTGAATGTAACAAAAATAGTTGCTGAATATTATACTAAGTTATATTAATTTTATTAATAATGTAGTTTTAGAAATCTATATATATAAAAGGAGAACTGACTGACTGACATATCAACGTACAGCCGAAACTACTGGGGCTAGGAATGTGAAATTTTGCACACGGCTTCCTATTATAATGTAGGGGAGCACTAAGAAAGGGTTTTTGGAAATTTAACCTTTAAGGGGGTGAAAAGGGGGAAAGTATGTAACCCACGCGGACGAAGTCGCGGGCAAAGTGCTAGTAATTTATATTACCTAATTTATTAATATAATTTTGTATATAAATTATAAACTAAATTATATTAATTTACATGTAAATTATATTAATTAAAAAAAAAAACAAGTAATTTTTAAAATGATTTTGTGTTCTGTTTCAGACTTAGTACTTGATGCTATGGACTCTTCAGGGGAGCAGCATCTGCAAATGGAACAAAATATCCATAAGAGGAGACTTGACTTGAATGGAAATCCTATAGAGGAACCTAAAAAAGAAGAAATTTCAGTTTCTACCACTGTAAGATCATTGAATTTCTAGGATTGCTAGTTAAACCAACCTATATACAGGTTATCCCGGGAAGTGTGAATCATATTGACCAGCTGCATGGGAGACGTGATTTCTGAAAATTTTACCACAGAGACAGGGTGCTATTTTATACAGTTCATAAGTTATGACCACTTTTCGTGTTCAGATAGACAACAAAATAATGCAATGAGATTGCAATTATTATTAATTAAATTGTCTAACTTTAAAACTAATTGTAATATCCAAATGACTAATACCTGGAAAGAATCTCTATGCCTTAAGGAAGTTTTACTGAAATGTGTTTAACTTTCGCTAGTATAACATTTTCTCAAGAACAAAGAGAGAAGATAAAAATCACATAGTATTTTTAATTTTTGTTATTGTCATCACCATTTTAAATATATATCATCACCATTTTTTGTAATATTGTCACAAATTTCTTTCCCATGTGGTATAAGTTGGGTGATGGTTCTATTATCAATATTATGACTGTTCCATTTTAGACACTAAACATGGTGACTGAAACACCTTGTTGTGCAGGGCTACTTTTTCTGCCTTCAGTGTTAATCTTCAGCCAATAACCGTCTACTGTTTGACGTAAACCTCCCTCAAAGAACGCCAACCATCTCGGTCTTCCGAATTCTCCACTACTATCTTCTTCAAATCATCGATCCATCATGCCACCGAGCGTCCCACAGACGTGGTCTCTGGTGTAACACATGTCTGCCCCATCGAAAAATAATTTTTCACTCAATAAAGAATTTTTCTGGAGTGACCACAAACTTTTTTTGATGTGTGTATGTATTCTTGCACAACCTCGAAGGTCAGTGCTATTTACAATTACAGGTCTCGGGGAGACATGAACATAGGCATAATGACAGCATCAATAAATTGCAAATAAAATCAGTCCGTCAGTAAGAGTTTAAAAAATAGTGAATACTTATTTTTTCTTTTGTTGAATTAATGCATATTTACAAAGATATAACGTATCAAAATTCGAGAGTGGGGGCTCGTGACGTCAAAAGCAAGTAAAATTGCTTGTGACGTATTGGCAATTTTAAAAGAATCGTATCTTTGTCAATTTTGGTTTACGTAACAAAAGGCAAAATACTGATCAAATATTTTTTGATAATGTAACTGACGCCAGCACATCATCATCATCATTGGCCTATAGCAGTCAGCTGGTCATAGCCCTCACCAATCGCACGCCATTTCAGTCGATCACCGACTACTCTCATCCAGCTTTTACCGGTCACCTTGTAAAGATCGGCGCTCCACCTTGCCTGAGTTAGTTACGAAATTGTCCGAAAGATATGTCGGGAAGCTCGTCTGTGAGATGGCGCATTAAGTCTGAGTTCATAATGGCGTACAATAGGTAATTCCCGAAAAAATGCCCCTTAAGACACCAACACAACTTCAGTAGATAGCATCAATCTTATTCCTACAAAACTTAAGGTTGGTGATATATCATGCTTTGGTGACCGCTGCTAGTAGACGTGGTATCGTTACCTCCTTTCCTAAAAAAGTGTCGAGCATGTTTGTTTCAAAATCTCTCTCCCACACTTGTCTTCTGTGATCTTAATAAAAAAGATTAAAACCGTTTCCGTCGAAGTGCTTTCCCGATCCCGATCGACGATGGATCCCGAAGGTTCAGTGTAGGCTCTTGTCGCGGGCAAATATGGTTGCAAGCAGCGGATTGTCGTTCGGCGTAGTGATCTAATATAAGGGGGAGGCATTTGTTTAACAATGCACTTTTCCAACGGGTAACCGTTTCGCTTTACAAGGTACCTAGCCGCTTTAATTACTTTTTGTAGTCATTTCTGTTTGTGACACTGCACGGTAAGGCCTTCATACCTTCCCCCATATACCTACTAATGTTGTAACCTAATTGTTGTATTTTATTTTAGGTAAAACAAAATACTTCTGATGTCGCTATTATAACATGTGGGAGTTGTTATGGAGCAGCACTTAATGAATCTCAGTAAGTTATTGTTATCAATCTTATCCGATTCTGATAGAGGCACTATCAAGGCACTTACACCTCTCATAAAATAAAATCGCTCTCTAGCCCCACCCCGTTGATCTTGACCAGACGAATGAAAGACAAGACGGGTCACAAAATATCCAGAAATCGAATAGATTTTGGAACTTTACGAAAAGTGTCCGAAGCACGGATACGCACACGTTTTGAATGAGGTGGTGCCACACGTGCTTCACCTAATTTCTCCACTTGAGTGAAGCACGGAGAATATCCGTTAGGATTTTGGGACCCATGCTCCAGCTGATGACATGATCCGACATCCATAAAATTATGTGGACGAGCTCAGATCAAAGAAACAGACAGATAGAGCGTGTGCGACAAACAAGGTGAAGCCACTTTTTATTTGTGCGCGGCAGATAAGAGGGGGCACTGTAGGGACTCGTGCATCTGTGTGTATACGGTTACCAGATATTGAGAAATACTCCCATATTATTGTTCATTTAATTGTTCCCAATTATTGGACTGCATGATATTTCAAGCTTTAAAGGTACTAAAGAAGTATTTGAACGGAATAATAATGTTACAAAAAGTTAAATTTGCATAATTACTTACTTTTCATTCATTTTATTTATTCATATCAGACAAGAATTACACTTTTTGGTTTGCTTTTAACGTTTTATAATAGAATAACAAACGATTTCAACGTATTCATTATTATTCTATACATTTAGTGCAATCTTAACCTCAATTCCATAGAATTAATGCTAAAAAAATATTTCCTTATGCGCAATTACGAATGTATAAAGTAATCTTTTTTTCTAGACACAATGCCAATTCCCCTAATTCAAGGACATTTTTAAGACATAAACTAGTAAGTAACACAGACAGTAACAATTACTATTGAGGTATTGTGTTTCAAGTGAGCCGAAAATACTGTAAGATGGAAAATACATAACAAAACAATAAAAAAAATAACAAGAGTTACTTGTGGAAATATAAGCCGTCTTCTTTTCTTTGTTTTTGAGAACAACTTTTACAATGTTTAAAGATACGAGACGGCATATTTTGGCGTACAATAACAAGTTACTTGTGACGTGTGAGCAGTACGACGCGTAGGTTGGTTGTGACGCGTGTTTGTATTCGCTATTGATTTTGTATTTGATTTGGTGGCTTCATTCGTTCTTTTTTTTACGTGGTAAAGTCACCTTATGAGTCCTCCCACCCAGGGCAGAGCGGGAGGGACTGTCAGACTCCTACTGACTAACATCCACGGTGTCCTTCAATAGCCCTTTAC
The DNA here is from genome assembly GCA_943136025.2 of Agrotis puta. Lineage (NCBI taxonomy): Eukaryota > Metazoa > Arthropoda > Insecta > Lepidoptera > Noctuidae > Agrotis > Agrotis puta. Next base: position 10,303,931 of record OW964170.2, on the reverse strand, counting down.
GTTCCGAGGTCAAGGTAATTCGTATAGTCCCCGGCAGGCTTTTGCCCTCTAGAGGGGGGCCCCGTCACTCTGCTGACACTCTTTGAGGCGCGCGGGGAACACAACGCATGCCTGCGCCTACGGTGGCCGGAGATCGTCTGGCGACGTCTGTCGCCGTAGGCGTCTACCACTGCGGCTGGGGTGGAGGGAGGACGATGTCCACTCCCTTGCGCGGCCGTGGCGACCGCTTCCCACTCCGTCTCGCCCCGCAGCATGGCCTCGACCAATGCCGGGCGCGAGAGGTCTCCGCCTATCGCCGTCGTGAGGACACGGAGGTGCTCTGCCCAAGCGGGGCAGTCCCGCACCGTATGCTCCACCGTGTCCTCCGGACGATCCAGCAGTGGAGACACCCAGGCGCTTCTTCCCCTCCCTATCAGACACAGGAACCTCCCGAAACTTCCGTGTCCGGTGAGGACCTGCGTCATGCGGTAGGTCAGGACGCCGTGCCGCCTTTCCAGCCACTCCTCAAAGAGGGTTCTTATCGCCGCGATGGCGGCGTGCCCGATTCGGGTGTTCTAAGCGCTTTAACTGCCTGTTTCTTTAATCTGAGTGGACAAGTGTACATCTATTAAACCTAAGGTAGAGTGACCAGATTTCCCGCATTTTGGGAATGTCCCCTAGGTATTTCAGGGGCGAATTTTTCATTTTCCCGAATTTTATAATTCAATGGCTCTAAATGTTAAAAATATCGAACGAAATGTCACCAGGCTGTATCTCATGAACTGTGATAGACAGTTGAAACTTTCTCAGATGATGTATTTCTATTGCCGCTAGCAACAAATACTAAAAAACAGAATAAAATAAGCTTTTAAGGAGGCACCCATACAACAAACGTGATGTTTTTACGCCATATTGATAACAACAACTATATTTAACTATACTTGAAATATGCATAGAATATTGTTTTAGTTATATATTCACTTTAAAAACAAATAATTAAAATAAAACAAATATTTAAGGTAGCCCCTTATACCCCCCATACAACAAACACATTTTTAGCCATTTATTAAAATGAAATTGGGTTTGCTCTTAGCGTCTAGCTCAGAGGCAATGATGAGGTGCAAGTTTTGTTTGTAACTTATTTTTATTTTTGTATCAGATGTTGCAATACCTGTGATGAGGTGAAAGAAGCATACAGACTAAGAAGGTGGGCCTTACCTGATTTATCTACCATTGAACAATGTAAAAATGATGACTCTATTGAAAAAACTAATTTGGCTCTCAAAGAGGGCTGTCAAATCTATGGGTACATGGAAGTGAACAGAGTAAGTATTTGATTAATTAATTTATTGTTTATTTTTGACAAGCCTGCCCAGCTGAGATGCGTGTCTACTGAGAGAGTGCAGTTTTCTGTTCAGTAATACGCACGCGCCGTTGGGCTCCAACAGCCACGCTGCTCATCACTACTACTACAGAAACCAAAATAGTCTACATTCCACGGCTATTTCTTTAGTTTCCAATGCCTCATCGCTCAGGAAACCAATTGAGCAAAAAATGTTCTTTGGCACCTTTTTCACTGTAGTCAAAGCTTATTAGAGTGCATGATGTCATTTTATAAACAATAGTCGAGTGTCAACTTTGTTTCTGTATTTATTGCATTACATTTAAGTTAGTGTTGGAATATGTTGTTAGAAAGTAGAAACATGCATATTTTCAATATTCCAGGTTGGTGGAAGCTTTCATATAGCTCCAGGAAAAAGTTTTACAATTAATCATGTACATGTCCATGATGTACAACCATATTCTTCATCGGTATTTAATACAACACATTTCATTAAACATCTATCTTTTGGGACAGACATTGAAGGTACTAACACAGCACCTTTAGATGGAATTAATGGTGTTGCCAAGGAGGGTAAGAGATATTATACTACTTGATAATAATAAAACATATAAGTAATCAAATGCTGAAAGCACTAAATTCATTTAGCTGTTATGTATATGATTTGAAAACAATATTGATATCTGCATTTAGATAAAGAGCTTACCTGCATAACAATAACCTAAAAAGGTTTCACATTTGTTCAGGTCTCTATTAGTTCAGTAATTTAAAGATTGGAATTCTTATTAAAAACATTTCTATAGGAACATTGAACTCAGTTTCAGCACTTGATTACTAAGAGTAAAAATACCAAATGTTTTCAATAACATTATTTAATAAGTAACAAATTGTGAACGCGTTATAGTATTAAATCACTAATTAAAAATAATAGGTGCCTACTAAGCACTACTTTAAATTACTGTATGTACAAAATTAGCAGTTGACCATCTTATCATCAACAACGGATCCCGGTACCGATGGCCATAAAGGTCCCGAAGGTCCCTCCACCTTGAAGCATGACTTTTCCAACTGAATGTACTAATTCTCTGCCTCTAGCTCCATATCTGCAATGAACGATCAATTAGATAACGCAACTTGAACAAAAAAATACAAAATGAAATGACAATCTAACCTCAAAGCTGTAAAACCACCAAATAAGCCGCCGCTCGCCATTCCGACACAAAATCCAATCATGAACCCCATTTTCATTTTGTCAAAACAAGATGGTCCTTGACTCTGATAGACTCCGCCTGGCACGGGCATCTTAATTTAGTTATTTCAGGCTAGTTGTAAATGTATTATAACAAGCCCATAAAACAGAAACGTCTAAACTGGCACAAAATCATAGATTCGGTTTTGTTCTTTTTATGACTTCAGACATTTGTTGCTAGTTGTAATTTTGATTTAAGAAATCATAGGTATAGAGCATGGAGGAATGTTGGAAAGTATAGATTTTTATCATTGAGTCTTCGACTTCCCATGTTTATAAAAATACCTTCGCAAATAATGCATCATTTCTGTAAAAAGGTTGTAGTGAGTTAATCTCAAAAAATAGACTAGACTAGAATATGTTATCGCAGATTTTTTTAGAACATTTAAAGAGAAACAATTCCGCAATACATATTTTTTGCGTAACCCATCGACCACACAGCCTATAGACACCTAATACACGATAAAACGCACGAAAACTATTCTGCCAACTTGCTGAGGTATGACGTCATCGAGGGGGACAGGGTACTGCGTCCTGATTGGTCAATTCAAGGTCAGTGCATTTCACTAGGGATGGGACGGTTTTAAATCAAATAAGAAAGTATCGACAATTTTAAATATGTTTTTACATACTTGCATTCAATTCTTCCTTCTTTTATTGTAATTACGATTGAATCATGTAGGTAAATATAAAAATGAATAAAAACAATGTAATTATTATAAGCTATGTTCGAAGTCTTTGGTGAGGCCTATCAAATTGAATGCAGCGCGATGTTATAGAGTTAGCCCAAAAACACGCAGCCAAACGGATCTCTTCACCGCTACCGACAATTCAGTGGAGATGATTGTGGGTTTTGGGCCAATAAAATATAAATACCGTCGTGCCAGCGACACGAAAAAGAAATAGAAGAAAGGTTCCGAAACTATACTTTTTGCCTAGGAGACAGAAAAAAAAGTTCAATAATTAAACTCACCAAAAGCGGCAAATACTTAGTTGGTACTGCTCAACTTAGTAGACATCGACGGTTTTTCATAAGGATAAAACAATCTTCGCTAAAATGACGTGAACATTTATTACACTTTAAGTAGATGGGATCCAGTTCTCTCGCTTGGTTGCAATTATCCATTTATTTTTTAAATCAAGATCGTGTGGGTATCTAAAATTTATAAATTAAAGTTTCACAATATATCAGATGTAAGTATCTGTTGTAATTTCTAATTATTGAAAAAAATATTTTTGCTTAAATTAATACTTACAGGTTTTTGTTTTGCTTTATCGACAACGGAGGTGGTTGTACGATTTGGAGCATCACTAATATGTGTACTTAAAATCGACGAAAAGAGATGGCGAAAAAAATACTTGCAAAAGAAAGGGACGCAATCATAAAGACACCAAGTATGACCAGTGTAAGATGAACCCCGATAAATATTGTCAGAAATTTAATCTAATTTAGATTATGGAACTATTAACTTACTGATGAAATGTGATACCGTCTTTCAGGAAATTTTAAGTCTGTGTTTTTTTATCACACAAACGTATTGTATACGGGAACATACTATGTTTATTTTCTCGATTTTTTAAAGGAGTAATGCGGAAGTGTTTACGGCTCACAGGAGTGGTCGAAACTAATACGAACTTGGTGAGTGACGACGGTTATAAGACATTTTTGCCTAATGTGTTGACAGACATTGGTCGCCTGTTATTAGGAGTCTATAGGCTGTGTGGTCGATGGCGTAACCCTATCCATTTACGCAGCGCACGCAACGAAAGCTCTCGAAAAGTTATTCTTTTTCCCGATTTTGTAACATTTTTCATTGTTACTCCGCTCCTATTGGTCGTAGTGATATTATATAGCCTACAGCCTGCCTCGATAAATGGACTATACAACACAAAACGAAGATTTTTTCAGTTGGAACCAGTAGCGCTTTCAACCAAAAAAACAAACTCTTCTGCTTCATAATATTAGTAAAGATTTAGTTAGGGACGGTTCACTCCATGCTATAAATGTATGTACGCTTGCCGGCAACTTAATTTTATAATTTTGGTGGTATCTAAGGCGCCATCTCCATGAGCGAGAGAATCGCGGCGAGTCCGTATTTCTATCGTCGGAGAATCTCCACGTAAGAGCGATTATTACGCCAGCGTATCGTCACGACTCACAACGGAATCGCCGCGTGACCGCGACGAGGCGTGCTATACTTTTTTGTTTTGCTACTGGTAGCGCACCCACCGCGAGCTCGCTGCGAAAGCGCGCTCAATAAACATATGTTTATATCCATAAACTGTATATTATTTAAAAATAAAGTTATTCAGGAATACACAAAAAAAAATGAGCGTCAAATCTATAAAAACATGGAAATTATGGATTTATGACCCGAAACCGACTCAATCTCCACAAAATGGAGCGCCACGTTAAGCGGCGAACGCGGCGGGCACGCGGCACGCCATCAGTAGCGACGATACGGCGACGTTACGCGCGCATATTGCCACTAGTCGCATCGCCGTGTGGAGACGCGTTCATACAGAGTATATGTAAATACGTGACACGACGCTAATATCGCCGCGATTGCCTCGCTCGTTGAAATGGCGCCTAAGTGTGCAATTACAGTGGCAGCGGGGCGGGCAGCGGAATCCACTGTATTATCCACCTTAGCCAGAATCCACATAGTTTCTGACTAAGGTGCGACAAGTGTGGGCGGGGCGGGAAAGCGGAAATCTAGTCTGTTTCGTGACCCGCCACCCGCTCCCGCTGCCTGCCCCGCGCCACTGTAATTGCACACTAAGTATTAAAAAGATATCTCCTTCAGAACGAACTTTCCGATTTGTTTGATCAACCCATTCAAAGAAACAATAGCCTCTGTTGAAGCGTAGTTGAAGCTATCTTTGTCAACACGTTTTTCGGCATGAGTGCTCAATTAAAAGTCCTCTGGACTGGATATTTTCAACTTTTCCTTCCTATTCCTTGTTTCTTGGTCCTCCTTACCTCTATTCCCCATGAACTGTAGTTGTTAAACCCCATTCGCACGAGCGCTTTTTTAACGGGCGTTAAAAACGCCGAAGTAAAACAAATGTTTCTGTAATATCTGTTCACACGTCAGCGCTTTAAAAGTGCGGAGCTTTTTTCGAACTGAATTTGATTTGCGTGGTAAAATCATCAAATGAGTCCTCCCATCCAGGGCAGAGCGGGAGGGACTGTCAGACTCGTACTGACTAAAATCCACGGTGTCCTTCAATAGCCCTTTATGTTCCGGGGTCACGGTAATTCGTAGTCCCGCGACCCCGGGATTTTGAAGTGCCGGGCAGCTATATTTACCTTTTTGTTCCAACTCGGCGCTTTTTAACGCCCGTAAGAAAGCGCTTGTGTGAAATTGCGAATGGGGGGGGGGGTCTAAAACAATCGCAACGCGCTATGTGACAGAGATATGAAGTAACTCGGGACTCTTGGGAGTGACGTATGCCAAATTGAATTTCGCGGGCTACTACGGAGGAGTCGCCTTAAAAAGTTGTACAACACAACTTTTTAGGTTTTATTTAATTTTTAATGAAGAACAAGGCGAAAATGTTTATCAAAATATCTAGTATGCTAAAATTATTAGATGTGGATACTATTAGTTAAGGCGACTCCTCCGTAGTAGCCCGCGAAATTCAATTTTCATGTGTTTTTCCTCCATAGTAGGAGGAATCACCTTAATATGAAATCTTTTTGTTTTTTTAGGTGCCGTTATGTTTCAATACTATTTAAAAATTGTCCCAACCATGTATGTGAAATTAGACAGAACTGTGTTGCACACGAACCAGTTTTCAGTAACAAGGCATCAGAAATCAGTATCTAATATAAATGCGGAATCCGGGATGCCAGGAGCTTTTTTCAGTTATGAACTTTCACCTCTAATGGTCAAGTACACTGAAAAGGAAAGGTAAATATATATTGAACAGACATGGATCTTTTAGCGCTAGAGTGACAGGGGGGCACTGTTTGTAAAACATGGAAATGTCAGTACAAAAGCTCTAGTTTTGAATATGGCCGCACGCTTAAAGATCCATGTTCATGTTTACGCGCTGGGTACATAAAGGTAATAATAAAAATGTGTTAATTTTATTTCTAATACTTTATTTTTTTAGGTCTATTGGCCACTTGGCCACAAACATCTGTGCTATAATTGGAGGAGTTTTCACAGTCGCCGGAATCCTAGATGCTCTATTGTATCATTCATTAAATGCCTTTCAAAATAAAATGGTGTTGGGTAAAGCAGGATAAATTACAGGGTCTTTAAAAAGATATTAAAGTCATTTACACTGCATTTTGCAAAATGTTTGCAGAATTCGGCATCTGTACCTTCAATCAGAGATTTAATTGGTATATAATTTTCTTTTTTTGGATTATATTGAGCTCGACCTAACTTTTCTAAGAATAAATGCCGTTGTTTTATTTTGAATTTTCTACACATTAATACCTCTGGAACTTGTAGTATCTTTTGATGTGATATTTTCATTACATTGTGAATGAAATTAAATCTCTCTAGTAGGTTTCTCTGATCTGTAATAAATAAACATCATTTTAAACTTTTGTTTCTATGAATCCTGTCACAACTCGATAATATCAATATCAATGAAAGATAGCATCTCATTCTATTGAAACTTTTAAACTCTATACCTACTATAATTATTACAGTGTAACCAACTTAGCTGCTCTGATGGACAACATTGGAATTAACGCCCTTAGTATAGCGACGCTTTTGCATGCGGTAGTGTAACAATGAAAGAAAGAAATTATTGTATGGAAGCGTTTCGTATAATGCTGTCTCACTTTATGATATGGCGAGATTAATTAGTGTCGTCCTTGTCGCTACTGTTCTGCAGGTAACTGCGAAATGGTCTGGTCTTCACATGTTTCGCATCGAAAGGCGTAACCAAGTGGTAAAAGACAGTTTTTTCGCATAATTTAAGCCAATATTATGAGGTTAAAGAAAATTGAGATAATTTCCAAAAACTTGTGCCTTCCTTCATTCTGAAAAGTCAAGTTTTCTCCAAGTTTCCGATTTATTTCATACATCCAGATTCTGCGCTTCGTCTATAATACCAAAACCAAGAAATATTTTTTCACATAAATTATGTCAACTCAATCCACTAATGCTACCTACGTCATTTTTTTTTTTGCGAAAAAAATTGTGTACTAACTAGAGATGTTACGAATATTCGCATCCGCATATATTCGAATATTTTTAGACATTCGCATTCGTATTCGCATACATCCATGCGAATATTATGCGAATACGAACGATTGAAAGATTCTTTCTTATCTTTCATCTTCCTCTCCATTCATTTTTTATTCAGTTTGCCTTTATCTCGCCATTCATTAATAAAATATTCATCAAATCAATCATAAGAATGACCATGCAATGATAAACGTGTTTCTTTTTGCTTTTTATCACTGACGCAACTCTTAGTGTGCAATTACAGTGGCAGCGGGGCGGGCAGCGAAATCCGCTGGCGCATAATGCAAACACATAGTGCAGGCGGGGCGGGTGAGCGGTCTATTCTGTTTCGTGTCTCGCCACCCGCTCCCGCTGCCCGCCCCCCTGCCACTGTAATTATAATCAATAATAATATTTAAAACTAAGTTATGAAGTTCGATCATTTATGTGTTTCGTGAATCGGTGTACTAAGGGCGCCGCCAATTAAAAAATGTTAACATCACGATGCTGTAATCGGAACATACAAGTTGGTGTTTCTTAAAGCCTACTCAAGGTGTACACATCCATTAAATTGTTCTGTAATCCATAATAAAATAAATTGAAATTGAGCTGTTTTTTTTTTAATAAGTCACAGTTTTCAGTGACTCTTCACACCTTGACACCGAGACGCGACGCGGCGATACTGTAAATGTGCAACTTTTCATGTACAAATAAATAAAGTTACATTTTGAGTCGCTATTAATAAGCACGCGCGCCGCTACATAATTGGTAAAACGTGTATCTTTTCGTTACTACACGTAAAGATACACATTTTACATAATATACCTGGTCGACCGAGCTTAGCTCGGGAAAAATAAATAGGTACATAAAAAATTAAAAGTGATTATTAGAAAAAAATAAATGAGACTAAAATTCACTGATAACAAATTAATAAATATTTTTTGCTTTGACCACTAATTCTTTTTATTTTCGAACATTTTAAACAATACAAATAGAAAAAATAAAAAAATTAAGAATTAGATACTTATAGGTTTATAAAAAAAATGTAACATGAGTAAATTACAATGACTTGATACTTTTTAATTATGATATTTGACAACACTTAGTTCTATTCTAAACTTGAAAACACTTAGTTTTTTTTTACCTCATGTTCGAATGCATAGCATGATTATACAGAATTAATGAAATCAAAATACTTGAATACCCTTATATCTACTACTACTTTAACCTAGCTTCGTCATGTACGACAATAATAAAGTAAATCCGGCTACATAGACGGTTCGCGCGACGAAATTTGAAACATATACTTCCTCTAAATCTTTATGCGTGAAAATACGGAGAAAACGAATTTTCCCAGACATGGGACCTATCTAGATTGATATTTCTTCCCTTTCACTCCCTATATTCCAACTTTTATCGAAATCGGCTCTAAAAACTTCGATAAAATTTGGATTTTATATTATTAGAATTAGATTAGAACCAGTAAATATCACGCATATATATATATATAAAAATATTGCTCATTTAATATAATAGTTTTTTTTTGCAGCGTGGTAAAATCATCAAATGAGTCCTCCCACCCAGGGCAGCACGGGATGGACTGTCAGACTTGTACTGACTAAAATCCATGGTGTCCTTCAATAGCCCTTTACGTACCGGGGTCATGGTAATTCGTTTGGCCCTCTACAGGCCCCGTCACTATGCTGACAGTCATTTTTAGTAGCCATGCTCTATTGAAATTTGCGCGCAGTGTCGCGTCTCGGTGTGAATTAAACAAATGTGGCTGAACATACAGTTGAAACTAACTAGGTCTATGACTCTCTTATATTCTGTTACTTCATTTTTGTAAAAAAAAATGGAGATTCACAGAAACAGATTAAGAATGACTCAACTTAGTTATTTAGCAGAATACTTACTCAACATTAATAGTTTTGGTTTGTTTATCACCATTTCTTTCACCTCAGTGTCATCAAATCCCATCTCTTCTTTTATTACAAACATGTTGCATTTCACAGCATGTAAATTGTATGTTATTAGCTTAGGTTGCTTAACAGTCAAATCTCTTACTTCTTTCCCACATAATGACAAGGATTTTTGAAAAAACCCTAATCTTTTGTCAATCCTTATTGTGCTGGAATATCCATAAACAAGAACTGAAACTTCATGAAAAGGAATAAAACTACACCAGCTATAAATCAACAATGAAACTAGACCTAACACTTTGTAATGGTCATCCAGAAGATAAGAAAAAAAAACAATTTGGTTTTATAAATACCTTTGAATTTAACCGATTCGTTGCGATGCCTAATTTCACTAACTTCTAGCCGTGGGGTCGAACAAAAATAACGTGACACTGATCAGCTTAATATACGTGAAAAATGAAGATAGTTTGGTTTCAGGTAAAACTTCCATAAAACTTAATTGAAGGAGTTATCATCGATTTCAAAATGACACATATCCGTGCCTCTGCCACACTTAAAAAGAAGTGATGGCACTGAAACGTGCCATCCGCAACGAATCGGTTAAGAGGGTGCTAATTTTAGAAATAACTCAACTACTTTTAATGAAACTTCATATGCATAAGTCTAAAAAGTTGGAAGAGAACATTTTCGAAATATGTAATTTAAAAAAAAGATGTTTTGTGGGTTGGAAATTTATGAGATGAATGATTGTGGATGAGACATAAGGAAGGATTGTAGCAGGTGGCAATCTGTGGGTATTGCCTACTCTCATGGGAAAAAAGTGAGTATAAATATATTTGTTTAATTGGAAATATTTATTTATATGGAAATTTTAAAATTGGGCTAATTTAGCTGACACACTGTATTTCGAAAATGTTGTATGAAGTACAATTAAAATTGGTTCAGTCATTTTAAATAAGGGCTTGAAAGTTTATATGAATCACTGTTAGCATAATATGTACATACTCTAAATTCACCTAGCCTAATAAATTATGTGTCACCTTACCTGAACATCAACCAAAAAGGATTTTTTGCAATAATTCTATTGATTTCATTTTCTTTAAAACCTTTTGAGTATAAGTAATTAACTCTTACTTGGAGGTCTTCTAATGGTTCACAAAAAATCATAGGGTTCTTGGTTAAAAAATTACCAACTTCTTCCATTCCAACAAAGTCATTCAAATATAATATATGGCTTTTCATGTCTTTTTCGAAATCCAATTTTAAAATTTTTTCCACTTTAAAAGCCTGTTTTTCGATTTTACTTAAATTCACATTAAGGTTAACTAAATTCTTCAATGTTTCGGATTGATTTACATATGCTGCTAAATTGAAAGTATTTGGAAAGAAAGGGGTGATAGTGGACAAGTCTTCGGATACAGGCTTCACTGCATTTGGACCGTTATCTTCACTTTTAACCAGATTATTACTCGTCGCGTATTGTAAATAACCACAAAATTGTTTTGTGACTTCCCTATTTCTAAAACTTTTGTAAAATTTAAAAAACGCCGTCGACAGTGCCATTGCTGTAATTATTTTTTAACTGAGTTTTGATTAAACAGGACAAATCTTTTACAAGTGATTACTTCCACTGTAATTAAATGCATTAATTCTATTGCCATCTATCAAAGATAATAATTAGATAACCTCAACATGTTATATGACGCGTAATGTCAAAAATTCAAAATCAGAACTTTTATGTTTAATGTTACCATGGGTCTAAATGGAATGGTTATAATCACATTTTTACAGATGCCTTAAAAATATGGGGAGCGAGTGATTGTAACATTAAAACCGTGCCTATTTTTCTTAGAAAGAGAAGCACACACGCAAGTTTCTTTCTCGTTCCTTCTGTTATTGTTTGTAGGGTAACCAAAATTATGGATAAAAATACTGACCTCGGAAATGATTAATAGTCTATTAAAAAGGAATTATAATTAACTTATTAAAGGAATAATTTTAGTTGGTCCAGGCTTTCTACTCAGAAGTAGCGATGGGCAACTCGAGTTATCTAATTCGAGTAACTCTGGTCAGACCGTAAGCGAGTCAGCCTGAGTCAATATATTTGCAAACCGAGTTGACACGGAAAGCGCACGCGTCAATCGGTGCGGTGGGTTAGCGGCCCGCGGCTAAGAAAATACTGCATATTACTGATATATTGATTTGAATTCCCATTACAACGCCAATGAGAAGTTTTCTTCCCAAACTGTCATTAGTGACATTATGTTGCAGAGCATTGTGCGGATGACATTTCCTAGGCATTTAGGTGGTTAGTGTATTACTTTGTCTACATTTACTAAAACTTTATTTTTGTTAAGTAAAATAAAACACGATCAGTATTAAGTATGCATAATGTACACTAATATTATAAACTTTGTTTGTTTGTTTGATTGTAATGAATAGGCTCAAAAACTACCGGACCGATTTTAAAAATACTTTCACCATTCGAAAGCTACATTATCCACGAGTAACATAGGCTATATTTTATTTTGGAAAAAAAATAGGGTTCTGTAAGATATTTGGGTTTTTCGGCTACAAGGTGTAAAAAATCAACAAGAAAAGTAACTAATTTTGCGTACGCTGCCTAAACTATAAAAGATAGAACCATAAAAAAGTTCTAATTAATTGTTGATCTTATAAATATCTATAAAAAAGTCCGCGACACACTATATCTATCTATGTCGAGTGAGGCGAAGCAACCATTTTTTTATTTAAAAATCTTGATTTTGTTTTGAACTACATTTAAACGCGTTTATTTTACTCATGCTATTAATCCTTATCGAAATAAATTATTTGATCACTATGTACAGTGTATGTAGATAATATTTGGCCTTTAAATGAATAAAATTGAACGTTTGTTTTTAAAGTTATGGGGAAATTAAAATATTACGATCTCTGCTCCACGGCGCGTTGCGAAGTAGGCGTCACCCACGTGCGGCGGAGCGGGGTTGCGCGTGCGGGAGGGGAGTTTAGATCTATGAGTAAGGAAAAAAATACCCTCGCCGTTTCCTGAACGATACCAAGATTCGAGAGGATGGGTATCCAGTTTATCGTAGGCGCGATACAGGAAATGGCGGTCGGAGCACTACGCTACAAATCAGGGGCAACATGGTGGATTGCTCCATACAGACAATCTGGGCAGCTATTTTTTTTTTTATCGTTGTAAAATCATCAAATGAGTCCTCCCACCCAGGGCAGGGCGGGAGGGACTGTCAGACTTGTACTGACTAAAATCCACGGTATCCTTCACGAGCCCTTTACGTACCGGGGTCACGGTAATCCCTTGGTCCCGCGACCCCGGCAGGCTTTGGCCCTCTACAGGCCCCGTCACTATGCTGACACTCTTTGAGGCGCGCGTGGAATACAACGCGCCGTCGACCCGGGCATGGTCCATGGTCGGACAGCGAGTCGCCCATTACTCGCTGCCCGCATGCCTGCGCCTACGGTGGCCGGATATCGTCTTGCGACGTCCGACGCCGTGGGCGTCTACCACTGCGGCTGGGGTGGAGGGAGGACGCTGTCCTCTCCCTCAGGCGGCCCGCCTCCTCCTTCACGAGCATGACTGTTTCGCAGAAGGAAGCGACCGCTTCCCACTCCGTCTCGCCCCGCAGCATGGCCTCGACCAATGCCGGGCGCGAGAGGTCTCCGCCTATCGCCGTCGTGAGGACACGGCGGTGCTCTGCCCAAGCGGGGTAGTCCTGCACCGTATGCTCCACCGTGTCCTCCGGACGATCCTCGCAGTGGTGACACCCAGGCGTTTCTTCCCTCCCTATCAGACACAGGAACCTCCCGAAACTTCCGTGTCCGGTGTGGACCTGCGTCATGCGGTAGGTCAGGCCGCCGTGACGCTTATCCAGCCACTCCTCAAAGAGGGGTCTTACCACCGCAATTGCGGCGTGCCTGATCTGGGCAGCCTGCGGATAATGACTGCGTCGTCGATATTAGTCCATTACCGCCCACTGTGCATGCGTGTGTAAACTTCTTTAAAATTAATTTCAAAAAGTATCCACAAATATCAAATTGAATACTTTCTTTAAACTAAATATACATGTCCCTTGGAGTTATAAAATATATATAAAATTGGCAGGTCGCGTGAAATAAATGTTAGAATGACAACGTTTTCTTGAAAGTTTTTAAAGTCGCTGACGTCAATTGTTAAATAAATCAGATCTAATAAATTACAGTCGTAATTTCATGGAATTCTACATTCTAATGCTAGTTTATGTTGTAAGAAGCAAAAATAATAACATAAAGTATCATTTAGCAAAAACTGCTCGACAATGTTGGTGTACACGCTTGTGTAAGAGGGTATTTTTTTTACTGTTCAAAAAAAAATTTTTGAACAGTAAAAAAATGGTTTTGTTGGTTAGTTGTACCCCATTTAGTATAATAACAACAAAAAAAAACATTAAAATGTACGGTACTTTCACGGTGGGCGTTAATGGGTTAGTGTCGGTGTCTGTGAATAGACCTGAGAATCATGTTGCTGACCGTGTCTTTCCTGAGTAGGCTTTTTGCAGCGGTAACCGACATTCACGCGGGAGGAACCGCGGGCACCCGCTAGTGTTTCATATTTTTACAACAACCAGCTCGCTGTCATATGCATAGAAGTAGCAATAATGTAATATACAACTAACAATAAAAAATAAAGGCGTCTGTTAACTTAGCCCATGACATTGCAAAAAAATAACTTTTGTTCTGCAAGTATCAGAAACCGCAAAAACATTCTGCAACAGCTGTCAAATTAACTAAAAACATTACAATATAATTAACGATCCTAATATAACTATACCTATATCCTACGTACTTTCCTGTAAAACTCTAGTATGAATTAATTTCTACGATCAAATCAGCAAGTCGCGAGTTGTTCGCGCTGATTGTTTATTGTTGTTAGCGTGACCTTATCAGATATAAACTCTCGCGCGTGACCATTCAGTATAATATGTTTGCTTCCCCGTGCAATGTTTTAGTTACGAGTATTATCAAAGTAAGTTTGCGATGCGGACGCGAGGTAAATGTACTTTAGATTCTCCAGTAAAGATTGATATTGTTAAACCGTTATTGGGGAGTGCCTTCTGTACGTAGTACTATTATATATTCTGTGGCATGTCTATGGTTGTGCTGACGCCTGACTAGACCAATGTGTACACACTGCTGACATTTCATCTTGGTTCACTGATCTGTGCTCATATCGACTCTAGTCTGTGCGTGTAATTGCTTTCTTTCACAGAGTAGATTGCTTTGCTGACGTTTGGACGGTGTGATTTGAACGCAGGTTTTCTACACGATATTACCAGTAAGTTTTCATAAGAATATACATATAAATAATGTTTTTCCATTACCTTAGCTTTTGACTGCTCGCTCAGTCAATATTCTTTTTGAATGTTTCAAGATTTCAAAGAACCTTTCATTTAACAACTTACCATATGGTGCATGCACCTGCACGGCATAATTCTATGTATTTGTAGCAAGAATGTACATAATATTTTGTAAAATATAGTATAATAATTCCAGAAAGACGTTCTCATTAACCTAAGAGAATAATGTCTGTTTTCAGCAATGATCAGAATGTTAACCTTTTGGTATTAACGATCTACGTAATTATTTGTATTCTATAGACATATATATTCATATCAGCTATCAGCATGATGCAATATAACTTAGTGCAGTAAAATATTTGCAACCATTTTTGACACCAAAAAAAAAACACCACCAAAAAAATAATGCATAAATTTTATTGTTAACATTACTTAGTTATGTAAAAGTAACTTATTAATCTTCGTTGTAATATTTTCTCTTTTATTAATTGTAAATATTTATATTCCTTTCTTAGTTTTATTAATTATCATTATTGTATTGTTCTATATATCTTGATAAAAAATAATTAGTCTAATAATAAATCGTGGTCAGACTTTATTTTTCATCATCAATTTACAAAAGTATGATTTGAGTCCTGAGTTACTACTGAGGGTCTAAAACGGCCACTTAGCAATATCCCAAATTATTCACTTTTGCAAATGAATAGCTGATAGTGTTGCAGGAAATTACAAACTTACGTTTGTAACTTTAACTTTTCCATAGGAGCCCTGGGTCCACAGAACCCACTTTGGGAATTGCTGTTCTATTAACACAATTAAATAATAATATCCATGCCATGCCCTTAATAGTAGGAAATTAATATTATAACTTGGTGTTCCAGTTCTTATTTATTTATTTAAACTTCATGTACAAACAGTGGTGCATAGGCAGACTTAATGCCACAAGGCATGACTGGTAGAGACAGTCAACCTTTGCATCAAATAAGATAATATTGTGGTGGAGTACAAAAAAAAACGACTTGTAATCATACTTATATAGATACTCACACTCACTCACTTTCGCTTTTTAAATTCTAGACCCTGCAATTAAAATGAAAGTTGTGTTATTTTTTTTTCCATTCATAGTTTTAATTTTAAAGTTTTCTGTCCTTCTTCTTACTATGTTGTCAAAGATTCCAAGTTGATAAGCAAGTGTTTTCTATACCATTATTTTCTTCTTTTTTTTTCAGACTACCCAAAAAATGGATAAGTCAATGAGCGGCAACCAAATAAGAAAAACTTTTATAGATTTTTTTATTAATAAGGGGCATAGATATGTTCATTCGTCTTCTACAATACCTTTAGACGATCCAACACTATTATTTACCAATGCAGGTATGAACCAATTTAAACCTGTATTTTTAGGATCTGTAGACCCTAACTCTGATATGGCTTCGTATGTACGAGTTGTTAATACTCAGAAATGTATAAGAGCTGGTGGTAAACATAATGATCTAGATGATGTGGGTAAAGATGTTTACCATCATACTTTTTTTGAGATGATGGGTAACTGGTCTTTTGGTGATTACTTTAAAAAAGAAATATGTGCATGGGCCTGGGAACTTCTAACTGATGTGTACAAGTTGAGTGGAGATCGCTTGTATGTTACTTATTTTGGAGGAGATGCTTCTTCAGGCCTGGAACCAGATCTAGAATGTAAAGAAATCTGGCTTAAATTAGGTCTTCCTGAATCACACATTCTACCTGGTAGCATGAAAGACAACTTTTGGGAAATGGGAGAAACAGGTCCATGTGGTCCATGCTCAGAATTGCATTATGACAGAATTGGAGGACGCGATGCAGCTCATCTTGTCAACATGGATGACCCTGATGTACTGGAAATTTGGAATTTGGTGTTTATTCAATATAACAGGGAAACGGATGGAACATTAAAACAATTACCAAAAAAACATATAGACTGTGGATTAGGTCTGGAAAGATTAGTGTCTGTTATTCAAAATAAGAGAGCTAATTATGATACAGATTTCTTTATGCCTATATTTAAAGCAATTGAAATTGGTACTGGAGTCAGACCTTATTCTGGAAAAGTAGGATCTGAAGATGTTGATGGAATTGACATGGCATATCGAGTTTTAGCTGATCATGCAAGAACATTAACTATTGCTTTATCAGATGGTGGCTGTCCTGACAATACTGGCAGAGGTTATGTACTTAGAAGAATTTTGAGGAGAGCTGTACGTTACGCTTCTGAAAAACTTAATGCAAAACCAGGCTTTTTTGGATCTTTAGTTCATACTGTTGTTGAGTTGTTGGGCGATGTTTTCCCTGAAATAACAAAAGATCCGTTATCTCTGATTCAGCTTATAAATGAAGAAGAAGTCCAATTCTTGAAAACACTTTCACGAGGAAGAAATTTGCTTAACCGAACCATTGAGAAACTAAGCGGTAAAGTTATACCTGGTGATGTTGCTTGGCGTCTTTACGACACTTACGGTTTTCCGATTGATCTAACACAATTAATGTGTGAAGAAAACGGCCTAACAATTGACATGGATGCTTATGAAAAAGCAAAGAAAGAATCCCAACTTATTTCACAAGGTAAAGTTGCTGGTCAAGAAGATATGTTGGCTCTGGATGTACATGCTATTAGTCATTTACAAGACATTGGTGTGCTTCCAACAGATGATTCACCTAAATATAACTATGTGCCATCATCTGCCGAAAGTGAAGCAGTGTATAATTTTTCTCCTTGTACTGGAACTATAGTTGCTTTGCGAAAAGATAAACAATTTGTTAATGAAGTCTTATCTGGAGAATGTGGCATTATACTGGACAAGACAAATTTTTATGCTGAACAAGGTGGACAAATTTTTGATGAAGGCTATATGGTAAAAGTAGATGACGATAGTGTTGAGTTCATGGTTAATAATGTACAAGTTAAGGGGGGATATGTACTGCATACTGGAAAAATTGAAGGCTCCCTAAAGGTTGGAGATAAATTATCACTGCATATTGATACTGAAAGGCGAAGACTTGTAATGAACAATCACACGGGCACCCATGTACTTAATAATGTATTAAGAAAAGTTCTTGGAAATGATTCTGATCAACGTGGGTCTCTTGTTATGCCAGACCGTCTAAGATTTGACTTTACCAATAAGGGCCCAATGACTTTAAAACAAATAAAAGAAACGGAAGATCAGATTAAAGAGATCATAAATAAAAATAAAACTGTTTACGCTAAACATACCAGCTTAAATGACGCCAAAAAAATAAAAGGTCTGAGAGCTATGTTTGATGAGCACTATCCAGATCCAGTACGTGTCGTATCTGTTGGTGTACCTGTTGAAGATTTAGAGAAAAACCCTGATGGACCAGCAGCTTTCGAGACATCTGTAGAATTTTGTGGTGGATCTCATTTACATCAGACAGGCCACATTGGAGATTACGTGATTGTTAGTGAAGAAGGCATTGCTAAAGGGATTCGGCGAATTGTTGCTCTGACTGGACCTGAAGCAATGAAAGCTATAAGTAAATCGAGTACATTAGAAAACGAAGTCAATAATGTTGCCAATTTCATTAAAGATCAGAGTGACAATGTGAATCAAAAGGAAATTCTTAGAAAAATTGTCGATCTTACAAACGACATTTCTCAAGCTCAGATTTCGTATTGGAAAAAAGAAGAACTAAGAACTATGCTTAAAAATTTGAAAAAACAACTTGATGATAAAGAAAGGGCGGCAAAAGCTGTTACAATTACACAAGTTGCAGAAAAAGCTAAAGCTATCTGCGAAGAGAAGAAAGAAAGCAAAGTTATTGTTTCAGAGTTAAAGGCTTTTGGTAACACCAAAGCTTTAGATGGTGCCTTAAAACAAGTTAAGCTTCTTTGCCCAACTACAGCAGCTATGTTCTTTTCTGTGGACGATGAAACAAACAAGATATTCTGCCTTGCTGCTGTGCCTAAAAATGCAATTGAAAAAGGTCTGTTGGCTTCTGAATGGATTCAGTC
Source organism: Agrotis puta (assembly GCA_943136025.2). Classification (NCBI taxonomy): domain Eukaryota; kingdom Metazoa; phylum Arthropoda; class Insecta; order Lepidoptera; family Noctuidae; genus Agrotis; species Agrotis puta. The sequence continues at coordinate 10,284,878 of OW964170.2, read as the reverse complement.
TGTTGTCCCAGTTATAGGAGGAAAAGGCGGTGGCAAAGCAGAATCTGGTCAGGCTTCAGGAAATAATTACACCAACCTTGAAGAAGCTATGAAAATAGCAGAGGAATTTGCTAATCTGAAATTATGCTAAGTTATGATACCAATTTAGTATACAATACTAACATTATTGCTTAAAATGTTTTTTTTTTTTCATATTCTATTTAATAAAATACTCTAATTTAAGCTTTTTTTTATTTAATTTAATATCTTACCCTGTCGGGCACGCCGCAATCGCGGCGGTAAGACCCCTCTTTGAGGAGTGGCTGGATAGGCGTCACGGCGTCCTGACCTACCGCATGACGCAGGTCCTCACCGGACACGGAAGTTTCGGGAGGTTCCTGTGTCTGATAGGGACGGAAGAAACGGCTGGGTGTCACCACTGTGAGGACCGTCCGGAGGACACGGTGGAGCATACGGTGCAGGACTACCCCGCTTGGGCATAGCACCGCCGTGTCCTCACAACGGCGATAGGCGGAGACCTCTCGCGCCCGGCATTGGTCGAGGCCATGCTTCGGGGCGAGACGGAGTGGGAAGCGATCGCCTCCTGCGAAGCAGTCATGCTCGTGAAGGAGGAGGCGGGCCGCGTGAGGGAGAGGACAGCGTCCTCCCTCCACCCCAGCCGCAGTGGTAGACGCCCACGGCGTCGGACGTCGCCAGACGATCTCCGGCCACCGTAGGCGCGGGCGGCGAGTAATGAGCAACTCGCTGTCTGACCATGGACCATGCCCGGGTCGACGGCGCGTTGTGTTCCACGCGCGCCTCAAAGAGTGTCAGCAAAGTGACGGGGCCCCCCTCTAGAGGGCCAAAGCCTGCCGGAGTCGCGGGACTGTACGAATTACCGTGACCCCGGAACGTAAAGGGCTATTGAAGGACACCGTGGATTTTAGTCAGTACGAGTCTGACAGTCCCTCCCGCTCTGCCCTGGGTGGGAGGACTCATTTGATGATTTTACCACGATAAAAAAAAAATATCTTACTCTATACCCATAACAAAAACAATTAAAACAGTGACCCGTTAATTGTGGTCCAAAATAATTATGTCCCTTACATCATGATTTTGTAGCATTTGAGATTTGTTAATGGACGAAATCTGAGCTTTGTAGTACCTACTAAAATGTAAAAAGTTACTGTTTATTGTATTATTATGTTGGCAGTTGACACAGTAAAGGAAATTCTTTGTCAAGATGACGTCACAACCGAGGCGAGCATTCGTGGTGCGTTTGTTCACGTCAATTTTCTTCTAATTTTATCACTTTAAAATTGGTCATAATTCATTATTAAAAAAGAATTAAGATTTTTTCTCTCTTCGATTAATGTTCTTATTTGTGGTGGACTTATTAATTTCATTTGATTTTTAATCATTTTTCTTTCTAAATTCAAATAGGTACCTAATTGTCCCACGGGAACGACACACATAAAGTGTCCAGATAAATCCATTTATCTAGGTTATAAAACCATTTGCTTGCCAAATTATTTCAAATTCATTCAGCTGTTCACATTTCCTATAATAACTGTAAGTTACAAATATTCAAGAGGATCTAGAATGTAGACGTAGACAAGAAATGTAAGCACCTTGCTCAAATTAAGATAGGTTCTGTATTACTACGGAAGGTTATTTTTAAGTTTGCAATCATGCAGATATCTGTATATATAAAAGGAGAACTGACTGACTGACATATCAACGTACAGCCGAAACTACTGGGGCTAAGAATGTCAAATTTTGCACACGGCTTCCTATTATAATGTAGGGGAGCACTAAGGGGTTTTTGGAAATTTAACCTTTAAGGGGGTGAAAAGGGGGAATTAGGAAAGTACGTAACCCACGCGGACGAAGTCGCGGGCAAAGTGCTAGTTCACCCATAGAAGTGAAATCATTAAAGTTATTGATATAACTAATTGCTTTTTCAAGTTACCTTACTGTATATCTAATAACTAGGGCAGCGGAGTTTTTTATGTTCGTCAGGATTGATTGAAAACTATAAATGAAAAGTCGCGAAACATAAAAGGGGGTGATTCGAATAGCCCCACAGCACGAAGGACCTCATTTTTTTTTGTCGTCAATGTTTCGGTTACAGTAGGTCGTGGTAACAGATCTATGCGCTTGGAGTAGTCTGAGAGGGATTCCAAATAAGGAAACTTAAAAAAAAAAGATTTTTTCTGTTTAAAAATTATTTAATGAACTTTTAGAAGAACTTTGTTTTAAAGGTAGTTCAAACAAATATTTCTTAAACAACCGACATATTACACTAACAATATCTACATAGTTTTATCATATAGAAGTAATTTATTACAAATATATTCATATAATTAATAATTATTTGGTTGGTCTTTTTTATGACAGCACCAATTCCATTGGTGATTTATCCTCACTTTGAGGTGGTGCATTCATGTTATAATAATTTACAATACCTATTTTAGTGATTCTAGTAATAGTATATAACAATAACATTATTCCTGTCCAAAGCCTTCAGTTTCTTCAATAGCATAATTCAATTTTTCACACAATTGTTCGTAACTCTTGTAGGGTGGTAAGTCGAGGCGATTAAAACATGTATGAGACCGGGGTAACCAAGTGTCTTTTCCAACCTGCAAAATGACAGAGTTAGAAATATGTGTTAACAACAATATTCTAGTAATTTCGTAGTTTAAAACGTGTCTACTTTGAAAGGGCACGCGCTGTTTTCGTACGACTGTTGTTCGTTTTATTTATTTTTTTGGTTAAACTAACTATTCTTTGGGACAGTTCTTTATTTCCATGGGTACTCGTATTTAAGTACCAGTCACCCTATACAAGGTGAATTTTCCAAATGGGCGTTGATGTCTATATTCGAAACTATGCGGAATATAGAAAAATACTGAAAGGAGTCTCGAGGCAGACTTAGACGAAAAGTTAAACTGCATCGTTGGATTTTAGAAATGTCAATAGCGCTGTAAAGGAATCGAACCTCATGATTTAGGTTAAAAAAATCACATCCTGTATTACTATTATCAAATGGTGTATCTTTTCATTTCGTTTGTGTATTCTGGAAAGTAATGATATACCTACGGCAAATTTAATGAAAATGTCGAATTATATAAAAACTGATATATCTGTCAAGCAGTGACTGATTTCGAAACAGGTTACCAGTATCTCTTTTGCAATAAAGCTATTTTTTTTCAACTCAATAATTTCATAATGTTGAATACAGTACTATTGTTAAGACGCAAAGAAAAAAGATAGAAAAAATGCAAATTCCGAACTTCATTACTACCCAGAATTTGATTCTTATTAGCGACACTTTCGAATGGTGTAATAATACAGCATGTGATTTTTTTTCCAAAACTTAGCGGGGTCGATTCCTAGTCAGGATTATTGATTTTTCTAAAATCCTGCAGTTTTAGTTTTCGTCAAAATCGGCTTCGAGACTCCCTTCAGTATTTTTCGATAGTCTGCATTAGTCCAGTCAAATTAGTCCTTAAAATAGAGGTAAGGTTACAATAATTCCCATAGAGCTAAAAATTGGTATGAATGTTCAGAATACCATTATAAATGAATTGTGAAAAGTCCCCATCAATCCCCCTTGTGCAAACATTTTTATTGATGGTGAAAGTTTGCAAAAACAGGTTTTTCGCGTTTTTCAGCTAAACGGTGAGTTTTACAGCAAAAATAGTTCAGACAAAAATTGTAGATCATCCGATTCTCTACAAAAAATATATCTACACTTTTTTTCATAAGTATTGCCATTTCCGTGATATAGCGGTTGAAAGAATTGAAAAAAATATTTTATTCGTAATATGCACGTTAATGTACTTTTATATACATTTTTGAACCGTTATATGAGTAAATACATGAGTCCCTATGTCTTATTATTTGATTTTGAAATACATGAGTCCCTATGTCTTATTTTGGCCATAGAGTGACTGCAGTATTTGATGGTTACACCGATTGTAAAAAAAATATCAAAGCCGCAGAACAACGACGTCGAGCTACAACAACATCTTCATCTTCTGATGTTATTTTTGATGAATTTATGACAGTTCCCACAAGCAAACAAAAATTTCTTGCAAATACCCACAACAAGTCTCGGTTTATTTTAATGTTAAAAGAAAAATTTACTACTGAAAATATTCTTGTAAAACAAGCTGAAAATGATGCTGATGTTCTGATCATTGAAACAGCAATAGAACAATTCAACTCAACAAATACAACTGTTGTTGTTGGTGAAGATATCGATTTATTAGTATTACTTACTGCTCGAACTCCAACAGAAAAAAATATTTATTTTTTTAAACCGGGAAAGACTCAGCAGCAATCGGAAATTTCATCAAAAAGTCTCTGTGCTTTCCCAAAATGCCAAAATCATATACTTTTTCTACACGCAATAACTGGCTGCGATACAACATCAGCATTTTTCAAGAGGGGCAAAACAACGGTTTTGAAATTGTTCGAGAAACAAAATTTAATTAATTGTGCTGAAGTTTTTAAAGATAGTAACTCTACTCCAGAAGTTATAATCACTAATTGAATTCGCTTTCTTCTTTCTATGTACGGAGCTCCAAAAAAAATTACCTGCCTGGATAAGCTCCGATACTTATCTTTTGCAAAAAAAACTTATAATAAAAAACAAATGCAATTAGCTTGTCTTCCCCCAACCTCTGCTGCTGCTCAACAACATCTATTCCGGGTATTATCAAGTTCAAGTGTGGCTTGGTAATAAAATGGATCCAGAATACTGGGGTTGGAAGTTAGTTGACAATGCATTGGAACCAATTCATACGTTACTCCCACCTGCACCAGAAAAACTCCATAACACCATCTTTTGCAATTGCAAAAAAGGTTGCAATGCTAAATGCGGCTGTAAGAAGGTTGGACTGTTTTGTTCTTTAGCATGCACCAATTGTCAAGGACAGTCGTGCTCCAATGTTGAATCGATACTAGATGAGGATAATTACGATATCAGTGATGAGACATATGATGCATCACTTTTAGAACATATTTGTATCCAGCAGGAAGATGAGGAAAAAGAAGATGAAGAAAAAGAAGAAGAAAACGAAGACAATATACTAGAAGTTCCATTGGATTATTATGAATCCGATGAATAATTTTTCCAAATAATTTTTTCTTTTATATATAAATAATTATTACAAATACTCCATTTGCATTCAATAGGATCATAATAGATCGTGGAATAGGCCTACCGGGGAAACCACGTTAAAAAAAAGCGCCAAGCACACTACCTCTTAGGTGGTGTGGAAACGTGTGCATATTACGAATAAAATATTTTTTTCAATTCTTTCAACCGCTATATCACGGAAATGGCAATACTTATGAAAAAAAGTGTAGAAACATTTTTTGTAGAGAATCGGATGATCTACAATTTTTTTCTGAACTATTTTTGCTGTAAAACTCACCGTTTAGCTGAAAAACGCGAAAAACCTATTTTTGCAAACTTTCACCATCATTAAAAATGTTTGCACAAGGGGGATTGATGGGGACTTTTCACAATTCATTTATAATGGTATTCTGAACATTCATACCAATTTTCAGCTCTATGGGAATTATTGTAACCTTCAAAGTCTTATTTGACTGGACTACATATAGTTTTGGACATATTCATCCACGCCCAGTTGGAAAATTCACCCTGTATATTCAGTAATTTCTTCCCAGCAATATAACATGGTGGTCAACACGTCAGCTTGTCAGCACTCGAACATAATATTTTTTATCTACTATCATGCTATTAATCCTCTATAAAAGAACCTAAAACAATTAGCTTATTGCCAACATTAAAACACTCAATGATATAATGATCATTATATCATCCAAACGCGTGTTATAATGAATTTCAAAAAAAGAACATTCTCATGCAATGACATTGTCACCACCAGATCGCTAAAATTTTGAAAAAAGAACAACTCGTCTTATCGTGTTATATCCCGCCATTTTTTCACTCGAATATGGTATGCGAATATGGTATGTTATGAGAATCTTTTATAGAGGATTCACAGCATGATTGTAGATAAAGTCTTGTATGCAACCGTTATAATTAGGTATTAAAACACTCATGTGATACTATTATCACACTCGGCTACGCCTCGTGTGATAAACCCACATTCGTGTTTTAATACCCCTGATTATACAACAGTTGCATAAATAACTATTATTTTACGGATAAGAGACTATATATACATTGTTAATTATTTTATTAAGAAATTACCTTTTCTATACAGAACCGTTGCGGACCGTTTGAACCCATAAGTTCAGCAAATCCACCCACAGGAACACGACACGTACCAGTGACAAACTGCAGTAATCTTGCTCGTTTCTCATTATCCATTTGTCTAACAAACTAAAAGGTAAAAGAAAATTGTTAAAAAGTTTGATCTAAATTATGATTAAAAAAGTTTTGACCAATTCATGCAATTTTATTACACAAAAAAGTCGGTATCTTCATAATAATGCAAGTTTTCATCGAAGATTTTAAAGATCTCGATTTAATTTGAATGTGGACTAGTCTTTGATAAACAGCGAGCTCGACGGTAGCATAGCGCAACGCGTGTCTGGTGGGTCATATGAGTGCGGCGTCAATCACAGTGTAGGAAACACGCCCAGCGATCACGTCACGCCGCGCCGTCCTTTGCCACCGGTGCGCGCAGCGTCGGTGCTAGCATGGCGTGTTTTGTGTGACGACTGACATAATACTCGTATATATTTTCATAGTAAGTAAGTACGCCACGCTACCGTCGCGCAGCGCCGCGCTCCCTGTTTGGCAGAGCCTTTAATAATATGACTAATCAAAGCATTGAGCTTCCGAAAAGCAATAGGCTTGTTTTCATTACCTACTATCGATTCGAATTTTATTAACTGAAATATATTTTTGTTATAAAGAGTTAAAGAAAAGGGTATGCAACTTTTTGGCATCAAAATTTTTTTTCTTTCGCCAGTAATGAAATGTTGGTCATTAGTAGACCACAACCTAAAAACTTCGTAAAAAATAATAAAAAAATTCTAAACCGTAACCAACCAGAGATATGACGGATTTTATTTTGTTCTAATCAGTAGTATTTTTTGTAGGAATCCATAGATTTATTGATGTGGTAGCTTTTGCCCTTGGCTTTGCCCACCCCAAACACTTTTATGTATAACCTATAACCGTCTCTAGAGTCCCATCTATCTCTGTACCAAAATTCATCAACATCTGTTCAGCTGTTTTGACGTCAGACGGAACATATCTAAATACTTATTTTCGTATTTGTAATACTAGTAGGTTTACGAAGAATAATGAGTGGTTTGTTTATAACAATGTTAACATCTTTTTAACCGACTTCAAAAAAGGAGGAGGTTCACAATTCTTCGGAACTGTATGTTCCATTATTTCGCAATTTTGAAGAATTTCCCAAATTGGTGCAGGCGTGCACCAATTTGGGAAATTCTTCTTTTGTTTGAAAGGGTATCTTAACACATGGTCCCATGGTTACTAGGTCAGAATCTCATGACGGAATCTTGGAGAAATCGAGGGAACTCTTTAATAAATGACAGCACCCGTACTCACTAAAATACACTACTACAAACACGAAAATAAGTATTTAGGTATGTTCCGTTTTTACGTCATAATGGCTGAACCGATGTTGATGAATTTTGGCACAGAGATAGATGGGACTCTAGAGACGGTTATAGGCTATACATTAAAGTGGTTGGGGTGGGCAAAGCCAAGGGCAAAAGATAGTACATCAATAAATCTATGGATTTCTACAAAAAATAACTCCTGATTAAAACAAAATAAAATCCGTCATATCTCTGGTTGGTTACTGTTTAGAAAATTAATTTTTATTTCTATGATCTTCTTAGGTAGTAGTCTAATTGTGCCCAAAATTTAATCACTGGCGAAAGAAAAAAAAATTGATGCCAAGGTCCCTAGTAAAAGTTGCAAACCCCTTTGTACCGAGTACGCATGTTCATGCAAGAAAGTTTTTTTTTTAATAAATCGTATTCCGTAATCCGCGAACTTTGGCAATTACTCGGTAAGTGATGAGACAAAAAGAAACTATTACAAACCTGCCAAAACCAAAGAACTTGCTTGCTCGTGCGAGTATAATGTCTGTAAATAGTATTTTGTTGCCAATCACCAACGTCTACCTCTTGCATTCCACACAGCATCAACTCTAACTCACGCTCGTCGAAATATTTCAGCCACTCTAGAGGTACAACCTGGAAATAAGTAAATAATATACGACGGATAAGTAATTATTGTCATCTCAGTGAAAACTTTAAAAAAATCAATAGTTAAATCTAAAGTACAATAAAAACAAGTGTCATGACTAAGCAGCGTGTAGCGGGTCCGAGCGTGGCAGGGAAAAATATTTGTTTGACCTACATACAAACAACCGGTTCTAAGGATGATTTAGATTAAGAACAATAGACAAATTATTATAAAGAATTCTACTATTTAAAATATTTAATTGCGTAATTTGGAGGGCACGTAGTGGGGCTCCTTGTCCTTCTTCAATATTCTACTTTCATTAGTAGTGTTTAGACGGCCAAAGTACCTAATATTAAAGAATTACACTATAGCCATAACGTAAGTAGTACCATAAGTAAAATATTTATCTTAGTTCTACTTGACTAATAGAACGATCGTGAAAATGCAATATCATCATTTTATTGATGGTCCGATTAAAAGAACAGCCGAAAAGAAAAATACTCTTCGTCCTACTAACAGATCTTCTCGATCGGATCACGGTTATTAATCGATTTTTACTATCATTTGACACTGAATAGATGTTGTCTTAAGCGCGCCACACGGCTAAGATACTATAATATTTTATCTTAAAATACCATATCACTTGCCATACAATTCTATCTTACGATACCAAAATATGAAATATATATTATTTTCGTCGTGTGTGATGGTCCATTGAATTGTATGGCGAGCGATATGGTATCATAAAATATTATAGTATCTTAGCCGTGTGTGGCGAGCTTTAGTTTGGTGACAATAATGTTCGAGTTTTAGCACCCATACGTTGAGCATGGGCTTTATCACATTTTGTCAGTCAAGAAGCTCTCGTGTCAATGAGTTTTTAGTATTACATCATAAATAATAGAAATAAACTTAAAATTTATCAAAAGCGTAAATTATCTCACCTCATTAAATCCATCCAAGAATGCTGTAGTTTGTTCTTCAATTCCTCTAGTCATCCGCCACTGAGTGACTAACTGAAGATATTGTTCCTTATTTGTCTAAAAACAAAAGTAAAAATTGAATATGCTTACACATAAAATGTCACAATTTAATTATTATAATCAGTAGTAAATTTAGAATTACCTCGGTAACGCGTTCTTTATCCCCAGCCGGTTTCAACTCATGGTGTATAACTTGACCTAACACTTCGAAGTCCACACTGAACCACATCTCTAGGCCACATTCGTCTATATTATTATCTTTGATCCATACTAAAGAATTGTAAAACTCGGGATCTATAGATTCTATATCTTTCATGGTTAGTTTTTTGTTCAACATTCTTTTATAAAAGGGCATTGTAAACCCTGAATAAATAAATCTGCCGTGATACAACGCCATTGCTATAAATCTGCCAATGAATTTGAAGTAAAGGAGATGGTCAGGATTGACATAACTGGCTGGGTTGATCTGAAGGCTGTAGTTGTTTTTGTTGGCGTACTCAAACAAGCAGTACATGGGGTTTAAGACTTCGTGAGACAGTAGGAAGAACCATTCTCTGCTGACGCCGCCGTAATCTAACCCTTCTTCACCGCGGAATATTATGTACAACCGTCTGCGCAACTCGTATGCAGGCAACCTCATTATCTGAAATATAAATTATCATTATAGTTATCATGTTTATAGATAAATCTAGGCAGAATAAGTTTCATTGTTTTTCTGTGTCGAGAATTATTAAGTTATTGCTCAAGTTGTTACCGCCAACACCCTGTACCTCACAAAGTAAAGCCAATTAGAACCATCATCTTCATCAAGAGTCCGAAACAACCATGCTTAGTGCCAACAATTATAACATCACGGCTGTAATCCCCAAAAGGGTTAGCCGTAGGTGTAACTTATAGTAACACCCACCTTTCGCCAGTTATGTTCACGTCGCATGTAGGGTCGAGCCTATTGCCATCAACCAGGTACAAATCCAGACTCTTTGGCTGCTACTGAGGAATTCCTGACGGAAAAACCCAATAACAATTTGCCGTACCTAGGAATCGAACCCAGGGCCACTTGCTCAAAGACGCGCATACGACCACTAGACCATCGTGATTTTCCTTAGCCATAGCTAAAGATGCACAGAATTGACCTTTTTTTTTTATCGTGGTAAAATCATCAAATGAGTCCTCCCACCCAGGGTAGGGCGGGAGGGACTGTCAGACTCTTCCTGACTAAAATCCACGGTGTCCTTCAATAGCCCTTTACGTACCGGGGTCACGGTAATCCGTTAGTCCCGCGACCTCGGCAGGCTTTGGCCCTCTACAGGCCCCGTCACTATGCTGACACTCTTTGAGGCGCGCGTGGAACACAACGCGCCATCGACCCGGGCATGGTCCATGGTCGGACAGCGAGTCGCCCATTACTCGCTGCCCGCATCTACAGTGGCCGGAGATCGTCTGGCGACGTCCAACGCCGTGGGCGTCTACCACTGCGTCAGAATTGACCAAACATATTTTTATGGATATAGTGAATAAGGACGTCTAAAGTCACGATGAAATTATAAGACTTCCAATTTTGTAATTTGGCTGTAGAACAGAAAAAAGTGGGTTGTATAATATTTATAGGGTGATAGGTTTAACATGGGCAATACTTTCAGGAAGTGAAGTACTTGTAAATATAAGGAACTTGTACTATGAGATTTCTTTAGAAAAGAAATGGTTATTCTTCTTAGTGCTTCATTCAGATTATTATTTCTGGCCCAAAATTAGGTACGCGACATCCAGTCACTGATGCATTCATAAGATCGATTTAGGACAAACACTAGTAATCCGGGCCGTCTCATTTAGAGCTGTATCCACTATGTTGCCGTTCGTTGTACAATTATATGCTGAACAGGTCTACAAAAAATCTGCTTATACAACATTTATTGAGATTTGTGAATTTTAACGTATGGAGCAGCTAATTTTATTTTTTAAAAACACTATTGGCTATAGCCCCGACCTATAGTATAATAATATGTTGATTTTCACCTCAGTATTACCCAAGTTTCAATTTTAAATCACCCAGTTTATTAAATATCCCAGTATCTTTTTCAATACTTATAGTTCACCGCAGGCGCTGTTGTCGACATCCAAAAAAGGTCAGAACAACGTAAATTTTTTTACCTGATGATAAGAATCCTCAAACAGTGACTGTCTCGACAATGTTATTTTAATATGACTGGGTAGGGCATTGCTCTGACACAGATATCTGAATTGACTAAGTTTCCAGCGGAAAGAGCGCTCGTAGGCACGAGGCACGCCGTAGGCCCCCTGCGGGCCCTTGGGCGCTCCAGGTCGCGGGTCCTGGAACGTAGTAGTGCGCGTGTTGTGGTCCACGAAGTAGCGGGTGCCTTCCTCCGTGAATCTGATCTCCCATCCCGGTGGTAGCGCTTCTTCCAGAGTGCTTATTTCCTGGCCCTGTTCAAACAACATAAAAAAACAGTTGTGGTTTATAAATTCAATATTAGGCCTAGTAACACTAACCACCACCAAAAATATACAAGCAGCATTGAGAGATTTTTTACCAAAAATCTGCCTTTGGTCTTTTTATTTCGACGTCATAAAAGCCAATGCTTAATTGGTGCTATGCAGAATAATATTCTGAACTAGCTTTTGCCCGCGGCTTCGCTTGCGTTAATTTAGAATTTGAGAAGCAATTCGGATCGCGTAAGTGGCGCCCCCTGGAATATGAAAGTTACTATTTGTTTTTCACGGCAACAGCTCTCTTCTGTGTTTCGGGATTAAAGATACTCTATGTCCGTATCTGTTATGCACTCTTGACAACTTATATGCCTAATTTCAGGACGATCGGTTTAGTAGTTATAATATTAGTTTAGATTAATAATGTTATACATAGTTTGCATAGGACGTCCTTGTTTGAGCGATGGTTAACGAAATGGAAAGTACGATAGCATTGCTTTTCCCCCTTTTGCATACCGCGTGATACAAAAAATAGCTTATTATTTGAATCGATGTGTAAAACTTGTTATCGTTTAAAACAGAATCTATAAACTGGTTTGAGCACCAATTTAACAGAGAGTTTGATTGTTTTTGAATCATTACCATTTCTACACCTCGAAACAATTACAGTTTAAAAAATATTCAATTTACCTACCTACAATTTATATCAACGTAGATAATTATATTCCAGAGAACTATTGAAAGATATTAGTTAAAATTAAATTGCAAATAATATTGAAATAAAAGTAGGCATAAAGTTATTTTAATTATTTGAAACTCTCAGGATAAATAAAACAAAAAGAAATGAAAAAGATACTAATACGACCAGCTGGTTTGCTGACAGAAGCTTTTAAATAGCGGTTCTTATAGAAATGTCAACAATGACTGAAAACCGACAACATTAACATTGCTAATGCCCCAAGAGAAATGGCGTAATAATACATACCCTATTAATTGAAATAATAGAATTATTCAGTGGTTCAGCCGCCAACTCAAAACATACATAAAAAAAACTACACAAATCAAAATTGGTTATCTACTAAGGGAAATAGCGTAATAATACATAGTCTATTAACAGAAGCATATTTTTAGGAATGTTTGAAGAAAATTTGATCGTCAATTTTTCAGTCGTTTTCGAGTTAACTCAAAACATATATCCAACGATTTTATTATATGTATGTATAGATGAATATTATTGTATGGAGTCCCATACTATAAACTCGGTCAATAATAATATGAAAGAATTAGCAGTTGAACTTAGTTTTATAACAATACTAGCGACCCGCCCCGGCTTCGCACGGGTGCAATGCTGATACTAAATACACTACAGAAAAACTGTGAACGTTGTATATAAAAACATAGCGGTCCGCTCTGGCTTCGCACGGGTATAAAATATATAGCCTATGTGATTAAAATCGATCCAGTAGTTTTGATTTATTCATTACTGCCCGTGGCCCGCACGTGTTAAATTTGGAGTAAAACAATCCCCCTTTCCCTATACCATGAAGATTTTCTGCTATCTTTGGAATATCTAAATTCATACACTACATTTTTACTTATTTACTTTTTACATTTTTAACTATTTATTTTATTTTTACAACATGTTACAGAATGTCTTTATAAACAACGTTGCACGCTCTTGCCGCACCGGGCGGCCGGCCGGTACCGACGCAAACGCTACGTCCCGCAATTTTTAAATCTGTAATATCTTCGAAATATACACTTAAATCATACGGTGTAGGGCCATATAGATCTATATTAAATGGACAATGTATTCAAGGTATTTAATTGGTTAAGGATTAATGCTGTATTGGTTAAAATCGCTTCGAAAATTAGCCCTTATTTGTATTTAAAAAAAAAATTGACAAAAAAAAGTTATTGTGGGTTCCATCCATAAGAGATACATATACCATCACGGACTTTTCTGTAGACCTTTTCAATGTGTACAATACTTAGTACATTATTTTCATAAAACTCGTAGGGTTCAGCCTGCGTTTGCAATGTAAGCGGAAAAAATGTAATTATTTACGACATCACATTAGAAACCTCAAAAATAGCAGTACTTCTCCACTATTTAATGGATGTTATTATACATATAAACCTTCCTCTTGGATCACTCTATCTATTAAAAACCGCATCAAAATCCGTTGCGTAGTTTCAAAGATTTAAGCATACAAAGGCAGAGAGAAAGCGACTTTGTTTTATACTATGTAGTGATGTTATTTACAAATCATAGTCCTATTTTTGAAACTACATCCCCTTTGGGTCCTTCGGGTGTGTTGTCACTGACAAATCAAGACTTGGTACCTTATATTTTTTGAGCGACGGCTCATTTTTTCTTAATTGTAATCTAAAAAATAAGTGGTGCGTACCTGCGTCCTCGGGTCCTCCCACTGCGTAGTGCGGTTCTTGTGGTTGACGTAGTAGACGCGGCCATCGGGCTGCACGCGCCGCTCCCAGCCGGCCGGCAGCGCGCCCTGCGCGTCGTCGGGCGCGGGCTGGGACCCGGCGCTGGCGGGCTGGGACCCGGCGCTGGTGGGCTGGGACCCCGCTCCGACGGGCTGGGACCCGGCACCCACGGGCTGCGACCCGGCACCCGAGGGCTGAGGGACGGCGCCAGCGGGCCCGGCTCCCGCGGCTGCTATCGCCATTGACACGTTAGTGCCTGTCGCTCCACTGCTACCTGAAATCGTATCTTACTCATACTCATTTGTACCAATCACTCGCTCAATTGGCTCACAGCGGGTGTGGCGATAATCTGTCTATAATTTTCTTGCTAAAAAAACACATGTAGTATGCGTGGATGAGAAGAACGTTGTTTTGAAAAAAGTTTTCTATCTAAGTACGTAAATAGTCACAAATGTTTTTGAGAGAAAATCAACTGCGGGCAGGAGTCTTTCTGGGTCCTTCTGGATAAGAACTCCCAACGCTTATCAAAATGGGGTTCGCAACGCAAAGATATTGTAGATGGTGCTGGGTACGTATGTCCTAATGTCAGGTTAATGTTTATCTAGTACAAAAAACAAACAGATTTTTTTGAGATATTATTGAATTTTAATACAAAATAGACATAAAAGATTATTCTTCAATGCAAGTGCATAAATTACAAGCTAAATCAAGACGCCGCGGGGTAACTACTTGCTATTTTGATAAAATATCATAATGCTTTATGTCCGTAATTTTACCCCTTTTTTCTATTTAGTTTAGAGAATATCACAAGAATTTTAATTTCTTAACACCACAAATATCACAAAACTCGTGGCTGGTGTTAACTTTTCCAACAGACAACCCATTTCATGATATAAAGTGTGTTGCAATACATAACCTCCAATAGAAAAGGAACATATAAGATGTTATTTTGAAAGGTATATTCGATTGTTTAGTTTTGGTATAATCATAGAATTTGATTAATAAATTCAACTAATGGCCTGTCCCGGCTTCGCAAGGGTGGATATTTGTTTATATGTAGCTGTTCCTTAATGATAATACAATTTTTATTCTCACCGCAGCTACCCATTATTTCATGATAGTGAAAATTGTCGGAAATTTGTGTGTTCCATCATTTTTGCAGCCTGTTACACAACATTTAGTAATAATATTACGATAAAACTTTTTTACTTTTGTTGTGACAGTTCTTTTGGGATTATCATCAGCAGCGCCATTTTTACGATTGTTTTCCCCATTGATTTGACTATAATATCAACTTGTTGGTGTGATGCTAACAAGATGTATGATAAAGGAATGAAAATTTCAACGCAAAGCCGGTCCGCAATACTTGTTAATCGTCTGCAGTACTTATCCGGAAGACAGAAAGTACGAGATTTTTTTTTCCCACAAAAATCTTTGATTCTCAACGCAAGCGTTAATGCGTATAAAATTATTTAAAAAATAAATAAAGTGTACGAAAAGTAGTCATTTATAGTTATAACTAGCTTTTGCCCGCGACTTCGTTCGCGTGGAATAGTGAAAACTATCCCATGTCCTTTCTCAAGTTCCAAACTATGTCTGTACCAAATTTCAGACAAATCGGTTCAGTAGTTTAGGCGTGAAGAAAAGACAGAGTTACTTTCGCATTTATAATATTAGTTAGGATATTGATGGCAATAAAATAAAATTATATCGTGGTTTGACAGCAATAATCTAATAATCAACTTAGAAAAAACTAAAATTATGCACTTTTATCAAAGAATACCAAATAAAACACTTGACATTAGCTATTTAGGGACAAATATTGAATCAACTACTGCTACAAAATTTCTTGGTATCAATATAGACAATAAATTGACTTGGAGATCCCAAACAGACGTAATATGCAAAAAACTTAATACTTTTACCTATGCTCTATATAAGCTTTCAAAAATAGTCAGTCTCGAATCCGTACTTACAGCCTCTCACGGTTATGTTGCATCAACACTCAGATATGGCATAATGTACTGGGGCAATTCAGTTGATAGAGAATTAGTCTTCAGAGCCCAAAAAAGATGTATTAGAGCTATGTGTGGCCTAAAAAGCACAGACAGTTGCCGAACGACTTTTGTAGCACTAAAGATTCTTACCTTACCATCGCTATACATATATACGAATCAAATATATTCGTCAAGTCCAATATTTCATCATATAAAATAGCTACTAAAAGTTCCTACAGAAAATTACGCGATAAAAATAAGTCAGAACTCGAAGTAAGTTATGGCAAAACTGCACTAATGAATAAAAGCACATTCTGTATGGCTAAAAAAATATATAATAAACTACCCGAAAACATTAAAATGTTAAATCTGGACAAATTAAAAAAAGAACTATTTAGAATTTTGACTAATAAATGCTATTACACATTAAAGGACTACTTCGACGACAATTCTATAATTACTGCCTAACAATAACTTACCTGATCTGTTTTAATGACCTTGAATTATTCTGTTCGACATTATGGCTATTACTTATTATGACACTAGCTTTTGCCCGCGGCTTCGCTCGCGTAGAATTTGGTCTGCCTCATTAAGTTACGTGACATTTTTTTTAATACTTATATTTTGTTTTATGTAACTTCACATCGTACATCCCAGATTTCTAACTTCAAAATTAGTTTCCATACAATCTTTGAACACCTATACCTAATATTTAGAGGGAATCTCTTGAGGTTGGAATTATTTGAATTCCTTTCTAATTGCTCATTATTTTAGAGGGCCAAAGCCTGCCGGGGTCGCGGGACTTACGAATTACCGTGACCTCGGTACGTAAACCGTAGCACTGGTAATAACATCCCTCATGTACACAATAAGCTAATAAAATTCCCTATCTCAAAAACTACTGAACCGATTTTGATGAAACTTGCAGTATTCCCTAAGTTGAACGATACCTAGCACAAAAAAAAATTTAAATCGGACGTGAAATTCCTGAGATATGCGAACAATGAATCAGTCGATGCCTACTCCTTACTGTTAAGGAGTTGTACCTTCCATCATCAGCTCAGCTACATAAGATGATGATTACCATACGCAAGTACTTAAATTACTTCATAAAATTTACGAAAAACGATGCGTGGGCCTATAAAATCTGAGGGTTGCCCTCGATTTCTCCAAGATCCAATCATCAGATCCTGATTTGGTGACAATGGGACCACACGGGAAGTGCCAGATTTAAAAAAAAAAAGAATCATGAAAATCGGTTCACCCAGTCGGTCGTTATTCGGTAACAAACTATTGTTAAGGAGTTGTACCTTCCATCATCAGCTCAGCTACATAAGATGATGATTACCATACGCAAGTACTTAAATTACTTCATAAGATTTACGAAAAACGATGGGTGAGCCTATAAAATTTGAGGGTTGCCTTCGATTTCTCCAAGATCCAATCATCAGATCCTGATTTGGTGACAATGGTGGTCCCACGGGAAGCCCCAGCTTTCAAACAAAAAAAGAATCATGAAAATCGGTTCACCCAGTCGGTCGTAATGCGGTAACAAACATAAAATTGATAACCTCCTTTTTTTGAAGTCGGTTAAAAACTATCCTATGTCCTTTCTCAAGTTCCAAACTATGTCTGTACCAAATTTCACACAAATCGGTTCAGTAGTTTAGGCGTGAAGAAAAGACAGACAGACAGACAGACAGACAGACAGACAGACAGAGTTACTTTCGCATTTATAATATTAGTTTGGATTTGGATATCACAGAACAAAACCATTACAAACTTATATTTGTAGTTTATTTCATTAAAAAAATGTTTGTCAAGTATCCTATCTACCTAAAACTTGGTACGGAATTCTCGGTGCGCGAGTCTGACTCGCAATTGGCCAGTTATTAGGGTTCCGTACGCAAATGTTTAAACGGGACCCTATTAATTGGACTCCACTTTTCGTCCGTCTGTCACCAGTGTCTATCTCATGAACCTTTCTAGTTATACAGCTAAAATTTTCGCAAATGATGTATTTCTGTTGCCACTATAATAACAAAAAACTATAAACATGAGTAAATAATTGTTTAAGGATGCTCCCATAGGACACATGATTTTTTTGCCGTTTTTACAGACAATGGTATTGACACGGAACCCTGCGCGTACGCTAATCCGACTCGCACTTGACCGGTTGTTTTTTCTTTTCAAAGTTCTATCGTCACACAATCTATCCATCATTTCCTTGGTATTCCTCTCCATTCACCAACTTCTCGAAATAAATAGCTAAGTTATTTATTTTATTACGAGGACTTCATATCTTTAATGTAAGTCTAAACAGGTAGAATGGTATTAAGGCGATAAGATTGTTTTACGTAGTTAGTTTGATAACATAAATATGCATGATTGTATATAGATATCAGTAAGAGACCCAAATAATTCATCATGGCATAATTATGGATACGATCAAAGACTAGCTAATAATTTAGTAAAAAAACGTCTTATTACACTTCTAGTTTTATTGAATAATAGTAGTTGGATCCAGGGAGTAGTGAAGGATGCTAAAGTAGAATCCTGAACACAGCGACGGAATAATTCCAAATTCCAATTCCTTTTAGACCATAAGGATAAATGAGCTATTTCAGTCCGTTTACGGTGTACAAACTAGATATTTATGAATAGATGTGATAAAATAGTAGACCGTTTACCAAGGGGAAAACAACTACTGGTATTTCAAAGGATAGGTTTTTTTTTTTAATCCAGAAGAAATCTAAAGTAGAATCCCGAGCGTAGAGAGGGATTAAAAGTTCGTCACTCGAGCTTAAAATAGTGTTACTCCCAAGATGGACACAAATTTTTATCATCCTCTATGAAAAAAATATATATATCGTTTCTGTGGGAGTGGTTGGTTTGACTCAGAGTCTCACTGTGTCTGACTCTGTGAGTTCCTAGGTCGGACTCTGACCATGTGTCTGACTATGAGTTTGACTGAGTCTGTCTCTGAGTCTGACTGAGTCTGTCTCTAAGTCTTACGGAGTCTGCCTCCAAGTTTGACCTTGAGTCCGACTCTGAAGCTAAATTTGTAAGACTCGCTTATTTTTTTATTTTTCAACGTTTTTTTTGCCTCGCTCGTTTCGAATTATCATATTTAATAAGAATATTCACATTCCAAATTCGAATTTTGCTTTTAAAAAGCAATTTTGCTTCCCTGTTTACGAGGAATAATCTAACTTTTTTTGAATACCTAAATAAAAATAATCTTTTATTCTGGTTTTATTGTAATGCCCTTAATGTAATGCCGTGTGTGTCATGGAATGTGTCTCGTAAATTATTTAAACAAGGTACCAGTAGCGTTGAGATCGTGTTCGGAGTCGGGCTGGTGCGGCGGCTGCGGGTGCGGGTACAGGAAGCGCTGGTTGCCCTGCGCCACCACGTGTCGTCGCTCGCCGCGCCAGTGCTGGAAGCGCGCCAGGCGCTCGGTGTCGGGGCGCTGCCACGTGGTGGTGCGAGTGTTGTGGTCCACGTAGTACACGCGGCCGCGCGCGTCACGCCGCACCTCCCAGCCCGGCGGCAGCGGCTGCGGCCGTTCCCACGACGTCGACCGCGTGTTGTGGTCCACGTAGTATCTGCGGTTGCGACGCATATTCAATATCTGACTACACTTGCAAACATTCACTGCTCGCTTTAGACGTCGCTTTTCAAGCATTAGAATAACATTGATGAATTGAAACAATCATTTTTTTGCCTCAAGATTTTCCCATTCTAGGACGAATTGCTCCTGTATGTGCGTGGGTGCGCTGGACATGAAACAACTATAAGCTCAGTGACACTGTAATGGTTAAAAAGGTTCGAATCTTTATTTCAATCAGCAGGCATTGTCGTGCGTGCACTTAACGAAAAAAAATAAGTAAAAAATTACTAAAACTCGACTACGATAAAATCGTGCACTGAAAAGTATAAGACAAAAACAATATTCATTTGTCCATGGTCGGACAGCGAGATGCTCATTACTCGCTGCCCGCATGCTCGCGCCTGCGGTGGCCGGAGATCGTCTGGCGACGTCCAACGCCGTGGGCGTCTACCACTGCGGCTGGGTTGGAGGGAGGACGCTGTCCTCTCCCTCACACGGCCCGCCTCCTCCTTCACAAGCATGACTGCTTCGCAAAAGGAGGCCACCGCTTCCCACTCCGTCTCGCCCCGCAGCATGGCCTCGACCAATGCCGGGCCAAAGAGGTCTCCGCCTATCGCCGTCGTGAGGACACGGCGGTGCTCTGCCCAAGCGGGGCAGTCCTGCACCGTATGCTCCACCGTGTCCTCCGGACGATCCTCGCAGTGGTGCCACCCAGGCGTTTCTTCCCTCCCTATCAGACAAAGGAACCTCCCGAAACTTCCGTGTCCGGTGAGGACCTGCGTCATGCGGTAGGTCAGGACGCCGAGACGCCTATCCAGCCACTCCTAAAAAGAGGGGTCTTACCACCGCGATTGCGGCGTGCCCGAACAACCTGCCATGGAGTCGAGGACTACCTGACGGACAGAGCCGTCATCTACCACGGTCACCGTGGAAAATAGAACCGGCGAGAAATGTCTGGAGCCGCTCCTGTGGAACATCGGTTACGACTGGGTGCTGCGCGGCGACCTCCCTAACGGCGTCGGCATAATATGTTACGCCGACGACGCGCTCGTCCTGGCGGAGGGAGAGTCGCACCAGGCGGTGGCCGACCTGACGACGCAGGCGGTAGCGACAGTCGCTGAGAGGATCCGGCAGTCGAGCAGGACTCGACGTGGCGCTGCATGAAACAGAGGCCATGTGTTTTCATGGCCGTCTGAACGCGATACGATCAGAGTCCCATATAACGGTGGGAGGGGTTCGCATCGGCGTCGGGAGGACGATGAAGTACCTGGGACTCGTACTCGACAGCCGGTGGAACTTCAGGGAACACTTCCTACGTTTGGCTCCAAAGTTGAACCGGGCAGCAGCCGCCTCAGCGGGTCTCCCGCCGAAGGCTGTACGCCGGTGTCGTGCGGTCCATGGCCCTCTACGGGGCCCCCGTGTGGGCCATAAGCATTCCGGCTCGACCACTAAAGCTAGTCGCATGCCAGAGGGTCATGGCTATCCGAATGATTCGAGGATACCGCACGTTTGCCGGCGAAACGGCCAACCTCCTTGCCGGATTGCTGCCCTGGGTTCTGGAGGCGACTGCCCTCCAGCGCGTCTATGAGTAACACGTGGAGGCGCAGCGCCGGGGCGAATCCCCGCTGCCTCGACAAGTCGAGGCGCGGCGAGAAGAGCTCCGGCGCGATCTCAGGGCAGTTTGGAGGGAGCGACTGCACGCCGCAATCGCGGCTGTAAAACCCCTCTTTGAGGAGTGACTGGATAGGCGTCACGGCGTCCCGACCTACCGTTCTAGCATTGTTCTTGTTTTATACTTTTCAGTGCGCGACTTTTTCGTAATCGGGTTTTAGTTATTTTTAACTTATTTTTATTTACACTATTTCGGGGTTATATTATTAATTATTTGATATAATAACAAAAGAAAAGTAGCGAATGAATTTCAAATGTAGTCATTAAGCCTTTTCATTTAATACCCATGTTGACACTGTTAGAAACAGGCAAACTAGCTCGTAAAAGCTATATAATGTTTTTATATTTCAAATGTGCTCAATAAGCCCTTTAATTTGATACCCATGTCGATACTTCGGGTTTTTTTCGGTTACGACTTTACATGCTCTAGAGGGCGCCATATTCGATTTGGTGACACGTCACCTACCCTATAACCAGCGGACAACTGAGACGCTTCTAACGACACCTCATTTGTCATGTAATGATAAGTAGTTTAGAAGTTATGAGGGAACAAACATACATACCGGTCAAAATCATAACCGTCGAGCCTGTCTTTTTAGTAGCACTCCTAAAAAGAAAATTAAGAAAATGTATCCTTACCTCCGTCCGTAGACATCGTAGCGCATTTCCCAGCCGGCAGGCAGCGGCTCCTCGGAGGGGTTGGCATACACCACGGCGACGCCGGGCGCAGCCGGCTCCGCGTCCGTGTGCGACGGACCGGCGCACGGTGGGCTGGAATCGTCAAGTGGGGACTTAAGGATTCAAATGAGTATTTTTGAATTTTATGTACTAATACAAATATTTTTTGTTATATGTAATTTTTTTATACTTAGTATTTTTCGAGTTATAGACCCCTAAACTTTGTATGAAATATTAATCGGTTTTTGGTTTAATATGACATGTTTTAATATTGTATTACAGAAATATAGCAAAAAAACAAATTATTGGTAAACATTCTACACCACCCTTATGACGTCATTTATTTTTCACGATACTCACACCACCCTTATGACGTCATTTGTTTTTAACAATACTCAATAGTGCGGTGACTCTCATTAGCGCATCGTCCATTGAGCGCAGCAAAATGATGACGTGTCATTATGTGATTGGATGATGAATAGCAGGTAAAAAATTATACGGTTACATTTGAAAAACAACCATCCTCAGTACGTTGTTACACATCGTAATAAACGCACTACCCTATCTCACATTTTCGGAATACTAATACTATTTATTACGTAAAAATGTTCGATTTGGTGTCAAATATTGATATTGTTGTGCTATTAAAGGAAAGTGGAAGTTTTAAAAATAATAGTGTTTTATATAGTGCTATTAAATCTAGATTAGTCCCCACTGTGTTAAGTGATGAAAACGATAAAGCGCTAAAAGCGTTTTGTGCAAAATATTGCTATAATCTGCAAAGGAGATGGCAAAATGCTCATAGCAAAGAGGAATTGTTCAGCAACAATAATAGTGAATGGTTATCATCGGAAATAAAGTGGCCTGATTTCATTGTAAGTGCATTTGAAAGAAACCAAGACTCTGTTCCTAGTACATCAAGTGAACATGAATCTCCAGCAAAAGTGTCTACTGCCACGTCAACGAACGTAAGTCCAAGAAAACCATTTTGTGAATTAGGACCTAAGCAAAAAAAGAGACGTACAGAACATATTCATACAAATATGACTACAGAGGAAATATCTCATGCATATATTATGAAATTACGAGAGGATGGTAATCAAGGAATAGCTGAAATCCTCGAACACCTACTTAAAAATCCACAGGATGTGCAAAAAGCGAAAGATAGTCTTTTAGGTAAAAATGAAAAACCTAAATTTACTCCAGATGAAGCTTTGGGACTTGTTTTGTCCCTTAAATTAACAAAGTGGCAATATAATACTTTAAGAAAAAGTATCAAAGAGAAAAATGTCGACATGTTCCCTTCCTACTACAAGGTGCAAAATGCAAAACAAGAATGCTACCCGCCAAAAGATGATATCACCTTAACAGATACAACTGCTAGAATAAAATTGCAGCCTCTATTAGATATAACCGCCAAAAGGATATTCAAAGCAATCAATATTGATAGCACAGACTTTAAGGAGTTGACAATGATAAGCAAATGGGGAATGGATGGTGCTTCGAATCAAGCAAACTATAAGCAAAAAATGACAACGGATGACAAAGTGGACAGTGCTTCGATAGATGATTCAAGTATTTTTATGGGTAGTTTAGTACCAATAAAAATTATTTCCGAGGAACAAATTATCTGGGAAAACGACTCACCAAATTCTGCATATTGGTGTCGTCCAATATTTTTCAAGTTTGAAAAAGAGAATAAATCAACGATTTTAAGAGAGAAAACCGAAATTGAAACGGAGATAAATGAATTGAAGGAAACAGAAATTGGAGAAATAAAAGTCTCACATTCATTATTGCTTACTATGATAGATGGTAAAGCAACATCAATCCTCTCTGAAACTTCAGCTCAACGATGTGACATATGTAAAGCTGTTCCTACAGAAATGAATAACTTGTCTTTGTTATTGACTAAAAACATTGATACCGACTTGTACAAATATGGTTTATCATCGCTTCATATATGGATACGTTTTATGGAATGCATTCTTCACATAGCCTATAGACTGGATTTCAAAACATGGGTTGCAAAAGGTGAAAACAAAGTTTTGATGGAAAAAAGAAAAAAAAACATTCAGGAAGCTTTTAAAAATCAAACAGGCCTTTTAATAGATGTTGTAAAGCAAGGACATGGAAGTACTAATGACGGGAATACCGCTCGAAGATTTTTTTCAAATACAGAGATTGCTGCTGCAATTACTGGTGTCGATGAAAACTTAATAAAACGGTTTTCAATCATTTTAGAAACAATATCTTCAGGTCATAAAATTGACACAGTGAAATTTAAAGAATATACGGAAGCCACCATAAAATTATACGTAGATTTATATGAGTGGTATCACATGCCCTCCAGTGTGCATAAAGTTCTCGTTCATGGAGCAGCTATCATTGAAAACTTGGGATTAATTCCGATTGGAAAGTTATCGGAAGAAGCGGCTGAATCTAGAAATAAAGACTTTAGGCGATATCGCCAACACCATTCAAGGAAATTCTGCAGAAGAGCTAATAATGAGGATATTTTAAATAATTTAATAATTAGTTCAGACCCTTATATATCATCAAAACGTCATAAAATGATACGGAAACACAAACCATTTTCAGAAGAAGCGAAAGCCATGCTTCTTTTATCTCCAACATTTGAAGATGATGAGCGGGAAAATATAGAATTTGTTAATGTGGAACATTTAGAGAACGAATCTGAATCTGATGAAATTGTCTAAGTGATAATTTTGTGAGTGCGTGTGTTTGTGAGTGAGTTTGTGAGTATGCGTATGAGTGGATTAGGCCTCCTGGGGACACCACTGATAAAAAAAAACGCGCTTAGTTCTCTACCTCAAGGGTGGTGTGGAAAAGGGAATGAAAAACAATTTTCTCCAAAATCGAAGAAAATCGAAGCAAGTGATATATCGGATAATTTGCCTAAAAAATAGCACAATCGAATACCGAAAGCGGTTATTTGAGAACTCTTGAGAATTAAAAGTTATTCATATAAAATCAAATTTCTCCATACAAAAATAAATTCAAATCGTTATAACTTTTAAAATATTAGGTATATACAAAAATCGCAGAACAAAAATTTCTTATATTTAGTGGTAGATCACCAAGCCGTCTTTATTTTTTTTTAAATTGCTCATCAATTTTCGTGAATCCCTAAGTCCATTAAAGCTTGATTTCAGCCCACCGTGCGGCGCCGGCGTCCGGCAGCGCGCCGCCGGGCCCTGCGCCGGCCGCCCCGCCCCCCGCCGGGCCGGTCGCGCCGCTCGGTCCTCCGTGCTGCAGGCTGCCATTGCTGAGTGGTGGCGGGCCTGGTGGAGGCTACATATATGCGAGTTCATTAGAGTTCAATCATACTTATTCGAGCCAAATTAATAATAACGTGAAGTGCATCGTTAATCCCAAATTGTCATAATACTTACTCGTAGGTTTTGTGAGCGAACAATAGATCGCATTGCAGATTCCGCATTGCTACGTATCCTAACCCGAGCCCGAACTCCGTCATTAAGAGGCCCATTCGCAGATTCACCAAGTAATTCATGTGACTGGCTTAAAACTGCTGGATCAACTCTTAGACCATCCAAAAGAACCACCAATTCAGCTGCTTTTACTTCCCCGCTTATAGTAGATGAGTTTTCCTGCGGCACACTTTTCATTAGATCTGAAAAATAGGGTTCAATTGAAAATTCTTCCATTTGGATGTAAATGAAATTAGTTTCTGGAGATTCTTGCATATAAACATACTTTAAGTTGCCATCAGGAAAAAATCTAAATCTATAAGAGATAAGTAAAAAGTGTTGGTGAAATGTTAATTGTCCATGAAAATTAGTGAAATAGGCCAGTTTTCTTTTAATTGCCATTCAACTAGTAGGTTCTTCATGTAAGAATCATTTCATGTTTGGGAAGAAAATACGTATATGAATTTTCTGGAAAATATATGGACCATAGAAGACCATAGAAGCATTAGTCAATGTTTCAGAAGATTTGATCCCTTTATGCTGAAAAATTAAGGAAGGAAAATATTGATATTTTCCTTCCTTATTTTTTTTGTCCGTATAACTTATATGAAAATAGTACAAAACATTTAAGATAAATGTAGTAAGGTGGGTGGACCATGGAAGGCCACTCTAACGAGTAAACGCTTTTTATTCGTTTATTAACTGGATAAATGAAAAAAACAAATTATCAAATAATACTTTGTTTTATTGTGTACCATATAAATCACTTTTTTTTAACCTAGCTTTAATCAGTATTCATTAAACTTAAGTTTTGTTAAGCTCTTCCAAATGGCCTTGCTAGGAACAAGGCTCCTTAGAAGGCCATTATAATAAATCAGTCATTTAACACTAAAAGTTAATAAATAGCGATTAAATCTACAATTAAAAGAAGTGGTTTTTATATTACGGAATAAAACAAAGTATTACTTAAATATTTGTTAGTTTCATTTATCCAGTAAATAAACGAATAATAACTGTTTATTTGTTAGAGTGGCCTTCTATGGTACACCACCTTATTTTAACGTCGCCGATTTCCGATATCAATGAAGCGAGGGACCGTACTGCCAAAATAGTGGCGCGAGCGATTCGCCGCCGCGTCTGTGATTTCTAGTTCGATGGATGTTTATGTAGATAGAAGGAATTTGTCATCACATGGCAATAACTACGTAATTTTAATAATTGGCCTTCGAAGGAGCATGGCCTTTCATGGTCCACCCACCTTATTACTAAAGGGTTTTGAAGATTTTGGCCTTATTGGTCACCCGCCATATTTTTTTTTCAGAATCGCGGTGCACAACCAAATGTTTATGTCGCAGTGAAATGTGGATATCAGGGATTTTACGAAATTCCTAGGGAGTTCACGAATTTCCGGCAGATGTGGAATATTCTTATTTATTACGTCTTCATACTAAAAAAATTTGGTGATATGACAAAACACTAATTTATCGTCAGTGATATGTCGTTTCACTAAACGAAATCTAGTAATATGTCCGAAAACGTCGACGGAGCACCTCTTCGCGGCTGGAAATATGGCCGTCAAATGTAAGGGTGGTTTAAAAAAATTAATTATTATAAATGCGAAAGTAACTCTGTCTGTCTGTCTGTCTGTCTTTTCTTCACGCCTAAACTACTGAACCGATTAGTGTTAAATTTGGTACAGACATAGTTTGGAACTTGAGAAAGGACATAGGATAGTTTTTAACCGACTTCAAAAAAAGGAGGACTGTATTTTTTTAAATGTTTTTACCGCATTACGACCGACTGGGTGAACCGATTTTCATGATTCTTTTTTTGTTTGAAAGCTAGTGCTTCCCGTGTGGTCCCATTGTAACCAAATCAGGATCTGATTATTGGATCTTGGAGAAATCGAGGGCAACCCTCAAATTTTATAGGCTCACCCATCGTTTTTCGTAAATCTTATGAAGTAATTTAAGTACTTGCGTATGGTAATCATCATCTTATGTAGCTGAGCTGATGATGGAAGGTACAACTCCTTAACAGTAAGGAGTAGGCATCGACTGATTCATTGTTCGCATATCTCCGGAACTTCACGTCCGATTTAAATAATTCTTTTTTTTGTGTGCTAGGTATCGTTCAACAAAATCGGTGCAGTAGTTTTTGAGATAGGGAATTTTATTAGCTTATTGTGTACATGAGGGATGTTATTACCAGTGCTACGGATTATATTATATGTATTTGGCAAGAATTTGGGTTGAATATTTTAACTAAAAAACGAAAAATAAAAGAATGAAGGAAGAAGAATAAAGGAAGTCAGTCGACTATCGACTTCCGAAATAAAAGTTATTTTGTAGATTATTTTACCCTTTTTTGTGGTTCTTTTTGAAGGACTTTTTTTTTAAGTTTTTTTATTGTATTTATTTTTACGGGTTGAGCTGCGCTTGCCGAGGTTGGCCTGTGGATGGGTAAAAAGCACTCGGAAAGCACGTAAAGCCGTTGGTCCCGGCTGTCATTTGAAGATCTTTGACAGTTGTTACTGTCAGAAGCTCTATAGTCTGACAGCCAGTCTTGCCATGGAGTATCGTATTACCCAGTTACTGGGTTGTGGAGGTCCGACAGGCAGTCGCTCCATGTAAAATACGTATATCCAGCTGCATCTGGTTTGACTAGAAGCCGACCTCAATATAGTTGGGAAAAACGCTAGGCAGATGATGAACGGAGTATAGATAATTCTATTAGTACTATATGTCGAGTGGTCCTTATGCTCGATAGATGGCGGTGATCGCGCAATGATGTCGATCATTGGACACGGGACACATTCAACACGGGACAAAGAAGATTCCCTCTAAATATTAGGTAGGTATAGGTGTTCAAAGATTGTATGGAAACTAATTTTGAAGTTAGAAATCTGGGATGTACGATGTGAAGTTACATAAAAAAATATAAGTATAAAAAAAATGTCACGTAACTTAATGAGGCAGACCAAATTCTACGCGAGCGAAGCCGCGGGCAAAAGCTAGTCTTAATATATAACTTTGGTTGTGCTCTTTGATTCTAAAAATACTAAATATTTCTAATCACTTTTACCATCTTCTGAGGTCCCAATTTTTTTCTTCCCGCACAATGAACGGGTCTAATTTAAACTCTATACTCTAAGGGGTTTGGATTTCCCACTGTTGACCAACTTAAAAGAATAACTTTGTACAGGAGTAATAAGTTGAAAAATGTTGCCGTTGTATTTCCATTATTGTTATCTTTCGTGATTAAAAATAATTTTAAAAAATCAAGAAAGCGTAAATAAAATCTGCTATTTACCTATGATCAGCTCCACATTATCACATTTTCCATTGCAGTATAACAAAACTTTTAGCAAATTTATTCGTTTTTCACCAATAACATTATCTTTCCTGAAACTATGGTAATCTGCAAGCCTGAACAATAACTGAGACTGTGGTGTAACAAGCACTGTAAGATCCTCTTTCCATTTTGGGTGCAAAGTACTTTTTATAACTTCCGTGCGTCTTGAAATTTTGTCATCTATTATCACTTGTAAATATGGATTTGGTTTGAAGAGTCCAGAGTTCTTGATGTTTGCTGATTCAACTAAAAAATGATATGCGCCTTATTATTAAGAACAGTCATCATAAAATAATACAGTCTTACTTCTGAATTCTTATATTGAAGTAAGTATCAACTTGACAAGACAAATAATGGTAATAATTAATAATAAAAACAGACAATAACATGAATTGAAAATGCTATGAAATTGCTTTTAATCTGTTCCAATATACCTTAAATACCAAATGAGAATGAGAAGCAGTATAGAAATATGAAAGTGTATGGAACTACTGAAGCGGTTTTGAAAATTGTTTCACATTATTTTGACAGGTTTTTTTTTTAAATTTGGGATGACATAGTCACTGGTGGAGTTCTACTTATAAAAAGTTATAAAATTGCAGCTCAGTTGGCACAGAAACAGCAATCAACTGCTATGCTATATGTCACAAAATCGATTCCCACATGGATAATTGTATAATCTAAAAGAAGTTGCTCTGGGTAAAAAAGTGGGTGAATTTTCCAACTGGGCAGTGTGGTTGACCTAATCCGAAACTATGAAGAATAAGAACTCTAAAAACTATTACAAACTTAAATTGTAGTATAATTTATGCAAAATGATGATGTGCATACACCTGCAAAATTTGGTTTGTTGATGATGAACAACTGTTTACTTAATATCTATGAGCTTTAGTGAGTCTAATTTGCACTTGGTAATTACTTTTTTTTGCATTTTCGCCCCTATTACCTCCTTGAATACATGTTGAATGTACAGGATTACTTGTATCCTGTACATATTGAGTGTGAAAATATGATGAGCAAAATATTACCTGTAAGACTTAGTTGATGGTATGTTGACAAAGAAATTGGAGTTGTTAAAGTTGGTACAGTTTCAGTCATCGTGATGTTTTTTTTCAGTTCATATTATAATAGTTAGCACTCCGATTCACAATATGTTCACCTAAAATAAATCAATACAAATACTTATTGTACCTACACAGCATGTACATTTTTTATACAAATTAGTAGGTACTTGGACACAGAATTTTAATTATCCTTTTCTTCTCTTCATATGTTAGGCTAATTTAAGTTATACAACTTCAAAACATGTAAATTTTTTACATTAAGAACAAACAATACCCTTGTATTATTCTATTAGACCCTTCTAAATATTGTATTTATATGCATGTTGAAGTTGTAAAACCTTAATGAGTTTTGATGATCACATTGAACAAAAGCAATAAGTACCTACTAATTACTTATGACTAGGTTAGATATAAAAGATAGGTGATTTTTGCGTTGATAAGGGGGTCGTGATAGGCTTACAACATTGGAAAGTAAATACACTATCGTCAAAAACCAATTTGCAACCCGTAGTATAAACCGCAAGCAGTTTTGTTTCTAAGCTAAGATACTAGCTATTGATTTGATTAATTTAGTTCAACAGTGTATTGATTGATGACTATTGCAAAATAAACAAATTGAAAGTATGTATGTGTGAACTGAATGTCGTACAAGTAACATGTTACTAAAGCCTAGAAATAGTGCAAAACCTGAGAAAATACCATTAATGAGGCGATCCAAAGGACAGAAGTCCTTCAAATTATCTCATATCGTTCTTCTTATCTCACTGAAAGGAAATACACAAATAATGTTGTCTCGTCACGGACGATTCATAACGCGGATCTTTACACTTCAAATAATTCACAGTAAAAACAATAATATAGTTAAAAGGCCCGAAACGTTTGTCACGAATATTATGGTTCGGAGAACTAATATTTTAGAGTAAAATTTAAATTGATAGAAACAATAAAATCCTGAAATTAGTCACTGCACTATTGAGTCTTGAGCTGAGTGTTGTGTCTTGTCCACAAAAAAAAATGAGATCTTGTCCTTGACTAGCGTAGTGATGCCCCAACAGAAACTCTTTTGTCTTTGCAACTTTTAGTTGAAAGGAAGCGCGACCCAGTGCGACCATGTAGAAAACTTCAAAAGTTCTGATGCTCGCCGGAAGGCACTCGCTGCATACATTTTGTTGATACCGCACAATATAAGGTCCGAATCTGCAATCTACGGATGCACGCGCGGCTCCCCCCGGCTGAGCATATTGTACTGAGGGCTATTGAAGGCACAGTCTACATAAAAAAGTTACTGAATTAAAATTTCTGGTATGCGGGTTGAATCCAGCGAGCATCAGAATTTGTCTAACAGAAATTTCTTAGGGTGCCTTTCCACCAGAAATATGTTATGCAGCTATGCTGCGAGAATGTAAAAGTTTTCACCAGTGCTATGCCTATGCCATGTGCATCAATGAATATGATTGGTGAATAGTGAATATCAAAGGCATTCTAGCAACGTAGCACAGCAGTTTCTCTGGTGGAAATGCAGCCTTACTGTGGTCACTGTGGGTCACTGTGTGGTGCTTGGTGTGGGTGGTACATAAACAGAATGACACTGATTGGCATAAAGGCCGCGAAGCCATGCCAGAAACATCACAAAGAAAATGACGCTGACATTGACATTAACGAAGAAATGAAAACCAGCAGTGTTTTGTATTGATTTTTCAGTATAATAAGAAGTCCCGTATTCTCCGATCAACAGAAACTCAAAACAGTACTTTAGATATTGTCAATACACCAGGTAAGACAACTGCTTTCATGCCGTAACGCCAATTTATTTTTATAATGCTCTCAAGGACATCTAAAGTAGAATTGATTCTGATGTAAGCTTTACATTTCTAATTTATATTTAAGAGCCACAGAATCGGGCTTAGAATTACTATTGGTACATATGATCAAAAGGTATTCTTTTGGTATAAGTCAGTAATAATCCTAGCCACTTGATAATGCAATGAAACAAATCGTCCTAAATTGTTTTGCTCACATGTTTGCTTACCTTGACGGATCTACGGCTAGAGGTTCATCCTAGTACTTTCTAATCTTGTTTTACACTTTATCGAAATTCAAATAGAAGCAACAATTTGTCCCAAATTAAACCAACATTATAGGTATTCAAGTAAACAATATTAAAAAAAAATAAGCAATTTTTACTTCGAAATTAATTTGTATTATTAAATGGGTAACATAAACTAAATATTCTTTCTTTTTCTTCTGGATAAAGGATGAGCCCAGTAGAGAGTGTACCAGTTGCTGTATTAAATTGCATTGATGACTATGTGGAATTACTTTATGATGATATACCAGAAAAAATAAAGGGATCTGCTCTAATACTGCAACTTGCTAGGAATCCTGATAATTTATTAGAACTAGCACGAAATGGTAAGTTTAACTTTTACATTTTGTTTACTGACAAACGCATGCGGTGTACATTGTAATAGCTCCCAAAAATCGATATTTGTGATGAAACAAGAAAATTCAATTTTGTCTACTATAGATTTTTTTTAACATTATATTGTATAACACTATACACAGTGGCGGATTTACCAATAGGCTAAGTAGGCTGGAGCCTAGGGCGGCAGATTTAGAGGGGCGGCAAATTTAGCCCAAATAATAAAAAAAAAAGACTTCGAACTTTATGTATACACATTACGTTCGTAATCCGTACATAAAAGATAACTAAACGCACAGCAAAATATAGCTACTTATACGATCATGAATTTTAAAAATATTCCAATAGCGTTTTAATATTAATTTAAAGGACATCCCCCAAACAGGGCTAATTTCTTTTTTGCCGGCTAATTAAAATAAACGCAAAAACTAAATAGAGGCCATCGAAATAGATATTTTTCGTTCAGACCCAAGTTTTAAGTTAGTTATAACGATTACAAAAAAATATGAAGAAAACATCCACATAAAAAGAACGGTAGCCGGAAATCACCACACAGTGTCCGACGTTTTGCTGCGACGATGACACAATGTCGGCTGTGTCATGAGGATGTCTTCTCCCTCAAGTGTTCCGCCTCCTCCTTCGCTAGCATTACTGCATCGCAGAAGGAGGTAGCTGCTGTCCATTCCCCCTCTTCCCGTAGTATGACCTGAATACGAACTAGTGCCAGGCGTGAAAGGGCGGCCGTCCCTTAATGCCCCCTGAATATACGTCGATGTACCGCCCAAGCGGGGCAGACCTCCACCGTATGCTGCACTGTGTCCTCTGGATGGTCTACACAGGTGACGCCCGGGCGTTTCTTTCCGCCCAATCTGACAGAGATATTTCCCGAAACAATCGTGTCCGGTGAGCACCTGCGCCTGGTGGAAGGTGAGAACGCTGTAGCACCACTCCACTCCTCAGAGGGGTCTTGCCGCTGCGATTGCTGTGTGCCCGAATCTGGGTTACAACCTGGGTGAAACCGCCATGTCGTCATGAGATCGCGTCAGAGTCCATTCCGCAGTGACTCAAGTAGTCGAGGCAGCGGAGTTTTGCGTTGCACTCCCACACTTCAGTCGTAGACATGCCAGAGAGCCTTCGTCTCCAGATCTAATAGCGGGAATCCGGCAAGGAGCCTCGCCATCTCTCCAGAAACCCTGCGGTATCCCCTGATTATCCTCAAGGAAACGACCACATAGGTACCAAATCTCTCTCGAAATTGGCAAAGTCGAGAGAGACCGCCAAGACGATTCTGCCCCGGGATACCGTATCCCCGCCGTGATACATGGAAGGAATCTCACGCGCATGATACCACCACTACCCAAACTAGCTCTCCACAAGATCTAGGCCCATCCCCACCAAGTGACTGATGAGGTGGTGGCATTATTCTTCCAAAGAGCTTAACCACGCTGCAATCGCGGCGTTAAGACCCCTCTTTGAGGAGTGGCTGGAGAGATGCCGCAGCGTCCTCACTTTCCGGCTGACCGTCTTTGCCGGACACAGGTATTTCGGAAGGTTCCTGTGTGTGTGTTAGGCAGGAAGAAACGTCT
Organism: Agrotis puta; assembly: GCA_943136025.2. NCBI lineage: Eukaryota > Metazoa > Arthropoda > Insecta > Lepidoptera > Noctuidae > Agrotis > Agrotis puta. The sequence goes on along the minus strand of OW964170.2, from coordinate 10,250,947 downwards.
GAAACCACTGCAAGGGTCACCCGGAGGAGTATACGGTGCAGGTGTGCCCCGCTTAGGCAGAGCGCCGCCGTGTCAATGGCCTCACGGAGGCCATGCTGCCGGGCGAGACAGAATGAGAAGCGCTCGCCTCCTTCTGCGAAGCAGCCATAGTAGTGAAGGAGGAAGCAGGACGCGTGAGGGAGAGGTCAGCCTCCACCTCACGACTCAGCCGCCATCGCCAGGGAGACGCCCACGGCAACGGACGTTGCAAAGCGATTACCGGCCGCCGTAGGCGCGGGCATGCGAATGACGAGTAATGGGTGACTCGCCGTCCGATAATGGACCATAACCGGGTGTACGGCGCCTCGTGCTTCACGCGCATCTCGAAGATCTGTCAGCAATCTGACGGGGGGCCTTAGAGGGCCAAAACCTGCCGGGGTCGCGGGACTATCTCATCACTCGTAACAGTGACCCTGGAACGTAAGGGCTTCTTGATTGAATTCTTCTGAATTCAAAGATCACCGTGTATTTTAGTCAGTACAAGTCTGACAGTCCCTCCAGTCCCGCCCCGGGAGGGAGGATTTATTTGATGATTTTACAACGATAAAAAAAAAATTGTCCCACAGCATGATGGTCCGATGCGGACGAGGAGTCCGCAGATCTCGCAGTCATTCTTTTATTTAAAGTTCTTTTTTATGTTTGTCCCATTTCTGCGTCAATTGTAGATAGATTTTCGACATTATTTTTTATTCGAAAGCTTATACTTACTTCTGATGTGGCTCAATAGTTACCAAGTCGTAATCTGATAATGGAATCTCAGAGGTTCCTATAGAAGTGTTTTCCACATACTTTCTAATGCAACTCGGATATTTGTGCCTGGTTTTCAAATCATCTTCTCATTTTGCTGAGCTGACGATGGAAGTAAAAAAGCGAGGAAACTCTACCACAATTGCTATTATCATTTATTTATGTAAAACTGCATAACCATCTACAACACACTAAAAGAGGTAAAAACTGACTTCCGAATAAAAACAAGCTTCCGAATAAATACTGGCTTCCGAATAAAAACTGACTTCCGAATAAAACTGATTTACAAAAAAATCTTATTTCGCACATATTTCAGAAGATAGATTCAGAAGTCAGTTTTTGTTTATTTAAGTTCTACAAATGAATTTAAATTTTGTTCTATTTGAATTTAAATTATTTTCCACACACAGAATAGGAAGATATTTTGGGGTTGAATAACGTCTCAGTGAATTGACTTACAACTTCGGTGTAGTAATAAAATGTTTTTATTGTGTTACGCCCTATTTAAATAGTAAGTTTATTTTTGTTGGCTTTTAAAAATAGCCCAAAACTGTATGGAGCGTGGGGTTTGTCCTTTAAAAAAAGGGGCGGCAAAAATTGAATAGCCTACTAGCGGCAAATTTGTAAATCCGCCACTGACTATACATAAAAATAATCCTGATAAATCACTCTGTCTATTAATGAAAATTCCACATTATATTGCCAAAAATCATTTGCAAGTAAATATCTTTTTTAAATTGCAGAGGCATTATTAAGTGCTCTGTCAAGGGTCCTGAGAGAAGAATGGAAAAGGAGTATTGAACTAAGCACAAACATAGTCTACACATTTTTTTGTTTCTCTACTTACAATGAATTTCATCCTGTCATTATTCAATATAAAATTGGATCTTTGTGTATGGATGTGATTGATTATGAATTAAAGAGGTATGACCAATGGAAGGAAAAAGTTGAAGGAAAAAAGCAGGTGGTCACACCTGACAAGGTAAGAATAGTCCAATATTTAAATCTCCTTTTTAATGTTACTTCAAAATAAGTGGTTGTAACACATGGTTTTATTATTTTAGAATGAGCCACCAAAAAGTCGTATTCCTGAACCGAAGCGTCGCCCAAAATCAGGCACATGGGCTGTAGCAGATGTTAATATGCAAAAATCTAGATCACTAGTATCCAGCTACCATGAAGACCTATGCAGTGCATCTGATGAATTCTTATCGAAAAGTGATGAAGAACAAATGAAACGCAAATTAAAAACTCTCTCAAAGCGACAGGAACAATTATTGAGGGTAGCTTTCTATATGCTACTTAATATAGCAGATAACATTAAAGTTGAAGAAAAAATGCACAAGAAAGATATTGTTGGCCTGCTTATTGGAGCAATGGAGAGACATACAAATATAGATCTCCTCATTCTTATAGTTTCGTTTTTGCAAAAACTTTCCATTTTCATTGAAAATAAAACCAGTATGGCATCGAGAGGAATTGTTGAAAAGTTAGCGCCGTTGATGAATTCCACTAATGCTGATCTAGTCAATGTTACTTTAAAATTGTTGTTTAATCTAACTTTTGATACAAAATTACGCAACAAGATGATCAAGCTGGGCTTGCTACCCAAGTTTATACAATTTACAAGTATGTAGCTGCTATAAAATATTATTATAATATTATTTTGTTTTTGAATTTTGTAGTATAGTGACATTATTATTTTATAATTGCAGGTGATGACAAGCATATTAATTTGGCAATGAAAATTCTATACCATTTGAGTATGGATGATAGAGTCAAATTAATGTTTACTCAATCCGATTGCGTCAAATTGGTAAGAAATTGACAGTTATACTTGACGACACAATCGAATTTCAATTGTTTTGGCTTGTTCATGTCGATTGGACCGTATATGGCGGATGGCGTGTGGCCGTGTCGGCATTCTGCAGTTCAGTCATAGTCAGTAGAGTTATGATTTCTGTCAAAGTTCTTCATTCATTCGTAAATAATTTAAAAATCTTTTGGCGTTCTTCTTTTCTAATGCTTTTATAATTTATTTTTTAAATTAATTTTGCATGAGTAAACTCTCAGATCAAAGAAATAGGCAGATAGAGCGCTTAGAACACGCGAGTGAAGCCACCAAAGCAAATACAAACTCGCGTCACTACCAAGCTACGCGTCGTACTGCTCACACATCACAAGTGACTTGTTATTGTACGCCAAAATATGCCGTCTCGTGTCTTTAAACATTGTAAAAGTTGGTCTCAAAAACAAAGAATAGAAGATGGGATATATCTCCACTTCGATCAATAATAGCTCTAGATTAAGGATCAGGAACAAAAATGAGTCGCATAAGTGGCCACAGTTGCACACACTCGGAAAGCGGGCGGAAGCTAGTAATCAAATAAAGGCGTACCTTCGCATGATTTCTGTTAATTATGTTCCGTTTATCAAAATGATGCCGTTTATCAACATAATTCTCAAATTTTAAAAAAGGTTGTAGTTGTTGTTCACAATTGACGGAGTAATCGCGTAACAAACACAAAAAAAAACATACCGTCGAATTGAGAACCTCCTCCTTTTTTGAAGTCGGTTAAAAAATATGGGATTATTTTCAACTAGCTTCCGCCCGCGACTCGGTCCGCGCGGATGTCGGTCTTCGCGTGGATGGTTTATTTCCCCATTTTGAGTAACTCTGACAATGACATCTTATAAATATTACGGCGCTGAATCCACTGCGGGTAATGCAACGTGTGTTCGCGGTTCTACAGAACAACGTCTATGAATAAAACTGAAAAATAAGATTTTTTTTCTACGTATTTTTCCAGGATAAAAAGTATCCTATGTTATGCCCAGGATAATAAGGAATAATTATACCAAGTTTCATCGAAATCGAACCGTTAGTTTTCACGTGATGCCTGCACAAACAGACAGACAGACAGACAAACATTTTTTAAATCATATATTTGGGTTTGGTATCGATCCAGCAACACCCCCCGCTATTTATTTTTTCAATATTTTCAATGTACAGAATTGACCCTTCTACAGATTTATTATAGTATAGAAGATAGATATCTGGCAACCGTACACACACACAGATGCACTTGCACGTGTCCCTACAGTGCCCCTCTTATCTGCCGCGCACACTTAAATAAAAAGTAGCTTCACTTTGTTTGTCGCGCACGTTCTATCTGTCAGTTTCTTTGATCTGAAAGTAAACTGTTTTCTTTTCATTAACCACGGTTTCCACCACTGCTCGATCTTTTCTTTATTTTGTTTCTTGTTCGCGACTAAAGTGCCCAAAACATCGTCGTCTGACACTGGTGACGCCATGGGTTCAACCAAACGTCGCTGCCGATTACGCAATTTAAACTGATTATGTGTGGTGAATGGCCACCATTAAACAGGAAAGGAGGAATCTGTAACTGGATTGATTTGATTTCACAGCTCACAGACATGTTGCTGCTGAATGTGAACGGGGACAGTGTGGGCACGAAGGGCGGCGGCGCCGGCGCGGGCACGACAGACGTGCTGCTGGCGCTGTGCATCAACCTGGCGTGGTGCGAGCGCGCCGCCAACCAGATGGCGGCCGAGGGACGCCTGCGCGACCTGCTCGCGCGCGCCTTCCGACACCGCAATGCTATGCTTATGAAACTCGTGCGCAATCTATCACACCACCCACAGAACAAAGCGCTTTTTGTTGTAAGTTTTACTACACGTATACTTGACTATCTGATTGTATATTGCTATGTTATATTGCTTGATAACCACCAGGTTGTCAGTTATCACGTCGTCAGTGGTTGATTACTGATATACTGAACTCGGACAATATGGCACAATTGAGTTCATAGAGACTAACAAATGTTTTAAAGACCGAGACGTCTCACGCTTTACAAAGCCGAATTTGATAAGATATAGGACACTCAAGGGATTGCAGACAGTATTTAACCTCTCGGGCGCGTTACGTACACCCGGGTGTAATAAGCTAAAACGCCCCAGCGCCTTACGTACACACGTCTGTACATAACAGACAGTCGCTCATTGGACGTTGATTTTTATCATTTTCAATTATAAATCGCCCGAGAGGTTAATATCAATTGCAGCTTTATACTTCCACGCGTTCCTGAGAAGAGTCACAGAAGGACAGACAGATAACAAAATGACCCTTTAAGGGTTCCGTTTTTATATCCGGAAAAAAAGCGCAGTCAGTCATCGCGCTTGCGATCAAAGCCAAAGAGACGGTAGAAATATTTTAAAATAATAAAAATTAAAAATTTGCAGGAATTTGTGGGAGATATAGCTGGAGCAGTCACAAATGGTGATGCAACTGAAGAATTTATGGTGGAATGTTTGGGAACTCTCAATAATATACTCAACACGAATAACAACATCGATATTTTCGCAGTAGTTGAACGATACAATTTGATTCCCTGTCTAATGAAGATTCTAGATCCAGGTACTTAAATAATAAGCAATTATAATTAACTAGCTTCTGCCCGCGACTTCCTACGCGGATTTTGTTGGTTATGCCAGCGAAAACGGGGTCGTCAAAATCAAAAGATCTGAAACGTCTGATGTCGAATTCTAAGAGTGTAGCTGGGATCAGACCAGATCTACAAATTTTATACGTGAACGGAGAGTGTTCATCAGGCTGAACAACTCTTGCTAAGGCGTCATGTCTATATGTTATAGTGTAGCTGGGCTCTTGGAATACCCCATCAGGTGCGGAACACCTGATGTGGAAATCCAAATTCAAATCTTATAATAATGTCTTCAAATTTTATATGTCAACAGAGAGTGCTCATCAGGCTGAACAACTCTTGCTAAGACGTCATTCCTATATATGTTATAAAAAAGTTTCATTATTCTAGCTTTAAAAATGACAATACAGTAGAATCCCGATTATTATCCGGATCAAATAAAACCAGGGTTATTCCGTATAATCGAAAATCCGGATAACCGATTGAGCCAAAGCATTTCAAATAATATCAATATTTAAATTTTAATATATTTTTTTATTATGTAGTGGGTTTTACTTAGATAAAACGATATATAAAAAAACCGGCCAAGTGCGAATCGGAGAGCCCATAAAGGGTTTCGTAGCAGCAAGTAACATAATGTAAAAGTTCTTGTAATTTGGTTGTAACTTTGAAAGGTAAATTGCAGTTTACGATTTATGACGTATTAAAAAAAAAACTAATTACTTGATCTTGTTCAAACCAATTTTCTCTGGTAGTTTGCATGGTAATGTACATCATATATTTTTTTAATTTTATGTATCTTTTATTTTAGAAGTTACATGGGCGTAACACACATTTTACCACTCTGTAAGTGTCTCTCGCACAAACTATTCAGTTTAGAAAAAAAATGATTTTAGAAACATCAATATCATGCCATTTGGCTACGGAACACTAAAAACGAGCTTTAACGATAGATAATGAATTACATAAATCCTATGTAATTTAAAATTTTTCTCTACTTCCATACAAACTTTCATCCCCTCTCTCAACCCCTTAAAACGCCTTTTCCGCAATAAAAAGTAGCCCATCCTTTCTCAGAGTGTAAACTATCTGTGTACCAAATTTCATTTAAATCGGTTCAGTAGTTTTAGCAGGAAAACGAGACAGACAGAGTTACTTTTGCATTTATAATATTAATGTGGATTGTTACATAAAAATATATACAGGTGTTTATCGCATTTAAGTATTGATAAAATCAACATCTGTGACATAAGTTGATCTAAATAATAAATCAATCGATATTTCATTCTACGCTGTAGTCGGGTCTAAATTAATTGGACTTCAGTTGCAAGACCTAAAACATAAACTCAAAGATATTTTTTTATTTTGTAAGTATCCGTTTACGTTCCGGGTTCACGGTAATTCGTGAGTCCCGCTACACCGGCAGGCTTTGGCTTTTATGATGCGGCTACGAGTTTTTTTTTTTTGAGAAAGCCAAGCCCACTCCCAATTCGCTAAACCTACTGTTATTGATTTTAGTAAAAGGAGCGAGCGCAGCCGCTAACAAAAACTAGTAGTGAATAGTTAAGGATGCATGTTTTGTGAGTTGCAGACAGCTCGGTGGACCCCGAGCTGGTGCTGGAGGGAGTGGTGGGCGTGGGCGCGCTCAGCAGCGACGAGCGCTCGGCGGCCGCGCTGCTGCGTGCGGGCGCGGCGCACGCGCTGGTGGCGCTGCTGCGTCTGCGCCAGGCCGACGACGACCACGTGCTGCAAACCGTGTTTGCCTTCCGCCAGCTGCTGTCGCACCCGCGCGCCGCTGACTACCTTGTATCGCGCACAGGTACCATAGATAATTTTGTCTTGAGTTAAAAAAAAATATAATAAAACAGGGTCAAGTGACCTACCATGACGTCGTAAAGCGTGAGTAGTTCCGCTCAGGGAACGAGATGGCGCTAGGCGACTTGTATAGCTCTGTCTCTTTCCCATAGCGTAAAGACTCACGCTTTAAGAGGTCACCTGGTCAATCTCGGCTTTAGAAAAATCTTTTTTGAAAAAATTAAACATGCCCCACGCACCATAACCCTAAGGGAGCTTCCCCATGACGCGATGCGACGCAATTCGACCGATTCCAACTACAAGTGAAGATCATCCTTACCAATGCGACACATATGACAAAAAAACGTGCGGTGGTCTACGGGTAGATGAAAAACAAAACACGCTCGCCACGACGACGTCATGTCAATCAAATTGCATCATTATATCGTAGCAGCGAGGACGATTTTAGTTAGTAGAAATTGAAAGTCGCACGATTCCCGTCATGGGTAAGCTCTATATGTTTTTTGTAACCGACTTCAAAAAAGAAGGAGGTTATCAATTCGACGGTAATTTTTTTTTTAATCAACATAATTATCAACAATGAATGAAGGCTGAAAGAAAGAAAGTTTATTTAAATATTTTGTGTTGCAGAGGCTCCAGCCTATCTTATTGACCTGATGCAGGATAAGAACGCGGAGATAAGAAAAATGTGCGACACTTGCCTTGACATCATATCACAGATGCAAAATGAGTGGGCAGTCCGAATAAAGGTAAGTGTCATACACTTAAAAATATAGAAAGGAGTATATAATCATTAGTAAAATATGGTTGATAGTGCACGTAAACAACCATATTTCACTGCTAAACCCGTCAGGCTCTCATATGTTCACAAATGTAGTGAGTTCTCTCTTTGAGGGGAACCCTCGTCTTCCACCAGACGCATATCCTTACCGGTGACGCTCAAGGCGTCGGGGTATTACTGGGCAATTTTCATTTTAGGGTGCCACTTGCGGACAGTGAGTGATGGGTAGCTCGCCGTTCTGTTAAGGACCGGGCCTGACACGTTTAAGAACTAATTGTTTGGATTTCAAACAAATAGATTACTTGACTACTGGCCTAAATACATAATTCAATAACTCGTGTTTTCTTTTAGGTGGAAAGATTTCGCTGCCATAACGGCCAGTGGCTGTCGGTAGTAGAGACTCTTGGTGCTGAAGGCGGTACAGGCGATGCTACTGACGACTTGCCTCCTTATTTATCTGCCGAATACCTAACAACTCATCGCCTTACTACTTCAGGTAATTATAGATAATCGCCTCAAATGAATAAACCTGTCAATTGATTCGTTACAGATAAAGATTGGGACTGAGATAATGTTGTTTTATTCAAGCGTAAATTCACAATCAAAATTCATTAATTAAATGTCAATTGTCCTGAAGTACTATACATTATAACCGATTTTTTATATTCTAGATTCCCAGACATCGTTAAATGACGACTCCGATAGTTTTTCGGGTGATGTCAGTTTGCATCGCGTTAATAGCAGGTAAGTTGTGGTGGTTATATGGGAGAGTTAAGTTTTGACGTTATTAAAAGTACAGATAGTAATACCACAAGTTAGGAGGAAACGGCTGCGGTAAAAAAAAGTATAAGGGAATTTATTAATATTTGGATAAATATAAATGTAGACTCTTAAGAGCCAAAAGAAGTCATCACCATATACCAAGTCATTTCCCAACTATGGTGGTGAAAATAAGAAGTCTATATAATATGCGCAGATTATAAATACTGTCTCTCATTCCAACTTGGTTTTTATGAAGTTACCAGAAGAGCTTTAATCCAAACACTAATAATTAACAATTTACAAAATCCTAGTGATGTTAAGTCTGATTGAACGTTTAAATTTAGGGACCTAGCGCGATTTAATTTTAATATCTAGGCATTGGTTGCTTATCTCTACAAAAAAGTGGACATTACTTTTAAATCGTAAAAAAAACACTGTTCACAGAGGTAAGGTAAGACTATAAATTACCTCTCCTATTCAATTTGACCCGTACTTTCAAGAAAACTGTATATATTTCAGAAAATATTCTCATTGTTTCACTTTGGGTCTAACGACAAAAGTCTTCTCAATCGACACCGTAGATTTTAGTCAGTACGAGTCTGACAGTCCCTCCCGCTCTGCCCTGGGTGGGATGACTCATTTGATGATTTCACCAAAAAAAAAGCTCTTCACACCCGGATCTACGCCCTAGCTTAACGTGTTCTATCACACTTCACTAATTCAAATGTTGTTTTTTCAAGTCTTAAGTGATTAGAAGTGTTAGTGCAATCAAACTTTCCTCTTGACTTCTGCGGACAAAATAACAGCCGACCAAGCTGCAAGTCGTAGGCTTGGCAACATATTGCGTGAAGTCCCAGTTGCAGTCCGAAGTAAAATAACAGCGAAAGGTTTTTATTATTAATTCTTTTCATTTTTTATTTCAGAAACAATTTAGACGATCGTACGGATGATTTTTATGGCGGAACAGAAAATTCTTTAGTCAAGTCTACAGAGAATGATGCTTTTTCAAAGGATATAAATATTTTTCCCTGAATTACTTCTCACTTTCCATGCATTGTATTTATTATAAAATGTATTGTATACTTACCAAAGTAAAATAAACATGTATCATTTAAGTACCTACTGTGTTGTTTATCTCTTGTATTCGTATGCAAGGTGGAATTGTGTAATGGGTCAACCGAAGTTACTACCTTCAGAGTCAGTTTATACCGAGAAGAGATGTGAAGCGAAATAACTGAAAATGTATGTCTTTTCAGATAGTTAATAAAGTTCGATTTGAGTCGCTATTAAAAGGTGCGCTGCGCTGGGCTGCGTCGCGTTATCGATGAAATGTGTATCTTTTCGTGTAGTTTTAAAATTCCCCACTTTAATCCATCGCCTAATCAAACCTTCTGTGGGATGTGGGAGTAGTAGGGGGTGATTGAACGCCATTGGGTCATTGATCTTGAGGTCAAATTCCGAAAGTCATGATCCGCTATTCTCAAGGATTTAGTGACCTTTAGATCAAGGTAAAACGACTGTTAAATTAAAATGAACCCGAGGGCATTATACAGGCTAAATTTTACAAGTGGGCATGGATGGCTAAATCTCGAGGCCGATTTTGTGATCTTTTTCAGTAGATCTCAGAAATGTCAACGTAGAGTAGTTAATATGTGTTTTATAATCATTTTAAATTGCGCACTCCATTTCTGTAAGTCTATGGTTTCTGCCTACTATCCCATAGACAAATATCACTAGCCCATAGACTTAAAAAACCTGACAGACAACTGACAATGACAGTGGAATGGCATAAAAAATTCAACAAAATTGGTACCTATTACCGATTACATTTTAGGACTTTGTAGGCTATTTGTGCACAATTAATTTGATCTATCATGAATAATACGGCATCACGGTTCCCTGTGAAACAATGTATCAGGTTGACTACAATAAATGTTACCCGCCGTTGTATGGCTTCTAAAATTGAAGATGTCCCTACCCACACTGGCCAAGTAAATAATATATTTTTTATATTATTATTCATAGCGATATAAATTTAGCAGTTCATTGTATTTATTATATATTATGGAAATTTCAAAACGAACTTATACATAACTTATTGAGAAAATAAAATAGAATATAAAAATATGTTCTTACATAACAGTAAACAGAGCAATAAAATCCGCAATGTGAATTAAATTCATACATTCTTGTCACTATTATTGTGAGGCATATATCTTTGATTACTTGCATTTTTATTTGATTACAGAGCAAATTTACAACTTGAAAGCATTGCAGGTTGTTGCTTGCAATGAATTTCTATGGAATTTTATTTGTTACTTAGTGATGAAATAGTCTCAAAATTGTGCGCCGTAATTCGTAATATTCTTCTATTAATAAATTAATTTTAACTAGTTCAGTTCAGTCTAGTAAAACTATCTAATAGATAGGTCTTAATAATTTGTTTTTATTTACAGAAATGGCAATCTGATGACTACAGATTAGCACGATTTATGAATGCCCCTAAGCAAGTCAATCCAAACTGGGCAGTTAATTTGATAGCAGAAGTGCCACCAAAACAGGTTACACAAAGGGTAGTGTGGTGTGATGGAGGCAGTGGTCCTGAAGGACATCCCCGTGTTTACATCAATTTGGTATGATTCAAGTTATTTTAGATAATGACTTAGAAGAAGACATCTTTTGCTCCTTCACCAAAAGATGTGGCCTACAAACGGGAAATTGCATGCATTTAACCCTTTATAGGACGGCTCATACAAAGTGGCCAGTAAACTGGACACTCACTTTAAGGTCGTTATAGATTTTTATTTATATATTGAACCTTATAAACATTTACGACCGTATGATTTTCATGACTTTCTCGAAAAACAGAGATTTTCAGGTCTTTTTTCAAGAACATGTCATTATAATTTACGGCACAGAATATATATTTATCACAAAATATTAAGAATTAAATAAAAAGTTAGGGTGTGCGTTAAAGGGTTAAACTTAAAAATACCATTTTGTTTTAATTAATTATTTTTCCCTAATAAGTGAAGTGCCCTGCCGGGGTCGACCAAGGGATTACCGTGACCCCGGTACGTAAAGGGCTAGTGAAGGACACCGTGGATTTTAGTCAGTACCAGTCTGACAGTCCCTCCCGCCCTGCCCTGGGTGGGAGAACTCATTTGATGATTTTACCCTGCAAAAAGAAAAAAAAAAAATAAGTGAAGTGTGATTTGTGGATGACAGGCATTGTTATATTATCTATCTTTTTTTTATATTGAACAAAGCCTTGATTATTGGAGTAGTATTGACAACATCAAGAAAATATTCTAGAACTAGAAATGAAGTTAGCCTGAATTCAACAACCATGGAATTTTGGCAAACAAAGTCTTATTGTGCCACCATAGTAGATATTTTTTTTCAACTTGTACTGAATTCTGCAATGCATTTAAGACTTTGTTTATAAACAATTGATCATGTTTAGCACTTAACATATGTAGATAATGTGAGGGCTTCAATAGGTATTTTAATGTGTTAAATTTTATTTTACAGGACAAGCCTGGTGATCATTCTTGTGGATACTGTGGTCTGCGCTTTGTCAAAAAGGATAGCCACTGAGTATGTTGATATTCTAAAGACACCTTATAAAAGTTCTCTCAACCATTTGTTTTCCTAAAAAATGTTTTGTTGTAGTTGAAATGTTGAAAATACAAAAAATAATTCAAGTAGGCTAAGCAGCTGTTTCATTGTAAATAAGAAATACCCTAAGAGTAAAAAAAAAAAGTTGACTTAATTAGTTGGTTTTTACACCTTGGCAGGTACAAAAATCTAGAAAAAGAAAATTCTACAGTATACTAATAAACTGTATTTCACACGGGCGCTACAAGTTGCTGCTAAAAGTACACAACTTTTCAGCTAAAAGTATCTGTGTTACTTTTCTAACATAAGACTGCGGTTCCACTGAGGCGGATCGGAGGTGTGCGTTACCCCAACAAGAAAGTATCTCCTAGAGTTATATGAATAGAACGTATAGTTGGTGCCTTATCTGCTGTAAATGTGCCCCCACATAAAAAATGTGTGGCCCCGTCGTTTCGAAAAAAAATCGAAAAAAAGATTCTTGCTGGGGTAACGTTTTTCTAGCAGGAAAATTCTAAACGAATGATCGGAGAGAGAAAAACTGTGCATGGCCAGATAGCTTATATGTGTGCCAAAATGTGCCCCCAAAAATAAAATCTGTGCCCCTTCAGATTTTCGAGATATTGCATTTCCTGCTGGAGTAACGTTTTGATGAATAGTATATCTCTAAAACCATTGCATGTGCCCCTGTAGAATAAATATACGCGAGTAGCTCTTAATGTGTGCCCCTTTGTGCCCCAATTAGATTTTAGAAAATATTTATAGTTTTCAAGTTATCGCGGTTTTATGAAAACCCGAAAAAACATCGCAGCGCCTAAATGAGACAAAGCATAACTTCGCTGAAAACTGTATTCGGTCCTTCTTGACGCTAATAATAACCATACAAAGTTTCAAAAATGTTCATGCATGCGTTTTTGAATAATCTTGCTAAAAGTAAAAACGATGGTGTCATAACTTTGACGGCAAAATACAAGGAACTGGCACAATCCCAGATGTGTAGGTATAAACCAAAATCTTGTGCCTTTAGTCAAAAATATATGGTGAAAATATTGAGCTTCAAATGTTACGCATTAAGTAAATATAAACAAAAAACCAAAATATGTAAACAACGGCTGGTTATCCGACCAAATCTGAATGACTACTAAAAAGCGACGGATTCATACTTAACGAGGACCTTCTTTACTTTACTCACTAACCGTGTTCCCACGTGTTGGTAACGCACACGGATCGGAGCAGAGCGAAGACGAGCTGTGCCGCGATTCACAAATCACATGGAGGAGTGGAGAAGAGATGTGGATTTTGATCACTCACATTCAATATAAATTCACCTCTTAGGTCTAGATTGAGGAACCACACTAAAACTATTGTATTTTCTATCATTTTAATACTACAGTCCAAATTTTAAAATGGTAATATGCATAATTGTTGCTAAATGCTTCAAAATATTCAAAATGTACATCTATTAAAAGGCCCAAAAATGTATGGAGCCTGAATGTTCTCCTTTCTGTTCTCCACAACTTAAAGCCTGCGACTTACATGGGGTGATGTCCCACATGAGGCGATTCCGAAATGCTATAAAACGCACACCCATGCGAGCCGCTTCACAGCAGAGTGTTGAATTTTGAGAAATTCATTTACGAGATTTTTATGTTGATTTAGGTGTGATCTTGAAAATATACAAAGTCTCAAGTGACTCTAGTGTGCTAATTTTATAATTATAATGAGGAATAATGGAATATCCAACTTCTTTATTGTAAAATTCAAAACTAACTGGCTGACCGATCTATCAACGCACAACTGAAAACGCAGGACCTTTTTTTTGTCGTGTTGAAATTTAAATGAGTCCTTCCACCATTCCACCATGGCAGAGCGGGAGGGACTGTCAGACTTGTACTAACTAAAATCCACGGTGTCCTTCAATAGCCCTTTACGTTCCGGGGTTACGGTAATTCAAAGTCCCGCGACCCCGGCAGGCTATGGCCCTCTATAGGCTCCTCGTCATTTTGCTGACACACTGAGGCGCGCGTGGAACACAACGCGCCGTCGACCCGGGCATGGTCTATGGTCGGACAGCGAGTCGCCCATTAGGCCGCGTTTCCACTGACGCGGAGCTGAGCGGAGAGGAGCTTAGCGGTGTACAAATTGACCAATGACTATGCTTGAAATCTCCGCTCCGCTTCAATGGAAATAGTACGAGCGGGGTGGAGCAGAGCTGAGCGGATATTCATACATCGAGGTGGTGCAGTGCGGAGGACAGCGAGCATTGGGGTGCAGAGCGGAGGACAGCGGGGCAGTACGGAGCGGTGCGGAGCGGGGCGGTGCGTGACTCGCGTTGTTGCGAGTTGTCTTCGTTACGTCACTAGGTGCATCAAAATGGATGAAAAGTTCATCGCCCTTCATCGCTCCTCTCCGCCCAGCTCCGCTCCTCTGCGCCCAGCTCCGCTCCTCTCCGCCCAGCTCCGCTCCTCTCCGCCCAGCTCCGCTCCTCTCCGCTCATCTCCGTCCAGCTCCGCTCCTCTCCGCCCAGCTCCGCTCCTCACCGCTCCTCTCCGCCCAGCTCCGCTTCAGTGGAAACACTGACCACTTTTCACCGCTCTTCTCCGCTCCTCTCCGCCCAGCTCCGCGTCAGTGGAAACGCGGCCTTACTCGTTGCCCGCATACCCAATGCCCAGGGACCTAGGAGAAAATTTGCATAAGCGTTCCTTATGTAACGTAGCTGTATGTCGCGTGTTCGATCCCCGCACGAAATAAATATTTGCATGATCTGCAAGTAGTTGTTCCGGGTCTGGGTGTTTGTGTATGTGAGTTTCTATGTTTGTAAACGCACCCACGATACAGGTGAAATTCCAAGTGTGGGGCAACGTTTATTTCAAAATATAAGATTTTTTATGATTTCGAATAGATTAAGGCTCAGTAGAAGTCAAATAACAGAATAATAGGAATTTTTTAAAAGCATTGCCTTGATGAATTATCATTTATTTTTTTAATTGTATGTATTGCTAAAGTTTGCCATATAGGCACATGTGATTACTTCCCAGAATTTGATCCCGATCATCAACACTATCGAACGGTGTAATATCACAGAATGCTTAGTAGTACTAAAAATACAGGGTGTGATTTTTGATTTTGATTTTTTGCGGAAGGGACTGTTAGACTTGCAGGGTTATAAGGTGGAGGCTGTCCTTTCCCGCACGGCGCCCGCTCATACTTCACTAGCATGACTGCTTCGCTGAAGGAAGCGACTGCTTCCCATTCCGTGGCAACATGGCCCCGACCCATTCCGGGCGCGAGAAGTCCCGCCTATCACCTCCGTGAGGACACGTCGTTGCTCTGCTCAAGCGGGGCAGACCTGCACTGTACGCTCCACCGTGTCCTCCAGGCGAGCCTAGCAGTGGTAACAACCAGGCATTTCTGCCTTTCCAATTAGACACAGGAATATGTTCTCGAATTATATTTTGGCGAACAACTCTGAAACATGACGTTTTATGATAATATTATGTTCACATACATATTACAAAATAAAAAAACCAACCAAATTGAGAACCTCCTTCTGGTAAAAGGAATTATATTCCCTATTACCCATTTTATTTGAGGTAAGGAACAGGTTAAGAGAACCCAGTTCTCCCACCAAAATAGGGCTCTTCCTCCTTACTATGCCCTGTTTATTTGGATTTTTGAAATCTACCACTAAAAGTTACCCAGAAACCATTCTTTGTAAGCTTGCATTTGATTAATGGTTAAAAGAGCACATAGTACACATAGTATGCATGTGGATTACGTGCACCTTTTAATAAATCAGCCAGCCAATACCAACTCAGTCGTCACAGGAGTGGGGAACTCGAGTCTAAGGTGTGGCAACCTTATAGGCTGGCTGACTTATAATGGTATGCCAAAATAAATACTCTTTTAAATTTCTAAATTGGACGTAGTTATGCAAACTAGAACCATCCCACACTTTGAGTGAAATTGAGTTACGTATGTAGATAGACTGTGTATGGTGTATTACATCTCCTCAGAAAAAATCCTGGCCGTGATAGTACGCCACAAAGCAAAAAAAAGGAGCCGTTTAAGGTACTAACCCGAGTTTGAGTCACTTTTTGTAAGCAAAACGGACTCATGTATCATGGTACTTATCATACTTTAGAATTTTTATTACGCAAAATAGAACCAAGCTACATGATTCCCAGAAGAAAATAAAAATAAAAATTATATTTATCTTTTGTGGCTTGGTTCTATTTTGTGATGCAATGTTAGGGTTTTTGTGACTGCACAAAGCAGCCGTATCATCAGCGAAGGTGGCAGAGAGAACTTCTTCTGACGTTGGTAAGTCTGCTGTGTATATCAGGTAGAGGGTTGGACCCAATACAGAGCCTTGGGGTACTCCAGCTTGTATGTCGTAGAATTTCGAGTATGAGTAATTAATTTTTACTCGGAAAATCCTGTCTTCTAAGTATGAGTTCAATAATACATACAGGTTGTGTGGCAGTTGTTTTTTTTATTTTAAACAGCAAGCTCTGGTGCCAGACCTTGTCGAACGCTTGCTGTACGTCCAGGAACACAGCCAAACAGTAGTGTTTTCGCTCCAGACCTTCCTTTATCTTATTTATCACTCTATGCACCTGCTCCACGGTAGAATGGCCCGTTCTGAATCCGAATTGATGTTGTGGGATGATATTGCCCTCTTTAAGATATTCATTAAGCCTAAGTGCAGTGACTTTCTACGTGTAAGAGACGAGAGAAGAGTATTGGCCTGTAAGAAGACACAAGGTGTGGTGGTTTTCCTAGCTTTGTGTCTGAGTCCAACCCAATCTGCTTTCTTGCTATAGAGCTTTTCTTTAGCCTGTCTTTCTATTAAGGATGTGCTTATAATGACAATCAGAGGGTTGTGATCAGAACTGCTATCCGAGCAACTTTCAGCGCTTAGGTAAACATTTGAAAGTCCCTTATAAACAAAGAAGTCCAATAGGTCAGGGATTTTATTGAGGTCTGTAGGCCAATATGAAGGTTCACCCGTACTAAAGGCGCGTAGGTTATTTTTGTTGAGGCTTTTTTAAATTCTCTACCTCTAGGTAATGTCAGGCGGGAGCCCCAGTAGATATTTTTAGCGTTCTAGTCTCCGCCACATATAAATCTTTGTCCAAGAGTTCTGAAGAACGCTGTAAAGCTGTCTTCTTTTAAGATGCTTCTGAAACCAGAAGTACATCTATGTCATGATGAGCAAGAAGTATTCCTACATCTTGTTTGTGTTTGACTGAAGATTTAGACTTTGAAGATGCTGCTTAAGTAACTTTATGAGATGAATAATAGTGATTTTTGACTGTTATAATTGTGTAATTATTAACCATTTCTGTGTGTAAAAGTAGTATTAATTGTTCATACGTACAAGTTGCAATAAACAAATATGAATAAACCATTTATCTAACATTTATTTCTCCTAAAAAAAAAACAACAAAGAACCAAACCACAATATAATAATTTTGCTATAAGGAACCATCAGGTTTTTTATCATAAATAAACACTAAACTGTCATAAAATTGAATTATGTAGTTTTCCTATATTCTTGCTAACACAGTCCTTTAACGTTGTTAAGTTATTTATCTCTTAAAACTTACCTATTTTTTTCTTCACACCTTTAAAACAAAAACCTAATTATCTCAAAACTGATATGTTGTGGGTTAGTTCTAGTTTGCATAACTACGTCCAATTCAATTTATTAATAAATAATTTTATATTACATCTGAAAGCAATCCTTACTTTATATTCAAAGCAAATTAATACTTTTGGAATTTCAACTGGTTATTCATTATTTTTGGTTGGTTCTGCATTTTCTTTGCATAGTTCTTGTCTGATTTCTTTATTTGACTGTAACAGTTCCTTCAACCTTTCATGTATGTCATCATTTTTTTGTTCCAAATAATCCAATGCTGAATTCAACTCATCTAATTTAGAATCCAACATGACATATTCTGAAAAAGAAAAAGTTTATACTGAATTACATACTACTTTTTTTGTCATCTTTTAATAATTTGTTTTTGGAATATTTTTTTAAATTATGAAGTAAGTCACATGCTTGGCTTCAATCTAGCCCAGAAGCAACTATGAGGCCGATTGTTCTGCTCTCAGTGGGTTACAGGTAGCCTTTGGGGCTGTTGCCCAGGCATAACTGCTAGGAATTGGATCTGACCGACCATAGTTTTTCACTCTTTGTACTATTTGTACAACCTAGTTTAAAGACTATGATGGTTTTTAAATTCACCATATTTAGTTGTCTACAACAATAAATTCATATTTTACTACTAATATCACACTGTTCAATTACTTGTAGCCATAACATCCTAACTTCAGGGGCGTCCTTGTAGAGTTAAATCTAGGAATATACTAAATAAAAAGCTTAGCTTTACTTCTTTCACACCAAATGACTAAAAACATTGAATTATTCAAATGTTAATTTTCTATGAAGCACCACTGAGATAAACTTGACCGAAGGTTTCTCTCTATAAACCTGATTATGAGCATTAATTATTAATGTTCACCAATAATATTTGGCAATGACAAGGTATTAACACTTACCTTCTACGACATTTTCATCGGTCTGTTCTGTGGGCACAATATCATTGTTATCCATAATACCATTTTGGTTACTGTTATTCTGATCTTGGCCAGCCATGCTGAAATAGTATCTGTGATATTTGTTCTTTAGTGCGTATTCGATTTTTTCCTCGCAATGACAGCAAACAGTAGATAAACGAATGTTTCTTGATTTCTATTTTCTTCTCCGGTTCGCGATTGACATGACAGACAGGCTGATTGTGTTGCTAGATTCTATTTTGAGAAATCCCATAATTTTCAAAGAAAGTCCTATGCTGCCTTCAAGAAAATTCATGTTATATTATTTAAAAACAAATACAGTCCTTTTCAAAGTTTCGTTTTATTTTGTTTAAAATCTTTTCTAATAAAGCTGATGAAGAGTTTGTTTTTTGTTTGATTAGTTGACCGCGCTAATCTCGGGAACTAGTGGTTAGAATTAAAAAAGATAGTTTGTTTGGGATAGTCCACTTTTTGAGGAAGGCTATAGGCTATATAGCATTGCGCTACATCATGGCCCCTTTTCTAAGTAACAAGTGAAGGTTTATAGAGTTATAGTTTATTTGGTTTCACGCACTGCCGTCGTCGAGCATCGGTACCTTATTCGATGACACTACCTTTCGCTTCGCTGTTTCTCTCCAGTAAGGAGCCCCACTCTGCTCACCTCATCGCTGTCACTGTGGTGAATTTGTCAACAGCCTCGGATACCATGGCCTGTCTTGCAGCCGTAGAGCGGGCCGTTTGGCGCCACACGCGAACATAAACGATATTTCGGCGTTCCAGCTGTTTTAGAACCCAACGGCTTGGCACGCGACGATGGCAAAAGACCTGACGGTATGTCTTTGTTTCCTTGGAAGATGGGTAGGCCTCTAGTGTGGGACGCAACCTGTGTGGATACTCTTGCGCCATCTCATCTTGCAAGTTCATCGTGCTCTGCTGGCGCTGCTGCTTCGGTAGATGAGAAACTCAAGCGGTGTAAATATAGCAACCTTAGTGGTAACTAAATTTTTGAGCCGTTTGGGGTTGAAATGGGGTATGAGTGAATGGGGCACGGGGTCCGAGTGCTAACAGCCTCTACAAAGACATTTCTAAAAGACTTGTTGACGCTTCCCGTGACCCAAAAGCTGGCTTTTACCTTGGCCAGAGGCTAAGTATTGCCATTCAAATAGGCAACGCCGCCAGTCTCTTGGGAACATTACCAGCTGACAGCGTTGAGAATGAATTTTTCGATGCGCTATAAGAGTTTAGTTTTATTATAATTTCGTATTTTTATATTTCTATAGATTAATTAATATTTATGGGTTTATAGAGTATCTTATATTAATTTCAGCCATCAGGCTGAAATTAATATCAACCTGGCTAAAGGCTGGTATTGTAAACGTAATTCTGGTACCCCTGTGCTTCACTACGGCTCTGACAATACTGATATATAAATTGTGTCGGACATTACATACTGATAAAAAAATAAAACAATTTCGTGTACTGTTAATAAAGGGCAGTATACAAGCAGTTTAACCAACCGTACAGTGGATAAATACTAACAACTGACTGCAATTTTTTGTTGGTGTTATGTTCAGAGTAAAAATATGATAAGTGATTTTTTTTTAGTCATCAATACTCGATTGTACCAACAAATTTGTCGTTTATTCTGTATCGTCGGTCAACTGCCAATCTTGGTATTTTTGCATACAAGGACCGAGTAGTCTTGGTACGTGGTACGTGACAAGTACTGAAAACTGGTACGTATACCAATAAATTGGTACGTCTAACATCCCTGGACTTGAAATGCTATGAATTAGCGTTTTCATTTTCTTATAATGTCTGTGCCAAAAATCCGTAAAACCCTGGACCATTCCCTAAGTGTGGCAACATTGAAAATAGCACACACAGCCACAGACTAAGTAGAGAACAATGGACATGTGATAAAATATCTATGGAAAAAAAGAAACATTCAGACAGAAAAGATGGACTGAATAATAGCTGCCTAAAATGTATTCCACTCACCTAGAAAGATAGTAATCGAAGAGCGGATCCTATATTTCTGTTTCAGGAAAGAGTTAGATACAGTCTGTCTATAAATCATGAAGACGAGGTTTAAGGGAACAAAAATGATTCATTCAAACTAGGACAACACTAAATCAAAGTACGTCATATGTTAAAGACTTGTATCTATGGTCATCATCATCATCTTCCGAGAGTTTTACAGAGTCAACGATTGTAGATTTTCAGACGCCAATTATACGAAGATTTTTGTTGAATATCTGAACTCATCATCTTCCTGCCCTTATCCCATTTTACTTGGGGTCGGCGCAACACGTTTTTTTCTTCCATTCTCCTCTATCAATCGTCACAGTATCATTTATTCCTTTTTCTTCCATATTATTCCTTAAACAATCCACCCATCTTTTCTTTGGCCTTCCTTTTCCTCTCCATCCATCAACATTCATACATAACACTCTCTTAGTCACATGAGTGTCATCCCTCCTCATCACATGTCCATACCAAGACAGACGATTCCCTTTCATTTTTTTTGTAACAGGCACCACTTTCAAACTTCGACATTTAAAACATGGACATCAAACTTCCCCTTTTAAACTCATTCCTTACTTAATCCATTCTTTTCACTCCACACATACATCTTGACATTCTCATCTCCGCTACATGCAATTGTTTCTCATCTATCTTTTTAACCGCCCAGAACTCCGATCCATACAAAACAACAGGTCTAATCACGGATTTGTATATTTTCCCCTTTAACTTGAGAACCACGGATCCGTGGGTCGCAAGTTGTTCCGGTGACCTGTCGCCATTTCATCCATCCCGAGTTAATCCGGTGTGTTATGTCCCGGTCTACATCCCCATCTCCTTGGACAAGCGACCTGAGATACCGAAAGTCGGAACAGACTGGTATGGGAGTTCCGGCAAGTGTAATGGGCACAGGACTGGAGAGACCGCCAAAATCGCAAAACAAATATTCTGTTTTGGTTCTGCTCAATTTCAGGCCAACGTTCTCCTGTCTTTGCCACCACGCCTCCAATCTGCTCTGGACCTCTAGGCCGCTCTCGGCAATTAACACAATGTCATCGGCAAACAGCATACACCAGGGGGCCTCTTCCTGAATGTCCGACGTCAGAGTATCCATTATCATCAGGAAGAGGTACGGGCTGAGAGCCGACCCTTGGTGCAAGCCAACCGCTACATGGCATATTCATGCCATGAATAAATATTAATAAAAAAAGTACATCATTATGTCATCAGATGTCATCGAAGTTTATGCGACTCGTTATCTATTTTTACTGCTTTTCAAGTTTACAGTGGTTAAAACTGCAAGGAAACATGTTAAGTATCAGGAAAACACATCAGAGAGGAGTTCTGGAAATTAGTTTAAGTGTTACAGCGATGTTTGTTATATCACCAAGCTGTACCAATTTTATCTTTGGATGATGTAATATGCTCGAACAGCAGCTATGACAGGTACAAAATTGTTTGCGACGTATGCGTCCGATAGTTTGTTCCCAGCTTAATTCTATTCACATGGCAATATTATTTTTTACAAGTCATGATAAATTTCATAGGGCAATAAGTGTTCTAAATACGTCATATTTGACGAAGGAGGAAGCCTTTGTTTTCAATTGCGAAAAAGAATATAGTAATAATTATTTTCTATTTCACAAATTGAGTAGTTATTGTTTACCTAGAGTAAGATATCCACCGTACATTGATTTTATTGTACTAAGCGGTTTATATATTGATTCACAAGTGTTTTTATTTTCCAGCAAAGGGACCTAATTGAACGCAAATCGCTGCGTGCATAGTTACAAATAAACTTCCCAGTGTTTCCGATTGTATATTGCTACGTACGTAATGACTTTTATATTTCGTGTGAATACATATTTTGTTAGTTAAATAACAAATACTGTTAAGTTTCATCGCATAGATTAAGTAAATTCGACGTGTGATGACTCATACATCAATATTAAACGGAAAGTTAAAATCTTTTCAGCAAACCTCATCAAGGTTGCGGATATTTGGACATCCCTAAACTATTAATTAATGATCTAGTACATTGCCCTTTCTATACCATGTAGCTAAGTAACAAGTTATTGATGAAAACTCAGATAATAGAAGTGACTAATATGGCTAAATTAGAAATTATATAAATAAATCTGGGGCATTGTTGTTTTCTGGCTTGGTAAAATAACAAAAATGTACATTAAATAGTGTTGTTGCTTTTTAAATAGCTGTTTAACATGACTATCCATTTCACATGAAATCCCTTTGGGCCCTTGGAGAGCATGACATTAATTCTGACAGTGCTGGCTCACACAGTTTTGACAAAGAATATAGATATTTAGTTTACAAACAACTAGTCAGAAAACCAGTTTTATAATAGGGTGTTGTGATTCCCCGAAACTTAATAGAAGAGGTCAGACTGATAGACACTAAAAATTTTAATACTGGTATTCAGAAGCGTCTGTTTAAAATGGAAGTAGATATTACATGTTGGACAAAGCTAGGCATGCTAGAAAATGATTTAAGTACTCTATTATTTAGACCATTCTCAACAGATAACAACTGACAACCCATGTCATGCAAAAGTTATAATGTGTACCTTAATTAAAGGAAGGTCCATTTTTATGTATACTTGCTATCAGGATTTCAAAATAGACAAAAGTGGTTTGATAATATTGTTACCAGCATTTATACTTGCATTTATTTATGCCAGTATCAGTATTAGTGCTGTGTAGTTATACAGGTGCTATATTTCTATAGAAGCAGAACTGCTTCACTACATGTAATATCAGATTTTGGTAAACACAATATGCAAAACCAGATATATTTCAGTTTGCAAGACAGGTTGTGTTGTACGAAATAGTAGTTGTTCAGAGAAAATGAACCAATTTCTTTGTTGTAGATTGTGGTTTTACTAGATGTGCCTGGCACTTTTCTAGGTCATTTATTTCATTACTTAATTAGTGCTCTCAAAGTGGCATGCCCTAGAAGCAAACATCCAAAGACATGTTACTATTCTCAAACTCCTAATGGGTTCACTGATGGCACAATCCCTTTTTCAAAAGACTTTCTGGCCAGAAATTGGCATTTAATATAAAAAATAAGGTTGAAGATATATTTCACTGTGCTCTTGCTTTATCACTTTGATCCAATTACTTGTTGTATGTGTATGTGATAATGTCCAATTGATCATAGCCTCATAGGTAATATTATCCATGTAATTAGTTGTATATCTGTATTATATTAATTTCAGAATCAAAATGACGTCGGGACCATACAACTACTCCTACATATTTAAATATATTATCATTGGAGATATGGGAGTAGGCAAATCATGCCTGTTGCACCAGTTCACGGATAAGAAATGTTAGTATATTCTTATTTTTCTAGGTAGTTTGTCACCGGACACGCCGCAATCGCGGCGGTAAGACCCCTCTTTGAGGAGTGGCTGGATAGGCGTCACGGCGTCCTTACCTTCCGCATGACGCAGGTCCTCACCGGACACGGAAGTTTCGGGAGGTTCCTGTGTCTGATAGGGAGGGAAGAAACGCCTGGGTGTCACCACTGCGAGGATCGTCCGGAGGACACGGTGGAGCATACGGTGCAGCACTGCCCCGCTTGGGCAGAGCACCGCCGTGTCCTCACGACGGTGATAGGCGGAGACCTCTCGCGCCCGGCATTGGTCGAGGCCATGCTGCGGGGCGAAACGGAGTGGGAAGCGGTCGCCTCCTTCTGCGAAGCAGTCATGCTCGTGAAGGAGGAGGCGGGCCGCCTGAGGGAGAGGACAGCGTCCTCCCTCCACCCCAGCCGCAGTGGTAGACACCCACAGCGTCGGACGTCACAGGACGATCTCCGGCCACCGTAGGCGCGGGCATGCGGGCAGCGAGTAATGGGCGACTTGCTGTCCGACCATGGACCATGCCCGGGTCGACGGCGCGTTGTGTTCCACGCGCGCCTCAAAGAGTGTCAGCATATTGACGGGGCCTGTAGAGGGCCAAAGCCTGCCGGGGTCGCGGGACTTACCCATTACCGTGACCCCGGTACGTAAAGGGCTCGTGAAGGACACCGTGGATTTTAGTCAGTACAAGTCTGACAGTCCCTCCCGCCCTGCCCTGGGTGGGAGGACTCATTTGATGATTTTACCACGCAAAAAAAAAAAAATGTAGTTTGTCACATAATTCTTACTTTCTTTTACTGTGTAGCCACCCCCTGGTGTCAGAAGGCCTAAATTTAATTTATATTGATGTGTTATTTACATTACAAAGAAATTAATAGATAGGTTAAAACAAAAGCAATATGGGAAAAGATTTTCTTTAAGGAACTGGGGGATGCCTTTGGCCAGCATTGGGATGATAAGGGTAAAAGAAAAAGCAATAGCTATTTGTTGTAAAAGTTTAAGCTTGGGATACAATACAGTAAGGGACAAAAGACCCACAACATGTATTGGCGACATGTCAAACGAAGCCAGCCGATTTCATTTGAAACATCTGACGACATGTCTAGCGAAGACTGGCAACATTGCGTCATTTCACTCAATATCGTCGGCGACACATGTCGCAGAACACTTGTCCCATAAGGTATCCCTGGTTTCATGCATACATCATTGTGCAGATATAGCAGAAAATAGTGTATTAAGATTACAGTATTTTGATTAGGAAATGGGTGAAAATCGTAGCTATGCGGCTACGATTTAGCGTACTAAGTTGTCTACGTAAGTTGTATTTTGTAGACACTTCAAATAATGGTCAACCATTTCATGAAATGTTCACATCATCAGGATATTATTTAATGATATTTATGGAAAGCTAGTGGCTAAGTGCACAATCATTTCATGATAATTATGGCTAAGTACATAAATACAGGGAGGCCGTAACATTGCCGTTCAAAGAATCAATCCCTCGTGTTGTGGCGTATCCGAATCACTCCCAATTAGTCCAGTCAATGGGGACAAAAAAAGAGGTTTTGCCTTGCATTATGTGGTGTAGTTTTTTCAGTATCGTCAGTCAGCCAGTCGGTTTTAATCTTGAATTCATTTGATTTTTTTTACTTTAGTATCAATGCACAGCCAAAACCACTACGCAAAGAAGCATGATATTTTGCACAAGTGTTCCATAAATATGACGTTCGTGTGTACGAAGGGTTTCGACCATTAATAACAATTAGATACACAATCCCGTACAAAACCGATCAAGTAGGTTCATAAAATAGAAAGAGAAAGAAAAAAGAAAGAAACAGAACTGGCCAGTATATACCAAAACAAATTGAACCTTATTCGAATGAATTAAAGTCCGATTTACAACGGTCTAAAAAACTACTGAACGCCAGTAACATGAAATGAGTGTAGGCGAACTATAGACATTTTTATCATTATATATAATAAAACTAAGTCGATAAAATGTGCGTGCCGATAAAACTTAAAAAGGAGTCCCGGCACGATAAAGGGACTTATGTGGTGTGATAGCCCTTTATCCCCCCTCGAACAAGAAAATTCCCGTTTTAATCTAAAGGGCATGTTTTTAAAGATAAAAGGGACTTTCCGACCCTTCAACTTGGAAATTAAGTGCAGTGGCGCCATCTGTTATCGAATATTTGGACTTAGACTATACACTCCATAGTTTCATAGTGTATAGTCTCCATAGTTGTGAGCCATTGCAGCATGTGTAGTAATGGCGCGAAATTTAAAATTCCAGATTCAATAAAATCTTAAATTTCATTTACGCTACCGCTACAGAAGTTAGAAAGTTCCCGTTTTAATCTAAAGGGCGTGTTTTTAAAGATATAAGGAACTTTCCAACCCTACAACTTGGAAATTAAATGTAGTGGCGCCATTTGTTATCGAATATTTGAACTTCATTTTCTCGAATATTCTAGAGCCTAGCTCTCTGCATATATAAGAGCCCGGTGTCGCTCACCAGAGTTAGTTTGATTTGAACAGCGAAATTAACCTACACTATTGATAATGTAATGGATCAAGAAGATGCAGTCCATTTTCCACAGGAATTTCTTAATTCTATAAACCCGAGTGGCCTCCCGCCACATTCTCTCAAGTTAAAAATTGGTGCCCCAGTTATTTTACTTAGAAATCTTAAGCCACCAAATTTAGTTTCGGGAGGTACCTGTGTCTGATAAGGAAGAAGGAACGCCTGGGTGTCACCACTGCGAGGATCGTCCGGAGGACACGGTGGAGCATACGGTGCAGGACTGCCCCGCTTGGGTAGAGCACCGCCGTGTCCTCACGACGGCGATAGGCGGAGACCTCTCGCGCCCGGCATTGGTCGAGGCCATGCTGCGGGGCGAGACGGAGTGGGAAGCGGTCACCTCCTTCTGCGAAGCAGTCATGCTCGCGGAGGAGGAGGCGGGCCGCGTGAGGGAGAGGACAGCGTCCTCCCTCCACCCCAGCCGCAGTGGTAGACGCCCACGGCGACGGACGTCGCAAGACGATCTCCGGCCACCGTAGGCGCGGGCATGCGGGCGGCGAGTAATGGGCGACTCGCTGTCCGACCATGGACCATGCCCGGGTCGACGGCGCGTTGTGTTCCACGCGCGCACAAGGAGTGTCAGCATAGTGACGGGGCCTGTATAGGGCCAAAGCCTGCCGGGGTCGCGGGACTCACAAATTACCGTAACCCCGGTACGTAAAGGGCTACTGAAGGACACCGTGGATTGTAGTCAGTACAAGTCTGACAGCCCCTCCCGCCCTGCCCTGGGTGGGAGGACTCAGTTGATGATTTTACCACGATAAAAAAAAAGCCACCAAAATGTAACGGGACTCGACTTCAGGTTAAATTTCTTCGCAATAACGTGATCGTTGCAACAGTTTTGACTGGTCTAGCGGTTGGTCAAACAGTACTTATACCTCGGATCCCAATGATTCCAAATGATTTGCCTTTTCATTTTAAAAGAGTCCAATTCCCAATTAAATTATCTTCTGCCGTAACGATAAATAAATCACAGGGGCAAACCTTTTAATATGTAGGATTAGATTTACGGCAAGACTGTTTTTCGCACGGTCAACTATATGTCGCGTTGTCAAGATCAGGTTGCGGAAACAATCAATATATTCTTCTGCCACAAGAAAATAAAACAAAAATATAATTTACTCAGAAGTACTTTAAAATAATATTTTAACCCGGTTTAAAGTGGACGGACACTCCCGCCTGTAGTCTTATGTGTCTGGCTGAATGTCGAACAGATAGACAGCTATTGCTATACAATTTAACTTAATCTATATTTTTCTTAATATTGTAAAGCTGATAAGTTTGGTTGTTTATTATGAACGTGGTAATCTCGGGAAATACTGATCTGATATGAAAATTGATTAAATATTCAATAGTCCATTTATTGAGGGAGGCTATAATATAGGCAATATTTTATTTCGGTATTTCCACGGAAACGAGAAAAACGCGGGTGAAACCGCGGGGCACAGCTAGTACAGTTATAAATCAGTGTTTTTCAATCTTTTTCATGGCACGGCCCCTTAGTATGAAGAAATATTTCGCGACCCGTTGCTTTTTTCATTCATGTATTTTATTTTGTTACAAACTAATATTCAATCCAACATAGTTATTCATTTTCATAAAACAAATTATTATGTCATTTAGTAAAAATATTTCCTATTAAATATTTTAAACTTTGTTTACGTTTTTTACTGCAGTACCTTTCCCAACCTCATACAACTAGAAGAAGAACTAGAACTACTATAGAAGCTTCGCGACCGTAAAGACACGTCGCGACCCTCCTAAAGAGGCTTCGCGACCATACGGGGGTCGCGACCTACATTCAAACTGTGGGTTCGCAGGTCTGTGGGAACCGAGATTGCTGATTTTTAAACGAGATATACTGCAAAAAAAAAGTTTATGAATACAACAAGTATCTAAATGCCTCTACCGCGGGGGATGTGTCGTACCCTGTAAGATATTTTTGATCTATGTTTTTTGTGCTCTAAAACGGTTTTTTTTTGTTTTCAGTCATGGCTGATTGCCCACATACAATTGGCGTAGAATTCGGGACCCGCATTATCGAAGTTGCGGGGCAAAAAATCAAACTGCAAATATGGGACACAGCAGGACAAGAGAGATTTAGAGCCGTTACTCGGTCTTACTATAGAGGTGCTGCTGGAGCTCTTATGGTATATGACATAACTAGAAGGTGATTATTACATGACTTCAGTTTAAATATACTAGTAGTTATAAAAAAAAGAGGTACTACGAGAACACGATAAGAGTGAAGCTGCGATGGCGCCATAATGTGACGTCATGCAAGCTTTTCTATTCCTTGCACAATCTTAAATAAAACATAAAATAAAGATACTATAAAATAAAGTGCCCAAAAGCTGTTGTCTGTATATAATTGATTTTCAAGTGATAGTTGACAGAAGGAGGTCATTGACATCATGTTTACGCCTATCGTGATCGCACTGATAATATTCCAAATACCTATTATCTAAATCAATTATTGTCAGAGAAAATTTTCAAGTGTCATGTTTCCAAGATAATATGCTATCAAAGTTGGAATGTTTTCTATGCAATAGAATTCCCTAACTTCTGTATTTTTCGAAACTAAAAATAATTTTGTAGTCATTTAATTTAAAATAATTTTATAATAATTTTGTCATCTATTCTAAACCATATGTTATGAAGTTTTATCATGTCTTAATCAATGTTTAAAGGGATTTCATATTTTTCTGTTTCAGATCTACTTACAATCATCTAAGTAGCTGGCTCACAGATACACGTAATTTGACTAACCCCAGCACTGTGATATTTTTAATTGGCAACAAATCAGATTTAGATGGCCAAAGAGATGTTACATATGAAGAAGCAAAACAATTTGCTGATGAAAATGGACTTATGTTTGTTGAAGCTAGTGCCAAGACGTAAGTTCTTCAGGCTTGTATACTGAGCTGGTGACTGCAATTCAACGCTCAAAGTTGTGTTTTGCGTATGGCGTGTCTTATCTTCCTACATGTAATCTCTGTACTGTGGGCTGTCTGTGTTTCCTTTGACAAAAAATTGTTAACTAAGGTGTAAAAGAGTGGAGGTGGAGCCCAGTTAGGGCGAGTCTTGTTGTGACTGAAAAAAGAAAGCTCTTGTAAACTTAGTCAGAGGGGTTCTTTATTGAAGCGATAGTTGATAGTAGGTTTATTGTTTTTCTAAAGATCTTAAAAATAACAACACAAAACGGGAATCTGAGGGAAACAAATTGTTTTTACTTCATTGTAGTATTGAAATATGTTAAAAATTAAAAAAAAAATCGTTGTATTGCATACTCGTACGACAATAAGTGTAGACTGTTTTACTCGGAGATTTCGATTGAAAGTTCGTAATTTATAAATAGCCTCTGAAATAAAAGGCAACACTGCTTGAGGTATTGTGTAATCTTAATATACGAGGGGAGTAGGGGAGGTAAAAAGGTTAGCGTAATGAAAAGGAAGGAGAATGAAATTAAAAAAAAATGACACGTCATAGCCCTCAAAATAAGCGATTTCACACCTTCGACATCAGTGAAATCTTTACATAACAGACCGACCAGACCGTACCAAAAAGTACGATTTTCCGTACTATTCATCACACAATCGTACCACAACCGTACCTCAGTGTAGACCGTACCCTTTTCGTACCTTTTGTATACTAGTGATTTATTTTCCCTACAAAGGGTATTTCACCAAAATTTTTTTTATTTACGAATTTAATGATTTTACTTCATTCTATAATTGATTTACAAATGAATTTGTTCGATATTGGCAATTGGTAATAATGTTCTGCTTTACCATATCCCTTTGAATATTCGATTCCCTATCGCTTTTTTTTTAACCTATGGTCACAGACATCCAACTTGAAGAAGAAAAAAACTGATGTAGTTCTTGCTAGAGATGGGTAACTAGCCGAAATTTCAATAGCCTAGCTAGCTGGCTCTTTACTGTGGAATAGCCAGCTAGCTAGCCAGCTATTTTGGCTACTCGGAAAATAATTGAAAAATAATGCGCTAGCGGCGCAGCGACTTGGCATCGGTGCAGCGAGGTTCTTAGGTAGGACTGAAATAACGCAACATCAACCTCCCGATCCGAATTCGATCCTGGCTGCGCCAAAATTAATAATAAAATATTTAAATTTCGTTTAGGTATTAATTTTATTTTATAATCATGGAAACCAAAATACCAACCATCAAATATTTATTTCTTGTGTTTATTTTTATATCTGACGGTAACTAACTACTTTTCTAATAATCGCATTTCGTAAGTTCGTTTATTAAACGAACGAAATTACTAAGTAAAATGCTTTCTTTTTGTCAAATCTATTTTGTGAATATTGTGAGAAAGAGACGATACGAATGAAGATCGTACCAACGTAGCGCAGTGAGCGCGCACACAACTATCGGCTATTCTAGCTACTCTCGCTACCCGGTTACCGAATACCGGGACGGGTACAAAACGTAGCAGTTAGATATATTCTGTGGCTGCTACGCGGCTACGCGGCTATGTCATAACCTGTCAGTTATCTAGCCAACCAGTAGCCAATAGCTAGCTATCGCGTTGACGGATATCATAGCCTTGGCTATTTTGCTCATAACCGGTATTTGGTTAGTTATGGCTATAGCTACCCATCGCTAGTTCTTGCAGAAGTATCCTGACCGCACCGTACTTTGAAGTTAAAAACCGTACTTTTTCAGAAAGCCAACAGTCCATTTTTGGGAAATCGTACTGAAAACACTGGTGGTTGCGTTCATAAACTTATTCCTGTTCTCACTAGACAGATCCAAAAACTCCCGAGAACACTCGCCGCGCTGCTGTTTTTGAAGCGGTGTGAGCATTCTCGGCACTCATCTCGCACTGGCCCTAGACATGCCAAGATTGTCATGGAGAATGCTCAAAATAGCAGTTGACTATATTCCAGTCATCTTTTCTATTTCCAAACAAGCACAAATTATTTTGAAACTTTTTCAACAATGTCTGAAAATGTTGCCTCAATCGGCCGACTAGAGCGCTGATCGTCTTCAATCGAATATCTGCCTTATTTAAAGAGGCTATGCCACTTGTAAATTATTGATGTTATAGGGCAAGCTCGATGGCCTCGACCGAGTTTCACAACGGGTGGGCTTGAAAATGAACATGGACAAGACGAAAATTATGTCAAATGCCAATGTTGTGCCCACCCCAGTCTCTGTTGCAAACTCAGTACTCAAAGTTGTTGACTCATACGAGGGTCATTCAATAAATACTTAGCATACAAAAAGTAAACGAAAATTTTGGAAAAGTGGCAATTTATTTTTCAACATAGTCTCCTTTTAGTTCGATACACTTAGCCCAGCGATGCTCCAACTTTTTTAACCCGTCCGAAAAATAGTTTTTGTCAAACTCTGCAAAATAGGCCTCCGTGGCGGCGATGACTTCCTCATTCGATCCATATCTATTCCCGGCGAGTGATTTTTTCAGATTAGGAAACAGAAAGAAGTCACAAGGGGCCAAATCTGGAGAATACGGTGGATGGGGCAGCAATTCGTAGCGTAATTCGACCAATTTGGCCACGGCAACGGCAGACGTGTGAACCTGTGCGTTGTCGTGGTGAAACAGCACTTTTTTCTTCGCCAGATGGGGTCGTTTTTTCTTTAATTCGGCGTCGAATCGGCCCAATAAATCGGCATAGTAAAGCCCTGTGATTGTTTTACCCTTCTCGAGGTAATCGATGTAGATCACACCTTGTGAATCCCAGAAAACGGTGGCCATAACTTTTCCGGCCGATTTTACAGTTTTCGCCTTCTTTGGAGCACGTTCCCCGGTCTGAATCCATTGTTTTGATTGTTCCTTGGGGTCTGGTGTGTACCAGTAGATCCAGGTTTCATCGACGGTCACAAAACGACGCAAAAACTCCGCTGGATTCCGCTTAAACAGCGCCAAACATGTCTCCAATGTGGTCTCACGGTTGCGCTTGTTTTCTGGTGTGAGTAAACGCGGCACCCACCGCGCCGACAGTTTTCTCATGCCGAGTTCCTCGTGAATAATATGATGCACTGTTCCTTCTGAAATGCCTACAGTCTCAGCTAGCTCCCGAACCTTCAATCGGCGATCTGCCAATACGAAATCATGGATTTTTTTAATGTTTTCCTCCGTAGCAGCTGTTTTCGGTGCACCTGGACGTGGTTCATCAAAAACCGAAGTACGGACACGTGCAAACTCGTTGAACCAATTCTTGACGGTCGCCATCGATGGAAAAGAGTCACCGTACACAGCATCCAAGCGCTCTTTGATTTCGATGCGCGTTTTCCCTTCCAAAAATAGGAATCGAATCACCGAACGATATTGCTCTTTTTCCATTTTTGTAAAACCGATCGACACGTTTCCATAAGTTGTCAAATTAAAACAAATGAAGGGATTGGAATGAAAATTTGAAAAAAGAATTAAAAAAGAATGTGCTACGCTGTGGTAAAACTCTTTTGAAACTACAGCGCCCTCTGGCGATGAGGCTAGGTACTTATTGAATGCACCTCGTATATCTACTTAAGACAAGTAGTCCAATTAGGTAGGTCCAACTTTGAGAAAGATGATTGAATGATTCGGCGGTTGACCAACCGCCGAATCCAACTCGGTTGGGCAGCGGTCGGGAAACTACGCAATGTCTTTTCGTCCGACATACCTCAGTGCCTCAAGACGAAAGTCTTTAACCAATGTGTGTTACCAGTGATAACTTACGGCATCGAAACGTGGTCTTTCACTATCGTCCTCATCTCAAAGCTCAAAGTCGCTCAACGAGGTATGGAGAGAGCTATGCTCGGTGTTTCTCTACGTGATCGAATCCGATATGAGGAGATCCGTAGGCGAACTAAAGTCACCGACATAGCCCACCGGATTAGCAAGCTGAAGTGGTAATGGGCAGGCCATATTGCTCGCAGAGCAGATGGCCGATGGGGTCGAAAAGTACTAGAGTGGAGACCACGGACTAGCAAGCGCAGCGTAGGACGTCCACCAACAAGATGGACAGACGACCTTATAAAGGTCGCCGGAAGACGCTGGATGCAGGTCGCTTCCAACCGGTATATGTGGAGATCTAAAGGGGAGGCCTATGTTCAGCAGTGGACGTCCTATGGCTGAGATGAAATGAAATGAATGAATGTTTTTCATATTTATCTGAGGTGTTTTTCCCTGCTAAGAAGGAGCTCTATCACGGAACGAAACTCAATTTTCTCCATATTCACTGTTCTCTTCCCGATTTACTTGTTTAGAACCGATCGGGCTGAAATTAATATTTGTTGTTATATTGAATCACGAAGTACTGACTGGTGAAAAAATCCTCCTATCCCCACTCTAACCCCTCCATTCCGCGAACTTTTTGACCTCCCCTCGTATAAAAGAATAGGGTATGGTTGTAAGACTCAATAATTCGACCCAGCCTGACCCTTGCTGCCCCCCCCTCAATGATGCACTAAGCCTAGGCCCGAACCCCGCAGGGGGTGCCCTTAGTGACGTTCATTTAATTGAACTTTAGTTTGTAAGCCCTGGCTGGGGACCTTAAAGTAATTTTCGGCCACCACAGGATTGTCCGGTTAAGTAGCATCAACCTTCTAGAGTTGTTGTGCTACGAGAGGCCATAACAAAAAAAAAAAATTTAGACTCGACTACAGCCGAAACCGCTCAACACTTGAATTTTGGACAACAGTTGGAGTCCCGTCTTATTGCCCCCCCCCCCCCCCCTACACGATAGTAAATCCTCCTCTATTTGTATGAAAAATCTTATTCCTTGGGTTTGAACATTTGAAACTTACCATGAATATGAAATAAAGTAAATAAAAAGATTGGTGCTATTAGTTTTTAAAATCGTAACGCACGGACTGATCGATTAAAAAATCGGTATTTAAATACTAGATTAAAAATCATCAAACACGTGCTTTTGGATTTTTCGAAAATCACCTCTAAATTGGCGAAAAAGGGCGATTCAGTTTTAAGGGGGGGATTTTAATGCCTGCTTCGATAAACTTAAAACTTGGCATAAATAGTCTCTCAATCGAATAAAGGATGCGTAATCCTAACTAATATTATAAATGCGAAAGTAACTCTGTCTGTCTGTCTGTCTGTCTGTCTGTCTGTCTGTCTGTCTGTCTGTCTTTTCTTCACGCCTAAACTACTGAACCGATTTGTGTGAAATTTGGTACAGACATAGTTTGGAACTTGAGAAAGGACATAGGATAGTTTTTATTACAAAAAAATAAAAACAAAAAATAAAATTTAGGAAGTGCTCTAACGGAGTATAGATAATTCCTTAAACTGTCAATAGATGGCAGTGATCGTGCAATGGTGTCGATCGTTACACGAGTTCGAATCATGTTATTATTTTAATTCATCGGAAAAAGTAAATAAATAGTAAAAAGGTATGAAAAAAATAATATCAAAATAATAAAACTTTTAGTACAAAGAAAATGCCCGAACGGAGTTTAGATAAATAATGCGAGATGTCACTATGGATTGATAGATGGCGTTGGTTTCAAAATTGTATTGTCGGTTGTATGATAGTTTATGTGGACTGGTCCTGTTTCGTAAATTTTAATTTGTTCCGTTGTATAATTGGTGTTCCTGTGATGCTTATGAGAACCTATATAACTAGATCCACCAAGACTATATAACGGCATACGGTTACAAATAACCTATTTAGGACGGAATGTCATTAAAGCCGTTATTATGACTGGGATGGCAAAAGGCGAAACTTTTCCCCCCGTATTCCGTAACCCCGTATTCCCATCATTCCAACTGATTTGCCATTCCAATTCAAAAGAGTTCAGTTTCCGCTGTAAACTGCGTTTGCAATGACCATAAATAAAGCCCAAGGGCAAACGCTAAAAGTTGCAGGGGTACATCTTGAAAAAGAGTTTCTCCCATGGACAACTCTACGTTGCGTGCTCAAGAGTGTCGAAACCACAAAACCTTTATATTTTTGCAAAGGATGGCAAAACTAAAAACGTGGTAAACAAAAATGTCTTGGTGTAAGAAACTTTCATAATCTCTTAAGCCTAAAATAATAGAACATTTGTCAAGGGAGAAACAGTCTTTTTTCCTTTTGGACTGAAATGCCAAATCAGTAGAATGATGAGAAAAAAAGGGAAAAATAACATTTTCGCCTTTTTCGATCGGCAAAACGGCTTTAATGCCCTAAATGAGTATAAGTACATCTCTTAAATTCAAACGCAGAACTCATTATGTTGATTTTTGAAGAGTTCCCTAGAATATCGTCTACATTTCATTTTTAAAGAGATCCCGCGAGATCGGGAACTATCAAATCAAATCAAATCAAAAGCATTTATTTCAAGTAGACCAGTTACAGGCACTTTTGAATTGTCAAAGACATAAAAAATATAATTAAATACTACAAAATTATGGTGCTACAGTCACAAAACATAAAAACTGTGAAAGTACCGTAGATGCCCGTACCAAGAAGTAGATCTCTATGGAGAAGAACGGGCAAGAAACTCCATGGACACTCTTTTTAGATCGCCAAAATTATTACAAAACCTTTGTTACATCATTCATTTTTACATGGTACATTATGATGGTAAAACACCACTATGTGGGTAAAACCAAAAATCTGCTGGAAGTCACTATTCCACGCGAACGAAGTCGCGGGCAAAAGCTAGTTATCTATATTTTAAAAAATCTACCCCTAGCGGGGTGAAAATCTGCGAATCAGATACACTCTTGAAGCCAAACCAAAACTGTTTCTTTTTTAGTAATTGATGGGTGGGTTTTTGGGCTTAATTTTGAAAACCTACAATCAAATGAAGTTACAGTGGTACAGATTTTGCAAAGAGAGAAAGAAGTTTTTTTCAATTCAAATGGAATGGAGATTTTATTCGAGTTCGAAGTTAGAAACATGCGCAGACGAAGTCGCGGGAGGAGTGCTAGTCCATAATAAAATAGTACATATAGGTAGTTATCTTATGCCGATAATTAAGTTAGCCACGTCGTGGTATGCCCAAGTATATTATGAATTCGTGATAAGTCAGCAGTTCGGCACTTCATGATGTGCCCCGTAAAAAGCCAGGCCGATCTACAAGAACAACGACCAACGTATTAACGTATTTTATGTTATAAAACTGATCGTATCAACGAATCTCCATCGATTATGTCCCATTTCGTATCCACTGCTCTGGAGTGCCACAAGTCGTTTTTACAAAAACAAAATGCGTTGTTTTTTTGATCCGACTGATTACGATTATGCTTAGGCATGTCACAATATGACTAATTCAACGATTGGCTGACGAAACGTCGTCAGCCAATCGTTGTTTAACAATACTGGCTAATGTAATTCATGCAAAATGTTTGTGATAATGTTAAATTCTTCACTTCAATAGTATCGTTATGATTTTCGATTCCAGTGGTCAAAATGTGGAGGAAGCTTTTCTTGAGACAGCTAAGAAGATATATCAGAGCATCCAAGATGGGCGACTGGACCTGAACGCGGCGGAGTCGGGCGTGCAGCACAAGCCGGCGTCGCCCGGCCGCCCGTTGGCCGCACCGCCGGCCGCGCGAGACAACTGCGCTTGCTAACCGATCTCGCGATAAATAGAGTTAAACAGAAATCATACTTAATGGTTAAGAATTATTATTCTAGAAATAAATTCAATTGTCATAAATTTTGTTTTGTTTTGACATAATTTATATTAGTGTACATTCCACGTTATATTTGTGATTAGAATGTTATGGGTCTCTAATGGGGTGCGCACGGTAAGAATATTCAATAAAATATAACTTTTGTTATTTAAATGTAAGTGGTAGTGTTTTTATTTGAATACATATCACACTTTAGTATATGCAAAGATATATCCGTTAGTATATCTACACCGATTGTGATGTTTCATTAATTTGACCCACTTCTGTTGCCCAGGTTTTTTTCTTACTTTACAATGAAATGGTCCTTACATGAAACAGAGTCGTAAGGCA
Source organism: Agrotis puta (assembly GCA_943136025.2). Taxonomy (NCBI): domain Eukaryota; kingdom Metazoa; phylum Arthropoda; class Insecta; order Lepidoptera; family Noctuidae; genus Agrotis; species Agrotis puta. The sequence continues at coordinate 10,213,203 of OW964170.2, read as the reverse complement.
TAAAAAAAATGTTGGTCTATTTCATTCTTATTTGTGGACAATCACAATTTACCAAAAAAAAAAGTCAACATTTTTAACATAAAAAAAGCTAACGCCGCCTTACAAAGTTTTTTCGTTTCTCTTACCCTTTCAGATATCCCCCTGTTGGCCAATTTAAAAGAAAGACCCTGTATAGTTAATATCTACATACCTGTAGTAATAGCTAGCTACATGCATGTAAAATTGTAGCGGCTATTGAAACGTGCGCTTCCGTTGGAACACCCTTACATGCGCTAAGTACTAAAATGTAATAATAATATGTCATTCGGCAACGACTAGGTCTGTTTGACAAATGTAAGTTGGGCTTGTCCATATTGTAAATGTATTATTATTTATGATCTATAATAATTATTATATTGTTAGTATTTTTTATAAGTTTATTTCTGAACACTGCAAAAAAATTAGAAGAATTTTATCAATCACAACTAAGTAAAATAAAGACTAGATATTATTAAAAGAAAGTTACAATGTAAACAAAATACTTCTTACTTTTTGTTATCGTTTTTCAAGCTAATGTATAGCTTGTAACAATGGCGATCTACTGTTAACTCCTGATCCTAAGCTTTTGAATTTCTTTCACACTCAATATTATATCGACTACGGTTATATAACCGATCTTTAGTTATGTTAATCAGCTTTCCAATAGGTACAGACGACAGCACATCAAGCTATATGTCAATATGTCAAATAAAAAAAATCGATTTAAATTATTCGATTTTCAACTTTATACAACAAAAGGTTTAAGTTTGATTGAAAAAAGACATATTTATTGAAGTCGGCTGATGTGTTGGCGTCTGTACCTACACCGTAAGAAACATTATTTTTCCCTTTTCAAAATAAATATTACATATCTATGTAGTTTCAGGTCTGGGTTATGTATCTAGTATCTTATTAAAGCTTCGGAAGTATTTTATGTTGTTTTTACCCAACTTCTTCGTATTCTTTTTTTTATGTATTGGTATCAATTTCACATTTTTATCAACAACCAAGTATTGTGTAAACTTTCGTATGCTGTTGTGTTTTTCAATGTGTGACTTGCTATGTATATTGGGCGCGAAGCATCACAAAAAAAAATCAAAGTTAATCAACATTATTAAAAAATAGTAGTTGAAGGACATACATTACAAAAAAACACCATTCATAGTTCAGTGTCAAGTGTGCGCCTGTGTCTGGTTTAGGTAGTTATTAATTATGCATTTAACCAAACAGTAAATATAAATAAAGCAGAGGGTAGGTTGTCGCCAATTATTTTTTATACTAAGGTGGTCATGCTATGGTAAAGATTGAAAAACACTTCTTTGAAAATCCATTAAATACACTAGTTTCGACAATAGACGCGGCTAATGCTGGAAATTAATAATCCATCTCTGTTGGGTCTTTGCCGGCAACCAATCAATGACTGCATTTGCCAATCCGTGTCTTTAAGATGCCCAATCAGAAGCACCTGTCAATAACGAAAAGAACGAGATTTGAATTGAATATTAATTTCGGGCGCTAGAGAATAACACTGGTAAGGGTTCGATCAAACGGGTACGAACAAAATTTCCAGACCGGCTGCAGATAGTAGGTATTTTTATATCACGTGTCCGATGTCTGAGTTCATAATAAAACCGACAGTTTTACCAGACCTTATGGATAAATCACAAACAAGTGAGCAAGATGATTGCTGGAAAACATACTAAAATGTAATCAATAAATTCTTTCTATTTCTTATCAATTGCTTAATCTCACAGGTTACAACAAATAAGTACCATATTTTAGAAGTACCTAGGTAGTTTGCAGTGGCACAGCTAGGCGGGTTCGAAGCGGAGCCTAGCCCCAGGCCTCGCACTCGCAAAAAAAAAAAGAATAAATCTTGACAACGTTGAAAACTAGACAGTAAAGCAGTACAACATATCTACTAAGAAATTAACATGACCTACAATTATATATTTGTGGTGTCTGATGAGTAGGAAATGAAAGAATTTAACATCATATACATAGAAAAAAAAATAGAGATAATTGTTCCATTATGGCTTGTTTGCAATTGGTGTGTTATGAACTTTATGCTTGTAAACATTAAAATTCCGCAACTTTGTTTACAATACCTAATATGTTATGAGTAAATAATAGGTAATCTGTTTTCAAGTATATTTCTTAACAAACATCATTACAGCAATATACCTTATAAAAACTGTAAAAAAGAATGTAATGTATTTTTGAGCCTTTGCTTTATTGTCATTAATCGTGCAATATAAGGACTATATTTAATTTTGATATAGTTTATAGAGTGGCGGGTTGACAACTTCTGCCTAATCCGAAATCATGTAATATTCAGTTGTAGACAGTCGTGTCATCGTATGATTATTCAAAATACTATAAATAAACTTGAGCAGTGTGATTTGCGTTGTTTTTGTACGAGCGATAAAACGTCACGTTCAACTGATGCTACATGTTTCTTTTTTTAAAATTGTTATTTGTAAAGGCTCTCCCTCACCGCAGGGTTCGCCTGTTATTGTAACAATAGATTGTATTTTGTACAGAAATACTGATTGTTACACATGCAGGTTACTGTAGTATCTATTTGGTTCGTCTCACTCCTTGATGTAATACAGGCCAGCCGGTGAGGGATCGCTTTTAAATTCTATTCGCACAGGGAAGGTTTCACATATCACATAATAAAAAAAAATTAATTGAAATCTTAATTTGATTTTTGAGCATCGTTTTATGTTTAGACTGCCTTACCCACATGATTTTTCGCAAGATAGCCATCTCACTATACGTTAGACCGTACGTGAGCCGTGCATCAAGCTTTTCGATAAGGGAAATTTAATTTTTTACTAAATCCTGGAATCTTATCTCTAGTGTATGCCAAGTTAAAAATAATAAATTCACAGCATCGTTCTACGAAATACATGTTGGAGTTCCACAAGGCTCGGTACTTGGACCAGTACTGTACACCATATTTACTGTAGACTTATCGCAAACACCTGGAATTACCATCGCTACCCAATCTCTGTTGGCCTCTCGCAGCAGGCAGGCAGAGATAGCCTCAGAAATACTACAGTGTAGTCGCTGTAGAATTTCAGAGTCTATCTCTGCCTGCTTGTGCGCACTTGGCTGCTCTTATACAGCACGAAGGAATCCTTAAACAAAGACGTGGTTTGCTACAGCCACTAACATTTGCTGCCAACTGTCCGCGTACTGACAGAGGGGGGCCCTGTCAGTAAGCGGACAGTTATAGGTATAGTGTAGGGCCAAATGCCTGCCGGAGTCGCGGTCGGTCTAAGCAGGTTACCGTCACTGTAGAACGTAAAGGGCAATTGAAGGAACACTGTGGATTTCAATCAGTAAGAGCTTACCAGTCCCTTCTGCTCTACCCAGGGCGAGAGAACAAATTTTCCACCTAAAAAAAAGACGTGCAAATTTATCCTTTTGTTTAGTTGGCACGCCACGATTTAACAAAAAAATCTAGTTCACGCTGTAATCTATAAAAAAAATCTAGCAGCCACCATTCGCGATTAAATATATGATTGATATACATATGTATTATAGCGATAAACAATTGAAAAATTTGCTATCTCCATAATACACACGACTAAGTCACAAGACGTCTTCCTTGATGTGTGGATTATCTTGTTTCTGCTGTTTAACCCATTGCACCGAGGTTCTCGGACTCCCGAGACTAGACCAGGCTGCATTAGTCTGGCCCTGCATTTGGTATAAATAAACTATCCTATTTAGGTTTTCAAAGTATTAATTGCCTTCTGTTTGGAAGAAATATCTGAATCTGACGTACGGTGATTTAATATTTCTATGCTTTGGTTTCAAAAGGAAATAGCCAAACTGACGTGCCTCACAGGTGGCATAGAGATGGTGTGCTAATCAAAGATATTTTAAGTACAACTTTTTTACTTATAATATCATTGGTGCTAACTATAAAGCGATGTTGAAGAAGTTGTTGTTGATGAAGTTGCGAACTTCTGAATCATTCCAAATATCTCAAAAGTAATACTATCTTAAAATATATAAGTTAAAGGTAAATTGCAGGTAAGAGATAATTGCATACGTCAATATTTTTGTCTGATGTATTGTATGATAAAACTTAGGTACCTTGAATATCTTTATTTGCACATGTAGGATCGGCGGGGACTATTGACATTTCTTTCTATATTGATGCAATAAACAATAAAGCCAAGATTCAGATATAACCGACACAGCGATCCATTGAATGCTATTTAGACCGAATATTATGTCACTTATTTTGTGCGGAACTTCAGACAAAATAACATAAAAACTATGAAATACTGGTTATACAGAGCTTTCTAGCTGTGAGATGAATAGAAACAGTAAACAAAAATTAAACATGTTATAAAAAGTATATTATATTAAAAAATAACACATTTAGCATTACAATAAAATACAAAAAGATTTGTATAAAATCGATAAACTTACATAAGAATATTCCGTAGACGTCTGGGTATGTTTATCTAAATACGATAAAAGTAAGAAGAAAATATTGGATGATTTCATAGGATTTTTATTGATTGGATTTGGAGTTTTTTATTCATTTGAAATATATTTCCATGACGTCTACGGAGATTTCTTTACTAACTTGATCTTGTATATAATATTTCGATCCGCCACCACTTAATATTCAATATCCCATAACCATGTAGTAAATATTTGTTGTATGTATGTCCATACCATACACAATAATATGCTTTGTTGCTTTTGCTTTGTTAGTTTGTATAATTAAATATAAGTAATCAACAATATTTATTTCTTATTTGATACAGGGACCGAAACCGGTATGACTAATACCTGTATTTTACACTTACGACCTTTAGGAGTTTTTCTACCGTCGAAATTTACCGCCCGCACCAGCACCGGGACGTCAACGAGGATGAGATAACGGTGCCGAGGTACCGACACATACATTTTGTTTTATCCTCATGTCCATCGCAAAGCCGCAGCCCGAGAGCGTCGTCATCTACGGTGCTACGGCTAGAACTCGACCCGAGATTATGACGGGCTGATGTACCGGCTATACAAAATATGTTTAAGCCTCAAATATTTTCCGTGAAAAGGAAAATTCGACCGCGAGCTGGAATTGAATCTGCGACCTCTGCATTCAGGACATCCGACGGGCGGGTGAAGTTCGCTTTCCATAGAAAATCTTTGAAATTCGCGGACCATGCGTTAATGCGTATAATATTTAAAATGACTGTTTCAACTTATCTAAGTACCTCAATACAACAGGTATTTATACTGTTTACCATTATAAAAAAATATCTGTATCTTACACGTGACAACTGACATTGCTTTTATGCTACCTACAATCTTTCATTCAGTGAGGTTATATTTGTGATCATGGACATTTTTTGGTCATCGGTACCTATTAAAATGGTAACCTAAATAGAGATAAACTTTATTTTGGTTACCCAGATAGTGGTGTATCTTACTCTAGTAACCGAAATTCATGACACAAAATAGCAATTTCTGAAATTGCTATGCCAATTTAAGCGTGCTCGTGCGTCTAAACTGAGAGCCCATAATAGATTTGATTCACATTTTATTATTTTATTTATTATTATTTTTTGCGTTGCTTTAAATTTTAAGTTCCCTGTAAGTCTTAATTCGCTCGGTCAATAAAAAAAAATAGGTCCTCAATCCAGACGCTATCTATGGATTGCATTTATCTATCTATATATGTATCGAAATACATAATAATGCAGGTATACGCTTTAAAGTTTCGAAGGAACAGTTTTTAAGAGAACATCATGCATGTCTTGCAGTGATTGTTCCAATGCACTTCTGTATTTGCTGCAGTCCGTGTCAGGATGTTTAACAAATGCGGAGGTAGCGAAATTAATATCGTTATCTCTGGGATTGTAGCACGTTGCATACCCATCAGGTACTAATGGTCCGTAACACATAAATCCATCACACTTGCACGCGACCTGCAAAAGAAGGGTATATAAATAAATTCCACAAAATAAAGGAATTAATATACTCCTTGGCTCCAAATGTAATCACAGCCGTTGAAACCGAGGTTTTAGCGGTAATTTTCATAATCCTGTATTTTATACAATACAGTTAAAGTAATGTATAAAATATAATTTGATTAAAACTTTGCCTAGGTATTCTACACTTCGGGCACGCCGCAATCAGTGCGGTAAGACCCTTCTTTGAGGAGTGGCTGGATAGGCGTCACGGCGTCCTGACCTACCGCATGACGCAGGTCCTCACCGGACACGGAAGTTTCGGGAGGTTCCTGTGTCTGATAGGGAGGGAAGAAACGCCTGGGTGTCCCACTGCGAGGATCGTCCGGAGGACACGGTGGAGCATACGGTGCAGGACTGCCCCGCTTGGGCAGAGCACCGCCATGTCCTCACGACGGCGATAGGCGGAGACCTCTCGCGCCCGGCATTGGTCGAGGACATGCTGCGGGGCGAGACGGAGTGGGAAGCGGTCGCCTCCTTCTGCGAAGCAGTCATACTCGTGAAGGAGGAGGCGGGCCGCCTGAAGGAGAGGACAGCGTCCTCCCTCAACCCCAGCCGCAGTGGTAGATGCCCACGGCGTCAGACGTCGCAAGACGATCTCCGGCCACCGTAGGCGCGGGCATGCGGGCAGCGAGTAATGGGCGACTCGCTGTCCGACCATGGACAATGCCCGGGTCGACGGCGCGTTGTGTTCCACGCGCGCCTCAAAGAGTGTCAGCATAGTGACGGGGCCTGTAGAGGGCCAAAGCCTGCCGGGGTCACGGGACCAAGGGATTACCGTGACCCCGGTACGTAAAGGGCTATTGAAGGACACCGTGGATTTTAGTCAGTACAAGTCTGACAGTCCCTCCCGCCCTTCCCCGGGTGGGAGGACTCATTTGACGATTTTACCACGCAAAAAAAAAAAAGGTATTCTACACTTTGGGTTTTTTTTTCAGTACCTTTTTTCAGATTGAGAAAAATTTTCTAATTTATTTCTGATTCAATGGACAGCCACTAAATCCTTACCCGGGCTTGTCCAATCGAAGGACAGTTTGCGTCGATATGACACAATTATACATACCTGACTAGTAGAAATCCTCATATGACTGCTTTTTGTAAATCCAGGATCAGAATATAGTTTTGGGATTTCAACGCCATTTTCGATTGCAACTAATTTCAATCCTAATAAATGTCGATCCACACCAAAACCTTGAAGTGCCTGTAAAAAATAGGAAATCAGTTATATCAATTAGTTGAAAGGCTTTTTACTTGAAAAGCTTGTTGCAATTAATGGTATAGTTTGAGGCTATTGAGCCTTGAGCCAGGTACCCATATTTCAAGACCACTCCTCCTATTTTATTACCTGGACTGTGTAGTTTTTATGAGCATTGATAGCGCCTTTTAATGCAGCAACTTTCTCTTTTGGGCTGCTTTGGGAATCTAACATAGATTTTGCAAATTCTATGGATTCGATTGAGCATGATCTTATTGTTTCTGTTCTCCCTCCGATATACATCCTTGTTGCTGCAGATTCATAATGAGCTCCAGGTGTTTTGTGTAACCTAAAAAAAATATTTCAGATGGGCGAACTTTAGCATACATAATATATTTGCTGCCTGACCTTACAAAACTGGAGAGCGAAATCCTATGCCAAGTTTCAGGTTGAAAAATGGCATATGACTGGTGAGTTACTTGTAACAGCTGAAACTTTTCTGTGGTAGTAACTTACTACAGATATGAACCATTATATTATACAGTTAAGAACTATTGGAACTTGTATAACTTGGCCGAGAGCCATCCTACAACATTTGTGCCATACTAACTATTGCTCCAAATGCCTAGTACTTACTCGTAGATACCATTTTTTTCATTGGTAAGGGTGTTATGGCGCTGAGGAAAGCGATAACAAATTCCCACGTGTAGGGAACGTTTTTCAGTACACTTTTGATGAAATACAATAATAGACCGAATCAAAATCAAAAGTCATTTATTGAAATTAGGCTGATTTATCAGCACTTTTTGAAGGTCAATTTTTACATAAAACAGTCCCCCAAATAAATATTTTATTAAATGCCGTGATAAATATCATTATTTAAAATAGTTTTAACACGGATATTTCGTACCTGTAAAAGGCCAGTTGCATAGCCATTTGTAGATAGCTATCTGGACTTAACTTTTGCGATTTGATGAAGTTCTTTCCATACTTGTCATACTGGAAGCAATTCATCTCTAAGTTTTGCACAAGACTGAAACAGAATGATTTCATTTAATAATATATCGGCTGCATTATTTTAACAACACTCAACAGTGATATTATTCGCCTGCACATAAAACGTTTGCGTCTTGCCGCAGGAATACAATAAACTTACCCGTCTAAATTCTTTTTGGCATTTTCAATCATGTTAGAAACTTCTGGGGTCAAATTAAATTTCAATAGATTCGGTTGTTTAGGCTTCGAAGAAGGTGTCCCGGGAGCTTTACTTTGTTCACTGAAAGAGGTACAATTTAGTTAAAAATGTCAGCAACTTTGAATGCAATAAAACATTAACTCGAAACACATCCTGTGTGCCGTGGGGAATTCGAATCACCCCCACATAAATATTATGCTTGACTTTTTATAGTTCTGGAGTTATTTTTGTTTTGTATTACATTACATTTTCGAGATTTTTATTCAATAGCGGCCTCTTGAATTTTGTCAGTTAAATTATTTCAACGCGATCTCAATTAAATCGAAAATCAATGATACATTAAGCCTATAGAACATAAATCTTCGACTAGCATAAGATCGACAGAACAGGTCGTTCCTGCTCCTTAATACCCCCACCCTGTAACTCTATTAGCGACTGGGAATGTTTTGTCCCTCTCGGTAAAAGTGTCAAAGAACGCGACATTTTTTTCCAAAGTGTTAGGTGGTTCAAACCTCACTGTCCAAGCACTTATTTATGGTATACGTTATACACGTATGGTATAAAATAATTTTATCTACTATCATGCTATTAATCCTCTATAAAAGAACCTATAACAATTAGCTTATTGCCAACATTAAAACACTCAATGCTATAATGATCATTATATCATCCAAACGCGTGTTATAATGAATTTCAAAAAAAGAACATTCTCATGCAATGACATTTTTACTACCAGATCGCTAACATTTTGAAAAAAGAACAATAAATTGTAGACTAATTCGTAATTTCGGATTCTCGTCTTATCGTGTTATTGCCCGCCATCTTGAATTCACATAGTTCTGTACAACACCCTATGGTATGAAAATCTTTTATAGAGAATTCACATCATGATTGTAGATAAAGTCTTGTATGCAACTGTTATAATTAGGTATTAAAACACTCATGTGATACTATTATCACACTCGGCTACGCCTCGTGTGATAAACCCACATTCGTGTTTTAATACCCCTGATTATACAACAGTTGCATAAATAACTAAAAAATAATTATAAACTATACTCATATTGATAAGCTGAAGAGATTTTTGGTTGAACGCGCTATCTCAGGAACTACTGGTTCGATTTCTTTTTTGTGTAGGATAGTCCATTTAAGGAGGAAGACAATAGGCTGTAATTATAACATCACGCTACGACCAAAAGGAGCAGAGGAAATGAAACCGCTGAGAACAGCTAAATAAATTGTTAATAAAAATGAAAGCTTACATATATTTGATAATGAAATCCGTTAACACAGCAATAGGTTGTCCTTCTGCAGGTGAATGTTCATACGTAAGGCCTGTTAGTCCGTCAGCACCAACAATAAACTGGAAAAATATAATTAGAAAATTAAACTTGCTGTAAGTGTTCGACAGATCCCACTGCGAACTTTAAATCATTCTTTGCTCCACCGCCACCGGTGCGGAATTAAGAATAAATACTATAATTGTATTTTTTTTTCATTTTGGGATTTTTGAAGGAAAAATGAGGTATTCCACTTAGGGCACCCGTTGGCAGTGGCACCTTATCTATTCCACATAAGGCTCCTGTCAACATTTTTCGCAGATGCCAGGTGCCCTACTGTGAGGATCACCCGGAGGACACGGTGAAGCATACGGTGCAGGACTGCCCCGCTTGGTCCTCGCCGGATACGGAAGTTTCGGGAGGTTCCTGTGTCTGATAGGGAGGGAAGAAACGCCTGGGTGTCACCACTGCGAGGATCGTCCGGAGGACACGGTGGAGCATACGGTGCAGGACTGCCCCGCTTGGGCAGAGCACCGCCGTGTCCTCACGACGGCGATAGGCGGAGACCTCTCGCGCCCGGCATTGGTCGAGGCCATGCTGCGGGGCGAGACGAAGTGGGAAGCGGTCGCCTCCTTCTGCGAAGCAGTCATGCTAGCAAAGGAGGAGGCGCGCCGCGTGTGGGAGAGGATAGTGTCCTCCCTCCACCCCAGCCGCAGTGGTAGACACCCACGGCGACAGACGTCGCCAGACGATCTCCGGCCACCGTAGGCGCGGACATGCAGGTGGCGAGTAATGGGCGACTCGCTGCCCAACCATGGACCATGCCCGAGTTGACGGCGCGTTGTGTTCCACGCGCGCCTCAAAGAATGACGGGGCCCCCTCTAAAGAGGGCTAAAGCCTACCGGGGTCGCGGGACTTACAAATTACCGTGACTCCGGAACGTAAAGGGCTATTGAAGTACACCGGGGATTTTAGTCAGTATGAGTCTGACAGTCTCTCCCGCCCTGCCCTGGGTGGGAGGACTCATTTGATGATTTTACCAAGCCAAAAAAAAAAACAAAAGGTGCCAGGTGATTCCACCTGGCAACTTTTGTTTTTTTTTTTAGCTCATAACTTCGCAAAAATATATCAAACCAAACCAAGCATGAAGGCAAAACCCGCTTTGAAAAGATTTTTTTTTATTGATGAATTTATTAATGTGTACTTACTTGCACTGTTTTGTCAAACCAGCGGTTGCCGCCGTTACTTCCTGAGCCACAGCCATGAATTGTCTGTGCTCCAGCTAAGTTTCTCTGTGCATTTGCATCCTGACACTTCCACAGGTCAACAGCTTTATCCAAACAAAGTACTACCAGACTTTTCTCTATGTCTGCTAGAGATTCTTTGTTTGTATTGTCTGAAATAATTATTGATGAGTTTTTAGTTTCCATCATCACACTGTTACCTACTTAGTTAAAGGAAAGTAATTTAGCTAGTGGAAAAACAACAAAAACACCGCAGGCTTTTGACTTACGTAAAAAAATACTTTTCAAATATTTTTTGATAATCTGACGGACTATTTAGATTTTTTCAGCTCAATACCCTATTGCTGCTATGGGGTATTGAATTTTCGCGGAACCCCATGTAATTAGTAACAGACAAGAGATAGGGTTTTTGTTTTACTGATATCAATCTGTTGAGTTGCTGTGGCATGCGACTGAGACTCGTCTAAACCAATGTGTGTACCTTTAGCAAGGAGTTGATAAGCTTTTGCCCAGTTATCACGATTTTCAGATGTAAGTATTCCAATGCCTTCAACATTTGGTGAGCTAGACAGATTAATTACTGTTTTCAATTGTTCAGTAATTTGATCTTCATTCAGCATAACATTGTCTTCGCCCCAAAGGTCCACATGAAAAATCTAACAAAAAAAGAAAAATAAGTACCAATCATCTAAGCAAATATGAATGTTAAGTCAGATGACCAAATAGAAATAACTATAAAAGTTATAAATTTTTCCAAAATTATTAATCCAAAATTATGTTTAGCCCTGTTTGAATCTCAATTTATGCTAGTGAACTTTTCGACAAGGCCAACATCTCTTGGAACGAAAAGGTCAACAACTATCACAGATTACGAAAGTATTGTTTGCCAATTCAACGGCCCGTGTATTTTTAATAGATAAGTGCAAAGGCTTTTTAATATACTTTGCGAATCCCGAATTTGATATACCCGCTGTCATGACCAATTAATTTATTTTACTTAAAAAGATTTTGCAAAATGGCAACAGAAATACATAATTTCAACTGTCTAACTATTACGGTTCAAGAGATACAGCCTGGTGACAGACGGACAACGGAGTCATATTAGGGTCCCGTTTTAACTTTTGGGTACGAAACCCTAAAAACCAAAATTGGTGTGACAATTATATGAACTTACGTGGTTGTTATGTATGACGGTAACGTGCTTGCTATTAGTATTAAATGATAATTTGTCTCTTTTCTCGTGTGGTATTCTGCATGTTCCAAATATCTTTTTATACTGTGCCATATCCAGTTGATTCTTACCCATCATATCAACGGGGATTTTACCGCTAAAATAAAAAAAGATTGTGGTGCAGGTAAATTTACCCTCAAATTTAGATTACTATTCGTGAGTACTAGAGATGGGATGACTGCAATGATGTAAAACAGTTAAGTTAAATGGCTAAATCGCTTAGATTGAGTGCATTGCAAAATGCACTCGATCTCACCTATTGAACGGTCATAAAACCAACAAAAATAATTATGTAAAACATTGAAGTTTCATTTGATCAGATATAGATGGGATTTATACATGGCAATGCTAATTTTTTGACAAAAAAAGTATGTAACTATGTACCAATTAATTTAATGTATTTGCGCCGTGTGTGATTATCAAAGCACGACATCCTAGAAAAAGGGGATAGCGCAAGGGTATCGTCCCTAATCTTATCGTCGAAACTAAGATTATAGATACAAAATTAGTATGTGGAGTCTTAAATTAAATCGTACCTATCAATCAAGCTCTTGTAATCCAATGCAGCCAGAAGAGTTTTAGCAGCATACTTTAATTGATCGTTTTGGCTTTGAAACTTTCTGAAAGGAAAGACCAAGCCTGGGCTGGAATACACAACTACCGGATCACGATATTCCAAATATGCTACGTTTAACCACCAATCCTCAAGCCAGTTCAAGTGTTCCTGTGCCCTCTTTTCTAAAATAGCCTGGAAAATAACTAGGTTAATATTACATTAATTAAAACAAGACAACAAAATTAATACAAGTGTGCATTGTCTGTCATTGCACTGGAGACTTTCGAGTTTTGAAAGGCGTGGTTGGATAGCTACTATGGTGGTCAGAACAACTGCTCAGTTATTGAAACTTTACGATTCGTGATACGGTAATACGTATAAAATATTTAAAATTAAAAAATAGGTACGCTAATGTCACCACTCGTTCGCTAACTGGATCGAAAGTTAGGTAGGACTAAACAACCCACACTTCATAATCTAAAAATGTTTAGTTATTAGAGTTGCTAATGAGTTATAGCGTCATAATCAGAGCCAATATTTATTAATATGATAAGCGAATAAAAAAGCTTCAGCCGACTATAACTGACCCCTTTCTAATAAAGACAAAGACTGTAATCAAAACATATTTCTTACTTGAAGTTTTTGTCCCGGCCCTTTCTCGAAGTCTTGTACAAGAGCCGTAGTCTTCGCGAATTCGTCATTATTTAAAAATGGTCGAACAGTTAGAAGATACTTCGACAAAGTTTCGTTTAGTTTTGGAACCGGTAATCTTGGAAGCTTTTGGTAATTTCTTTCTTGCCTAGCTGTGGTATAATTGCAGGATATCTGCATAGATGTGACATAGGGTTCTATGAAATACGCTTTGTGTCCAAACTGAAAATTAAAATTTAATAAATAGACTTCAGATTTAGATGATAAACCATGAAGGATTGATTTTAAATAAAATGATCACCCAGGACCAGATACACATAAAAATCTGGGATTGAGTATGGTTCAGCAATCACTTGATCCGTCTTTCTTTGTTTGCGCTACAAGCTTTTGCAGTTATTCAATATTTATCATTCAAGCCCAATGCGAGTCAACCCATGCATAAAATTATTATTTATGTATTTTTTTTTTTACCGTGGTAAAATTATTAAATGAGTCCTCCCACCCAGGGCAGGGCGGGAGGGACTGTCAAACTTGTACTAACTAAAATCCACGGTGTCCTTCAATAGCCCTTTACGTACTAGGGTCACGGTAATCCCTTGGTCCCGCGACCCCAGCAGGCTTTGGCCCTCTACAGGCCCCGTCACTATGCTGACACTCTTTGAGGCGCGCGTGGAACACAACGCGCCGTCGACCCGGGCATGGTCCATGGTCGGACAGTGAGTCGCCCATTACTCGCCGCCCGCATGCCCGCGCCTACGGTGGCCGGAGATCGTCCTGCGACGTCCGACGCCGTGGGCGTCTACCACTGCGGCTGGGGTGGAGGGAGGACGCTGTCCTCTCCCTCAGGCGCCCCGCCTCCTCCTTCACGAGCATGACTGCTTCGCAGAAGGAGGCGACCGCTTCCCACTCCGTCTCGCCCCGCAGCATGGCCTCGACCGATGCCGGGCGCGAGAGGTCTCCGCCTATCGCCGTCGTGAGGATTCGGCGGTGCTCTGCCCAAGCGGGGCAGACCTGCACCGTATGCTCCACCGTGTCCTCCGGACGATCCTCGCAGTGGTGACACCCAGGCGTTTCTTCCCTCCCTATCAGACACAGGAACCTCCCGAAACTTCCGTGTCCGGTGAGGACCTGCGTCATGCGGTAGGTCAGGACGCCGTGACGCCTATCCAGCCACTCCTCAAAGAGGGGTCTTACCGCCGCGATTGCGGCGTGCCCGATTATTTATGTATTAGTACAACTTTTTAGTTTAATCTTTATGTCATGCATTTCCAGTAATGCATAATTAATTATTATTACAAGGTATGTCTCCTGTTAATTTCAAACCATTTAATTCTACAATCAAGAGTCCTAAAAAAATATTGGAAGGGCAACATATGATTGCTCATTGGTGAAAAGAAATGTTTAGTTTTTAGTTTTCAAGTGTTTATCCATCGCCGTTATCAATATCGAGCATAAACACCCCATAAATATTAATTTTATTCTGTTTTAGTACTGGTTATTATAGCAGCAACAGAAATAGAACATATAAGAAAATTTCAACTGTAACCGTCACAGTTCATGAAATATATCCTGGTGACAGACAGACAGATGGACAGAGAGGTCTTAGTAATTGGATCCTGTTTTACCCTTTTGGTATGGAAGTAAAAAGTACTTACAATTTTATTGAACCCACGTAACATGTTGTTATTTTCCTGGAAAGAAATAAAAAAATAAAAACCTTTAGATGACATTAAAGACAAGGTAGTTTCATTGAAACATTCTAAAACAGACAAATGACATTGACACTGTACTACCAACTCTGAGTTTAACATGAACAGACTTTGATAAGACTAATACCGCCTTATTACAAAAAGAGGTTTAACTAAAAACCCAGGTTTAATCTTGTTAAACTATGGTTTACACAGACATTATTACAAATCGAGGTTTTTCGATAAACCATGGTCTAACAGTAGTAGCTGTCAAAGGTGTGTCAAAGTTTCTCATAGCAAATTTTTCATTGTGTTGTAGTTTTTGTGTTATTTTCACCCAAAATGGATTGAAATAAGGTAGGTTTAATTGTTATTACTCATTGTGGATTTAATTGTTTAGACAATCGTTCAAATGGCGGTACTAAAGTCGAGGTTTTATGTTAGTTTTGTAATACGGACAAATTTAAACCATGGCTCTGCAGATAAGCCTGGACTTGATAGACCAGGTTTAAACCAAGGTTTATTTAGTTTTTGTAATAAGGCCGTTAGTGTTTAACATAATTATGTGAATGAAGCAGTTTTTTACAGCCATAATATTCCAAATAGACTTAAATAAAACAAACTGTAGTCTTTGGTTTAATTTTTCTACAACCCATAAAGATTGAAGTCCTAATAAAATGTTGAGATTCCTCATGGCATATGGTACCCAAATCTAAAACAATTAGACATTTAATAGTTTTCTAGTTATTAAACAGACTAAACCACATTTTTTTTTCTGTATATTTGATGGTTCTGGATATCCCCCAGTTGGACAACTTAAAAGAATAATCCTGTATGATATGCCTCAAAGAGCTGTCAGTAATCTGATGGCCACCTTTAAGGGCCAAAGCCTGCCAGGGTCGTAGAACTGTCTTATTAGGTAGACATTGCCCCTGAACATAAACTGGACACCATGGATTTTAGTACAAGTCTGACAGTCCCTACCATCCTGCCCTGGAAGGGAGGACTCATTTGACAATATTACCATATAAAAAAGGCTTCAATATAATATAAATATAAATTATATTTTATGTTTTTGGAAAATATTTTATGTTGTTATAAATAAATTTCAGGAATGATCATTGAACTTGGTACCCATTCAGACCTCACTTATTCACATGAACATTTGAAACACTAAGAAAACTCACTGACAAACTCCAAAGTTATGATTCAAACTATACTGTAAAATCCATATGGTAGATTACAAAACGAAGTCGTACAGACAAATGCAAAACTTTACTACTTAATCCATAAACAAATAAACCTGCTGAATTTTTACTTGAAAAGCAACATAAATGGTGAATCAAAGTTCAACAAGTTAGCACTTTTATCAAAATAAACTTACTTCACGATCTTGATAACGAATCTCCTGTACTTTGACACTGTCCAACATCTGTTTAGCTATCATCGATACAGTACGAAGAAAGCTACCACGTATTATTACTACCTACTACTAATATATAGATACAAAAGCACAGTCCCACTATGTATTTTAAATAATGTCTGTGATTTGTTCTCCCTGTAACTCGTGGCTCCTACTGCAGTATTAATAGTCAGTACTCCTGTTTGTTCACATATTATAAAATATCAGCGTGTTTACGGCGTTTACGGTAGCTGTAACGCAGAACGTACTCTGGTGTTGTGATAGCTTTTGACTTTTACTTCCATGTGTCGTTTGTTTGATTGACACAAGATTTGACATTTGATGACATTTGTTTATTTGACACATTCACAATACGAAAGAGCGGGCCCGTAGAAAGAGAAAAGTATAGACAACTTGATAACTCCTTCTCTTTCCCTCAAGAAAGAAAAACAATTCGACAAACCGCATATGAAGAAAAGGGTCAGAGCATAGCTCTCTCCATCTGTTAAGAGTGTGCCGGGTTTTTTCAAGGCCAGCGCAAACATTTAGCTAAACAAATTGGATATTTAGGGATACCAGATTCAGGCATTATATTTCCCGGACAATTTGGTCTGTACGCTATATGAAAATTGATTATTATTTTTTATCAAACATTCTACACATGTACAGGAATTTCAATGACATATAAAAATAACTTTGTAGGAGACTTTAGCTCTTTTGATCTATTTTTTTGTGTATTTATTTTTGGTCAAGTGTGACTTGTCCGCGAGAATGAGTGAGATAGGCAAGAATATCTAAAATTCCAGGATTATTATTTCATTCATAAGTATCTCTTGTTTTGTTAGATCAGCTCATAAAATGTATTATTTTAATATTACGCGGAATCTGTTCTTCAGAAAACACCAGGATTTATATGCATAATAATAGGAGTTTGTGCTTATTCAACGGTTAAAAAAATAATTTAAAAAAGAACTTTGCTTTTTCTTCAATCTTTTAGCATCCGTCTGCTGGGATACAGATTATAGACCTAACATTCAAGGGTTGGGGTCACATCATACTTCACCATACTTAATGCTGTCTCGGTACGGCTTAGCAGGTTTCACAAATACGAACGCCTTCAAATTCTTCTTTTTTTTTCTCTTTATTTATGGGTTTTATCACACAGTGATAATGTCACCCAGAATACAGAACATCTAAACATACTACTACTACTTACATTATTTTATGAGATCTGGGCTATCACAACTACTCACCGATTGACATTAAAACTCTAACTAACCTCTCAGCCTCCTTCGACAAAGGGGTAGCTAGGATGCTGTTACAGGCTCCCACTTCGCTTCCCTCCCCAATCACATTGTTTCTTTCGTGTACATTCCGGTCACATTCCATCAGTACATGGTAAACGTCTTCCACAACCTCACAGACTTCACAGTTTGGAGAGGAACTTTTGCCCATTAAAAATTTAAATTTATTTGATGGGATGTGACCGGATCGCATCCTCATCATAGCTACTACGAATTTCCTGTCTAATTCTTTGCCTTCAAACCATGGGTAACGAAGAAGTTCAGACTGAATTGTTTTATACCAAATTCCTTTTAGTTTTGACCTTTCATCAAAGTATTCTTGCCATCTCTGTCTACAAAGTTCTTTGACATGGCCGAGCCAATCGGAGAATAGCGGTGTACATGTGTATTGAATTCCTCCGTAAGACGCTTGTTGTGCTGCTGTATCTGCTTCTTCATTACCCATAATTCCAATATGTGAAGGAATCCATTGAATGGTAATGGTTTTATTTAGAGACTGTATTCTACATATTGAATCTAAAATAGTGATAGCAATTGGGCACCCTTGAAGACTCGAGGGAACCCGAGCCAGATGTTGCAGACTACTCTTGGAATCCGTAAAAATAACACTTTTATTTTGATTTATACTCATTAGATATGACAAGGCTTCTGAGATAGCTATGAGTTCACAATGCATAATAGAGATATTAGAATTAATTTTAAATTTAGCCTTAGTATTAAGTTGAGGATCAAAAAAGGCAGCTCCTAGAACTGACCCATTTTTGGACCCATCTGTGAATATTTTATAATGTCCGCTAAAGTTATCAGCTATCATTTAAATTCTTCTGGTAAACCTTCTATTGTATTTTCTTTTTTATTTAGTATCGGAAAACTGGTCTTTTCAGATAATCGAACTAAACCTATACTTTTATTCGGGCATACATGTTTACGTACCTACAGGTTTTTTATTTCAGATGGATTCGCTCTTGACTCTAATCCAGATCAAATGTGGTTGCGACAAAGCCTACAATGGAGCGACCTCACCCAGAAGACGCTGTGGTTGCTGTGCCCATTAGAAAGAACTTTGTAAGCGCTTAGTGCGAGAATTGGTGGAATGGCAACTAAAGTACAGATGATTATTAGCCGTACGTCTAAGCACAGATTACCAGATAACTCACTCCATACAAAATGTTGAATACCTACCGCTATAAGCTATAATAGCCTATACTTTCAAGTCGATAGACGCTGCGAACGAAAATGTACCTAAAGTTACAAACGTAAAGTGAGTTTAGCTTTGAAGGTGCGCACCGTCGCGTGGCTATTGTGAATTGTCAGGGCTGCCTCTGCCTATATTTCAAACATTCGATAATTAGTAATAGCGAAAGTTAACGAATTTCGGCAGTACCTACTACTACGAGTGCTCAATTGGAATTCGGGAAATGGGTCAAACTTAATTAGCAAGGTTTTATTACAGACCGACAACGGAGCAAGTGAAACTAAATATTTATATTTGTGAAAAAGAGAGAAAATATTGTCTTTTTTTAAACATTGCACTACAGTAGGAATTTCTCCCGTGTCGTGGGTGCGTTTACAAACATATAAACTGACATACACAAACGCCCAGACCTGAAACAACTACTTGTAGATCATACAAATATTTGCTCCGTGCGGAAATCGAACCCGCGACATACAGCGCAGCAGTCCAATCGCTCAGCCACTGCGCTAACCGTCAAAAATCTTAATATTTCAAAACTGACGTCAATTCGACCGAAATATATGCGTACGTGCACGCCGTGCGGTCGTTGACAACCCACAGCGCTAAGGAAGGTCTGTCGGTCGATAGACCGACGGCCAATAGGTAGTTAGCACGTGTAAGTATATCGAGTGCAGTATCTGGTAATCTGTGGTCTAAGTCCGATGGTAGAAGGGGGCCGGTGGGATAATCGACGCTTCACTGTAATTGGTACACACGGCTACGCATCAAGCATTTACAAACAACAGTTTATCGTGGTTATATGCATGGCTAGTATGATCTTTCCGAACATTCAACGGTCAGCTCTTATATTGGATTTGCATAGCTTGATGTGTATCCTTGTATAAAGGTTGATTCGTAATTGGATGCATTCCTTGAAATGGGTGACACTAGTAGATCTTATTTGTAATAATTTTAACCCCGACAGAAATTTTAAGATTTCTCGAATTACCACCTCTCCCTCGCGCTTATTTTTACAAATTTACGACGGTTACCACTTTGAATTCATACTTTTCTGAATGAATACGAACGGCTTAGTGTAGTGAATACAAGTTTTCTATAAAACTATAATCATATCTTTTTTTTTTATCGTGGTAAGATCTTCAAATGAGTCCTCCCACCCAGGGCAGGGCGGGAGGGACTGTCAGACTTGTACTGACTAAAATCCACGGTGTCCTTCACTAGCCCTTTACGTACCGGGGTCACGGTAATGGGTAAGTCCCGCGACCCCGGCAGGCTTTGGACCTCTACAGGCCCCGTCACTATGCTGACACTCCTTGAGGCGCGCGTGGAACACAACGCGCCGTCGACCCGGGCATGGTCCATGGTCGGGCTGCGAGTCGCCCCTTACTCGCCGCCCACATGCCCGTGCCCACGGTGGCCGGAGATCGTCTTGCGACGTCCGACGCCCTGGGCGTCTACCACTGCGGCTGGGGTGGAGGGAGGTCGCTGTTCTCTCCCTCACGCGGCCCGCCTCCTCCTTCGCGAGCATGACTGCTTCGCAGAAGGAGGCGACCGCTTCCCACTCCGTCTCGCCCCGCAGCATGGCCTCGACCAATGCCGGGCGCGAGAGGTCTCCGCCTATCGCCGTCGTGAGGATTCGGCGGTGCTCTGCCCAAGCGGGGCAGTCCTGCACCGTATGCTCCACCGTGTCCTCCGGACGATCCTCGCAGTGGTGACACCCAGGCTTTTCTTCCCTCCTTATCCACAGGTACCTCCCGAAACTTCCGTGTCCGGTGAGGACCTGCGTCATGCGGAAGGTAAGGACGCCGTGACGCCTATCCAGCCACTCCTCAAAGAGGGGTCTTAACTGAGGGGTGCCCGAACTATAATAATAAATAAATAAATAATCATATCTTGGAAAATTAAGTGTAATAAAGTTCCTGTATTAAAGTTTTCTTAAAACTTCCTTTATTATCTCATTACCGTTCTAAAATGGTGTCACAGTAACCACTTTTAGTTAGCGTCTGACCAGAAAATTAGAGTTGTTACTGAGACGGTAGTAATTCAACGAAAATTGGGAATGCATGTTTTTCTATCCAAAAGTTCCATATTGCGAATTTTCTTAGAACCACTAGTGACATTCACTTTTTGACTCAATGCGCGGAGTTTTGGTCTAATACATCAGGCAACATCGGTTTACGTTTGGAGTATTTTTACCTGTCCTACCAGTAGGGTGGCCTAACTTTTATACATGCCATTTTAGTTTTTGTCATTTCCTTTTGACTCCAGATACAAAAATTCTGTTATTGTACTTCTGTTTCAAGTAGCTGGTTCAAATGGAAGAAAATTGATGCTTTGACTTTCTGGTCTATAGATAAAAATATCCAGATACGGACCGTTTCTGCTTGATATGATCGGCATTTACCCATAAAGCTACCAAAATACCAGCAGGTTTGACAAAAACACAAAAAAAATGTTCGGTCGAAAATAAATTATTACCGATTTTTGTTAATTTACTACCTTTTCAGTAAAAACCCTAATTTTCCGTTAAGATACTAACTTAATGTTGATACTGTGCACCATTTTAGAAAGCTAATAAACACTTAATGAAGGACAGGTGGACGTTTTTTTGAAAAATCTTAAAAGTTCGATAACTATAAATCCTATGTTGTCAGGGTTAAAATTGTGCAAATAAAAAAAAAATGGCAGATATAGTATCACCCATTTCAGGGAATGCACTTAATTACAAATCACCTTGTATGCATACAAACATACGGGTCGTTCAGAGAACCTCCTTTTTTAAAGTCGGTTAAAAAAAACCATTAGAAGGTATTTAATCAGTTTTTAATAGTGTTCTAACACTTCCAACTGGTTATAGTTAGGAATGATTCCATTCGAAAAATTGACATGCAGAGTGAAATCTGATCATTTGTTAAAATCTGAGCAAGACATGTACTACTGTAGAGCTACATTTAGATGACATAATTATGTGGATTAAGATTTTACCTATGTTTTGTATAATTAATTGGAATGAAAACTATTTAAATGCATATACTAGGGTTCTAATACACAACAATAATGTACTGATGCATTACGATATAACTAAGTACCATATTTACTAAATATGTAGGTAGGTACTCAATCCAAGTGATCAAAAACCTGTCTATGAATACAGTCACAATTATTATTAATACAATAAAATTATTTAGTTACATTCACATCTCACTCACAATATCATTCTTTACAAGGAGATACAAATACCCATTGCTTCATCAAAAATTTGTTTGTCCAACAATACAAACAATGCAATGAATACTGTTTTGATGTCTCACTTTTCTATATATAAAATCATTTTTACCTAGTATAACACTAACTGCTATCGGTCGCCCGACATTTGTTTTTTTTTTCAGAATCGCGGTACAGTTTTGGACTTACATTTCGGCGAATATCTTTGAAAAATTATGCTTCAGGACATGTCCTGTTTTTTTTTGTTTGTCTCTGATAAGTGTCCTCTATCTAAAATTATTTTCGTTGTGCACCGTATTCTAAAAAAAAAAAAAAGGCGGGCGATCGATAGGGCCACAAAAAATTCAAATCCTTTTGTCGCCAAATCGTAAAATGTGTTGGGCCACTGGTTCAAAAGTTATAGGGGTTTATTGTTGGCTGTGCTGGAGTCAGTTTCTTCAACTCAACCCCGTGTGAACCTCAAAATTTAGTTCACAGGTACCAAAGTCCAAAAGCAGCTCTCAATCTACAGGTATCTTAAATATACCTACCTTCAAAATTGAACTCTTTGCTACACCTCTCTTTAACTTTCGAACCAGTGACTGACAAATTCTGAGATTTGGCGACAAAATTTTAACTTAGAACTAATTATATGTTTTTTAAAAATTAATTCCCTGATGAAGCCCAAGCTAAGCCAGTGGCAGAGACATTCAATCTTGGGCGCAACTGCTGGTTCAACTAACTGCTAATTAGTTTTTATGTAATGTTATTTTACATGAAAAGAAGATTTATGATGTATACAGTCAAAAAAGATGTTTTGTGTATTCTGCTTTTAATTAAGCATTTTGTGTTTTCATTGGTTAGGCTATATATAACAAGGAAAAAAAAATGATGGGGCATATAGTATGTTATATACATATTCTTAGGTTAATTGTTCACATATCCATATGAAATCAAAGCTTTAGCTTTCCAAAAGAGATGTGCTATGTAGCTGTGCTGTGAGGATGTAAAAGCTGAGCTACGAAACTGTGTGACCGATTCCACTGATGCTATATGCTATGTAGCTATGCGAGTAAGATGTGCTATGAAGATGTGTCGACACAAATTAGCTGCGCTAGGAAGATGCGCAGCTCGAGCTATGCGATGTATTGATAGTAGGGTAGACGACCCATAGCATGCAGATATAACATGCATCCTTCCATATAAAAAAACACATCTTAGTTGAATCCGTTTCCACCAGTGCTGTGCTATGTAAACCACTGAGTATGATTGGTGATTATCAAACGCATCCACAGCAATGTAGCATAGTGCATCGGTGGTGGATATTTTTGATTATGTTGTTTGGAATGTATTTGATATGCACTTATCATATTCCTTGGTCCACATAGTATAGCACTAGTGTAAATAGATTCAACTAAGCTACGTTTTTTAGGATTATGATTGGTTGCAAGAGGTGTAGCTATACAGTGTGAATTTTTCAACAAGGTGTGGATTGGCCATATCCAAAACTATAAGGAATATCGAAAAATACTGAAAGGAGTCTCAAGGACGGTTTTGGCGAAAACTAAAACTGCATCATTGTATTTTATTAAATATCAATAGGTATTCTGGGCCAGGAAATGAACAAGTTCATTTTTATAAAAAAAATGCACTGTATTATTAAACCATAAAGGATAAAATTCTAGGAACCATTGGCATATGAAACACTTACACAACTTGCGCACATCTGCGTAGCATATCTATGGAAAAGCACCCTTGAAATTTAGTTTGGATAACACCATTCATATTGTTTTATGTATTACATAAAATGAGAACTTGATGGCTGTTTAAGATTCCCTATCAGTTTTGCAGTCTTAAAGCAGAAGATTTCGTTGTTTCAGTGCAAAAGAGAAGGAACAAAATTGCCCCAGTGGCCAACAACATTATAGTATAATGCCAATTGATCTACTCAAGATAAATATTTTTTATTACAAAGACTCTAGATTCAGAGTCTGAGAGGAGCTACAGAGTTCTAAGTGTGAATAATTATTGATTTACTAACTTTCATGAAAACCATTAATTACAAATATTATATTTTGTGCCTATAAACATTGTTTTTACATAAATGATGTCTAAAGTGTGGTTTGATGAAATGTAAAATGTAACCTCCAGTGTCCCACTAGATGATTAATAACTGCACATTAAAGAAAAAAAAAGGTTTTTGAAAAGTTTGTGCTGAAAAATTGGAACTTCTGCTTTTACACTGCAAAATTGATATTCATAAGTGTTTAATGGACATCCCACTATAATCATTTACTGTGATGACATTAATGATCACAAATGTTTTTTTCAGTATATTCTATCAATCATCACAAAATTATATGAGACATATTAAGGTCATCCAATAAGTTAAAGTTGTATACTTTACAAGTTCCTTAACACTGATGATATTTTATATAGAATAGTCGATATTAGGAAAAATATTATTAAACATCATCCAATGTAGGTAACCAAAATGCCATGTTGGTGCAAGCAGAGGCTAGCATCATAAACTTAGGGTTGAATTGTACACATTGTATTGGAGCTGGATGGTCACCATTCAAGACACACACTTTATAACCTGTATCAGCATTCCAGACATGAACTCTTCCGTCTGTTGAGCCACTAAAGATATATTGTGAGTCAGGACTAAATGATGCTTCTATAGGTATACCTTTATTATTAAGATGGCCAGTAAAGGTTTGCAATGGAGTTCCATGGTATGCATCTACTAATCTAATAATGGATCCATTTGTACTAATTAACATGGTTTTGCCATCTCGCGAAAACTTTAATCCAGTCCAGTCACATTCCTTTTCTTGGTTCAGCTTGAATGTTACAAAGGGACCTTTGTCAAATGACCTTAAATCATACAGTTTGATACTTTCAGAGTTAACCCCGGCTGCAAATATGAGACCTTCAGGATCATAAGCTGCTACTGGTCTTCCTGACAAATGCATTAATCCTTGACAGTTGGGTGAACGCAAATCCCATAAACGTAACGTTTTATCTAGTGATCCAGATAGAAATGTGTCTTCAACAGGTGACAAACAAAGAGTCACGACTTTCTTTGTATGACCAGGAAAGTATCTTATGTACTTGTTGTCATGAAGGGACAAATATCTTATGGTATCATCAACTTTGGTTGAACTGTGGATAGCAGTGTTCTTGGCATGTGTGAAATGTATAAGGTCGACACCATACTTTTTACTGTTTACTGTGATCATCTGTGTACCTTTTTCACAATCATAAATGACGATTTGATCATCTTCACTGCAAGATATTAACGTTTCCCCACTGGGAGAAAAGTCTATACTGTTTATTTTGTCCGTGTTTTCTCGGAACACCTTTGCCACTTTGAAACTTCGAACAACTGGGTCGACTAATTTCATCATTTGTAATTATTATTTTAGACGTTGGTCTCAAAGTCAAAAGGTATTCGGCTGGTAAAAACATACAATCTAAAATGTAAATTGTAATCACAATAAATCGCAAGAACGAAGCGCGCACTGCTGTCACCGCAAGACCAAGTGTTGCCAAGTTATTACAGCTTCTTTATCAGGAGGCTATGCCAAAGCCTCATATGCACGAGCGCATTTTTCGAGCGTTAAAAATCGCAGAATATTAACAAAAAGGTAAATGAACTTAAATGTCATTGTCCAGCACAATAGAATAAAATATACTTCGAAAAAAGCGCTGCGTTTTGAAAGCGCAGAAGTGTGAACAGATACATAGGAATGAGTTTGTCCTATTTCGGGCGGTTATTTGACGCACATAAAAAACGCGCGTGCGAATGGCCTCTTAGAATTAAAAGGTGAATTGAAGTTAAGTGAATTAAAATGTTATGTTTTTAACATAAATGCTCACAATAGCTGACCCCACCACAGATATAGAGCATCACTCAGCATTTTCATAAATAGTCTCCAGAAAGAGAGAAAAACAATAACAGGAAAGCGCCCCCCTCACGAGCCAGCTACACCGGGAGACGCTCACGGCTTTGGATTTCCAGCCACAGTATTGACCGCCGTTTTTATTGAATCGCCAGCGCAGGCTTGCGGACGGCCAGAAATGAATGACTCACAATGATTGCCTTTACAGGTAACTTTGACCCTGGAGAGCTAAGGGCTCTTGAAGGAATACCGTGGATTTTGCTCAGTATAAAACTGTCCCTTCTACTCCACTCAGGATGGATGGACTCATTGATGATTAATAATGTAAAAAAAAGGTTCACTCAAACGGGAAATGCCGTTAATTATCACGTTAATAGACGTTTATACGAACAATTAAAGACTGTTATTGCGAAAGTCAATGGGAAATGCCATTAGTGTGGCCAGGCTGTTATAGTATTCGGTTGCGCCGAATGAGAGCATAAGGCTGCCTGTCCACCGGAGCGGGCGCGAGGCAGCGACAAACAACCTCCACCCACACTCATGCCAGCACTTGTTTCTTCTCTTCTTTTCCCCGCTCTGCTTTCCCTCTCTGCTTGCCTGTACCACTTTCCAGTTTTGTATGAATTTGGAAACTACACCAGCAAGAAAAAGTATGGAATTATCCAATTCCGCGCTAGCTTGAGTACTTAATAACAAGTGAATAAAAAAATGATAAAAAAGGACCCGACTTCAAAAACGAATACAAAAAGTGTAATATAACGACCAACCGTTTGTCATAAAAACGATGTTGAAGTAGAGATGGATAACTAGCCGAAAATACAATAGCCTAGCTAACCGGCTATTTAGCTAGCCAGCTTACTAGCCAGCTATTTGGCTACTTGGCTATTGAATAATAGCGATTAGTAACACTAGCGGCGCGGTGCCGGTAGGACTTAAATAACTCAACATCAACTGCCCGATCCGAATTCGATCTTCGCCGCGCCAACAAAGTCTAGATGGTAATAGATTTCGTTTAGTCATTTTATTTTATAATCATGACAAGAAATTATTTCCTCTTGAATGAGGTCACAATAACAAAATAACTAACTATCAAATGTTTATTTATTTTAAACCTGATGGTAACCACCTTTCTAATCATCGCATTTCATAAGTTAGTTTATTAAACAAACGAAATAACTAAGTCTAATGCTCTCTCTTTGTCTAATCTATTTTGTGAATATTGTGAGAAAATGATGTAAGATACGAATGAAGATCGCACTCGCGTAGCGCAGTGACCGCGCACACAGTTATCGGCTACTCTCGCTACTCGGCTACCGGCTATGTCTTAACCTGTCAGTTATCTAGCCAACCAGTAGACAGATATCATAGCCGTGTCTATTTTGCTCATAGCCGGTATTTAGCTAGTTATGACTATAGCTACCCATCGCTATGTTGAGGGCGAAGGAATCGGTTACAAAATGCAACATTCCTGTACCACGAGAATTTAGGATACAAAAGCGAGCGAAGCGAGCTCGGAACTTAAGGCATCCCGACTCGGATAGGTTAGGTTAGAAGGGGATGGTGGGGTCTGGGAGATCCCGTCATCACCTTCGTGGTTATTTCTTTTTAATCCGCCCAGAAGTAGGAGCCCCACGAAGCGGGGCTTCCTCAATATGACCTCCGGAATCACTAGACCTTGACCTCAAAGTCACATGTTCTTGACCCTAATGTCGTTTGACCTTGACCTCAAAGATACCATGAATATTGACATGTTACTGCTCTAGAGAATCACGGATCTTGGTTTACAGAATTTTAACCTTGATCTCAAGGTCAATGACCATGAAGACCAGGCCAGTGACCTTAGGAGAATATCAGATTTTAATTTTAGGATTTTTGACCTTGACCTCAAGGTCAAGTAGTGACGTCAAGATTGGTAACTTCACGAGAATAGCTGATTTACACCTTCGTCAATTTGATCTTGAGGTGTCTCATGGTGTTCCCCCACCCTAATACTCTCACAACCCACCGGATCCCGAAGGCTTGATTAGGCGAAGGATTTTAGTGAAATTTGTGAAGTCTTTTATTCCCCGTGCCCTTCCTAGTGCCCCGTTTCGTCTCCACTGACCACTATCCCGGATCAATTCCAAGTAAGTGATTCCATACTCACTCATGAAGCTAGAAGCGGTTTTAAGTCCCCATTCGCACGAGAGCTTTTTTTAGGCTTTGGTTTAAGCCATGTTTAAGAACATGCAGCGCGTCTCGTCGGGCAGAGCGTGCCGTATGCAGTCAATTGTTTTCTTTGTTTATGGTGTCGCGGTGTCCACAGTTGCGTTTCCAAGGCGCCGCCTACTGCCAGAAAAAAAAAATGACGGATTGCACTCTGGGAGTGCCGGCAGAAGTAAAAACTTGAATAGTAATAAACACACACGAACATTCGCGCTAGCGCCTTGCGCCGTCTTACGAATTTTCGATCAGGTCACGTGTCCTGACGCGAGTTTAACATTTTTTACCCATTCCAAAAAAAGTGCACAACGCCGCTAAAGAAGTTTTCACTTTAAAAAATGAGCATAAATCCATGCTTAGCCTTGAACGCTCTGTAGATCGCCGTATGTTTCCTCGTTTGCTCCGGTGAAGCACAGTTACAGTATTTTTAGTTAGCACGATTCATAGGCACCGATCAAAAACAAAAACGGTTACTATTCAGTTGGGATTGGTTTCCGACCCGGTCGTCTACATGAGGGACAATTTTATTGACCTATTGTATAAACCGGAACCGGACAAATTGTAAAAACTACCAGAATAGTCAGAAATGGGTTTGTAACTCATAGCATTTCTAGTAACTCTACTATAGTTACTGTACTATATGTTGGTAGGGTTCATTATTAATTTGTAATAAATTGATGCTAGCAACATTTATCGAAAGCGCACATGTAAAAAAACTCATTTTGGAAACAAAATGGACGGTGTCTAAATAGCGTTTCTCATATTTGTTAGTGATGTGAGATATTATGCTTAATTGGGCATTTAATCTCAGTAATCCGGAAGATATACGGTAAAAATCACCTCCACCGTTATATTATTCTTAGAACCGTGACCGTCTTTCATTGATCGTTCTATGGACCTAGATTTTTGGATTATGGTATCCATTTTGTGAACAACTTGTTGTGTGGCGTTTACTGTAAGTATTGTCTAAAATAAATAAAATGTGATTTAATTGCTAGTAATTTAGCTGCTCTTTTATCCTTCTAAAGCGTGAGTTACAGTTAATGATTGACTATCGAAACATATTTTGTCTATAGTACGTACCTATCTTGGAATTCTTAATTTACCATGTATTGTATACATACTAAGTATTGATGTTTCTTCCTGGTATTGTCGCGTAGTTTTTTAAGGCAGTTAGTCCATGGTAGTGTGTAGCGTGCATATTTATTATGTATCAGTAACAATCTTGAGGCAGTACATTAAGCTTTTAACTTACGTATGCAACGACTTTCTCATCCAGAAACGAATACTGCCGCTGAACTCAGATGGTTTTGCGGGTAACTTATATTTGACCTGTACACTACCTGTACAGGAAAGTACTAATAGTGGTATTTTCTATCTATCTTCTTGACATAAAATATTTCCATAAATTTTGACTTATCAATAAAATTGAAGTAAAAATCAACCATTGCTATCTCTAAAACAATTAAAAAAAATACTTATTACTTAGAAGTCAGAACAAAATTCATCTGCCTCAACTAAGTAGCCAAAATTTAAAAATAAGTAGTTTATTGCACATGGGAGTAAAAGATTACCTAACCCAAGCATTGAAATAACAATTAGTTTATAGCATGCACCGAGTTCTAACATAGTAATTAAAATAATAAAATATTTTGTTTGGCCTGTCAGGAAGCATAACAGTTGGATTATTTGCTGTAAAAGTATAATGATAAATTACTAACACCAATTTTTTTTAACCTTGGCCCACACTAGGAATTTCTTCCTGTATCATGGGTGGGTTTACAAACATAGAAACTCACACAAACACCTAGACCCAGAACAACTACTTACAGATCATACAAATATTTGTTGTAAGATTGGTCATACAAAAAATTCAACAACATTATTTTAAAATTATTTCTTTGTTTCCTAAAAAAACTTACTCAACTACTCGACTCAATTGCTATCACTCCAATAATTAAATATTCACATATTGTGTTTAATAATTCTTATACTTTTTGTTAAACATTATAATAGGTATTTGTATATTATTTTATTTTTAACATTGATCATTAAAATGTCTCAGAAGCAGAGGTGTAGCTACCACTGTATCAATGATACAAGGCCCTTATGTATAAAGGAAACTGCATAGCCAGGTTTTGAAAAAAAGAAACCGTAAAATGTTGCTCTAAAATGAAAAGCTAAGGCAGTCCAGAAAGTTTAAAATTTTTGAGCTGGTGATGTTGCCTTTTTTATATGTAAGTAGTCATTAATGGGCTATGATCGTTCAGTCAGCATTATCAGTTTTCTATCTTCAGCTCCCTTCTACTTTCTCATAATGGCATTAGCTATACAAGTCAGATAATGTTTTGCAAAACTAAACACTAGAATTGAAGGGAACTAAATATTAGTAGGGGCACCTAACAAGTTTTGATATGGGGCCCTTTCTGGCCTAGCTATGCCACTGCTTAGAAATTATATACATAAGATTAATTTTTGAATATTGTATGACTTGCTGGTGTCCATAGCTGCATGTGATTAAAGAACAGATGCCAGCAGGTCAACCTACCCGAATTTTACAATTTTTACCAATTGAACATAAACTTTCCTCTATTGTGATAAGTTTTAAAATCAATTAAAGAAATTTTACAGATTGTGGTAGGTTGATGTGCTGTCGTCTGTACACAACACAAATGAGTGTTACATGAAAAATTGTATTAATTACAAAAAAATCTTGTAAATAAGTAATATTTTTAAGTTAAAAGTAATTTCTGAAATAACATTTCTGTATTGAACAAATTTTTGGATTTGAAAAATATTTGAAATCATCAAATTCGAAAGCCTGTCGGGGTCGCGGGACTTATGATTTACCGTGACCGCGGTATGTAAAGGACCATTAGAGGACACTGTGGATTTTAGTCAGTACGAGTCTGACAGTCCCTCTCGCTCTGCCCTGCGTGGGAGGATTCATGCTAAGTTCTAACTTTGTTGAAGTTCAGATATGAAATTCTGCTTGTAATAAGTGACAAAATAATCTCAGTAACAAATCCTCTTTTAAGTCATTTCAGTTGATTTATTAGTGTTAGTTCTGCTCAGTGATTATCCATAGAACAACAATTTTATAATAGTCAATAAATGTGGTTAGTCCCTTATTGACTAATGAAACATTTCATGGTACTTTTTACATTCAAGACATTTCTAGGCTTAGATCTTAAATAACCTATCTACAATAAAACCAAACTCATTGGTTTTATTGTAAATTTTGTGCACAATAAAGATTATATATCATCTATCATCTTTAAATCCTGTCATGATAGTGATGATGTGTTAATAAATAAATAAATGTTGTACAGGAAAGAGATAAATGGTCCTACAGTGTTTTTCTCTCAAAAAATACAAGGCTAAGTCCATACTTTATGTCTATGTATTTTGTAACATCATTTTATGTTAATTGCCACACACTACTTTGGGTGAACAATTCATCAAATAGGTATTTATTAATTATTGATGGACTGCTCTTTCGAATGAGTTTTAGTTATTTTAGTAGAAACATGTATCAAATATTAACTTGGGTGGTTTAAACAATTATAACCATGAAGAATATCGCACCTTTAGAATAGAAGTGGCATAATCCAAAATTCCAGTTTTTGGGAAATGTTATTTATTAACCCTTTAAGCGCTTGGCTAAATATCAATTGCCGTGCCCCTAGCGCCCGGCTACGAATCGTGCTTTCCTCTTCTCCTCTCTTTCTGCACCTTTTAAGCTCCGATTTGTAAAATATCATGGTGTTATTGTATAAAAAGTATTCTATCTGTCTATCTACATAAATAGAGAGATATAGAATAGATGCAATAAAATCGAACAAAACAACAAAAATCGTGGATATTCTCTGTCGGATAAATACGACACAGGCGATAGGGGCACGGAAATGTTTGTCGGATTTATACGACTCTGGCGGTTAAAGGGTTAATTCAATACCGAGTGACGCGGGAAAAGAGCGTGATTTGAAAGAGACGGAAACAGGTTTTTACTTTTCTGGGCTAGAAGAGCTGGTTTCTTTTTAATTACATGTTTATAAGTCGTTTGATGCATAAAAGTAATTTTCATTTTTTTAAGGCCACTTTAATTCTAAAGGTGCGATATACTATTTTAACGTAACCTGTCCATACAATGAATTCTTAGTTTGATACTTTCTTGAGACTCAACTTTATAACAATTTAGATTAAGATAAGTTTTTGTGATCATTGGTGACAATAATAATTGTTGTTTTATACATTAATTAGTTTAATTAATTATTTTTTAATGTGTTAGTCCTTACAGCTAAGCTTCAATTAAGGATTAAATCAATTGTCAACCTTTTGAAGATGCTGTGTAACTGAACGGGATAAGTTGTACTGCTATATGTTATTAGTAATGTCATAAGCGTATAGCTTTTCCCCTTGGTTATGCAAGCTGGATCACCTCACACAGAAGATATGGAAGAACTGGAAATTGGAAGAAACTTTTGGTTGCATGCTAATGACAGTAGTATACAGGGTCTATCTTTTAGAATATCTGAATCCGGAAAAGATACTATAAAACTTAGTTAGGATGCTTTAGCTCTTTTTAACCGACTACAGAAAGGTTTTCAATTCGGTCGTTTTTTTTTTAATTAATATACACCAATATCTCCCAAAGATTATGGTCCAATTTGTCTGATTCTGTTTTTATTCCATTCAGTCTACTTGCCATTTGGTCCCTTAAAACTTTAATGTAGTTTGATTCAGTAGTTAATTATTTTTTTTTTACTTTTCGATTTGAGCTCATTTTGTACATGGACGATGTTACTATCGGTTGTGTATTTGGCAAAAATTTGCGTTGAATATTTGAACTAAAAAAAAATTAAAAAACAATCACAATGAAGTGTATAATAACTTTTCTTTCAAAAGTCTAAAAAGCCTATCGAATTGAATCTTATCGCCGAGGGTTTGGAAAAAAAAACAATTTTTTTGATTTTTTAATAATATTGAGCAAGCACTTCAATTATTTTGAACAAGCGTTTTTGTTATTCTTTATAGTTTAGGTCGTTATTTTAAATAAACTTCACCCAAGTGTCGAATTACATGAAAAGTAATTAAAAAGATTTTTGCTCTTTAGACTTTTTTTTGCGGACATCTCACACTTGAACAAATAATCGTTAAAAAAGGAGCTAAAATACAAAGACTTCCCACATTTGGGGTAAGTGAGAAAAAAAAATAAACACAATCCGCCTTATTACAAAAAGGGGTTTAACTAAAAACCCAGGTTTAAATCTTGTAAAACTACGGTTTACACAAACGTTATTACAAATCGTGGTTTTGCGATAAACCCTGGTCTAACAGTAGTAGCTGTCAAAGGTGTGTCAAAGTTTCTCATAGCATCTTTTTCATCGTGTTGTTGTTTTTGTGCTATTTACACCCAAAATGGATTGAAACAAGGTAGATTTAATTGTTATTACTCATTGTGGATTTAATTGTTTAGTCTTAGTTTACTTAAGTCGACGTTTTATCTTAGTTTTGTAATACGGACAAATTTAAACAGTGTCTCTGCAGATAAGCCTAGACTTGATAGACCAGGTTTAAACCAAGGTTTATTTATTTTTTGCAATAAGGCCGATCCAGTTTACGTGATCAGGAGGTACACCAAAAACAATTTTTTACAAGATTTTATTTTACCACTTTGTTGACGTAACTAATCTGTACATTTATGCCAAATTACAACTTTTTAGTACTGAGCTTCTCTGAGCTGGCGACACTATAAGGGATCCCTGTTTACTACGTAATCCTGAAAAGGGCACGCAAATATTTGTAATTTAGACTTGTTTAAAAACAGCTTGGGTTAATAAAAATACTTCATAAGCTTTGTGAGAGTTAATTAAACATTGCCCATATTGTGTAAAAGATTGTGTGTTATGTGTGTATCTGTGATTATCCGAGGGGAGAGGGATGATATTAAATGTGTTAAGTAATGATAGCTTGGTGGGTTGTTATTTTTGCACCTAATATGACACACATTATGTATTATTTTTAATTTACCTCACCTCACTACATCAGTTTTTTTTCATTATTTAAGGCTAAAATAATATACCATTAAAATCACCATTGCTGTAGGTTCGTTCCGTTGAGATAAATATAATGATCTGAGTATCTAATTAAAATATATTAAGGCAGTTAAGGACTCAATTGAAATTGTAAATTTTTTAGGCATTTTTTCTTTATCGTGGTAAAATCATCAAATGAGTCCTCCCACCCATGTCAGAGCGGGAGGGGCTGTCAGATTTGTACTGACTAAAATCCACGGTGTCCTTTAATAGCCCTTTACGTTCGGGCATGGCCCATGGTCGGACAGCGAGTCGCCCATTTCTCGCCGCCCGCATCCCCGCGCCTGTTGGCCGGAAGTCGTCTTGGCACGTCTGTCGCCGTACCGTGGGCGTCTACCACTGCGGCTGGGTCGTGAAGTGGATGCTGTCCTCTCCCTCACGCGTTCTGCCTCCTCTGTGCTCTGTATGCTCCACCGTGTCCTCCGGGCGACCCTCGCAGTGGCGTCAGGGGGTAGGTCAGGACCTCAGGACGCCGTAACGCCTATCCAGTCACTCCTCAAAGACTCATTTTTTTGGCTTGGCGAACATTTGTCGGAGGACGCAATTTTAATTTTTAGGTGTCAAGGGGGATCGTATAAAATGGAATGCATACGAGTTTGTGGGGGTCAAACTCCTCGTCTCACGGCTACCGTCTTGGTAAATGGTATTTATCTGGCAAACTATCGTCGCACGGAAAATATGCTAATACGCTTTAACACCCACTTGACATTTAAAAATTAAATTGCGTCCTCTGAAAAACGCAACCTCAAAAAAAAAAACCATCTGTTTGTAAAAGACGGGATATAATAAAGTGCTGTTTTATTTTATTTTGCAGGATAAAATGGACGTACCCAATATTCATTGGATACTTCTTGAAAGTAAAGGAACCATAATTCACTCTTAATAGAGTGATGGACTCATATAACTTATTTGATGATGGAAGCGGTATGTTGGAAGGACTTAATGATCTTGGTGGATCAGACAGCTTTGCTGGGGGCGCGTCGGGTGGAGTAGCTGGAGATAGCAAAGATACTCCTGATAATAGGTGACTAAGAACACCACAACTCATTAACTTCGAAATACTTTTTTCAAAATGATGATTTTAACTCTCTTTTAGTTACAGGCAGCCTTATAGTCAAAGTGCTGGACCACAAGAAGGATCAATTCAAAAACTGGCTGCGTTTGGAGGGCCTCCTGCTGGCAGTGCTCAACCAGTGCCTAATCCGGGTGCAGGTCCTCCTGCACCTGATTACCATGAGTATGGAAGCTATCCACCACGTCCTCGCTTGCCTCAACCGCCTCACGGCGCACTCCATGCACCACATCATGTGCATCCTTCGCATGCATATCCAGGATATCATCCTGGTCCAGAGCCTATGTACGCTATGCCTGAACAACCAGGTAAGTAATTCATAGTTTGTGTATTGAAGATGAGTTAGTTTTCAAATATGAGATATATTAGAAAAGTTTGAATAACTGAAAATCCTTAACTTTTAGCTGAAGATATATGTTATATTTATGTACACAATATATTGTGTTGTTTTTGTAAGTATTGAACCAAGCTATGAACTGCACACTACCTGAATATTACACCACATTCCATCATGTTGGTCTGTCGAATCGTATGCTAGCTATTGCTGCAAACATACTCTTATATTAGCATTGGGGTTAACAAATGTGTTTCTATAAATAATTTTGAAATTGCCATGTTTTGAAATAAAAAATCATGATTGAGAAGTCATTTCTATACTACGTCTATGAGTATTCAACAAAATCTTATTTGTATATATCAAAAATAAAATTAAAAATCTGTGTCCATATGATTTTTTAGCCAATAACTATTTCTAGGTAAATACCCTTTTGTTTAGTTACTGATAATGATGCTAAATGAACACTTGATTGTCCTTTATTTATATCCACTTCCTTATACATATTTGACAACCTGTTTCTTTATAAAGCACCCAAACTATAGCTTGCGCCGTCTATCGAGCTATGAACAACTTTTGCCTTAACATCAGTAACAATTAATTTACAATTATTTTTAGGTATTGGAGAAATGGGTGTTTGGTCTGGTCCCCCAGGTGCGAATAGGTATACTCCTATTACACCAAGCTACAGACATAGCTATGAACACCAACAAAAAATGCATCAGTATCCCCCTCAACAGGTTTGTGTTTTAAAGTACTGAATAATGAAAAATGCAATCTATACTTAATAATAATAGTATTATAAAACTGAAGAGTTTCTTTGTTTGAACGCGCTAATCTCTAACTACTGGTTCGAATTGAAAAATTCGTTCTGTGTTGGATAGTCCGTTTATCGAGGAAGGCTATAGATACATAGGGTATTACAAAACATTACGCTACGAACAAACTGTATATTTCATTTGCAGCTATATAACAATATAATAAAAGTAAAAGGTACAAAACCCTTCATGCACGAGTCCAATTCGCATTTGGCGGGTTTTTTCATGATTATGTAGTCGCGCGACTACGTCAGGTTGAACACCATTATTGCGAATGAATTTTGCTCCACATCCTGTGCGGGATTCAGTTCTGTTTTAATAATTATTTCCATTAAACCTAAAAATACAACCTGTTATCCCCAAAGGGATAGGCAGAGGTGTACTAATAGTAAACCCACATTTCGCCAGTTCGTCCCATGTAATAAGGGATACAATTGGGATAATACCTTAATAAAACAATTTTATAGATAAAATAGTACTATCCTAAAACTGCCTTTAAACCTTGTCTTTTTCCTTATCAGGGTGCTAATTTAGGAAGTCTGCAAGCACAGAATGGTGCATACCTCCCAAGACAACCTCATTTTTCACAACCAACATCACAGCAACTATATGGACAACAGCAGGTAAATATTTTGGTATATCTTTGGTAAATCTTTTATTTCGTTATATGGCAGGATGACTAATCAATTTAATAAGTTATAGTTCAAACAATCTATTACCATAATGTGTATAATCTAGTAACTTTTTCGTCTTAAAGTTTGGGGTATTTGCGTCCAATCCGGTAATCCTGATTATTTTCAGTCTCTTTTATGATGTTGGCCCAATGAATAATACAAATTTGAGACCTAGAGTGCTGAACGCAATTTTCTTTTTTTTAACCTGGTAAAATCATAAAATGAGTCCTCCCACCCAGGGTAGAGCGGGAGGACTGTCAGACTCTTACTGACTAAAATCCAAGGTGGCCTTCGATAGCCCTTTACGTTCCGGGGTCACGATAATTCGTAAGCTTTGCGACCCCGGCAGGCTTTGGCCCTCTAAAAGGGAGGCCCAGTCATTTTGCTGACACTGTTTGAGTCGCGCGTGGAAGACAATGCGCCGTCGACCCGGGCGTGGTTATGTGGTCCATGGTCAGACAGCGACACGCCCATTTCTCGCCGCCCGCATGCCCGCTCCTACGATGGCCAGAGATCGTCTAGCGAGGTCCATCGTCATGGGTGCCCACCTTCGCTAGCATGACTGACTCGCAGAAGGAGGCGACCGCTTCCCATTCCGTCTCGCCCCGCAGCATGGCCTCGACTAATGCCGGGCTCGAGAGGTCTCCGCCTATCGCCGTCCTGAATACACGGCGGTGCCCTGCCCAAGCGGGGCAGTCCTGCACCGTATGCTCCACCGTATCCTCCGGACGATACTCACAGTGGTGACACCCAGGTGTTTCTTCCTTGCCTATCCCACAAAGGTACCTCCCGAAACTTCCGTGTCCGGTGACGACCTGCGTCAGGAGGTAGGTCAAGACACCTATCCAGCTACTCTTCAAAGAGGGGTCTTACCTCTTAGCGATTGTTACCCTAAAGGAAACTGGAAACTATTTTCTCATAGTATCTTATCTAGATTTTCTTTGACTAGGATTGTCGTATGTGGACCCAATAGGTTCCGTTTTGAGGGCCGAACCTTCGAGGTCGCAAGGTTGGATTATTCATTGATTCAACATCATAAACAAGTGTGCAAAAATTCAAATCTACAATATTTGACACAAGCAATGATGTTTAAAGTTACTGGACTAGTAACTACATATCGTCATTTGGTATGTATGTTTTACAAGACTGACTCGAGACCATCTGAGCGTCAAGTTGCGAAAGTCTAATTAATATATGAATATAAGGAATACTTTTGTACATAAGAGTTTAACTTTTGCATTTTTCATTCTTTCAGAACTATCCTAATTACACGCAGATGCATCCACCAACTGCATCTAGAATTAGTCAACATCCTACTTATCATCAGCAAATGGATGTAAATCCACACCAATATGGTATACCTCATGGTCAGCAAAGCCATGGACCAATTCCACAACACCAATCTCATCAAAGTATGGGTGGTCATTCAGGCGGTATGACAGGAATTCAAAATCATCCCAACGTGCATCTCCATCACCCGGGTGCGCCACCTTTACATCACGTACCTCGGCAGTCTCCGGTGCCGCCAGCCTCGGTTGCGCCGTCTCATTCCTCAGTATCGGCACAAATGCCTTACGCATCACCTCATCACTCTGTGTCAATGAATTATCAATCTCATCAAATACAACATCCTTTAGACGTCAATGTTTCAAATCAGTATGGTACTGTCAAACCATCAGGATTAGAAACTGGGAGCCCACAATATCGACCACCGTTTCCTCAGCTTTCTCCTCAAATGTCGCCAAGGGCCCAAATATCGCCCAGACAGCAAACACAATCTCAGCTATCTCCTCGACCTGTAATGTCACCGGTTAAAGGTCCTAGTGCATCACCACATGGCGCTCGCAATATGGTGCAATCACCAGTTTCCACTGGAACACCACCTACTGCAGGATCTTTTCCATCACAGAATACTCTACAAGCTCTTGAGCAAATGGTTTTACCATCTGGAACAGAATACCCATACCAACGAAACCCATCTTCCCCAGCTGTGACCCATGTTGTTTCTTCACCATCTCAATGGAACCAAAACAAAATAGCTCCAGCAAGTAGCTTAACACAAATCGAGACGGGTGAACAACCACCTAAGTCATCTGAGGCTACGGCAATGGTCCCACCGCTGCAAACAGATATGGTTAAAAACATACCTTTGACTAACACAAGTACCGATACAAAACCCATTGAAAAGACGGAAACAGAAAGTGCGCGGTCAGCTGAAAATATGAATGTACCTCGGAGTTTTCTACCTCAGCCTAATGGAACTAGCACTCATAAAGAAAGCCAACCTGGAATTGCACCAACAAGTAATAGTACTTTAATAGCTAATGAAGAAACTGCTGAAACTAGTGATAAAATGACTGGATCTCGTCAGACCATGGATATTAAAATGGATACTGCTTTGCCAAAGGAAGAAGAAAATGTTGATATTAATTTGCAAAAAGCATACACTGAACAAAAGTTAGAACCTAAATCACAATCAACTGAAAATCCGACAATGCAAGAAAATAAAAATGTTCACGCAACGGCATTATCTTTACCTGCGATGCCAAACTCTACAGCCGGTGATATTTCACAAATGAGACCATCTCAACAAGTGCAAATACCACCGATGACAAACGCAAGTACAACTAGCCAATATGACAGTTTGCCAAGTATGAATGTCAGTAGAAACCCAGGATATTCAGCAAGTAATCTTCAAAGTGTTCCAAGTAATATGCCTAGTGTATCTCAAGGTTTATCAGCAAATCTTCCTACTAGTAATCCGTCTTCTGGTCACACCAGTGCTGCTCATAATATATCTTCTACTTACCAAAGTGGGCCCACCCCAGTTACACAAGCAGTACCTAACATACAAGCAAATTTACCATCAAATCATACCAATCAACTTGCAAACCTTACGAACACTGTAACATCTAGTATACCAGTTCATAATCAGCAAACTAATATGCCACCAATTCCCCCAATCCAAGGTAATATTCAGACAAATATGCCTAATGTGCCCAGTAATATACCAGAAATTCCTCAATCAAATGTACCATCAAATATTCCTAATGTTCCTGTGGGATTACCAATGAATGTTCCTAATTTGCATGCACCAATACCACCAAACCAACCTACTATTATGTCTCACAATATGAATCCAACTATGATGATGTTAGGGCCAAATTCAATGTCTCCCCACCCTAATATCCCAAACATATATCCAGCATCCCATCAACAAGAGAGGATGTCATTACAACAACAAATACAAGATATCTACTGTTTGCCACCATCTAATGAAAACCAGGAGAAAGTAAGATGCCTACAAGAACGTTTAGCTTTAATTCAGCAACATGAATCTAACGATAAATGTAATGGGGGCCCAAATTGTACTTTACAAAATCCTGTATATGGAACAAAAATGGTTGAAAGTCCTCAAGTTACCAGTACAACTGGACGAGGTCGTGGCAAAGGACCTGCTAAACCTAGAAAGCCAAGAGCTAAGAAGGAGAAATTTCCTGCTACCGTGCAACCATTAGATCAGTTACCTGTTTCTGAAGATTGTGTAACTGCTGGGACTGGATTACAAAGTACATCGGAACTGGACTTAGAATTGAATGAAGATATTACTAACTTAGACAGCAGTGCAATTTCTATAGATGATATAAATGGTGGTAAAATAAGAAAACAAAGAGGTCCTCGGAAAAACAAAGAACGAAAGCCACGAACTCCTAAAGAGCCCAAGGTTAAAGATTTAGGCGACAAACCAGTGAAAGAACGAAAAAAACGTGAACCAAAAGATCCGAATGCGCCTAGAAAGAAAAGAAATTCGAAGAAGGACGCTTCGGAAATACAGGCGGACACAACAACGTATGAATTATTAGAAACTGATAAGGATACTACACCAAGTGAATTATCAATATCACAAAATATTTCTAACCTTGATACTCCAAATGTATCAAAAAATGTACCAGAACTTTCCTTAGATGACTCCAATGTAACGGATTTTGATGATATTCCTGTTTCAAAAATAGCTATCAAAGATTTGTTAGAAGAGGCTGAGGCTAAACGGGATCAAGACGATGATATGGATTCAATAACTCAAAAAAGAAAATCTAAGAAGCGGGCCTCTGCTGGAGGAAGTTGCAAGAAACTTAATCTTAGAAAATCTATAGGTGGAAGAAGAAAGAAACGTGGTGGACTAATTCCTGATTCTGATGGCGAACCAGATGACATGATGTCTACACCTCCACCGTCTCCGCCTCCAGAAGGTGACGATAGTTTAAAAAGAAGATCTGCTAGAAACACGCAGCGTAAAAAATACACAGATGATGTCATGTTACGTTTATCTGATGATGAATTTACCCTAGCTGCTCCCAAGGTTGAAAAAGAATGTAAGTCTGAAGACTTAGATACCAAAGAAAACAGCAGATCTGAAGGTGTTTCTAAGCCTAACTATATTTACGTAAATATTACAGAAGAAGATGCTATGATAGTTCAACATGTGTTAGCTTGTCGTATGGGAAAAAGAGAATATAAAGTAATTGAACCGTCAACTAGTGAAATTATACCAAAATCGGAAATAATCAACAGTGAGCCGTCGGGTGATGATAATACTAAGAACGAAGAGCAAACGATTGTGCAAGAGACCAATGAAGATAACATTGAACCGATAGTAAGTCATGAAGTCAAAAAAGAAAATAATGAAGAGAAAACTGGCGGCAAAACAGAACTAACACAAGAAACGAAAATAGAAATTACGGCCGATAGCAATAAAGATAATCAAGAAGTCAAAAACACAAAGTTAGTTATGGTTGATGTAGAGGAATATTTTGTAAAATATAGAAATTTTTCATATTTACATTGTGAATGGAAAACTGAAGAAGAACTTTACAAAGGTGATAAACGAATATTCTCAAAAATCAAACGATTTAAACAAAAACAGGCTCAACAGATGAATATATTTGAGTTGCTAGACGACGAACCTTTCAATCCTGACTATGTGGAGGTGGAAAGAGTTTTGGCTATGACAGAAAACCTAGATCCTGATACTAATACTTATGTAAAACATTATTTAGTAAAATGGAAAAGCTTACAATATGAAGATAGTACATGGGAATTGGAAGTGGACATTGATGTGGATAAGATGAGACAGTACAAGACATTTAATGAAATACCTCCTAAAGAAAAGTGGAGGTTTAAGAAAAGGCCTTCTGCAGATCAATGGGTACAGTTAAAAGAATCGCCTTTGTATAAAGGTGGAAACACATTAAGGCCTTATCAACTTGAAGGGCTGAACTGGTTGTTATTCTCTTGGCATAATAATCGCAATTGCATATTAGCGGATGAAATGGGATTAGGAAAAACTATACAGAGCCTAACATTTGTGAATTCTGTTTGGGAATATGGTATAAGAGGACCTTTTCTTATCATAGCTCCTTTATCTACTATACCTAATTGGCAAAGAGAATTTGAAGGATGGACTGATATGAACGTTGTCGTTTATCATGGTTCACAACAGAGTAAGAGTATGCTGCAGGAATATGAATTTTATTACAAGAACGAACAAGGAGAGCCCATCAAAGAAATTACAAAATTCAACGTTCTTATAACAACATTCGAAATCATTGTAACAGACTTCCAGGAATTAAAATCGTTTAACTGGCGAATATGTGTCATTGATGAGGCACATAGACTGAAAAATCGTAATTGTAAGTTATTGGAGGGTTTGCGCCAGCTTCATTTAGAGCATAGGGTCTTATTATCTGGGACTCCACTACAGAACAACGTCAATGAACTGTTCTCTCTGCTTAACTTTCTTGAACCATCACAG
The DNA here is from genome assembly GCA_943136025.2 of Agrotis puta. Lineage (NCBI taxonomy): Eukaryota > Metazoa > Arthropoda > Insecta > Lepidoptera > Noctuidae > Agrotis > Agrotis puta. Next base: position 10,170,117 of record OW964170.2, on the reverse strand, counting down.
TTTTCTAGTAGTGATGCATTTTTAAACGAATTTGGTCAACTGAAGACTGAATCCGAAGTACTCAAATTGCAAGCACTTTTGAAACCTATGATGTTAAGGAGATTAAAAGAAGATGTTGAAAAAACGTTGGCTCCAAAGGAAGAAACGATTATCGAAGTTGAATTAACTAATATACAGAAAAAGTATTATAGAGCAATACTTGAGAGAAATTTTAGTTTTTTACAAAAAGGTACTGCTTCTGCAGCTAATATTCCAAATTTGATGAATACTATGATGGAACTTAGAAAGTGTTGCATTCATCCATATCTATTAAACGGAGCAGAAGATCAAATTCAATTTGACTACAAACAAGCAAATGGGGAAGATAAACAAGCTTATTATAAAGCACTCATTGATTCATCTGGTAAAATGGTATTGGTTGATAAATTACTTCCAAAATTAAAGGCAGGTGGACACCGAGTTTTGATATTTAGTCAAATGGTGAGATGCTTAGACATTTTAGAAGATTACCTTGTATTCAGAAAATATCCATTTGAAAGGATTGATGGGCGAATAAGGGGTAATTTGAGACAAGAAGCAATAGACAGATTTTCCAAACCAGATTCTGATAGGTTTGTATTTTTGTTGTGTACGAAAGCAGGTGGATTGGGCATAAATCTTACAGCTGCAGATACTGTGATTATTTATGACAGCGATTGGAACCCACAAAATGATTTACAAGCACAAGCTCGATGCCATCGCATAGGTCAGCAAAAAATGGTTAAAATATATCGATTAATTTGCCGAAATTCATATGAAAGAGAGATGTTTGATAAAGCATCGTTAAAGCTCGGTTTAGATAAAGCAATATTACAGAGCATGAATACAACTCAAGGAAAAGAAACGGGCGTAAAGCAGCTGTCTAAAAAAGAAATTGAAGATTTGCTTAAAAAAGGTGCATATGGTGCTGTAATGGATGAAGATAATGCTGGTGACAAGTTTTGTGAGGAAGATATTGAAATGATATTAGCGCGCAGAACTCAAGTTATTCAAATGGAATCAGAAAAAGGATCAACTTTCTCTAAAGCTAGTTTTGCTGCAGCAGATCAACGATCCGATATTGACATAAGAGATCCTGATTTCTGGAATAAATGGGCCAAGAAGGCAGAAATTGATACTACAGAGAAAAAAGAAGACGAAGACTTGATAGTTACAGAGCCCAGAAAGCGAACAGTCATAAAGAGATATGGTCATGATGATGGTCCCATGGAAATGTCCGATATGGAGGTCACGCCAGATTCCGACGAGGATGAGGAAGGTGAGACTTTTTTATACATTCCAGACCATTTCAATTCTCACTGTGGGTAATAATGCTTCGGCTATAACATTTTCTTGTAATGGAATAAATAACTGTTCAAAATCGATCATTAGATTTGATGAAAATAAGGTCGTTCTTGTTGTGTATATAACTATAACTTTAAATAATTAAATGCAAGTTTAGGTATCTCCTTCCACTCAGGGAAGCCAGGGGAGCCTCTTAATGCTCGTTCACACTGAAGGCGATTTACAGGTTCGCTTTATCGTATACCTTTTTATTCGGCGATGCCGTATAATTATTATTTCCATTAAGCCGGTAAACAATTAGTTCAATATTAATATTTTAGGATGTGTAATATTTGAACATTTTTTTAAATGTTAAATATATTTCAGGAATAAGTTTAAGAAGTAAAAGAAAGAAAGATAAACTTGGTAAAAAAGGACGTCGATATGCAAGCGATGATTATATACCCCGCCATGAAGGTGTTCCTGTGGATGAAGAGGTGGTATATGGATCATGGACAAGATCTGAATGTTTTAAAATTGAGAGAGGTCTACTGACATTTGGGTAAGTTGAACTTTTCCTTACAGTATTATGGACAACCTAGTGCCCCATTGATCTCGAGGTCTCAAGCGTAACTGTTAAGCGTGAGGTGCCAAGTTCTCAGTTCGGAGTTATGGTCAATGTGTTTGGATGTTTCTATTAGTTAGATAGTTATTCAAAAGTTGATTGCTCGAAATGTTTGTGCAGGTGGGCGCGGTGGGAAGAAATTGTAGAAAAAAATCAATTTAGAAAAGGTTGGACGATTCCTGTTATAGAAGACTGCGCGCGAATAATAGTGAGTTTTTTTTTAAATTTTTACTCCTGAATAGGTGTTTTAGATTTTCCGAAGGGAAGGGAAGGGGAAGGGAATTAAATGCAACTTAATATGTAGGTATATTATGTTCCGTCGGTGCGCAGGAGTTGCAGTTCCTTTTGGGTAATTTTACTCCATCTTAGGTCTCAAAACTGCTTCTGTGTTAAATTGAGGCCAAGAGAGAACCCATTGTAAATTATAAAAGAAATGTAAATTCACTAAATATAAGAGGAAGGCATTGTTTTTTTTTGTTTGTAATTTTAAACGTTGAAAAAACAACGCCAAAAAATACCTTTTTTTCATTATTAGGTATTTAAAAAGGTATTTCCTACATATTAAATAAGCTCACCAATTTTGAAACAGGGTATTTATACCATTCCAAGGCCCAGATTACCACTCGCTATCCATTAATTCTAAGTTTGATGAGGCAACCATCATAAGGATGGTTGCCTCTCTCTCTCTGATACACATATTTAACGTGTCACTGCCTTGAATACCCAGCGGCAGCGGTCGCAGTGTCCAGTTCTCAGAAAGTCTATGTTAACGTCGTAGCAACCCTCCGGTCCATCGATCAGGACGGGTCATAGCGGAGGTCCGTCTAAGGCTGGGTGGCTTAAAAATGTGAAATGGAAGGCGATGGCGTAATCTGAAACCTTCCTCCATCCCCTTCCCTGAGCAACCTAAGTTTTCTGTGCCTTTACTAAGTCTAGTACAACAGAGAGAGAGGGAGAGAGAGAGAAAGTAAGCTCGGGACTTCGGGCATCCTGCTCGGACAGGTTAGGTTAGAAGGGTAACCATCCACACAGTAATAGGAGCCCTGTCGACTACGGTAACGTTAAAGCAGACAACGTTAAATGGAATTTTTTCGAACTGGCGACTGCGATCGCTGAAAAATGACCGAATTGAACGTACTGTGAAACTAATAACACAGACTGATTTTGTGACGGAACTACGCAAGTGACTTACTGCATTTGTGATGACCTGAGGTAGTGACGTAGCGAGTTTGTGGCAATGTTAGTTAAACTGTATTTACTACAGAAATCTGAAATCTTATGTGATGATGTCGTTTGAGGAGAAAAGAGGTAGATACAACGAGTGTATACTGTATCTTATTTTTTGGTAGTAATCCTTATAGCGTGCATTAGAACTCGACCCTAAAAAATTAAAATGGTTTTGTTTATCTTGTTTGTTATTTATTTTAAGTTTCCTAATGATGATTTGCCATGCTAATACCGAGAAAGTTTAAGACTTTGACTGAGTTGAAATGTTTACTGAAACTTTACGTATTTTTGCATCATCACCGATACATTGGTCGTTTTAATTAAGTGTGACGTTTCAATTTCAGGTTTTATATTGTTTACGCCATTATAAGGGCGATGAGAAAATAAGAAATTTTATATGGGATCTCATAGAACCTTGTGAAAACGGGGAAGTAACCATCTCCAGAAATCATAGCGGACTTCATAACCCTGTGCCCCGAGGAAGAAATGCAAAAAAGAAAAACAGACCAAAGGATTTGCCTAAATCCAATGATGTTCAAAAATGGGAAGATCCAGTTCATTGGAGCTCGACAGAAAAATATGACTGTGAATTGTATTTGGAAAACAGTTACAAAAAGCATTTATTTAGACATGCCAATAAGTAAGTACACATACATATTTTTCGTCAGTACCGCGAAAGCTACTCATAAATGCCATTATCATATTTTACATTGGCGGTGACTAAATGAATATGCAATTTCGGTTCCTTGCCCAGTAATATTTTAATTTGTCGATAATTAGGGTTTTTTAGCTTACCTATTTCTTTTTGTCCTGCAAAGACGGGCACACAGAATAAATTAAAATGCGGATATGTCCCCGATACATCAAATTCTAATTGAATGTTACAAATCACTTTTATTTACTTAATTTTTCTTTCAAAAGTGAGTTCATTTTTAATTACTAAATTATTATTTTACAGGGTTTTGCTACGAGTTCGAATGATGTATTACATCAAACATGAAGTGATAGGTGACTATGCAACACAAATCGAGAGTGGAGTCCATGCAAGGTAAAATCATTCATGTTGTAGAAATAAATAAAATTATCTTAATTACTAGTTTTTAGTCTGGATTTGACGGCAGTAGGCTCTCCCCATTTTTACATAAGACTTAGAGCTCCCACACATAATTGAATTCGCATCGCATCTCTAAATCTGCGAGTTCACAGGCCACTGCGAGAAAAAACTACCACTACCACATTCGAGTAAAATAGTTCTCATCAGCATTCTAAATCGAAATAAATGGGTGAACTCAAAATCTTTTTTTCTTCTATATCTATTTAATAATAACAGCACTGCGACAATCTGTTTGCTTCCCATAGAACTATTCACTACACTAACTAGTCACCTGAACCAATGCTTTGCCCAACGAAATCATATCGGAGCAATTTGCATTGCAAGTTCCTGCAATGCTAAGATGTGTGTACTATTGATACACCTCTATTTAATCCTTAGAGGATTACAGACATTATGTTATCTTTAATAATCAAGCTTGCCCAGGTATCCTGTATGTATTATTTTAACTTTCTAATTTAGACACCTTAAAAATCGATGTACATACCTATAGCTATGTCAGTTGCATTTTTCAAAATCTTTTTACTGTAGTGTCGTAACGTAATCTAATGTGAAAACACCCATGCGAAGACTAAACGAAACATTAAACGAAGAATACTCAGCAACGTGTGTTATGTTCATATCACACAAGTGACAATGACGTTTTCTTATCATTTTATTTTTGTTCATTCTTTCAGTTCCTTGGGAATGCGTGTACCTCGCGGTGTGGACAGCACACCTCCACGACTGTGGTGGGATAGTGAGTGTGACGTGTCCTTGCTTGTTGGAACATACGTCCATGGTTACGAAAATTATTTGGCTATGCGTTCAGATCCACAACTTTGCTTTGTAGACAAACTGGGGCCACCAGATGATGCTGAATGTACAGATATCAAGTGAGTACATAAGTTATTATATCTTTTCGTATACATTGAAAGAATACATAGCATATGAAATAGTAATATAAAAAACTAGCAATAATAATCAGTCTTAAAATTTTGTAAATTAAATTATTGTAGTACACACCATAGTCGATGGGTAATATTATAGTTAGTACACTTAGTTATTATCTGGATATAAAGGTGATTTTTCCAACTGGGTGTGGATGGCTAATTTCAAAACTACGAGAATAGCGAAAAATACTGAAAATGGTCTCAAGGCCGATTTTGATGAAAAATAAAATTGCATCATTGGTTTTCTTAAAAATCGAAATTGCCAGCCAGGAATAAAGAGGTCTGAACATTTTTGTATGGGGAGTGTACCAGTTGCCATCCGCCATTGTGATTTTTTTCAAAATGGCCACGCATGAACCGTTCATAAATCGATAAATCACATGAATACAAACATAAAATGTAGAGAGGCAAAACTTCGTAAAACGTCACCTTTCCGAGTTTTGAGCCGTGAAACATGCACATGTGGTGACACATTTTTTCTTTCTTTTTTGACAGCTCATAACTCGGAAACTTGATGTTTTACGAGGTTTTGCCTCTTTCATTTTATGTTTGTATTGATGTGATCTATCGATTTATGAATGTTTCATGCGTGGCAGCCATTTAAACACACGTAAAGAAAAAATATTAGCATTATTCGTTTTTTTTATAACTACCCTCCATTGTTAATCTAGGCGATGTTAAAGTTTGTATGGGAAAATTATAACACGTGAGCTGATAAATTTGAAAATCAGTATTTATATACTTTTTTTTTTATCGTGGTAAAATCATCAAATACTAGATCAGAAATACGAACACGTGTTTTTAGATTTTTTGAAAATCACCCCCTAAGTTAGTGAAAAGGGGTATTCAAGTTTACAGGGAAGTATTTTCAAATTTACGCTATTTGTAAAACTTGAATTTTGGATGGCAGTTGCAATTTATTATGTAGATAATTTTTTTCGAAAAACCTCCTCTAAGGGGGTGAAAAGGGGTGTATGTAAAATTTTATTATTTGGATTTATAAACTTTAAACTTGGTACAAATATGAGTAAATAAAAAGGATGGGATTTATTCGTTTTTTAAAACTACACTCCAATGGTAATCTGGATGATTTTAAAGTTTGTATGGTAAAATCAAAACGCGCTTACCGCTTAAAATAAGATGAAAAATAATGAAACAAGTGTTTTTGGGTTTTTCGAAAATCACCCCTTTCATTGGTGAAAAGGGGTGATTAAGTTTTAAGGGATGGATTTTACTGTTTGCTTCGTTAAACTCAAAAGTATACAGCATAAATATACAGAATAAATTATCTCTCAATTGAATAAAGGATGCGTATTTATTTATATTTCAAAAATAAACCGCTAGCGGGGTGAACATCGAAAAAGCAGTTTGTCAACACTAAAATTTCAAAAAGAGGAGAGATTTGAGTGTTTGTTTGTATTTAATAGTCTCCGAAACTACTAGACCATTTTTAGATTTTCCAAAAGTATCCTATATGGAGGGTGACCGGGCATTAAATTCACTGAGTTCGGAGTTAGAAACACGCGCCGATGAAGTCGTGGGCGGAGTGCTAGTATCCCTATAAAATCTCTACGCTTTTCGCTAGTGTAAAGATGCGATTCCACCAGTGTGCGGCATGTTTGCTCTGCGCGGCTATTGTGTATCTCTTTTGACGATGATCACTTGCTCTGACCATCAATAGCTGTCAAAAGGTAAATTTCGCATTGGCTAACACCAGTTGCCGGCGATATCTACCGGTCTTGTATTTTGACAATTGGTTTTGTATCAATAATGTTACATTGCGATTGTCTAACATCAAATTGATAACCAATGGGTGGAAAGAAGCTATCATTTTAAATACTGCTCATGAGCAGTGTTTTAGGATAGCCATCGGCCATTATTAGGTCTAATTTGTTTTATGTATTAAGTTTTGGGGTTTTTTGTTGTGTTGAAGGATGGTAAAGACTAAAACATATACAAGATGTATAATAAGTGTTTAAATTAAAATTTGTTGTGTGATTACTATCATAGATATAAAAGATGGACTGAGCAACAGCTGGATAAAATTGGCCATACAGTCTAGTCATACATATAAGTCTACGCAAATGTAAAAAATATTTGCATAGACTTATATGTATGACTTTTATTATTAAAAATATTAACATTATATAAAGTCTTGATAATGATAACACATGAAAGGGGGAGGGAGGCCAAAGAAAAGATGGATGGATTGTGTGAGGAATCATTTGAGAGAAAAGGGAGTAAATGATGCTATTGTGTCTGACAGGGGAAAATGAAAAGATAACCTGTTGCACTGACCGCAAGAAAGACAGGATAGACAGATATGTACAACATCACTGCACCAACAAGTCTACTAGTGCTTCTGTTGCGGTTGCACGACACGTTATCGTTTTATTGTGGCTAGATGTCGCTCTTCCATAGCATCTCGTCTGCTTTTCATTTCATTCATTCACAGTGGCACCCTTTCATCCACAGGAACTGTAACAAAAATAATTTTATGTTCACTTCAGTTCTAGAAAAACGCTTGGTGTAAACTAATAAACTATTTATTAACAATGCCTTCTCAACCTCGGTCTTTAAATTAAATAATGAAATAGTTTTTCATTCTTTTTATTTACAATTTATTTATCTTTCATCTGTAACACTTTTATCAAATTTAAAAACAGTCACTTGTGTTTGATCACATCACAACATGATATAGATTAGATCTCCAGCTACTAGGTTTCATACTACGGCTTTAAAAGAACATCAACGGATGGTTTAGATAATAAGTCAATTTATTTACAACTGTACCATATCCAAACAATTGACTTACAATAAAAAAATTAAAAACAGGCAGGCAGACATACTAGTGGTTTTATTAACTTACCTTTAATTATTTTATGAAAACACTTGAGAAATATTCTATTCGAATTTAAAAAGATTTGCTTGTAAAACATTTGAATGCGTTTTTTCGAACTCGTGGAGTAAAAACGGCATCAAAGAATGGATATTACAAATGGAATCTTTTCTAAACAAACAATAAAGTGAACATTTCACCTGCCATTTGTAATTAAACTGATAAATATAAAATGTTCCCTAAAATCAAATATTCTAATGCTCTTGAGGCACTCCTCAATTTAGCCGCATAACAGTCGATAAAATATAAAGATGTCAAGTCTCTTCTAACCCTTACATATGGAAAATATAAGTTTGTAATTTTTTTTTAAATAGGATCATTTGTTTTATGGTATTCATCTACATTAAAACTAATTATAAAGACCAAAGCTTTGTTTGTAATGAGTAAACTCAAAATCTATTCTTCCACGACTTGAAGTCTGCATGGGTCATGACTCTAGAGTGACATAGGTTAAAAGGATATATAGGGAGTAGCGGGCGGAACCGCTGGTAGAAGCTAATATTTCATATAGTGTTCACAAATCGCATTATGTATATGTAAAAAAAAAACAATCTATTATAAAAATATGTATAATTATGTTAACTGTATGTATTATACAGGAGTGAAGAAAGGAAGGTGAGAGGGAGTGTAGTTGGGGACGAAGATTGCACAGACGATGTATCTAGTGGAGCTGGAGCAACATCCCCTGCAGCTTCCCCTCGACCTGATGATGACAGTACCCAAAGCAGCAGCGGTGGACATTTATGGCCCTCAATGCAAGATCTGAATACGAGACTCCGCAGACTAATCACTGCATATCAAAGAAACTACAAACGAGAAGAGCTTAAAATGCAGCAAAGAGCTAAGGTGCGTAATTTATTTTGATGTTGATGAAGAGTTGATTGGTGACTTGAATGATTTGTAATTCTTTAGCACGTCTTTTACGATCGAAAATCCTATTTTAGCTAGCATATAAACCACCCTGGGTCGCAGGACTTACGAATTACCGTGACCCCGGAACGTAAAGGGCTATTAAAGGACACCGTGAATATTAGTCGGTACGAGTCTGACAGTCCCTCCCGTTCTGCCCTGGGTGGGAGGACTCATTTTGATGACTTTACCACGATAAAAAAAAAGATTAAAACCAGCGACCCCTGCTTATAAAATTATTATGCTGGCTTTGTTTCCTAAGTCAGTAGAAGTTGGGCTTTTCCCTCAGCGTCACAGAGTTTGTGATTTGTGTCTAGGTAATGGTTGTAAAATGTAGGGTACTATGACGTTAAATTATTTAACGTTGAATATTTTCATTTTAAATGTCATAGTAGTAGTGAAGAAAGAATCATAACGTGTATACCATTATTAAGTAAGAATTTCACTCAGAAGATGGAGCGACGGGAGCGAATGGATCAGCTGGCCAGAGATGAGGTGTCACAATGGCGTTGGACGCGCGCAGATGAAGAAGCTTTCCGTCGTACTGTTGCTTCCTATGGAGTGGAATTCGACCCAACCACTAAAAGTCTTCGCTGGAGTCGCTTTAGAACGCTTGCACGATTGGACAGTAAAAGCGACGACGCTCTTACTGATTATTTAAAAGCATTTATGGCGATGTGCAAAAGACAGTGTGGACTTTCTGTGGGTGAAGCTGAGCTACCGACAAGAGCAGATTTAAAAGCAGAGCCTATAGGTGAAGAGAGGGCTATCGCCACTCTTGAAAGGTACTAGTTTCTATTTTTTTGTAGTTAAAAAATTGTGACTACTTTTGTGCGTGTTCAGATTTCAGATAAATTAAATTCTCTTACTTTAAAACTAATTGGTATATCCGAATTATTAATTCCTCCTACCTTTAATGAATCTCTATGCCCTGGGGAAGTTTTTCTAATACGACTTTCGCTAATGTAACTTTTTTCCGGGAAAATCGGTTGAAGATCGAGAACCTTTTTTGCGGTTAATTATCGGATGTTTTTGGAATCTAATAAAACTGCAGAATTGGACGTTTATTGTCAGGATTCTCTTAATTTTTATAATTGGTAACCTTTGTCAGGATTGATCTGCTACGAGTATTACGTGAAGAAGTCGCTCCACATCCCGCACTCGATACCAGATTGGCTCTTTGTGAGCGGTCACCGGACACTCCTCCGTGGTGGCAACCGGCTCGACACGACAAACTGTTGGTTTTAGGTGTCTGCAAGTGAGTATTTTTATATTAATTCAATAGTGTACCGGTCGCCAGAACCTTCAAACCGCTTTCCTTGAGGCAGAAATAACGTCACATTTCATCAAACCCTTTGTAAAAAGAAATCTTAATATTTTCATTTAAAACAAACATGACACAAGGACCAGCAACAAGCATCTAAGGATCAATTACTGCAATTAAATATTTTGTATAAAATAAATGAAATGTAAAAAGTGCTATTTTATGCATTTTTTGGAATTCAGAAAACATTTGGTCACAGCATTTATTTTATCTTTATTAGTCACACTGTCGATAAGTGTAACAAATACAGGATGGTTTTTATATTCTAAATAATTCTAATAGTTTGATTCCCACTTAGTTTGATTCCTCATTTCAAGCATTAAAAAAAATAGCAGCAATTTGAAATTAAAAAAATATGATTTTTTTTTCAAATCTGAGATTATGGTTCAAACGATCTTCTTTAGTTGTCGATTTTGAGATTTAGCTTTGAAGTCTAGTCTCTAATATTAATCTATTTCAGAATGAGCCTAACCAAAATTATGTTTAGGGAATAGGGTAAGGTTCGCTTCTAACTTAAAAAAAAACTCAGTTTTGTTACATTTTAACAACAGTGACATTCTCTAAAATTATTTTTTCCTAATCAAAGAAATGTATTACAGGCATGGATTGGGTGATACATACAGTAAATTGTTTTGTGATCCCAAAATGCCATTTGCTGATTGCGCCAGCAAGTGGTATGCGAGTCATAAGAGTGCCACCAGGAATGAAGCACAAAAGATATCTTCCGACGAGGAAGACGCAGCCGTCTCGGAAGAGGCTGCCGGCGAGATGCGCATGTCGCTGAGGCGAAGCAAGAGAACCTCCAATAATTGCGATCGGACCACCGAAGACGACACAGACGCACTCTCCGAACTAGAGACTCTAGCCAAGCTCGGCCGGATCGAGGAGACGCTGCCTCCGGAGCGATGGTTCTCGGAGCGCGCGCTCGAGACGCGACTGCATCATATCGCGCACGCCGTGCAGAACCGCGAGTGGCCTGCCGCCGCCAAGCAGGACGCGCGCGCCGCGCCCGACGCGCCGGACGAGCGCAAGCAGGGGCCCAAGAGACACATCGCCATCGACGTGGAGACCGACCGCGCCAAGCTGCACGCGCTGCTGTCCGTGCCCGCGGCGCACTGCGCGCCCGCCGCGCCCGCGCCGCCGCCCGACGCGCCGCCGCCTGCGCACCAGCGCGCGCCGCCCGCGCCCGCGCCCGACGCCGCGCCCGTGGACCTGTCGGCGCCGCTGGACCTCAGCGACGTGCACGACTTCTCCGTGGCGCGCCGCACGCACAGCCCCGACGCGGGGCAGTCCTCTGTGCCTTCCCGCAGTCGACTCGATGACACCCTTACCAGACTCATGAAACGTAAAAATGTGGTGAGTTCAAGTTTATGGCTCTTTTCATTGAAAATAGTGAATTCATTTTATCCTATCCTAAACGATTTCAGCGACTTTCTAAGCATCTTGTTCGCATAAATAAACTTACTTTCGCCGAAAGCCCACCTAATTAATACAAGCGAATACTTTGCATAGCCATAGTATCAATTTTCGACAACTTAGTATGTTCTAAGTATGGATTTGACATTAATGCTAAGACTAAAGTTCTTTTTTTTATTTCAATCGAAGAGTAATTTCTTAGTTACTCTCGTTTGTTTATACCGGCTTCGCTAAGCCTAAATTATTACTTTCCGAAGTAATACTTTCAAGCAACGACTATTTATCTTGACCTGAGTCTGACCAAGTCCGATTCTGACCCTGAATCTGTAAGCGCGAGCGCTTTTTTTACGGGCGTTAAAAAGTGCTGAGTTGGAACAAAAAGGTAAATTGAACTTAAAGTCACTGCCGATTCTCCGTCCTTTAACGTCACGGTTGGCGCAATAGCTAAGCGTATGATCGGGATGTTTCGGGTCTGGGTCTTTGCAAATGTGAGTTTAAATGTTTGTGAAAGCACCCACGATACAGAAGGAATTTCCAGTGTAGGGCAGCGTTTTCTAAGTCTTGCTTTATTTTTTTTATGTGAGAAGGGTTTCCTCTGATTTTTTAAGTATTTCCTCTATTTAAATTTTCACCCAAGCAGAGAGCTCTCAACCAACCGGTTTTATTAAAAATGACATTGATTGGCCAAAGATGTTTCCAATAAAATATTAATAAATCTATAACAACATACTTTTTATTTTATTTTGCAGCCTGCCCCAGAACAAATTATTGGAAAAGAAAAAAAAAGGAAGAAGTTGGACGAAATAGTACTGGGCTTATCAGCAGCTAAATGTAAAAGCCCCACTACCTCGTCAGAAAGCCAGCGCGGCCGTAGTACCAGCGTACTGCCTGACGTGACGGTAACTCCAGCAGCACCCCCTACTTCGTCTGCGGCTTCTTCAATGCAGAAACCATTTTCGGTCACGGTGACTAATGTGCCGTCTCCACAAGCTTCTTCCAAAGAGTTGTCTTCATTTTTGCAGCAGTCGTTAGAACAAGCTAAGATTCCGAAAGCTCCTGTCGTACCTCCAATGAAATCTTATTCCCATGAAGCAAAAGTAAACAAGTGGTTAGCTGAACAGGCTAGTGTGGATACGCGTCGTAGAGGTGCTGCACCACGGCTTGCACCTGAAGAACACGTACCAGTAGTACACCGCGTAACTGGAAAGCGAATAGTTGGCCCGAAAGCACCTCAGCTTAAGCATCTAGCCCAATGGATTGCTGAAAATCCTATGTATGACATAGATTCCAAGTGGACTGAAGGTATAAAAGAGCACATTAAGTTGCCTCAAGATGTTCGCAGTCAAAGACATTCCCCAATGCAATCCAGCAGTGGAATAAGTGAACGCAAAAAAGGACGACCACCCACGCTTGATTCTCCATCTCCTAGTGTAATGTCTTCAAATTCACACATGAATCAAAGTTTAGCTGGTTTAAATCCCGCTATTTTGGCAAGTCTCTCTAGCCTTAGTGCATTCGATCCTAAAACATTAGCTGCAACACTTTCTAATTTAACTGGATTTGATCCAAAATTGTTGAACACCTTCGACCCAAAGTTGCTTTCCAGTTTGGGAAGTTTTGATCCCAAAAATAATCCTTTGCTAAACTCGTTCAACAGTATGCCAAATTTGTTAGGTAACATAGCTGGCGGAAATATATTTGCAAATTTAGCTGGATTAGGACTTCCTGGATTTTCTTCTTTAGATTTAAATAATCTTGGTGGGTCCGTTTCAAGTGAAAGTAAGTCAAAATCTCGAAAAACCACAGAAACCGGAAATCCGTCTAGTTCCAAATCAAGCAACTCACAGTTTCCATTTGTATTTCCGAGTCCAAATATGTTATATCCTCAACTGGGGCTAAGTGGTTTAAATCCATTCGGTATGCATTCTGGAATGTCGTCAGCATATGATGCGTTAGGGTTGTTGAGCAACAATATAGCAGCAAGTTCAGGTGCTTCGACAATACAGGGTTCAAGCCATAGCGCTTCACGTAGTTCTGCTAAAACAACTACACCAAGGTCATCAACTATTGTTACTAATTCTTCCGCGTCACGACAGCAAAAAGTATCTGATCGGCAGCAATCAAGTCAACTTCCTCAAATACATTTGCCGCCAGATCCATATCTTTTAGAATCATTATCAAAACAATCTTTAAATTACGAATCATTAATGAGACCAGAAAAAAGACAGCGGGACAATGATAATCACGAAACTATAGCAACCGATTTGTCGAAGACGGATAAAAAGAAGCTGCCATTTGATACGATAAGGTCACAAGTACCTCCGGAATTTGCGGCTGTTCAGGAAAAACTATTAAAAGGTGACAAAAAAGATATTGACATCAGCAAAATGTTATTAGAACAAATGGCTTCAGGTGCCCTTAGTGCTAGCCTTGTGAGTTCGGCGGAGTCTAAAAAGGGTAAAGACGACAAGGACGTTTCGGATAAATTAATCAAAAATTCTTCAGAATATGTTTCTAGAACATTATTGTCGGATGATGGACTACTAAGCACTTCTTTGGCTCACAAAAGACCCCTTGACGAAGTCATGAATGAACCGGAAAACTTAGCGCTATCATCTTCAGAATTAAATCCCTCTAAAAAAATAAAAGAAAGTTCTACATCAGAGAAAAAAACATCCATGGAAAAGCAACCCGATCATTCGACGCACACAGGGGAAATGGACCTTGAAGACTTAATAGCTCCTTCAACTGTGATCAAAACTGGTATGAAACCTGATTTTGATCCCATTGTTCCTAAATTGACTGCTACAGAAATGACAACTTCAACATCTGGATTAGGGAAAGAAGAAAAATCACAAACAAAACTATCTAGTTCCTATCCTGATGATTCTAACATTTTAAATCAAAACATCGCATTGTCTGAAGACTGCAATGAGAAAGTTGATAATGACATAAAAGACAACTGCTCCAATGACGATGACAGTAATATTGGTGATTTGTCGTCTCATGATGGGGGCCGCAGATGCAATAAAAAGAAAAACCGAAAGTCGTCTGAAGAAATGCCATCGTCATGCCCGCGGCGTGAATTAAGATCAAGCTCTGGACGTCAATCGACAGAGTCAATTAATACAAACCACTAAAATGTAGTGCGATAACTAACGGATTTTATTTCCGAATCAACATGCTTCAAAATTTAATAAAGAATAACTGTGTTTTTTTAAGAATAAAACAGCCAATTGTTGTTTTTTTAACAAAATATCTTTGAAGTTTTTTATTAATTACGTATTTGGATAGCTTGTTTTGGATAGATTACTCTACCTTCCATTTTTCATATTCCAGCTGTTGCAACATTATGAATGATTAATAAATTAGATTAGTTATAAGAATAATATTCTTATTTATAACTTATAAAATATCATAAGACTGGATATTCCACATAAACAGATCCACAGTTATACTGAAATATCTTTGATAATACATAATTGTGTTATATGAAAGATGTTAATGTAATCGGAACAAAGTAAATTATACGGTAATGCTTAGCGATCACATCTGGAATGGATAACAATAATTATTTAGAAATGTGGTTTAGAATTTCATAATGTGTAGTTTATACAATTAACTATTGACACTTTAGAGATCTCTTGCAAATACAGTAGCTCAGTATCCTTTTGACTACTATTTGTTTTAAAGTTAGTTAGCAATGTCGAGTAAATATTAAAACATAAATGACGAGTGAAATTGTGTTGAAAATTATTCCTGGTTTTATTATTGTTCTCATTTTATTTAGTTATGATTTTAAGATTTAAGTCAAACACTGAATGTGATAAAATTATTTATTACATGTATTCTTA
Source organism: Agrotis puta (assembly GCA_943136025.2). Classification (NCBI taxonomy): domain Eukaryota; kingdom Metazoa; phylum Arthropoda; class Insecta; order Lepidoptera; family Noctuidae; genus Agrotis; species Agrotis puta. The sequence goes on along the minus strand of OW964170.2, from coordinate 10,154,518 downwards.
TTATTTTACACTGCTATATTGATGAAATGTATTATATAATTATGTGACAAATCATAAATAAACATAGCACTAAATACATTCGTTTTATTTTATCGTTATCATCAAACGGGGTCACGCTTACTCGGCCGTACATTTGTCACCATCTCCAGAGATAAAACATCATCCGAAAGCTTATGATGTGCTTGTGTATATTGGCAGATGAGCTCGAATCAAGCGTGATATAGGGTTCTTAGGATCCTTTTCTAGGACCTTATCTCAATACTGGAAAGTTAAAGAGCGCTAAACACGGCTAAGATTATCTTGAGACTATAATATTTTATATTAATATATATTAGGCCTCCTCTCTGCTCCTGGAAGCTTGCGAATGTACAACCTGTGCCGAAAAAGGGCGACCGTGCATACCCTTCTCGTTACCGTACGATCGCCATCATCTCTGCAAGGTTATGGAAAGGGTACTGAACAGTAAGCTGCTGACCTACCTTGAAGACAATGATCTCCTGAGTGGCCGTCAATTTGGATTTCGTCGGAAACTGTCAATAGGGTTTGGCACGCTGGTCTACTTAGCAAGCTTCCTTCTTATGTAGCTGGATGCAGACTTCCTTAGTAAGCGGTCGATCAGAGTTGTCGTTGATGGCTGCTCCTCTGACCTCAAGGCCATAGATGATACACTATACTCATGGCTATTGATGCCGGTGTTCCTCAGCGGTCTGTTCTCTCTGCAACTCTTTTCCTGCTGCACATCAATGACCTTCAATCTGGTATTGTTGGGTACGCCGATGACAGAACGGTATCAGAGAGATACTTGTCCAGCGCAAAAACCACCGGGGAGGAAGTTTGTTCCTTGAGAGAGGCCATGGTTGAGAGGTCAAATAATGCCTTAAACCTTGTCTCCCAGTGGGGTGATGACAATTTGGTCTCTTTTAACGCCACGTAAACGCAGGCTTGTCTTTTTACCGCACAAAAAGGAGCCGTTTGGATCAAACTCCTACTTTTCGGGTTGCATTTCAGGTACAGATGCAACCCATGACCGACTCGAGCTCCTGGGCATGGATTTGACTTCTAGTCTCAACTTTGGCGCCATCATTGAGTTTAAAGCCCAACTTGCAGCCAAAAAGCTTTCCATCCTAAATAGAGTGAAGAGGCACTCTTCACGCCTGGATTGCTTTTGACTCTTTGGTCAGTGGGTAGCCTAAGGGTTTACAAAGCGCAAGTCCGATCCTGCATGGAGTTTTGTAGCCACCTTTCAGATCGCTCAGGTAAATACCAACTTTCCGCTCTTGACTCAGTGGAACGCAGAGCTAAGGGGCTCGTTGGAGACTAAAACTGATGAATGCCATGCTGCATAGCTCGACGTCAGTGTTCTACAGATTGTACTTCGGAGAGTGTGCCCAAGAACTTCACGACCTCATCCTACCAGCCCCCTTCTATCATCGTACATCTAGATGTACGATGATAGAAGGGGGCTGGTAGGCGATTGCGTACCTGCGATTGTTTCACACAATCTTTACTGGCTAGGTGGCATACGACCACGGCTTGTTCTTGTTTTATACTTTTCAGTGCGCGATTTTTTTGTAGTCGGGTTTTAGTTATTTTTAACTTATTTTTTATTTACACTATTTTAGGGTTATATTATTTGAAGTAAGTTATTTATGTTATACGTATAGTTTCTGAGTTGTGAATTTAAGATTTATCGTTTGATACCCATGTTGACACTGTTAGAAACAGAAAATTAGCTAGTAAAAGCTATATAATGTATATATATTTCAAATGTGCTCATCAAGCCCTTTAATTTGATACCCATGACGATACTGTGCAAAAAAATTTTTTTTTTCAGTAACGACTTCTCATCCCCTAGAGGGCGCCATATTGGATTTGGTGACACGTCACCTACCCTATAACCAGCGGACAACTGAGACGCTTCTAACGAGACCTCATTTGTCATGTAATGATAAGTAGTTTAGAAGTTATGAGGGAACAAACAAACATACATACATACAAACATACATACCGGTCAAAATCATAACCCTCCTTTTGGCTTTGTCGTAGTCGGGTAAAAATCATCGACTTTTGTATATGTTTTGATGTTCTGATAGGCTCAACAACAACTGTTATGTTTTTTTAAATTCATGCGCTGAATAAACAGGCGCTCTTACCTTTTTATAGTTAATTATTTAATAAATTATTGCTACTTCCATGCATATTTCGACGGGCTGGTTGATGTAAAAAATACGAAATTAAAGCACACGTAATACTGATCCTGTTTTATTTTTTTTAACAAAAACGTGAGGCTCGTATCTCTGTTATTATTCAAACAACCAAAAGCTACGCATTATTTGCTTTTCTTCATATTTATTATCTTTATTCTTTTAGTTGTACGTTCCCACACGTAACAAAAATAAGTGAGAGAAGGAGCCATAGATGAATATAAAGTACTATGGACGGAGCGCTTGTGAAACGGGCCGCGCGGTGGTCGACTGTTTTTGCAGTTTCATACCTACATCGCGGAGTAGGGATGGCGATTATTTCCGAAAAACATCGATTTCTAAAAAATCGTTTTTTTTTCAAGTTGCATTTACAATGTAAATATATATAACGATTTTATGAAAAATATGATACCCTAATAAACGATGAGTTAGTAGTAAAATCAAGAATTTTTTAAGTCCAGGGATTCCGATAATCACAATTTTTTTTTTATCCATATCAAAGTACCAGGTCAAAAATAAGACATAATTTTACTTTCTCAATGTATTTGTTACAGAAGGTAATAATTTTAACAAAAAAAAGGAGAGGCGAAGTCAGGAAACCAAGCACACAGCCATCTCGTGAATAGAAAAAATCGAATTACGATTCTCTAGGGTGAAATATCGATTCACTGAATCGATTCAGTTTTGCATATCGATTTATTTGGCCCGAAAAATCGATTCTTCGGTTAATCGATCTCGAATCGCCATCCCTATCGCGGAGTGCGCCAGGCCTGGTTGAGTGGAGTCAATTTTATACAGCTGTTGCGCAGTTCATTTTTTAAGTCTATGGACTAGACTGACTTGTGTGACAGCGACACTTATAGTATATAGTCTATGAGCGACACTGTGACTGTGACAGTGACAAGAAGAAAAATGTTTATGTGGCGATCCAAAAATTTTATTATTACCTACCTTGATTAACTTTTACTGAGTTATTTCCTTGATTTCGTTGAATTGTGGGAAAAAGTGATAGTTATGCGAGTGGTTTTTTCATTTTAAGCAATGTTTCTCCTATAGTCCCTTTGGAAAATAGATTCAAGTGGTTTACAGTCACTAAAATGGAAGATCGAGCAGCCAAGTTAGCCTTAGCACGTAAGAAGGTAATAATTTTAGTTTGTTTTTAAAACATGATCAATCAATCTATGCTATATTACTATAAGCTGAAGAGTTTGTTTGATTGAACGCGCTAATCTCAGTAACTACTACTTCGAGTTGAAAAAATATTTTTGTGTTGGATAGTCTGTTTATCGAGATAGGCTATAAAACATTACGCTTGAACCAATACCAGCCGAGCAGCGGGGACGAAACCACAGGGAATAGTTAGTAAAAAATAAATTGAAATTTTTGGTATAAGTAGTTTTTACTATGTTTTATTAAAGAATGACACGTCATAGTATCACTTTCAACTTCGGGAGCATGCAATTGACTTTCCAGAAATCCACAGTAGGATCTGGTTTTTCAGATCTTTCCTACCCGGCCTCCTCTCGCACGCAGGACAAACAAGACCTCCATGTCTTATATATTTTTGCCATCCTATCCCATATTATGACGGGGCCCCCCTCTAGAGTGCCAAAGCCTGCCGGTACTCAGATATTACCGTAACCCTGGAACATAAAGGGCTATTGAATGACACCATGGATTTTAGTCACTACGAGTCTGACAGTCCCTCCCGCTCTGCCCTGGGAGGGAAGACTCATGACGATTTTACCTTGCTAAAAAAAACCTATCATATGTTGCAAATATGGGGACATTAGTGTGTAATTGTAGTGTCTTTGGTATCAACTAAAATCACTTTTCATTAATTATAATGTGAGACACCAAGCACACTGCACTTGGTTATGGTTGGCAAGCAACTGACTTGCATTTACACTACAATAATCAAAATCTTAAATTTTATTTAGATGAGAAATAAGAAAAGTAAAAATTTCTGATGTTCAATGTTTTACACAGTTTTAAAATAACATGAATTACACTGTTTATAGTATTACTTGTATTAAGTTGTAAGTACAAGTTAATAATGATAGGTCTTTTATAATATTATTTGTCATTTAAAACGTAACCCAACCTTTGGCCCTAGCCCTAGTCAAGGGTTTCCCAAACTGTACGCCACGGCGCCCTGGTGCGTCGTAGAGAGTACAGAGGCACCAGGAGACGCAAGGCCCAGGGCAAAAAAATATTTGACCCGTATGTTTTTCTTTTGTTACATAAACCGAAATTGACGAAGATCAACTTTTCTAAATTTAAAATGACACTTATAGGATATCTTTCGATGATGATGATTAAATATTTCGACGCTGTTGCAAGCGCCATGATCGCGGGTTGACTGGAGAATGCCGGTGGATGTAAATAAATTGTTAGGAGCTGACAAAGGAGACCCTCATTCTCTGTCTCTTGCCACGCGCTCTACTAGAATTCGACACTAAGTCACGGCTAAATACACTCACAGTATCACCATGTCCTGTGGAGTTTTTATTATGATGCCCGTTGCCACTTTTAAGCATGTTTACCGCTGGATTCCACGTACTAGACAATTTGAAGCCATTCTCTCGATTGAAATTCTTGTATTTTCTTATTGCTTATCCTTCAGCTTTGGTATGTAATGTTTGTCCGTGGACAAAATACTTGAAATTTAATCCACTGACTGCAGCAGATGTTCAGCTATGGCAGATTTTTAATTTATTTATGCAGTTAACTACCTGTTTTATCCCGTTTATTTGTTTTTATCTATACTTCTGTGGTCTTCATAAAATTGTCTGCCCATCTCCGGTTGGTCGTCGGTCGCTTCTAACCGGTCCTATTGGAAATCTATAGGGGATGCCTATGTTCAGCAGTGGACGTCTTACAACTGATATGATGATGATGATGAAACTTCTATACTTATAATATTCATTAATTTTATTTCCAATGACCTTCTTTCATCCTACCACCTATATGCTGACGATTTGCAAATTTATTCTCAAGCTCCCTTAGACGAATTGTCTGAGGCTGTTAGTATGATAAATAAGGATTTGACACGCATTTCTGAATGGAGTACTGCTTTTGGTTTAAAAATTAACCCAGCGAAGACGCAAGTCATTGTTGTTGGCAGCCCGCGTCTGCGTTCAAGAATCAATTGGTTGCAGCTTCCTCAGATTGTCTTTGAAGGTTCTACAATTCCTTATAGTGATACAGTTAAAGATCTGGGTATCTACATAGACAAAGACTTCTCTTGGGTTCCCCAGTTGCAAGAAGTAAGTCGCAAATTGTTTGCATCAGCAGGATCATTGCGCAGATTGCGTAATTTCCTTCCGACTGCCACTAAGACTGCGCTTGCTCAATCCCTCCTTCTCCCCATCCTTGATTATGCCGATGCCAGCTATCCGGATCTCACAGAAGTACAGTTAGATAAGCTTGAGCGTCTTCAAAACTTTTGTATAAGATTCATATTTGGTTTGCGCAAATATGATCATATTTCAGAATTTCGCAATAAACTCAAGTGGTTACCTATCCGCCTTCGCCGGAATACTCATATTTTAACAATGCTTTTTAATATTCTTTTTAATCCCGCTACCCCCTCTTATCTCAAAGAGCGTTTTAAGTTTCTGCACGATGCGCACACTAGAAATTTGAGGTCATCAGAAAATTTGATACTTTTGATGCCTGTGCACTCCACAAAATTTTATGACGATTCTTTTACAGTCCAAGCTGTCCGTTTGTGGAATGCGCTGCCGTTGTCAGTAAGACAAGCCCAGTCACTGGTTTCTTTTAAAAGCTTAGTTATAAACAATTTCCTCTCTCTTTAATGTATATATCGGCGCAACACCATACAATCAAGTTATTTACTTGTCTATGTGATGCTATTTATTTACTTGTGAGATTGTGATCCTTTAAAACTAGTTACAACGATTGAAAATAGAATTATTTCAAGTACGTTTTAAATAATGTTTTCATAAAGAGTAGTTGTCTTGATTATTCTATAAGTTGATTATTTTGTTATTGTAAAAGTGATTATTTTAATCTAAAATCAGTTACAGTTAAATTATAATTCAATTAAAATCATTATTTAATTATTACAAATAAAATAAAGTGCATTGAAACTATTTTTGTAAGACTTATAACAAAGCTCCCCACTCTCGGCTCGCTTATAAAAAACGAGTGACTGTCGTCGCTCGTGGTCATTCTTGTGCGCGCAGCCGAGCAGTGCGGAGCTCTCTTGAATTGTGTCGTGTGAGTACTTTTTAAAATAAAAAGTGTTATTTTATCTTGTTATTTTTTAATAATTATTGTCACCATGAATAATGGAAATAAGGAGAATGACGTCAGCGATGCTGACGTCATTATTTTTAAAAACAATGCGGCGTCAGGGGCGCCGTTATCAGAAGTGGGATGCCCTGCCACTTCCGCTCAACAACCTGATGCTGTACTGGAATTAGATCATGGTTTAAATACCACGACTAATGCTGGAACTGCATCCCAGCCAGACCAGACTCAACCAGGCTTGTTAAATGCACCAATGACCAGTATACCACCACAATTCCTCATGCAGATAATGACAGTGATGCAGCAAATGTCAGAACGTTTAAGTGCACCAACAGAAACTAAGATGCGTATTAATGACATTTACCTACCATCTTATGACCCGGACACTAATGTGGGAGTACGTGAGTGGTGTCAACACATTGACAAGGCCATCGAAACATACAGACTCAATGACTTTGACATTCGGATGAAGGTGTGCAGCCTGCTAAAGGGGAGAGCAAAAATGTGGGTTGACGACTGGATGATAACCACAACATCATGGGCTGAGCTGCGTAACAACCTTATCACGACATTCGAACCAGAAAATCGTTATTCTCGAGACATAGTTCGTTTCAGAGAACATATTTACGACTCTTCGAAGGACATATCAGAGTTCCTATCAAGAGCTTGGGTCTTATGGAGAAGGATTACCAAAGACAAATTATCAAATGAAGATGCAGTTGAAGCTGTGATCGGTTGCGTTAACGACGAAAGACTAAGGATCGAGCTATTGAATACACGGGCTACAACAGTACCGGAGCTGATATCTGTGGCATCATCAATAAGAACGATGAAGCGTTCTCACCCGAGCTCAAGTAATACAAGCACAAATAAACGACCACGTTTTTCAAACACAACTCGATCGACTTCACCTTGCCGTATCTGTAAAAGATCTAATCACGATACCAGCGCGTGTTACTACAAACCTACTGAATCAAAACCTGAACAAAAGAACAAACCAAATACCGAAAGCAACAAGAAGGAAACAACCTCAAATCTGAACAATAAAACAACCTGTTCATTTTGCAAAATACCAGGACATTCTTTTGAAACCTGCTTCAAGCGTGAACGTGCATTAACATCAAACGTGAACTACATTGCCGGTTCAAAACTAGCTCCGATTCAGATGAAAATTGGACAGAAAACTTTACAAGCAATTTTCGATAGTGGGGCAGAATGCTCACTTATGCGAGAGTCTATAGCAGCTCAATTACCAGGAAGAAGATTAGAAACAGCAAATTACCTGAAGGGAATTGGACAGTTTCCTGTATTTTCAATAGCTACACTGGTTACAGTTGGGGTCATTGATAACATCAACGTTGAAATACAGTTCCACATAGTGGCGGACTATGAGATGACAACAGATATTTTAGTAGGGATGAACTTAATAAATAATACGAACCTTACTATGATAATTACTTCAGATGGAACGAGGTTAACACGTCAGCAAAATATTAGTCATGTTCAATGTGTGAACCCGATTTTCGATAAATTGGATTGTGACCTCACCAATGAAGAAGATATCGTACGATTACGTACGCTTCTGAACAAGTTTCAACACCTATTTATTAGAGGGTATCCAACAACTCGTGTCAAGACTGGCGAACTGGAAATCCGCTTGAAAAACCCAGACAAGTACGTAGAACGGAGACCATATAGGCTCAGTCCAGTCGAACGCGAAAAAGTACGAGCCATTGTAAAAGATTTGATGGAGCATGGCATTGTACGCGAAAGCAAGTCTCCATACTCCAGTCCCATTATCTTGGTTAAAAAGAAAAATGGCGACGATCGAATGTGTGTAGATTTCAGAGAGCTGAACTCTAATACTTTACGAGATCACTACCCACTGCCACTCATTTCGGATCAAATTGACCAATTGGCCAAAGGAAAATACTTCACAACCTTCGACATGGCTGCAGGATTTCACCAAATTCCGATTGCAGAGTCGTCAATTGAAAAAACGGCTTTTGTAACGCCAGACGGATTGTATGAGTACATGACTATGCCATTCGGATTGAGCAATGCATGCTCAGTCTATCAAAGATGCATAAACAGAGCTTTAAGCTCTTTATTAGGGAATGCAGCCCAAGTCTACGTTGACGATGTACTAAGCAAATGTGAAGATATCGGAGAAGGATTATCGAACATTGAACGTATTCTCTTAGCCTTACAGGAAGCTGGTTTTTCCATCAATGCTGATAAATGCAGCTTTTTCAAACGCTCAATTGAATATTTGGGCAACATTGTATCAGATGGACAAGTCCGGCCAAGTCCACGGAAAATAGATGCCTTGGTGAAAGCACCAGTACCAAAAACACCCAGACAAGTAAGGCAATTCTGTGGACTAGCGGGCTACTTCAGGAAATTCGTACCAGATTTCTCACGCATAATGGTACCACTATATGAGCTGACCAAACCTGGAGCTAAATGGCAGTGGAATGAACGCCACGAAACAGCAAGAGAGAAGATCATACAATGCTTAACTTCTACTCCAGTACTTACACTCTTTCAAGAAGAAGCACCAATTCAATTGTACACAGATGCTAGCAGTCTAGGATTTGGAGCAGTGCTGGTACAAGTAATTGCTGGACGACAACATGCAGTGGCCTTCATGAGCATGAGGACCACTGAAACTGAAAGTCGGTACCACTCTTATGAACTGGAGACCTTGGCAGTGGTACGAGCAATAAAACATTTCCGACAATATCTTTATGGACGCAAGTTTACAGTTATCACGGACTGTAATGCGCTAAAAGCATCCAAACATAAAAAGGATCTTTTGCCTAGAATTCACCGCTGGTGGGCATTTCTACAAAATTATAACTTTGATGTCGAATACCGCAAGGGTCAACAGCTTCAACACGCTGACTACTTCAGCAGGAACCCAGTAGAACTAACAGTAAATATGATGACTAGAAATCTCGATTGGCTAAAAGTAGAACAGCGTCGTGATGAAGCATTACGAGCTATAATGGATGGTATGAGTGATAACAATCCTAGGAATGGCTACGTACTGGAAAACAATGTCCTGAAACGCATCGTGGAGGATTCAGCCTTTGGACAAAGACTATGTACAGTGGTTCCCAAATCTTTTCAGTGGAGTTTAATAAACTCATTCCATACTTCACTGAAGCACCCTGGTTGGGAGAAGACGTTGCAGAAAATTAAGGACAGCTACTGGTTTGACAAAATGAGTACGAATGTCAGGAAATTCGTTGATAACTGCGTAGTCTGCAAAACATCTAAAGGAGCATCTGGTGCAGTACAAGCTCAAATGCATCCGATTCAGAAACCAAATGCTGCCTTTCAAGTCATACATATGGATATTACGGGGAAAATGGGAACAGCCGACGACCGCCAGTATGTGATTGTCACTATAGACGCTTTTACAAAATATGTGCTATTTTATTACGCTACTAATAAAAATCCACATAGTACGCTGGCTGCCTTAAAACGCACTGTCCACCTATTTGGTGCTCCAGTCCAAATAGTGGTCGACGGTGGAAGAGAGTTTTTAGGTGAATTCAAAACCTACTGCGACCAGTCAGGAATAGAAATTCACGCTATAGCACCAGGAATCAGCCGAGCAAATGGGCAGGTTGAACGCGTCGTAGCCACACTAAAAAATACGCTAACTATGATCAAAAACTACGAAACTGAAGAGTGGCACACAACGCTTGAAGAACTTCAACTGGCACTAAACTGCACTCCTCATCGTGTGACAGGAGTGGCTCCACTTACTTTACTCACTCAGCGCAGGCATTGTGTTCCTCCAGAACTGCTCACTCTTGTGAACATTGACGAGCAAGCTATTGATATTGAAGCACTTACAAGGCATGTTCAACAAAAGATGTCGCAAAATGCAGAACAGGACAAGCAACGCTTCAATTCAAAAAAAGCAAGAATCCGTCATTTTCAGCGAGGTGATTATGTACTCATAAAGAATAATCCTCGTAATCAAACTTCACTAGATCTAAAATTCAGCGAGCCCTACGAGATAACGAGAATCCTTAACAACGACCGCTATTTAGTAAAGAAGGTGGTTGGCTCAGGGCGTACAAGAAAAGTTGCACATGATCAACTCCGTCGTGCTCCTCAACCTGGGGATCAGATAACCGTATCGGCGGAAGATCACTCTCCAGCATCAGCCAATGAGCCGGTGCCATCCACTTCGCGAGCCAATATGGTCGAACCACGAACAGAAGAGTCATCTGACTAAAACAAAAGGTATGCTTTTATTCACAACATACATCACAACACAACATACCAAAGAGTACACAAAAACATAGTACCACAGAGTACACAAAACCATAGTACCACAGAGTACGCAAAAATAGTACCACAGAGTACGCAAACATAGTACCACAGAGTACGCAAACATAGTACCACAGAGTACGCAAACATAGTACCACAGAGTACGCAAACATAGTACCACAGAGTACGCAAACATAGTACCACAGAGTACGTAAAAATAGTACCACAGTGTACACAAACATAGTAGGTACCACAGTGTACCGACGCAATAACAAAGTACCACCAGTACCACAGTGTACGCCACAATATCAACTACAATGCAAACATATGAGGTGACACAACTTCACAGATACCAATCACAAAGAGAAACGCTATACTGTTTCAGATAAACTTCAGGAGTCTCCGATGAAACATCTCACCCGCGGCTGGTGCAGAGCGCGCACCGCCGGTCAGAACGGCCGTATCGGCGCAACACCATACAATCAAGTTATTTACTTGTCTATGTGATGCTATTTATTTACTTGTGAGATTGTGATCCTTTAAAACTAGTTACAACGATTGAAAATAGAATTATTTCAAGTACGTTTTAAATAATGTTTTCATAAAGAGTAGTTGTCTTGATTATTCTATAAGTTGATTATTTTGTTATTGTAAAAGTGATTATTTTAATCTAAAATCAGTTACAGTTAAATTATAATTCAATTAAAATCATTATTTAATTATTACAAATAAAATAAAGTGCATTGAAACTATTTTTGTAAGACTTATAACAAAGCTCCCCACTCTCGGCTCGCTTATAAAAAACGAGTGACTGTCGTCGCTCGTGGTCATTCTTGTGCGCGCAGCCGAGCAGTGCGGAGCTCTCTTGAATTGTGTCGTGTGAGTACTTTTTAAAATAAAAAGTGTTATTTTATCTTGTTATTTTTTAATAATTATTGTCACCATGAATAATGGAAATAAGGAGAATGACGTCAGCGATGCTGACGTCATTATTTTTAAAAACAATGCGGCGTCAGGGGCGCCGTTATATATATATATTTAAATGTGTATGTGTATTCTATATTACAATTGATATTTATGTGTATTGTATTAATATTATATTATTATGTTATTTGTTGTGCATCATAGCCTACCCTCGTTTTTGATTAAGGTTTTTTAAGTCCATCCTAAGGTTGTCTGGAAGATATCGCTATTAGCGATAAGACCGCCGTTGTACTCTTAGAATTAACAATATTGTAAGTTTGTATTTATATTCATTTTGGTGTACAATAAAGTATATTCTATTCTATTCTAATATTATAAGAGATCTCAAGAGCTTGTTTGTTTCGTTGAACGAGCTAATACTTGTTTGAATTAAAAAATATTTTTGTGTAGGATAGTCCATTTATCAAGGAAGGCTATATAACGTCACGCTATGACCAAAAGCAGCACAGCAGCAATGAAAAATGTTGCAAAAACGGGAAAAAATATTTTTAGCTATGAATAAATTTAATCAGGAATATTGATCGTATATTAACTTAAAATAGTTAAGCATCTTGCATCAACTTCTAACGCCTGTGAAATGCTGTTTATTAGTATAACACACAGGTGCCCGCAATTGCTATGAGAATAATCGTAGGAATTTTTTTTTTTACATATTTGCGCCTGGCGAGGAGTAAAAACCAACTAAATGAACTGGCTCATTAATTTTCCCTCTCTTTTAAATATTCAGTTTTAATGGTATAAGGTTATATTTTTACTATTACGAAATACCTCAAACACTTTTTAGGACCAAAAAATCGCATATTTAAGTACGTCTAGCTTCGTTCAAAATGACTTGCTCAGCCAGGGCAACACTTCTGTGTTTAGGGATAATTGAAGAAGTATTGAGCAAGTTTTCCTAAACCACTTTCGAAAAAATGTTGGTATCTCTTCAGCTATCTTGGTCTCGCGTATCCGAGTCAATTCTCACTGTGTCGACGCGAACCGTCACCATTTTCATCCATAGATACCCGTTTCGCATCCATTGAACCGGATTGCCTCAAGTCGTTTTTAACACATTAAATACGTTGCTCACGTAGATCCATTCGACTTTTTACTGGCCACATCATGAAGTGCCGGTGTAGCGCTCGATCTTCCAACGAAATTTTAAGTACAGTATAGAATATCAATAGATACACATGTGAATTAATTCTTAATTATGGTTCTCATATTTCAGCTGAAAGATCACCAGGAAAAAAAACAATTTTCTGGGCCAAAAGATGATATTGTTTATAAATCAGAAAGTTTTATAACCAACGATAACGAGAATCATATGCAAGCAGTCAATACTGTCAATATCAATACATATGATGAAAGTGTAGTTACTGAAAGCACACAGGATGCCGTGGGCAATCAACAGAATGAAAATACTGAAACAAGTAAAACAATTCATGTTACGTCACCTGTAACCAATACAAGCCATACAAAATATGCAGATGCGACTGAAGATAATTTAATTCAAGAAGCGGATGTCAACATAACAGAAATATTAATTTCAAATAAAAGACATCTGGAAATGCAAGTACATCATTTACAGACAACATTGGGCCAATTAGAACAGAAACATGCTCTAGTTAACAGTGATTATGTAAAATGTAACCAAAAACTGAATGAATTAGAAATTGAAATTGCAAACATAAACAACAAATACCTGAATGCTACCCAAGAAATAATCATAAAAGACGCTAAACTCCATGAAGTTAATTCAGTAAATTCATTGTTATCGGAAGAAAACAGTAATTTGGCTGAACAACTAGAATTTACTAAAACTGTATTAAACGCTAAAGAAGCAGAAAATGGGTCCCTTCAGAATCAACTGTTTAATCTTCAAAACCAATGTGATCTTTTACACCTTCAGCTCCAACAATTAACAAATGGTTCACCATCTAGTTCAGCAACTGCTCAAGTCAATAACAGCGATAAAACGGAAGCCATGTTGCAAAAGATTTCTACTTTAGAGCAGCAATTACATTCATTACAAAAAGAAAGAGATCAGATTAACCAGCACTATGAACACTATGTTGCTGAATTGAATGAACAATTACGATCAGTAATTAAGAAAAATGAAGAACTTACTCGAGAAGTTGAAAGTCTTTCAAATAGAGAAAACAGTTTAATTGAGCAAATAAGTGACATGGAAATTAGAATTCAAAATTTCAATCATGACAAAAAAACGTTTGAGGTGGATCGTAACACAAGTATTGTGAAAGATATGCAAGATAATTTAAGAAAAGCTCAGGTAAATAAGATATGGTGTTTAATGTGCAATGCCAACTACATAGTTCACTAGATCATTTATGTAAAATTATCCTCAACCCCACTTGTTTTGAAAAACTTTTGATGAACACATTATTTTCTTAGATTTAGGATTTTCATTGGTTGGTTTTGAGTACTCTTGACGGATTTTCTTCTTTTTTTTGGCTTCAATTCTCAGTGGCCTACTAGTAAACTGGACATTCTTTAGTCTAAGATATTTACTTACTTATTTTACGAGTATATTTACAACTTTTTAGTTATCATTGGGTTTTTTATTTTCGAAACTTTTAATCTATAAATGTTTTACGTACGTATATTTATGTAAGTTCAAAAAACTAAATAAAAACAATTTGGTATGTATTTTTCAACTTTAATGTAATCGTAAATAACGTGAGTTTCAAATAAAAACATTTATTTCGACTAGGCCAATTACAGGCACTTTTGAATTGTCAACACTGGGGGGCTAGTTAGGGGTATAGCCATCAGAAATCATCTTTAAAGACATGATCGACATTTAGCCGGGCGGAGACCTCTCGCGCCCGGCATTGGTTGAGGCCACGCTGCGGGGCGAGACGGGGTGGGAAGCGGTCGCCTCTTTCTGCGAAACAATCATACCTGCGAAGGAGGGGGCGCGCCGCGTGAGGGAGAGGTCAGCGTCCTCCCTTCACTCCAGCCGCAATGGTAGACGCCCACGGCGATGGACGTCGCTAGACGATCTCCGGCCACCGTAGGCGTGGGCATGCGAGGGCCGAGTAATGGGCGACTCGCTGTCCGACCATGGACCATGCCCGGTTCGACGGCGCGTTGTGTTCCACGCGAGCCTCAGAGTGTCAGCATAATGACGGCGCCCCCCGGAGAGGGCCAAAGCCTGCCGAGGTCGCGGGACTTACGAATTACTGTGATCCCGGAACGTAAAGGGAACGTAAACGATAAAAAACCGTTAGCATTCGCATGTAATGCAAAAATATCAGAAGATTCGATTTTGAGCGTCAGCTACAGGCGAAACAGTGACTTGTTTTTTTTTTGCAATGCCATAATATTTAATTAAAATATTGTTTTTAACAGGAGGATTTGGCTGATTTGCAGAGCAAGTATAAAGAACTTCAAAATCAATATGCCCAAAGTGTTGCCAAAGTTAAAGAACTATCAGAAGTAAAAGAAACAGAATGTAATCATGACAATATTAGTCTGTCCAAACTCAATGCTGATATGACAAGTGATAAAATTGCTGCACAGAGAGCTACCGAACAAAACAAAAAATTGAAAGAAGATATTCAGGGATTAGAAGATGCATTTGTGAAAATGGTAAGATACATCATAATTTTTGAGAATCAAATTCATTTATTTTTTTCAAGTAATTTTATAACGTTTTCTTTCCCGTTACGGTTGCATGCCACGGATGATGCTGATATTGCGGTTGTAATAAACTCGAACAACCACGTTTACTGCTCATTAGTACCACTGCAATCTTGATTTCGAAAGTCTCCTTCAGTATCGCGCTTATAAAAAAAAAATAGTATTGTCGCACTGTACTGCACTTGATAACCACTGTCTAACATCACTGTGATGCCATCTGTAGCAATTACTCAATAACAGCTACAAGCCGTACTCGGAATATAGACGGACATATTTTCGTAGACACCAGTGTTGCCACAGTCGGGCGGCATTGCTTCTACTGTTGCCTTTGTAATTGTAACTTAAATTAACTAAATGATTGATGAAAAACTGTCGATGGGTCAAATATTACTATGGTTGTCTTGATTCAAAAAGACTATCATGTTTGTCACATTTTCGTTCTTCCAACAAGTACAATTTGAAAATAAAATAAGTCTCTGTCACGTCAACAAACAACATAAGGACAATGAAGATAGTAACCGGCTCTATAGCCAAAAGACAAGCGATAAACGTAATATTAGAGCTCGAGAGTTGAAAATCCATTAGACAGCTCAGCAATAGCGACCGGAACGAACGAGAACGCTCTGTAATTTTTAATAGACTTTCAACTTTATATGCTGGTGTTTAAAGTTGAAAATATTTTTAGAGTCGTTAGTTACATGATTACTAATCGTCTAAATCAATCAAAAATTACTTTTCTTAACTTTTTCGACATAATTAAAGAAAAAAAAACATTTTTAATTTTTGACTGAATGCACAAAAATGAACTCAACCCTGTACCCACTATACTATCGACCGTAAATATTGTTAGTACTAAACTTAATTTTATTTCAGACCAAAGATAAATTGGAATTAACAGAAAAAATATCAGCAGAGAAGTATCTTAATAGGGAACTTACAATTAAACTATCGGAAGTGGAAGAGAAAGCAAAAGAGATGCAAATTAAATTGAAAGCCAAGGATGAAGAGATGATACGATTACAATCAAATTATCGAGCAATCGAAAAACAGTGTGACGAGTTAATGAACCAGGAGAGAAACGGAAATGTAATAGTCCCCGAAGTTGTAGACCCAAATACGGAAATAAATAATATCGTTGTGGAAGCGTCGGATAAACATTTGGATACAGAATTCAAACCTTTGATGGAGGAAGTAGACGAGCAAGTTAGCCACAGCCATAGCCTACAGAGAACAGATGCTATGATGAAACTTCAGGATCGATTCCTTAAAATTATGGGAGAAGTTGCTGATTTATCTGATGAAAAGCACAGGCTAGAACACATAATTTTACAACTTCAGAACGAAACTGATACCATTTGTGAATATGTCGCATTGTACCAACAGCAACGGAGTTTACTGAAACGGCGAGATGAGGAAAGAAGTGCTCAGTTAAAGGTTTTCCAACAAGAATGTGGAAAACTTAAAAGTGAGTTGGAAGAATTAGCTGGACTACTCGCTCGATTTGCTGAAGATAAAGAATTATCATTTTATTTTGAAACAGAGTCAAAACGAATTGATATGGAGAAAGTTATGAATTTACTTTCCAATCTTAAGAATAATTCTTTAATTGATACTAACAAGAAAAATATTGAGTTCAAAAACTTTTACCCTTGTAACTGTTGTTCTGGTAAACTGATTGATGTATAGATAAAGCATTTTACACGAATATACTTGACAAAAGTCTACAAATCTAGTCTTTTAATAAACATGGGCTGTGCTGTTCAACCTATAAGGGTCGACTCACACCAAAAGAGCGGCGAAGGGCAACGAAGCGGAGCGCAGTTTCAGTGTCATATGAATTTTAACTTTATTTTCATTAAAATAACATTTATTATCGCATGAGAAACTCGAACGAGTCGCGGGAATGCCCGCGGACCCGCGGGCATTCCCGCGACTCTTTCGAGTATGAGTGCGATAGTAAGAATGAGTATTTTAGTAATGAAAATAAAGTTAAAATTCATATGACACTGAAACTGCGCTCCGCTTCGTTGCCCTTCGCCGCTCTTTTGGTGTGAGTCGACCCTAAGTGGCAAAAGCTCATGTTACTTCGGTCCTGGTATACGGGCATAGCTGTTTGCATGTGTGCGTCGCGTACTTTGCTAAACGAACACGCTGCTGCACGCCGTCTTTATCTGAACCAAAGTATAAAATATTCTGACAGTAGTGTGACTGGGCCCCTTTCCTTGTTATAATTGCTTACAACCGCGCGGTACGGTACACACGATAAGGCTCCCAGTCTTACAGTATCTTTTTTAATTTTATTAAGTTGAGTTTTATTCCAGTTTTGCAATTCTAAATGGTATTTTTTTTTTAAGAAATTATGATCGATGATGAATTTTGTAACTTAGCTTAGAATATGAAAGAGCTTCTAATAAAATAATTCGTCTTTACAACCGAAGCCGCTGGAAAAACTAGTATCATATAAAATGACAAAATAAAAATAAATAAATAAATAAATATTCCACAACTATCACACAACGCCATCTAGTCCCAAGCTAAGCAGAGCTTGTGTTATAGGTACTAGACAACTGATAAACATACTTATATATTTCTAAATACATACATATTATAGATAAATTACATCCAGACACAGAACAAATGATCGTGCTCATCACACAAACATTTGTCCTGGGTGGGAATCGAACCCACGACCTCCGGCATAGCAGTCAGGGTCACTAACCACTAGACCAACAGGCCTGTCAAAATAAACCAATGAACGAGTTGCAAGTGGAAATTAATGTTTTTGGAAAAGGGAAAGTAAACATTGGAGGATGTAACTGAACGATTTACTAAACTACTCTTATAAACAGTAAGTCAAAGACAAAAAAAATCTCGAGTGTTGCAAGAACAGGCTTTGAACAGTTATTGACGCGCTTGTACCAATTATCATCATGCGAAATACATATTTATTAAACCCCCAGTTCAGAAATAAATTCAGATATAATTATTTATGAAAGTGATTAGTATCTTTTCTATAAAAAACTTTTCCTTTGAAAGTTGGTGGCATAAGTCAATGAAATAAAAAACAATGCATTATAAATTACACTTCTTTTGTTTGTTTTTGAAGCTGGTTCCATTTAACCCTTGTAAAATAAAAACTTTTTTGAAGTTCAGATACTTACGATACAACGAAGCGAAACGCAGTTTTAATTTCATATGAATTTTCACTTTATTATCATTAATATAATATTTATTATCGCATGAGAAACTCGAACGCGTCGCGAGTATGCCCGCGGCGGCATTCGAGAATACAAGTGAGTATTATGAGCATTTTCACTTTTAAGTGTACCCGCGGTTTTGAGACTGTCCCACATTTTAAAAAATTTATAGCAAGATAAATCATGGGCATATGGTTTAATTTATGGAATAAAAACGTAAATTATTCATTAAATTGATGAATTCAACTGAAATCCGGGTAAAACACGTTTTAATTATTAATTTATGCGTATTTCAAATATTCAGAGTAAGTGTTTTTGGTATGTCCCACCCCTTGCCAACATTGAATTGACCGAAATTACTAAAATACTACTATGAATACATTTAAAAGTTTTGGTGTGTTCATAGTATATGTCTTTGTCGTCACATAAATTAAATTTATATTATTTAAACTTTAATAACACAGGCCAAAATACGTTTTCGAAAAATGTGCTAAATTTAAACCGGTCGGACATGTCAGTTTAGTGACGGTTCCACTTGGTCAAAATAATTACTAAAGGAACTTATAACAATTTAAATGGCAACATTAAGTGAAGAAGATCACGGCCAGAATTTTTAAACGTCAGTTATGCGCCAGTGTCTTAAGTGAAAGGGTGTTATTGTTTGTGTCGGGAGCTGTCTCCAGTTTTTTTGTCAGGTTAGTGACGTTATTTCCTTGTTAATATAGAACGTTTTACATCCTACAACTGTTTCAACCGAATCAGATACAACTTACAAATATTTTCACATGTTTTATTCTTACTAAATATTTAATTGTGATTAGAAAACATTTTTCTTTAATATTTACCCGCGAATGTGACGTCAGTTTGGTGACATTTTTATTCCGCCACATATAGGACTGACTACAAATGTCACCAAACTGACACATAAAGCTAGGATTACATAGATAAAGAAAGAAAGAAAGAAAGAAAAGAGATTTATTGGCACACACAAGACAGAACAAAAAAATTACATGAATAAAAACAACAAAGGAAACAAAATATATACAAGAAAAACAACAAAAGGTAAAACCAATAAAAAACAACAATTAGTCCTGTGCGAGGCCAAAAGGCTCCTATCTCAGCATGTGCTGCGACATTTTTAATTTTGTCACAGCGCTGGTTTTCTGATAGGGCCCAAAGTGAAGTCACGGTCAGATACGTACTTATATGTTATTATAAAATAAATAAATAACCAAAAATATGATATAAATATAAAAGTATAATAAGTAGATAACCATGTTTAAAATAAAATAAATAATGCACTGAATTGACACCCGACGTAACCGCTTGTCTATGCCATAATTGTCTTAGGCTGGCAATACCGACAAATCAGAGACGCGGGCGCAGACATTATGTCAACAGAAAAATAAAAACAATATTCATTTATGTGGTAGTTATATAATAAAAATAGTGTGTAATAAAGTGAAAATGTCACCTAGTTAATACTATGGACTTAAATAATAATTATTAATACCAAGTTTGGCGTAAAAAAATACAAGATGAGAAAGACAAATGCGTCAAGAAGTTGAGGATTCAGTAACAGTCGCTAGATTGTACGAATAATCCCTAAATAGTACATCACCATACAGTTATCCGCTATAAATATGACGCCTCCAGTCACCATTGCGAACTGCGTGCAAAACATAGTGAGTTACTCGTGTTATTGCTATTTTGTTGCTGTTGGAGTAAATAACTTTTAAAATTGATCCTGAAAGTACTAACTGATTTAAGGGCACGAAAAGGTGGTGGGAGGTCATTCCAGCAGCGACTGGCAGCGAATTTAAAACAACCACGAAAAGCGGCAGTTCTGTGGGAGGAAGCCAACATCAGGTACGATGATGCTCTGGTTTTTATTTGATTAACGTCGCGCGACCAAGACAGTTTTTTATACAAATAATCTGGTTTTTTTGTGAGAATGATGCCAAAAAGTAGGGTAGCCAGGTGAAGCTTTCGCCGCGCTGACATTCTCATCAAATTACCCTTATTCAAAAAAGGAGTGATATGGGTTCTGGGCGGCACATTGTAACAAAATCTAGCACAAGCATTCTGTACCCGCTGGATTAACTTCTGACTTCTACCGAGAATGCACGCCCCATACACAGTGTCAGCATAGTTCAGCTTAGATAGGACAAGTGATTCACAAAGCATGACTCGCATATCCACACTTATGTAGGGACGGACACGATACAGAAGCTTGAGTCGGTAGAAGCAGTTGCGCACAGCTTCCAGAATGTGAGTTTCAAAGTTTAACTGTCCGTCAAACACCACACCTAGGTTACGAGCTTCCAGAACCCTCTCTATAGCACAACC
This sequence comes from Agrotis puta, assembly GCA_943136025.2. Classification (NCBI taxonomy): domain Eukaryota; kingdom Metazoa; phylum Arthropoda; class Insecta; order Lepidoptera; family Noctuidae; genus Agrotis; species Agrotis puta. The sequence continues at coordinate 10,133,565 of OW964170.2, read as the reverse complement.
ATCAATCCTGATATCCAGATTACTAGTGCGCATTTTGGTTTGAAAATCCCTGGAACCCATCACAATATACTTAGACTTGGTTGGATTCAGAACCAGGGAGTTTCTCCTAGACCAATCAGCAATTCTGTCTAGATCTTCATTTATGAGTCTTACTGTTTCTGCAGTATCCTGGGCACAGAAGGAGAGGTACATCTGCAGATCATCAGCGTATAGATGGAACTTGGTGTTGATCAGACATTTGATAATGTCAGCGCTGTACAAGATAAAGAGCAGTGGGCCAAGAATCGATCCCTGAGGCACACCCCTACTCACGCGCCGTGGACTAGAAGACACATTATCACCATTGTCACCAGACACCTGGACAAACTGTGATCGATCAGTAAGGTAACTCTCGAACCATTTTACTGTTTCAATATTAAAACCATAATAAGATAACTTTGCGAGTAGCAGAGAAGTATTAATTGAGTCAAAAGCACGAGAAAAATCTAGTAGGACAAGGAGAGTTCCCATACCCTTGTCCCTGGCTTCAAGAATGTTCCCAACTACATCGAGTAGAGCTGATGTTGTGCTGTGGCCTCTGCGAAAACCGGATTGAACCTCGGGTAAAATAGCGTGGTGCTCTAGATAAAACCTAAGTTGGTTAGAGACAACCCTTTCCAATATTTTGGATAGACAAGGGAGCAAGCTGATTGGGCGGAGATCCCTCACACTAGTGGGATTATTCACTTTAGGGAGAGGTCTAACAATTGCCATTTTCCACAGATCAGGGAAGGCAGACGTTATGATTGATCTATTGACAATAGCAGTAATGACAGTAAGAGTACGAGGAAGTGTCAACATCAGCATCTCCAAAGAGATCCGGTCAGAGCCCTGCGCATTGGATCTGAGACTACGCAGAACTCTCAACACTGCTTCCCCCTGCACTGGCTCAAGCTGGAAATTACTGTCACTGTGCCGATGCTGTTGAAAATATAATAGATCCGCAGTAGCAACCTCTCCACTACCTGGAACGTCTAGGAAGTGCTGATTAATATTATCCGGGTTGTTGCAGAAGTGAGGCAAACTATTTTCTGACTTTTTTGAATTGACAATTGTAGACTTTATATGACTCCATAACTTCTTAGGCTGTGTAATGTTATTATTAATAAAAGTTTTGAAATATGCGCACTTCTCAGTCTCAATTGCCGTTCTTACCAGGTATTTTAATTCTGTATAAGATTTCCTATGACTATCTGAATTAGAAGCTTTAAACTTTACATGACACTTGTCTCGCAGCTTTATCATTTCTCTTACAGTGTAGGTTATCCAGGGAAGTGACTTTTCCCTAATTAAGACTCTTTTAATGGGTGCATGCAAATCAAACAGTGCCAAAATGTATCGATTAAATAATTCCACCATTGAGTTCACGTCTTGGAGACTCTCAATATGTTCCCAGTCAATTTTATTTAAGTCGTCATTAAAAAGTTCAGGGAGGACATCTTTGAGCGGCCTATAAGTTATCCATTGTGGGACAGGCCTCTCTACTTTAAAGTTTAGTTCGATACTTATAATTGCGTGCTGACCTAGTTCAGGTATGTGTGAAACTGAGTGTCCACACACACGGGCGTCAGTACAAGCCAAATCTATTAACGTTTCGCTGTGGTCTGTAAAATGAGTGGGCTTGGTTATAATTTGTCTGAGCTTGCAACAATGCAAGAAGTTATTTAGCAGCTTAGTTTTGTTATCAGAGGGGTTTAAAACGTTAATGTTAAAATCACCCACCAGGACAACCTTGTCCGCATTGGCAAAAGAGGAAAGAGAATCCGTGATCGCATCCAGGAAAACATTGACATCAAGCCACGGTGGTCTGTATGCAGTCCCAACAATGACCGAATGTGAGTTGATGTTAAGTCTAAGCCACATCTGCTCGACCTGCGACCCCGGCGGGTGCGGCAGAGCGCGCACGCGCACTCCGCGACGCAGGTAGAAGCCAACGCCGCCCCCCCGCCCGCCGCGCACGCCGGCCGGGCGCGGCACGTGCCGTAGGCGGTAGCCCGGGACTGACGGCGCACGGCCTTCCTCTCCCTGCCTAAGCCAAGTCTCATTTATGGCCATGATGTCCACCCCGATACTTTCCATGGCAACAAGAAACTCGTCATGACGTGATCCCAACGACCCTGCGTTAAAAAAACCAACTGTAAGATGTTTAGTCTTGTTCATTTGTTCATAAAGATGTAAATGTATAGAATGCTCATATTGTGTAAATAGTTAGTATAATTTAAATAGCTAGTGTAAAATGTTGTTGATAAACGTGTACTTATAATAGTTAGTATAGTAGAATTATAAATGATAAGCCGCCTTTTAAAGTATAAATAATGTAAATAAGATGTAAGGAGTGATTGGGCACCTGGGCCCCAGCAGAATAATGCCAAAATATACAGAAACGGGAAGAGATCTGACCTCACACAGTACAAACTTAAAGACAAAACGTAACAAAAATGCACACTGAACAGAAAAGGTAAACAATGTATGGGTTTAGTAAAAAAGTTATTAATACGAGACACATTTAAACAGATGTTACACCCGATGGTCAGCGGACGCCTCAAGACCAAAAACCCGGGAAAGGTCGTCCTCATTGCGGATGCAGTGTATGGGCTTGCCTTCACCTTGCCTTGCCAGGATGCGTCCGAATTTCGTCCAGGTGTACTTCCACCCGAGACGACTACCAGCTTCACGAACTCTGTGAAACAGCTGCCTGTTTTTCCCTGTAAGCCTCTCATTAAGGAAGAAGCGATGCGAGGGCGCGGGGAGGCCAAGATCGGTAGTGGTGGCTCCGCGGCGCACGCGGGCGCTTTTCAGCAGATCGTCGCGCAGCCCGCGCCTGGTTAGGCGCACCACGATACGCCGGGCTCGCGCCTGAACTGCCGCCGCTCCTCCTGTTGGGCTCTCCGCATTCGAAGACCGCGGCTCACGGCCAGATCTGAGGCCCACCCGTTGCGCGAACACTATATCCCGCTCATCAAGTGCAACACCTAGCTTCGCCGCAACCAGTCCTACGGTGTGCAGCACGTTCTCACCCGGAACCTCAGGGATGTTCGCAATCTCCAGGTCAGAGCTAAGCAGGTCCTGCTCGCGGTCGTCGAGCTCGGACTGCAGCCTTGTCACTATTTGCTCCAACTGGCTCACCCTGGCGTCGGGCAAAGCAGCGCTTTGCCTGGTTTCCAGGTCCTCAATTCGGGCCTCCAATTTGTCAATCCGCTCAGTACAGACCCCCAACGACGCGTGAAGGCCAGTCATTTCTCGGCGAAATTCTCTGACCTCGTCTCTGACCTCGCGTAGCTCGGAGCGGAAGAGCCTGATTTCCTCCCGAAGAGTAAGCTGGGTTTCCAGGGATGAGGGTTCGCCGTCTGTCCCCTGTTCACTTCCAGCCCGAGACAGTACCTTAGCAGGTGAGATACAACGTGCAATATTTTATTTTCAGGCTTTTTTTATCTCACTATGCCACTAAGTGGCGCGGAAAGGACGAAACGATATAGGGAAAAACTGAAATTAGAACGCCCTCAGGAATATGAAAATCAGAGGAAGAAGAATTTGGAAAAAATTAAATCAAAAAAGAAAAAAATTTCAGAATTGACGCCAGAAGAAGTCGAACAAAAAAGGGAAGAGTGGAGAAAGAATAAAAGGACCAGCCGGCAGAAACAAAAGAGAAACAAAGTTCTAGCTATTTCCCAAAATGAAAATATTATGCCTGGCCCTAGTAACGATTCACAAGAAAATAAATTTAATGATAATTTAATTCGGAATCTACGAAAAAGTAATAAAATTCTTGTAAATAAATGTAAACGGTACACAAAATACAACGAAAAAATTAAAAGGAATCTAGAAAATTACCGAAAGCGTTTACAAAGGTTCAAAAGAAAAATGGAAAAAGAGGTTGAAGTCCTGAATTTAAAAATAATTAAAATGAAAGCTAGAGAGGAAATTTTAGAAAGTACTCTAAAAGCCACGTATCAAAGCTGTTCGAAAATGAGTGAAAGGAAAACCCTAAAAAAATTGGTAAAGAATTCCGGAAACAAATCGGTTATATCTAAAATGCTAGGACTGAAGGGCAAAGTAAGAAACAAGAAAAAGAAATTAAGACGTAGTGGCGTAGCAGAAATTACAAAATTCTACACAAGAGACGACATAAGTCGTAATACTGCTGGTAAAAAAGAAGTTCGAACAAAAAATAAAGAAAAAGTCCAAATACGATATTTATTAGACACATTACTGGATACATTTAAAAAATACAAAGGTGAAGGTGGACGTTATGGTTTCACAACATTTTACGTTCACAAACCATTTTTTGTTTTAACACCTGGCCCGTCTTCCAGATCTACATGCTTGTGCGTGAAGCACAGCAATTTTGTATTTCTGCACAAGGCTATGGTCAAAAATGGTTTGGTCACTGGTAATATACGAGATTCTTTAAATCAAGTATCATGTGACATAAATGATTATGATTGCATGTGGAATAAATGTCTAAAATGTAAGGACAAACAAGTACATTATCAACAAATCAGTGCCGAGAAATTAAAGCAAAATGTAGAATGGTCACGTTGGGAAAGACAAGATCATACGTACCAGAAAATGGAAGACCAAAAGATGAAAGAAATAACAACTAAGAGAACAGTAAGGATGACAAAAAAAGGAACTCTCAATGACCTGAAAAAATTTTTTGAAAATGACTTATTAATGTTCAAAAAACATTTCTTTAACATGACACACCAGCAAAAACAATATAAAAAGGCAGTAAATGAGCTAAAAGAAAACGAAGCCGTGATAGTATGCGACTTCTCTGAAAACTACCAAACCAAACTTGCTGAGGAGATTCAGTCTATGCATTACGGGGCATCAAACCTTCAAATATGCCTCCATACTGGAATGGTATTTTGGAAAGATCGCACTCAATCTTTTTGCACATTGTCAGACAATACAAGTCATCAACCAACAGCGATCTGGGCACACCTGACTCCTGTTATTGAGATGATAAAGCAGATAACCCCTGAAACGACGATAATACACTTCTTCTCGGATGGACCCTCGTCTCAATATCGCCAGAAAAAAAACTTTTATTTGCTGGTTCATTATACAAAAAAGTACCTGCTGCAATATACTACTTGGACATTTTATGAGGCTGGCCACGGCAAAAACGTGGCAGATGGAATAGGAGGTAGCATCAAACGAACTCTTGATAGAAAAGTGTGTCTTAATAACGATGTTGTTGACGCAAAAGATGCTTACAACATATTAACACGAAGTTTGAAAGTGACCAAAGTATTCCTGATTGATAGTTGCGCAATTGAAAATGTGTCAAAAGTTTTACCTGATAAAATACCGGTATTGAAGGGAACAATGCAATTACACCAAATCGCTACCAGCCAAACTCACGAATCGTTCATTATAAAATACAGAGATATCGGCTGCTTTTGCGGTGACCTAAGAGGTCAATGTGCATGTTTTTCACCTAAGTCACATTCTGTAGTAATCAGTTCGGGCAACATAAGTAAATCGTTCGAAATTTGCCCTTCAACTACAGAAAATTCAACGGAATGTTTTGAAGAATTATCCCAAAACGTTGAAGGGAATAACGAATTAGAAACTGAGAAAAGTCTGGATAATATACCCAAAGAATTGACAAATGACCCCAAAATTGAAGCTGCCCATGAATCTTCTCTAAATTTCCCATCGGAAATATTTGAGGGACTGATTAATATCGATGAATCTTTTGATTTGAATTCTATCGACATTAATAATTTAACTTTTACTTTTGAAGAAAATGATGACAACCTTCACAGAGGTAAACTAGGCACCGAGGACTCATTGCAACTTGCCACCTTTGAAAATAAGCAAGTGACTACTTCATCGTATGCTGAGAAAGATTTACTTGGAAGTAATGGCGCAGGTCTGACTGCAACTTCAACCCACATTTCCGATTTTAATAAGAAGTCTATAAATTTATCGAAAGGAAAAGAAGTACCTAGCAAAAAACTTCCGGCACATGGAAGTCACTACTTTGTTGATCCCAAAAACGTAATTTTTGTTAAAACACCACAAGACAATAGACAACCTCAAAAAATATTAACGGGAACTAAAACAGTTGCTAAAAACGTACAAATGTTAATTAAAGAAACCAAAGTACCTCCTTCTACTTTAGCAACAAACCAGTTATCTGAGAAAAGTGGGGCAGTAAAAGACCAAGACAAAGCAATCTCTAAAAAACCCAGAATTGTATCAAACATTAATTTTCTGGAATGTCATAAATGCTTTTCTTCTATTCTTACCCAAAAGGGAAAATGTATTTCTTGCAAAAACTGGTTTTGTTATGACTGCATGGCAGAACCTAACTGCCTTAATTACGTTTGCGAATCATGTTTAGAATTGGAAGGTAATATTTTTTCTAGTGGAACTCGATGCGATTTATTCAACCGAAGATTGAATTTATTTTTAATAAATATTTTATTTTTGTTTCAGATTGATTGAGCGGGTACGCTTGAGTACATCCGATACAATTAAGTAATATCGCAAAATATGGTGATTTTCCATGACGTGGACAAAGTACTCACAATGCATGATTTGGAGCAGTTTTATATTGATGACGCTAACTGGCCCTGGCCCATGACTCATTTTATATTAGTTGACAAGTGCTTTGGATGTCAACAAAAGATAAATAATTCCTCAAGAGTACATCATTTCACTTTAAAAATGACTAAGTTGGACATTTGGAATTTGTTACAATGTTCATATTTCTGGTGTTTTTTTTGTAATTATTTTGTTTATGACCATTTTACTCCAGATGAATGTGATATTTGCACTCAATATGATTAATATTTTGATAAGTTTTGAGAACATATATGTTTTTGTTAAGTTGTTTATATTTAATTGGATACCAAGTAATATATTTGGATATATATCGTTGATCTAACATTCCTAGCTAAATTTATAATGAGTGAGACTTGTAATCCAGTAAATTCTACTGTGAGACTGATTAGGTTATTTAATAAAGTACAAAGATTAGTTTTCTTAAAAAGCACAACTTTTAGTTAGGTTACTATTTAAATTATACTTTAGTGACATCAAAGACTATTTAACTTGAGACTGATTTAATTCCTTTTAAAGGTAATTTAAAGACTTACTGTAGGTAGTTTTGCAATTATATTTAATAATATATTTACGGTGACTTTTCCTTTAGCATATTGATTAATGGTCAAATTATGTTCCTTAGTTTTCTATAGATAACTTACTAGATAAATGTGGATCCACTGTGGTAGCCCGTAAAATTCAAGTTCTCTTACGTTTTTGCAACTTACAGGTCAGTTTCAGCTTGCACATCAAGCAAACAAAATATAATTTGCGACAAAACCATAATATAATATTTACATGACCACAAGAATCATCAAAACTTCTCCGTAATTTAGATTTTCGGTATTATGATCTGATTTGGAAAATATTTAGATCAACAAGCTGAAACTGATACATTGCAAAAAAGGCAAGAAAACTTGAACTTCGCGGGCTAACACAGCCTATCCGCTCTCAGATTTAAAAATATTAGTTTAATCGAAATGTGAAAGAATATAGACTTTTAATTACCAACGCTGTGTTTTATTTTGTATCATGACATGTAATCTCAGCTTATGATTTTTCAATGTGTCAGTTTGGTGACTGTCCCAATTTGTATGTGAAGAAAATATTTTTTTAAACTTTTGTTTCATTGTTTAATTATATTTGTTTGAATATTGTTTAAGCCTGTTGCAATATTGAACACTGCAAAATACATTTATTAAAAAAACTAAGCCCTTTATCAAGGGAATTAATAAAAAATCGATCTTCGTAGCGTCACTTGTCACAAAACAGAAGTTGAAACCTCATTTTAGAGAAATGAGATTTCAATTTAAGGTTAGTATCTATTTTTTTCGATCGATTGTTTAATATTCAGTAGCAAAAGAAAATAAAAATTGAGTCATATTACTTAAATAATAAAACAGGATGATTTTTATGTCGTCACCAAACTGACCACTTTTTCAATACTAAGTCCATTTATTTTCCGTTTTTAATAAGGAAAACACTCAATTTATTAAAAATAAAATACTATCTCCAGTCCGTCAGACTATGAAGTACAGGTTGAGATCTTCAAACATATTAAAAACACAACTTTAAAAAAATATCGTATTTTTAACAGGGTACACTTATAAGTGAAAATGCCCTTATAGTAATGAAAATAAAGTTAAAATTCATATGACACTGAAACTGCGCTCCGCTTCGCTGCGTTTCTACGCTCCTTTGGTGTGAGTTGAGCCTAATGGATCCATCAATCCATGCGGACAACGTCACGGGATAATTAATGTTGTACCTATACCTACTAAAACCTCCAGAATGCAAAGGAACACTTTTCTGATCAACGCATCAAAATCGGTTGAGCGAAACGCGAGATAATCGCGGACAATCATACGGGTCGAACTAAAAACCTCTTCTTAAGTCGGTTAAAAAGTATCCTATCGTCGGCGTAGATTTCCGTGACCCCGGTACGTAAAGGGCTAGTGAAGGACACCGTGGATTTTAGTCAGTACAAGTCTGACAGTCCCTCCCGCCCTGCCCTGGCTGGGAGGACTCATTTGATGATTTTTCCACGATAAAAAAAATCGTCGGCGTAGAAGGAAAAGTCAACAAATCCTGCTTGAGTGATCGACTGCTGTGCTGCGTATCGCGGGGTTTCGATCCCCACACGTAGCAAATATTATGATCTGCAAGTAGTTTTTCCGGGTCCAGGTTGTCTCTGTGAGTTTCTATGTTTGTACCCACGTGTATCGTGAAGTGGAGAAATTCCTAGTGAAGGTAAATGTTTAAAACAAAATTAAAGTTAAATATGAAAATGTATCATATATTATTTGTCGATTTTTTTTGTGTACTCGAGTAGGTACTAAGATACTCGATTTTCAATCTATTTTTTTGGGAAAAAGTTACAATGTCGAAAGGTGACCAAGTACTTTTTTTTTATTATCGTGGTAAAATCATCAAATGAGTCCTCCCACCCAGGGCAGGGTGGGAGGGACTGTCAGACTTGTACTGACTAAAATCCAGGGTGTCCTTCAATAGCCCTTTACGTACTAGAGTCACGGTAATCCCTTGGTCCCGCGACCCCAGCAGGCTTTGGCCCTCCACAGGCCCCGTCACTATGCTGACACTCTTTGAGGCGCGCGTGGAACACAACGCGCCGTCGACCCGGGCATGGTCCATGGTCGGATAGCGAGTCGCCCATTACTCGCTGCCCGCATGCCCGCGCCTACGGTGTCCGGAGATCGTCCTGCGACGTCCGACGCCGTGGGCGTCTACCACTGCGGCTGGGGTGGAGGGAGGACGCTGTCCTCTCCCTCAGGTGGCCCGCCTCCTCCTTCACGAGCATGACTGCTTCGCAGAAGGAGGCGACCGCTTCCCACTCCGTCTCGCAGCATGGCCTCGACCAATGCCGGGCGCGAGAGGTCTCCGCCTATCGCCGTCGTGAGGACACGGCGGTGCTCTGCCCAAGCGGGGCATTCCTGCACCGTATGCTCCACCGTGTCCTCCGGACGATCCTCGCAGTGGTGACACCCAGGCGTTTCTTCCCTCCCTATCAGACACAGGAACCTCCCGAAACTTCCGTGTCCGGTGAGGACCTGCGTCATGCGGTAGGTCAGGACGCCGCACGGTGGGCTGGAATCGTCAAGTGGGGACTTAAGGATTAAAATGAGTATTTTTGAATTTTATGTACTAATACAAATATTTTTTGTTATATGTAATTTTTTTATACTTAGTATTTTTCGAGTTATAGACCCCTAAACTTTGTATGAAATATTAATCGGTTTTTGGTTTAATCTGACATGTTTTAATATTGTATTACAGAAATATAGCAAAAAACAAATTATTGGTAAACATTCTACATCACCCTTATTACGTCATTTGTTTTTAACAATACTCAATAGTGCCGTGACCCTCATTAACGCATCGTCCATTGAGCGCAGCAAAATGATGACGTGTCATTATGTGATAGGATGATGAATAGCAGGTAAAAAATGATACGGTTACATTTGAAAAACAACCATCCTCAGTACGTTGTTACACATCGTAATAAACGCACTATCCTATCTCACATTTTCGGAATACTAATACTATTTATTACGTAAAAATGTTCGATTTGTTGTCAAATATTGATATTGTTGTGCTATTAAAGGAAAGTGGAAGTTTTAAAAATAATAGTGTTTTATATAGTGCTATTAAATCTAGATTAGTCCCCACTGTGTTAAGTGCTGAAAACGATAAAGCGGTAAAAGCGTTTTGTGCAAAATATTGCTATAATCTGCAAAGGAGACGGCAAAATGCTCATAGCAAAGAGGAATTGTTCAGCAACAATAATAGTGAATGGTTATCATCGGAAATAAAGTGGCCTGATTTCATTGTAAGTGCATTTGAAAGAAACCAAGACTCTGTTCCTAGTACATCAAGTGAACATGAATCTCCAGCAAAAGTGTCTACTGCCACGTCAACGAATGTAAGTCCCAGAAAACCATTTTGTGAATTAGGACCTAAGCAAAAAAAGAGACGTACAGAACATATTCATACAAATATGACTACAGAGGAAATATCTCATGCATACATTATGAAATTACGAGAGGATGGTAATCAAGGAATATCTAAAATCCTCGAACACCTACTTAAAAATCCACAGGATGTGCAAAAAGCGAAAGATAGTCTTTTAGGTAAAAATGAAAAACCTAAATTTACTCCAGATGAAACTTTGGGACTTGTTTTGTCCCTTAAATTAACAAAGTGGCAATATAATACTTTAAGAAAAAGTATCAAAGAGAAAAATGTCGACATGTTCCCTTCCTACTACAAGGTGCAAAATGCAAAACAAGAATGCTACCCGCCAAAAGATGATATCACCTTAACAGATACAACTGCTGGAATAAAATTGCAGCGTCTATTAGATATAACCACCAAAAGGATATTATTCAAAGCAATCAATATTGATAGCACAGACTTTAAGGAGATGACAATGATAAGCAAATGGGGAATGGATGGTGCCTCGAATCAAGCAAACTATAAGCAAAAAATGACAACGGAGGACAAATTGGACAGTGCTTCGACATATGATTCAAGTATTTTTATGGGTAGTTCAGTACCAATAAAAATTATTTCTGAGGAACAAATTATCTGGGAAAACGACTCACCAAATTCTGCATATTGGTGTCGTCCAATATTTTTCAAGTTTGAAAAAGAGAATAAATCAACGATTTTAAGAGAGAAAACCGAAATTGAAACGGAGATAAATGAATTGAAGGAAACAGAAATTAGCGATTAATGAAGAAGCGGCTGAATCTAGAAATAAAGACTTTAGGCGATATCGCCAACACCATTCAAGGAAAGTCTGCAGAAGAGCTAATAATGAGGATATTTTAAATAATTTAATAATTAGTTCAGACCCAGTTAGTATATATCATCAAAACGTCATAAAATGATACGGAAACACAAACCATTTTCAGAAGAAGCGAAAGCCATGCTTCTTTTATCTACAACATTTGAAGATGATGAGCGGGAAAATTTGTTAATGTGGAACATTTAGAGAACGAATCTGAATCTGATGAAATTGTCTAAGTGATAATTTTGTGAGTGCGTGTGTTTGTGAGTGAGTTTGTGAGTGTGCGTATGAGTGGATTAGGCCTCCTGGAGACACCACTGATAAAAAAAAACGCGCTTAGTTCTCTACCTCAAAGGTGGTGTGGAAAAGGGAATGAAAAACAATTTTCTCCAAAATCGAAGAAAATCGAAGCAAGTGCTATATCGGATAATTTGCCTAAAAAATAGCGCAATCGAATACCGAAAGCGGTTATTTGAGAACTCTTGAGAATTAAAAGTTATTCATATAAAATCAAATTTCTCCATACAAAAATAAATTCAAATCGTTATAACTTTTAAAATATTAAGTATATACAAAAATCGCAGAAGAAAAATTTCTTGTATTTAGTGGTAGATCACCAAGCCGTCTTTATTTTTTTTTTAATTGCTTATCAATTTTCGTGAATCCCTAAGTCCATTAGAGCTTGATTTCAGCCCACCGTGCGCCGTGACGCCTATCCAGCCACTCCTCAATGAGGGATCTTACCGCCGCGATTGCGGCGTGGCCCGGTGACCAAGTACTAGAAAAAATTTCCCGAGGAATAGATTCTTTGGACGTATTAATCACTGGGATATTCTTATATATTATTAAAATTGCAATTTCTATACATTTGTTGCCTATCTGAACACGAAAAGTAGTCATAAGTTATGAAACGTAAAAAATAGAACCATATCTCCGAGGTAATAAGATTGAAAATAACATCACCCATTCCAGTTCAGTTTGATCCACACTTCCCGGGACACTATATAGCTGTTTTACTTCATTCAACAGCAGCGACTCAACATCGGCTTTACAACTAAGATTCACAGTGGTTTTGTCAGTGATTCAAAATAATAATAGGAAGAAATGTTTGGAAATGGTTGTGGGTTTACTGTAATCACCAAAATCGATTAGTGGGACAAAGTGGATGTTAAAATTTTAAACATCAACTTGGTGGGAAAGAGGAATAAATATCTATTTTTCAAGTCTTTACATTGTTTGCAGTATTCCAAGTACCGCAGATATACACAGTTTTAAAACTGAATCGTTTAATAATTGTCCGCATATTACAGAGAGTAATATTGCAAAGTGTTGACTTCGGCTGTGGATAAGGGTCAGCCCATTGCCCAAACTACGATATACCCGTGCTTCTTTGATCTTCACTGGAGCGGCAGCTGAGCAGCAAATTGCAACGGCCTGGGCACCTGTTTCTAATATGCTTCTGCACTCAGCATAAACCTTTATACTAAAGATATAGATAGTCTTCGAGTCACTTCAGGAGAGTAAACTTGTTACATATAGTCACACACAGAATTCACTAAGACCATAATTTTCCTGATTTATAAAATTAATGGTCACACAAATCACAGGATTAACTAATGAAAATCTTCTTATTTACATCCAACACGACAGTTCTGAAACAAACATACAAAAAACGGCATTATATTGGTTGCATGGATAATCACTACATTTTAAGCAGTATGTACAGACCTACACTTATAAAAAAGTTCATCACAAAGCATTTTCATCGATAGATATTATTTTGAGATTAATATAAATGTTATGTTACAAAAATACAATAAAAATGTCAGCGGGTTTTGTTGTAGTTGAATTTTCCGTTATTTTATGAATGACGTTTATACTTACCGAGTTTTTAATCAACTTTCTTCGGACTTTCTGCATTGGAATCGCCATTTGGCTGTAATGGAATAAAATAGTATCTATAATATAATAAATCTGTAGAAGGGTCAATTCTGTACATTGAAAATATTGAAAAAATAAATAGCGGGGGGTGTTGCTGGATCGATATCAAACCCAAATATATGATTTAAAAATTTTTTGTCTGTCTGTTTGTGCAGGCACCACGCAAAAACTAACGGTTCGATTTCGATGAAACTTGGTATAATTATTCCTTATTATCCTGGGCATAACATAGGATACTTTTTATCCTGAAAAAATACGTAGAAAAAAAAACTTATTTTTCAGTTTTATTCATAGACGTTGTTCTGTAGAACCGCGAACACACGTTGCATTACCCGCAGTGGATTCAGCGCCGTAATATTTATAAGATGTCATTGTCAGAGTTACTCAAAATGGAGAAATAAACCATCCACGCGAAGACCGACATCCGCGCGGACGGAGTCGCGGGCGGAAGCTAGTTCATAAATAAAACAAATTAACTAGCAAACAAAATTAATAAATGTATTTAATTTACCCGATTGGCAATGGCCTTCCCTAATGGGGTATTAAGAGCAGAGATTATGTTAACATTTTCCAGTCCAGAATGCTTCACTTTGAAATTGAGTAGAAGTGAATGAATGGGCCGCCGCTAACCGGCGTGCAGTACACGCCGGCGGCACGTTAAGAGGGGAGGCAAATAATAATTTGAAACAGTCACGCCCTTTCTTGCAACATCAGGGTGCATACATCAGATCATAGTACTACGGACATACGTAGTAAAGACGACCGACCAAGCAGTGGCGTATAACCAGATAATGTATGGGCCCAGCCTTTGTTTTATATTATGTCAGATATATAATTAGATTAAGACAATATGTTGTAACCTAACTGTAAGCACAGCTGTAAGGTAGGTAAAATAGCCGTGTGTTTTTTTCAAATCCAATGTAGGTAGGTAAAAATGATATTCAAACAATAAAAATACACGAATAAAATCTTACCTCAAAATATCTATGGTATAAAACTACGCCATACACACACCCAATTGAAACTAAAATTTGAATGACTAGCCATACAATTACATTGCACACTTGAGCTTGGCCAAATAGTTCTTTGCCATTCTTGATACATAACATCGATTCAGTAACCATAATAGCTCCATATACCCAACACTGGGTACCCACACGTTTACAATTTGGATCCGTAACATAAGTGTAATATTGTCTGAAACCAATAACATAATAAATCAGTTTACTGCAACCCATATATTAAAGAAAGAAACAGAATGTCGGTCTAATCGAATTTTCCGTTTTTTGCCCATGATCCGATCAACGAAGTTCTACTTACTCTTTCTAGTTTGGTTAGGTGTACCAAGGGTATTCCTATACAGGGTATTTCTTTTAAATTGGCCCAAAGGGCGAAATCTGAATCTTTCTCTGAGATACGAAAAAACTTTGTTAGAAGACTTTAGCTCTTTATTGATGTTAAAAATTTAGGCATATTATTTTTTTTGGTCAAGTGTGAGTTGTTCCGGGCACGCCGCAATCGCGACCATCTTCCGTCGTCCCGGTTTTTTCCTTCCTACATTCATTTTAGTGGACAACTCACAAGTGACCAAAAAAATTTATATGCCAAAATTGTTAACATCAAAAAAGAACTAGTCTTCTAACAAAGTTTTATCGTATCTCTTAAAGATTCAGATATCGTCCTTTCGGCCAATTTAAAAGAAAGACCCTGTATACTAATTAACTCTTCAACGAATGACAGCAAATCAATCGCGATTGATGCTATCGCATATTTATGCATTGTTTACGCATTTACATAACATAATAAATATAATGCCTAACATAAAATAACTTTTCTTGCGGAAGTCGGTGGCACTAAAGTCAATGAAATAAATAACTAAGTTACTGACTTCCGAAAAAAAAGTACCTAATACTTATTTGTGTTGTTTATGTTGTTTTACAACTGGAGCTGCTGGACAGCTCTTCTCTGGTGCTGACTGGCTTAAAATAAGCATTTTGTTGCATCTATCATTAAAGATAAATTGTGGAAGCATAATATGTACCAACCGTTGAGTTTGTATAGATCGAAACAGAAAACATTATACAAGTAGTAGGTACCCACCGGTTTGAAATTGAATTAAAGACCTAACATTATCATAATCGTATCTGGTTTAATGTATGAAGATTTGGATACGGTCGTAGAGAACTTACAAAGACTATTATTGAGAGCATACCTAATGTCAAGAACAATAACATATGTGCAATGATAAAGAAAAATACATTACCTCACAGAGGGAGCTACAATAACTCCTATTAGACAAAGTCGTGCGATGACAAGCGGATGTGACGGTGGCATTTCAAATATATGTTTTAAGAAAAATGTATTCAATTCAGATATTTGCCAAAACACCACCAATTGACTCAATGCACAGAATCTCATATATGTGCTTGTAGGGTCCAACCACCGCACTGGAGTCCACTGTACAGGTGTGAATTGTAATATAGCTCGCTTGATTTTTCCAGTAGTAGAAGTAATGTCCCTTAAAATAAAAACATATTTTTAAATACAGAATTAAATTTCGTTAAATGCAATGGTTTCGAATTCACATCGAAAAGATTGAATTTCACTTTGCAAATTATAAAGACGCGTTCCCCCATTTAACGCTCAGAATAGTTTTCAGCAAGTAAACGAATGTTTCCCCGGTAAATGGAAACATCAGAGAGACGAGTGAACGAGTTCGCTCACCGATGTTCGGCTGCAATCAGCGAACGAATGATTGCTCGCTCAATCTTTAAATGAAAACGTAGCAGCAGTGAACGAACACTTGCTTTGAGCATTCGCTCGGTGTTTGACGTGCTTGGTGGTCGTCGGATCTTTTTAGCGAACCATGAATTGTTTGACAGTTTTGAGTGCACTCAACAGTACGGACAAATATAACACTGTGTGAACATACAAGTACGAACATACGAACGAATGTTTTGAATTTGTGAATGAACATTCGTTTAGCTATCTTATTGAAGACAAGTACTCATTAATTTCAGTGAACACTGGCAATATAGTTCTGATCAAAATGTTTGTGCGACAAACTGGAAACGCGATTTAATACATAAGGTCTAATTTATTAGGTACTACTACGAGTATCTTCCTTATCGCCTGGCCACAATTCGGTCTGAAGCAAAATTCAATTCAAGCCGCGCGAACTCTTGCGACTTAAACAAATGAATAGAAATGATTGTATCTACTAGTTGCACATGCATACATTTACAGTTCTTCTCTTTCTATACATTTGTACGCTTTGCCTTTAGCATCGCGTGAATCAGTGGCGTAGCGAGAGTGAATCTAGGAGGGGAAAAGACGCATATCTTCAAGACCCAAAAAGAGGCAAAGCGATATCAGCTTGCAACATGGGGCCTCGCGCGAGCAGTGGAAGCACTAGACCTAAACGAGATCGTCACGACATCAACGTTGGACTGGACTGACTCTTACTGACTAAAAATTCACCCTAATTCTTCAAATACCCTTTACATTCTATGACCGCGGTAACCTGCTTAGACTGTCCCGCAACCCCGGCAGGCCTTTGTCCCTACCGGGACCCCGTTAGTTTGCTGACAGCTCCCTGAAGCGTGTGTGGAACACTACACGCCGCCGACCCAGGCCTGGTCGTTTGGCCCGAAATAATCGCGAATAGTTCGACGCACAGGGCGTCTCCGCGGCGGCTGGGTCGTGTGTTGGAGCATGTCCTCTCCCTCACAGATGCCGATTTCTCCTTCGGTAGCAGTATAGCTTGGTAGAAGAAGGTGACTACTTCCCGTTCCCCGCCGCCACGCAGTATGGCCTGAACTAGCGCCGAGCGCGAGAGGTTGCCACCGTCTATCACTTCCGTGAATAGACGGCAGTGCTTCGTCCAAGCAGAGCAGATTTTCACTGTGTCCTCCGGGCATTTCCTCCCGCCCCATCCGACACAGGCTAATATTAAAGTTGTAATACTAAACTTGACTTGTGGTGTATACCATTTGGAAAGTATTACATAATTTTGCGAATAGGTACTAGACATTTATTATATAGCCTGTATACAATGGCGGATTTGCAATCCTAGCCGCTCTAGGCCCCACACCACGTGCCGCCACTTTCCAGGCGCGGACCTAGCCCTCAAAAAAGGTTATGGGCACAGACACCCGAATAATGGCCAAGTGTGACTCGGTGTATGAACTCGCTCATTGATCAAAGCAGATTTTAAAACTGAAAAGTCAAGTCTTTCTTGGAAAGGGAGCGGAGCGAGCTCGAAAAATTAGACCTTTCTGGACCACGGCAAGACAATATTTCATTGAAAAGTCAGCTTGATATATTAGAGCTCATAAGGTCATGAAAAGCTACGATTTTATTTTAAAAGTGACCGCATTGAGGTCGAAGAAACCTACAAGGTTTCTGAACTAAGGCAAGACAAATCTTTAATGAAGAGCAAGCACAGTAAGCAAAAATTTTTGTCTATTCTGTATTTTCACTAGATTCCTTTTAAAGTGAGGTTGAAAAGTTTAAGCTTCTGAATTGTGATAACTTAACACTTCACTGAAGTGTGACCGCAGTGAACTCGAAAAATTGAACATTTCTGCACAACAACGAGACACAAGATTTCATTGAGATAGGGTTGAAACATGTTAGGGGCTTGAAACTAAATTTTCATTTTATATTTCTGACGTCACGGGTGGCGCAGTGGCTGAGCGATCGACTGCTGCGCAGCTTGACGCGGGTTCGATCCTCGCACGGAACAAATATTTGTATGATCTGCAAGTAGTTGTTCTGGATCTGGGTGTCTGTGTATATTTTATAAGTTTCTGTGTTTGTAAACGCACCCACGATACAGAAGAAGAAATTCTTAGTTTAATAAAACGTTATTTTTTAATAAAATAAGTAAATATTACACAAAATAAGTCTTTAAAGTGTACTCTAAAATCATTAATTCCCTTATCAATTTTTTAGTGCAATAAAGAGCCATACATATTTCTTATTTCCATTCAGTAACTTTGCTAAATTAGTTAAAACTTGTAAATATTTGACAACTATTTGCGACGTTGCCAACTTTCACATTACGCGGTCTTAAAGAAAAACGGCAAAGATTTTGCCGAAAGTTTTGTTATTTTAGAGAAATAGTTGAAACTCAATTATCTTAAAGTCATAATATTACTTAACTTTATGTTCGCGCTGTAATTTAGTGGCTGTATAAAAAGTTAGAATATGATTTAATTAAAATGTCAGAATAGAGCTAGTTTTTTTTTAAAATTTGGTAGCTGTCAGTTGAAAGCGATTATTAGGGCTGCAATGCATGATTTTCAACTGGCTCATCAGGCATGTAATGACCTACTTTCAGACTATTAGTAGGTAATGAAAAAGATGTTAACATTATGCTTATTGTGCAATTTCAAATGTATTGCATACCTATGGAGTTAGGACTTAGTAATATTACCTACTGAGGTTATCAATTTATTTATTTTATTCAGCTAAATTGATAACCTCCTTTTTAGGGTTCTGTAACCAAAGGGTAAAACGGGACCCTATTACTAAGACTCCTCTATCCGTCTGTCCATCTGTCATCAAGCCGTATCTCATGAACTCTGATGGTTAAATAGTTCTGATTTTTACAGATAATGTATTTCTCCAGCCGCATAAATACACATGATATCTTCTTCGCCCCACCCCCTCCCCCTTGTGATATTTCATGTTTTTCTAACCTTTTCTAACTTCACATGGTTAATGGAGAATCGATCACTAACTTGTAACAAACTTCGGATCCGAAAGTCTAACAACCACCCTAAACAGAGTGTTATCGTATCTAGTTTCAATAGTGCGAATAAACGCAATCGAGGCGCTCTATGATGTAATTGATAAAAACTGTACTTCTAATCAATATTGATGTTTTTCTTTTTTATTTGGCGATAGGCTCGTGTATGACTACTATCTCGCCTGATGGGTGAGCGATAAGGGCAGGAGTATGATGAATAACTTTATTGGGTCGTTCAACTACCTTTCTTAAATATTTGTTCCTCTTTTAGTATGATCGTATTTTTATTACAGCAGTAATGCTTATTCATTGAAAAAAAAAAACGGCCAGTGTGAGTCAGAGTTGCGCATAAAGCAGAAGCGGCCTTACCAATTGCGTTTCAGTATTTGTTAATTTTGCAAATTTTTTAGTTTTTACAATAATTTTCCGCCTGACCGTACGGTCTAGTTTACGTTAAATCCGGTAGTTCAGATTTTTTGCAGACTTGTGTTTGTGTGAAAATATCAACTGTCTAACTACTATGGTTCATGAGATACAGCCTGGTGACAGACAGGCAGACAGACTGAGTGTTAGTAATAGGGTCCCGTTTTACCCTTTGGGTATTGAACCCTGAAAAGTCTGCAATTTAATGCTTAGTTAAGAAGGAAGTGATGAGTACCTACAGCCCGCGAGTCACATAGTTGATTACAATTTTGTCTTTTATTCTTATTTTCGAATTTTTAATTCTAAAGTCATAAAAACCGTAAAAGAGTCTCCAAAACCAGAGTATAGAGTTAGAAAACTGGTCCCGGGACTGTCCAGAGAGGTACCACGGCCATGGATAACAGAAGTCTGATTTGCTCTCCACCGGATAAAAGATGAGAAATCAGACAAAAAAAAGGTCTAAACTAATACATATTAAGGTCTTACCTGATGCTGACCCACTTGTATTCTCTCATTTCTAAGGCTTTGCATATCTTAAGCCCACACCATATTCCTAGACCATTGCAAATTAAAACATCCAATATCACCGAATCCCACCAACATTCTAAGAAATTAGGAAGCAAATGAGCAAATGCTATTTCAGTTATTTCCCACATTATAGAGATAGCCCATAACAATCCTGCATGCCTGAATAATACGGCTTTGAACATCCACCCTAAAAAGTGACCCCAAGCAAATACATCCACGTGAGACCAGAATTTTGCCAAGCTTATATCTGAGCAATTAACCGCATACTCCTGAAAAATATAAAACATCACTTAGATATTTGTACCTCATTTCTTAAAATGGTTCTGAGATATATTCAATGTAAATTATTCGCTGAATAATTAGAATGACTAAGAAAGCTACATTACTTAAAAATACATAAAGTTAATAAGATAGGTAATAGGTACATGCAAACAGCTTTAAGAACATAGTATAGTTAAAAGAATTTTTGGAAGAACATACCTTATCCATATCTATATGGAAATTTCGGAGGTTTGGATCTATCCAGTACATTACTTCATACACAGTAGAATAACTTTGGAATAGTAGAAATAGTAGAGCCAGTAAGTATAGTACTGAAGTGCCAAATACAATCCTCCAGACTGCTGGATGTGGTCTTGTGAATGGTCCATTGGGGAATGTAAGTACTGATATTATAAGGAAAAAAAACACTACACAGCATATTCCCGACCATATATTTTCTTGTATACTGGATTCATCTCTGAAATAATAAGTAAATGTTTTGTAGATTTAACACTAATTCTTAAAAGTACTTAATTCATAAGTTAATTGTTTCTTGGGTTTTCTTATAATTTTCTTTGATATCTTGAAGGCTAATAAGAGGTCCTTCATATAATAAAAAGTAAATAAGTTGTTCTGTACATCTTACAGGTTCTATTTTTCAGATTATGATAAGTGGATGACATAAAGCTCAAAAGCTTTTTTTTTTTTTTTTTTTTTGCTTGGTAAAATCATCAAATGAGTCCTCCCACCCAGGGCAGGGCGGGAGGGACTGTCAGACTTGTACTGACTAAAATCCACGGTGTGCTTCACGAGCCCTTTACGTACCGGGGTTACGGTGATGGGTAAGTCCCGCGACCCCGGCAGGCTCTGGCCCTCTACAGGCCCCGTCAATGTGCTGACACTCCTTGAGGCGCGCGTGGAACACAACGCGCCGTCGACCCGGGCATGGTCAATGGTCGGACAGCAAGTCGCCCATTACTCGCTGCCCGCATGCCCGCGCCTACGGTGGCCGGAGATCGTCCTGTGACGTCCGACGCCGTGGGCGTCTACCACTGCGGCTGGGATGGAGGGAGGACGCTGTCCTCTCCCTCAGGCGGCCCGCCTCCTCCTTCACGAGCATGACTGCTTCGCAGAAGGAGGCGACCGCTTCCCACTCCGTCTCGCCCCACAGCATGGCCTCGACCAATGCCGGGCGCGAGAGGTCTCCGCCTATCGCCGTCGTGAGGACACGGCGGTGCTCTGCCCAAGCGGGGCAGTCCTGCACCGTATGCTCCACCGTGTCCTCCGGACGATCCTCGCAGTGGTGACACCCAGGCGTTTCTTCCCTCCCTATCAGACACAGGAACCTCCCGAAACTTCCGTGTCCGGTGAGGACCTGCGTCATGCGGAAGGTAAGGACGCCTTGACGCCTATCCAGCCACTCCTCAAAGAGGGGTCTTACCGCCGCGATTGCGGCGTGCCCGAAAGCTCAAAAGCTTCATGTAAATTTTCAATTAATAAGAAAATATTAATATGTTATAGTTAAAAATGATTGGTTTTTTTTATATTAATGGCATTATGTTTCATCCTTGGTATAAGGTTACATCATAAGTTATCATCGTAACTTAATTATATGAAAATATGCTATGTAATTTGTAATACCTCACAAACGCTGTGTAGATTACTGATGCAATAGATACTGCTAACAATGTTATGGTATGAGGTTTATAGAAAAATTCTAATGAAATGTCGTCCACCGGTCTCTCATTTATAGAACTAAAAGCAACCGTGTATTCATTACTAAGCATTGTGCTGCTACCAGACATTGTCCTTTCCTTTGTGTCTTTCATGTTTCAATTGTGGTATTTATTGGAACACAACACTCATTAAATAATATCACATTATGACCATGGTCCAAACTACGGCACTGAAGTCTGCGGAGTGAGGATTTTGAACCAGTCGCAACGCAATGTCACAAAAATTACAACCGCATTGATCGAATGAATGATGAAATGAAATCCCTGACACTGACAATTTGTCAACAATATGTCAATATGACAATGTCATAGTTTTCATTGTCAAGTTTTCTCATTTTTTTTTTAAATTTTGGTTTGGCAACTGACATCTTTGCGCCTTTACAATCAATCAACAGATAATAGTACGAGCAATTCCTGCTTGAAATTAACCAATTTTAGTAAGCGATTTAGCCATGATATTACTCATTCATGTTTTATTTATCACCATGTCATCATGCCGAAAAACGGACCAACAAAGACATCTCCAACAGACGCTAATGTCTAATTTTTTTATTAAATCGCTTTTTTTATTTATTTTTTTATTTTTATTATTTTTTTTTTATTTTATTTTTTATTATTAGCTTGACCTGTATGTATGTATGTATGTATGTAACGGAATCTTTTAACTTCATTTTCACCCACTTCCAGCAGTCTGATTAACTTGAAAATTTGCATTTGGGGTCAAGGGCCGATGACAATACAATCTATATATATAAAAGGAGAACTGACTGACTGACATATCAACGTACAGCCGAAACTACTGGGGCTAGGAATGTGAAATTTTGCACACGGCTTCCTATTATAATGTAAAGGAGCACTAAGAAGGGGTTTTTGGAAATTTAACCTTTAAGGGGGTGAAAAGGGGGAATTAGGAAAGTACGTAATCCACGCGGACGAAGTCGCGGGCGAAGTGCTAGTAATCTCATTTTTATATTAAAATCCTCCTCTAAGGGGGTGTGAACATGTTTGTTTGAAAAATCTTATTCTTTAGGTTTATACACTTGAAACTTAGTACGAATATGAGTATAAGTAAATAAAAAAGATGGACATTAATAGTTTTTTAAAACTACCCTCCATTGGTAACCTAGACGATGTTAAAGTTTGTATGGGAAAATCATAAAGCGCTAACTGATGAATTTAAAACTCAGTACCTATATATAAATTACATCAAAAATAATTAAGCACGTGTTTTTGGGTTTTTCGAAAATCACCCCTCAAGTTAGTGAAAAGGGGTATTCAAGTTTAAAGGGAAGGATCTAAAGTCGCTAAACGTAGAACCTGAATTTTGGACGGTAGGTGCGATTCATTATGTAGGTGATCACTAAGAAGGGATTTTGCGAAAATCTACCTACAAAGGGGGTGAAAAGGGGTAAAAACCTTTGTATGTAAAATCTTATCCGTTAGGTTTATAAACTTGAAATTTGGTACGAATATGAGTAAAAGTAAATGAAAAAGATGGGAATTATTCGTTTTTTAAAACTACCCTCCTTTGGTAATCTAGATGATGTTAAAGTTTGTGTGGGAAAATCATAACGCGCTAACCGATAAATTTTAAACTCAGTATATAAAAATTAGATAAAAAATAATCCAACACGTGTTTTTGGGGTTTTCGAAAATCACCCTCTAAGTTGGTGAAAAAGGGTGATTAAGTTTTAAGGGAAGGCTGCTTGCTTCGACAAACCCAAAACTTGGCATAAATAGTTTCTCAATCGAATAAAGGATGCGCAATTATCTATATTTCAAAAATCAACCCCTAGCGGGAGAACATTGTAAAATCAGTTTGTCTTCAATAACATTTCGGGTTCGAAGTTAGAAACACGCGCTGACGAAGTCGCGGGCGGAGTGATAGAAAAAGATATATTTAGATTAGTGAGCATGATATCGCCGATGAAAATGTCATTCTCTGTCTTTTGCTGCCGATTGGCTCTCTGCTGCATATGGCCTGTTCCTCTCTCTGGCTTCTCCCACTTTCAAAAGACAAATTTCTTTATTGGTCGCTGCTGACGATTGCTGCGCGATCATCCGTTTTCAATCCTCGAATTTTATAATTAGTCACTGCTACCGAAATAGTGCGCGCGCATCCGCGCTTGCGTATTTTAATTTTTTTATTTCTTTTATTGTCGTCTTGAGACTAAAAATTCAGAAAATAAATTATAGTTAAAAAAAAACTAAAAAAACACGCTTTAATAGCAATCGAACTAAAAAGTTGAAAATATTTTTTAAGAGAGTTTATGTTACTGCAATATAAAATCCAACAATCAATTATCATAATTAACTTAGAATAAGATTAATATAAATATTAAGATATTAACAAAAATTCAAATAAAGTGAAAAAGTAATACATTATAATTTTTGATAATACCTGCCGGCGGTGACGTAAGAAATCATACTTGAAATCGTTAAAAGTGATTCGCCTTTCACTAAAATTGTTTGATAATATTGTTATTGCTTCCGTATATCATGAACCAGGATAGTTAGACAATTGAAATCACAAATGATGCATTTCTGTTACCGCTATACCTAATAAAAAGTACTATTAAAGAACAAAATCACCTTTACATTTTAATCCCATACAAAAAACGTGTAATTTTGCAGTTTGTGAGCGAGTCCGATTCGCACTTGGCCAGTTGTTAGGGTTCCGTACTTCAAAAGAAAAAACGGAACCGTTATTATTTTAGGATTACTTTTTTGTCTGTCTGTTTACTTAGGAACGCGAGGAGGTATTAAGCTGAAATTAAAACCAAATACTCAAATCTACAGTCTTGCCGCTGACAATGGTGGTAACTTGGTTGTTAAGTAGTCAAGACTTTCTACTTGAGATGAATAAAACAAGTATTTTCAAATTTATAATTATAATAACGTAACATTAATTCTGTGTAAAGAATACATCATTCAGTAGAGCAGTGTTTTTCAAACTGTGAATCGCGATCCCCTGGGGGGTCGCGAAGCCTCTTAAGGGGGTTCGCGGCGCTTCTATAGGGTAGTTTTAAAAAGTTGGGAAAGCTCCTGCAGTAAAAAAAACACAGTTTAAAAATTTATTACGACAAATGTTAACCAAAGGACAATCATTAAAAAAACAGAAAAAACCCAACTGCAACCCCCGTCGCGAAATATTTCTTCATACTAATGGGGCCGTGCTATGAAAAAGGTTGAAAAACACTGCAGTAGAGTACCTACTTATGAAAGCATTGCATGACATTTATCTGATTACTCGTTATGCTCAAAATAAATACTAATTTGTGTAATAGCCCGGTCATAATACAGTAACTTCAAACATCTGTACTTGCGTCAAATCTCGTAGTTCTCATTTTTGCAGACTTGTCTATAATATTGGCCCAATGAATAAACCAAGTTTGAGACCTCTAGCGCCGAACGCAACTTTGTACTAAAACACAATAGAAAACGGTCTTTATTCAAATTTTGGCGATTATAAACGCCAAGAAGTACGTAATTTTTTGCAGTGTTTTAGATGTTACATTGGCAAGTCTAGCGGTATCTCAAACCAACGTATTTTTTTTATCAGAACAAGGAAGAGGTAATGCATCACAACTACCGGATTTAACGCTTACACCATACTTTCAGGCGACAAAGTTAGGGACAATTCATTTATTACGTAAGACGGGGGGGGGGGGGGGCGGAGGTCGACCATGTCTTATTTTTTTGTGGGACCCCCAATTTGGCCACCATTGAAGGACAGCAAAACGTTTTATATAAAGCATTCCTTCTGTCCACCCCGGGGTGGACAGTGATACGTATTATATTAAATATTACCTATAGCCACCACTGGTGGACAGCGAGACGATTTTAAGCATGAGTATTCTCTGTGTCCACTATGGGTGGACAGTGACACGGTTTTTTAGAAAAGTTTCGCTGTCCACCACTAAACTGACGTGATAAATGAATAGCCCCACTAACTGGGCTATCAAGTTAGCCCAAAAAATAATAGTATGGAATAAATCTGAATCTTAGTTTTGTTGTTTTAGGCGATTCCTCCGTTTTGCATTTTGCAAACAGCAAATTGCAAAAAACACATGAAAATTTGAATGTGGACGTGTGGACGTGGACTAGCTACTACGGAGGAATCACCTTAATGTGAGTGTGAGTGGGATCCAGTCCTGGATCTACGGTTTTTTCGAACATTAACAATTTTTTTGTTACTTGTCCTGGTTAAGGATTTTAGTTGCATTTGACTTTTGAACGAAGCAGGAGTTTTATGTCGGGAGATTAATGCCGCTATTGACACTACAGGCTTCTAGGAAAATACAGTGATTAATCATTTTGCGCCTTTCTCCGTCATTTCGGATTGTTTGTAAGCAAGGAATAATGTTTATTATTTTGGCGCCACAGGAAGCTGGCGCCTTGGGCACGTGCCCCGCCGCCGCCGGCACTAATGGGATCCACCTACTCTAGCGTTTTACCCTGAGAAACTGCCGTTTACATAGGCTGCCGTAGGCCGAGGTGCCCCTCAGGCTATCTGAGGATATAACGGAAATTGTGCACTTCCCAGTATGACCGTGGAAGTGCACAATTTCCGTTATATCCTCAGATAGCCTGAGGGGCACCTCATTTGATAACTTACTCCTTTTTTCGAAGTCGGTAAAAACTTACTTTGATCACTAATACTAAACTATTTTTGCACAATGGGAACTTTTTAAACTTATGTATTTCGATGAAATAAACATAAACCAAGACTCAGCTTTATTTATTCACTGAATGTACAGGTCAGGTACCTGAATGTTTATTATGACCGGACTTGGAAAATGCACGAGCTAAATAAGTGTATATTGAAAATGCACTTATAATTATTTTACTTATTTAAACTTATAAATAAAATAGCTACCGAAAAAGGCACATACATACTCTTTTGAAAGTACAGTATTGCGTTCGGGAAAGAAGCCCTGCGCGTATTGTTTTCCCTTTCCCTTTATTATATCACACACCGGCTAAATTCGGCTTCTCAAGCTCCCTGCGGGCGGGATTATCTTTTTCCAAAGGTCGACGAGCAACCTTTATTGCCGGTACCCGTAGTTGATTAGAGACCTATTCGTTGTCAGGTGTTCCCATACTTCCAACCTTCCCTGGTTATCAGAAGCTATTTATTTTTTAAAGTGACGTGATCCTAGCATTAACAATTTAACACCCATAAAATCTAAAAAATCTCACTTCTCCAGTACTTACATACTGTTAAAAATGTTTCTTAGCCAAAAATTGCTTATAAAAGTAGGCCTTCAATGTGGTGTAGACAACTAGTCATGAGTTTGTTTATGGATCCTGCCAGCATTCATAGAAAGAGCATCATTATTCTTTGATCGATCGTTACCTACATAAAACAAAGGAGCCCCAATTTAAACTAACGTGGACCATAACTCTTTATCTGCGCCCGCTCTACAAATTTCTACAAATAAGCGGTCAAAGATTTTCTCAACTATATGCCACATTTCCTTCGAACATTCTTTGAGTAAAAACAACAGTATAGTATACCTACTATAAACAATAAAACACAATATTTTGCTAATTTTGCAACAATCATAAGTTGATTGCCCTCTTTTTGGACTTAGCCGCACTCGGGATCAAGGGAACCCCTTTTTATTTTGATACGGGTCCCCAATTATTTTGTAGTTATTATCTATGTCACTGCATCTATATCTAGTACACATAGGTACACATCAAGCTATACTGTATAACCAGTTTATCTTTCTTTGTAGATTTTTATGGTCTTTCCGCACAATTAACAGCCAACCTATACTTGTTTTGTATAACTCGATGTGTACAGACGCCATCACATCAAACTACCCCGAAATCTACCATCTGTCAAATTTTCTCAATCGACGAACATTCTTGTATTGGGGATTGTGATATAAAGGCGAAAATATAATAAAGAAATTGGACAGATTGGAGCAGCTTGTATGGTGACGTCTGTACTATGCGGTTCAATTAAGAAGGAGTGTCAATGATCTCCATTTGTCAACTAACTTGAAAATAATGTTTGGCAAGAAATACTTTGTGAAAATTGTTGTTATTTTCATATGATAATTGTTTATAAGAAAGCGTGCAACTGTGAATAAAATAAAGGGTGCATGATGTTACAATATGGCGTCAGCAACTCTCATTCATAGTTGAACTGCATAGTAAGTAGGTGCAGACGCCAGCAGGTCAATCTAAAGAATCTGTCAAATTTTACCATTCGAATATCAATAATTGATGATTGTAATAAGGTTGAAAATCTATTATAGAAATTGGACAGATTGAGGTAGGTTGATGTGCTGGCGTCTGTACTTGTATTATCAAGTTGGTTATTTTGTACAATGGTAACTTTTTCATAAAAGTTTATATAAATTCAGATTATAATTAACATTTGTAAAAATATTATTGTCAATGCGGATTTTGTTTAAAGTACCTATTTAAAAATGGTACAAGTACCTACATAATATGTAGAGTCGAGTGTAACGACCCAAAATTACCTACTCCATAAAGTCGATCAAAGTGTATAGTGGTCGGATTTTTATAAAATCATCGTATTTTATGATAATAATATAGTTTTTTCGCCGGCTAATTAATTTTGACCCTGTAGTACAGATCAATAATTCTGACCTTGTAAGACACAATATAATTATTTCAGTTGCTAAGTATGAGCTAGCGTAGTTCTATTAAATTAAGCGCGATACAATAAACAGGAAAGCGTTGTGTCACGTTTACCACAACTACATCACATCAGCATATCGTCGTAGATTTAAAATCTCTGATGTGATATAGGGTTACCATAAAAAAACCATATGAGATTTTATATTTGCAACGACGAAATACGCACTAGGTTGTCAGGTGGTGCGTGGTGTTCTAGACGGGCGATCGCGAAGCGATGTCGCGCGATTCATTGCGATGCGACACGGCGATTCTGTCATGAGTGCGCGCGATGACGCTGTTTCACTGCCAAAGAAATCAGAAGAAGCTACCGCAACGCAACGTACGACGCCGCGGGTGCGGATTAGCTTTGTCGCGTCCAAGTCGCGTGATAAAATCATATAAACTTGTCGCGTCCTCGCGCCGCACCCACGTGTATTTGGTCACACAGGACACCGCCATACTTTTCTTATACTGTTTCATTCCCGCCGCGTCGCATCAAGATCGCATCACATCGCGATCGTTCATCTAGGACACCGCGTTACGCAGGCCATCACTTGTTCGCATTGTCGCTCGTAGTTGCAATGTGATTAGTATCAACCACGCGGTCGATAATAGCGGCAAAATGTGGTCCGTGTACAAGCAGTATTTATTTTGAATACGAAATATACTCCCGGCCACGCCACATAATGTGGTTGTGGTACGTGTGAAACAATACTAATACCTTTCTTTGCAACGCTACGCAATCTCCGATAACAGACAACTTCATTTGGACTTGCAAAAACTGCTCAAATGGTTAAAACAGAAAGAACAAAGTTAAAACTCGTTTTCTAGTGAGACTATAATTGACAGTAATTGTACGAGCTCGACTCGCACTTGGCCAATTTCTTAACCACTACACAATACCCCTCAAAGGGCCTGCGAGTTATTGAATAAATACTCCACAATAATATTAATTTCTTTTGACAACATGAAATTTATGCTTATATGTATATAGTTTTCAAGCAGACATCTCTCAAAAATATAAATTGGAAGTTGAAGTTTTTCAAGCATTGGCTTGAAAAACTTCAGGTTGTTTTAAGTAGCAAATGCACCTAGATACTATTTAGTCCAGTCAATGGGGACAAGAGGCTTTGCCTAGCATTAGGTGGTGTAATTTTTTTAGGGTTCCGTAGCCATATGGCAAAAAACGGAACCCTTATAGATTCATCATGTCTGTCTGTCCGTCCGTATGTCACAGCCACTTTTTTTTTTGTCGTGGTAAAATCATCAAATGACCTCCCACGTAGGGCAGAGCGGGAGAGACTGTCAGACTCGTACTGACTAAAACCTACGGTGTCCTTCAATAGCCCTTAACGTACCGGGGTCACGGTAATTCGTGAGTCCCGCGACCGGGGGTACCCCATACTTAGAATTGAAATTTAAAATAACTACCAAACCCATACGTGTAGGGTAGCTATGGATAGGTTTTTAAAAATGCTATTGAGGTTACTACCTATTACCATTTTTTTTCTACACTGAACAGTTTGCGCGAGAGACACTTCCAAAGTGGTAAAATGTGCCCCCCGCCCCCCTGTAACTTCAAAATAAGAAAATGATAACACAAAAAAAAATATGATGTACATTACCATGCAAACTACCAGCGAAAATTAGTTTGAACGAGATCAAGTAATTAGTTTTTTTTTAATACGTCATAAATCATAAACCACTTGACTGATTTCTTAATTTTTTTAAAATCTACTTGTAACACACGTCTTGTGTGCCAAATTTCATAACGCTAGGACAATTGTATACTTCCAATTGTCCAAACCGGTAATCCGAACCTACTACAGTACGTATGAAAATAATTTAATCTCACTCGATTTACTTAAATCTTTACAATGTACACTTATCAACAAAATCGATAAAATAAATGGTAAGAGGATTTTTGATAATTCTACACCCGAAATACGCATTCTCGCGGATGAAATCGTGGGTAGAATACTCGTTAACTGTGTAGACGATTTTTTACAAATGTTACATGTTATCCCTCTTGTAACTTTGTATGTATAAGACGTACAGAATAAGTATAAATACCATTTCTTGTGGAACTTTATTGTCTTTAAACTTTTTTAGGACATTTATGTCATATTGTCAACTGTTGAAGCGTTATGTGAAAAGGAACGAGCCCCTTCAATCCAAGATGGCGGCTAACGCAGACACCCCTAGAGGTCGAAAATTTAAATTTTTCATGAGAAGCATATACTTTTAAGCAATACAAATAAAAAAAACTACACCACCTTTTGTAGGGCAAAACTCCCAGTTGACTGAACTAATTACACAATTGCAGTATTGGCCAAATCTGTGAAAAGTCTGAAGGTAGATTCATCATTCGATTATTTTTGCATTTCTGTTTTTGAGTAGTATATTGGATCTTCAACAGTTAATAAGTATATAATTGTCATTCGTCAGGTGATTGATTTGTGGTATGCAACTTGTATGACAAATTATATGAATTACTTAGTTATGGTAAAATGTCGGTAAGAGATCTCCAAATACACTGTATATTTTAATATAAGAAAATTTAGTATTTAGCACCGGTTTTTAAAATACCTATAGCGGACTTCACTATAGCGGACAGCCTTTGCCGGAGAACTCACGAGTGGCAATTAACAAAAAATATTGAGGCTTAATCATAGCTTCAGTCACTCTTTACTTAATTTTTTGAATTTTGGGGCAGTATCAAAATTTAAATTATGTCAAACAATCGAAACCTTATACCTATTATTGGAACACAATAAGATATTAAAAATAATAATAATACCTAGTTAAAATCTTTTAGATGGCTATCCCACCAAAAACATTAAATGTAAAAAAATGCCAAGTCTCTCGATGCAGTCTTTCCATCGTAAAAAGTTTTGAGATCTCATAGAAGCCAAGTCCTATTCAAATTATTTTGTAGTTATAAATCAACATTTAGTAATTGTATCAATAGTTTTCTTTATATTATAATTATAGTGACTTGGCAACGAGCACCAATTAAAAGCTGCTTGCTGCCTGGAATTATGTGCAAATGTTACTGACGAGACCTGTGATCAGATTATTTGTTACGTGTGGATCATGATGGCCACTACCGACTACATGCTCCAATACAATAATAAATAATACCTTACGGGCCATCGCTTTATGAAAGTAAATGAACCGAGAGTACACTAACACTAGTGTTTGCGTACACACTTGTGCATTATAATTTATGTCCTGCGCAGTTTACTAGTCTTGGATGAGACTGACTGCCGTTGCCGAAATTCGGTTGGGACGACACGGATAAACCAAAAGAAAATTAATTTTGTGATATTAATGTTTACGCATGCGGTGTGTGACTTTCAACTCCAAATATGCCGTTTTGTTTCTTCTTGTGCTCATTGCCAAGTCACTATAATTATAATATAAAGAAAACTATTGATACAATTACTAAATGTTGATTTATAACTACAAAATAATTTGAATAGGACTTGGCTTCTATGAGATCTCAAAACTTTTTACGATGGAAAGACTGCATCGAGAGACTTGGCATTTTTTTACATTTAATGTTTTTGGTGGGATCTCATTTATTTTTTGTAAGTGTTTAATAAACTATTTGCCTTAATAACTGTTTCAGTAACAATAATAAATCTACTATCTAATCCGGCTAACTTAAGTTCTCCGAATATAGCTTCAATATTTTTTTAGTTTCGAAATGGTTTTTCATAGGTAGATGAAATGAAAATTATCGAATTATTTTAAAGTACTACTTATACTGCGCTCGGTAACGAAACCATAGCGCGATTCAGACAGGTACAACGCCATCTATCGAGCGCGCATACAATCGAAATTTATCGCAATAAAATGGAGTTTTAGCTTTATTAATTTAATGAATTATGAACTTTATGTATTAATTATAGTCTATGTATTACATTTATATTATTCTTTTCTATTCTATGTATTTATTCATCCAATTGAATACTTAAACAACGAACAAAGTTAACAATGCAGTCAAAATCCATACATAATGTTCTTGCCAAACCGCAAATATAAAATTGTTTTCTATGGTATATTATTTTTTAATGTTTTTATAATTTTTCCTTTATATGTGGCTAATGACCTATCTTGGTGCAAAATTTGAAGTTTCTAAGTTTGCTAGAAGTACCTTAGATTTTTGATGATCGGTCAGTGAGTCAGTGAGTCAGTGAGTGAGTGACAAAACGGTGTAACTTTGATCGACCGTAACTCCTAAACTATTAATTCAATTGGCATGTAATTTCGAACTTAAGCTTGTTCTAATGCCTACTATTATTCACCGAAAACCTAAACTCCTAGCTTTGTCCACGTCGAAGATATAGGGGGGGCGAAACAGCCGCGAATCGCATCGAGAAAAGATGGTACGGCCGTGCCCGTTTTGCTCGAGACTTGGCTGGGGCACTGCCGTGCCCCCAGATTCTGTTGACTTCACCATTGTTGCATCTAAAGCAGTTTCTTGCTTGATGCTATGCATCTAGACGGCAGATCTCAATAGCAAGAACATGCTTTAAACATACAAACTATGTTTTTGGTTAGTAGCGATCGACTATACTATGATATATAGTTAGTAGATACTCTTCGACGGTTTTGGTTGCTGCATGAGTATGTGACACACCAAGTCGGAAATTACGCGTATTATTCAGACCTATTTTGAGGGCAGAACGTATTTTTCGTAATGATTGAACCGATTTTAAAGAAAATTCACGTACATAAGCAGGATACATAGATCGCAAAAGTTAGTAGAAAACAACTTTCAAAATGTCTTACAGTCTTTTTAAAATAAAGATAATTGGACATTTCTGTTAATATGGAAAAATTAAATTTAAATGTAAAAACAATAGTGCCTACATTAAAAATACATTTCTACTTGCAAGTCAGGGTCCTATGAAATTATGTTTTTGTAGATACAAGAACAATCAATAATTAAATACGTATAGAAAAATATTGCTGTCATCAAAATAGGAGCAGAGCTAGAATGGGCACCTAACTGTGGGACGTGACTTACCCGCCAATAGCCATTAGAAATTCAATTAAATAGGCACCAGTAGAAATATCTCACTAAGGTTTTTTTAATACTCTTAAATTGCCTAATTTATTTCGCCTTCCGAGGTTACCTACAGGTACAGCGCCCTAAATGCAACAAGTATGCTATCTAATCACACTGTATATACCTAAATTATCTAATTTTATTTTAATTCATCTTATTGCTATTGGCGGTGTAGTGAGAAAGATTTGATGTTTTTCTTTTAATTTAGCAAAATTCAAATATAAGCAACTTATTATTCTATCACCTAACTCACAATTGCTTTTATCTTTTATAGCAAAATATTAAACCTATTCTTATTAATTGATTCAGTAGACGTGGACGTGTAAGTTGTACTTAAAAAGTGTATAACATTCAGCACATTATGTTCTAGGAACGTTTCTGTGCCCACTTCATGTCGTCCGCTCGGGGTTTGCAACCAGTTACTGCTTCGATCATAGTCTCTAGTATAGACCAGAAGTGAAGTAATTCCAAAGGCCAGTTCAGCCAGCCAGTGGTGATACAGAAGTAAGTCTCGTGCGGCGCTACGTGGTGAATACGGTGATGACGACGCGGCAGCACTATGTGCCAGTCTTGTAACAACACCACCCATGTTGGTAGACCAAAATATGTATGCGACCATTTGTGGATCTGAAAAAAGGATGAAATACGAATTTAATGTCAGGCATCTAATAACTTACTATTCAAAACGGTAAAATAATTAAGAATTACCTGATTAGTCATCGCTACGAAGATACAACACAAGTACCAATAAGCAATCCAGTGAAATTGTGCATCAATTGTTTCATCGTCATACGTAAGAAGTTGCCATACAATCCTCGCCAAAACAGGAATGGTAATGGCGAAATTGTCGCCATTAGTCTCGATAAAATCGTGTCGAGTTATTGATGTTGGATCGATGTGATGTTCACGAAATGGGCGCAGGAAATTCTGTAACAGTAAAGCAAGGATAAGAGTATTACCTACCTAAAATGTGCTGTTGCACAAAATAATGTTCACAGACGTAAATCTCAAAAAGCAATCGGTATCGATCGCAACAACAGGTCCTTTGCCAGTAAAAGTAACAAAAGTCAACATCAATAAGTTAGTGGAAATAGAACTGTAAAATTTATGGCGTTTACCCCCAAAGGGTTTTTGAAATAATATTTTGAATGTTATTTTCACTACGAATGATAAAAATATTATGAGAGTTAAATGAAAATGGTAAAATGGGACCCAATTTAAATTAAATTAGAATAAAATATTTTTTTGAGTTGGACAGCACTAAGAAATCCGAAGAGATACTTTTTTTTTTATCGTGGTGAAATCATCAAAAGAGTCCTCTCACTCAGGGCAGGGCGGGAGGGACTGTCAGACTTGTACTGACTAAAATCCACGGTGTCCTTCAATAGCCCTTTACATACTAGGGTCACGGTAATCCCTTGGTCCCGCGACCAGCCGAAGAGATACTGGGAAACTTGGTTAAGTAAGACTAAGACACTAGCTCTTCGGGCACGCCGCAATCGCGGCGGTAAGACCCCTCTTTGAGGAGTGGCTGGATAGGCGTCACGGCGTCCTTACCTTCCGCATGACGCAGGTCCTCACCGGACACGGAAGTTTCGGGAGGTTCCTGTGTCTGATAAGGAGGGAGGAAACGCCTGGTTGTCACCACTGCGAGGACCGTCCTGAGGACACGGTGGAGCAAACGGTGCAGGACTGCCCCGCTTGGGCAGAGCACCGCCGTGGCCTCACGACGGCGATAGGCGGAGACCTCTCGCGCCCGGCATTGGTCGAGGCCATGCTGCGGGGCGAGACGGAGTGGGAAGCGGTCGCCTCCTTCTGCGAAGCAGTCATGCTCGCGAAGGAGGAGGCGTGCCGCGTGAGGGAGAGAACAGTGTCCTCCCTCCGACCCACCCGCAGTGGTAGACGCCCACGGCGACGGACGTCGCCAGACGATCTCCGGCCACCGTAGGCGCGGGCATGCGGGCAGCGAGTAATGGGCGACTCGCTGCCCGACCATGGACCATGCCCGGGTCGACGGCGCGTTGTGTTCCACGCGCGCCTCAAGGAGTGTCAGCAAACTGACGGGGCCTGTAGAGGGCCAGAGCCTGCCGGGGTCGCGGGTCTTACCCATCACCGTAACCCCGGTACGTAAAGGGCTCGTGAAGGACACCGTGGATTTTAGTCAGTACAAGTCTGACAGTCCCTCCCGCCCTGCCCTGGGTGGGAGGACTCATTTGATGATTTTACCACGCAAAAAAAAAAAAAAAAAACCGGCCAAGAGCGTGTCAGGCCACGCTCAGTGTAGGGTTCCGTAGTTTCCCGTCCGTTACAATAAGTGTTAACAAATAGCCTTTTTTTAAACTTGTGTGCGACGACTATCAACCACTTTTGTCCCCGTACAAGTTAAAAAATAAAACCCTCAATATAAATTTGAAAAGACACAATAACAATTTCCCACAAACCTTTATCAAATAGCTATTTTATTTTAATCGAAAAGAGTAAGTAGTTCAGGTAGCGATTATGCACTCTAAGAACATATATTTTAAGTAGTAGCAAATTTTTACCACAGGTAGGTCATGAAAGCACGAAGACATCGACTTTTAAAATTGACGTCATTACGCAACGCCATCTATCGAACCATTTATGAACTGGTTTTTACCTTAACATTTTATGCGTTTGATAACTTTGGAATGCGCGAACCGATTTCAATAATTCTTTTTTTGTTTGAAAGAAGATACGTTCAGAATAATGAAATACGTAAACTAAGTTAAAAAAATGCTTGTATATATGTTTAAATAATTGATTATACTACAAACTTAGTCCAGGAATTTTGTACCACCTTCTTGTTTTTTTTGCACAAAAACTGTTCTTTCCATCAAGTTCAAAATAATTTTCCTAGAAAGTCCTTATAAAGTTCTACTTTCCAGATTTTTTTCATATTTTCTAAACTTATGGTTCAAAAGTTAGAGGGGGGGGGACACATTGTATTTGACTTTAGGAGCGATTATTTCCGAAACTATTGACATCATCAAAAAATGATCTTAGTAAACCCCTATTCATTTTTAAATACCTATCCAACGATATATCACACGTTAGGGTTGAAATTAAAAAAAAAATCACTTTCTATTTTACATATAGGGGGGCTACCCTAAAAAAACATTTTTTTCCAATTTTTATTTTTGCACTTTGTCGGCGTGATTTATATACATATTGGTACCAAATTTCAGCTTTCTAGTGCTAACGGTCACAGAGATTAAGCGAGGACGGACAGACAGACAGACAGACAGACATGGCGAAACTATAAGGGTTCCTAGTTAACTACGGAACCCTAAAAAGACACTAGCTCTTTCTTAATTTTGTAAATTTTGTCATAGGTACCTACTTAATATTTTGGTTTGTGGGAGTTGTGCATAAAAATCGATGAAATTGACTATTTTTTCAATTCATTCAAAGTCAATCTGAACAGCTAGCAGTCGTATAGGAATCATACACTTTCCAATTTTAAGTAAGTAATTAAGTACCTATGTATTTGTATATTGACGCGACTAATAATTTGAGTTTGTTTAAGACTTGTTATAAACAATACGTTAAGAATCTTATAAATCGGTAGAGATCTGCCCCGCTTGGGCGGAGACCCCCCGTCACGCTGTGTCCTCATTGAGGCGATAGGCGAAGGCGGCCTCGCGTCTGTCTCGGATGTGTTCCTGGCCATGGCATAGGGCGAGGATATCATAATTTAATCTACCGTAACAAAAAATATATCGAATTTTTGAACAGATCGCAAACCTTTTTTGTGTGTTATATATTTTGCATGGCAAAATACCAACAGCGACACTGGTCGATCTAACGATATTTAATGTTAGGCAGCGCTTGCCAAGGTCAGGTGGATGAACATCAATGACTTAATTATTGAGTTTGCTCCGAAAGTCAGAGCCCTCTGAAAGCACGTCAGGCAGTTGGTCCCAGCTGTCATTTGTACATCTTCGGAAGTCGTTAGAGCTTGGTCAGTGGAAGACTGACCAAGCTCTAACGACCAGTCTTACCAAAGGATATTAGAGAGACAGTCATTCCATGTTAAAATATTGGTTTGCAGAGTTGCATTCAGTTAGACTGGAAGCCGGCCCCAAAAGTTGGGAAAAAGTTAGGCAGATGATGAGATAGCTGGATGTACGCATGTGTGATGTCGTCAGAAAGCAAAGCATCCTAGATTAGTGTAGCTTACTTTATATCACAGTGCATAGTACGGACACAATTTTGGTAAATAAATAATAATAATTTCTACAGGTATATGGGCTGTGGTTGGTGAGTGCCTTAATTTTACATGACTGCATTTACGTACCTACGATTTGAGATAAATTATTTGAATATATATTTTTCATTTCGCTTTGTCATGTCAATAATTACATATATCTTATCTTTGATAACAAAAGTACGTAGTTTCACGTTCACATCAAGTTATGATTATGACAAATGAATTTTAAAGAATATGAAATGTCTGCAAAGAGAGTGACATTATGTAGAATGTAGATTAGCATTTGTGAATATGTGTAGATATAGCACAATAGCACGAACATAGCCATCGATTAATTACTACATAAAGGTTTTAATGAGAATATTATTACTTTCCCTATGACAGGTAGATCGACTGCTCCCCAAGTGTCAGCAGCCCAATGCACTACGCCTGAAGCAAAATCTGCTGTTAGAACACCAGAAATTGCTGCTAAAAATAATGAGGCATCCGCTTGTACGTGTCTGGCCATCAGAACACCAGCTAAGACACACAACGTGCAACAAACCACCACACAGACCCATTCTTGTAGTCTTTTGCCTGTTAAAACAAAAATTTTAATCTCAATTTAAAATTTTAATTTCTCATACATTAAAAAGTGACACTTACATTTTGCAAATTTATTGTTCTTTGTTTCATAGCAGCACACATACATAAGTATACACATATTTATAACAACACATCAACAATGTCTAGGGAATTTCACATAAAACATGATCATGGTTGATTTCTATAGTATAGTCAGTACTAATCAATCACATAATATAATTATGTATTCACTATGAACAGAGGCAAAAAACACACTACTCGATCAAATGTACTTCAATGCAGTACTATCATAACTATTATAAAATTTGTGGTAACATCCAGTCGATTTTGATCAGCGTGGTGCTGGGAGAGTGCGCACACACGGCACCTGACGCATCCCACGCTGGGTTTCTACTAGTGAACACCTGACGCCACGGGTCTCTTGTTTGAGAACATTGGAGTGTATGGTATCCACATATTAGCCTATTGTAAACTACGGTGATGGTAGAGCGATCCCACTGGCAGTGGTAGCCAGTATGCCTTACCACGGCCACCTTTTGCAGTAGTTAATCGAACACATCACGATAAGTGATTGTCGCGTTGCCTTTTATCAGTTTGTATCCTCAGATTAAAGAAACAGGCATATAGAGCGCTTTGAACACGCGAGTGAATCCACTAAAGCAAATACAAAATCAAAAGCGAATACAAACTCGCGTCACTACCAAGCTACGCGTCGTACTGCTCACACGTCACAAGTGACTTGTTATTGTATGCCAGAATATGCCGTCTCGTGTCTTTAAACATTGTAAAAGTTGTTCTCAAAAACAAAGAAAAGAAGATGGAATATAATTCCACAAGTAACTTTTGTTATTTTTATTGTTTTGGTATTTCTTTTCCATAAAATATTTTCGGCTCACTTGAAACACAAAACTTGGAATGGGCATTGTGTCTACAAAAAAACGATTTCTTAATACATTCGTAATTGCGTATAAGGAAGTATTTTTTTTTTGTAGCATCAATTCTGTGGATTTGAGGTTAAGATTGCCCTAAATGTATAGAAAAGTTAGAAACGATTACTTATAATAATGCCTAACTTTAAAGCAAAAGCACGTTTCCTATTTGAAATATTAGGTAGTCAAATAATTGAGAACAGTTCAATAAACAAAAATATGGGAGTATTGCCAGGCCTGGCTCACTCCGCGGTGTAGGTATAAAACTGCAAGTACTAGCGGGGGCCACTTCGTAGTGGCCATTTAGTCGGTTGCCGCGCGCCGCCCACTACGCACGCGCTTACTTAAATAATATTTAAGTTTGGTGTTTGGTTGTATTTACGCATAAGTTTAAAAATATATATATATATGATGAAGAAAAGAAAATACTGCATAACGTTTGGTTGTTTAAATAATGACAGTGATAGGAGCCTCACGTTTCACACACTACCGCGTGATTTCGAAAGGTAAGGAAAAAAGTGAATATTTATCTATGTAGTACATATTTAATAATGATCAAAAAACTATCTACCTGCTTGTGGTGTGCTTATTAATGTCATTCAAGTACCGGCTAGTAATCATGATCAGTATGATTAGGTAGGTTACAAATTTGGCCTACAAGACGACCAAGATAAATAAAATAGACGAATATCAAACCTGACATCACTCTCACTCACCTATGCTGAATACGTAGGTAGGTCGAATTATGTTCGGTAGAAAGTAGGAAGATGTTTACGTTATTGTTTAGACACGTTCAAACTCATAAAATGGCTACACTACGCATTCAAGGTCAGCGATCGTATTTCTCTTCGCGACTTTTTTACCTACTTACCTACAAAGACACGCAACACGGGGCCTGTGACAATGAAATGAATGAAATGATAAGGACTAGTTACCTATTTTGCCGTAAACGATAACAATCGATCTTTAAAGTTATGACTACAACTTGGCCAGAACGGATTGACACGGAACTAATCTTTTTGTTTCTGACGTTTTAAAATCTTTGATTTGATGTAAACAAAGACCGCAGGTTTGTTAGATTTATTATTGTGCCACAAAATTAACGTAATAAGAGAAAAAAAAAAAATTCCAATTTTATCAATTCAAATTCGACCTAACTGCGTCATAATAACGAATTAAAATTTTATTTTTAAATTTTAAAATCTCTTAAATACATATTTTATATTATAAACGTGTTTTAGTCATTGGATACATGAACTGGGCTGCCGTTGTAAGGCGACTAAAAAGTCACGGTGTATATACAGGCTGTTTGTCTGAAGACCGTTAACCTTGAAACCATAGGTAGTTGATTTAATTATAAAAATGTTTGTCTGAATTTAAAAATAAATAAACGAATTTTTATTTAAAAAAATCAAAAATGTTTCTGTCCTACACCGTCCGTTAATTCATGGATACTATGCGCCCGAGTTACGTATTCACTGCAAAGGGCGTTAACCTGCCAGTGCGGCAGGTTAACGCCGTCCGTTTAACTACATACCTACATAAGTTTTAACTAACTACATCATTGTAATAAAATACAGGTAACCTGTGATGTAACTAACTTCCCTTCATACTTTTCCTGGCTTAGGACAGGCAAAAATACCTACCTTTGTTGCGTGACGAGTCCAGATGTAAGTTAGGTTATCACCCGACGCGGCGTAAACCCGAACCATTTCGGTCCACTGTTCGTTTGTGTACGACATAATCACTAAACACTAACACTTGCGCGAAAAATTAACGGTGGGGCGGCGCTCGCGGCGGTTACTCGTGCGCTGCGCTGCGAGCGTACGTTACGAGACACGTACGTTCGATAGCGACACTGCCGGCAGACTGAGGTATGCGCGGGGCCCGCGCATACCTCAGTCTCCCCGCGCCGCGGGCGACGCGGCGGCGCTAGCGGCTTATTTGATCTACTTTACCTTTGCGTAATAGGGTGAAATAATTTTGGGGAAAAATGGAGACTTTATTGAAAAAAAAAAGGTTTTATTTTTTTATTGAATTTACGTTCTGTAAGTGATACCAAACCACTGGTTTCAAGTTTAAGACTGATTACACTAACAGGCTGTATTATTCCTCACGTAAGGTGCCGTAGGTACCTACTACTACAATCTATATGAATAAGAAGTAATCGATGACGAAACAGAAAAAGATATAGGCTGATGATAAAAACAAAATTCCTTGAGGGACATAAGGAGGTAATGAGGAGTGATATATATTTATGTTAATTAATAATGTAATTAAACAATGCATAAAATACGTATTCCTACCTAACTGTGCCCAAACTCGCGAGTCGCAACCCTATTGAGCTTGACCGACAGTAACCTTTTAATGTCGTTGGCGTCAGATAAACTAAAATGAACTCTCGCGCGTCACTATTCAGTTCATTTTTGCTTGCGCACGGGAAGTTTAGGCTATTATAAAAGTAGGTAGTTTATGCGGTTGCAAGTAAAAATGGACTCTATTCTTTCGTGCATAGATTTTACATTTGTTTTCTTTTTGGGAGTAACACTTCTGTACCTTTAGGTACTATTATATATTCTGTAGTATTGCTCAATATCTGGCAACCGTACACACACACAGACGCGCGTGTCCCTACACGGCCCCTCTTATCTGCCGCGCACACATGTAAGTATAAAAAGTGGCTTCCCCTTGAGTTTGTATCTATCTTTTTACCGTTTCATGGAGGACTGGAGAGCGGTCGCGGGCAGCCGCTAAAAGTGGTGGAGCTATGTGTTTGCCCTGCAGTGGGATAATATTATGGGCTGATATTTATTATACTACTCTGTCAAGAAAGTACCGGGAAAAGATCAATAATACACAAAATCTCTGTTATTCATCCAAATTTATTTTATCACCTTCAAAGTATGCTCCTTTAGAAACGATACACTTGCGCCAACGAATAATCCATTCATCAAAACATTTTTTAAACGCTGCTTCCGGGATTGAGTTTGTTGAGTGTTTGGTCAAAAATTCGTTCACAATGATAGCCTTGTGCGAAGGCGCATTGTCAAATGATTAGTTAAAATGGTACGGATCGACTCGTGAGATACAGAAAGTTCGGCGGCTATCTCTCTCAGAGTTGAATGGGGATTTTCAGTCACTATTTTCTTCACTTTTGCGATGTTAACTTCAGTTGCAGACGTTGACGGCCTACCAGAGCGAGGCAAATCTTCCATCACATCTCGACCGCTTTTGAACGCTTTGAACCACTCATAAGCACGAGTTTTTGATAAAGTCGATTCACCGTAAGCCTTCTGTAACATTTTCAGTGACTCCAAACACGAAATTCCATTGGCGATGCAAAATTTAAGACAAACTCTTTGTTCGATATTTTTGTCCATTATGAAATTCGCAATACACACTATATTAGTTATTTATGCAACCGTTGTATAATCAAGGGTATTAAAACACGAATGTGGGTTTATCACACGAGGCGTAGCCGAGTGTGATAATAGTATCACATGAGTGTTTTAATACCTAATTATAACGGTTGCATACAAGACTTTATCTACAATCATGCTGTGAATCCTCTATAAAAGATTCTCATAACATACCATATTCGCATACCATATTCGAGTGAAAAAATGGCGGGATATAACACGATAAGACGAGTTGTTCTTTTTTCAAAATTTTAGCGATCTGGTGGTGAAAATGTCATTGCATGAGAATGTTCTTTTTTTGAAATTCATTATAACACGCGTTTGGATGATATAATGATCATTATATCATTGAGTGTTTTAATGTTGGCAATAAGCTAATTGTTATAGGTTCTTTTATAGAGGATTAATAGCATGATAGTAGATAAAGTATATTACTAAAACCAGCACTGTATTTAATATAAATGCAACTCAAACTCCGCGCCAAAATGGAAAACAGTTGTGCCAATCTAACAACTACAAAAAAAACAAAAATTTGAATTTAGAACCATAAACAAATCATCCATTCCCGATACTTTTTTGACTGAATATATAAAAATAAACATATATTATTGACGTAACCTCAACATATTAAAATATCATCGGTCTTTTGCTTAGGAAGGGACGGCCGCTCGGGTGCGGTGGTTATCGAATCAATGTCTCCCAAATGTGATATGGCCCGGACCGGGAAGGGGAAGAAATAACCCAGAGCAGTGACTACCCGGAGTGGGATTAATTTAGCATTTTTTCTTTTTAGCGTGTTTATATCATCAAATGAGTCCCCAAGGCAGAGCGGGAGGGACTGTCAGACTCGTACTGACTAAAATCCACGGTGTCCTAATAGCCCTTTACGTTCCGGGGTCACAGTAAATCGAGAGTCCCGCGACCCCGGCAGGCTTCGGCCCTCTAAAGGCGGGCCCCGTCATGGGATTTATTTAGCATAGCTTACACTGTTGGAATTTTTATTTTATTCAAAATTATATTTTGTGTTTTTTGTATGACTAAATAAAAAAAGGAAACTAATGTTTAATGTATTTATCCACAGAACAATATCTATCAGCTATCTGTCTATCTCATAGGTTCCCAACGGGGATGGTACTGTAGCTGTCTAATCGCTTCCCAACGGGGACGGTAGCTGTCTAAAATGATTATCTTATTATTATGGCGAGAGAGCACGATTAGAGAGACAGATTTTTAAAAATTATTATTTAGACACTCGATAGACACTTCATATCATAAAATTGGTACAGTTAAATATTATGTTAAAGGAGGCGTTATGTAGGCTGCGGTTCCACCGAGGCAAAGCAGAGAGGAGAGCGATTCACCAATTAGTCCGATCAATGAGGATGTTTGTTGTATGAAGACTTCCGAAAAATTCCTCCGGCACTGAATTTTGGCATATGATTAATGCAGATGACACAGATTATAGATGCACAATAATCCAACATTTTTTTTCAACAAGTTAGG
The DNA here is from genome assembly GCA_943136025.2 of Agrotis puta. Classification (NCBI taxonomy): domain Eukaryota; kingdom Metazoa; phylum Arthropoda; class Insecta; order Lepidoptera; family Noctuidae; genus Agrotis; species Agrotis puta. Next base: position 10,089,104 of record OW964170.2, on the reverse strand, counting down.
TATTTTTACCAAAACATAAAAATTGCTTATAACAAAAATAAAAATCCGCAGAGCAATTTTTCACTAGTTTTTACACTAGAGTGTGATATGCAAAAAGTTAATTTGCAGTGACACTAAAATTCAAAATTTGGTGGATATTTATACTTGCCTATCTAACTAAACCCCCAACCAAATAGTAGTACTATTCGGTTGGGGGTTAGGTTGCGACCCCTCATGTAGTACAATTTAAGGAAAACGAACAACCTACTCCCGCAGTTTGGACACACTGTATAGTTAGAAGATTTCAAATACACAATGAAGCAGTGATAAAATCGACAAAACAGATTTGGTTTAGAATGAACAAAATGCTCCCATTTTTGTCAAATGTAGTTGTTTTGGAGATAACTCTTTATACTTCACACCCATCACAATATACTTTGTTAGCTACCAGATTAAGAGTGCGTAATGCTTATTATAACAATAGATCTCAGCACTAAACATATTGATGTTAAAACAATGACATTCAAAGGAATGGTTGGTCTTATAATATGATGTGTAACCTGCTCCCTGTTACAGCACCCAGAGAACAAATAATAATAAAAAAATTTGCAAACTAAACAAATGTTATGATAAGCAGTACAACACTTCCATTAACATTTGCAATTACTTTTCTTGTTTTATTTTTAATAAAATACTAGTTTTATATTCTCTTTTTAAAAGCCTCGGTAAAGGATTTAAATTAAGATCATAAATATTTATGATGAAATTTTGACATTGTTGATGTGAATAATGTAAGTGTCCCTCATCTCAATAAAACTTTAAAATAACTGAAAACTACTGACCTGGGCTATAAAGTTCAGCTAGTTCTTGGGCTCCACGATGTCGCGGTCCCCAACGAGGTTGCCTACCCACCACACTTGGTAATTGTGTATTCGCATTTGGGTCGTCTTCCGACATAGAATGCTCAAGAATTTCACGCTCAGTTTTGACCGGTGCCAATAACGTTGTAGCCATAGTACTCGCATAATCGAAGTGTTCACAACTTAAGCCCCCCAGGCCATCTCTTTTAGCGCACGGTGACAAAGGTAAAGGCAAAGTCATGATTGCTGTTGCCAATGACAGCACAGAGCTGAAACAATTAAAACATTATAGCTTTTACTTGAATTGCTGTTTTTTTCATTTTATCGTATTATCATTTTAAGAAGTGTTGCTTGATGAACATCACAGAACAAGTTGTAAGTAGTCAATTGTAAAGTATTTAATAAGTGTAATTTAAAGAAGAATATTACAAGGTCACTGTAGCAAATAAATAAAACCAAATTAAAAGTAATAATCTCGTCCGTATCTTTATTGAATACTTACGAACAGAACCAAAACCAACTAGTTTAATCTTAGAATGTCAAATTGCTAACTGTCTTCTGTCAATGTCACTCAGACTCAATTGGTTTTTTTTTTTCTTTCTTTCACACGGAAAAGGCAAAGGGCTGAAGCTCATACAGCATTGTCCCACAATTTGAACATTAACCATTATCTCTGGAAAGAGAGGAAAACATTGCTTAAAACATAAGATACATATATGCTGTCCCGACTTTTTTTAGAACAATTCCGTCATACATGTTTTTGCGTAACTTTACACCGTTTATGCAGCGCAAAAAACGGAAGGTCTCAAGAATAATTTTTCCCGATTTAGCAACATTTTTAATTGCTTCTGTGCTCCTATTTTTTTCATCTCATATTGTTTTCTCCAAAGACATTAAATATATTTAATCTCTTTGGTACTGCATTAGTTCACTGTGTGTAAGGTACACAGATTTTGAGCCACATAGTGTGTGCAGACAGCACTTTGAATACAGCCGCACAGGCCGATCTTCCGGGTTAAGCCGCGCTTGGATGGTCTGTGGAGGGATGACCATCTGTCATAGCGAGTTTCCTCCGTGTTTCGGAGAGCAGATAAAGCCGTTGGTCCTGGCTGTCATTTGTTGATCTTTGACAGTCGTTACTGTTAGTCAGAAGTTCTAAAGTCTGACAACCAGTCTTACCATGGGGTATCGTATTACCCTGTTACTGAGTTGTGGAGGTCCGATAGTCGCTCCATGTTTAAAATACTGATATCCAGCTGCATCTGGTAAGACTGGAATCCGACTCCAATATAGTTGGGAAAAGGCTAGGCAGATGATGACGTCAACCGTATTGCGAGACCAATCTACAAGTTTCTCGAAGGTTCCATAAGGTTCTCGACTATTCTGGAAGTTTCTAGAAAATTCTGTGTCTCTATAGATTATTTGGTTTTTAATTGGTGTTGATTAATTTATCCCCTACCCAACTCGTAACACTATTAAACACACCAAATTTAAAGGATATTTATACATAGGTACTTACTTTACATATAGAGACAGTGCAACATATTGTAACTAAATATACAAGGATTCTAGAAAGAAAAGAAATGAAAACACGTTTCCTTACTTTTTTTGGCGCCATCATCAAATGAGTCCTCCCACCCAGGGCAGGGCGAGAGGGACTGTCAGACTTGTACTGACTAAAATCCACGGTGTCCTTCACGAGCCCTTTACTTACCGGGGTTACGGTGATGGGTAAGTCCCGCGACCCGGGCAGGCTCTGGCCCTCTACAGGCCCCGTCAATTTGCAGACACTCCTTGAGGCGCGCGTGGAACACAACGCGCCGTCGACCCGGGCATGGTCCATGGTCGGGCAGCGAGTCGCCCATTACTCGCTGCCCGCATGCCCGCGCCTACGGTGGCCGGAGATCGTCTGGCGACGTCCGTCGCCGTGGGCGTCTACCACTGCGGGTGGGTCGGAGGGAGGACACTGTTCTCTCCCTCACGCGGCACGCCTCCTCCTTCGCGAGCATGACTACTTCGCAGAAGGAGGCGACCGCTTCCCACTCCGTCTCGCCCCGCAGCATGGCCTCGACCAATGCCGGGCGCGAGAGGTCTCCGCCTATCGCCGTCGTGAGGACACGGCGGTGCTCTGCCCAAGCGGGGCAGTCCTGCACCGTATGCTCCACCGTGTCCTCAGGACGGTCCTCGCAATGGTGACACCCAGGCGTTTCCTCCTTCCTTATCCGACACAGGAACCTCCCGAAACTTCCGTGTCCGGTGAGGACCTGCGTCATGCGGAAGGTAAGGACGCCTTGACGCCTATCCAGCCACTCCTCAAAGAGGGGTCTTACCGCCGCGATTGCGGCGTGCCCGGACCTCGGTTGCGACAGTCGCCCCCTCCATACTGCCCTGAGATCGCGCCGGAGCTCTTCCCGCCGCGCCTCGACCTGTCGAGGCAGCGGGGATTCGCCCCGGCGCTGCGCCTCCACGCGCCATTCGTAGACGCGCTGGAGGGCAGTCGCCTCCAGATCCCAGGGCAGCAATCCGGCAAGGAGGTTGGCCGATTCGCCGGCGATCGTGCGGTATCCTCGGACCATTCGGATTGCCATGACCCTCTGGCATGCGACCAGCTTTAGTGGTCGCGTCCGAATGCTCAGGGCCCACACAGGGGCCCCGTAGAGGGCCATGGACCGCACGACACCGGCGTACAGCCTCCGGCAGGAGGCGTTTGGCCCGCTGAGATTGGGCAGGAGTCGCCTGAGGGCGGCTGCTGCCCGGTTCAGCTTCGGGGCCAAACGTAGGTAGTGCTCCCTAAAGTTCCACCAGCTGTCGAGGACGAGTCCCAGGTACTTCATCGTCCTCCCGACGCCGATGCGAACCCCCTCCACCGTAATGTGGGACTCTGAACGTGGCGCGGTCAGACGGCCATGAAAGCACATGGCCTCTGTTTTGTGCAGCGCCACGTCGAGTCCCAACTGCCGGATCCTTTGAGCGACTGTCGCCACCGCTAAGGACAGAACCTTAAGCACTGTGCGAAAGTTATGGGCGGGAGCGCGAGGGATCTGAGTGTTGGTGCACTGTGTACTACTGTTTAACACCTGACCCTACGTTTGTTGTAGAAATACTTATTTTCTTTTGTATTACAAAAACAAAATTAACAGCTGTGACCTACCTATGACTACGAATCTTCAAGCAGCAAGCGGCACTTTTCTTGGGGTGAAAAACTCATCAAATAATTCTTCTCGCCCTATGTACCTATCACACGAATCGGCCTATATTTACGAAATATAATATAAACTGCTTAGCTATGTAAACGAAATATAAATGCACGCTTGTGCGACACACTGAAGTAGATCACGCTGGGGCGAGAAACGACTGTGCGAAGCTAGTTCGACACAATGGTATAGTGCGACAAAGAAGGTATGGTCGAAAAGGCATGGAGTACTTATGATGTAAGAGCGAGCGCAGCGAGCTCAAGGATCGGAACACCCCGAAAGAAGGGGATGGCGAGGTGTGAAAGATACAGCAATCCGCTTCTTGGTTATTTTTTTAAAACCACCCAGATGTATCAGCCCCGCGTAGCGGAGCTCCGTCGACATGGTCAGTGTAACGTAATTTAACTATTGGCTATAAAACAATTTTTTTCATGTCGCGCTAGAGTAGGTATTCATCGAAGTACAGTTTGTCATACAAACGTGCATTCGGACTACAGAGAGTCCTAGTACAGTTTTGCCGTACGAGCATGAATCGAACATTCGCTTGTCGAACTACCATAGTACACTCGTAAGAAGAAAATTATATAAATGATTTTGAAATGCAAAACAGTTGCACTTGTTTATTTGAAGTCATATGAATAGTCTTGTTTGCGTAAGTTGCTTCGAGAAAAAGCTGTCACTGCGCAAATACCTACCATATGTAACATCAGTCCCACATCTACATATCCAGCCCAGCGTTCTGTTTCAAAGCTAAAAATAGTATCATTATGCGCATGCGCAACATATCGCTCACTCAACTCATAACACTGCATGTTTTTGAAGATATCAAAAATAAAAGCTCTGTTTTCATGTTTAAGTGTACTTGCTAACTAGTGTTTTTGATAATATCAACTTAGATATCTTACTTGGGTATTACCATTTACTTCGTAATTATGTCGGTAAGTACTAAATTTTTCATAATAGCAGTGCCATACTTTATTTTATTTCGGAGAAATATTTAAATACAGAAGTATAGACAACACCGAGTCACTTACTTATATAGGTACAATGATCTTATAATCATGGTTTAGAATAAAGAAAACTATATAATCTTTCACTTGTAACACATTACATTTCAAGATTCCAGAAGATTTCTTAAGAAACTAAAAACTACCCAAAAGCGTTTAGTTTGCCCCGGGTTCGATCAATATTATTGATCGAAGGCCCCGAGTATAAAAAAATACGCAGATTCGCGTTACTGACGGCGCGTAGTGTTCCACGCGCGCCTCAGAGTGTCAGCAAAAATGACGGAGCCCCCCTCTAGAGGGCCAAAGCCTGCCGGGGTCGCGGGACTTATGATTTACCATGACCCTGGAACGTAAAGGGCTATTGAAGGACACCGTGGATTTTAGTAAGTACGAGTCTGACAGTCCCTCCCGCTTTGCCCTGGGTGGGAGGACTCATTTGATGATTTGACCTCGCTAAAAAAAAAACAGCGTTACTGACTCCGGGGTTGCGGTACTGTCCAAACGGGAAATCGTGACCCTGGAAGGTAAAGAGCTAATAAAGGAAGACGGTGTATTTTAGTTAGTGTGAGTCTTTCAGTCCCTCTCGCTACACCTAGTGCCGCAGGACTCATTTGATAATTTGACCTAGTCAAATAGCGCAACTGGCGACGTATGTCACGTTGCAATTCACATGCATGTTGCCGTGAAGGGTGTTCTCTCGGCGTGGCGTACTTCCCTCCACAGCACGGTTTTCTATTTCATCAACCACCGATTCAGTTTTCCAATATTCACAACAAATTAACACATTCAATGTTTACAACAACACATTAATTTAGAAATAATTTTTCACTTTTTCAGGTAAACATGTCAAGATACAAACAACCGAAAAAGCTGGAGACCCTAGCATTAGCTAGGCTTGGAGATTGGGTGGCACAACAAGCTGAACATCAAATGTTGAAAATGGCAATGCTTTCGAAGCGAGACACTGGGGACGTCCAATCCACATTGTCGCAAAATGTTGAGACCATCCGGACGTATTTAGATATTAACGTTCCTTGGATGCTTCATGACTTATTAGTCCAGGAAACTATCAGAGCACTGTCGGAACTCCTGGAGAAAACCAAAGAATCATTAGGATTTCGAGGTTGCATGGGAAAATTAGTCAGTCAAATGAATGTAATTATAAAAATGGCAGAGGTGTTGTTTACTAAAAATTTAACAATAGTGTCGATTGACGCCATTCCAAAAATATTGCGGTCTGTATTTTACTCTAAATTATACATGCTAAACGGACTCGTTTGCCTCAATCTTGGTTCACTATCTGGAGGTTGGAAAACTGCAGATATGGAAGGTGCCATAATTAAATCTTTAAAGGAATTACACCGTTTAAAATATTTAAGTATGAATTATGACTGTACTAATAACATATTAGAATGTATCGTCGAAAATTGTAAGCTACTCGAAAAATTAGACGTGTCTTGTTCGAAATGTGTTGGCAATGACAGTATGGAAATTGTTGCAAAAATTAAAAACCTGAGAAGCATTCAATTATACAGAACACATGTAACTGCGGAAGGCTTCCTTAAAGTACTTTTAAAGTGTAAAAAAATTGAAGATATTGGCAGATGTGACGAAATCGGAAAACTTCTCGAACATATCGATTTAAATTACTCTGAAGTCTCAACATTGAATTTGAAAACGTATGTCAGTCGTTACGCGACCAACAATCAATTGCAATTAGCAGTACAAATGTGTCCATACATAACAAGTATGACCGTTTTTCACACCCGAGACTTTCAAAGTGATTTGTTGGTTCTTATAGGTCTGCAGAATCTCAGAGAACTTAAATTGTTATCTTGCGACTTTTATGCAGATCAGATTAAACAAGTTCTTCAAGTTAAGGGTTGTAATATTGTTCATTTACACCTGGAGCATGTTGATCAGATTGATTTAAATGCTCTAATGTACATAAGTCAAATGTGCCCGTTTTTAGAAACCTTAACTTTATACAATTGCACCTTAATACAGCACACGTCCTTGTATACAAAAAAACTAGAAATAACACCATTCCGCAACCTTAAAAAGATCACTTGTGTATCTACCTGTACAGAAGAGCAGTTGTTGTTCATTTTTACAAATTGCATGAATATACAATTCATTCACATAGGAACCGCAATACAATTTACTGATGATGTATTATTTAAAATACTAGACAAAAACCCACTCATCTATTTAAAAGAATTGCGTATAATGCAGTCCGATTTCTTAACAATGGTTTCCATAGAGAGAATAATACACAGCTGTATGAGCTTAGAGATATTAGTAGAGTTAGAGAGTTGGTCGATGTTGACTGAAAATGATCGTGAATATATTAGAAATTATATAAAAATTAATAATTATAATATAGACACATCTCCGATCAGAAGATATGATGCATAGTTATTTGTCTTCGTTCCAACACCAAAATCACTAGACACTATGAATAAAAAACTCATACTAATAGTCCATTGTGATACCTATTTATAATTAAAATACCTAAGGTAAACTATGCTATACTACTAGTCTATATGTTTTTTTTTTACTGAGATTACATTTTGCAAACTTATGTCATTTTTTTACCTACTAAACCATAGTCACAGGCGCCGGATCCAGAATTTGAATAACGCTAGTTAGTTCGAAAGTAAATTATTTTGCAGTGCTATTCTCTAACAGCCTTGTGCCAGCTCCGCTCCAGTGTCGAACTACAGTGTCTTCAACTAAATGATCTATACCGCATCTATACCGCAAAATTGAAAAAATACTACTGGTTGCCTGTTCGTAACAGGCAAACTACACCAGCGAGCAAAAGTTAGGTTTGGAATCACTTAACTACTGAATTGATCCCGAATAGCTCCTTAAATAATGGCGTGCTTTCAATGAATTTGGTAACAATTAAAGTTAACAGTTAAACTTTTAAAGTGATACCATTTTTATTATTCTCTAGTTTTTAAGTATGTACTCAAGATCGCGCGGAATCGGAGTATGGAATCATCCATACTATACTTTTGCTCGCGTATGTAGTTTTATCGACGAGGTCGACGACGACGACTATGAGAACAGCATAGCCTTAGCCTTGATCAAGGAATAGTCACTGGTATGTCCTTGTGAACTGAGTCATATGGTAGTCCTTAGCTAGAGATGTACCCAAAAATAAATTGGAGACATAACTTTTGGAGGAAATCAGTAGTTGGAGATTAGTTTCTTATCCGCTAGAAGGCCTATTCGCTACCGCGCGGTTTTTACGACTCCACAAAGATGGCGAATACCGCTTTGGTGTGAATCAGTGCCGACCCGTAACTAGAACTTCATGCGCCCATTTCGAGGTTCTTCAATTTCAAATCTAATGCTAGTTACAGAACGAACGCGATGTACGAGTATGACATAACAACATCAATTTAGAGTATGTACAAACTTTGCTGAGCGTCTCGAGTAGACGGCAAAAAGGGAATCCTTCGTTCGAGTTTCGAAAAGCGAGCGTAGCGAGCTCGGAAAACTGTAGTTTTCGAAAAAACGACTAGTACATTTTTCATTGAATTGTGAGCTGGAAATATTAGAGCTCATCAGTAGATTAAGAAAAGTCTAGATTTTAATTAAGGAGCGAGCGTGGCAATCTCGAAAATTGAGACCGACAGACGACAAAACAAGTTTTAAATTAAATACGAGCTCGAAAATGAATGCCTTTCTGTACTACGACTGGAAAAGTTTTAACTGAAAAGTTTGAGCTTCTGACCGCGATAACAAAGTCTGTTTTGGTCATTAAATAAAGAGCGAGCGCAATCATTTCGGTAAATTAAATATATCTGCATCAGGACTAAACAAGTTCTCATGTAATAGTTAGCTGAAATAAATTTGAATTGTCTTAACGACAAAACAAGTGTTAATAGAAAGGCAAGCGAAGCAAGCAAGATCAATTGAAACTTCTGATCTGGCAAAACCGAAGTCTTCATTAGGGAGTGAGCTAGAAAATTCTAGATTTCTGACGGCGAGCGAGTTACGGAAACTGACGAAGAGGCATTCTTCTGTCTCACGCTCCAGCCACCGCGGTAGAGATCCAGAACACCGGTTTTCGCAAAGCGAATTCCGGCCATCGTAGACGCAGACTTTATAGCCAACCATCCGATCAAGGATCAGACTCCAAGTCAACAGCGCATCGTGTTCTACACGCGCCTCACGGAGCTGTCAGCAAACTGACAGGACCACTCAGAGTCAATTGCTGCCGGGGTTGCGGTACAGGGTACCGCGGCACTGGAACACGAAGGGCAACAGGAACAGGTTGATTTTAAACCAGTTAAGTCCCTCAGTCAATAAAAATAATTGGTCAGTGGTAGGCCAAAATATTCAAAATCCTGCTGTGCAATTTGTTTGCATAAAATATGTGAATAACAAATTAAATATGGACTTCTGTAACTTGTCTAAAAATTATGTTTGACAGCTAATTTTTTGAGATACCAAATACTTTTTTTATGATTTGTTATTACACATAAAGTATTGTATACTTTATTTATCCATTCTTGATAAAATATGTGTGAAAAATTATGAAGTTACTAGCCTCCAGTCTTTTGTCCTACTATACAAATTACAACAGTTGTACATGGAGCATTGGGGCCATATGGATTTAAGTACTGTACAAGTAATTACAGCATGATTGATACATACTAAGTATCCTGCAGAATAGACAAGCAATACAATTAAATTCTTACATTTACTTTCATAACTTCATTTTATTTTGTTCAACTATACAAGAATTATTAAGTGCACCATTTTCCTTGGTTATTATTGTGTCTAGTTCTTTGTGATTGGGTACTAGTGCAAACATATAAACAGGATATATTCCATTAGGAAAGTTAGCTTGCTTACATTGCTTGATTCTCTTCAAACTACACTTTTTAAATATTTTAATGTATTGCTTGAATGTTCTTGTAACCGATGAATCAGTAGAATCCTTTTCTATTTTTCCAGATGAGGTAACATTTTCTTTTACAACAATAATACCACCAGCAGATAGAGAATCCCTGAAATGGTCAAAAGTTTTGATTTAAAAATCAATATTTAATAACTAGCACTATGCCCGCGACTTCGTCCGCGTGGGTTACGTACTTTCCTAATTCCCCCTCTTCACCCCCTTAAAGGTTAAATTTCCAAAAACCCCTTCTTAGTGCTCCCCTACATTATAATAGGAAGCCGTGTGCAAAATTTCACATTCCTAGCCCCAGTAGTTTCGGCTGTACGTTGATATGTCAGTCAGTCAGTTCTCCTTTTATATATATAGATAAGTTTTTAAACTGACATGGTCATTAGCAATATCATAAGAAATTGAACAGAATATTTTAATTAGAATGGTTTTTTGTCTTATTGGCACTATTGCAAGTACCATAATCTAACTCAAAAAAATCTATATCAACCATGGTAAATATTCTATTTTAAGTTCTAGTGATACTAAATAATGGCTTAATAAAGTCTACATTTTTAAATTAATTACCTGCATCGTATAAGATAAGACACTAAATCCTCATCAGTCAAATATCCTAATACCCATTGATTCCAAATAACATCATATTTCCTTACAGGTATAAATTCTTGCAACCCAACTTTATGCAAAGTGCCTAATTTCGAGCTGAGCTCTCCCACATGCTCTTTAATGGAATTGATAAATTTTTCATCAGGTTCCACAACATCAACTAGATCAAAATGAGGTAATAATAACTGTTTTGTTATTCTACCAATGCCAGCACCGCAGTCTAATGCAGTGTTCGTTGAAGGTGGATTGTCCGACGAAAGTAAAGATTTCAGGAACAGTTCAGATCCTTCAATGTCTGCATTTGAAATAAATCCAAACCCTCCGAGTACTCCATCCACTGTGGGTGGAATGTCTGCCCAGTATTGTAAAGATTTATCGTAATTGATACTGAACCCTTCGTCGTCATCGTTCATATTGATACACAATATCAAAGGTCCTGTGGTCACTAATTTAACACAGATCGCAATCCCGAGAAAAGAAACTTGAGGAACACCCCATACACAATGTACTTTAAGCACATCAATGACAGACAATGACAGTGACACACACACTAGTGACAGCTTGACAGCCTTAATGCCTCTCCTCACTCGCACGCGAATCACGACGCGAAGCGCGGCGCGAAGCGCGGCGCGAATTGAAGCAAGACCTGCCAACAGTCCACACTCACAGTGGTTCGCGCCGGACTCACAGTATAGTTCGCACTCTTGACGCGTATGCACGCCAAGCATTTAATATTTACTAATCTCTGATTCTCTGATTGATTGAGAAAAATTGAAATTTTTCTCAATCAATCAACATAGTTTATTTGTAGTCGGTATGGACAGTGAAACCACTACAGCAGCTGCGGGGCTACTTTGCGCTTTGGCAATTTATAGTTATGCGACGCGACTGAGCTGCCCGCGAATGTGAGTCTTGTCGCGTTCGCGCCGCGCTTCGCGCCTGCGAGCCCTTTGTCGCGAGACAAAAAACTGACAACTTTCGGGGAACACAGCGCGAACAAGCCGCGAAGAATATGCGAATCGGATCTACACTCATCTTACGCGGGTGCTTCGCGGCTTCGCGCGCGTAACGCGCGCGAGTGTGTAGACGACTTTAGATAGAGTATCGTAGACAGAGAAAAGTATAGACAAATTAATAACTTTCTTCAACTCCCCATTCCCATTCATTCCTGTGTATAACATGTATAATATAAAATATAGAATGTTTGCTAAAAAAATAATAATCTATTTTCGTATATTATCGTACAGACCAAATTGTCAGGGAAATATAATGCCTGAATCTGGTATCCCTAAATATGCCCTAAACGTCCTACTTGTTTAGCAAAATTTTTGCGCTGGTCTTGAAAAAACCGGCACGCGCTGAGAGATGGAGATAGCTATGCTCTGTCCCTTTTCTTCTTATGTAGTTTGTCGATTGTTTTTCTTTCTTGACGGAAAGAGAAGGAAGATATCAATTCGTCTATACTTTTCTCTGTCTACGGACAAGACAGACTCGACCTTCAGTGTTTTCAGTTGCCAACAATTAATCATATTTTGTTTAAAAATCGATTCTTATTGTTTTTTTTGAAAGTTAAACTAAATCCTCCGCATTCATAAAAGAGTTTAAAGTCACTGAAAGATATTATTTACAATCACATATATTTAAATATTTGCTGTGGCACAAAAAAACTGTTCGAGTGTTTTCGAGGTCGCGGATATGTGACTGATGCAAAAAATAGATAAAAACAATTCTTGATGCGGATTATATATCATGCTAAAATTTCAGCTCAATCGGTGTTCAGAAATTTTTGAGTTTTTGAAGCGTACACAAACCAACATAACATTTAGGTATATATATATATATATATATATATATATATATATATATAGAAAATAGATAGATATTCAAACATTTTTTTCCATTTATTGAAAATGAAAAGTACGGTGACGGTGGTCACTAATTAAGATTTTAAAATTATATTTGTTAGAGGCCATTCGCATTTAAGCGCTTTCTTAGCCGGCGTTAAACAATCCCATGTATCTATTCACGAGTCAGCGCTTTTAAAGCGCGGCGCTCTTTTCGAACTGCAATTGATTTTAAATGCTGGGTGGTGACAATTAAGTTCATTTTACCTATTTATAATTGCTCGGCGCTTTATTAACGTCCAAATAAAAGCGCTCGTGTGAATGCGGTCTTATTGTCGCGAATCATATTTCGATCAAGTTGCAACTTGTCACTGATTTGCAAATTAAAAAAAACACAAGATAATTCGAATTTCGCGGGGTTAATACTACAAAGGAATCACCTTGAGATCAACCACGGAGTTATTAGAAATATAAAATATTAGTAAAAAAACAATTTTAAAAACAAGCTTTTATTTAAATGCTCTAAAAAGGACAAAATAAACTTTAAATTAAATCAAACATATAACTTAAGTATAATATATAAAAGCTTGTCGCGAGATTTACCTGTGTACAGTATGTTATGATACATACATTTTGTCGTTGAATTATTTGTTTGTTTTGTTTGTGACAAGTAAATCTCGCGACAAGCTTTTATATTATACTTAAGTTATATGTTTGATTTAATTTAAAGTTTATTTTGTCCTTTTTAGAGCATTTAAATAAAAGCTTGTTTTTAAAATTGTTTTTTTACTAATATTTTATTTTTAAATTTTTAGTTTTTGTTGGACATATTTCGCAGTCTTTCCATGTCATTTAGTGCGTCATTGTTGCATGGTCGTTTACCTGTTAATTTCGTACAGTCAAGTTCTTCAATAAGGAGACCTTCTAGCGATTTGACTCTACTTAAGGCCACGTATGCTTGGCCAGCAGCGAACAGCGTTGAGCCTAGATAGACAACAAAATAGTTTTTTTTTTATCGTGGTATAATCATCAAATGAGTCCTCCCACCCATTACTGTCAGACTTGTACTGACTAAAATCCACGGTGTCCTTCAATAGCCCTTTACGTACCGGGGTCGTGGTAATCCGTTAGTCCCGCGACCCCGGCAGGCTATGGCCCTCTACAGGCCCCGTCACTATGCTGACACTCTTAGAGGCGCGCGTGGAACACAACGCGCCGTCGACCCGGGCATGGTCCATGGTCGGACAGCGAGTCGCCCATTACTCGCTGCCCGCATGCCCGCGCCTACGGTGGCTGGAGACGTCTGGCGACGTCCGACGCCGTGGGCGCCTACCACTGCGGCTGGGGTGGAGGGAGGACGCTGTCCTCTGCCTCACGCGGCCCGCCTCCTCCTTCACGAGCATTACTGCTTCGCAGAAGGAGGCGACCGCTTCCCACTTCGTCTCGCCATGCTCAGCATGGCCTCGACCAATGCCGGGCGCGAGAGGTCTCCGCCTATCGCCGTCGTGAGGACACGGCGGTGCTCTGCCCAAGCGGGGCAGTCCTGCACCGTATGCTCCACCGTGTCCTCCGGACGATCCTCGCAGTGGTGACACCCAGGCGTTTCTTCCCTCCCTATCAGACACAGGAACCTCCCGAAACTTCCGTGTCCGGTGAGGACCTGCGTCATGCGGTAGGTCAGGACGCCGTGACGCCTATCCAGCCACTCCTCAAAGAGGGGTCTTACCGCCGCGATTGCGGCGTGCCCGGACCTCGGTTGCGACTGTCGCTCCCTCCATACTGCCCTGAGATCGCGCCGGAGCTCTTCCCCCGGGGTTCCCTCTTAAGTGGGGATTCGCCCCGACGCTGCGCCTCCATGCGCTACTCATAGACGCGCTGGAGGGCAGTCGCCTCCAGATCCCAGGGCACGACAAAATAGATTAATATAATAATTAATTTTATTAATAGCCTAAACAGATTTCATTGTCGTTGGGACCATATTCTATCGGGAGCAGCTGATCCTGGCTGCATGACGAAGACACTGTCACCATATTATTGTATTATTATTTGGGTTGCCATATATTATGTTCAATGTTATAGCTCGGTACTATTAACCATTGACGAGTTCTCTCGTAAGCAGATGTCCCAGGCTGCACCAGCAGGTCGTTATCACCATATTATTGCATTGTTACCGGGTTTCCATATATATTTCAAGTTTTAGTTATGTACTATTAACCTTTGAGGAGTTCTCTCGTGAGCAGACGATCCTGGCTGCACCACCAGATCGCACTTATCATATTATTGCATTGTTACCGGGTTTCCATATATATTTCAAGTTTTAGTTATGTACCTACTATTAACCTTTGAGGAGTTCTCTCGTGAGCAGACGATCCTGGCTGCACCACCAGATCGCACTTATCATATTATTGCATTGTTATCGGGTTTCCATATATATTTCAAGTTTTAGTTGTGTACTATTAACCATTGAGGAGTTCTCTCGTGAGCAGACGATCCTGGCTGCACCACCAGGTCGCTGTCACCATATTATTGCATTGTCATCGGGGTTCCATATTAATACCAAGTTTCAGATCGATTGAGTAATTAGAAGTGATTCTAATTTGACTTGCAAGATTTGATCTAAACAAACATACAAACATTGCAAGTTAAATAAAAGCTTGTAAAAAAAAACTAAAAAATAATAATGGTTGGTTAGGTAGGCCAAATAACCCTACTATGACCCTATATCACTCAGTACGGCGTTTTTATGAGTACATAGCCTTAGGTTAATGAAATAATTTGTATTATTATAATAATTTGTCATATTTTTTAATAATCTATTCTTTGCCTTATATACTTGGAGCGCGCCGCATCTGGCAACACTGGTTCTTTTTCATACGTCAAGTCGCGAGTCGAGACGTTTTCAAAATGGTTTGTAAAAATATTTCTCATCTTTATAGTTACGACCAATCTTAATAAAATAAAAGATTATCACGCGTTAAAACTGTTTTGTGGAATGAATTGTGTCCATAAATTCATTTATTTTTGTGTCGGTATGCTGTGTGGAAATCTCATTCAAGACCGGCCGTAGGCCATACTCCTGGAATGTTATGTTTTGGTGCAAAATGTGAATGGTTCAACAATGTGTTTTTTTCCAACCTAGTCATTTTCAATCTCCCTAGTTTAAGTGTAAGTTTTGTGGAATGAAAACACAAATTTGTTGATAATTCAGTGAAATCGTTTTCATTTCAGGGTAAGGTTAAGTGCTCCGAGTTACGCACTAAAGACAAGAAGGAGCTGTTTAAGCAGCTCGAGGAGTTGAAAACAGAGTTGACCAATCTTCGTGTTGCTAAAGTGACCGGAGGCGTTGCTTCCAAACTCTCTAAAATGTAAGTTTTATCATAATTTTATTAAAACTGTGCAAGTACCATGTTTTAGTAAATGTCCGTTTTCATTATTCTTACGAAGTCTGCAACAAATAATCATGTTTTTTTTAAATCTTATGTAAAAAAAAAACCCTTCGTGACCATGTATTACAAAGTATGTTCAAAATAGTAAATATTGACAAGTTTCTATGGTTATCAGCCATGAGTGGATCTACTACTAAAAGTAAACTAATACGGCCTTATTACAAAAACTAAACAAACCTTGGTTTAAACCTGGTCTATGAAGTCTAGGCTTATCTGCAGAGCCATGGTTTAAAGGGTTTAGCCGTCCTTCCTTAGGCAAACTGCCCCCGATAGGAACCAATATCGTAACCTATGTTATATTGTAGAGGGTACTAATAGTAGTTCACCACGTAGATATTAGCTCTATATCTTAGTTAATTGAGGAGCTATTCGAAAAAAAGTGTCCGGAGACGACTTTTTTTCAAAGTGATATATCTCTGATGATTTTAAAGCTAGAAAAATAAAACCAATTCCAGTGTTTATGGTACACTCTACAGTTTATTTTATATAAATTTCCATGAACCAAGCCTAAATAAAATATTTAAAAAAATGCAAATAAATTATTATTTTTTTGATTTCTATCGGATCTAATTGAATTACCACTTTGAAAAAAATATATAATAATTGTCTATACCTTACCTAACAGCATGCCAAGTTTCATTAAAATCCATAAGGTGCAACATGTTGAAAAAAAATAATGAAGGAAGTGGACCACCTTATGACCACCTTGTTGACACTGTAAATTCAAGTAATTAATAACGAAATGCTAAAAACGCTTAATAATAAAGCGCTTTAGTGTTTGCAATGTTGAACTCCATAAGCAAACTATAGCATTTTTGATGCTCAATTTTTAATCACTTGTGTCCGTTGATCACTTTGATTTACAGTGGACGCTTTTTAATTGTGTTAGATTTTAATAATCTTTAACAAAATAGCGTTTCGACAGTTTATAAAAAGTAAATTAATGGTTGGTAGTGTCACTAGCCTATTACAATATTTTGTCGGTCTACTTTTATAGTGACTAGATTATCAAAGTACCCGCGCGTGCATGTTTCTACATAATCACAGTGCATAGTCGTGGTACGCTTTCGCTGTTGTTATTTTCGCAGTTTTACAAAATCCTAATTCAGAAACGTATTGTTTGTCCTCCCTGCATATTTATTCGATACGCAATGACGTACTTTCTACCGTAAATTTGATAAAGTATCAAGGTACTTTCCATGCAGGTGTAGTATAAATGCTATAGTTTGCTTATGGAGCTCAACATTGCAAACACTAAAGCGCTTTATTATTAAGCGTTTTTAGCATTTCGTTCTTAATTACTTGAATTTACAGTGTCAACAAGGTGGTCATAAGGTGGTCCACTTACTTTCATTATTTTTTTTCAACATGTTGCACCTTATGGATTTTAATGAAATTTGGCATGCTGTTAGGTAAGGTATAGACAATTATTATATATTTTTTTCAAAGTGGTAATTCAATTCGATCTGATAGAAATCAATAAAAAAATAATTTATTTGATTTTTTTTAATTTTTTTATTTAGGCTTGGTTCATGGAAATTTATATAAAATAAACTATAGAGTGTACCATAAACGCTGGAATTTGTTTTATTTTTCTAGCTTTAAAATCAACAGAGATATATCACTTTGAAAAAAAGTCGTCTCCGGACACTTTTTTTCGAATAGCTCCTCAATTAACTAAGATATAGAGCTAATATCTACGTGGTGAACTACTATTAGTACCCTCTACAATATAACATAGGTTACGATATAGATTCCTATCGGGGGCAGTTTGCCTAAGGAAGGACGGCTAAACCCTTTGTCCTTATTACAAAACTAAGATAAAACGTCGACTTTAGTACCGCCATTTGAACGATTGTCTAAACAATTAAATCCACAATGAGTAATAACTATTAAACCTACCTTATTTCAATCCATTTCGGGTGAAAATAACACAAAAACTACAACACAATGAAAAATTTGCTATGAGAAACTTTGACACACCTTTGACAGCTACTACTGTTGGACCATGGTTTATCGCAAAACCACGATTTGTAATAATGTCTGTGTAAACCATAGTTTAACAAGATTAAACCTGGGTTTTTAGTTAATAATAATAATAATAATACACACTCACTCAAAACGACTATACCCACAGACATAACCAACTAGTTAACATCATACACCAAAAACTCGCAATTAAATTTAATCTCATGCAGGACCCATACACACCATACTACAAATATTCGCCTAAAGCTACTTTGGATAATCAATTCTACAAAATGTATTACGACAGAGCGATAATTACTGATCACACCATTTACAACAACAGACCGGACATAACACTTGTTGACAAAGAAAATAAACACACATATATTATAGATGTTGCAGTCCCTAACACTAATAACATACAAAAAACTATCTCAGAAAAAATTAGGAAGTATACAGAACTACAAGAGGAAATTACTCGAGTTTGGAAAATGAATAGAGTCACAATAGTCCCAATTGTTATATCAACTACAGGTGTTATTCCGAAACAAATATTCAACAGTTTCAATACACTTAATCTATCTAAATACACATATCTTACATTACAAAAAGCCGCCATACTAAACACTTGTAGAATAGTCAGAAAATTCTTACAACTAGACTTGAACAGCAATTCCACAGTAGAACAAATTGATTTACATCCACAAACAGAAAACTAGAATCTCGCCTTGGTTGACACCCGTGAGATTCTATAAATACCAGGTAACAATAACCTGAGAAAAACGAAAGTTTTAAACCAAAATAATAATAATAAATTTATTTCATAAAAGAGGATTGTTGCACATATACAAAGTAAACTACATATAAATTTATAACAAAACAATTACAATCAGGTGGGTGAAGTTCTGCTTTCCTAGCTAGGTTATAGGATAACCTGTATTAAGGAAAACAGCCCCTGTCCCTTAGAATGTTATAATGAACTATTGAATATTAAATATTCAATTTAACAATTGAATATAAATATAAAAATATAAACAATCAGTATATTTATCATGTAAGTATGTGTGTGTGTGTGTGTGAGAGCGAGAGAGAAAGTTTGAGTGTATGTGTGTGTGAATATGTGTGTGCATGAGTGTTAGTGTGTGTGTGTGTGTGTGTGTGTGTGAGTGAGTGTGTGTGTTTGTCATTGTTACCCACTGATGTACTTTTCGGTTTCGTCATATGTTTTGTTTTGTAGAAATGTCCGTAAAGTCTTTTTACAGTTAAAATAAGATAGCCCGTAGATCAGACAAATTTTGTTCATTTTATTATACAGTGCTGGACCAAGGTAGTGAAAAAATTTGTTTGCAAAGGATGTGAGCACTTGTGGAATAATACAGACTAGGTCTTTCCTACGTTTTGTTACTTTTTTAAGAGGGGTTTGACGGTGTTGTTTAAGAATTGTTTGTAAAATGAAATGCTGTCGAACGTTAAGTACATTGCAACTACTGTACAATAAGTCAGTAGGGAACAAGATAGGTCTAGAAGTAGCTACTTTTAATACCGCTCTGTGTGCGACCTCAAGTGGTTTTAGTATAGTTTTTGCTGCACCACCCCAGCACGTGATGCAGTATGTGACAATAGATAAACATAAAGAAAAATAAACTACACGGATAATATTTGGATTTGCAATACTTCGAAGGGTTTTAAATATGTAAATTAATTTACGTACTCTACTGGTAAGTTGGTTGATCTGAGATTTGAAATTTAAATTTTTGTCTAAAATTACACCTAGTTATTTGATTTGATCAACTGTATTTAGAGGTGGGCAGAGGCAATAGCCGTTTTCTTGCAAGCATTTGTAGCTGTGGGCTTTAATAGATATAGAAACTCTTGGTTGAGTGATTCGAGTAATTGAGTATGTAACAATGTTAGTTTTAGAGGTGTTGAGCGTAAGAGAGTGAGAATGAAGCCAGTGTAAGATTAAATTAAAAGCACACTGTGCGATTTGCTCGAGTTCTGACCAAGTGTCGGCGGCAAACGTTACAGCAGTATCATCTGCAAAGGTTACAATCTTAGCATTTGCTACATTAAGGTTGCATAGGTCATTTATAAAGACTAGAAAAAGCGTAGGACCCAATATGCTTCCTTGGGGTACCCCGTAATAGATGGGAAGCTCAACGCTCTTATGGGTATCTATACTAACTATCTGAGTACGATTTGAGAGGTAGTTTCTAAAAAGATCTAACTGTAAGCCCCTGACACCAATTCCTTCAAGTTTCAATAAGAGGATAGGAACTGGAACGGTGTCAAAGGCTTTTGCCAGATCTAAGAAAATAGTTAGAACTTTTTTGGTTTTATCCACATTATGTACCACATTATTAAGTAGATCTTGTACTGCATCACTGGTAGATTTATTTTTGCGAAAGCCGTACTGCTGCGAGGATATTAAATTATGGTGTTCGAGGTAATTAGTAAGCCTTTTATTGATAAGGCGTTCGAGTACCTTAGACAGAGCACTCAGAACAGCTATAGGGCGATAATTACTTGGCACCATCCCGTCTCCTCCCTTGAAGACTGGGTGAATAATTGCCTTTTTAAGGGATTTAGGGAAGATACCAGTCTCAAAACAATTATTAAAAACATGGCTTAGAATTGGTGCTAGGACAATTGCGTATTTTTTTAAAAAGTAAGGTGAGATGCCATCCCAACCAGTCGCAGCATTAGACCTTAAAGATTTGATCACAGTAATAACTTCATCAGGATCTGTACGTTCCAATACAAAAGAAGACGATGAGGGAATCAATGTGTTTAGGGGCGGAGTAGATGCTTCTGTGCCTCTGTCTTTTATTATGTCATTTGCAAGCTTTTTGCCAATATTAACAAAATATGTATTTACGGTATTACATGATTGTGTAGGTGAGGGTGATAGTGTAAGTAATTGTGTTGCTGTGCTTTTAGTTTTCGTGGTATTGGTTACACGTTTGATGGTTTCCCATAATGTTTTTGGGTTACAACTTGCTTTTGTCAATTCTTGCGCATCATACAATCTTTTAGCTTTCTTCAGTATGGCAGTACAAAAATTTCTGTACCTCTTATATGTAATTTTACAAGTTTCATTCTCTGGAGATTTATTTGCTTTCTTATGAAGCGCATCTCTATTCCTTATACACCGCAATAAGCCAGGAGTAATCCAAGGCTTTAAAATCTTTTTGTTAGAGGTAACTTTTTTGATCGTTGTATTTTTGGAAATGGCTGAGGTAATGAGTCGTATTAATGTATCGGTAACAATATTTGCGTCTCTTATGTCGTAAAGCGAGTTAAAATCTAATTGCCTTATACTTTCATCAAGTCCCTCACTATTTATCTTTGTGATTGTAGAGCAAGCTGTTGTTCTAAAGCCTTTGTTTTGGATGCACAATAAAGTGGAGTAGTGATCGGTAATTGTGGAGCTATAGACGAATGTATGGGTGGGACACTTTGTTCTTAGGATGATGTGGTCTAAACAATTTTCACCTCTGGTTGGAAGAACGTGGGCAGGAAGATAACCATGAAAGGCAAGACAGTCTAAGTATTCGTGAGAACGCATGTCAGATGTGTTTGGTTTAATATCTAAATTTAAGTCACCGGTTATTATAACTGATTTGAATGCATGAAGCGACGGTAGAACTTTATTTAGAGCAGCTATAAAACTATTTATGTTGTCTGTTGATGGTGAGCGATATATGCACACTATTGCTACCTCAGTACCGATCTTAATTATAAGACCGGAGGCTGATTGACAAAGGTCTGGTTCTTCACAGGTAGCTAATAAGTTTGATTTCAGATATACCACAACACCATCGCTCTGGTTTTTATGTTGGGAAGTCCTAAATATATTGTAGTTTTGCATAATTGGAATATTGTAGTTACTAGTACAAGGTAGCCAGCATTCAGTCAGTACGACCAAATCGCAATCAAAGGAAATGCGGTCTAAGTGCGTTTGTAGACTTAGGAAGTTACGTGTAATGGATCGAATATTTTGTGATAAAATTTTTATACAGCCTGTTAGTGTAATCAGTCTTAAACTTGAAACCAGTGGTTTGGTATCACTTACAGAACGTAAATTCAATAAAAAAATAAAACCTTTTTTTTTTCAATAAAGTCTCCATTTTTCCCCAAAATTATTTCACCCTATTACGCAAAGGTAAAGAACACTCCGCGGCGCGGGGAGACTGAGGTATGCGCGGGCCCCGCGCATACCTCAGTCTGCCGGCAGTGTCGTTATCGAACGTACGTGTGTCCCGTAACAAACGCTCGCAGCGCAGCGCAAGAGTGCGCGCCGCCCCACCGTTAATTTTTCGCGCAAGTGTTAGTGTTTAGTGATTATGTCGTACACAAACGAACATAGACCGAAATGGTTCGGGTTTACGCCGCGTCGGGTGATAACCTAACTTACATCTGGACTCGTCACGCAACAAAGGTAGGTATTTTTGCCTGTCCTAAGCCAGGAAAAGTATGAAGGGAAGTTAGTTACATCACAGGTTACCTGTATTTTATTACAATGATGTAGTTAGTTAAAACTTATGTAGGTATGTAGTTAAACGGACGGCGTTAACCTGCCGCACTGGCAGGTTAACGCCCTTTGCAGTGAATACGTAACTCGGGCGCATAGTATCCATGAATTAACGGACGGTGTAGGACAGAAACATTTTTGATTTTTTTAAAGAAAAATTCGTTTATTTATTTTTAAATTCAGACAAACATTTTTATAATTAAATCAACTACCTATGGTTTCAAGGTTAAGACTGATTACACTAACAGGCTGTATAGTTATGCGGATGTAATAGTATGGAATGAGTTTCTTCAGGTTTACATGTATGAGTTATTGATACAGAAAGCTGGTCAATATTTTCATTTATTTGGTTAATGTCACAAGCCATTGTGAATTTGAAATTGAGGCAAAACTGTGATGACAGCGAAGTTTAATAGAATGTCAGTCACATATAATAATTGAGACTGCTTTAAAGTGTGACTCTGTAAGTTTGTGTCCGCAAACCAGCAAGTGAAGAAATAGCAAGTAAGGCAACCAATTATTTTTTTGAACCGATTACTGAGATTATAAACCGGTTGTGTGAAAGTACAATGTGTGTAGTAGTAGTAGTATTGTGTATGAGTTAAGAAACTTGAGAAGATAGTTTTGTGGTGTGTTAGTGTTAGTGAATGGTAGCAGGTGTTGAGTTTTAATATACAAGTTAAACATGCGATAACATTATTATGAAATTTAAAAAATAAAGTAAAACTTAAAAAAACATTATTTAAAAATGGTATGTCTAAAAGCAAATAATAGTTATTTATGCAACCGTTGTATAATCAGGGGTATTAAAACACGAATGTGGGTTTATCACACGAGGCGTAGCCGAGTGTGATAATAGTATCACATGAGTGTTTTAATACCTAATTATAACAGTTGCATACAAGACTTTATCTACAATCATGCTGTGAATCCTCTATAAAAGATTCTCATAACATACCATATTCGCATACCTTATTCGAGTAAAAAAATGGCGGGATATAACACGATAAGACGAGTTGTTCTTTTTTCAAAATTTTAGCGATCTGGTGGTGAAAATGTCATTGCATGAGAATGTTCTTTTTTTGAAATTCATTATAACACGCGTTTGGATGATATAATGATCATTATATCATTGAGTGTTTTAATGTTGGCAATAAGCTAATTGTTATAGGTTCTTTTATAGAGGATTAATAGCATGATAGTAGATAAAAGTTATTATAGCTATGGAGTCATGCTTTGTTAATTGAGGACAGCTGTTTCAATTGTTCTTCATTTTTTATCACTATAGTTAGTTAAAAAATGAAGTTATAGTTAGTTAAACCTCTTTTTGTAATAAGGCGGATAGAAACCATAGTGTTGTACTAAAGAAACAAATTAAGATGAAGGCTTGTTGCATATCTATTTATTATGTTGATCTGTGTCTATGCAAGGTGCAAATCTAATAATATGAGTTTCTATCAACATGTATTTTTGTAATGCTTGATCACTTGTTTTACTGATGCCATCCTGGTGATCCCATGTTTAATTCAATCAGTAGTGCTGCATTAAATCAATCAATATCAAACCTGATCTTATTCCCATTAATTATCCAACCCTAATGGTTTCATGTGTTTTGAATAAACAACAAACATAAGGATTATTTGTTTCATGAATTTGTGCTAAGAAGTATGAATCTTGATTTATGTGTTAATTGACTGTTACCAAGTCTTGTTCACAAAATTCATATATAAATACTGTATGGATGTTGTCACCAAGGGCCTATACATAACAATATTCATACATATGGCCATAACACCACCTTATGATCACAATCCTTAGGATTGTCAATTGTCAACACAGTTATTGCACTGCCAGCACAACCCTAGTTTTGGTCAAAATCACCTCACTCTGCACATAACTGTGTCTGCTTAGTACCTCTGATACCATTGTTTCCCTAGTTATTTTTTTTTTCATTTCGTGCAAGAATGTAACATGCGATAGCAGCATAGCAGTCAATTGCTCGTTCACTGCACCAACTGTGCTGTTACAATGCATAAAAGTTTTCACTAATATGTTTTCATAAAAATAATTCTGAATGTGTTATTTTTATATGTGTGTACCTTGACCTTGAAAGAGAAAAATAAAACACATGCACTAAAGTTCATTTTCACTAATACTTATTTATTCTATTTTGTTTCAGACGTGTTGTGAGGAAAGCAATTGCACGAGTATACATTGTGTACCACCAGAAAATGAAGGTTAATCTTAGAAACCATTACAAAAACAAGAAATACAAGCCTTTGGACTTAAGGACCAAGAAGACCCGTGCTATGCGCAAAGCTCTCAGCAAACACGAATCTAAAATCAAGACCAGGAAAGAGATCAGAAAGAAGTCCCTCTTCCCCCCTCGTGTTTATGCTGTTAAGGCTTAAAATAAATAGCTAACTAAAATATTGTTTTTAATTTTTATAGTTCCTTTGCTCTTATTACAAATGAGTTTAACACAGTAAATTACTTCTCTCAATTTTGACAAGACCGAAATGGTTTGAAACCACTTGCTGTCTATGGAAAAACTTGCAACTGCTAGATGTGTTTATGGTGTCTGACGAAAAATCTCAATTTGCTTCGCTGCCTCCTGACTAAAGAAACAAAAACGGATCTATGCGGGGAATGTCACGAGATATCCATTATTGTTATATACTAAAACTTTTTCCAGAACGTAATAAACACTTCTGAAAATCGGTTCAGCCAAACACGAGATAATCGCGGACAAACATACAATTGATTTTGAAAATCTTCAATCCAAGTAAGCAAAAAATTCCCTATCTCAAAAACTGCTGAACCGATTTTGATGAAACTTGCAGTATTCCCTAAGTTGACTAATAGCTAGTACAACAAAATAAATCGGACTTGTAGTTCCAGAGATATGGGAATACAAACCATAACACAGATACATACATACACTTTTGAAATTTGGCACACATTTGTTTAGACCCTGATATAGAAAGAAAACTAGGCAGTTCTGGAAATATTACATACATACGGGTCGAATTGATAACCTTTTTTTTGAAGTCGGTTAGGAACAGAGTCCCACACTAGACAAAAAATAGACTGATCACTACTGCATAAAATCATAATTATTGCCAGACTATAGCTATATGAAGAGATAGAGTAAAAAATTCTCCATAATAATCCACTGCCTTATCGAACCTTTGCGACCCAGTGAGATGTGGTAGTAGTAGTTGGTTGGGGGACCGGGTATGACCGTGGGGTCAACGACAGACACTTTCAGAGTTTATCTCAACATGAATAAATATAAGGTTGTAGGGGCGCTCAATGCCTTATTCGCAAAATGGCATATTTCATTTTTCGTACATATAAACGTCTATTAACGCGACAGTTACCGCCATTTCCATAGTGTGGCCCTAGTAGTGTGAGAAACTTTCAGAAAAATTCTCGTGCACTACCGTGCTGTACCTACTATCAGAAATTTTGATTCGGCAAAATTTACAATACAATGTTACAAAATGTGTGCACCGAGTACAATCGCGAGCAGATTATGCGGTCGCGCTTCTTTTTCTTTTCATTTTCTAAATGGAAAATCCACATAGGGAGTAGTTTAATATAGATTTCTAGAAGATTTCTTCTCTTCGATTTAACTAAATTCTTTCATGTTATGAGAAAGAATCCTCCCGTTTGGCGCGGCTGAGCGTGTCGCAGGTTCGATTCCGGCATAGAAGAAGTAGTTGTCCTAGGTGTTTATCTAAGTGTGATTGTATGTTTGTAAATGCCACAGGAGAAATTACGAGAGCGGAGAACTGAGTTTTTTTTTTGACTAATTATGAGAAACCATTTAAAAATGATTCTTTATTACATCTTACGCACACTGCAATGATTGAATGTTCGAATTTCTAAGATACCACCAAAACGTTGACTCTGTAATGGGTGGCACTGGTCTCATGACGTAGGACATCACACGTATGCAAGTAAACAAATCTAAAAGCATTGCAGCTGAAGCGAATTTTATAATTTTTCTTTTTTCTATATTTTATTCTATAAATTAATTATTACAAAAAAAAAGTAAAATAAGTAAACCAAGGAAAAAAGAAACTACTAGGCTAGGCCTGATGAATAACTGTAAGCCCCCATTCGCATGAGAGCTTTTTTTGTGCGTTGAAATAACGCTGAGTTTTAACAAAAGGGTTAATTGAACTTAACTGTCACCGCACAGCATTTAAAATCAAATGCGGTTTGAAAAAAACGTCGCGTTTTAAAAGCGCTGACGTTTGCACATATATATGGGAATGCATTTGTTCTATTTCCGGCGCTTTTTTAACGCACAGAAAAATACGCTTGTGCGTGTGGGCACAAATTATAAAACACTAGCACTTTCCCCGCGACTTCGTCCGCGTGGGTTACGTACTTTCCTAATTCCCCCTTTTCCCCCTTAAAGGTTAAATTTCCAAAAACCCCTTCTTAGTGCTCCCCTACATTATAATAGGAAGCCGTGTGCAAAATTTCACATTCCTAGCCCCAGTAGTTTCGGCTGTACGTTGATATGTCAGTCAGTCAGTTCTCCTTTTATATATATAGATCAGAACAAGCCGCATGAACCATATCCCTTTGCCTTCTAAACGTTAAATACAAATGTGACAGTGACATTAAACTGACACTATTGACAATGTCACTTAAGTCATTACAAAAGAAAAACAACGCGGTGTGGTATGCATTCCCGGCGCTATAATTTACTTAATTTTCTAAGAAATAAATATATAACTTCTGTTCAACATGGTCAAACACTATATTGTGCACTATATCTTGTTAGTTTTACATATCCTCAAAACACAAACTGTTTTCTCTTATGATAAAAATGGCTATATTCTCTACTGTCCTTGTATGGGTAAGTTTAATACAGTAAACATTGCGTTTATAAAATGAACCTTTATTGCTACTTGCTGTATTCCATACAAATTTTCAACTTCTACTACTATTTATGTTACTTTTAGGCAGATTTGGGAATCAAGCTGATCACTTTTTGGGAACCTTGGCATTTAGTAAAGGTTTGAATAGAACTTTAGTCCTGCCTCCGTGGGTGGAATACAGATTTGGTGAACCTAGATCTATACAAGTATCTTTTGATACATATTTTAAAGTCGAAGGTTTGTCTTCATACCATAATGTGATGACAATGGAGAACTTCATGAAAGATCCGGCCCCTGTTATTTGGCCAGCTTCAAAAAGAATCTCATTCTGTTACACTCAAAGAATGGGTGAACATGAAAACAGTTGCAATGCTAAATCTGGAAACCCATTTGGTCCATTCTGGGATACATTCAATATTGATTTTATTGATTCCGAGTTCTATGGACCTTTGAATTATGACATTTATAACAAAGCTATGATAGATAAATGGAAACTTAAATATCCTCCAAAAGACTGGCCTGTTCTGGCTTTTACTGGTAAGTTTATAGTTATTATTCTCTCAATGTCCTCTTGTTTGAAAGCTTCTTACAAATAACTACAATGCTGAACTGCAATATGAAACAACTATGTACATAGTCACAAACAGTAAAAGAAATGCTATACATCTCTTTGACACTTTTAGATTACACTATAAATGCTCTCCATTTTAAGTGCAAGCAAACAAGTTCTAATTTATGGAATAACTATGCAAGGAACAAAAAAAGGCAAGGAAAGGAGCAAAATTATTCCATTAGAACATAATACCACAATAAACAGTATCCAATATGCTATTATTCAATATGATAGTATCCTATAATAATAATGCCTAGCTCTGAGCCAAATTTTATCAAAACCTTAAAGTTAGTGTTTTTACCCGTTGCTGGGTAAATGACTCTTTAAAGATAATCATAAGGGTTTTTATGTTTTTTTTTAAGTGTTCCTCCATTCTAGGAATTTCTCCTGTGTCGTGGGTGCATTTACAAACATAGAAACTCACATACACAAACACCTAGACCCGGAACAACTACTTGTAGACCATACAAATGGTTTGTTCCGTGCGGGGATCAAACCCGCGACATGCTGCGCAGCAGTCCAATTGCTCAGCCACTGCGCCAAACATGCCATCAGAATTGTTACTGTTGCTCAATTGCATATAAATAAAACATAATATAATTATTTTAAATGTATAGTATGTTAAATAATTTAATTATGTTTACAGGAGCACCTGCAAGTTTCCCGGTACAAAAAGAAAATGTCCACTTACAAAAGTATCTAAAGTGGAGTGATGATATAGCCAATAAGACAAGATTATTTATCAAAAAGAATATGAGTGGAGGTGGTTTTTTAGGTATACATTTGAGAAATGGACAGGATTGGGTAAAAGCTTGTCAGCATGTTAAAGACAGCACTATGTTATTTGCTGCCCCACAGTGTGTGGGATATAAAAATGAAAGAGGACCATTATCATTATCCATGTGTCTGCCAGAACCTGCTGTTATAATCAAGTAAGGACTTGTTATAGTAGTATCACCTGTAACTCACTTTACAACTAAGTCATAACAATATTTAAAAATATTCTTTAGTTTAAGATGAAATTATTTTATTCTTATATAACATTAACTTACAGGCAAGTGAAGCGGGCCATCAAGAAACTGGATAATATTAAATATGTTTTTGTGGCATCAGACTCAAATCATATGATAAATGATTTGAAGAAAGGACTACATCATGCTGAAATATCAGTTTTAAGGTTACAGCCCATGAATCCACATCTAGATTTAGCAATTCTTGGTCAAGCTAACTATTTCATTGGTAACTGTGTGTCATCTTATTCAGCATTTGTGAAGAGGGAAAGAGATGCGAGAGGTTTACCTTCAGAATTTTGGTCTTTTCCACACAGAAAGAAAAGTAAACATGAAGAATTGTGATTTGATATTTTTAGGGATTTGCGGAAATTTTGTGTAACAATTTCATGTGACTTATTAATAAATTGCATAATACGTCCGAAATTCAATATTTGATAAAATAATCACATAGCATGTGGTTATTGATGAGCATGCATAGGCTCTGGAAAGCGAATAACAACAAAAATACCCGCACTACATTAAAAAATACTGTGTGAGATTAAAGATCACACTACATGAACCAATGATATTTTACTTGTAATATCTTTGACATGAACGGCATACTGCAGTCCTTGCCAGCTGAATGGTTTTTATGGTATGTCTCTTTTCCTGTTACATACGAAATTATGTTTTAAAAAAATTAAAATTTTAAGTATCACCGCTACCTAAGCAGGACTTTAAAAATAGTTCAGTCGTGAGTCGACCAACATTTGGCATTAATTATTAATAAAAAACAAACGAAATATATAAATGCTTAATTGTTTATTAAACTAAACCAGAAAAGAAATCTGAAGCATTCTTTAAACTGCTTGATGGTAAATTATTGCTCAAGTCTCGTCTTTTATTCTGTTTTTGATTAACGTCTATAATGGAATCAATAGATTCAAAGTATGATATATTCCAAAATTTGACGTCATTATCATGAGAGCATGAAGCAATATATTGGCCATCGTGACTTATATCGAGGCGTTCCACAGGAAGTCTATGTTGGCCTACCACACCTAACTGACGTTGTGGGAACATGTGTGCTGCTCTCAAAATTCCATCTTCACCTGACGTCACCACAATATTCTGAGTGATAGGTATCATGCATTGAATAGCATGTTTTTGTCCAACATATTCGTCACTGTGTAGCCCAAACTGTTTCCAATTAAACAAGTATAGTTTTCCTGTTGATGCTGCTACAAGTAGTTTTGTGTCTGATCGAAATAATCCCATGCAAGTTAGCTCTGCATCATACTCTTCTGATGTTGTGTAGATTTTACTGAAAAAAAAAAGAAAAAAGATGAGTACCTACCAATCTACCAGTGTACCTATCCATCATATTTTTGTTATATCATGTTTTAAATGTCGAAAACATTTAGTACCTATACAGCGTTGCGTTGGCTAATTTAATTTGAGCGTTTATAATTAAGATACAGACGCTTGCACATCAACTTACCCTAATCTTTATTTTTTTCAAATAGAATATAACCTTATGCGTTTGTGTTAAAGTAAAAATCTATTAGAGAAACGTCTTTGGGCATTTTTGACCCAGTACGCAGTACGCGATCAATATTTAAATGTGGTTTGCTTTTAAGGGTCATTTCACGAAATGTATTTATATTTAACCTCCGACGCAAAAAGGGGTGTTATAAGTTTGACGTGTCTGTCTGTATGTGGTATCATAAGTCCCGAATGGATGAAGTGATTTCAATTTAGTTTTTTTGAAGTGAAAACTTCTTTAGCGGCGTTGAGCACTTTTTCTGTAATGGGTATAAAATCTTAAACTCGCGTCAGGACACGTCACCTGATCGAAAAAGCGTAGGACGGATGGAGAGTAGACAGCTGGCGCGGCGTAGGAGAGGGAGTGGGATACTCTCTTTCTACGGCGCGGCGAAAATTTATGCCTGCGCCTGCTGTTTCGTTTTTAATGTAATATAAATTGTCATGCAAAATTATTCCGTAACCATTTCAAAATATCAAAAATGCACAACGTTAATATTTTTTATTTACTGCCCTTTTGTCATTTCCACAAAATCATAACACTCGCCTCTTACTGCCATCTGTGGACATTTTGAAGACTCATTTACGTATGAAGCATGAAGGTTGCGTCGTAGCACATCGTAGCGACGCTCCGTAGCGCTACTACGCTACGTAGTTTTGTAAATTATTGGTAGATGGCGCTCAAGGAGACATTGCGTCATTAATTGGCTATTTGACTGAAAAGTTATAATTAGTCCGTCACTTAGATTATCAAAAAATATTCAACTCGTTTTTTTTCTTTTGTTTCGTAAACCAAAATTGACGGAGATACGATACTTTCAAAATTGGCAATACGTCACAATTTAGTAGAATTTCTATTGAATTCTGACGTCACGAGCCCCCGCTGTCGAGTTTTGATGCGTTGTATTTTGGTGAACATTCATTGATTTTACAAAAGAAAAAATACGTGTCCGTTATTTTTTTAACTCTAAATGACGGACTAATTATATTTGTAATTTATAGCTCTACTGTCAAAGAGCCAATTGTTGCAATACCTATGATTTAGCGGCATTGTGCACTTTTTTGGAATGGGTAAAAAATGTTAAACTCGCGTCAGGACACGTGACCTGATCCAAAATTCGTAAGACGGCGCAGGGCGCTTGCACGAATGTTCGTGTGTGTTTATTACTATTAAAGTTTTCACTTCTGCCGGCACTCCCAGAGTGCAACCCGTCGTTTTTTTATATTAAAGGTGACTTACGTGCGAGTATTCTTAGACATGTTTGATGAAAATCGGTTGAGCCGTTTGATGAAAAAGTTGTGGGGGTGAAAGTGGGGAAGAATAACCGAATGTCTGCAAATATACTCAAATGAAAGCACAATAAAATCTGTACTCAAATGAATATGAGTGTTCTTAGCCTCCCGCTCTGCCCTGGGTGGGAGGACTCATTTGTAGGGC
This sequence comes from Agrotis puta, assembly GCA_943136025.2. Classification (NCBI taxonomy): domain Eukaryota; kingdom Metazoa; phylum Arthropoda; class Insecta; order Lepidoptera; family Noctuidae; genus Agrotis; species Agrotis puta. The sequence goes on along the minus strand of OW964170.2, from coordinate 10,057,247 downwards.
TTGCAAATATTCGACAATTTTGAAATTCGAATATTCGATATTTTTTTGGGGTATATTCGAATAATTCGAATATTGTTCGAATATTAAATGACAAAAGTAAGATTTATAGAAATCATGTCCTTTAATTTCTAAATAGTCTTTATTCTCTGAATTAAAATAATACTATTTAAAGCTAACGCAGTGTTAATTTATCTGGTAATAGTGATAATTTATCTGGTAGATAGTTACCGGCCACTTGCTGGCCACTTAATAACAAGCGGAACAGCAAAGTCGCTTTTTTTGCGTTTCGACACTACTACGTAAAATATTTTCATTTGAAAACAATTTTGAAAACTTAATTAATGAAATAATTTTTGTTCAAAATAATCCAAGACATTTTGTGGTATAATTTTATCATTATAGACCGAAATTAGTAAGATGCCTATGATTAACAACATGTTTTAATTCGAAATGTGCTTATAGAAACGAAACGCATGTATCAATTGTTTTGTGTTTACAGAGTTTGTTTTTGACGGTTTTGTTTGTTTCGAACTGTGGAAGTTTATTATTAAAGTTACGTTTTTATATTTTTACCTTTTTAAAATGGAAAACCATTAATATTGCAATCCTTTTTTTTTGTGACTAAAATTTTATTTTAGTCTTGTCTTATTTTTATTGTGAATTTCTTGTATGATATTTTGATTATGATTTTGTATATCTACTATGATTTTGAATGTCTTTTTGGTTTTAATTGTTTTTATTTTTGTGTACATTTATAAAAAAAATAAAAAAAAAATAGGGGATCCCGATACAGACTCGTACTGACTAAAATCCACGGTGTCCTTCAATAGCCGTTTACGTTCCAGGGTCACGGTAATTCGGTAAGTCCCGCGGCAGGCTTTGGCACTCTAGAGGGGGGCCCCGTTATGCCGGGGGCGGGACTGGAGTAATTGTTCAGACTCGTACTGATTGAAATCCAGGGTGTTCCTTCAATAGCCCTTTACGTTCTGGGGTCACGGTTACCTGGTAGATGACCGCCTAAAAGGCAATAACAATGTTTCTCCACTTGAAATGTACTATAATGTAGATGATAACTTCCTTAACAGCCACTTGATCCATCTTATAAATTAACAAATACTTTATCTACCAGATATCGCTATCCGACACCCGTGAAACCAAAAGTTGTAGTTTATCTGGCAGATATGTTCCTAATAGGCTATATCAGAGACTTTATCCGTAACCGGTGAAACTGGCCCTGAGTATTACAATAAAATAATTATCACAACTCAGAAATACAATTATAGTAGCTACTTAGACTACTTACGTCAAAGCACGTAACTGAATCACTGGGTTGTCGTTGGGTATACAAATATACGTACATTAAATAAATAAATAATATAAATATAAATAAATAATGAATATTCCCGATCGTTGCCGAATCCAGTAGTAACACTCGTAACTCCCGCGCGTCGAACGACGTTACTTTGTTTGGAAGGCGTGCATAACGTTGAATTTTGTGTGCACGTCAGATTGTTGATTTTTGTTTTCTAGGAATCGGTCGAATAATCGAATATCGTAAAATTTCTATTCGAATATTTGAAACAGTTGATTATTCGAATAATTCGAATATTCGAATATTCGAATGCAAGCCCTTCTCATTTGTGATTATACCACGTTAAAATAAAAAGAAACGCTACATAGGTTTGGCCTTTTGCGAAAATACTTTTGCCTAAGTAAACCACAGCTTTTCCAACTAAGTATGTATGTTAAAAAAAAAGTTTTTAATAGCAAAAAAAAATTTTTACCCCTGGGGGGTGTGCGTTCGCGCAGCGGAATGTTGTTAAATTTTAAGATTTTAATTATGCAGATATTTAGTGTATGACGCCGTATAATTGTGTATGGTAAAAAAAAATTTGTGCACGCAGCCATTGTGGAGAAATTCACCAAAAACTGATTCCGCTGGGCGAACGTTGTCCTGGCGGAACTTTTTTTAATCCATAGCCTTTAGAAGAAAAGAGATGTGTCCAAAAATTAGTGTGTATTTGTGTGTAATTGTGTATGTATGAATAAAATTAGTGCATGCATAAACTTCGGAGATATTCAAGTTTCCGCTACGCGAACGTTTGGCCATTAGCTAGTTTTCATATAAAGCGCTTACATACAGAGTTGTAGATTTTTACATAAGTTGTTTTGAATTTGTTTATATTTGTTTAACAAACAGATTTAGAAAAAATCGTAGGGCTTAAAAGATAAAAATATAAACGTAAAATACGCTTATTAGGTCTTAGTTCTTAAAGTATGCACTTTGGGGCCTAGATTTTCGCGTTTATACAAACCATGTAAGTGTCTGCAACATGTTGCCAAGTACCAATCCTGTTCCGTTAGGAATTAAAGAGTTATAGGACAATTTACCATGAATAGATCACTGTTTATAAAGCAGTCAAATATCACGACGTTCTAAAGGAATTGCATGGTAAAATTTATGCCAATAATTAGTGTATTCATTCAACTATTCACATGCAAAATTTCATGTCATTAAATTCAGTAATTAAAGAAAAACAATTATAATACTGACGAAGCATCGAAAACCTACATAACCCGACCAAGTTCGGATGGCTACAAAAAAGCGGCCGTGCCATATATCTAAGAAACGTTCTTAACTTTCCAATATAGTATTTATTAATATGGTACAGTTGCGTACACAAGGGTTAGGAAAAATAAAACAATTGCATTTCTTGAATGAAAAATATTTTTTTAATAATAACGCCACTATCTACGATAAATATCGATTCAAGAAGTAGTTTTTTTAAGTTATTAGATTCTTGATCCACTGAAGTTGCAAAGGGGAACGCTCGTGCATGCCTAGTCCATTGGTTAAATAGTGTAATAAGCTACAATATGATAAATATTTACCTAGACAGTACTTACATGTGGTAATTATTTAATTTCCCTAAGGGGTCTGTACCTACGTAAATAGTACCTACTTTCTGTCATAGTCAAATACATTTAAAAAAGTAGGTGTACAAAAATAAATGACCTATAAATTATATCGAAACAACAATTATGTTATCACTTATACCAATTCAATACCGGTATTATACTGTAAATTTTGGGATGTTACCTAAATATATTGCACGGCCGCTTTTTTGTAGCCATCCGAACTTGGTCGGGTTATGTAGGTTTTCGATGCTTCGTCAGTATTATAATTGTTTTTCTTTAATTACTGAATTTAATGACCTGAAATTTTGCCTGTGAATAGTTGAATGAATACACTAATTATTGGCATAAATTTTACCATGCAATTCCTTTAGAACGTCGTGATATTTGACTGCTTTATAAACAGTGATCTATTCATGGTAAATTGTCCTATAACTCTTTAATTACTAACGGAACAGCATTGATACTTGGCAACATGTTGCAGACACTTACAAGGTTTGTATAAACGTGAAAATCTAGACCTCAAAGTACATACTTTAAGAACTAAGACCTAATAAGCGTATTTTACGTTTATATTTTTATCTTTTAAGCCCTACGATTTTTTCTAAATCTGTTTTTTAAACAAATATAAACAAATTCAAAACAACGTATGTAAAAATCTACAACTCTCTATGTAAGCGCTTTATATGAAAACTAGCTAATGGCCAAACGTTCGCGTAGCGGAAACTTGAATATCTCCGAAGTTTATGCATGCACTAATTTTATTCATACATACACAATTACACACAAATACACACTAATTTTTGGACACATCTCTTTTCTTCTAAAGGCTATGGATTAAAAAAAGTTCCGCCAGGACAACGTTCGCCCAGCGGAATCAGTTTTTGGTGAATTTCTCCACAATGGCTGCGTGCACAAATTTTTTTTTACCATACACAATTATACGACGTCATACACTAAATATCTGCATAATTAAAATCTTAAAATTTAACAACATTCCGCTGCGCGAACACACACCCCTGGGGGACCGGAAAAAATCGTAGATAATAAATACTTTGGAGCGGTCCCCGAACGCGACGTATATTTTTTAGATTTATTAATACATACTAAGGTACTTTAAGATTGAGTTTTTTTTGTTTATTATTTTTTACTTTTTAAAGGGTACTTGGTTTGTGTCCGGGGTTTTTAAAAATTTTAATTTATGATCCAATGTATGACAGAAAAATATATGTGGTTCAACGCAAAAAGTATTAGTGTTATGAGAAAATTCGTTTCAATTTGAGTGTGCTATGCTGTGAACGGCCAAATCTGAAACTATGAGGAATAGCAAATAACACCGGAAGGAGTCGAAGCCGATTGTATGTTTTTTTTTTAAGAAATCAATGGTCCTGGCCAGGGTTCGAACCCGTTGATGACGGTTCCCGTGTGGTAACAAGATTAAAAGATTTACTTTACCTTCCCTTCAGATCAATTGATGTTAGAACACCATCTCCACTTGCACACACAAGATACTTTTGAGCATCATTTGTTATCATATCACTCACATGTTCTTCACTAATTTTGATAGTGAAAACAGGATCTGGTTTTCTCATATCCCATAATTTGACAGTTCCACCATCATCACCTGATTAGAATAATGTGTAAATTAAAAAAAAAAACCTTTTAACTATCTTTTAAATAAACACATATTTTTTTTATGTTATCCATAAAGCATCGTGGATAGCTTTTTCATGAGTTTTAAGGTCTTCGAGATGGTCTCCATGTCTTGTAACATTTATTTAGTCTCGCGTGGTAGTAGACTACTTGGTATTAATGGAAATTATGTATTTGCTCTCTTTTCATTATCATTTATTGTTGGTGTAGCAGATGATGATAACAGGACCAAGTCACCTTGCTTCACCAATGCCCTTATCCTTCCTTTAAACTATTTATAGTAACTTTCCTAAAAACTTGTATTTGTGTGTTAGTAAATAGCTTAGGATATAGCAGGACAGCTTTTGATCCTATACATTATTCATTCTCATATAGAGGCTGTACTTAACTTACCAGTAACAATTTTATTGCTGTCCAGATTCAAAAGTCGATAAACTGGTTCATCATGTGCATTTTCGTAGCACCTCTTTAGTTTCCCTGTTTCAACATCAGTGGCCATAATTGTCTTATCCTAAAAAAATAAATATTATACAATTTCTTAATTATCGTCAATCACACACCACTTTGAGAAATACTTGATATGAAGTGGTAGCTTGCTGTATTTAAGGTCAATGTTTGATTCAATATATTAAGTAATTTGACTTATTTCATTCAGGTGCATCTTGGCATTCACTAACTTCGGACATTCACAGTAATGGCTTTATCAAATAGGTAGCGGGACGCGGGGCGCGGCGCGACGGTAGCGTGGCGTGTTCTTACTTAGAAAATATAATTGTGAAAGTCGTCACATAAAACGCTAACGTGTCGCCGATCTTGGCGGTGCGTAACACGCCACGCCAGCGCGATGCGATGACAAAGGAAAAGTGACAGACGATGGCGATGTTGAAGAAGCGCGAACGCGTTCGGCGGCGAGGCGTGTTTCCTGCAGTAGATATAACTATTACGACGCGCCCCCCTCCCTATTTGACGAAGCCTTAACATTACACCTATAAATTCTCTCTGAACTTCAAATTGTAATATCTCTATGCTTGCATTTCATTTTACATAAATCCTCATTCATGGGGACACTGGACCGTTAGGTCTATCCTCGCCTACAAAAATAATCGAACCCCTTTTTTAAGAAAATGATGTAATGGAAAAAAGTATCACACACTTTAGCAGTTGAAAATAAAGTTGTTCCCTCATCATCAAATTCTATATCTCGACACGCTTTTAGATGCAACTCTAATGTGTTCACTAGTTTTGTTTCATCATTGTTATAATCATACAGTAGCACATCTCCAACAATATTGGCAATTGCTATTAAATTCTTAGAAGGATGAAGTGATATATCAACAATGAAGTCTTCGCATATTATTGTTGGAGGATGATCACGTGGTTTGTTTTTTTCAGCTTTTATGGCTTTTACAACTTCATCCTCATCTTCATCATCTTCCTCTTCAGTTTTGTTTTCAACATTCTCATCTTCACTGATTTCATTTTCATCTGAAAACAAAAGACTGAATGACATTTCTTTTCAGATTTGCACAAGGATTCTCAGGGTGAATGCACACTTTCTGATTTCCTCTCTCAATTCACAGTCAGAATTCAAGATAGAAATTAAGAAAGATAGAAATGAATACCATTTAATTAACTGTCCCATTAAACATGCATTCTACTTTGTACAGTTTATAATTTTCTCAGATTGATTTACAGAATTTATAATTCTACACAACTTTAACAGAGAAGAAGAGATTTTTTTATATATGTGTGAGACAGCTTGCCGGAATTCAATTATGGATTCAGACTGTGTAAAGCCAACTTAAGTGACTAAAAATAATTACGAATTTAATTAATTTATGTAATACTAGCGACCGGCCCCGGCTTCGCACGGGTGGAAATTTATTTTTTAAGCTCTCTGAAAAAAAAAAATCCGGGATAAAATATAGCCTATACGGATTCGGAAGAATCCCTCTAAGTAATGGTAAAAGAAATTTTGAAATCGGTCCAGTAGTTTTTGAGCCTATTCAATACAAACATACAAAAATACAAAGGTTTCCTCTTTATAATATTAGTATAGATTTCATGAGCCTATCATTACTAGGGCTCGCCCATACAGGGTTCTATACCCTTATCTATAAACAGAGCAAAAAAAAAAGTCTGTTTTATGAAAGCCCCTTTCATTTTTTTATTTTAATGTAATAATTATTTTTTAAGTGAATTTAAAACTAAATGTTCTGTGAATATTTCAAGCATCTACCTGTTACCATTATCAATATCTAGCAAAAAGGGGATAAAAGATTTTAGTATGGAGGGTGGCCCTTGATTGCATGCCATCAGAATTGCGGTGCAAAACTATGTTGCCGTAACTGAATTGTCTATACTAATATTATAAAGAGGAAACCTTTGTATTTTTGTATGTTTGTATTGAATAGGCTCAAAAACTACTGGACCGATTTCAAAATTTCTTTTACCATTACTTAGAGGGATTCTTCCGAATCCGTATAGGCTCTATTTTATCCCAGAAAAAAAAAATGACCACCCGTGCGAAGCCGGGGCGGGTCGCTAGTGTATTATAAATATAATGTGCATCAGTTTTGTAAACAATGTGAGGTTAATGTAGATAGAATTTTTTTTTTACTTGGTAAAATCATCAAATGAGTCTTCCCACCCAGGGCAGAGTGGGAGGGACTATCAGACTCGTACTGAGTAAAATCCATGGTGTCCTTCAATAGCCCTTTGCGTTCCGGGGTCACGGTAATTTGTACAGTCCCGGGACCAATGTAGATAGATAGATAGAATTTTCTTTATTTTGCACACCATACAAATAAATAAAGGTTATAATAAGCTGGCCTTCTGATAAAATTGCTCAATGCAAATGCATTATAGCAAATTAAAAGAAAAGGGAATAGAACATTTTTGTATGGAGAGTAGCACCCTATGGGTCACCTGACATTTTTTAGTATATTGGGGTACAAAGTAAGTTATATATTTCGATAGACACTTAGACAAACAAAAATATACTGAACATAATGTTCTAAACCATTCAGTTTTAGAGTAAAATTGAACCATGGAGAAACAACTTTTTGTCTTTTTTCTCCCTGCAGGTATACACATTTAATTATGACGACATAATAACATCATGTGTGGTAATGTTATCTATGAATTCTTTTTTACCTAGAAACATAATAATCATCATCAAACATTTTCTCACATGTGAGATAAATGTATTAATTAATACCACTCACGTATACATGTTGTCATTATATATGGGCTGATACTGAACTAGGATATATAAATTTAAATTTGCCAGTATTTTTCAACACAGTTCTTGAGGTAGGATGAATATTTACACATTTTCTTCCACACACAGACAATCGATCATTTTGCGTCTCGCAGTCATGATGATGGCATCACAAATATAGGAAAACTTGAACCAGATAATATAAAGTAACATAAAATTGGGTGCTAACCATTATTATCGGCTACATCAACAACATCATCCTCATCACTGGAATATTCAAATATGCTCGACGAACTGTCTTCATCCGACGAGTTCTTATCAAATTCCTTAAAATTCTTTGTCATGTTTAATTTTGTTGTTGCACTACTAAAATTATTACCACATTTCACAACAAATGAACATGTGATAGTACTCTGTGCATGTGATGAAAATGCAGCACCTCTGCCACCTTAGATGAAAAGTATAATCTAAGTCTGCCATTGACAGTGGTCAGTAGTGATGTGCTAGGCGAGTTATTTGATTAGAGTAAGTTGAATCAAATCGATAATGAATGGACTAGAGTTACTCGGGTTGACTTTTTAACAGTTCGGTGGGTTTCTACTAAAAGTAAAGTGTAGGTTAGGTTAAGTTATTATTAATAACCGGTAAAAGTAAATAATTAATTACTTTTACCTTGTTTTTTGGTAATTATTAATAACTAACTGTTGGTAATTATTAATAATTTTCAATTAATCACATTTACCGTAACTTGAACATCTGTGATACGTACATACATCTCAATTAGTTCAACACCATCACTAAGTGACGGATATGCAAGGTTACCAACTTCTAATAATTTTTACCCTATATAATATTTATTTTTTATTTAGGGTGATTGGTAGCCGCATACCAATCATCCTAAATACAAACATTAATAATAAAACAATTATTGGATCAAGGGCTTGATTCAGAAGGCTGTACTCCTCGATACGGCTCGGATTGTGAGGAGGTTCCTGTCTCTGGAGTACTAACCACCGGTAGCTTGGACCCTGTTCCCAACCCGGCGGACAACTATTTTTATATTCTTAAATGTATTTTATTGTTTTGTTTTTATAAAATATTTAAAAATGTATAAAGGACATCACCCACGCTCCTTACATTTTTGGGCTATTTTTAAAAGTAAACTACCAAAAATAAACAAACTGTTTTAATAGAGTGTAACATAATAAACATTTTTATTACTACACCGAGGTTCTAAGTCAATTCACTGAGACGTTATTCAACCACAAAATATCTTCCTATTCTGTGTATGGAAAATAACTTAAATTCATATATTTCTATTTGTAGAACTTAAATAAACAAAAACTGACTTCTCAATCTAACACAAATATGTGCGAAATAAGATTTAGCCAGTTTTTTAAAGTCGGTTTTTATTCAGAAGTCAGTTTTTGCCTTTTTTAGTGTGTTGTAGACGGTTATGCAGTTATGCATAAATAAATGATAGCAGCAATTGTGGTAGAGTTTCCTCTGTTTTTTACTTCCATCATCAGCTAAGTAACATGAGAAGATGATTAGAAGACCAGGTATCTGAGTAGCATTAGAAAGTATTAGTAGAAAAACACTGTAGTCTGAGATTCCATTATCAGATTACGACTTGGTAACTATTGGGCCACATCAGAAGTACGAGTTTATGCTTTCGAATAAAAAATAATGTCGAAAATCTGTCTACAATTGATGCAGAAATGGGACAAACATAAAAAAAGAACTGTAAAAAAGAAAGATCTGCGGACTCCTCGTCCGCATGGCCCATCGTGCTGCGAGTTTTTTTTATCGTAGTAAAATCATCAAATAAGTGCTCCCCGTCCCAGAGCGGGACGGGGGTGACTGTCAGACTTGTACCGACTAAAATCCATGGTGATCCTTCAACGTTCCAGGGTCACTGTTACCTGATACTTACTTGGATTGTAGATTTTCGAAGACGCTGATTATACGAAGATTTTAGTTGAATATCTATATAAATAAAAGGAGAACTGACTGACTGACATATCAACGTACAGCCGAAACTACTGGGGCTAGGAATGTGAAATTTTGCACACGGCTTCCTATTATAATGTAGGGGAGCACTAAGAAGGGGTTTTTGGAAATTTAACCTTTAAGGGGGTGAAAAGGGGGAATTATGAAAGCACGTAACCCACGCGGACGAAGTCGCGGGAAAAGTGCTAGTCTAAACTAAAAAGGGTAAAACGAAAACTAAAAAAAAAGAAGTTTATTTCTTAGTTGGACCTGGCTGGACCGTATTAAAACCCCTGGTTCATTTCCTCTTACATTAAATATGGGAAATACAGAAATTCTTATTAGCAACCCATATACATCAATGTCATTGGAAACGTCAAACGTCGTACTCGTATTTGTTTACAACCAAATCAGACTGTCATTATCATAATAAAAAATCATAAGAAAAGCACTCGAGTCCGAGATTGACCGTAGTGTAGTGTAGTGAACCGTGTAGTAGATTTTCAGAAATCTTTCTACAAGCACTTTTACGCGAGTGGTTTCAGCTAGGAAGCATTAAGTTTAAAAATTGCTAAGTGATAAGTGTTGTAAAAAATCATCGGGCTGGATTTCTGATTCAGTTCTTTGATTATTTATATATTTATAAGGTAAGCGATGGACCAGAGTATTCTGATTTTATTGTAAAACATTCAACAGGTGTCTACTATCTTTTGATGGACTGCTTTTCCGCAGCTTTTCCAAAGGCTTATTTTATAAACACATTGGAAGTAATTAATAACTGAATGTATAACTGTTAACAATTTATGCTTTAACAAACAAATCAAATAAAATACCTTGAAGTTGCCAAAATTATTAAATTTGTAAGTTGCAAAAACTGAGCAGCTGTGTACAGTGGGCTTCATCAACTAACGTTGGTGCTTGCAAATAGGGTAACCGCAGACTGTACATTTTTAAGTCGCTTTATTATCCTATCTCGTAACAAACTTGACTGTCAGGATCATGCATACCAAACTTTACAAAAAAGTCGTTCTTCGGTTTACAAATTAGGATAACTTGCACATGTGGACTGTTGTTGACCATCATTAAGTAGGAGTCAAGGATTTCTGCCCAACAACTCTCTATAACGCCATAAACTGCATGTTCCCTTCAGTATCTGTATAGAGTTTACACTGTATTTTGGTATCAGTAAACTTTGAACTCACTTAAAATACCTTTCTGTTTATTGTGTAAAAAAAAACACTTGTGACATGCACAGAGCTGGTTTTAGCACTACCAGCACACTGGGCGAGATTTCTATGGCACCCCTTAAAAATGCAATTCAAATCAATATGTAAAGAGAAAAATGATATAATGAAATGACCATTTATTAAAAGAAATAAACATTGAGTAAAAAAACTTTGTAAAATTTTACTTTTCTAGCCTTTCTATCGGCCGGGCACGCCGCAACTGCGGCGTTATGACCCCTCTTTGAGGAGTGTCTGGATAGACGCCACGACATCCTTACCTTCCGCTTGACGTAGGTCCTCACCAGACACGGAAGTTTCGGGAGGTACCTGTGTTGGATGAGGAAGGAGAAACGGCTGAGTATGCGGTGCAGGTCTGCCCTAGTTGGGCAGAGCTCCGCCGTGTCCTCACGGAGGCGATAGGCGGCGACTACTTGCGCCCGGCTTTGGTCGAGGCCATGCTGCGGGGCGGACGGAGTGGGAAACGGTTGCCTCCTTCTGTGAAGCAGTCGTGTTAGCGAAGGAGGAGGCGGGACGCGTGAGGGAGAGCACAGCGTCCATCTGCTACCGTGACCCCGAAAAGTAAAGGGCTATTAAAAGATACCGTGAATTTTAGTTAGTACAAGTCTGACCATCCCTCCTGCCCTGCTCTGCCCTGGGAAAACACAAATGAAAAATTGCACCTCAATTTTTTTTTCGTGTAAAATCATCAAATGAGTCCTCCCGCCCAGGGTGGGACAGGAGGGACTGTCAGACTGGTACTTACTAAAATCCACTGTGATCCTTAAACAGCCCTTTACGTTCCAGGGCCACGGTTACCTGATGAGACAGTCCCACGTCCCCGGCAGGCTTTGGCCTTTTAAGGGGGCCCCGTCAGATTGCTGAAAGCTCTTTGAGGCGCGCCTGGAACACGACTCGCCATCGACCAGGGCATGGTGCATGGTCCATGATCGGTCGTAGAGTCACCCATTACTCAACGTCCGCATGCCCGCGCCTACAGTGGCCGAAAATCGTCTCGCAACGTCCGTTGCCGTGAGCGTCTCCAGCGGTGGTTGGGTCGTGAGGTGACCGCTGTCCTCTCCCTAACGCGTCCCTCCTCCTCCTTTGCTAGCATGACTGCTTTGCAAGAGGCGACCGGTTTTCATTCTGTCTCGCCCCGCAGCATGGCCTCGAGCAATGCTGGGCGCGAGAGGTCGCAGCCTATCGCTTCCGTGAGGACACGGTGGTGCTCTGCCCAAGCGGGGCAGTCCTGCACCGTATACTCCACCGTGTCTTCCGGGCGATACTCGCAATGGTGATAACCAGGCGTTTCTTCCTTTTCATTAAAACACCAGAAACCCGAAACATCCGTGCACGGTAAGGACCTGTGTCAAGCGGAAGGTAAGGACGCCGTGACACCTCTCCAGCCTCTCCTCAAAGAGGGGTCTTATCGCCACGATCGCGGCGTGCCCTACCTAAGGAGGCCTGCGGCGCCCCTTCATATCCGGCGTCCTGGGCGGTCGCGCAACCGCGCCCTACACTAACGTCGCTACTGGACAAGCACTTTGAAATGCCCTAGCGTTGAACATTTCATGAAATAGTGGTATTTTTCTTGATGCTCCAGCTAAAACTGAATATGAAAGATTGACTGCTATGCTGCATGTCGTATTTATTGCACGGAGCAAATATTTATATGGGTTAGTTGTTCAGGGTCTAGCTTGAGTGCTCTTAAAATTTGAACACGCTCTTGTATTTTGCCATCGTTTTGCTATCGCCAGATTATTGTCACCTCTTAAACCTGTAAAATAAAATCGGCACTGGTCAGTACAGTGAGGTGCTACGTATTGATCTCGCCAGATAACATCACGGGCCTGGCAGCTGGGGTGGGGGCTGTTATAGATGTAATTATGACAAATATATGTTACGGCTAAAGGTAGGTGTGAACCTAAACTTAAGATTAGCCGGCTAAACCTAGGTTTATCTTCGACGAAATGTTAATGTTAGTTTGTTCTATCTTTAGCCGGCTAAACTTAGGTGTAGCTGCAGGTCCTTGGCTAAAAATGAAGGAAATGGAATGGTCTTGCTTTCGCGGGGCGTCCACGCTTCCCAGCATGTCGACGGAGCCCCGCTTCGCGGGGCTCCTACTTCTGGGTGGTTTAAAAAAAAAATAACCACGAAGAGGATGGCGGGGTCTTTCAGACCCCGCCATCCTCTTCTAACCTAAATTGTCCGAGTCGGGGTGCCAGCGAGTCCCGAGCTCGCTTCGCTCGCTCATGTGTAATGAAAGTGATTATTTTTTAATAAAGTTTTCGTGTCAAAATAGTAAACATTATTACATTGTTTCCTTTTCCATTTCCTTCTACATTTTTAGCCAAGGACCTGCAGCTACACCTAAGTTTAGCCGGCTAAAGATAGAACAAACTAACATTAACATTTCGTCGAAGATAAACCTAGGTTTAGCCGGCTAATCTTAAGTTTAGGTTCACACCTACCTTTAGCCGTGACATATATAAGTGAAGCCCATAAGCTGTTCAGTTCAGTAGGCATTGTGGTCATGTTGTCATCCTGGATGAGTGGAAGCAAATCGTCAAATTATTAAATAAAGACTAATTTTGTCGTCGATGCGCTTATTAAGCGTTCTAAAATTTAAGAATCTTAAATTTTCGATTGGATTTTTAGAGTACTAAATCATGTTTCATTCGGGGAATAAGTATATGTTAAGAAATTTCATTATACTCGTATTTGCGAGTGATACACGAAAAAAAAAGACAAAATTTTCTCGATACATAACGATCATAAAGTTCCTTTAATTTTCACGTTTTTCGATTACATTAATTTTGGTGCGTCCTATAGAACTAAAAATTAGATAAATATGAACACAAATACATAATCGAGAGATGCTACTGGCACTTACGATAAATTGCTTGATTGTAATGCCGTTTGCACAGTACAAAGGTAGAGCAAAACACGCAATATGTATTTTTATTGAACACTTCCTACATCATTCACAACAAATGTAATTTCTTAAAACAAAAAATATAATATTACCTAAATGAATGAAATTAAATGCAGCCCTACCGCGTGTGAAGGTACCGCGCGGCTGTACTCACTTATTTCAAGAACAGAGGCCAAGTCACATACTGACATAATATTATACTGTGGCACTGCAGTTGTTTTGTTTTTTCCACGAAGTTTGTAGGGCGCGTCGTCACGCTGGCGCCGCCCTTGGTTGTTATCGGTAGTAGTATGTGAGACGCATGGGTGAAATCTGATTTTTCCTGCCATAATGCGCTTTCTTAATGAATCGTTTTGTCGGCAAACCTTTCTTCGTTTAGGGTTGCCATCGGATCGTGAAAACCCCGGATTTTAGAGTCCAGAACCCGGACATGCGTCGAAGTGCGCACCGTGGCAACTGCCTCCGGAGGGATAGGGGGACAGTGAAGTGTGCGTGTGTCGTGGACGGCCTAAGACAAAATTTTTAAACCCGGACTATTAATGAAGCCGGCCCCCCCGGACGCTCCCCGGATGCCCTTTAAACTAGGACAAATCCGGGGAAACCCGGACGGATAGCAACTCTATCTTCGTTGAAAGGTTCTTTCAATAAACGAAACATTATGTCAGCGGTTCATTTGGCGAAGAAACGTATGTCGGAGGTATGCTTCAAGTCTCAGATCAAAAAAAATAGGCAGATAGAGCGCTCAGAACACGCGAGTGTGTCGACCAAAGATAATACAAAATCCAAGGATAATACAAACTCGCGACAGTACCAAGCTACGCATCGTCTCGCTCACACGTCACTAGTGATTTGCCATTTTAAGTTAAAACATGCCGTCTTGTATGTTTAAACACTGCAAAAAATGTTCACAAAAACAAAGAAAACAAGATGGAATATCTTTCCACAGGTAACTCTTGTTATTTTTATTGTTTTGGTATTTATTTTCCATAAAATATTTTCGGCTCACTTGAAACACAAAACCTTAACAGTAAATCGTCTGTGTTGCTAGTTTAGGACGGGTAAATTACCCTGAATTAGGGGAATGTGTATTGTGCATAAAAAATAACAATCAAATACGTCAATACAACTGCACAGTCGTAATCTATAGTACCTATACAACATTCGTTATTGCTTATGTGAAACCTGAAACACGTGTCTTTTTTTTTTTTTTTTTTATCGTGGTAAAATCATCAAATGAGTCCTCCCACCCAGGGCAGAGCGGGAGGGACTGTCAGACTTGTACTGACTAAAATCCACGGTGTCCTTCAACAGCCCTTTACGTACCGGGGTCACGGTAATCCCTAGGTCCCGCGATCCCGGCAGGGAAACACGTGTCTAGTATTTTTTTCACGATCACTTATCAGATACACACTAAACTATTTCGCGTATCGCGTTGTGTCATAGGCGCGTGCGACTGTTACAACCGGACGACTGAAGACACACGCGGGGGGCGGGGAACACAACCCCGACCGGGTTGTGTTCCCCGTCCCTCGCTGCCTGTGCGCTGCCGCCGCACGCGACTTCAGCTGATCGCTTTGATCTGCCGTAACCTCTGTAGTGCTCGCGTATGATTGCGGATAGGTGTCCAACTCCTAACCATTTTAAATAATTTTGGGACAAAATATAACACGGTGTAAAAATTATTGGAATCGATTCAGTTATTGATTCTGAACAAACTATATTCAGGTTTCGCATATACTAAAAATAATGTTGTATGGTCTATGGTCGTAATGACACAAGGTCACTAGTTAGTTCCGTCCGGGTCGTAAAGACTTCGGGTCTCGTCTCGGGATGGCACCCCCGCGCGCGGGGCTGTATTCGTATTTTTGCGTGAGAAAATGGGACGGAGAGCATGCCTTTGAGCTATTCGGTACTTGTAAGGATGTGCCGAGCTCGCGCCGCTGGATTATTTTATTATTTGTTGCTATCTGGATATAACCATAAAGCAAAATCGCGTATCCAATTTGAAACATTAATAGTATGTTTGTACAATATAATTGGTGCAGAACTATGGCTGTTAAAGTTTAATGATTGTGTGTAAAATTATTATTATTTTAATAAATGTGTTGATTGTTATAACAAATTGTTTATCTTTTCAAACTAAAAAACCTGTCCTTAAATAGTTTATTAATCAAATTACTAAAAAGCGTTATGATGTGTTATCCGTTCTGATATAAATTAATTAAATAGTTAGTAAGTAATTACGCATATTAACTTTTATTCCTTATTATTATTCTGTTAAATATTATATACTACACGCTTTTGCTCTCTGGGTATAACCATAAAGCAAAATCGCGTTTCCAATTTAAAAAATAGTGGTACAATATTGAGAACAATTTAACTGAACAAAATGTGGGAGTATTTGTCAATATCTGGCAACCGTAAACGCACACAGATGCACGTGTTCGTACACGGCGCGCCATATTTGCCGCGCTCACTAAAATAAAAACCGGCTTCACTTTGTTGTTCGCGCACGTTCTATCTGCCTATTTTTCTTGATCTGAGCTTCAAGTCTGGTTCTGGCACTGGCTCGCTGTGCACACTGTGAACACATACATTAATTACTTTTCAGACATTTCTGTACAATCAATCAATCAACTCAGACAATCGCAGTCCACTGCTGGGCATTGTCCTATGCCTTCTGCATCCAGCTGGGGGTTATCCTTCGATCATGGGTTATCCCACACAGAAAGGAGGGCCTGTCAAAGTCGACGAATCTTGAAAATTTTAAATTCGTAGTTTAACAAATAGTCCCAATTCTCGGAAACTTGAGGCAATTGTCATTATTTTTTACTGGGATTCTAGAAATGTTATCTAGGATTACGTTTCCAAAGTTCAAATGAACAAAAATAATAAAGAATAACCACAATAACCGACAAATGGTACAGTTTGATCCAATTTCTAGGTTTTTCTTAAAATGCCCATAATTTTCAAACTGCATGGAATAACTTTTTATTTCAAATTTTTCTCGTGATGGTTATGTCACCCCGTTTCGGCTTGACGTTGAGTTCTGGGACACCCTGTATAGCTTTTACTAGCTACTTTGCCTGTTTCTAATAGTGTCAACATGGGTTTTTTAATGAAAAGGCTTAATGAGTATATTTGAAATTCATTCGCTACTTTTCTTTTATTATTATATCAAATAACCGCAAAATAATGTAAATAAAAAATAAGTTAAAAATAACTAAAACGCGACTACGAAAAAATCGCGCACTGAAAAGTATAAAACAAGAACAATCCGTGTTACAGAATTGTTTAAGTAATAGCCGTGGTCGTATGCCACCTAGCGCGATTTTTTCATAGTCGGGTTTTAGTTATTTTTAACTTATTTTTACGAACCAACTTGAGGACACTTTTAAGTTCGTTTTTGTACGGGATTGTGTATCTAGTTGTTATTAATGATCGAAGATTGGTAACCGTTTCTTTGACATTGATGAAATAAATATATCATCACGCCACGACCAATAGTAGCCGAGCAGCGGGTGAAACCGCGGGGTGTACCCCGCTAGCCAGTGTTCTATAAAAACATAAATTTGGGTTCAAAGTCGTGACGGTCTCGTCATAATAGTTCCTCATTAGTATTTTGGCGTTAATGAAGAGTTTGCTCCTCCATGGTGCAAATATATTGATGGACGCAATCTCCCAGCTCCTCGTTTAAATCTCTTAAATTTTCAGGAAATCGATCAAGGTGCCTATGAAGGAAATGCATCTTAATGCTCATGTTGCATCCAACTTGCTGAAAGTGCTATCTTTGCAGCTTGTGTCACTTTCCTCCAGGCGTTGGATATTTTTGTGTGGACGTATCTAAGATGTGCTTGTGCTGACGTGACGTATCTAAGATGTGCTGGGGTTCTAATGCTCAAGTTTCACGCAAGACAGGTCTAATAACTTACAGAACAATAGGGTAAACCCACATGGACTGATTGCCTTGTACCTGTATCTCCTAGACTAGAGCTGCTAGAAAAAATCTGAGAGTATATTTGACATTAGCGAACCCAAATTACTAAACAACAAGTGAAAAATCTCATGCAACAAAAAAAAAGTTGAATGTTGTGCAGTGTAAAAATAATTATCTATAGAAAAATGTCTCAAGTCCAAGCCGTTACATAGATTACATTACAGCCATACAACATTGTACACTGGCAAAACGTATTTTGCAATGTACAATCTACAATGCAGTGTATGTAAGTAGGAATCTTGACATTCAATAAAACAAAATTTTGTTGGAAATGCCCAAGAAATGCTCTTGTTGTTTATCACAAGAGCATACCCGACAACTTGTGTGTTATATGACTTTAATTTATTATTAGGGGGGTTGGAGTTGACGTTTTTTCTCCCTAAACTTAGGAGGAAAATCGCCCGTGGCGTAGTACAACATAATAGCGTACAGACGTCACCCGAGACGCACGGGGCAGTGGGGGGAGCACTTACGTAGGTGGTACCTCGTTGCCTCGTTGAGCTGACGACGACCTCGCACGTGCAGTGTACACGCGACCGCGTGAGCGTGACCTACTACTGGCGCTTTGGATAGCGTTGTTATCCTCACGTGGTGTACTTACTTCTGATTGATCTCAGTACTAAAGGCGTAGTTTACGAATTTTATATAGTAGAGTTATAAAAATTTGAACTTGATTCTAAGCAACAACAATAACTGAGAGTAATAATAAGTTCAAAGAGTGTTTTAGTTCAAAGAGTGTTTTAGTTCAAAGAGCTACAATTCAGATTACTTGTGCAGTTAATTTTGTTTGTGTGTATAGACAGTGTTAATTACTCTTGTTGTGTTTATTATTTCATTTGGAAACTTAGTGACAATTAAAATCTACTTACTACTTTCCTTCACACCCATGAGAAGTAAGTTTAAATTAAATAAGACGTAGATACATAATTAACGCTTACCTAAGTACAGATTCTAACATAATTCCTACGTACCTAGTAGGTGCCAGACATAATATTATAATCTAATTATAATTTGTAGGAACGTGTACAATGTGTAAATGATCGAGATCCAAAAGGAACCACAGAACCCAACCCTAAAGGTTCTGGGCAATACTGATCCTACCCATCCTAGAAGTTTCATCTGACACCAAAATTCGATATTAGGTACCTGTGAGGATTTTATAGTTTGATTTTCGGTCCAAGCCTTCAAGCCTTCGGGCACGCCGCAATCGTGGCGGTAAGACCCCTCTTTGAGGAGTGGCTGGATTCACGTTCGTCGTCACGGCGTCCTGACCTACCGCATGACGCAGATCCTCATCGGACACTGAAGTTTCGGGAGGTACCTGTGTCTGATAAGGAGGGAAGAAACGCCTGAGTGTCACCACTGCGAGGATCGTCCGGAGGACACGGTGGAGCATACGGTGTAGGACTGCCCCGCTTGGGCAGAGCACCGCCGTGTCCTCACGACGGTGATAGGCGGAGACCTCTCGCGCCCGGCAGTGGTCGAGGCCATGCTGCGGGCCGAGAGGGAGTGGGAAGTGGTCGCCTCGCGAAGCAGTCATGCTCGCGAAGGAGGAAGCGGGCCGCGTGAGGGAGAGGACAGCGTCCTTCCTTCAGCCGCAGTGGTAGACGCCCACGGCGATGGACGTCGCCAGACGATCTCCGGCCACCGTAGGCGTGGGCATGCCGGCGGCGAGTAATGGGCGACTCGCTGTCTGACCATGGACCATGCCCGGGTCGACGGTGCGTTGCGTTCCACGCGCGCCTCAAGGAGTGTCAGCATAGTGACGGGGCCCCTTGTAGAGGGCCAAAGCCTGTCGGGGTCGCGGGACTCACGAATTACCGTGACCCCGACAGTAGTACGTAAAGGGCTATTGACTCATTTGATGATTTTACCACGAAAAAGAAAAAAAAAAAGTGGCTTCGCCCGCGTGTAACTCGAAAATTATCCCACGCGGGATTGTAATACCAGGACAAAAGAAGTACGCGCCGAAGTAGGTGTATCGGTTGTTTAAAATACAGGCAAAATTAAATTAAATGTTTTTTTTTTGCAGATAGAAGATGGAGTGGGTCCTTCGTAGTCCGCAAATTCACAGCACGTTCAGCAACCTTGGATTTTTACATCCAGATGGATATCACGTGAACGAAAATTGCAATGGTGTTTATATTTCAATACTGCCAGTTTATTTGTTTAATACATTAACTTTAAATCACTAAGTACCATTTTTTATGTGTTTTAGCTGCTCTGGAGACAATTCTTCACAACATCTTAACAGAAGATAAATACTTGCGTACATATCGTAGGAGTATTAGTTTTGGACAAAATATCAAGAAAGATCTAATACCCCTATTAATTAACGCAAAGGAAGATACTACGATAGAGCTGTTAATAAGAATATTAGTAAACTTGACGATTCCCATAGAGTGTCTGCTATCTGTAGAAGTCATTTCCAAAAATGATTTTGGGAGACATACAATATTCGAAATAAATAATTTGCTTTCTGCTGTTAAAGGAGCGTTTACGGATCACCGTGCTACTAAAGTGGTTGTAGATTTTTTAAAGAAAAATGTTGATTGCGAACAAAAAGCAAAGTTAACATCCGGCCAGTGCACAAATATAAGTAACAGTCTTTTGTTTCTGCGGAACGTCTTACACATACCGGAGGAGCCTACAAGCCAAAGTCCTAGCCACAATGGGCCTCCTCACGCCATACAAAATCAAATTTTATGGAACATATTTAGCCAAAGTGTTGATAAAATTCTCATTAAGTTAATGATTATTTCTGATGCGGTAAGTCATGCAAAACTACATACATACTACGTACATATAACTATAACTCTAAGGTAAACTTATTATTTTTAATATTATTTTATGTCAAATGAATGAAGTATTTATTGTTAATTTATGTTAATTTGTTTTAGACTGCATGTGTGTAGACGCAACAGTGTGGCAGTGATATAAGTTACATATTAATAAGAAAGTTATTTGACAAGGTTTTAAGAGTCGAGATGTGTGTTTTGTATTCGTTTTTCCTTCCAGAATAAATGGGCAGTAACAATGGTTCAACTAATAGCATTGCTGTACAAAGACCAACATGTTGTTACTCTCCATAAACTTCTGAATTTGTGGATAGAATCTTCTTTATCCGAGAGTTCAGAAGATAATGAGAGTAACACTTCCCCACCAGACAGAGGAGGTACATTTCTTAATATTTATTCTACATTTTTACATACTATCATAGAGCTTAAGGGACTACTCACACTAGTTCAGCTCCATTCGCTGAACGATTTTGGTCAACTTTATACAGCTCTGCTTCCTTCACCCGTGTACAGCGTCGTAACAAAGAAAAGCCGTCATAGCGTATTATCTCCGCTGAAACGAACTTTTTGCGAACCTATGGCACTGAATATGCTCCGAAGACGGTAAGCTAGGTACTCATTTAGTATTGTGCTCTCAACATGCAAGTTCTATTTGCGGCTGAACAGCGCTGAACGCGGTAGAACAGCGCTGAACTCGCATGATAAAAAAATCATTTGTTCTCATTTTATACTTGTTTGCCGCGGAAGTTGCACGGATGCGTACGTGTATCCATACAAATTCATTGTGTTCTATGGCCATAATCTGATTAGAGCTGAATAAGTTTGAGTAGTCCCTAATACGAGATGTTCAGATAAAACTAAATGAGTACATCTTTTTAATCGAAGAATAGACAGAGAGTTAAACTTGATAGCTCTAAAGCTCAAACCTATGCATGTGAACTATAACTTGAAGTAAGATGAAACAATTTCTTTTTTCGAACTGTGACTTCCGTTTACAAATCTTCGCAAATAGATGATTCTGCTAGTCGTTCTGAGTTATGGATAAAACAACACAATAGTTGTTGACCGCCATAGCATGCTATGGCGGTAATTTTTTTATTCGTATATCAAGTAAATACCTGCTAGGTTTGTATAGGGGCTCTGCTATAAAGTAAAAATGATGTTCAGTAAGATTTGTTACTAAAAGTTTGTTGAAAATACTTATACTTAACATATATCGCATGTTGTTAGTAAGCATAACCGAGGATATTCAAAAACAAAAAACCCCTTTTTGATCACAGGTAGCGAGTCTTCACCGATGTGCACCTCGGAACCGACATCAGATTCATCAGACACAGGCGGGAGCGGCAAGAGTAACGATGTAAATAAGGATTGGGATGCATCCTCTCAAATGAACAATACCAGTGAGAATAGCAGTGCACCGTTCCAGAAAGAAAGGAAGGAACCCGAAGGAAAGGAATCGTATAATGAAAAGAAAAATAACTCTAACGATAAAAATGTACAATCAGATAATGTACGATGCATTTTTTATTATATGTTTGATTGGTACTTATTCAAGTATTCCGTTGACAAGTTATTTATTCTGAACTTTGTTACAGGGAATATCAATGTCTTGCAGCAGTGGCGCAGAATCTAAAAGAAACAGTCTGACTCAGACTCCTGGCACCACTGACAATAAAGTTGTTATTTCGGAAACTTCTGATTGCGGTTATGGTACACAAATCGAAAACCATGAATCGATTTCTACATCAAGCAATGAGGATGAATTACCGTCAAAGAAGCCTGTGCACCAGAAGCCACACAATCCTAAGCAGAGGGTCAACACCAAGGCGCGCATTGGGATCTCCGTGCAGGATCGGAAGCGAAAAAAAATTGCCAAGAGAGGCAAGTCCAACATGTAAGTTCATTCGACATTGCTGATAATTAAGTACCTACTACACTTAATAAACGTGTCATAATACTGACGTTTAATATTTCAGAATTAACGTTCAAGGATTATCACATAAGACACCGACGGATGACGACATTTCTAACGTTTTGAAAGAGTTCACTGTGGATTTTCTTTTGAAAGGATACAATTCATTAGTACAAACTCTTCATAACCAAATTTTATCAAACCATCAATTAGAAATAGACACATCGCACTTCTTCTGGCTCGTCACTTATTTTTTGAAGTTTGCGACACAAATCGAACTTGACTTGGAGAATGTAAGCTCGGTTCTATCAATCGATATCGTGTCCTACTTGACTGCAGAAGGGGTTAATCTATGTGAGCAGTTTGAACTAGCCATAAAACTCGGTGGTAATGACTTGAAGCCTAATATAAGACGACTTCATTTGGTGAGTGTCAAACGTTTTTTTTTTTTTGTAACGGTTAGCGAAGTGGCAAAGCGATTGACTTATGTGTTGCGTTTTGCGGGTTCGATTCCCTCACGGAACAAATATAATTGTATGACCTACAACTATCTTCAGGTCGAGGCGGCGAGTTTAGCCGCTGGCTAAAGCTAGTTTTATATTTTAAAAGCTTTCAAACATTTCGTAAAATTTGTATATTTCATAATCACATATTACAAGGATTTTCTGTGAAACATATAGAGCGAGCTAATTTCAGATAAGCAGGCTGTGTGAATAAAAAAAACTTTATCTATACCCATTGATTTCCAGGTTGTTACGGCCATAAGGGAAATAATTCAAGCTATTGATGTATATAAGAAACTACCACACTTATGCAAGGAGGACCAGGATGCATTGCTCAAGTTACAAATTAAAATGTGTGAGACTGAAGAGCTCAGATCACTTATTGTGTTGCTGTTGCGTCACTACAATCCGAAATATCACTCGAAACAATATCTACAGGTAAAGTCAACTGCTTGAGATCTTGCAAAAATACAAGCCATGTTATGTATTATGCTATCCCTCGGGTATGCGGACGGTGAGTTATGGGTGATTCGCCGTCCGAGCATGGACCACGCCCGTGTCGTGTTCCACGCACGCCTCAAAGAGCTGTCAACAATCTCACAGGCCCCCTTAAAGCCTACCAGAATCGTGAGACTGTCACATCAGCTAACCGTTACCCTAAAACGTAAAGGTCTATTGAAGGATCACCATGGATTTTAGTCAGTATAAGTCGACAGTCCCTCCCGCCCTGCCCTGGGTGGGAGGATTCATTTAATGATTTTCCCAAAAAAAAAAAGAATGATATACCTCATCATCTGCCTAGCCGTTTCCCAACTGTGTTCGGGTTGGCTTCCAGTCGAACCAGATGCAACTGAATATCAGTATTTTACATGGAGCGACCGCCTATCTGACCTTCACAACCTAGTAACTGGGTAATACGATACCTCTAAGTAAGACCGGTTACCAGACTTTCGAGCTGCAGACTAACAGCATCGACTGTCAGAGATTTACAAATGATAGCCAGGGCCAACGGCTTAACGTGCTTTGCGAGACACGGAAGAATTTCGTTATGATAGGTGGTCACCCATCCATAGATCAATTTAGGCAAGCGCGAATTTACTTGGAAGACCGGTCTGTGCGGCTATTATTATGTTATCCCTGAGTTAAATATTAAATATTGTTTTTTTTATACTGTATTTCAGGATGTCATTGTTACAAATCATATATTACTGATGTTCTTGGATGGTGCTATGAAGTTGCCAGAATATAAGGGTGCAACGAATATGATTGATCATATCAGACAGTATGTATTTTTAATAGTTTTCATCATTTATTAAATAACCCTGCCGACTACAAATGGTTTCTTTTATAATAAATAATTAAGTTTGCATTGTAACTTTTTTTGTGTGATAATATTATTATGCCAGGATCATTTATTTGGAGTATTTATTTTTTTCCTACATATTTCTTTTAATACACTGAAAAAAAAAGAAATTGCATTCATGTATGCTTTTTGTGAAAAATAGGGAATTATTATAATACTTAAAAGGGGTGTTGTCCAACAGGTTTGCTTCATCTGAAATAATGTATCAGTACGGCATATTGCTGGAGGACTACGAAGGGAACGGAGAGTTCGTCAACGACTGTATATTTACACTGATGCATCATGTGGGGGGAGAGCTCGAAAGCTTGATTACTTTATTCCAACCAAAGATTTTAAAGACATTTACTTCTATTTGGAAATCGGAATTCGAGATTTGTGACGTAAGTTTATATTTTTTTGTATTTTATGTAAATATATATAAAATTTCATTCTGTCTTAGTTAGTAGAAGACCTTGTGGAAAAGATATTAACACTCGAAGAATCCTCCTTATTATTAAAATAAACTTGTGGTTCAAGTTCACATCTAACAATTTTGTGACTAAGTCTTATTTCTTTTACTGGATAGTATGTTTTATTAGCTTATTATTTTCCGAGTGACTAATAACTTAAAAGTCGACTAAATGTTTGCAACAAATAAAATAACTTGCCAGCAATTAAATATTTTCGCGACTATTATATTATGTAAGGTTCAAAATTAAAGGTGTTATAAAAACTAAAAACTAGCAGCTGCTTTTAGGTAGCAAATAAAATATTAGGCGAGGAGCTACAAATAATGACTTGGCGACTAATAGACTGGAAATACAGCTCGGGACTTGCTGGCACCCCGACTTGGACAACTTCGGTTATTTTTTTTTAAACCACCCAGAAGTAGGAGCCCCGCGAAGCTACTGCCAATGTGAGCTCCTTATACTCTGCTCATTAGTGCAATTTTCGGGATTTTGTCCATCGGTATTTTAAAATTCGGGATTTTGATACGTACCCAATAATTTGGTGTTCATTAACTAGTTTATATTTATTCTTCATACAAACAATTTTAAATAGAATCTGATTTATATTATTTATGAATGCCCATTTTCTATTTTATTTTCGCCATTAAGTTTCCGCTTAGATATTAATTCAGTTCCCAAAAGAAAAACTTGATGCTAGTTTAAATTAAAACTTATTACGATACTCCTTATTAGCTGCCAACCCATTATATATGGTACCCACTCTATTTTTTTTTAAAACCTATATTCATTTTACTTAGTTGCCGCATTAAATACATGCCTTTTTTATTTTGTCCCGTATGTCTTTATAGCTATATTATCCTTTTACTACAGAATTTCATCTTAGTTTGTATGTACATTTTTACAAACTATTAATAACTTCCGCCTTTTTTTGTGTTTCAGGATTGGTCAGATCTCATTGAGTATGTGATAAACACTTTCATCAAAAAACCCCAATCTCTACAAAGTTCTGTGAACTTTCGTTTTGAAATTGAGAATTTCGACGATGTCAAGATCATGCCAAAGTCGAGTGAAAGACGCCCAAAACCAAAAGCTAAACCCGGTAGTGAAGCTGACGATAAGAAAAAATCTGCTGAAAGTAGTGCAAGCTGCACATCCAAAGGAAAGGCAGAATCAAGGTAATATGTTCAAATAACGTGCAATTTTTGACACACACCTAAAAACAATATTGTTTAATTCCTTTTATGCCTCCGACTTCTGTATCTTTTTTTTACTACATATTATCATTTTTAATTTGATGATTTTTTTTTTCATTTGATGATTTAACCACGATAAAAAAAAGTATAATTTTTAATAGTAGCCTGTACGTATTTTACCGCTTCGTTTTGATGTCATCATAACCTAATCACTTCACATTGTCTTAAATATTGCAGCAGGTGGACGGAAGAGGAACTATCATCATTGAATTGGAATTACATGCAGTGTAGTGCTCTGCCTGACGTAGTTGGCGAAATCATCACGCTGTATCAGGAAGACGGTATCATTAAATCGAGAGATTCCGTTATAAAGGAGCTTTACACCCAGAATATCATAAACAAAGAAGATTATGATAAATATGTCAAAGGAGAAACCGATAGAAATTTTAAAACAGTACAGGTCATGAAAGAGATGAGAGATGATGAAATTAACAAGCTTTGTGAACAGCTTACTCAAGATGGAAAGTCAAAGTTTTTAGATTGGGTGCAAAAAGTATTATTGGAAACTTGTTTCGCTAAAATATACATGGATAAATTATGTAGAAAAAGTGAAAGCCAAAATACTAACGATGAAAATGAAACAAGATTAACTACATTGAAGAAATCGAATGATTTACAAATACTGTATCCGGTATCGTATCACTCGCTTCGTAAGTTTTGTTTTTGGTTTATTTTATTTATAATTCATCTACTTGTTATTGCTTACTGTTATTTATGATTGACAGTCGCAATCTTTAACTGATATGCACATTTCTAGTTATGAATCAATCCGTGCCACTGGTGCCGTGGAACTGCAAGCAAGCATCTATTTGTAAGGATCTGAAGTTTCTACAGCTACTGCATAAGTTGGGATTCCACATGCCAGTGGATTCCGGTAAAGTTTTCATTCGGATACCCCAGTTCTGGTCTGCTGATATTCTGTATGACGTAGCAGGGAAAATTTCACCGATAGATAAAAGTAGGTTAATGTATTTTTTAATCCCAGTTTAGAAAAGTATCGATGACTCAAAATTAAACGCATGTGAATTGCTGTTTTTTTTTTTTTTTTTATCGTGGTAAAATCATCAAATGAGTCCTCCCACCCAGGGCAGGGCGGGAGGGACTGTCAGACTTGTACTGACTAAAATCCACGGTGTCCTTCACTAGCCCTTTACATACCGGGGTCACGGTAATCCCTTGGTCCCGCGACCCCGGCAGGCTTTGGCCCTCTACAGGCCCCGTCACTATGCTGACACTCTTTGAGGCGCGCGTGGAACACAACGCGCCGTCGAATTGCTGTGATAGAGTAATTTTTGATTAATTATCAACAGCCAATGACATCACTTGACTACCGTTAAATTTTAGAAAGCGGGCTTATCAAATACTGGCTGCTGCCCGTGCCCGTTAATTCGCGTCTTGACTAATTTGTAATAGCTGTGATAGCTCGGCTAATATACATGATATAAATATAATTGCCTATGGCATTCAGGAATAATAATAAATAAGAGAATTGTATTATTCGTTCTGGAGACTACTTCTTACGCGTTATGTGCTATCAGATTTAAATTTAACCTTTTTATAACATTAGTATAGGTGTGTCAGAATTTTTGAGTAAGAACCATGGTTTTATTATTTAAATATTTTTTGCAGCTAAACTTAAGTTCTCAATAAATGATATATCGGAGAGCAGTATTTCAAAGCCAATGCAACAAGAAAATTTGCTATTGTTGCCTGCTATCTCAAAAGATATCATTATGATGGAGAGTCCAGATAATATCTACCAGATACACAAACAAAAACACCTTGCCACTATGGTTAACTTCACGCCAATGTGAGTACATTTATCCTATACTAGATCTTACCCGAGGTTACGCCATCGCTTCTCGGCTCCTATTCATTGTAGCGTGATGTAAATTATAGTTTATTAATTTCGAACCAGTAGTTCTCGGGATAAGCGCGTTCAACCAAACAAACAAACTCTTCAGCTTTATAACATTAATTTGTATTTGTTTGATCATATAGCAATTTAAATAGGGTCGATGCAGTTTATCGTATTTTCCCATAATTCTCTAATTCTATTCCATTCACCAGTTACCTTTATTAGGCCATATTTTAATAGTAGATTATGCACCGAGGGGCTAAAGTTGTGTCTTATGTCACGGGCGTCATATTGAATCTCGAGCGCAATGAAGGATTCGGGATTTAACTCCCGAGCGTAGCGAGGGAGTTAAGAGTTTAACTCACGAGCGAAGCGAGGGAGTTAATACAAGAATCCTGAATGCAGCGAGGGATTCAAGCTAGCCCAAGGCAAAGACACCTTTAGCCCAGAGGAGGATACTCTACTTTTTACACCTACTGTGAGAAAATAATAGCCATAGTACGAAAAACAAAGTATTTATTAAATAAAAAAACAGTAAGAATAACATTTAGAAAAAAAAAAGTATCTTCTATGGTTTTGTCGTGTTTGTCCTAATGATATCACTCTCATGGATGTGGCGTTTGTGTAAACTAAGTTTTATACAGGGCTGGTAGAATGGTTTTGGATGATTGACTGTATGCATTTTGAATTTAGAACGTCATTGGAGACGCTCGTGAAAATAGAGTATTTTTGATAAAATGTGATAAATCGACTATATTATAGATAGGTTTTATTATTTATTTATTTATTTACAAAATCCACAGCAATCTTAGTGCAGTTTATTTAAAATAAATTAACTAATGTTACAGCCAATTACTAATACCTACGCCGTAATACCTACGGTATTACGGCGCGGTACGGTATTTGTTATTATTAATGCCAGTTTTAATGTTATTTCATTCCTTTTAAAAAATGGTTCGTAGGTAGTTATCTAATTATTCTTACAATATTATGTCTTCGAAAACATGGCAACGATATGAAGAAGCAATCGTTATGATTTTTTAGGAAATCGAGAATATCATCCACGCGTAATAAGGGTTTAGAGAATAGCTTTCCTCTTTCTGGCACACTAAATCAGACTTGGCTGAATGGGCTCAGCTCCCTTTGCCTGCCCCAAAGAGGGACGAAAAGAACCAAAAAAAAAAATCTAGGCTGCATGGGCTAGATAGATCCCTTTGTCTTCCCAAAAGGGAAAAGAAAATTAAAAAAAAAAATCTTTCTGGCACCAAAGGGTGTTTGTTGTTTATAAACATATTCCAAATTCAAATCACATTATTGACCAGCGGGTAATAATGAAATCCAGTACAACATTATTGACCGGCTGTGCCCTCGGCCACTAATGACTCACTTTAGGTTAAGGTTGCTTGACATATAATTTGACATTTTCGAGCAGGTGGTGTGAAAAAATCATTATGTAACCGCATGTCTGAGTAATTTGGCGAGACAGTAAGGGCTAGTTTCGTAGTTAAATAACCACTAATGTGCAGTTGTCTGTACCTAATCATCAGCTCAGCACGAAACGTAATAGTGTTTCGTGGAAGTGCCTTCTTATTTGTACATTTTAATTTATTAAATTTAGTTAGTGGTTAATCGTGAGATATGAATGACTCAATTTTCTCTACCGTTTTTTAGCATTCCTCAGAAAAGCAATTCCTAAAGTTCGTTCCGCGAAAGGTATTCGGTGATTATCCTGTAAGGACTAGTTTAAAAGTTTAGGAACCCCTGCCTTAGAAAACTGTGGATAATACTCGTTCTGTCATCCGCGATGGATATTCAGAAACATTTTCTTTAAAAAGAAAACATATTTTGATTATAATACCTGTTTCAGGCCTAGCTCTTCATTCAACTCTGATGGCAGTGATGTCGAAAAACAAAATTGGTTGGAAGTGGTGCAAAAAGCACAAGAGTACAAAATACCCTTGAACTTGGGAAGGTAAATATTGAGTAGATAATAAATTATATATGTAATAAAAAAAAAAACTAATTTCAATCCATCAAATTGAATCTAGTTTTAAGTAATGCTTGTGTGTTGAGTGACGTTCTATAAATACGGGACTTACTCCCGTAATTTGTTCTTTAAGCTAACTAAATTTTGTGTAGTTCCTTTTCAAATCTCTCCACATTTTCAATGCAACCAATCCGAATAATCATTCAAATCGTTTTGTATCTGAAAACTCGTTAAGTGAAAGTAAATGACGAGATAACTATCCACTACACCACTACAAAACTTTTACTATATGTGCATTATTAGACGGAGTGGGAAGCGGTCGCCTCCTTCTGCGAAGCAGTCATGCTCGTGAAGGAGGAGGCGGGCCGCCTGAGGGAGAGGACAGCGTCCTCCCTCCACCCCAGCCGCAGTGGTAGACGCCCACGGCGTCGGACGTCGCAGGACGATCTCCGGCCACCGTAGGCGCGGGCATGCGGGCAGCGAGTAATGGGCGACTCGCTGTCCGACCATGGACCATGCCCGGGTCGACGGCGCGTTGTGTTCCACGCGCGCCTCAAAGAGTGTCAGCATAGTGACGGGGCCTGTAGAGGGCCAAAGCCTGCTGGGGTCGCGGGACCAAGGGATTACCGTGACCCCAGTACGTAAAGGGCTAGTGAAGGACACCGTGGATTTTAGTCAGTACAAGTCTGACAGTCCCTCCCGCCCTGCCCTGGGTGGGAGGACTCATTTGATGATTTTACCACGATAAAAAAAAAAAAAAAATATGTGCATTATATTATTTGAACCCGCGAGATCGGGAACTATTTGGGTAAAACCAAAAATCTGCCGGAAGTCACTATTCCACGCGAACGAAGTCGCGGGCAAAAGCTAGTGTTTCATATTATTTTTTTTTTTTTTTTTTATCGTGGTAAAATCATCCAATGAGTCCTCCCACCCAGGGCAGGGCGGGAGGGACTGTCAGACTTGTACTGACTAAAATCCACGGTGTCCTTCACGAGCCCTTTACGTACCGGGGTTACGGTGATGGGTAAGTCCCGCGACCCCGGCAGGCTCTGGCCCTCTACAGGCCCCGTCAATGTGCTGACACTCCTTGAGGCGCGCGTGGAACACAACGCGCCGTCGACCCGGGCATGGTCCATGGTCGGACAGCAAGTCGCCCATTACTCGCTGCCCGCGTGCCCGCGCCTACGGTGGCCGGAGATCGTCCTGTGACGTCCGACGCCGTGGGCGTCTACCACTGCGGCTGGGATGGAGGGAGGACGCTGTCCTCTCCCTCAGGCGGCCCGCCTCCTCCTTCACGAGCATGACTGCTTCGCAGAAGGAGGCGACCGCTTCCCACTCCGTCTCGCCCCGCAGCATGGCCTCGACCAATGCCGGGCGCGAGAGGTCTCCGCCTATCGCCGTCGTGAGGACACGGCGGTGCTCTGCCCAAGCGGGGCAGTCCTGCACCGTATGCTCCACCGTGTCCTCCGGACGATCCTCGCAGTGGTGACACCCAGGCGTTTCTTCCCTCCCTATCAGACACAGGAACCTCCCGAAACTTCCGTGTCCGGTGAGGACCTGCGTCATGCGGTAGGTTAGGACGCCGTGACGCCTATCCAGCCACTCCTCAAAGAGGGGTCTTACCGCCGCGATTGCGGCGTGCCCGGACCTCGGTTGCGACAGTCGCTCCCTCCATACTGCCCTGAGATCGCGCCGGAGCTCTTCCCGCCGCGCCTCGACCTGTCGAGGCAGCGGGGATTCGCCCCGGCGCTGCGCCTCCACGCGCCATTCGTAGACGCGCTGGAGGGCAGTCGCCTCCAGATCCCAGGGCAGCAATCCTGCTAGGAGGTTGGCTGATTCGCCGGCGATCGTGCGGTATCCCCGGATCATCCGGATAGCCATGACCCTCTGGCATGCGACCAGCTTGAGTGGTCGCGTCCGGATGCTTAGGGCCCACACAGGGGCCCCGTAGAGGGCCATGGACCGCACGACACCGGCGTACAGCCTCCGGCAGGAGGCGTTTGGCCCGCCGAGATTGGGCAGGAGTCGCCTGAGGGCGCCTGCTGCCCGGTTCAGCTTTGGGGCCAAACGTAGGAAGTGCTGTTTCATATTATTTAAATAAAAATTGATTAGCCATGTATGTTTTTTTTCATGTGTCTATATCATTGATATTAATTATATTTTAAATAAGTATATAAAAACCGAATCTAAAACTTTCACAAAAATAGAGTGCACGATTTCAAAGTGTAGGTACTCATGTTAC
This sequence comes from Agrotis puta, assembly GCA_943136025.2. Lineage (NCBI taxonomy): Eukaryota > Metazoa > Arthropoda > Insecta > Lepidoptera > Noctuidae > Agrotis > Agrotis puta. The sequence continues at coordinate 10,024,937 of OW964170.2, read as the reverse complement.
CGGAAATGTATGATAGCTAGGAATTGACGACTTTGTATGACGATTTGTACGACTCCGAAGCTATTTAGAAAACGTATAAAAAGTGTTTTAGGTGCCCATGTAGACGGAGCCTCGCTGGGCGGTGCTTCTATTTCGGCGTGCAAGGTGTATAGGAACCTAACCAAACCAAACCTCGGGGTGCCTAAGAGTTGTTGGTGCCTTTGAAAGTATACTTTAGAGGCATCCCGAGGTTCGGTTTCGAGGTTTCACACATTTTGGGGCGATTCAAGGAATTATATACATTTCCTAGAAATTGTATACAATACACGGATTACATACATTTCCGTTAACACATACATTGTAAATTAGTATTGCGTCCGTTAGAAATATAATAACAATACACTACTCTCATTAAAAAGACAACTTTATGGTCAATCAGAATTTATGACTTTTTGGTTTTAATTTTGTTTGATTCATCGTCGACACTTTCTTATGTGGCATTTGCAAGAAACTGTGCCATCTTAGGATTTTTTACATATCAAAGCTTTGTTATATAAATAAAATTGAAATGCAAGAACACCGTGTAACAGGTCCAGTAGTTTGTTACGTAGTCTAATAATAATTTATGTATTGTCCCCAGTGTATGCGAAACGGCGTCAGTTGCTTCCGACTTGACCCGGATGTATGTGTCGGACGAGGACGAGAAACCAGAAGTGGTCCGACCCATCATAAAACTCGATCCTATGGTTGATGACCAATGCGGTGATTTTGATGAAGAAAATATAGGTCAAATCCCTAGAGGGAGTTTCTTTTCTTCTTTTTAAGTTGTCGTTTATCATTTTTTTTTATGTGCATTTTAACATTATTTTGTTGAAAATCAAATGTGGAACAGTATTTCTTAATACTCTTTCGAACATTTGAGTGTCCGTTGTAACAATTAATTACGTTTTGCTTTTAGATAGATAATATTATACATATGTTACGTAAATCTAAGATACCTAGCACTTATATTTAGTTTCTATTTTTACAAGATAATCGATTCAAAATTTGTTTGATGTAAAGTATTAGGAATTATACAACCTACGTGTTGTGTAACATTTTAGTAACCTACACGTCACACACATTTAGTACTTTATGCATTCCTAAGTTTTAAGTGAATTAATGTAAGTTTGTAAGATGATTAATATATAACGAAAAAATGTATTTGAAAGTGTGTGTAAATGTGTTGTCACATTGTGATAGGTATTCACATAACGCTGTCTTTGCATAAGTCCTTTTAGGGTAACATTTTTAAAACATTTTTATTAGATGTGATAATTATGGCGATGAGAAATAAATGGATTTCGATTTTAATAATTTGTAATAATTTATTGAACAAATAACAACATTACTTGATACACATCTAGCAACAACAATAGAATAACAATAATATTACTGTTTGAACACGCCGCTCATACACGTCACACTCATTAAACGAAGTATGTACAGGAAATAAACGTAAAGCTAATTATTATAACAATCCAGTCAGGTACGTTCCTACAAACTTTTGCGAGAAATTGAATTAGTGATTGTTAAAAGTATTAAGCCCAGCGTTATCTCCGCTTTGGTTCATTGTATCATGGTAATTTTTTATAGCTTGTTCATAATTTTTTGATTCATAAGTTTCTGCATCATGCCCGCCGGCATTTCCATAATAGCTTGACGGTGCCCCGTAACTACCAGAGGTTCCCTCCGAAGAATAATCATCGTTGTATGGTGCAAAACCTGGGCTGTAGCCCGAGTTATCTCCGTTGTAGGATGCAGGCCCGTAGGAGTCACTATTTGAAGATCCGTCTCGAGAATGTGCTTCTTGCACCTGGTAAGAATTTCCTGGAAAATGGCTCTGGCTTCCTTGGCTACCGAGCGGTTCGTGTGCTTTCACCGACGGAGGAGATTCAACATGGGGAACCTTTACTATCTGTGGCACGGGCACGGGGTAAGGCTTATTAATGTGCACGGGGTAGGGCACTTTTTGAATCACTTTCACTGGGTATGGCACTGGTACCTTGACAGCTACAGTTTTCGTGATTTTTATCACTCTGACGGGGGTTTCTGGTATTTCGACGTGTTCACCGAGAACTTGTAATTCAGTTTCATAGTGTTCTACAGGTATAGTCTGGACATGATGGTGTGAATGATGTGATGCAAACCCGTAGTACGAGCAGCACAGCAATATTATTAATTTCTGAAAAAAAAGAGAAAAATCTTTTAGCGTAGGTAAGTACAAAAATACTGATCCAAAAAATTGCAGTCTTTTTTATTTTAGGGTTGTTTCGTGATTTTCCGTTTATAATATAGGCGAACTTCCATACAATATTTTATGCTCCGTTTAACAACTTCCAGAAACTAATTTTATTATTTAATTGCTTTCAATCTTTTTACCAGTAAATCCTGTCCCGAATTTATATTTTAATAATATATGAAACAAAACATTCATAAGAAAAGTTATGAATTTTTTTTTTCTTTATTTTTATTAAGGGGTTTTTTTCAATAATGAAGATGTAAAAGTTATGAATATTGTGACGCATAATTTTTCTCAAAGGGAAAGGTAGGCAGAAGTATTAGATAGGTAGGTACCTACACCTAAGTTTTGTGAGCTACGTACCTATGTGACACTGCTGTAAACCGGAGTAAAAACCCAAACTAAATTCAACTAATAAGAAACTCATGACAGAAAAACCCAATACACTTGCGATTAATTTCCAGAGGATATAGAACTCGTAACAGTTGATGTAAGTGTTGCACTATATTGTCAACTGTAATCGTTTTTTTCCTGACCTACGTAACATCTAGAGCAAAAACAGGAAGTAGGTATTTGTTATATAAAAAGTTACATAAGAAGATCGACAGCTTTAGACTTGACGAAAAAAAGCAAAAACAAAATTATTGAGCGCAATCGTGGTAGTAAAATGAGAGCAATTGAATTGTTTACTAACCAGTATTTCCATTGTCGTAAGTACAAGTGTGCGTCTGCGGCGCAGTTAAAAAACTACCGAATGGCGAGTCAGCTTAGTGGCTTATATATCGCACATTCTCTTTGAGCGAGAGACAGGCTTACGTTCGACGCTGCGATCGTCCAATTACTTTCTTCAGCAGGTTATAGAAGTGGTCAGACTTGCAATAACTATGACCGAGTTCAGTGCGAATAGCAAGCACATCTTAAACTTTAATAAGTTCTTGGACTTGACGAAATAAATCAGCCGCCCCATGCAATACGTAACATAACTGAAAAAATCGAATTAGTCCTTCAGTTAGATTAGGGATAGAGGGGATAGGTATCAAAGAATATTTGACCCCCATTTTTAAGGCTCCGTGCTTTAAAAGTAAAAACGGGGCCCTAATAGAATCATTTCGTTGTATTTCTGGATGTTCGTCTGTCAAGACCCTTTATCTCATGAGCTCATAAGAGGTTTTGGGCTTAAATTAATACCTATCAAATATTAGCAGAGAAAAAATCAAACTAGAAGGTTGATTATTTTATCTGCCGGAGTCACGGGGCTGTATTATCGGGTAACCGTGACCCCGGAACATAAAGGGCTATGGGAAGTCTTATTTGATAATTTTACGTCGATAAAATAAAGGCAACCCACGTGTTACACGATACGTACGACACAATTAAAATTCAACCGTTTATGATCCTGCACTTTTTTGTTATTTTTTATTATTGTGTGGCTTGTCTATTGGGAAATGGAACAGACGTTGGTGATCCATCATTCAAAAGACAGAGGTTAAATTCATCAATTATATTGTATAGGCATCTAAAACTCTATTATATAAGGAACTTCCCGTTGATCTACAATCGTGGAGTCCAGAAATTGGTCATTTTTACTTTAAATACTAGCTGTTCCCCGCAGTTTCTGCTGCTCGACTCTTCGTGGTGGTGACGTGATGTTATATAGACTATAGCCTTCCTCGATGAACAGACTATATCCGACACAAAAACAAATTTTCAATTTGAATCAGAAGTTCCCGAGATTAGCGCATTTAACCAAACAAACTCTCCAAGTTAATAATATCAGGGACTGATTCAGAAAGCAACTCTTTTGTTTGGACACGGCGCACATTGTTAGGTTCCTTTCTTTGGAGCCCTGACCGCCGGCGCCGGTAGCTTTGGACCCTGTTCCCGATACCGGTGGGCCACTAATAAATTATATTTCTAAATGTTTTTTTTGAAAATTATTTAAAAATGTACGTGGGTAAGTGAAAATCCAAACTAATATTATTAATGCGAAAGTAACTCTGTCTGTCTGTCTGTCTTTTCTTCACGCCTAAACTACTGAACCGATTTGTGTGAAATTTGGTACAGACATAGTTTGGAACTTGAGAAAGGACATAGGATTTTTTTTTTTATCGTGTTAAAATCATCAAATGAGTCCTCCCACCCAGGGCAGGGCGGGAGGAACTGTCAGACTTGTACTGACTTAAATCCACGGTGTCCTTCAATAGCCCTATACGTACCGGGGTCACGGTAATCCCTTGGTCCCGCGACCCCGGTAGGCTTTGGCCCTCTACAGGCCCCGTCACTATGCTGACACTCGGCGGCGCGCGTGGAACACAACGCGCCGTCGACCCGGGCATGGTCCATGGTCGGACAGCGAGTCGCCCATTACTCGCTGCCCGCATGCCCGCGCCTATTGTGGCCGGAGATCGTCTGGCGACGTCCGACGCCGTGGGCATCTACCACTGCGGCTGGGTTGGAGGGAGGACGTTGTCCTCTGCCTCACGCGGCCCGCCTTCTCCTTCGCGAGCATTACTGCTTCGCAGAAGGAGGCAAGGACATAGGATAGTTTTTATTACAAAAAAAAAAAACTGCCGGAAGTCACTATTCCACGCGAACGAAGTCGCGGGCAAAAGGTAGTATTGAATAAAGAAAAACTAATTACTAAGTAGGTATAGATAAGTATATATTTTTTTATGAACTGGCACGTACAAAAAATGAACTGTCTCAGACTAAGACTGTTCTTAAAGTGGGTGAGTTTGCAAACATTTAAAATCACATACACAAATTGCTATACCCGAAACGAATACCCTTAAGCCAAAATATAGATAATTCTGTATTTTCGTGCGGGAATCGAACCCACGACAAGCGTTTTAAATGGACTCATTTGATGCTTTTACCACCTTTTTTTTTTATCGTGGTAAGATCATCAAATGAGTCCTCCCACCCACGCCACAGCGGGAGGGACTGTCAGACTCGTACTGACTAAAATCCACGGTGTCCTTCAATAGCCCTTTACGTTCCGGGGTCACGGTAATTCGTTCAGTCCCGCGACCCCGGCAAGCTTTGGCCCTCTAGAGGGAGGCCCCGTCACTTTGCTGGCACTCTTTGAGGCGCGCGTGGAACACAACGCGCCGTCGACCTGGGCATGGTCAGACAGCGAGTTTCCCTTTACTCGCTGCCCGCATGCCCGCGCCTACGGTGGCCGGAGATCGTCTGGCGACGTCCGACGCCGTGGGCTTCTACAACTGCGGCTGGGGTGGAGGGAGGACGCTGTCCTCTCCCTCATGCGGCACGCCTCCTCCTTCTCGATCATGACTGCTTCGCAGAAGGAGGCGATCGCTTCCCACTCCGTCTCGCCCCGCAGCATGGCCTTGACCAGTGCCGGGCGCGAGAGATCTCCGCTTATCGCCGTCGTGAGGACACGGCGGTGCTCTGCCCAAGCGGGGCAGTCCTGCACCGTATGCTCCACCGTGTCCTCCGGACGGTCCTCGCAGACACCCAGGCGTTTCTTCCCTCCCTATCAGACACAGGAACCTCGCGAAACTTGCGTGTCCGGTGAGGGCTGCTTTTACCACCTAGAAAAGAAAAAAAGGGCTGTCACCAAACTGAGCCCCCCCTGGCAGTTTGCTGACAACCCCGCTTTTTTTTGCCTGCGCCTGCTTTTCAAAAAGCACCCATAGATCTGAAAGTACGACAACCAGTCTTACCATTTTACCAATGAGAATTGTATTACCCAGAGTACTAAAAGGGTTGTTCTCAGTTATGCGGTGGCTCCATGTAAAATATTGATATTCAGCTGCATCCGGTTAGGGACCGTTCAAGTATTATGTAACTACTAAAGTATTATGTAACTAGGTATGTATGAACTACAAGGGGCGGGGGGTAAATGCTTTGCTTTTTTTTATTGGGACAAACCCACCACACTATTCCCAAACCACTGCAACTTCTGAAAGCCAGAATCAACAGTGGCAATCACCAGAAAAGCGCCGAGACAATGAAGCTCGAAGTGTCCCGAAGAATGAATTTAGGTACCTGTTTTGGATCCTGCAACGAAATTAATCAGAAAAGAATAGTGGAGGAGTAGGAAATAATATATTTCCACTTCCCTCCATGTCAAGCAGGAGACAGAACAAAACAAGGCCAATAGGCACAAAGCGACATTACAACTGGGAGAAGGCCAGTTGCCTAGCATCACGGGTAAAAATGACTACTAATATTAATGCATGGGTCCTAAATTGTGAGCTACTGTATTTGATTCCAATAATAGGTATGGTTGAAAGCACGGAAGTTTGTTCGAATTTCCACAAGGTCCGTATAGTGCCTGCCGGGGTCGCGGGACTTTCCCATTACCGTAACCCCGGTACGTAAAGGGCTAGTGAAGGACACCGTGGATTTTAGTCAGTACAAGTCTGACAGTGTGGGTGGGAGGACTCATTTGATGATTTTACCACGATAAAAAAAAAGGTCCGTATAGTAAATTACTCCAGATGTAGTCTGAATAGTATCCTACATAATATTGCGTCCGTTCTGCCAAAGAATACACTCCCATAGAATATGATGTGCTGATTATTCATATTCACAGTCAGATGTTAAACATTGACAAAACGGCGAGGGAACAAGCTTGAGGGAAAATAATTTACTTTTAAAGTTAAGAAGTAAGAATTGGGCAACTCAGTGATCCACCTCCAGCCACGTCCTAGCCAGCCGCTCATGAAAGGACTGGACTGGGTGGACGTGCCGCCCCTTGATAGAATTATCCCACCTACTTTGCCATTCGAATAAAAGATCCTCCTAGACGTCGCTCTGTGGTTTGAATAATCTAGATATCACGGTCACGTTGCGGTAAAAAATCAGCGTCAGTGGTCTCTCGTGCGGAAAAGTACATTGTAGCACTTCAAGATCGACTGGAAGAAGACCAGCAAATACCGGTAAAGCTTCAGTACTGACGGCCCTATACGCTTTACTTAAAAATAACAATACCAAGCGCTGGCCTTGAAACAATTTACGTCGTGCCGCCCCTATGGTGGCAATCGGCTCAAACAGGCGTTCCGTAGCACATATAACCCAAGTAGCCCCATAAATAGTTTTGAAGGTTTAAAACGACAAACCCCAAGTAGATTTTGTTATTCTCCTTAGGGTAGGTATAAAAGTTATTTTTAGCTTTATCACCAACTGTTTTTATATGCTCTATGAATGTGAATTTCCTCTCTAAGACTAAACCAAGATAGCACACCGATTGCTTCCTCTTCGCGGGAACATTATTGAATTTAGTACTAGGCCACGATTTAAGGTCACCTTTTAAAATGAGTTGATAGGACGGTAGACCGGATGTTTTAGCATTTATTATTACTAATATTTGTGTCATTTGATATGATAGTTGGTTTTAAAAAGTTCTCAGTATGAACCACTAGAGCCCGAGTCTGGATCTGGGTCATGTTAATGGCAATAGGTTTGCCCCTCCTATTACTAGCGAAATAACAATCATGTGTTTTTTTTTGTGAGTATTAAAATATTAATTACGTTTTCACATAACATTAATATTATATGTAACAGAAAGGAAATAAAAAAAAGATGAACTTTTTATGGTCTATTTATTTAAATTTTAATTGTAAGTAGGTGTGTCTACAGTGCCTCGTGTGCAATGTGTTAAAATATACAATCTACTTTATCCAGTTACATAAAAACAAGAGCACATTTGCATAAAATTATATCATCAATGGCTTAATTTATGCATTTAGTATTCTGCATAAGACTGCATTTTAAATACAAAAAGATGAACCAGTATTGAGTCAAAAAAGGAAATTCGTATTTTATATAATAAAACATTAATTGATAAGATTAAAATATTAATACTGTAAGGATATAAATCAAACTCTCATTCGATCAGACAGTACTCTGACTATGGAACCTGATCCACCAACATTGAATGCTTTTTCATGCCACAGCAAGAGATGCCCACTTGATCCTTCAGTAGGGAATTCAAATCCTCTGTAGATGTATTTCATGAGGATGTCTACATCATCCAAACACAGCTTTGCTACGGCCTCTTCGATTTGAGTGGACTTTATGGCAAGCAGGACTTTCAAGGTCAGTTGCAATGCATTATCCTGAAAACAAAATATATTTATTTAGAATTCATATTTTATTACTGGAGCAGTGGTGGCACAGTGGTATCGGCTCCGACTAACGAGTAGTAGGTCGTGGGTTCGATCCCAGCCAGGTGCATTACTTTGTGTTATTTATTTCATCATGACTGCTCTCAAAACGGTGAAGGAAAACATCGTGAGGAAACCGTCATGTCCTAGAACCAAAAATTCGAAGACATGTGACATCCACCAAAACGCACTTGGCCTGGGTGGTGGATTATGGTCCACTCCCTCTGACAGAGAGGAGGCCTGTGTCCCAGCAGTGGGAACATTAATAGTCTGATGATGATTTTATTACTTAAGTTTTAAGTTGTTTAACTAGCTGTTGCCAGTGGCTCCGCCTGTTACAATTCGTAAATTATTCCACGGGTACATAAAATCGCGATAGAACCTATCCTATGCGTTAAACCAGGTTCTAATCTATCTGAATACCAAATTCATCCAAATCTGTTCTGCAGTTTTTGCAGGATAGAGTAATAGACATCCACAAACTTTCATGTACCTATATAATATTAGTAGGATAAAAATCACAGTCAATAAAACAATTATTCACTATTGTATTGTCCCACATCACTATATTAAACAAGCAGCCAGCCCCAGTTTCCTACAGCTTCAAATTGAACATCTGGATTTTCAAAAAATTCTTACTATAAAACCTTGTTCAGACAAATACAAATGACAAAAAAATTAATACTGAATTTGAATTCAGTTACTAGATTTCAAGAATCCAGTATATGTATAGATTAATCATTAACTTTTTGCCCTACACACCAAGAACATAAATAAGTAAACATGGATCCATGTTTTTGATAATCTTACACATGTTTTGCAATTCAATGAAAATGTACAGTATAATACCTGAAAATAAAATAGAAAAATATGTTAACTTACTTTAATTTGCTGATTGGTTGATCCCACTGGTGCATTGTTTAGAACAACTTTCAGGGCATCAATAAACCGGCCTGTATTATAGAGTTAAGGATATCAAACACAATAATGGCTAAAGCAGAAAACATTTAATACCTCACCTTGATAGTACAAAATTTTTCCTCCTTTTTATTATAAAGTTACAATTTAAAATATAGGGTGACTAAAAATTACTGAACTTTATTGTAAAAAAGTTCTATCAAAGGTGTGTTATTAAGAAAACCTCTGTCAGAATGTAAAACTATTCTGACACAGGCAAATTAAACTTTGCAATAGAGATAAAGACAATAGAGTAAGATCCCAGAGCGATAAGACATAACTTATTTTCTAAAAGATGAAACTTTAAGTTCTCAGTAGTGTCTCATGTACTTTGTATACCTGCGTGTTTGTGAAGTTTGCCCAGTGACACCTGGGCAGGTACCAGGTGAGAACGGTGAGTAAAAATAATAGTTACTTAACTTAAATTTATATGGCTGATTTTGATATATATTTAATACAATATCATTCACAAATAGTATCGCAAGTATCAGACACTTTTCATGGACCAATACTTTTGTCAGACGCTTTAAAGCTCCACCAAAAATAAATGAACTTTACTTATTTTTTAATGTCTGATTTTTTAATATGTTATCAAGATAACTATCACAAAATTATATTTAGTCAGTCAGACAAATTGGACTGACCAAAAACACTTTAAACAAAAAAATTATTCGGCCGTGAGTACGAACGCGAGAGCATTCATTTACCAGGATTTCATGCATTGACTGGGTGTGACTTTAATCCTTCCTTTTTCAAAAAAGGTAAACAAAGACCTTTTAATATATTGATGAAGAAGCGGGAATATCAGCTTGCTTTTATGCAATTTGGAAGCCCAGAGTCGTTTACCAATGCACACATACAACAGGATATTTTTAACAAAGTACAAAAATTTATCTGCGAAATTTATAATGTTTCTGGTACACTTGACGTTGATGCTGCCCGGCTTCAGCTGTTTTTAAATAATTATACCGTTTCTGATGTTAACGAAGAATTTTATCCAAAAAGTATAAAAAATTTTGATGCTAGCAATTTACCACCATGCAAAACTGAATTATTTCAACAATATCTCCGAGCTAATTACATTGCTAGCATATGGAATAATGCAAATGAAAAACAACCAACCATCTGGTGCGTATAACCTGCAGAAGTTGTAAATTTCAGCTAAAATCACACGCGGATTGAGCCTAGATTATTAGAGCAATCTAGGCTATAATTGCTGATTCTGTCATAAGAAGTTGAAGGCAAAAAAAAACTACGCAATCGGGAAGAAAGGCACAGGAGATCGTCCAATTCATTAATCGTACCACATACCTTGACCAGCGGTCCCAAGCGCGCGCAGGCGACGGCCACGTGTCCGCTTTCGGGATGAACAGCTCACCGGTCTTTTCTGGATACACTATGCTGGCCAGCAGTACACAACACACTATCATAGGTCTGGGGTAGGCTGATTACAGTTTATATAGGTTCAGTTCAGGGGTTTTAGGGCGCGATGGGACTAATTAGTGTCACACATAGCATGCGCATCCATACGATCCCAAGGTTAGAGCGAGACTACCTATATCGGCGCGGCACGACATGCGCGCGCGCTGCACAGCACGATGAAATCACCGAATCAACGATATATGGCACAGATTAAATAAATTAGAACAGTAAACCAATGCCTCTCAATCGCCATTAGGTGATGTAGAAAGATATAAAGAAAACTATAAGTTACGAAGCGTAACCATTTTCCCCGGCTTGAAAGTTCCCACTTTCGAAACACCAAGGAGAAATAAATAAAATTGCATATCATCACAACTCAACAAAAGCTATAAGAACGGTTGCGACTCTAGATAATAAGTAAGAATACTTAACTAACTATTCTACGCGGTAACTAAATCTAATACTGCACATTGGTGCACCGTAAGACTTAATATTAAGGTAACTAAACTTATTGCGTTGGCAAAGGGCACAACTTTACTACCGGGCGACTCCGAAGGATCCCGCTTTGAGTCTTAACAGATGCGACTCTACAAACTCCGTTTTTATCGGGAAATATTTCGTGAATTACTCCTAACGGCCAATGCAGAGGCATCACATTGTCCTGCATGGAGACGACAACCATACCGACCCGTATTGGATTGGCAGGAGTGTTCCATTTTTGTTTGGATTGTAGGGTGTGCAAGTACTCTTGGCGCCACCGCTTCCAAAACGATTGAACCATCTGATCAGTCAATTCATATCGCGAAATAAGATGTAACCGTTTTTCATTAACTTCGCGAGCGGGAAGAAATAAAAGAGGTTTCGTATGCAAGAAGTGCGCCGGTGATAATGGAGTGGGCTCTGACGGATCTGAGCTGATCGCATACAGAGGCCTCGAGTTTAGTAAAGCTTCTACTTGAGTTAGCATAGTGTTAAACTCGTCAAAGCTAAGAATTTGCTGACCGATGACTTTGCAGAGATGCGTCTTGACACTCTTCACTTCACTTTCCCAACAACCACCAAAATGTGGAGCTCTACAGGGGATGGTTTTGAGTGTGATTCGATGCTTTGCAAGTTCTCTTTCCCACAAGGGGTGATACTCTTTAGCCAAGAAGTGGTACAGATCTCGGAGATAGGATTTGGCTCCAATAAAATTGGTAGCATTATCCGTGTACAGACACTGAACCGGACCTCTACGCGCCAGGAAGCGTTTCAACGCAGACAGAAAGCTCTCAGTGCTAAGATCTGAGGCAATCTCAAGATGCAGAGCGCGAGTTGTCAAGCATGTAAAAAGGCAGATGTACGCTTTCCTGGCCCTTTGGCCTCTAGCACGCACCGACGTGACCAAGAAGGGTCCCGCGTAGTCGCAACCTGTATGAGAGAAAGCCTTAGGAGCCGACTCAACGCGACAACGTGTTAAATCTGCCATTATAGGAAAGGTAGGTCGTGGCTTTGCTCGAAAGCAAATGTTACATTTAAAGGTTATGTGACGTGCAATACGTCGCGCGGACAGGATCCAATACTTTTGTCGTAAGAGCGATACGAGCAAGGTTGGACCTGTGTGGAAATTTGTCACATGATAGTGGGAAACTAAAAGTTCCACTATGTGATCTTGACGCGGAAGAAGGATCTGATGACGAGAGTGAAATTCTAGCTCAGAGTTTGCTAGGCGACCTCCAACGTGGATAAGTCCCTCGTGAAGGAAGGGACTAAGCCGTTGTACTGGCTTAGAGCACAACTCATTGCGGGCTAAACGATCGAGATCAGATTCAAAGTGAATCCTCTGCACAGATCGCCACACAATAGCTTCAGCGAACTCTAAATCAGACGCGGTAACGGGCCCGCTAGGGAGCCGTTTGATAAACTTATAAACTAAGGAAATAGTTTTTAAATACTTAAACCAGGACGAGAACCTGGTAGAGCAAACGTACAAAAGGTTGTCAGAAGGAAGACTTCTGTCAGAGCATTCGTGCGAGAGAACAGGTAAAGCCACGGGCTTCATTTCTGGAAGCTCTTGCGACTCGCCTGAAACGAATGGTTTTATCGGCCATTCAGCGCGGGGAAGTTTAAGCCATGACGGCCCATTTAGCCACAACGGATGATGCACTAATTGGGCAGGCGTTAAACCGCGAGAGAGGCAGTCACTGGGATTTTCAGACCCTTTCACATGGAAGAAGTGATCTGCCGAAAGATTCTCATGAATCTTAGCAATACGATTGGCTACAAAGGTGTGCCATCGATGCGGTGCGGAATGAATCCAACTCAACGTTACAGTTGAATCCGAAAAAGCCACGACTACCTCAATGGCGTGTCGAGCTGCGAAAAGGTTATATACTCGCTTTATCACATTTGATAAGAGGAGTGCGGCGCATAACTCGAGACGAGCTAGCGAAACGACTTTAAGTGGCGCGACTTTAGATTTCGCACACACCAGCGAGACCACGATACTACCGTCAGGTCTAACAACGTGGGCATAAACCGAACCACCGTAAGCCTTCTCACTAGCGTCGGCAAAACCGACGAGTGAGAGTCTACAGCGTTCTACGACGCCAACATGTCGCAAAAATCTCAATTCAGAGATGATTGGCAGTTCAGATTGAAACTGTTCCCACAGACGAACAATGCGAGGTGGTGGGACGTCATCCCATCCAAGTTTGACAAGCCAAAGCTCTTTGATGAGAAGCTTGGCGTATAAAATTATCGGTGCAACGAGGCCCAAAACGTCGAAAAGACGTGCGATGGAAGAAAGAATATTCCGTTTAGTGCAAGTGCGAACATCAGGGTTAACCTGGAATACGAAACAATCCTCGTCAGGGAACCAACGAAGTCCCAGTATTTTCTGGGTCGGATCTTTACTGAGGTCCACGCTCTGTGAAAGTCGTAATGACTCTGGAATTGTCCGAAGAACATCGACACTGTTGCTAGACCACTTCGTCAATTGAAAATCACCGAGAGAGAATATTTTTATTAGTTCACGAGCCGAGTCTATAGCTAGCGCACTGCTAGGTATAGAACTAACTATGTCATCTATATAAATATCTCGCTGCAAAATGTCCCTGGCGAGAGGCAACCGTGCTCCTTCATCCTGACATAACTGTTGGATAGTGCGAATAGCTATAAAAGGACTACACTTTAAACCAAAGGGAAGCACTGAAAACTGATAAATTTGAAGTTCTTCTTCCTCGTTAAACCGATATAAGATACGTTGTAGTGAACGATCTTGTGAGCGTATACCTATACGTAGGTACATAGATTTGACATCTGCGGAAACAGCGACACAAAAAAGCCTAAAATTTAATAAAATGTTGAAAAGGTCAGCCTGAAGGACTGGACCTGCGTACAGGATATCATTGAGCGAGGTACCGTTATCTGTACATGCACTGGCGTCTAGAACCACACGCAATTTGGTGGTCACCTTATCCTCTCGAATGACAGCATGGTGAGGAATATAGTATTCCATTTCTCGCTCCTTACAATTTCGTTTGGGCAACATACATTCAGGTACGATATTCTGCACCAAAGAAATATAATTGTTCTTTAGATAATCCCGTATGACGTCATCATAAAGAAGCTTCACGTTAGGAAGTGATTTAAGTTTACGTTCAAGACTATAGAATCTCTTGCGAGCCATATTAAAAGAATTTCCCAAGGCTGACGCGTCTGTTTTTAGTGGTAAAGCTGCAACATATTTGCCATTTGAAGCACGGGTAATTGTGTTACAATAAAACTCTTCACATTGTTTATCATCCATACTCCCAATGGCTGAAGCAGTAACATCTTCAATCTCCCAAAACTTACGAAGATCGAAGTTGTCGACAGAACTTGCAAAGAAAGACAGAGTGTCAGTTGGAGGTTCGATGGTAGGTGCTTCTCCTAGAAGTATGTAGCCGAGCACTGTCTCCAATGCATCGGGACAACCGGGTATGCTGGTCACTTGACCAGGTCGCAATAACTTAGCGAACAGCTTGACCCCAAGTAACATATCAATATTACCTGGCACACCCCAGCTGTCATCCGCGAGTAGTTTAGGATCAATATGATTTAATACGGACGTATCTATAGGACCCAGTGGAAGCTGTCCGGTTATTTGATCCAAAACTAAAGCGTCTATTTCATACTTAGGCTGCGAGCAAAACCGTGAGCTGAACGTAAGATTCACCGAGCCGCGAACGGGCTGCGATGTGCCACCAATACCACGAACGGTAGTTATCGAGTCAGTATGTATAGTTAGACCAAGCATACGGCAGCAACGCGATGTCATATAATTCTTTTGTGACCCAGGGTCCAAGAGACATCTAACCACCACGGCCTTACCCTTCCTACCCGCCACCAACACCTTGGCAGTAGCCAGAACCTCCGTACTACGTATGGCCTGGACTTGAGCAGAGGAATGCGTACACAACGCCACACGATCGGAAGCAGCTGGACCGGCCGCAGAAGCGGAGGTGGGGGCGCTAGCGGGCGTCGGCGCAGGGGCTTGCGTCGATTGCTCGAAATGCAATAAGGAATGATGCTTACCGTTGCATTTCCTACATGTTGACTTAGATAAACACTTAGAGACAGTATGTTGGCTACTTAGGCAATTACCACATCTGTTATTGTCTTTTATAAACTTAAATCTATTATCGACGCTCAACTTTTGAAACGCTTTGCACATAAACAAGTGTTTATGCGTGGAATGACAAAGCGAACATTTAGTTTCAGTAGCCACAAACACCTGCGATTCTTTAGATGAGGCGCGGAGGCTACCTGCGGGTGCGGACTTACTAGCCGCAGGAGAGGTGCGATACAAGATTTTTACTTGTTCACGAACAAACTTTACAAAATAACCATAATCTAACTCCTGTTGATTACGAAGCGACATTTCAAAATGTTTTGCGATATCAGAGTCTATTAACTTAAGACCCAAATGAATAAATATAAAATCATCTAAGTTATTTATTTTCAATTGTTTCAGTCCCGCAACAGTAGAAGTTAATTTATCGAAACCCTTTTCAATATTAGCGGGTGTCGATCCGAACGATTTCAATGAGAACAGCTGATTTAGATAATTAGTAGCGAGCGCGCGAGTATCTAGGTACTTAGCGATAAGCGCCTCCCACACAACAAGGTAATTATTGCCAGAAGGTACAATACCTTCGGCCACATTCCTAGCCTTTCCCTTCAAACAACTCAACAGATAATGAATGCGATCCGAATCTGAGAGATCTGCGTTAGTATGTATAATACGTTTGAACGTCTCATAAAAGAACGGAAAGCTCTGAATATCACCGTCAAAGGTAGGCAGCTCGATTTTCGGAACCTGTATATGGTGAGCAGTAGGGCTCGCTGACGGGCTAGGTTTCTGGAAATCATTTGACTCAGTTAATGAAGATAAACTAAACTTTATTTCGCCGACCAACTCATCAAATGAATGCAATGCGCCATAGCTTACTTCACAGGTTGGATCCAATGTCAAATTGAGCATATTTATCTCGTCCATTAGTCCATTGAATTCACTACGCAATCCATCAATTTGTTTTGCCTGAGCGATGAAAGCCTTGCGTAATCTTTCAGTAGTTAAAGATTTAGTTGAATCCAAAATCCTTTGAACCCGCGCAAAATATGCGTCACGTTTACTTTCCAATAATCTAAGTTTAACCTTTTCACTCATTGTGAACAGAAGTTAAATATGACACAAAATAATAATATTAAACCAACTTTTATCTTCTACGGAACCCCAGTGAGTGAGGTAAGGGGCAAATGAAACCGATAACTCAATTAAGATAAGTAACTTAAGATAATAGTACGGAACGAATTTTCCGTACACGCGAAACCCTAACAATATTAAATTGAAAGGTAAACAAATATAAACTACCAACGCTTCAACCGAGTGCACGTAACAAAACCTAATATAAATTAAAATAGTAAGCACGCCAAATATCTTATGAACGTACCCATCTATACTATATCTATGATTAACTCAGATATACCTACAACCCGATAATAGCATTTATGTTGGATGCGACGCGATAAACTTGTCTGCACCAACTTCTACTTGAATGAGATTAACTTACTCAATACAAGTAATATGAAGGTTCATACAGCTTCTTAACTAACAATAAGTTAAGTTTTGAACTTAGAAAAAAAATATAAACTTATTTTCGTAAGCGATGCGAGTGTATTCTTAACGAAATAACTTCGTAAGAAACAGTAAGTTTCCTCACGTTATATAATAAGTATATTTTACGTTTATAAATGTGAGGTGCGGGTGTGATATGTATAATTATACGGCTATTTCCATTGAGGAGAATTAACGCGTAAAGTTTATACACATCTGTTATTTTACCTGAAGGTTTCTATCAAGAAATCAAGTTACCTTACAAAACAAAACAACAAGCGACGCGATGATAATATGGTTAATTGCAATAATTAATCATATGCGGTTGAGTCTCGCTATATAAGCATACCTGCTCGTGCAATACGAATATAACAGGCGTAAACCTAACGAACCTATACATGTGTTATTGTAAACAATCAATGTTATTCATTTAGTAATTTCGATTAGTACCAACTTAATAAGTATGTAAAAGTTTCTAATGCGTAATTAAATTTAATCGTGGGTACGCGAACAAAGTTCAGAACTAGAACATTCCACAGTCAACGTACGACGATTTATACCTACTACCCACAATTTTTACAACCGATCAAAAAATATGTAATTACGCCGAAAACGAACAGATTTATAAAATAAACGTATTTAGCGATATGAATTAACGTTGATATTTAATTAAATGTATTCTTCGGAGCTTTAAATAGTGAGCTTAAAGATTTAAATTAAGAAATGATTTGACGGTTGACCTATTGCAAACGCAAGGCAGTTTGAACCTTATTACCAAAGCATTAGAGATGAGAGTTGTGTGACGATATGCAATTAACATTGAAAATTCCTAATTTTTTTTTTTTTTTTAAATCAGACTTTTAGGACTTAAAAATAGGCCGTAAAAAGGCCCAAATTTAATAGATCCGGCTCGAAGGACCAAAATGGTGCGTATAACCTGCAGAAGTTGTAAATTTCAGCTAAAATCACACGCGGATTGAGCCTAGATTATTAGAGCAATCTAGGCTATAATTGCTGATTCTGTCATAAGAAGTTGAAGGCAAAAAAAAACTACGCAATCGGGAAGAAAGGCACAGGAGATCGTCCAATTCATTAATCGTACCACATACCTTGACCAGCGGTCCCAAGCGCGCGCAGGCGACGGCCACGTGTCCGCTTTCGGGATGAACAGCTCACCGGTCTTTTCTGGATACACTATGCTGGCCAGCAGTACACAACACACTATCATAGGTCTGGGGTAGGCTGATTACAGTTTATATAGGTTCAGTTCAGGGGTTTTAGGGCGCGATGGGACTAATTAGTGTCACACATAGCATGCGCATCCATACGATCCCAAGGTTAGAGCGAGACTACCTATATCGGCGCGGCACGACATGCGCGCGCGCTGCACAGCACGATGAAATCACCGAATCAACGATATATGGCACAGATTAAATAAATTAGAACAGTAAACCAATGCCTCTCAATCGCCATTAGGTGATGTAGAAAGATATAAAGAAAACTATAAGTTACGAAGCGTAACCACCATCTTTACCCCTGAAAATAATGGCTGGACGTTACAAGAAAACCAGTATCACTTTTATTGGTTTGATGGTGACCAATTACCAGGAGACGTCAGTGAAGCACTTCAAGATTCAGGTACTGTACTTTAACTTTAGGTTTACAATTCATTTTTTGTTTTATATTTGTAGTTTTATGTTTTGTAATTCGTTTATTTGTTTTTTTACAGAAGAAGGTGACAGCAACGACAACAATATAAATGATGACGATGAGAATGATGACTCGGATGGACAATATGACTGGCTCAATGATGAAAATTCTAATGATTATTTTGATGATGATAACGATGATTAAGGACAATCAAATACTTTCACTTACTACCTATATTTATTTTCTTTTTTACTAAAATTATTTTTTTAAAAAATGTAAAAACTGTTATCTTTGGTAAAAAAAAATAAAAATATTTTTTTATAAAATACAATTACTCTGAAAAAAAATTAATTTACCGAATATATGCAATAAATTATTTTAATTTCAATAATTATCAATTATTACCTTAATGTTGAAATTCATTTTATTTGAAAAGAGATGCAAAAATATTTTATCGAAAGCAGTAAGTACTTTTTGGAATATTTAAATTCTTCGCTCTGACACGCATGATAGTGCTCTCGCGTTCGTACTCACGGCCGAATATTTTTTTTGTTTAAAGTGTTTTTGGTCATTCCAATTTGTCTGACTGACTAAATATAATTTTGTAATAGTTATCTTAATAACATATTAAAAAATCAGACATTAAAAAATAAGTAAAGTTCATTTATTTTTGGTGGAGCTTTAAAGCGTCTGACAAAAGTATTGGTCCATGAAAAGTGTCTGATACTTGCGATACTATTTGAGAATGATATTCTATTAAATATATATCAAAATCAGCCATATAAATTTAAGTTAAGTAACTATTATTTTTACTCACCTTTCTCACCTGGTACCTGCCCAGGTGTCACTGGGCAAACTTCACAAACACGCAGGTATACAAAGTACATGAGACACTACTGAGAACTTAAAGTTTCATCTTTTAGAAAATAAGTTATGTCTTATCGCTCTGGGATCTTGGACTACAAGAGATTGATATGATAGTCAAGTGCAACAATGAAACATGAATTTTGGTCAGTCAACCGTAAGATGACCCGTAAGGGTGTTTTATTCGTCCGCACGCAAGCCTTGAAAGAATACAGGTTAATAGATAAGGATGATTCATGAATCGTTACAACAGGAAAATTAATATTTACGCGAAGCAATGTACTAATGTAAGTGCCTTAGCTAGTGTTTTTTACTTCTCACAACGATACACAATGTTCTGTTACAAATATAGTGCCAATTTATTGTTCATTGAAAAGGATATTGATTCAGTAAAGCGCAAACTTCTCCCTCATCCGGTCCAGTGGGTACAGATTGTTCCGCTTCATCTTCCCTAAAGTTATCTTCATTGTATTGATCGATATCAATTTTACGAAAGGCAGAACTAGAAGTATTTTTAGCCATTTCAAACTCTTTGTTTTTATTTTAAACTTAGTTATAATCACAAAATTTGTAAATCAGTGAAAACGAAACACAGACTACACTAAACAAAATTTGCTTTGCTTTTGTAAACTGACATTGACATGTAAAGTTGACACTTGACAGTTTGGTTGACACACGGCAGCTTTAATTTAAAAATGTACAGACGCTGGCACAACAACCTACCTCAATCTATCAAATTTCTGTACTAGAGTATGAAACTTATCACAATAAGGGAAAGTTTTCAAAGACATCGCCAAGCGTATAGCCGACGCCTCGCGTGACGAGAGGGCTGTCCTATTTCTTGGTCAAAGGATCAGCATTGCCATCCAACGTGTCTGATGAAATGCTGCCAGCGTTCTGGGCAGCTTGACAGCGATGTGGACGAAATTTTTGACGCCCTATAAATTTTGAAGTTTAGTTTTATTTTAGTAATTTCTGTAAATATTTTACTTTTAATTGTAGTTGTTAAAGGGAAAGTTAATGTTTGATTGGTATTCGACAGTTTGGGGTAGGTTGACATGCTGGCGTCTGTACATTATAGAACGATACATTAATATACATAAAACTTTCGAAAGCCACAACAAGGGACTAATTGCTCTCAAGTGAAATACTATAGACAAAAAACTATTTTAAGGAATTCGTATGTACGCTATAATTACGTGCATTAAAAACTGTCGAAATAGTAAAACAATCTTTCTTATGCATTTACATGTTCACACGTTAGCGCTTATAATGGCGTGGCTTTTTATTTAATTTTAACATTAAGTTCAATTTACCTATTTGTTACTTCAGCGCTCGTAAGAATGGAAGGTAAGTTTCTGATACGTTGGTCACTACACGCTGCGAATGCCTCTCACTCACCGCGAGTTTTCGCTGTGTATGTGACAGGCTATTCGCAGCGAACAGTCATTGCGGTTTGTATGGCGCATGTTCAATAGGCTATTTTAATTGAAACCAAAAAGTCCAAAATACAAATTAATGTCATTCTCCCTGGCGTAACCAACTTTACTGTAACAAGTGCCTGTGACGGTTGGCTTCTGAAGCTCACTGGAAGGCACAATTTTTATTGAAAGAGTTGCGGGGTCATAAATTCTGATAGTATGTGGGTGCATCCAGCGATCATCAGAATTTTTCTGACAGTTTCTTATAGTGTGCGATTGCGCATAAGGCCAATCTTCAATGTTGAGGATAATGACGTCCGATACTTTTACTACTAGTGCAACCATCCATTGACAAAAAACAAAAATATATATTATTTTAATTGCATTTAACTTAAACGTAATTAAAATAATTTTGCCCTGACGTCATTATCCTCAACATTGAAGATTGGCCCTTAATCAGATAAATAACGTTCAGTCCATGCTATATGTCTAAGACCCATTCTTAAGAAACGTCAGTTGTCAGCACTGTCAGTCAACCTGGTCAACTTTCTGTCATTATGTGTCATTAGTGATTACTGATTGCTAAATATTTAGTGAATTTCTTTCTTTTCATTTTTCTAAAACCAAAAGCTAGGAGCTGTGTCTTTGTATATTGATAAATCACATTTTCGTAACCACAATGACAATGGGTGATGAACTACCTGTTACTTCCTTAGTTTTACCCGTTCTCATACGTCCCGTTTTAACTCAGGTATGTATGTTGTATTGTGTTCTTTTTGCTTTTCGTTAGCGTGTATTGTGCTGATAGATGTTTTAAAATATATTCGAAGCATAATTAAACTATTCTGCGATGGATTTTTGACGTCGAAAGGATTTAAATAATAATATGTTTCGTTTTCGTCGTTACAGCAATGATAAAGGAAGTGATTGTGATAGCTTTTTAATTTGAAGCAATGAAGATTGTTGTGAAATTTGACACATTTAAGATATTTATTTCTATTTGTCAGTCATCCATATACCTATTCATATCAGCAATCGGAGGAATGTTGTTAATTTGTATGAATGTGTTGAAAACAATGCTTATGTCAGTACATAAAAACTAGCTACTAGTATTATCTTTCTCTTGAGTGATAAGATTGTGATACACAAGATTTCATTGTAAGTGGTTAACATTAAAACATGTTAAATTCATTGATTAATTACTATTACTGACAGAGAGCCATTCTCTAATCTACCAACACTGAACAGAAGGTCATCAGAATACATAATAAATAGTTAAGTGATACAAAAATGGTCTAATACACAAAATTATTGTTGTATTTCAGTTAGAGAAGTATGATTTGGGAGCTTCACAGACACTCCGTGCAGCCCTAACGAAGGCAGAAGCAGCTGTCCCAGGCTTGAACTATGATTTGGTGGCTGGTATTATGCGAAGAGCTGATATACCTGTCAACATGAATGAAAGCTTGTTACGGCTTCAAGGAACCTTGACAGAAGCTGAGTGTTAGTAGTAATTTTAGTTTTTAATGGTTGTGTTTGTGACAGCATTTAAAGATAAAGAAAAGATTAGTATGTTTTTATGTGTTATCAATAATGTGACAAGAATGAGGACAAATACTCAATGCTATTTATCTAAACACTTAACATTTATTTAATTGAATACTTACAATACAAGTATTCTTTTCAAAAGTGTGATAAGTTCTAATTATAGGTGCTGATTTAAGACTGAACAGGACTGAAGAAGCATTCCAAGAACTGAACAAAAAGTCTACTGCTTTGAAAAAAATTTTGAGTCGCATTCCAGATGAGATTACTGATCGAAAGACCTTTTTGGAAACCATTAAGTAAGTGAACATTTGTCAAGAAGACACTGTCTGTGTATACTTTTTTCTTTAGCTTGGTGAAATCATCAAATGAGTCTTCCCACCCAGGCAAGGCAGGAGGGCCTATCAGACTTGTACTGATTTAAATCCACAGTATCCTTCAACAGCCCTTTATGTTCTGGGGTCACAGTAATTTGTTAGTCCCATGACCGTCTGTGTATACTTAAGCTGTCTTTCTTTAGAAATCTCTGCGGCCATATAATAAAAGGTTAATTGTTGTTAAGTCAAGTTTGTGTTAATTAGAACATAGAATCTCAATATTTTCCATGTCCTTGTATTTTGTTTTAACAAAGTAAAATATTATGGCCACAGGGAAATTGCTTCAGCAATCAAGAAGCTGCTGGATGCTGTGAATGAAGTATCAACATACACTCCAGGAACAGGAAAACAAGTTTTAGAGCAAAGGAAAAGAGAATTTGTCAAATATTCCAAGAGATTCTCTAACACTTTGAAGGAGTACTTCAAGGAAGGACAGTGAGTTCACTTTATTTACTCTTTATGTTATGTAACAGAAGGAAGTGAAGTGCTAGTTGGTCATAATTATCTAGCTCAAGTTTTGTAAGCATGTCACGAGTTACATGTTGTCACATTACATTTAAAAGTATTCAAAGTTTGCATGTTTAGCAACTTATTGAAATTACGAAATATTTCATTAAAAGAAATTACTTTTATTAATTTACATGTTTTTGTGTGATTACAGAGCCAATGCAGTCTTCGTGAGTGCTTTATATCTGATACATCAAACCAATCAAATCCTATACACTGTTAAAAGTAAGTCTGAGTAGAATCCTTCAAGACAGTATTTTAAATATATCAATTTTAACCAATTATATTGTATTATGTAAATGACTGTCCTGAAATATATATAGAGCCTGTTACTGTTTTTTTTTGTTAAATAATCTGGGCACTCATACATATTTTGGTCAGTGGGAGGAATATTATATTTTTATCATTTTAGTAAAACAATATGTAAATAATAAAGCATAATTATTGTTATATAACTTTACCATAGTATTCCAACAATCATATTTATATTATTTTCAATCAATATTCATCATACTAACACGGTTTGGGGTTGTCCCTTATTGTTTGTAAATCATTGATTTATTGTAAAGTACATCCAAGTTACAATCTATTTTTAAATGGTCTGTTGTATTCATATGTATACATCTAAAATGGTAGATAAGAAGAATCTTACATACCTAGAGATTGAATTAAATTAGGCTTATTGTGTTTTATCTAGATTAACTCTTGGAATCTTGAAAAAATATCTAGTAGGGCATGTTATACCGTTAAGTAGCTTTGTTGATTATGCTTTTAAACAGAGTAATATTTTTTTTGGCACTCAATCACTGGAGATATGCGACAAGTCTGTATTCATAATCTATATTTGTAATACCACTGACCTGTTCTATTTCTACCACAATTTTTTAGAGAGTTTTTATTATCCTGTTCTCCCTTATTGCATTCGTCAATTACGGCAAATAAGCCTCATTGAAGTTCAAAATAAAAATTCGTAGCCATTGAAAGTTATAAATCTTGCAAACTTACTTCATGGCTTTTCATTCACTGAACTGACAATCAGATAAGAACATTTAGAAAAAGTATAAAATAAACACATTATGTAGGCTATTTCATGATAACTTGACTAACTTGTTAAATGCATAAGGTAAGTATTGATTTACTTTGTATACCTACTTATAGAAATATTGTAGTTGTTACAATAATTACGTGTTTTATTTAATTAACAATAAAGTGCAAGCGAAATATGTTTTTAATTGTTACTTGTAGTACTTCAATTAAACCTAACTTGCACGATATTCTTACTCAAGACTTTTGTTTCCCAAAGTACGAAGTACCAAATCAGAAGATATACATAGAATGACATTGAAAATTTTGAATTAGAACCCCATACCTAAATAATCGAACAAACACAAATGTTCTAGTCAATTTGAATCGACAAAACTCGTTACTCATAGAATTTATTTCCCTACACCAGTTACAGGCACTTTTGTATTGTCAGTAATAAAAAATAAGCACTTTTGTATTGCCAAAAAAATAATCAAGGTATAAGGACCAGCAACAAGGTATTACAGTTGTCATGCATTCAAAAGCGAAGGTCTCTGAAGAAAAACCGGCAAGAAACTTCATGGTTTATAGTATCTACACACTTGTTGAAATCGGCCTGATAAGAGATGAAAGATATA